>LR990962.1:12953700-15907400 GCA_905163465.1 Craniophora ligustri | reverse complement strand
AAGTAAATCATTTAAATGTCAATGCATACGTTTGTACAACAAAATTCCAACACATTATCAAAAATTAAGTCTAAACAAATTTAAATCTATTATTAAACGGAGACTTTGTTCTCAAGGTTATTATACGTTGAAAGACTACATGGATGATAATAGTGCTTGGGATTGAATAGTTCTGATGAACCGGGCTATCAAAACATGTTTATGATTATTATTATATTCTTGACATTATATTTTTATCATTTATAATTTTGAAATTTGCACAATTATGATTTTATTATCTTGACATTTTATTATTTTAATTTATACACTTTTAACTGACATGCATGTAACTTTAGTTACAATAGTTTTATTTTATTTCAAAATTTTGTTTTAGATTTTGTAAAATTTCCTGTAAAATATGAGATTAATGTTGGCTTCGATGTTGCTTTGCGAAATGAAAAATGCATACCTACTGGTAGACATTTTGGCCAGGCAGTCTGGGCTTGTCATGCTCTCTCAAATGTCCTACTGATGGTGGCGTTGTGTGTCCGGTCCCTTTATTCCCTATATCATGGTTGAGTAGAGCGACGCTGATACACACGTCATGCTCGTGAACGGGTGCTGTCAGTTGGGGCTGGTCGGCTTATACATGTCATGGCATCCGGGTTTTATATTATAATTATTTTATTTAATTTTTTTAGTGCTAGTGAATAACTCATGCGTTTCACATCAGACTGCATTATTCTCATATTAATATTAAAAACGAAAATTGTAAATATAACGAATTATTTAAAAGAGTATCTATGGAGTTTCTTGCCGGTTCTTCTCCATAAGACCTACTTTTTGGAACCGTGCAACTAGTGTTGACATTTCGAAAGAACCTGTAATATTGGTCTACTTGAAATAAAAATATTTGAATTTGAATTTGAATTTGAATTACACACGATCACAGTAGCAGAGCCGGCCATAGAGAGAGAGAGAGAGAGAATTACAGTAGTGTCAAACTCAATTGACGTTTCACCTGTCAGATTGACATTGCCAACATTGGATTGTGTTTACATAAAATAATTAACTTCAACATTCTCTGTCTCTATTGGTCTTCGAGAGAATTGTTCAAGCTGAGACCAAGAGCCGCAGCTTGGACATTTCAGTAAAGGAATGGATTGAAAGGACAATGGGACTTGTTGTGGCGGTAAAAAAAACATACATGTGGTAATATAATACAATTACTTAGGTATATAATTAATAATAATTATGATTACTGTACAATATAATTAGCGCGGAACATAATTATATTATGACTAGGCGTTTATAATGTTACGTGGCGGAGCGTCCGCCTACGCACTCACTCACACTCACTCACAGTCGGCACTGTCGGGGCGCTGGTCACGTGAGTACCAGCACCAGCAGCACCACCGCGAAGCCTGCTACCAGGCACACCATGAGGCTCACCTTCTTCTGTAACATGACACAACAGCGCATGTAGTGCGGCACGCGTGGGCCCGGCGTGCGGGGCGTGCGGCGCGTGCGTGCCGTACCTTGCGCGCCTTGGTGCGGCTGACGGTGCCCTTGAGCAGCTGCGTGCCACCGCTGCCGACGTGCTCGGTGGCCTGCAGCGCGTAGTACTCCACGCTGTCCACTTGGTCTTGCTGGAATCATTCATTTTCAAATTGTGACTGCATATATATTTTTGCAATATCCAGTCTAAGCACAAAAGATTTTTATTTTTTTTTATAGTAACTAAGTATTGATGATAGGACAAAAAAAGTTATGTACAATATTGTAGAACATATAAATTAAATATCATCCAAAAATTTAATACTATACATAGGTTTTTATATATTGATTTCTTCCACTCACGCGAATATCAGACAGTGAAATAACACTACTTTTTACGGATGTATCGCGATATACTATAATCTATAGGTATACATAAAATCATTTGCCCTGAATGACTGTAGGATCAACGCACAGCCTAAACCGCATAAATACAGGCGTTTCATTGTTGACTGAAGTATTTTGTAGTCAATTACAACTTTATACCTCCACGAGGTTTCTCTTCGTGAGAATCCTAGAACTTAAGTATAAGGATTCCTTTTTTTCATAATCATTCATCATTGGATAATTTTATCAGATATTCTTAAAACATATGTACGCGTGGACTGGAGAACCTAATTTTGCTTGACCTGTTGGACAGCGTACCCACAACAAATTCTCACATGTACAAACACCCGGAGTCTGAACAACCGAAAACGGTAGTTAGTTAGAAGTGTGTGTGTGTTATGTGTGCACCTGCTGCGCGACCAGGTGCCCGAGCTGCGTGAAGAGGTCACGCACGTCGCGCAGCGCCGCCTCGAGGCGCGTGAGCTCCTCGTGGCGCGCCTCCACGTCGCGCAGCACGCGGCGTGCCTCGGCCGTCTCGGCGTGCACGTTGTCCACGAACAGCGACATGTTGCGCGACTCCAGCAGCGCCTCGCACTCCTCCTCCGACACGGCCAGGTTCGCTGAAACACGCGCAGCTCGCCGTGAGTGAGTGACTCAACCGGGGCGTTGACCCCGAACGACGACCCTCCGAATTAAACGGAGATGCAGCTATTGAACTTATACACTTATTGCTTTGTTCAAAACAAGTACAATTAGGAGCCGCCTGTTAATGAACGTGCTAATGTGTAGGTAGTTTTGTGTGTTGATTTCATTTAGCACGAGCGCGTGCGCACTGCATCATTGCCGCTATTGACCTAAAAAGTGCCGTGCCGCGCGTGCGCAGCCCTGTTCGAGACCGAGCATTACTTGTACAAGGA
Organism: Craniophora ligustri; assembly: GCA_905163465.1. Taxonomy (NCBI): domain Eukaryota; kingdom Metazoa; phylum Arthropoda; class Insecta; order Lepidoptera; family Noctuidae; genus Craniophora; species Craniophora ligustri. The sequence continues at coordinate 15,904,620 of LR990962.1, read as the reverse complement.
GTCAGCAGTCAGCACATTACGACTGCATCAGCTAAAATACATATTATAAGTTACGGTTGACGAGGATTTTGTAGTGTATTATGATTAATAATAATAGCTTAATCAATAGAGTATAGGTCCAAACTAGCAAAAGGCCTTCGATACTAGGGACACTTAGGCACTGGATACTATTAATTGAATTGAACTTCAGCAACTATCAACTTGACTTAAGAAAAATTACTTCAATTGTGAAAACTAAATGTATGAATCAAGTAAATATGATTCTACTTGGTTTTTAAACGTGTTGACATCATACATAAGTCGTGTGTGAGTTAGCATCAAAGCTTATGGGGTACCCATGGGGTGGAACCTAAGTAGGTCTGCATCGTGGCCGCAGTGGCTCGCTGCTTGTGTACCTGCTGTGATCAGAGCGCGTGTTCGTTTCAATTTAATCCCATGAAGTGGTTCGGCGGTCGGCGCGGGCGACACGTTGGGACAATGATATGATTGCCGTCCTGTGGCGAGCCGGCGAAACGCGAGTGTTGCGACAGGCTGCGGCCGGTCTTGGCAGTCAAAGGAACTGATACACAGCTTCCTTTGGTTCGACCGCGAGCATCCGCTTGTGCTCAATTAGTTGAACGCCGCGGTCGGGCCGCCCGCGCGCCTTATATACTTACTCAAATGTTGGCTCACGTTATACGTTTTTATAACATTAATGTGACTGTCGGCCGGCGAATGCAGTTCGGAAGTGGACGGTACAGTTCGATCATTATATCATTTAACGTTTACGGGTTTTAATACGACTTTGAGTAGGTAATTTGATGAATTTATAGGGAAACACGGAGGTCGGATTCCTGATTTTTTTATAGAGAGCAATATACTACGTCGAACCCGAGGCGGTGATGTCCACGCCGTTAATTAAACCATATTCATTGGCGTAAGTTTATGGCATCCAGGTATGCAGAGTGGCGTGTGAGGGGTAGAACACTCACTGAGGCGGATCTGCTGGTGCAGCAGCAGCAGCTGCTGGTCGCGCACCGCGTCGAGCGCGGCGTGGTGGCGGGAGAGCGCGGCGGCGTAGTGCGCGCGCGCGGCGGCGTACTGCAGGCGAGCGACGCGCGCGGCCGCGTCGTTGCGCGTGCTGAGCCGCGTCTCCAGCTGGCGCAGCGCGCCGCACACCTTCAGCCCCGCCGCGCCGCTCGCCGTCACCGCCGCATCCAGCTGCTCCTGCAAGTCTGCCGCACCCACCTCCGTTATACACTTATACTACACAAACATCACCTCACCTCAACTATATTTGTATTAGTGAAATCAAATCGCTTGATTCTACTAAAGGACCTGATCCAGATGGTTTTTGTAAAATACTTATAATACTATATGTTACCCTGTTTTTATAATCTTTAACAAATGATTGTATCTCATATGGTGTTTTTGGTGATATATGGAAACGTGTTAATATCTTTCCGATACATAAAAGTGGCTCTAAAAACGACGTGGAGACGTACCGCCCAATTTCTATATAGTCAGCTTTCTCTAAACTTTTGGCATAGCTTGTTCGCAATGAAGTATATCCAATTATACGTCGTGTTATAATAAATGAGCAACACGGCTTTATCCAGGGTAGGTCATGCATAAGCAATCTGCTTATATTTACAATCCAACTTTTTGAGGGTATTGATAATAAGCTACAAATTGAAGCGGTAGACACTGATTTTCAAAAGACGTTTGATAAAGTTGACCATACATTATTACTTAACTAAATTGCATACAATGGAGATCTTCTTCGTTGGTTTGTCTCTTTTATAACAAATAGGACGCAAAGAGAATTTATTAATGATTTTGAATCAAGCTCTATTCGGGTCACTTCGGGAGTCCTCAACGTTCAATTTTAGGTCCTTTATTATTTATCCTTTTTTTATAAATGACATCTTTTACCAACCGTAGACCGTCTTCCTATCTATTGTTTTGCTAACAAACTATACCTCAGCATATTATATATTATATTATTACTATATTATTACTTTCACTAAAAAGAAAAATACTTTCAATCTCGACTACCGGCTGGCTAATAGTGTTCCACATAACGTTATCTACCTTCGCGACCTTGGTGTGCAACTTGACTCAAAACTACACCTAGATATTCACGTGGAAAAAATAGTCAATAAGGCGGACCAAATGAGGGCACCTAAAGACTTCTGCCGTCCTTTTACTATCCTGCATTTGTACAAGTCCTTAATCAGGTCGCAATTAGAATACGCCGTATATATGGAATCCATTCTATACAAAATATACTGAGTTAATCCAAAGTAAGTATCTTCGCGCTGTGCAATATAGATGTTTTGGTAAAAAAATACCGTACCAACAACTTCTTCGAAAACACGATATGCTGACACTTCAATCGAGACGTATGCTCCTTGATAGTATGACGCTTTTCAGTGTATGCCGCAACAAATTTGATCGCCCAGACTTAGTTAATAGTTTGTTCTATCTGGTTCCTCGTACAGTGCATGGGCGGGAAGTACGCGCTAGGCACTTATTCGCTACAAGAGAAGTAGAACGAATCCTGGCGTGCGTTCACCGCTGCACCGAGTAGTCGACAAATACAATAAACAGTTCAAATTAATTATATTATAGATATAGAAACCTAGTTTTTAACGCTTTATGTTTACATTTATTATTTCGTATTACTTTCGCGATGACAACGATATTTGTCTGTAACGTAAACGTTTACGTTTACGTTACAGACAAATATCGTTGTCATCGTTAAAAACTAGGTTTCTATATCTATAATATAATTAATTTGAACTGTTTATTGTATTTGTCGACGTTTTGCGTTAAAAACTAGGTTTCTATATCTATAATATAATTAATTTGAACTGTTTATTGTATTTGTCGACTACTCGGTGCAGCGGTGAACGCACGCCAGGATTCGTTCTACTTCTCTTGTAGCGAATAAGTGCCTAGCGCGTACTTCCCGCCCATGCACTGTACGAGGAACCAGATAGAACAAACTATTAACTAAGTCTGGGCGATCAAATTTGTTGCGGCATACACTGAAAAGCGTCATACTATCAAGGAGCATAAATTGTGGAAAATGAAGTGGGTAGTATATTTGTTATGTTTATTGATTAAGATTTTACCGTTTTTATTATACTACTGTTTGTTTTCCCATAAAAGAAATAAATATTTTTCATATCGACGGTTTGCTTTTCTATAAGTGCCTTATTTACTTAACAAATTGGGTCGGTCTTTTGTTGAACTAATGAACTCTTCCAAGAAATAAACTAAGCGTGCCTTAATAATAATAAGTTTATTAACACAAAAACCTAATACTTAATTACTTACGTAATAAAACTTTGGGAAACAAACCCGGCCTCCTAAACTAGGGGGGACCCTGTGACTGAGGAGCTAATGAGAGGCCTTAATGTTAGACGTTAACTTGTTGGCGAAGTGTTGTGCCTACTGCTACAACTACAGTCTATACCTGCTTCAACCATTGGATACACTAAGTGATAATAACTTTAAGAGTGACTTCTAAAACGCTTTGCTTCAGTTTCCGAAACAGTTCATTGTCTAACTGATATTGTGTCAGTGAGACAATGAACTCACAACATATATGTAAGGTAACTGATAATATAATTTATATTATATCCACAGTTGTAGGTACTTATAAATTAAAGGGATGTACAGTGTCAGTTAGCCAACCCGCATTAGGCTTGCTTGGTGAATTTGACCCTTGAATTCTGAAATGAGAGGAAACCCGTGCCCAGCAGTGGTATAGTAGGTTGATGATGAATCAAAAGCCAGTGTCCTAGTAGTCAGTGATCTATCGACCCTCTGACCGTGTTAACTGGAATATAGGCATATATTATATGCATACACTATATCTATACTATCAGAATAATAAGAAATACAAGTACGTGGCAGCCACCGGGAGTCGCCACGGAGGCTCTAGCTACTTGCTTTTGTTATTGTGGAAGGTGGGGTCGGCGTGCAGGCGCCGCACCAGCTGCGTGTTGCTGTCCAGCTCCAGGATCCAGCCGCGCAGGCGCTCCACCTGCAACCACGCCGCGTACAGTACATGTACATAACAAACATGTAAGTAATGCAACTATTAGAAGTGATCGTGCCGAGACGATTCACACGCCACCGGGTCAAGGATGTCACCTGAGATAAATGTCGCGAGTTCCAACTTCGACAGTAAACAAACAATAGCCGAGTGCCGCGCCGCACCGCGCCGCACCGCACCTCGCCGCATCGAAGCGCCTCGTCAAGTCGCATAGTAGTAAATCATAGCGTTTACGTAGTTATAATAATATTCCCGTGTAGAATTACCAACTGCAGCGAGTCCAATTATTCGCCGCGATGTGTTCACGACTTCACGGCTGCTAAAGACTAATGTAATGTTAATAATACGTACGTATGTAGGTGTGCACAGTGATCCGCATGTGTGTCATGATCATGTTGATGTTTGAATGAGATGAGTGGCGCGGCGAGGAGGACTCTACAAGGTTGCGCCACTAATTAATATTGTAGCGACGCTAATCTACTAAACGAGTGGCTCGTTAACATCGTACATTAGTAATAATAAAGTGGGGTGGCGTCACATCACATACCTCGTCGAAGATGTCCCGCAGGCGCGCGTCCAGCTGCGCGGGCGCCTGCGCCGCCTGCTCCACCGTGTCGCGGTACACGCCGCCCGACGCCCCGCTCGCCAGCTAGAATCATTCACACAAAGCACTTCAACTAACACTTGTAGTACGTCACACCACACCACCACTTTGATATTTGAAGCGACTGCTCGACATGACTTATAGCCATGACTGTGCTAACTCGATCGTGTTGACAAGGCTCGAGCTAGACCGCGGCAAATGTGTTGTGCTAACGTATAGCAACATGTACACAAGTGTGTTTTGGAGGGTGCAGGAGGCACCACTCCGCCGCCGCGCCGCCGCCGTCGACGCCGGCACACTGACACTCCTTAAGTCGTCATCGCGATCGCCGTTCTGGGACATGTGTAGATTGTAGATAGACAGTAGCCTGTTTACTGTGATGACGTCACACTGATGGTGCTCAGACTCTAGATAAGCATCGGTCAAGGTCGGTGATGGCGGGATCACGGAGCTGGTGGCTGGCGGCGGCGGCAGGTGCGGGCGCAGGACTTACGTGCCGCAGCTCGGCGAGGCGGTCCTTGGTGGGCATGGCGCGTGCAGTGGTGCTGCGGGGCTGCGGTGCTGCGGTGCTGCGGTGCGCTCGCGGCGGTATCTAATCGCGCACTGATAACGTCCGCGCGCTGATACCGCGCGCTCGCACGCCGCGCCTCAGGTCACTACTCCCGCGCTCCCGCGCTCGCGTGCTCAGGTTGGCCGCGATACCTATACTTTTTCTTTACCACACTCGATAAATCGTCGCTCTAGTGTCGATGACTCGTATGACTACCGCAATAATCACGCCGACAGGTAGCAGCTTGTAGTTTCTAAATGCATACTGAAACGTAGTAGTTAACCCGCTATAGGTATATGTAGTACCTAGCCTATGTACGTGGGTGCATGTACTGTGCGGCGGCGAGTGCGGCGGACTACTGGCCCGGGGCGGCGCGCGGAGGCCGCGGCGCATGTTTACGCTGCACATTAGCGGCTCCGCGCACGCCGGTGTCACCCTGCGTGTACCACCTATATGCTGTGACATCAGTCCAGTAGCCGCATTCGCCTGCCCCCCCCCCCCCTCCGGCCTCCTCCCCCCCCAGCCCCCAAACAGGCTGATCCACCCATGTGTCTGACGTGCATACAAAACTCTGAAACACTAACAAAATGTAGAAATAGTGTTCTTGCTCCTTCGACAACAACAGTGGCATCTGACTGCCTGCCGAGTAACGCAAATGGTTTAGTGGAGTACTCGCCACCTCATCTGACTGTGACTGGCGCGGACTGACGACAACATCATCACGAACCAGTGCATATCATCGCGTACCTCGGGGAGGGGAATGTGTTCTGATGCAACCCACACACGCTTAGGTCAGAGCCGGCCATATCGGCACTTCACGTAGCTGTACCTAATTACTTCGCGCTGCTAGACGTGCAGCTTGACACGTTTATCTAGATCAGCAATAGAGATCTTAAATAAATAAATAAGTAGCTTGATAAAGTTTGGCGGGTGACTTACGGAGTTATCAGCACTCAGTAAGTAAGTACTTGAGTAGAAAGTAAGCAATGTGCTATTTAAGGTAATAACGTAATTAGGTATATTTTATACTTAATAGCACATTAGGGCCCGTGATTGCAGCTACTATTCGGGAACCGGTTTTCCCCATTACCGGTATAGGTTGATGCTGACAGCATTGCGGAGAGCTGTTCAGTGCAATGTGGTATCATTCAAATCTATTCTTGGTTTGAGAGCTACCACATCCAATGAAGTCCAATGCAGAACCCCCTGTAAACCATTTTAGAACCTTATTAGAAGTGCTCGTGGGCTATTCACATTGCAGAAGGGTATTTCATAATTTTTCATCATTGATGCACTGACTGTCATGTGCTTTATACAGTTACTTTTATTTACTTAGTGTCAATTTTCTCTGATCCTACCGAGATATTGGTTAGGTACACAAACACATCCGCGGGATAACGCGGTGTAACCTTGTTATCTCCGACGTTGATTATCGACAAAGACAACGCGACTCAATTATGTCTATTGTATTATGTTTTAATATATCTAATAATAATTGTATATTTAAATATCCTTGGCTCAAATGTTTTGAAGGTGGAGGTGGAGGTGGTGTATAGTATCGCGTCGCGCCACGCAAACTGTGAGTTCGTCAGCAGCCCCTGTCGGAACTGTGTCGGCAGTGCGCGTGGGGCCGAATTAGGCAGCTTTCTGTTCTCGAGGCATAACCATTTAGTTGGTGCTATCATCCCCGATAAGAAACTATGCAGGTCTGTTCTTGTGTCATGAGCTCATTAACGTAAACAGTCGGCCTGTGACTCTAGTACACAGTATAGGTACTCTAACTCAGTGGCTGATCCAGCTTTCGACTCTTTCATCGAGAATGATCAAGTGACCTAAAAAAAGTAATCCGACTTTAATTCAATTTATTATTTAACAAGTCTGTACTTTAGAAGTTGGGATGACCTTTTTTTTGCCCCTAGTAAAGCACTACTGATTTGGGCCATCGTGGTCTCAGGGGGAGGTCACATTAGTTAGGTAAGACATCATGGGACCTTCAAATTGGTTTCACTTACAGAGGTATTCCATTTACCCAGTGTCTCAGATATCCAGGCATAAATAAATATCTGTCTCATTTACGAGAGGTTCCGTTTACGTTTTTGTTACGAAGTACGGGTGGAATAAGAATAAGTAAGTAAACAAATTAAACGAGTAGATAATATTTGTACCACTAGCAGAGGTCATTCAGTGCCAAAGTGTTGGGACCTCAGCATGAGTTCCAGTTATGGAGGTTCTCATTTATCCAGATACCACTTAACCAAGTTTCACTGTTTTAGCTAGTCACGGCGCAAACATAATTATAACTGTAGTCAGCTTGAACAGCTCGTGCTCTGTCCATGAGGATGTGCTCTCTAATATAGTATTATTGAAATTACTTTTAAGTGAAATATATGATACACACGATATTTATAGGTTACCAAATACTTGTACTGTATTATTGCCACGATTATAATTATATTATATACAGTAAATAAAAATAAAAAACTGAGCCGACCTGAAGCGTCTGGTGGCAGCGCCATCTGTGTGCCCGGGCACGTGACGCGCAGTGAGCGCGTGTTGGCGGCACCATGTCGCACACAGCGGCGCGCGCTCGCAGTTCATGCCGCCGCACACAGAGGGCGCTGCCGAATAGATGAGGTGGTTATTAGCCGAATTCACTACTCTTGTTCTGGACTTCATTATACACAGATACATACTACATTTGCCCTCGAAATTCTAGGGAGATTCTAGTATAGTGTATATTTTTATCGAAGCTTTCTCATTGACATTTAAACATTTATGTTGAGTATGTATTAGTCTAAATTACAGGCATCCTGCTTATAGGCACTGTCACGAGTTTTGAGCGCTCGACGAAAGTAGTGGGGAGACTTGCGCATGTTGTACACTCATGCTCACATATATTACGAAGTGTTTTAGAAAAGTTAAATTAACTTGAGTTGTCATTTATAATGTAAAAGAAATATAAGTTTTATATAGGTATTTTAAAAGATAAAATAAAATGTAACCACGGTTTATTTTATAAAAATAATAATTTATATTTTTTTTTGTAGATACCCATAGAATCAATATTACATAATCAATAATAAAATTAATGTTATGTGTATATTAATTATTGGTGTACAATAAAGTATATTCTATCTATTTATCTATAATCAATTATATAAAAAAAAACTTAAATTCTAATCGTTTGGCAATAATCCTATTCTTTCCATCAAATCGTCGTTAATTAAGGAAGTCAAAGTTTGTAGATGGATGCGACTGGAACTACTTGTTGAAAGGTAAAAGGTCAAGACGATGAAAAATATGAAAGCAATATGTGCGTGAATGTACTTTGGGCGTCGAACGACTGATACACCAATACGGCGCCGGCACTGGCCGCTTCACCCTCCGCACACCGCACACCCCGCCAAACGGACCTAAAAACTGATATCTGCCCATTCAAGGCCAGCGCTCTAAACTCGTGACGGCACCTATACCTGTCTGCAGTTAACATTTATTTATTTATTTATCACTTTCAACTATTTTTACAGGTAACTGTAACCTAATTTAATAGCGAAGTCAACTTATTTTCTAAAACTTATTACATATAATGATATCCTGGTGAATTCACTCAGTGTACCAGCAAAAATGTCTATTTCCTCTGCTACCACGTTAAGAGTGCGGGCAGTGGGGTCATCTCAGCAACACGGCCACTAGATTTGTTTAACTAAACAATAATATTTCTCCAGGACATACGAATACTGTCGATGCCGACCAAATCTCAGTGAGCACTCACCTATTGCAAGGATGACCAAGCAATACAATATCATATCCACTGTCTCGGGAGACATAGACATCTTTAGCAATAAAATTGGTCAGTTTAAACGTCATATTTTTAAACAATTGCAAGTGTGATACTCCTCAGTTCTGAATGACATCGTTATTCTATCTTTTTAATGTCGTAATGTCGTTATGTCATCATCATCATTATTTTGTTCTTTTAATTCTTTTAATTGTTCTTGCTATTAGAGGTATTATATATATAATATGTAAGTGACAATTTAACTCTCTTACTTAATTTTATATATATTTTTTAATTTCTTTTAAGTCTTAAATATTTAAATTTAATCTCAATATAGTTTAATTTAATTTTGAGCAAACGCCATTTGTAATTTCATAGAACTGTATTCATAAGCATGCTGTGATTTCCTGTAAATGAAGAAACACAAGGAAATAACTATTTATATCTAAATTGTATGACTTTTATGTATGTAATGTGTATTTTTCGTTGGAAATCCTAATAAATAAAATAAAAATAAAAAATAAATACGGAGTATGCTTTAAATAGGCACTAGGTAATACCTATTTTATTTGATATTATTTAAGAGTTATCTTCTAAAGATAACGTGGAGGTAAATATATCAAGCGTTCACGCAAGTGTAATGGAAAAATATCATACAAAAAATATTAACATAGTAAGTTAAAGCTATCTATATCCCATAGATTTATATTCATTGACCTAGTTATAAAATATTTGTACAGTACATCAGTATATATATGTCAGTACATATATTTATTTTTGATTATTTACAAACATATATTTGGAGTTGTAGAGTAGGTATGGGAGATCATCATCAACCCATTATTGCCCCACTGCTGGGCTCGAGTCTCCTCTCATATGAGAGGGATTAGGCTATAGTCCACCACGCTAGCCTACTGCGGGTTGGCAGACTTCACATGCCAATGAGAAAATCTCTCAAGCATGCAGTTTGCCTCTCAATGTTTTCTTTCACCGTTTAAGCATTTGATAAATAGGCACATCTCAGTCCACTGGTCACACCGCTCGGCTACCACAGCTCCAGTGATCGAGTTGGGAGATTAGATGAGAGATGGGAGATCGAGTTTTCGAATTTCAAATGTAACAATAGATTTAATTTTCTTCATAATATTTACTTTATAGTTTCATTTGAAGGATGTAATAGTTATTTATGCAACTGTTGTATAATAAGGGGTATTAAGACACGAATGTGGGTTTATGATAATAGTACCACATGAGTGTATACAAGACTTTATTTATACCCATGATATGAATCCTCTATATTTGTAAACAAAAAAATTTTTTTTTTTTCAATACTATTATTGAACAAAAATGGCGGGATACGACGTCAATTCAAAAATTCGAATAAGTTCTTTTTAATTACGGGCTGTGGTAGTGAAACGCGCGTGCATGACAATGTTCTTTTTTTAGAAATTCATAAAGATGCCATGAGAATGTGGCTGTTCGATGAGTACAAAAGGAGTTGCATTATGAAATTGAGTACAACATTATAACACCCGTTTGGATGATATTATGGTTACTATGACACTGGCTGTTTTAATGTTGGTAATAAGCTAACTGTTTCAAGAACTTTTATAGAGGATTTATAGCATGGGTGTAGATAAAAAATCATAAAATAATATCAGATAGGGTTCATATAGAAAAAAAACAGGGAACTTTTGTACCCATAATATTAATATTAGAAATGCGAAAGTGTCTTTCTGTCTGTTACCTCTTCACGCTTTAACCGCTGCACCTCTTTATGAAATTTGGAATGGAGATAATTTGAGTCCCGGGAAGGACATAGGATATAAATACTAATTCCACGCAGACGAAGTTGCGGACAAAAGCTAGTTAGAATATAGATTGATATGATAGATAAGTTATAAAATTATAGATTTCATTTACTTCTAAGTTTATTTTCTACTAGTGAGACCATTTAAATAAAATATTGATTCTAAAAATAGTTTTTAACTAGATATTAGTTATGTACCTACTCGATTCATCCTTTTTTAGTTTTCGCTAAATATGTTAATTTTCAAGTGTTGCAAGTCTGTTCATATTTATTATTGAACTAACGGTATATATGTATGTATATCTAGGTATTTAAATCCCTAATTGTTTTTAAATAAAATATAACATTCTAATGGCGAAGGAATTAGTTAGATAATTAGATTCAGTCTGTGCTTTGAACTGCTGAGTAGAGTTCCGTCATCGGGAGCCAATTCTGAATACAGAGTGATGTCATTTTAGAGCTATGAATGGGTTAACTTGAACATATTTCAATGTGACTCTATAATTTAGTATAGACACAAAATGGTGGATTCATATTTAAATATGTTCCAGTTGACCATAGAGCAGTCTATTAATGCTACCACTTACAACAGATAAACGTTTTAATATAAAAGGGATAAGTAAACTGGGTGCCATGCCTATAGACGGAATCCGGGTTTGGTATCTTGTCGGACTCCGTATACAGTTTTAACTCCGTAAAATAAGAGACAGTGGTTCCAACTCAGTTTACAAGATTTGTCCGAAACTAACTAATGTTGGAAAATTAAATTTGTTACTACTTACTCTACACGTACAAACTAATAGTTAGGTTAGGTTAGGTGCACAGAGATAAGATACACGTGTGATCTCTGTGCACGTTGCACACGCACTTCGTACAGATTAGACAGTGAAACATGTGGCGCTTAGACCGTGCGATATTGTGACTAGAGCCTCAACGTGATCGGTTTTTTACTTAAATAATATGACATTTGGATAGCGAATGGAATATAAATCAAACGACATGTAATCTCTATGATGTTTTATTGTAACATATAGATAGTTTCTACACATCCACCTTACATAGTTGTCGCGTGGTGCGCTAACTGATATGAGCTCTGTACAGCGGCGGCGACGGAACGCGCCGCGCTCCCACATAAATAATTTCACGTAATAATAATATAAACTTAGCCTAGGGGCGGGCGCAGCGGCCCGCTCGTACATGTATATACACGCTAACACTAGTCTGTACACCGCGGCCGCGCCCGCACTATTTACAACGAGAGGATATGTGTCAGGAACGGCACGCGCGGCCCGCGTCAGTCCCGCGGCGGCGCGCGCGCCAGCAGCGCCAGCGGCTGCAGCGCCGCCGCGTGCAGCGCGTGCGCGTGCGGGTGCGCGTGCGCGTGCGCGTGCACGCCGTGCGCGTGCGGCGCCAGCCCCGCCCCGCCCGCGCCCGCCTCGCCTGCCGGCGGGTTGATGCGCTTCTCCTTCTGGCGGCGGTTGCAGAACCACACGCGCACCACCTCCTTCTCCATGCAGAGCGCGTCGGCGAGCGCGGCGATCTCTTCGCTGGTCGGCTTGGGGTTGTGCAGGAACGCCTTCTCGAGCGCGACGCGCACGCCCGACTCTATGGACGTGCGCTTCTTCCGGCGGCGGCCCACGGCCTCGGCCAGCCCGGCGCCCAGCGCCGCGCCGCCGCCCGCGCCGCCGCCACCGCCCGCCAGCGACGAGTCCGCATCCTCCAGCCACTTCTGCAGTAGTGGCTTGAGCTTGCACATGTTCTTGAAGCTTAAATTGAGCGCTTCGAACCGCGATATTGTCGTCTGCGAGAAGTCGTTGCCGTACAGCTTGCCCATCGCAAGTCCCACGTCGCCCTGCGTGAATCCTGCGAAGCAACAAACAATATCTTTAAAAATATTAAATAAAAAATCCACCAACACATTTTGTGGCGGCCATGTTGGCCCGATTTTCATCAAACATAGCTACAAACTCTGCTTAATTACTGGACTAGATGATGCTGTGTCAAATGTCGCAGAATATTATGCTAATTATTTAAACTTTTAACATAAAAACTAATACACAGCCTTGATATCATCGTTTGACTATGTATGCCACACACTGCACAAATAATAATATGAATAGGTACTATTATTTAAATCTCAACTTTGATTTTATCCATCATTGTTATCATATGTTTTATCTTCATGAAGCTTCATTAATTTCGGAGTTCCTCAAGGAAGTGTACTCGATCCTTTATTATTTATTTGTTGCTCATATATGTGAATGCATTACCCACAATTATTAGTCAAGTGACTAGTGAGTGAAAAGCGACACTAATGAGCTTTAAAGAGAATATTAAATAGAAGAAAAACCTACATCAATTACGGAAATATAATTGCGAACTATCCTGAATTTCAATATGGTTTGTATTGATTGTTATTTTTAAACTTTAGGATAAAGACTGAATAATAATAATTGGCCTAAGTATAGGTACTGAGAGGTAGAACTCACCGAGTTTTATACGTCTCTGCTTAAAGGTTTTGGCGAAGTGTTCTAGCTCCTCAAGGTCTGCTGTGTCGTCAGCTGTGGGCTCGAGCGCGCGCGGCTTGTGCGCGTGCGCGTGCAGCGGCGTGTGCGCGTGCGCGTGCAGCGGCGAGCGCGCGCGCCCCGAGCCCGGCGTGTGCGGCGTCAGGAACGCGCCGGCGCCGGGCGGCGTGCGCCGCGGAGACGGCGACCGACCGTCTGCGACACCACACAGATTAGCATTGCACCACTAAAGCTAACTTATTATCAATTAAAGTCAAGTCCTGCATATGAACTGCTCTGCTAACTGCTCTCTACATAGGTATTTGCTTATTAGCAGAGCGAACATTTCCAGCTTGAGCGTTAAAATAGTGAACAAACCTTGCATATATTTGTAAGTAGGTGACGTACCGGTGGTGGGCGGCGGCCCCGCCACGGCGCGCGCCTGCAGCTGCTGCAGCTGCTGCGCGGCCGCCTGCGCCACCGCCTGCTGCACCTGACACAAACAGACCATACTCTTACTACTCTTGTTCATGTACTTTGACCGAAAATTAATAACATTTTATCAAAGAAAAGAGTTTCCAGTAATTGAGATACCTATAATACACAAGTATGTATTGGCTATACATTATAATGATTATGCTCAACATCTGGCAGCGTAGGAACACCTCGTGGTGGTGGGTGCGGGTACCAACTCGGTCGAGCTATATTCTCACCTGCGTGTGCAGCAGCAGGGAGTGTGCGCCGTGCTGGGTAAGTAGCAGGTGCTGCAGCTGCGCGAGCGCATTGCCCGCTCCCGCCGCGTTCTGGGGATAAACGGATCATTGATGACATGGCGTTCCATAAGGTATGAAGTATTTGTCATAGCTAATAAGTCCAGGTCGGTGAACATTGGCTGTAGTTTAGTTTGGTGTACTCACGAAGACGGCGGCGGTGGCGGCAGCGGCGCTGGCGACGTGCGGCGGGTGCGCGGGGTGTGCGGGGTGCGCGGGGTGTGCGGGGTGCGCGGGGTGCGGCAGGGGCGCGGAGGGCGCGCGCGGGGGGGAGGGGGGCCGCTCGTCGCCGCTGATCTCGCCCTCGCCGCTCGCGGAGCCGTCTGCACAAACAATACTTATTCATACACAGGTACACATTACACATCGTCAACTAGACTGCAGTAGGTATACTATTGGTAGGTATTAAGTATAACCTAACCTCACCTAACGTTTTAATCGTCATAGGAGCGGTCCTTAGATTTTAACCATACATATTTATAATCCATACTAACTACATAGGTACCTATATATTATTACTCCTGCGAATACATCCGCGTGCAATTTAACCGTTTGAGCATGTGATAAATACGCACACAACTTCCGAAAAGTCAGTGGTCCTTTGACATCTCAGCTGTCACACCACTAGGCTACCACAGCTTGTCGAGTCAATTTAGATGAAATTAATATATTATTTATCGATATTGCGATAAACAAAAGCCTCGCTCGTGGGGCTGCGGGGAAATGCTTGTACAGCCTATTATATGTGAATTACATAGTGCTACCGAGGGCGGGTGGCTCGGGGCGGGCGGCACCGGATATTGTATGTAAATGTGCGTCATTCTTCATCGCGGTGACGTCACACTACATCCGCTCTCTCGTGAAACATCGTTTTCATACAAATACACACTTGCCGCGAGTGATTTGTGCATGGAAATCGTTTTTACGAAACTAGTTATACCAAATATGTAATATGTAATTGTGTATCGACATGATCGCCTCGGGGACGACCCCTATTTATCAATGTACGTATATTAAGAACAGGGGCGCACAGAGCGGGAGCATCTTGTGCTAGTTGTCATAATCATAATGTCAAAGGGGTGAGATCTATGAGAGCACCTTCACCCCTTCACAAGAAGCTGCGCGTGCGCTGTTACTTTTAAAGGGGTGAAGGTGTTTTGTATTTTTTTGCGTAGTGCGTGCGCGGCACGGGAGCTGGCAGGTGCGGCCGCCGCGGCAGCCAGCGCCGTGTTACGTTATTTGTTCATTCATCTCTTTGAAGGAAGTTGCGTGAGTTAAGCTATTATTTATTAATGATTTTATATGTAACGTCGCTGGCATTGAAGCAGCGCTGTAAGTCAACTGGCCTGCTCGCCGGCACACCGTGTGCTCACACTCCACTGTGCAGGTTCAGTTGTGGTATTCTATCTACCTTCCTATCTAAGTATCTATACATTATCACATTCAATTGAAGTGCATTCCGTATGTATGTGTAGGTGTGTGGTGTTTGTGTGTGTGGTGTGTGTGTGTGGTGTATGTGTGAGGTGTGTGGAGTACGCACCGTGGCTGGGCGGCGGCGACGGCGACTTGATGAGCTCGCCAGACTCCTCTGGAACAGAAGAAAAACGCACTATAGTAACAGTTAAATAGTTCGTAGTTTGATTCTCATGTCGAGTAGTCATTGAGTTTGCATTTGTGTCCGGATAATACTAATAGGCTCACCTCCCGTTACATGCGACTGCGACACAACAACAAGCCGGCAAACGGTGGGTGTACATATATCAGTGCACCCCTGTCTAACCCTTCGGGGACACTAGCGTGATGGTGGATTATAGGTATAATATTATCATTTGCATTCATTGTAACTGAAACCAGTTGCAAAGGAGCGAGGAGCACAGTAATCTGCCACTTTATAACATAAGAACATAACCCATGTAACGGGTTAAGAGTAGTACTGTACTGCCCCCGATAGTAAGAAAGAACATCTGACAAAAAGTAAAAACAGGGAACAAAATATGTTTTGTTGAAAAAACCGCTACGCTTCAATGTGTTTAGCTACCGATATATATTTAGAAAAGAAATATTTTATGTTAGTTAAATAAAGAGATAAAGCGATGTAACACAGTGCACACTGAGCGCGCCCTGTGTGTGACTTGCGACAGCACAGCCATTTGTGTATACTGAACGAGTGCCAGCTTCCAGCCTTCCTCGACAGTTAGATTTAAATCATTATACATTTAAATACAACTGTATTATATAGAATAACAATTTACAATAGTATTTTATGAAAAAACTAGTTTTGTCGCCACGTTCTTTCTTCCGCGAAGGGTTGATTTTCCAAAAACAAAAGTGTATATTCGTAGAACATGGGTATAGCGACGGCACACTGTCGAGCTGTTCGCGCGGCTCGCCAGCGCCGCGGAGGACGAGCCACAGGCGTCAACAACGCGTATCTTTATGCATGAAATCATCTCAAATCCAATTATTTATCCATTTATTTGCATAATGTAAACATAGTTACAGGCATGGCTTACAATTAATGAATACATAACCCTGATAGGGCGCAGCAAATTGACTTAAAAATAATATTGCATTTTCAATTCTTATTATTACATCACAGGTTACAGAACTAAACATTTATATATTAAATTATATTAATTAAACTTATATCTAGCTTGAGAGAACGATAAAATTACTTATATATTATATAAATAAATAATAATATTATATATAACCTAATAATTATTTATTTATTATATCATTATTTCAAACAATTGTCTTCCATAAATTCTTGAATAGTATAATAAGACTTTTCTAACAGTAATAACTTTAATCTGGCTTTATTTACACGTAGTGATTTGGTGGACCGTATACTTTCAGGTAGTTTATTATAAATTTGGATGCTTCGGTAATCTGGGCTATTTTTATACATTTATAGTCTGGATGCTGGTAGATTTAACTTATTTTTCCGGCGTTTATTTTTTTCGAAATCAAATATTATTATATTTTAACTTAACAAATGTGGCTATTTCTAATATATATATTGAAGGTAAAGTTAATTTTTTTTCTATTATAAAGTGGGGTTTACAACTATCTCTAGGTTTGATATTAAATATTATTCGCAGGCATTTTGAGAAATAAATAAATCGTTTGCATCTACACTGTGTCCCCACATGATAATACCATAGCGTAGCCATGCCGTAGGCATACGCGTAGTATGCAGTGAGAGCACAGTGAATTTTTGTGTTTGTTTGTAGCACACTAAGCCCATATGAAAATTGTGCTAGTTTTAGTTTTGTTTGTTCGACGTGTTTCTTCCAATTTTAATGTGAGTCCAGTGTGATACCTAATAATTTGAATTATTCAACTTCTTCAGTGTTTATGAGTATTTCTTGTGTATAGTTAGTTATACACGGCTTAATTCGTCGACCGATTAGTTCGGAATCCAAATTGGTTTTTGTCGAGAATGTATTTTTCTAAGAATTCACACATACGTTTAGTAACAACTATTTCGAATATTTTCGAGAATGCTGGAAGAAGTGCTATTGGTCTGTATTGGCTTGGGTCATTAGATGTTCCACTTTTTTTGGTATAGGTTTGATTATTGCTATTTTTAGTCGGGATGGGAATGTTTTTTCCTCAAGAGATTGATTTATAAGGTGTGTTAGTGAAGAGGTGAGTTCTAAGATGCATGTTTTTATAGTGGGGGGTATTTAGTCGATATTGTTTTTGTATGATTACCCTATTTTTATGTGGGTCGCAACAAAACAGATAAAACAGATAACTACATATTGTCACTATAAGAGTAAATTTTTCGCCCAATAATGTGAATATTCTACGGTTAACATTTACTCTCTATTAGTGTGTATGTACTTCATGGCGAGCGTCGATGTCAGTAAGTAGGCGCCGACACGAGCTAAGACGGCTGACACGGTGTACCGCGCCGAGTGCAGAGCGGAGCCGAATTAATACAATTAATAGGATCAGGGCGAGGTGAGGCGTCGCGGCGCCGGCCGCTCCGTAATGCGAAGCCAACATACGGAATTATCAAATTACAAGTAATGCTGATTAATGAGCGGATTAGAACCGAGGCCCGATGTCATCCGCAGCCGCTGATCCTGTAAGTCTGCATGCTCGGCCTCCACTCCGTCTAACACCACGCGGGCTCGTGTTACTTGTGCGAGTCGGGTCGTCAGTAACATGTGAGGTGTCTGTAGAGTCATTTACTGCGTGCCGCATCTGTAGTCTGCGGAATGGGCACCAGAAACTCTTAACATAATTACTCGTTACATAGTACGATAACATAACGACAATACAATATTTATGTACATATGTATGCGCATTCTGTAGAGGTTACTCCTACGTACTAAGCTGTATGTTTCCTCAATTACACGAAGCCACATCCTTCCCGAAATACGAATTACAATATAATTAAAGGCACAACTAAATGCAATAACAATTGTATTTTTTATTAATTACATACTAATGAAGGCACGATACAATGTCCACAAAGTGTAGGCTACGCGTCACCCGACGCCAGCATCGCGCCGCTCTCTGCTCGTGTATGTATAATATCTATTTAATTACAAAGTCCATGTGCCTTCCGGAAAGACAGATTTAAAAAAAATATTTTTTGCTTATGCCTACGTTGATTACATAAAATGGGTAAATACAATGAAAAGAAAATTAATTAATATAAGAAAAAGAATTTTATTAAGAAAGAAAAATTCAACCTCAGGCGGGACTCGAACACCGCGTCTTCTGGATTGGTACTCTGGAGTACCAATCCAGAAGACGCGGGTTCGAGTTCGAATTTTTCTTTCTTAATAAAATTTTATAATCTTAGCTTGAAATAAGCTAAAAAATACAAAAAGATAAGAAAAAGAAAATAAGTTAATAAGTAATTTTTTCATATTAAGAAAATAAGCATTCTAGATCTAATTGAGAAGGTCAACATCATTACAAATATCATTATAGAGATATTTTATGTCACCTACCTTTTTTAAACGACTGAGCAGATTTTGATAAAATTATTCATCCTCGGGAAGGAAATAGGGTATTTACTAGCTGTAAGTGGGTTTTAGCGTAATATAGACGGCACCGATAATTCAGCTCGGACGAAGTCGCGGCAAACTACTAATAGTAGTGTAATAATTATACATATGTAGGTAATTAGTGTTAAAATTGTACACGCAATGTATATCGGTAGACCGTTTTTCTATTGACAATGTTGAATAAGGGTTAGTAGTCCATTTTAGTGACAAAAGTTATTCGTTATTAGTATTTATACATAACTAGTTGTAACACCCGTTTTCGTCTGCGCGCATGTCTAAAATAAACATGGTATCATACGATCAATCACTAACAAACTGAAGGCAGCGGCTTTTGTTTATGATTATTTGTAGTTTTGACAATAATTTAGTGCTCGCTGATGCGCGGCCCGAAGATATCAATTGTAATATTAATATATCAGAAACGTGCACGATTGCGTGTTGCGTTGCGTTTGTTGTTTTCGAGTTGACATAGTTTGGATCTGCGTATCACGCGGACCCTCAAATATATTTAAATATCATGTTTATAGTCTAATTGTGATGTAATACCTAGTTATAGTGCAACAATTGTAACTGTTACCAATTCAATTCAAAGGCGAATATGTTGAACTTATAGATTATGTATTAACAACTTTTGTACCATATTCTGTGCGAATAAATATTATCTTACTTCACGAGTACGTGAAATTGAAATGAAAACTTTGAACGAAGAAGTAAATGATTCAACTTCAATAGACACAAAATATATGTAAATATAGTAGGCATGTACATTAACGGTATGGTAAGATACATCAATACATTGACAAAATACTTTCAACATATAGAAACTACATCGACAGATTTATTATAATTATGTATACATATAAAAATGGATCAATAATTTAACCCTAATGAATACACACACTTTATTCGTGCTAGTTTGCTAGAGTTAGTCCCGGTGGCTAAACAAACGAGACAATGTAAAAGCCCTTCAAATTACGGCAAGTGCATGCCGCGGTGACGTGCTACGACATAACGTAACACCTGCCTACGCGGCTGCTACGCGCTGCCGCTGCTACGACATCTTAATGAAGCTCGCAGGACTTATTGATATGGCACACAGGCCGCACAGACGGGTGCCTGTCTGTGTGCGTGAGTGTGTGGGTGTGCGTGCCCCGGGTGCTACCTGCGGAATTGCGGATAATCCGCGCACCGCACTGAGCCGCGGATAAAAAAGGATTTGCGTCGACACAAATGTTCATTTATTTAACTATACGCGAATTCATAAGATGTATCCTTCAGTAAAAAGTTCCATAGAGCAGAAAAAGCTTCGCATGCATTGAGACGTCATCATCAGTTTTTTGTAGTTCGCACACAAAAGGGTGCGACAGTCATAGAAACGCGCGGAGGAGTATTGGACGGTCGAGGAAATATTCCCGAATTGTAAAAAAGTATCAGATGTGTGTTTTTTGCGCTAAGTATAGGATTATTTTTTACCGTACATGGGCCCCGCGTGCGCCTGAGCTGAGAGATCATGTGACGTGTAAGAGTTAGAGCGACAACTGCATTCAACGACTGCAATGAAGTTATCAGATCAAATAAACATTAAAAGTGATTTGTCATGAGTCTACTCATTTCGATGATTCCCGACTTCACACAAATTTAGGGCGAAACCAAACCAGCTCAGATGTAATGTGTAACAAACAAGCGTGCAACCTGACGAGTTCTTATACGAGCAATGATAATTGTTTACAACACAAATCCTGCTCAGCCGCTGCAGCCGAGCTGCAGCGCGACTGCTGCAACTTGTGACCCGGAGCTTTATCATCAGCTCACTGCGCGGCATTTAATTAAAATATAGAATAGTGCCATTCTCAGTCATTTACAACTGCAAGACGCGCGCAAGTAAACACATACAATCATATTATAGATAGAAATATCCATGACTCAGATCAAATGTCCATTCTCATTACACAGACATTTGGGCTTACCGGAGTTACCGGACCGTATTCGAACCCAGGACGCTTACCGCAGAAGGCAGCCTTTTGTTGGCAGCCGTTGCACTAATCGAGTCGCAAATTAACAGTTAGTCAATTAATAAATTGTATGTAAGTAGTGCCTACATAACCAGCAAGGTGTAGTAGCTGACAGCACATGGTGGGCAGGACCAAAATATCAACAAATTTGACGACATGACAGACAGACGACAGACAGTGGTTGAGCGAACGGTTTCCTCGCCACAGGTCGCGGGTTCTGTCGCCGCACGGAATACATCTTTATGTAGCCGGCGACGGCGCGGCCGCGGAGGCGGAGGCGGAGGCGGAGGCGGAGCGCGGCCGCGGAGGCGGAGGCGGAGCGCGGCCGCGGAGGCGGGTAGTTGTGGTTATGGTTTCGGGTCCACGCGTTGATGTGAATTTACAAGAATTTATTATTGTAAACGCACAACAACATGATACAGGAGAATAACAGAGGAATAGATTTAAAAAAATACGCGACTGTAGAAATCGCTGAGAAGTTTTTCATTCATTTAGTACTATTTGCCGGTGTAACCTCATTAATAAATTAACAATTATTGTTTTTTGAAACGCAGTAATTATGTTAATGCACATTGCGAACGAACAGTTATGTTGACGAGTCAACAACATTATAACAAAATTTTAAGTCCAAAGCAATATTGCAGGCAACAACAACATAATATATAAGTAAATAAGTCTGAAATCGAGACTGAAACAACTCACGGTAGCGAGCGGAGCAGTAGTTGCGCGTGTCGGCGCGGACGCATGCTGACAGGACCATGGCTGCGGGCGCGAGTGCTGCGAGCGCGAGTGCTGCGGGCACGAGTACTGCGGGGCGCGGGCACTGCGAGCGCGCGGGTCGGCGCGCCACTACACACTGAGCGCAGCGCGGCCTCCGCGGCGCCGCACCGCACGTCTCCACCCCGCCCCGCGCACCGCACCCGCACCCCTCTCAACCCTCAACCGTCGAATTAAAAATTTGAACTTTTTTGTACGAATCCGTTTCTTTTTCCGCCCTTTAGTGAATTTTTTTCGCGCGATCTCGCCATTATTTCGATTACCTGAGATGTTTTTTTTTCGCTTTCGCCGAACGGATCGAGCGCGATGCGCGTTTAAAAGCTGTTTAATTTTTTTTAGGAAAGGGGAGCGTTGGGTTCGGCTAACCGATGCGCGAATTCCGATATCGGGTTCGATTGAATTAAAAAACAACGGCGCGGCTGAGCTGCGTGTGCCGCGAGCGGAGCGCGGCGGCGCCGGCGACCAGTTGCTCCACTGTCCTGGTATCTGCTGAACATCTAGCGCCTCACGCACACAGACGCTCCGCCTCGTCAGCTCTCGAGTTAATCATCCTGCTCATTGTTTGTCTCGGCAACGTCCGTAGATCTAATACCAGTTAAAACGATTACATGACTCCAAACAACGAAGGAGATGAAGAGATAGGTTTAAAAGTTTTGACAACAAAAAAGCATTCGATTGTATTTCCAGCATCTTCTGGTGTGTACACAACATTTGGTAACCATTGGGAAAGTGATTGTAGCGAGATGAAAGGGCAAGTTCCTGTTTGAAGTGAGGCGGCGCCACAGAGCCACGACTCGGCACACGCGGCGCGCACATCCGATATACTTTACATCGTGCAACTAAATGTGCAAAATATGTAATTGCTTAAAATTACAATGTGTTTATAGAATATAAACATCTGAATTGTTAGCAACCAATTTAAATATTTAATTGCATACGCCATGTTTTCACGTCAGAGACTATCACGTGAATATTCTCGAATGTTGTCTTGCATGTATTGTACTACAACGTCGTGCTTTTACATATTTAAATTAAAAAAAGGTTTGATTTTAAATAAAGATGTACCATGGTTCGATATCCGGCCCGATCAAACCCGGTCTAGTCCGGTTCAGCGGCGGCGTCGGGTCTACCAGTTGCTAGTGCCGCGCTTTGTGATGCTAATGTGCGCAAACAGCGGCCGATGAAAGTTTAATTCAGGTTCGGCTGACCCCGCCGCGCCCCTCCCCCTCCCCCCTGCCCGCCTCGACCCGCCCGCCTCATGCATCTCTATCCAAAGAATGCATTTACGTAATGTGGCCGGTGTTTGTTTAGGCGCCAACATATTGCTATTTTGAATAAGAAATTCGCCTTCTTTGTGAAGAACTCTTAGTATTTTAAAACTGAATAAATGTGTTTACTTTAACGGTAACCGCTTCACGAGTGTTATTTCGGGAGTATTTGTTTGTACAGACCGAGATGTGGTTCGAGATGTAGCGATATTAGTACAACTGTGATAAAATAGCAAGTAAGTGACCTACCTGGAAACTTGGTTCAATTTAATCGAAATAATGTTAATGCTATGGTTAGTGTTTTTTTGTATAAAACAAATGTGCAAATGGTAACATGTGAAATTTTTAGATCATCAAAATTTGTATTAACGCATGATACTTAAATGACCAGATGTGTCGTAGCCAAGTGCTACGCGGCCCGTAGCGGGTGTCCGGCTCGTAGCGACTCGTAGGGACGCGTAGCAAGCTGACCCCTCGTGTTTTACCATTCTTATGGGTTTTTTATGAACAGTGATTTCTATATTTGTGCAGTTTTATGACGTGTCAGCCCTCATACCTTTAGATATTTAATTACAGATTGGCAGAAGGGTTGCGAGGGCACAAGAGGGCGCGGGAGGTCGGCGGGTCGCGGCCGCCCCGCCGGCTGACCGGCGACGGTGCAGGCTTTGTCCGACATGAGGGGTGTCGGTGTACACTTGTGTAGTGATCGGATAACATCTTTATTTTATTAACGTCCGCGACTTGCTGTCCGTCACTACTACGCGGTTCGACCGCCGATGTGACGTCATCTTGCACGCCAGACTCGGCCCGGCGCGCGGCGCGCGGCGTGGAGTCGCGCTCGTCTGTGCTCGAGAACATGGTACACTTGGTGCACACGACAGAACCAAGAGTTGCGAGCACAGAAACTATTCACGTAATATTATTATTATCCCTCAATCTACGCATATAATTGTAATGATGCAGTTGTATCAGCTAGAGAAGGCGCGCGGCCGCGGCACCGCATGCGATTAGTAGATGTATGTGCGTTATTATTGCACTAAACATTTTTATTTTAGAGTCAGATAAGAGTGCTTGTGTTTAAGTTAGCACTGGTAGTCAGCCAATGCTAACTTATATCAACACTTATAGCAATCAGCGCGAGGGAGGCGCGGCGCGGCGCGGGGCGGCCGCTGCCATATTGGATTAGCGCAGTATTTGCATTTACAATAGCGCGCGTCGTTTCACGCCTGTTAGCCACATCGGAAGGGTGCACCGCCGCCGCGGCGCTGTACAATGTACATGTTGTCTTTATGAACTGTGACTAAACGCGAGCGTCACGGACGAGCAACCCAGCAGCCAGTAGCTAGCAACCAGCGGTCACAGCCACTCGCTCAACTAGGGTACCTACTAAAGATTATTGACTCTATTGAATTGAATTAATTTGTACGAGTTACGCACAGCCAGCTTACATTGCTGACAATGCGACCTCCTTTTAGTGGCCGATACTTTAAATAATTAAATGAAGAGTCAGTTGACAAATCGTAACCATCGCGAGCGCCACGGATTGGCATCCAACTTTAACTACTTACTTTGTGACGTTTCGTAATAAACTATATTATACTAGTACCTAACTTGTGGTTTACGTCAACTCACTCAAACTATACCTAACTTACTAACTACAACTAAACGACGTTCTGAACCATACATAATTATTGTGTTAGGATGAAGCAAAGGCTTAAAGCGTACTCGTGCCGGCGGTAACATGGCTGCTGTACAGATTGTACGAGATGAGGCAAGTAAGAGAGCGCAGCGCGGACACACGTATTATTTAGACGATGAAAAGAATGTTATAAAATGTTGGTCTGTTACTAATTGCAACAGCACACTATGTACAGGACGAATCGGTAGCGTGAGTACTACTAGCTACTAGCTACTAGCTACTAGCTACTAGCTACTAGCTACTAGCTACTAGCTACTAGCTACTAGCTACGGTAGATAGGCAGGCGGCCCGCGGGTCGCGTGCGGCAAGCGTGTCGTTATGTATATATAATTAGGTACTTTAACTGTCTGATCCATCAACGAAAAACCTAAACCATAGGGATAATATTTAAAATGTAGACAGATGATACATTTTATGACGGAAACATCCACTAAGAAATGAATTTTGGAAATACTCTAAAGGGGTAAAATAACAGATGAATGGTTGTATAGAAATCCGTCATTAACATTATCAAAGATAGAACTATGCAGTTTCATATCGGTACCTACTTGCTCTTGAGTAGAAATAAGTATGTAAATACTAAATACGTATTTCAGGTTTTTACAAATCAACCATCTTAAGAAAAGTTTGTAAAAATAGAGGCTTTAAATAAGAAGTTTTTAAATAATATTAATGAAATTTAATATTTCCGTTGTTTTTGGAAATGCAATCCAGTATAACATTTATTGTTTACTAACTAACGTGCAAGCGAAGCCGTAGGGGAACAGCAAGACTTAAAATAATCATAGAGAATAGGCAGTAAGTTTAAACTTCAGATGTTTCAACAGATCCTATCTGTCTCATCAGAGAAATTCCGATAGTCCTGATAGTAATTAATTACACGTACTTTGTGACGACTTGCAGAATTGTGTGGCGCAAACAAACAGGCGCTATGTACTGCGGCGCCGGCGGCGCCGGCGTGACGTGCCTGACATCGGCGGCTGTATGTAAATCATTATGTAAATGTGTTCTGCGCGCGGATTGGCGCGCGGCGACTACCCTTTGCCTATTCAGATGAGGAGACGCTAAAAAATCAACTGATTTGTGTACGCGGTCGACAGTGGGGTGCGGCGCGGGGCCTGCGGAGTGGGGGGGGCAGCAAAGGGTTAAGGGTGGGCGCACGCGGCGCGTGATTTACGAGCGGCGCGGCGCGCGCGGCGAAGTGATTCCGTCGCGCGACAATATCGGTGACGGGTTTAATTTAAATCGGTATGATAAACGATCCGCGGCCGACGCGACGCGACGCGGCGGCTCCCCTCATTACAATGCGTGTACATTATGTAAACGACATGCCGAGTATGACGCGCTCGCAACTATGTACCCGAACATATTATGTAGGTATTCATTTTTTATTACAAGATTAAAGTTTAAAACAATCGGTAAGATTAAGGTAGGTAAGATTTAACAACACAGGTAGCTATGTTATTGTTTAAGCTTCATTACAACACATCTCGCAGGAAACCGCGCAACTAGTCGTCAGTAGGCACCTCCGGAATAATACTAATACACATTAAATGTACAGAGAGTACCTCTGTAAAGATAATTTGCTTCATTTACTTGGGTTATAAATCATGATCAAGAGGTGCGCTGTAACTGGCTACAGTGCTGAGGAATCTTAGATCTTGTCAACTATCGCGCAATAAACAGCGAGTTAGAAACATAATACGAACACATCGATGGCAAAATACGATGGCAGTGTATGTTGGTACCAACAGCTTTGCAATTCAATAATCGCTTTTGGTAATCTCTTTCATGTCGTGAATGCTTTAAGCAGCTATTATTTATGAATAGTTCACAGACAGAAAGAGTTGTGCTGCAAAAATACAATAGTGAAATCGAAATCTGGTGGAGCGGCGCGTGGCGAGGGGGTGCGTGCGCGCAGCCGAGCCGAGCGGGGGCTGCGGGGGCGCCGGGAGCCGGGGAGGGGGGGGAGCGAGCACGCGCCGCAACCCTTTAGCGGCAGTTAACTCTATTTAATTTAACAATCTGATGAAGCGGAGGCTGCGGAGTGCGAGGGGCGGGGAGGGCGCGGGGGTTGCGTGCCGCCGCTGTCGCCCGGCGAGGCGGCGAGGCGGCGCGCATGCGGGCGACCCATTACTTATACTTTAATCATTTATATTGCGGTCAAATAAACATTATAAATTACTTTAATCACATTTGATGGTCGCTTTGTCATATATCAGCAGTAATGGTGAGAATCTGAGGCTCGCGGGCGGCGCCCGGTTACGCTCATTACGTTTAGATAGTAAAGTCGCGTGTTCACTGCGCCGCCCGGAGGAGGCAGCCAGTCGCCACTACTGCAGCGCGTCAACATTTATATGCTAATTTGTCATAGTCAAAATATGTACATGTGACTGTATGTATGTATAGTGGACTCGACTCTATTCTAATAACGAAGTCACATTAGAATACGCTCAAGTTAAGATTAGCGGAGAGTTGTAGATTCGCTGGCAGAATCCTTCCTGCGTATACATAATCATACAAATAAATGAAATTGAAGCGTCTCTTTATAATTACAAATTAACAACTTTTCAAATACATATAAGAAGTAACTTACGCTACTCTAATTTAAGAAAAAGATACGAAATAGGTTTCCTCGTGACTTAACAACACGACCAGACGACTCGAGAACATTTTTATTCGTTAAATTTTATGCGGACGTAGTCGCAGGAATCAGTTAGTAAAAAAGTATATCCGGACATGCCACAGTGCCGTCGTGTTCCCAGATGAGCGACGAGGCTTGTGTCACGGAGACTAGATGCTGGATACGCTACGTATGTATTTTGTAAACACGAACATACATCTAATATATAAAATTCTCGTGTCACAGTTTTCGTTGCCATACTCCTCCGAAACGGCTTGACCGATTTTGATGATTTTTTTTGTGCTTATCCGGTATCTATGAGAATCGGCCAACATCTATTTTTCATCCCCCTAAAAGTTAGGGGTAGTCCACCAACCCCTATAATGTGGCAAAACAACGTTTGCTGGGTCAGCTAGTATTATATAATATATAGGGATATTCATGACTGAGGTGAAATGTCCATGCTTATCACACAAATATTTGCCCCTACCGGGACTCGAATCCTTACCACAGACAGCGGCAGCCTTTAATACCGCCGCGCTAATTGGGCCGTCATCAATGTTTATAAGGAATGTATAAAGTAATCGCTTTTCAAAAAAAGATGTAGACTATCAATCAGTATCTAAAGTCCCAGCACGTATATATCATGTCGTTCCACAACTCAAACATGTTAAGCAGGCAGAACGCGATTCGTACCTATATACATACACGTTAAGGAGAATCAACAGTACTAGTGAACAGAGAAGCTGGTGCGCCGGCGGCGCGGCGTGCGGCTGACGGCGCGGGATGCTGGAGATCAAAGCGCGCCGGAGGGAGCGACCTCCGCGCACATGCAATATGGGCCGCCGCCGGCCGCTGTTTGTGTTCAGTGAGCCGGCGCATTCCGCCGCCCGCCCTCCCGGCCGCCCGGCCGCCCGGCTCGGCTGAGCTCGCGACCAATGTAAAGTATGTAAACATCAGCGTGCCTACCTACCTTCCTAATTAAACATATAGGGATATGAATAAATTAAGAATTGTTCCATTCACCAGAATCATAAATCAATTAACCCTGCTGTGTGTCACACAATTATACCTAATATAATATTCTGCCTCGGGGCTTTGTCCAAGATGTATCGTTATGATTATATATAAAATATAATATATAGTTAAAATGCCTATGTGTTAATCCAGGTAATAAACCATGTAAATGTAAATAAATGTTAATACAGGAGCTACGACTGCCAACAAACTGCTCTGTAGTTTATCGGAAGTGAATGTAATAGTAAAAAACTGATTATCTTAATGCATAAACATTTTTTCATTTCATTTTCATTTCATTTCATTCATGTGTAGGTATTCTAAATTTCATGCAAATCTGTGAAGCGGTTTTTGCGCGAAAGAGTAACAAATCTCCGTACAAAGTTTCACATTTATAATAATAGTAGGATTTAATATAAGATATCGTGGCGTTCACGGGCGTGGTGGACATTGCCACTTGTGCGCCGCGCGCCGGGACAGTCAGACAGACAGCAGTCACGACTTTATAGCGTACAGTGAAGTATTTCATGTGAAATAGTTTTATCATGGATGATCACCCAGTCCCAGTTCCGCCATTCTGGCATATATAATATAAAAATAATAATAAATAAATAAATAATAAATATTCTGCGACATTTTACACAGCATCATCTAGTCCCAAACTAAGCAGAGCTTGTACTATAAGTACTAGACAATGGATATAATACATATATACTTTTTTTTTGTAAATACATACTTATAATACATAGGAAACACCCAGACGAACACAAACACTTATATTCATCACATAAATATTTGTGCCCAGTGGGAATCGAACCTACGACCTCGTAATCAGCAGTCCGGTACTCGAACCGACCACAGAGGTCGTCATCAAAAATAGAACTACTTTTGCCTGTGACTTCGTAAAATTGTATACAATCTACTTTATCGTCAATCTTGCTACTTATTTCTTACCCTACTTTTAAAACCAAATATTGATACATCATACCTTTTTCGCCCTTTTAAGGGATGGTTTCCAAGTCAAAACCTATCGTGTGTCCTTCCTCGGGACTCAAACTATCTCCATAGCTAATTATATATACATAATTATAAATAGATTGCAGGTAGAGATTGTATGCAAATAAGCCTAAGTTTGTTTTTACAATGATTTTACTCTTGTAAATAGGAATAATAATATATAGATAAGTAGGTATGTTCGAGATGGATTATCCCATAAATCTTTAATCAATATGAAGACTTAAAAAATTACAATGCTCATTACTTGATGCTTGTGTAACGTATACATGAAGTAGGGTATTACAATGTTCTCTGGTAAATAATTGTGTAAGTCGTAAAACATTATAATCAAATTGTTTCGAAGAAAGGAAATGGAGTTGTGTTACGTAATAAACCAGAAGCAGCCAATAGTAATAATAATAAGTGATAAGGTCACTCAAAAACTATTTTAATTCCACAAAACCGCTAGTCTTGGGCTGCGTGTTTGCGTGCGTGTGTGTACATATACTCACATCAGCCAGATAGTAACCATTCAATAACATTTTTTAAAAGTGTTATATGAAACGAAATCCATTTTTTTGATCTTTGCGAGCATGTATTTATTACGAAATATGCAGACTTATAAAATTTGGTTCATTTACTTCCAATTAAGAATTTAATATCTTATAACTTAGCAACAGTAAAGTCATTTACGTGGCTGGTAGAGTAGATGCGTATCGTAGGAGACTGTGCTTCTGTGTACATACTATGTACCTACCGCTACTGTGTACCTACTTGTGTACCTACTGTGTACCGGGCGCACGCCGCGCACTGTTTACACTTCCTACTCGCGACCAGCTACAAATACTATTAACTTTTTTACAAAGAGTTATTCGTTAAAAGTGAAATGTTATCCTTTCACAACAATATGCGCGGCGTCACATGCGCGCACGTGTGCAGGGGCCGCGCGGTGCGGGCGCGGGGTGCGGGGCGCGCGGCGCGGGGTGGCGGGGCGCGGGGGGCGCGGGGACGCTGCGCGCGCGCATCTCGCAACCCTTCGACATTGTGTCGCGGGTCACCCTTCACCGTTTCACTTTTCACGTGGCGCGGAACAGATTGCGGCTGTTTTTTATTCAGTTTCCGTTAGGCAGGTACGGGGTCGCGGGGCGGGCGTCGCGGGGCGTTTTTTAACGCTCGCCCCGCCCCGCCTCGTTTGCATACGGCCCTCCTCCCTCCTCGCGCGGCACTCTCCGCGCTCGGCGCCCGGCACTCGCTCACACAATGCACCGAGCCGTACCCACGACGCGCCGCGACTACTAAGTGTTTATGTATAGCAAACACCCGACACAAAAGAGCGCCAGTTAGATCATCATTACGAGTACTTTTGTACAAATCTAATTGTAAAAATCTAGCCGCACGGTTCACAGTCTCCTCACTTTAGAGTCTTTAGATTCACGTTAATCCCATACACTTAGTGCTTGTAGATGAAACGCATAAAAAAAGGAACGATCAAAAACTCGTACCTATTATAAATAGTCCTTTCAATAAATGATAACAATATTAATTGTCTTCAATTACACTTTGTTTTACAAATATGGGATTAATGTAGTTTTGTGTGACATTCAATAAACTAGGAGAGCATGCTTTCCAAAAGAGAATATAAGAATTGGAATTGCCATAACACATGAGCAGGTCAGTCCCCAACAGCGTCGCGAGCGTGCGGCGTGCGGCGTGCGACGCACGAGCCGACACACAGTGACACAGCGTCACCGCCGAGCTCGACAAGCTGCCAGACGCAACACACGATACAATAAATATCATACAACTATTATACTACAGCTACTACGGCCAGCTTAAGCGATTGACAATACGGATTGGTTGTGGCATACACCATGTCTTGCTGTATACTCACACCATTAAGTCCCGTGACAGAATTAGATAAAAATAGATATGTGTAATTGATAAGTTTAGTTCAGTAGATGGTAGTACCAACACAAACGAAGCTGTGACTGTCTGCGCTGCAGGACATTCAGTACGTTCTACTTAATTCATTTTAACGTTGTAGGCAAGCAATGAACTTGTTAGTGTAAGGAGACGGAAAAAAACATTTTATAACAGTTTTGAACTGATCATTTTATAACACTTTTGAACCAAAGATGACTCGAGTGCCAAAACTCAAACCAGTTTTTTCGAAATACATAGATACGTCAATAAAATGTAGTGGCACAGGACGCCAGTTGGCGGAGTGTTTGCAGCATGGGAATCCCGTTTGCTTTCAGTTTAATAACTCCCTTATTTTAAGAAACTTAGACGGTTTCTACAGGGTCGGCAACGCGCGAGCGACACCTCTGGTGTTGCAAACATCTATAGGCTACGGTAGCTGCTTACCATCAGGCGGAATGTTTGAATGCCACCCTTGTGACCCAAAAAAAATTACTCATAGAAATAAAACCTGAACTGCAAACTATCTATAATAGGAGCACACAACATGGTATCTAAACACATAAGCACGTAGATGACACGACACAGTACAACCACAGCAGGCAGGCGGGCGGCCCGGCCGTCACTCGCGCACCGCTGCCGAGCCTGTCCGTATACACTAGCACCAACTGCTTGTAACCTATCTAAGGTGCGAACTAAAAAACCATTGAAGATATGCCACAGTGGCTAAGCGATGAACTGGTGCGGTGTTGGTAGCAGGTTTGATTCTGCCACGGAACTAATAAACAAAGCTACATCTTGTAGGTCTATGAATACGTCTATAAAACAGTCAAACAATGTATAAAAAATCGGAGCTGGAGTTCTTATGCTGGCAGGTTGAGGGGTGCCGGGGGTATAATGAAAATGATTGTTTATTTCTGTAAATGACACAATCTTACAAGTCATGTAGGTTGGTTTTTGTATCTAGATGGCGTCGACATTTCCTAACTGACGACCTCTGAAAATAAATGCCGAAACAAACTCAGAGAATCGTGATTTCTTTGAAAGTCCAAACATTTTGGTTACAATATGCGAGCCTGACGATGTAGGTTAAAGTCTGAGATGGTCTTTTGAAGAAAGCACCAGTGCAGCTTTGGATTGACCTGTCCATACTGACAGCACGCATACGTCAGCCATCGTGTAGCTGAACCATTATAGAGGGAACTCCACGACCATTGCAAGATCAGTGGGACATTTGCGGAGGCCATTTCAAAATCCCAAAGCCGCCACACATTTGTAAGCTTATGTATGTTTATCTACCTACAAAGCGCTCATGTTCACATAGTTATGTAAATTACTAACAATAAATAATCTCAGAACATAAAAATAAACATAATGTCAATATATAAAATAATGTCAAAATCACAATCAATATCACGATATAAAAAAAAATCCAAATTATCATAAACTAGATTTTGCCCGCGACTTCGTTAGCGTAATTTCACCCCCCTTTACCCCCTTTAAAGTCATGACTTCCGAGATGAAAACTATTCTATGTCCTTCCCCGGGACTCAAACTATCTCTATATCAAATTTCATCGAAATCGATTCAGCGGTTATAGCGTGAAGAGATAACAGACAGACAGACAGACAGACACACTTTCGCATTTATAAGACTAGTATATTAGTATATGGATAACAGTAAAAAACGTTCGATAGCCCGGATCATTAGAACTATTCAATTCCAAGCAGTTTTATCGTCCATGTAGACGTATTCAAGTACCTTTAGCACAAAGTCTTTGTTTGATAAAGGATTTAAATCTGCTGAGACTTAAGGTTTGTACATGGGTTGGAATTTTGTTATAAAAGACATGATACATATACCATACATGATAATGATGGATGCAGTAAGTCGGTCGTGTGCACTGATGCGACCAGGTCGGTATACAGCCGGACCACGTTGGCAGATACCTCGGAGCTGTGACCGTGGCGGAGCATCCTGGAGTGTGGTGGTGTTCGGGCGCAGTCGGTCAGCGGGGCGCGTCTGCTCGCTAACGAGCGATTGTGTGCACACCGAGTGCAGCTGAATCTCGGTTTTTGGGTAAAAACCGTTATTTTGCACATAAATCTCACCCTTCCAAGTTTGAAATTTCAATATCCCGTCGAACAATAGGTGCGTTAGCATCGCGTATTTTTTACAATCGTGGATTTTTAAAAAATGTGGGGTAATGCATTTTTTATGATAAAACATCGCAGCGGCGGAGACGTTATTCCTTCCCACGGCCGGGAAATGGGTCAGGCATTGTTCCGCTCTCGGTTTTTGCGCTAAAAAAGAGATTTCGCCGCGACGCGGGGACCTGTCGCCTCCCGCCGCGCCCCCCTCGCGCACCCCGCACCCCTCTGACACACATTTTTAGGGTAAAAAATGTAAAAATTACGACGCAGCTTGCGATCGAGTTTTCTCAGGAGTATGTACCGATCGTTTTTTTATTCGCCGATAAATCTAATAGCGGGTTGTAGTACACGAGGCTGGAGCCTGAAGGGTTGGCGGCGCGGCGGGACATCTGTCGCGACGACGATTACAACATTTCAAATAAACTTCAACGACGCTGGGGGTGGTGACGAGAGCTCCGGGGGGAGGGGGGAGGAGGTCGAGCGCCCGGGGGCGGCGGGCAATAAAATGATTAGGTAAACAAAACGAAGGCTGCGGGCTGTTTACAGTGCAAGCACGCGGGCGGAGGGCGCGGGCGGCGGCGGGGCGGGCGGCGCGGGCCGGGGGCGGCGGAGGGCGCCCGAGATTACCTCCGTTTTAACGCGCGAAAGATTTCAAAGGCGGACGGCCACTTCACAAATAATCCATCAACATCTCGTCGCGACCCTTTAAAAGGCCACTCGGCCGGCGAGGGCGCAAATTCGATTCCGTTGTAAATTGGAGTGCATATTCAGCTAACGAGGTTTGGAACCTCCCCCCCCCCGCCCGTCCGCCCCGCGCCGCACTCGATGCCGTCCACCTGTGCGGCGAGTGCGGTGCGCTAGCCGTCTGCGGCCACTTTACATTGTTTAGAACAACACTATGTACCTATGTACTCTTATGTACAGGAGGCTTTTACCCGAAGGGGGTCCATACAAGCCACGACAAAACAAAACAAAAACCAATGAATTAATTAATTCAATCAGATCATAATGCAATTGAAATTATTTTAAAAGAATTATATTTATTAAAATTAATTATTAATCTGAATGTATTGTATTAGGCTAAATGGAATTAAATAAAGCTTATTATTATTATTATTATGTATGGTACACCGGCGAGCACTTCGAGCTCGCTCCCCGCTGTTATAACGTGTAACATTCGTAGAAGGTGGCTTTTAGATGATTTTCCAATAAAATAACATTTAACGGGTTACGGACTGCCATTAACATATCGGCAGTGTCAAGTTGTGTGTGCGGAGGTGTGATGGCCAGATCTGGGTAGATGGGAAGCCGATTCTCAACAAAGAGATAAATAATGATGAGTCTGTTAGTTCAGAGCGTTGTGTGTAGGTACGCGTGACGCAGCTGACAAATGAACTAGGTAGCTACCAGTACCCGACCGCACCGCCACTCCCTGTAGTATTTAGCGCATTACATTTACAAGAATAAAGCATCGCCTGTGTAACGCAGCGAGGCTGCTGACTCTTTAGTACCACTGGCCTCATACAACACACTTCCTGCACACACACACACACACACACACACACAAACACCGGTGGACACCTGCGTCATCAATAATTCCGAGATTCATTATGCTTTATGATGCGCCATCATACAAATTATTGAAAACCCATACATATCGGATTACTCGCGTGTTAGCTAACGGTGCACACAGCGCCCCCCCCCCCGCACCCGCGGCTGTAATTAAACCGTTGCGGACTTGATAAGTTAGTAATATGAACTTAAGAACTTCATGACATGGCACCGTGATCTAGTCCGGGCAGGCGCAACTGCTGAATATTAATTAGGTTTTGGGTTCGATCCTCAGATTGAAAAAGAATTGTGTTTTTTTTGGATTTTTTCTACATACCATACCTATTCAACCATAATAAAGATACTTAACTAAATTAAATATATTGAATACAAACGTAAAGATAACGGCAATTTGTTTAAAGACTGTAATGTAATGAACGTTTTCAATAAACGACATCTTTACTCTTGCTGAACATAACCGACCAGAGTTGATACTAGAAAAGACCAACATAATGATATATACAGATAAATAACGTATACGGAACAAGAGCTGCTTATTATTTGGTACCTCATTACTTGAACAAACTCCCTGAGAATCCATCGAGAAGCTTGTACAAGGCAAACTGAGCATATTATAAAATAAATGGAATACGAGTTAATGAATCTAAGTTATAGAATATATGTATCTATTGTATTTGTATCGTTAGTAGTGAAGATTTCCGTTGTGCGATTTTATATTTGTGTCAATTGTTGAGTGATTTGGAAATAAACAATAATAAATAAATAAACGATTAAATGATCAAATGATTTGTTCCGGAACAGAAATGCGGATAATAAATGTGATGCTTTTTTGTTATCCTACGCATTGCTGTACATTTCGTCATTCAATTACAATGTATTGAAAAAAGCTTTGGAATTATTGATCTGATGTAAAATAAACCACTAATTAATTTAAAAGCAATAAGTAGCTTCGTGATGTATTATTTATAAATTTATCTGCCACTTAACATTGTGACGGTAGGTAAGTTGTGTTGTGTGTTAGTGAAGTAACAGACATAGACATGTTGGCTGAGGAGGTCCTGTGGGCTGCAGGCTGCCGGCTGCCGGCGCGTGGTGCGTGGTGCGGCGCCGGCGGGGTCGTGAACCTGCGCCCGTTACTCGCCGGCAATTACCCGGCGCAGGCGGAGCGACGCGGCGCGACACGACACGCCGCGACAATCGCAATTATGTGCGACTGCCGCCGCCCGCGCAGCTCTTATCGCTTCATCACATCACATGCCATGACAACGATACGGGGTGAAATACAATAACAATAATAATGACATGATTGAGATTGCGTAACATATGTAGGTACCCACAGTCACGTTGTCACGTCCGCGCGTTCTCGCGAGTTGACCCCGGCTGGATGTTCCCAATATAACATAGACGTTACGATACGTTATATCTATTATATGTTATTAACCTATTTCATTATTTAAATTAAAAGTTACAATTATCTATGAAATTCGTATTATGATACTAGCTCTGCTCACTAATATAAGTTAAACTATGTATAATATTTCTCATTAAGTGAAATTGGTTGTAAATTTCTTTTGAGTAATAATAAAGATTCTTTAACCGTATACCACAGCGCATATAGTCTGTCAGGCAAACTTAAACACATAAAGGTCCCACGTGTACACATATATTACACACTACACGGGAGCGCCACAACAATAAATAAATATATCTAGAATCTAAGTAGGTAGACTTAGATTCTAGATATATTTATATGTATATTATGTAGTTCATTTATTTTACGGTGAACCCGCACATTCTGAATGGTTATGTAGGTTAAGCAACATCAGCGTTTGCATACGCGCGGTCAATTACCGTAATTATTAATAACTTAAGTATATTAAACCAGTGCTATTACTACACTCATCACGGGAGGTTTTATTTATCATCCCCGGTTCACACGTAAATGTAAAGACCTAAGTCTTACATATAGTATGCAAGAATTCTGATATTAACCGATTGAAAGAAATGGTAATCGGAAATGTGTGACGAGCGAGTAATCTTAGGATGGCGATATCACACAATTGACAGCTGAGATCTGATGGTAGGTGGCTGCATCACGTGGTACCACTACTAGATAATACCTAATAGAAAATATTTTCACTCCTAGGAGACGTTAAGATGATGATGCCCCGCGCAGGAAGCAGCGCGGCGGCCGGCGGCGACGCGGCACGGCGGCGGCGCGGCACGGCGGCGGCGCGGCGGTATGTTTGCCATCGGGTACACTACGTACAAGCTACCATTTACATGTAACGTTGTTTCTGTTTTAGTACAGGTATGTTTAGTTCGTTTCTACTGTGTAAGCATGATTAAGTGTATTTTGTATTATATCAGTGATCAATCCACGATGAACCGATGAAAGTAACTTAATACCTATGTCAAGAGAGCTATTGTTACCGCGGCGCGGGCGCGGGCCGCGGCTGACAATGCGCCGGTGAACAGTAATCGAATCATAATCGTTAATCGCACGAGCTCGAATAATCGGCCGCGGCCGTCGACCGCGATTATTAATCGAGAGGCGCTGCGCGGGCGCCGGCGGGGCGGGGGTGCGGGGGCGGCCGCGGTCACGAGCGCTCCACGAATGCCCAACATCCGAGATTTGAATACTAGATAATTAATATCGCTTTATTAGCGGTGGAAATATCGATTTATGAAGATATTATCCGCTTTGTGGTCGCCGCCTGCGCCGCACCGCGCGGATGCTGCGTCAATCAATTACTGTCGGTAAAACTTCCTGCGTGCGCATGCGCAGTGAGCACCTCCCCAGTGCGGGAACACACTAGCGGCCCGGCGACACCGGCGACACCGGCGTGTCTCGCGACACAGTTGCGTGCGCGTCGCCGCGCTGTCGATACTATCGGCACTTCGCTAATGGAGCGCGCGACAGCGACGCGGCCGGCGCGGTGCGCACGCGCACGCAGATGCTATCGACACCCAGTTAATGGATATTTTGTGACGAATTACGGAATCATTAGCGCATCCCAAACGCGCCCCGGGATAATGTTTCACAAGAATTCAATGGCACGAGTGATTCTGACGGGCTTATTCAATTTGCCGAAGAATTCAATTATTTAAAACGAGTACTTAAATCTATGATGTTACGTAAATAATGCATAATTTGAGGGTTAACTGTTCTTATCGCCATTCGCCACAGATGCGCAAATTCTGTAGACTCGTTGCCTACCGCCCCACAGCCTCGCATTGTCCGCGGCTTACTTTAATTTGTTATCTTAATTTATTAATCGGCGCGGGTTCGTTGCCCCCTCTCCCCCCTCCCCCCGCAGGCCGGGCACCGGAGTGCTGACGTCACGCTGCACACTATACCTGCGCACACGCACCACTTACTTAATACTTGTTTTCCGTTTGCGGAGTACCTAGTTATTCGCTCGAACATAGGGTATAACTATAAGATCAAATCAAATGGAATAATGATAATACCTACTGGTGAATGTAGCTAATGTTGAAGTTCGTTTGCAAGGCGGCAGCTCATGCAACCGGATCAGTGATCTATCTACTGTGTCATCTCTGAATAAAATATAATATGTATATAGGTAAATACATGCAATAACAATCGATAGCGACTAATAATATTCACCGGCCGGCGCATCACAAGAAAGCTACCTGCTAGTGTGCGCGGGCGCTCACTCGTCTGCTCACCCGCACAGCGCGGCGCGCATGAGTCTGCATTTCACAACTGACCAATATTTTATCTCAATTATCTGCTGTAATAGAGTTTTGTGTGGCCGATGTGAATATCTTGTTAGAAATCATGTCGGAGCGACCCGGGCGCACTTTGTTGCGTTGTGCCGACGAGGTACAAACCAATAAGAGTTACCGATGTTTTGACGAGTTTATAACCGATATGTACAACGATAGCTGGAAGTATGGCGACGTGGACGGTGTGCCGTCGGCGTGCCCGAGACCGACGCCCGCGCGGGCAGCTCCGGGCGCGTCGCGGCGCTCAGCTCCTAGTCGTAGCAGCTCGTAGCGCGCGTTGATGTCGTTTGTAGGGAGGCGCACTTCCGCCCGCGCACTTGTGCAGCACGTAACGTTGCAGTGGCTGCACACGTACACACGCACCTACATGTACACGCATGCCACGGTAGGTCAAGGTCGGTCAAGTCTACGTTAAACTTGAATATGATAATTATGTCATAAGTACCTCGTATGTAATGTTGGAGGTCTGTATTAATATTTTATTATTAACGAATATAATTCAAGTGGTTTGAATATTTCAAATATGGCAGCTCTACATCAAAACATGTACCAAGTGAATGTAGGTAACTAGAATCCAACGAGCGATCTTACGAGTTGTATATCGTGACCAATAAGGAATACGTTACATAACGTACCATCACGCCTGCACCATGCAGGATCAGGCAGAGGTGAACAGATGTAAGTACACGCAGTAAACACATGCTCCCACGCCTGACACGTGCAGCAGGCGTTCTGGCAAAGCTACTGCTGTCAGCTAGCAGGAATTGGTTGTAGGTACTAGCAGTGATTTGCAATACTTTTGGTATATTTATATGTATAAGAAATTACCAATAAGAAAGGTCACATGACAAAACTGTAAGTCTTTACGTCCCCCCTGAAGTCATTTCAAAGAAGACTGTCTGTTCGGCAATTGTCTCAGTGGTTAAGTGGTTAAGTGATCACCAGCGCGGCAGAGTGCTCAGTGTGCTGCTCCGATTCCTGTTACTTACTGAGGACCTTCATTCATACCAACGGATTGTAAGTGTGCATCAGTACTCCGTGCATCCCGCCTAGACCTTCGCGGGTACAGCTGTTTTCGGCATTCAAGCTAGCAAAAGTCGCAAAGCCGGCGTTGCCCGGTTGGTATCGAGATTACCGGAGCTCCAAGTTGTCCACTGATGTTAGTGTGATGCTACTGTCCTCTCACTGTGCCGCG
The DNA here is from genome assembly GCA_905163465.1 of Craniophora ligustri. Lineage (NCBI taxonomy): Eukaryota > Metazoa > Arthropoda > Insecta > Lepidoptera > Noctuidae > Craniophora > Craniophora ligustri. Next base: position 15,864,538 of record LR990962.1, on the reverse strand, counting down.
AGTAGTGTATGGACAGTGAGCGAGCGCGCCGCGGCCGCTACTTAATTAGCTGGGAATTATAATATACGACTGTTTGGCGTAGGTATGTGCTGCATCTATTCAAATCTCAGCTGCGGTAATGAAATCATATCCAATTCAGTCCGAAAGCCGCTAGCCGCGTACTCCACGAGGCATGTGTTTGTTTGTTTATCACACCGTCATTACGTTTAATTAGCGGTCGGCATGTCCGCTCTAATCATCGCCTCTACACTGCGCCCGCGACTTCACTGCGCAGGCGCACGGAATCGTAGCCGGCACGGCGCAAGCCACGACGCATAGTGAACCCCACGCGTATGGCTTAAGGTGCAAAGTCACATGGCCCTACGGTGGGAAGTGATTGTTTAGCAGAAACAATGGCGCAAATTACAGCGCTCGGGTGATTTAAATACGAAATGCAAGTGTAATTAGCAGCTAGCATCTTTCTAATTGACACGTGTCAAAATAATAGAAATGCCTCGCAGCCGCCCCGCAGCATCGAGTATCGACCGATGGTAGATAGCTAATGATAGTGGCGCTTAAATGTCATGTATGTCATAACCAAACGCACATGAGCGGAGCGGTGCGCGGTAGTGGCGCGCGGCGAGTGACTTGTGTCGGCGACTGTCACAGTACGTGACGGACTACAAACTTTACAATACAACACTTGCCAGCATTACTGTGTCAGGGTCGCAGGTTGCGGATCCGTCTGAGGCTGGTGGTTGTCGTGCTCGGGGTCTCTCCGAGACACTGCAGTACTTCAGGCACCACGCTACTATGCCAGTCTCCGTAATATAAGCGGCTGTAGTTAGCTTTACTCGTGCTTTCTCCAAATGCTTGTTGATGGTGACCTTGTATATGAGTTCGCTCAATTTCCTCGGGATCGACACGGCTGCAGCAGCCGGTTGTCAGTTTTGTCACTGCCTTACTTTGGCAGTCGTTTCTTTTTTCGATTGATTGGTTATTGTTTCAAATAAACTCTTACAAGAATATACGAAATATTAAATGTCTCTAGTAGCACGGTTCCAATAAGTTGGTCCATGAATCCGTTTAGAAACTCCGTAAACACCTTATTATATTTTTTTCTGGTTTACTATGATTGTATAGTTTACTACAACTTTATTAAATTTCAAGTATTTGGTGAAATGCTCCACCGGATATGTTCATTTTAAACGAGTGCGTGAAGAATAATACGTTTGCTTGTTAACAAAAATAAAATACTTCTTCCTTTCTGAATTATATAGCAATTAACGAATTTAACTAAAAGTAATTTAGACAATGTTTTATGTCTCTTTTCATTAATAAGTCAACGAGCATGATGTGGAGTATTAACACACACGCCAAACCAGACAGTTTGCTCTAATAGAATAGACGTTTATATTTGAGTGCGCAAGCGTATACATATAGTGGCAGATACAGAAGGTGTACAGTTGGCCGGACGATAGCCGCGCTAGAGCCTGCTCCATGCGCGGCGGCGAGTGGGTGTGCTGGTGCTGGCGCGGCGCCATTAGCGGCATCGCTCTCCCGGCGGGGGGGGCGCACGCTCCATGGAAATAGCGCGCATACCTCATGCTGTCAACACGCTGTGTGCTGTTGCTTCAGCTGCGTGTGTGTGATTACAGGTTATTACTATATACGATATGTTGTATTATGACTAGAGCTTGAGCTCCACCACTACGCGCACGACACGTACTCAATGAAATTTTTAGGGCTATTTCATACTGGTTCTAAAACTTACTTTTGAACTCGTTTAAAGAAAAATATCCATTGGTCATATACCTATTAAATACTGTTTCTTCTGCTCTAAGCACAATTTCAATTTCTGCGGCGAGCGCAGCGCAGATTAACTAATATTGTCGCCGCAAGTCGCGATAGTAACAAAATATATAACGCACATAAATCAAAACGTGTTGAAAACTGTTGCGCACAAAGCACAGACAGCTACCGAAAGCCCACTGCTGAGCCAGCTGTTGACTAGTGCCGACACGTAGTGTGATAGCATATTCCTGTAGCGCTACAAATAGCACAAAATTGGCCTTTTGTGGCAAGAGTGTGCTCTCTCCTGTGGCGCTAACGTCATCTTGTTAGATTTATATATATTGCAGTTAGTATGTAGACTAGTTACTAAATAGTTATTAGTCTTTGCTGGCACGTATTTAATAGCCTCCGATTTACTTACTAAGAAATGTGGCTCCCAATATCCAGTTAGAATGTGACTTCCAGACGGAAAAAATGTGTATTATAAGTACGATGGCAAACTTATTCGCCTTATAATCGAAATATCATAATTGCAACTATCTATAGTCTAATAGGATTCTGTGCCTGATTGTTACCCTTATCCTAGTAGACAACGTGCGGATATAATGCGCGGGTCGTGGGTTCGGTTCCCGGCTCCCCCACGCATGCTCACGTGACCGACAGATTGTTAAGTCCGGTGTAGTGCTGACGGCGGCCCCGCTCCACCGAGCAGCAGTCAAGTTTATTTTGGTGGTAATTTTACACATATTTTGTTCTTGCTTGTGAGTTGTCTAGTTCCCCTACTGCCTACTTCCATCACTCTACGCGCGGTATCCGGTGGTCCTGTGGTTGATAATCTATTTAATTCAATATCGATGTCTAATTGTCTTAGAGGACAGTCATGAGACAGTGTCATGTTATGTTAAATATTCTGCGACATTAATTCACACAGCACCATCTAGTCCCAAACTAAGCGGAGCTTGTACTATGGGTACTAGACAATGGATATAATACTTATATACTTTTTTTTTGTAAATATATACTTATAATACATAAGAAACACCCAGACGAACACAAACACTTATATTCATCACATAAATATTTGTGTCCTGCGGGAATCGAACCCATGACCTCGTAATCAGTAGTCCGGTACTCGAACCACTAGATCACAGAGGTCGTCAAAATGTTGTGTGAGTTGTAACTCGCGTTAACATTTTGTTTGCGGGAGCTGAAACCATGTTGTGATGTAGTAATGTAACTTTACGCGAAATTTGATATTGATTTGAGTAATCATCTGGTTTTAATAAATTCATTTGATGTTTACTTTAGTATGTTTGGACATATTCTCTACCACCCGCTAATATAGGTACGTTTAATTTAATTTCAAATGCCGCCTTGTAAGGCGCGGCTAAGTTTGCTGCTACAATTTGCAAATGGATTAGGTGAACAAGGGCACAAACACTGGAAACTTTTAAAAATCTAAATTAAAACGGTTAAATTTTGTCTTGCCTTTTTCGGGATAGAGGAGAGAGGGCCCGGCGGCGGCGGGTCGAGAGTGAAATCGTGTGTCAAAGCGGGGCGCATCACAAAAATGGCCAGTTGATTGGGTTTTTACGGGTGGATTGGCGAGACCGCTAGGAATGCCACGCGGGGCGCGGTGCGGGGGTCGGGGGCGCGGGGCAGCGGGGGCACAGGGGCTCCGCCACAATTTAAAATTCAGATAAGCGGAATAAACACTCGCCCCCGGAATGCGAATGTGAGTCCCGCGCCCGACGACACTAGCAGTAGCACGCACCGCTACTCGCGGCACTTCACTAGCGACCCCCCCCTACCCCCCAGGCACAACACACACTCAGATTGTCATATGAGCATACAAAGAATTATATAAAGAACAGTTTTTCCATGGAGTAAAAAAGTTTTTACGGGACCGTCAACGCGTGTGCGACACATCTCTGGTGTTGCAAACGTCTGTACCTAGGCCGTAAACTCTTGTGGTACAATTTTGGTACAATTTTAAAGTGCCGCCAGCACTCGGCTATACTCCGCCGCGTTATAGGTACTGCCAGTTTGTACACCTTCAGTAACTGAACGGCAAGCCTCTAATATGCTGGTCTCCTCAACATTATTACTTATATAGTTAAAAGCTTTACTCAATGACTGCCTCCGAGGTCACGGCGACTACTATTTGTCTGTGATGTTCCTGCAGTTCTAGCTAAGACAGATACCCGCTTGTTGATGATATGGGTACCTAACCTAGTGTAATAAAATATTAAATTTCAAAAGATACTTACATTATAAGTTATACACTTTTGATGACGGTCATATTTGCAATTATGAAAAAGACATTTCGGATTAGCGTTAAACCGGCGAGCGTCGAGTGCTCCTCATAATGAAGAGTTAATTATTGCGCACTCAAGTAATTAATGTAATTAACATTAAAGTGTTTGATAAGACACGGGCGCTAGAGCCGTAAAAGCCATGAATCTAGTGAACACAAATGTACGCGCTCGCAGCAGCCGCGCCGCGACCGCGCCGTGACCGCGCCGACATCGGAGTCTGGCAGACAGTGTGGTTTGTCTCATGGGTTCCCGTCTGAGAGTAAAGCTCTAGTTTCACACTAACCACTGGTTCAACCTATAGAAGCAGTTGTTATGATGCAGTTAGTTGCCGCGGAATACGTAACAGTTTGATAGTACCTAATATATTGCAATTTTCAGGGTTGTTCAGGTTAGTGTTACGCGCTCCAACTCATTGTATACGATGAGACGAGCACAGGACTAGCACTCGTGGAGCAGTCTCGTCTCAGCCTCCTCCCGCCCCCTCCCCCGGGTCCCCGCCCCGGCGGCGCCCGCGCATGTCCGCGTCGCATTCGGAGCGGAACCGCGGCCGCACTGTGTGAGCTCATTACCGCGCGCCGGATAATTGAAAATGGCGAGCTCATTATAATATTTAGACAATTATTCATAGACATAATTTATTCTCAGTGCGCAGCTTACACGTCGGCTAATTACTGCGGCGCGCATGCACGGGGTCACTCATCATGAATTCCCTCGGTTTGGGTGCGAGCGCGCGCCACGTGGCCGCCGCCAGCACTCTGCTGTCGATAGCTAACGTTACTGTGATCGTGGTGGGACACTAAGTCGCTATGATATATGACTATTACGCATTTTAAATAGTCATTCGCTTCGCATGGACAACTTATTATTAATTAGGCACATTAGCGCACAGTCGTAAAGCACGCGGCAGTAACAAGCGCGGTGACTGACAGCCGACTCGGACGGCTCGGTCCGGCTCGGTCCGGCTCGGGACCAAGTGTGAGCGAGACAGCATATCCCAGCTGTTTGATATCACGCGGTGATGGCACGCTGCATGCTGGTGCATATTGTGCGACGTGCGACCACACAACACACAGCAAACACCATGTAAACACCTTCTAATCGAAGTTGTTCCGGCATAAAATGTCATTTAATATTATGGTACGGTTCTTGTGCCCTCTGCAATGTGCAAGAACAAAGTAAACTGCATTTGTTTGGTCTCTTAAGAAACCTTACTAAAGTTATAAATGCAAAAAGTATCTGTTACCTCTTCACGCTTAAACTGCTGAACCGATTTAGATGAAATTTGGTATGGAGGTAGTTTGAGTTCCGTTCCGTTCCGTTGAGGTACAGTTTATTATTTTTTATCCCGGAAATCATCCCTTCGGGAGGCAAAAGGGGTCGCAGTTTCTATGAGGAATCCATAATTTCTTAAAAGGAACCATAAAACTTTTATTATTTAACTTTTCGTAAGAAATAAACTGTGATTATGGTAGCTAGCACCATAACCACTAACTAGATTGATGGAAAAGTAGACCGGTCGAAAAATAAGGTATCCAAATTAATTACTAATTCTACGCAGACGAAGACGTGGGCAAAAGCTAATTAATAGATATTTCCGGACATTATGACACACAGCGCCATCTATGTAGTTCCGAGCTAAGCAACGAGGCTTGTGTTATGGATACTAGTTGGTTGATATACTACATATATACATTTTTTGTAAATATATACATATTATACATAGATACATCCATGACTCGAATACAAATGTTGTGATCATCACACAAACTTTTGTCCCTACTGGGATTCGAACGCTACCCTTACTACAGAAGGCAGTGTTAACTACCGCTGGACTATTTGGGTCGTAGCTGGACTAATTAGAAATATAAAAGTTTATAGACACAAATCGTAAGGTAACGCAAAACAAGGAAGATAGTGTTCCAGGGCAGCCCATCTGCGACGCTAAACGGGTCGCGCGGTCCGGCGGAACCCGCGTGAGTTACTGCCGGCTGTCGCGTGTGATCGTAACACACGCGGGGCGGCGGCCGTCCCCGGGGCACGTGCCCCACACCGACGCGCATATTTACGACTTGACAGTTCCGGTTCCGGCGAGCCAGACGGACAACACATCAGCCGGCGGCGCGCACACGGGCCGAGCGATACTGTGCCGGAATTATTGTCACACCACCACACGGAACCGGAGAGACGAGAGCCGTGCGGCCTGTCATCTGGGAACTATGGTGGGAGATAACATTAACATTATTTATGTTAATAGACTGTTTAGTGACTACTTTCATAGCGTAAACAGTATTAGCTCTTTGTCTGGCTATTTTGAAAAAATAACAAGTTTGATGCGATACGGAACCTGCGACACCTGTCGTGTCATGTCGTTGTTGGCACATAACATTTAGAAAGCTCTTAGATAGTCAATATCTTTATTTCGAGAAAATAATATGCTCTTACAGAGCGTTATGTCCTAGCTAATAATGAGTCCTGCCTGATGGAGTGACTCAAAGTCAAAGTCAAATGTTTTATTTCAATTAGATCAATATTGCAGGTAGTTTTGAATTGTCAAACTAGTGGCACTGTTCCAAGAAGTAGGAGGACTGGAGATATTATGTACATTTGGGAGAGTGCAGCGCGCACCGGAGCCGCTGGACTAGCCGGACTCGTCTACAGTAAAATTACTTGTAAAGTGTGTGAGCTAGCGTCTGTCCACGGCGGCGGCGGCGGCGGCGGCGGCGGCGGCGGCGGCGTGGGCGGACGCTCGCCACTCATTGGAACTGTCACGCGAACGACACCCACGAGATGGAAGCGACTAATTGACATTCACTTCACCCCCCGCCCGTTTGCGTTTTTAAACAAATCAAGGATATCCTTCCACCGCCATTGACCGCACGCTGTCTATAATGAGTAATGTGACAAGCGGAGCGGTGCGGTAACAAGAGTGTGTAGAGTTATCACTCCGATATCGATATGAGGTCGCTGACCCCGGGGTAGTGCCGCGCCGCCACCGCCGCGCCGCCGCCGCTAGCCGGTGCGCATTACAATAATTGGAAAGTAATTTATAAGAAACAATATGGCTCGGGTTGATGGAACACATTTCCATGCGTGGATGTTAACGACATTGGTTTGTTACGTGCCTCCGCCACCAATATATCTCGCGTATAAAAATGTAGCGCGCCGTGATCGGATCACGTCCTCTCATTAAGCTCAATCCGGAGGGAGTGGGAGGCTGCGCCCGCGCACGCACTATTATGAAAAAAGAAATACTCTCATTTTATAAAGCTTTGGACCATTCTGCTCGCGTCGCTACTCCAATATCTTGTTTAGCTAAAATACTTGGAATAACTTGCCAAACTATCACGTAGCACCAACCGGTGGCACACAGAAGCCCTCTCCGACGGTAAGTGATAAGAATCTCGTACAAAATTAAAGTAACAAATGTGTTACGGCGGATAATCTACGAAAATTGCTTAGTAGTTTAACATGAAGGCAACAAGTGGGTCTACCGACGATTCCAACCTTGACTCGAATTCGAGTTGACCCCGTGGTAATTTGTTTTAAAAACTATTATTAACGGTACCAAGCATTCTGTAATACTATCGCGCACACTGTCGGTGGTGGTGGCGAGTCGGGTAGTTGATAGTGCTGGTCCTTCCGTGGAGCGTGGCGGTGGCGCGGCGGCCTTGACCTCGCGACACGCTCGCGGCGGCGGCGCGGCAGGTGCGCGGCACGCGTCGCAAATATCATCGCATGTCACTCACCCCCGACACCGGTACCGTTACAGCGCTGCGCCCGCGCGCGGCTCATTGTCCACAAGTACACAACGCGCCCCCGAGCCTGCCCATACTACACACTACTCGCTTGTGTCACTACAACGCCAGATCAACTTTACGTCACACCGACAGCGGCCACTTGCCCACCTCTACCTCAGGTGTGACGTGCTGTGTATACACGACGCAGCTCGGCGGCACACGGCCACACGTCTGTTATGTTCATGACAATATGCAAGGACTTATGCAAACACAAGGTCAGAAAGAAACGTGGACCAAATAGGACAACACAACTGCAACTGAATATAATCGCTAAAACTATCAGATAGTTTTAGTGCAAGTTAAACCAAACTACACAGTATGAAATATATCAGTAAAATAGCTTCATTACTTTAGAAGTTGATCGCGGACAAACAACGGGACCCGAAAATATACTTACATAGGATGGGCACAATTTCACAAATCAGAGATTTTCAGAGGATATTTAAATCAAAGTATTTTATACTGTTTTGGATGGTTTAAGTATGCGATAGAGTTGAAACTGAAGAAGCATTGAAGTGAAAAAGGATTAAGAGACACGCTAGCCTGCTAGTTGGCAGCCTGGCAGACATACGCCATTGTGATAATCTGTGATGCATGTACACACTCTTACTATGATTTTCTTCATCTTATGAACTGTGATAAATACACTTGAAGATACGAGTTTTTGTATAATGAAAGGTGACAGAGTCACAGTCGACTGGTCATCTCGCTAGACTGTCTCTACAGCTAGGTATCGGTATTAGTGGCGCGTATTGCCCAACATTTTAATCGATTGTCTCTTGTGTCTGCTGTATATTCCTTTGCTTTCATTATTTTAAATATTTTTGTTGTATCTTCAAATCTTTCCGGGTGAATAAATTCGTTCGTTTTGAAAAGTGGCTTATGTAACAGTGGCTGGTGGGCGTCAGGTAGTGCAGGCGCGGGCGCAGCGCGGTCGCGGGGCGGTGCGGCGCGCGCTCCAGATTTGAATGCAAGTATTGTAATGGAGGGCATTACGCACCGAGCTGATTGATTCCCGCACACGAAACTGATTGCTCGCAGCCGGCGCTGACCGCCACTGACCCATGCGGATACCGTTGCCGCAGCCGTGACGCCGCCGTCCGCGTCGTCGGAACGTTCTAAACTATGATCAAACTCCGATCACTGAGGTAACAACGTCCATTATAGTTTTTGTGATGTTCGGGGCTCGTTCATTTATCAGTGAGTAACGGCAGATATAATCTGCCGACTGATCCGGATCGATCTCACGCACCGAGCTATTCAATTATGATAACACTGCAGCGAAACTGCAAACGAAAGGCGTGAGCTCACTCCATGCATTATTTTACATTCTATAAAAAGATGGCGATTACAAACTTTCATTGTAATCTACAGAGACTGATAGTTGATAAATAACAGTTTTATATTTGTGGCCGGCGCAAGTAATTGGGAGAGCACGAACATTTTGTGAAACACGATTGTCCGAAAAAACTGAACCAGTATTATGTTTATGAGGCAGCGCGGGCGCGAGCTGCCGCCGCCGCCGCCGCGGCTAGCGGGACCCTAACGTGCGCAGGTGCCCGTAACGGGACCCCGCGAAAGGTCACCCCCGCGCCCCTCCCGCCCCGTCCGCGGCCCTACTGCATATGTTATGTGGATCAACTATGATCCGCGAACACTTCGAGCGGCTCTCGCCTCACTACTAGCTACTTAAAGAAAAATACTTAAAGTTTGACAAGTGTCCGAGTCGCTCGTTGCCACTTTAAAACACATTACGTGACAGTGAGGAGTCCCCGAGGGCTGGCGGCGCGGCGCGGTACGGGGACGCAAAGGCGCGGCGCGGCGCGGTGCGGCGCGCGGCCCTGTGGGCGGTGTAGTATCGCGTCGTCTGCCTCACATTTGGCTCTATGAATTTTTAAGGGATTCGCGTGAAACTTTCTCGTCGTTTATTGCGTTTAAAAAAGAATTCGTAGTTTTTTATCGCACGTTGGGGGTAATAAGGGGATTATTAAGCATGCGACGGGCGCTGGGCGCCGGACGCCGGCCGGACCGGGCCGGACCGGGCCGTCTTTGTGTTATGGGGCACGGCGGGTAACGGCGCACACTGACGTTTATGCATTTTTTACTTTTGTATTGTTTTGTTATATTTTTAACGCTTCCTTCAGTCGGGCAATAAATTAGAAAGTCGCAGCGCGGTGTCTTTTTGTCACAATCCCAAAGATTTTTTACGATGATCGCTTTCTCCGAGTCAGTGAATGAAATTGCTTTACAATTTCCCTAATTTGTAGAAAATGTTTGTTTATGAGCGGTAAACAAGTATAAATAACATTAAGTTGTGTTTTGAAATTGCACCCCGCCGCCGCGCCACCAGCTCGGAGATTGCTGTGTTACTGTTACGTTACTAGGGCCATAGAGGCAGGCGAGCGTGCTGTGAGGACACCCGACATGTGACCACGCGGAGGCACGGGCGGTGGATGCTGCCGGTGCGGCGTCTCCTCGCGCAGGCCTACTCCGTGTGGCAAACGGTAAAACGAATGAAGTAATGAGTAATGGGACTCACCGGTGTCCATGTTGTGTCGGGTGCGGCGATGAATAGTGCGCGCGCGCAACTTGATCGCTGAATGTCACCCCCACCCCCAATAGCCCCGGGCTAGACCAGTCTAGGGCACATACATTATTCACCCCGCGATTAGCGCAAAAACTCTAAATGTCAGGTGATTTCCCCGCAGGGCGGGGCGGGGCGGGGGGTAGATAACGGAACCGCTGGATGGGGTGGCGTGACCTTTACACTCAGTGCGACGCGCGTGTGTGCGTGAGAGACAGGCCACTACACCAGCAAGTTGGGCACTGTGTGAACTAGATCGACGCATTACAAGCGAGCTCCCACTCTTACCCTATGGCGTCTGCTATGTACACGTACGTTGGTAACAACCTGAGATGATCAGGTTACTTCGCCGCATTGTCAAAGATTCATTTCATCAAGCAATCATTATGCCATCCGTAGTCTCACGAGAAACGATTCAATGAAAAACACGCAATCTGAATAAATATGTCCTTAGTGGTAAATATTTAGTCAAGTCTGGCTCATATTTGATATGACGGACATCCATAGATGCTATATGTACAGAATCAGGTAACTATGTACATAACATCAATGGATGTCTGTCGCCTATCACGGTCTTGTTCACATAAAAAAGTGTGGACGTAATAAAGTATCTCATAACTAGCGACATTGTGCAGTGCACGCGACGCACGTGTTCTGTGCACGCGTCGTGTCACTGTCGAGTTGAAGATGTCTCGTCAACCCGCGGTGACACTTGACAGTACAGCCTCTAGATCTGTGTGATCATGTTCGTCTGACAGTCTGACATTATCTGCGGCATCGAGTGTCGCCGGCCACACTCGCCGCGTCCTGTGCCGCCACCACTGCCCGCTGCTGACGGCTCACCGAGCGCTCGGCTCTCATTAGGTTCTAACTATATGCTAATCGTGTAATTAGTTCGCTTGCACAACCGCGCTCAGAATAATGTGTATAATTACGTAACCAAGTAACCGCCCGTCTATAAACATCACAGCAGCTCAATGTCATGGTCATAGTCTGAGCTGCACTAGTGAGACGCCACGGGCCCGCCCGCTGCCGCAGCCCCCGTGTGTTTCCACACTTTATGTTACAAGTCAAGCTTAAAAAAACGTGATCGTATTTTCAAAGCGAATTTATTACAATAGTAGCGAGCTTCTTTTTTAACGCAAAGTAATGGTATTTGAATATAAATGAACGAGCTCCGTGCAAATAAGTAGTTATCGTGTGAAACGTAACATTCACCCAAAGGTTAGTGCGATCCATCGATCATGCGCCCCGCACGCCCCCGGCCCCTGGCCCCCGGCCCCCGCATCCTGCACGATGCGCACCCGCTGCTCGCCGGACAATTTGGTTATGTTTCCCAGAAATGTTGAATGCGGGAATATTGTATATAATAGTAAAATTTACGAGCGCAAGCAGATCGTAGATTACGACGCGTCTAAGAGTCGGCACACACGGCATGACACACGCCGAACGTTTCGGCGCCCGCGATACTGCGCCGTGTGCGCATGAGCACAGGGGCCACTATGCCGCGCCGGGTGCGCTGCTGACAAAGGATTTGCATACGGTGATTTCGCAGAGATTTTTTGCTTGGGATCTTTTTGTGGCACATTCACGGCGAGGTAACAATCACGGCGCAGGGGCCGCACAGTACTCCACGAGGCTACCTGTTACTGTTAGCACACAGAACGCGTCCTATTCACTTCCATACAGAAATTAACGCATTCATATATTACGTAGGATACAGCTGGGACCCAGACGGGGCTCGAACCTAGCAGTTCCGAAAGTGTTTTGAGTTTGTTTTTGTCAAGTGATATACAAATAAACATATTTTGTAAGATACACACATATAATTATATTTTAATAATGGAGACTACATAAATATTATTAGTAAGAAAAAAGTAAGTCTGTGTTATATTGTGGATTCACGGTTCAACCTGACATTTAGATAGATACTGTAGTTTACAGTTAGCCGGTAAGGTCAGCGCGACAGGTGCGCGTGCGCCGTTACCCCGTCCTGCGTACTTATAGTTACGGCCTATTTTCATGTTACCTATAAAAGTGGAGAAATTGAGTTTATTATTAAATAAATGCCTTTGTTTATGCGAGTATCCAGTTCGGTGCGACCGTCACGTGCCATGCATTCACTACAAGTTCGATTGCTACTTACAACACACTATTTGTGTGGAAAGTACTAGGTATATCAGGTGTGAGTGCTTTTATACGTGAGAATGTGTATTTGTCAAAGTATCTACGATAAGGGGTTGCCTATAAGCCTAATTCTAGCGCAGTGCTGAGTATATTTTTTTAAATGTTGCTTGCTTTGGCAGACACGGTGAGGCACAGTATTTGGTAACAACTAGTCGGTCACGCGCCGCGCCGCTGTCACCTGCCAATCAACAGATTCGCAAGTATCTTAACATTTTATTGTATAAAAAGTACAATACACACTCAAGCACTGTACTATATAGTTTGCTGATACAGTTATATGTATATCTGAACTAATTTAAATGGAAATTAATATTAAGGATTTGTTTGCTCATGCTATAGTCACTAATTACCCAATTAATGCTTTTTAATGTAATTATGTGGAATCCGTAAAAAACAATGTTATATATAATTAATTGACTATGAATGAGTGTGTGTGGGGGTAGGTATGGGGAGGAGGTAGGCTGCGGCATGAGTGCAGGTCGATATCAAACTAGCCCTTGAGGGCAGTGACAGTCTTCGCTTGGAAGCGGACGATATAGCTGATGTTTATTCTCCACCTCCATGTCCAGATAGGTACTGGTTATCATTATTTATCCATACGGAATGGTATAGTGGGCTCCTGGGGCACCTGACGGGCATCAGTGTACAGCAAGTGTGACTGAAACAGTTGGAAGGGGCCGAGCTCGGCAAACATACTGCTATTCAATCTTTAAACGTTTGTGTTGTTTGTTTGTGTTTGTGCAGGAGGAAATTTATAGTGTACCCAACAGGAAAATAGGTGCCATACCTATTTCTCTATTGGTAGTTCTAACTGATGTGTAGCTAAATAGATGTAAGCAGAGCAGTGACGTCACAGCATCTTGCACTGCGCGTAAAGTTTGGGAGCGCGGCGCACGTAGCGCGCACCTCGTTAATATTGCCATTAGCTGCCAACCATTGTGGCCAATAGATCCTAATGCACGTTTTGCAATAAATCTCGACTGTATAAAAAATCGTATTCACGTCTCACCGGCGCGGGCGGCGACAAAAACTAATGGAAATAGAAAGAAATATGCAAGCAATTGTTCGGCGGACGGGGCCGAGGAAAAAATGCAGGCAGATGCCGCGCAGGTAGAGCCGGGAGGCAGACGCATGCAAATATACGAGTACCGTGTGCGAGCACCGCGCGGTGCGTTAGGTGAAGCTGTAATTGACGGAGACACGTCGGGAATACTTTACACATGGTCATCTCCGCTCCTCACTCACTCACTCATGTCGCGGGGCTGCCGGTGGAGTTTTTATCGGATTCCAGCCGCGACGCCCTACACGGCGCTCATGCAAAGCAGTCGCTAATGAGTCATCAGAGGCCCGGCGCACACCGCGCGACTTTATTGTTTCGCGGACTCAGCGCCTCACTAATGATTCGAACTGGTGTATTGTATGTTAGGAATAGATCAGTCTGTACAGCAGGCGGTGCGCCAGCGGGACACACTCGCTGATGGCACACGTGGCCCGGGCGGCGGCGGCGGCGGCAGGTTGCCGGGTGACGACCGCGAGCACTGGCTGGTTACAATTCGTCGCTACATTTACATATTGCCTTTGCCGTCACAAAGCATGTCGCGCTAAAAACCAGTAATTCGTCTTCACCGACGGTGTGTCGCCATATAAGCCGCTAACTGTTGTTGTCGCGTGGAGAGCGGAATTCTCGCATAAACGTAAACGGATCACAAGTGAACGAATATTTCATGTTACGCATCTTCTTTGTATTAATTAATTGAATACTGCCTGCACTAAGTTAACATTACCCATATATTCACATATTAGCATTAGCATTAACATTTACATTAATTTTCTTTTTTGGGTTGTACGTAACTAACGACGAACTGGTTCTATGCCTGTCGTACTTTTATTATCACATTTTTGTCATTAACGATGGATAATGAAATATGAACCGTATTCAGCGCTCAACAAATTAGGTAAACCCTAAAACCGCTGATATTTGAAGCTGTTGTTCTGTTTTGCACAGTCGCGTTCAAATGCGCCGGTCACATATAGGATAATAAAATATGTTTGAAAATAAGTTACCGTGATGGTGCCGCATCTTGATCATTAACTTATTACAAAATTGGTGTGAGGTGGTATCTATATTGTTTAAACGTGTAACTTGAACAGGGGTCTGCGTCGTGTCACACTCATGCATCTGTATTGCGTAAGTGCATGCGTTGCGTCATAACATAACCAACGTGCAACATTGGCAAACAGACGCGGACGCTGCGCCCGCGCCGCTCCGCCGCCGCGCCGCACGCCCGAGATACATAGAATGTCGAGTAGGTCACTCGACGCAGCACACGTGATACCACTCATGATGTCAGCGAATTGCACGGCATTATAGATATTTGGTTCCAGTTCATCTTCTTGCGCAAAAATATCAGCCTATTGTAGTCCGCTGCTGAACGTGGGCCTCCCCCAAATAGTGCTAACTATCCCGGTCTTGGGCAACTCGCATCCACCCGCTGCCAGCCACCTTCTTCCAATCGTCGGTCCGCCGTGTCGTAGGTCGTCCTACAGTACATTTTCCCAAACGTGGTCTCCATTCTAATACTTGTCTGCTCCATCGGCCGTTCGGTCGGCCCACTTCCACTCTACACACACACACACACACAATTAAATTAATATGTGTTTAATTCAAATGTTTTCAGTTATTCAAAATTTATCGACACCTAGCGGTTTCCCATTTCAGGGCTTATAAAAAGAACTAATATCAAGTCTCGTCATATGTCTGTGAGTATACGATTTTTCTTTAGTTTACGATTTTGCTAGTACATATTGATTATTAAGTTATTCTTATTTAGTTTAGTATTACGCTTTATTAAGAACATTTGAAAGTTTTAAGAAGATCATATTAATATAATATGTTTAACAAAATGTTAAATCGTGTAAAGTTTAATCAACCGCTACCCCCTCCCCTCCCGCACATATCGATGCCAACAAATAAAATAATGTTAAACATTTATGGAATGCTAAGCGGTGTCTGGCACAGGGTACGTACCTGTGGACACTCAGACATACTATACAGGTGATTGATCCACATAGTACACGAACACATTGATATTCGTTCTCCGCGCGTTAGTCCGACTAATGTGTATGTTGTGAAAGGCATACTAAGTTTAGCTCCACACCGTATCTTAAGTGACATGGTACTACTGCCTGCAAGTAACTTCGTTAGTAACATGCGAACCATTTTGTGGGTAAGTGTGAAAACTATGGCCACGTCTTAATGATAGCAATGTTTAAGACGCATAATGTGCATCATGTATTACGAAGAGACTCCCAATGCAAGCGCAAAGTAATAAACGTGTCGCTGAAATAGTTAGGCGCTAGACGCCGTGCGCCACCCGGCGCGCGCTCTTATGTTTAATTAATACTATACTGCTTGCAATCGCCACATAGCACAAAGGTACGTATATTTCAATGTTGTATAACATGCTGCTATAGTTATATATGATTGAAGTAATGTTAAGAACAGACAAACGTTATGAAAATCGTTTCGCTATTGAAAACCTGCCATAAAACTAATTAACAAAGTATATTCTGAGAATATTTTAACAATTTAAATGAGTAACGGTGTAACAATGCTAATTAATAACAAGAGATGTAATTAGCAACGATTTGAATGAGAAGTAACAATACACGCGTTTGCTTTTATTGTAATGGTTACTGAATTACTTAAACTTATTACAAGTATATAGTGGCAGAGCACACACTGCCCTGTGGACGCCGCTGCCGATACCCAAGTGGGCACTAGCAGGAACCTATCTCTGAGTTATACATATAGAATAGGAAAACTATCCATTTTAGTAATTACAATTTACATTAGTGTAGAGGAGCCAATAGCTTTGCGTTAGTTTAACTTACTCTTGTGGTCCCGAGTTGAGATTCAATCTGAACAGTGATTTATTCACCAGCGTAATAAGTTATTGTTTTAATTAAACCAGAGCTGTCATAAATAGAGTAGTGCCTACTGTGAAGGCCGTTACGTAACATGATTACGATGCGCCGGCGCAGCAGTGCGTCTAACTGCGACCACGTTACGCCAATTATAATTATTAATGTAACACAAGCAGTATTATGCTAATGATCTAATTGTGAGACGTTAACCTCTCCGCCGGAGCCGCCGGTGACGCCGGAGCCGCCGGTGACGCCGCCGCGGTGAGCCGCAGGGGTGCCTCGGTACACCACACACACCTACTCCGTATTTGTCAACTAGGTGGGCACGACAACAACATGACCCAGCTTTACTTCTTCCTCTTTCTCGTTGAGGTTGACCTCTTGCTTTATCGATACAAATACGTTAAATGCCTAAGGTATTCGATTGTGGATGAACGCCGTAGTACTGGACTGAATAATATAATTATGTATATTAAACTTTATCAAATTAACAACAAATGTTATCGTTACGAGAGCAATAATCCAAATACAGCTTAGTATGTGAAGCGTAACTGTACCTGTTACAAATATATTCAGAATAGAGATGAGTGAACATACGTACCTACTGATATATTGGTTATTGTTATTGTTCATGGAGTGTAATAACGATATTGAGTATTGGTGTATAACTTTATATTGTGTCCATGCATTGAAAATGACGAAAAAATAATAATTTAGAAGAAATACCTATTTACTTTTAATAGAGTTTTGGATCGATCTACTGCTTTGAATCAGTTGTCCGGATTGATCCGCAACTCCAATAGACACGAAGTCCCTCACCACAGCCCTACCTGCCGCCACCAGCCGCCGCCGAATACACACACACAAACTTACTTATAATGATATGCATATATGCATCATTATTATAATTATCTCCCAACAGTTTGAGACGTGGTATAATTAGAACTAAACAGATTATATTCTAATGTAACGCGTTGTGTTGTAGAAGTATGTTGTACTGCCATTATGACAACACCATCAACACGGAGTGGTGTCAGCAGTGACATGCTGCTGCCGTGACTTCCACGTACCTACGTTAAACACCTTTTTGTAAGAGTTCCGACCTGTTTCAGCTTAATCAATATCTGTATGTAATAGATATCTGTTCAGTGATACCAAGTGTATTGCGCCTCACATCGAAATAAAGCTGTATATTTTGGTTTGCGACGTTGCCTCACACCATTATGTCTCCAGTGTCGTAGGTTCGTTTACAAACACAAATATTTACAATGAACAAGCACCTAAACCCGGAACAAATGTCTGGAGGCTATACATATATTATATGTATTTGATAACGGCTTTTATGTTTTTCTACGACTCTTTATGGTTTATATGCGCTACGTGGCTAAAAATAAAGCTACATATTACATGCTAGAGAAGGATGACTATTTTACAAGAATTAATTAGATATTTTTATAGGTTTTCATACAAAAGAAACATGGAAAGACAGGCAAACACGAACTTTAAAATTCACTGGGCACGTGTGGGCTTCAATAAAACGTACCGTATGTAATTATAGTAAAAGTAACTAATAAAAAAAATGGCTTTCGAGAAAAATCAAAGATATTAAATTAAATGTCTGTGATGCCAACCACAATGTTTTCTAAAAGTGCCGCTAGTAGGTAAAACTCGTGCTAAATGAAATGTCACATAATGTTTATGTATACCGTAGTTGTGTGTATGCGGCCATTTCAATCCTACCAAAAACCATTTCATGTAAAATGATGTCAAGACGACACCAAATGACTCGCAGTGTCAAAAAGTTATCAGATCTCATGTAGAGCCGAGCTTCTGACTCTACTCGGCCTAACTCTACAAGACCTAACTTCACAAACTCTATACCTTAGTCAAAATATGTGACCGCCGTTTCGTTATTATAAGAACTGTTGCATAACAGAAAAGTGAATAAATGGTTCACCGTACGCCTATATGAATGTACCGAAATGGCCAAGTCACATATTTTGACTCAGTTGTAGAGTTGCAAAACATATAAAGAACCAACCTCCCTGAGGAACCCGTTTTACGAAGTTTAGATAATGAACTCAAAATTAACGTGTACCGGTCCTAAGATACTTCCCTACCCTATGATACAGATTATCAATTAGAATACAGATTAATCATAAAAGAATATAATTACAGATCTGGTTATGATCCCGATTGGTTATGACGACCAGATTAGCCCAGCTTCCGTGCTACGGGTCCCGGGTTCGAATCCCGGTAGGGACAAATGTTTGTGTGATGAGCATCAACATTTGTTTCCGAGTCATGGATGTATCTATGTATAATAAGTATATATTTACAAAAAAGTATATAATTATGTATTATATCAACCTTCTAGTAACCTTAACACAAGCCTCGTTGCTTACCACGGAACTAAATGGCACTGTGTATGTACATAATGTTCAGATATTGTTATTTATTTATTTATTATGCTCGGTCTACTGCAGCAGTGACAACTTTTTCGACTAAAGTACGTTGGTGTGATTCTGGCTCAATTATGTTTAAATATTTTTGCAATCCGATGCGCGTGTACGCGGCGCCTACGCGACTGCTACGAGGCGGCTGCGAAGTTACCAATATGCTTGAATATCGCGGTGGCAAATAACTACATGTCAGTGTATATATAACTTGTACTCGACATGTCCACGTTGTACCAACTAATTTACAAATTTGGCCAATTGTAGGTCGCTGAGTAATGTTCGTGAAGCCCATTTAAATAAAATTTGCATAAGGTGGTCGCGCGCTGTGGGCCCCGGGGCGAGCGCGCGCGGCTCGAGTGTCCCCCGCGCGGACACCGATTCGCTCATTTAATAAGCCGTGAAATACCCGCATTGACCACTACAATGTGGTTGTGTGCCACAGTGCCTCAATATCCACGGAAGTAACTAGGTAATGATACCTCACAGCTTGATAACGCTTTTTCATCAAATTACAGAACATTTGACGCACAAAAAACGTATTTTGCCAGTATCGAACTGACCTGCTATTTTACCGTTCTTATTTATTCCATTTGAATTTTAGACCATTCCATTTCAATGAAAACGCAAATGCAATATATTAGTTATACAAGATAAACGAATATACGAATATATTTTTTTATACACGAATATATTTGTTATGAAAATCGGGTTCTGGGCACTGAATGGGCTAAGGTAAAGATGACAGGTGCAGGTGTGGCGCGGTGGCGCCGCCGCGCCGCGCCGCCGCCGAGCGAGTGTTGCGCAGCGCTAGACGGCCTGCACACGAGACGAGTGCCACGGTGATGTGTGCCCGCTTTCAAGTGATTAAATTTACATAGGAAATTATACTCAGCTATGTCGAGCAGCTACTGGCCCGCCGCGGAATCCGCGCAAACTGCCATTCGAACATCATTTAGCATTTATAGTAGTTTGCCATTTTGGTTGCATATTTAGAAACCGAGCCAACATACGTTTGTTACGTTTAGAACGAGTTACGCTGAGCCGGGGAACTGTATGAGCGCTTTATCAACTGTTGGTGATACGCAAGAATTTACATGGACACCAGTCATAGCACCAAAACGGTACAAACAACGCGCAATATTACCGATGACACGTATGTAGTGAGGGCTGCCTAACATACAACAGTTTGTACCAATCACAAAAGACTCGACTGAAATATTAAGTTCCGTACTTGAGCATTTGCTAGTTGTGAAAATACGTAAAATAGTGTCATGCAATTAGTTCGGAGGAGGCGGAACCACCGGGGAGCTCCGTGTGACAGTGATGTAACCGCGTTTGATGTGAAACTGTTTAGCTGAGGAGCCGGTGCCGTCGCCGCCGGACACAACACGAGTACGTGCCGGCCCGGCGCGGGCAGATCGCGTGACGTCAGGTCACGTGACACGCGCGGCTCCTACAGCGTACAGGCAGAGGACAGAACTAGCTATTGTATATGACTATGATGGGAAAGGCTAACCTAACCTAACATCAAAATATGCATTTTAAGTTTGGTTCAATAAGGTGCCGCGACCCACCTTCAACTTACAACGATGACTGTCGTGCGCGTCGCGGAGGCCGCGGGTCCCGTTCCCATGCTCACGTAACACGAGTAGTCGTGTATTTAAGAATAACAAGTTGGCTGCCTGTAATTTGGGTGTAATTCGTGCACCCGGCGCGGCGGCGCGGTGCCGCCCGGCGCGGCCGCGAACTGCTGCGTCACGCGGCGTGGGAGCGCCGCCGCCGCCAGCGCTACCCTTACAACGCAGGAGCTACGTCTCTGTGTCTAGCCGCATGTTCATGTAACGCATACCTACTTGTGAAAGCAAGTGTAACAACAATAAGCTAAGCTAAGCATTACTTTTCTGGTCAATAAAGTATTGAAAATGCGTTAATACCCGTGTATGGCCGCCCGGCTCGTTTATCACCGGTCGGCCGCGCCAGTAAAGCGAATCTCTGAATAAAGCGCCGATAAAGAGGAGGCTGTCACACAAAAACTGTAGAATTACGAGCACGGAGTGTGACAGATGGAAAATCTCGATGTCATCGCCGAACGTTTTTGTCGCAACGGATTTGAATAATAGTAGTATGCGCCACGCAGTCACATGTACAGAAGGTTCACACCTTGTGACGCGAAGTGAACATTTCATGGTCACTGGTTATGCCTAATGTTAAGAAACGATAGGTTAATTTATTATTTATATATAGTTCAACTCTTTACATTATTTCAGTTTAAAATTGGGCCTATCCCGGATAGACATGATGTTTATGTTTTAAGATCTTCTCAAACTCTTTTCTTTTCTAAAAGAGTGAAGAGTAAACTGGGGAGCTACTTATATTGACATAAGGAGGTGTACTTTGAACTTTGTACTTTGATAAGACCTCGTGCACGGAACTGTACTGTGAACAATAGTTATAATGCAAGTATTTATAAGTTAATGTGTTATACAGTTTTGAGGGCGTTGTCGCGTAGAGTGGGGCTTTTGTACAGAATTATTGTGACAAGGCGCGGTGCGGCGCGGCGCGGCGCGGGTCCGTCGCGGCGCGGACACGCACAATGCGCGGTGAGTGCCGTGACGCACGCGCATCAAAAAAACGCGCCCCCCCTCGCCGCGCCCGCCCCCGCGACGGCCGCCACTCGCTTTTTACCCAGCAGCCCATTCATCTCGTAATTAACGCGACTAAAAAATGAACCTAGACGAAAATTAGAAATGTTTCGGTGTCGCTGCGCGGAAGCACAAAAACCGATTCAGCTGTGAATTTATATTAATTTAATTATGTCGTCGTTTTGTCTCGCCGTGTGACGGCACCCGGTGGCGGCCGGCCCGGCTCCGGTCCGCGCGGCCGCCGGCCGCCGACACGGACGCGGTGTGGCGCACTAATATTACATAGAGTACATGTTGGGGTACATACCGTTCAGGTCGAGCACCATCTGTGTGTTGAAGAAGTGGCTGACGTCACCGCGACCCGACACTGCAACAATAAACATTCTGTTACTATTTCATCTGCCTGACACAGCACCACAACTGACGACCCAATATCACAGCGCCACGTTTTCGTGGCCGCTCCAGATCCTAAAAACAGTCTCCTCCTTATGAATGAAGTGGCATCATGAAAATGATAGCTTCGAACAGTGCAAGTACCTATACGTCATCTAGTGCATCTTTGAACATCGCTCATCGCTACAACGACGCGTAGGGTCGTGTAGAGGCTCCGGAAGGATAGACGTTTCGCGAAATAAAATAACTTGAACTATTGTTACGAGAGAAAGGGCCAATATGTCTAAACGTATACTTGGGCACAGATTTATGTGTTAACGTTGAGGTGTGATTGTGTGACAATATTAATGTGCCAGGTGCCGCGTGCCGGCGCGCTGTCCGGCCGCACTATCCACCCCCGCGCCGCGCTCGTGTCGCGCGCTGTGTCGGCGTGCACGGCGCGCGCGCGCAGCTGCCGCTCGCCATTGTGCTAAATAAAGCACGCATTATAAATATTCCTGGACATTATGGCACACAGCGCCATCTAGTTCCGTGCTAAGCAACGGGGCTTGTGTTACGGATACTAGCTGGTTGATATACTACATATATACTTTTTTTTGTAAATACATAAATATTATAGATAGATACATCCATGGCTCGGATACAAATGTTCATGTTCATCACACAAACATTTGTCCCTACCGGGATTCGAACCCGGGACCCATAGCACAGAAGGCAGTGTTAACTACCGCTGGACTAACTGGGTCGTCACATTGTGTCGCATTGTGCACTGACCGTTGCAAAATCATCGTCAATATAATGATGATTGTGCGCCAAACGAGTGGGTGGAAGGAGCCCAGCTTTGGGCTCACGTACCTAATCGCCAGCACGTAGCGGCGCCGTACCGACCGACTGACAGATCTGACCGACCTCCGACAAATTATTGCCGTAATATACATTCTAAATTGTGGGATCAACGGTGCGACTACCGGGCAACACCAATTACTGATAATTGAATATAAAATTACTAGCCTTATTTTTTTAATGCAATAATAGACTTCTTTGGTTGAAATTCTCTCTTAGATTGTAATAACGTAAACAAACGCAAATAACGCGGGAAATAATATGTAGAATTGTAAACCACAATTGCCAGCTGGTTCCCGTACATGTGGCAAAACAGTTATACATAAACAATAATGTACCAGACAATAACCAGTCGCCGCGACCTGTGTGTGTGTGACCTCACCTAAGCCGTCATTAATAACTATTTGCCGTCAATAATAATATTTTAAACTGAGGTGATGTTTGTAACTACATACATATACGTACATTTGATTTGTATAGATTATCGTGACCCGAGCACAATCGCCGTAGCTCCGTAGAGCTCGTAGCGCGCGGCGTAGGCCGGCGACGCGCGACGCCGTATTTCGGTCTTGACGTATTGTGACGCGGTAGTGAGAGCATGTTCAGACACACAACAGTATTCTAAATATACTAAAAAAACAAAGTCAAGTCAAAGTTCTTGCATCCCGTGATATGGGACTAAGTGACAAATTAATAATAATTGAAATTTATTTAGATCTCTGACAAAAAAATGAGGACACAAACTTAAAATCATGGTTTCATTCAAAGTCACGTATTAATTTAGAACATGGACGATGTTTCAAATAGCCTATTGACCTAAGTTCCTTGTGTAATGGCATCGAGTTGACCTGTCCCAACTGTCTGCACGCATGTGTCCGACCTACGACGTTGTCTAGGTACCTTATTGAAAGCTTCAGCTCAACAACTATATGTATAGTAATGCTATGGTAGGTAGCAAGATACACAATTTTATTCATCATCACATTAAAATATAATTAGTTACTGACCCACACATTTACATAAGGGATTGACAGTATAGTCGAGCATTTTAACAAAAAATAGTTGGCTGCGAAATGTTAACAAGTTTGTACGAGCAGTGAGTTAGTGAGACAGTCGGTATCATGATGCAGTAACTGCGTCGCCCGCGCCCGCGCAGCCGGGGGGCGGGTCTTAGTAGCTAGCTCTCAAGTCCGTACTGACCGACGATTGACTTGCTACTACTGGGCGTTATCTCAGTTACTAGCACATTTAGAAGCTGAGTTACTAATCCCAAGGCAAGTAGATCCCGTCACTGTGGACACAAGCCGTTATGGTGTTACAAGTAGGTTCGTGTTACGTAACACCGTAGGTGACACCTACCTACAGGATGATTTCCAATGTACAAATGTTAAACAATTTCGTGCATTAGTACGTACTTATTTCTTATGCTGTTGCCTGTTGCCTAGTCGCTTTGTAATATCGAACTGAATAAGAAACAAACATCTCTTGTAATAAAATATGAGGGACCGCAACTGTTTCGACTGTCCGGTCCTGCCAGCAGACTGAGCACTCGCGTCACCTCGCTCCCCAACACACTGCTTGTGTTATTTGTTAAAAATATTAGCGATGCGAGATGTTGTGCGGCGCGGGGTGGCGGCCAGCCGTGCGCGAGGCGGCCGCGCCCCGCACGCGCGCCGCGCCGGCCGGGACGCGGCTCCCGCTAACTGTACACCTAATCAAATGAACCGTTCATCTAACTGCTGTAACCTCAAATTGTCTTGCAATTTGAAAGTAACGAGCGACATTACTATGGATCGATACCGCGCACCGCTCTGCCCATAAATAGAAATTTGGGAGCTTTTTTATCGCTTCTGTTCGCCCAAACATTTTCCTCTACGGGAGATTTAAAAGATAGGATCACATTAACTGGCGAGTATAAACGAGGTGCGGGCCGGCGGCGAGGCGGCGGCGGGACGGTGCCGAGGCGGGCGCGGGACGGACTCTATTTAAAGTGGGGTCAGCGCGTCCACCATCGCTCACGGGACGCGCAGTAAATCGCTCGCGTGAATTACTGCGCCGAGCCGCACCGCGCCGCGCCGCGCCGCCCGCCGGCCCGCTGCACCACGCCGGTCTCCCCCGGGACCGCCTCTCCTCCGCTGCTCCATAAATCGTCCCCATTTGGCTAACCCGCGAATCAAAGAAAGGTAATTCACAATGTTTAAATCCAATTTGAAAGGAGCGAGGGCGGTCGACCCCATCGCACTTTCAATATTATTGTAATCTAACAAGCTATTAATATACCGCCGACCGGCGGAGTATCAAAGAAATAACTTAAAGTGTTGGGGTTAGCAAGTCATAACGCTCCATGCTAAGCCAGGTCGCGAGCGGGCGGGCGAGCGGGCGGGCGAGCGGGCGGGCGAGCGGGCGGGCGAGCGGGCGGGCGAGCGGGCGGGCGAGCGGGCGGGCGAGCGGGCGGGCGAGCGGGCGGGCAGGCGGGCGAGCAGGCGGGCGAGCGGGCGCGGGCACGATGTTCTATTTGTTTTATTACAATATCTAACAGCTATTCTACAGCCCGCGACTAAAACCGCCACTGTCTTCATGTGAATGCAAAGTTTTTTATTATTATTAATAGTCAAAAACAAGAGACTTCTTAAAACAAATGATGAATAATATTAATTAATTTACAAATTCCATTATGTCAAACCACTTAGCCGGGAACAACCGACGAGTGACCCGGGACAACACCGTAGTGGACATTATCATTGTCCACAGAGGATTTCCTACCCAATACAACCCACACAACAGGTCTCTCACGGTGACGTCGGCAGTTATTATCTTATTGTCTAACTACGCGACAGCATGAGGAGAACATCATAAAAAGTTTTAGAATAAATACGCGGAAATAAGAGCAAAGGAGACTGTATGAAATTTCTATGTTCAAACATTAGAGCGGACACTCACGGGAAGATCAATAATGAACTTGCAGATGTAAGTTGAAGAAGGATGGTCACGACGAGTATTGTAGGTCAATGGTATCAGTAATGTTTCCCAGAAAAAACTGGTATCGCAGTGCTGCAAATTAATTGTCGGTAATGAGAAGCGCTGCTTACAGCCACTAATGCAACACGGCTATTATAATGCAAAAATGAGTTAATGGACAGGCGGGTTTCACTGGCATCAGTCACGCAGCGCAATCGCGGTACAGAAACTAGCGAGGAGCTGCTACCGACGCCGCCGCCGTGCAGCCCGCAGCGGCGCCGGCCGGAGGCGCCGTACTGTTACTGCAGGTACTGCACAGTGCGAAGTGCTCCTAGCAACCTGAGCGCTGTGCAGCATCCCTGAGATGCTGGGAGAGGTCCCGCTGGATGTTCTTTTATAGCAATCATATTATTCACATATCATATGTGGGCTGCCTCACGCTTTATGCCACTTGCTTATGCGCGTGCGGTTTCTAAGAAACGCAGTTCGGAGCGCATCAATATGCGCGCATTCATAATTAACACGCGAACATGCGCTTGTTTCGGCGGCAGTGGCGGCGGGCGACAAAACGTATTTTAATTATATATATATCATCAATAAAAACTATGACTTCGTCAACTTTTTATAGATATTAGTAAGTTGATAGACATACCTAACCGATGAGCAACAGAAACTGCATGCTTATCAAATACGAAATAGAATTCAAACCCCAGCCTACCTACACATTCCATCACATCGCCCACATAACATATGCGTAGTTCTCCGACTAGAAAACATAACAAAAACCTATTTGTTTACAGACAGCGCCGCGCCGGTAGCCATCGGCTGGAGAATGCATTACCGCGTCATGAATGAACATTAACGTTACTGAGCAGAGATGAGCTCTTCAAAACTGATATTAGCTAGTTGCCTCTACAGCAAGTGACTCTCCTGTACTCCGCTGGTCAGTAACAGGTAAGTATTAATGTAATCTCATTACTAGAGTATGTGCCTGTTATGTATTACTATGACATATCTACAATTGACCTTGCTTGGACTTGCACATCCAGTAACCGTGTAGCAGTCAGGCGTGAGCAGCCCTCGCGGTGACTGACAGGACACATCGAGTGGTCAGCTTACAATCAGATCGGGCCATGAATGGTGCGTGACGTCACGGATCGATGTCGTCACAATAAGTCTCATGTATCGGCAGGATAACGCAGGTCATTGACCGCGGCCGGTTAATTGCGCCGCGCCGTCCGCGCCCCGCGCCCTGTCCCCCCGCCCCCTCCACCCCGAGCTCTCCCCCGCTCGCGCCTGCGGATGGGACCTTCGTGCTGAGAGCAACATTTGGCCCACATCGTCATCGATCGACCTCACAAGTTCACGCACGTGGCTCCGGCTGCACTGCAGGCGCCCACAACACAGCTGGACCCTCCCGCAGGTAACGCAGCTTGTTTATGTTGTCATCTTGGTGTCATCACCGACGATGTACGAGTTGAGTGCGCACAGCTACCGGCGACGTCGGGTCCGTACACACCTCACTACAGTAAGTACAAGAACGTTTATGAAAGTAACTAAATGCTATTAATTCATTGTTCAAAAACCGCCGCCGTCACGTTTACTCCATGAGTTATAAATTTGTGTTTGTGACACTACAAAAAGTACGACAACTCAATAAAGGTATTTTATGATGTATCAAATAATGCAGTGAGCAGAAGGCTTTGTGGCGCGCCGCGCTACTGATGAATATGTAGAGTCAGTTTTGTTTAAACGGAAATTGAACATAACTCGCGCTACTTACTGATTCTAACGTCCTACTTACACTAGTCTAACACATTCTCGAATAGCGGCCACTAATTTAAACATTAAGAAGTTCCATTCAACAAATTGACACTTTACATTGTTCCTATTGTAATGAAAAAAGCTCCTTAAATGGTAGGGCAAAAGCCCGATAGAAAAGTCACTTTTCAAAAAAGCTCTATTTCGCGTTAGCGTCCCTGACCTATGCTGTGCATTTCTACGGTTCACAGAACACAATAGGTATTCTAATGCTCTTGAAAATTAGCTATGCCCAAAAGCAGTCCGGTTCACCCCAATCTCGGTCTTGTCCAATTTACCCTCTCGGGTAAATGGTTTTAATATGGCAAAGGTAAACACATGTAATCGCCCAAACGTCGATTTGTTTGTCACACAGCGAGGTGAGGTTGGCTGCTAACAATTTCAACATGACTTTGGTTTAAAACCATACATATATCCATGAATATTATATACAAATTTAGGGCGGTTATAATACCATCAGTAAAGGCAGGTGCGTGAGCCGTACTTCATAGACATGTATGCCTTTTGTCGAGGAGTTAACACACATCATCATTCATCATTTGTATTGTGTTGACCTGTCTGACACGTCTGCAAACTAATTGAAGACCTCTGGACGTTCCACTAGTGTAACGTAGCCACATTGTATGTTTCTGTATAGACGGCAATACACCGCTACTGAATAAAGTTACTTTGGAACGAATATTTGATTGTAGTAAGTATTTAGAAGCTTCTAAACAGTACTACATACTTCGCTCATTTATTGAATACTAGCTTTTGTACGCGTAATATTAATTCAATCTACTTTTTAATCAATGAGTTTATTAATTTTTACACACTTTTAAGAAATTATCGATTCGGGATACAAACTCACCTTTGCAGCTTTTAAGGAATGATTTTCCGGACAAAAACTATCCTATGTTGCCGAGACTCAACCTATCTCCATACAAAATTTAATCTAAATCGGTTCCGCGGTTTAAGCATAAAGAGGTAACAGACATATACACACACTTACGCATTTATAACATTAAATATAACATTACTAATATTTATATAAGTATAGGTAAGTATGGACATGGAAGTATTGCTTGGTTGGCGGGTGTTATGGAGCAGACTTTCTGGTGTTGGCTCCGAGTGGGCTCGTCAGTTCGGAAGTGTGTCCGCGCGTGTGCGCTGCGACTGCTTTAAGTCAGGTTATGTTACGGCACCGCGTTCGAGCACCAATTCGTGGCTCGTTTACAACGTAATAAAGCATCAATTAGACGTCGTCACCATCGCAGCGAGCTGGTGTGTGCGCGCGCGACGCTACATTAAGTCAGGCGCCGCTCCGCCGCGCAAACCTAACGAACGGACCACTGTAATATGCATTATATTGCTAAACTTTTACAATATACCTAAGCATAATAACGACGAGTACAGAATATACCAAATATTATTCTTAGTAGCCTCCTCAAAAGTTGTAACGGGGTGACACAAAAGTGCAAAATGAAGTAAATATTAATAACCCCGCACAACACGAGGGCTGTTGTCGCTGCGGATCGTCGCGTCCGTCGTGGCGTTTCTTAACATTCATAGGGGTTCAATTTGTGCACTTTAATATCATCGAATAAAAAGCAAATAGTCTTTTGCATTAAGAACTTTAACGAGAATTGCCGTTAAAGTCGATATTCAAACATTCGATCACATCGCTTTTGAAGCCAAGGCCGACGGCAACCCGACGCTTCAGTAATAGACTGGACGCTAACTAGTGAATTATTATAACTGTGATTGACTCACGAAGGCGTAAAGTGGGTGTTATAATTGATAGCAATAATTTATCGGAAGTTCTTGTGTCAATACACATTACCTGCGCGGAGCAAACAAGTGCGGGAACCGTTTGATGAATTGATGATACAAATGTCACTCACTAACTGCGCGTGCGCATATGCAAATATTTACGCGTAAAATATTAAAAGTACTCTTCGATAAAATTATTATTATTATAATGAGAGTTGGAATTTATTTATTTATTTATTTATTTATTTATTAGGTTAACCAACGATTGTTTCCACAATACATTTTAACTTACTATCTAAGATACATTTACATGTGTAACAACCACTTACAGGCTAACACCGCATGCACATTAAACGGACATAATACAATAATAATGGATTAACTATTGTTTATAATAAATATTATTATAATTTTATACATATTTAGATTATAATTATGATTATTATTTTATTCAGGTTTATTAGATTTTGAAATTAAGATTGACACTTAAAACAGTGAATACAACTTATAATTTAAACCAATAATGAAATCAAATTTTTAGAAACAATAACAATAACAAGTGTATAAGTAGAATTTCAGAAACAGAAACAGAACGGCCGGTTTAATCAGATTTGTCATGCATAAAGGCCTTAATAAAGCTACTCATGCCGTCATGATGCACATCAATTAAGTCACTCTGGCTATTGAGGATTCTGCATAACCTTGGAATTGGTGAGTTTGCGCCAAGCACAGACCTACGTAGCGGCGGACATAGTGGCGTAATAGCATTCCTAGGGTATCTAGAAGGAACACGGAAATGGAGACGATTTAGCAGATTGGGGCAATCTATTTTGTTTCTTATTAGTTTATATAAGAATAAAGCGTCTGTGACTTCTCTGCGGACTGACAGGTGTTGTACCTTAAAATGATGCAGGCGTGATTTATAAGATGGTAGAAGCTTAATTTTACCCCCACAAAATGCCAGGTGCCACATAAACCGCTTCTGGACTCGCTCTAACCGTAACATGTGAGTGGCATAATGAGGTCTCCACACAACGCTGCAATATTCCAACACACTCCGAACTAAACTGTTGTACAACATTATTTTAGTACCGCTTTTTTTAAAACCTTTGCTGTTGCGAAGTATGAACCCTAGCATTTTTGAAGCCTTTTTAATAATATTATCTATGTGAGGCACAAAGCTGACTTTCTTATCGAATAGTACTCCCAAATCACGAATTATTTCCACCTCCTGGACCCTGTCTTGACCTATGAAGTACTTAGTGTCAATGTAGTTAATTCTCCTAGTGTATTTAACATGGTAACATTTACTTATATTCAGTTGCATCTTGTTATTATGACACCATTCGACAACTCTGTTAAGATCATCCTGCAGGAGGTCATTATCTTTAGATGAGTCGATTTTTCGTGCAAACTTTAGGTCATCAGCGTATAAGTAAGGTTCAGAAAAATGAAAACATTGAGGAAGATCATTAATAAATATATTAAACAGGGTCGGAGCTAGATGGGAACCTTGTGGAGCGCCCGAGCTTATTTCGTGTGATGCAGAACGAGAACCGTTGACCACTACATAGAACTCGCGATTTGTTAGATACGACTTGAACCAATTAAGTAAGGACCCTGTCACCCCGTACGCTGCTAGTTTGTACAGTAATGTAAAGTGGGACATTTTGTCGAACGCTTTACTGAAGTCTGTATACAGCACGTCAAATTGTTCGCCCGCATCTACAGCCTGGGCAAGAGACTCCGTGAACGTAACTAAATTGGTGGCCGTGGATCTTGACGGTACAAAACCATGTTGGTGGAAACTAAGGTACTTCTTAAAATGCTGTTGAATGTATGGACAGATAATGGATTCAAAAATTTTTGCAAAGGTGGATAAGATTGAAATTGGTCTGTAGTTGGAAATAACCTCTTTTTTATCCATTTTGTATACTGGGACTACCTTGGCCTTTTTCCATTCAGAAGGAAAAATTCCTGAGGCCAGTGAAGTATTATAGATTAAAAGTAAGGGAGATGCCAAGGCTGATGCACAGGACGAGATAAAAATGGGTGCGATGCCATCTGGACCTGCTCCCTTACTAGTATTAACTGACTTTAGTTTCTTGAGTAAGCATTCGCGATCGATTTCTGGACTGGTCAAGGTCTGGCTATTATTTTGTAGGTTGTGTAAGAAACCTGAGTTACAATCGGTAACTGTGACGTTGTCAAGTGTGTATGAGGCTGAGAAATGTTTCGCAAAAAGATTACAAATCTCAGAGGCATCAGAAGTCACGATATGTCCATCAGTCATAGACAGAGGGTAGGCACTCGATCCACCGCGCTTGGCTTTTATATAATTCCAGAAAAGTTTAGGATTATATTTAATATCGTTTTCAATCTTAATTATGTATTCATTATATAAATTCTTGGCTAACTTTTCACATCGTTTCGAAAGCAGCTTCAATTCGATTTGATCTAGGGGGTTCTTATATTTTTTTAAACGCAATCTGTACTTGTTTTTTTCTTTTAGTAGAGAAATTATTGTTTTGTCAAACCAAGGTGGATACCGCCCGCCCCTAGTCCTTCGGTTAGGTACATATCTTTTAATAACATCATTTAAATGATTGTAGAACACCAATAGCATCTCATCCACGTTATTAACATTTTCGAAAAGTTCATTCCAGTTTATTTTATTAAGATAATTGTTAATTTCAATATAATTTGCCTTGCAAAAATTTGGTCTCGAGCCCGAGCTATATGGCAGGTTACGATCTTTAACCAGTGATATGGTCAATTCGAGAGGTGGATGATATTTGTCGACAACGGTAAGTGGACAGTTAGACTCATATACTGAGTATATTGGGAATGTTGACAACACTAGATCCAATATACGCCCGGAACAATTTTTAACATAATTATACTGCACCAACTGACTTACATTTAAAAAATCTACTAGAGTTTCAGAAGTTTTTGGTAAGGTAACATTTACTACATTCAGATTCCAGTCGATTTTTCCTAAGTTAAAATCACCTACTATACAGATCGGGAAGTTTGTAGAGTGTAGTACTGTGTTACAATGCTCAATAAAATGTTCCAAGGTTGCAAGACTCACAGGTGGGGGCAGGTACACCGCGCAAAGAGCTACTTGATACGATGTGTGAGAAGTGGATATGTCGATTGTGATCCATAAATCCTCACAATTACTTTGCCAGCGTGTGATACACGTGGAGTTATATTTTTTATTTACCGCGATTAATACTCCTCCCCCCACTTTGTTGCACTGAAACCTACTTGATTCTCTATCTATTCTGTATACTTCATATCGGTCGTCAAATAGCTCGCTGCTCATTACGTTATTATTAAGCCAAGTTTCAGTTAATATTATGATATCATAATTCATACATGACAAGTTATTGTAAAACTGTTCTGTTTTCGTTCTCAATCCTCTACTATTTTGGTAGTAAATAGAAATATCCTTGAATTTCGGAAATATAAATGCTAAAACATGCAAGTGGGTTAAAATAATAAAGAAAAATCAATCAATACCTATCATACAATTTTAGTAAGGTCATTCTTACAATTAATTTGAATATGCACAGCACCGTCAATTTTTCTCACAAAAATTCGGAAATTTGGAATGAAATGATTTGAATAAAACGGTGGCGAGGAAGAAGTGTGTTTACATAAGCATCGCATGTTACACACAGATTTATAATACAGATAAATGTATTTCGTGTTTTTGAAATAATTGCATTATTATTTTAAAGAATATAATTATTATAATTAGTTGGTCGCGTCATTTTAATTACCTGGTCGTTAATTAGAGCATCCCTCCCCCCGGTGCCCCGTGCCTACACCCCCGCACTCCTGGTCGTGCATATATCTATATATGTATATGCATAATTATAATAAAACTACTTATTTATAGCGAATGTGTATAATTATACTATTTAGTGGTATCACACTCGGAGCACACCGCGCACCGCCACGCACCAGCACACATACACACAGACACAGTGCGAATACAATACTGTGCTTGACCTTTTGAATAAAATAGCATATTACGTTACCCAAATATTTCCCTAGATTCTTTTCTCTGAGTTTGTTTCGGTGTTTCTTCTCAGAGGTCGTCAGTTAAAAAACAGTCATAAAAAATTATTTGAAAATAAAAAATGATCTTTAAAAAGTTCTATTTACTCAAACTATGTGGGATTTACAAAAATTAATGTCAAAGCGGCATGTCCGAAGAACAAGCCCAGCCCTCTGATTACGTGAAATTTTGATGTTCTAGGAAATTTTAATTTAATATTATATACCTATATATATTACCTACCTATTATTATCTTATATATAAAAATCTCATGTTACGGTGTTTGTCACTGAACTTCTACGAAACGGCCAGACCAATTTTTATGAAATTTTGTAAGTATACTTAGTTGGTAGGTCTGAGAATTGGTCGTAGGCTATTTTTTACATCCCTATGTGATAAGGAAGTCCCTCAACAAACTTTTGTAAAAATGTAAAATGTTGATCATATTTTTTTTTTATTTGGCATTAAAATACGTATAACCCTAAATTTAATTTTCACTCTTCTGCCTTCAATCCCAAAAATGTGGCAAAAAAACGTCTGGGTCAGCTAGTATACTATATTATTAATTGATCGTTCGTCAATTACGAGAACCAACATGATTTTATTGTTAGCTCTGTTATGGAAACGTCAAATGATTTGCGAATAACGATATCTTAACGCCATCAATTATTATACTAAATAAGGCCCTTTACAAATACCCGGTAATTTTCAGAAGATTTTAATAATATGTGATGGAAGGTCAGTTTTCTTACTGTTAGTTACATTACACTCGAAATGGAATCGCAAGCCGTGCGCGGGCGGGCGGCCAGCTGGGGTCACTGACCTTCCAGCTGATTACTAACTTTGTATATTTGGATCATATTGTATATACAAAAAAAATTAATTGTAGTCAATCCTAATTCTATGGATAGTTATATTTCTCCCATCTGAGCATTCTATAAGATTTCGACCAAGTATTTTATAAGGAGCTGTGTAATGTCTGCCGAGCTTGTCACCGACTATACTATTAATTAGTATAAATTCCCAAACATCAATTCCGATAATTTCCATAACAAAGATTCCATGAAAAATGTGATAAGCATAGATATTAGACTTTTGACCCCAATATAGACACAGCGCCAGTGGGTCGCTACGTGCACACAACTCGCGTGAGCTACTACACCTTAGAATCAAATATATTAAATTAAATTAATATGAAATGACGTGCGTCAGTGAAAGTCGGCTGATGTGGTTCTCACGGTGACGACGCCGCGCCGGTGCGGTGCGGCGCGGTACGACAAGACGCGGTGCGGCGCGGCGCGGTACGAGCGCAGCCGACGGCTGTGCGTTAATTATAGGATCTCGTGCGTTATGCTCACTTCTGTGCGGAGCGGACATCAAACAAGCTACTGACTCAAGGACAGGCCGGAGTTATTAAGATCCGTCTCTACTTTTAAATAGTTTTAGCTCTGACTACTCATATTGCAAATGAGCAAATAGGCAAACGTAGTGTGGGACACCCGCCACCTGCGACTTCTTGGACCGACCATTTGAAGAAGGCCTGGCAGCGGATGGATGCGAGCTGCCCAAGACCGGGATAATTAGTGTTCTTTAGGCCAAGGTTCAGTAGTGGACGGCAATAGGCTGATTTGATGATGATTGCAAATTAACACTTATCGCCTCATGTAATAGAAACCGAGAAAACTAAGTAGCTAATAGACATAATAATATGATATATATAGTAAATTGAATATTCGTGAATAAAATAGAGCTACCCTGTGATTACTTGTGACTATTTACTTGTCGTGAAAAATTGTATTGGAGTGTTCAAGATTTATAACAATACTAAATCAAATAATGATTATACTCGTCAAAGTTATAGTTTGAATGTTCTGCACAGCTGGTCACTCGAACAGAAATTGAACTTCAAGTACATCATTAAGTAGGTAATTAAATACATTTCAAAGTTTCATGTTTGACGACTGACGTACATACATACTGTTGTTTTTGCTGGTATGGTTTCTTGTTTCTTTTTGATAACACATTCAATTGAATTTTTAACACTTGAAATGGAATTAACACAAACATATTTTATATTAAAAAAACATATTTTATGTGCGACTTTAAATTATGTTTCGGAACAAAAACACTATATCAGTGATATCTGAAAATGTGTCTGTTGTCAAGTAACTATCGAAATGAACTGAAAAATTACATAAAACAGAGAACAATTAATAAAAATGAGTGCCCCGCGCGGTACCCAGTCTGTTTCAATGCATCACATTAACAGACACAAATATATTGTTACTATCCGGAAACGAAGCAACAATCCAGTGAACAGGACTTAGAAGGTAGCTGTGCAGAAACAAAGTTGCGATAAAAGCATAATCGACGGACGTGTGCGATTTTTTATAAATCAGGTAATGTGAAGAATGGAAGCCGAGCAGCCTGGGAGCTAAAGGAACTTAACGTTGAACTGTTCATGTTAACTAGTGCCTATTTCCGCAATGGTTTATCGGCTTTATGGTCTGAGAATGTTGATAAAGAACCTAGATACCACATCCTACAGCACCACAATTCGACAGTGTCAAACTACAACAACGACATAAACATATCATCATGCCTGTCGTTTCCGAAGGGTTAAGCAGAGGTGTACTAATGTACGTCCGAATTTCACCGATATGTCTTAGATCCCATGTAATAGGGGGCGACCGTATTGTCAACAACCGGGCACGAATCCAAATTCTGACGCTACTGAGAATTTCATAGAATAACTCAATAACACTTAGTTCAATCGAGAATGGAATCTAAGACCCCGACCACTAGACCGACGCGCTTGCTCTTTGTTTTCACAGAAATCAGTTTGAACGTATTTCATAGAACTGGGAGCAATGGGAGTTAGTAACAAGGTGAAAATATGTTTAATAAACATTTTTTACACAAGTCAAATTAAGTGTTTATTGCGACTTTGACTAATGGAAAATGTTTAAAATCAATCAGAAACTACATATTATCTCTAATAAAATATAAACAATGTCAATTTGGTAAAATGAAATATCATCATTCTGCTATTGCTAAATTATAAATATTACTTATGGAGTGCACCTCTCATAACTCGGGCTCTACTCGCAAACTACCATAATAACCCTTAAAGAATAAAGCCTCAACGCGTCGTGTCTAATATATATTTAATTGTTTTCAAACCTGTAGCGAAATTATGCACAAATAAGTCACAGAACAATTTACTTTTGTTGAACCTACGGAAACACACAAAAATAGCATTATTACTATTAAAGCAAACGACCGGAGATAATCAAAACGATCAGAATTAAAGTTGTTGCCATTACCTACATTAAAGTTGTTGCCATTACCTACATTCATAGTATTGTGCAACAACGGGTGCGTTCAAAAACTTAAGGAGAAATTTGCGCAGGTTTTACGAGAGACGCGGATGTCTATCCACTTTAAACCTTTTTCGTATTACTAGTATCACACGCACTTTACCCACAGCCAGCATCCTCGTTGTTCCATCAATTCAGTAAGACACATCAGCAGAGCGCCGCGGCCGGCTACCTATGAGGCAGGGGTGGCTCGGACACGACGAAAGCGGAGCTAAACGGATTATTAATGACACGCTGTCAGGGGCTCTATTAAACCTATTTCGGTATCAGTTGTGTCCCTGAGAAGCATGCAGTTAAAGAAGATTGAATTCTTAAAAGCTTTTGTTATTTTGGCAAGCAATAAAAAATCCCTACTAATTAGTAAGTATAAATCGTAATCACCAAAAATTTATAAGTAATATTTTATTCTCATTTTATCTGCAAAATATTATTTTTCTATCAAATAATATCTGTAAATTTTAACGAAATTCTTCTTCTACATATTATTTTTGTTGGCATATTTATTGTGTCCAACATGATTTATTATATCAACTTTGTACAACCAGTTTTGACAAAGCTCAAAGAGGTCTATGATGGCATGGTGCTGAATTGGTTTGTGTCGCCTATTTATTGTGGACATTGTGGAACTACAGGAGGCAAATGCTGCACATGAAGGCCCTAGCTGTATGTACATGTAGGCCCTAGCTGTATGTACAAATGCTGCACATGTAGGCCCTAGCTGTATGTACAATTATAGTATGTAATTGGTTAATGTTGAGTTTTACGTTACGTTACGTTTTCAAATGGTGAAGGAAAACTACGCGAGAAAACCCGTATCCTTGACAGACTTTCTCGATGGCATGTGAAGTCTGTCAACCCGCAGTTGTCTAGTGGTGGATTGTGGCCTTAATTCTCTCAAAGGAGCGAAGACCTGTGCCCAGCAGTGGGACAATAATTGGATATAATAATTATGATGACCTAAATGGCAGATGAGTGTACCTATATGACTCTACATGACACATCAGTAAAGGCAACCACACCAATGGGTCATATCAGGTTCAACGTAAGCTTATTCAATACATGGGTTTATGCTATACTGTTAAGCTTAATATTAGCTTGCGAGAAA
This sequence comes from Craniophora ligustri, assembly GCA_905163465.1. Taxonomy (NCBI): domain Eukaryota; kingdom Metazoa; phylum Arthropoda; class Insecta; order Lepidoptera; family Noctuidae; genus Craniophora; species Craniophora ligustri. The sequence continues at coordinate 15,826,527 of LR990962.1, read as the reverse complement.
AATAGAGGAGGGAAGAACCAGGGCAGCTAACATCATGCAGTGGAGGCAAAAATAGTAACGCAGGTTGTAATGACAAAAATAAGTTGACAACAACACAAACGCGTTACTTTGTACTACTAATTAAATATCACAATTTTAGCAACAAATAGGTACTTAGCAGAGAGATGTGATTACCAAGTCTCTGGGACTCACTACAAGTGGCATCAGTTGGGAGCTACTGGCCGTACGTTACTGTATAAAGTTGAGCAGATATTGCTGGCTTATCCAAGCAAGCAGACACTATCATAGTTAGTGAACTTGATGCATGCTAATTTCCTGCAGCTTTTTTAACTGAAGTATTCTAAAAGGTCAGGAACGCAGTACTCGTAACCGGCGCGCATGCATGACAAGATTTATGAATGCGGACGACGTAAAAATAGTATGCAGGGATAAAAGACCACACATGGGGAAAAGGCGAGAGTGTATGTATGTTCTTTAGAGGTTCTACTACGGAAAGAGCGGTAGAACAGAGATGGAACTGGTTGAAAGTAGGAACATAGATAGCTCTTCTAAGGCATCACCTCTAAACTATAAAAGCTAAAAAGGTTATAAGGTGATTTTAGTACTGTGTTATCCTTAATTTCGTTATATATTAACAAGTACAAGCATATGATAACAATTCTTCAAACCAAACAAATAATTAGTTACACAAACTTCATGTTATTTGTCGGGGCAACAAAATTTATTGAAAACAACAAACGGAATGATATGCGTAGTGGTTAGGAAGGGGCACCCGACCAAACCAATGGCAAAAAGGAAAAAAACACATTCTAACCGAAATGATTATTAGGAAAATACTGTGTTAGTGTCGGCGGGCAAATTTGGGTAACAGGTGCGAGCGTTGCGTGCGGCGCGCAAAGTTCAGCGCGCTCCCATGCGCGCGCGACGCGACCGACACGTGTTATTACACTCGCAAACAACGCGTGACTCCATCATCCGCTAATTCAGTTACGTAGATGACATTATTACAACCGAATTACACATCGCGGCGGCTCCACCAGCATTTACATCGATTACATTACGGTGATTTGATGCCGCTTCGATTGTAATTTTAATATAATTCGTGGGGACCGTGATAAAAACGCCATTAGTGTGTTGTCTAGTGTTCGGGGAAAGATGAAGAAATTAGTGATGATTGGCGGCGCTGATGAGTCGCTGTTGTGCACCGTGTGTAGAGAGCGCGGGAGCGGGAGCGGGAGCGTGTGCGGGCGCGGAGCGGGTGCGGGCGCTAGGCCTGTGAGATGTGGTCGAACATACATTGTCTCGGCGATGTAATCGGTAACACTATCAGCGAATGATTTACTATAAGAATGTTATTGCGATAAAATAGTACAGATTGTATTATCAGGAGTGAGCGAGGTGCACCCCTGGCGGTGCCATGTTGACAAATTAATATCACAAAATATTTTAAAACAAAGTCCCGCCGCGTCTGTCTGCGATTCTGAACGCAATAAACTCAACGACAAAAATAAGGAACGGATTTTCAGGCAGACGGAATGATTTTTTTACTTGTATAATTCATTGAGCTCATAAGTAAATACGTTTTACTACATGTGCACAGCCTGGGAAGCGCGCTAGTCTAATATACATTAATTTGTTAATGATCTTCACATGATGAAGATGTGCAGTGTGGAGATTCGGGGCATTTCAGAGCGGACGAAAGCGGAGCTAAGCTGAGCGGTGCGGGCGGTAAGGTGACAAAAGGCTCGCATAAGGAGAGTTAATATTATTTGCGGAGGGTGTGCAGGTCCCGGGGGGCAACCCTTGCCTGACCCCGCTAAATCACAATACGCCACCTGACCCCACATAAGTTTCGATAAGGGATTATTGTCGAATTACTTGCTCCCAGTTATTTATACGAGATGTGCTGACTGTTGAGGTGAGCGCGCCAAGGCTTTGTCACCCGACACCATTCAGCCGGACGCTTTGAGCATTTCTCAAGATAATTTTAATCAATATTTATGTTTTGTTGTGCCGACAAGGAATGACAATGATCCTAATAAACTGCGGGAATACGTATTACTTATTTTAATTGATTGCTTTTTATCGGAAATAGTTAAATGGCAAGTAATAGGAGCAGCCAGCACAGTTAATAATAAGGCGAGTTCGTTAGCGGTGTTCACATAAATAAGGATCCCTTACACCTTGACGTATGACACATAAACATTACTCACTGCATGTTAGTGCTTGCTACGTCTTATTAGCGCATATTTTATGGTGAAACCTAATTCTAAAGCTAATTAATAATTTATTAAGAATTTTACAATTAACTTTCCTATGCTTAATTAGGCATTAAATTTATATTGTTTATAGTAATACTTATTAAATAAGTACTCAGTAGGTACTAAACATTATTTTCATCCCTTTGAAGAGTTCAAGATATTAGGTCTAGGTATAGTGCCAGTATATTTTTTATGGTGTAGCACAATAAGTTACATACTTTAAAGGTTTTAAAAGTGCTTAATAAAATGTATTGTCAAGATAAGTTAAAACTTAATATAGGCACATCTAGTTAAAGTTGATTGGCCAACGTTAAGTTATTTATAATACCTATGGTATTGACATGTAGGATAACAGTAACAGTAGGCCTAACTTAGTGATTTAAAATTGTATGCTTTAATAATTTTTTGATTCGTCGGTAGGTAGCAAGTATAGCGACGCGGCAAGTGCAGTACAGTCCTGTCAGGTGAATTAAACTTAGCGCTTACCATAGAGTTCGGCGTAACGTCGCAGCGCGCGCCGAGTGCCGGCTGACGTTTGTTAACATCACTAGTCACAAGATATCAATAGAAACGTATTACCAGGCAGAGGCATCCCGCGAGTGTGCCGCCAGCCGGCCGTGCCAGCCGGTGCCGGTGACACAACCGGCGGCTTGTGAACACCACGCTTTTCTTGTACAATTGTTAAACGACTTGAATCGAACTCAACAGTTGCGTACGCGCATTGCAAATGCGCCTATGTCGCTCCTTAGGCGCAAAAATAATGTATTACAACGAATTTGCAAGGGTCTCGGCGATTCCAATGGTATCGGTACCAATTTGTTAAGCGAGTTCGACCCCCGAGTCACAACAATGTACCCCGACGTGACCCCAGAGACCGGCGCACGTGGGCCAGGGGTGACTCCGCGGATCAAAGGCTCAAGAATGAGACGACAGGTGTTATGAATGGGATTGGCGACACAATGGGAGACGGAGTGTGTGAGAGCACTGTTTGTTTACCCTCCGGAGCGGTCACTACACACTAGCACTGTCGGCGGCGGGTCTACTGACCGTGGCGCTGCTGGTCGCTGGGCAGCGCGCGCGGGTGCGGCGGCGGCCAGGCGGGCAGGTCGCGCAGGCGCATGGAGCAGTCGAGCGGCTGGTCGCGCAGGGCCAGCGCGGGCATGGCGCGGCCGCGGCCGCCGGTCCTGGGTCGCGCCGTCTCTTCGGTGCGAGCGTCCGCCCACCGAGCGCGTCCGTGAGACACTGCCGTGCGAGCACCGCTTTTTTCCGACGGTTTTTTTAGCGGGGGCGGGGCGAGGCGGCCGGCCAATGGCGGCACGGCCCCCCCGCGAGGCGCCCGCCCGCCCCCGCGACTCTACTCTTATTTACGTGCCGTATATTAAAAGGGTTTTCCGCGTGCCGTTATGGATTTTCCTCGGCGTCACTTTACATACGAGCGCGGCGTCGCCCGCGGCGGACTCTCTTAGGAATGCCGTTCCTCTCTCACTCATTGTCGACCAAAAAACTTGCCTCCGTCCTCCATTCATTTCGTCGGCGGCTCCAGTTTTTGTCGCACTGAGGTTTTGGCTTTTCAAGGTTCACTGATTTAAATGAGCGAGCACGAGTGGCCGCCACCCAGCACGGCGAGCGGCCGTCGCGGAGTCTGGAGGCGCCGAGGCGGGCGGTGCCGCGGGGTGTAACTAAGTAATGACTGGTTGTTACGTCACGGCGGCGTGGGGTCACTGACCGCGACTCAGACGTAGCCTGAACTTGAACCTGTGACGCTCACTAATTAACATGTCACGCCGCGTTACACACACAGGATAACACACACGGAGGTCGGCAGGACCCGCCCCGGGTACCCGTCAAAGCTTGCCAGTCGGTACCTAGGAGTACCTACCTGTACTAACTATTACTTGGGTCAACGTAAAGTTTACCCGCTGACAAATCGTCACGACTTGACTAAAGTCTGTTATAATTACTATGTTCGATACACCTACATTTTATTTCAACAACCAGACAATATCTTTGGTATTTCTCTTTGTTCATGTGAATATCATATTCGAACTTGTATACCGGCACATAAAATTGTATAGTACTTATACGATATCAAAAAACTCTGAACGCTGAAATACCCATTAGATATATTACCACTTATTACATACATTACAGCGTAATGAGGCGTATGACCATAGTTCTATGTTTATCTGAGCTTTTACTTACATAGTCTTTCAGATAAATACTAGATTTATGACGTAAGTCACATGTAACTGACATAAGATATGACATATTGAGTTATCTCGACAAATTAAGTGCACTAACCTGCAACGTGAACGTATCCTGCTACACACGTAACAGCGACTAGGAGTATCTACATCTTATAAATGAACAAAATGTTGAGTACCATAGTACCTGACGAATAATAATAATACCTACTTAATCACTAATGTACAATTAGTAGTTTTTATAAAACATAATGTTAATTAGTCTCGAGGCATTAAGGGTTCATTGTATCTCCTTCAGTCATAGTTCATGACACGAAAAGTAATCCGCAGCAGATTAGCCCCACGCGGAGCTCACCAGTTCACATGTCTACAGAGCGCGGTGTCGTGATCGGCAGGTACTGCGAGTAGGTACGTCTCATAGACAACAAAGACGTCACCCCACGCGTGGGCAGGTGGGCGACTGGCCGGCTGAGCACCCGCTCTACAAGTGGTAGAGTCGGTGCGACTCGTACGAACAAAGATGAATTAATTATCTTATTGATTCCATCATAATTACGCCCAATTAATTGCCATTAAATATTTCGAATAGTATGTTAATGTAGGCATACTTGACTGACTAGTTAAACGTGTTGTTGTATTCATTAGTCCTGAACAAAGAGCAACGAAGCGTCTTTGTTTGCCTAGAACACAATGTTTCTAAAAAGACAGCCTGTGTTCTTCAAGTTTAGTAATAAGTTATTTATAGTTTCATTTTCATTTTATCATATTAAATGATTGCCGGTTTCAGCCAATAAAGTTTCAGTCTATAATGGTAAGAAAATACCTAAATTCTGAGTCATCATCATTAACCCATTAATGTCCCACTCTATCGGCTATAGTCCACCACTCTAACCTACTGCGGATAGGCCGACTTCGAGACCATCTCTCAAGCATACAGGTTTCCTCACGATGTTTTCCTTTACCGTTTGAGCATGTGATTAATATGCACTTAACTTCCGAAAAGTCAGTGGTGCATGTGTTGGGTTTGATCTCGAGATTTCTGAGAAATTCAGTGAATTCTGAGTAATCTTTCATAAAGATACATTATTTTGTTACAGAAATAACTTTATCAGGTTCTATAAATAAAAAAAGTGTTCTGGGATGTCACACTTCTATGTAAGTATATATAATATACTTTTTCTGCACGCAACTGCAGCCAACGAGTGGCGAAAATAAGATAATTAATAGTCATGTTGTTGAACTGAGTGAGGTTGAAACACTGAGGTTGTGTCACCCGCGCTGCGCTAGTGTGCTCTTTAAATAAACTCTTCGCGTGACCTGAAGCTGGCCTTCACTTTTGCCAGAGAATTAGCTTCGTCATCTAACGTGCAGTTCCTCCAGCCGGCTGGCACTGCTCCCCCGACAACCACGCGGAGGAATGTTTTGATACCCTTTACCTATTTTGGGTTCTTATAGTTTTAATTCCAGATAAATATTGATTTGTGATTTATTATGTTTAGTATTTTATAGTATGTATGAGTATCTGACCTACCTTTTCTTTATTACAGAATTAAGAATCATAGACTAAAGTCAGTGGCCTCAAGTGGCGTGAGGTGTCGGCACATCGAGTGCCATCACTCACAGGGAGGTACCTCGCGGAGACCTGACAGCCTCTTATTTGCTAACCAATAATAATTATTAATCAAACTATTTGTCACATGCTTTGAGCGTATATCGAAGTGCTCACTTTGTGTGAGCATAGTTTAACAGATATTTTAACAGATATTTGGCAGCTTGTCTGATAATAATAACATTGAACCAATCGGAACTATGCATGACGTGATTGCCAAGTGTGCCACGTACTGATGTGCAACGTGCTTACTGTTTTATACAGCGGTTATATTGTATATTTTCAAAGCATATTAATGCTTAAAAGAGTTGTTGTCTCTAAACATGCTGCTAATTACAAAAAAAATATAAGAATATATCCGCGAAAATTAATCGAAGGAGCGCAGAAAAACCGGGATCTAAAAGGAAACATTCTAATATAATGTATAATCGTACCACGCAGTCAATCTCATCGGAAATATATAATGTAGTAGATATGTGTAGGAATAAAACCAGAACCTAAAAAAGCTTTACTAAAAAATTTATTACTTTTACTCAAGATGTCTCAGTATGACCATTTAATTTAGTGCCGTGGCTAATAATAATAAGATATATTTGCCTCTTAGACTGTAATTTGTTCTAAGCTTAGAGTTAGATCAGATCAAATTGAAGTCCATTTGAATCCCAACACGGTTGAACGCTATCGTAGTGGTAACGCTCAGCCGCTGCGGCGCGTGCCTTACGTCCTAGCGATAAGAAGGCCTAACAAATAGAGGAAATATTCTATACAACGGTGAAGGGCTAAGGAGGCGCCAGGGTTTGAGTATTTAAATTTGCAAACAACTGCGTCCCACCTTTGGCCCTTCTGCGCCCTGTTGTGCCGTGCGGTGGTCGTTTGTCACAACAGCGGGATGTGGGTCACGTGTGACGTCACGCTGACATCTGCCGCCCCCGCACCTGGACCACTCGACCCTATCCCGTAACCCACCCCCGCGCCCCGCACCGCAGCCCCCGCACGCAACGCATGCAGATTTATGTGCCGAAATGTGAAATCCAAAGATATACAAACACTAAACATGGCAAAAACATGGCAACTGCGCTTTATTTACACGTACTTATAATTATAAAACTTGGGTCGTCCAAGTCAATCCTACCATCTTTCAATTGTACTTTAAAAACGTTATAACTATTTAGTACCTCATCCGGTGAGCGGAGCAAAGAACAGTTAAATGTAAGCCTACACAAAAAAATGGAGAAAGTACCTCGAAATTTCTAAGAGCTAAAATCTAAATACCGAAAAAACTTAAAATACCAAAATACTGCAAATCTACTCTATTGTTAACGCCGATCGCCACAAAAATTCTGTTTTTTACCGGCCAAACACAAAGGAACCCAAAGTTACGGTACACGCCGAACCTCCGCGAGTAGCTTGTAACACTAAGTTATTGTAAAAACGCTAAATAAGTAATTGTCGGTTATAAAACCGTTTTCGTAAAAATACGACACAACATTTTTTTTTGTCAATGAGAAAGCTTTTTAATGTTTATTGTATTTATCAAAATGTTTATTTCTTTTGTAGTTTTAACTGTAACTGTATTCTCTTATAATTGGTTTTGGATGCTTTTCTATTTGTGCAACTTTAATTCTATCTACTCAATCTAGTTTCGTCTAACTGTAGTCGCTAGTTAACTATAAAGGATGACCGTATTTATACAAATTATAGTCAAGGCATACGGGCGTAGTATTTATGTGTATGATCACTTAGCAATATAAGACAAACAGATAATAAAACGGGGATCATCTAGCCCTTTTGTATCTGTGTTCTCTCTATATCGTCAGATGCGTGATGTTAATCTGGGCAGTTCGGGCGGGCGCAGTGCGGGCAGGACTGTCTGTTCCTGACGGCTCCATCAGCGTGACCCGTTATCAAGGTGTGCTCAATTAGCTGGCACTCACAAAAACCGCCGGCACAGGACCCCTGCCGACGCGACGTGTTTGTGTTTGTCATTGTCACGCACACCGTCACGTCACGTGACAGTCGTAACACTGTGAACAAACTGCAGTAATTATGTAGTGCAGTTACGTTTACTCTACTAACTCGACACTCAAACATCTGAAGCGTCAGGATTTTAATACAACCTACCATCATCTCAATATCTATGCAATCTATTGAACTCGTGGTAGTAATTCCTTGTTTCCATACATACATATATCGTTCGTTTCTAGCTTTTATTTTATATTACGTCACGGTAAAATTTAAGAAAATTTTTACAAGAATTCTTCTCGTATTTAGCGATAATATCTATTCACTGACTGATCTTAAAATGTTGTCCAATTGCAATAATAACTTTAGGATGATAAATACCAAGTAAAACATTCTAATACGGTTATGACGATGAAGTTATTAGGTAGGTGCCATTTACTCGCTTACAGTGTTGACTCGCGGACAGTGCACCGTGCAGCATTTGTTGAGGGTCGCCCGGCCGGTACAAAGAGCAACAACTTCATAGCCTGACGCTGACATTGTTGCAGCTATACTTACTACCTAGTTTAAGTAAACTATTATTATACGCTCATCTTTATCAGTAAACTTGTAATGTGGGGAAATATCATCAACATGGAGTAGGTACTCGTAGCGTAGGTACATAAGAGTGAGGTTTACATTAGAGATGCGCGACACAGTGCGAGGTGTCTGGTGGTGTCTGTAATCCACAAGCTACTTCCTGCGGCGCGCACTCCGCCGGCACGTGCACTGTAAACCTATTGTACCTATAGGCACTAGGATCTCTTCGAGCACTACGAGAAAGTGGGTATGATGATCTGGAGAATGAAACTGAATCCAAACAAATTTACTACAGGTGAAAAATAATAATCATAGCTATGATTTATTGTGCACTTGTATGAAACAGTTTTTTTTTTAATATTGGGTCTCTTTTATAATAATATTTTTAATGACACTATTATTAGAATGCTGGTTTCACAACTGTTGACGCTCAACGAACTTTATTTATTTATTTATTTAAAAAATAAACTTTCACAAATTTATATATAATACAAACGTAGAAGGTACAAGCCCGTGACGAACTCTCCTGATTTCGTGTCAATTATGGCAGCACTTGCACCTGAACTAGCCCACCATTATCAACCCAAATATTGTCCCACTGCTGGACACGGGTCTCCTTTCATTCGTTAGGAATTAGGATATAATCTATCTCGCTAGCCTACTGCGGGTTGGCAGATTTCAAGCGCCATCGTGAAAATCTCTCAAGCATGCAGATTTCCTTACCCTGTTTTTCGACACCGATTTGAGCAGGTGACAAATACGCACATTGCTTCCGAAATGTCAGTAGCCTTGGCTTCGATCTCGAGACATTTGACTTCACAGTCCACTGGTCACACCACGAGGCTATCGCAGGCGATGCTAGCTGCTAGCCCGGCTGGCACAATATTTTCAAACATGACGTCGAAAATATCTAATTTTTTAATACTAAGACTATTTCTATTCGTAAATCATTCTCTAACAAAGCTTGTCCTGACATAACCAAAAGTTTGACTTCTTAGAACATGTACGACATAGACCAGTATAACTAGTTAGGTTAGGTGTAATTGTACCTTGGTACAGTTACACTAATTTAAAGTTCTTATTAATAATATAATCAGTCCATTACTAGGCGAGGAACTTCTCTCGTGGTGAGCAGTGAAGCTGCACCAGCACCGCGTTGGCATTTTAATTGTGGTAGATGCAGGTGGCGCTGTCTGTGGCACCCATTTTTGTTAATGCAAATATGAACAGAAATATATCAAATATTTTTATCTCTTATCTTTGCAAATTTTATTCACATTTTTTTACTATATTATTGAAAAAGGAAGTGATAATATATGTATTTTTGATTTCTTTATTAATTCGATACACAGCCCATGTAACCACGAGGTTAACATATCACTGCTTTCTGAAATTAACTGCTTGTAAATGGGCTCAGAGCACCCCTTCGCCAGTACGTACATACTACAAACACACAAAGTGAAAAGTTATCTACAGCTTTTGTATTTCAATCTCCTTCGAGTAGGGAAATACTGGACATTAAGTTATTAAGTTGTAGTGTGCCGAGGGGCTGGAGGCTGGAGGCTGCCGGCGGGCGGCATTCATCAAATGATTCGTTTGTTATCTCCGCGTGCCTTGCCGTGCCACTGTGTGGTGCTGCACTGCCGAGCTCTCCGCTAACCATCGCGTACCTAAGTGACTATCAGGTTCAAGTAAATTCTATGTAAGCACACTATGCATCGGTACAGAATACACACCAACGTTACAGACTAATGTAATAGCAGTAAATGATTGATTAGTTACAGATTTGTAGCACATAATATATTATTTCTAAGATAAGAAGTTGATATGATACAATAACATTATTGTATGTAACATTATTGTATCATATCAACATACGTCGTTCTTCTAGTTCTTCATCATTGGGGATGGTCCCCTAACACAACATGATATGATATAAAATAAAACATAAGTAAATGCTAGTCTTAGGGGATGCAATACAATAAAAACATTTGTCATACACAAAGATTTAGCGCCGTTATTAGACGATTATAAAAAATGTGGAAGTCAGCCCTTCTTACCCTTTAACTTAGAGCCCCCTCACACGACACTTGACAGAGCGTCACAACACACAAAGTAGCGCTCGCGTGTAGCACACCCCTTCTATGTTGAACACTATTGTGTTCTTACATCTTACAAGTGCAAATTGAGATATGACGAGGGATTATATTTTGAATAATGCTAGAAACAACTTTCTTGCTGATAATAATCATTAACAATCAACTATATTGACAATATGTAAAAAGTACGTAGCGACTTATTGAAAATTCGTTACGTATGAAGTGCGTCAATATTTTTATCCCGGATATATTGTATTATCACGCTACAGTCAAACCTCACCTAACTAGTAAAACCTACATCCATCGTTAACCTGCTGGTTAGATCATTTAGATTCTTCATCCTATTGCAATTAAAACGTTACATTGTAGGCTGTGTTCAGTGGCTACTGAACTCAGAAATATCATTTAATTGCCAATGCCAGCTGGGTAGGGTAGATACCTAATCAGGCTATTGTCTTTTTATTGAAATAGAGTGAGAGCTACCAATTTAATTGTTATAGTTTACGGATATTTCAAGTGAACTTATCGACTCGTGTGTATTAACAGAATATTTTACAAGACGTATCTAAAGCGAAAATAACATTTTGAAGTGAGTACAAAACTAATAATATCGTGCAATATTGGTGCGAGTGGGTCCCGCAGCCCCTAATGTTATGCCCCACATGTCGGGTAATGAAATCAATTTACTGCGGAGGGCTCCACCGACATATTTGCGGGTGACAGCCAGGTAAACGAGTTCGATTCTCGATCACTTGAGATTTAACCGAGGTGTGCTTAACGGTGGGTTGAAGCGGAGCTAGCCGTGAACTGTAAACTAACGATGAAGTGCGCTAGTTTGGCGCGGCGCCAGCTCAGCCAGCCATTGGGCTACGTATTAGCGACTAGCTAAACACTAAGTACTGGCCGGCTCCCGCTCCACCGCTCCACCGCTCCACCGCTCACCGCACGCTTTAAATACGGGCTTTGATTTGATATTTGTGGAGGTTTTTGCCGGATTATTTTCCATGAGATCAACTTGTTACAACCGTGCAACTGAGTCTAGTGCTTGAAAAAGTTTACATGAAATAAAAGCCTTTTGATTTAATTTTCTTTGATTTATTAAACAAAACGAAAAATCAGTTATGGATTTACCTACATATTCACTTACAACGTTTTGTTTTGAAAGTGTTACGTCAGTACGAAAAGTATTTCGGTTTGATATTTGCTTGATATTGAATAAATTTTACAGTAAAGGACATCGATTTATACATATCTGTGTTGGCATTTAGGAGCAGAATATTTTTTTAAGCGATGAATATATCTACTAAACTATTCCTCCCATTGAAATTTGAAGTATCAAGAAAATTAATTATCATTGATTTTCAATTAATGTTAAAAAAAACAAAATAAACTGCTTCAAAAATTAATTGCAATGAGATGCGCATACCTTCATTTGCTTGTTTAGCGCCGACTCAAAATATAAGTTTATTTTTCGATTTCAAGATCCGTTACCTTTGTCGGTTTAATGTTAGTTAATTGATTCTGTGTAATTTTATGAATTAATATAGTCGTTAAATTTGAATATAGATTACCTCAATCAGACACCTAGAGTAGCTCGCATGCTTAGTTCGTTATATTAATTCACGAAATTTGATGGCAGATACGTTGTCTTTGAACCATGACATAAATCAAAACTGTTGTCTAATTCCACGGCATTACGTAATTTATTTATAAATTTTAAAGACAGCTAAACCCACTTACCAGTTTAGGTATCTATTTGCGAAATATCGAATGTTAATAAACAACCTTATGAATATAAAAATGTTTTATTAAACAGAAAAATTAATTGGCAGCTGTTTATTAATTGAAATCACATCGGAGCCAGTCAGTGACTTAAGATGAGATGGGATTTTTATTTCAGTTGCTTATTCCAAAGGTATTTATTTATTATGTTTTAAGGCATAGACATAGGTCTTTAGTAGTCAAACCTTCAATTTATTTTAGCTACCTTAGTATATTCGTCAGCTGTGCATCAACTGGACAGTTTCCGGTGTTGACAGTTGACATACCAGTATTTGACCACAAAGCAACTGTTTATGAGATCGTATTGTACATAATATGTGGTTCATTGACTTGTTTTGCGAAACGTCCTAATAGAGTCTGTCTATACCTACCTTAATGGAAAAATTTCAGGGAATCAAAAGAATTGCAAATAAAATAACAATTTGTAGAAACCCACACTTAGCTGCCTTATGATATAACTTCTTAAGATACTAAGTACTACTAACTGATCATGTTAAAGTTCCTTTGTTTAGTGTTCGGAATAGCGCTATCACAGTACTGTAAGGTCGGTTTGATGTAGAAATTGAAGCCGTAGTAAAGGCACATATGAAGAGCTATAAAAGCGTAAATGAACACAATATTTGACCTGTTGCGCTTGTCTCGTCAGCGCGTACTGTATGCGGCCGCACGCGCCGCACACCATCAACTGCACACTCGGCACCTACATAGTTATATACACCTTCGTACCTTCACGCCTGAGCCCAATTGGACTAGACCGAAACTACAATTATCCACCTATAAATAGTTTAAAAACTAATGCAGTTTATTGAACTATATTCAGTTTAGCATCGACAGTAAAGCTCTAGTTTTTGTGGCCAACATTAGTGTTACCACCGCGACACCGCAGTGGCTGTGCCCACCGCTTTTAATTGTTAAATTAACATTATTGTCTTGTGACTTACACACACACATTGCTGCACGTTTCTGATACAATGTATTTATAAGTGTTGCCAGATCCAATCTCACCAAGAATATAATAACTGGCGGTCGTTGCATTTCATATTGAAATTGAATTAAGTCAGTCAAAGACCACTGAATATAGATGTAGTGGGTGATTATAAATGCTGTGTGAGACAAGTGCTCCGCGGCCGAGTTCCCGGAACCCGCGGCAATAACACGCGCCGCGCGCCGGAGCGGTGTCATCAGCGAGGCTTACAATAAAACTAATTATATACCCGGCTAATAGGTAGTATTGTTCCTCTAGCACTCTTTATAAACTATCAAATTAAGCAGGCAGATATTTCTGATTTGAAGTACCTACCTACTGCTAAATATGTATATTTCAATTCGGCAACAGTTAAATACAAGTTTTGTCTGTAAATGTTTTCTATGCTTGTTTTAATTTTAACATTGGAGTTACAAATTGGAGTATGTCCGTCCGTCTATTACCTCATCACACCTTAACCGGTGAAACGATTTAGATGGCATTTGGTGTGGAGATAATTTGAATAATAGATAATAGAAAAATGTGAAAAAGGTGGTAGGAGGTGGAAATTTGTATGCAGAAGCGATATTTTTTTAAAGAGGTTAAGAAATATATAAACATATTGAATAAAAAGCAAACCGGATTTTACTAATTTTACAAAATGTAGTGTGATATATTGTATGTATGATGACTAACTCGTAATATTATTGTTTATGATTATTATAGTCACGCTAACTTTAGACATAGAAATAATTTGTTTGTATAGATTTTATGACGATATATTGACATTGTTTTAATCCCAACATTGGGATCCTTTTCAAAATCCGTGGTACTGGCAGTTTGCCTGTGACCGTGAACAATATTTATATCTCTATCTCTTATAGTTGTTCAAATCATTATTTATTATCAAACTCTCGGTCAATTAATGATTGTGTCTACACATCTATGGAAGAACGATCAGTTCTGATAAATTGGTATCTAGAGAAACTATCACCTTGACCTATAACCCGTCCAACCTAGTCCCGCCTGACGACGGGAGCCCACTGCTGGGCGTACTTACTTACGTACCTGTGATAACTGAGGGTCTGCGCAGCGACTGCGGCGGGCAGGAGGCCGCCTGCAGCAGGCGCTGCAGCCGCGACGCTGGGTACACCAGCCATGACGTCGGCTCGCGCCTTCTCTGTACGGAAGAACGTTCTTCGTTAGTACGATGATAGCTAACTCCAGAACTGGTGAAGAAAATATAGCTAATAAAAGCAAAAACAGTCTAATACAAACGCGTAGGTACATATAGGTAGTGTGGTTCCAGTTATTTCAATAAAATATGGAACACATCGTGATGCACGTGTTTTCACGTTGTCATGAAGAGTTTGATGTTTTAAATATCGCTCTACTTAAGGTACTCAAGACCGTAGTTCAGAATAAAAACTATTTTTAGATTTATCGCGGTGTATTGTTATGTTTATTAACCAAAACGTTTTGGATCCTCTATAGCATCCAGTTCATCGTATCATGTCTGTATGATATTGATTTTAAATAAGGATTTGTGGAGTACGTCGTACATCTTAATCCGTTCCGTATCGTTTTTTTTTTGAGCAGGAACTGTTGTTATAATCTCATAAATCAAATGCTCAGCCCAAACGTGTCACAGATTACGTGTCTCTAACATAAAGCCGGGCGTGTTGTGTCGCGTGGTGCGCGCGCGCAACCATTCCGCACAGGTGGTACGTTACAAGACGCAAAAACACTTAGAAAAACACAAGGACGCGCGTGCCGACACAAAAAACGATACAACCCTTTGTCCCCTGCTTCTATTGCAGTTTTTATGCGGCAATTATGTGGCTATCTAACGCCGACCCCTCTGCCGGAAATAATTAGCTGTTAGATTCCCACGGTGTTTTATTGTAAGCTATAATCGTCTAATTTAATAATGACAGCTGTAACTGTAACCCCTTTCTAAAGAGGATTTACGGAGCGGCAGCTCTCGCTGGATACATAATTGAGCAGGCTTCAAGCACATAGCCCGAGCCTTCCCTTCAGAGGAGTCAAATATAAAGCAGTGTAAAGTACATAGCGGTAGGCGTCCCGGCGTCCCGGCGGAGGCGGTTCTCCGTCTCGCTCACTAATGTATTCACGTTTCCCGAGCCGCTCATTTTTTATCGCAGTCGCGCGGCGCATTAGAATTTCCAGGCGAGAAAATCTCACGCACACCGCGATCGTCTACGCGGACTACGCGAATTCCAACCCTGTGGCCAAGAAACACGGTGTAAAATTTCTTTAAGAGTTTTCACTGTGTGCGGGGGGGTGGAAGGAGGCTCGCGGGGAGGGGGCGCGGGAGGTTCGCTACATTGTAAATTCGCGCGGGGAAATGCGGGCGGGTTGTGACGCGGCGGGCGGCGGGGTGACCGGCCGGGTCGGGGGGCGGGCGTGGGGCACCTCGGCCACCAGCACGGGGAGGAGGAGGGCGGCGGCGGGGCGGGGGGGAGGGGGAGGGCGCGTGTGCGGCTCGATAAGGAGCGTCCTCCGCGTCTTCCGCTCGGCCGCCGCACAACACGGCGACGAGGCACACTAAGGCATATTCTAAACGCTAATTGTCTCTTCAAATGTTTAAACTCAAAGTACACACATCGCGGTTATATGGCATGGCCACAAAACAGCCTCCAACGACGACTTACTCTTCTTTATACTAGATACAGAAACTGCATACAGATTTGCATGTAACGTAAAGGATGGATACTAAAACCCGACTACACAACGTATTTATAAGAATAGCTGTACAAATTGAACAAATGAAAGGGTGAACCACAGCACAGCTCAGTCTGCCTATGATCATGGATGTTGCAAAAAATCCGTGAAAAAGTATTTTTATTTCAATTTCAAGATAAAGATCATGTACCTAATTGATAACATGACATGAAAGTATGTACTACGTAAAGTATGTCTGCACGCTTCTGCCAAATAATGATGTTCTGTTTATCACAGTGGTCCAGATGCACGATCGTGTTTCCCTCGGTTGCCCTTCAATGCCTGGCCCTCCACGATACGCAATCGAGTACGGACACTCTCACGCTTGACCGCGTACTTATAAGCTCCGTAAACTCTACTTATCTAAATACTCATAAATAATAATAGTGCCTCGCTAACTCACCACTTCACAACAACGAGTCGTGAAGATACGTGGTTTCAGTACCGACTACACTTGAAACAAACAAATCCTTAAAGAACCCATATTGATCAAAGAATAACCTGAACCGCCTTAATTTACAAGAGATAAATTAAAATTTAAAACTTATGTGAACAAATTCACCTTTACATACCATAAGCTCTATGTGAAACTCTGTATGGCAACTAGCGACATCTGCCGGGTGGAGCGAGACATGCCGTGAATATTAACATACCCTCTCAATAGACCCCTTTGAGCTCGCAGTCAAAGGAGTTACCTACAGAGCACCTATGTAATACATAAACGTAGATATTCACGAAGCGTCCGGCGCTGGTTTAAAAGCACTTTTGGTCAATTCAGACGGTTCCTCGCTTCCTACAGAATGCTAATGTTACTTTATCACAAGTTTCGGGTCGAGGAGATCGTCCGCATACACAAACATATAATACCTACAACTATCGTATTTATTCTATTTACAGGCTCATCTTAAAGAGTTTTAAAAAACAATATCTAATGAACGCAAAACAGAGAATGGTAGTCATTTCAAAGTTGTGTGATATTAAACAAAGGCCATCGGGCAACTGGAGCGCCCCCCACCCCCACTGCCCGTCCTGCTGGGCCGCGAGCCTCCCTCCTCCTTATCTTTTGAAATGTTATTTAACGGGACATTTTGTTTGTTGGGCTCGGGACGGCGACTCGCCGTTAATATAAATATACTTTGTGAATCCTTTCAGCTCGACTCGCCTGGTTACGCAAAATAGGGGCTGTTTTTTACTGTATTATGCCACAATCTCATCCCTATTGAGATTATTATACATCTTTCTATCAACAAGTTAGCAAAGGATGCGTCATAACGTTATCATTCTTACACTTTACTTTCATTCTTTTACTTTACCGGTATAATTTAGGTGGGGCGAGTTCATTGTCCTCCTCTAAGTTAAAATCCAAACTACGAGCTGCTACTGAGAATTTCATAGAAAAACCCAATAACACTTTTCTCAACCTAGGAATCGAACCCAAGACCTCTTGCTCAGTAGTCGCACTTGCGGCCACTAGACCAACTAGGGTAAGATATGGTGTGTGTGCAATAACTAGATTTATAAATACTTTGAAATAGAAACGTAATAATGTATGTAGGTGTAGAACCAAAACGCCACCTCTCCTAACAAATGGCGCACGAGTTCATAGCACTAACAATTTGATTGTTGTTTGTATCTTTGATCTATATTATAAATTTAACAGTTCTACATATTTATCATATTATAAGTAACAAGTGATTGGCTTGCCGACTGACAATGTTAGTTACCACAGCGCGTTACTTGAAGGCAACCAATAAATCAATAATGTCGTTAAGTTTTAGACACAATTGGACAGTTCTGTGACACATACACATGCTTGGAGCGGCCGAGTGACAGTAACTCACACAGCACATGCGGTACACCGGAGAAACACGCACGTGTCGTGTCACGTGTCGTGTTGCTGTACCAACCTGACACTCCTCACTCAACAAGTCTCAACAATAATGATTTAATACCAACAGTAACGCACTGCTTGGCCATCGCCACCTCGCAGAACTGTGTATTTGATAAAATTTATAATTTCTATTTTAAAATAATATTGCAGTTTAATAACAGGATTAGACTACATTTGTTACCAATATCATAGAATACAATTCAGGGAACTGACAGCGTGTAACAGTGCACCTCTACTTAATAACCTTTTTATATTCTTCTTCATACACTAGTGTGCTACCTGCGTTACAGATACACCGGTGTAATATTATTGCTCACAATAGAATATCACAACGACTTGCAATCTTTGGCACATCGCCTGTTCTGTTACAATAGGCCTACGTAAGTAGCCAATGTGATGCTTGAAGCTACAAGTACTCTAAAAGTCAACACTGGAATTCTTGAATAACCTAATATACTTAGTACCTATTAGTTGGACAATAGCCATAGTCAATTACCCAATTATTGACCCACATGTGGACATGAGTTTCCTTTAATTTGAGAGAGATATAGGCTCTAGTCTACCATGCTAGCCTAGTACGAATTGGAAGACTTTACCATGACGATTCTCTTATACTGTTTGAGCACCGTTTGGGATCAAACTCAGGACCTTTGACTCCACAGTCTACTAATCACACCATAAAGCTATCACCGCTATTGTTAATAATATTAATAAACTTTTTAGATAGTAATCGTTAACATGCACGCGTGTGTTTATGACGTGAGTACGATAAGTGTGTTCCGATATAGTGCAACACCTAGCGCTAAGTGTGTTCCGATATAGTGCAACACCTAGCGCTAAGTGATTTACATAACAAGTTATATTCGTCGATAAGATACGCGCCGTGTACAAGTCATGTCACTTACATTTATTGCTTGTTATCATAATCATTCAAATATTAACTAAAATTAAGTAATTTCACTTGTCGAGTGAATTAACAAGTGGAGCCACTTATGTATATGTAGATAAATCTGCAATACGAAGGCCATTGACAATGCGTGCTTGGAGGTATGCACGAAGAAGGAGAAATCGAACCGTTATTGTGTATCATCGTCCTCCTGCTATTTTCCTACTATATGAGGTTTGGCTTCCAGTCAGCCCCCATGCGGGTGAATGTCACTATTTTAAATGAAACCGTTTTCAGTTGTTCTGTATTTAGACCGGGCTTGATTGACGATCCTGAAGTATGAGTATTATTATTTTTTAATTAATTAAGCTCTGATCAATTCATAGATGAATGTAGGTAATGATGCAACCGCTGTATATTCGAGTGTAGAGAGATTATACACAAGTGAGAAATAGTTAATGGAGTGTGAAACATGTTGAGCACGGTGCGGGCGCGGGCCGGCGGCGGCGGCGCGGCGCGGCGCGGCGTTTGAGCTGCATACGTGAGCCTCACGAGCTGCACTGCTCGTCCACTTAGCCAGAGAGGTTTAAATTTCCATCCAGCGGTTCTTCTACAAGTTTCATGAAGATTATTTCTTATTGATAAACTTCAGTTAAATTTACGAAGCATTTGGAGTCGAGTGGCTATATTAGGCGAGTATAAGGAATAGTACTTGGAATGTTTTATAAATATGTTTATGTGCTTCTGATACTTTATTCGTCATGTAAATTAACGACCGCAAATAGATTCTACAGAAGCCAAAACAATAGTTTGAATGGCACTGGAACGCTGGCGCTGCACGAACCTATAAGGCAGGACAAGTGTGAGGATAATTAATAACAAATGCAGCATGTGCAGGCGCAGCCGAGGTCAAGGACAGCCCAAGTGGAGCGGTCAACTGGCCGCAAAGGTCACTCGACGTAACGGGACGTGCGTCTGCGCCGCACCCCCGCCCCTCACCCCCGCACTCCGCACACCCGCCGCCGCCGCTCATTCACACGATACGTTAGTGTTTCGTGTGAGACAGTTAACTGGAGCAAGGGGACACAACCTGCTTCATAAATACTGCCTGCATTATAAACCTTCATTGCAGATCCATCAAAATACTATTAGATAGACGGAAAATAATCTAATAAATATACGGGAAGGACTAAATAAACTAACGCCAAAAGTAGAGCCCTATAGAACGTCGATGAAGTTGAAAAAAAATGTGATGAGATGACGACTTCATAATTCTAGGAATAGCTTGGAGTATACTTGAAGGATACTTGAACATGAGATAATATTATTATCATCTAGCTGTAACTGCTGCTACAGATTGTAAAGTTATATTATCACCTGATTATACACCAAACAATAATAATATAGTTATATTATTATTATATCAAAGTTCGTTGTTATGCAACTCGCTTAAAACCGTTGCACCTCAGTATGACGAACTGCCTAAGATCACCGTGAGAACACAAGTACTAAAAGTTACCGCCGCGTCCAGTGAGGAGTATGTCAAATTGTGACTGTTAACACCAATTTCTGCGTTTTATATTGTGCTCAAGTTTTTGTATCGGCCGGTGAGCGGTGCAAACGAACGCCGGACAAACACTGGCTACAGAAGTCTCGGTCAGGGCGAAGCGTGAAGCAGGTTGCGACAACCTGCACGACAGATGCGGTTATTGAATTATGATATCTAGTAAATATCTAATACCTATTGGGGATTGGGTGTTAGATATTTACTGCGATGGATATTTAAATCGGCTTTGGCATATTTTGTAATCAGTCAACTCGATTGAATAAATTTGTATTTTCAATTGTTTTGACGTTAGTTTCGTGAAGTTGTCACAGCGTGTGATGTGTGGCGATACTTCTGCGTGGCCGGGTGTTGGCAATCAGTCGGCTGTGCATGCGCTAATCGCGTTTAATTGCGCGGCCTCGCTGCGCCCGCGCCGCCGCCCGCGCCGTCCTCGTGTTGCGTTTTACGATGCCCCGCGCCTCGTCGTAAACCGCGCTTGTTAACTTGCTATGTACCTTCACAAAGTAATTTGGACAGCACACTTTCTCCACACTTACCATTTAATACATTTAAATTATACATTTTATTTATAAGTGTAAATTATGTCCATTCACAAAAACAGAAATTAAATATACATCAAACACAAGATTCATAAAATATGGTGTACCTCAAGGGTCAATATTAGGACCACTACTATTTCTCATTTATATAAATGATTTACCTAACGCTATCCAGATGCTATATATATAGATTCTAATATGTCATGGAAAACACACATAAATAGCGTATGTAGCAAACTCAATCAATTTTCGTATGCCCTCTACATGCTCAAAAAAGTATCTAACCAAACTACACTACTTTGTGCTTATCATGCCTACGTGGGATCCACTCTATCATATGGTATACTATATTGGGGATACTCAAGCGATAAAGAAATTGCGCTAAGGCACAAAAAAAATGTATTAGATCTATATGTGGAATACACCAAACAGATTCTTGTAAACCTCACTTTATCCGTCTCAAGATATTAACTTTACCTGCTCTTTATATTTACGAGGCCTCTATTTTAGTTAAATCAAACATCACTAGCTATGACACGTTAACAAGCAGTAGACTAAAGAATACATTACGCAATAAAACATCCCACACTGCAGTTTTAAGCAATAGTATTTTTTGTATAGGCATTAAAATATATAATAAGTTACCTACAGACATTAAGAACTACAATTCAATTGGCATTTTTAAAAGAAAACTTAAAGATTTCTTGATTCAAAAGGCATATTATTCTGTAAAAGAATTTCTTGAAGAAATATAATTATTTAATATGTACGTTAAAATGTTTCTAATATAATGTAATATAAATTATAAGAATAGATTAATATAATATACAATGCATGAATAATGTTAGATAATAAAATACAAGACTAAGTAAAGCGTCAAACTGTAATATTTTAAATATAAGTATACCTATTTCTTTCTTTTTTTTTAAATTATTTAAATTGCAATGCCTTAACAGGCAACTAAGTTTTAAGAACCTACTTATTGTTAATAGTTAACATCTGTAAAATTTTGTACACTTAGTTCGCAATAAAGAGTTTGAATTTGAATTTGAATTTGAAAGTGAAGCTATTAGATAATATTAAAAAAAAGCGAGCGAGCTAATAAGGTTTCTATTCATGTCATATTACATACTAATATATAGCTATCATCAATTAATTAATATTTGTATAATTACCAAGTGTTAGTGAGTGTGATATAATTACTTAACATTATCATTAGTACGTACCCTGTACTTGTACTAAACTGTTTTGGTTCGTTATACCATGTAGTAGCAACTTGGTTATAGAGCTCTATCTAAATATCGGCAGGACCAGTAAGGAATTAAATGTCACTGTGAAATAATATCAAAATCACGGCGTATTGTTTTAATATAAAGTACCCACACAGTGCCGGGGATTGTGCACTTGTTATCTGTCAGTGATCAGCCAGTGATATCGTCACGTGAGTGTGCAGGGCCGCCACACGCACCGCACTTGGTATATGCTATATTGCGATTGTGGTATACATATCATACATTAGTTGCTCATTTAGTCGGTAGAAATATGAGCAAAATAGTTATACTTTTAAGTTTTCTACGTTATCACGTGTCTTCAGAAAATAAATATGTAGGTAAGACGAATACCACATTGTGTCTGTATACATATTTCTTAATGTTTATCTCTGCATCGTTGCACTACTTAAGAAAGAAATTCCAGCCATAAATGAAAGACTCTTCGGTTTTCCTTTCAGCTGAAGACAAGTAGGTCCACTGCTGACTAATTTGTCGCGTGTGTAGTGTACCTACAGCAGCCCTCAGTGGCCAGTACATTGTAGTGAGCAATATGTATGTGTTCCGCGTGTGTATGACAATGGGCGTCGCGACGCTTCGGGGAAGGAAGCGCTCTCCTCCGGCCACCTGCGCGCGCGCACCACGCGCCGCACATACCAAACCCCGGCCACGGCGGGTGTTGGGCGATGCTAATCAATAAATCACAATAATTCTAATAACTGCTGGGTCATCAGCATGCGCGGCTGTGTGTATTAACGGCCAGTGATTAACGCGTTGCATGTCAAGTCGCACTCATTAGCCGCGCTGCTCAGTTCCCACCAACTATTTGTTTCATGTTACCGATGCTACAGGGAACTGCTTTTTTATTGTTTAAAGTTTATTATTCAAATGACATGACTAACATTATAAGGAACTGACACTTTACTGATCAGCAGCGTGCAGTAGGCGCAGTCACAGGAGTTGGGCAACAGTTTTATTATCGGTATAATGTGTGAAATAACATGGCAATTACGTGTCTTTCTATATTACATAAAAATAACTCTATAATACTTGTTAAGAATTGATATAAATTGTAGTTCATCTGGCTATAAATTTAAATGACAAATAAAATATTCTAGTATAGGTACCCAAGTATTGGTTTTGCCGCACATGAGGAGCCTACTATATGATTATCTGCACGTGAGCCAAACAAACCAAAACTATATGTACCTACTCTGTATGTATGTATAATATCTATTTCCGATAAGTCTGTATTGTCAAACAGATTAAAATGTAAGCCAGCGATGACATTACGTTAAGTAACTCGCCTGCATACATACATAATGCCCCGGCTGTTCTCGGAACTGCGCTCGTAAACTTGCGGTGTAGCTAGCTGGGCACTGTGGTGCAGTACGTGCGCCAGATATGATTCACCGCCGGGAGTCGAACCGCGCGCCCATTGGCTGCCGCCTGCAATTAGGTACTTACATGTCACATGGGCTCAGTGCCCGCAGTATTGCTGATTGGCGGCCAGGCAATTAGTATTCAATTTCGTTAGTACTTGATACCTCCTAGGCATGCCTACTAATGCTCTTCAACTAACTATGCCAATCATTAGGGAAGTTTGTTAGAAAATATTAATATAATATTTGATTTTAACTACATATATATTTTATCACGAGGTAGGTCTATTATGTAGCAAAAAAGATTCGTGAGTAATTTGAGATGGACTAGCATTTGTAATTCTGTCTGGAGATTCTTTTAATACACTCTTTTCTATAGGGAAATATCCGATGCAATGTTATTATCTATTTATAATAATAAATCTGTCAATTAGGTTCCACCATCGTGTCCATACGTCTGCACAGTTAAACGTCTAACAGTGTCAAAACTTTAAACAAACCAATCAACAACCGAACCTAAGAATTGAATCCATCCAACTAAATGGTATTCTCGATATTGTTGCATGTAGTTCTCTTCGCTGAGAGTGAGACTGTTTCATAATGTACCATCATCTTCAAGTTTTAGGATAGACTACGACAAACTCTTACAAATGAAAATAGAGCGTGACAGCATTCCTCTTTGAGAAGTAGAGATAAAACATTGAAAGGAGACATTTTATGGGGAACAGGCCCACCACAATTTGTAGCACAAACTAATAAAATATATATCATTTTCTTCCACACAATCTCTAGATAACGTTAGTAATATTTGTTTACTTAATGTCTAAAGGGAATATAGAGTAATACATTAAAAAAGAAATAAAATAACCCACAAGAACGTCACATTTCGAACAAAAAATGACGTTAATTTTTTTTTTTTTAAACGTTTCTTCCCTTTCGGGATGAGGCAAAGGAATCTAGTCCATACAGCCTAGTCTTCAGTATTCTTTTATTTTATTTATGATGGATGACTGGATGATTCATGATAATGGTTGATGATAGGGTGAATTAATGGTTTATGAAGGGTGATAGATGATTGTTTTTTTCCTAGTTTCAGTAAATATGTGGTTCTTTACTGAAACCTAAGGCGGACTTCTTGGGAGAATTTGAAAGTCACGTTACACTGTTTTGTTTCATTTGCCAACACTCATGCACGTTTTCAAACACTTAACGGTTAATAATCCACCATTATTATACATTAAAGTTTATCAAAACACAAATTTTAGAAAATAAAACAAAGGTGCTGAACATGACGCTTCACTTTCCCGCCAAAAAGTCCATGACGTTCAAAGTCATTGGTTTTTTTTTCTTTTCTTCCCTTTCGGGATAAAGCAAAGGAATTTAGTCCATACAGCCTAGTCTGCAGTATTTTTTCATTTGATATAAGATGAATTTATTACAGGCTGATACATGATAATGGTTGATGATTTGGTGAATTAATGTTTTATGAAGGATGATTAATGATTTTTCCCCCTAGTTTCTGTAAAAGTGGCTTTTTACTTAAACCTAACGCGGACTTCTTGGGACAATTTAAAGGTCACGTTACATTGCGTGCCAGTTACATTCAAATTGTCAAAGTCAAGGCAATGATATGAGCGGTCCGTTCTACGGTGATTATAACATAACAAAAACACTTTGATAAATATTATTGTAATTTCCAAAATATTTATAGATTCTATACATTTAAATATTAATAAACAATAATAATATCATAAATAATAATAAACAATATTCTCACTTTATTTATTTACTGTATTCGTAGGTACTGTATTTGAATGTGATAGTTTTTACGTTCATTTACACAAATTAAACAGCAACGATTTATTGAAAGTCAATACAATAATTGTTTTTTTTTTAATTTAATAATTGCGGTTTCTTTTTTACTTCGCATTTCGTATTTTTCGTCTTGCAAAATAAGTTATTATTTTAGAATATAATGCGATCGTCCTGTGATACCGTTCGTAGTGGGCCTGGAAAAAACTGTCTCCTTTGAGTCAATGTTTTATCTCAAGTAAGTCAGTAATAGTGATTATAAGTTCTCCCAAATCCTGACTCAGTAAGGCAAGTGTCAGCCACTACCACTAGGTCAGAAGTGGCAGCTTCTCTAGGTGTGGTGTGGATGCCTGGCGGCGTGATGACGTAACAGTCGCGCTGACGTCACACATCGCCAATATCATGAGTATCGGGAATGTTAAGCTATTAGTGCGACATCTGCGAGCAATTTTTATAATGTAACGCGCATTCAACTGTACATTTTGAAAGACACATTTCTTGGAATGAGAAATGTTACCATGTAAAAACATAGATTTTTATAATAGGTTTAAGAAGTCAACTGATTTACTCCTACCGCTCCAGGCAGAAGATAATGAACACCACTTGAGGTGAATCAGATGTAATTATATACGATAATTGTAGCGCGCGAGGACACTTCAGCCTGCCGTATTGGTACCTTAATGTATAGCAATCACAACAGGTGTTCCCATCCGTTTAACTAAATTAAATTAATTAATTACTAAAGCTCAATATCTCATAAGGCGCGGGCAATAAATACTTTGGTCTACTTCCTGGCAGATCATCGTAATATTATCATAATGGGCATATTAATTCAGGTGTTTTAGTGAATCGCAGGCGAGGGTGCGACTACGCATGCGCATCACGAACTGCGCAGGTGTGCGGCGCGCACGCAGCATACAAATCGCACTCACACATGCACGTCAAATCAATGTCCACAACGCGACAACAAACAGTCAACCTTATTTTGTTGACCATAAGATGCAATTGCTACATTTGAGAAAAGCGTATTGTGTATTTGCTCTTGATATCAAAGTTTACGTACCTGATTGTACATCAGGTGTATTTAGTTTGTTCTCGATAAGTCTTCGCAGATTAAATGTAGACGAGACATGAATATGAAGCAGATCTCGCCAATTGTTTTTACAAACGATTTCATTTGAAATACATTTACAATTTTATAATGGCCTCATTATAAAGTAAGGTTGGCACTAGCGGACCCTTTCACCTACGCGAGTGGGATGAGGCACGGCATCAGCATCGTACATCTTGCTCGGAAAGACTTGCAATATATTTATAAATACGCAATGTAAGTATGTAAACGAAAAGTGTTAAACTTTTCAATCGATGAAGACTATATAAAAAACTGCTCATTTGCAGTATAATATAGCTGAAGAGGTGAGCTACTTTCACAACCTAACGAAATTGAGTATTTAACGGCAAGATTCTGACAAATTAATTATAAACAATAATAAATCATTTACCAAAACATAACTGAAGTGGGTAGCGTTAGGGTGGAATCTGTACAGTTGCCCACGAGTCTATTACCCAGTAGATTTCTGCTAAATATACTCTTGATGGTGCAGGTTTGGGCAGCCCTGCGCCGGCAGCCAACGTTAGCATCGGCGATACTCAGAAATGACACGTAAATAACAAAAAGGCATCGAATATTAACACTTGTAAAAATAGCCACAACAATCGCACGACACGGGCCTGGCGCGTCGCCAGCCATCATTGGCAATCGAGCGTGCAGCCCGCGATCTAACCGATAGCAGCGCTTCAACCGAATCCACGTAAATTACGAGCTGCCCTCACTAGTAGCGCACTACACTCATAATACATGGGGGAGATATAAAAACGTTTACAGCTCAATCCTGGTGCTACGTCACGGATGACAGACCCGATCTAACACGACGTGTTTGAATGTAGCACTGTTAATACTTCTACAACAGAGACCATATCGCAAAAAAGGATAAAAGGAAATTAGTTATATAAAGCCTCGATTGAAGTCGCAGAGGGAAGGGTGCCAGTGCACTGTGTGTCTGTCTGGTCGGTGACATGGCAATCCCTTCACTCAAATTAGTTGCACGAGAGCTTTTACTTTCAAGTTATAGATAATTTAGTGCAGCTTTTTTCGAGGTAGAGAAGCGTTAACCATAACTTGCTTGAACGAAACTCTAATAACGGAAGATATATGCGGAGCTTTACTGTGGATGTGCGTGTGGTGTGAAGGCCACTTCGTCAAATCTTTTTGAAAATTGCCTAGGATTTAGTGAACATTCCAAAACAATTGTGAAAGTTGGAATCAGAATTTGTGAAAGTCTAATAAGCGAGTTATAGCCTGTAATGTTGGGCCCTCAATCCTCACATAGAGGATTGAGGGCCCACCAGTATGGATAAACTATGGACACTACAGAAAATGTGTTTATGGCAAAATCTAAGCTAATGCCAAACAAAATTTGTGAAAACAAGATATTATCGTAAAACACTATCCTACTTTATATATCTTCGTTCAAAATGGGCCCTCAATTCTCACAAATGCAAAAGTTTAAACACAAATAAAATTAAAACCATTAACTTACAGCTGCTGTTTGAAGTCTTATACGCTACTAAATAATTTGTGAAAATTTGTGAAAACAAGAACAGGTCACCACGTCTTGTGGTTTAAAAGTTGTGAGCTTCACAAAAGTTGGGCCCTCAATCCTCCACTTTTTTGGTCTTCTCGTTATTACGCTTATCATATTAAAGATAAAGGAAATCCAAAATAGTCATTAATTGTGAAAAAAATTGTGCAACAAATCCGATACCAGAAAGATATTAAAAGACCTTTTTTTGTGTAAAAAACCATGTTTAATTTTATTGGGTAAATTTCAAAATAGGGTGACCACAAAAAGTCTCCACGGGATAAACAATGAAGATCAGTTTTTGTAAAACTGACCGTTTAATGGCATCTATTGGCTTATAGGTGTATTACTTAGAATCATAACTTAATCAGAATAAATTGGGTAAAACTATCGTATAATATATGTTGTAATAGCTCTAGCAAAACACAAGAAACGAACTTTTAAATGATGTGAATGAAAATTAAGGTGAAAACATCATTTAAAAGTTCGTTTCTTTCTTTCTTTCCTAGTTATAGTGCAACAATTATAACTTTTACCAATTAGCATGCCTTCCAAAGCCGAATGTGTTGAACTTAAATATCATCTATTAATAACATTTTTACCATATTCTGAGTGAATAAATATTAATTTCTCACACTTACAAACAAATATTATGGAAAACGTCAAAAACTTAAAACCGTCGCCGTCAATTTGGCAGTTGTGCTCAGAATTAAAGTTTTTCTAACCTTGCAATTTATGAAGTCCTTGTTATCGTATTTATCGTAATCTATCATACTTAATTATTTAATATGCAATGTTGAGCAGTGATGAACATACGCACATCAAATCACCTGAGCGGAAAATATACAAAAAGCTTTTACTTTGTCATTTTAAACAATTACAAACGGTAAGTGAACAAAATAATTAGCATCCATGGTGACAGTGAATCATAAACAGTAACGACGCTATATCGATATTTTGTGCCATATTTAAGTGTACCTACCAGCACACTATCCTGGGTAGCAAATCGTGTTTATTTTACAAAAGCACTATTTGCTTTATTTTTAGTATTTACTCATCCTTATATATCATAAATCTTGCCAATCCCTAGTAAACAGACATCCCAAATAATCAAAATCGTCACTAATAAAATATATAAAATGAATTAAATCAAATCAAAAGGTTTTTATTTCATATACTTAAACTTTTTCAAGTATTTAAAAAACTTATGACTCTAGTGCACGGTCCCAAGAAGGTGATCTCATGGAGAAGAACCGGCCAGAAACTCCATAGACACTCTTTAAAATAAGGTATTTTATGTTATTATTCTGGTAGGACTTTTTGGCGGGAAAGTGAAGCGTCACATTAAAATTCATCGAAACATGTTTAGCAGTAGTGTTTTATTTTCTAAAATTTGTGTTTCGATAAATTATTAAACATTAAGATCCATCCATACTGAATCCATCTTTACTGAAACTAGAAAAAAAATCATTTATCATCCTTCATAAACCATTAATTCACCAAATTATCAACCATTATCATGTATCATCCATCTTAAATACATCATAAAAAATACTGAAGGTATTCTTGTCCATACAGCCTTGGCTGTATGGACAAGAATACCTTTGAGTTATCCCAGAAGGGAAAAAAAAGAAAAAAAAGACTGGTGTATGCGAGAGCAATTTAAAAAATGTAATGTCATAAGACGTCAATAGTTAAATTATAAAATTATTGTCACCCTACACACATACACAATAAAAAAACAGTCGATTTCGGTAACTTTCAAGATATTTAATTTTATTGTAATTGTTATTGGTAACAAATAAAGACAATTTGTTCACAAATTTTTTCACAATTAATGACTATTTTAGATTTCCTTTATCTTTAATATGATAAGCGTAATAACTAGAAGACCAAAAAAAGTGGAGGATTGAGGGCCCAAATTTTGTGAAGCTCACAACTTTTAAACCACAAGACGTGGTGACCTGTTCTTGTTTTCACAAATTTTCACAAATTATTTAGTAGCGTATAAGACTTCAAACAGCAGCTGTAAGTTAATGGTTTTAATTTTATTTGTGTTTAAACTTTTGCGTTTGTGAGAATTGAGGGCCCATTTTGAACGAAGATATATAAAGTAGGATAGTGTTTTACGATAATATCTTGTTTTCACAAATTTTGTTTGGCATTAGTTTAGATTTTGCCATAAACACATTTTCTGTAGTGTCCATAGTTTATCCATACTGGTGGGCCCTCAATCCTCTATGTGAGGATTGAGGGCCCAACATTACAGGCTATAACTCGCTTATTAGACTTTCACAAATTTTGATTCCAACTTTCACAATTGTTTTGGAATGTTCACTAAATCCTAGGCAATTTTCAAAAAGATTTGACGAAGTGGCCCTCACACCACACGCACATTACTGTGGCTGCAGTAAGTCATCCAAGTGCTGACCTCGGTAACCTGGTGCAGTCTGGATATTTGGGCAGTGCAGCGGGTGCGGGCGGTGCGGTGCGCCGATGCGCGATACTGCGGTGTATGGTAATATTTCGCGCGCTCGTGCGCCGCCGAGCGTTTTAATTATATCATATCGAGCGCGCAGGATCTGCGCCGACAACACACAGCGCACGCGCAGCAGTATCGCTGCACTCTTGCTAGACGTAGAGTACAACTACTTTTTACTAACACTACGATTGAATTTTATCATAGGCCAAAACAATTTGGATATAATGCTTCTAGTATCTACTAAAGTTAGGTGACGATAGAAGAGAAACATTACAGTTAATTATTACAGTTTGTGCGTGTTGTATCTGTGACTCTTTTTTATTGTTAGATTTAATAAACGAACTTCTAATTTATCGTCTATTCATATAGATATATCAATAGATTTGAAAATCACAGTGTCATTTGAGGAGCGTGACGCAGTGGTACCTCTGGCCGGAGTCGCCTGCGCGCGCGCCGCCCGGTATTGTCGGCCACGCAGATAAATCACGCGAGCAGCTTCATAATTTAGTGCAGTACCCAAAACTGACTCATGCGCTAGATAACCTTATCACACGGAGCACAATGCCGGACTACTTTATCATACGTGTACATGGCGTTTAGTTAATAAGCCATTATTACATCGACATCGGGACGGTGACGCCTCCGGGCACTGCAACACATCTATGTAACTTGGTATTTGGGTATTTACTGCGTAGCCCTTACCAATGTTTGTGATGATTATTTTTAGAAAAATATTTACGAGCTAAGGGAAAACAACGGACAGAAAATTTTAACGTTGATATATAATGTCCATTATAAGGATTATTGCGTTCCACTTAGAGCTGCGACTCAATCAAGAATCTGCGCGTTTGATAGCTCGAGTATGTTCGTAAGATGTTACAGCAATGCATCAAGAGATCAGAACACTGCAGATAGGATCACGGGCAGTGCGGTGGCGCAGCCGCAGGTGGGCTGTTAATTATGTTACAACCATATTGTTGACAAGAATCTTGTGTATAGAAGGTACATAACTACATAAGCATGCAAACATTTAAGAGAGATATTAAGAATTCTACGAAACTAAGCAACGCGTGAATTCGAATATGTAGTACATCATAGGTGTGTATCAGATCGGGCAGTGTGTCAGCGGCGGCACGTCAGCGTATCGCGCGCACGTCGCCGCGCCGCGCCGGCTGGCGGCTGGCAGCCCGCGATGCCCGGCGATAGCTCCTGATGCCTGATGTGTTCCCACGCAACGCTTCTTAGACATGCCGTGAGAATGAATATTCATACAGATAACAGGAGAAAGTGACACGTGCTAACACGTGCTTGCTGTATTCAGCCTAAAACACAATCTTTGGCTTGCAAGTCGTACGCTCGGTATCTGCCGGTAACATTACAACATAGTACCGATAACATTAAATTCTTTAACGAATGAGATATTTTTTTAAATTATCTTTCTATGTAATGCAATGTAATTTCAATGTTCTTTCTTTCATTTTTTTCTTAATATGTATCTCTTATATCGAAATAAAACTATTCTTAATAGGCGTTAGGTGGAGAGCAACGGCTCACCACATAACGTGTCTTTTAAGAGGGTTCTTCGTCTATTTCAGACGATTCATGGTATATTGACTGAGAGACGTTACTGATGGCTAAATAATCCAATGCGAGAGTGTCCCACCCTGCCACAGGTCTGACATTGCAAGTTTGGGATGACTGGTTCGAAGCACCTCTATGGCGTTTCTGTCTATTGATATCGAGGGCTCTGAACTAGACTGGAACCTCCATAACACGATTGCGCCAAACAGTTCGTTCTTTATCAGTTCTATTTTTATCATATACATACTAGCTTTTACCCGCGACTTCATCTGCGTAGAAACTTTTACTCCTATTTTCGCTCTCTTAAAGTATTATTTCCGGAATAAAAACTATTCTATATCTTTCCCTGGGACTCAAACTATCTCAATACCAAATTGCGTGAAGAGGTAACAGGCAGACACGAGAGACATACATACTTTGGCATTTATAAAATTAGTATGGATACACAAACATAATCAATATATTAAACGGTACGTGTGAGAATCGACTGTAACGACCACTAAACGGCAAATGGTAATGCCGGAGTCCGGCAATGTGCCTGGCGAGCGGGACTCTACCTGCCGCAGGATCAAATATGGATGATAAAACAAATGTAATTAACATTGCCATTCCTAATGTCATGAAGTGATAATTAAGTCAATTGCTGCCAACACGTTCCCAGTTGGGGCTCCAACTCCATCCGCCGAAGAAAAAGCGAGTGTGTCCCGCGTACTGGTAATTAAATGTGTAGGATTCAAACATGGCGGGTGTCAGTAGTGGGCCGCGGACACAAAACGGGAGCGTTTGCATTAACAGGGTTAATTTCCGTGAACATTTCACTTTTTTGTCGGAGCGGAGCGGCGCGGCGAGCGGCGAGCGGTGAGCGCCCAGCGACGCGCCATTAAAAGTGTTTCGCTGTTCATCCGCTTTTTATCACGTCGTTAACATATGCGATGGTCGCACGCGGCTTATGTAAACTACGAATGCCATTTCACGCATTTCAATGTGTGTTTAAGCGATTTTTGTCTGTTACTGCCCCTAATTTTTTATTAAAATTTAACCTTCGGCGCGCGGAGCCCGCCGCACACCTGCGCACGTTGCCAATTATAACGTTCCCTGTACGTACATCCGACGGTCTATTCAAATCTGGCGTCCGAAGCGACGCGATCAGGTAAAGTGGCTGTGTGCGCATGCGCGCCTCTCTCTCACACCAACACGCAATACGTTACACTTGCAAGCACTAAGTGGTCGGATTATGCAGGCGAGCGAGAATTATGCGAAATGGTAATGAGTAACGCACGTCTTAATTATCGTAAGATATCGAGAGCGGATTTCTCTGTATTCTTTCACGTTATTACTCGCATTAAAGTTATATGAGTGCATTACCTGCGCCGTGTCGAGACAAGCCGGATTGTAGATAACTTATGTATGTTTCATTTAAAATGATTACTCTTTATAAAATATGCCCATATTTTTCCAAATTCACACATGGCCAAAACATAACTATTTCAGTGAGTCGTAACAAATTGTGTAATTAGGAGCGCGGGCGCAGGTTGCCCTTTTACATTATTGATGTTCATTAATGTTTTCGGAAAAGGTCGAGCCGCGCCGGTGCCGTGCCGGTGCGGGCCGGTGTGTGGCTGTCCGGTGTTTCATATTGGTTCTGTTTTCTGTTTTTATTGATCTGAGTGTGAAAAATTACGACTAATTGTATCACTATGTCATGCACTATGCTTTACATGCTATTCGTGATTTTTACTGTAGACTATTATTGTACTTCTGGATTTTAAATCACTGTTACACTACCGTTTCACCGTGCCGTTCCGTACCGTGCTATTATATGACAAGAGTCTACCAGGCAAAATTACAACTTTACGAAGATTATAATTTGAAAATATTTTCTTTTCTAAAATTGAGATCAATAAAGAATAAAATTTGTGTTATGAATGACCTAAAGAGTCTTTTAATTACTTCTAGTTACTTTTAGTTACTTCCATCTTAACATAGCTCCTGCATACTTATTTAAGGCTATATAGTATTCTAACTCAAGTTTATGCAGTAAAAAGTGGTGCCTTGCCCAACTGACATTGCCGCAATAAAAATACTGATACTGACGGCTACTCCGAAATCCAGCCATACAATGATGGACCTGTAGAACCTGTCTCGAGTTAGAGAGTCAGGTCAGGATACTAACACACGCAACTCAAACAGAGTAGCGGTTTAAGAGACAAAGAGATCATTCTGTTTCATATTTTATACCTACAATGAAGCCTCAATAAAAAACTGCGTAATTATCTTTAGTAAAAAAATCATATTTTAAATATCACGTTGAATATTTAATAATAAAAAAGCATCATCGTTAGGAATCTTTTGACACATGAAACATACGGAATTCGAAATCACTATAACTAATACAACAGAATACAAACGCAAATCACTGCAGCTTTAGCAAAGCGAGTAGCGGTGCACGGTGTAGCTGACTGGAAGTCGCGAGGTGAAGTCCATCCCGTGTGTGTTTGTTTCTTTCCGTAAATACTTTATCAATAGTAGTTATCAGTGTTATTACTAGTGGTAATACATCCAATGGCATTAAGACATAAAATGGAAAATATTCTCCAAAAATTAAAAGATTAAATAGTTTCGTTTCAATAAATAATATAAAAAATGCGGCCAAATCAATCAAGGGTTAAAAAATGTTTTCTGTGCACGATTACCTCATTAGGGCTCAGGTCCTTCAGTTTAATATCGCGTCTCACTTCTGTGGCACACCTTGTATAATTGATCACTTAATTACAGCGAAACGAAGCTTAATTTACATGCCTCCAACAAAAACTAGTATCGCTTGACATAAAACTAATTGAATGATAAAAAGTAGTCAATAGTCAATAGATTAGATGCTCGTTTAATTACGCGAACAGATGTGCCGCGGGGCGGCGCGGCGCGGGGAGGCGCAGCGCGGTGCGACCATTACAGGCGATTTCACACCCATCTGTCGCGACTAAACGTCAACATTTAACTAAGTTTGGTATGCCCTGGTTACAGTAGCTAATGAGTTTAGAAATTTAATACTAATACCAGTACAGTGACACAAAAATTAAACAGAATAAAATCTTAATATTGTATTCTGACTGTACTTGATGAAGGCAAATAGTGAGCACACATACACTACGATGTCGATGAGGAAGATGAAGCCTCTTGTTAGACTTTATCTATACTATGTTACTTACATTTCCATCAGGATATTTTAAACCTTAGCGCTAGCATCGCCCTCAGAGTTCACTGGTGTAACATGCTTGGTACGGTTACTGAATAAACTCTGGAACTAAACGTTCTGTCGCATTGTACACTGAGATACCTAGTACAGACTATGTGGACACGTCACCTTAGCAGTACCAATACCTACCGTGTGATGAGGTGGTGGCTCCGCGGCTCACGGCCGGCGCCATTACCACGGGCCATCCATCACATGTCCATGTACTACCAGCCGCAATTACAGGTCACATTATATATCTACTTCACATAACTGATCGGACCATTAACTAAGATTTTTTTATCAGAACTCAGGTATTATATTTCATACAATATGATGGCGAAAAAACGGATATAAATTTGTATTTCTTCTAATTCATATTCGTTTATTCCTGTTGTAACTATATCAAAAAATAGCATATAAAAAATAATAACTAACAAATACATACATATTTGTTATTTATTATAACGTTACTGTATTCAAAATATTTTTCTGAAACCATATAATAACACCTTCCGCACACACCAGTGCAGGAGGTGTTCTGTTAAGGAAGACCTGTTTGAGGGGACCACGGTGTGGTATCCTATCAGTGGAAGCAGTTGCCGACAAGTGTGAAGTGCGATTTAGTTCAGAAGTCAACTAAATAAGCACTTCACCACAGGGTAAGTACGATGCGATGGA
Source organism: Craniophora ligustri (assembly GCA_905163465.1). Lineage (NCBI taxonomy): Eukaryota > Metazoa > Arthropoda > Insecta > Lepidoptera > Noctuidae > Craniophora > Craniophora ligustri. Next base: position 15,790,362 of record LR990962.1, on the reverse strand, counting down.
ACACCGTAAAACGGTTTATCCGGGCTAACACGTGAGAGGGCTGCTAGTCGGGCGGATCATTAGATCCTTACAGGCTTGGATGACTTTTATTAACATTTGCTTTAATATTGACCCTTCTCGTAGCGCGTTGTAATATCCCCCACAACGTCGCCGAGCCAGTTGTCAATTGACAGTGCGTGCCACAGGCTGAATATTTACATACGCAGCACGTCAGTGAGTCATCCGCCAGCAATCGACGCCGGGATCTCGTATCACGCCGATCTCACAATCGTTGAGCTCCGGTGCCGTATCTTACATCGTAGAGCCACGCAATGGACACACACAGAAGGATTATACCCACATACCAGTACAGATACATTGTAAAAAACCTGCATATAAAAATATATCTTCTCATTCAACTGAACACATAATGTGGATAAGAAGAGTATGAAAAGAAAAAAGAAGAGCTATGAAAATTACCGTAATATTCAAAAGGTCTTTGATATCTACGTTATGAGAATTTGCCCGACTGGCTAATTTCACTGTCCTGCAAGAATCACGAGGTAGGTACAGAATCATGCCAAAAATTGTTGTGCATAACACAAAACAAAGTTACCATTTTCTGATGGTAACTTGGCTGCGTAAGGAGTGTACCTTCTGCAAGTCTACGCTGGTTGAAATCCGGTGTGGTTGTCGCAGTGTCGTCAGTGTGTCGCGCTCGGCTGCGTTTTGTCGCAAGATGGCGGCTCCCGCTAATTAACGGCACTGTATGACAATTGTAGTGGCGAATGATTACAATGTCCGTTTGTCATGTACACTGTGTATCAGACACGATTTAATTCTGCGTGAGAGCAAGTCGCGCCGAACTAATAAATAATGGTATGAGCGTAGTTTTAGTGGTCTAATTAGTTCAATATACCGCAAGACAGATAGCCGGCCGCTCACCGAAACACCTTGTCTTAATTACTCAAAGTATTACTAAAATGTTCCTTACATTGATTGCAACCTCCTTGACTTCCTACAAAATCTACAAATCAGGCCTAAATTCTATCTAAACAGATCAAGCCTATAGTCCAATAGAGGAAGCGTGTTTGTCACTAAAACTATGTTACTATGCTAGTTTTTGGGAATATCTACATCTAGTTTCCTAAAGAAATCTAGTTAGTTGTTATATTTGTGACACCCCTGAACTGGAAGAAACATATTTATATCAAAATCGATCGACATAAACAAAGACATTAGTATTAAGTCATTCTCGTCGAATGTCTTATAAAACGGACGCACATTTCCTGCTGCAAATTGTCCCCACACTTCAAAAAGCTAGGTACAGTCCGTCGCCTGCTCTAATTACCAGCTCGAATATAAAACTCATCCATATTCGTAGCGGCGCCTTCAGCAATTGTCGGCGTCTTTCGCAATTGCCGTGCGCCGGCGCATCACACGGACAGCTTTTTTATTCGACGGAATTAATTCAGATTAGCGGCCACTTGGCAGTTTGGTTAAGGATGCTAACTCTCTATTAGCAGAACTGACAGGAATTCCCAATATTAATCTATGACAGAATTGTTAATGATATACTAACTAAATAAATATGATCTGACAGAAACCCTATTTACACGTCTGCTCGCAAATGTTAGTAGGTCTGAAGATGGACAACAAAGCCTGGCAGCCCTGTGGGGAGTGGTGTCGGCGCACGCGCAGGTCGGTGCCGCGCGTCACGTGACCGCGCCGCCGTTACTCAAGCTCTAATGCAACGTTACACAATATTTTGACAAGTCACTGGCATGCAGCGGACGCAGCTCGCCACTCGTTTGATGTCATTCTGAAGAACAAGTACAATTTATTTAAGCTTAGGCATATTACTCACAAACTACTTTTCCTAACGCAAAAGCTTCACTGATAATATTTGTGCTTGTGCATTGCTTGTCCTTTTCGTACATAATTAGGTATAGGATACAGATAGGTTACATTCCCAAGATCTCAATTGTTTTTATTGCTGCAGAATAATCAGTAAAGTTTGAGCACAACAAATACTTTTTTAATTAAACAATATCTTTTAAAACAAAGATTAAGTTGGAAGGTTATTACTGTAGCGACATTCACATATATTTTAGGTACAACCCTTTTTAAATCCTTATTAATCACAGCCTTTTTTGATTTCTACAAAAAACTTGCAGTCCACAGCAGCCGTCATGGAGTATATAATGGTGCGCACCCATCATCAGCCGCGTATTGTTGTTCTCAACGACGCAATTACGCTTGCTAAGAACCGCAACAATATCGCGGAACATCAGCGCGCGCGCATTGTATGCAAATGTCCGACACTTCGCTGCGGCCGCGCATCTATTACAAGCAAATATTTCATCGATATAAGTAGACAAATCAGTTCGGTCGCCAGCCCTCCGGACCCAATAGATTGTTGTTGTTTTTACAGGTTTTAATGGCCCGTCCTCAGTTGAATCTCCGATTGCCAGTTTACGTTGCCAAGCGACGACTGTAGCGCAAGCGGTGCCACAATGTCTAGCCACTTATCATTTTCGCTGGTAGCGCCCATTATGAGCTAGAATAAATATTGATAAAACGCGTTTTAAAATTCATTTTGTATGAATGTGAGGTTGCTCGCGCACGCGCAGTTCCGTGCCAATTACAGCATCGGGCATCAGATAGCGCTAACAAGACGATGCGTATCTGTCGCCTGCGCGCGCACCGACGCAGCGACCACACCGCGCAAAATTCAAATTCCGATACAAACGCTAAACTCCCCCGCGACATAAATCTCTCTACGACCAACTTAATATGAGTCTTATGTTTGTTGTACTAAAGTTGGGAATGACTTAGGATTTTCAGTGTGGTCACTTTGCATGATGAACGCGGTGGCGTGAATTACGCGGCCACAGGTCGTTATTGTAAAACTAATTCGCACTTGCCGCGGAGTCGACAGAAATTGTACCCTAACCCCATTACTTTTAGGCTGTGTAAGGTGCAATACTAAAGTTGGTAGGTGGGACAGAGCATTGTAGCAACGGCGGAATATTTCACGCAGATGGCACGATAGAGCGCGATTGTGCGCGGGCGCAGCGATAGCGCGCTATCACTGACACACAGCAGGAAGGACAAACGAACGCTATGAATCAACGCGACAGCCGCCACACAAATAACTAGAACTTTGTTCTGGATTACGTAACAATGGGTGCGATATCCAACGTGCTGAAGGCTGCTGGCTAAATGGCAAGTTAAGATCGATCTATAGAAGTAGCCATGTGGCTAGGGACAGGATTTTGTAATATCAACATTAATTAGTCTGACAAATAACAACACTGAATAACAACGGGATCCCAATACATTTGGTGAGAATCAGATGATGATCCAGATTAAATCAACATGGTTGATTATATTTTGCAGTAAGTGTCTAGCACGATGAATGCTAGGCACAATTATGAGGCGGTTAGCAGAGGTCAGGCTCTAGCCGACGGACTGCGCCACGGAGGCGGCGTCTTTGAATAATTCGCGGATGAGTCCGCTAGATTTATGGCGTATAACCATAGAGCAGCGCTGCCGCCTACAATTAAATAATTTGCGTATGCACACACGCACACAGGCGCAGGCGGGCGCCGCTTATTGTGATTTGTGTGTTTAAACCGTCGTTTATTAATCACGCGGACGATTATGAGAACAATAACGCTGCGCGGGTAACCCACAATTTTAAACTTGGCGCTACGGCGGCGGTTGTGTTTCACGTTATTTATAGGTGTTATTAGAAAATATTAGACAAAAACTGGCGCCAAACACGCCCGGAAGAATTTAATTTAAGTCAATTATAAGAAGGTCCCAATCTGATGATCCCAATCGGATGTTGAAGTTGGTAGTGTTAGATTTTTCTTATAAAACGGTTACGGTAGGTAGATAATATTAGAGCGCGCGCACACGGAGACACGGAGCTAGGAACACAGTTCATACCTGTAATAATGAGAGTGAAGGGTGAATATTACTGTTCATCTTGGCTGCAGATTGCAGGTGGGCGCATAATTTGCGCTTTGTTTTAGAAAGTGGCGCAGCATCGCCAATCACATTCACTTATAATCTCACCGCAACAAGAAACTGTTAAATTGTCGTTTTGATCAGTGATTAAGATAATATGTATTGTGGGAGAATGGCGTCAATTTATAAGTGGTTTTGTAAAGACAAGTGGGAACAGTCGATCGACAAAAACCCACAGCAATTAGTGCGTGTTCCCAGCGGGAGCGGCGCGGCTGCGGGGCGACTGCGGCGCGGGCGTGGCGCGACGCGGCGCTACACTTTATTGTATAATTGCGCGGCGATCAATTGGTGCCGGCTGCACCGTGAGAAGCTCACGAGTCACCGTCTTCGCTTCGTCATCACACCACACATGGTCAAACTACCGACACCACTGACGTCTGTTAAGCGGGATTTGAATTCCTCTCTGATAGCCGGATTTCTTATTGCTGTTATAATTTCAAATTGGTAAAGTGTAACTGTCATGGTGTTGGTGTGCCAAATCGGTTTTGAGCTTATTAGAATAATTTGACTGGTATACATAAGTATACTTTTTTATCATTCTTATCGGAAAGACCTAGAATCCTATATTACCCATAGCCAATTGGTCCAATAGTAATGTGGGCATTTATGATCTAGTAGCCTCAAATCAAATGAGACTTTTTACAAATTCCTTTATGGAGTCACATAAAGGATTCTGATGCTAATTTAAGTAAAGCTCATAAAACTTTATGAGTACTGAAGTGTATATTTGTTTCTCATTACAGTATGCGGGGTTTGTCATCCGACGAGTAGGAGTGTACCTAAGAGACCAGTCCTAAGAGAATGTTGAGTCGTATTCGCCGGACAGACGTCAGAGGATCAAGCTGGAACTTTTGAGCATTGATTAGAATGTATTGTATTTAGTTAATGTATTTAGGTATTGTGTAAAATTGATTGAACCGGGATGCGGCGCGGAGGCGGCGCGGTGAACGACCGTCAGCGCGGGGACCGATCTGTGCCGATATTATTTAAAGCGCTCCAATCTCGCTCCTTATTACCGGACGATGGGCCCGATAATGCGGCGGCCGGCCGAGCGGCCGAGAGCCGGCGTCCTGCACCGGCCCGGCACCGGACCGGCACGCCACGCGGTAATCCCGTTCTTATCGCAGATGAGTTACGATTAGTAAATTGGCGAGCGGAGAAGGGCGAGATCGGCTTTTTAATAAATTTAGTTGGAATTACAGGCGCATCTCCTGCGATGGCCTCTAATCGCGATCGAAACAGATATTCCGTTGAAAATTGTTATTCCAATAAGCGGCGGTTACCATTTACTTAATTGGAAAACTCATAAGTACAGGCACTGGCTGCAACCATGCACTTTGTGCCCATGCCCGTGATGAGCGAAATAATGCGGCGCACGCGCAACACTAGCATTATACAGATTAGTTCACGACTGCCTAGTTAATACGTCCACTGCACATGCCACAGGAAGCTTTGATACCTATAAATTAAAACGTTTCGTTTGTATAAAGTTTTTAATAGTACCATACAAAGAATTGAGGGACAGAATCTGCCACGAATAGATATTCCGTGGTATTATAAATTAGCACTTGATGTAGATTATTTATATATGCAGTGATGACTGATTCCATTTCATTAGTGTGCCTGTGCTGCCTGCCCGCAGCCGCCTGCCTGCACATGTCTGCACGTGATACCACTATACAGAGTGTCCTCTGTACCTCTGTACCTCATACTTTATGCTAAGTAGTGCTCCACGAGCTCCACTTTGTCTCCAGATAGCGTGAACATGTCTAACAAGACAATGTGTCACAGAATATTTAGTTAGATTTACGACGATTTTTGACGTCCTCATAGGTCCCGGCTTCGAATCCTGGTAGGGGCAAATGTTTATGTGATGATTACAATATAATGTATGTTAGTATATTATGTATATATATATATATCTATGTAGTCTATTAATCATCTAGTATTCGTAACACAAGCCTCGTTGCAAGCCCGGAACTAAATGGCGCTGTGGCATAATATTAGGATATATTTATTATTTATTAATGAAAGTTTTCACCTACCTATTAGAGTAGACCAATGTCTAATAAGACTGGTAAATTAGTGAATACGAAATAATTAAATTACAATCTGTAGCTTATCATAAGATTTGTCCCTTTTAGAAATATAAGACGCGATTTCCAGTTTTCTATAGTTCCCTTCCGTAGAAAAAAACAGAAAGTGTCCGTCCCCGACTCGAGCTCTAACATAGTCGGTAGGTAGTGGTGAGTACGATACAATCACGTGTAGCTCGGCTTATCTCACTCCCAACAGTAAACGGTTGATTTTCTGAATCACTGAGCAACTCATGATATGAATATTAACCAGGTATTGTTGCTTCTTTGTACTTCTCGCTTAACAGAACTGCTCACTGAGAGAATACTTATGTACACACTTAGCATATAATGTAATTTGTGTGGTACATAACATTTATGGTAACGAACAGAAACCGAATTTGGAATTCAAAGAATTAGGTACCTACAACTGTCGGGTGCAAATTAAGAGGAAAATCTAAAAAAAAACATTTTCTCAATCTAATGACTTCGTGAATAAAGATTTCGTCTGCCTAGAATTATAGGACTACTTTTGACTTTTTAACTCAACACAATATGTACTTTATGCCAAGCTAATGTCTATCGTCGGCGATCAACAGCGGCCATACCAGCCAACATGATATACATCGGTCATTGTAGAGACACGATTAATTACAATATTCAGCTAGCTAGGCGAAGCTATTTCTGTTTAGTGTTTCTAATAAGACATTACTATCAGTAACATGTTGTATGGAAAGCTTCCACATTAAGTTGAAGGGACATTTACAAAATACTCCTAATAAGACTGTTTCTCACAAACCAATGAAATTCTCGTAAACTTTTAACAGAGCAATAAACATTCAGCATCAATAAGAATTGCACCAGTGTTCAGGAGGAGGCTAATGGACGCCGCCGTCACAACACATTATTATATCTATCTTATTTTTTAACACAAATTATAAAGACAAAAGGTCCATTCACTTGCTTATGTACATTATTTACTTTACAGCAGTTCTCTATGAGTAACAAAGTCAAACTAGACTGTTTTCGTATTTGTAGTCGAGTTAAACACACACACACACACACACACACATACTATAAACGCTACAGTACCGCGTTGATTTTTGGAGATGAATAAATATTTTTTTTATAATTATTATTATTATTAATTAATGGAGTTTCTTGCCGGTTCTTCTCCATAAGACCTACCACTTGGAACCGTGTAACTAGTTTTTTTGACAATTCAAAAGTACCTGTAAAATTGGTGTAATTGAAATAATAAATTTGACTTTGACTTTGATTTTGAACACCAGGACGATAGTTCTATCGACAGAGTAGCGTTGGTTTCATTGTAGACCAAGCCATTTTTCATGAAGGCTTGCATCCTGTTCGAGCTTCATCAATAGTGAACCTTTTAATGGATTCCCTATTTGGTGGTTAATAACTCAATAGTTGGCAAGTAAATCAGAGCTGGTTATGAGCGCGTCAGTTATGAGATTAGGAGCAAGTTCCGGGCGGGCGTAACCGCGTTACAAACCACAAACTTTATCATTTGCGCCCCTCGCTTGATTAATATTGATCTGAACAAACTATTGTTCTCAACTATTTAGTGAACACGACAGGCTTTAGTGCAACTTGTGTGGAGGGGGTACAGGACACACACCGGTGGGAGAGTTATGGTGCATACAGTTGGTTGTGTCCCCCTGGCTAGGGTTGGTGGTTAGGTGACATCAATTTTTATTTATTTTTATTAAACTTCGACTAAAAAACAGGTTACAGGTTTGATAACAAATGCCTATGTTGTGCTTCGTACGTCTGCTGTGCATATCGTGTCATATGAATGATTGAATTCTTTTTGGAACAAATGATTTTTATGGTATTGGAAACTGTACGTAGGCACGAAATAGATCGCGTGTGCGCGAGTAAGTATATCCTCGTGGAGAGATACCATGTGATGTGGCATGTGGGCTCAGCAGCCATCCATCTAAATTATTCAAATGCACAGATGAGCTGTAAACAATTGTCGCTTGTCGCTAATGTGTTTATAATGCGCGCGCGCAGGACGCGGCGGGCGCGTGGCGCGCGGTCATTTCCAATTTCACACGAGCATTGCGGAGCCGACACAACACCGCGCACGCGCACAACCTACAGCGACGCAACATTCATATGGAGTTAATTGAAACGAATCGGAAATGAATATAAATGTGAGCACTGGCGACGACTTCCATTTGTTTTTATTATTGAGTTATCAACCTACGTTCCGATCGCCATCGTTAATGAGCAGATTCGCAGAACACAGATATGTGGAAATATTTTTAATGTTGTGCCAGTAATACATAATACTTATTAATAATTGTTCCTCGAATCTCAACCAACCGCAGAGCTCGTCGATTCCAGAATATAATAAGAGTAAAACCTAATTACATTAAAGATAAATTCTTCTTAAATGATGTCTAGCAATTGTGAATTGAGACTCAATCGATAAACATCTCACCGAGACGCTCGTAAAGCCGTTAATGTGTAAGTACCGTGCATTACGACGCGCGGCAAGACGCGACAAGCCGCGGCGCGGTGCGGCGCGATGCGGCGGACGCACACCGCGCCTGACGAATGCGGAGCGCGGAACTAATGCCAAGATCTGCGCGCGCGCATTATACCGCATTTACACTTTATTACGGCGCGCGCGACTTTTATTTAATTTTTAACGTGCGCTCCGGCGACCGTGGGACCCGTAATGACGAACACGCATCACGTCAACACTCCACGAGAAACAAATAGCTTAACAACTAGCTATCTAATGATTTTCCAAAACACTTTAAAATAACTACTCGTAGCGGATAATTAGTGTACCTACATAGTTTTCGGTTTTCCCATCATTGCGTTATGACAAGCAAGTTTTACGAGGAGTTCCACAAGCAGTCACGTTTGTTGTAACTGCGGTAACGAGCACTTAACAGGCTCGATTATGTGTTGTGTGTGTGTGTAATCACCAGCTCACAGTGTCACTGTGCCGAGTGTGCACGCACCACCACGTGCAGAGCCAATCACGATTATCGAGTTAGTTATTTCCTATAGTTTTGTTTCGTTTCGCCGAATATGTTGACTTTTAAGGAATTTAGAACCCTCAAACGAGTGTGTCCCACATTCCAGTCTATATGAGAACAAGTGTTCCCCGGTACCGCGACACAGAGCGTTGTCGTCACGTGCCGGGCGGGCCGCGGCGCCCCGTGTCGGCCTCACCTACTTACAAGCAGTTAGCACCTCGTGCGGAAGGGCCGCGACACCCCTTCCTTATGCAACCCGAGCACAAACAGGAAGACAGAAGTGTCAACAACTTGAGATAAGTAACTCACTCACTCACATAATAGGATAAAGAGGTACTTCAGTAGGTGCTCTACCTGTAGACATTAGGCTGGAGTAAATAGAAGCAGTTGGTTGTTTACACTTATCACTTTCCTTTTCTAAATTCATCTTTATTGCAATGCAATGGTGCAACATTGAATTACTAAGAGAATAGTACAGTACTGAATTAGTCTCGAATGCTCTTGACTACATGACTCAGAACGACTTGTGTGTATTGATACTTCTGTCTTCTCTCCGCTCACTGGAAGTCCTCAAAAAGGGTTTACTAGAGAGGGGACAGTGTTTTATGATTTTTATCGAGAGCCGCAATATGCCGCGCATCGTAATGGACCCGCGATGGTCGGTGATGGATGGTCGCACATGGCCGCTCCGTTTACACCAGCGTTTGGCTGGATCGTGTTCTGATTGATTGTTCTCAGGGGGTGATTTTGGGTGACACTAATGTATGTACTATGCAGAACGGTCCATGACTCAGGCAATTTTTTTGTTATAATGGTGATTTGTGCAATTTTAATGTCGATATCGACGATGTAATAGTATTTAATTACAAATTATTTATTAGTAATAAACATATTGACATCAAACGCAATCGAATACTGCTCTTACGTCAGTTTTGGTGACTCACAAGTAACTCACAAGTAACGCGACGAAATAGTTGTAATATCATTGAGTATTCAGCATCTCACTGGTCACTTAGTTAGTTTATTTGTTCTACAAGGCTGTTAAATTGTATTTCATTCGAGTACTGCGAATGGTTCAAAGATTTTTAAGAACCACTTTACATCATACTACAGTTAGGAATTGTTTATACAAAAGTTATATTTCTATTAGACTGTAGTTAATATTGTATTTACTATTACTTTTTAAATTATTTGGCAAAGATAGTGTCGGATATCTGCAAGAGCATAAGCTGCGGTGAGCTCGTTGATGATTGACAATCATTAAAATAAAAATTAGAGTAGAGGTGTAAATAATGATAATATCTAGACACCTAACATCTCACTTTGTCCTTAACCATGGATGCTGTTAAATTATTCGAAATGTCGGGATTACACTCATATTTAATGTACCGCGATAAAATCAGTAAGAAGTAGATACATTTTGAATGTTTTGCTTTAGTTGTATTATAGTATTTATATAGTTAATAAAACTATATAAATCGGTAGCTAGAAAAGCTGTGATAGCTAATGGTGTCATGTAACTGTGTGACTACTGACTTTCGAAGTTTCATGCGTATTTATCAGATACTCAGATGGTGAGGGAAAATATCATGACAAAACCTGCATGCCCTGAGAGTATTCTCGTTGGGTGTGAAATTTGCCAAACAACACTGGACCTCCTTCTCAAACGAGAGGAGACCCGTGCCCAGCAGTAGGACCGCCATTAATTACATTAAATCATAGTAAATATAATCGATTTTCAACGTAACGATACAAAATATTTGTATTTTAAATTAAACTCAAAACTTGCAGCAAGAATGCAGTTTTGGGTTTATGTTTTGTTAAAATGTTTATTAATATTAATTTTGAAAATTATAAAATATGCATCATCATCATCAACCTATTAAAGTCCCACTGCTGGGCACGGGTCTCCTCTCAATTGAGAGGGATTAGGCTATAGTCTACCACGCTAGGCTACTGCAGGTTGGCAGACTTCACATGCCATCGAGAATTCTCTCATTATTATTATTATATTATTAGTGTAAAATCAATTAAGGTGAGCAAAACATGTTTGAAATTATATGTGTAATTGTCGACGTGGGTGGCACAAAATCTGCGCGCCGGTTGCGGCCCGGTTCGGTCCGGTCCGGATACGGGGAAGTCAATATCACTGAGGTGCTCGCCCATTTTTTAGTTTTGAGGCTTTTCAGTGTTGCCAACCTGGGAATCGAAGATGTGACGCAATTAGAAGTTACGGAAACATTCTCAAATGACAGTAATATTAGGTAGGTATAAAAAATCATGAATTTGATTTGGACTCAGCTTCCGCTCAGCAAAAAGCTTAGTCTATCAGCACCGAGTTTCAACAAACTACCAGATTTGGTGACTCTAGTTTTGGAGCGCTATGTTGGCCCCTCATAGATACAGTGTAGATATCGCATAGACATTGTGTTGGTACCTTGTGGACATTGTGTAGGCATCGAGTGGCGCCGCCTTATAGAGATCGCAACCTGCCTCTTAGATATTGTATAGAAACTGTGGGACAACGCTTTAGACGCGACTTCAACTGTAGACAGCTGATCTACGGACAACTAACGATGGAATAACTAGTAAGATGAGCTTGAAATAGACGATAAATGCGCTTTAGAGAAGGCTTGAGTATAGTAGTATTGGACATGCTTGTGGAGGGGAACATGTGATGCCGAAGTCCCAGTAACCAAACCAATAGACTTACATAGTAGTCGTGAAGTGTTGACACTTTAATGTGCAATTATGATCAATAGCACATTTATTTCATGAAGTTAATCTTAACTCGTGAGTAATGTTCTTAATGTACAGTTTTACGTAGTCCTTACTCTGAATAAGTATTCTAAACGGTAAAGTATCATTGTTCTAATTTGCCTCGATACAAACTAGTTCCCATCCTCTGCGAAATTTTTAAATAGAGCTAAAGTGATCTCCATCTTGATTGTTCTCATCTAACCGAACTCGGCGAGTCCGCGCCGCGTGCACATGTGTCCGGAACATGCTACTTCAAGGTGATGATCAAGCGCAACTCCTAATCGGGTAATTACGCGGACCGTTTGATCTATCCGACCACAACGCAGACACAAGCAGAAGGACATGTCTTCGGTGACATTCATACGTCAAAGGCGTCAATTCCGCTGACTAAGCGACTCACAAAGCGACTTGCACCCTGTACTTTTCACAAGCAGTCAATTATTAATATTCGTTACAATATTCCTCATAATAGAACAGTGGTGTGATAATTGGACTGAGAAGTCAAAACCTTCATTTTCATGAATTCTTTTTTTTACTATTTAGAACATTTCGATTCTGCACGCGTATTTATCAGGTGACTAAACAGTTAAGCTAAACGTAGTGAGAGAACCAGCATACTTATTTTATCAATGGCGTATGATGTCTATCAATTCGTCAAATAAAATGAGAGCCTTGCCCAGTCGTGGAACACTAAATGCTGATAATTCCAAAAATATATATGTTTAATTTAAGGTTCTAGATCAATTCTTCAATTTAATGAACCTATCCGACGCAACATTGTAGCTAGCCAGCGGGCTAGTCGGCAGGCGTAAGCTCCTCATACACTGGACGTTCGGTGGCCGCCTGCAGTGTGTGTGACCCCGCGACCTGCGCCCGCGCCGCGCCGCGTGCTGCGTGCTCGATGCTATCGCGTAACGTCTCTATAAAGACTGCCCGCCATTATATCGCCGATAACGCCGTTACACACATATCTGGTTAATGAACACTTAAGCTGAAGGCTAGCTAAATATAAAACTTACCTACGATAGTAACGCTCTTGGAGGTACAAATTGATACCTATTGCCTACAAAATAAGGAAGGCCTAAAGCAAATAGAATAACACAACATAGTTTATTCATGTTGCTTCAGAAACAAATCAATGATGACAATCTTGGGGCTCGACTAGCAACTGACTTTATTTGCGTAGACACAGTTCACGTTATCAGCAGTGCAGTTACTTCCCATTACCTCAATTATACTTTCTGCTATTATATTAGGTACGTACCCAGTGAATGTAAAAGTCAAGCATAATGAAAACTATTTACTATGTTACAATAGCATTTACTATGTCATTTACTTTAAATAAACTACTGAATACAAACTAAAGTACGAAAATTAAGTATATTATGTTATTTAAATATGTATATGCAAATGCCTGTTAAGAGTACAAAAACTTCGCCAGCTTGACGTCACCGTAAAGGACAACTTTCAATTATTTACAATTCAAATAGGTTCGCACATCTCATAGAAAAACCCCATTAGCGATACAACGCGAGGTTCCAGCAGTGAATAATGTCCGTATATAACTGTCACTAGTCCAACTAATACGTCAATGAGTAAAATACACACTATGGCATGCCATAAATTCTCCATCGATTAGTTTTTCCTACGTTTTAACTAATCGACAGGTAATGAAAGCATTTACTCTGCCCACCCCTCAGTTGAATAGCTGTCGCGAGTCACACCTGTGCTGTGTAGTCGCGGCGAGTCGGAAGGGTGTTCTTGATACTTGCATTAATGTTAAAATAATTGTAGGTGTAGGGCGGAATAGTGTTGTGTTCACTTATTAGATAATATTAACTTATTAGAAGAAAAAATGTTTTTGAAGAGCGATACAAATATTGACATATGGTATGCATTGACCTATGTATTGATTTTGAAAACAAACAAAGTCATCGAGGCAGGTGTCGTGCAGATTCGCGCATTTAGGATACCGTATCCTCAAAAAAGAAATTACCAAATAAAAAATTATTGGATTAAAATATGTATTTTGGTTTGGTCTAAAAGAAACTCCCTAGTCCTTAACCCCAGTAAGTCCAAGTACATTGTGTTGGGATCCAGAGATTTTATAAGGAGGATGTCTAATTTTAATTTTAATTTAAAAGTTGACAGTTGTAGTTTAGAACAAGTTCAAGAGGCACGTAATCTGGGGGTGGTTTTTGATAATCAATTACATTTCGAAGCACACATCCTGGAAGCTGTGCGCAACTGCTTCTACCGACTCAAACTTCTGTATCGTGTCCGTCCCTACATAAGTGTGGATATGCGTGTCATGCTTTGTGAGTCACTCGTTTTATCCAAGCTGAACTACGCTGACACTGTGTATGGGACATGCATTCTCGGTAGGAGCGAAAAAATGATCCAGCGAGTACAGAATGCGTGCGCTAGATTTTGTTATAACATTCCCCCCCGATCCCACATAACTCCTTTTCTAAATGAGGGTAATCTGATGAGAATGTCAGCACGGAGGAAACTCCATCTGGCTACCCTGCTATTCGGCATAATTCTCACAAAAAAACCGGAGTACCTATATAAGAAACTATCGTGGTCGCGTGATGTCAATAAAGTTAAAACCAGAGCTTCTGCCTACCTCATGTTGAACCCAACGCACAGAACTGCTGCTTTCCGTGGTAGTTTTAAATTCGCTGCCACCCGCTGCTGGAACGACTTGCCACCTCCTTTTCGTGCTATGAGAACAGTTAGGGCTTTTAGCATGAAATATAAAAAACATTTATTACGCAAGCAAAAGGACAATAACTAACACAAATTACCTTGATCTGCACGCAGCGGGCAAAGGTGATCCCAGTGGCTCGTGGCGGCGAGTGTTTGCAGCACAGTCTTAGATTATTATGGCTAGGATTATTTTATTTATTTACTAACAACTCAACAAAAAATAAATATCACAACACTTCTTGTATATTTCTTATTTCCACTACATATATTTGCACTCTCTCTTACTTTAGTGTATTGATCCAGAAATACCCATTTTTATTTCTTTATAACACACAAATAATTAGGTATTATTATAAGTATTTATCACACAATAACAATAAAATTTTACAATAGACGTCAATCAATTAATGGCGGCGGTACAGCGTCTGCGTTCCATTGCTTGTCATAGATTATGCTATGATGGCTCTAACATCCGTAGCATAGATAAGCAATGTGGTAACACTGGGCACTCAATTATTAAAAAGAAAACCATTCCCACGCAAATATATTTTACTTTCATTTATTTTAATATGTATACTTTATTATATATAGTATTTATCCTTTAGTCCGTAAAACTAGTTCCGTGGCCGCCCGTGGCATCTCTGTAGGCCCTATCAGAATACCAGCGCTGCGACATCCAATGTCGTAGCACTATGCTGAGATAGGGGCCTTTTTGGTCTCGTACAGGTCTATAATAATGTTTAGTAATCTTGTTTAGTTATCATTGTTTATTATTGTATTTTAATTTTTATTTTTTTATTTTGTGTACCTGTGTGTTATTTACCTGTGCGAGTCACAAATAAATATTTTTTCTTTCTTTCTTTCTTTCTTCTTTCTATTTAATGCATTGGCATAATAGACACAATTTTTTTCACATGTCTACAGAGTTTTATATTCGGTATTAATTTAAACTTGAGATGCATTCCTAAAAACGGTCTTGACTGACCCGACGGAAGGTCCGTCATTCCGTCGGGTTAGTCAAGACCGATCTTCACTGCGTTGGACAACGAAGTCCTATAAGAACTTTATGACACTGACAAAAAGTAACTGGCTGTCAACTGGCTGAGAAACTTCATCAAAATACCTAAAAAGAAAGTAGATAGGTATGTTTTTTGGAACTTCTTGCTTTTTTTTAGCGTGGTGTGACCGGTGGACTGAGATGTCGAAAAGTCTTGAGTTTAAACCCAACGCACTCACCACTGACTTTTCGGAAGTTATGTGCGTATTAATCACAGCTCAAACGGTGAAGAAAAACTTCGTGAGGAAACCTGTAGATTGAGAAATTTTCTACCCGCACTAATCTAGCGTGGTGGACTATAGCGTAATCCCTCGCAAGTGAGAGGAGACCCCGTGCCCAGCAGTGAGAGAATAATGGGATGTATAGTAATATTTTCAGGGACAAAGAATATACACAAACATTTACAAGTTAGTTCAATTTAATTGTAATTTGTTTGTGATACTGGTCACTTACAATAATATATATACTTTTAAGCAATTCCAGAATTAACAAATGGAACTCACATATGGAACTTGTTAACTATTTAATTTGCGAGACTGACATTTGTTTTTCATAGTAAGGTCTTTTTGAAAATCTTGTATGTGTTGAAATACTAAGTACTTTGAAAGAAACAACTTTACGGATTCTATCGTAGTATATTGAGACTATTTTATTCCAACGTTTCGAATACTTTACAGCAGCCATGGTCACGGGTTTTTTCAGGTGATACAATCCGTAAAATGTAGTTTTATTTACATCTATAGGTACTAATATTATAATTTATAACGAACAATAAGTACTGGACCGATAAAAAAAATATTTCACTATTAGAATGCTACAATCCCCGAGTAACATAGGCATTTATTACCAGAAAAAATAGAGTTAAAGCAAATGTCAACCCGTACGAAGCCGGGACGGGATGCTAGTGTATGAAATTAATAACGTGTGTATGTGTTATTGCAACGAATTTTACTCGAGAACATTTTCACTCAATGATATTTTATGATTTTCGACATGACTTAAATCAACAAGCGAGACTTCCATTGGCGATTGCAATAAAAGGCCTCAAATATGATACTAATGCCGATTCCATCTTACAGCTCGGAGCTGGTACCTTATCTGCACTTCATTTTTATTTTCAAAAATTAAAAGTAAGCAAAACTGTATAAATAATGTGGATAAAAGTGCTAATTGTGTTTCTACGAGCCACCACACGGCGCAGTTCTAATTATAAGTACTTCGCTATTCTATGTACCTACCTAGATACATCTGTATTCACAGTAGTGTCATTGTTAATATAACAAAACAATCGATACCTCTTGAAATGCAGAGAACAGCAAGAAAACAATAATATAAGAATGATGACGGCAAAACATGTACAAAAACCGCGATGTTCCTGACAATGCGTTTTTGTGCGTGCGCCGCTTGTTGTGACGCCGCGCCGGCCCGACACACACCCAATTATTACATATTTATGCGATTTTGTTGAAACCCAGCGGATAATTGGATATATAACGTATTGTTAACACAAACTCAACACACTTGAAATGAAATTTAGTGATCACCTGTCAGTTTTGGCAACATGTTAAATATACCTTACCAACTTGTTTCCTATCACAATTAAGTAGTGTTGCGCATTCGCACGAACACATTATATTATAAACTAGTCTTATCCGGCCCAACTTGATACGGAGTACCTTCCCTTATTTATAGACATTCAGTTTTTCCTCAATTTCCAAAAACAGATCTATAATCTTACAATTACGTCCACATACGTCACGTCCACCTATGTAACCATATTTAAAAGCAAATAAATATTTGACTTAGACTTATTATAAAGTAATCCAAATCGGTAGAGCCGCTCTCTAAGTGTTGCTCCGTTGTTCATACATATTTATGTGGTTTCTTTTAAATTAAGATTAAACAAAATATGTTGGTATAATACAGTGTATTAAAAATACAACCCGTGACCCACGCCTAAGGAAGTATGTTGATTCATGAGTAATATAGCCCACACCCTGTCCAAACATTCATAAAATATGAATACCAACACCCAATATATTTTATGTTGCACCCTTTATAATAAATTTCTCACATGATGTTTACTACCTACTCTAGAGACTTGTTTTCATACATAGCATCACACCTGCATTGCCCCAGGGGTAGGTAGTACTGTCACATTTCTCCAGTATGTTTAGGTCCTATTTGCAAGGGGGCACATTCTCATTAACCGATCACAATTGCAAACTCAGAGCTATATACAATAATACTTTGCTCGATCTGGGCATCAAAGTGGGATGCATTATTCGACGATTAGCTAGTATGCTTTAAATTTGATAACGTTGCAAAGTATTTGCTGTGCCGCCCATCGGCTGTGGGGTTTTACGTGTGTCGCATGTGATCAGACGTGCGCATGCGTCGGTCTAATGGCCGCGGATTAGCATGCGTCGCGATTTGTGTCGGCGGCGGCCAATCACACGCCGCGCACACCACTCACACACATTTGCATATGTAGGTGCGTCTGCAAGTATGTCACCCGGATGTCCAGTGCCCAGTGAGACGGGTGCTGGTGGGATGAGGGGGAGAACATCATATTTATAACATCAAAGATCACGGATATTCTTGTGTAGCCTGACAATACAATAGGTACCACTCAAATAATCTTAGTTAATTTGTCAATGAAAGCGCAAGAATGTCAGGTAGACGTGCTTGTGCATTAAATTGTGCAGGTTAATGAGAATGTATTAGGTTGGTATACCTTTTGTCTCCGGTCGCCTAGCTCGCTGGCTACATGTGTGCCTGTATAGAACAATGGCATATGTGGTGTCGCATACGGTCGGCACTCGCACGTGTGAGGTGTAAGTGCACACTTGCGCACGCGCATTAGCATTAGATAGCGCGTGATAGACCGGCGGCGGCGCGGCGGGGCGTAGGCTAGGCGGGGCGGGGCGCCGGGGGCGTGGCTTCGCCTCGCGATTGGCCACCACATGCAAATGCGCCGCGCCGCCTGCGCGCGCGCAATCACGGCCGCTGCCATCGCAGACCCACCATTGTTTTCGAAGCAAAAACTGGCGAACTTGCCCGAGCTCGTTTGTCGGGAACACGCGCGAGCAAAAACTAAGGAATGCGCATAACAAGAAACTGAAAAAAATACCGGACGACGACGATGCGGCGCTTTTTACTTGCGATTTATGTCCCCGCGAGTCATCCTCCCCCCTCCCCCGCCCCGCGCGCAGCAGGCCGGAGGAGCGAGCGAGCGCACGCGCAGCTCCCGCTCCTGTTAGTTATCCTAACATCGTTTAGCCTGTCGTCACTCGGCCGCATTTTCCCGGCGGCGCAAAAACACCGCGGCCGGGTAGTGAACCCGGCACGTTTAAATTGCACAGCTCTTAGAGCATGTGAGCACAGTCAATTGGCAACAGGGCCATTACTTTTAAATCACATTTACATTGAATGCGCTACGAGGCAGTCCGCAGCCCCGCGCCGCCGGCCGTCGGGATGCCGCGCTCAATTAAAATACGACAATAAATTAACAGATACAAGTACGTGAGGAGCCGATTGGTAACGTACAACTCCGATCAACTATTATAAAGAATATAATTATACTTTCTGACGAAATACGAAGTTTCGACAAACAATTCACAGCACTACACTAACTGAACTGTAATCGCTCTCTAGCTACCTCGTTGTTCTAACACTGAGTCGTTTTGAGCTGGTCAATGGTACAATTGCTTTCATTGTGCAATTCCATTGCGGCGGGCGCACTTCAAATTAGTGCAGTAAGCAAATTGTCCGGGCACCGTCGACATGTCCGGACAGCGCGGACTGTCCGGCAGCTTACGGTGTCCGGTCCCCATCGATGCTAGTGGCGAATTTTTATTCGCCTCATTCGTTTATTTGTAACACAATTATGTATTTATTTACATTGCTCAGCTAGCAGGTACCCGCGTCGTTCGTTATGTTCCCTGCACATACACACGGGTCCCCCGGCCCCGCTACTAATATCACTGTGCAAACTTGATTAACTTCAGCGTGTTTGTCTAGGTTTGAATTGTTAGTAACGTATATTATTGGATGAATTATAAAACAGGCACTCAGCATGTTCGCTGACTTTTATGGTATACAAATAGCCATATCTTGAAACTCCATCAATATCAATGTTCACAGGTATAAAATACGTCGGCAAATGGAAATAACAGAATATATTATTATAATGATTTGACTCACTAGGCACAGTCTTTCAATGTTAATTTGAATAATTATTGTAGGTGCATATGTTTTGCATAAAATGTCAGTATGTTTATGTCGAGCACTATTCGCATTAAGAATGTCAACACACTGACACTACCGTGCCGGCACGACATCCCTCATTAAGTATATCCTGTTGCCGACGACGGACACTCGCGGGTAGAAAAAGCTCTGTGGTTACAAGCCAGCCATAGCCAACCTGCCTACTGTTATGTAAATTGGTGTAAATAGTTTACGTACCTACATGTTGACATAACAGGCTAAACAGTAGCTACATTAAGGTAGTTGGTCTGTAGGTGCGTGTTGCGGGCCGCAGGCACAGGTCTCGCGCCTGTATAAATAACGTTCATTACGCGTCTCATCTGAACGCATTAGAATCCTTCCGAGTACGCATTCGTATTCAATTATGCGCCTGCGCAAAAACTAGTCGCGCATTTGAATGACGCGCGCTTGGTCTCGTTACCGCCGCGTCTCCGCGCCGCTCCCGCGCCGCACCGCGCCCGCCCCGCGCCTCTGCTGAGCAGCCCCGCGCCCGCGCCCAATTTACAAATAAAACGCGGGGAACGTCCGGCCGCGCAAAAACTGACCGCACTCCTCCCCGTGCATATGAATGGAGCAATTTTTTGCACTCGCGCCGCAGCGCTAAGATGTCGCCACATCAATCACTGCACTCTCATCAATCGGCAATCTATGAAACGTGAATGCTGATCATCAAAAATCAGTGCCTACTATATACCAAATTCATACATCATCATCAACACAGGTGTTTTCTTATATCAGAGGGATTAGGTTACACTAAGATCGTCAAGAAGATCTCTCAGGCATGCAAGTTTCCTCAGGATATTTTTCTTCCCCGTTTGAGCATGTTGTAAATATGCACATAACTTTGAAAATCCAGTGGGGCGTTGATATCGAACTTTGAAATTCACAATTTACTGTTTATGAGATCAGCAAACTAAGCAATAACAACTCATATTTATCAAATTCATATATTTGTGTCATAGTTACACCAAGTCAAGCGTGTAGTATCGAATCTTTTGTGGAGTCGATTGACGGTTGACGCCGTGGTTGAGCGATCTGCGTGACATATTGCAGATACATTTCTCGCCCGAAGCGTGAAAATCCGTACATACGCAACCCAGGTCTCATACAAGCCTCCAAACCAGTCTGATCATTTTCATTCAGAGCTTTTTTCATTCACTGTACATAAGCTTCCTGATAGTGTCCAGAAATTCTGCTCATATTTCTAGTTTTCAGCATCCAATCCTGGCTTATTATGACCTACTTTTCACTTCGGCATTAGTTTAATTCGTTCGTTGATATAGTGTGAACTTGATGACTGATGTATATTGTTAAGCTAATGTATGCCTGTGCACAAGCAGCATAGTGGCACAGCGGCATAGTAGCGGCCTGCGGTCGGCGACAGCGGATCGTCTGATTATGTAACAAGCTCGGATTCGCCGCTCGTTTTTACCGCACCAGGCCGACAACGCATGGAAAATGCAACAGATTATCTCTCTCCGCTAGTACTTGCAGCCTCCAGCAGCCCGCGGCCGCAGACTTCTGATATGAATTTACAATCGCAGCATTGTTTTTAATTTCGCTGTCATTTGGTACGCCTCTCGCGCCATCATATTTGACGTTTTTGTGGCACGTAATCGAATGTTCAAATCGATTCAATTAGTCAAGCCGCTTCAGTGAAATCAGTTTTTGCAAATATAACTCTCTACATCATCTGAGGTGCATAGTAATTGCTTCAATTTACATGCTTGGCACGACACGATATAGTGCAGTAAATAGATGTTGGAACGAATAACATTATAAAAGATAGGTGCAAAGCCGACCAACACCGATGACACTCGGTACATCACCGCATCAGTCACCCCAACACATGGTAGTCTTTGTACCCTGAAACATTAGCCTCAACGAATACAAATGAAACCACCTGAACAACCGTCAACATCAATTGATCATGTTAATTAATAATAGAACAATATTTTTAGCCTCAGCTGCACTGAAAAATATTATGATGCCAAGCTACTAGCTGAGCGTAGAAAAGCAATAAGATGATTTGTGATGGTGATCGCGGACGGCCGCCTCCTCCGTCACCCGCTCGTGCCTGATACACATCTCACGCGCACGCGTACACTACAACAAGAGAGGCTTATAGTAATTATAATAAAGGTGATAGTATTATTTTGTACACGCCTACATCCTACCTACTCTAACCAAAGAACATGATAGGTACTCCACTGGTTCTAACTGTCTCCAAGCATATCTCCAACTAGTAAACTTTCCTATCTGCTGATAATCAGAGATCTTTAGGTCCTCTAAAAGAGTTACGCTTGTTCCAGCTCCAAAGCAGGTTTACACAAAAAGCAAAAGAAAAAGTTAGTTAATGCCAACGAAAAAGAGACTAGAGATTTAATAGCCTTATGCAACGTATACTACATACGTTTGCAGGACCATTAAGAATCTTCAATACAGCGTAGAGCAAAAGGCCTAATTAACGCGATATAAAAACAAATTCACCTAAAATTTCAACAATAAATAACTTTCTATCACAATAAAGAAATTTGAAGTTTTGAGGTTCTTGTAGTCTAAAAATCTGTTTTTATATAGAAACTCTTTTATAAAACTCTATTGTCAGTATTGCGACTCTACTGTCTCTATAATATTATATCTAACGTGAAAATTAGACCCCAGGTGACGAGGGGCCGGGACCATAAATCAAAGAGCTATAACTAAAAGAAAAGGTCACATTGGAATACTAATATAATATCCTTGAAGAGTTACGAATAAAAATGTTATCAAGTTGTTCGACATTTATACGTCAGTATATAGTTTTGCACCTTGTAATAATTTATAGCTGGTTTTATTTGCACATTTAGTTTAAATACATTCAGTTTCTCGGATATGTTGTATGCGTGACTACTCAAGTATGTGACGACACTTTATATGGTAATGTGGACTTCTCACGGCTCCTGGCGCGAGCTGTGACGGACGGTTGTCGAGCATGTGCGGAGCGTGTTATTAGCTGGCCACTCATTGCGCGAGGGGCCGTTAATACTCTTTTATTGCGTATTCGTTGTTTGAAACATGACAATTACCTGCATTAATACAGTTGTATTTAAAAAAACTCATATCCCTAGTCCCTAAATACCTACCTACATTGGAACATTTTTTTACAGTTTGCAGTCATCTATCACAAACATATTCACACAGTAGATGTCATAATTTAAGAAAACGGTTAAAATTTTGCTACTACTGCAGTACCTCGCGGCATGAACAGTGTCAGATATAAACACAAATATGTGTACATTTTCATAATTTTCACGTGGTGGTAGTTAGCAGGGCTCGTGACCGGCGGGTATCGCGATCGGGCCGGGCGGCGCGGCCGGTGCGGGCGGCGGCGCGGGCGCGGCGCTGCGCGGGCGCATAACTCGCGATCATTATTGCGATACAACCACACTGACTTATTGATTCCACCTTCAATTAGAGCCCCGGTGCGCGGGAGGCCCCCTATCTATCCGAAGGCTCCCTAATAAATTGCAATAAAGAAAATTAACAGTTTATTAAAAACTATAAGTGTCTAACCATCGCACGCTCCACTCGCACAGATAAGATTGTTATTAAACAAATTCTACAGCCGCCGCGATCGCTATAAATGTAAACTGTTACTAGTTTATGTCGTTAGCATTATAACTTGGCAGTTTGTCCGTATGACCGAGCCGTGAACAAAGAACGGTGTAGCATTTAAAAGAATGTAGATAAGCCTACAGACATTTTACATAGTATCGGGCGATAACTCAAGTTGGAGCTGATCACTATCAGCATCTATGAATTAACGAGGGCGGAGTGTCGCGGTCAAAACGTCGCGTATATTTTATAAAGAGCTAAATATTCAGCCGGGCACGTTTAATACTATATTAATATACTTAATGTGAGCGGTGTAATCGCGATGCGACAAAACGCAGCGCGTGTGGTGTCGGAGCCGTGCGGTTGCGGCGCGGCTGCGGTGCGGCGCGGTCGCAGGTGCGTCGCGCGCACTAAATGTCACGGAGAGTAAGTCGCGCGGCACGTCATGCGGCAGTGGCACAACACGCGCAGAAGTATCACTCCGCTATATATCAACAACAACTTCCTTTGCATCTCAAAATGCCATTACAAAACTCTCATTTAAATTTTTCAGTACAATATTCACAATATGTTCTTATATTTGTATCCTTGTAGAGTTTTCTGTATTGGTGCGAGAGATAGTCTCCACATAGCGGTGAGTGTGCCTACTGCGCGTCGCTGCCGGGTGTCCGGAGCCGCTGGCGCTAACGGCACTCCTGCGCACATCGATGAACATTTTTTTCGCCATTTCTCCTTGAACTTGAACTTTAAGCCGCTATTGGAAGAAAGTAACTAGTGAAATTACTATTGTAGTAAATATCAACGCAATTTAAAACTACTTTCGTTTTATTATTTTGCACCTTGTTGGTGTAGACAGTTGAAACTTTATTTTTAGTTTTACGATTTTTTTAATAATTTTACATTACTAAATAGCCAACGAAATATTTAAGCGCTCATCGATATAATGCTTTTAAATTTGAATATCAACTGAATCTTTGGCTATTAGAACAAACTTTCTACAAAACTTTGATGCGTGTTACATTAGCACTAAAAAGTGTTTACACTTCACTGCTACACGTGGGCCGCTGCATCTCTCAAGTGTTGCCATAACATTCGGTTATCCCCCTGATGCATCCACCCGCTAATTAGCATACTAATTAATATTAAACACTGCATCTACAGCGGCTCAGTATAAAGTTATTAAATAAAACTCACCCAAAACTCATAAACATAAGGTGTTGTCATCACTCCGGTCTGACCCTTCACCATGCATCACTATATCAATTGCTCTGTCAGTCTATTCAAATATACTTATAAGTTCTTAAGGCTCTCACTTAATTTCTAGCATTTTTCAACCATTTGTGGTTATTACCATGATGTTAGTACAAAGTTACACTTGTGTGAGTGCTATGCTATGACGAGGGTCGGCAGTAGCGGCGCGGTGCACTGTCCCCGCGAGTCCGCGCGGAACTACGCCGCCTAACGCCACATTATCACCACAACGAACATCTAGATAATGAGCCCAATGTTATCGACATGCTCGTTATCTTTTAATTCTATCAGATTTTTACTAAGGTTTCGCAGTAAACAGTAATTATTCAAAAATATATTCCAGGTCTAATGAAATTAAGGACTAGTTGAAATAATCTGAATAATCATAGTTTGGATAACTTGCTACCGATTAAATGAAATGTATTCACAGCAAGTTATCACAACACACGTCACCCTCCGGTTGAGTTCTATAAATACAATGTATGACTTGAATGTATTTGTACTTAATCATCATATTTATAGATACGAGAATTAATCATTCGGTTATTCCAATTCATCCATATTTAAAGCGATACATTTCGATTGAGCGATACGGATCAAACGGAAAGCTGCGATATCTCACAGACTGTTGAGACAAATTGAACCAATAAATAAACAAATTAAAGCATTGATATTAATTGAGAGCGGCGCGACGCGGTCACCCTCAATTATGCGTCGAATCGACACTTAATAAGAAAATGGGCGCCAGTATGAGGTAAATTGTGTCCCGCCGCGCCGGGCTGGCCCGAGCTGGGCTGGGCTGACAGGCCGGATGGCTTCGCAACCAGCACCGAGCTGGGAGTCGCAACACAGCACGTATAAATATCGCAAACAAATATAACGGTGAAGAAAAAACGTGGCTAGCGTGCGTGCGGCTACCCGGCCGCGACCCCGCGCGCTGCGACACACCGCGCGCCGAGTTATCGATACATATGCGCCATTACCACTCGATTAACACCGTCGATAACAGCCGATATATTGTTCTTACAGTTTAACACGAAACTATCCTTACAACTCTAATAATTACTGATTCGAACATCGATAACACAATGAGTTCTTTACGATACGTGTTTTAAATAATCTTTGAACATCAACGCATGTATCACTAATAGAAAACTAATCGTGTAGGTACATCTGTCGATGATGTTATCGCTCTGACCTTCAAGTTTACGTGTGTCTGTCTCTAGAAACAAATAATAGTTATCCTAATAGCTATGATATGTAACATGATTGTGACTGAAATAGTGTCGAGGTTGGTACCGGCACAGCTGCGCTGTAGTGTTGTATCGATACACGAGTGCCGAGCGCGGCGCGTCACTACGGCTGGCATACTAGACGGCGCGCGGCGCGGGGCAGCGATATAAAAACCATCAAACTACCGCCAATTACAGTAGCAACTAGTTTTTAATCGCGAGAACTTTCTTCCATTTCCATATTCATTACAAAGAAAGGGTGAAATTATACTTGCTCGCCATGAATATGCTAACGGCCGCGTGGTAAATGTTAAAGTTGAATAACACTGCGTGGAGAGAGCGGGGCGCGCGCGGGGCACTTGCGTGCTCCGGCCGGGCCGAGCGCTTGACGGACGCCGAATAATACATTCACCACTACTTACAGAAAGTTATCTACATATTAATTTATGCCAACCACATCGGCAAAAACCATTAAAAACTATTATTCACTGAGGTTCCGCGTGTTTGAATAATCGTTACATTTCATGTTGAGCGGCCGCTTCCACAAATGTTGTTTGGGGAACTACTTAATAGGTACTCATGTATTTATGTGCTCATAAAAAGCTTCGGTAGATTTAAACGTTGGTCTAGCTGCAGCAGTACAGTTATCTTTGAATGTCCATAACATATGGACGTTAAATTTCTGTAATAAAATTTTACAACATGGAGGTTCACAAACACGGGCAAGCAAATAAGCTCGTGTGCTGGTGTCGTCCGGTGCTGTGCGTGCGGCGGCGGCGGCGGCGGCGCGGCGGGCCGGGCGGGTCGCGGGACCTCGCTACGTATTGCACCTTTAACAAACTTCTATTGTGTTTGCGCGTTCCGAAGTCGCCAGGTGGGGGATGGGGTGAGCCGGTGCGCGGGGGGAGTGGGGGGGCAGGTCAAGTAATGATACATTCGCACGCCGAAGTGAAGCGCGAGGTAATAATGAGTTATGTACGTGATCCAATTATTTGGGCGCGCGCTCATTACGCGCTAAGTGTGAAATATGGCCGGCTTTATTACTAGCATCGCTGACTTCTTGCCACCCCCACCCCCGGGGCGGCCCCGGCCCCGCGGGGGGCATCTGCAGCGCTGCAACTGTGCTCCACTAAATCATAATAATGTAAGGTGCGGAGCGAATACGGGTCGTGAAAGGAGTTGCGACTATTTTACGTGATATATTATACGAAGGAGGAGGACTCCCCCCCCCCTGCAGCCGCGTCCACGACTACGTTACCGGATCACGACAATTTTCATTTTGTTGGACTAAGAAGTGCGGTAGGTATCGGCATTTTAAATGCAAGTTTGGATGTCAAGTTTTTTATTTCATGGTAATGCCACGATGATGCTTCTTCTTCAGGTGTCTTTGAAGTCTATTTCTAGTCATTGCTTTTTGTGTGTGTATTGTAAGTAGTTAAGCGTCGTTAAGACATGACTGTGGGCTAAGCAGGAGATACATTATCTCCGGCTGGCTGGAGGTGGTAACAAGCGGCCGCGGTGCCACGAGCGCCACTTCGTGCGTCCATAAATCGAACAAACACATTAGTTGGAGGCGATACTTTAAAGATTTGCGCGGCGGTGTGCAGCGAGGGGGCGGCCGAACTCGCCGGAGTTATTCCATTAATTAAACCCGGCGGCCCGCGACCCCCCACCCCCGTCACCCCCGCCGCCGCCTCCCCGCGCACCCCCCACCCCGCCGCGCAAAAACAAAGCAAGCAATAACGAGCGCAGGGCTGCCACCACCACGCCGATTTATGATAACTGTTTAAAAGTATCAGCATTCTTTCCAAACAATTAGTTATTATTGGGAATTTTATAAGTTCTCTCAACTATTTAGTAACGACAGAAGTTATCCCAGCGCAAGCAATTCACGATTGTAGCAAACACGGTAATGTTAATGTTGGCCAGTAAAGGTTGCTATTAAAGCCGTCCTCAAAGTTCACAGCAACCGAACTGTTTCATAACTTTATCAATGTTCAGTTTTAGGTTTGTTTACAGTAAGTGTTACATTTATTTTTTAAATATATATTTTAATTAAACCATAATTTAACATATACCTAATTAAATTTCAATACAGCTTACTTCCCAAACCAATTTTTTATATTATTTTCTAATTCTTCGAGCCATCACCGCCGTCGATCTGTTCGTATAGTGCTAGCCCTAAGCGTAATATTGTATGATCTAGTCAAACAGTAACTTGAGAGCAACAAATGAAAAATGCAAACTGTGACGTATGCCGACGTAATCCTGTGCAATCAATCATATTATATGTACCACATAATGTACTGAAGGGTAAAAGCAACTATGTTAGCACACTGATTTAATCTATAAGTAACATTTCTTTTTTTACACACTTTATAAACTTTAAAACCAAACAACCGATGTTGCTGATGATGCTTTAAAAATATGCCAGTAAATAAACAAAATTTCCTTTTTTCCTAACAAATAAACAAAATGTATTTCTTTTTTAGCGTATTAGCACATGGGTATCCGTTAGCCTAAAATATTTAGAATGATTAGAACAGAATGCAACATAAAAATAATTAATACTGAAATTGATAAATCATCGCAAAGGTCGATCGACTTCTATGTGAGGTTTGAGACATTTATTTCCCATAAGAATTTAACAATTCACTTACATGATAAAATTATTACGTACGTATACTAATTACAAACAATTTAAAACGGGTCGGCGTGTGTCTATAGTCCTTTTTCCTCAACGTTGTCGAATTCACTCATATGCATAATATTGTCCTTTTGAACTTTATTTCAAAAATTGACAAAAAGAGAGATTCATTCATTTTGAAATGAATTTAAAATCCTGTATCTAAATGTACAGGATTAATAAATCTTTATTTCTTCTCTTAATTAGCATAATAATGAAGATAATATTTAATGACGTACAGCAGAGGATGCCTGCGCAGCCCTAACGAAGCGGGTCGGGAGGGGGGGGGGGCGTCTGGGGGGGCGCACGCTGTTAGAATAAAACATTATTCATAAATAGGATATTACGGCAGGTGGCGCTGCACCGCCCGCCCACGCCGCGCCGCCCGCCCTGTACTGACGTACCGCTTCAACACATGATATTACTTACATGTTTTAATGTGACTCCTTTTTATTTAATATGAAATAGTCGCTGCTTGTTATAATTACTTTTAGGAGTCGCTAATGTTAGCTACTTGGGCACTTGAAGGTAGTTAAGTAATATTATAGTTATTTCTTATCATTAAGCTACTCATACACCTATTTTATTTCACAGCAAATTGGTCTAAATAGATCAGGTGCCATGTACGGAATCATACTAGAGAGAAGCATTATACATGTAACGATATAAATTGACTAAAATATATGAAAGATCTAGGTGTTATCGTGGATGAGACAGACACTTTTAGAGATTACATAGTTGCTACATCCGATAGGTTGAGTCAAATAATACATGTGAGGAAGCAGTTGCGAGATGTAGCTCCAATTGGCCTCCTGAAGTCCGTATACCTTTGTCAGACTATCTTTACATAATGCATCCTAGCTTGGGGTGGTACTGCTACTACTGATCTAGTTACTATTACTTATGTTTATTTCTTTTTACAGAAACCAGAGTCCTAAATGTTAGAAGACTGTATTTTTTGAATAACTGTATTCACTCACAAAGAAGTACTTAATTCGGACAACTACAGTGAAATGGTAAGGACACGAGAAACTTCCCACACCGTTACAGTTTGCATAAAGATCTTGTACCTATATACATTAAAACTCTTGTTTAGGTACAAATAATATCAATACAATACCTATGCAGTCTCAGAAGTGTCACGGTTCATGAAGAAGAAAAAAATATTAGAGCATAACTACGTATTCAGAACAAACTGAGGACTTTTTAAGACACCTACCGTAATAATGTATGAAATACTCTTTTTAATATCACACAAAGTAACAAGGACCTAACAACCCTTCATTGTACAATCTTGAAATTGCTAAATATGTAAAGTTTTCTGCAGGACAGGCGTAGCCTAGGGCAGAAAGTTTTGGAAATATCAGTTCATTTATATGTAATTTAAATTAAGCAAAATGTAGAACTTAGTATTGATGTAAACAACTTGTATTATTTACCTACTTGGAAACAATAAAAAGCACTAGGTAACAAAAGCTTTCGATATTTTATAAAAAGGTATAGACCATCCATCATCCATATTATAAATATGATCTTTCTACAGACTTCATTAATTTAATAACGTTATGCAGCTGTAACCTAAACCAGTAAAGTGTTACGATTTTAATGTATTCAGTCTCCTAGTTTAATTTATGATCACCGCGAATCGCGCTGTAATATGGATTAACTTAATTATTTTCATTATTCATAATTTATATGTTATTAAACTATATGTATATAAGTGAAGCTGCAAAAACCTATACATAAAAACTGGTAATAATACACAATTTGTAGGTGCCTGCCTAACAATGATTGTATAAATTACAAGCTTTTACTATCGCTCCTTTTATTACATAAGAAATATTTAGATACTTAATTAAATGCAAGTGATGGACTCTCTAAAATGTATTAATTAAAATTAATTGGCACACGCTACACACGTGATGATACTAGCACGCGTCTAACATAGCTCCAGGCAGTATGTACCCTAAGTACACGGCGTGGTATCAGCAGAGAGCTACAAAAACTGCCAGTCGCGTCTGCATGTTAAATCACGCGACTTCTAAGAATCAGTATGTAAGTAAGGAAAATCGTTTCGGAGGCGAACGAGTTCCGCCGAGTATTCAGTGTATTCAGTGTGTGAATGCCGCACATTTCCCACATACATTAGCGACTTTCGAAATCAAAAGTTCTTTAATTAATGTAATAATATGTATTTATGTTTCGCATCTGTCTGCATTACATTACAGTACACTTTATACGGTCTTGTTGTAAGAGAATCTAGATAAACATATCATATATTGACGGTCCACAGGAATTAGTTGCTAAAAATCGTCGATAAAATTTGACTGATCGTAACTCGTCTGAATTGTAAAGTTCCAGAAATGACATAGCCCTTATATAAGAATATTCTGATAATCATAACTGTAGTCCCCGCTTATGATCCTGACGCTCTGATTTTGTTCAGTTATTCACAGATAACAGAGACAAGTGGCATAAACTCTACATCGAGTAATACTCCTCAAAAATCAATTGATTCCTAGAATTTATAGCCAGATAGTACAAGGTAGTTCACAGTAGAAGTATGAGTGAGGTAAAATAAGTAGAAAAAACTACATTTGCATCGTTTTACGTCTGTTCTACCATCTGTATCACATACATTTTTTCCCTATGTTTTAATAAATAAAATTCCCCATCCTATGAGGCATTATTGCAATGACGATTAAAGAACGAAATGTGCATATATGCATAATTTACAGACGGTTATATTAGTTGATTGCGATGCGGGCGCCCGCTGGAGATGCACAAGTATGCGCGCGCGCAGGGTGACAGCGCACCGCGGCGGGCGGCGTTTGCATAAACATTGCGTTAGAATAGTCGCGTAATGGCGGTGGTGACGTCACGCGCACAAAAACACGCTCGTATGGAAATTATTGCTCACTTGTGGTCGTACACACTGAGCATCCGACTTGGGGAACTAATTAATTTATCTCTTAAATATAATTTTCTTTCAACCAAAAATCACTATATCAACGTCCTCATGTATAATATCTTAATCACTGCATTATTCTGATAACATCAACATCGACATTATATTAATGTAAACTTTGCAACAATGTTTTCCTAGCGCTTACACAGGAACTTTTTCCAGGATGATAAATGCTCACATTAAGTATCACGTGATCACGATCATAGCGAACTATAGTTTTGTTATAGACACTGTAAAGTAGCACACATATGAAAAACTATTCAAAGTGTAATTTTATTCACCTTTAAGACAGTTAAGCTGGTAATGGGGATTGACATGCAATGTCGTCCATGTGTTACTGCGGTGGTAACGCGAAATAGATTCCTTTAATCAAATATACTTTTAATCGCCTTGTGTGCGGAATGGTAAGCAGTTAGTGTAGTATGTTATGTTTTTTCTCACGGAGTTAATAAATGTAACTGTAGTAATTGACCATGTGTATGAGCTCATTAAATTACAAAAAATAAAAATGCGTTGTTTTCTGCTCCAGCTATCTATTTTTGTTGAATGTTAAAGGCCTAGTTAAGATTCCGATTTAAATCCTTAATAACAGCTTATAACGCTTGCACATCCGTTACGATACGATAGTTTTTTTTATTTTGTGCCCAGAAAGAAAATTATTCAAACACAGATTTTCCCAAAACACTAATACATTTAAATGGTTCTGCATTCGTCAAATCAATCAATATTTAGTGTGATCTGTACGCACAGCGCATTGGCGGGCAGCGGCGGGCATGCGCGGGCGCACGCAGGCTGCGTTTATGGGCATCTGTGCCGTGGGAAACGTTGTGAGACCATACCGCCACATACTGCCCCCGCACACACTGACACGTTACACTCAGACAATCATATCACATTTGTTGCGAACATTGGTGGCGGCCTACCATGATAGGGAACAGACGCTTGTTCGTGACACGTAATGTACGCATCGTATCGCCGAACTATCGCGTCCACGTAGCGCGGTAATTAGCAGAATGTCATTGCACATTTTTAACATTCACGTTGCACCGACTGGCGTGATACGTATCGTAGTGTATTAATATTGATACTCATACAGGTACATACATACTGTACTGTGTGGCGCTCAATTACTCATACAAACCATATGCGTTACTTAGATTAATGACTTAGTTACTAACATTTATATGTCGTACGGGTTTTACCGATGATAGGTATAAACCCTCGTTAGTTATTGATTACTAAACAAACATAATTATCTTCACTCAAGGTTTATCATATGCATCGAGAATATTAATTAGTCGCGGTGAGTTCACACTAGCTGTCCGCTACCGGCGCGTCGCACGCAAATCACGAAGGCTATAACTATATTGTTTGATTAATACTGAATACTTCTGAATTTAGGTAGGAACGTCAAGTTACCGTTCTCGTAGCATAAGTAATTTTATTACATTGCAGCTTCCTAAACAAACATTTAAAAGGCAGATAAGAAACATATCCATAAAGCAAGTTAAAAACAGTTAATCATTTCAGCTGATTGCAGGAAGCATTAGAAAACGTCTAGTTTAAAATATAGATCTAAAGTGAATGTATTGAATTAATCGTCAACTATTCTTTATAAAGCATGAGATCTGGAAACAAGATCTCACAGAGGGCCGACAGCTTGACATATTCGCGACTCAGACAGGTTGCTAAGAAAAACTCCATAATTGACTTTTGCAGATAACACTATCATAGTAAAAAGTCTAATGGCGAATATCGGCTCAATCTCATAATGAAGTCTCAGAGCCTGTCTGTCGAGTAGTGGTGTATTCCAGCAGGCGACACAGTGTCGTGTGTAGAAACATGGACATTGTAAGCATGTACCGCGATGGGCGTGTCGGTGGTGACACCGGTGTGCACTGTGTGAATTAATCACATACGGCTACTGTGTTACAACGACAGAGGTGCAGTTGTGCTGAGGCTACATGGTGGATATGCAAACATGCTACTCCATACAGGTATTCTTCTAACAACAGCTTAGTATTATTGGTCTTCTTATCTGCTCCCAGCAGTGTAGGTGTGTATGTGCAGGTCTGTCTCAGTGTCCACGCTTGTGAGTCTGCGCTGGCGCCGCGTGTTCCCAGTACCCATTAACAGATATGATTGACAGACGAGGAAAAAATATAATTCATTAGCAAGTGTGCGCAACACGGAGAATGTAGCCGGCACTAGGAATGAGATCGTTTGTTCCGCGGCAAAAACGTCGCATGCCGCGACACACATAGAATATAATTATCTAAGGGCTTTATTAATATTTATGGCGCACTCTTAGCGTCCACTTCAATAATTATTTAACGTTTGAGTGCGTCTGCCTTGAAAACGAGGATCAGAGGAGCTGAGATACCAGATCTACATTACGCGTATACGTACATGTATACGAACGATACAAACTTTGATTGGCTCTTCTTGGATACGACATCGCTGCGCATAAAAAATATTTTATCGTCGTGTAGTCTCCAAAAGTCATTTGATACTTTTAACTGTGTATAAGTATTTGTCAAATATTGGAAATATTGCCAGAGAAGGAAGTGATATTGTATAATTTAATGTTACGTCCGCAGCATGGAGCAGCAGGTCGCATGTATCGCACAGTGTGTGTCGCGGAGGTCGGGTGGCGCCGCTCAATGGCCGCCCGGGTATGTCATTCATGTCGGCTGACGAGGTTCACGGAACCGCGGCTGTCCCGCGCCGGCAGCGCTGGGAACCGCGACAATTACCCGCGCGGCCGCGGGTCGCGCCTCGACGCCGCGTTTTTACGCCGCGCCTGCAGCCAGCCTATGCACATGCATGAGGTGGTCACCCACCATTTGTCACGTGCACCTCTTGGGAAAATATTGAAACATTTCCGTCTCGATTTATTATTATGTTACTATTTATTACATACAGCTCATAACGGGCCGCGCTGAATATGATGGCGCTTTCTAAACATTTGTCTGTGGTACCTGTATCACCCAGACGGACTATTATTTGTGAGCAATTTACGTAATTACGAGCAACTTGTTAGTATTATCGTGGGATCCTTTAATAGTCTGGGAGCTGTTCATTAATCAAGCTGTGTATTCAAATCACTATAATTTGGGTGGATGTGGGGCGAGCTCTTTCCAAATGCT
This sequence comes from Craniophora ligustri, assembly GCA_905163465.1. Classification (NCBI taxonomy): domain Eukaryota; kingdom Metazoa; phylum Arthropoda; class Insecta; order Lepidoptera; family Noctuidae; genus Craniophora; species Craniophora ligustri. The sequence continues at coordinate 15,755,566 of LR990962.1, read as the reverse complement.
TTACCTACGTGTTCAGGCTTCGATTAGCATACCTTTGTCTGCCTATTGGTTTAATGCCGCCGCCGGCGTCTGCGGGAGTCTGGCTACAGGATACATAGTGTTATTTCAAATTTGTAGTATCTACACATTTATCATTTGTACGGTAGCGCAGATCGTTGAGACCCTATTTAACTACACAACACAAGCCTCGTAGCTTACCGCGGAACTAGATGGCGTTGTGTAATAATGTCCGGAAATATTTAATTATTATTTATTAGCTTTTGCCCGAAACTTCGTCTGCGTAAAATAAGTACTTATATTGGTGACGTCGGTATTGAAAGCGTCGGTATTGTTGACGTCGTTATTGGTGGCGTCGGTATTGATGACGGCGGTATTGGTGGCGTCGGTATGTGTGGCGTCGGTAAAGGCGGCGTCGGCATAGATGGTGTCCGTATGCGTGACGTAGATATTGGTGACGTCGGTATAGTTGGCGTCGGTATTGGTGGCGGTGGTATTTGTGGCGTCGGTATTGAAAGCGTCGGTATTGTTGACGTCGTTGTTGGTGGCGTCGGTATTGATGACGGCGGTATTGGTGGCGTCAGTATTGGTGACGTCGGTATTGATCGCGATGGTATTGATGGCATCGGTATTGTTGGCGTCGGTATTGTTGGTGTCGGTATTGATGGCGTCGGTATGTGTGGCATCGGTATAGGCGGCGTTGGCATAGATGGTGTATGATGCGTGACGTAGATATTGGTGACGTCGGTATAGTTGGCATCGGTATTGGTGGCGTCGGTATTAATCGTGTTGGTATTGTTGGCGTCGGTATTGGTGGCGTCGGTATTGGTGGCGTCGGTATTGGTGGTGTCGATATAGGTGGCGTCGGCATGGTAAGCATCGATTTTGTTAGCGTCGGTAAGGGTGGCATAATGACGTAGGAATTAGTGGCGTCGGTATTGATGGCGTCGGCATTGTAAGCGTCGGTATTGAAAGCGTCAGTATTGTTGGCGGCGCGGCGGTGTAAATGGCGTCAATATTGATGGCGGTGGTATTGATAGCGGCGGTTTTGATGTCGTCGTCATTTTTAGCGTCGGTATTGTAAGCGTCGGTATTATTGGTGTCTGTATAGATGGCGTTGGTATTGAAAGCGTTGAAATTATTAGCGTTGGTATAGATGGCTTCGGTAGGTATTGATGGCGGCGGTATTGATGGTTTCGGCATTGTTAGCGTCGGTATTGAAAGCGTCGGTACTGTTGGTGTCTGTATAGATGGCGTCGGTATTGTTGGCGTTGGTAAAGATGGCGTCGGTATTGATGGCGTCGGTATTGATAGCGTCGGTATTGTTGAAGTCGGTATTGTTGGCATCGGTATTGTTTGCGTCGGTATTGATGGCGTCAGTATTTATGGCGGCGGTTTTTGTGGCGTCGGTATTGAAAGTGTCGGTATTGTCGATGTCGTTATTGGTAGCGTCGGTATTGAAGGCGGCGGTATTGGTGGCGTTGGTATTGGTGGCGTCGGTATTGATTGCGTTGGTATTGATGGCGTCAGTATTGTTATCGTCGGTATTGAAAGCGTCGGTATTGATGGCGTCGGTATGGGTGGCGTCGGTATAAGCGGCGTCGGCATTGTTGACGTCGTTATTGGTGGCGTCGGTATTGATGACGGCGGTATTGGTGGCGTCGGTATTGGTGGCGTCTGTTTTGATCGCGATGGTATTGATGGCGTCGGTATTGATGGCGTCGGTATTGTTGGCGTCGGTATTGTTGGTGTCGGTATTGATGGCGTCGGTATGTGTGGCGTCGGTATGTGTGGCGTCGGTATAGGTGGCGTTGGCATAGATGGTGTCGGTATGCGTGACGTAGATATTGGTGACGTCGGTATAAATGGCATCGGTATTGGTGGCGTCGGTATTGTTGGCGTCGGTATTGGTGGCGTCGGTATTGGTGGCGTCGATATAGGTGGCGTCGGCATGGTAAGCATCGATTTTGTTAGCGTCGGTATTGATGGCATCGGTATTGTTTGCGTCGGTATTGATGGCGCCGGTATAGATGGCGGCGGTTTTTGTGGCGTTGGTATTGAAAGTGTCGGTATTGTCGCCGTCGTTATTGGTAGCGTCGGTATTGGTGGCGGCGGTAATGGTGGCGTCGGTATTGGCGGCGTCGGTATTGGTGGCGTCGGTATAGATGGCGTCGGTATTGTTGGCGTCGGTATTGGTGGCGTCGGTATAGGCGGCGTCGGCGGCATAGATGGTGTCGGTATGCGTGACGTACATATTGGTGACTCCGGTATAGTGGGCGTCGGTATTGGTGGCGTCGGTATTAGTCGTGTTGGTATTGTTGGCGTCGGTATTGGTGGCGTCGGTATAGATGGCGTCGGTATTTATGACGGCGCTATTGGTGGCGTCGGTATTGATCGCGATGGTATTGATGGCGTCGGTATTTATGGCGTCGGTATGCGTGACCTAGATATTGGTGACGCCGTAATAGTTGGCGTCGGTATTGATGGCGGTGGTATTTGTGGCGTCGGTATTGAAAGCGTCGTTATTGTTGACATCGTTATTGGTGGCGTCGGTATTTATGACGGCGGTATTGGTGGCGTCGATTTTTATCGCGATGGTATTGATGGCATCTGTATTGTTGGCGTCGGTATTGTTGGCGTCGGTATGCGTGACGCAGATATTGGTGACGTCGGTATAGTGGGCGTCGGTATTGGTGGCGTCGGTATTAGTCGTGTTGGTATTGTTGGCGTCGGTATTGGTGGCGTCGGTATTGGTGGCGTCGGTATAGATGGCGTCGGTATTGATGGCAGCGGTTTTTGTGGCGTCGGTATTGAAAGTGTCGGTATTGTCGACGTCGTTATTGGTAGCGTCGGTATTGAAGGCGGCGGTATTGGTGGCGTCGGTATTGATCGCAATGGTATAGATGGTGTCGGTATTGATAGCGTCGGTATTGTTCGTTTTGGTATTAATCGCGTTGGTATTGTTGGCGTCGGTATTGATCGCGTTGGTATTGGTGGCGTCGTTATTGTTGGCGTCGTTATTGAAAGCGTCGATTTTGTCGGCGTCGGTATTGGTGGAGTCGGTACTGGTGGCATCGTTATTGTTGGCGTCGGTTTTGTTGTTGTTGTTATTGGTGACGTCGGTATTGGTGGCGTCGTTATTGAAAGCGTCGTAATTAAAGCGTCGATTTTGTCGGCGTCAATATTGGTGGCGTCGGTATTGGTGGCGTCGTTCTGCGTAACTTTTTAATATTTTTTCCCGTAAAAACCTTCTACAGAGTATAAGAAATTGATTAAAGAAAGGATCAATGGTGAAGCCGTTTTCAAGTTATGCCGTGACAAAGGGAAATAGGGATTCATTTTTATCTTTATAGATTATTTATAATGAGCAGGAATGTATGCGTGTCTTCAGTTAGGAGGTCTACTCAAAGCTACGGCAACACTTTCTTCGTAAGGACATTCCTGACTGCGTGCATTGCGTAATCACCTAATGTTTACTGAATATCTTCAAAAGATACCATGACTCCTTGAAGTTGTTTCGATGTTTTTTTTTCAGAAACTTACGAACATGACCACTCGACTAGCGGAGTCGGTAACTAATCGGATTGTACGTTATGGGCCTAAAATACGTGGGCTGTATTTATTTGACTGACAGATAACAGTATTCATAATCACATTCCCTTTAATGTAACAACCATACAGCTTTTGGTGTCTCACAAGTCAGCCGTACTAAAAGAACTCTTGTATTAACAGAAAAGTCATGAACAATGAATACATTTTTCATCTTACACCCCAGTGAACGTAGCGAAATGGCTAAGCCACATATTTTGACTAAGGTCCTTCTCCATAAGACCTACCTTTTGGAACCGTGCAACTAAATTCAATTATTTCGTCAAATCAAAAGCACCTGTTTTGGTCTAATTAAAATAAATGATTTGATTTGAACGGAGTTGAAATGTGTCTTTTCATAAAACTACTACACACTTCCAAAACTTCAAACACAGATAAAACAAAAAAATACACACATAAGATAAATAAAGTAAAACATATTAAAATATGGAGGTGTTATCGTGTGGGTATGAAAAACTGCGTTACATCTGCTTTATAGACAATAATATAGTTGGCAAAGTAATTGAGAGATATATAAATTATAATAAAGAGCTGTGGTGGCCTAGTGGCGTGACCAGTGGACTGACATGTCAAAGGTCTCGAGTTCAAACCCGGGCACGCACCACTGACTTATCAGAAGTTATGTGCGTATTTACCACATGCTCAAACGATGAAGGAAAACATCGTGAGGAAATCTGTATGCTTGAGAGATTTTCTCGATATCATGTGAAGTCTACCAACCCGCAGTAGGCTAGCGTGGTGGACTATAGCCTAATCCCTCTCAAATGAGAGGAGACCCGTGCCCAGCAGTGGGACAATAATGGGTTGATGATGAATTGAGAGATAAGCATTAGCATGAAGACCAACTGTTACTACTCATCTTATAGGTTTACTCAGATGACAGAAGATTTATTCAGATAAACTTTAGGAAACAAAAACGAAGTAAGATAACACCGACGACATCTAAACGTATCATTTAAACAGATAATGTAACATATGTTTCTTTAAATTTCCTATTATACCGTGAATATTGTATTTACAAAAATGTATTATTATTACTTTTCGTACGTTTACATCTTATATCACCCCGCTTACAAGTTACAGTTACACCATCAAATTAGGCAGGGTATGTCACCTACTTGCCTACTCATACGATTCTAAATGTATTCGAGTGTAATATATAATAGTAAGCAGACGTGAGGCCACAACTATTTGACCACGTAGTGTACGTCTTAGACATCCTCCTAATGTGTTTTTAATGAAGCCACCTCCGCGGACCGGAGTGCCGTTTGATGTAATTTCACTTCTATCTTGCATGAAATAAGGTTTGAATTCACTCGGTGATTAGACAAGGTCGGAAGAATCACTCTATTAATGAAGGTGTTACCAAATTTAACTATTGTGTTTATACCGCAGCGATAATTGTTACAAATTAGGCTTAATAGATGCGCGCGCGCACCGCTCGCTTCAGGCTGCACATTACGCGCCGCGTCCGCTGCGTGTGCGCACACCTTTGACTTGGAGCCGCTATTAGTATAAACTTATACTATTAGAAGTAATATAGGCCTGACGGTACGTTTTAATTATACATACATACACGCTCTGTACAAATATGATGGATGATCTTTAATTTAGAAGTTTTCTTAAGTGCTGGATGGACTTTTTGTGTGTCGCTACTTAGATACATCTGTTTTTATTAATGTTGCTACACGTTGAATTATTAATAAAATCATTTTGTATCACTATAACGATACACTGAATTGAGACACAGATCGCAAATACTTAGGTTCTTACTTATAGGTCAGTAGCGCAATCGTTCGCTGAGCTATGTTCGTCAGTTTTGCGTACCTATGTATCTGCTTGAATTCTCATAAATACATATGTTATGTGCGGTTTATTATGGGCAGTCACAAGCTCGGCTTTTTATAAATTTTACCTCTGGCTATCAGTAATAGGTAATCATGTAGTATTGGTGTTCAAATGATTGGTGTTCAGCCGCAGGCGTGTGCTCAATCGGAAGATGTCCCCTGCTAAACAGAGGCCTCCCATTTATACACCGCCGGCATCCAGAGACTGCCTGTGGCTCTGACCGAGTCATCTGTCCACCTGGCAGGAGGCTGGCCCACACCGCGTCTACCGATCGGTAGTTACCATGAGTACTTTGCTTACCCTCGGCTGAACTCTAGTTTACTCTGTGTATTTAATCACGCAGAGAAACACAACATACTCTTACGATAACTTAAAAGAAGTGACGGTGAGAAACCACGATTCGGTGTGATGATGACTTTTATCTTGAACTATTGAGGTAAGTTAGTCTAAAAGGCTAACCCGAACGAAACATTAGATATTTAGATGCAATCCTTTTATTACGCTGCGATGTTTAAAAATGTTGAAATTCGACAAAGAAGTTGAATACACCTACATCGTTAATTAGAGTGGTTCATATAAATGTAATTAATAAAATTACATCATTGTGAATCTAGTTGTTATTTCAATATGTAATTAAATAGTAACTTTTATATCGATATGTAGTCACCTCTCACCCCCATATGTATTATTGTAAAGTTACCTCGTGAAAGCATTACAAGATTCTCAGTCAGTCCCCGCGGGCTGACGTCACAAAACGCGCGTTTTGTCATAACATTACAACATAACATTCAGCGTGTGACGTGTGTCGCGTGAGCTGCCAGCCATGATGGACGACCAAAGTGTTGAGCTCGGGTCACGCTACCCGCCGCCGCCAGGCCCTGGCCCGGGGGAGGAGGTACACCGGGATGCCTTCAAATTATTATAATATTCAAACTTTAACTAATGTTGATAAGGACGCGATCTCGCTTTATCTTAAAAAAGGTCATATTAGTATGACTAATATTAAGGATCACAACAACTGATATTGAGGTTAAGTTGCCAAAGTTGCACTCTACGTCAAAGATCCAGGAAATCATGAGTAGGTACGGAATCTGATAGTTCTCTAATAAGATGCTTTGATATAATATTTTGCCGGTGTTTCACTTTGAACTCCGTGAAAAGAAATCATAGACTATGAAAGTGCATTATTCTTCGTCAGAAGCGAAACAGATCTTCAATTAAATATATAATACCTTGCGTCCAATCTAACAGATGAATTTACTCTGCCTAAATATAACCGGTCGAAAATGTCCAAACTTCTGCCCGCTAAACAAACAAAGCATCAGCGTTTAAAAACAAGGTCAAAGTTAATATCTGCGAACAAAAAATGGAGCAATTTTTGTCGCTTAATCGCGAGCGAAGAGGCGAGCGGCGAGCGGAGGCATCCCAAATATGAGTAGCGATGATATTTAAATGACCGGCGGCGGCTGCGCGCGCGCACCGCTTTGACACACCGCGCACCGACGCGGCGCATTCCGCCCGGCGTCCGCGATGACCTGCTGTTTTGCGTCGCCGATGCCGACCAGTCTATCGGAGACGTGACTTTGTTTTGACGAGCTGACGAACCTTTTGTCCACGTTGCTGTTGATATAGAGCTAATTTATTTCAATAAACGAGGTCTTTAAAAAGGCAGTTTACTGCCTTCCTATAGAAAACATACTAAACACCATGCAGATTCAATTTCATTGATTGGTATTAAAATCACAAAATTCTAAATAAGTTCTCTATATTCCGTCTTGGTTCGTATACGAACGAAGGAACGCGAATGGAAATTTCAGAAAATTAATATACATGCCTATATAATAATATGTCGTTACCGTAGCAGATTGATAAAAACAATTATGATTGTTACGCTGTTTTATTAGAGTTCCGTACCCCAAAAGAAAAAACGTGTCCCTTATAGGATCACTTTCTTGTCGGTCCATCTATCTATCCATGTATCTGCTCCCGCTTCGGGTTATTCAAGAGTTTCTTTCTCGGGAATGCGTGGAGGTATATTTGAAAATCCTTCATGTAATGTAATTGAAAAAGCAGCAAGTCAAACTATACATACTTCCCATTGACTTGGTATCATGATATACAAATTTAACATGACAATACAAATTTTGAAAATAACCAAATATTTATAAGTAATTCATCCCACACATACATCCTATAATTATTCTAGAGTCCACATACGTATTCATATGTCGCTTATAGCGATAAAATATTCATACCCAAATGGGATCATAGTCCTTTTTATTTGAACAATAAAAAGAAAACGGCTTTTGAGCGTTTAAATGGAGTTAATTGCTTGACAAGCTGGTACCCTCATCTATTACTGTTATGGATAAACTGTATGTAGATTCCATCAGTGCCAAACCAATTACACCATATAAGTGTAATCGGCGCAGCGGCGGATCTGTAGCGGAGCCGCTAAGTGGGTGCTGAAATACCGACGAGAACACTTTGTTGTTACCGCTGTTTAGAACTGAAGAAGCACCCCAAACAGACACAGAAATAACACCAACAAAAAACTGAAGATATTCAAAAATAATTGGATGTTTGTGATTAGTTATGTCGCGAGTCAACACTTCCTTTTACTTACATCTATCTGAACAAGGATCCAATTGCTACGCGTAAGGAAGTAGCTCACAGCGCGCAACTTGTTCACACCTTACCGGGGTATGCGCGTGCGCATGCCGGCTGCAGCGTAATGACGCTAACGTTAGCGAGCATGAAGCCATTTCGACGATACTGCACTGAATGGAGTCGAACCCGTCCCTAATAAGGGCACATCGTTTGAATGCGTCACTTTTTGCGAAGGACCGGCCGGCAAGCCGAATATTCCGAGCAAGTTTTTCGTCAGTTTGAATAAATAAAATATTCATTGTATGCAAGTTATCTGACTGTATAAATTCATATTAATGTATGGAAGGTATGAAGTTTTTGGCATAAAGTAACTCATTTATATTTCATGGTCAAGTTTGTGTGACATGAGATCAACATTCCGCGAAGCTAAATTGCTGGCCTGGGGGAATTCATAAAACTAATAAAAAGTATTTACATTTGCAAATACGTTGATACCTATACTCAATCAATTCTATTTTGATCTAATGAAGGTAAGGTTAGTTCCTTAGTTTTTGTTTTAGTCGCCACTGCCCGTTCTCCGCCTTCATTTAAAAGCTACAGATTGGCCTTAGAGATGTATGCCCAACTAGCTGGGTAACAAGCTTATCATCAATAAAAACAAGATGGTCGGCAATTACAATAATTCTATATCTGTTGGTGTAGCCGAGCACATGTCAATGCTCGTCAGTGACATATCCGTATGATGGTTCGCAGTGAAATGTTAATTCCTTGCTAGCGAGGCCCGGGGCGGCGGACTGGGGCGGCGGACCGGGGCGGCGGCGCGGCGGCGGCGGCGGCTCCCACGCCGCGAGCACGCCGCGCGCCGCGCAGACGAAAAAACGCGCCCAGCACCAACACGCCACCACCACGCACCACGCGCAGTAGAACCATCCTTCTAGCACTACTTCAAAGTTGGCACTTGAAAGAGATCAAGCAGTTATGTCTGCCTGTAGTGTTTTGAAACTATAGTCTTATATTTTAGAATGATTATTAGTTGAGTGAGAATTGGGATAATATCTTAAGTCCCATACTATATCTATATACCGACACGCCAAAGAATTTAAAACTGTTGCTGACAAGCGTGCGGCCGTCGTGCTGGCTGTAGCACTGAGAGCGATACCTCTATTGAGATAAGTCATGTTGATATTGTGCGATTAATATCGATCACCATGATTCCAAACTCCCCTAAATAAAGAATTCACCTTAAACTGTACGATGTAAATTTACTATCAGAGCCTATGTGTTCCTCACGGAAAATAGTATTGTAATTTTCTCATGACATCGATCTGGACTGCGATGCAAGGCAATCTTGTATAGTAGACAGTAGTTATTCGCCACGTAAGTGTATATTACGCGTGCACAGGCCTTCCTCAACCAAAGTAACCGTTTATAGTATAACTAGCTTTAATTCTGTATCAAATCAAATACTGCAGTTTAAATTTTGCAAAGTTTACATAACAAACAAACTACTAAAAGTATTTAGATTAGATGAATCACAGTTTCAAGAGCAGGTCGGAGATGTATTTCTGGTTTAGTGGTGCGGTGTGGCGGTGTCGCGGCCGGTGCGGGGCGCGGGCGGATTATTCGCGCGTCTGCCTCGTGCATACAGATGCGGCGTAATTGTCGCGCACAAAAACTAAACGCATGATAATCGAGGAAATGCCACCTGAACCGGACGCTGCCGCCGCCGCCGCCGGACTGCACTGATTGTCGCCGGACGAGTGCGCCCAGCTTATGCAATGCCCAGTTGTGTTCCTTGTGCATTATTATAATTGGGACCGCTCTATGAGAAAGGTGTGGTCAACTGTACAAGTGAACGGAGCTATGTCGGAATGTACGCGGTGCATGTATTGTAATGCACGGCGCTCGTATTGGGAGTGTAATGACTATTGGACCCCGGTTAGGTTGGACCATATTTATGAAGGAAAGTGTTGTTGAGATTAATGAGTTTTCTTTTTCTCTTCCCTGTTTTTAAGTAGGTATAAGTATATTTCACTCTAAGAACCCAGTCATCACGTAACCCTGGCTGCCAATCTAAAAGAACAACTTTTGACAAGGAATCTCATCTCTACGAATTAATTGGAAAACACACAATACTTGCACTTCAGTGTACGTTATTCCATAATATATTAATTTATGAAATAGATACATCAGACAACAAACACTCTCTACAAATATTGACAAAAGGAACATTTCTTGCTTGATTAGATTACGCGAGGTACATTCATAGCATTTATTTGTTCTTTAGTGCATACACTTAAAAACTCCAGAAGTCTGGGAACCCCTCACAGGTGGGCAGCATTCTGCACATACTGCTCTATGCACCATTACCCTTCGTTTCAAGAGCCCGCGAATTTTAGAACAATTATCTGCGTATTCATGAGGGCTTGGATGCGCGCACGCAACTTTTTCTCCGTCCCCCCTCCCCCCTCGGTGAGTAGCGGCCAATCGCCGGCGTTTTAATTGCCGTAATCACCGTCTTGTCATTTGCCTTCGAGTGATTTAAACCATCGACTTTTTGCCAGCCGGCAACTTTTTGCCGTCCGCCGTGATACATTGCCGTAACATCAATGGCTTCGTCGGAAACGTTTCTGTGTTGAATAAATTAACAATTCACATTCATTCAAACGTGAGATTTCGCCGAAGATAAAGGTAGGTACCACCGATTATATCTGATCAAGTATTTTGTGTAAAAACTGTATGTATCGATTGTGACGCGCCGATAATTATCTCCCTCTCGTCATTACTATGTAACTAAATTATTATAATATTTCACGTTCCTCATTTTTTCATCGAACTACACACTTCATTTCTGTACTTACCTTTATTTGTTTTTAAATAGATTGTAGTTAAATGATATCTAGTAGTTAGCGCGACTTGCTAATGCTACAAGTGTCCGCGGGTCCGCCTCAGCGGACATTGAGAGCAACAGCTAGATCGTGAATCGGCTTTTATAAATAATATTTGTGTAAACTATGATCAATTTAGCACTGTTATAAATATTATTATTGTTATCACCACTCGACTTTATAGCCGCGGCATAAAGTTGAATTTAACTTGTTATCGTTGCATTATAACGTTGGTATGAGCGTGCGCAGTAATGGAGTGGATCTTCTCACGCGGCGGCGCGGGCGCAGCGGAGGCGCGGAGTATTGTAATTGCCTGTGGTCCCTACCGCCATAAAACATGTGTTTTAAGCTGGAATATTGCTATTGCCAGCCGAACGCTGTATAGTAAGTAGTACCGCCTCCATCTACAATGTATTACAGTTTTGATAACCTAATGATATTATCTTTTGAGCGATGGGAAGTTATGTGATATTTATATTGTGACCTAATTAACAACAAGCCAAGTAATAGAAGCTTATTACTAAAATTTATATATAAAAAAATTAATACATTTTACTTTATATACGGTTCGTAGGAAAATCTAGACTTAATAACTCGTGCCTTGATTTTTTGTGTTTGGTGGAGCGAACAGGCATTAACTTACAGTGTTGCGCCTGCGCAGGCGGTCGGCCGCTGATAATCTAGTTAAATTTATTTATTGAGGCTCGCGCGCATCCTCGCGGCCCCACGCCGTTCATTACTAACACTTCAAAAAGTACAACAAAACATGATAAAGTGCAGCGGAAAAATAAAGCCGAGCGTAAGATACTAGCGACCAGTACGCCAAGGTTTGTACCAGCGGACGTTTTAGTAATAAAGTCCTTTGGTAAAATGTACCTGTAATACCTACCTACTAAATTGTTTAATCATTGATAATTGTAGAAACAGAAAATTAACATAAGTAATTAGATCGCTATCGGCCGACTGCGCCCGATAGCCGCTCCACACCGTGCAGCGCGGCGCCACGCTGCACGGTATCTGCGACATATCTCGCGATGTGTATCTACTGATCTGCTGATAACCGATCTGCGGCGATTGCACTACTAAATAATAATATGTTAAATTATGTAAACCGACTTACTGATAACATATCAGGGCTGACCAACATTTAGAAAATGTAATGATCTACAAATCATTTTTTTTGTAGTATAACTAATTTGCATTCTGTTATAGTTAATTGTCTTGAATGTCTTGTGCTTATTTTCATCAATGTTTGTCATCCCTCCTAGCATATTTTTTTCCTCTTGTTCTACAATACAAGCTTATATGACCTTTTTAATTTCATTTCTTTTTCAATTCATGTTTATATGTAATACGGCAAATATTAGGTATATTTAACCACTTGATAGTGTCCCAGCTCGGTGTAGCAGGGAAGCGTGCGTCCCTAGTCCGTCGTTTTATGAATATTGGTTCGAGTCTGCGTCCTCGCCGCGGGCTGTGGGTCAGCTATCGCGATGCGCGGGCGCACGCCACCGCGCCTCAGACCGTGCGATGTGATTTACCGCGTCCTGCCGCGCCGCGCCGCGCCGTTCAGACACGCTGTGACTATCTAATGCCTGTCATTCGGGATATTACTGAGTGAGATATAATGTTAGGATACCTAGGTACTTGAAATTCAGTTTTAGTATACTACATATAATATACCTAGTTGGTCAAGATGGCCAAAAAAATGACTTAGTTAAATAGACTAGATTATGTATATGAGGTCGAGATACGTCTAGGGTGTAACTGTATGCAGAACAAAAGTAGTTATATCGACGAGTTGAAGTCCCTCATGTGGATGTGTACCTATCAGTACCTACTTACTCCTCAGTCTGACCCATTGAGAATAGAGACGTGATATTTGTTGACGACCACGTCGACACCGCTCATCTGCTCCTAATTCATATTCGATTGATTATATAGTTGTCGTATAAACTAGCGCCACCTAGTGGCACATTCGCGACACTAACAATTTCCCTCAGTTGTGTCACAGCCAGCGTTATCTAGCTATTGCTAATAAATTAGTCACACAGGTAATCGCTTCACTGGAACCGCTAAATAATTCCTTGTCTGTATGTATAATGCTGATGACCACTCGAGTAGTGGCACGGAGAGTCAAGTGTTACGGACGGGGAGGGGGGGCGGGGGCGGGGGGGTGTCGCGACCGAATCGGTCAATGAATGTTTACGCACTCGATAATGAGTGTAATCGGTATTCACGATACCGAGGTGCTAATGTGACTCACTAACACTTACACTTAATCTGTTGACACTTACACGGAATCTGGCAATATGCTATAGATTTAGTCACTTACAATAGGCACCAGGCACGCGAAGAGATTATTTATTTATTTTAATTTATTTCCAGTTAACTAAAATGGTTATGCTCGTCACACAAACATTTGTCCCTACAGGGATTCAAACCCGGGACCCATAGCACAGAAGGCAGTGCTACCGCTGCATTAATTGGGTCGTCGATATAGCTGTGATAGCCCGATGACCTGTGGACCGTGCAATCAAACGTCTTGAGTTCAATCCCAATGTATAATATATACAATAGATAATTCGAATTCTAGTTAAACTGACGATGCTCATAATAACGCTTCCGATACTAACGCTCTTCATGCTGACGGCATCAGAACTAATGTATTTAATGGGCATTACTTAAGTTTTTCAAACATTGCGTGACTTATCTTAAGATTGGTCATAAGAATTGCACAGAGTGATATTTGAAAGCGTCACTAATGTAACATGCTTGTTCGTAAAGTAAACAAGTAATAGATATCAGTCACGATAATAAGGTTATCTGGACAAACACGGGAAATTATCAACAGTTCCATGTATAAGGAGTGTCCTGCTAATCAAACTATTAACTGCCCCACTGCTGGACGCGGATCTCCTCTTATTTGAGAGGAATTAGACTATCAGACGCTATCGAGATTCTCTCAGGGCATGCTGGTTTCATCACAATGTTTTCTTTCACGGTTTGTATGTGATAAATACACACACAAACTCCAAAATTTGACGTTGGGATTGAACCTTTGCTGTCCTAGTTCCGCCGGTCACACTATTCGGCTCACATCGGAGCAAGGAAGAATAAATAATGTACACTGAAAGGAATTTCTTAAGATAAACCACGGTGCGAGAGAATTCGTGTAGGTACTAGATAACCAGATTTATTCTGACACGCTGGATGTAATACCCCCATGGTATCGTTATTAGGACCTTTTCACTCCATAGAATTCAAAATTTGTAAACTTTCTGAGGCTAACTAGTACTATTTTGTTTGTTTCCGATACCGGCCCCGAAAGGATTATTCACTAATTAATCCTTTTCTTGCAAAATAAATATATTTTCAAGATTCTTTTACATGACATATTTGTAAGCAAAATATACTTGAAGATTTTGGAAATGCTGACACGTTTCCAAAATCGAATCTCAATTAGCTGTTATGAAAGACCCAATATTACTTGGCCCAATTTAAAAATCAATCCAGGACCTTACGAAACCATTCCCTTTTGCAACTACTAAACCAATGACCACTTCCGACACATCCACTTTTTTACAAGTCTGTTTCTAATCAAACCGTTCCAAATAGTAATCAAGAAACGATTAACTTTGTCTAATATGTATTCCTGCTTAAAATATTTTCCTGTAATAATAACCCGCCCAACTTTATGAATAAACCTTCTAGATAGCCATATTAAGTTCACTATTATAGCATAAACTAGCGACAAAGTGTCCCGCAGCAGATTTATCGATAACACAAACCGAGTGAATACTAAATTTCAACCTGGCTCACGCAATGACATACGGACACTCGGCACTTTCGTCACACGCGACCTACTTACATACAAATACCAATTCCACAAAAACAACTAATAATATTTGATTATGTATACGTAATATAGTCTAATGATAGGGTTTGAACAGCTAACCCGAAATCTGTGCGTGTCGGTCACCGTGCCGCGCTGTGCCGCGCCGTGCCGTATCGCACGGTCGCCGGTCGCAAGTCGCAAGCTATCATTTGGAGCGCTCACCTGCGCATTACTATTGCGCAACTAATATTAAAGAATATTCTGCATCGGTTATATTTATCCCGGGCCCTGGATGTGAAAGCATTGATTAATATTGTAATGAGCACGACGAATAACTTCCTCCGTACCGCGGAACGATGCTAAAACAGCATTGTCGTCCATTGCCAACTGAGTATTGATCAATTTCGAAGAATCGGCTTCGAATATGTTGATGGATAACGTGCATGCAGCGAGTGTAGTGTTATGTTGCTATAGTTCCGGCGCGTGTGGTGCGGGCAGCGGTCAGTAATTGTGTATAGTTTGAGATAATGGCGGCGCGGGCGCGGCGGTCGCGGGTGCAATTATTTTTATCCGTCGTCCGGGGCGGGAGCGCCGTGATTTGCGTACGCGCATTATGCGCCGGCCCTTAATAACACGTTCACGAGCGAGCGGAGCGCTCGCGCCGCACCGCGCCGCGCCGGTCGTGTGCACTAAATTACGCTATTGTTGTAGCGCATGACGCGCTGCCTGAAGCTTTATATTTGCATGCAAGGCAAAATGTTGACATCTTCTTAAGGCTTCTATAACCGTGAGGTGCCACTTTGCCACCCCTCTTAATAACACCTACATCATAACTTATGCTCAATCAAAATATGTCGCTCCGTCTCTGAAATGATTACAAAGTGCCGTAATGACGAGCAGTTTATGAATTGTTACTTCTTAAAATCAATCAACTCCGCATACGTCAAACGAACATAGTTTTAATTGCAAAACCGCAGAAGTTAGACTAGTCACCTACATCCTCACAGCTCTGAAGAATACACAATCTCGATGTAATCAAACAGCTATAACTCTGAGTATGGCTATTTAATTACATTGAGGCTGTATAAATAAAAGCTTTCATCTCTCTATCGCTGCCGTTCTCTTCGAAAGTCTTAAATTATCAAGAAACGACGAAAGTGCAGTTCCCATCGCGCTCAGGAAGTGTCCAATTTGATTACGTCGCGGCGGAACAATAGGCTTAGATATTAACTATGTACACATGTAATACGATAATATGTAAAGCCACGACACCGGCCATCACGTAACCTGTGGGGGGCAGGCTCCATACTAACAGCTCAGTATCTGAAGTATTTCATTATCATACAAAAGGTAAAGTAGTTGTAAGTTTTTGTACAAATTCATGATTCATAATGTTAACTATTATGCTTGTTTGCATAATGTTTTGGCCGCCTATTATTTATTGAATGTTTTAACTGGCCATCTAACCCGTGAGGCCATTTCTAACGATACAACACTTAATTTGGAAATGAGTTGCGCCTGCGCAGGTCGCGGAGAGAGTGTGAGATGTTATCATCAATTTGTAAATGCACGCCCATCATTAAGGCTGTAATTAAACAAAATTAATGTATTGAATTAAGCCTTACAAACAGTCGATTTAATTAATAACGATTACCCAGATCGATATAATAATAATATGTTTAATTTAACGAGACGACTTTTAAAGGATGTCGTTTATAGCAACATCATGAAGGTGTCTCAGCACCAGTCAGCACAAACTTCCTAAGTCAGACCTGTGGCAGGGTGTGTCGCCCTCTCATCGATTTATTATAGCCATCAAAACGATGCCTGTCAAACAATACACCGTGAATTACGTAAACAAGACGTTTCAGTAGTGAATTACTTAAGTATGTTGATGATCCAATTGGACATTGTTATTGCCAACGATATCCTATGATCCAATTACGTGGTCGGCGTGTGCCCAGAGTAACAAGATGATGCCTTATCATTACGTCTGCTGTCCAGCACTCAGGCTGCTCGTCAGGTAATCAGAGCCGCTCTTAAGGCACCGGAAGCAAGGCTTACGTAATGCCACAATATCTCTAATTAGTATGATCCGAGGCGTCGGCTGATTGGATGCAGTTTAATAAGCATAAAGCACACGCGGCGTGCGCGCGCGCTAACCACAGGCCGCGCAGTCGCTTTAATAGTCCACGGATGCACACAAATAGCAGAACCTACCTGCAGAAGGCTCAATCGATAGTATGTTTTCTTCACAGTACAAGTATTAAGTAATATATCGTTCAACATCTTTTTCTTCTCTCCCTGGACTCTACCTGTGTTCCTCTCTGTTTCTCTCATCTACATTGCATTGTACCAATTCGGTGTATTGAAACATTCCTATCCTCAAACATTCACAATTTGGATGGAAGACAGTACAGACTAGTTAATAGTCTTTCCAAAACATAGCAGCTCTTTTGTTAGCAAGAACAAGGGAAACTTAACTTTTCTATTATCATTAATTCAGTCATTATCATCAACCCATTATCGTCCCACTGCTGGGCACGGGTTCCTACCCGTGCCCAGCAGTGGGACCCATCATAGGTAATTTGAGAGAGATTAGGCTATAGGAAGTGCACAACAGTCCTTCACATGCCATCGAGAAAATCCCTCAAGCATGCAGGTTTCCTCACAATGTTTTCCTTCACCGTTTGAGCCGTTTGACTTAGATACGTAACTTCCAAGAAATCAGTGGAGCGTACTTTGAGTTGGAACTCGGGATCTTTGACATCTCAGTCCACTGGTCACATCACTACGCAACAGCTCATTTCCAGTAAACCAATACAGCAGATCATAACAGAGACTTCTGCGTGTTCCTGTGCAGCAGTAATGGTGCAGTAAGTGCCTGCACGGGCATCGATGACGTAATGAGAGCCCATTGTTTAGCGAAAGCCTTTGAACATCTCTACGTGGAGCACTTGCGGAGAGCGATGGCGGACTACGGACGTAAGTATATGAATATCAATTTCAAGTTATTATGGAGTTAGTAAATAAGTGGGTATTAGTTGGTAAATACGTGGTGGGATCATTATTGTTGCTGTAAAAAAGTATATTGGATAAATATGAGACATTCAGATTAAAGCTCTAGAATTTCATTGTCCATACTTAGTCATTAAAACTGCCTGAAATGTTAAGAACCTGTTACCATGTTTCTGGTAAACTAAATATATTTATATTTCCTCGTTGACCTAGTGATCTGGGTCTTGCGGTCGATTCTAAGGTAGCAGTGTTTTTGAGTTTTTCTATGAAACATTGCTCAGAATTTGGATTCATACGGTTGATGGGAATTGACTCGCCCCCTATTATATGGGGCCTAAAATATAACGGCAAAATGTGATTGTATAACTTGGTTAGAGATAATTGTATGCATACATTCATATCATATAAGACACGTTCCAAGGGATCAATATAATCTAGTAATCGGACATAAACATATTGATGTGCGCGTGTGTGTGTGTCGGCGCATGCGCATGCGCGGCGCGGCAGGCTGCGCGCGCGCTGTGATTAATATGATTATTTGATTGTTTAATCACGGGGGCACGATGCGCCGCCGCACCGGCACTGAACGCGCTTGACCCGCGGACACGGACCTTTACAAATAATACGGTCGCTAGCGGACGGACTTACAATAAATTACTAACAGTTACTCTAGCTATTGGATTTGAGAGAATGCAAAATCATATCTCCATATGTTGTGTGTTACTCATAAAAGGACATTACTTTTATGTATTAACATACACTTTATGTGTGTATTTTATATTGAATAATAAGTAGTTACTATGGTTTTTCCTTAATGGACTTTAGTTTTCCTCAGACTTATTGGCCTAGTGATCTGAAGCACTAGTGCGCTTGGACTGGGTTCGATTTGTAGGTTGATCAATGTGTTATTGAATTTGGGTATGCTATCAATAGCGGTCGCAGTGTCCGGTTAATGGCAACTGTAACAGGCTTACCACCTAAAACATAAGCCCTAAGAAACATGAAATACCATTGAGGGGTATTTTGTACTCTTCTGCCTAACCCATCGGGGATACAGGCACAATAGTATATTATTTTATGGAGACAGTCAGCCAATTGCACGATCATACAGTTCCTACAAAACATCTTTCTATATCTTCTTAAGTGGACCAATAACCCCTTTCCTTTCATTGAAGTTAGGCATATGTATAATTATGAACCAGCTATGTAAGAGTACACTCGGGCGAACTATTTGTAGTATTGCACTACAGTGAAGCAGATCAGTTGGTTTGTAAAGCATTGGAGGAGAATGCTCTACTACTATAAGCAGTACACTCGGAGTCTCCCGGGCCGCGCTCTACGCTCTGTATGATGTACCAACAATCAATAAAAGTCATTATGAATGCGCTCGCGATATTCTATTAATATTATGAAATTGGTTATTAAACTAACTATACTAAATGTTCGAAAACATATTCAAGCGTTGAATTAGATAATTAACTATTATGTTAAGCTATCATAACTAATTGTTATAATTATCTAGCTGAATAACCGAGGGGAAATGAAACAGCTATACTACTATCTATCTTTTATTTTAAAATAGTGTTTACGGAGTTTCTTATCGCATTCTTTCTTCTCCTTGAGATCAACTTCTTGGAACCGTGCAACTAGAGTCGTAAAGTTATATAAATGTTTGAAAAAGTTTATACGAAAAAAAAACCTTTTGATTTGATTTGATGAGCTCATCACAAATAATATAATTGAGTATTTTAAAGTTTCATTGTATTAGTAACTTCAAATAAAACTACTTCTAATGGATGTTATCGCGATATATTGATATGTATCTATTATTTTAAACCCGACGATTCAAATTCTATACGGCATTGATAGTCTGAAAGTTATGTTCAAGAAATCAGCATAAGAGATATTTAGGATTGTTTCAAAACTGGTTATGATTAAGGCAAGCCGGTGGTGCAGGCAGGGAGTGAGGTCCGGCAGCCGGCAGCATTCGGGCAGGCCGCCACGCTGGCGCGTCGATACAAAAAATACTCATACTTGAGTAATTCCAATCAATTAATAGTAACGCAGCTCCGCGCAAAAACGCACAGTCCGCGATAACGACGGGAACACGTAAAGAATCCCGGACACGCGGCGCGGAATCCCGGACCCGCCGCGCTTCCCGGTACCGACCCACCGCGCCGCTGTAGTTTGCTAAATAACTTATTGAAACGTTTAATTAATGGCAATTACCGAATTAATAATTAATTCTTGTATTTGCATAAAATATTACCCAATGAAATACGTATAGTGTGTGGTACAGGACGTATGTATTTGGAATAACATGATGAATGTATTCCATTGCGATTATTTATTATATTCGTTCACTCAGATTAGATATTTTACCATGATCCTCTGACTCCTTCTGTGTAGCTTAAAAACGAATGCTAACTTTTAGTTTTTAGGTTTCCGTACCCAAAGGGTAAAACGGAACCCTATTACTAAGACTTCACTGTCTGTCTGTCCGTCTGTCCGTACGTCTGTCCGTCTGTCTGTCACCAGGCTGTATATCAAAAACCGCGATAGCTAGACAGTTGAATTTTTCACAAATTATGCATTTATGTTGCGGCTATAACAACGAATACTAAAAACAAAATAAAATAAATATTTAAGTGGGGCTTCCATACAAAAACCATTTTTTTGCCCAATTTTGTACGGAACCCTTCGTGCGCGAGTTCGACTCATACTTGGCCGGTTTTTAAGACTGTTGTCCTCCTGATGCAGGACAAAGTCCTACACACTGCTGCTCTTTTGCTTAATAGTTTTTGCAAAAAAATATCTCTATACTTATATTAAAGTGTTTTGTATTGAAGGAGGATTGTAGTAAATTCATTAATTAGTAAATTATCTCTAAAGCTACACATCCTTTTCTGAACATAATTCTTTTGACAGAAAGCTGTCACTTTCCCTTTTAAAAGAATCTCGGTAAAGAATAAAGTAGACGAAATCGGAGGGATACCGCTTGTAACCAGGTAAGAGAACTGTGGTTAGACGAGTAAATAGCAAGTAGCCAAGTGAATTACTGGGGAATACATGTAGGTTTATGGGTTAAGATCTGCCAACGTGGCCGTGGGTGGGCCCATCAGTATGCGCCCGCGCCGCGCCCATCATCAGCCGCACACACGCGCCGCACGTAGACTTCATACGGCGGAGACCCGGCACTACCTACACCCGCAAAAAGTACCTTCATTAGAACATCTGTAGAGTTTAATTGGATCTACAGAACATAGTATTCTTAATACGACTTCATTCAAAATATTATTATGAATTCCATACACTTTTAATTGTACCCATAAATGGTTCGTCGCCTAACAATTTGTGCCTACGTAAATTGGCACACATTGCTGTACCAAAAAAAAACGAATTATTATCCTTGAGACAATGACTCGGAATAAAATATAACGCGCTGGATCCATTTCTAGAAGCGGTTAATCGCTTTGAACCAATAAAAATATAAGTTAATTGCTGCTAGCGGGTGCGCGCGCGCCGCCGCCGCCGCCGCGCCGGCTCCGCGCATGCGTACTGACGCATACGCAACTAATAACGCTGTCCGACTGTGATCGATGATCGATAAACGGCCCATGGGGTGGCACACGTATTATTATCTAATAATACTTAAGTTATTGTTTGTATACAAATCAATTACGTGATATTAAAAGAAATATAAACTAAACAATATTAATTCGGTACCTACATAAAGTTTACAAGGTGACAAACATCCTTTACTTGTTAAATATTGTCTTGGTTTATACAATACGTACTACCTACGTATATATTTGTACGTAAGTATAGGAATTGTATAATGCCATTAGACATTAAGCACTTTACTACACAAGCAGTTTTTAGTGTTTCAGAAAATATTTACTGTTATTTAATAATACCTGTCAACAAGTAAACTTGCATATAATCATTACGTTTAATCGAACAGTTGACATGGCACTTCTAAAAATCCAACTCTATGGCGTTTCCCTCATTTTGATTAAATCTCATGAAACCGTCGTCTCCAGGTGGGTGGCGGCTCGTCTCCGCGAACCTGATGGCCACAAAAACCAAACAATGCGTCACTGGGCCACGGCAAGAACTGTCCATCGTCCATTGATGGCCAATACCGGGAAATTGCCGGTATTTACCATTTAGCGGGTCCCGGTCCGTCGGTATACCACCCCGGCGCCACCGCCGACGAAGACTCACTCAGCAGCCATTCGTAAACTGCTAATGAATTTACCAGTTAATCACGAATAATTGTGTCGTTTAAATGATAATATCTTCACTGTGAGCTGATTCCCAGATATTGATTGGATACATTTTTTTATTTACTCTCACATTATAAAGGCACTTGGATATGGCCATGGTTGCCAATATCATACTTTCACAGAATGTTTAATGGGTAGGTAAGTTGCTGCAATCGAGTTTTATGCAATTTGCGTACATATAAACATATACCTAATAATAGCCAAAAAAAACGTCTCCGCTTAAAAGTAGGTAATGTAGATTTAGATTTATCTAAAACTCAAACTACTTACATATAATATTATAAGAGCCTATTGAATACTTTTTTAATCAAAATATACTCTATCCAAAAGACATTACTAATTATACGGTTCACAAACTGTTCACACTTAAATTATCACGATATAATACACTCGCTAACTTCACAATACATTTTTTGACCAAAAAAACACCGACACGATGAAGCTGATAAGGCGGACCCTCGGCCGGCCGCGGGACATTAATGAATTAATTGAAAACATAAACATTTGGGTACCGGCAGGACACCAGCCGCGCGATAGGGGTCGCCACTTGACGGAATTAAAAACCCATAATGTTTCCATGGATGTCATCAGGTAGTCAGTTTAATCAATGGGGTCTGGCGAAAGGGGGAACGATACGAATCAACGAATTAGTTAAAAGTGCTTAAACTGTATAATGTGTAGTTTAGTATTCAATTAGATACATTGTGGAGACAATTACGAGTGGCGATACGAATTAGTCGCTTTAGGGTTAACGAGTAGCGGTAACTGTTGAACTAGTTAGCTATGATTGATTGTATTTTTGTTAACAGTAATGAATATTATAAATTTGAAAGTTGGTACCGATAAAGTTGGTTGGTAAAGTTGATATGTTTGTTACTCAAACACATTAAAATGATGAACAGATTTGGATGAAATTTAGTATCCATATTTTTGTATAATATATAGGTACAGTTTATTACCTGGAGTTAAGTCTACGACACCACATGGCTCCGCATGGGTATGGAAGCGTTAAATAAATTAAACCAATTCTTCCACCATGTTTATGGCGTGTCAACTATTGTGTTGTCCAACATTGAGTTTAATTGAATACCTACCAAGCTTAATTAACTTCCCAAAAAATCAGTTTGAAGGAACTCAATGCATCAATATTAACAGTTATCTTATCTTGAAAACTTATTTAGTTTTGAACTACCAATTTGCCAATTGCCTATTTTGAAGATATCAAGTGCCTCACAAATTAATACTTTGCTTTTAAATTAAATTAAGCTTTTCAACCCCTATTGCTGCTTCTGTGTTTTATTGGGATAATTATTTTATCAATAACATTCGGTCACACGAGGCCATTCCGACAAATGACCGTATACATATCAATTGTAGATCGTTTACTGATCGAGCGGGCGGCGCATGCGCAGGCGCGGGGCATCATCAGATAAGCTCCCAGCCAGCAGCATCCCGCGTCCATCACTGTCCCGCCAATAGATACAGATGCGACCACGAACCTTGTCCTGTGCTGTTAGAACATCACTTGTCGTCTCTTTCTAAGTAAACACATATTTCAAATCGTGATTGACGATAAAGAACCAGTTAATTGCTACATAAAGTGGACATGGATGGATGGAAAACACTATTGGCGTAGTGGCTGAGCAAACGGATTGCAGCATCGGGAATCAGTCGCGGGTTCGAATCCCGGATGGCATTTATTATATTTGACTAGTGATTTAGGAGAAATTCATAAATTCTATTGATAATATTTATAAATAGTATTTACAGTGACTGTAACCCACTATAAAACTCTTATAAACATTGACAGCGATTCATCATCAGGTTTCTAGGCTGTATAATATCATGGGAAATTGCAAGAACCCTAGTTAATATCTAGATATGTATAATTGAACACTCCCAGGTGCTGTCATCTCCTACAATACGACGAGCACCTAGCTGCCAGTCTAGAGTCGTACATAAAGGCGGGCTTTTGTCTGTCGACACTCATTTGTTGGCGATATGAAATGTCTCCGTCGCCGCGTCCCACGGCCCTGCCTCACTATAAACCTTAAACATGTATTAAACATCGCAGGTCCACACAGCCGCGCTATTACCATGTTAACGACCAGTGTCGCAACTCAGATAGCAATCAGAGCCATCTGCTAATTTATATTAGCTTATTAAACTAATTACCCCAAACAATGGAGTCTGCAATAATCCGCCTGCAATTTACATTGAATACATCGAGACGCTGAAACATCTAGCGTAAGTACTGCGTGTATTATCCAATCAGGTGCGCGGATTTTGAACTAGGAAATCGGTGCGGGCCAATGGCGACGCGGAGAAATGCGCGCGCGCCGCTTGGCGACGCCTCGGCACGCCCCCTCCCCATTCTAGGCGGTTTCTAGCTGACTAGTTTAAGACTTAACTATACATGTGTTTAAGTTAAACGATATCTGTTTACTGAGAACTGTAACCGCGATGCTGTGACCCTGGACTCTTGTTATAATTACGTTTGTATTCAATACAGTCTCAAGCACATCGCTGTCCAGACAATAGCGACTTTCGCTTCATCACTTTACATTGTAACGTTGTAATTCATCACCGCAGTCGACGGACGCCATAACTTTCACCTTTGTCAAACCGAACACGAAACTTCAAAGGCGACAATAACGGAAATTCTGTAAACATCGTTTTCATACTTAGGTACCTTTGTAAGGCACTGGTAGTGTTGGTGTCTCGCCAAACACCGGGCTCTCTGTGTATTACGATTGTACTATCATAACTTACGAGATAATTATTATAATAATTTCACTTGCAGCTGATCAATCGTAAGCAATGTTTACTGCCTCGTTGGTGTAGTAGGTACTCGCAAGGGCGCCTGCTGACCTTAAGCATCTTGGTTCGATTCCCACGTTGAGCAATATTAACATAACATATCATCACGCCTATCGTCTCTGAAGTGTAAAGCAGATGTGTACTAATGTACACCCAAATTTTGAATGTTTTAGGCCCGACGTAATAGGGGGTGAGCCTGTGCTATTAACCGGTCAAGAATCTAAATTCAGAGCTGTTACTGAGAATTTCATAGGAAAATCTAATGACACTCTGCTCGAGAATGGAATCGAACCGAAGACCTCTTGCTCAGCAGTAGTATTACGATCATTAGAAACCAACGAGGTAATTTTTGAATTAAATTCCCAGTAGCAGTTGTAGTCCCTATCACATGAGACCTACAAACATTGCATCTGTACACCTCTATCTGATCCCCACAACATACAGGCGTGAGGGTATGCACATATGTGATATATATTTTACAGCCCTCGCCTCTTATTTAAACACAAGCATGAAGATGCCCGGCTCTATGTAAACAGGTATCAAATTAAATACCAACTGACAATAATAGAACATTGAGTTACATTTAATAGGTTGGGCAATCTTGACCATAATTTATCAAAAATATACATCTAATTATACTTGTATGTATGTAAATATGCACGTACTTGATAAATGTTAAGTAAGATTTAAAAAAACATAACATCTTGATTACTTTAACATAGGAATGATGCTAAACAAATTATATCTCGCGCGCTCGGCGGCTCATCTCTACGGGAATTTAAATAAAGCCCTCCATACCTCACCGATTGTATCTCCTCTAATTAATATTAATTAAATCTTATTCATTCTGTTCTTAAATTACATTTTCGTATCACCTCCTCGTACACTCAATCATAATTAATTATTATTCAAATTACGCCAACTTTTTACAAAAGCAATTAATTTACAAGGTTTTGGAGCAATTAGCATCTAAATGTTCTGGCAACAATACATGGAGCGCCTCCAGTCGTTGCCTGTGTAAATATTCGCGATGGCGCGATACCCCGCTATCAATCATCGCATAATACCGCTAATTGTGAATACCAGCGGGCATCGCCGGCCTGCGGGCAATTTGTTGCCCATCACCTGTAGCGACCCCGGTATGCTAATGCGCCCTCGCGATCAGATCTGGCACGTGTCGTGATAATGACGTCAGTGCATGTGTTAACAGCGCTACATTTGTAACGTGATACATTTAAATTTCCGGGACAGCAATCTAGATCACAATTATGAGTGATGGGTCGGGGTAATTGGTGGTTATCTGTCGGTAGGAGGCGATACGATCTCGAGGAACTCCTGCGACTAGCAGGTGATTGATGATCACAAGTGTACGCTTTACAGCGCACAACTCTTCAATCATAGATTGCAAATGCAGATTGTTGAAAGCTGTCTAAACTTCCAATTATGTATAAACGATACAATGTTAAATTTTTTGTGACAGAACTGTCACAAAAAATTTAACATTGTATCGTATCAATCAAAAATTATAAACAAGAAAATTACAAAATGAAACCAGACCTGTCTGTTACTTGAAAATAAATGTTAGAAAATTGCAATCTTCTAACTGGACCTGATGAACTCTATAGAGTGCTTGGGAATAATGTCACTGTCTCTGTAATATAAACAGAGCGACAACCTGCTGAATTCAGACACTGCTTCGATGGCGAACTAATAACTTCATCATTATCATCATCATCATATCAACCGTTAGACGTC
This sequence comes from Craniophora ligustri, assembly GCA_905163465.1. Taxonomy (NCBI): domain Eukaryota; kingdom Metazoa; phylum Arthropoda; class Insecta; order Lepidoptera; family Noctuidae; genus Craniophora; species Craniophora ligustri. Next base: position 15,728,894 of record LR990962.1, on the reverse strand, counting down.
CACTGCTGGACATAGGTCTCCCCCAAGGATCGCCACGACGACCGGTCCTGCGCCACCCGCAACTAATAACTTATAGGTAACTAATTAGCTTGCAAGCAGGGGGAAGGAAACCAAGCCACCAACAGCAGCTACAGCTCGTTACTACCCTCAGTGAGTTATTTCCTCATCCATTGTCCAGCATCTTGGGGATGATATGTGAGCAGGCGATATTTACGGCGGTGGCGATGTGTCCGCCGACACATTAGTGTCTCCGGCGCCATAACCGGCCGATATGTGGGTGCGACTTATGAAGTATGCCCCGTTGGCACACCGCCTAATGACCCGTCTGTGACACTAATGTCGAACTGAAATGCATTGTGAGATATAGCAATGATGTACTTTATTGACTATTCGACAGTAAATATCAATATTTATGAATACCTTTCATTATTTATATCATCTAGGTACCTCATTGGTAAAGTGGTCACCAGCGCGAGAACCATTGAGCGCGAGGTACAGAATTTCATTCCCATTTTTTCATTACAACTCGAGGGTTGGGTATGAGTCTTGTTAAAGGTAATATGCCCATTCCCTAGTTGTAGATACCTAACATAAACCTAACAATGTGGTATTGACTATCATCTGATTATCTGAAGGTACGCGAGTATAACATGATGATTTCGATTTCCGTGACAACAAAGTGTTATTGGATTAAGAAATTTAGTCTTGTGTCTGGTTCCATTGTACTTATTTAAAAATATACAGACAACTTATAGTAGGACCTAAAATACGACTGTAACGTTATTCACATTAACCTATATTCATGAAAATTAAAATGATGAAAACAAGTACTCATAGCATAATATAATATTATGCTATAAGTAGGTACCTACTTGTACATGATTTCATCAGTCTCATAACATATACATATTTGCCGAAATTATATTTTCGGACAGGCTTATTTAAAAACATATTTAATTTAAAATGTACCTATTTGGCAACACCCAGATTCCTTACAAGATTTCCACCAGACCTAGTTAACCTGTAGTGTTTCAAAAGTATATTTACTGCGACCAATAACTTAAAATCCAAGACAAAATAAAATAAATTCAAAAAGTGTAATAATTGTCAATATAAATTTCTGCAAAGTCTTTTGTTTTTCGTACATTGCGCTAGATTAAGTACAGAAAGCTCCGAGGACCCTTAACAAGCGCAAAATTTAATTTAAATAAGTCACGGTCACGTGCGGAGATTGTTATTGGCGATACTTTGCCTTTTAACTTTACGTTCTGAAAACGCACAATTAGTTTTATGGTATGTTTAACTACAGTATTAAATCGTGTACCATTTATTTAAGGGTCGCATATATCCTAAACTCTTTATAGTAAATATATGGTATGTGTCATTACTAAAACCATTTTTATACAACGATGAAATCTTTCACTAACAATTATTTTAAAAAAGAGATAGAAGTTATTTCAAAATGTAAATAATATTGAAATGAATCTAATTTTTACGGATTTTATCGCAGTATTTTGATATTATTTTATCCCAACGTCCGGAACGTTCCTTTACAGCTTCCATCGTCAGCAGGCTTAAGTGTTGGTCTTCATGTCATAATTAGTAACCACTACGACCTTTTTTATGAATTATTTACAATCCGATTAACACAGTACGAGCTCATTGTATGTTTATCCATTACTCGTAAACAAGCATAAACAATTAACAAAAACATGTGTTCTAAATAACTAAACAACAAAATGTTTATATGTTGAAATTATCAGTCGAGGAAGTACATGTTCTGTAGTTTATCATATTCATAGAAATCGGAAGAACCACGAAACGCAATAGATCACTCAGGGCCGATTGTGTAGCGACTTGAACATTAATTAGCCTAATTACCAGATAGCATCGGCACCACCGCGGCGGCCTGCGCCTGTCAACCTGTCAGCCGGTACATTACCTTGATGGTATCACTTCTAGGAAAATGGAATGAGTCTGTCACTTAAGGTATACCACCTTGAAGGTCTAATGTTTCACTCCAAATTAGATTGCAAGTCAAAGTACATTTTATTTAGCCGAAAACACCTGAAACTTTTTTATATGTCGGTGCAGTGGTCGGTAGTTTGCTTTTTCTTCTATTACCTTTCTTTATATTTTTGTTTTTGGTGTGGAAACTTTCAAAAGGCTTCCGGTCTCTGGGTAGGAGACCGAAGAAAGTGTGGACACCAAATATCCGTAACCATACCATCGGTAGTTAGGCACGTTTGTTCCCAATATTGCTTGCATGATTCCATCAACCCATCTTAAAACTATTATCTATTCTAGTATAGAATAGAGTACAGTTTTAAGATATATACACATACATATACATATAAATATACATTATCGAAGGTCATGCAGTCTTCTACCAGTTTCTACAAGGCTTTGTTCTTATGAATGTGCTAGCAGAATTAACAGCTGGGCTATAGATTTCCACTGGCTGACAAACCTTCTGTTGTATCCACGTTTATTACCTAGGCTGCTCGTTCATCAATTATTTAAAGTACCTACTATTTATAAATCTATCGTAAAATAATTATTATAACTACATATATGCAAGGGTGAACTAAATAATAGACAGACCCATTACAAGCAGTTTAGCACTAATTTCACGCATTTCTCGGAATCTCCTAATTATGTACAAATACGTTTGAATTGTGAGAACGGCTTGTGTAGCTGCTAATTATTTTTCTCCGTATAGTTAATTGTGTCCGTCGTTAGGACATACATCCTGGAACATGTTTTCACGCTCTCCATTAAAATTGCACAGAACTACAACTTTTTAATTAGTCTAATAATTAACAGTTCGAAGTTCTACTGTGAAAAATCTACACGTGTTTAGAAGGCAATCGGGGAAAGATTTAAACGGAGTTCACGCCATTGTCATGGTATAATAAGTAATCCGATAATTGCATCCTACATGCCTGGGCGATTTTCTCGAAGCGTCTGTAACCTACCAACCTGCACTGATCTAGGGTGGTGGAATATAATCTAATCTCTTTGGAATAAGAGAGACTTGTGCCCAGCAGTAGAGTGAAGGGATTGATGGGAAGTATACTCGCCAAGTTTTGACGAGAGTTGAGAATACTCAGCTAATATATTAACGTCAAGTAGGTAATGCATGCACGTCATTATGATATTTATAAAAATGCTAAGAAGTGCCCAAATTATACAACTTAAATGAGGTTTAATCATCATATAAAAGTCGCGAGGCAACCATTTGCGTCATTCAGTTCGTTATTATTATAATCATAATAATATTTGCAACGTTTTAAGACGGTATTATTTCTTGTTTGCGCTTAAAATAATAAAGATACTTATTATTTAATAATATCTTTATTTCAGACACAGAGTCCACAATTATTTCATCTAAGCGTTGGTAAATAATTGTTAGAAGTCACAGGAGTTGTTATTGTTAGTAATGCTACGACGTTTGCTTCATCACAATATTCTATATACCTTAAAACGTGTGCATTCAAATGTATGCAAGGAATTTCAATTTCAATTTCAATCGTTTATTGCGAATATAGGTCAATAAGTTGGTAAGTATATACATTTGTCAAATAACAAACATTTTGTGCGGCTATACTCTGCCATTTTAGCATGCAATATTCAAAATAATAGGGTGAAATGTTAAAAAAACTTAAATATTACATATTATACATTTCAATTAACAATATACTTAGTAGGTACTTTATCAATAAAATAATATGTCACAAACCAGATACAATTAAATAATTTGAAACGTCCTAAATTAATATAATATTATGTCTGTAGCCTCTTTATTTTTATTTTTCTGTGTTGAATTTGTCATTGAGATATTCCTTAACAGTATAATAGGCCTTATTGATGAGAAACTGCTTCAATTGAAATTTGAACGGTTCTATATTAGAGCACTGTAATATGTATGAAGGTAGATGATTGTAAACGCGAGGTGCCATACAAAAGATGCTATCACTAAATTGTGCTGTTTTATTTGACGGAAAACACACTTTATTACGATGTCTTTTGCTCTTTAGTTGCTCAAACATGGACATATTCGAAACCACAAACACGGACACCTCAAATATATAAATACACGGAAGGGTTAATATTTTCAAATTTATGAATAATGGTTTACAAGTTTCTGTAGGTTTCAGTTTACAAATTGCCCTCACACATTTTTTCTGAGCTTTAAATACCGTTTCTTTATCTACCGAATTACCCCAAAAAAATTACACCGTATCTCAATACCGACTCAACATACCCGTGATATGCGGTGAGCACTGCAGATTGGTTCACAACTTTCCGAAGCATATAAAGTGCATATGAAAATTGACATAACTTGGTACATATACTCTCAACTTGAAACCTCCAATTTAAATTCGAATCAATATTTAGGCCCAAAAATTTCGTATTATCAACTTCATGTATTTGCTGTCCATTATAACGTATGTCAAAATCTAATAAATTATTTTTTCTATTTCTGAATGTCATAATATTAGTTTTATTGAGATTAATTAATAAATTGTTATTAGTTAACCAATTAATTATTATGTCAAGTGTTCGGTTTACATCTGATTCTAATTTATTTTTACACTTATTAGTAAACATTTCTGTACTGTCATCTGCATCTGAATAAATAGACTAAATATAAAAATACTGTAACTTACTGTATCTGTCTTGTATAGTTTAATTGGGAACTTCAGTTTTACGATAAAATACCTAAGTTATATTATTTAATCTAAAAAATGCCCTCTCGCCATATAATAATGTTAGTATAATGCAAAATAGGCAACATTTTACGCCTCTAACCTAACCTAACCTAACCCGTGATAATACCTATGTTATGTTGGTACCTATACATATTTATTGTTTACTAGCTGCCTTCCGCGACTATGCGCGCATGTTATATAGATAAAAAGTAGCATATGTGTTAATATAGGTAATAAACTATATGTATGCTAAATTTCATTCAAAGCTGTTAAGAAGTATTTGCGTGAAAGAGTTACAAACATGCACCCATCTAACCATCCATACTTACAAACTTTCGTTTAGTAGTTATATTAGTAGGATTGTCTCTGCACACTGACCTCTATGTACACAACACCACATCTAACGCCACTACGCTACGACGTCGAGCCATTTGAAGGCTTTTTCATAGTTATTAGGAGTATTATGTATGTTGTATTAAACTCGACGTTCGACTCAAATCCTATATTCTGTGTCGTTAAAGTTAAGGCATGACATATATTGGACATCATACGTTATAAAAGCCGTATTGCAGTCACAAACAAACCACTTTCATAGTTTAAATAAAAGCCTGAAATAGATAGATGAAATTATAACAAAATAAAGATAGTTTTTATAATTGTCATATAGAAGACGGCTTTTAAAAGTGCATTTTATAGTCAGTGAAAATTTTCATAACTGTTACGTTCACATAAAATATGACTATTATAATAAAATATATATTAACTAGATCCATAGGACGTGTCACCGTCACCATTATAAGAAACACACATCAACATAAAGTCAACCAATATTTTGTAATTTACATTTAATTTAAAATTGTGTATTTGGATTTTCTTGCCGGCTCTTATCCATAAGAACTAATTTTTGAAACGTTGTACCTAGTTTTAACAATTCAAAAATACCTGTAGAATTGTTCTTCTTGAAATAAAACATTTTAATTGGAGTATAAGTCTACATTTAAGTATATGACGTTTATAATTTAGCCATTTCACAATTACAAGTCAATAAGATTGACTCACGTGTGTGAATAATAATGGTACATACAATACAACAAGGGGCGACCTATATTCCACGTCGCCAAGAGCCGCGTATCGCTAAGTAAACATTCAGTTTGCTAAGAAATGGCAGTTAGCTCGCGAAACTGTATCGACATCAATATTCACGCCGATATTACTGAGTTATCGTTGAATAAACATGGCGATAACGTCAGGTGCTTGTTTGTGCTTTGAAAAATAAAAAGTATGTAGGTCAGCGACGCACCTGTGAGCTAGCGCCGCCGCCCGGCTCCGCCCGCCGGCTGGGCACAACACTACGTCAACTCGGGACATGATCGTCATCGAAACTAAATGTCAATACATACAATCTCGGCTGAGAAAGAAACTACAAACATACAATGGTACAATACGTACCAGTATAGGATATATAATTAAAAGTCTCATCATTTAAATATGAGTAACCGCAATAAACAGGCGTGATAGTACAAGAGTAGCAGTTGTATTTTTTCAACAAACGCTATAAGGTAGGTCCCTACTTACAAGAGTTGAATTATTGTAAACCAAATCCAAACGATTATTCATGTTATTACTAAAGAACGACTAACATATAATAAAAGCATATTAACAACAAATATTCAAGTTTTTGTGAGTTCCACTTGTTATGTATGAGCGAGACATGTCGCCGCTACACACACCACATTCTCTCGCTCATGCGGCCGAAGTAAAAACACATCGATACTTCCGTCGTCCATTGAGCGACAAATACATAATTGATTAATAACAGCCTTCAGATCATCAATAACTTGTACACTAACAGTAGCTAACATAATATGCAAGTGACGAAACACATAGTTATGAAGCCATTACCAACAGAACGTTAGGTATTATAATTTGTTTGAAATGTTATAACAAATTTCCAAAATGCCAAAAAAATACCAAAACATTATGGATGGAGTTCTTCAAAAAAGAAGCGAAAAGGTATTTTACACGGTTGACAACGTGCGAACAATATCTCTGGTATTGCAAAAGTCTATAGGCTATGCTTTCTGCTTACCACCAGGCAGGCCGTAGGCTTTTTGGCTACTCAGTGACATAAAAACAAGTCTTGACGGTTTTTGTACGCTCAGCCTTAGCAGACCGAAATATGTATGAGTATGAGCATTATTGAACTGTAGCTTTCTGCCTTACCTTTCTAGGACACCGGCGTGATGATTGGTCTATACTACAGTATATACAGGTCCAACACTCATTTATAAGTTCATTGAGTAAACAAATAAATGAAGGTTTATTTAAAAGAGGTTTGTAAACAATGGACTTGCCACATATGTAATTATGTAAATAATAAAATATGAATCAATGTAATATCTTGTTTATTCAATTAGTATTTACTTTGTTAATCAGTTGTGGAAGATCTGCTCAAGGCTCGCAGCGAGGAAAGTGTTATTGGGGGTATTTCTATAAAACTGGAATTGATTCATTGCAATAGCCCCCAATAGGAAACCTGTTAGTGTACATAATACCTACACTTCTGACTAACCCTTTGCAAATACCGGCGTGATGACGTGTTTGTGTTATTTATAGTAATCCATGAGTTTAGGTTATATTTATTATCGTCAACACATAATTAATAAAATGCAAATTTGTGTAAGCAATGATGAAATAAAACGTAATCCAAATGATGCAACAACATTGGTATTATTATATTAATAGCGTGATTATATATGAAGTAGATTGGCGGGCGATGCGCTATCGTTCCCTTCACGTCGATAACGTATCGGATCGTATTTGTAGTTAATTTATTCATGTTTCGTGGTTTTATCGGAAGTGGGTCGCGTGAGGTTGGCGCCAGGCTACATAACTAGGTGCGGTACATCTGTGAATCATGCCATTATATCGGGTAATTGACGTATTAGAAACTAAAATACAATAGGTATTTAACATAATGTATACAGGGGAAATTTTCCGGATGCTTTTGAAACCCGAAAAGAATTAAGTTGGCGGATATTCGTTAAAAAATTGTTTACACAAAAATGCACTTTATACTAATTAACTTTGCATTTAGCATTATATATTCTGATGTATCTATTGCGTAAGATCCTAATTTGTACGAAGTTGATTTGACCGAGTGGCAATAAGCTTCCTCCTTATTATGACCTAAGCACACTACGAACCTATGTGGGAGTACATAAATTCATCTCTGCTCACTGCCCACCTAAAAACATGTTTAACGATATGCAAGGTGCGTGAATCATTAAAATTTAACGATAAAGTCACCACAAAACTATGTGACCTAGTATGACTTGCATTTCACAACAAGCTCACGGACTTAGATAAATTATATATGCAGATAAGTATATTATTTCTTATCCCCACCATAAACACATGTGCCTAGACCACCATCCACCTAAACAGCCACCATCATTAAATATAAAAATACTCTGACTGACTGACTCAGCGTCATCTAGTTCCGAGCTAAGCAACGAGACTTGTGTTATGTATACTAGATGCTTGAATGCTTGATACACTACACATACCTATATTATTTAATTCATCATATCATCATCCATCCATCATCATCCATGACTCCGGTCCAAATAACATGACACCCTTTACCCTTGCCGCGAATCGAAACCAGAATTCTTAGTACAGAAGGCAGCCTTTAATGCCTTTGCGCCGATCGGGTGGTTACAATAGCTTCAGTAAGACATCGCAGTGAGTATATGTGATGGTTTACCTACAACTTGTCGTTGCAACACTTATCCATCGGCAATCCTAACGTTATCAGCAATCCGCGTTAATATATGTACATATTTACATGACGAATCATATTCCACTAATACGCATACTCATTTATTTCCAAAGAATTGTGTAAATAATGTTTCTACCTAATTTTGTATTCAAAATAATGGATTATTATTAAGTAGGTACCTATATATTATGTGTATAGCGTATCTTAGATCCAATTCTTTTACCATTAAAACATATTAATTTTAAACAGTATTTCACGTGGGTATTAAATTAAAAAGTAATCATTATATTAATTGTGTGTCTACCTTAACTCCACGATATTCCAACATTCGGTTTATCGCGAGAACTAAATGGTAGGCAAGTCACAAAGATCTTCGTCATGTCGCAAACGTATAAACATAATAGAAATAAAAACCGTAATAGACACATGTAAGGACATATAATAATTATATAAATATCATGTATTATACATGAGCAAATTTATGGGAGGTCTGCATAATGTAGGCGCTTTTAACCATAATTATTCATTTCCCTTCCCATATGTAGGTAGATGCGTGACACGGAAGCGTTAGTCCAAGTTATTTATATGACGATATTAATACTAATTATAACTTTAATTTATACTAGTATATATTCTAATTAGGTTTTTGTGGTTCCACCTGTCCTGCTCAACATGATACGATGATATAATGTGGTGTTGGCGGCGTTATCAATGATTTACAACAAGTTGTGCACATGAAACCGTGCAATTTGCATCACATATTAACATATTATACATCTTCCACATGTACTAGAATATCAATATTATTGATCGGTTTTTTCTTGATTAATGACTAAAGTCTTATCTAAACAAATGAGTGTCGTAATAAATTAAGTTATGTAAATACATTTCTCTTGGTTCCAAACATGAATGGACTTCTTAGATTCCAAGTTACATGCTTTCAGAGGGTCTGAAAAAAATACTGTGCCTCAAGAGATACCAGGTGCCAGTACCGCATCGCACTGTAGGCCAGTGGACTAACTCGAGGGTCAGCTGTTTTAGAAACCAGTTATGTTTTTAACTGAACGGTTTTCACCAAACGATTCATTATTTCAGATAGCGTGCAGTATTGAGCAGTAATTACATTGATAATAGTTTTTCATCGAATCGAAACACACATTATTCGCGTATTCGTACGTCTAAACTAATTAACACGTTAGTATGGCAATAAAGGAAAACATCGCCAAATAAAATTCACATAAATAACCATAATTTGCCACAAAGTGGTGTAATAGCTCAACGAATAGTGCATTAACTCTAACAGCGCAATTTATTACCCGATTGTTCAGTTTGATTCCCATTAGTCATAATATGTAGATATACTAGATTATATGTCATGAGAAGGTAAACATAATATCGAAATGGGAAAATGTTTTCTAGATAAGTACATATCTTTGAAAGTGAAATACATTTTATCATACAATTAGTAAATTATGAATATTGTTGTAGTGTTTTGTTATCTGTTATGTATGAATAATTGTATAAATTATTCAAGTACCCACTAACATCGCTAAATAATCAGTTTTCCCGTGAAAACTACATATTAGTCATAGCTACCGTGAACGTTGAATAATAAACAAGATTAGACTAGGTACTAGGCTAGTTAAGTCAGTTTCTGAAAACGATTCCCACCACCATGAAAACCAAAAGTCCTACCTGACTCAAATCCATAGTCACGGGCCGCCCGACACCTTCACAAGTTGGAAAAAGTTCGTATCCAAATGAGTCACAGTCGGTAAGTATCCGTCAGCAGTTAGCACTGGGCACTGTGTCGCGGTGGGCGGTGGCAGGCGCGGCACTAGCCGGCGGCGGCGGCGGCGGCGGCGGCGGGCCGGCGCGCGTCTCCGCACCACGTAAAGTGTCGCGACACCGCGTGCGCACGCGCATCACACGTCACGCCCGCACCGGAACTTCGCCAAACTTTCATATCTCAGTAACTACATACACAAATAGGTTTCGTAATCGTATCTAGTTAAACGGTCCCTTCCGATCAGTGTTACCGATTACCGAGTATTAACATTTTATGGACTATATTAAAATGCATGAGGTGCTAATGATCTGGCTTGAATATGCACATGTTCGTGGTTTCTTTTGATTTCTAATTGCATCAATATGTATTGGTTCGTGTATTGTGCATATTTCCTGATGTTTATGTCGTTTCTAAACGTCTATACATATTGCATGAAATGTTGCTTATTATATTGTCCATTGAATACCTAGTTAACATTTTTCTAAATACTAATATTACACCAACTCCTGTAAAGGGTCGTTGTTAGTGTACCTACACTGGTCTAATTTCTTTGACACTAAACAAAATGAGTTGAACATTACAACCAGTATGCAACAATGAACTTATTGTAACAGACAGACACTTCTACTACTAACACTGCGGTCGGCTTATTATAGAAAGTACCCCACTTTTTGCTTGACCCTTCTCCAGTTTGGTCGATGTAGAATCCCTACCACAACATATCGATTGAGTTTTAATATTACATTTTATTTTTAAACGTGAAATGTACGTTCTATGGAGGTGAAGATACCAAATGTTTGTTCAATCGATAAGGCAGAATATCGAGAAAGTTATCATATCGTAAGCAAACAGAGCGGCGCGCACGCAGCTCGCAACTGTGCCATCATTATCATACAAGTGCCAACGTTCCTGGAGTCGGCAGGACAGCTCCGGCGATATAGGTCGGTCACACACCTCGCGGCGCCCTCAGCTTAGAACTTCAGTCCAATTTCCACATCAATCTTTTGTATAACGTACCTACAGAAGTATGTTTTACATTTCTTTGTAATTAGTTGACCAGCTACGTCTGTCATACGTTTGCATTCCAATTTAGGTAGTATCAAGTTTCAATAGTTCAATGTCACATGATCTATTGGTATAAAAAAACTCTAACTTTAAATAAAGAGGCAAAAACTGAAGCTATTATCATCGGTGTCTCAATGTTTCTAACTCTAACTTGAAATTTAAATGACTTCCTTGGCCGCAATGACAATATGCGCAGTTCTACTCATTAGCTCTTAAAATACCATATAGTTAACGTTCATTGCCTTTACCGTAAATATTTTGATTAACGAGGGAAATACCTACTCATTCATGTATGCCATTTAAAAGCTACATATAAATGTGTATTGAGTTACAAGATTTTTGAACATCATATTTGAAGGTTCTCACAAAAATAGCGTAAAATTCGAAGTTAAAGGAATCTTTGAGCCATTTCTTTGTTCTATTTGAAATAATTTTCTTTTTCACTTTACATGGTCATCACGCTTATTTTTACGAATTTGTTTCGCTCGATCTGAGAATTGAAGCCCAGTACCTCAATTAGCAGCTGAATTCGGGATCACTAGACCCATAAGATAGCAATCATTGCGTTTGCCATTCATGTACCTAATACAAAGTTTTTGGACTTCTGTCTCACCCATTATGCATCAGCCGTTATGATAATATTTCTTGCAAATTCTATAAGATTGATAAGCGAGGTACATATTCATAAAGTAGTGTCGACACTCGGCAGGTAGGTGCGAGCGACACCGCGGCAACAACCGATAGCGCGCGCAAATATTGACTCGCCTCTAGTGCACCGATTGATACAATATTAATAGGTGTTATAATGACTATCGTTCGAGACAGTTCAGGGAAAAACCTTATCAAGGTTACATACATGTAATTAGGTATATGTGCCTGCTACTGCGAAATCCCGAGTAGTTCCTGATCAGATCACTTCAAATTATATTGCAATATGTCCTCCAGAGGAGAAGCTGTGAATAGCCTAATGGTGTGACCAATGGACTGTGAAGTCAAAGGTTACCAGTTCAAAGCCATCGCACGCAGCGCTGACTTTTCGGAAGTTATGTGCGTATTTATCACATGCTCAAACGGTGAAGGAAAACTGGCACTAGGACACCTGTGCCCAGCAGTAAGACAGTACATGGGTTGATCAATTAATAAGTTCCGAGAAAATACTATCTAGAGTATTTAAGATGAAGTATTACTTTAATATTGTCTGTGATCTAATTGGTACCTAATTTCAACCACTAAACATACTTCTCCATGAAATTTTATTTCAAGACTTCTGCTCTTGGTAACACTTTGTTTTATTCGGTGTTTTATTATACGTCCATAAGTAAACAAATAAGTGTAAGTTTGTAAGTGTTTGTAAGTACCTACTATGTAAAGTCTGCGGTACAGAATATCAATTCAATGATAAATATTAGTTCTAACGAGTGTTGAGCGTCATTATGTTAAATCACTTCTAGCTTCGTTTTATTTTACAATACTGAGGAATATTTATCAAAATGACTTATTAAAATGAGTGTCGTCAGCAGAGCTTGTGTTTATCTTACGTAAATTTTGAATTGTTATAGAAATAATTGCGGTCAGGTCTTAAAAAAAGGTTACAACAACCAAAGTATTCCCACGGGCCACATTCCAATCCCCAGAACCAAAACGCATCGAATAGAAGTAAATGCTGTTAGTAAGATACTAACTATACAAGTTGGGCGGAGTCGGGCGGCACGCTGCACGCGCGACACGACACGTGGGAACCGCCGCGTCACACGACACGACACGCATCGCAGACAGTCACTCTAATGGCTCTATAGTGTTGCGATTTTGTCCAACTAGACGTAAAAAAATATGGATGGCTAAGAAATTGTATCAAAAACTGTATTGTACTCAAATGCAAACAACAAATACTAAATGTAGTCTAAAAAATATCGCTGTTTAGTGACGGGTAAGATAATTATACAAATAAACATTGCTATTGAAATTCACATACATCAATCATTGCCAAGTGTAAATGAGGACCCAATTAGTCCAGCGCTATTTAATACTGCCTTCTGTGCTGTGGGTCCCGGGTTTGAATACCGGTAAGGACAAACGTTTGTGTGATGAGCATAATCATTTGTATCCGAGTCATAGATGTATCTAGTATCCGTAAGACAAGCCTCGTTGCGTAGCTCGGAACTAGATGGCGCTGTGTAATAATGTCCAAATATATTTATTTATTATTTATGTACTCCTACTATCCACTACACTAACAGTTGTAATTATTATTACTTAGTAATATAATATTTTAAGTAATTCCTTCAATTATGCAGCCTTCCTTACAATTGATAATACGCATATTAAGTGTATATCATTTATTTCAGAAAAATAAAACAGTATACAAAACATATACTTTCTATGATTTCAGTTCTAAGAAATACATAACATTAAAAATGTAACGTTACTAACAGTGTTGTGGACGCGTGGCGGGTAGTTGTACCTTTGAGCACAGGTATACAGGTTCGCGCAGTACGTTCGGCAGCCAGTGGATGACCATATCTCTCGGTGGTCTTCGGACAGTTCATGAAGCGTTGTACTAATCCAAATATGTTGTTATTAACATCTTATGTTTCGGTATTTCCAACACCGTACCTGAAACAGACAATTGAACTATTTTTAGCAATAAATATCACGATCAATATCAAACTCATAATTAGATTCATGTGCGACAGATTGTAAATAAGAGATCGGTTTAGTTACGTTAATAAACTACAACTTCAGTGACAGTGGGTAATATGTATGCTCCCGTGCATCGTGGCGATTTCTATGAAACTTTTACTAACAAATATTCAAGCTTCTTTAGACAAATTAATAGAATTAGTCACATTCGTTTTTTAGTGTGTTAAGTAACATGAGTTTAAATGCAAACAAGTCTGTATCTCAATACTTCGAGTTTTTCGAGAGTACATTTACATATACTTATTTAATTTAGTTTCATACAGTGATTATCGATTGATTACAATTCATAACGTATATCGCAGGTTGCAGTCGGGGGTGCAGGCCGCGATGACAAATTTATCGCGCGCCGCGACAATAAAACGCGCTCGTAAAAATATTACTACATAGTACCCACTGCCCCTCACCCCACCTCCCTTCCGGCGCACCCCACACCCCCGGAGGAGCACCCGCGACCCCACGGAGGGATCCCGCGAGAAATAACACACTTTGTCTTAGAGAGAATCGCGTTCAATCGCGACTTACAGGTTGACAGAGTACTAGTCGTTGATGTGGCATCTTAAGAATGGCTTCCCAAAAAGTATTAATAAGAAAGACATTTTATTTTCACTTTATGATACTATTTTAATTCTTTATTTTTATTTACCTAACCCTATATTTGAACTCTTTCATCTCTGTTCGTCGCGACAGCAAAGTTATTCAGCATAACACCGTATAATGACACAAATAGCTCTCTTATTCTCCTTTCTATAACAACAGAAGCCTAGCCCAACTTATTAGGTACAGTAGAGCCCAAGTTCAGCAGTACCGGTGCCAGTGGTAGAGCGAAGTACCGCAGCGCATTCTCAGCGTTCGTAGCTCCGTGCACGTAAAGTTGGGCGTTATGATATGATACGAGTTCGGCGGTGAGCCGCGCCGTGCCCGATGTGCCGCCATCCCACGCCTCTTTACTGTGATTGAACCGATCCCACAGCACTAACTGGCATTTGGTTTGCTATTGCGCGGATTACTTCACAAATCCTACATATATAAACTTGTTGTTTGTTTACCTAAACGAGCGACTCGGTTTTTGCGTCAGCCCCATCTCCGATCTTCAATGAAGCGCCATTCAGTCGTCACCAACCCGCCATCTGTCGATTGATAAAGCAATACGCTGCATTATTTAGTAAAAAATGCTTAAATCTGATGTTTTATTCAGTAACACCTCTTCCTTCGGACGTGGAAGTAAAAACTGTAGGCGCGATAACATCGGCCTGATGCGAGCAGGACATTGTACCGACACCGACAGGGCAGTGAGCACCTAGCCTGTCGGGACGTGCCAGCCACCATTAATATTAAATTTTCTATTAAAGTACAATTCAATGTGAATACTGAAAACCCTACAGTAGCACATAAGGCATTATTATGAATGTTTTCTTTAGATTCTGACATTATGAATGTACGCTTCCAGTAAATATAGACACTTGCATTATTAGCATTACCCCCGCTGTGTCGATGTCATTCCGTATTTTTATGTAACTCTACATTGTAACTAATAATACTTCGTACAAATAAATCAGCCTTAATGATGTTGAGACAGACATCACTTATAGCTTTTGTTTAACGACATTATCAAGGAAAAAAGCTTGTGAGGAATGGGTGCAATCCTATATATACGCCGCAGCCCTGACTTTGCTTGAGTCATTGCTTTTAAGCGAGACATCAAGCCCTGATGACAAATGTGTGAAAACTAGTGTTTTCACTGTCAATGTAGTCATTATAATAGGCCGTTCTGACGTAAATGCAATAATTAGTATGTCCCGAGGTAAGCGTGGCGCGCGCCGACCGCCCTCGCTCCGCTCGCTCCGCTTTATGACCATATTTATGGCTCGCTCGGACACTCGCCGTTTTTTACGATATACATAAAAGCTGCCGTGAAAGATTTACGCCAAATATATTCCAGCTAATGCTGATTGCGCGTTTCATTGTACTAATGTTATTGCTACGATTTATTGACGAATCTAGTAAATGATTATGTAGATTAAATTGTTCGGTGCGTACTTTTTGTTGTAGTCATCATACTCTAGCAGACCAGTTAGTGAATTTTACTACCCATCCATATTTTATGTGAATACAAATAATGTTATTGTAATATAGTAAAAGGTACGTAGTGCAGGCGAGGGTCGAGCCGCACCGCGCCGCGCCGCCCCGCGAGCTGGCGGACGATCAATTTTTTGATAGTGTCAGTCGCGGCGACAAGTCATTTCTTACGACAACATTTGATTTGAGTCCCCGCAAATTCAATTTGTAGCACAATGCCGCTAAAAGTGAGCTCGCCGCCCGCCATACATACATACATACATACATACACGCCAGCCGGCGAGGCGCGAGGCCGCAAATGGAAAGCAAACTGAAGCCCAAATAAATATTCGCTTTAGCAACAATCGAGCTCGCAACTCACACAATTACGACGGAATGGAAAACCTTAGATAAATAAAATCGGAAGCGGCGGGAGAGGAGGGGTGGAGGGGGTAGGGGTTGGTTTTTTCACAAGAACTGAAAAAGCGAAGGCAGCAAACGCAAACATCGGGCAAATGTAGCAAATTTGAACTCCATTCTGTTTATTGACAGCGGAGGGCCGGCCGGCCGCAGCGGACCGCATTCAAATCCCCGCCCGCCGCGATTTACAATAAATTTCAAGCGGAGAATATGTTTGCAATATGTCGGAAGAAGGGCTTCGCCCTGCCCGCCCCGCGCGGCCGCTCTCGAGACCAATTACTTTGCCCTTTCACCCTCGGCGGCGGCTGGCGGAGCCTCCAGGCGCAACTTTAAACACTGGCGGTGAATGTAGCGACTTGTTTACAACATAATCGCGGAGGGCCCTCGGCTTTAAGTTCTCCATTCAATTCTTTAAATGGGGTTCGCATCATGTGAATATCCAATTTTCTCAGCGAACGATTTATTGGGAAAATGTTTTATCTTTATTTATAACTTGTTATTGCAAGAGATTAGGTTGTTTTTTTGTGTTGGATTTATTTTGTTCGTATTTGAATTGGATTTTCTATTTATACATTAACTTAAGTTTTTTTTTTTTTTTTTACAGGTATTCACTACTAATCGTTGCGAGATGCGAGCTTGTCATAGGAAAACCCAATCTCGCGTTGCTGGAACTGGGAATCGTACCCAAAACCTCTTGCTCAGCAATCGCAATTACCAACACCAGACCAACAAGGCAATGACTATTATGTACAGAGAATTCGATCGAAATCTAAACAAAAAATGGGAAATATTAAAGTAAATCGTCAGTAAGTAAAATATCTATAGCACTGTTGCTAGGAACAGATATTTTCACAGCATCCCGCACCCTCTGCACCATCCCACGCGAAAATATAAAAACAAAACATCATAGAGCTATAAAAAGTGAGGAAATCATTATAAAAGCTGGTGCCGCGAGTGGGGAGCAGTGGGGGGACCCCCGCACATGGCGGGGACCTAACAGCAGCTACACATCAAGCGACAGCTCACGACCTGATTTAAATATTTACTTTCATAGTCAGATATGGTTTGATGATCTGTTAGATATGTTAAATATAATTAATACTTCGATAGGAACAAGGCAGATGTATTCATAGCTGAACGCGTTACGGTTGAGCAATAAAGCTCCCGAGAGAATGTGGGACCCCCGCGGGGGACGCGAGTCTGTACGGATAAAAATGTATCGCTGCGAATCTATAATGTATGTTTACTTTATGAGGACTTTCCTGCTCTATATATTACAGTGCTTGATAGTGCACGTGGTAGTGACTACTTGGTAACCAAAACTTAAGTGAATTGAAGTATAGTTTAAATTACGTATCAGTACTACAACATTTAATATTAAGAAAACAATGGTACAGAAAACTGAGAAAGATCTCTGAAGGGATCCAAAAATATGGTGACAACGATCCCAATAGGAATTTTAAGTGCAAGGTAGGAGTGGGTTATAACATTTCCAAAAGCAGCCAGTATAACCATCTGCTTGTCAGTACCATTTCAAATCTAATAAGGCTCTTAATCATGTAACAAACTGTAGATGGGACCTATAAACGATTTAATATAGTGCTATGACTATGATATATAAGGCCATAATTCTAGTGTTGATCAAAGTGCTGTTGCACCAAGACTGCATTGTGCGCGATAAACAAAGCAATCTTTGGGTAACGCCGGCGGCACCAACAGTTGCAAAGTTTCACAAGTCTCATAACCGCTGGGCGGGCGGGCGCGGGCGGACAGCGGCCGAGCCTCATTACGCGCCCGCCCGGAATTCCACTCTTTATTTATGAAATAAAAATGAAAACATTTCTGCGGAGAGCTGACGAATGGCCATCCCCCCGCGCGCCCCGCTACTCCCCCCCTCTCCCACCCCCGCCCTGACCAGTGGGGGTGGGCGCCGCGACATAGCTACCTCGCAGTAATATGACAGCTGTGTGTTTTCCAATTACCTATGCTACGCTATTCGTAGCATAGGTAATGGCTACGGAATTCCGTAGCATAGATATTCTAATTCTATGCTACGGTGTTGTGTTCTATGCTACGGGACGTTTTGCTACGAAATGTCGTAAAGCAGTAATACTCATATATAATGTATTTACTTGTGAAGTTACTATTTCATATTCCTCTTGTAATTTTATATAGTGAGCTTGACTTAATCCTAAAAAATAAGAAGCTTATTTTCCATATACAATTAGCGTCAAATAGTACAGAGCTTTCAAAGGAAACATAAAATGGTTGAGCTTAACGATGGCTGACGTATGCGTGCTGTCAGTATGGACAGGTCAACTCAAAGCTGCACTGGTGGTTTCTTCAAAAGGCCATCTCAGACTTTAACCTACATCGTCAGGCTCACATAATGTAACTCAAATGTCTGGAGAGAGTCTTTAAAAGAGACCACGATTCTCTGAGTTTGTTTCGGCATTTCTTCTCAGAGGTCGTCAGTTAGGAAATGCCGATGCCAACTAGATACTAAAAAAAATCTTACATGACTTGTAAACGTGTCTTTAAAAAGATCTATTTACATAAATAAACAATAATTTACAATAATTCATTTACAAAACAAAATTATATGAATAAAATATATAGTCAAAAAATATACATTCAATTATATAGTCATAATATCTTATGTAGCTATCACAAATATATATTGATATTTACACTTACGCGAATACTAGACACATACATTTACTATTATATACTGTAATGTAAACACTTTAACAAAAATGTCAATAGCTTTACAATATCACAAATGTGATACTTTAAAAGCAGCCTGCAGTATAAACAATAACACATGTTTAATGTTATATCAAGTGAGGTCCGAGTTTACGTCACATCTTGTGGGTATCTTTTTGTATACATATAAATAAATTTTGACTTTTGACTTTGACTTTATAGAATTTGTTACAAAAACCTATTAAGTCCTATTTGAATTCATACATCTGACCTCTAAATTTTCAACGGCAGTTTTCCTAATAACAGTTTTCCTTAATAACCTTGCCGAGGTACTTTGTCGCAGGTACCTCAGATGACGTCCATTTTCCAATTAAACATAACACGTGTAATTATAGTTAAGTTTAATTCCCGCCGGGGGGTGGCAGGGGGTGGAGGGGGCAAGGTTGCGGGGCGCGAGGGGGGGGGAGGACCGGAAAGATTTTTCAATTACCAACTTTGTGCCGTTCGCTCCAATCTCAGCTTGTAGAATAGTCTGACGCTATAGAGACTTCACTTGATTAGCACAATTACTGCTCATGGTGATTTTTAATATTATACATTGAAATAAAACAGTCCTGTTGGTCTAGTGGTCGTAAGTGTGACTCCTGAGGTTTGGGTTTAATACCCAGGTCGAGCAAAGTATTATTGGGTTTTTCTAAAGTCTCGTATCTCGCAACTCAGAGTTTGGATTCGTGTCTGGTTAATGGCAATAAGCTCGTCTCGCATATCATGGGAAAATATTTATGTACGTCAGTGCACCCCCGCACCTCGTATGTTATCCATATCCTAGTACATAATGTGATAAGTATCTCTGTCCGTCTGTTACCTCTTCATACTTTAGCCGCTGAACCGATTTAGATGAAATTTAGTATGAAGATAGTTTAACTAAATACATATTATGTTCACTTAATTTTTTACTAAGTGAACATATGTACCTATAAATTTAGTTAATGTATTTGTATGCATAGTTCTAAATCCGACGAAGACGCCGTGCGAGGACTGACAAACAAAAACTATTAATAACACTAACAGTAGTAACATTAATCAAACATTTTCAGGTAAACGTTTTAAAACCCTGACGTTCGCTACTCTGTGCGCTGTGGAATTCTTAATATCAGTGCGCGCTAACTACGACCGTATAATATTGGGTGCTACTGCTGGGCGGACCCCGCCCGCCCCGCGCCGCCGCCCGCCCGCCCCCGCCACCGCGTGCACTGCCTAAGGTTGGACACACATGCAGCCTGCATCTTACTATACTAGTCTTACTGTTCACGCATAATTTCCTTCAAGTAGGTGTCCGCTTCTAAAGCCCACAAGTAAGTACAATTATTACTTCGTGTAACAAGCAGAATGTAACATTTTATAGTAGAAGAATGGACTTACATTGTGTACTTCTGCTATTAAATCAAAAAATAGATTTCAAGATGTTATTTGGAATTGGAAATTGAAAATTGAAATTGGAATTAACTTTCCTCTTTATACAGATTAAATCGCTGTACTTTTATTACAATATCAAATATTAGCGTAAGTGTCATTAACTTCCTTATCTGATTGCATGGTTTTGAATAATTGAAAGATAACCTGCAATATTTAAAAGATATCTAAATTACTCATAACAAGAACGACCTACATGAAATTTAAAATATAGCTAATGCGAATATTGCGAGCCTATATTCTCAGCTGGAGTCCAGCGGCTGAGTGTTGCGTGTGCGGCGGTGTGCAGCCGGCCTAACGTCCACTAACGATTACACGCCGAAGTAAACGCTACTTTTAAATTGGATTCCGGCAACTAGCGCCCTTTGTTCAGCGCCACAAAGGAGCGCCCCAATTGTAGCGGCGCGACGCGCGAGCTCCGCCGCGCCGCCTCACGTGTAGCTCACAGTAACCGATACCAGCCACATCACCGTTAACATTACTTAGCTAGAGCCTCATTAAAACAAAATACACGAGAATAGCCCATCCCGCTGAACTGATGCGGTCGGCAGGCACCGCCTTAAGATTGTCCAGAACTGTTAAATTTATAGATCAATTTACGATGTGTGTGTTTATAATAACATTAAATAAAATCAAGAATGCTAGTATAAGCAAATACCAACAATATGTCTCAAGACTACATATTATTCAGAGGTTTATTAAAGCTTCTGTTTAATTGTAGAAATAAATAAATATAGTAATTAGTTGACGACACAACACTTTCCGACGCGTCATATTATAGGTTAAAAGCTATATATGTTTCAATAAAATAGGTATAAAAATATCTTTATTCTTTAAGTGTATTTTTAAATATCATAATAAATCATGGTTCCACAAAATGAAGGCGATAAGTTTCAAAAGAAAATCTAAAAACTGCACATAAAATACCGCGCAACATTCGGTTAATTACACAATATCAAGAGTTAAATCCTTAAGCCGCAGTAAAGCGTACATAAACGCAGATCCAATATCGGAACGGCGTTAAACAGCTAATAAAGAAGGTCATCTAATAAAGCGGCGGCACGGACCGGCTCGGCCCGGCACCGGACGGCACCGGCGTCGCTGTAAAATGCACTTAAATTTATGATTGTAGCGGTTTATGAAAGATTTAAGTTGTGCAGCTCTGCCGGCGGGCGGCGCGGGCGCGGCTCGCTGATGTTGACGATCGATCGTGACGATAGCTCCAACATTTTACTGACCTTAAGGTCCTGGGAATATATGCTTCCGCTTGTTTTACAGAATTTAAGATGCTACTGTGGTCAATGTTCAAAACGAGCAATAAAGTTAAAAAAATATGATAGCACATAGCATCCATAGGTCTAACTCGTTAGCTGTTCCAAGCGACAATGTATCTAAGAGGTGTGTATTTCCATTGAGTTGGTAGCGTATGCAAATAATAAAAGTGTATGAAATATAATACAGCACCGAATATAATTTCGTCTAACCAATGTTGATAGCTGACTAGAGATAATATGCCCGAAAAATCAATAAGACGTTGTATGTATGCATTTAAATACTATTCTCGTGCAGCATTCATCTCGTCGCCGTAATGAGTAGTCCCCCTCGCTAGTTAGGGGCAGCGCACACCGCACAGTGCATACATTAGGCGCAGTGCACACGATCGATACGCACCCCAGCGTGTCGGCCGGGTATTTGCATAAGCCGCCGAGATGAGATGCGCTCATTACATGGCGCCGCACCCCCCGCACCCCCCGCGGCCGGCGGCTGTGTCGATACGACGAGAAATAAGATATTCACACGTTTTACGAAATTTTGGATTTCATATCAATCATTTCACCATTATTGGGCACATCATTCATCAAATTTACTGTAACCTACGATTTGCATGTCACACAAAATATTTATGTAGTGTAACATTCGATTAGAAAAAATATTTTACTTGTAAAATATTTTATATTGTTACCTTTCGAAATATGGCTACAATATAACTTTGAAATAGAATGTCTTTTAATATTAGTACATGTTTTTAATTCAATAAAGAAAATAATGTTAATAAAATTCATTTCTATACGAAATAAAATAAAATTGTATTTTTCAATCCTATATCAGAGTGAATGATATCCATGGTCGATTTCATTTCAGTGTGATTCAGTGTAATGTGAATTTCTCAAAAAATAGTTCGCGTTGCGTGTTGTAATTGTGCCGTCGGAGCTCACTGCATGCATACCCGAGCAGCTCAGTGCATGCCATGTCACTCACACACAACAGTTTGTTACAAGTGAAACCGTGTTCCATGCGGCTTTAACTGATAACATCTGTTAACATGTTTTTGCGAATCACGTAATTACGTGAAAGAAATTACGAAACTGAAGACTTCAACTGTATAATTGTATTCCAAATGTATGTGAAGTAACGGTAAAAACAGAAGAATTTGTATTGAAACTCAATCAAACGAACGTATCGAGAATTTTTTGTTCAATTAATTAAGTACGGCTGAAAGTGATGCATCATTTGTATTCGTTAAGTAAACTACCAACAACGGTTATATGTAAGTATGCATATTATTATATGTATTTATCAAAAACGCAAAGAAACAGATATCAAACTTAACTAATTGATATCTCAGTCTGTAGCACATGGGGAATGTCGGTGCACTTCCCTCGGCAGACGCCCCCTGTCCCCCCACTGGTGGGGCGGCCCCACTCGCCGGCCCCCGGGGCGCGTAATTAAGCCTCTCGCGACACTTAGCAGCTCGGTACGGTAGGTCTGCCCGCGGGCCACTCATGTAAATGGACACTTTGCTCGATGGACCGGAGCTTATTGATTGAATGAGAGTGATTTTGAAGTTCATTCAGGTGTAATAAGTAGTCCTTTAACATGTTGTTGAGACAGTTTTATTTGATAAGTCATTTTCTACAGAATGCTCAACGTGCGCGATGACTTTAGGGTTTCATGTTGTTACCTACCTAATTTAAAGACCTATGTATTATTTACACATAAAGCAATAAAGAACTTTGAATTTGGGGTATAAAGGTAGATTAAAATTAATTTTGTAGCAACAATTATACGTAGTTTTTACTCGTGTGTGATGATATTTCTTTAATATAATTTGGCACTAATTTCCACGCAAAATAGATCGAGGAAAAATGTGTAACCCACTTACTAACATAGTTAGCATATCATCGCGAACTATCTACATATTGAATAATATTTGCCAGAACCGCTCAGACTTCCGTGATTACGTTATTATTTTCTATAATAATTCCTTAAGTAAACATACTGATATTCACTTTATACGTGCTATAACATATATAATGATAGGTTCTAAACTGTCTATATCACAAACTTCAATCACGTAGTTACTAAAGTAAGGATCATTGAATCAATTTAGGTGGCAGGGGGGGGGCGCCGGGGGGCAGTAGGGGGTGGCTCATAATTAGGCTGGCGGATTAGCCTCCAGCGAGGAAATTAACTTGAAACTGGATGGCTTCCGGGCCTCGGGACCCTATTTTAGAGGCTGGCAGACAATCGGCGACGCCATTACTGCGGCAATTAAGACAGGTATTCGATTGGCTCGGCGCGGCTGATTGAAAATATCTCGTGCGGCGGGAAACTGTGAGCTTATTGCATGCTGAGATTTAGGATTCCTACTTATTTGTTGTACTGTGTTGTATTGAAATTACAAAGATTTCACTATAAATTGTATTTTTCTTAACTGACTTCGACAAAAATATTTACGAATTAATATTTTTAATGTTTGTTACCTTAAAACTTTATCACATATGGATAATTAATTAATAATGAATTCATGTTTCAATTTTATTGAATGTACTTTCAATGTAAATTCTATCAATCAATATAATACTTAAAACTTACATATTCTCTATTTATTTATGATATAGAGACATGGTATGTCTTGGTATTTGTAGAAAGCAAAGCATGGTTTTGTTGATACTTGTATTATATATGTTAAAGATATCCTGTTTTGTCTTTGTGCTGTGAGTCAGTTCCGACGTAAGTATTAAAAAGCTAAAATAATGATGACGATGACTAACTTTGACATGAATAATGACGTTAAAGTACAATTCTTATGACCAAAACGAGTTGTCAATTAGTCATCTACAAAAGTAACTGTTGGTAACGGTAAGCTGGGTAATTAACTGTTAAGTTTTCATTTATTCACTTTCCTACAAAAGATATCATATTTTTTAAATGTATTTTGCGGCTCCTCATTTATGACTTAAAGGTCAAAAGGATTATTAATACCATTGTTGACGCCTCTAGGGATAATAATTATACTTTCCCTTAATATTACTTAGTTGATGTAATTTAAAAAACAATTTGTACGTCAAAATGTTAACTTTCTAAATATAAGTTAAGGTGACATCGGATAAATTCCATAATTCTTTGTGAAAACTTACGTAAACAACTCGTACAGTAAAGTTAAAGTTTAATCATTACTCATAAGTCGCCGATGAAGTTGTAATTGGAGTGTCAAAGTGAAAAAAGTGTCATTGCTCCAGAATATTTTGCACTTAATTTAAAGCATTTCCAAGTAAGTTAATTATTTAAAGTAGAAAACTGTCATATTAGTGTCAAATTGAACCACATGGCGTTTTAGGAGTGTATTGGTCTGTGCATGCCCTAATAAAAACGATGAAACATTATACTCGTAATATTGCACATTATTACACGGCAAGTCATATGTCAGTATAAAAGTAACTCATTTCTAGTACAATGAGCGTTGTCGCTTGTCGCGGGTCGGCGGGGGGCGGGGTGGGGCGCACGGGGGGCGGCCACTGCAGCCCGTTACCATGGCGACCGCCCCCGTCTAATCAATTGCAGAAATATGTACGATCCATTACCAACACAACGAGGCCTACCCCTCCCCGCGCGTCACACTGCAACTATTACCATGAGAGAGTGACAGAATGCGCTGCGAGGGGTCAACATATGTCGGTCGTTTTATACAGGAGAGCTCGGAGACATTACACACACTTGGGAAGCGAAGAAAAGATGTATAGAGCAAAAGTATCGACACTATTACGTCTAACTGAACGATTGTACGACGCAAAGAGTTCTGATGCCAATATATTATGCTCGCACTAAGCTGAGATTAAAGTGAACTACACTTGCAGCTAGCGGGGGTTTGCGGCCCATCACTGGCAAAACTTTATTTGCAAATAGAAGATAGGTACCAACAATTATTGTTGTTAAAAAGTTTTATTTTCAAGATTAATTAGTATAAATTCATAAATAAATATGAGCGTACCTAAGCATAATATTGGTGTGCTCGTAGCCCGTAGCGCCCACCGGCCGCGCTACGCCGTAGCACGCTCCTCCCTGGAAAATTAATTAGCCTTCATAAATATCCGTAGACATTTAATTACAAGAATAACTATTTCTATTATATAATTATTTATAGTATATAGTTATTGTTTATCTTGAAGCTATTCTTGCAATAGTTATAACAAACTAATTGTTGCAGAGTGACGCTGATGATCCATTGTCTGCTATCAGTTTTATTGTTTCCACGTCCGCGTGCGTGCCGAACTAACTTGGAACACTGAAGAAAATTAATTTGCTATTTTTATAAATCAATCAATACTATAATAAAGAGTAAAATGTCAATCATGTCGATAGAAATAGCAAGATATAAATATCTTTATTGCGTGTTAGGATTTTTTGATTCGCCATCTTGTTCCTATAAATAAATACACGTTATAGAAAAACAACTTTATAATAAGAATTTGACGTACCATTCTTTCTTTATAGTCTCCGTAAAAGTTCACGTAACCAAGGGTGGGTGATATATGTATCATATTGTCACTGCGAATTGCTGCTCACATTGAGAGATCAATTTTATGAAACAACAGGGAAATGAGCCATGTTGAAATCTAAAAACCAAAATTTTAGTAATCATAAAATGTAAGTGTGGGTCGCATTTTTTTCTTGGGGCCACTGGATAAGTAATGACGCGTTGCATCGATGCGGGGAAAGTAGAGTCAAATATTTTCTTTCAATTAGACTAACATTACTTGTATTTGTGAATTAAACATTCCAAAAAAATGGTATAGGCATTCCCACTTTTCCCGCTTTTTTAATTTAAAAGCCACAAATCAGTTTATAGAGGATACAAAGTTTCCTATTTCATTAACAAAGAAGCGATCATATCGACGGAGTTTAGGCTTACCTAGATTAGGCGCCCATACGTTAAAGCATTATGATATGGTATTAGGGTGCTAACACATCTGTCTTAAAAACTTTAGTCAGTATTTACCCACATCAGTCAGTTAATTATCATCTCACAGCGGCGTATTGCATATTTTGATTGTATGGTACCTGAGGACAAAGAAACCAAATGTTGAAACGAACTACGTTTGTATTATATTAACAAGTAAAGAGGTTAATTTAAAAATAACAGCTTTGATAGCCTAGTGGTTTGTTGGGTCAAAAGTCTCGGGTTCAATCCACACACGCACCGACTTTTCGAATTTATGTGCATATTTATGCCGTGCTCAAACGTTGAAGGATATCATCGTGGGAAACGCGCGTATGCCTGAGAAATTTTTGAAGGCGTGTGAAATCTGACACTAGACTAGCATGGTGGAATATAGACTAAATATTAATCCCGTGCAAATATGAGGAGAGCCATGCCCAGCAGTGGGACTGTAAAATTGATTGATGACAATAAAGAATTACTCATTGTAACCACGATCAGTAGATATCTATTGAGTAATGCGACGAGATACATAATTTGCTCCATCTCACTCCATTTTTTGCTATCTTGGGCTGTACTCATCCAGTCTTTGTTTGCAAATTTTATAAGTTCGTCTTGCCATCTTTCCAGGGGGCGGCCCCTTTTTCTTTTACCCGGGGGGGCTAGCCCATGTAGTAATTTTTCTAGTCCATCTCTCCTTATCATAACGTGCAATGTGACCAGCCCACCTCCATTTCAGTTTCTTGCTTCTTCTTCTAGTGGGTTAATCATCAATAACTTTTGTCTTTTCTCTTATTACGCTGTTTCGCTTTTTGTCTCTGAGTTTCAAGTTAAGAATGCTTCTCTCCATGGCTCTTTGGCATTTTTTCTTTTTTTCTTTTGTGTGCGTGTTATAGATCCAGGTTTGACTTGCAAATGAGAGGCAAGGTAAAAGACATGAGTCTAGGACTTTCTTTTTTAATATTATAGGTAAGTCAGATTTTAGAACTTCTTTATGGCTCCAGAACTAGTTCCATGTCATTTTAATACGTCTATTTAATTCATCACGGTGCCTTGATTTTGAGAAAGATATTTGTTTGCCTAAATATATGTATATAGTCATGAACATATTCTAACTGTCGACTCTCCACAAATATGGGTCTTTATATTTTAATTTTGAATTTTAATTAATAATAATAACGTTCTTTATTGTCTTTGAGTAATATAAGTTCTTTACATAAAAATTAAGTTATACATTATGCTAAATTAAGATTATAAGTGAACAGATATTTCCAAGACTTCTTACACTAGGCTGGGCCTGTCCTGCAGAAAGGTTCATTTAGCGATTCCAAGATTGTACAATGTTGGAGGATTGTTAGGTACTCGTTACTATTACCATTAAACAACAAAAAATATGTAATATTAAAAAGAGTATTTCATAAATTGTATTACAGTAGGTGTATTAAAATGCCCTCAATTTCTTTATGTTAGTAATTCTGTAGTTATTTTAGATTTTGCTTCCTTGAACCGTGAGACTTTTGGGATTGAATACGTTTTTGATATTATTGTAAACAAGAGTTTTCACCTACAAAATCATTTAAACAGGCTTAGTGTATATAAAATGAAATAATGTACTGATTTCTTATATTTACGCGAATATTAGACATTGAAATATGTCTACTTTTTACGGATTATGTTCTGTGTAAATCGGATTGTCAATAGTCAACGAAATGAGTAGGTGCATAACACGATACCACGGATCCAACCGTAATAAAAGCGTAAAATGCAATATTATGTATTTTACGCTTTTTACGCTTTAATATTGTAACGTATCGTTATATAGTATTTACTTTACATGTATGTTTTTTGTATGTTTAGTACTTTTTTTAAAGATACTATTCTTTAAATATGGTGATGATTCACAAGATAGATTTTTTCCACATATTTAGAAGAATTAGCCTAATGTCTGCATCGAGCTTGTGTGAATATCGTCTAAACAAATGGAGCAAGACGCAGCATACCTACAATTAACATAAATATGAGTGCATATGACAGCTAGAGGTCCTGCTCAGAGGGGATGGTTCCCTCCTCCCCCTCACCCCTCCCTCCCTCCCCCCGCCGTGTATAATTACAGCAGCCCGCTGCACTGGCACTCCGCATCAACACATTTCTCATATTGCCCGGCAATTATTGTCAATCGCCAGCACCTGCCGGTGAAGGCTGAGATTAACATCGCTTATTGGCGCACAATTAATCGTTTGTTTAATCTGCGGCCGGCGGACCGCGAAATTAATTATAGTAATTATATTTGTGGTGCCTCCGACCACACTAAGTGAGAGGTCAGCCATTCATTTTCTAAATACAACTTCAGTTGAAAGTAGGCGGTCATTACGTTAATTGCAATAAAGTAATTTATTGCTGGAGTTTATTACTGCTACAAGCAACATTTCCCGAAGACACAATTCCGACACAATAATTCATAGCTCACGACTGACGACCCTCGCCCCTTCAAAAATAACTCTAAAAAGGCGAGTACACTCCATTATGTGATTTAAAAATGATATTCAAAATCGCTATTAGGACCAAAACGAGCGTGGCCGCTATTCTATTACCGACCCTTGCTGGAATAAATTCCATCGAAGCACAATAATAATAAAAAAATGTCGAGAGCTTGTCGCGTGCAAAAGACGTGCGGTCACGCGGTCCTCCCTTGCAGCCTGGACCCCCCTCCCCTCCCCCTGCCGGTCGCACTCCCCGCCGCACCCCCGCCTCGCCCCGCGGCCTCCTCCTCGGCTCGCACCCTCGCAGCCACCCCCGCTCGAATATAATATGCATTATGCGAAATCCGTAACTCTTATGTCGGGTCCGGAGAATACCTTAAACAGCCAGTCAACCATACGATAATCGACTTTAATACACAGATAGAAGGTTGAAATTCAGTTCAGCAACGCAGCTTTTAAGACATTTGAGCGACGCTGGTCGGTGCGGTTTCCTTAGGGCGGGCGAGGCCTGCACTCTCAAGATAACGCCGGGTATTAATCATAGTATTATCGGCCGGTGGCGGCGTCTTTGTTATGACACCGCGTTATTGCAGTTTTTTCTCTATCTACCCTCGAGGAGCCGATAAACGACTCGAGAGTGAATTTTCCGGGACAGATGTTTTAGCAATCCAGGGAGAGATAGCGTGCATAACGTTACAATAAAACATTCACTATTATGACTATGACGTCACTCGATAGGGATAGGGTCACCCAGCACTCACATTTATTAAGTCATAAAATCTAAAAACCAGATAAAACGGGGAATGAATTCTCTAGTACCGATATTATAAAGTTTTTATTTAATAGGCGTGTCTGATATTGTCAATGATTATAATAGAAAGACATAAACATCGATAGACACTTTTGTCGTGATAAAACTATAGCAACAAACACAACTTTCTAAACCTAGTACATGAACAAACGAGACAAGATTTCTGTTGTCTCTGACACATGCCTGACAAAGAGCTGTATTAAAAAATGCTTCTTCACACTGACATGAAAATTGTTAACCGTTTAGCTGCACAATAGTTCGTTCCCATCATTCACTCCAGCTTCCAGTCAGTGACTTCACAGAGATAGCGAATGTTGCTTCTTCGGAGAAAACTCTCAATACGGCGCGAGATGACTGGCTCAATTGGAGCTTAAATACCAAGGGACAGGGCCGGGGGACGCAACAATTTGTGTATGATTAATGAGTGCGTCAGTCGCGGCCGGGAATCTGGCGGCCCGCGGGACCGCTTCCAACTATAAAACTTCTCACGCATGCTACACACGGAGCCTGCTGGTACCTGACATATAGTTGCCAAATCTGATATAAATGTAACACAATATCTATACATACAATATTCAAAATATAATATATATTTTTTTATTTGGTAATAGGCTCGCCCCCTATTTCATGGGACCTAAAAAATTACCAACAAATTGTAGGTCTACAGCAAATAAACCATTTAAAATTTTTATTAAAGGTTTTAAATAGAAATACCAATACGACTTCAATTGACGGAATTTATAAAGTATATCCTACAATTTACCATAAGAAATAGTTTAGTTGTATGGTAGATAAAATGCGGGTAAAGATCTAAAAAAAATATTTAAATACTGCCTCAAAAAAGCTATAAATCCCCCATTACATATAGGCGCACATTAATACTAGTGTAAAAAGTGACGAAATGTGTGTGTGTGTGTGTGTATGTGTGTGTAGCAGGATCATTTTTCACGTTTCATGAAGCGGCGGGCGTGGGGCAGTGGATTAAAATACATTTCGCTAGTCGTTGGTGATGGATGGCCCTCTCGGAGGAAAAGGGTTGCTACCCTCCCTCTCGGCCCTCCCTCCGGCAGCCGTTGTAAACGACCATGGTAGCTCGTTTGTATGTATATGAGAATAAAGAATTTTCATTGTGCTCGTTCGCTGGCAGGCAAATCAAAACTTGGCGTTATGGGCTTTATAAGTGATATTGCATTTCTTATATTAGATTTGACGAAACTATTTTATTCGTTACAAGCACCTAACAAAAGATTTTGTTTTTGTGGACATTGACGGTCAAAGGATTGATCAATTGATGTTTAAGAAAGCTATGAGGATTGTGTTGATAGAACAGCTCGTAAACAAAGCTATATCGCGCCGGCATTACGGCTGGCCAATAAGGAAAACGTATCAAAGTTAAACCCAATTGCGTAACAAAATGTATCGGATTGCTCACGTTAAAATGTCATGTCTTTTCCTGAAATCAACACCGTAACGTGAAACGTCTCTGAAAATAATTTCAGGCAAATAGAGCAAAGTGAAGGCAAATAACAGAAAAACGGGGATATTTGCGTTGTATCGGGGTGTGGGGAAAAAACGGTAGCTGACGTTTGCGATGTTTGTTAAACGGTACGCACACGGGCCGGCGCGGCGGCGCACACCCGCCGCGGACACGCCGCGTACACGCTGCGGACACGCTGCGGTTTGTGAACTGTTGCGATTCTATTGAATTATATTACATTCCCTTGTACTATTAATAGGAAGATTTTTATGGCCTCTTCATCCGTTCCAGACAATTCATGGAGTTTTGACTGGGAGACAACCCTTTTGGTGGATAAATAAAACCGATGCGAGAGTAACACACAAAACTGGAAAACATATCAAAAATAGAAAGGACAGAAAGAACAATTTAACTGTATATTTTATTTCTAATTCGGAAGTAACTGAAATCGGCTCTGGCTCTCCAGTATTAAATAATTTTGGGGAGATGACTTTACAGTCAGTGAACAGTCACCATATCGTATGAGGCAGGAGGCGGCAGTGACGGTGCGTCTGCACAGCGCCGGAGCCCGCGGGCGGCGCCGGGCGGCGCGCCGAGCTCGCCGGTCGCGCCGGATATTTCATTTCCTACATTAACCACGCGTAATGCGTGGCCGCTTGATGGCCGCAACTACCCAATATTTACACAATATTCTTTTGCAAATATTTATATTATCTAAACGGCTCATACTTATAGCTATACTGTCCCCTACTATTATTAATATTTTTTTAAATTACTTTCCTTATGATAAATAGATGTTTAACAAAATGATGGTGCATAGTCATAAATTATTACTTATGACTATCATATACTACACACCTATTTATTACAAAGAGATATTTATATTAAACTCAGTAGGTAAATTACGAATTTAAAAAAGCAGCTTTTTCACGACAAAGCTAGAAAACGACCACATTAATCATGTTGTAGGTAATTCTCGAGCACAGAATCAGTAGGTAGTCACAGTCAGCCAGGCAGCCGCAGCCACATAGATCATAGCACACAAAGGTGCCGCGCGCCGCGTGCCCCGCCCGGCACACGACACCGCGACACTCCGCACATTAGCTGATTGTCTGCCAACACCTCGCCAGCTATATTTGCGCACACGCCTTCTTCCGAGCTTTCACGCAAACTACTCACTTTTATTGAGATTAATTTATCGCTACTGAGTAATAGGAGACTCATTTCCGTTCGAGCTACTTAACTGCCAGTGTTTATAACGACACAATAACTATATTAAAAACTGTTTATTGAAGCCTCATTATTGTTGTTATTAATGTTTAATAGTTATAATTCGCTACATTAAGTGTATTGGACCTGTAGTACAACACTTGCCCCTAAAATTACAACCACGCAATCATTTTTTGTAGCGATAATTTCTACAATATTTACGTTAAATTATTCAAAGAACAATATTTTTTGATTATCTTACCTCTTAGAAAACTCACATAATATTTTTAATAATACGATACAATTTTATGTTAATCAAGACACAAATCTTTAAATTATTTTTTAGACTCAGCGTAGTAATTCCTGTGCAGATGTAATACGCACTTATAGCAAAGTATACGTGTTCACAATAAATCAGCGAAGATAACAATAACGGCACCAGGTGTGTGCGCTTGACACATTACATTTTAAAATACAGTTTTATAACACTCCAAAATATGTCGGAACAAAAAACGTGTCAAATGCTTACGTCGCGTGGCACCAACTAAACATGATTCTAAAAAACAGCTGCAACCGAAAAGGGTTGCGGAAGGGTTGTAACCCCTTTGGGTGAAAGCAACCCTTATTTTTTAACGGCACGTGTCTGTCAAATCGAGACATTGTAGGAACCCTTTGTATGCAAAGCGCCAATAAAAAAGCCCGGCGCGTGCATGCGCGTTCTGATTTTAAACTGATTTGAATATAGAACATTTACATAGCCAGTGCGGAGGGCCACCATTGGCCGGGGATCGGCGTACGGTCTTGCGCACTGCGAGCCTACGTAGGTTTTTTAAAGTGTCATTTTTAGGAGCGTGGCGTTTGATTCGCTGTCGCGATATGATATCGTCGGTAGGTATGTATGTAGGTTAGTTTGCATATTGTCTCGCCCTGCCATTGTGTGCGCTACACAAGGGATATACAGTTATACACGTTGCGACGCTGCCACGAGGAGGGGGCTCTACCTAAGGTTTTGCATACCGGACTCTATTTAAAGTAGACACTTATTGGTTTAGAGGATTATACACTAAGAATCAAAAATTTTTCAACAAAATTTTAAGTAGACGGATTTTAGATAAGTTGAAATAGGTATATCTTATCCGTATAGGTTTTGAAAACAGAATTTGAATTGTAAAGTAAGTAATTTCTAGTGCACTGTTTTAGTATCCCTTTTAGAAAAATATTAATTCTCATTTTTCTCTGCACGCGGATATTACCAATCTAACAATGCGTTTTAATAGCCTATACCTACCCGTATAAAATGAACAATTTTCATTGGAAATACGTGAGGTAGTTAGAGGAACACGGCTGGCCCTGGGCAAACATCACAACTTCATGTCGGAGAGAAACTATGAGACTCATTAGAGGGGACAGCACCCTTTGTACCACAATCAGACCCGCCAGGGGGCGCCATTATCGAATTGTTTAAAATAACGAGGGACCAGTCGTTTGTGTTGCCAGTTAGTCGTGCGCGCACATACATTATTACAAGATACGTTACGTCTATTTTAAAAACATTGTACGTTTAGCGATCGATATTTCAATAAAATCACAGTTCTCTGTGTCATAGCAGAGATTACAAAGGGCTTAAAATTTAACATAGACGCCTTAAGTCTACAGCAGGTTAGTGAATTTAAAAGTTTTTTTTAACGGAAGAACGAATCTTAATATGATTGGTGCTTTACGTCCCCTGCAGTTGTACATAACAAACAAATATAACATCAAAGGGATACTGGCAGGTTCTGTAGCAGAACGAAAACAAACCCTCTCCGGAACACAACACCTCCCTACTTCAGTTCCAATTAAATTCCGAATCAAAGTTCTAACGATCCACCTGTCCGCGATGTTCAGGAAGAGAGCGGAATTGTTCCAATATAAAGGAGCCACTGGGCTGTGCCTCTACACACATCGTTACAGCCTGTTTACACGGCTCAAAGATCACAAAAAACGGACCATTTGGTAATTAAATTGTGCCCCGGGGCCGGGACTACTGCAAACTTTAAGAGCAAACAGCCGCCGCTCGTATAAAATGTTGCTACTCTACCAAATTGCTCGTCAGCTCCGGCTCAAACTGTTGATCTAGGTAACTTCTTGTTACACTAATGCGACGACGGTTTATATACACACCGTGATACTACAATATTTCATAGTTAAATAAAATAAACGTGAAATACTCGAAGCATAATCTTTTTATAAAATCATTTGGCTAGTCACAATAAATGCTCATATTTTTGCTTTCAACAAGAATTGCGAGTAAAATTTAAGTGTAAACAGAATCCCCGACGTCGCGAGACGTCCAGCCTGTGGGGTGCGGCACAATACGAGGGGAGACTGACAGGCCTATTTGTTGTCACAGCACACATTCCACTAAACACACAATTTTGCAATTCATAGAAAAAGCAAATGATGTGAAATTTAAGAATAAAATTAGCTAAGACACTTTGTGGTGTAACAACATCAGTAACAAATTGGTACCCGATAAAGCAATGCTCTTAAACTTGCAATATTATTAATAGTTAAAATTAAATGAAATCAATTATTTAAGTTTTAATTATTTAAGTCGTTTCAAATATTAAGATAAATCTATTTTGGCACTTTTACTGCCGGCAGCTGAAGTCCTTGTTACTGTCAAGACTTTGCTCAAAAATAAAGTATTTTTGAATTTCACTTTAAATGCACCAGTTACGAGGGTGGCAATCTCTTAAAAACTCATCGTGCGAGGAACATCATTAACATATTTATTAATAGTTATGAATAACTAGTACCTACCGAAGAAATTAAGTGCATGCTTTCTTTGTCCTTGAGCTCTAAAGGTTGTTCACAAGCTGCCACCTGTTCCCTCTCAGCTTTAAGGTTCATTATCGCTAGCATCACCAGAGTACAGTTAGCTGGATAAATTATCATTAATTAGGAGAAAGTAGTAGGCAATGGAGTGTTGAGAACGCGCAAAAAAATAGTGTAATGTAAAATGTGTTCATAGTTAGCACGTAAAGGGCATTGGGCTTGAGTGACGTGTGTGGCGCTGTCACCTGACCGTGTGATAAATAATGTGTTAAAAACTAAATCGACCCGATAGCCATATTTCATGCCGAGTTGAGTGCCGACCACCTTGCCGGCTGGAATAACCGCCGAAACTTGGAGTTTCATTTAGTGTTTAAAATTATGCGGCAATTAAATTGCAAATAATGGAGGCATTCCTTGCATTTCGCCGGCAGTTCGCGTGTGGGAGCGTCTGCAGCACATTGGCAGCTCTCGGCGAGGCCCCGCCCGCCGGACGCCTGCAGCTATTCTACGCCAATAACTATCAAACACTTCGAATTAACACATGCATGCATTTTCACACTATTCATACTGCAAAGCAATTAGAATTCAAATTAATTCCACGCACAACACTTTTTAATGTGTTCACCTACACAGTTCATTTATAATTTTATTGTTGGCTGAAGCCGAACATTTTCTAACATTTATACAGCGCTGGCTATATTGATGGTGACTTGGTTTGAGGAAAATTTAAATCGAACTGCATGAAACTACGTCACGGATTTTTAATTCTGTACTTTTCTAGGTTTTTTGTAAATTATTACGTTTTATAACAATGTTCCATTTGCGTTTAGTTATGCATAGCATCAGTCACTAACTAGTAATTCATGGAAACTTAACTATCGTCCATCTAATTAGCTAAAGCGTGTTGTTTTTCCTGCGAGGAGGTGGTTCCCATTCCAGTTCCAACAGACGTTTTAATTAAAAGTTTCATTTACGGATATTCCGTTTTTCAACAAATTCTCTACAGTCCAACCCATTAACATTCAGTTTCACTGGAAATATTCATGATACACTAATTGTTTGATAAGAATTAAACTCCATTATAATTTGCATATAAATTTAGCTATAATGTGGCAAAAAATCTTCCCTAACCTACCGACAGATAAGTGTTTCTAAATGGATACAATCTAAATTATGCAGAAGTTAAACGTTTAGAAGCGATTTTGCATAAACGGACATGGAGTCTCAATCAAATGAATCGAGATTCAGTAAGCAGTCGCCATCTACCGGCCGCCGTTGTTGTGTGATCGTGCCGCATAATCAGCTGGAAATTTGCCTCCGCGATCAATTTGCGTCCATTACCGACGGGTCAGAGTTCGACGCCTGACGATCCTAATTGTGTACAGTTTTTAAAATCACCAAACAAAGTGAAACCGTCCTTGTCTCGGGGTGAGTAAGATTGAAAATGCAGATTGGTAGGCGCTACTTAGTCACATCAATAGAGATCAATGACATGCTTCAGAAATATGAATTTTATTTGGGAGCATTAAAGTTGAGAATACTTTGGTGTCGGTGTTCTCTTTGATATTAGTGATACAAGGCGAATTCGGCGGCGCTTCAGCATAAGTATGCTAATTCAGGCAATTGGGAGCTCGCTCGGCGGCATACTGATGATGTTAGAGGATAAGGCAGCCTCGACCTGCCGGGAAGGTCACACGCCACGGTTTGGGCACTCAATGTCATCATTCAATTGTATCCGTTTATGTGCCTGACCATTTCTTGATTAGTTATGACGACACATCTGATTAGAATGTATGTCATGCTCTGTACAATCGCACTCGCGTTCTGATTAGTTACCGTGACGTAATCGTGTGATTATAAACCTAAGATACATTCACATGTCTCGTTATAAAACACAGGTAAGCAGAACACATCATAGATATTAAAATATCGCTAAAATTTACTATTATAGAAAAAAAATACATTCTTAATTTCTTGATTATTTTCGAATGTATTATAATAAACCCAAACCAAAGAAAAGCTCGTGGCTAAGAATTTATTTTAACAAAATAATTTGCCTCTACTATAAATTTCTCACCTATCGTGATTGCGTTTACAAATAAAGGTTGTACCTGTTAGGCCATACATATATTTGAGCTGTGCGGGGATCGAACCCGCACGCTATCGATTATCCACAAGTTTCCAATATAACAAAATAATTAGTTACATAATTGCTTATGCTATCTTGCCCAAAAATAGCGAACAAGTGCAGATTAAACACGAGTGTAGAGGGTTCCGTAGGCACTGAGAACTATAAATCGAATTACTTTCATTACACTGCAGTAGAAAGTAGAAAAAAGGCCGTAAGTAGAAAGAAGTTTTAGATCTAGATCTGTCATTATTCTAGCCTAATAAGTTTTTGGGTAATTGGTAATTGTGATTTGCGGCATGGTAAGAACTAGTTTCAATAATAGAGATCTGATGATATAATGCGTGACCGTTCTAAACGAATCCAGACCATTCCGTGCCTCGATAACGTGAAGCCGTCGGTAGTGATGGTGGTAGAATCCCTAAGACCCTGACATAGAAATTCACCCTTAGAGTATCAGTACCTACTGGATATTTATGAGTTGTGAAGTTCGGATCATAGTCGCATTGTGTGCTATGAGGATATTTTTGAATCCCAGTTTTTACACCTCTGGTACATATTTAATTTATAGCAAACGAAAGCCAAATAGAGGGGCTTAAATGGAGTTGGGTACATGGCAAGGAGAAGAGATGATAGGTAGAGCAAAGCTCACTGAGTGGTGGCCAAGAGGCCATAAGCGTAGTGTTGGACGTCCGGCGGCAAGATGGGTCGACGATATCGCTCAGTTTGCGGGTCGAATCTGGACGAGATTGGCACAGAATCGAAGCGAATGGCACGCATTGAAAGAGGCCTATACCCAGCAGTGGGATCAGAAAGGCTGTGGATGATGATGATGAAACGAAAGCCAGTAAAGTCTAGCTGTAATAGCTCATAATGATTCCATACTATAGTGTACCTAGATGCGTAGAAAAAGAAAATTGAAGCTTTTTACCATGACATAGGTTTGACGTTTGCGGAAATGTTTGATAAATAATTCATTAACTTAATACATAGTTGAATGACCTGTCCTCTCATTACAAATGAAAATGTAATTTATAGACAGACTTCTTTTTAACTTTTTCTTTAATTTGTATGAGCCATTTTCTGTATTTTTCTAATACTCTTTTGCTTCAAAGATAAAGGGGAGAATAGTCTATCATAACAAGTTGGTACATTTGATATGTAACACAGTTTGTATATTTTTTTATAATTAAACAAACATATTATTTATTTAGGCAATTCCATATCAGCGAAATGCGGGCGTATATTTATCGATTAATTAGTACACCTCTAACTAACCCGTCGGGGACGACAGGCGAGATAGTATATCATATTGTATTCTTTATTCGTATATGTGTGCACCCGTCAATTACATCATTATCCGCCATTGTATCGTGCAGTATTTATAATAACAGACTATATAATTTTTATGAGTGCAATTTTCTCTTCGGTACCAGTTTTGTAACTCCATAAAACGCTGTGCTAATTGTAACATTAAGACAGATGGCAATGATAACCAGAATTGATACAAACAGTCTCGATAACGTATTCCTTGTGAAGACTTTAACTCCTCGGAAATTTACCTCGAGTTTCTCACACCGTAAGGTGTAATAAGAGTGTGTCAAAGCTGCGAGAGCCTAGTGGTGTCACCAGTGATTGTGAAGTCAAGAATCCTAGGAGATTCTCTTGATGGCATGTGAAGTTTGCCAACCGCACTAGGGTAACGTGGTGGACCATAGACTAATCTCTCTCTCTCTCTCTCTAGTATAATAATTTCTACAATATTACTTGGGGGCTACGATGCCAATGGGGACGAGTCAATACATTAATGTATGCTCAAAATTACTCTAACATTCCATCCCACTTGACCGTAGTCAATAGAATTCTGAAATGGTGCATCCGTTTTTTATCACAGCCATCATCGGAACTAGTCTCACCGCTCCAAATCGGAATGCGCCCTGCTACTGTTTTGTTTCGTGCCAGCTTTGTACCGTTAAATTTGAATCCGCGAGGCGGCGGTGCGCGCGCGCGGGGCTATCCGCGCCGGCCGGTATGCGCATGCGCGTTGTCGCAGACTGATGGATGACAGCTGACGGCGGCGCCGCAAAGGACCAGGGTCGGCGAAAATATATATAATATACACCAGGAATGCCATATATTTTTAATTAGTCTTCTTCAAAGAGCTAATGCGACGTGTAATGGATTTCAAATTGTCTGCTCTAGGATTTTATAGTCTATACCTAAAAAAAATATTAATGGGAACTTTAGAACACGACTGTATATAAATACAGATAATGTTATTAATATATGGAATATATCCCTTAAGCGAAACTTAAGGTTTCGCTTAAGGTATATATTCCAATTAGGTCAATAATGCCATTTAGGTCCAATAAGATGAATTCTAGCCACGCAAAAAAATGCCTAGACATTTTTTTCAAAATCTAGCACAAGGAATTGTAACTGCTGGCAGTTGCTCGTGTGTCAGGCACCAGTGACCAACACTCATTTTACTAACTACTCAGAGATTGGCATACGTCTTATAAATAAATAAGTTATTCAGTTAGTTAAATATAAAAGTTAAATAAATAAATAATAATAAACATTCCTGGACATTATGACACACAGCGCAATCTAGTTCCGTGCTAAGCAACGAGGCTTGTGTTACGGATACTAGTTGGTTGATATACTACATAAATACTTTTTTTGTGCATACATACTTATCATAGATACATACATCCATGACTCGGATACAAATGTTCATGCTCATCACACAACCATTTGTCCTTACCGGGATTCGAACCCGGGACCCATGGCACAGAAAGCTGTGTTAACTACCGCTGGACTAATTGGGTCGTCAACTTTGTCAGTTGAACTTTGATCAATCCAAATTAAAATGCAGTGTATTTTCAAATCTTTAATATTCCTATTTCAGTTAAACCGTCATAGAAGATGTCTCACTGTCCCAATGGAATCTTTATTCATATACGGCAGAAGAACTTCTACCCAAATCTATGTGATTTCCTAGAGGCAGGCGGTAGCCCTGGCGATTCGGAACTCATTAGACATTCGCGGGCAGGCCGGGCGGCGCGGCGGCCAGGCCTCGTCAGATCTTGCGGTGCTCACAAAGATGCCGCCCGCAGCCACCGCATCTTACACACCGCCACGTTTAGCGTAATACCGTGCAGCGTAATATGCCGATATCAAATGATTAATCATTAGTATGGTAAGCATTATACGATATAATGCCTAAATTGTAACATTACTGAAGCTAGACTGTAATTGACGAGTCCATTTGCGCAATAGCTGAGCGATCGGCTTGTGCGTCACGTGTTACAAGTGCGATCTACGCACGGAACAAATATTTGTACGATGTACCTACAGGTAGTTCAGTTGTTTTTGTAAATGCACGACACGACAGAAGAAAATCTTGGTATGGGGCAACGTTTTTTAATGAATAAACAGTAAAAAAAAAACCTTAGTGCTGCAGCAATACATTAAATAGGAAATAATGTTATGAACATAATGGTTTAGGCCCCCACGATCAAGACTTACATACAAGTTATACAACCACGAAAAATGTACAATCATCATTTTTTAAATCCTACTATTGTAAGGTGAAGGTTGTAATTAGTTATCATTTTAACTCATGTGCATAACTCTATATACGTACCTCTGCAATTTAATTGATTAGGTATAGGTGCCGTCACGAGTTTAGAGCGCTCGACGAAAGTAGTGGGGAGACTTGCGCATGTCGTACACTCGTGCTCACATAATATATCGCTGGCCCCGGGCAATAAAGCGGTAATATCAAAAAACGATTTTTACAGGAGAAATAAAAGAAGCTAATTTGTTTATAGTGCAGGGTATAGTGCAGGGTATAGTGCAGGGTATAGTGCAGGGTATAGTGCAGGGTATAGTGATCCAAAACAGGCGTCCAAAATGTTAAATCAAAGCTATTTTTTTTACCAATTTAACCTTTTAAAAATAATTGTAATAGTATAAATAATTGAAAAAATATATAATACTAACTATAGACGGTATTGTTTGAATTGCAACATCAATAATGACTATAAATACACCAACCACTGAGATTGAGGACTGTAAGAATATAATACGACGTATTTTCCGCTTTAGATCTCGAGCATACCAGCCGATTACCACCTTCTTCAGGGAAATTTATCTTGTGATTACTTCGTATTAAATGTTTACAGTTTATTGATATAGTACGTTTATTTACAAAAACGCGGTTAAAATGTATTACTGTTACTCTTTGTTTCAAAATGTAGTGCAATGATGTTCACCGGTTTTTTGTGTTTTGTTTCATAGAGTAATGCAATAATACATTTTTAGTT
Source organism: Craniophora ligustri (assembly GCA_905163465.1). Classification (NCBI taxonomy): domain Eukaryota; kingdom Metazoa; phylum Arthropoda; class Insecta; order Lepidoptera; family Noctuidae; genus Craniophora; species Craniophora ligustri. Next base: position 15,686,711 of record LR990962.1, on the reverse strand, counting down.
GTAAGAGAATTTTCCATGCAATAAAGCTGTTATTGTAATTTATTCTAAAGAAATATTAATCTTAAAAAAATTAGATGGATGCGACTGGAACTACTTGTTGAAAGGTAAAAGGTCAAGACGATGAAAAAATACGAAAGCAATATGTGCGTAAATGTACTTTGGGCGATACACCAATACGGCGCCGGCACTGGCCGCTTCACCCGCCGCACACCGCACACCCCGCCAAACGGACCCAAAAACTGATATCTGCGCATTCAAGGCCAGAGCTCTAAACTCGTGACGGGACCTATAACACCTCATTAATTGAAAAATAAATTTCAAAGTAATATCTACGTCGATAGAAAGAAATGGTTTCTTAAAAATATACCCAAAAATGTCAGTGATTTGATCGTAATCCCGTATATAAGTCTAAATAAACAAGAGTGAGAAATTTCGTGCAACTAAAGTTAGACAACAAGAGTTCAAAGCCTATCAGAGTTATCCGAAGTAGTTACCTCGATAGAGAGGCCGATAATGGGAAGTATTAATTTGTTATATTTCATTTCTACGAAACCTACTAACCTAAACAAAGGTTTCTTTACAATTATGATTGGGTAACTAAAGCCGATTTTATCGGCCCAGGACCATGTAATGTGCCTATAATTAAAAAGGAAGGAATGAAACTCATAAGGTCATGAAATAAACTAGCGTAGCCGTGCCCATGCCGCCCGTGGACCGGCCCGGCTGGGGGAGGGGGGGATATTCCAAGAAATTGCGCGTGCGCGTCTCAACGATCATAAATCCCTAAGAGGAATTTGGATATAGATAGCACTAGCATGTAACGTGACTGTAGGTAAACAAGATAATGTATTTGTTTACACATACATGTTTTATTACTAGAACTTCAGCTTCTAGAAGACATAAAAAGAACAGAATCTCAAATATAATTTATTGAAAGAAGGCCAAATTTATTGCAAAGACTGTATATATAAACCTAGACCTAGAAATATACACATTAGAACACAGGGACTGCACAACCTGTCTTCTTCTAGGGCAGATAAAAATCATAGATATTTGACTGAAGGATTAGGCAAACTTATACTAACGAAGACCACAGTTCACCGGCTTTTATGACCCACGTAAGTTTTTAAAAAGCCATGCTGGATTTAGGAAGCCAGCCCGCAACAACTCACGCTCATACTGCGAGCTACTAGAGTAAGGACCCATTTAAAAAAGTTAAAGGAATACTATGTATCTTCAGCAATATCAGACGGCTTTATTGCAAAGATACTTCAAATCTTTATACTACGCCATAAAATTATGTGGACGGGTAATTAGATGTGCTGCGTTGTCGAGATTGTACTTAGTAAGACTCAGATTTATACCGTTACCAAATCCTACCCAAAAAACCCATTACAGAAACAATAAAATGTGAGGCGAGACGCATCAGTTACACAGTCCGTCCCGCGCGGAGCATGCGCAGCGTTTAATTGTGTTTAAGAGTAATTAAAGCTATAGTTTATCTGTGGTGCGGCACCGACGCGGTATCGGCACGACACAGCACGCACGTAACACAGCTATGTACCTATATGTTGCAGCTCATTTGAGAGATCTAGTTCGTGTAGATGTGTAACCGGTTGGTAGCAACCGTTTGGCAGTAAACCCATTTGAGGCTAACTTTAGATCATAAGCCCACCCATATAGCTTCTTTGATATTTTGCAATGTTCTCATAAATTACCAAATTATATTTCGCAGGTCACGAACTCTTTTATAACTATTATTCATTCAAAAAGTCCCAAGGCAACACACAAAAATTATTTAATTGGTCTAATGTTTAATTAAATTAAATTTGCTAAATACTTAGTTACAATCCAAATTAAAATATAGTATTTACTCTTTTTAGATGTAGGTAAGTACATTACCAACTACGCAGAAACGTACTTTCCTCCCTGTACCTACCTATTAGGAAGTTTATACTTGTTATGCAACTAGCTCAAAGAAATAAATAGGGTGAGATCAGATTGAAACCACTTAAATAGGTAGGTATTATGGTGCGAAACAAGTGTCTTGTCACGGCGTAAACACTTAATGATACAGGTGCGAGACAAAACAGTGAGAAGCACAGAACACGCTGAGAACAAAACACAACAACAGACCGAGACAACGTACAAATTAGTTGTATCTCGCGCTATATAATATATTGTAACAAAAACAAAATCAATATCTGTACTCGGCGCAAGTATTCGGAAGCCCAGACATGTTTATCTATGAGCCCAGCGGGGCCCCGGAGCGACCACCGCCGAGCCAGCCCGCGGCCCCCCGCCGCCACACAATATGCTAATAATTGCCTCATAAAAACTGCTGATATTTCACTCGAAGCACTTTATACAAATATGGTCAAGATAACTAGCAATAACTAATAAGCCATCGGTATTATACTTTCACGTCACAATCATTATTGTACCTACAATATAAGCTAAGCTGGAGCATGCAGACAGCATGACCAAATAGGGATAGCTTAATGGCGCCAAGTTCTTGCAAAGCTTAGTTATATGACCATGGATTAGAATGTGTGAAATTAGGAAGGAAATCCATCCATAATTATGCAGAGACTGTGAACGTAATACTTCTTATTTCATAGGAACATGTTGATTTGAATTCTCATCTACTCATTAACTAGCCCACGATTAGGCACGGGGCTGCTAGCCAAACCAGAGGAAAAAGGCATAGTAATTATAATTATTATTAGTCCATCATGCTGATCGAAAGCAGATTGGAAGACTTTCAGTACCCTCGAGAAAATCTCACAGAAAAAATACTTGGATTCTAATTCGAGTTAAATGACTTGGACAATAATGGACATACATATAACTTGATTTAACTGCACTCTCGTGGATATTCATTTATTAAATGCATATAGCTATCGTATGCAATTGTTGCACCATCATAGACAAACAAAGTACCGAAATACCTTATAAGGATTCCATATTCAAACTGGAATGTTGATTACATTTACAAGCAAATAAAAAGAAAATATTCATCAAAGGAACACATAAATAGATTGTATCCCGCACGTCATCAATAGGCACAGCGTCCCCTCGCGACAGAAGCTGATCGGACGTGCAATAACAGAACAATGCAGTGAATGCTAAGTTACCCCCGTGTGAAGAGACGTGAGGTCAAGCGCGGGCTCCGAGGGTGCCCCGAACTGCCTAACTCCGCACATATGAGATGACCCTCCCGTGAAACAAAATATTCAGTTTGAATAACTTAACACACGCCGGGTATTGATCATCGCGTCTCATGTATAAACAAAAGTTCATCATTACTAATTTAAAGTCATGGCAAGTTCACGCCATTTACTCGTACGACCCTACTTCTTAGATAGGCGGAAATCGCCTAAAAAGCAATTTAAAGAGATGGTATGTAGAGCATTTTAAAATAATCCTAGTATTTAATTAGCTACGCAAAGAAAGTTTTGGAAAAAAGTTAAAAAAGGGTTCCTAATTACACAAAAGAACTGTAAACTATCCAGTGATGTTAATTTGTATATCATTATGTATATTTTAAATTAAACAGAAGAATTTATTACCTAATCGTTTTAACTAAAATCATCATAACTATAATAGGTAAATAAAAAATAAATGACGATTTTCCATAAGGTGCAGACTGTTTGACTTTCCTCAATTACTACATAAATAGAGATGATCCTTAATAATGAGATAAAATATAATATATAGATTCATGTCTCACTGTAGGTACCCCTACGAAAATAATAATATACCCACACATTCGTCGGCGGTCCCCTCCAGTATCTACGCATAGTTACTAGTGCAAAACTTAAATCCAAACATACATAAAACATGTCATACGTTTATCTTGGCGGGAACACGCGCGTGAGATAAGTCGCATCAATTTTTTCGGCCGCCGCTCAAAATCCCTCGGCGTCGTCGACTGGCCGCTAAAATATTCCCTGGTTTATGCGCTGAATAATAAGACCCTTACCACAGGAGCTGGACAGCGGAATAATGCATAATATAGACGTTTTAAAACGTAAATATCTACTTAAAGAAACCAGGTGAATTTGATCAATCATAATTCAATTACACAATGAAAGAAGACTAAATAATATTGATAAAGTATTTATTGCTCAACTATAACTAATAATTATTACGAATAGTTTCGACACAAAGAGTGCTAGATGCCATAACTCGAGACCCGAGTAAAAACATACTGTATAACATATAGGACATATATATGTGCATAATTTATAAGAAATGGGTGGAACATAGATGTCACATTATTAGTCAATTCTGATTTCTTGGTAATATACACCACTATAGGAAGATATAGATACCTGTAGGTACCATTGGGTTTTATAACAACATAAGAATACAATTACGGCAATACCATAAGAAACGTGTTATCGCAATCGGCTCCCGGTTTCACAAAAACTGTACTGAAGAAGCTTTAGCAAAAAAGTGCGGCCGTGTCGCTGCGGCAAAAACGTCGCGACTTACCAAATGATGTTTATTGTATGAGTCGCTGAATTTCAAGTGTTTTTTCAGCTTTAATGGATTGCGTGCCGTCTCCACCCCTAGCTGGACCACATAAAAAATGATCGCCAAAAACCTAGTATGTGTTTACTTAAACGGTAGGTTGATAAAAACATTCCAACTCGATATTTTTATACTTAGGTACTACTTTTAATAAGAAAGATCAGTAGGTACATTGTGTAGGCACGGGCACATTCAAAATATACATGTTTTATTTATGAATAGGTATTATTTCTGAATGCCTAACGTCTTCAAAGATACCGTCACTTCCGATCGTAAATCAGTGCTCAAAAATATTCCATGTATGTAGGGCGGCCGGCGGCCTACAAACTACAGCTATACGAAGATATGTATTAGATAAGCGATATATTCCGCTCGGTTAGGCTCGGCCAGTCACGGTTCAAATATTAATCATGGAGTCGTTTCAGGCCTCGGGAAATTTCATAAAGAAACTATATGTTAATGGAATGATTTGATTGCCCTACTGCACAGTCATGTCGAGTCAGTCGGTGGCTTCGTGTCAAGCTGTAATGCCTATAAGTTAGTTAGATATTCGAATGAGAAAGAAAGAGAGTGAAATATAATATCTAGGTCTTTTACACGATATTTTCTTTTACACGATTTACACGACTTACGAAAATTATCTGATGCATTTGGGATAATGATATCTATGCTACTATCGGGAATATAATCTTGGAATGTGTTATCTAGAAAGTACCTATCATGGGAAATATTTACATACACACATACCCGTGGTTATTACCAGGGTTATTACTTAATATTTGATAAATGTCGGCAAAATCGTTATAAAACCATTAGGTGTGGCGCATGGCCAATTTTGGTTAGGAGTTCAAACGTACGTAGGTTCGTACAAATATATATAATAAACAGAGTGAAGGAAAACTTAGTGAATATATCATTAATTTGGACCTAATGGCGATATCACGTCACGAGGAGACAAAGAGACTCATCCATCATTTACGGCTAATGCGCCGAGGACACTCCACAACCCTTTTACTGGAGATCACTTCGGTCGCATGTCAATAAATAGATCAGTCATTCACCATCATATTGCGATAGATACCGACACAGAAACTCAATCAGATAGGTAACTATTACCTAGCTACTATATTGGGGCTGAAAACAGATCAAAAGCTACGTTGGCCCAAGTAATTGAATGAAGATCAAGGTATCATACCTTCATTTAAAACCACAACAAACAGAATGGTAACATTTCCCCAATGTTTTTTTTAAATAATCAAATTGCAACTTAATTCCTATGAGTAAAAAGCCAACCAACTATTTGATTCCAAATATAATACATGTATACAGCAATTCGGAAATCAATTGCCTTACAAAGTTGATCCAAGAATGTATTCTTAGTAAGTTTGTTACCATAAAAATGTACAACCATTCTTTAACAAGTCTTCCATTTGGGCTAAACGATTTCCGATTAGTCTTCATTGATGCATTCCACTGTCAATTGATTAGGAAGATTAATCGGAAAACAGGTTGAGTGAATGAAACTTCGTCAAATATTTCGAACGACATTTTTATAGTATCTTTCTTGAGTATGACACCGTAATACTTGGAAAAAGATATTATAAACGTTTTACGAAGCCTAATTTCAGTGAAACACGGTCCGACATAACCTCGTTTATGTCCGGAGGTTATTGTGCACTAAGCAAAATATTATAAAGCAGTACTAATGCCATGATACGTCGCCGTGAAAAGACAATAAAACGATTTAACTACGTGACGCGCCGCGGCCGCTCTCGCTATAACCACGGTGGACAATATCCCATACGATTTATAATGTATCTCTTTTTATTACCATAGGGAGGCGAGTGATGTAACCAGCCGAACGATGTTTTATTACTTGCAAGCCATCGTTTTATTTGCTTTATGTATTGTTTTGAGATACATGCCATTATATAAATAAAACCAAGACTGTGTCGCGGCCTCTTGAAATATTGTGTCAATAAAATACGTACATAAGTGAATATAGTTTAATTTAATTCTTGTAGAATATAGATTAATTTCTTGTCTGTATTTCGGAATTGAGAGTAGAATAATTATAAGAGGTCATTCACGTTTTACAAGTATCAAATGATTAGCGCGTGTACTTGGTACTCGCTAGCATAAAGCAATCATATTTATTTGTTTGGTGACATTTGACGTAATGACCGGTGTAGTATTACAGCCGGTTTATGTGCTTTCAAGATGTAGCCGTAATAGTAAAATGATCTTAATACAGCATAAACCTCACATTACTTTTGTCGGCGACGTCCGGTGGCGATAATTCGACATGATATTGCACTTACTAAAACATTTAACTGCCATCATTTTAGCCTGGTCTTGGCCAAAATATCTAGGTATAATAACTAACAAAAGCTTTTATTAGGAAAATAGGTTTAGTAGATAGATTCTACACTCTTACAGTTCTTACAGTTCTAAACCAATATACCTATTGGTTTATGCCAGTTAGTGCCTTTGATGTATAACGACTTTTCATTGATTTTATCACGGTATATTGTTTTTTTTTATGGTGATAAGGGGACAATCTTGCAGGCGGATCACCTGGTGGTAAGCGATCACCGCCGCCGATGGACATTTGCAATACCAGAAGGCTTGCATATGCGTTGCCAACCCCTGCAGAAACCGTTTAAGTTTCTAAAAATAGAGAATTACTAAACTGTCAGCAAACGGAATGCCTATGCTGTCAGAATAGTTACTCCCCAATGAGCTCTGGTAACCTTACTCACTCACAGAAATACAACTATTGTTGATTCACTGCGGTCTTCTGTAAGGCGGAGGTACTTCCCCAGTCGGGCAGCTCAATTTGAGCGAGAATTTTCTCATTTTGATTTTGTAACCCTCCAAAAGGAGGAGGTTAGATATTTCACTAGCTACTTTTGTTGTGTATTTTAAGAAGTCAGGGTTTTCTTTTAGGGTTTCTATGTCAATCAGTCTGTCTGTATATACATATGTCCACCGCATAACTCAAAGAAATAGTATGGTAATAGAAATTTGTAATCTGTAAGGTAATAAAAAAAAATGATTGAATTTTCGTTTTTCCCATCCATGTCGTTGGTCATTAAAAAATATTGCTGTCGTGTGTACACCAATGCTCGTTTACAAAATATGACGACGGTTTTGATTGGTTAAATGCTAATTTATGTAATCAACGGTCCAAGGTAAATTATTCGGAATTTATAAAATCACGACATTAGTTAAAAGACAAGCCATCGCAGCTATAAAACTTTAATGTTCAACCGACAAGCCATTGCGACAACTACGCGATATGAACATTTTGGGATTGTATTGGGAATTTCACACATAAGCAAATTGTCACATAATTATACAAATGCCCAGTACGGGTTATAGGCGATATATGACATATATTCGTTCTGTGCGGACATCGAAGTGGCAATTAGTGATATATAAACCGATCGCTTCGCCACGTCGCGCGTCGCCATCAATTTAATTGGTTAAGTTTTTTTTTAAATTAGCGACTGCATGGTTATTTATAACAAAAACAATAAGATATTCATTTAGAATGAGCATTTAGAAGTTATAATCAACGGATAGTTAATTATAAGGTAATTACGCTATAAGTAGTAAGTAGGTAGGTATAAGGCATAACCGCGTCTTGTATATATCAAATGATGCAATAAAAATATTTATTCCCTAATGTAATTGACCAATAAAAAACATTATATAGTTCTCGGTTTTTATTTTCGCTTAACAAAAGCTTTCAAATTGTGCAAAGTATTACGAACAAGGGCGGGGGCGATGTGAAATTTTAACTAAATCCCCATCGCTAACGTTGCAACTGCAAGGGATAATCGCCTCAGTTCCCAGTGTCGCGCCGAAACACAATATTACGGCATACTCGCCTTTCTCACCAACACAATAAAGATTTCGTCAATAGCATGTTTAAAATAGCCATTGAAAAAAAATATTCCTTATTCGGCAATCGTCCTGAGCTTTGTGCTTACATCAACTTCACACGAGTAATGGTCACTTGGAATATCGGCCCCATTGTTCGTTACACGATATTTTTCACTAACATGGGGTTTTTGCTGAGCGCGCTTAAATGAAGAAAGTAAGTAACTGCCCACAGGATAGGGCGTGACAAAAGCTTTAATAACCAATAAGTAGGAGGAAATAGATTTAAAGTCCCTATTATGAAAGGAATTGTAATAATAAATTCGGCACAAATTGTTAAATAAATCCCAATCACAACATAAGCCCCACTTTATACGGACCACATAATAAAGAAAATTTTAAGAATGTTAAACACAAAACAGAGTAACACGATCCCTTATTCCCTACGCCCAACATCGGCGCACACCTCCGCAAATCGTAATCCTCTTAGAAAACATTTCCAATTTAAAAAGAATTCCTCTTATCCCTCCGAGGAGGGCACGCGTAAAAAATAAAAGGAAAAACTGTGTGACACGCACTACACAAGGCGGTAGATATATAACACGGTTTTTCACTGGGCCCCTCGATTCCTTACAGGTCGCTTCTTCCGTCGAGAAAGCATCTATTGAAACTCCACTCAGGCCGTGTTAGCTATCTATTTAGTATAAAAAGGGTCGAGAATTTTTCGAGATCCTTTTTTATCCGAAGGTGGGCGCCCCCCCACGCCGCCGCGCCGCCGACCCATACTGGCCACTCGTTAACCCAACTATGGGACTATACTAATATTATATATGCAGGACTCTTTGTCGTTTAATCGTTAAGGAACTATTTCGGTTTCCTCAAACATGAATCCTAACACATCTTTACAAACAGAATGATCTTGATTCATCGTCAAAATAAATATTCGTGCAGCAATAAATTCAACATGAGCAATTTGTGATTTGTGTATCCCCCTGTACGCCCCGACCCCAGAAGCAGAAGCGGGCCGGCCCCCGCTGCCTCCAGCATCAGTTCAAATATTTAAAGGGCGGCTGAATTTGATTCCATCCGTTTGGATCGCGTCTAGAGCGGTCCGCAATTGGATCACACACGCGGTTACTACGGCCCGTCTCCCCGAACTTAAGAGTTATTTCGCTAAAATCAACTTATCCAAGCAAATTTGATTTCTATAGCCTTAAGTAAACTTAAAGTTGTTTCAATTCGCCTCAATGGTTGTACAGTGGCGGATTTATGACTTACATTAAAATGAATGATTCTTTATGTATAATTAATTAATAGAGCTTTAAGGCAGCAGCCATTTTTATAGCAGCCCAACGGCCATTTTTATATAATCTAGTAAACTTATTTCAATCATTTAATTTGGTTGTTGTGTGATTTTGAATGACTCTAGGATATTAAATAGGACATTATCTTATCCAAGCTGAATGTTACAAAGTACAGATAGCGGTGCCTAAGTTCTAAATAAAATATTTATTTTATTGGTCCTACATCAATCCCCGAAAAAGAAATAGGAAATATCCGTGTTGTACATACAATCCACATAAGACGAGCGGTGCGCGCCTGGGGATCGGTTAACCCACGTTACACGACGCTCGTCCCCGCCGGACGATTTCGACTTTCCACAAAGAAAATAGCAATCAAAATTTGATTTACCGCCACCCGCGGCCATACATCAAACCGCTCTAATCCGCGGAAAGAGAGAAAGCCTAAAATCTAAGGGGATCCGACGTCGCTGTCGAATTGAAAATCCTTGCGGCACGAGCCGCCTTTAATATTTATGACCAAGTAAAAAATACGCACGAGCCTATGAATAAATATGCGAGAAGTGTCGGCGGCGGCCGGGAGGGGGAGGGGAAATAACTCAGGAAGTAACAGCGATCCGCACATACACTTACCATCCTACATATACATCGATTTTTCCCATTCATCTGCACTTAATACATAATATTTTTGAATAAATAAATATTGAACACAATATTATATTTCGAAACCGATATCTGATAACTCATAATTATGTTACTCTAGTAGCGCATCCAGATCAACCAATATAATATTTAAATTAGTCAAACGTAAACCCACGACGAATACAAATAGTAATCCCGTCAAGTGTTGATGCTATGAAATCCTTGCAAGCTGTCGATTAAATTTCTGTTTCACCCACGAAGCCAGAGTACCACATGCATAACAAAGTAATATGTAGGCATACAGTTCACCTTAAATGCCTTTAATCCAAACTGGACCTTGATTGTTAATGGAATAAAAAAAAACTATATTAATTAAATAATAATTATACATTTCCAGCATAATTTATTATACCTATATAATATTTTTACCATACCAATGTATTTATTATTTTTCAATGTCTCTCCATCATAGCAGTACGAATAGTCATTCCATATTTTGGAGAGTAATTATGTGCAAATTGCTTTATGTAGAAACTGTTTTGGATTATTTATTTTTTATGTAATAGGTAACAAGTCATTTGTCTGTCATCTGTCTGTTGGTTTCCCAAATCAAATAATTTCAAAATAAATAAAGCAAACAAAACCGAATGAATAATATATTTAGACCCTTCAATAAATTCTACCTCTAATTAAAATAAATCACTTGTATGACAAATCGCAACCGGAAGTACGAAATAAAGTACCACCTAACCGCCACCTGCTGTCTCAAAGTAACTAGATAGTCACGGTATCAAGATATAGCAATAAAAAAATTACGTAGAAGAAACAAAACTAGCATCCCCTATCGGCAATTTTGCATTGAGATCGATCGCCAGGGGGCACGGTGCGGAGGGACCGGTGAGCGATGTCGCATTAGGGAGTTTGCATGGGGTCACCGTAAGCCGTTTCCGATAAGGCCCCCCGGCGACAGAGTGTTTCGGACTTTCGGCATTTCGGCTCAATACTCGCTTATCTGCGTGGCACACTCGCCTGCAATATACGTGAGCTGAATAATGCATTCGTCTGTCCACCACTCACACACCAAATTGAAATTATTTTCCTATAATACATTATTGATTGCGACTATAGTCGCACGTTCCATAGTTCGACGTGGAGTCATGCTTGTTCGTCGGAGCAACTATTTTATACTTGTGTTTTTATAACATTCAGATGAATTGTATAAGTATTTAACTAAAGCTTTTAGCTAGCTGTTTACTTCTTCCAGCCTCGAAAAGATGAAGAAGATATTTAACAGAATATGATTATTATCTTATTTTTACATAGCACTCGGACCTAGTGTGATTTTGTTTGTCATCACAAACCAATTAACTGTATGGCATCGTATAAAATACGTAAACAAGCGACCACTAATTTTTATATAAAAGGTCTAAAGAACTCGTGGATTGTCTTGATTTGGTTTATAGGTACGCGTATATTTAAACTTCTAGTGTCTCACTGCCGAATAAAAAGACCTTTACACTGTTCGTCTACAATAGCATTAAAAGATTTAACTGACATTAAACTTACTATCTTATCCTATACCGAAACTCAAATTGACTATTTTAGTTTAACGCCCTAAACGCTTCCGCTGCCTCAATTACTATGATACAAAAAATACCGAATACCGAAAAGGGACATTTATTGCTCAAACCCCGATAGACATAGAACGTTTCTTCAACTGCACATCGCAATACTTAAAAACGAAAACATATTATAATAATCTTGAGTAGAAAAATAATCCAAAAACCACAAATTTTAACATTTTAAAATTATTATAAGAATTCCGCTAAGTAGGTACTCTAAGTCCATGTTTTTTGTCCTAAAACAAAGCGCTACCTGCACCGCCCCAATCGATTAAGGTGGACGAAAAAGTTCTCGCCACCATACCAAGATTGAGATCTCGTGAGAGCCGCTTCCAACACTCTTCCACATGACAAATGTCCGTTTCCCCACTTTTTACACGTCGAGGGTGTCACGAAAAAAAATGTACGAAGAAATTTACCTAATGGCTGCGATTCTTTATTCTCTATCGCCATTGTCGCACGGACAATGCTGTAATGGAGGGATGACGTGAGTGGACTCCTCACGACGCGCCGGGGTTTTATTCTCTTTTCATTTTATTTCAAATGTTCGTGCGCTACTTGTGAATATGAGGCATTACTAAATTTATTTCGTTTCTATACAAACAAGACTTTGATCGAATGGAATTATTTATTGTGAAGCACGGAAATATTCTTTTGTATAAATCGATGCCTCAGATATGTATCTATATAACCTGTACCACGCAATTAATTGTGCCATTGGGATAATTGTCCTAGTTATACCTAACACGTATGTATATAATTTGTTGAAACCATTATTTTACGTATCAAAGGATTCGTTAACATAGTTTTACTTTAGTAATACCTAATTTACTTTAGTAATACCTAATTTACTTTAGTAGTTTATACTAATATTATAAATGCGAAACTGTGTTTGTTACCTCTTCACGCTTAAACTGATGAACCGATTTGAAGAAATTTGGTAATTAATCCCGCTGAAGGACATAGAATTGCTTTTCTCCCGGAAATCACCCCTTAAATGGGTGGGGAGTGAAAATTTGTATGCGGAATCAGAAGGATAGAAATAAATAAAAATAGATTTAGGTTAGAAATGACGATACGCAGATTTAAAAAAATATTTTTAAATTTAAATTAATGTTGGTTATGTTATTATAACCAAAACCGAGATTTAATATATCTACATAAATAGTAAATGTATGTGTTGCTATCTCTTTTAAATGGTTTTTATACCACTGGGGAGGCACACAAGCTCACAGCTCACCTGATGATAAGCAGTTACCGTAAGTAGCCTATGAACGTTTGCAAACGTTTTAGGTCTCTTAACATGCATACACTCACGCCTTTTTCCCATGAGGGTAGGCAGATACTACAGAATGCCACGGGCTACGGTCCCTGCATACCACTTTTGCCTCGTCCACATTCATACATCTCGTCTCTTAACATAATGTGATTTCTATAAATAATAGTATTTCCTATTAGTCGACCTATTAGACGTATTAGACGACCCGTCCAGCAGTAGTTAACACTGCCTTCTGTGCTATGGGTCTCGGGTTCGAATCCAGTTAGGGACAAATGTTTGTGTGATGAGCATGAACATTTGTATCCGAGTCATGGATGTATCTATCTATCATCATCATAATTATGTCATATTAACAGACTAGTATCCGTAACACAAGCCTCGTTGCTTAGCACGGAACTAGATGGCGCTGTGTGTCCAGGAATATTTATTTATTTATTATATTTATTGATACTCTATTCAATCTAAAAAAATGAGTTGACTGTACTATATTTACTTTTATTTTGTGTATAGTTTTTTTTGTGTTTAGTTTTTTTATTTATCTAAATAAGCACACCCACACTACTCAAGTTAATTAAGGAGAACATAACATTGTAATTTATTTGGGATTTAAGTTCTCATTAGCTGTAATAAAACTAGCCAACGATAATTTTTAGAACACGTTTTTATTTCGACCAAATAAGATTTAATTCTTACTTATATTTTAATGCCTTTTGATACGGGACCTAGGTATTTTTGTAACTTTGTAAAATTTTACTAAGTAGATAGGGATTGTTTATTTATAGGTATGATCAGACAAATAACTGATCGACGAAAAATAAACAAATTTTGAGTAGGGGTAAATAAACAATTTAAATACGGTGAATGCGCAATACGAGCCTTTGCTCTTTTTGGCGCTTTTAATTTGATTTATCGTGTAGTTAAGTTGGATATTTGGAAAAATATATTATAGAAAATAGCAATCAACATCATACTAATTAAATTAATCATATAGATATTGTATCTTCTGAAATAGAGGTCAAAAATATATTTTATTGTAATTAAATATAAGTATTTATTCTTATTATTTATTTGCATGTATAATTGAAACATAATTACCAATATTGCTTGTTTTTTATTTTTATATGTGGTAGATAATTTTTAATTACAAAAAGTATTTTGTGGTACTTAGAATAAACAGTATTTAATTTTTATGTTCCTATCAATATTTGTATATATTTATTTATATAACATGTCAGGAACTTAATAAATTTGAAATTTTGGTAACCATCCATAAAATAAAACATTAAACATGAGGTATAAATTTAAATAATATTATTTAGCACAATTAAACATATCACCCAATAAAATAAAAAATAATAAGAATATATTGTCTTCCTATTATATTCCTAGTTATTGTCTTGTTTTAAATATTGTGTGTACATAAATAGTTAAATAAATAAAAAATAAAAAAATATCATTCATATAAAATTCATGTTACTTACCCATAAATAAGAAGAGTAAATACATAACATCCATATTAATTGATAATAAATTTTCACAACAGATTCTAACAATTTCCTTTTTTCCAATATTAAAATGATTCACCTGTAACTTAATAATATATTTTAACTATAATATACAAACTGTATCAAACACTTGCAACAAATGCATAGCCCCTCCCTCATTTGAATAAACAGGTTGTTACTAGCACCTCCTAAAGAGAACTGCCCGGTGACTGTACCCGGAGCACCCACCGAGTAGAACCAGATCCTCTCCGGACGAATAAAATTTTAAATCACCCAAACTCTGTCTTGCTATTGGCCAACGAAACCCTTATCCGTTTGCGCGTGTGCTAAAAAATGAAAGGGTTAAAAATCAACCCTTTTTTAGAACTCCCCTTATTTTGCATCTCTTTCTACTATGACTACCTCACCCCTTTTGCATACACATTAGACAAATCTGTATTAGACATCCTGTGTGCAGTCTGAAAAAATTCAAGCAACTTGGGTATGTAAATAAATATATTTAAATGGAATTAAGTATGCAAGTTTTAATAGAAGCAAATTGCTAAATACCAAAGTAAGTAGGTAAGTAATTATTTTTCATATAGCAGTGTGAAGGAGTATTACAGTAAGAATTACACCAACACTGTAATTAAAATATTAGACACCATATTATTTATCTCTAAAAATATTCAAGGAATATTAATTTGATAGCGTCAATTCGTTTTGACTTGCCGCGCTACACGTTTCGTTTTACATAACATTTATGAATTCAGTAGATTTCTTATAACAAAATAATTTATAAATTATAAGTTGGAGTTTACAATCGATCTCGATTTACGGATTTACGATAGATATAGATTTTAATAAAGAAATATAACGTTTCATTCCACTCATATTAATTTTCTTTTTATAATTTTGGTGAACCCGTGGAACTAAGTCATTCTTAAAAATATTTGACGAATTGACGGCAATACGTTCCGATCCCCACGCTAAAAGAACAGTCAGCGGTGTTATCTTTTCGTGACTTGACAGTTTGACACACCACACATGACGGTTGACATAAGTAAGGTGACAACTTGACAAGTGCCGTAGCGACTGAACTACAGTAAATCGAATAATATAAGTAGATATCTAATTAGTTTACTGCAATAATTTAATAAGAGAAGTGAATAAAGATGACTCTTTATCACTTTGGAAACTGTCTCGCTTTAGTATATGCACCGTATCATATGGCATACAAGTTCTCAGGGATGTAAGTATTCTTCTTAAGAGGTTAGTAGCTACAGTTACCTTCGGCTTCTGCAAGGTTTTTAATTAACTAACCTTTTTCACGTTCTAGATCGGAATACGCTACGTTCTCAAAATGTGTTTATGCAGGAGGACTGTATATCTTCACGCAGTTGTGCAAGATGTTGTTGCTGGCTACATTTTTCCCTGACACAGATAGTAGCCACATAACAGGAGAATATAATGTGTTCTTGGTAAGTATCATGTAAAAAATCCATAATGTAAAATACAAATCGATTTTTGTAGCTTACTGATTATTTGATTAGACTTTGACTTAGCTGCCTTTGATTTTATAGGCCTCAATTGCTCTAGAAGTGGGGCTGTTGTCAGCTTAGAGTTGGGTTGACCTACACAATAGCAAGTGGCTATGGCGCTTTCTTCAAAAGTTATTGCAGATGTTAACCTATATTATAGGACTCACATTTTATAAACCAAATGTCTGGACTTTAATCTTGGATCATAGTAGATCATCTGCCAGTTGTGAAGAACAAGAGATAAATTACTCATGTTTTTTTACTTAATAATTCCAGGAAATCCTTAAAGCTACTGTTGACTTTGCTGATCTCCTGGGCATCTACTTTGCATTAAACTCGGTGCCAGGCAAGGGTCATGCAAAGATCCTAACATCTGCCATTGGATGGGCGAGTGCAGAGGTAATTATGATTTTAAACCACGTATTTAGAAATTTCTTGCTTTCATAAAAAGGATATGATATTGGATATGTATATATGTATACCTCATGCTCAATGGGTCAAATACATATATATATATATGTTGGTGTTTCAGCAGATTTACCATATTTTTTTAGTTAGTTTGCAAATATTCTAGATATTCTATGCAGTACTATATACCTATAAGTATTATGTCTGATGTATGAATGTGGCCGAGGCAAAAGTAGTATGCAGGGATCGTAGTGTGTGGCATTCTGTAGTTTATGCCTATCCCCGCTTGTTTAAACATGCTAAGTCAGTTAAAGTTTGGTTTGGTAAATCACGCTCAGTGCAACCTGGTTGAAATGTCAAGCAATTTAAAGCTAAAATCGCGTTAATTCCCATATAATATAATGTATTATGTATATATTGTTCTTGTTGTTTATTGATTTTCACTTGATTTTACGATCTGTTTGTCTATCTGTAGTGTGTAGGATTAACATTGCCGCAGTATTTTATAAAAATATTAAAATCTCTCAATATTCATATTCAGGAAAATGTTCCACATCTATTTCATGTATTTATTAAATTAACTTAAAATTGTCATCACATAGGTATGAATAGTGTGTAAAATTTATGATGATTTGAACAAAATAATTGTAGGTGGTGGTGACTCGCAGCGTATTATTGTGGGTGGGAGCTCGCGGCTCAGAGTTCGACTGGCGCTACGTGCGCTCGTGCGCCGAGTCCAACGTCGCGCTGCTGCACACGGCCGCCACGGCCGCGCTCGTGTGGCTGTGGACCCGCAGCGACCTGCCCCGCAACCACTCCCCGCTGGTCGTATCACTCTTGGCCTTGTCTCCCTACCGAGGACTCATCGAAGAGGCTGTTGGTAGCATCCTGTCCCTCAGCGCCTGGGCCCTATTAGCCCTACGCGCCGTTCACGCCAGCGCAGTCGGCTTGACAGCCTTGGGCTTGTATGCAGTCTTAGCTCAGCAGATTGGAATATGATTGAAAGCAACATTTACTTCTTTGTTAGTTTTTGTGAGTGTGAATTAATTGCTATTTTAAGTGCAATTAATAACAATTAATGGTTGATTGATTATAATTTATATAGCATTAAGCATGTTTTGTGTTTTATTTTTATATTATAAATAAAACTGTCTGCATGGTTTAGTGGTATTACAATGCGATTGCCGAGAAAAAGGCCTTGGGTTCGATTCCCAGGTCTAGCTAAGTGTTATTCGGTTTTCTATGAAGTTCTCAGTAGCAGCTCGCAGTTTCGATTCGTGCCCGGCGATAAGAGTTCGTTATTATCCGTAGTAAGTAGAGATGTGGGCAGATCGTCTAAAATCTATATCCGCGGACACGGATCCGGATACGGCTATTTAGGGTCAAGATCCGCGAAATCGGATATGGATACGGATCTTTAATTTCTCACTCAATCGGTGTCTGAATTTGTACACACTTATATACTTACTAGAATATATGTTTGCAATTAAAGGTGCCAAGTATGAGATTTTAAGAAAAAAAAAATTTTGTTTTTCTTATAAGTACCTATATTAAAATCTCGAGTCACGGTGTTTGTAGCTGAACTCTTCTGAAACGGCTGGACGGTTATAATGAAATTTTGTATATATATTTGGCAGGTCTGAGAATCGGTTGTAGGCTATTTTTTATACCCCTAGGTAATAAGGATGCCCCTCACCAGATTTTGTTTTCTTTTTATTGTTTTTTTAAAATTATTTTATCCTGTCAATTGAATTAGAAAATTAATAAAAGGATACGGACATGGATCTTATTTTTCCGCGGATACGGATACGGATATCCGGAACACCACTAGTAGTAAGTTTTTAGTAATTAAACCAATATCCAGACTATTCGTATCAAAGTTCAGAACTAAAATCGCCGACACCAGAAAGCCACAAGTTTAAAATGGAACTAGGCTGGTCACATCTGCCGCATATGGAACAAATTGTGGGCGAAACGCATTACTGAATGGAGCCCACACAACGTTAGACCACGGACGTCGCGGCAGGCCCAATAGAGATCGAGACGAGCTAGACCTGTACTGGGAAGATTGGCCACAGAAGGCTCTAGATAGAGAAGTGGAAGGCGGGTAGGGAGGCCATTGCCCGGCAATGGGGTGATAATGGTTGAACAAAAAAGACGGTCCAAGTGCGAGTCGGACTTGCGCTTAAAGGGTTCCGTACCATTGACTGGGTAAATAACAGTCTATTACACAATTGAATGAAAGGTAAATTGCGATTCACGATAAAAAAACTACTTATTAGATCTCGTTCAAACCAATTTTCGGTGGAAGTTTGCATGGTAATTTACATCATATTATTATTTTTTATTTTTATCATTCACTTATTTAAGAAGTTACAGGGGGGGACACTTTTTACCATAACAGACAGACATGACGAATCCATAAGGGTTCCGTTTTTGCCACTTGGTTACGGAACCCTAAAAAACCTATTCATAGGCGTATCGACCTTGTCTGTACGTATCATTGCATAGGTTCAATAAAGAATAAATACGCACTATGCAAAAAATATGTTAAAATTTACTACATCATGTTAAATCATATAATGCAATCTATATAAGTTATTTGACGATTTAGTTAGTCCAACGGTAGTTAACACTGCCTTCTGTGCTATGGGTCCCTTGTTGAGATGAGCATAAACACTTAGCGGAAATAGTTTTGGGTTTGATTCACAGATAGCCCTGTGGTTTGATTTGATAAACATAATTGTCTATATAATGAACTTAAATGGAAAGGTCAATTACTTATTCTTTTAAAAAAATGTGTTCTCGCCAAACTAACTAAGTCTAACGATTATTATCTGGGTGTTTTATAAATCTTAGACAAATATATACCAACATTGCAAGGTTGCTTATTGCAAAGTATAGGTACTAAATACATTTGAATACTTTTCATAACATCGTACATAATATCCTAAATAACAGACTTAACATTTAATAACATTATCTTTCTTAATATATCAATCGTTGATCACTCATAATTAATTCTAACAAATTAAAACATGTCATGGCTAAAAGGTCATAGTAAACATACTCTAAAATATAGTAAAATAAAACTGTCAAGTGAAACAAGTCAATGTTGACTGAAGTGTCAATGTCAACTGTCAAAAGATGCTCAATGGCTAGTGATGCGCGATATTTGTATTTGTTCGAATACTTCTTTTCTTTCAGTCTGATAGATTTAAAATTAATACGCACCTAAAGTGCATATTAATTTTGATAATAATTATGATTTAAAAATGGGGAATTTTTAACTGCACCTCTATTTAGAAATTTAAGCAAATAAAATTTCTCTACTAATAACCGACTGCATATCAAATAAATGACTGTGCTACAAATTAACTACTAGATTACCTAATCGGTCCTATTTATAATTATTGGTTTAGGTTAGGTTAGAACTAGAGATGAGTCATACTATGTAAATTTGATACTAGGTGCATCTAGTCCGATTCCGTACAAATACTCGATCTAAATACCTATTCCACCTAGTCCATGAAGTACGCGTAGTATAAAGTATGTTTCGGTTAAAGTCTGCTAGTGATACCTGAATACTCGATCTAAATACCTATTCCACCTAGTCCATGAAGTACGCGTACTATAAAGTATGTTTCGGTTAAACTCCGTTAGTGAAGTCTGCTAGTGATACCTGAAAGTACGGTTACGGACGCAGTAATGAATTATAATCTTCGCTTCATACTTTACACAGGCTTGGGACTGTCAACGTAAAATATCTATCTATATTGTAGATTGTTGACGTATTTAAAAGATATCAATTGATTTTTAATCAGTTTTAGCCTATTTTTAATTTTTGTTTACATTTTTTAACTTTTTAGTTTTTTTAAAGTTTATTTATAATAAATATAATATAAGCTCGCAATCTAACAAGATTCGCGCGGGCTTCGGGTGCCATGTCACGACGCACGCCGTGTGCAGAACAGTCAGACTAGGTGGATCGAGTATTTTGTAACTTGGGAATAGGTGTTACCTAGTCTCGATAAATACCTAGTCCCTGAATCTGTTTTAGTATATACGCTTCATCTCTAGTATGAAGTCTTCCTAATATTTAGTTGAATGAAGTCCCGACTAGTCTCGAGTATTAAACACGCAAAGATAGACTTCGGAATAGTGAGCGAAAGAAAAAGACAGCGCATACATATTCTTGCACGACACAGGTGCGTATCGCGTTAATTTTATATTGATTGAAATAAGGTTCAAATTCAAATGACTGAATGTAAGTTTAAACGGTTCGTGATCAATTCGCGCGAGCTTCGGGACACTTCGGGTATCGGCACTTCGGCCGTATCACGGCGCACGCCGTGTGCAGGAACAGTCCGACTAGGCGGACTAGGTGGATCGAGTATTTTGTATTTGTGTAACGTGGGATTAGGTGCTACCTAGTCTCGTTAAATACCTAGTCCCTGGATCTGTTCTAGTATATACACTTCATCTCTAGTTAGAACTGTGACCACAACGCATGAGCCGAACGAGCGAAACGAGCGTACCGCGGCTGTGATCACAATGCCAGAACCGAATCGGTCCTATTAAGCTTTAAAGATCTAACATATAATTATAGTATAGTATAATTATGTAGTATAGTTTAAATAGTATAGTATAATTGATTTATTTGATGAGCAAATTTAGTGTGCAATTCAGTATTTTTGGTGGTAATTTCGAATATTTTGATTGAAAAAAGAGGATTTACAGTTAAAGTATTAAATACCACCCTTTAAAAAACATGACCATATAAAAAGTTTAAAATTCCGATCATGATCCAATATCATTATTGCTTAAACATTATGTGCTGTCTATTTCGATCGATCGATTATCGAACCCATCCCTTAAATATTCAACTTGCAGTCTACTGCTTGTCTGTGCTTATCATCAGCCTTTGGCATTGGCTGAGCTGAGTGTCATGAGAATAAATTAAAAATGGCGACGATGTAAATAACTCGTCCCTGTCGTGTGTCGTTGATAAAAATAATACCATTTTAACGAAATGTTGAATTAATATAATTAGCTCTACTGTATGATGGGCATCGCGTTATGATCATATTTGAATTGTTTACTCATTACTACGTATATTATTGTGTACGGTTTGATTTAAACATTAGGATGAATCTGCTCTCGTCATAAAGTTATTTACATAATTTGTCAAGAAGTGTTTGCAATGTTTGTTGCTGTGGTATTTGTGTTTTTGTTGGGCCAAACTTGGCAAATAAGTGCAGAGCCGGATAAGGTGAAATATATTAGGTGTAGTGATAGTAGCCGTAATGATACGTCCATGACGTTCGAGCGCTCAGCCGACGGGGTGGAAGGCCGCTATACTGCAGAATTGTGCTCACTGAAGAACCCAAATTGGACAAGCTGGAATATAGACCTAACGTACTATGATGATCCAAAGTTTTGCTCTAAAAGGTCCCAGAAGCCGGGTCCTCAGCATTCTGCGAATACTTTAGATATAGATGACCCTACTAACTGCACTCATGTAAGTAGTAATTTTTAACCTTCTATCGAAACTGATCTCCACATATGCAACACTAACTGAATATCTATTCAATATTCAATTTGTTTTCCTCTTCCAGAAAAGAGTATTTACACATTATCATAATAAATCAACTCATTTACTGGCACAGGTCTTCTCTCCTTTGAGAGGGGTTGGGCTATTGTCCACTATACTAGTCTAGTGTGGGGTAGCAGACAAAACTCACTAGTATGTAGTATTCTTGATGATGTTTTCAACAACATTTGAGCATGCAACAAAATAATGCACATATTTTCAGAATATCATATATATTTGGCTCACAATTTCTAGTCAATTAAATGGATTTGAAAAAAAAAATCAAAAATATGTCTAATTTAGTCTTTAAAAGCCTCAACCCTCTTAAAATACACAATAAACTGTTAGCAGTACAACCTCAATTAGCCAAAATAATTGGAACTAAGACTAGTTTGAATAGTCAAAAGTTCCAATAAATGTGGATTTTTCGGGATTAGATAAAAAAAACTACACCTTTTTACATAGAAACAGTCCAAAATTCATTAAATTAGAATTAAATCCACATACTAATATTAAAAAAAATATGCATTACCTTGAGAATCTCCGCTTTCTTTTCATTGGTTAAAAATAAAACACCTGAAAAGTTGTATTTATTTAATAAATATGATTTTTTTGGTGACAGAAGCATCCAATATGCTTTTTAGCGGTTTAGTCTTGTAGTCTTTTAAGAAGTTGTGGTTGGGCAACATTTTTCTTGTCTCTTCTCTTGAATGATTTGAGACCTGTCTCAAAAATGCAAATGCCTCTGCATTTGACGGTTTGTTCATTGCATCCACACTTTTGTCGCTATTGCTATTGTTGTTTGTATAATTGAGGTTTCAGTTTATTGAGGTGCTGTACAGTAATTTAAAAGGATGGAGTCCAATGAGTCCAGGGTATGGCTGAGCTCTGGCTTTTTTTCTATACATATTATCCATAAAAGATTTATAACTCCTAACTATCTGTTAAGAGATTGCATTATAGTGTTAGGTTAGTAGACCATTTTTTTTTATTACTCAAGTCTATTATCCTTATCTGCAGGTATGTTACGCAATGAACTTCGACTTGATATTCACCAGCTGCTATGGAATTAAGAGTACGTTCAAAGCGGGTAAAAGGACTTTTGCCCCCCATGACTCGTGCCACAATATCAGCAATTACCTCACCAAAGATTATTTGTCTAAAAACCATCCACATGTTGCACCATTTGATCACTCGTGAGTAACTTTTAGTATACTATCTTTTTCAAATGTAAAAAATACCAATATCTGCTCTATCATATCATAGTTGTGTGTATTATCTCAAGATTTAGCACTGAAGAAAACCCACTTACATAGTGTAAATATCTGCTGAACATTCTTTTTGAAAAAATTAAATCTTAAATGTACTAAATATGTAATTAGGGTAAGTCCCAAGAGAAAATTTCTCTGAGAAAACACCCATTCCCATCGAGGCTGAGAGAATTAAAAGAGTTTTTGAACGGCTATAAGGACCGGTTTACCTCCCACCTTCAGCAGCTCTGCTGTAATTCCGTCATCTTGTTCTTCCTAAGTTGTTTGAGAGCTATTTATATAAATCTCACACAGGCTGACGTCCGGGATATCTTTGGTGTAGTGTGGGGTTAAGTAAGTTGAAGTGTATTTACGAAATCATGAATTTGTATTGCAGTGAAGGGGTAACATTACACTGGTTCTTGGGTATTCCTCCGACGGAGTTCAATGTGGGGTTATATTCAAATTCAACAATGGTATAGTATTTTACTTTTAACATTATGAATTATTCATTATCTTCATCAACAATCTATTATTGTCCCACTGCTGGGCATGGGTCTCCTCTCATTTGAGAGGGATTAGGCTATAGTCCACCACGCTAACCTACTGCGGGTTGGCAGACTTCACATTTTATCGAGAAAATATCTCAAGCATGCAGGTTTCCTCACGATGTTTTCCTTCACCATTTGAACATGTGATAAATACGCACTTAAATTTCGGAAAGTCAGTGATGCGTACCTTGGATTTGAAGTCAAGACCTTTGACATCTCAATCCACTGGTCTCACCTAGCAGAGACCAGTGGCTTGAGACTAGGCTACCACAGCTCTTACCATGAACTATTACATCAGTCATTTTACACAGTTTATTGCACTTCATACAACACATTTTAGGGTAATTTTCAAGCGGGACTTGGCCACTTAAATTATCCCAATTGCCGACAAGTTTCACGTTTAAAAGTAGGATGGCGGGAAAATTTTTACTAATTAGAAAAGAAGGAAGAATTTTTTTGTCATTTCGCTACCCAAGATCCTTGGGTGGGCACTAGACCAATCTGTACTATTTGCATTAGGGGGAGGAATGACAAATACAAGCTTTCTGTTTTCAATGTCAGTTTCATCCTTGTCAATTATATCCTCAAACATGTTACTAAAAATAAAAATAAATTTATTATTAGGATATATCAAGCCAACAAATTTATTTAAATTCGATACACATGGTTAGACATATAGTTGATGTCCACTGATGTTATTTAATAATCAATTGGTCTATATTATTTGAATGTATATAGAATCCTGGCTACGCTGAAGATGTGACTCAGAACTGTTCAGTATACAATACTAAGGAGGTACATTGCTTCCTGACGCCGCCGTACGGCTGCTATCGTGCGATCCTGGAGCACGAAGCTCCGTGGACCACTGGCGCCTTCAGCTCTCAGAAATACGTCAGATTTGACTTCTGTGAGTTACTATTCGTATATTTTTTATTATTTAACTGATGATGAATGACGTATAAGAAAGTTCAGGTGCTTGTATACGAGGTTAGAGTAAATTAAAGCGGTGAATTTAGCAATAATGAAAAGAAAACAAGCGAAGTGAAGCTGTTATGGTATACTAAATTAGATAATTCATGTTTCACATCAAACTACATTATTCTTATATTGATATTACATACACATATTTTAAATAAAATCTATTATTTTGTAACTTATATTCTATTTTAATATTTAAAGGAGTGTATTTGGCTCCTCTCAATCTCTTCAATTTAGAAGCACCTGTAACATTGGTCTATTTCAAATGTGCATGAGGTGACGTATGTGTGTGGTCGTGTAGGCCACGCGGCGGTGCGGGCGCCGGAGCTGGCGGGGCGCAGCCCGGCGGTGGTGTGGGCGTGCGGCGCCGTGCTGGCGGCGGCGTGCGCGCTGGCGGCGGCCGCGGCGCTGCGGGCCGGCCTGCGCGCGCGCGCCTACCACAAGCACGTGCTGGACGCCTGGACGCAGCGCCGCCGGGCACGGTCAGTAATACCGTAACAACAAATCCTGAGCGTTCGATTCCTTTTCTTCTCGAGTGGGTTTAGGCGCGAAACGTCCTCTTTGCAAAAAGTCCCACGGTATAAAAACGACCCATTCGCAGAATGTCGAATTCGCAAAATGTCCTATTCGCAGAACGTTCCATTCACAAATTGTCCTATGCATGCGGGCGGCGAGTGCCAGATCCGAATTCAATCTATTTTACTTGGTTAGGGAAACGCGTATTGTACAATTGTACAAAAGTTCCCGCAGGGTTTCGCAGTTCTAACCTTACCTAAACGCACTACCAATGCTACTCAATTATACATGAGACAATTTGAGAATGAGACGTTCTGCGAATAGGACTTTATGCGAGTAGGACATTCAGCCAATGGGGCATACTGCGAATGGGACGTTTTGCGAATAGAACATTCTGAAATGGGACGTTTTGCGCCTAAATAATCGAGTGGCGGTGCAAGCGCTATACAGTATTTCCGCGGCATATTTCATGTTACGAAACTTTACAAAATTAAAAGTTAGCGGTGAAATACAATGTCACTTGTACTAACCAGAGAAATAATAGCTAAACAGACAATTATTACCCAGTTATGATCAATTCGACAAAATATCCTGTGTTTTTTGCCCGCGACTTGCGTTTATTATTTTTATTTAGAAATTCTATCCAATCTACTTTTTCTTTATTTATTACCCTCTTCTTTTAAAAAAAATATATCGATTTCGCATACAAAAGGGGGTGGCCCTTTTCGCTCTTTCAAGGGATGATTTCTGGGACAAAAACTATCTTGTCCTTTCCCCGGGACTCAAACTATCAGCGGTTTAAGCGTGAAGAGGTAACAAACAGACATGTATATGTCTCAGCCAAATAGTATGTGGGTATTAAATTTGACGACATTCATGTTCCATCGACACGAAGAAGAAGAAGAAGAAGTATAATCCGCCATTTTACATTATGGCTAGCCGTTTTGCACAACAGCGCTGTTTCGTAATGCGGCGTTGCAACGATTAGCCGAATTGTCATTGTGATACGTTCGTCAATAAGGCGGCCCGCGTTTAGCCGCACCGCAAGTACTAATATTTAGATTTTAGGGTTACTATATTTACAAAATAAAACTTAAAAAAAAAACAAATTTGAATAAGAAAAGTAACCAATTTCTTTTTTAAGATTTTCGTTACTAATCAAAAATGATTATCATAGTTAAATAGGTGGTATTCTGTTCTGGCACTCGCCGGCCGCTGTCGCGGCACCGCGCGATAAACTCGCTCGGCTCGTGCGCGGGGGTCGCAGTTCCAACCTAACCTAACCTGATCGCACCGGCCACATTCTTATGATCATATTTTCTACACCAATAAGTAGAATTTCGCCGAACACTAGAATCTATTTCCAGTCACTTTATGTTTCCGACGCCATCACCATTTTGGTTGTAATGTCAGGCAGCGCCACGAGTTTTTTAACACTCGTGGCGCTGCCTGACATGGGAACTAAAAATTGACAAAGCGGCGGATAACAACTCGCTGTATTACATTACGCCTAGCCGTGTTGAAGAACGTATGGCGCTGAATACATTCCGGCGGATTTTCATTCAACCGCATTCAATCCGGCTAAACGCCATCGGCTTTCGGCCATCGGCTAGACTACGCCTTTGCGAGCTGTGCGCGAACCTTGCGCGAATTCGCTGTGCAACACGGATGTAACTATCAAAACAACTGCAAAAAAACAGCAGCCTAAACAACAGGGGATAGGTAATTCTCAAAGCTACCACCAGGCTTCCCAACATCTCCAAACTGATCACGTAATACCACCAATTCAAGCACTGGAACAATCCGTTACTACTGTCGTTAGTCAAGAACATAATACTCAAAGTGACGGAGAATGGATTGAGGTAAAAAAGCGCAACTATAGGCAACGCCAAAAACCGTTACATGGAACTGCTGATCCTCTGTCAATCAATTTAAAGGCTATGGAAATACGCAAACACTTCCACCTCTGGAATATGGCTTCCGACGTCGATGAAGTTCGTCAATACCTCTCTCAGCTATATCCTACTACTAGCTGCTCAATTGAAGAATTAAATGCCCGTGGGGATTACAAATCATACAAAATCGGAGTTCCAGCTGAATTTTACGATAGGATCTACTCTGCCGACATCTGGCCTCTGAATGCTAGGATAAAACCCTGGATTAACTACAGAAAGAGCACTTCCAAAATAAATTAACTACAAAATCTGTCACCCGGGGAGCCCTTTCGTAAACCAACTACGGCAAAAGCTTAGTAGTAAAACTGTTAAAGATAATAAATATATATTACACACTTGCTATCAAAACGTCCGAGGTCTGAAAACGAAGCTAGCAACGTGGCGCAACCACCTATCCATGTTAGAGCAAAACCTCGTCGCTGTCACTGAAACTTTCCTGGACTCTTCAGTCTTAGATACTGAACTCGAAAGTGGTGACTGGTGTGTTCTGCGCCGAGACAGAGATACGCCTTGTGGAGGCGTCCTACTAGCGGCGCGAACTCCTCTCGTACTTCGCAGGAGATGCGAGTATGAAACTGAAAGCGGCGAAGATTTGTGGGCGTCCTTTGTGTGGCATGGTCTCTCATTCCTAGTGTGCGTAGTGTATATCAAACCAAGTGCTAGTGATGAAGACTATATGAGCTGGTTTTGCAAAACCGAAAGTTTCATAAACAATTTTAAAGGTTTTATTATTATAATGGGCGATCTCAATTTGAATAGCGCATCAAATTATATAGTTAATTACTACTGCTACTTCTTGTCATTTTGTTCTTTAGTTGATAAAAATGATATTTTAAATGTTCATGGAGGCAAATTGGATGTTGTATTAGTCCGGGAAGGTTTTCACGAGGTGTCTGTATTTGATGTTGATGGTATTGTTCAGCCGGATGCATATCATCCTCCGCTGGACGTTGAGGTTAGAATTGAATCAGTTCATTGTTCGAATGTAATGTATCCAAGCAACATTAACCCCGCGAAAGATTGGAATTTTTATAAATGTAACTACGACCAGCTTTATTCGTTATTGTCAGCGACATCTTGGGATCCTGTATTCCAGGCCCATACCGTTGTGGGTGCGGTGAATGCCTTTTATCAGATTGTCTATGACACTTTCGATACCTGCATGCCAAAGAAGCATCGTTCTGGGAAAACAACTAGGCGATACCCCGTATGGTTTACGTCGGAAATAACTAAAGATATCAAACGAAAGCACACGCTGCACGCTAATTGGAAGCGCTCTAAACGCCACGAAGACTATAGGGCTTTCTCGGATCTTCGAAGTTCCTTGAAACATCGCGTTGCTTCTGCATATCAATTGTATATTAGAAGGGTCGAAAATAACATAAAAGTCAATCCACGTGAATTTTGGCGACATATATGCAGTTTAAGATCTAAGGGTGGCTTCGAACCCTCGGTGAGCTATTGTGGTGACAGTTACAGCGGTACTGCAGCCGCGGAGGCTTTCGCCAGATTTTTTGCCAGTGTGTTTCTGCCAGATATACCACTATTAGACGGCACCAATACCAACAATGCCGACGTTACCAAAAACAGTAATTATATAAATATTTTTCGGTTTTCTCGTAGGGATGTTTTAGATGGGTTGAATAAACTAAAAGCCAGTAATTCTGTGGGTCCGGATTGTATACCAGCCACGATTCTTAAAAATCTTAAGGATTCATTTGTTTCTCCACTTTGCCATATATTTAACCTATCGTTAAAGACAGGTTGTTATCCTCTCCAATGGAAAGTGTCACGTGTAACCCCTATACCTAAAACGTCTAACAAAACAGCTGTTGAGGAATACCGGCCAATTGCTATTCTATCGTCACCTGCTAAAGTTTTCGAAAACGTGCTCCACAAACTTATATACGCACAGGTTGAGAAATATTTAAGTAATGCTCAACATGGTTTTAGATGTAGGAGATCTGTCGAATCTAACTTAATAACTTTAACGGAGTATATCTCATCACAACTTGACAGAGGGCAGCAGGTAGACGTCCTATATTTTGACTTTCGGAAGGCATTTGACCGCATCAACAATGATATCTTGCTCGCGAAACTTAACACCATAGGTATATGTCCTAACCTTCTCCGTCTATTGGCTGATTACCTTCGTGACCGCCTGCAGTACGTGAGGTTGGGAATTTACGAGTCCAACACGTACCACACTCGTTCAGGAGTAAGTCAGGGCTCGATTCTCGGTCCCTTGCTGTTTCTTTTGATGATCAATGATCTCCCTGAGGTTCCTCAACATGCAAGATGTCTTTTGTATGCTGATGACCTAAAACTCTACGTTTGTGTCAACAGTATATCGGACTGTGAGGCTATTCAAAGGGACATTGACCTGGTGAATGATTGGGGAAATGTAAATAAAATGGAATTCAATCCCTCTAAGTGTTACGTCATGACCTTTGGTCGAAGGCGACACCCAATTACCTTCGACTACAAAATAAATGGCTTTTCTAGAACTAGATCATCAACCATGAGAGACCTGGGTGTCGTCTTTGACCAGAGGCTGACATTTCACGATCATATTGCGACGGTTGCTAGGGAATCGTTTAAGAGACTTGGTTTCGTTCTGAGAAACTCACGAGACTTCAAGAATACACACGTCATAAGACTCCTTTACAGCACGCTTGTCAGGAGCAAGTTAGAGGCCAGCTCCTGCATTTGGAATCCACGCGAGGCCTCTTATTCTCTACTGCTTGAAAAAGTTCAGAAGAAATTCTTAAGATTTCTTTACAAATCCTCTTTGGGATACTATCCATACATGTATCCAACCAAATACTTGTGCGGAAGTCTAGGAAACAATATGCTGGACACCAGAAGAGCGTTTGGTCAGCTGTGCATTATGCTTAAAATCTGCAGAGGTATCATAGATGCTCCTGACCTCCACAATGAACTGATGCAGTTATATGCTCCGAGAAACTACCTTCGAGCTCGTCGGCACCGCCCACTGTCTGTGCCCGCATGCCGCACAGTGGCCCGTGCATCGTCCCCTATTCCCCGCGTCTTGTCCGCGCTCAATGGCCTCTTGGAAACCTACCCTGACTGTGAACTATTTATAGACGAATTTAAAACTGTCCAGCGTGTGTGTCTCAGTTTTTGTGAAAACTTATAGTGGTTCTTTTGGAAATAGTGTTATAATGTACCTAGACTGTTTGTTTCTATTTTTTTTCATCTGTGTGTTAATGTAATTGGTGTAATCCGTATTAACATAAATAAATAAATAAATAAAAATAAACATTGCAACGCCGCATTACGAAACGGCACGGTTTTGCAAAACGGCTGGCTGTAATTATACTATTTGGCTGCAACATATACATACTTTCGCATTTATAATATTATGTATGGATTAATAAAAGAGATTCATTTTTATTTTGTTTATTCAGACACTGCTTTAGATAGAATAGGTAACATAGATAATTTTATCCTTAAAGCAAATCAGTAAAATCGTCAATAAAAGTTGTTTTCAATCCGCAATCTCGGCTGTTGTGAGTGTTTATATACCTATATTTTAACAACAATAACGTATTCTGTGACGTAAGTACGTCGTAGATGGACTCGTGGTACCGTTATCTTGACGCCACATGCACACGTGCTGACGTGCCTGACAATATGGTATTTTAATTAACATAATAAATGTCACAGATCTCTTTGACGACTTCATACTCATTGTATTATACAATATATACCTTTCTGTAGGTTTTAAAATAGCACGCCATCAATTGTATAACCGAAGGCTTAGACAGTGCAACAGTGTACTATATACACTTTGCCCGTTGGTTTCTAGATTCCCCTTTTGGGAGCGAGTCTGCCAGTTGATTCATTAAGTCCAAACCCCAAGCCGCTCCTGAGAATTGTTATTCTTAGGAGCGACTTGGAGTTTGTCCTATTACCATCCTCGTCCCCGAGACGTTAGGCAGAAGTGTACTAATGTACACCCACATTTCGCCAATATGTTTTAAGTCCCATGTAAATTCATAAGAAAACCCAATGACACTGATTTTTTCTATCGAACCCAGAGCCACACTTTCCTACAGAGACAGTTGTGTAAAATAAACATTTTTCATAAATTAAAATAATGTTTTTAAATTGACTAGCATAACAATTTTATAACTTTTGTTATCTTTTGAAAGGTCAGGACCATTGTTAAGGAAAATGTACAATTTGTTATCCTCATAAATATTATTTGTAAAATAATCTCATCACGCGGAGATGACGCATGATCGAACAGTTATGAAAAAATAAAACATATACTTAAACTAGATCATACAACTGTAACTCTTACATCAATGAATGTCCGAAAATGATATAACTATGTACTTATAGTTATATTCGGTGTGCAATAAAGAGTATACATCTTATCTTATCATTTATAACATATGACGTCCTAAAGTGGGCTTGGTTACGTGTCAACTGCCAAGTACCTATGATGTTTCTAAAGAAAGAAAAGACAGCAATTAAATAGATTGTTTATTGTATTACATAGCAAAGAACATGAAAACATCAATAGTAGTTTGAAATAAACAGAACTCCTCTCAACATTTTCTACAAACTTACTCAAATACAAAATGCATTCAAATATAAGAAATTATCTCTAAAGAGGTATACGTAATCTAAATCGTCCGTACAATCCTAATATTATCATCATGGTGGCCATTTGGTTATCCAATCCTGGATGTAGTCCTCTTCCCTTATCTTCCACTCCTGTCGATTTTGTGCCCGACTCATCCAGTCTCGACCTACGTTGCCCAGCGGTTCTTGTCCATTCTCGCAATGTGCCCCGCCCATGTCCACTAACATTATAATTTAATTTAATATGTGAATTTAGACTGCATCGCTGGTCTAGTGATCGTAAGTACGACTGCTGGCAAGATGTTTCTGGTTCGATTTCCAGTTTGAACAAAGTATTGCAGCTCGCAGTTTGGCTTGTGCCCGGTTGATGGCAATAGGCTCGTTGCCTATTACATGTGACCTATAGACATGCCGGCGAAATGTAGGTGTACATTAGTACACTTCTGCCTCACCTATCAGGGACGGTAGTCGTACATATGTATATGTAAGTTAATTTGGCTTACATTTTATTCTGGTACCTATATATATTTTTTTTTTAAATATGCTGCGTATTATACTTTTAAAATGTTGTGTATTTTCTTTTAAAAGCTAACTAGGATACCTGATGGGCTATAATTAAGGTATTGTGTTTTATTTATATTAAAATCCTAAGGAAAATAGAAATAACTCTTCTGCTCAGAATTTCTTTATACATATAAGATTATAATTTAGTTGAGGTTCTATTTCAATTGCCGTGTAACACCAAGAGACATGGCTCGACGATATCGAACTTGTTGAAATATAGTTGTACCACTCGATTTTCCTCGAACAAACGAGGAAAATTATTTTCTTATTATTAAATATCTAAGCTATCTTTTGGGCCATCGGTATCGAGGAAATTATAAACATTAATTATAAATTATTCAAACTCTTTTAGGTACGGAGGCTGTTAGGTACCACGATATAATAATATGTACATATTTATTTAATTTCTCTATGACACGTGAAAAAAACCCACACGACACTTATCAGTTTGAGGAAACTGGACATACTAATCGTTTATATTTATTAACTATTAATATATTAAAGGATGGACGTGTTAAAACTTCTTTAGGTTTGGACCTATCATAGGCACCTTTGGGATGGGCAAAAATCGTAGTCCGTCAAGCTACATACACATAATATATTCAGATGTATACATACATAGTATACAGATGTATGTGCGTATGTATTGAACTATTGTTACAGTTTTCAGTTCTGCCGTGCAGTCCTGCTGAGAGATTTTTATTTATTTATAGTTGATTGAGTCAAATGATGCAACAAGTGCAAATATTTATGTAGCAAGCAATAAACTGTGATACATAGGCCATTGCTGTTGGTCGTACATTAAATACAATATACGATAATATTCTGTGATATTCTGTGACATTAATTCACACAGCACCATCTAGTCTCAAACGAAGCAGAGCTTGTACTATGGGTACTAGACAATGGATATAATACTTTTTTTTTGTAAATACATTCTTATAATACATAAGAAACACCCTTGACTATTTGAAGCTGACTGTACCACGAAACATTTCAATGTTTGTCACATGTTGTTTTTGTGTTAGTCACTATCTTGCCTATCTAATTTGGGTACACAATGCTTCCCCTTGAACCTACATTAGGCGATCTACTGTCAAAACATGACTGGATTACGTTACGGTGGGCTCATTGTGTGCTTCAATGTCAACGATATTTTTCCAGTCTGTTTTAAATATACATATATCCAGACATTATGATACAGCGCCATCTAGTTCCAAGCTGAGCAACGAGGCTTATATTACGTATAGAGATAGGCGTTAAATTATTGGTATGGCAATAAACTTCTATTTCTTTCCATTTACTCCCGTGTAACTTAGTATACTGGCTCATCACAAACGCAAATGATTGTCCCCTACCTGGGATCCAAACCCAGGACAATAACCTGAGAAGGTGGCTTTTAATAGCGCTCCGCTAATCGCCAATAGTATTCATGTAATACTTAATTATTTTATTTCATCAATGTCAAGGTTACGTCATGACTGTGTTATCAGCCACTCACAATCTCATCGAATAAACAATCAAGACGTTTTTGTACCTATTATCATTTATTTGATGTCATAAACTACATAGAATTTATAGCTGCTTTATATCGGAAAAATACTCACACCTAATTCGCGTATTCTTTTTGATTTTGGGCGTACACTACCGACCAATTCTAATTTATATTATGGATATAGTGTAAAAACCACAGATTTTCATCGATATTTATCTTCCGCATAATATGTATAATGTCACGGGTGACTTTCTGAGAATAAAAATTAATTTATCCTATACCAAGAAATCATTTAGTTTTTTTTGCCCCCTTCTAGATAATTAACAATATTCTTGTGTAAGTTTGGTCGATCTGACTGCGTTAAATTAATTAAGTATAACATTAAATTATCTTTAGGGAAAACGAGAACAAATAAATAAAGACGGTTTTGCAGTAGGGGTCGCGAGTTCGCGACTCGCAAACTCAAGCGTGTTTCCCGCGTGAACAAAATTGTGTGATATAGGAACTTAGTAAGATTTATTACAAGTTTGAGTGTTTGCGCACGTGAGAACTATCATGTCTGTGTACACTCATACGAGTATACTATCTACGGCAAAAAATATCTTTATACCGTTTTCGTATACTTACAGCATCCATGGCCTTATCTTTGGAGGTTTGTCCGTGACCATGGTTGCTGTAAAGAATTCGAAACGTCGGGATTTATTAAAACCAATATACCGCGATAAACCAGTCGACTTAGATGTCGAAGGTCTTGAGTTCAAACCCAAGGCACGCGTCACTGAGTTTTTGGAAGTTATATGCGTATTTACTTGCTCAAATGTTGAAGGAAAACCTGCTTGCTTGAGAGATTTTCTCGATGGTAAATTAAGTCTCCCAACCCGCAGTAGGCTAGCGTGGTCGAGTGTAGCTCAATCCCTCTCAAATGAGAGAAGACCTGTGCCCAGTTAATAATAATAGGTTGATGATGATAATGACCGCGTTAAAATTTGCAAAAGCATGTATATTATTGTACATGTATTCATTACTGCGTCGAACGACCATTTAGGTGTCCTGTCCTGGGCAAGTGCGGGCTGTGGGCTGTCTATGATTCGCATGATCGCTCGGGCTGGCGACGGATAATGTGTGGTCGCGATCCTCAACTCAGCGATGAGGGAAACAAGGAAAAACATATACCTATTCAAATTTATACGATTTTTTAATTAGTTTCACTGATAGCCAACTAAGCATCACTGTTCGTGAAACCGCTCCGACGCGTATGTACGTTGGTCTCCGGGTAAACGGCAAACACATTTTTGATCGGGTTTTTATCAAACCAGGTTATACTTTATGATTTATATACTATGATACGGCTTTTGTGGACGGCAAAGTTTGAAATAGATTATACTTAATACCTACTTATATTTCTACCCGACTGCGTCATTCCAACCATGGTTTATATTTTGACACACCTCTTTTATAAGGTGAAATAAACTAGTCTACGTCTCTAAAATTGGCAATACCAGTTGTTGCATTATGTATACTTAAGTGTACCTAGATGCCTACCCTACTACCTATTTATATCTAGAAATCTGCATAATTACGCGACCAACTGCAAATTATTTGCAAACTGGTAATATTTATTCTGCATGCAACTACATACCTATTTACTGTGGGTAAATTATTTTAAATATTGCAACCCACAATAACCATAAATCGATGTATGTTTACTGCTGATGTTTATAATAAATAAAAGATAACATGTAGAGTATATCGACTCATTCGTCAACTCGCGCGCGTGTTGGCACCTCCCTTTTTTCTTGTCGTCAACTCGCTTGCTCATAAAATTTTACGTATTTATGGACAGTTAGCTACAAAAACGTTTCAAAAAGTTCAATATGAATAAGACACTTTATACGATTTGAGTTTAAAATAAAACTTGTTTTTGTGAGAAGAGCTGTAGTAGGCTAGTGGTGAGATTTTCTCAATGGTATATACAGTCTACTAATCTGCAGTAGGCTAATATGGTTGATGATAATAATTTTTGTGATACCTAGTTGTATAAAATAAAACAATACTAAAAAGTATAAAACTGCTTAATTCCCTAAAAAAAACACAATGAGTTAAATAAAAATATAATAGGTAATAAAACCTAAATATTATAAGTAAAAATTTCTAAAGTAGGTAAGCAAATAAAACAAAAAATAAAATCAATACATATAATTTGAGTGAAATATTAAATCTGAAAATTGTAATGAACAACAAGTATAGAATTTGGATAATTATTACTTACTATTAAAATTAATCATTCTAAGGAACTGTAAAAATCTCAGATCAGGGTTTGTTGTAAATTATTTTTATAACAAACATTACAATTGAAAACTAAACTAGTTAAATAAATTTGTTAATGGTGAAGGTGTTCATCTATACCGTTCTTCACCGAATCAGCCACTATGGGCAAAGCCGCGGGTATAGTAAGTTATTTAAAGATTTTTGGTTTTAATCCATTTTTATTTGACTGTACTTTAACAGTGCGCGCGAGTTGACGACGAAAAAAGTAGGTAAGATTGGAAGGTGCCAACTCGCGCGCGCGCGCGAGTTTCACGCGCGCGATTTGACGAATGAGTCAGTATATCTAGCAACTAAAATTATTGTTGGTATATCAGAATGTTGCAGGATAAAAATTAAAATACTATAACTTATAAAGACTGTCTCCTACCACATAGAACTTTTAAACATATTTTTTTGCGTATTGATTTCTTAAAATTAGACATTGAAGTAAAACTACTTTTTTACGGATTTTATCGCGGTATATTGATACTATTTTAACCCGACGTTTCAGACCCTTTACAGCATCCATGGTCACAGTATGTAAAGGATCCGAAACGTCAATATACCGCGAAAAATCCGTAAAATGTTGTTTTATTTTCAATTTTTTTTTCGTTTTTACTACTGGGATTCGAACCCATAAATGGCCTTTACCGGTTTTAATTTTATTATACAAGTTTTTTCTTTTGCTTTTATTGTAACTTCGAAACCCTGTTTTCAAGTTTAGAAGAGTATAATTATATGTCGCACCTGTGTAATGATTTACATTACAGTTAGCCGTTTTGTAATGCGGCGTAGCAACGATTAGCCGAATTGTCATTATATGTTCGTCAATAACGCGGCCCACGTTTAGCCGCACCGCAAGTACTAATATTTAGATTGTAGGGTTACCATATTTACAAAATAAAACTTTTAAATTAAAATCTATTTTAATAAGAAAAGAAACAAATTTCTTTTTTAAGATTTTCGTTATTCATTCAAAATGATTATTATAGTTAAAATATTAGGTTGGTAGTATTCGGTTCTGACTGTATAAGTTTTTCTCTAAAGGTTTTTTTTGTAATATTTTCATCAGGAACATACATCGAGTCCAATCTTGGGATTATATGTCAAATAAATTTATTATTATATTGTTAATCGATATGTAGTAGTCCCCTATAACCGCGAACTGGCTTGACACCTTATATGAAAAACCTTGTATTAGAGCCTACATATTTATTTTATTCTATTTTTTATTATATGTATACTAGCTAACTAGCTACTTCGTCTGCGTAAGATTAGTATTCTACGTATTTTTATTTTGGTATTGAAAGCTTCGGTAGGTATTGGTGGCGTCGGTATTGCTGGCGTTGATATTGATGGCGTCGATATTGGTGGTGTCGGTATTGATGGCGTCGGTATTGGATGCGTATGTGTTGGTGGCGTCGTTCTTGTTGGTGTCGGTATTGTTGGCGTCGGTATTGTAAACATCGGTATTGACGGCGTCGGTATTAATGGCGTTGGTATTGGTGACGTCATTATTGTTGGTGTCAGTATAGGTGGCGTCGTTATTGTTGGCTTCGGTACTGATGGCGTCGGTATTGGTGACGTTGGTATTATAAGCGTCGATATTGTTGGCGTCGGTATTGGTGGCGTCGGTATTGTTGGCGTTGGTATTGAAAGCGTCGGTATTAGTTGCGTATGTATTAGTGGCGTCGTTATTGTTGGTGTCGGTATAGGTGGCGTCGTTTTGATGGCTTCGGTACTGATGGCGTCGGTATTGGTGGCGTCGACAATTGTGGCGTCCGATATTGATGGCGTAGGTATTATAAGCGTCGATATTGGTGGCGTCGGTATTATAAGCGTCGATATTGTTGGCGTCAGTATTGGTGGTGTCAATATTGTTTGCGTCGGTATTGGTGGCGTCGATATTGATGGCGTCAATATTGCTGGCGTCAGTATTGGTGGTGTCAATATTGTTTGCGTCGGTATTGGTGGCGTCGATATTGATAGCGTCGGTATTATAAGCGTCGATATTGATGGCGTCGTTATTGGTGGCGTCGGTATTGATGGCGTCGGTATTATAAGCGTCGATATTGTTGGCGTCAGTATTGGTGGTGTCAATATTGTTGGCGTCGGTTTTGGTTGCGTTGGTATTGATAGCGTCGGTAATGTTGGTGTCTTTATTGATGGCGTCGTTATTGGTGGCGTCGGTATTGATGGCGTCGGTATTGGTGGTGTCAATATTGTTGGCGTCGGTATTGATGGCGTCGGTATTGATGGCGTAGGTATTATAAGCGTCGATATTGTTGGCGTCAGTATTGGTGGTGTCAATATTGTTGGCGTCGATATTGTTGGCGTCGATATTGACGGCGTCGGTATTATAAGCGCCGATATTGTTGGCGTCGGCGTTGGTGGCGTCCGATATTGATGGCGTCGGTTTTGGTTGCGTTGGTATTGATAGCGTCGGTAATATTGGCGTCGTTATTGATGGCGTCGTTATTGGTGGCGTCGGTATTGGTGGTGTCAATATTGTTAGCGTCGATCAAAAAAATCAAAAGGTTTTTATTTCATGTGAACTTTTTCAAGCATTTATAAAACGTTATGACTCTAGTTGCACGGTTCCAAGAAGTTGATCTCATGGAGAAGAACCGGCAAGAAACTCCATAGACACTCTTTTAAAAAGGAGGTATTGTTACATTATTTTGGTAATAATTATGCGAGGTCAATGTAAAAAAATCATGTCTTGAGATGTCAATAGTCAAAGATATAAAAAAGAAAAGTAATATGGTAAGTATAATTCTCTAGACTGAACAATACACTGAACTCACATTTACAAAAATTATAACAATTGAATGGGGGCGTGAAATACGCCATAATAACATGCTACAAGCTATGTCTTTAAAAAGACAACGTTTTTGTAATGGAAACAACCTCACGGTACCAGGGAGGCCACATGCACACCAGTATCTACATCCACACATTCCTATCGTCAACATAGTCCTTAATTTTATAATAGGCTTTCTTGACAAGAACAGATTTCACATGATTTTTAAATTTCTTGCCGGGGAGATCAGTGACACATTTCGGTAGTTTATTATAAAATCGTATACAATTCCCTAGAAATGATTTATTAGTTTTTGTAAGTCTATATTTAGGCACTACTAATTTATGTTTATTCCTAGTATTGATGTTATGATAGTCACTATTGATGTTAAACTGTAGATGGTTTATACATAATATTTTCGAGTATATAGAGTGACGGAAGTGTGAGTATATTTATATTTTTAAAGACTTCTCTTAAGGATTCGCGGGGGCCCATGTCGTAGATTGCGCGGATGGCCCTTTTCTGTAAGATAAAAATAGAATCCACGTCCGCAGCTGAACCCCACAGAAGGATGCCATATGACATGATGCTGTGAAAGTATGCGAAGTATACCAATCTAGCTGTAGGTATGTCGGTGACTTGTTTAATTTTTCTTACTGCATAGGCAGCAGAACTTAACCTACTAGAAAGAGCTGAGATATGAGGCCCCCACTGTAATTTATAATCCACAGTAATACCAAGGAATATAGTTTCATTAACGAACTCGAGTTTGCTGCCTTCGAGCATTAAATTAGTTTCGCCTTGAGGAACGTTCGGTAACGCGAATCTTAAACATTTTGTTTTACTGGCATTTAGAAGTAAGTTATTCGCATCAAACCATTTAGATAGCGTTTCTAGGCTCTTATTAACATCTAGAAGTACGCGATCTTTCCTATTGATTTTAAAGATTAGTGAGGTGTCGTCAGCAAACAATACAATATTAGACAAATCTGACATCATGTAGGGAAGATCATTTATGTACGCCAGAAAAAGAAAAGGACCTAAAATTGAACCTTGGGGAACACCCATTTAACAATAGACCCTAAGGAAGTGACTCCGATTATACTAACTTTCTGACGTCTTTCTGAAAGGTAGGAAGAGACAAGCTCTAAAGAAAGACCTCGGTATATATTATATGTATAGATATTGTTGGCGTCGGTATTGGTGGTGTCGATATTGACGGCGTCGGTATTATAAGCGGCGATATTGGTGGCGTCCGATATTGATGGCGTTGGTGTTGTTGAGGTTGGTATTGAAAGCGTCGGTATTAGTTGCGTATGTATTGGTAGCGTCGTTATTGTTGGTGTCGGTATAGGTGGCGTCGGTATTGTTGGATTCGATACTGATGGCCTCGGTATTGATGGCGTAGGTATTATAAGCGACGATATTGGTGGCGTCGATATTGTCGGTGTCGGTATTATAAGCGCCGATATTGTTGGCGTCGGCATTGGTGCGCGTCCGATATTGATGGCGTCGGTATTGTTGGCGTTGGTATTGAAAGCGTCGGTATTAGTTGCGTATGTATTGGTAGCGTCGTTATTGTTGATGTCGGTATAGGTGGCGTCGGTATTGTTGGCTTCGGTACTGATGGCGTCGGTATTGGTGGCGTTGGTATTGTTGGCGTTGGTATTGAAAGCGTCGTTATTAGTTGCGTATGTATTGGTGGCGTCGTTATTGTTGGTGTTGGTATAGGTGGCGTCGTTTTGATGGCTTCTCTACTGATGGCGTCGGTAGGGGAGGCGTCGGCATTGGTGGCGTCCGATATTGATGGCGAAGGTATTATAAGCGTCGATATTGATGGCGTCGGTATTGATGGCGTCGGTATTATAAGCGTCGATATTGTTTGCGTCAGTATTGGTGGTGTCAATATTGCTGGCGTCGGTATTGTTGGCGTCGTTATTAATGGCGTCGTTATTGGTGGCTTTTGTATTGATGGCGTCGGTATTATAAGCGTCGATATTGTTGGCGTCGGTATTGGTGGTGTCAATATTGGTGGCGTCGATATTGACGGCGTCGGTATTATAAGCGCCGATATTGTTGGCGTCGGCATTGGTGGCGTCGTTATTGGTGGCTTTTGTATTGTTGGCGTCGGTATTGGTGGCGTCCGATATTGATGGCGAAGGTATTATAAGCGTCGATATTGATGGCGTCGGTATTGATGGCGTCGGTATTATAAGCGTCGATATTGTTTGCGTCAGTATTGGTGGTGTCAATATTGCTGGCGTCGGTATTGTTGGCGTCGTTATTAATGGCTTCGTTATTGGTGGCTTTTGTATTGATGGCGTCGGTATTATAAGCGTCGATATTGTTGGCGTCGGTATTGGCGGTGTCAATATTGGTGGCGTCGATATTGACGGCGTCGGTATTATAAGCGCCGATATTGTTGGCGTCGGCATTGGTGGCATCGGTATTGTTGGGGTTGGTATTGAAAGCGTCGGTATTAGTTGCGTATGTATTGGTAGCGTCGTTATTGTTGGTGTCGGTATAGGTGGCGTCGGTATTGTTGGCGTCGTTATTGGTGGCGTCGGTATTGATTGCCTCGGTATTATAAGCGTCGATATTGCTGGCGTCGGTATTGGTGGTGTCAATATTGTTGGCGTCGGTATTAGTTGCGTATGTGTCGGTATAGGTGGCGTCGGTATTGTTGGCTTCGGTACTGATTGCGTCGGTTTTGGCGACGTCGGTATTGATGGTGTAGGTATTATAAGCGTCGATATTGTTGACGTTGGTATTGATGGCGTCGTTATTAGTGGCGTCGGTATTGATGGCGTCGGTATTATAAGCGTCGATATTGTTGGCGTCGATATTGAAGGCGTCAGTATAGGTGGCTTCGGTACTGATGGCGTCGGCATTGGTGGCGTCCGATATTGATGGCGAAGGTATTATAAGCGTCGATATTGTTGGCGTCCGTATTGATGGCGTCGTTATTGGTGTCGTCGGTATTATAAGCGTCGATATTGTTGGCGTCAGTATTGGTGGTGTCAATATTGTTGGCGTCGGTATTGTTGGCGTCGTTATTGACGGCTTCGTTATTGGTGGCGTCGGTATTGATGGCGTCGGTACTGATGACGTCGGTATTGATGGCGTAGGTATTATAAGCGTCGATATTGTTGGCGTTGGTATTGATGGCGTCGATATTGACGGCGTCGGTATTATAAGTGCCGATATTGTTAGCTCGGCATTGGTGGCGTCCGATATTGATGGCATCGGTATTGTTGGGGTTGGTATTGAAAGCGTCGGTATTAGTTGCGTATGTATTGGTAGCGTCGTTATTGTTGGTGTAGGTATAGGTAGCGTCGGTATTGTTGGCGTCATTATTGGTGGCGTCGGTATTGATGGCCTCGGTATTATAAGCGTCGATATTGTTGGCGTCGGTATTGGTGGTGTCAATATTGTTGGCGTCGGTATTAGTTGCGTATGTATTGGTAGCGTCGTTATTGTTGGTGTTGGTATAGGTGGCGTCGGTATTGTTGGCTTCGGTACTGATGAAGTCGGTATTGGTGACGTCGGTATTGATGGCGTCGGTATTATAAGCGTCGATATTGTTGGTGTCAATATTGTTGTCGTCGGTATTGGTGGCGTCGATATTGACGGCGTTGGTATTATAAACGCCGATATTGTTGGCGTCGGCATTGTTGGCGTCGGCATTGGTGGCGTCCGATATTGATGGCATCGGTATTGTTGGGGTTGGTATTGAAAGCGTCGGTATTAGTTGCGTATGTATTGGTAGCGTCGTTATTGTTGGTGTAGGTATAGGTGGCGTCGGTATTGATGGCCTCGGTATTATAAGCGTCGATATTGTTGGCGTCGGTATTGGTGGTGTCAATATTGTTGGCGTCGGTATTAGTTGCGTATGTATTGGTAGCGTCGTTATTGTTGGTGTCGGTATAGGTGGCGTCGGTATTGTTGGCTTCGGTACTGATGACGTCGGTATTGATGGCGTAGGTATTATAAGCGTCGATATTGTTGGCGTTGGTATTGATGGCGTCGTTATTGGTGGCGTCGGTATTGATGGCGTCGGTATTATAAGCGGCGATATTGTTGACGTCAGTATAGGTGGCGTCGTTTTGATGGTTTCGGTACTGATGGCGTCGGTAGGGGAGGCGTCGGCATTGGTGGCGTCCGATATTGATGGCGAAGGTATTATAAGCGTCGATATTGTTGGCGTCGGTATTGGTGGTGTCAATATTGTTGGCGTCAGTATTGGTGGCGTCGATATTGATGGCGTCAGTATTGGTGGTGCTAATATTGTTGGCGTCGGTATTGACGGCGTCGGTATTGGATGCGTATGTATTGCTGGCGTCGTTATTGTTGGCGTTGTACTATTTATTGCTCATCTTTCAGTTTAGTTATTGGTAATTATTATAGCAATAAAAAATGATGGTATCATTAATTTGTTATTGTGGTGTATAATAATGTAAAATAAGGTATCAAAAAATTTTAATTGATGTTTTTTTCTGAGTGGCTATTAGTTCTACTAAGACACGTTTCAAAGTTATCCATTCATTACCGGACACTATGTATATAGATATATATTTGTTATAGTGGCAACAGAAATATCTGTATACACCTACCTATTATCTGTGAAAATGTTGACTGTCTAACTATAGCAGACAGACGGACGGACGGACCGATAGCGGAGGCGTACTAACAGGGTCCCGTTGGCACCGTTTGGGTATGGAACCTCTTAAAACAACAACGGTTATTAGTAGAGACCTTGTACCAGGCCAAAACAGGGTTCTTTATCAGCATCACGCCGTGGCTTTAGAACCAATAAGCAGAATGTCACATTGCTGGTTTTCAGATGATGGATATTAATAAAGTGGCGTTTATATTTTGACGATCTGATTGATTCAGCGGTAGTTAATGCTGCCTTCTGTGCTATAAGTCCCTGTTTGAATCCTGGTAGGAACAAATGTTTGTGTGACGAGCATCAACATTTG
Organism: Craniophora ligustri; assembly: GCA_905163465.1. Classification (NCBI taxonomy): domain Eukaryota; kingdom Metazoa; phylum Arthropoda; class Insecta; order Lepidoptera; family Noctuidae; genus Craniophora; species Craniophora ligustri. Next base: position 15,642,396 of record LR990962.1, on the reverse strand, counting down.
TATCTGAGTCATGGAATCTATGTATAATACGTATGTAGTTACAAAAAAAGTATAGTTATATGTAGTATATCAAACATCTAGTATCTGCAACATATGCCTCGTTGCTCAGCTCGGAACTAGATGGCGCTGTGTCATGATGTCCGCGTATGTTATTATTTTTGTTATGTACAGTGAGGCGGAGGGACTGCCGGTGGCGGGCGAGGCGGAGGCGGGGGCGCGGCCGGTGCTGCTGCTGTACGCGCGCGACGGCGAGCGCGGGGAGCGGGCGGTGGCCGCGCTGCGCGACCTCGTGCGGGAAGCCACTGGGGAAATGGTCTGTGGACACTCTTATATAATATACTAATATTTTCCTACATTATTATGGACTGAATATACCGTGTGACGGTGGATGAAATACAGGTGTAACAAATTTAGAGATAATCTCGGACGGTTAGGAATTAGTAGATAAAAGCATAGGCATATGTTAGATGTCCACTGCTGGATATAGGTCTTTCCCAAGGATCGTCACGACGAATGGTCATGCGTCGCCCACATCCAGCATACTGATTTTACATTTCCTTTTTGTGTGTACAAAAGTTGTAAGTGCAGTTCTAATCGAAAGATCTATGTAGTTAGATCACAAATGATTGATTGTGTAATTACTAATTATAGCTGTTGCTTGCAACTTTGCTTGCGTAGTATTAGTAATTTTATTTAATCTGTTTATTTATCTTTTCCCTTTTTTATTAAATTATCGTTTCTGTATAGTAATTTCGACTTATTTTTCGACACTTTAATTAATGATATCTAGGACAAAAACTATTTTATGTTCCTCCCCGAGACTCGACAATTTCCATGCAAAATTTCATCTCAATTGGTTCAGCGGTTTACGTGTAAAGAGGTAACAAACAAACGAACACACTTTCGCATTCTATAGTGGCATCATTTGTTACAATTATGTATTGAAGCCCTGAATCCTGAGCTAGGGCATTACCTGTGTCATAGGAATATGAGTATGCATTAGTAAATATGGGCATGTCGGGTGCAGGTGTACGACCTGTTCTCGGCGGAGGTGGTGGCGCTGTCGGCGGCGGCGCCGGGCGGCTGGCTGCGCGCGCTGCTGCGGCGCCGCGGCCTGCGCGTGCTGCTGCTGCAGACGCCCGCGCTGGCCGCGCTCTACCGCGCCGAGCTGAGCGACCAGCCCGCCGGACTCAAGCGTAACTATATAATATACTAATCATAATATATATCATCATATAGCTTCATTAACACATTCACAGACATTAAAGACAGCCACTAAAAACGAAAAAGAAGCGTCGCAACAAACTCCCCATCAACATATTTCTGTCTAAATCTAAATAATAAGTAGGGTAGCGTCGTCTGTGGTCAAATACAAACAGATCATACAGGGACTACAGTATACAGGGACCAGACAATAACCAGGCATTTGTGTATTGCTTGCAGTGGCCGAGCCGCTGCTGGGGCGGCGCGTGACGTACCGCTCGCCGCAGTTCGGCGACTCGCTGCTGCAGATGGCGCTGCGCCTCATCGCCGAGACCGCCTCCGAGCACCACGCCTACCACAAATACTACCTCGCCTCGTGAGTGCACACTAACACTTTCTACTTCACTCACATATTACTTTCCTATTTTAATAAATAGCCTATGAACGCAACACAAGAGGTGTCACTGGGATGTTGCCGATAAATATTTAAGAGACATACAAAAACGAAACTTTTTGCGTAGTTTTGTACGAAACCCTTGGTGCGCGAGGTCGACTCGCATTTGGCCGGTATTTTTTAAACGTTTTGTAATACTATGTATAAGGCTTTTACGAAAAAAATTATTTAAAAAATTTAAGCCGAACATTAAAAAAAAGAATACTTAACGACTAGGCATATTAACGCTTTCAATCTAACCTTATCAGCAATACCGACGCCACCAATACTAGCACCACCAATACCGATGCCAATTATACCGACACTTTCAATACCGACGCTTTCTATACCCACGCCAACAATACCGACGCCAACAATACCGACGCCACCAATACCGACACCAACAATACCATCGCTTTCTATATCGACCCCAACAATTATCGACGCCACCAAAACCGACGCCACCAATAACGACGCCTCCAATACCGACGCCAACAACGCCGACGCCAACAATACCGACGCTTTCTATATCGACGCCAACAGTTATCGACGCCACCAATACACCGACGCCACCATTAACGACGCCACCATTAACGACGCCACCATTAACGACGCCACCATTAACGACGCCACCAATACCGACGCCAGCACCGACGCCAACAATACCGACTCCACCAATACCGACGCCAACAATAACGATACCACCAATACCGACGCCAACTATACCACCACCATAAATACCGACGCCAACAATAGAGACGCCGCCATTACCGACGCCAACAATAGAGACGCCGCCATTACCGACGCCAACAATACCGACGCCCACAATAACGACGCCACCAATACTGACGCTTTTAATACAGGCGCTAACGACACTGACGCTTTCTATACCGACGCCATCAATACCGACACCAACAATACCGACATCAAACCATTACCGACGCCACTATTACCGACGCCAACAATACCGACGCCACCAATACCAACGCCATCAGTACCGACGCTAACGACACCGATGCTTTCTATACCGACGCCATCAATACCGACGCCAACAATAACGACGCTATCTATAACGACGCTTTTAATACTGCCGCCAACGATACCGACGCCAACAATAACGACGCCACCAATAAAGACGCCACCAATACCGACGCTTTTAATAACGACACCACCAATCCCGATGCCCACGATACCGACGCTTTCAATACCGACGCCAACGATACCGACGCCACCAATACCGACGCCACCAATACCGACACCAACAATACCGACACCACCAATAACGACGCCAACACCGACGCCAATTCCGACGCCAACACCGACGCCAACACCGACGCCAACAATAACGACGCCAACAATACCAACTCCCACAATAACGACGCCACCAAAAAGACGCCACCTATATCATAGCCAACAATACCGACGCCACCAATACAGACGTTAACGACACCGACGCCAACAATACCGACATCACACCATTACCGACGCTACTATTACCGACGCCAACAATACCGACACCACCAATAACGACGCCTCCAATACCGACGCCAACACCGACGCCAATTCCGACGCCAACACTGACGCCAACACCGACGCCAACAATAACGACGCCAACAATACCAACTCCCACAATAACGACGCCACCAAAAAGACGCCACCTATATCATAGCCAACAATACCGACGCCACCAATACAGACGTTAACGACACCGACGCCAACAATACCGACATCACACCATTACCGACGCTACTATTACCGACACCAACAATACCGACACCACCAATAACGACGCCTCCAATACCGACGCCAACACCGACGCCAATTCCGACGCCAACACCGACGCCAACACCGACGCCAACAATAACGACGCCAACAATACCAACTCCCACAATAACGACGCCACCAAAAAGACGCCACCTATATCATAGCCAACAATACCGACGCCACCAATACAGACGTTAACGACACCGACGCCAACAATACCGACATCACACCATTACCGACGCTACTATTACCGACGCCAACAATACCGACGCCACCAATACCGACGCCACCAATACCGACGCCACCAATACCGACGCCACCAATACCGACGCTATTAATACCGACGCTATTTATAACGACGCTTTTAATACTGCCGCCAACGATACCGACGCCAACAATAACGACGCCACCAATAAAGACGCCGCCAATACCGACGCTTTTAATAACGACACCACCAATCCCGATGCTCACGATACCGACGCTTTCAATACCGACGCCAGCAGTACCAACGCTTTCAATACCGACGCCAACAATAACTACGCCACCAAAAGCGACGCTACCAATACCGACGCCAACGATACCGACGCCACCAATACCGACGCCACCAATACCGACACCAACAATACCGACTCCACCAATAACGACGACTCCAATATCGACGCCAACACCGACGCCAACAATATCGACGCTTTCTATATCGACGCCAACAGTTATCGACGCCACCAATACCGCGCCTCCAATACCGACGCCAACAATAACGACGCTATCAAAAGCGACACCACTAATACCGATGCCTACAATATCGACGCCAACAATTCCGTGGTCACCAATACCGACATCATCAATACCGACGCCAACAATAACGACGCATTCAAAAACGACGCTACCATTACCGACGCCACCAATAACGACGCCAACGATACCGAAGCTTATAATATCGACGCCTGCAATACCAACGCCTTCAATACCGACACCAACAATAACGACGCCGTCAATTCCGAAGTCACCAATACCTACATCATCAATACCGACGCCAACAATAACGACGCCATCAAAAACGACGCCAACAATACCGACGTCACCAAAAACGATACTACCAATACCGACGCTAACAATACCGACGCCATCGATACCGACGCTTTCAATACCGACGTCTTCAATACTAACGCCAACGATACCGACGCTAAGAATACCGACACCAACTATACTGACGCCAATGATACTGACGCTACCAATACCGACGCTACCAATACCGACACTTTCAATACCGACGCCAACGATACCGACGCCATCAATACCGAAGTCATCAATACCGACGCCATCAATATCGACGACAATGCCAAAAAAAAAGCCGTGAAATAGTAATTTTACGATCTATCGATCATCTAGCGAAATCAAGAACAAGAAAATGTATTTATTTTCAAGAAAGAGTATTTACCGAGTCCAGTGAGTAGAGTAAATATATAAATACGTTTGCACGTTGCAGGTGGTCGGGGCTGGCGACGGACATCATGCCGCAGGTCGTGCCCTACCGCCGCTACGTGCTGCCCGACAGCGCAGCCGCCCTGGCCGCCGACCTGGCCGGCCCCGGCGGCCTGCCCCCCTCCCCCGGCGGCCTGCCCCCCTCCCCGGGCGGCCTCCCCCCCTCCCCGGGCGGCCTGCCCGCACTAGCACACGCGGCGCGGGACTTCCTGCAGCACGCGACGGAACACCCCGACTACCTCATGGACGAGCTCATCTTCATGTGATCCCCCCCCCACCCAAGGTTACCGCTAGCTAGTCCATAATGATACATATTACATGTGTAGACGATATGCATCAAACAGACAACTTAAGATACTGCAAAAGTCACTGACGTTTAGAAAATGCAGGAATTTACATATCTGAATATTAACTATTCGAAGTTATTCCAATTATTATTCCTCAAAACCACAATAATGAAACTAATGAATGATTTGGACAATAATGGATTAACAATAGTTGCTTTCTTAATCAGTACATTTTTTGCAACGACTGTGCAATTTTAAATTAAACTTTAAAATAATTGAATAAGACATTAGCAAAAAACAATCTCACACAGTTTTTTCGTTTTTACGACGAGTCAACGGTAAAGAGTTAAGATTTAAGACAACTCGATAGGATTTAAGAACATTTAGTTCTAGTCAATTTAACTATTTACATCGTTGTTTCACCGATAACGTTCAAATACGTAGTTAGTTTCAAATCAAAATTGTATGGGTGTTGAGTTTTTTGGAAAAAGGGTTGTCACATGCATTACATATGATGATTGGATAAGTCAAACGCTGTGCGTTGAATCTCCTTATTTAATAAGTCTTGAGATAAGATGGTCGGATATCAATAAAATACGTTGTACAGTAGGTACCATCATTTTTTTTTAAGAAAAATTGTGAGATGTGCCAGGGGAAAGTAGTATTTAAACTTTTAAACCACGTAGAACTAGCGAACGTAGATTATTGAAACGTTGATTTCGTCAATATACTCGTGACATGTAACAATCACTACAGTCAGTTATGAGCTATGAGTTTAGTCCCTTAGCCACTATAAGGTTAGAATTCACCTTTTTTTTTTTTTTTTTTATTTGTCCAAAATTTGTTTTACAATAAAATTATACATTAAATCTGCCAAACTACATAGCAGTTTGTCGGCAGTTGTTCTCGTCCATCATTATTTACAAATTTTGATAATATTTGTTGTGCTTAAGTAAAAATAATTAGGCTAAGTTTCGTTAGTTTCAATAGGTACTAATTATATTATGTTATGTAAATTTAATAGTAATTATTATGCTAATTTAAGTTACAGTATAAAATTAAAATTTCAGTATCTATGGACACAATGACAGGTAATGTTTTTGTAGAAGTCTTCCAAGTCGGTCTCCAGACTTTACCTGTGTCAATTCTACAGGCAACTCATTCATCAGCGTTGGCACCAAGTACCTTCTTGTGCGCTTACCAAAGTAATTAGTTACTTTTGGAACAACAAGCGTTTTCTTATTAGATGACCGGGTTGGGTAGTTATGTTTACATTCTATTTTATATTTGTCATAATTAAATTGTTCAATCAATATATTAGACTTAGTTTTGTAATGGATTGGAAGTATTTTACAAATTTTAAACAGCTTTTCATAATTCTTATTAAGGTTTTCCTTCGTTTTTCTATCTACAAGTATTTTTAGTAACCTTATCTGCAGGATTTTAATTTTATTTAAGTGTGTGGGAAACGTAAGACCATATCCACCCAAGCCATAATTAATTATTGAGTCAGCCAGTGCATAATATAGGGTATATAATATCTTCCTGCTAACAACATATTTTAGATTTTTCAGTTTACCCAGAACGGAGCGTAGCCTATTACATACGTTGTTAACATGTAGATTCCATGAGAATGTGTTATCTATTACTAGTCCCAGGTATTTATAAGAGGCAACTGTTTCTAAACATAGACAGTGACAAAGTTGTTTGTTGCTATGCAAACATTCATACGAATGACCTTGTACTTGCACTAACAAACTATTTTTATTTTTAAGATACGGTGAATGAATAATCATGCACTTAGTTTTGCTTATATTTATAATAATGCCGTTATCGTGTGCCCACTGAACTACTCTGTTAAAATCGTTTTGCACAATTTGTTGTATGTGGTCGATATTATTATGACTATAAAGCAGGCAAGTGTCATCAGCGTACATAAATGCCTTACATTCTTTTAATACATTCGACATACTATTGACATGTATTAGGTATCCTAATGGGCCATATACCGAACCGGTCGGCACACCGTATTTAATGTCACCCCGCATACTTTCTGTTCCACTGACTCGGACGCTGAGTGATCTGTTTTCCAGGTACCTGCTAAACCATGCATTCATGGGGCCCCTAATGCCACATTCATTCATAGCCTGCAACAAGCCGTCGTGGTCCAAAGTATCAAATGCTTTTTTGAAGTCTATATAAATAACCATAACTATCTTTTTTTCATCAAGTCGATTATTGACTTCGTCCGTGAATTCTCCTAGTGCCGTTGCAGTACTTCTATTTACTCTAAAACCGTGTTGGACATCGTTTAAAATATTATTGTTTTCCAAAAAACTGGTGAGTTGTTTAACTATAATTTTTTCGACTATTTTGTTTACTGTATTGAGAATTGCTATCGGTCTATAATTACTATAGTCTTGATGAGATCCTTGTTTATATATTGGCCTGACAATAGATTTTTTAAGTTCATCCGGATATTGACAATTTTTAACACTATTATTAATAAAATGAGCTATTACTGGACTAATTTGTTCTTTGATTTGTTTTATGTCTTTAATTCTGATACCATCTGACCCCGGCGACTTGTTGCAGTCTAATTTATCTATAACAGCTTTAACGTCTTTAGGTAACACTTTTTTAAATCTGAAACTTACATTACAATCCTTAACGTAGCTGGATCTGTCCAAAAAATTATGTTGACAATTATGTTTGATCATATCAATTTCTTTCGTAAAAGTTTTACAGAATTTATTACATACAGTTTGCAATGATTCGTTTTTTAATAAATGTTTTTCTATTACAGAGTCTACTCCCATTTTAGATCTGCCAAGCCAGTTATTTATATTATTCCATATCTTTCTCATGTCTCCGTTACAACTTGCTATCGTTTCACACCTACTTTTATTTTTGGCCATATTTACAAGCTTCAGAGTTTTATTTCTGCATCTAGTATACTGCAATCGTTTATTACAATTTTTGGGATCGCTTTTCCACTGTTTAAAAAGGATATCCTTATCTTCTATAAGCATGCGTAACTTATCAGTAACCCATGACTGTGTTTTACGTTTAGAGCATACCGAGTCTTGTATTATAGAACTGTTGTAAATATCGCCAAAAATTGCGGACATGTTTGTATACAATTCACACGGATCTTGTATCAGTAAAAGTGACGACCAATTTATATTATTAAATTTATCTCTTACCGCTTTGTTGTTATACCTCATTTTATTCATACACGCTATATTAATTTGTTTAGTAATAACAGCTGAGATTCCCGTTAGATAGTGGTCGGCTACCTGGCTCGTTAGTGTGTATGCGTGGACGTCGCTCGCCCCGCCACTTACAGTCCGCATGAAGACGTGATCGATGCATGACGCCACTCGCCTCTGTCCGACAATTGCCTCGCGTGTTATATCTTGGATGCCGCAGTGAAGGCCCAAATCAGCTAACGTATTTAAATATTCGTTTGCCGAAGAATCTAGTTCATTCTCTAGCAAGTTAATGTTGCAATCGCCTACTAATATAATGTCAGTGTCAATGGGTAGCATTCGAATAATGTTTTCTACTTCTTTTGTAAAAGTGCGTTTGTTTGTGCGCGGTGGCCTATAGATTACCAATAGATGAGCGTAATACATATTTTTATTTAGGTGACCATGTATCAACTCCAATGTCGATGAAGTATAACATTGTAGTGGATTGAAGTGTAGGGTGTTTCTCACATAAACAAGTATACCTCCTCCTCGCTTTTTTTCTCTGGTTTGTGAAAACATATTGAAACCATCGATTTTGTACATGGTGACTTCATCCTGCCTTATATTAATTTCTGAGAGGCACAACACATCTAATTTATGCAATACATTTTGCAATAACACTGTTAGCTGATTAAAATGTTTTCTAATAGAACAAATGTTTATGTGTATGATCTGTATTTTATTTTCACTACATAAAACATAGCTAGACCAATCCTTAATGTCTGTGAATTTTATATATTCAATATCCTTCAAGTCAGATTGTGGATCAAAGATTACCGGCATGATATAATTTGAGTGGTTTTAACACACTGTTACTTATCATTTGATTAATTTTATTTTTGTAAGTATGTTTCGATGTCACCCTCATTGCGAATATGATATATCTTTTTGTCATTATCACTTTTTTTAATTAATACTTTAGCATCCTGGATCCATATATATTTATAAGTTTCTTTTAGTTTTGTCTTTGTAGCCCAAAATAATTGCTTGTTTTGCCGAGTTATATGCTCATTTATGAAGATACGTGATGTGTCATTATTGTTGAATAACGTATGATTTGTAAGCAGCGATTTCCGACTTTTAAGCCAAGCTGCTCTCGCTGCTTTTGTACGCACCGCTACAACTATAGGCCGCACATCTTTTTTCTCGGATCCTACCCTCCATGCATTTTCAATCTCGGTTTTATCCAAGTTCAAGATTTCTGCACATTTTTTTACCACTTCTACGGTTTTCTCTCCTTCTTGCATTTTTAAATTCATTATTTCTATATTTTTATCTAAATCCTTTTGTTCTAGGTACCCAATTCTTTCCTCCAGTGCTTTGTTGCATTTATCTAAATTGATGTTTCGTTGTATTAAATCCTTGTATCGATTTTCCATTGCCTTGTGGTTTTCTATGGTTTCTTTTTTGAATATGACCATTTCATCATGTTTGGCGCTTAGGAACTGCAGTGTTTTATCAAACTCGACATTGGATTTTTTAAGTTCTCCTATTTCTGACTTAATAACCGACACATCCTTTTGTAGCAGCAGCAAGCGTGAGTCTTGCTCCTCCCTAATGGAATTTAGGAGGGACTTCATTGCTTCGACCTCCTTTTGAACGGCTTTGAGTGTTGAATGCACACTTTCCGGAGAACAACATGCTGTTTTGTGTCGTCGAGGTTCCTGTGAGATAGAAGAATCGCTGTCTGATTCGACGTTGCGTTTCTTCTTACCCTGTCGTGTTCCGACCCAGCTAGACATAGATGCTTGTTTAATCTTAGCATCCGAAGCTGACCTGTCAGATGATGAGTGAGCTTCATCCACTTCTCCAGGTTTAGTGGGTGTTCGTGGCAGCTTCGGCATTATTGGATAAATAATCAATCCACAACTGTTGGTAGCACAATAATCACACGCAATAGGAACTTAACACGTATTTGTTAAAATCGGTAGGTTCGCAATAGCACAGCACAAGCGACACGTCCGCTCGCTCGTAAGGTCAACGAGAACTGACTAATTACCTTGACAAAAATACCTATAATTTGCTGATTATGTAAAGCTAAGATGATAACGCTTTGTCGTGAGCTGAATCTAAAGCCAGTCTGTCATAATATTCATTATTAATATACTTATTGTTTAAATATGTATATAAGATGTAAGTCAGTACACAGACTGCATACACACTTATATTGTAGATGTAAATATAAACAATTAAAACCCCCTACTACTACTATTTCTATAGTACATCTCAGTGGCGGCTACTAAATATTTAGATGTATTAAGAGATAACATCTAGTTTGATGTAATATTCAATGGTTGTATTAGCCTCCATCCACCCTATACAAAACGTACCACGATATTATGAATTTATAAATTTATATCTACTTACTTATAAGTTTAGAATATATACTAGGTTGTAGAAACTTCGATTTGATGATCATGATGCGATTGAGAGTGTATATTTTATTTATACCCTCGTTGAACGAGGCCAACTCGCACTAGTTGGTATTTTTGGTAATTTTCTGTATTTTATAATACATGTTCGTTGACTATATACTGTATTCTTTATTAGACTTACCGATTTACAAATTTTTTACTTACTTAGAATTACTTTTTGTTTTATCTATCTTATCTACTCCAAAATTTGGAACATTTCACGGGCAGACCTAGGGTCTACCTAATGTACCGAGATAAATTCCATAAAAAATAGTTTTATCACAATATGACTGGTAAACATTTAAATAAATTTACAATAAAATAATGCAATTTATAAATATACTAGCGGCCCACATTACATTACTAAAGTTTTAGTATGAATCTGTAATATTTTCTAGTAATTATTATGGCCTTATGTTACTCAGGGATTATGCAGAATTCTAGTGTAGAGAGTTTTTCAAACCGGACTGGTTCCTCTTGAGATTAGCGCGTTATTACAAAAAAGTTTTCCGCTTTATTATTTGAATAGATATAGAAATACAACACTAACTACACACCTTTGTTGATTGTAAGACAGTTTCTAATGTTTTGTTAACCAGCAATCAACAATAGTGTGATGATCATGGGCGTATCTAGAAGGGAAGCCGAGTGGGTCGTACCCACCTCAGGATGTTGGGCTACTGGTAAGAAATTCTCATACGGTGGACTGTACCCACCCCAGGAAGGGCCTCCCCTTGAAGGAAAAGTCTAGATGCGCCCATGGTGATGATTCTAGTTAAGATTTCCTAAATATGGAGAAGTGTTGAGATAAATATAATTAATAGATCAATATAGCACACAGTAACACAAATCTATTGATTACACTTAGATATTTTACTTCTTTAGTACAATAAATACATTCTTGCCGGTTACTGATGAGAAACAAAGTATATATGTATGTTATTGTTATACACAAGTAAACTGTAACATATCTTCTTAATTTGTAAATAGTTATTATAGCATTTATATGTATAATATATAAGTATAGTATGTATGTAATATTATTTAGTTGTAAGTACTAGTTGTTGTTGATCACTTGTTGTTTGTGTCGTTATGTTGTTATGTATTGATATCACATAATAATTATATGTGTACATGTATGCTAATATTTATAAAATCTCATATTCTATAGTTGGAATTAAAATAGGAACTAGTTTGTAATACTTTGTAAATGAAATGCTTTTATTTTTCTATCGATTTTAAAATAGTTTGATTGGATTCGGTATGTTATTAGCAGAGATCGAAATAATATTGATAAACTTCAACGAAATAACATACGAATGAATAATACTGCCCTCTGAAATACTATTATAATCACGATCACGTCCTGGGTTCAATTCCCATGTTGACCAAAAAATTCTCAGTAGTAGCTCGGTATTGTGCAGTTACTGGCAATAAATAGGCTTGCCCCCTTCACAACATACTGGCGAAATGTGTGAGTCAATCAGTCCTTCTCTGCCTATCCCTGCGGAGATACCGGCGTGATGGTATGTTATGAACAGTATCCATGGATTCTGAAAGGAGGTGTTATTCGAAGTTAATATTAGTTATTATCTTGAAGTTTAGATATATGTAATTTCGTTATTGCGATATCTGTTAGTAATGTATTGTTACAGTACAATAATAATAATAATAATAAAATTATCGCTAATTTCCACACACGTATAACGGTTCATATATTAAGTACCTACATAGAGTTCGAAAATGTTTATCTGCTTTTTTGCAAAAACATGCACCTCGACATAAGACATTATTTCTTTGGGCAATATGCGACCGACAAACAGGGAATCAGTCCTTGGAGTCTCCGACTATCCACAACTAGTCGTCAGGTATCCCTACCACCAAGATATTGAGTGTGTACAAAAAAAATACTAGTTTTCTTTAATTAATTATAACTTACAAAAATGGTCGAGTATTTTATTTTAATTTTCTTAAGTCGTGGTTGTGTGTATTATTGCAACGGTATATTTTTTACTGTTGTAATTGTAATAATTATATTTAATTATGTAATGTAATATAGTAGTATAATATGATTAGTTTTATGATATAAGTGTTAATAATGGCGTGACCCTCCCATTTTGGTTTAATTATACGCACGTAATTTAGACTTTTATATGAACAAACAGGGCCAATGATGTTGTCAATTAAAAGAAAACTTTTATACAAAATAAAATGTCGTTTTTTCTTCAATTTTTTATTTATTTTCTACCAATGGCAGTAGGAACCACTGTAACTACCAGTACTGGACTGTTATTTATTACCATTTATTAGTGTTTCCGAAATCCTTAATTCCGTTTTAGTGGGAATATGTTTCACCCACCAATTTCCAAGTTAATAGTTCAGGTATAAAGTTTAACTTCTAATTTGATTGATGTACACAAAATATACACTCGGTCTCTTTCTAAATCTGCAATATAACCTTGTATAGCAGTTATTCGGCAGAGCTCCAAAGTTCTAGTGTTATCATCCTACGAAATTGCGGTGGGTAAAGACAAATCACCGGTGACCGATACCTCATTAATTGAAACTGTTCTTATTGATACCATGCCAGCCAATATTTTAATTGTATGTTTGGTAGCGAATCTTGATTTATTTTCGCCAAGATTAAAATAACTAATCGTAAACTCAAGATCATTTCCTGAGTGATACTGTGAAGAGGTTACAGCCAATATCTCTTAGTTATATTTTGTCCTCATTAGCTCTCTCGGTATGGAATAATGACGGATTTGACGTACAGATTCTTATTATTCAGGTTTTACCTGAAACGTGAAAAAAATCTAATATAGATAAATATTATACTACCCAGTTAAAAAAAATATATTACATAATAAAAATAATTTATTTAAATTCGTCATACATTGTAATAAAAAAAACACTACTAAGAAATGATTTCAAAGTTTCCCGCGCTACCGGCGTGCGAGCGGGACGGCGCACTAGGCGCGGCACTCGGCTCGAGCAGGTAACAGACATGGCGTCGCTATTCATTATGGCAACCGATGTAAATTGCCGTCGCGACATCTGCGTGTGGATGAGACGCACTGGAAGTGTAAACAGAACTTGAGACTGAAGAATACTATTAAGTGTAGACGAAATAGTATTTAAATTATAGACTGTATTTCTATCTTCTACAATTAAAATTTCTACGATAAAGTAGAAAAATATGTTGAGTAAAATGAGTACAAATACAATTTAGCTTTTCATTACTTATACATTTAAATATTCCATTTCCAGTATGTAAGTACTATATTGTATGGGTTATATTCTGTAGTAAATGCCTAAATAACAGTATGCAGTTACTGTCGGTCAATTTTCTTGTAGTTCGTTCGTTCTTGTAATCGTCCACTATTTTGGAATGACACCGAAGCTAACGTATTTATTCACAAACGTGAAGGTAGAGCTAGTAATGGTTAGAGAATACATGATATACAATATTCTGTCGGTTGGCATTATTATAGGATCGGTATGTCCATATTTTGCTAACATGCGCAACTTTTTTATCAGCGATTTATTATCAGGCTAGTATTATATAACTGTCAGTGTGTGTATGCTCTGTCTCGCTCTCACGCGCGCGCGCGTGTTACACCTTTTGGCAGCAGTCAGAATGAGACGCAAGATGTTGCATTAAATTTCGATCCTATTCTGTAATGTTTTGTCCAATCGCGTCCGATCTCTGCGTGTTCCGGTTCTTTGTCATCAATGGGTTGCCGGGCGAGTCCATTTGGAGTGCCACTCGAAAATGTTTTACGCTATATTTAAACGAGATTTTGAGCTATGAAACATTCGGTAATCCGTCCAATAGTTCTATCTATAATTTCGATTGTAAATTTCATTCCGGGCCGCAGTATTTAGCACGATCGCTCTTATGCCCTTTCGGTATTAATGAGACGTGCCCACTTCAGCTGACTGCGTCGTACGCAAGGCTACTCTAACTAAACTAGTAGTAGTCCGGCGTTCGAAGGAGACGGTCGAGTGTGGACGCGTGCAAGTGATATGCGGATATGTTACTGAGGTTTAAAATGTTTTTGGAACGATTCCCATAGGCGCGAGGGTTCGTATATCTCGTGCGGGCGCCGGACGGCAGGCATCGCGTCAGAGCGCAGCGACCCGGGCCGCAGCGCCGGGAGTGTCCGTGCGGGAGAGCGGAGGCTCAATAATGCTCAAATTCTTGACTCACAAGCTGCGAACGCATTCGTTGAATGAGGAGAGCGTTTCCGAGAAGGTGGGTGTCGGCACGAACCGGCGGGCGCCGCGAAGGTCACTCCGTTGCCAGAAAATGGCCGCCCGCCGAGAACAAAGGAGCGGAACGCTAGCCGGCTCCCGGCGCGGCTCCCCGAGCCGGGGGCCCGGCTGGCCGCCCGCCGCTCACGCCGCTCTTGTTGCAGGTGGAGGAGCGCGACTCCGGCACCGAGTCCGACGACGAGGCCGAGCGCGCCGAGCCCGGTGAGTCCCAGCTCCCTGCCGCCACACCACACCACACCACACTACACCTACACCTCGCCGCCTCCGTCCGCCGGCGCCGGACGATCTCGATTTTCACATTTTCACTTTAATAACACCTGTGTTACGCCAACAAACTAAAAGCCGGCGCGTTAGTCCACAATAATTGAAAATCGATTTTACAATCCGTCACAGGAAAAGGAACCTGTGCCTGATAACGCTCAGGTGATAATATCGGGGAATAAAAACAATACAGGTACAATGTATGTAGGTAGGTAGGCAGTTACCTTGTGTGTATGTTAATCGACAGTTTATTAGAATCTTATTAGCATACTGACCCATCCAGGTGCGGCTCGTATTGTTTATTTTGCGTGGAGTCTAGTTAGTCAGCAGCGCCTCGGCTGTACATCGGCTTGCTGCCGGTTATCGGGTCACCTCTGTGGTTTTCCACTGTCTAAGTGAACAGTATTTTGTCTGTGCCGGCTGCTCGGTGTGATAAAGGCCCATTTCTTTGTTAATCTGTGATGACCTTGAGGGGCGACCTTGAACTTTTATCGACGTTAAAATATCCGACATTAATTCAAATACTCCAATGATATATATTAAGCGGTGGTTAGATAGCTTCTATTTTACCTTCGATACCTTCGACTTCAGAGTTTCATGTTCTTTAAGCAGAAGTAGGTGTCTTCTAAGGACACACTGATGAAAAAGTGGATTGGCCTAGCTAGAGATTTTTTTATGACATCATACTTTTGTTACATTAGTTTTTATAGTATAATGGGTAGTAGTTTTTATCGTGATGTTTGCTCATGTATACATACATACTTCCAGAGTATAAACCGTAGTAAGACTAATGAGTTATGAGCGTTTTGAAGATAAATGATGTTCTAGAACATTAAGAAATTCAATTCAATTGCCTTGAAAGGTCTTCGACCTGGCCTTCCTATTTAGGACTCCATAATAAAAGAACAAATAGAATATAATGACAATAATTCCGTAGGTATTTAATAAAATAAATACCTAAATAAATAATCCAACAGTAGTTTCAGACTAAAACTGACAATGGAAAGGTGAAAAGGAACCACGCCTTTCCTGGAAAAAAATTGTTTACTAAAATATCGGCTAGGCTTTTTATTATCTAGATTTTTATAGGCATGTTGGCTATCATTTACCTAGGCTAGGTACCTTTACCATACTAGGTGGTCACCTTACACCTGCGTTTCGTGGACTCATTGGCCCAGGAAACTGCTTTTATCTCTTTTGATTTCAGTATATCTGTAGACTACCTATATGATTGCCGACTTGTCACAGCACTAGCAGTATTGTTTGTGGAAAACTTAGTCCGTTTAAAAGCTGCTGCTGCCCAGATTAATTCAATTTAACTTTATTGCATCCTATAATGTTATAAATACAGGTGGTAAGGTTTAATGCTAGATACAATTATGGACCCTGTCGGGCACAGCAAAAGTATAGTGAGAGAGAGGAGGAAATGTGATTCTTATGAAATTACCCCGTGCTTTAGCAATTTAGCACTACCTTTATCTATTTTTGGACGTAAGCCTCACTCAAAAGTACTTGACAATTTAGAAACAGGCAAAAATGAGTAATTAAATTTTGTAGGTAGGTGTCATGTATTTGATATTTTTGCGCAGAGTCCAGAGCAGAAGGTTGCGGCATCTGCCACCAAGCGTACTTCTGAACTTTCTTTTATTCTGGTTTGGTTTAAATATACGTATCATATTATTCTTCCTAGCCGATTTAAGCTATGGTGACTACAAAGAGATAGTCTGAAAGTATATAGGTATACATAGTTCGTCATTTACTAAGTAAGAATAATGAAATTTAATATTCAAGCTTCTCAGCAAAAATGCAAATGGGTTCGTTGTTTTTAGAAATTCAATCCTATACCACTATTCATTCTTTACTATTACCAACACGCGAGCGAAGTCGTGTGGAAAAAGCTAGTCTATTCATATATATTATACAATATAGGGAGATTTATGTAGGATGTATGTAAAGAGAGTTACTGGTGATGTGACGTCTAACGGGATAAATAGAAGAAAAGGTTAATTGTACTGCGCCGACCAGAAAGTAATTGGAACTATAGCAGGATAATGATAATAGTGAATTAATTTATATTGCTTACTTTAGAGGAGAAGAAATACTACATTTAATGTTAAGATGTATGAATGTGGATGAAGCATATGCAGGGTGATTGCAGGGTTCGCGCGTGGCGTTCTGTAGTTTCAACCTACCCCCATGGGAATAAACCATGATTATATGTAATAATACCAATAATAGTGTGTTTAATTATAAGCTATAAAGCTACCAATCTGGGTAGAGAAATTTAAATATTTATTAGCAGGTACCTAATGGTTTTACAGCTCTGAAGAAGGTGATTGCATTAATATTGCACTGGTTTGTTGAACCTCCTAGTTGAAAGTCTGTAGTTTCATTGGGTTTTAATTAAGTATATAAAGGATGTAAATGGCGATTCTAGTAATCGATTTTAAGAGGTTCTATCCTGAATTAGTCGCATGGTGATATACTGGGAATAAATGGATTCATCTCAATTCTAAGAAGGATTTCCACCAACTCTTAACATTTCCATAAAAAACAACCGGGCACGAAATGCCACGAATCTAAACTTCGAGTTACTGAGAATTTCATATAAAAACTCAATAAGACACTGGGTAATTCCTAGTAGAATTAGAAACACCTGGGAATTGACCCTAAGACTTGCTCCGTAGTTGCACTTATTACTGGATGAACAAAGCAGTCAATTCCTTCTATTTAATAATAATGACAATAATGAAACGTAAGTGTCTTATCGTGATCACTGTCGCTTTGTAAATTAACGACCGTTGTATATGTAGGTAGGTACTACACGTAATTACATACTTGTCAAAATCGTTCGATATCTTGACACGCCGTGATTGATGTGCCCACGCGTTATGCAACGTGTGAGGGCACGTGCCCACATGTTAAGAACTCCAGCATAATTGTCATTGGTTTTCCTCGCGAAGCCGATCAGTATCATACACGAAGTGACTCTTATCACGCTACCAGAACCCGGATACTGGTCAATATCCATAATCTTAACGCCGTTCAGCGCCAAGGCACCACAGATGCTCACTACCTACATGACGTCTCCTAGTCCTAAAAAACTATGTGACCTTGATATTTCGTTGCCTGTTCTTCATCACTGAGTCACTGGCCTCTGAACTTCACTACTCAGGATGTATGTATAACCACGCCATGTATATACACTAGGATGAGATGCACTAGGGTGTATATTGACATATACGTCACGTACGTACGTATACGTGGCGCTGAACTGTTGACTGACTACAGTGGCGTAGCGTGGGTTTTTGCCGCCCGGGGCCGTCTGGAAATTTGCCGCCCCCTTTTCTAGTACTATAAAAAAGACGTGGCACTTGATGCATGCCCCCTTTCATATACCGCTCGGTGCCATGGCCCCCTCTGCCCCCCACACGCTACGCTACTGACTGACTACTCAACTCTTTGGAGTCTGTCATTTATTTGTCGGGTGTGTCAAAAATGGTCACCCTGACCCCAGGCAGGTGTATTTTCTACTCACAGATCCATTATCTGCGTCGCTTTTTTGGTTTTTCGTACTTCATTATCATCATCATCACCCTGCTCCCACTGTTGGGCATAGACTTCCCCACCCTTCTGCCAAACTTCTCGAACTTACCGTAGTTTATTTGAATTAACTTTGTTTTCTGTCTCGCACACACACTTTTATGTCTAGTTTTATAGTTTAGTTGATTGCAAAAACTATCTTTATAGCTAGGCTACGCTACATCCGTTTACAAGATATATGTCAATATATCTAACATTTGTGTAAAGTTTGTGATATCTTAGTGATCCTACTGCACGTAGTTATTAATAGGTTTGTTGTAGATTTTTCTAAGCGCTTTTGCTTTTAATAAATTACATATTATCTACAAAAATGATTGAATTTCTCGTATCAAGCAACTAAACCTTAGAAACAGTTCAATATCACTGTAACCAATATATTTAGAGCAGGATATTGACAGGTGGTTAAACCAGACCTCTACACGACAATAATTATATACCTATTATATGTATAGAGATTGGCTAGAAAATAGATACCTACAGAGCACAACGAAGTTTATATAAATACCTGCCAGCAAGATTAAAATACTTGTCCCTGAAATAATAATCACATTTATTTCATCACGATAACCATTAATGTAGGTACCGGTTAAACCTGTCTTTGATACTAAGAGATCACCTAAGAGCATTTCATTTAGCATCGTGTTATCTAATCCCGATATGATAAGCAGTGTAATTCTTAGGATTAAGTCAGGGAGCAGTAACGTGTGAATGGTGTGACGGCGCGGATATCGGCCGGTGTCCGCACTAGGTGTCGTATTATGTGTTTGTTTACACATCCGATCGGACGCGGACGGTGTTCCAGCGCTGCGGATATTGTGCCCGTGCTCACTCACGTGGCTGGAAACTTCTAGATTTCTTTACAGACTGTAAGTTATGGAGCTCTTTGTTTAACTTGGTGCCTTGTTACCATGCTATGCTCCTCACACGAAAGATGTGTATAAAATAAAAACTTACATGGAAGGGACACATTCATATAGGTAAATATTAAATTGATCTCGTAGACAGAACCTTCTGTTAACGCATAGGTAATTTTACACCATATTTGACACTAAGCAAATTAAAACTTTGCTTTAGTCTAGATAGTGGACATTTTCCGCTGCAGCGCGTAAAACAATCAAATGTTCAAATTTCTCTTCATCAAATACCCAATTTACATATCTTAAATATTTTAACTGTCCATCCTATCTGCATCCTCTCCAGTCCACTTCGCCTGTCCATCAGTAACATTGACTACTTCAGTAGCTAGTGCCTAGCGCTCACAAAAGACGGGACCAACCCTAGGAGGTAGTTTCGCAATACGTCCCCACTTATCTCGTCAGTATTGAAGGCGATATTTATTTACCACGAGGCCGGCACGCAGTCTGCGACTCTTCACAGCCACTATACGATAACATACAGAAGCCTCACCACATTTAACATACGATGTTTTTCGATATACGAGTCTATTCTTAACATTAATGCACAGGTTGATCTATAATGCCTCTAATAGCACCACTCAATATATCGATTATAATTTCCACTTTTCTAAACAAGTGTAAACAAGGTATTAAATAATCATTATCTATTATGATGGTAATCTTATAATATGAGCACGTAGCATGCACGCGCTCGTAGATATCTTCACAAACACTCGAATGATTAAAACATGATTTGTGCTATGCGAGCCGTGATGTATTTGATGCTCGGTAGATGCGTGGACTTGAATATTTTAATATGAACATTCAACTATGCTGTACAATGCCCCCCTTCATAGAGCCTCAGCTAGCCTTCAACACTGTCACTACATATTGTAAAACAGAGTAGTTTCTCGCATCTTTCGGTCTGAATACAATATCTATCGAACGGATTATTTATCATACGGAATGGACAGTGTAATTGGTACATTGCAGCTGTGCGGATGGCCAATAGATGCAATAACAAGACAAGTAGCTACCAAGATTTCTACAAAATAGCACGTTAAACTGGTCCTTGATGTTATATTGTGCGAAGTGGACATTCTGCGGCGTTGTTGACCCAATACAGCAAGAGAACGCACGCAATACAACACTAATAACATAATTAGATTTGAGAACGGCACATGTGTGAGTCGTTCACTCGACTTTATTATATTTTTCCGCGGCGCTGATAACGATGCTCCAAGAGTTGAGTCAACATTGTGAGCTCGACTGGCCCCGGTACCTTCCAATAAGGTAAGGATCCTTAGTGTGTCAATAAATAGGTAATTTATACACATCTCATATAGCCCAGTGTTGTATCAACTAGATTAGGATCTTCCAATTCAACCAACATACTGTAGGTATTTGTATGCAACCGAGCCCGAACGGCGGCTAAACGTGTTGACGGTACGGAATAATAAGTAATATCAGCAGGTAATTGTAAGCGAATACTGCCACGAGCTGGCTTGGCAATCAGTTTAGTTGCAACAAGGATATATTTTCCAAACGAGAGCTTCTTAGTCTTGTTATAGGAATCGCTACCGCTGTCCACAACCCTCCCAACGAAAGCCCAACTGCCTGACGCGGCGTCGCTCCCTCCTTCCGCTTTCGCTTTTGATCCTTAATCAACCAGTCATTTCTCAATATTAGGGTTGAATTAAATGAAACCCTTTCCCTTTGATTTCCACAGTGGAAATTTAAAACGCGTGTTATACGATTGAAATCGATTTGCCATCCAATCAGACTACCGTAGGTAATATGACCCTGTCTACAAAATACGATTGCAAACGATGTCGCGTCGCAATCCCCAAGTTCATTGCATCCTTGACTTGTGAACCGGTACACAATGCCCGATAAAAAGTAACCGGTGCTTAATTTGACCGGTTTTCGAATTACATGACTCGCATTGTTCCCCAACCTTACTTCTTCAGTCCGGTTCCACTTGACCCATGCGTTTCAACAATAGCGGCAACTCCACACAAAGCGACCTGAACTTTATTGTTAGTTATATTCCGAATTGGTGTTTGAAAGTGACGATAACGCGTGATGACCCGGACGTTTTATATTGTAATTGATACTTGTGACTACGGACCTTATCAACGACTTGTAGTTCTAGAGTTCATTGCTAGATTTGTCATTTATCTATGACAATTGAAAAACATTAATTATGATTTTCACTCACTATTTAATACGCCTCTTTTGGTAAACAATTTTAACTCAAAGAACTTTTATCATTAAGTTTGTTTATAAATCGAGGCTTCCAAGGCTATTCACTTAGGTCTTACTATAATTTATAGGATATCTATGATTACTGTGGTCTCTATACTAATATGCCAATATTGTATATATATATATATTTGAGCACCTATACGTACACACGTATTTCGGAGTAATGCACGCACACTGGCAACAGATGATAGTAGTAGTGTACTAACGAGACAAGATACATAGGTAGTATCTAAACGTAGGTATGTCTGGTTATTTGTCTGGAGGCAGCCGATATTGTCTATTGATTATTATACCGTATAACACCATCGAAGTGCAAACGCCATTTTTGTTGTCATTGTAATGAACAAATTTTATATTTTTACCTTTACTGCGTGTGTGCTCAAAATTATTGTAGATAAATCAATATTATAATACTGTGTGTGAGAGTAGTTTGTGCTGTGTGTTAGCAGAAATTATAAATTAAAATGCGTTTTCTAAAATCAAATGTAGGTATCTCTGAAGTCTACCGACGCGACGTTAGGTTCGCACCAAACGAAGGTTAGTGTAACTCATTGTGATCATATTAATCACCTTTTCTTTTTTATGAAGTTTTTACTAAACATTTCTTTTTCGCTTCTTTTATTATTTATTTTTTAAGAAGGGTAACGTATGGTACGTTACCCTTTTTTTGGTATCCATGTGGCAATGCATTTACGCATTTTCCGTTGCTCGGGAAGACGACGGGGGTGTCGGACTCCACCCAGAGTGGGTGACTACCGACTAAACCCATACGGGGTTTTTCCGCCTCACCTACCTACCTTCAGCCATAATAATATTATAAATGCGAAATTGTGTCTAGCTGCCAAGTCAAAAAAGTTCCTTGACGTGTATTATATATTGACCTTGGGAAAATAAGATTACTAATACCGGAAATTATCCCTCAAAATTGCATGTTTGTATGCGATGTCAATGATTATATGTATACAGACGAAGTTGTGGGCAAAAGCTGGTACGTATAAATATAATTTATAATAAAATTTGGCATAAAATATCGACGTAATAAGGGGGCTGAGCGCTCCACGTTCGTTCTACCAACAGTTTGCTGATTACGGTGTCCGTTTATGGTAGTAATAACACGAGCGTTGCCTAAAACTAAATTGATAACGGCCATGGAGCTCCAATATCTCCACATGTCTGTCAAGGTCACTGCTAATACCTAATCTGACTGCTCGTCCAACCATTGGCCATGACTAACAGCGCGCTGTTTACACAGTGGTCGGGACTCAGGCCTGAGATAAAACTCGGTTTAATAGTTAGTATTACTGATATACTGCCGCGTATTTTATGGGTTACAATATTTTTTCCACTGTAGTAGTAGTGGCGTCCAGAATCGTTAGCAGGAGCAGCATTTTAATTTATTCATTTAAATAATATATCTGATATCAATAAGATCAAATAATAATATCAATATACCGCGATAAAATCTGTAAAGAATAGTCGTATTTCAATAAAAAGTTATGTCATATTGCTGGATGTTTTAAAACCTTAACGTAACATGTTTAGGATCTGATCGGATGTGATAACGAGCTTATCTCGAGTTAACATCTGCATTGTGATATCGTGAGTTTATCATCACACGCGCCTTGCCTTTGACTTTTATTGACACTTGCTCTTGAACGGCGTAAGGTCAAATATTTTAAACTCACTGTACGATCACCGGGGATTTTCTATTTCTATGAATAATATAAAACCAAACTTAAGAAATATATATTATTTACCAAAATATGATAAATAATATAAATTTCTGTAAATAGATCTTTTATGAGTCCATGTTTGTTGTAACAGATGAAGAATGACTTTGAGAGAAAACACAAACAAATGATGGTGTTTTTAAAGTCCAGATATTCTATGGCATGTCTCACAGTGTACTAAAACTGTCTTATTTTGATTCCACTTATAGAAATAAAATAAAAAACTGCGTTAAAAAAACCGACTTCAAAACTAAAAAGTTAAAAATAACTTAATACAGTTTTAACTTCTTTTTAGTTTTAAAGGTATGAAGACGGTGCCAAGCCAAATGTAAAGGTATGTAAACCCATCGCGCAGTGTACAACCAGGCACTGGCACCGACTTCATACCTTTAAAACTAAAAAGAAGTTAAAACTGTATTAAGTTATTTTTAACTTTTTAGTTTTGAAGTCGGTTTTTTTTAACGCAGTTTTTTATTTTATTTTTTACTTTTTAGTGTCTGTAATAGGTTCGTTGTATTATATGTCTCGTTGGTCTAGTGGTCATACAGTGCGACTGCCGAGCAAAAGGTCCTGGGTTCGATTACCAGGTCGAGCAAAGTGTTATTGGGTTTTTCTGTGAAATTCTCAGTAGCGGCTCAGAGTTTGGATTCGTGCCCGGCTAATGGCAATAGGCTCGCCACCTATTACATGGGACCTAAAACATACCGGCGAAATGTTGGTGTACATTAGCACACCACTGCCTAACCCTTCGGCGACAACAGGCGTGATAGTATGTAAGAGGTTGAACAATAAACGCGTCATCTACGTAGAAAATTCGAGGGTTTCTCTCGATTTCCCAAGGATCCACTCATCAGATCCTAAAAATTTTTTTATGGGACCACACGGGAAGCTTCAGCTTTCATATCAAAAAAGAATTTTCCAAATAGATTCACCCAATCCACAGTTATGAGGTAACAAACATAAAAAAAAAAAAAAAAAACAGTCGAATTGATAACCTCCTCCTTTTGGAAGTCGGTTAACAAGTGAAGGAGTAAAATTTTGTAGGTTCAGGAACATTTATTCCAGCCATATCCGCTCGCATTCTAAAGAAACGCTTCACTAAACACTAGTTAGTCCTTGCTTACCTTGTAGTTATGGTTAAGGTGACATTCATTTTTAGAAGTAAACCGAAGAACCTGTGATTAAATAGATCAAAACTTCTACTTACTATCGATACTGACACGGTAGTATTCTGATACTAACTTGAGAGTTAATATTAAATTTTACATTTCCTACCTATAATTCATTTCTTTCCATAGCAATAACTAGATGCCTCCAATAAGTTAAGTACTACACCGAGATATCTCAGGTCTCAGGCGATTAGATCTAGGTCTTACTTTTTTAACCGGTTAGGCCTAGGCAGAGCCAGTTACGGTCACTTAAAAACCAGTTGTTAGTGCTGTTTTACACCTAAATGTAATAGGCATACTCTGTGGAAATGGTGGTACCGCCGTGTTAACATTACTAGCAGTAGTCTGTTACTTATGGCCTAGATGCTTGACGTACAAATACTATGCTGAAAACGTTTGAACCTATTAATCCAATAGCAGATGATTCCTTGGGTGAAACTGTGTTCTCGCGTAGTAGATTATCGGGTTTAAAATGGGAACCGGTGAACTGGCGTACGCTGAGAGAATATAATAGGTACGCATAGTCACGTCTCTTATATGTTGATAGTTATAACATGTGTTGTTTGGGCACAGCAAATCTTCTTAACTAAAGAACAGTAACAAGTAGTCATTAACACTATTTTTAGATTTACGACTTTTTTTATAACTCACATATTTTAAATTTTAGTTTCGTTTTTTTTTCATAATTATGTAGTCATAAAGATTAGTATCCATATATTTTATGTCGAAGATATACTTTTTTTTTATAAAACAAAAATATTGCTTGATAATTTTAGTGACTACAATACAATATTTTGGGCGGTACACTGGTCGCTGCCGGTCCTGCCTACACATATCGGTTTGGTCTGTTTGAATTACATTGAATACTAATGTTCAGAATACCTTTCAAGATAGACTACCTACGTGGTTGTTCTCGTGTACGTCGCTCACGACTCCAGGTAGCTGAATCTAAAACGTTATTGTATGGTAAACAAGTGTTATCGGGTGAGTGTATTATGTTTTGATATTAAATCGCTATCGAGCGCGATAACCCTGCATATTCAGTTTATCGAGCGGCGCGTATCGCTAGAACATTCAGTAGCCGGCATGTCGCGGTCGCGGTGTCGATCACTGTAGAATATTACATTAATATGTGCTCGTATTCATAGTATTATTGGCTTGCAAGGACCTGCTATCTCCTACTGGCGGTGGATATGGGTAAGATACCTAATTTTTGGTTCCAACATCTCATCGTTCTACATATGCACATATGAAGTTGCTTCCTTAATGATGCGAGAAGAACAGTAGCAAAAGCGAATTTTTTTTTAAAATAAAAATTATTTCTTGCATTGTACAGTGCACATAATTCATTCTTGTCAAAAAAACGGTGTTTTCAATGTGTTAACCATAGAGTATTAGACCAGAATTATTTAAACTAACTTAAGATATGTATACCAACAAGTAACCTTCAGTCTGTTTGTAATTCTTTGTTATTTTCTCTCAGCAATAAAAAAACTGAACTCAGCAGATAATCCATCGGTTCAGGCTCATATCCCCTACAAAACAAAGTAAAAACAGTTCCACATAAGAAACACAAGATTTACTACCATCTACAAATCACATTCGGCGAAATGCTCGTCGATCATGCTCGAACAAAAAGCCGAGTCGATCGGAGAGCGCTACAGACACTACAGAGAAACAATCGTGGGATCGTTTCCGAGCGCTTGCACTCGGTATCAGGTTATAACAATAAATAAAATACTACGTCATGCTGAGTACCAATTAATAGATTGTGTTTGTATGCAATACTTATACTATGGAGGCAAAACGTCAAATACCATTATAGAGTATATCTAAGTGCCGCAAAATCTGGTGTCTCGGTTCGATTGTAGTATACTGAGATTTTCGAGCCGTTACCGGCCTTTCTAATTTAGCTTTTGCCATGTCTGTCAAAAGCGTTCTCCGATGGAATTCTGTTGCCTGTTTACTTCAACTGTCTCCACACAAAATTGCACCAGTATTCTTAGTTGGAGAAGAGGAACTAAATATTATGTGTGATAAAGATTTATTAGCCATATTAGATCATAAAATATTGAATAAAAAGATAATATAAGAGATTAGCTATAAAATCTGACAGTGAAATGATATCTAATCCAGGCCACTCCCAAAGCCTTGAACTTAAAAAATCGCAAACGCAACCAGTTTAAAACTTTCCGTTTAATATAAATTGATAGCCCGTTTGGTATTTTTTTTGCTATTTGTTCAGTTTTATTTATCTACGCGAAATATCTGAAAAGTATAAGCATTTAGTAATAATGTTTAGAGCTGTCCTTGACAGTTATCAGGGAGTGTAGTGTCGTGTTTGTTCAGGTGGAGGCGCGCACGCAGGCCGCGTACGCCGCGCCGCGCCGCGGTTGGCTACCTCTGTGTTGTCTTAAACTATGTGACATCATGCTTGTAAATAGCCTCATTATAAGACGTGCATGGCCGCCTATATTGTTTGTAGGTACCTTTATTTGGCTGGTCCCATGGTACTATAAATTGTAGCTAGTGAGGCTTTTGCTATTAGGATCTTTCCAACATCGATTGCAATTGTTTTCTTCTTCGGTTTTCTCTGTCTCGTTTGGAATAATTGGATTTGGCTGGGAATTGTATTCGTAGTGAAGTCGCTGTTGTTTTCTTTTGTTCATATTTTTAACCGATTTCAAAACGGAGGAAGTTTTCAATTCGGATGTGGCTTTTCTTCCTAATAACTTTCTTAACTATTACAATAAGTGAAAAATGTCACTGTGCGCTGATATATTTAATTGACTTTTTCCACTCTTAGCTAACGTATCTCGGACGCACTGGCACCATCCTAAAATTCCCATTGCACGGAATGAACGTGTGTGTCGTGCGTCGTTAATATTATGAATAAAACATATCTCCAAAAGTGGATAAATTAATTGGTGCCCATTTCTCCGAAGCCCTGGCTCACGAGGAGATGGCTACCGGATGCGCTGCCAATAGGGCTGGCCAAGTACTTGGCTAATAATATTAATGTACTGTAGTACTAGCCACTATTTGATAAAAACAAATAAAACACTTCAAGGTGAATACTATTAGGTAATTTCCGAGACAATTTTTATAATAAATTAATATTTAGTGTATGCAGACTGTTTTTTGGGCCTACTATTAGGGAAATAATCGTGTGTTTTTTCATAAACACCTAGACGATTTGAACACTGACATTCAACAAAGACTACTCTTGACCTAACAAACAAACTATGAAACTATTATCGGTGGGAATTGGGATAGCCTAACTCCCTCTCATTCGGTATGGAGACCCGCGCCCAGTGGAACAGTAAATGAGTTGAGGTTTTGTTAAATGCTAGATGTATTGCATTTGTGCCCTGGTAGCCCTAAACTGGGTGAAGCGTGTTTCTCTCCATCAATTGACTATCGCGCGGTGAATGGGCCCCCTGCGCGCGCGCATGCCCTACAAGGCGCGCATCTCGTATCGTGTCGCGGCGGCGGCGGCGGCCGGGCGGCGGCCGGGAGGCGGCCGGGCGCGGCGGCCGGGGCTACAAAAAGCACGCTGTGTCGGTTCGGTGCGCGCCCCTCAGCCTGCGGCCCGGCAGTCGCCTGTCGCGGCCCGGCGGGCCATCTAACTGTACCACCAGACGACCAGTACCTACGTCGGTGTCACGTCAATTCATGGGCGCCACCACTTACAGTAAGAGTCGTCAATACCGGTGGATATAATTCCCGTCTTGAAACACATTCAGTTTTATTTTTTGAAGGATAACCGAATTTGAAATACTTTATCGGCATCTAATTCTGCTTGACTGTTAATTACACTTAAGTAGATAATAATATTATTATGATAATCCAATTTGCGTTTTGAATTAATCAAATATGCTATTAGAGTGGGCTGTTTGTCTTTAGTCTGTTCATGGATGGCATTGCTGTGGCGGCATTAGATGCAATGTTTAATGTTTAGTGTATAAATGACAGCATTCCTTGAAATGTCCACTTGTGTAGCGATAGTTTCGAAACGAGCCGTGCTAATCTGAACATAACGTGGAAGATTACTTGCATTTGTGATAGAGCCGGTTTGTATCATTAGCGAGCCGATGATTCCTGGGTTCGAGGTCGTCACAATAGCGTGATAACTAATTCTAACAAACAATGCGGTGACCCAACCGGCGTGCCGATGTTTTGCTCCATTGTAACTCGTAAATGTATTACAAAATATTTATACTGACTTGTTTAGTTGTTTAGGAAATCGTAAGGAGCACAGTGACCGGATGAGCGAGTGGCTCGACCCGTCTGCCGCTCACGATATTATTAAAAAGCAACGAATTCGTTCGTCGATTTGGTTTAAGGTCCTCGATCCTAGTCTCTTACACGTAGTCCCAATTGTCCTTGGGATTTCGTAGATTAGAACGCTTTAACCTTCTTTCCGACCACCAAGGAAACCACATGTTTTAAAAATATTAGCAACTACTTAGTATTCACTTCGAAAGGTTACACTGCCAAATGCAGGGTTGGGCTATGTTTAGAATACAAGAAAGTCATTTAAATGGATGTTACTGTCATTACGATGCTCCGCACACGGCTAACTGATCGACGCGGAATGAAACCTCCTTGTGGACCTTATCTTAATGTGTGCTTTGGTGCTTTGGATCCGGCCAAGATGGATTCACCTAGTCAAGTGGGAATATCAATGCTTTTAGGTAACTTCTGCTCAGGTCCTGGTTTAATACTATCAGACATGGAACGAAGGGTATAAGATAATTATATTTTGCCGATGGTCTTAAATTCAAATGTTGAACTGAGAACTAACATAAGTTCTGAGTCCAATTATATTCAGAACGATGATTGCCATGGTTCTGAGACGCAAGTTTATGCAAAGGCAAGTAGAAGAGAAAAAAACAATTTAGATGGTAAAAGGATGTATAAATATCGTAGGCATTTAAAAAGAGCAATTTACTTTTTTTAAATGCTAGAAATAAATTAGTTATCTGCGGGTAGATTGAATATGGCAAGTATAGTCGGTGCAATCTATATTATGTCAGTACAATTTATATGAATCGTAACCAGATTTGAAATATCTAATGCAAGACTGCACCCAACTGGAAACCCGTATAGTTTATAAGGTATCCGGTCACATTAGGTTAGAAACTAGGCACATTACGCGTCGCGGGCACTTGCCGACGCATAAAATGGACATTTCAAGTCCCAAGAAGCAAATACGAGGAATAATAAGAGTCGCGTGCGCAGTGGGCAGCCCATTCGTGCAAGATTATGAGGCTGACGGCCAATAGGCGCGCACTCCCCGCGCCCGCGGGGCGACGCGCGCCGACGCCAATCGACGCATAATCAAAACTTATACGAGTGATAACCATATTGCGTGGTGACCGACCGCCCGACACGGTGAGAGAAATTCCTACTTCTTATATTGCAAACCGATCAGGATAACTTGTTTCTGACGCTGTACTCCAAAACTTGTGATTGTTGTCGCCCGTGCTCTCGTGTAGATTGTACACGCCGTGTCCACTAGAACTGACGCGTGCCGTGTGACACGTCGCGCCGGAGAAATACTGTTGTTAACATTATTAATTCTTCGTACTGCGCGAGGTGGGCCAAGCATTTGGAAATGGTGTCATGTTTTAAGAAACTTCTGCTTGCATTGTGTTATTCGTGACGTTGGCACTGCCACTATTGGTCTGCGTCTACGACGCACCAGGTTATAGTCCCTTATCTGAAGTATTCTAGGTTTAAGAGCACAGTGATGTAATAAACCAGCATATCATGGGGTTAATCACAGCTAGTCAGCTGTTAACGTGAGCGAGCATCGCATTGGTCACTCGGAAATGCCTACGTTGCACTTGTGTGTCACTCGCGACACCCGCTGAAAACAATCTCAGTTCACTGCAACCTAGCCCTGTTATACATCTTCCTATCAGTTTCAAAACTGTTTTTACAGTTAGTTTATCTTGCTGTTTTGTTATACGATGCTGAGAGGTTTACGTAACTCTGTTTTTGTGGTTTGTTATATCATTACACAGCCGTGATTGCCAGCTTATTACATGTGATGTGAACGCTGACTGGGTAAAGGTTGACTATGTATATCAAAACTTTTTGTTGGTGATAGGTACCTATAACAGGTTATTTTTTGTCCGGAATATATTAAAGTGTATATAAAGAGTTTTTGTGACTTGTAAATAACTGGTTTTGGTAGAGGAAAAAAGTATTGAGCACTTTTTTATTGTTGTGAACTTATGAGAAGATTTAAAAAATTCTTATGGTGCTAGGTACGCCTGAAGTTGATGTAACTAAAGGATAATAATATTCTGTGCATAACATACCATCACATTTGTATCCTTGAAGGATTAGGCAGACTTGTAAGCCCACGGTTTGTTAGTATGTTGAACATCTATATGTATAGTATTCTGCGCGATTTTATATATTTTTTTATTTTATTATATCTTTAAATTTTTGAGTCACGGAAGTAGCTCGTATAAAGTTTAGGGAGCCGTCGCGGCCGGGTGACTTATGTCATGCAGTTACGAGATAGAGCCAAGATAGATGGTGCACAATATTGCACAACTTAACATAGCCCCGGAGCCCGCAGCTGATGAGTTCTTTACATTTGATATGTTGCCGCAATAAGAGCCGGAGTAACTTCCAACATTACGGGAACCGATGGATA
Source organism: Craniophora ligustri (assembly GCA_905163465.1). Classification (NCBI taxonomy): domain Eukaryota; kingdom Metazoa; phylum Arthropoda; class Insecta; order Lepidoptera; family Noctuidae; genus Craniophora; species Craniophora ligustri. The sequence continues at coordinate 15,610,678 of LR990962.1, read as the reverse complement.
ATTCAAGATAATATCTTGATATTTTCGCTCCACGGAGAAGGGAAGTCTGTAATGATAGTAGTTTGTTATTTCGATTTCCTTGTGCCAATAAGAGTTTGCGTCAGATAAAAAACACCATACACTCGCCATGGCTGTAATACGTGATTTCCGTCAACATATCTTAGCGAGGTTGTTATAAGTATAAGTTATGTCACGGCACCGGTCGGGCCGGTCCCCGGTCCCCGGGGCCTGTTTTTACTCGAATATCGTTTTTTACGAGACGTTTGCGCCGGAGCGGGCCGCGACACCGCGCCGCTCCTCGTAATGAGCAACCCTACGCCTGTGCCTACTCGATGGGGTTTTAACTGTTCTTTTTTAAGTGACAGAACCATAAAATTATGATCTTATTTAAATTTATCAGTGCAGATATGGATTTCTCCGTTTTCCGGTGAATGATGAAGACGGTATTAATATGTGCAGTTATAATCGCGCGGCTGTACTGCGCGATTACAGATTCAAATCTGAATATCAAGCCAATTATTAAGTTTCATAGTCACATTTTTGGCTCATGATGGAATCGTTGTAAATTCTCTTCGGATTTGTGATTCCATTGTGTTGATTGAGTTAAATAGAAGAGGCGTTGCTTGATAGTTGTGTTACGTAAGGCCAGTAGGTAAACGTTACATAACGCGTGACTATACATAGTTGTGGTAGGTCGCGTCGCACATTATCTATAAAATTATAAAGCGTACGTGTCCAAGTGTAGTCGCTATCATTGTAATAGGTGCGACACACGGCGTATAGTCTGAGCTGTGCTGTCTGTGTGCCTGACTATTGTAAATGTGTGTTTATTAATCATAAGCACAAAGGTGATAAGTTCTACAAGTCTACATGGTATTAAAGTAAATAATACACCTAACTGCTGTCTCAAGTCAATCGTTCTGACTGTTGGGTGCCCACAATTTTTCTTCACTATTTCCCGTGCCCAGTAGTGGAACACTAATGGGTTGATGATGATGATGATTTCCGTAGTAGTGACGTATGTTTAAATATGCTTACTTACTATAAATATGTGTGTTCATATCAAAATGACTACAGTCATTTACTTACCCATGTCGATTTCACATGAAATGGTTTAGAATACAATGTTGTCAGTGGTGTCCTACTAAAAGTTGTACGATATCATAAATCGTTGATTATACCAAACGCGGACTAGGAATCGATCGTGAGGCAATGCCCTTAAGTCGCGGGCGGCTTATGCATAGTTCATTTGTTTGCCATACTTGCATCGCGGACGCGGTGCACTCGATAGCTGCGATTATGTCGCTGAAGACATTTTGTTCTGTTTTATGTCCTGTTTTAACTGCTGAAGTGGTCATAGCAGCACATCATTGTCCCCTAACTACCATTGATCTACTATGAGTGTAGTGCATCTCTGTTGCCTCTCAATCTCAATCAGTTCTTATAATTTTTCTATTTAGTTTGTCCAGTTTTCTTTAAACTCCATGGTGAACCTATGGGGAACTTCTCCAATTAGCGTTAAATAATGTTATTGATTTCGAAACCTCTTGTACTGTTCTAGCTTGATCCAACGCAACCAAAATCTATGCAAAGCGACGGAAGTTATTGTAGTACTAAACTATTCCAGAGATTAACTGTTTCAAATAGAGGAAAACTTCTCCCTCTCCATGTCAGTGCCTCCGTAGTGATGAAATGAAAATAAGTATTACTTCTTCTGTAAATTGTTATCAACAGCCCCACGAATGTGTCTTTACCTGCCGCTTGTAGTACCTTATTTCCCACTATTTCTATTTTACAATAAAATGATAGTATCGTACAACGTGTCAGGGATATTGAAGTGTCCAGGCACACATAATCGTCAGCTGTTTATCGTTAGTCCGCGGGGAGCGCGGTCGCCAACCTACATAGCGATATCTGGCCCGATGGACACGCCGCGCGTCGATTACTGCCCGCGAACACCTCCTGATAACGATGCCTCCACTATGATGCCCAATCAATCTGTTTGCGTCTTAATTACGGCTTTATTTATGTGCTACCTTTATATACAGTATTCCAGTAGACCGGTATTTTAAAAGTATTAAAATAAAGTCCTACAGGGATACTGTAAGTTTATTCCTAAAATTGTGTTATTGTGTAAGTCGTTGACGGCTATTCTGTTCATCGCAATGAACATGTTGAAACACGGATTCCTTTTCAAATGTAAAACATTTTTGTACGCATGCCAAATCTCGTTTGCAATTCTTCTTTCTCGTACAATTGAGATAAATTGTTTTGGGCATCGTCACCCCATTTCGTCAATAGCTTAGTGTAATTAACACATTTTATTGTTGGGAAAACGATTTGTTTCAATATCTACTCGTATCTCACTTGACTAAGCTCGTTAATAATACTACATATAAAGATGACTGTAATTCAGTAATGAAATGTGGTCTGTACTGACTGTACCGTCCCCAAACTCATAGTACTTACTACCTGTGAGGAATAGCATAATTTTAAGCCAATTTAGAAAGATTACTCTTAAAATTGTTTTAAAATTCGTAAGTGGTCAATTTTTCGATTCGATCTGTCAAATTGTTTGTTTTCGCTTCAGCAATTGAGTGAAGAAGGCTAGCCGCGTTTGAGCCTAGCTCGTACGGTGTCGGCGCCTAGGCTGTGTTGGTAGTGGGAGGTATCTGAGTGGTGCACGGTGCACGTCGAGGTTGGCGGCGGCGGTGGCGGCGGGCGGCGCAAACAGTAGGTAGTGCGCGGCCGTTCAACTCTGAACCGAAACGGGGTCGAGGAGGTTACCGCGCCGCACACCCGCGCGTGCAGCGTGCGCACAGAAACGCAACTGCGAATACTCCCTGAGAATACTTGAGGAATATGTCTCGCTCTCAAATATACCCAACTAGGTTACAATCGTGGCACTAACTGTTGTTAGTGCCACGATTGTAATCACGCGCTTGATACTTTTTGTTTACTTACCATGCTCATTCAGCCCAAAAGATAGTTTTCAATACTTCTTCATAACCATGTTACAATTTCATGCTTGTCGAGGTGCCTCATAAGAAATTTTCGAAAATAATTTGTCTATTTCCTGATCTAGATCTTCTATCTTCACACTAGGTATCTGCGTACGTATGCGTGCCACTTTAGTGTCTACCTCCTAAGTCCCCGTTGTCTGAAACTTTTTGCACCAACCCATACATTGCACTGTACTTGATATGACGGAATAAAAAGAATTGCAGTTGCAAAATTAAGACGTATTTTATAATCTCATCTTATCTCGTATCTTTCTCCGTCAAAATTTGATTGGTCCAACAACACCATTAAAAAATTGAACTGACAATCGATTCATTCGAAGAAAGATTAAGAGTTATTAAGATAATGAAATTCTGGTCGTTAAAGAAAAATAACTTAAGTTTACCGCTGATTGTCCGATGCAAATTTCAGTTCATTGTTTTACTTACAGTTAGGCGATAGTTTGACAACCTGTTACCGCTCAGATTATAAACCTGCAGCTGTACCTTGCGATTTGATTTTGTGAAACCTTTTGAATTGCAATTTACCAATAAGGTCCTTAAAATTGAGTGTCAACCATCATTGTCTCTTGAAATTTATTTCTTATTCAGTAAATACAATAAATTAAAAGTGTGTCGGTATTGTATGTTCGGAAATACCTACAAAAATAAATCAATTTAGTAATGATTTAAGTACATAATGTCTACAACAAACTTTTTCTTCGCCTGACGTTTAGTGGCTGCCTAGCTCCAGGGCGTTCGTGATTAGGAAAACACGTTTGTGGCTCCGCGAGACGTTTCCCGAGCCAAAGGTGAACGTCCATTTAAAGTAGCCCGGCCGCTTGACTGATGCCGACGAATATAAAACACGGGCTTTTGTCGCCATTGACAGCCATTGTTCTAAATACTTTATTGTCTATTCTTCTAGGATTTTATAATTATCGACAATCAACCAACGCCAGTAAGTGCACCATAATTCTTACAATCACGTTACCATTGCTGAGGAATCCCTAATGTGAGAAATGTTATTCAGTATACAACTTGCATGCAGATTTCTGACACCTACACAAATATTAGTCATTGATATAAAACTATTTTTTATTAATTTTATCGCGGTATATGCATATTATTATAATCCTTATGTTTCGGATTCTTTATAGCATCCATGGTCACGGGTGTGTCTGCCTGTTTTATTTTTATAGATTTTGTCTATATGTATAATTAAGGATATATTGTCATTTTTGTATGCAAATATATCCTATACAAAATAAACGCCATATTTATGAAGATTTGTATCAATAAATAATCTACATTTAACAACCTCACATGGTGTCGTAATCGTCAGATAATCTGTCTTCATGTCTAATGTCATCTTATTTACATTGTTTTGTCAATCAAAGACGCTTAGTATTGATATGATTTTGGTGTCCAGCATAAGAGCTGCTTCAGTGTAGTTAGGAGTCGATTTGTACGGGTTCTGAAGGCTGGTAATGATGGGCTGATCGCGCGATGCACAACACTGCATCTAAGCTCATTAATTCGCAACGAATTAGCGAAAGGAGTACGAAATCGCGAGGTCGTCGCCCGATCGCCGTAAGCGTGCAAGTGGGTCGCGGGTCGCGGCGCCACCGCTCGCGGCCGACGTGTATGTTTGCTTAGCGTATTTTTTACCCACAATTCGGGGTAAAAAATGATAACGAATATATCTAGGACTGTCAAATAGAAATTGTCTCCCTAGTTCCCCTCCTCGCTTTTATTTTACCACGTTTTAAGATTTAGACAATTTTAAACCAGCCTCTAAATCAAAGCCAGTGTTAACCTGTGGTTGCTGAGAATAATCTAAAAAGGCTCCTACTGATACAAAAGTTTATTCTACCAACTAACTGGAATAAAGACATCATCATCATTGTAGCTTCATTCTTTCAATTCAATCTTCGCTCGGCATCTAGTCTAATTGGATGCGGCTAAATCCAGTGCCTGCATGATGTTTTTTTTTTCAACTTGGATAACAGATCGAGTTTAGTAACCAAAACCGACCCTTGCACTCAAAGAACTTTGAAATTAAATCAAGTTGATGGCAACTATTTTCGATACTGTGACTCGATTTACGCATTTTCAGGTGATCATATATTTTGAAAACTACCTGATGGTTATATAAAAAGTTCAAGATGCTACTAAAATTTCAACAAATGATCCCACTGACAACAAATATCATCACACATATCTATAAAAGTAATAAATTTGTTTTGAAAGTAATATTTGAAGGAAATTAAATGTTGTACTGTACGTTTGCTATACGTTGATTTCAAGTTTTAAAGATTGCTTTTCTTATTTTAATTATTTTAGGCCAAATTTTGAACGAACCTTCCCATAATTGTGTGCTTCTGTATAAATACTAAAAGCCTGTGCCTGGATTTAACCACCATTACTTGATAATGTATGTAGGTCCGATAATAATGTTTTTGAACCACAGGTTGTAAAAAAAGTTAATTGTTTGTTGTATATTCTTTATGTAGAATGTTCAGTGTTAACACCCAATATAACAAAAATTGCGTTTCAAATAATTCATTAATCACTCATTATCGTTACTAAATCCATTGAGGAACTGCATGATGTAATGTTGGCAACATTACCTATCACTCAGATTTGTTTCTGATAGCACTCAACTGGTGATGTAGCTTAAGATAAGTTCCCCGAACAGCACCGTAATAATAACATGAAAGAACTTAATGGCCATTGATAATGTTGTATGAATTGCCAAATATGTGCAGAAACTAAACCGTTTCCGCAAAAGATTAACTACAGATTAGATTATTTATTTAAACATGCCTAAAAAACCCTAATTACTCTTTTCTCTTTGCTGTGTTGCAATATTTACTATGATGAGCGCTGGGGATTGCAAATGGTTGTATTAGAGCGGCTGGAGGTCGCGGCCTGCGTGGCATGAACTCGGTAAGGACAGCCGCACATCCGCTCTACATGCGACAAGTCGCGGCCGACTCCTTAGATGTATTTCTCGTAAAACCTCTTTCACTCGTTAAATCGTTGTAGAATCTAGCGACGGGTGTACTATGTAGGTAACAGACACACAATAAAAATGATGGTAACATGAGAACAGAAGTCGCAATGAGACGCGAAATCGCATCAGTCCGTCACATTGTGCGCCTTGCTTTAGCGTTTAATCGACTCCGTCATTATTATTGCGTGTTGCAATAGATACTTAGGTTTGAAAACACAGGGAACTGCGGAAGGGGCGGGGCGGCCGAATTGTGTCGCTCTTCCTATATCTAACACGAACCGCTTAGTGGTTAAACCGTTCGATAAAAATAAAGATAATCTTATCATTGCATTAGTACATAAACTATCTTTGGGATAAAATTAGAACACATTTATTGTTATTTATCTTTACCGATAAACCTACGTTATCAGTCACATGTACACTACAATAAGCTGATAGAAATCAGATAACTTGAGATTACAAATGACTGACGAGGCGGAATTTTCCGGTTGGGAAATTTTAAATTAGTAATCGTACTATTAGGATGCATGATACTAATTGAGGTATCTTTAGACGGTTAATATGATGTCAGCATCGTTAGGAATAAAAGCCTAGAGATTTGAATGTTGCACGGCCGTGCGTGAACAGTTATGTGCGAGGCGAGCGCCCGTGAGTAGCCGCGACGCGCTAGTCGCGTGTGTACCAACAGTTAGCTAAACGCGGACCAACACTCATTGTATGCAATATAACACATTTTTTCACTTCCAATTCTTCGCCATTATGTTTCATTATAATTAAAGGAGCAGCCATTGTGAAAATTCCCACTCTCACAGATAAAAAATACATTATAATTAGGTATGTTAATTTTTTGCTATTCTCGGTACAATTGCACAGTGAAATAGCAACGGCAGTTGGTTATTTATAGAAATTAGTAATCAATTAACTTTTAAATGATTTGTCTGAATGGGACGCGCTTGATCGACTGTGACAACTAATGACAAGGGCTTGGCAGGACTGATGTATTTGGTGTTCGATCTATTCATAGAATAACTATAGTAATAGTCTGTGCCAAGTCTGCGATTTCAGACGGATCCTACTAACGTAATTTTGTCAGATTTTTTCACACTTATCTTCACAACTAACCCAAATATATCTTGGACTTCACACACAGATCATACATCACACAAAACACTGTGTCAAAGTATGACATATTATTATAAATTACATATTATTTTTACTAAAATCAACTTTGCCACGGATAATATAAAGTACTATTTATGTTAGTAATAACGTTTGTATGGTGTTGTTTCAGGTGATTTCTGCACTGACGTCATCATGAAGTGGAACGACGTCACGGATATCAGTGAGATTTGTTTTATTTTATTCACTTATTTATAAGCCGACCAAGAAAACCACGTCCAACTATGGTAGTTGCTTATATCTCTATATAAATCTGAGCAAATCTGTGCCTGTTTTGTTTTTGTGCCTGTAGAGGCGCTGTAGGGCTATTATTATATTATATTGGAATAATATAGTAGAATATGTAGGAGTAGTAATAGTACTTTTTACTTGTTAATATGAAAATAATCCCAGACCAAATACTATATAATTAATTAATTAGATATGCGTATTTCTTAAAAAAACCTTTTAAGTATTAAACAGTCACATAATATATCTCAGGTTTTATGAATTGCTAAGAATAATCATACGGTTCCAAAAAGTTGGTTTTATGGAGAGAGAGAGAGCGACATCAGAAAACTCCATAGATTCTCATTTAAATAAAACATACACATTATATATGATGGCATGGTAATGTAAACCAGTGTGCTTCACTCCTTTGTGTAACAAACATTTACCTAACACATTATAATTATGTGTACTGGGCCCACTACTCTGAGCTGTAACGACAGTAGCGATCTCGGAGCAGAACGGTGTTACTCATCATGTTTGACGTTTTCCGACGAGTGCCAAACTTCCACCTAGGTAGGTATATTGTTGTCAATATTTATGCATTGACTAATTATCGCGCCGAAAACATCCACTAATGTTACCCAGATATTACTAACCTAGTAGGCATAGGAAGTAAAAATACCAAAGTAACGCCAAATATTTAAAACCAAGATCTAACTTTAGTCCTTTAATCTTAAAAGGTGGCCTTTCCGGTTACCAAACAATGCGGCAACCCGACGAGTTAAAAGTCAAGCTGTCCCACGCGCCGGCGCCGCCCACGCCTCGCGCCGTACGCGCCGTGCGCATGCGCCGACGTACTCACTACTAGCGCATAGTACGGCGGCCAACCGGCCAGCGAGCCAACATTACAATTTTATTTTATTTGTGTATCGCTCTGTCACCCACTTATTTACAATAATATCCATACGTTATTACAATCTGACTGCAAAGTTTTGGTGTTCTTTGCCAGACTCGTTTCGTAGCACAAACAAAGATGAATCAAAATGATTCAATGTGATCGGCGGACAATTATTGATGATTGCTTAGCGCACTATGTGCGAGGTATCAACGCCGTTTTAATGTTAGAGACAATTACTGACACACAAACCCACATCCAATAGAACTTCTTAAGGACAATTTGACGTTAGATCATTAATATTACATACATACTTACGTTTATAATATAAAAATTGATTGGGAACGTGATTGTGAAGAGTGTAGTCGTGGACATTTGGCACACAGAGCTCCTCCGAGGCTGTAGTAATCTGATTTCAATCGAGCGAAGTGGATGCCCTAATAGGAGGGGATACCTGTTGTCGGTTTCAATATTTCAGACTCGCTCGGCCCAGCTTAGTGAGGGGGCCACCCCAACTCACCGACCCATATGGCAGACGAATGTGAAACTTCTGCTTCACGACAAAATCAAATTGGTTACCGCATTGTTTTTATGAAAAAGAATAAATAAAAATAACGGAATAAAATTAACTTATACATCAGAATGGTACGGTGCCCGTGTTCTCATGCGAAGCTGCTGCTGTTACATCGTGGCCTGTTACGTCACGTCGTATGGCGTCACCTTGCGTTTCTCGCTAGGGAGCAGGGTGACAACGGAAATGCATTGCCAGAAATGAGATCAGTGAGTGCAATTTAGGGAGAGCTGCGGCTGAATATAGTAGCGTTGGATCTCCTAATGCGATCCTGTAGTTTGGCAGCGAGCGCAGGAAGACGACAGCGTTGCGCTCGCCGGCCATTCATACGGAAATAACTAGGGTTGACACATGCTTCAAACTTGAACAATACAATGTTATCAATAACTCCATGACTTAAATTACAAAACAATTGTCACTGATTCCGGTTTTCGATCTAAGCATCTTCTTGGTGCCTACGTAGACCACGTGAATCTAAAACCAACATAACTGGCAAAAAGATAAAGATTTTCAATGCCTTTGTTTGAGAAGCTTTATCCACAACCTAGTTTGAAGAACCGTAGGATTATACCGGGATATCTACGATTAGTAGATTGATATGATCGATTGATACATTGTGATAACGTGTATGGTCACATCATTGACAGACAAGCGTAATTAATATAGTACCAGAATCAGAATTAAAAGGATTGCAGTATCTTTTCCTCGTTCGTACATTTTAGAAGCCCCTGTATAACAATGTATGTAATTACAAAGTCAGTGTATATGTAAATATGGATATAGAACAACATAGCTGGTGGCCACATATCACCAACCTTAGTTGTATGCAATCTGCACCTCAACATCTGACACTCGTTTCTGCCTCTAGAAAACCGAGCTAAGCAATGTCGCGTATTGCGAAGGTGTCAAAATGTAATCGCGCGTGTGCCGCACTGAACGACTTGCGGTCGCGCTAGCTCTTGCGGTCGACTTCGCGCGATTTCGTGCTGACTTCGCTGCACACCACCGGAGAACTAATGACTTGAATGATCATGTATCTTATCATATTCTGCACATAGTGTTTGGCAAGGAAGTCTACATATAAAGCCCTTGTACTGAACAGAAACAGAACTGAAAGAGAAATATGGGCCTCAAATTATTAGGTGTTTACGTGCGGTCTGCCGCTGGAGCTATCATTTAATTCGGTCCAACCAAGAATTAAGTGCTTTCCTCTTTCTATAGATATTGAATACACTCACATAAATAGAAAAATCTAAAAGTAAAGAATTAAGTTCGCACAAGGTAAATATTCATTCCAGACGTGCAGACTCGCGAGAACAAACTGCTTTTAAGAAATTAAAAGCAGTTTGTTTTGCGAAGAATAATAATGGCTTTAATAAGTGAACTAAAAATACTCATGATTGTTTAAGTCTAAAATCTTTCAACGAGCCAATCAATGAATCTTAAAATGTATTTTGCTAATTATATTTACGCGAATGGAGCTTATTTGAATAAGAAAGGAACTGGAGGAATAATCATTACTCGCAAGGTAACGTATTGTAGATTTATTTGGTGTCTGTGTTCTTGCAAGCCAAGTTGTTTTGAGAGCTACTTTGCACGTCACGCGTTTCATTAAGCAGAAACACTGTCGGTATTCGCTCGCAACAAATTCAGGTGCAACTTTCTTACGTAGACGATAGCGATACGTTCCAACATTCTTTCAGTTTAGCAGTTTTGGTGAAAATGGGTTATGTGTAACATTCTTACAGAGAACATCTCAAACAATCTGAAATAGGCTGTGTGTATAAATAACAGAATTAGGTGTTTTAAAATTTCGCTATAAGAAATGTTTATCTGAGCGTGACCGTCGGCCATGTTGCGCTCGCGCCGAATTGCAGATTACATCACTGCGCAAAAAAATCGCGTGCGCGTGCAATCGGCGGAGGGGCGGGGAGGGCACGCGGGGGCCGCGCGGGGGAGTGGCGGGGGGGCGGCACGCTGTAACGACCTTGGCCTTGCTCGGGCCGCGGCCAAGGTGAGCGTTCAACTTTATACCGTAATTATACATGCGCCCACCAGTCTACCGACGCACACACTTATTATGTGGCCACAAAGGCGATCGTGACCATAACCGAGAGGATGGCCACTTTAATGTTATTATATCACTACTCGTTCCCGGCTCGGCTCGCCTAGTACTTACGGGTGCAACGAAAGCAGCAACGTTCAATCCATTAATCGGTTTCTCTCGAATAACCGGCGGATGTTATCGAAACGGCTTGCGGGAACCTCGCTCTATAGCTAAACTTGCAACTCGTTTGCTAGTCCGCTTGTTGGACGGAGTGTTCACGCTCTCACGTCAAGTGGGTGAGCAAACAGCGCGGTGTTACCGACACGTTTCCATGAACATTAGTTGGGTACACACGAACAGGTTTACAATTAAGCTGTAGCGGCCGAAACTTGAACAAGTTGCCTTTTAGCCATGTTGCTTGTTTGAACTTTTCCTCGCTAGTTGACCATTCGCTTCGGACGATTGAAGATCGATTGTTATTCTGTTCAGAAATCAAACATTTCATCCGTGTCAGGTTATTACTCACGTCTGTGTGTAAACAGGCATCTTATCTTCTTCAAATTACTGTCGCATTTTGGAGATCACACATGCATGATAAACTAAAAAACTAATTTATTGAAGAACATTTCAGATATTTTTTTGTATTTAGTCAAATATTTATCCATTATAAACGAATATATTAATGAGGACTGAATAACTCTGCTAAGTGGTGTTTAAAAAGGCAAAAGTAGGTGATTTAACTGACAGCGCCATCACTCATTGAAACCAAAAACAGACGAATCAGAGAAAAGAATGATATAAAAACATTCTCAACACGTACGTCGCCTCGAAAAAGGAACGGTCGTTATAAATTAATAAAATAATGACATTCACTAATACAGCATAATAAAAAGGACAAATGAGATGTTATCGCGCCGGTGCGCACGTTGTCGTTGGCTATTGTCCAACGCTGGGCATAGGGCGCGCGCCCGGCAGCCAGACACCAGGAAATAACGAGTTGCAGAAGGCCCACTCTTTGGGAGACACGATAAAGAAATCTACACAACCATCGTTACAATTTATTGAAATAGGTTTGAAATTCGCTCCATTGACATTTTGTGTAAGTATAACATTGAAGTTGATACTTATGACCCGTAATTTTCACGTCTGGTTTCAGTTCCACGAAGTACCTGTAGGTAAATTTATTCCGCTTATTCCAATGCCGAAAAAATACTAAAACACACTTTGCCAGAATTAAGAATAGATATTCTCAATAGATTAAGAACTAGGGCAAGGTTTGGATGGGATTACAAGGTGGGTTGAACGGACTGATATAGGTAAATGTTATTCCCAGTCCCGATGTCTGGAAACATGTGATGTGAGTCCCCGGGAGTCCGGGAGTGTCGGTGCTGCACCCAAAAGCGCGGGTAATACATCACCAGCACACGTCATCCGCGACGATCCTTCACTATTTATGCTCTGTGTTTATACGCTTCACTGCAAACAAATTATACCTGCATACATTTACTTATTTTTATTATGAACTATCTTTTTCCCTGGGCTTGGTCTTCTGAGTGGAATTTGTAACTAAAGTTACTTATTTTCTTCCCCTCTTTTCACCCCCTTACGGAACGATTTTTGGGATAATAACTATCCTATATTCTACCTCGAGAGACAAACTCTCCATAGCAAATTGCATCTAAATCAGTTAAGCGGTATAAGCGTGGTAACAGACAAATATACAGACAGACATCACATTAATAATATTAGAATTGGACAACAATTTATAATAAGAAAATACAAATCATAATAACCTTTCATTATAATAATATAAACGTTTATAAAGTTGTTGAGTGTGCCAAGCTATCTACTAGAACAACGGTAACCTTTAATAATATCGCAGCTACTTTGAACTATTCACATTTCGCTTGTTCTGTTTTCAAATCATTACGAAATATAACCCACATTGAATTAAGATGAAACTGATTATTATAACGTACCGCTACGAAAACGTTATGTAATCTATGCTCAATAGCGTGATACTTTATACCTGAACGTGAATATAAAATTGTTGATGTGACATTATTAAATAGATTACATTTGCATGTGGTGTTTACCAAAGAGCCCAGAGACGTGGTCGGCGGCGCATGCGCCTCACGTACGCAGTGTGGGCCCGCCAGATTACCATACTGGTGAACGTTAAAGCCACAATAATGCCACGTCTTGCTCATTATGGCAACTACAAAATGGCTCTTATTGGCGCAATTTCAACATTAATAGAACTGAAGGCAGGTGGAATGGAAACAAAACAGTCTAATAGCGGCGCTATCAACAACAATTACTAAAACAGAAAATTCTACAGAGATTTAGAAATCACTAAATACAACAAAATCTCCTCGCCGCGTTTATGTCGCGATAAACTCAAAAACTAGCAAATGGAGTTTCATATGGTTCTGTACTGTACTAGGTGTATAATTAATAAAAAAAATAAACATATCTCTTTGGTACCCGTGCGATATTACGGTGGGTTGCTATTCAATGATGCAGTTACATTATCAGTATTTATATTAATAATATTAATTGTAACCTAAAATCTGATCTCCATAAAATATCCAGAGGTGGAGAGCTGAAAATGAGAAATATATCATTAGACTGCGCTAACCCCTTGCATTCAGCATCAGATATTTTTAAATGTATCAAAGTTTCTTCCAAACAAATTTGATTGTGTTCCTATTTATTCAAATCAAAACCTAAACACGGATTCTTTCTTGTATTTCTTGTAAAAAGCGTAAGCTAATGATGGCAACGGAATCCGCATTCCCAATGCCTAAATATGCATTGGAGACGCGAATCTATTGAGATTTTTATGCTAATCGTGCAATGTTTGTGTGTAATCGACAAGGACTTGAGAAGTTGAGACGCAGACAGGATAGATTCATTGATACGACAGTATTAGATACAGTATTTTGTATTCCGTTTTGCTATAAAAGTGCTATTCGTTTCACCATGGAATACTAGAATAGCAATCTCCGTGTGGTCGACTTCTACGAATAGATCAACCCTTTGTCTATCCGTAGGTGTCTTCATTCACTATACGATAATCACTTGTATAGTATCGTCACTAATTTATGTTCCCATAATAATATATTATAAACCAAGCTAGTAGTAAGTGCTTTTCTCCTCTTTATCTAGTTCTGTTAATTCTCGAGTCCATCCAAAGATAACACCGCCATTTGTAGATAACACGTATTTCTACCTGTTTCTATGTATATAATGTGTGAGTACTAATAAATTATACTTCTATTAGTAAATCTTCCGTATCCAATGTACTAAATATACCTCACCAGTTCACCTCCCAAGGTTACCGGTAGTCGCGATTGATCGATCGGTTGATCGAAATTTTCCGAAACGTCCACTCGCATTCCAACCTATATTTACAAACATAGGTCACATTAACATTCGTATTTAAAACATTTAAATAACCACATATTTAATCTCTCTGACCTTAAAATTTACATTTCTAATACAACAGTAATCGTTGATGATTAATCGTCGCCATTTTGTTCGCTAATGGCGGCCGTATATTGTTTTTATACTTGTGCGCCTTGAACTTGACCGGTGTGCTATGTGAACAATCGTGATGTTTTTAAATCTACGCATTATTAATAGTTGTAATTATGTTAGGAGATTTGAGCGCTCAAGCAAGTCTATCTCGTTTGTACAACATATTATTATATCCGTCTCCTTTCCACTTACTTAATGTTACTTTAATATGTATTTACATTGCACACACTTGGCGTGTTGTTTCTGTGTAGTTGGGAATGGGTAAACACTTTTATTTCGTGGCAGTTTTGCATTTATTCTTGGTTCTATCTGTGCACTGAGGTATTTAGTAGGTATGACCAATTCGCTGACTACAAAACTATGGCAATTTGTATCAAGATGTGAATATTTAAGCTATACAGGATCTTACAACAGTTGATCTTGTAACCGACGCAAGTATGTGTTACCTACTAGCTCTACAAGTCTCAAGATGTATGGAGTTGGTTTGCGAGAGTCACACCTTTACACCGCATGTACAAATAAACCTGTAGACTAAATTCAAGGCACATCGGTTAGTACCAAACTCGGCAGCTAAACAATACAGACCGATGTTTATTAGCGTCCGTCGCTTGCCCGTGCAGCCATTATACGAGCGCGGCGTATGCGCATGGGGCTGCCCACGCGCACGCTCGCCGTGTCATGCCGAGACGCGCATCGACACGCATTTGCATCTAATGGTGACCATTCAACATGACTGACTGACTTTAATTAATGTATGTATTGAATTTGATATACATATCCCATAAATGCATTATAAGAAATGTACAATTTTGTTTAGCCAAATATTTTTATTGAGCACGTATCTTTTCAAGGTGGAATTGGTGACATACTACAGATTTTGCAAAGAATAAATTATATATTTTTTACACATAAATAGAAGCTACCTATTGCAAAAAATACAAGTTTTGTAATGTAAAGTGCAAAGAGTTGAAGGCTGAAGATATTTAACGAAAATACAAGCTACCGGCACGAGAACGTTAACAAGGTCGAAATAACTGTTTAACTTTGACATTGACCAGCAATTTAGCTAGGTTCAAGCTCAGTTCTTTAATTTTACTGTCACTGAACTTATATTGGATCGCTTTATCTCCTCATTGTTAATCTAGTTTGTGATAAAATATCGATACATTGCAATAAAAGTTTCAATCATGGTATCAGCTGACATTTATATTTTTCCGAATGTGTTTATAATTTGACGTGATATTATCACCTCATTCCAGGTTACAAAGAGATCAAATCATAACTGTGCAAATTTCTAATCAATCTTTATGCAGTCTAATATTATCTAGAAATACCCTATCTTATTTTATTAACCAATCTTAATATTGTTTCAAATATTTTGCCTCTATTATAGCGATACGAAGTAAAGGCAGGGTTATAAAATACTCAATTTCAGCACCACTTCAAATAAGATACTGGTAGGTGCGTGTGATTGGAATGCTAGATTAGTTCGCAAACAGGTCGCGCCGAAGTTAATAAACAAAGTCCCTGCCCTCTCTGACGCGTGGACACACAACAACAGTTTGACGTTTCGTGACTTGCCAGCGTCAACGGCGCATTGAATCTTGATCTGGCCGACTGCGATAACTTTGCAGGCCTCTCATTACTTCACCACCAACTTTGAACCGTACGTCGACGACTTTGGCCTGTACTCTTCTTTGATGGATGCAATTGACATTTGGAGATGAAAGATAAGCGGAGAGCGAGATCGTTGCGTCGGGACAGGCCTGAGCCCTTTCAATTATTCAGAGGCGGAACAGTATTATGGCACACGTGTGTTGTTGCCCTCTATCGAAGCGGACCTTTTCACCACTTTGTATGCTCCTGCGACCGGGGACGTTAGAATAGTTACCTGCTCAGGGCATACAGTTCCTTTCGCACCGGTTTATCTACCAATTGGTGAGAATTATAGTTTATTCCGGTGTTGCGAATGTACGATCGACTAATTAAATTGAATCGTAAACAAAACTATGTTCTAATTCGATAAGCTGGTCGAGATATAAAGCAACCCTGAATGTGTTTATGTTTATCCCCCGGGCGGTGGCGGTGGCCAGCGAAATTAGAAACTTATTCCGCCGTCTATTTTAATTTGTTCTACCCCGCCGATGAAAATAATCCCTTTCTAACGATTTTGATCGTTATTTTTAAACTCGTTCAGCCGCTCTGTGCTCCCATTCGCCACTTTCTGTATTTTAATGATTTCTATCTTCATGCGCGTTGTTGTGTAAAAAGTTACTACTTAACATTATCTTTCGCTGATAAAGTATGCCTCCAAATATCAGCAAGTAGGTACGTAAGAATTGGTAATGTGGGGAAGATCAGAAGCATATTCCCGTGGAATATTGTTAAATATTGTTGAAACAAGTCTTGTCTAAAGAAAAACCTTTAGCGAAGCCACACTGCACTAGCATAAACAGGTCATTAAAAGAGTGACAGGTTGGGCAGCTCATCGTCATAATTACCTCTTAAAGCCTGTGCGAATTACGGAGCAGCTGAAACACTGGCTGTTTTTGCTCCATTGCTAAAACATGATGGAAACTAATTGGATATTATACACTTTGTTATTTGAATGTCTCAATTACTGTCACTAGTTCTAGGTGTGTTTGTTTACTGACTTTTACGAGTAGATAGCCGCGCAACCGGTTCCAATTCCATTTCGCATTTAATTTTAGATCCATAATCTTCTACGTGCGTTGTTTTAGATTTTGTACGGAATATTATTTCTCAATTGACTTAACTGCTTCAAAAAGATTTTTGTGAAAGTAAACTTACTTTTAAAATCTTAATAGTTTACTATAGTTATTGATACTTTTAGAAATGCTAATAGTTGGAGAATATATTCGAAGATTATTGTTTGTTGCGCTATATCACTTAGTCCACCGCTCTTTCATTCCGGTTTTTCAACCTTGGAATAGTCTTATAACATGATATTTAAAAAAGAAGTAATTGTGAATAGTAGTATCCTTACATGTTTATTGACAGTGAACAAGAAAGCTACATGAACGCCACACCGCTTGATTCTGAGCGATTTTTAACAAGTTAAACCTTTTGTTAATAAGGTTAACTGCCTACGTCATTTGTTACCTCTTACTCTTTGATGAGACAGCATTACCATAAATTATATAATAATTTTGTCAGTTATTAATTTCGAAATGATTTTATTTTACTTGCACATTTAAACGCTACTAGAAGGTTTAGAAAAAAATATTATGTTTCAGTGAGTAGGTAATCTTTAAAAAAGGTTAGCGAAAGATTGTATTTATTATTATATGACACTTTATTTACTTCTTGATTTCAATTTAGCCATTAAAGATAAACAAAATTGTGAATACATTCTTTTTAAAACTAGTTTTTCCAGAACTGTCACCTATTAGTTAACATAGATATAACTATATTTTATATTACGAAGATAAGACCCGACCTGTGTATCGGAATCCGGAAGGTCTTGGCACCGTCGAACCCTAATCAACTATACTGATGAATGTAGCCTTAACAAACACATTTATCTTAGTTGGAGGTTAACTGAGTGGATGAAACACCGATCCTTGCCGGGATCATCATCCGTTTCCTTGTTTCTTCCGGCTTAGCTAACTTTAGGGCAAGAATCCCGTGGCACCACAATATAACTAGACTTGTCCCAAGGGTTGAACTCAATAAGCAAGCAAACAAAAAGTAAGACCTTGGCATTACAATGGCTTAACGGATGGAGTGTAGGGACACTCAAGGACTTATTTTTATTAAATTCTGTTCTACCAAACGGAACTTATGATACCCCTTACAATAGCGTGTGGTGTTTTGAATTGTATGGTTCCTGTATAAAAACATTTACAATTAAGTAATATTTTCCCAGTTTTGTTTAATATTGGTCCTTAGTGCTCCTTAGTTACGACACTCTTTGTAGTACTATTTTGTAGATTATGCGTATATACTGGCGTCGACATCTGAACATAATTATTATTTGTTTAGTCATATTTAATCTATTGTTCAGCTGCCAGGCCTAGTACCTAATAACCTGACCAGTAGATATTTTTTGACTATGTCATCCTTTGATTATGTCAACGTTGAACCTAATCTTGCGCAAGCATGAGTCATCGACAGTTTATAGGCATGGCTGGCGGGTAGGCCAGACCTGCTTTAAACAGGCAAAGACTTGTCGCAACGTGTGCCATAAAACCAATATCCTGTTGGTTAAGCTAACGGCGCAGCGCACAGCTTACGTATTACATAGTACTACTCCTGAATACCGTCACTTGGAACTTCAAATTTTATATATATATATATATATATATATATATATATATGTGTATATCCATTCAATTAATATTATTTATTAAGCTTCTGCGTCGCGGTCTTTTAAATGACTTTGTAAGGCCTAAATGTGATGCTAAGACCAGTTTCTTTTTTTTATTTTTGATACTAACAAGTACAACCCTACATTGAAGAGTTGAAAAGAATTTAAGATCTCGTACTGAAACAAGGTAATGTATTACGTCATATTTAGCCTAATATTTTCCCAGAGATCCTGTCTACATTTTTAAATAGAAAATAGGCAACAGATTCTAAAGAACAGGTTCAAATTGTACTTCAGCACAGGTTCCTACCACCCTACAATCTATAAAAGTATTTTATTAACGTGTATTTAAAAAAAAATAGCAAGTAGGTCGTGTTATTATTATTCATTGTGTGTTATCATTCATGCAATGTATTTATTTCCTTGTATAAAGTTAACAGAGCTGAAATAAATAATATGATTATTTAGTATACCTAGTTTATACAATCGCTCCACTTTATACCTAATGGTAATTATTAATGGCGGTTCTATGTAGGAAGACGTAAAATATAGCAATTCATGTTTTCTTCAGCTGTTAAAGTAGCTGTGTATTAGCTACAACAACGTATAATTATATACATCAGGATGCTGCTACTTCGGTTTATCTTATAAACGAAAAAAGATACAGGATATTTAAACGGTACTTTTTTATGAGGATACTGTCATCAATTATATCGTAAATCTGCGGAGGCAATACCTTCTCAAGTCCTCACACGCGACATGCCAGTGTTTTGAAGATACGTTTTAACGAGCATTATTAGTGACGCTTTTATTAAACAAATCTTAAAATTAATAAGTTCAAGAAACTCGTTATTAAGAGCTGAAAGTCGGCAGTAGTATTGCTAATTATTTAGGTACATCATCTTAACATACTCCTACCCTCAACCTAATATCACAGAAGACTGAAATATGTCACAATCTATTTTTAACTAACCATAAAATATATGTATAGAGGCTAGTTATGTATATTCAACAATTTCAGTCTGTAACCGTGGTCCTTTGGTCCGCAGGTATGGGCGGCGAGGCGTGCGCATGCGCACCGGCGCCGCCACGGCTACTGCCGGAACCGGAGCCCGACCACCTGTACGATCACCACTCTTCAGAAGAAGAACTAGAGGTACCACATTTCTCTATCAGTTATTGTAGCACTGCATGATATTATGGAATGTGCCATCGTTGTGATTCTTTGTTGTACTGACTGTAGCTTCAGATTTAAAATCATAGTCAAAAGTAGAACCATACATAATTTGCCATTTTCGTTTCCTATCGTCAGTCGAGCTAAGTATAATGATGAAATGAATTGTAGTTTTAAACTCATTAGCTGGAAGAGTTGATGATATAATCGAAACTCCTCAACAATATACAGCAAGTTCCGTCTAAAACATGACACCAAAATAGCTGTGTGTGCTTAATATTATCTATCTTACCATATCATTTACGTACAAATAAACAACACAAGCCACGACGAAACTTAAATTAATATTTCTTATATAAATGTAATGTATACATATAAATGCAACGCAGAGCGTGAGAACATTTTTATATTAACTCAACAAGTAGGCGCATTTCTAGCTCAACGTAGTCAAGTTTGTTTCAAACGACTCGATAATTATTGTCTCTAGATCTAGGTCTCACGCACAGGCTATAGCTCGGAATTAATCTTAATTTCGACCTTCTAGTGCCACCAAGCGAGATGTACAAGGACCTTGCAAAAACTAGATCGGCGTCGACAATAAAATGCTTAATATCATCCGATTAGGATTCAGGACTCAATAAAATTGTTTTATTATGTTTCGTATTGCTTGTTGATTTTCATGTTAAAGACGTTAGCAACACCAGGGGTATTAGGGTGTCTGATATATTACTGACTGGAACTGAATAATGTCATTGTTTTGACATATTAACGGCTGAATGTTTGTCATGTTTTAATATTTGTCAGTGAGATGGAGACCCAAATTAACTAAAGATTAGATAAGATAAGTGTATGAAGTGGTGTACAACGACAGAAGTTCAATAATAGACGCACTTTTTTGTAACATCCATAAAATATTAGATTAGCCAAGATACACACTTTCTCAATTACCAGAAGGTAATTTAATTTACACTTTTGAAGTTGTGTACACAATCTTTGGCGAGCAATCTAGATGATACGTCAGAGGAGACTACAGGTTAATCAACCTGGTCCCAAGTGAATTTATAGTGGAATTATTAAACTATCTAAGATCTTTCATAGCGTGAGATCAAAGTGTTTTCCACAAAGAATTGAACCTAGACATCGTTATTATTCATTGATTGATGTTCAAAGGAAAAACGAAACGCTGTGATAACTTAGTAGTGTGACCATTGGACTGGGAAGTCAAAGGTTTCGAGTTCAATTCCGAGGCATGCACCACTAACTTTTCGAACTTACGTGCCTATTTATTACATGTTCAAACGGTGAAAGAAATGCATGTCTAAGATATGGAATCAGTGAAGCAGTGAATTCAGGACCTCTTCAATGGCTTCGTGGAACGTAGTCAGCACCGTTTCCGGGCTTGTTAATCGTAAACCTGAAGCTTATGTTTAATTTCCGGAAATATAAAAAGTCACAAGGCCTTCGAATATCCATTCGTTATCTTAACGAAATGCACTCTGACTAATCATGTATTGTATTTTGTTACTGCTGCTACTAACTCTCGTCGGCAAAATTTCAAAAGAAAATACCTGTTTCACCAACTGACTTTTCCTTTTCGGTTTAAAGCAGTCCACCAGGTTTCGTCGCCTGATACGATATTACAGATAGTCAATAATTGACTCCATTAAACAATTTTTTACTGTAAGTGGCCGGTTCCAGAAACTTTCAGTATGTTGGTTAAGGAGTTTCATGTTACAACAGGAAGCTTTGAATACTATAATCGATAGCGAGTGTCCGGTTGGGTACCTCGCACGGTTATCTGATCGATTTTACTACTTTACTATAATTCACTGTTAACTAAATATATGATAAATATCTATAGTTACTAACATTTTTTATAAAATAAAAACATTGTATTTTCGATAATCTTAGAGCTATTTGTATTTTGGTCCCATAATTAATTTGAAATTATAGCAGCAGCAGCAGCAGATAGTTGGCTGGGGGCAGCAAATCGTAAAGACAATTCCACGCTATCGAGAATAGTTGATGGCGTAATTGGTCCGGAGCGCTACACCCGGACTTTTTGCTGATAGCCCTTATTCTCGGCTCGCCCATTGTTTCTGCTCGCTCTCTTAAACGCGGATCCATTTTGTCGTAGCTATTCTTGTTTTGTGCTGAGTATAAGGAGCTTCCTCATTCTTCTAGATAGTCTATTTTGTTTGTCGGAAAGTATTCGTGTGACATACGAGACTAGCTTTGCTCATCCAGAAATGTAGGACCATTTCTGGATAAGAAAAGCTAGTCTCTAGTATGTTTCATTTTTACTTGCCAATTTAAGTTTTGGAATTTACTTGATTACTTTTATGTTGGCAATTGATCGTTAGTAAAAAATTGTTCGTTGCGCAACGGAGGCGGGTGACTCCGACCGTATCTCACAGCGTCGATGTCCGGCACTCCATATGCCGCATTAATTCGCAACGACACGCCGCAACTAAATTACAGCCGTAGACAACCTCCCTCCCCGCACCATCCATCGCACCCCCTCCACACTCCCGTAGTGGTCGTCAAGGGTCCTATTAGGCTGACACTTGACGTATCCTCAATATTTTCGACCATGGAGGCAGGTACGATGTTATTAACCAGGTCGACGGGTATTGACAAAAATACTAACAGGTCCCTCATCGAAAGGTCAAAGGACTGGATCCTAGAATAGAAAAGGTCGTTAATTAAAATTGGACATGCGTAGGCTAACTTGATAACTAATCATCTTAAAATTTCTATTTGATACATTCAGTTTCAATATTTATATCCGAAGCAGCATTGCGTGGATCGGATTGGATCTTCTTAGATCACATTCGTTACAGATACATAAAAGTGATGCAGTTATATGACGTGAAGAGATTAAAAAGTTAGGAGAGCAGGTGAACGCCCTCCGGCGAGGCGAGCGAGCAAAAATTGGCGCGAGCAAAAAACCGCCGACCTCATCTACCTAGCCTAGCGTTATACGTCTACTAATTTGAATGTTTTTGCAGTACTTTTTCTATACCTCCAAATTATGTAATTTACTGCCATCTGAGTGGATCTGCATTCTAGTTTATTCCGATGACTAATTATTCAAATGTTTAGATGTAACTAAAATCAGATAGTAAATTAGGGAAACAGATTCTAGATGATATTGTATACAATGGCAGTGGAGTGCACAGAGTAGCACACAAGTACGCGTGTTGTGCACGCCGCGTCGGCTATCGTCTTCCATTGTTGCTGAAGAGGCCGCGACAAGCGGCTCTACCTATAGCTACTCTGTGCCCGTTTATCTGCCCAGCGGAATAATGGAGCCATCAACTTGTCCCCCCTAAGTTTTGCATCGCATTTCTATACGAACGGCGTCTGTTCATTGGACGTAGACCTCGACCAAAACGTCACTCACGGCATTGTCTCCGGTCCTCGCACTTTACAGTGTTCACGAGTGCGCAGACAATATCATCAGTATTTTAGAAAAACTGCAAGTGTATTCAGCGTGCGTGGACAATTAAACAGCGGCGGTACGAGCAGCCTAGTAATTAGATCGCGAACCAGATTTACCGCTCTGGTGGTTCGTAAACAAATTAGGCTATCAAGTCAATACAATTATTTTCAATTATAACGCGTATGTAGAGCGCGCGAAATTGTGGATCAATACGAGTGGGGGCTGCCATTTTTTCGCAGCGAGCTGTCGAGCTGCACACGCTCTTCGTCTTCAGTTGACGCTCGCTTCTTTTTTTTCAGTAACAAGACAAAACAATCCGTGAGTTTTTATTCATTTTTTCCCGTCTGCCGCCTGCATAACATTTGTTTATTTTGCGCTTGGCTTGAAATTAGAAATTCTTTTGTCTCCACACTTTTTTAATTGCAAAAAGGAAACGGAAATGGCTTTCTAAAGAAAGAAAAACGTCGTGTGATAATATTAAATGCGTAAAGCCATTCCTGCATTGTTTGCTCTCGCGAAGTATTCAGCGTGGCCGCGCAAAGGAGGGGCATTATTAGCGTCACACTTAACAGCGCGAGTCTTCTTGTTTATATTATTGTGCAACGGTGATGTTGCTGCTAGCTGAGTGTTAACGCTTTAATGGCTCAGGGAATAAAACGAATTTGAATACACACAAGGTTGCGTAGGTAGCCAGGGACACTTCTAAACATATCTACGCGATTTCCGTAGCTAAAAATAGGATTAATTAAATTAGCAAATGACAAATAAGGAAAATAGGGATTGTATGATATGAACTTAAAATAGTCCCATTATTTTAAAAAGATTGATTAAATACTGAAGACGAAATCTAATTCTATTTGTCCCCTCAATTTTAAAGAAATTTAAAGTCAAACATTTGCCCAATACCTATGTAGATCTGAAATCATGAAATAGAAAACAAAGATAATTAATATATAAAAGTACAGGTACTAATGACCTAAACAAAAATGTAATGTAATTATATTAAATTTAATCTGTGTAAGTGTAGGTACATATATTATATTATGATTTTATGAATGTACGACATTAATTTTTCCCTTTTCTAAAACTTAATGTTGCTTTTAAAAGCGCCTTTCTTATAAAATAAATAGTAAATTTACCTCGACTTTCAGTCTAAATTTTTATGAGTTAGTTGTTGTTTGTTATTAAAAAAATTGTGAAAAAAAAAATTGTGCCTTACAATTGGTAAATGTCGTTTTTCTACTACATTTATAGGCTTTCAGAACTGCTTCACTCAAGTTTTGTTTAACTTTGGCGGTGTACAGTACAAACGTGACATTTCATTGTTAAATAATTATAGAAAAAGTTTTCGCAGTCCCACAAATGATACGAAACTAACACTCGATTAGTTTACTAGCCGGTTCATTCGATTTGTATTGTTTGCACTATCCTCACTACTGACCGCTAGACGTGTTCATCATCGCGGTTTATTTCTCGCCCCGTTAACCACCATCACGGCCCTCACAAAAGCGGCGGCGGGTTTTTTTTCACTGGGACCTATCCATAATAAACGAGCGGCCAGCTAGCTAAACCGTGGAACTTTTCCACTGCGGCTAACAGTACTCAACGCGACTTCTCAGCGCGTTTCTAATTACACGCTGAAATATTCAACGCCCCCGCGTACTTCTCAAATGGGAGTTTTGGGTTCTTACGGCATTTCTTTTCACTTGGTCCTTTCGGACATGTTGGTCTTGACTAGAATAATATACGAGTATCTTCTACATGTACGTTTCTTCTATTATGGTTTTGGGCCATTGCTCGTTTGTAATTTAGTTATGCGTGAGATCAAGCAATGAAATGATTTTGTTGTTGTTGGAGACTCCCAGGTTAGGTATTGGTCCTTTTACGCGGTTAATGTCTCTGGAGACGGTACATTTTATTGAACATCCTATCATCATTTTGATGACAGAGAGCTGCAGTGAACTGTTTTATTTTAGGCTTTACCCTTGTTAATGGTCACGAATTCAGTGGAGTCGTGCATTATGATGGTCCCAGGGCAATCACACTATATCTAGTAGATCTTAATATACTTTTATTACACTTGGTCTTTACGGTAATTCACTTGGTCCTTATGCTCGGCTGACTGCAGTTAGTCCACGTGTACGGATACGTGAAGTCATAACGTTGTCGGTGAACGGATTCTTACGGTGCGGCGGTGCAGGTGATCAACGGAGCGCCGTGCGGCGGCGGCTCGGGCGCGGCGGCGGGCGCGGGCGCGGCGGCGTCCCGGCGGCGCGGGGCGTCGTCGCCGCCGCCCGCCGCGCCCGAGAAGCGCAAGTGGCCCGCGCAGCCCTCCCCCGACGCCGACGCCGACGAGCTGGCGCCGCGTCCCGCCTCCTCGGACGACGACGACACCAAGGTACCGCATACTAATACTCCATCACATTGCACTAGTGCCATTCAGTGTGCATTAACACTTGACAGTTTTGTAACGGCAACTAATAATGTAGACTCCTACAGACCTTGGGTTATTAGTTATAACTTTGAGGGTGAACACCAATCCGACATGTACAACTCTTATCTTGAAAATGAATAGATTTCTTAAGCTTTTCTCTGTTTAACGGATTTGGGAACGTATAGTAAAGTGATGACACGGCAATTGCAGGTGGAGACCCCAGTGAGATTCCGCACGTCCCCGCCACTGGAGGCGCTGAAACCGCGGCGCGCGGGCGTGTGTTCGTGCGTGGGCTCGAGCGGCGCGGGAGCGGGAGCGTTCGCGGGACCGGGCGCGGGCGGCGGCGCGGGCGTGCCGCTGTCCCCGCGGCGCCGGCGCCTGCCGCTGCCGCCGCCGCGCCGGCACAGGCCCGCACTTGACTTTGATAAAATGCAGCAGGTATGTGCCACATCGACTCCTCATTTCATTAAAGCACATCAAAATCAGCCTCCCTCATATAAATTCGAGTTAATTCGTATCGAGTATGCGTTGATCCAAAATGCGACGGAAAATACGCTACAATTGCAATCGTATAATCAATACACTAAAATTTACTACAAAAACAGAGTATCGTACAACCGGCGAAATGTGTCATAATTGAGGGCTCACCTCCCCGTAGTCGGTCTCGAGCGGCGCGGCGCGGCGGCGAGGGCATACTAATGTGCGTCTCGACCGCCAAACATATCCGAATTATCGCTTCTCTATCCTGATGACGTCATAGATATCTATTGATACTATTTCTTTAGAAAAACTCCAAACAATGAAATTATTTTTCGTTCTTGATTATACATTGAGTGGAAAATGACCTTAAATATTAGGCACGATACGTTATTCCTTTGGTGCTCTTGAACACCTAACGCATTCTTCTTATGTGAATAGCCTTAACATCAGCCTTCTAACATAATGCGTACCTATTGCTTAAGTTCTCATGTATGAAATACCCCAGGTATTTCATACATGAGAACTAAACTAATACATTAGATGCAAATTTTAATTTAGAAGCATCTGTATTATTTCATGAATATTGAGCTGTAGGTAGAATACGACGTATTTTATATCACGCATCGACATTAGAAATTGTATATCGATAGCTCTTTCCAAGTTCGCCAAATCATGACGTTTAACTATTTTCAAACGCAAATGCGCTGTGGAGCCAATAACAGATAGTTACCGTTTAGTCACAGCCGCCGACGTTTAGTTCTGCTCGGAAACTGGCAGTGGCCACTAACAGTAGTTATACTTTGTTTTTTCTAGTTAGGTATCGTGATTAGTGGCCATAGCCATTGAACCGCTGGGTGCCAGCCTATGACTATAAATGACAACCCATGAATAATTTTACAACTTAAAATAGGATCGTGGACTGTATTTGAATTTGTTTCCACTTATATTTCAGCTATTACTAGTTTTTCATCCAGCTTTTGTTGAATAAGGTATAGTTTGCACAGACTAATTAAAATCGGAATCGACAAAGTTTTTTATTGCTTTTATGTGCTACGAAAAACTTTCAATTCTACAAGTTTGCGGAAGGACTTTCAATTGAACATGTTATAGTTTAGGTATAATATTGAATCTATCGAACCTTGCATACATACGTAGTTGGAGGTTAGAATTGAGAGTGAAACTGGGCGGGAGATACGCCGTCTGGGCTCTGTGAACTTGTTGCGCTGCAGCTCGCGTCAACACCAGCCTCGCCGGAGACTAATCTTATTACATCAACACGAACCGAAACAGAAACCTATATAACAATTTCCTCTACAAGTTAGGCAGTTTTAGGTGTTAAATGAAAGGTACAACGATGTAACACTCGTATAAAACAATTTTCCGTGGTTTTACTTGTTTTAATGTAAGGTGATTAATAACAACATGTTTTTTAATTACAAATATTATTTTTTTGTTTTAAATTTACCTGTACTAATTATTTTATTTGTATTTTGGCCAATAAATCATTAATTCGTCATACGGTACCTTCTCCGTACAACTCGCTCTTTACCGGTTTCTTTACATTTTATCCTTTTCTAAATATAGAATATAGTACTTTTACGAGTTAATATTCATTGGAAAAGTATGAGACCGACGTCATCAAATGTTTCTGGTCTTTTGATTCGCAGCAACCTTGTGAAACTAAATAAAATTTTCTTAAAAAGACACGCTTAAAACATAAAATAAAAGTAAATGTTAAAGCAATATAAATGTCTACAAACAAGAGAATCTCTCGAGTATTCTCCTAGAGTTATTTAATAAAGCCGAGAGTAGCTTAAAGAGGAAATAAAATAACGTCGTTCGTTAAGTGAGAGTAATGAGTTAACTTCAAGTCTTATTAACTTGTAAGGTCGGTTACAGTTAATTCTATTAGTCGCATATTAAAATTTACTGTTCGCGGTTTTTTTAACGTGGAAAATTTTCGTTTTTTTTTTTAATAAACGGGGCGACATGACCACAAACGATTTTGCAAAGACATTGTCAAATGTCAGCAAGTTAGTGCTTCATCAGACGGTAAGGCTTTTCCAAGCCAGTTACAAATTTAATAAACTAGACATGCCTGGAAACATTAAACTTTTTGGGAAAATACTCGGCATCAACAGTGTAATGAGTTGTACAAATCACGAAAGGGAAATTAGTGAGATCAAAATAGTGACCGACTAGGTAATGCAGTCAGTCAAGCCATCAACATATCATGATTAACGTGTCAGCTACCTTTACATGTAAATACTAAATTAGCTTTAATCCAGTGATTAGGCAGCTAATCTTCAATTTGTGAGATTAAGAAACGAACATGGAGAAAACGGAACGAATACACGAGGGCTTTAGTATACCTAATGATTATTACTGTGAATAGCACATTAGATAGTATCAAGGGTTCACGGCAAATACCTACGTTTATATTATTTATTCATGCGTCTAATGTTACATACACATACGATATCAATTATGACGGTAATTAGCGGTTTCTCAATATGAATCTATGAGGAATATTATTAGAACATAGAATGTGCCAGCTGCTTACAATCTCGCGGAAGCTGTTGGAGCCGGATTCTATACAGAAGTTTCTTTGTATATAAAACTACTTGACCAATGGAACAATCCATTGGTCAAGTAGTTTAACAACACATAGTAATAATAATGTACAAATAGTTCATGAATATTACTTACGTTACTATAATTACATTTATTTACGACCTTAATAATATAATAATGCGTTCAGGATATTGATGGGGTTGCCCCGTTTTTGTAGTGCATCAGGGATGTTTGCGGAAGCTCGAGTTGATTGTTTTTATACAACTATGAGAAAACGATGCGCTTCCCTGGTGCGCCGCGTCCGGGCCAGCCCCAACCTTATCCTGAGCTGTGTGGCCAGCAGACTCGATTGTCTGTACGTGAGTCGTTGCTGCAAGCTGTCCACCTCAGTGTTAAGAGAGTGGCAGTGATCGTGATTGCACATAGGTTTAATTAATTATTGTTACTAAGTGAGTCAAGTTACTTTAAATAAATAAATTATTATTATTATTATTAATCGGACCCATACACATAGTCTTCGTATAACACTGCAAACTTTTTGGTCCCACAACAGAACTATAGACATTTCCCAATCACTGCAAAAATTGGCATAATTTTGAAACGTGAAATTTTTACAAATTAGAAAAGTTAACATTTTATGTGCATTCAAATTTGATATACATACGCATATAACATATTAGATGGAAAACTCCATAAGAATCTTTTATGATGTGATATTCACAGATACCTCGTCTTAGGTACTTTTGTCTTATAGTTATAACATACCTACTTACGAATACATTAGGATTCAAGTTACTAAAGTTTCGTTTGTAACTTGAATTCTTACTTAACTTTTACTTAACCTAGGAAACACTCAGTTTCCCGTCCGCGTATTAGACCAGTTCTGTTTGTAGTCTACACACGGTAATATCTCTTTGATCATGATACATGATGGCATCTCAAGTCAGATAGCTTACACTGCTTCGTTCTATAGAGAAAAGGGTACTAAATTAATATCGTCGCACAATAATCCCCCATCCGATGCAACTCCGCCTTCATAAAGTTTATTAGTGTCTATAAAGTTGTGAGACGTTTGGTGTGTCCGCGACACATGGCGACGCATAATGATCGCACATGTCCCGCGCCGCCGCCCGCGTGTAGTGCCCGCCTCCCACTGCTGAGGTGATGAAGTATTGACGGTCTATCGGTATATCGCAACCGCTATATTGTAAAGGCACAACTTAATATTGTTAGTACTTTTTATCATAGAAAGGCTTATTACAGTTGTACCTATATTACAAAACTATCAGGAATAAGCTCTTGTACATAGAAGACTGTGATACCTGGTCAGAGTGTTAAATTATTAGTATTAGATCACTTTTAATTCGCTTTGAGCGGAGAGCAGACACCAAAACTCTTCTCTAGACATGTCACTTAAACCAATATACATGATTTATTGACTAATAATTATTATCTTTATCAAGCCAATTATTCACCCACTGTTGAGCAAGGGTCTCCTATCATTTGAGAGAGATTAGGCAAATAGTCCACCACGGTAGCCTAATATTGCGGGTTGGCAGACTTCACATGCTTTCGCGAGCATTTTTTAGACATGCAGGTGTCCTTACGATGTTTTCCTTCACCGTATGAGCATGCAAGAAATACCAAACCATACATATAGTATAAATTCGAAAATTTTGCGGGTGCGTGCCTTGGGATAGAACTTAGGACGTTTGACTTCATAGCCCATTGGGCACACCACTAAGCTATCGTATCTTTTTTATTTTGGCCGATATAAATACACGTCATACAATTCGTTCCCCACGTCGTCCAAGGCCGCAGGAGGTATTTTGTATTGATTTAGACCCCGGGGTGAAGTCAATACGTCGTGACATCCCCCGGTTCTGCCTGCTCGGCTAGCTGTCACGTTTCGCAACGGATTTCGTAAAATTATACGTTTAATTCTGGAAATATGCACGACATAGCATCGTAGAGAATCGTTTGCCACGCTCTTACGATTAGTCCTGGTCTAAATCGGTTCAGCTCGAAATAAGCACCATTGTGTGACTTGTTTTATTAATCGACATGCTTTATCTATTGTCGTATAGCAAATATTTACCTGTCATCTTGTCAATCAGTCGGTACACACACATACGTGTGTGTACAGATAATCAGGACATTTCCTACTTGCAAGTACCAAGTGTCGTTATCAGGTTATGACTTATATAAGCTGGCTATATGCAGTAAGGCTGGTTGCACCTTTAGTGATACGTTATCATGGCATTATCGGGCACCGGGTCAATGACCCCCTGCATGCGGGCGCTTGCATCTGTAGTCCGAACACTATTATATAACACAGATAGCAGGCAGATGTTTGTTGTTATATCGTTGTGGCCGATATTCTAAAAATAAATAAACAATATGGTCCAAACAATTTTTTTTTTCTTAACTAGTGATTATTTATCTGAAAGAAAGATCATACTTTATTATTGTAGTGCAATTATTTATTTTGCTGTAAACTAATTGATTGTTGTAAATCATATAATAATACGTTGCCGATTATTGTTAACGTTTAGGAAAAATAATATATATAGCGAACATCAACACAACGCGAAATGTAGTTACGAAAATTAAATGTGGACGAGGTCGGGGGCAAAATCTAGTGTGTATTACATTAACATGTAATTGGATGTATAACAAAATATTGTAAGTGTACACAGTACACTTCATACATACAATAATATAATATAATACCAGCGAACATCGACAGCTCTTGACCGTCAGGTGTTTCGCGTCAGACCGCATCCGGGATATAATTACATATTGATTCAAGGCGTGCCAAATTTTAATTGAACATTGATCTAATTACACCGCACTGTGTGAATACGCATATCAATATTAGTCGCTGCAAAAATTTACTCACGACCTCGAAATTATTTCCTTATTATTTTGACTTGATTCTTAATTATGCAACATACCATATCCTCAAGACTGTACCCCTGAAGGGCAGACAGAGGTGTCGACTTGCGATCGAACCGGGCACAATTCCAAACTCTGAACTACAACAAAAAAAGAAACTACGGGAATGTCTATTAACACAACTCGGTCTGGGAGTGTAGCTTGAAAATAAAGATATCAATACGCTGCTTGTACGTGCACAGACAGACCAAAAGTCAGATAAATATCCAAATACTTAAATTTCCTAATATTACCTACTTATGTATTTTTGGAAGCATTAGAAAACTAGAATGCATAGTTTTCTACACAGTCTATGACAGATTTAGGTGAACCTTTTATCACTGTCCCAAAAGACCAAACATTTTAGCTGTGGTCCTGCACTACATTACCCTGGAAACTTTTCTTAATAAATCACGAAGGTATTATCTCGTAACACAAAGTTATGATGCGTTTATGGTGCGTGGGGCTGGTGCACTCAATGGCAGCAGTGCGACTCATTGAGTGTCCCCGTTGGTCGCATCAATGAACGACATTCCTTGCGCGCGCAGACCGGCTAAACACGGCCGCTACCCTATATGGCGAGACGTGGAATGAAAACTCGACATTAAACTTTTTGCTCGCCACCGTACCGAGTAATGAGAAGGGTTTCAATTCATAGCTGTGTTCTTGTGCTGTGATCGTTTCGTCTTGCATCTGACTGCCCATAAATGGGCACCGTCGAGGCGCGCATGCTTTCGCGTCCTGGAAATTGGTTTGTTACGAAATGTTCAGTTTTTATTTTGATTGCAATGTGGAAAGTAATAAGTATTTGCTTACTACAAGTAGTATAAGTTGAAAATATTGCCATATGCGAAATTATTGTACACCCTATATTAAATTATATTGCGTGTATTTCGGTAGATAGAGAGGTCTGAGGTTCGAAACCCAAAATATTGGATAAGATAGCAGTCCTTATAGGCATTGATGTTACTATCTTGTTATATTATAACGTATTATTTCAATTTTATTTTAATACCTTCACGTCGTATGCGTTTGTTTTGGTGTTTGTTGGGATAAAATAAGGATTTTTTCATTTATTGTTTATTTTTATTATAAATATTATTGCTTCTGTATTTGGTACTACACATGCGCAGTGAACCATATACGTTTACTTTGTACATTTTGAACATTTGCCATTGTAAGTTGTGCGTCGAGCCTAGAACTTATGTATTAGTAGTCCAGTATGTCTGTAACTCTGTACTGAGTGGACTGAGATATCAAAGGTTTCAGGCTCAAACCTAAGGCATGGAAGGTTGTCTTTTCGAAGTTAAGTGCATTACACATACATTACATCACATTGAAGTCACATGCTTGAATGGTGAAAAAAATACATCGTGAGCGAATCTGCATGCCTGCCAACCAGTGGCGTAGCGTGGGTATTTGCCGCCCCTTTTCTAGTAGTATAAAAATGACGTGGCACTTGATGCCGCCCTCTTTCATATGCCGCCCGGGGCCATGGCCCCCTTTGCCTCCCCCACGCTACGCTACTGCTGCCAACCGTATTTAAATCCTTTACCCAGTAGAGTGACGCTTAGGCTTCATACTCATATATTCGAATGTTGAGACCGTGTGGAGGCGGCAGTTAGTGTAGCAGTTGCTTGTGTCGTGTTGCAGCTGAAGGTGGGCGGCGGCGTGCGCTCGTGGCGCGCGGTGGGCGGCGCGCACGGCGGCGAGCTCTCCGTGTTCTGCTGGTGAACACACACACAGGTCAGCACACACACACACACACACACACGCACGCACACACACACACACACGCACGCACACACACACACACGCACGCACACACACACACACACACACACACAGGTCAGCACACACACACACACGCACACACACACACACGCACACACACACACACGCACACACACACACACGCACACACACACACACACACACACACAGGTCAGCACACACTTACACACACACACACACACACACACACACACAGGTCAGCACACACTCACACACACACACACACACAGGTCAGCACACACACACACACACACACACACACACACACACACACACAGGTCAGCACACAAGTTTTAAGTATGATCACAAGTTTTTTGCCAAACTTCTGATCATATTTAATTTCACAAATTAATTGCTTATCCTGCAAAAATAATAATAATGTAACAATGATCTCATGAAATATTAAATTTGCTTTAAAATGAACTGTTGCTTAATTACTTAATAAAACTGTGTTTGTGATTGCAGATGGCCGTCGGTGTGCAGCGCGGTCGGGCCGCCTGCAGTACTGAGTCGGCCGCTGTCCGCCAGCGCCTCGCGCCCCGAACTACTCTATGTGTTAGTTTAACTGTCTGTAATCAATTCCCGTTAGCGCAATAAGAACATTTCAAATTCCCTGTATACCCCTATCGATATCCGCATCGTAGTGTCCGTACCGTAGGCGCGAGCGACTCGGGGAGGCGGCGCGAGGCAGCGGCCCGGGACTGCCGCCCCGGGACTGCGGCCCCGGGGCCCGGCCCCGGCACCGAGCCCCGGTGACGTGGCGCGGCGTCCCGCTCCCGGCGCCCGGTCCCGATCTCGGCGCCGCAGTGCCCGACGTCCAGTTCCTGTAAATTGCACTCTAATAATGATCAAAGTACAAACTTCGCTGTAGCGGCGGCCGACGACGCGCGCCGACACTGATTTTCGAAGAATTTACTCGTTTTGAATACTGTGTTTTTATCCATCAGTTTGATACTCGACTAGATTGTCAGAACGCGGGATTTTTAATGAATATTTTAGTTAATATTGTCAACGAAATTACATGTTTATACGAGGCCATGGCTAGGGTGACTGTACCCAAAATTACTTTAATTTGTCTATTGTGATAAAATGGTATTGTAATGATATTTCAATGGACTGAAAGCGAGCGGCGCGGCGCCGTCGTCCGGCACGTGCACACTCCCGCACCTGTGCTGTGCACTGAGT
The DNA here is from genome assembly GCA_905163465.1 of Craniophora ligustri. Lineage (NCBI taxonomy): Eukaryota > Metazoa > Arthropoda > Insecta > Lepidoptera > Noctuidae > Craniophora > Craniophora ligustri. Next base: position 15,575,862 of record LR990962.1, on the reverse strand, counting down.
CTGTGTGTCGGCACTCTGTCTGTGTGTCGGCACTGTGTCTGTGTGTCGGCACTGTGTCTGTGTGTCGGCACTGTGTCTGTGTGTCGGCACTGTCTGTGTGTCGGCACTGTGTCTGTGTGTCGGCACTGTGTCTGTGTGTCGGCACTGTGTCTGTGTGTCGGCACTGTCTGTGTGTCGGCACTGTGTCTGTGTGTCGGCACTGTGTCTGTGTGTCGGCACTGTCTGTGTGTCGGCACTGTCTGTCTGTCGGCACTGTGTCGACTGTGTCGCACACACAGCTCACAGTGCTGACGGCGCGCACGCTTTGATATTAGAGGTGTTAAATCAATATTCGCCTCGAGTTTTTGATCTCGAATTGCGACTGACGCGACGAGCGCGTGCTCGACCCGCTGCCGTTGTTTACACCGAACACAACTGTACGAGTGCCATCAGGATCACTGCGCATGTGTACAACTACGGCGACCGTCATTTTCACTGTGCATGTACTGTACAGAGAACATTGTAGTCGGTGTGCATGTGTACAACTGCACAGCTGCCATCGATTTACTGTACATAAGTACAATTGTACTGCTACCATTAGGTTCAGTGTGCATGTGTACTGCTGTTCCGGCACACCACACTGGGGTCCGGCACGCGCTCGCGACACAAAACGTGATTCCTTCATAGATTAACGTTTATATTTTACCAGTTAAAATGTCAATTGATATGAAGACGAGTGTGCGCAACCCATGTTGTGCAATACCTACGTCGAGGCCGCGCGGCGGGGCCGACCCGACTGGGGCCGACCCGACTGGGGCTGACCCGACTAGGGCCGCCCCGGCGGGGCCGAGCGTCGGCCGGGGCGGGGCGCACCTCGTCGTTCGTACAAGTTATGTCGGTTGTACTCTAGTTGTATACTTATGTTAGTAGTTGTTTAGCGGGGCTAAAACATTCTGTTACTTGTACCTATTGTGTTATAAAACGAAAACGAAAAAAAATGAAACATAATAATGTTAATGTGGTGCGAGTGGAGTAAGTGAATTTAAGGATAAAGACATTTAACAAATTTTCAAATTAATATGATAAAAAGTACTAAGACTTTTTTAAAAATCGCTTGGATAAAGATATTGTATGTACATAGTGTTAAGTGACGTAGTATAAGTGCAGACTTAGATGTAGTAGGTATAACAAATTGTATGGCGGCGACGCCTCGTCGCCCGATCTATCGTTAACGACTTTTCTTTTTTTAATTGTGTTATTTTTTATTTCTGCTATAGTTTCGTTACTGACATTTTCATTGTTATCGATCTAGCGACAGCCGCGACCGGCCGGCTCCGCTCAGCGGCCGCATCGAATGTGGATCTCGGATGTTTGCGAATTTTCATATTATGAAGCCTCACTAGATATCAATAATATATAATACATTCGATAACGCCCAACAACATACAAATTACATATTTTTACATGATTATTATCGTATATGTAGAAATGAATATTTTTGAATTCATTTCTGCCCAGTGCCACACTGATAGCTTGCGCGAGAACTGATATACAATGCCTAATTTTGTAACTCGGATGCTGATCCTAGGAGTGATTTTCACTGCTTCTCAATTAGTGCGAAAGGAACATTTTTGTATGGGTTTTCTATGGGAATATAGCTGACTAATCAGGAAGCGGTGATAACAGCTCCACACTATGCTGAACTGTCAAGTCTGAAATTACAGTTTTTCATTTACACCCCATTCAATTTTGATAATGCAAAACGTAAAAGGAAAAATTGGAGTTTCATGATATGTTGTTGTCATCATATTACAAATATAATTAAGTTTAGATCATATAAGCAGCATGTAATGGAATCAGTCGCCGAGTGCATGCGTAAGGTGTAGTGTGTGGCACGAGCGGAGCGCGCGGCCAAGTTGTTTGCAAAAATCAGTGGTGATATTTTACAAAATAATTTATATTATGTTTTTATATATTAACAAGCGTAATAAAGAGTGAGCAAAAGCACATCTTACATCAATGTTTCATTAATCCCATGTGTTTGTGACGTCTAGTTACTCCCTTTACAAGTGAATCTGTGTGCCTACATGAGCGAAACAGAGAAATAAGTCAATACGACTGTACAACACTGACGTCACTGCTGCTTTCTTTGCTAAATATATTTCTCCGTTCCTGGACGCAGCCTTGTTATCAGTATCTGCAGACACAGCTGCTGAGCACGCGCCTCCTAATTAGTAGTGTCCCACTGCTGGACACATGTCTCCTCTCATTGGCGAGGGATGAGGCTTTAGTCCACCACGCTAGCCTAATGCAGGTTGGCAGTCTTCACACGAGTCACGCCATCGAAAAAATCTCTCAAGCAGGCAGATTGCCGATCGTCACGATGTTTTCCTTCACCGTCTGGATTAAGGAGACACTTTAGATCTTAAAAGGAATCTCACGCCCTTATTTAGTAGTAAATACTAACTTAACTTCTGAAAACTCAAGCCACGCGACACTGAGTTTGAACTCGAGTCCCTTGAATTTCACAGACCACTGGTGTCGCCACTAGGCTATGCAGTGGCGTAGCGTGGGTATTTGCCGCACGGGTTCGTTTGTAAATTTGCCCCCTCCCTTTTGTAGTAGTATAAAAAAGATGGGGCACTTGATGCTGCCCCCTTTCATATGCTGCCCGGGGCCATGGCCCCCTTTGCCCTCCCCCCCCCATGCTACGCTACTGAGGCTATCACATCGTAGCAATTGTTTTGCTACTTAATTGCCGACCAATAGGCGTAGACAAAAATTGTTTAGAAAGTAATTTGTTATTTTATATGTATTTCTATATAACAGATTTTGCGAGTTAGTCAATGATGAACCTTCCAATAAAAGCAATCGTGAGTATCAGGATGGTGCGTGTGTATGACTACAAATGGCCACCCGCAAAAATGCATCCGCCATCCTGATACACCCAAAAAATCGACAAATCAAGAGGAAATAATTATAAAAATACAAAGGAAACTGCTGTTAGAATACCCAGCAAATGTTCTTGGTGGCTGTTAAGGAATATGGATATCTATGAGAATGCATCTTTATTATTTTTTTTAGGAGCATGAAGGCGTTTCAGCATCAATCGCCACAAACTTCCCATGTCATATATGCGGCAGGGTGTGTTGTTCTCAAAAACCTAGTGGCGAAACTAAACATATTAATATATAAAAACTTTTTAACAAAAAAAATCCGCCGAAAAACTGAAAAGCAATAAATAACAAACATTTATTATTTAACTTTAATAACTATATTCTTAAACTTATGTAAGTATGTCTAAGTAACTTTGAGTTGGCGCCTAACTATCAATAAACAAAGATCACTAAATTACCTTAAATTTAAATGAAATCTCCAGCGATAAACATTAATTAATAATTTTGCTTGTTTGGCGCTGACTAAAAATTATTTAAGTATGCATGCATTATTTCGCGTTGACTTGAGCACCTCCTCAGTTTTTTGTTTCATCGGTTGAAAATCTTTTTATACAACCTTTCTCCAATTATGTAGGTTCCATGTGTCATAAACAATTTAGAATTGATTATTGAATTTACTTGAGACTACATCGCTAACTCCACCTTTTTAAAAATCCTATCAGCTTTAATAAGACGACAGACCTATCAATTCAATTGTCAAATTTGCCGTCACAGTACTCTCTAAATTTTATGAGTAGAATGGACTCGCTTATAGTTTTGAGAAAACCTTTGAGAAGGTCAAATTTATTGCTAAAACCACCTAAAAAGGCTAAAAAACTAGCACTCAAGGCACCAGCACCGCGCGGTTCGCAGGAAGAGTCAAGCGCGAGCTACAGGCCGGCTATATCGTTCGTCAAATTGTACGAGCAGCTTTGTTTGGAAAAGTCCAGGATGTCCAGCCCGGCGCCGCCGCACTGCAACACGCCGACACACTCGCACTCCTCGCTCACCTCCCACTGCAGGGGGCGCTCCGGCGAACTAATCCACTGTCACCACCGAGCCTACACCCAACCGCCCAGCTTAGCGAGAACTGAACTACTGTACGAATTTGATTACAACTCCTGTTCTGATAAAGATTTGGTACTTCGATAACCCTTAAGTATACAATCAAGAAGCTTTATAATTTAAAAAGGAAACTTATCATGCAATTAAACAAATATGTAAGATTTTATTATTGATTTATTTATAGTAATCAATAATATTGTAAATGCAATAAATTACGAGTTATACAATCAGATTTAGTCTCATGCTACTGTCGAGTCATCGAATCATTAACATGAAAGTATGAAACAGTAATATAAAGTAATGTGTATGTGTATAAAAGTAAGCATGCATTTGGAATGAGTCTAATTGTAGTCAAAAATAAAATGCTTTGATTTTTTCAAAATAAAATTGCTTATTTGCACAAGTGTGATGAGATTATTTCGTAAACATTGTCATAGCAACATTATAATTAGCTCTGATCAGAATGTAATCAGCATACAATATTACACCGCCGCATTTGGAAGCGAACCACATTGCAATTGTGCAAAGGCGACCTGCAGTTTCGAGATACTCAGTATTTAGAAAGACAACTTTTTTATTTACGTGTTTCTGTAAATTTTGTTTTATTGCTATAAAAATGTTTTTTTATTTCTATAATAATACCTTATGCAAGTAAGACTTTCCAACAATGTGATCATTAAAATAAATTTACCACAAAAATAACACACAACTATGACTGGTACATTAATAGCTAAATTACACTTAAAATTACATTATATCAGTCCATTTTCTTTTCCTAATTCTAAAACTACTTATCTTTGACAACAACGTTAAAATATTTCAATAATGTTCTACTTTTCTTACTACTCTTGGGAGCTCTCTCAGACACAGAATTTCTTCTCGCCGGAATATTCTCTTTGGGGCTAGGAGGTGCAGTCATGTTCAATTTCTCAGTGACTTCTACACCTTTTCCCTTTCTTTCGCGAACCATGCGGGTCAGCCAGTCGGTAGTGGTGTCTTTCTTTTTAACAGGCGACATTAGCCTCAAGTGTGGCGCCTCACCATCTAACACGTAGTTTGGAAGGTTTTTAGTTGGCGTGGTGAACGATATGATTCTAACTTTGTCTGGTGACACGCGTACAGGAGATGTGTTGCGTGAAGTAGTTGGTGATAATGGCTTCATGCCTTTCGGCGACAGCAGTTTGCAGTTTCTACTCTCATAATTCTTAGTAGGCGTCATGAAAGAAGAACCCGCTTGAGGTACGTAGCACCAGTCACTAGAAGCTTCTATGTGGCTATTCCTCGGTGGACTCTGGTCAAGACAGTCCCCACTACGTTTAATTCCTGCTGGCAAGAGCTTCGGTTCGCTTTCTTCACAATCAGGGTCCAATTTTAATCTTTTTATCGACATCTCGGCATCCTCGGCTTCTTTGGATGCGTTCATCAGATCTGTGAGGCATCGTTTAGTCTTTCTTATGGAAGCGGTGCCCTGAGGGCGAAGGCGTTTGGCACTGTAGGAACCGGGGGTAGTCGTCACTTTGCGTTTGAGTGAATTAGGAGTTTTGTCCAGAGCGCCCCACTGCGGCAGGGCGGGGCGCTGGGCCCGGGGCACGGGCTCGGCGCGGCCGCGCGCGTGGGGCGGCGGCAGCTCGGGGCCGACGCGCCACAGCTTGTGGCGCGCGTCGTCGCTGCAGGTGACGAGCGGGGCGCCGCCCCGGCCGCCCCACGCGGCGCACGTCACCTCGGCCCAGTGCCCCGTCAGCTTCACCACGGGCTCGGAGTACTTCACGTTCCAGATGTAAGCGTTTTTATCGCTGCTGCCGCTCACTAAGTACATGTTGTCGGGACTGAGACAGGTCTTGATGTAGAATGTGCTGTTTTCGTGACCTATGTATCTCTGCTCCGGCATGGCGTTGTATGTAGATATATTGAAACAATATATAACGTTGTCCATGCAGCTCGCATAGAGCCTCATCCTGGAGTCATCGATTATGAGGTTTGTGTAACCGTTTTTAGTGGAGCTGCCACAGTAAGGAATAGAATGTTTTGGAAGCGGTTCTCTCTTATAAATGTTGTAATTTTTTCGGAAGTCCCAAACCTTAATATTGCCATCGCATTCACCGCAAGATATTAGAGTGTTGTCATCTTGAAAGACTAAGCCCGTAATGCTGATGGCCCTCCGGTTGTCGAGGCGAGGTCGCTTGCCGTGGGAGCCGGGAGTCTTGGGCGTGAAGCTAGAGTGACAGCTCATGAGGCCATTGTCGGGACGCAGCACGATGCTGGGCGAGGCGCAGGCGCGCGTGTCCCACACCAGGATGTGGCCGTCCCGCGCTCCCGTGGCGAACACGCCGGGCGCGCCCGGTCGGAACACGGCCGTCTTCACTGACCGCGTGTGACTCGAGAAAACCATCACTCTCTGGGGAGCCCCCTCCGCTATATCCCATAAACATGCTGTGTGGTCACCTGCAAATTACAAATAGTTATTTATTTCTTTACATGTTTCTGAACATTCCAAGTTACACAGCAAAATTCAGTTTTTATTTTTATTACACTGTATCTCCATTCTATGTATGTTAATAGAGGTTCAACATGATTCATGGGACTCTGTTATAAAGTGAAATTTATTTTAAGAAGAATGCACTGAGATTGTTTGGGCATGTTGAAAGGATGAATGATAGGCGATTGACGAAAGGAATTTATAAGGCGGATGTCAGTGGAAACACCGGGAGGAGGCGCCCTAGAAGGACATACACCAACCTAATTGGTGAACTCCTTCAAAAAGGTAGGTACGCAGTACTCATAACCGGCATGCGTGCATGGCGAGATATATAAATGTGGACAAGGCAAAAATGGTATGCAGGAACTGTAGCGCATGGCATTCTGTAGTTTCTGCCTACCCCCATGGGAAAAAAGGCGTCAGTGTATGTATGTATGTATTTATTTTACTTTAGACAAAATGATTTCATAACCCGTCTAATTGTTTTAATTCTCTATTGTACACAACAATAAAACAGCACTTAAACTTACCAATACATTTAAATTGTTGTGCACAAAAGTCAGCTTTATTCAAGATATAATTTTGTACTGCTGGTTGAAAATCAATCTTTGAGAAAGGAAGAAAGTACAGTGTATAATGAAAAGAATAGTACTATGAGTATATTAATTATATCCTCAGAAAGGGCCAGAGGTCTGGCCATTAAAAATAAAAGTATAACTATAACAAATGAAGGAATCTAATCAAACTTCTACATTCCTACAACACAGGACAGATGGTAAATAATAATATTAGTTAGGTTAAATACTAATACTACCTGATACAGTGACGAAGTTCATGTGCTGTGGCATCCACGCCAAATCAAAGACAGCATTGTTGTGGCACTGGAACCCTTCCAATGTGCTGGCAGTTGTTATGTTGGATGTATCCTGCAAATAGTTGTACTATCACTCAATAAGCCTTTTCAAACCCTGATACCTTATAAATACTATAAACTTTATGAATACTAAGGTATTCAATGTGGACTTACCTGAATAGCAACTCTCCCATCCTCGTTGGCAAGAGCGAGGATGTGTTCATAACCGGGAGCCTCCGAGAATCGACACGCGAATATCGGTGGATCCTGGTCAAAGCTAGCTTCAATGTTTGCATTCTGCAGCCCATAGAAGGATTCCTCGCTGTCGACTACTAGCCGCTTTAGAATATTATCATAGTTCAGCCGACAATCTGTAATATTCCAAGTAAACATAAATCACACATTAATCACTACTTCTGTATCAAATAATAGATAATTGTATCCAACAAAAGATTTAAAACTTACAAATGCCGAGCTGACGATCGATCAAGCACTGGATGTCATTCATTATCACATAACGTTTTTAAATCACAACACACCGTACCCACTTTATTTATCTAAAGTTTTCTATAATGTTCTAGATCAAGTAGAACAACCCATGTGAAACGGGGTGGTTTGGCTGTACGCATGCTATGGAAACTAGGAACTTATGAAAATTTCAGTTTTGTCTTAGAGTGCAGCGCCATCTAGTGTTTAACTACCCAAAATAAAAATACTGTGTTGCCATAACGTAACATAGGATGATAACGCTGGGTGACGATTTTCAACACTAACATAAAATTAAAGAATTATTTCCAAACATTGAATACAAATAAATCAATAAATTTATCGAGTAATAAACCAAGTAAATGGATGCGTTAGATCGTTTTGTTAAGTGAAATAAGCATTTTTTCATAGTTGACTTTTCATTTAAATAATGGGAATTTACTATACGTGCAATAGCAACACTTTAATTGCAAATGTCTGCCTGCGCTGGAGTACGTTAGTATTTCCATTTCTCGGGTTTAATATTTGCAATTAAATTCTGTTTGTTTCGCAAGTGCATCTAGCCACGTCGAGTTGAACCTCTGTTCCTCCGTGTCGCCGTGCCGCGTTACAATCATCCTCTTTTCGTACGAACACGTTGAGTTGAGTCCTCCTCCTCCGTGTCGCCGTTTCGAAATAAACTTGTGAAGTTTCTGTTCTGTGAACTACTGTGCATAGGCACTCTTTTGAGTTTGGACCCATAATTGCGAATAGTGCACTGAACACTGAGTGAACTTCCATCATGTCACAAAACTCTTGTTGTGTACCTGGATGTCTAGTGACTAAGAAAGATGGTATGTATTTCTTGTTTAGTAAGTCTATTTACGCTGCGTACCCTGTTCCATCTTCATAATACTTAGTGCTTCATGTTCATGAACATGACATGAGCAGAACATGTATTGACTAACTATTACCATCCGAAGCACAACTTGTCATTTCTCAACTTCGAAAAATATAAAAATTAGTCTAATCTTTTCCCATCAAGGGGAACAATAAACTATAACAAATACACAATGCACTCCTTAAAATAGATAATTACCTTTATAGCTAGATTATAACTTTGTATGAAGTTTACTAAGATATTTACGTATATTTTCTATCACCAACATCATACTTTTAAAGTATTTACACAATAGAAACACACTATTATTGGTAAACTCAATTTAGAATATAAAACTTATCATTATTATTAGCAAACATTATGCGATGAGCGCTGTGACTACTGCCTCGAAGCATATGGCTATGTGTTGCATCTCATGGCTTTGGTATACAGTCTGCTAACTTTACAACCTACATAATGAAGTACACAAATGCACATTCTTAAAACAGGTCTGCAGGTCTGGTTGAAAACCAGCACCAGGCAATCTGGCATATGCTGAACCAGAACCTTTCTAGCGCAGTAGTGGGCACACATTATTATAAATTTCCTATAAATTTATTTTGATTGTATGTGGCCACTAACTACCTGTATAAATGTTTCATTCTGCTTTCTTTCATTCACCTTAATCAAATCGGATCAAATGTTAATTTGCAACAAGTACATTATTTTTGCAAAGGTAGTAATTATATTTTGCCTGCAAGCTTCTATTATATGTTTGTATTATTATTATTTTATCAGCTATTTTATTTCCCAGGGATACCATTGCACCACTTTCCGAATCCAGATGTGTATGCAGAGAAATTTAATACTTGGATTTCAAAAATAGGCGGAGAAGTAGCTGTGATGGATAATTCAAATGTTTTTAGAAACAGACGTGTCTGTCATAAACATTTTGAAAGAATACACATGAATTCAAAAAATAGACTGAGCATGTTAGCAATTCCCGTATTATATTTACCAGGTTAGTAATATCTTAAATATTTATTAAAACATGTGTCTTATTAATTAAATTTAAAGAACATGAAACGATTTTTGGTGTATTTTTCTCATACATAATATGAATGTTTTAACTTTCAGATCAATTAGTTACTGAATCTGTTGCTATGCTGCCTGCCTTACCTACAACATCTGGTGTTCAAAGGACTCAATCGAATATTCAAATGAGAGGTTTGTATCTTATTCATAATGAGCTAAAAGCAGGAAAGCTAAAATATTGAGCTCTTCAAGAGTCATACATTGAACAAAAGCTTTTAGATAATAATTTTAGGTTCAGGATATCAAAAGACTAGGTATCTTTTCCTTATACATAATATCAACATTTTAACTTTCAGATCAATTTGTTACTGAATCTGTCACTATGCCGCCTGTGTCACCCTCAACATCTGGTGTTCAAAGGACTCAATCGAATGTTCAAATGAGAGGTTTGTATCTTATTCATAGTGAGCAAAAAGCAGGAAAGCTAAAATATTGAGCTCTTCAAGAGTCATATCCTGAATTAAAGCTTTTACAATAATTTTAGTAACAGGATATCAAAAAACTATGTACCTTTTTCATATACTTAATATCAATGTTTAAACTTTCAGATCAACTGGTTACTAAATCCGTTACTGTGCCACCTGCCTTGCCCTCAACATCTGGTGTTCAAAAGACTCAATTACAAAGACATATGAAAGGTTTGTACCTTATTTGTATATTTATATAGTTTTGTATAATTTTAACTTTTTTGTGTTTAAAAAACCGACTGCAAAATTTAAGCCGATAATAAATTATTTTTCACTTTCCTAGTAATAGAGTAAGAACTAAAACGATCAAAGTTAACATTAGCCCTTTTGTGATATAATTTTAGTTTGCTGCTTTATTTATATTTAAGCAAAATAGACCAATGTAGACATTGGTTGGATAAATTACTATATTTTACAGAGTATGTAACAATAATAAGTAACTAACTAAAAAATTAATCTCCTTTCTTGTGCGTTTAAATTTTTTTGAAGTGTTTTGTTTTTGTTAAAATAGTAAAATAAAATATCTAAATATTGCACAGTCATAAAATTCATCTTATTAACTTAACTTTCGTCTTACTTACATTAACTTTCATTCCCTTATAAAAAGAATAGTAATGATAAAAGTTTAACAATGTACATCTGTTTACTTAAGCTATTTTTTTTTTCAGGTCTTTATGTACCCTTAACAAAACATAGAGAGTATAAATCGCTTTTAAAGCAAATGAAGAAAAGTGAAAGTATCAAGGTGGCTTTTAAGAAAAAATATTATCTTGCCAAGAAAATGACAAAAACGACAGCATTCAAAATTATGACATCAAAAATGTCTTCTACTGCTCAAATATTCTGCCAAATGCAAGTTACTCAGGGTGGCAAGAAAAAACCTGGTAGACGTTTCACACTAGATCAAAAAATTTTAGCATTATCTTTGTATAAGCCCTCGCCTAAGGCTTATCGTTTGCTAAGTCAAATGTGCGTTTTACCGAGTCGGAGAACTTTACAAAATTTACTGCACAAATTGGATTTAAAAGCTGGAGTCAATAACATAATATTTGAAAACTTAAAAAACAGAGTTGCAAAGTTGCCTGCTAATTATAGATACTGCTCATTATTGTTTGACGAGATGGCAATTGGACCAGGGCTTACACACAACAAAAAAAATGATAAATTACTCGGATTTGTCGACAATGGAGACAAAACGGAATTGGAATATTGCGACCATGTCCTTGTATTCATGGTAAGGGGAATTGTAAAAAAATACAAGCAGCCTATAGCTTACTATTATTGCAGCGGAAGCACTAAGGCTATTGAGCTAAAAGCCCAAATTAAAAATATTATTTTAAAATTGCAAGAAACTGGATTGAACGTCATTGCAACCATATGTGATCAAGGTGCCTCAAATGTGGCAGCGATAAACATGCTATTAAAAGAGACACGAGAAATGTACATAAGAAATGGTGAAGAATATCGGGACGGATTTTATAAGGTGGGCGAACACAAGATTTTCCCCTTATACGATCCACCTCATCTCATGAAAGGGATTAGAAATAATCTACTCACAAAAAATTTAAAATACATTTTGAAAGAAAAAGAATGCACTGCTAAATGGTCTCACATAATAGATCTATACAATAGGTGCCCAGGATACAGAGGCGTCAAACTTGTGCCTAAGCTGACAGCTCTGCACGTATTACCAAATTTAATCCCCAAGATGAGGGTGAAACACTGTACACAAGTGTTTAGTCAGTCAGTTGGGGTAGGACTTGCATGTCTAGCAGGTAATGTTTTGTTATTATTGATTAACTGTTTCGCTATCTATATTTTATATATTTTAATTGCTTAAGACTTGTCATGGCCACAATCCCACAGTGGGCAGTAGTATGCCTTCTCAATTAATACATTATAATAAATACTATTTTAACGTCTTATTGTGCATTAGAAACAGCATATTACTATAGGACTGACTGCAATAGCAAAAATAATAGCTATTTTATAAATTTTGTGGTGTGATTATATTCTAAGTTAAACAGTGGTTTTTACTGTTAAATAGGTTATATGTTCATAAAACTATTTGTTTATTGTTGCAGATATGGGAGTCCTTGATAAGGACAGTCACGAGACAGCAGACCTTTTGATGTTTTTCGACGACCTTTTCGACAGCGTGAATGGCAGCTTTAGCGATATCAAACAGGGGAAAAAGTATCGTGCAGCAGTTACCCCAACATCACCGCATCTCAATTTGTGGAATTATAGTCTCCCAGTACTGAAAACCATGAAATTTGTAAATGGTTACAAGCAAGGAGTAGTGCCTTCTTTATCCAGTTGGATTAAGACAATAGAAAGTTTTAGAAATATTGTAAAGTTTTTAAATTCGAAAGGGATCAATTCCTTATTGCTGCGAAATTTTAACCAAGATCCATTGGAGAACTTTTTTGGAGCAATTAGAGCCCATGGCTGTAGTAACATAATGCCCTCGTCGTCTGCATTTGAAGGTGCTTTTAAGACTCTTTTGATAAACAATATAACTTCTTCACATTCAGTTGGATCAAACTGCGAAAAAGATGATAGTGTTTGTCTCCAGTCGCTAAAATCTTTTTTAGCGAGTCCTGGAGATAACAACGCAGCAACTGAATGTGAAGATGAAATAGAACGGGATCATATGTGTCTCGACCTTTTAAATACAGACACAATAATAAGAAGTAAAACTCCAATGGATATTGAAAAATGCGCAGCAATTGGTTATTGCAGTGGCTGGATAGCACAAATTGCCAAAAAAAATGTGTACAAGAACTGTGTCACTTGTAGGCATGATTTGGAGGCAGAAAATATCTTAGATTTTCATAACTATATTAAAATTAAAGAATATGAAAACAAAAAGTGGTTGTGCTATCCTACTAGGGCGCTGTTTGATTTCTTTGCCCAAGTGGAACACATTTCTATAGAAATATTAAAAGAATACAGCAACAAAAATAATTTATTGAAATATATTAAATTAATCGTTACAATTAATATAAATTTAAATTTTGTAACTTGTGTTATACATAAAGATGATTTATCAAATTTTTTAATTAATAAATCTACCAAATTTTTTATTCATAACTGGTGCAAAGAAATCAACAGCATCCTCACTGGCAAAGTAACCTCTTGGGATATGAATGACCCTATGAAGGAAAAACCTCACAGGCACTACTCGAAAAACAAAGGGAGGAAGAGGCAAAATAATGTCTAAATATTTAAATATACGAATATATTATATCACGAATAAATTTCTTAAACAATAAACTGCATTTTGTTTAGTTTTTCTTCTGTATCTGCAAGTCAAAAACAAAGCACCTGGGATTTTTTACAATAGCGTATAAATTATTGTTTACTCTTAGTGCTTTTCTAATAGTTATGTAATACATTCTATCTACATAATTGTTAGTAAAGCATTAAGGTAAGCAATAATATAAACGCTAATCAATTTCATAATTTAATCAATCTATAGTATATATACCTACCTATACGTACAGTATGTATATCTAAAACTATAAATAGGTAGCTATAGGCAAAAGATTTAGTTATCTGAACACTAGGTGGCGCTTTGTGCTGACAATTAAAAAAAAGCCAGAGCTGCCTGTCTATACCCGTATATATATTGTAGTCTTTGGCTGTACGCCTGAGACCACGGATTTTTTATGAGGGATCATAGATTGTTGAATAGTACTCGATTGGTTGTCGCCGCAGGCAGAACGTTATGGCGCGAAAAAGTGGGGAAAATAAGGGAGAACCGGAGACTATAGATAATTGACAGTATTGACATTCAAACTTCAAAGTCAGGAAAAATTAAATCGGCACGCTATAGCAAATTAGAGCATGTGTGGCTGTGCGTTACCCAAAGAGTTTAGTAATATAATGGCGTTACCCCAGCAAAAATAAAGTCGAAAATCGTATTTTAATGTTATAGATAATTAGTTGCCCAGCTTCTGTAATTGTTGAGCACATTTTTTGCTGGGGCAACGTTAGCGCAGCCAGACATTTTCTTTTTCAATGCGAATATTGAAATTAATATTGGCTATTTAATTAGTTGTCTATCTGAGGTAATTGATGTAACTTATTTTACACTTGTACTTTCTTCTGATTCTGCTGGAGTAACATTTGAGGCTTTACTGAATCTTTGAACGGTTGGGCGGATAATTATATCATTATTATTTTTTACACGACTACTTATGAGTTTGTCTTAATTAGTTCAGCAATAAAAAAATAGTAATAATGCACTGATCAAAGGTTATAATATTATTAAAATGTATAAACACTATAATAAACTAAATATTACTATAAACGTTATTTTGTACCTTGTAATTATCTTTAGAAATATTTGAATAGGTTCATTAGTATCTTGTTTGTAATTTGAAAGTTATGTTGAAATTCAGCTCTCCACCTTCACCGGCGAAATGCGTGCGGAGATCTCCCATTGGGGCCGTGACCGTGCCCACCCTAGAAAAAGTCTAGATACACTCATGCACCGCCAGACTTGTATGTGGATATATAAACTGAATGATACATCAATTAGGTCAATTTTATACTTGTAAAAGTTCAGCGTACTACATACAAGAATTAACGAGGTAATAAAATAAAAGTGATTTGGAAGTGTAAGACCATGGTTAACCGTTGGTATTATTTTGCTGGGGTAACGCACACTTGGCTTGGAGTTGGATGCAGATTATCTTTAAATTGTATTATTGTATAATATATAATGCGAAGTACGCACAGGTCCTTTGCTTAAGTCCAACCATATAAATAGGGTTCAGCTCGGCGTTCCTTTGGCTCATGTGTTTACATTTTTGGGTAGTCTTGTCGTACCATTGCTGCATTGTGATTAACTAATGGTTGGTACAAAGTACAGTGAGCTAATTTAAAGCCGAAACCAATTTTTAATTAAAGATAAGAATTGTCATGATTAATAAATCTTAAAAAATATATATATCAAATATTTTCACCGATTGTTAATGGTGAAACGTTGAATAATTACGCTGTCTGATTCGTAACTCACATCACAGAGTACATATGTAGATATGACTCACAATGTCTATGGTATATTCCATGCCAAGCGCGTTTTGCTCTACTTTATTATCTGTGCGTTTGCTATGCGTTATTATTACTATTTTGTTGTGGTGATGCTAAAATGGAAATAAAATTAAGTTATTTATTTCATTAACCTGCATAGGGTATGAAGATCGGATCAATTACTTATTTATATGATTACGTTACTTTAGTTTCGCTTATTTTCAACGTGAAGGTTTAGAAATGTCCGGTATAAGTTATATTTTATAGCTTGCGCCGTGTCGCCTGGTTTTCCTCCTATACCACTCTAAGAAGTGTAGATTCCATGTAACGAGTAATTAAAGTGATTGGCTTTTCGGGAAGAGTAGAAGTAAGTATTCCTACTCCCTTTAAGTAGCAGTTTGTGACGTGGACACTAGTCGAATTATGTTTTTTTTAAATTCCAGGTCTATGGAATGTGAGTCTTCCGTGGAAAATGGACAAGGTTGGTTCGAGCCGGCAGTACGGCAAGTACAGGCACCGGCAGTGCTGCTTAGTGAGAACTGTGAGCACCTCAAGCTCGACGCGAGCAGCAGGCGTGTGCTGGCCGGCGCCGATCCTGACCGTGGCGCGGCTTCTGCTGTCGCGCTGCACTTCGTTATGGTGCCAGCTAACCACACCTGCGACGCCCCTCGTAGTCTCACAACCGACGCTCCCTTTATGAACAACATGGATGAAATATCTTATTGGATCTTTACTAAGAGGGCACCATGCCTGTTGAACTATGATAGTGTCAAAAAACAAAGTGAGCAAGCACAGTGCTCCAAAACCAAACCAAAAAGTGTTCCCAGTGCTATTGAGGTGACTTCACCCAAAAAGAAGAAGAAAAGGAAGCTGTCCTTGTTGGATGATGACTCTGGTTCTGTTGAGCGGCGCCAAAATGTTTACTTTGATACTTCTCAGAAACAGAAGCAGACTGTGATGAGTACTTGTAAGTCTGACACCTTAGGATCAGACATAGACTTCAATATTAAAAAAACTTCTGTGCAAGAGAAATCTAAAAGATCTAAACTACAAAAAACCAATAGGACTACTTTGCACAAGAAAAATAAAGTGATAACATCAACACCTAAAGTGTCAAACCTAAGGAGGAGCTTGAGGCAAGCTAAGCAGAGTCTCAACAATAACAGCCAACTGAATAGTTCCTTTGAAATATTTAACAATAGTAATCTTAATGGTAATGATCATAAAAATAGTGAATTAGAACTGAAAACTCCAGATAAACTGAAAAAGTCTTCAGAGTTACTTGCAGCCGGAGACCAGAGTACTGATAATAAGAAAAACGCTGTTCTAAACAAGTACAACAAGTTTAAAAATGAAGCACTGAATGGTCAATATGAGGATCTTAGTGATGTGTCTGGGTTTACAGCCAACTACATTAGGTCTACCAAACTGCAGTCTACCAAAACTCCTCGTAAATTGAGATGTAAAGGTAGTAGGAACCTGGTGAAAGAAACACGGCCAAGTGACCAGAGAGACAGTACAATGGTTGTCTGTGTCAACAAATCTATGAACACTGGCATATCAAAATCAGCCCTGGATTGCAGCACAGAGTCAGAGAATGTGATCAATTTAGTTACAAAAGGAATTGATAAGGCTGCCAAAGTGACCAAGAGCACGTCATTACTAAAATTTATGGAGACAAAAAGCAGCAAGAGTCAAAAAGATACTACTGGCAATAATAAACTAGATGGAAGCAGGACTAGAGCTAGGGCTAATTTAAATGTATCATTCCAATCACAAAACAGCACATCACGGTATCCAAAACGGTATAAAAATCATACAACGGAAATAGAAGAAAATCCAGATGATGCTAACCAGGCAGATAAAAGGAGAAAGATTAGTAAAAATTCAAGTGACTTCAATAATTCAGACCGCAAAGAGAATCCTGAAGCCCTAACAGTTTCCAGAACTAGGAGCGGAAGGAACATTGGCTTGACTCTCCGACAACCTGAGAACTCAGTTCTAGTTTTGAGCAACTCAACCGAGCAGGTCAGCTCCATGGTGAGCATGAATGTTGCCAGTCCTGGAGTGGAACAGAGAGATAGACTGAAGAAGAAAAAACGGATCACAAGACACTTACGTTCAAAGAAATCCACAGACAAACAGACGAGTTTCCAGAGAGATTCTCTCAGAGACAAAAGTGGCTTTGCTGCTTGTTTTTCCGACAGTGATGATGATAGTGAACCATTAAAACAAAGGAAGTTCTTCTGTGCTTGAAACTTTTAACATGCGGGCTTTCTGACGAGATTATTTTTAATGTTATATAGATAATATTGTTAGACCTGAATGTAGAGACAACTTCATTTACAGGGGTAGAGAGTAAAAAAATATTAAAAGTAAACAAAAGTATACATTATAACATACTGGTTAAATTAAATAAATTAGGGTCTTTAAAACTAACCATAGACAGATTGTCATTTGTATTGTATATTAGATAAAAGAAATGAATGTATATTCAAATTAGATAATTATAAAAATTTACACATTCCAAATGAAGTTATGCAATTATAATAATGAAATTTAATTGTAAATGTTGGCTGACTTCTTGAATAATGTGTATTCTTGAATCAAATTTTGTTCAGATCAAATAATTGTATCGTTTTAATTTATTAGGGTCGACAGGTTGGGGATTAGAAAAGCAGCAGTAAGGGCCAAGCCTAACCCAAGTTATTTCTACCTTTATTGTACCTAACGCTAGTTGCAGTTATCTTCATGCGAATTGTGGTTCAAAATAGGCGCTGGAACCTAGCAATGCAATGAATACATGAAAAACTGTTTCTGCCTAAATGTCAAAAACCTGACTAAACCACTCAGTTTCTTCGGCTTTTTCCTAGTGACAATTATAATTATTCTTGTACAAATAATCAGATGATTAACTGTTTCAGTTATGTTACGTATTTCTGTATATCATATTTAACTGAATATACCAGGCTGTATGGCATGTCCACATAAAATGTTTAACATATGGAATAGATTGGTTTAAAGTGGTCCAGGTGGACCCCCAAGGGTCCACAGGATATTTGACGGGAGTCTACTTTGGCGTGACCAAGGTTCCATGAAAATTTATATGCTTTCGATAGTGAAGAACTAAAATGTTGGCTTGACTTCACCTATTAATGTAGGCAGATAATATTTTATGAAGCTCAGCGACTGTTACTTGTAAAAACTTGCATATTCCATATTCAGTACAAACTATTAATTCGTAGTTGGAAATTGAAATCATTAAATAAGGGGCATTTTAATCCTCATGGATCGTCCGATGGATGACCCAGGGAAATATCTGTCACGTCCATCACAACCACAACCGTAGTTGCCAATTCTTGCCCTGTCGTTAGGTCTCTGGGTCTGCCTGCATCTAATAACCTACCTGTTCTATTCCCCCTCTGCCCTTGTTGGAATTCCGATGCTTGACAAGACTAGAATTGTATAAATTTGCTCAGTGCCTGTATCGTTATCGCACTCTGTACTATATCGGCATGTATGTCCATGTTAGCATCTAGATACAAGATAAATAATGTATTTAACTTATAATACAGTAGTTAGTATATTGCATACTCGTTATATATTCGTGATATAGTATTGACCGTCATTTTAATAATATTCTACATCGTTATTGATGAATTATTTTTTAGACTAGACGCCATCTTCGTAAAAATTGGCGCGCGTTTCAATTGTTTTTCTGATAACAACACGTAATATTGGAACACAAATGAGATTTGTGTGCGAAATCTTTGTTTTTATAAAGTGCCATTGTATATTGTTATGTATTGTACCTTAAGTATGTCTAAGTTTATCCATGACTGCGCCGCATTGTGGAGATAGTTCATTCTCTATAAGGTGTGGGAACTTATATACCTGTTACATGTAAAGCTGATCAAGTGCGAGTTGAACTCGTTCCTTCAGAGGGTTCTGTACAAACATACAGCTGGATTTTTTTTAACAACTACGGATTAATTTTGGATGGGTATTTGATTTGAATTACATAAAAAAAGTTAAGTACATTAAATATAGTAGGTGAAATATAATTATATTTTTATTATTGATTGATTTTGCTGGTTTATGTATTCTTAAATAATTAGATGTTTTTAAATAATTTGGTATGAATGACTTCTCAGAATGTAAAGACTGGACTATCTTTCTCTGGCATAATATTAATATCTACCTATCGAATTTTTGACTATAGGATAAAGGATATTACTTACAGAACTTTTTATTTAGTTTTTATCAAATTTTGGTGTATTATATTTTGTAGCTTTTATGTATTTAAAATTGCATAGTAAAGTTAATCTTAACTGTAAGACTCGTTTTAATTTTTATTACGTAACAGTTATCCAGTGAGTCAATTATAATTGATTTGGTTTAGGTACACCACCGGTTACATGGGTACCTGCCTTGTTTTTGAGCGGAAAAATCCCTTACGGACCGTCCCGCTGCCGATAGGAAGGGGGAGGCGACAGGGAGTGTCGGACTCCGCCCAGCGTGAGCGTTTACCGCACCCATCAACGCCACCAACCCTATTGCTGGGGCCATGGGATTCGAGTAACCATGCACCACAACCCCGGCGGGATGGGAATCTGCCTAACTTTTTTTGAAAATTATACTTTTGCATTACTACCTACGTATAGCTACCGCTGACAAATCCAATTAACGAGTTCTTAGTGCCTAAGTTACAGTGGCGTAGCTAGCATGGGCCGCAAAATAACAAAAAAGGGTCTTAATTTATGTTTTATTAAAATATAACAAATTAATAATAAAAAATCTTCCTCTTATAGCTTTAACTTCTAACGTGCCCAAAGGATCAAGGCCGCCCCTGGGCTGAGTTAATCGACCAGAAAGTAATCTTGAAATATCGACTATAATATGACCATGATGACCCGTCGTGTTGTAGGTGTTTGGGGCTAAAAAAAGAAAGCACAGGGTGCCGCCCCCCGCCCCCCGCCGCCTCCGCCATCTACGCTACTGGCTGGTTACTGTGTAGTCTACCCGTTTGTAGTTTTTCAATATCATGTGTTATATAATTAGATTAAAGTGTGTACAATTATTGCTATGACTTTAGAAACAGCGCCAATCGACATTTATCTGATAAACCCTATCAACCACTTATATCAAGGCTTCTAAGAGAAAAAAAACAACATGTTTACTATATTTTATATCTAACAAGGCTAGTATCTAGGTGAACACTTGAATGAATCAATGAATGTATCTACTTAATATAATATATGATTACTGTGACTTCAGGTATATACATTGAAGCAGCGACCATGTACAGTATATGTACATCCGTATACACATACCTATATAAGCCTTATTAAAGTTTCTCCACAACATTGCATGAATGATTTTAAATTATTATTTCATTAAAATTAAATATTATTTATTTGGGTTCTGCGGAGTGGAGTGATGAGAGTATATGTAGGCAAACTGATATAATTAAATGAAACAACAACGTATTCCCAAATATATGTATTAACGCCGGAAACAACGGTAGTTCTTGTTTACGATTGTTCATATCATACCGTTCATTATCATCATATTAATACTGCGAATTAACTTAAGCACGAGGATCACAGAAGAGTTTCAAGCAGGAAAGACTTAATCTTTAGGCTTGGCAATCAGGTTGCTGACGCCGGTAAACCGCAACGCGCCGTCCACCTCGATGACGGTGCCGGTGACGAGGCGGCTGTTGTCGCTGGCGATGTGCACGATCATCCTGGCGATGTCGTCTCCATCGCACACCTGCCCCATGGGGACAGACTGGGATGCCCCTACTAGCCATTTCTGGTACTCCTCCTCTGAGATACCAGTTAAGCGCTTCAAAAAGTCTGACATCTATAAAATAGAACAGTAGGTGAATAGATGGTGCAAACTCAGTTAAAATAAAAAAAAACACGTATTAAGTTAGTAAAATTTCTGCCAGTCTGGCTCAATAGCATCTTAAACCTACATTGAACAGTTGTTGAGCAGAACGAAGTTCGCATGGTTGCTAAGTCGTGGTCTGAAGCACAGGAAATATGAACGTAGAGCTAAAAAGTGCTTACGGTGATTCCGGGGCTGACAGCGTTGACCCTGACGCCTTTGGGGGCCAACTCGAGAGAGACCAGACGAGTGAAGTGGTCCAGTGCAGCCTGTAAACATAGAAGAGTGTTATTAAGAACATATTTATCGGGAATATTAAGTGTTTATATTAAGTTTCGCCGTAAAAAGGCTGTCTTAAAACATGGAAATACCATAAAATACTGACCTTAGCCATACTGTACGGTAGACTGCCTGTGTAGACCCAAGTAGCCGCTACACTGGATATATTGATGATGTTTCCCTTGCTCTCAATGAGGGCGGGTACCAGCAACCTGGTGAGGTTGTACACGGACCTCACGTCCAGCTGGAACACCTTGTCGAAGATCTCCATATCTGTGGTCTGGATGGTCGTGCGACCTCCGATACCGGCGTTGTTGATGAGGACATCTAGTCTGAAAAGGAAAAGTCCAGGATTAGAATGGAGAATAATGTTTCTGATGTTGTTGATTCAAAATGATGAATCCTCGGTGATATGTAATACCTATCAACGGATTAGCATCTTCAATCATAACAGAATTAGATGTCGTGCCAAAACATTTTTCCTTCCACAGCGCACAACCAGTATTACTACTCCTCACTTATTTTTAATATTGTGTTTTGGTTTATTGCCCATTTTATTATCAAATAGCGGTCCAGCTCCAGCTTCACACGGGTGCAATATATTATGTTAATGTGGCATTGCTTTTATGTTGGCCAAATAACGAAATTTCTTAATTTATATTAGGTACACAAATAAGTACATCATTCATCCACATTCAGTATTTCTACTCAAATATTTTTATGCCTTTCTCTTATTTGGGATTGAATTTCCAAAATCGATGTAACATGCTTATATTTATTTTTAACCTGATCATTAAATTTGACATGCTTCTTATTTAAAACTTATGTACTGCCTATAAAAGGTTCAACCCCTAGGTACCTTCTTAGGACTGACAAAAATATATATAAAAGAAAGAAAAGTAAGTGGGAGCTAGAGATTCTTTGAAATTCCTTGAACACGTAAGTAGACGTGTTCTGGGAATTTCAAAGAAACATTTTTAGAAAGTGTTAATAACATCAAATTTATTACAAATCCGGCAGAATTTTAAGAGCAGAATGAGGCAGGTTTTGGCCCATTTGATTTAGACGACCCTTTCACTGCCCAGTACCGGCTCCTGGGTCGATATTATATTAGGGCTCTGGACATTGAATTTAATTACTTTATTATATTTATGAAGACGTTTTGACATTCTTTTCATTGATGTCAAAAAGTCATCATAAGTATATATAACTTAAATATTGAATGCCCAGAGCCTTGCTGTAATATCGTACCCAAAATCGGGTTCTGGTCAGTGAATGGGTTAAGAAAATATATCATGTCTTATACCGGTACCTATAGCGGTTAGACTGTGTAATATTTTTTGTCAATTTTCAGAGGATGTTTCAATTTATTTGTACAAGATTAGTTTTGCAGTGCTCAGTCACCTTATCCCCTTAGATATGATAACTAACGTTTAACAGATAAGTTTTATTGATAGAATTTAGCAAATTGGTATGTGTTGTTACTACACGACGGTTACATCTTCACCAATAACTTATTTACAGTCCGACTGGTCATATGAGATATCCCACGTTCGTCAATACGGGTCTCGTCATAGTCCTCTGCGCTAGTTGCGGGTTGGCAGACTTCACACGCCATAGAGAAAATATCTCAGGCATGCAGGTTTCCTCACGATGTTTCCCTTTGCCGTTTGTGTATGTGATAAATACGCACTTTGAAAAGGCAGTTTTGTCATAGGATAGTCACAGTTCAACTGGTTTAACACAAATTTAACACGACATGGTGAAATGTTCATGCTAGTGTCAGACAAAACTGATGTGAAACTTTCGTTTTTATTAATGTAAAGGTCTATGTTTTCTAAATTACACATTAGATATATTGAGGTACAATACGTAATATTGAGAACGATGCGAGCAGGAGGATTTTTTTAAGTAAAGAATTTGTTCTTTTGGGATTCAAAGTTTGTTTTGTGATCAAGCTGCTAGTAGGTAATTATAGTAATGGTCCTACCTCCCAAAGTGGTCCAATGTTTCTTTAGCAACCTTCTCGACGCCCTCATCAGTGGCCAAGTCTGCGATGATCGCCAGCGCCTTCAGGCCCTTCTGCTGCTCGCACTTGGCCGCGACAGCTCGCAAATTGGCCTCGTTCCTTCCCACAATCGACAACTTCGCTCCGAGTTTAGCGAATAGGATGGCAGTGGACTCGCCAATACCGACGCTCGCGCCAGTTACTAGCACCACTTTGTTGGTAAAATTTACGTTCATGGTTGTTATATATATATTTTTTTTATATATATTTGATAGTAACTAACAAGTGTCCTGCGTCAAAGCGTGCGAGATACTGCCGCTTTTAAATTCTGTCCGTGGGTACAATATGACATTTATCTGATAAACCCTATCAAGTAAGTACTTTTATCAAGGCCTCTAAGAGAAAAAAAAAACAATATTTTTACTTTATTTCATATCTAAGAAGGCTAGTAGAAAGAATCAATAAATGGTACCTACTTAATAATTGATTTTTAACCGACTTCCAAAAGGAGGAGGTTATCAATTCGACTGTATTTTTTTATGGCTTCAGGTACTTTGAAGCAGCGACCATATGAAGTATGTATATAAGTATATACTTAGGCATTATATAAGTTTCCCCACAACATTACATCCTCAACCTATCGAGCTGAACCCAAATAAAGAATATTTGGGTTCTGCGGAGTGAAGTGACGAGAGTACAAGTAGGCAAACTGTGCAAGTAATTAAAATAAAACAACAACGTATTACCAAACATTTATTGAGGCTCGAAACAACGGTAGTTCTTGTTTACGATTGTTCATATCATATCATTGACTATCATCATATTAATACTGCGAATTAACTTAAGCACGAGGATCACAGAAGAGTTTCAAGCAAGAAAGAATTAATCTTTAGGCTTGGCAATCAGGTTGTTGACGCCGGTAAATCGCACCGCACCGTCTACTTCGATGACGGTGCCGGTGACGAGGCGGCTGTTGTCGCTGGCGATGTGCACGATCATCCTGGCGATGTCATCTCCATTGCACACCTGTCCCATGGGGACAGACTGGGATGCCCCTACTAGCCATTTCTGATACTCCTCCTCCGAAATACCAGTCAAGCGCTTCACGAAGTCTGACATCTATAAAGTAGAACATATTAGGTTAAATAGATGGTGTAAACTCAGTTTAAATTCGGAAACATGTATTAAGGTAGCAACATTTCTGATGTTATGACCCAGTCTGGCCCAATAGGCTTGTATGAGGTAGTATCTAAAACCTACATTGAACAGATCATGAGCAGGACGGATGTTTCCCTGGTTGCTAAGCCGTGGTCTTAGGCACAGGATATACGGATACCTAAAAAGTACTTACGGTGATTCCGGGGCTGACAGCGTTGACCCTGACGCCTTTGGGGGCCAACTCGAGAGAGACCAGACGAGTGAAGTGGTCCAGTGCAGCCTGTAAACATAGAAGAGTGTTATTAAGAACATATTTATCGGGAATATTAAGTGTTTATATTAAGTTTCGCCGTAAAAAGGCTGTCTTAAAACATGGAAATACCATAAAATACTGACCTTAGCCATACTGTACGGTAGTTGCCTGTGTATACCCAAGTAGCCACTACGCTGGACACATTGATGATGTTTCCCTTGCTCTCGATGAGGGCGGGCACCAGCAACCTGGTGAGGTTGTACACGGACCTCACGTCAAGCTGGAACACCTTGTCGAAGATCTCCATATCTGTGGTCAGGATGGTCGTACGACCTCCGATACCGGCGTTGTTGACGAGGACATCTAATCTGAAAGGGAAGAGTTGAGAATAAGGATGGCGAATATTTTCTGATGTTGTTGATTCAAAATGATGTACCTATTTCGGTGAATTTTTATATCAACGGGTTAACTTCAATGATAGAGAACTGAATTGCGCGTCATGCAAAAATATTCTTACCCTCCACAGTGACACTAGGTAGGTACTACTACTCACATATATTTAATTAGGTATGTTTTATTATTATTGCTCAACTAGCTAACTGCCCCGGCTTCACACGTGGCATTATTTGACAAATTTGACATGCTTCTTATTTAAAACTCACGAACTTCCTAAAAACCGTTCAACAAAAAAAAAAGAATAGGAAGTTTGTTGAAAATTACTAAGATTCTATACGTATTCATGAAATTTCAAAGAATCTTTTTAGAAGGTGTTAACATAACATAAAATTTATCACAAATCTGGCAGAAAAACAAGTGCAGAATGTGGCAGGGTTCGGTCCAATTGAAGTATCTTAATATAATATTGACTTGCATAATGTTGTGCAATAGCATGTACTGTGGTTAGACAGTATAATAGTTTCAGGGGAAGTTTGTATTAATTTGTACAAGATTAATTGCGCAGTGTTCGGTCATCTTACCCTCTTAGATATGATAACTAACGTTTAACATATAAGTTTTATCAATAGAATTTAGTAAGTTGGTATGTTTTGTTAGTGGGTAGGTACACGACAGTGACATCTTCACCATCAAAACATTTAATGCCCCACTGCTGGGTACCATCCGGGACTCGTCTCATTTGAAAGAGATTACGATATAATCCACCACGCTAGTGTAGTGCGGGTTGGCAGACTTCACACGCCATCGAGAAAATCTCTTAAGCATGCATGTCTCCTCACAATGTTTGGTTCAAATACCAACATCCACTATGCACTTTATGATTGACTCTAAAGACTCTAAAGAAAGGAGTAAATGGCGTTATTTCGTCAGAGACATATTTACAAAGTGAATACACGACCACCAGTGGCGTAGCGTGGTTTGCCGCTCCCATGCAGATAAAAATATTGCCGCCCCTATTTAAAAAATCTCATGGTATAAAAAAACGCCCCCCATCCCCCGCTACGCCACTCGCCACCCGCGACCTGCAATACGTTATATTGAGTACGATGCGAGCAGGAGGAAATTTTTTAAGTAAAGAATTTGTTTGGGATTGGGTTTGTTTTGTTATCAAGCTGCTAGTGGGTAATTATAGTAATGGTCCTACCTTCCAAAGTGGTCCAAGGTGTCCTTAGCAACCTTTTCGACGCCCTCATCAGTGGCCAGGTCTGCGATGATCGCCAGCGGCTTCAGGCCCTTCTGCTGCTCGCACTTGGTCGCGACAGCTCGCAAATTCTCCTCATTCCTTCCCACAATCGACAACTTCGCTCCGAGTTTAGCGAACAGGATGGCAGTGGACTCGCCAATACCGACGCTCGCGCCAGTTACTAGCACCACTTTGTTCGTAAAATTCACGTTCATGGTTGTAATATATTTGTTTTTTTATTTGATACTTCGACTAACAAGCGTCCTGCGTCAAAGAGTGCGAGATACTGCCGCTTTTAAATTCTGTCCGTGGGTACAATATGTACACTGGCTATTATCGATCTAGTGATAATATATAATTAATTGTCGAGTACCTATAAGTTGCTTCACGTTAAGCCCACACCCATTCAAATTTTCGTCTATAAAAAGATAACGCTATCTCATTACAGATATATAATCTAATATAATAGGTAATAGAATATTTAAGCACTTACTTACCTACTCAGTTATTTAATTATTATCTAATATATAAAATTCTCGTGTCACAGTTTTCGTTGCCATACTCCTCCGAAACGGCTTGACCGATTTTGATGAAATTTTTTGTGCTTATCCGGTATCTATGAGAATCGGCCAACATCTATTTTTCATCCCTCTAAATGTTAGGGGTAGTCCACCAACCCCTATAATGTGGCAAAACAACGTTTGCTGGGTCAGCTAGTAATTTTATATAACTTCTTCATTCGTCTAACTAGCAAGGCCTAGTTCGGTCCTAATGCAAAAGTCTAGAAAAGTGATGTTATGAAAATCCCAGCGGCAGCTCGGGTTTGGGTATTACCCAAATGATAGAAAGAGGTTCGATTCCTCTTACTTGGAATAAACATAGACACCTACTGGCTGTTATAAATTAGTCAAATATTGACCACTCACGCTAGGTCCGATGACTCATATTCCTATGTTATTCAAAACAAACATCCGACAATAGAATACCCCGCAGTCCGACCTCGGTCAAGGCCACACGAGAGGCCGCGCGGGCGAGGCGACTCGACCACAGAGCAACCGTCTCGACACACAAACATACATACACACAGCACCAAGAAACAAAAAGGAATTCTGTTTCCTTCCTTCCCTAAAGCCTGTCTCCTTCCGCTATTTAGTGGAAATGTTAAATGGATTGGTCATGTGCTCTTAGTAATCATTCGAATCATACTGATGTTGCGAAACAGACTTGGATTTTTAATATAAAAAATTAAAGAAGTATTCCAAGAAGGAATAATGCTTGTATAAGTTTTTCCCTGAAACTTATAGCGTTTGTAACGTAGGATTGCTTTGCCGCTCTTTTAATGAATGAGTCAAATTTATGAGCTGCATGGCGAAAACTAACTAACTCAGACATCAGGACTCGTAACTCGGAGGCCCTTAAGATCTGTGAAATGTGCCAGCGGTAAGGAGAGGGATTCTTAGCAGCGGTTTAAGTATCTCCTACAGCGAATCCACCGTAGTTGTGGGGAAAAGCGTACTGGCTAGACCGGAGTTGAGATCTGTACTGGACAAAGTGGAGCTTAACAGTGGGTGGCGAGAACTGGATGTGGTGCAAGGGCAATAGTGGTACTCACTGCTTTTCTCCTTTCATTTCTGCTGTTAGTTGCATACATAGTTGTATAACAATTACATAACATCTCCGCTCATCGCGTCTTCGTATTCTTGGCGTCGGAACTAAAAGTGTTAGTATAATTGGCGTCGGTATTGATGGCGTCGGTATATGGGGTGTCGGTATTGGTAGCGTCGGTATTTGCGGCGTCGGTATTTGTGGCGTCGGAAATTATGGCGTCGGTATTAAAAGCGCCGTTAAATGTGGCGACGGAATAGATGGCGTCAGTATTGTTGGCGTCGGTATTTGTGGCGTCGGTATTTGTGGCGTCGGTATTGATGGCGTCGGTATTTGTGGCGTCGGTATTGGTAGCTTTGGTATTGGTGGCGTCGGTATTGATGGCATCGGTGTTGTTGGCGTCGGTATTGATGGCGTCGGTATTGGTAGCGTCGGTATAGTTGACGTCGGTATTGGTGGCGTCGGTATAGATCGCGACGGTATTGCTGGCAGCGGTATTCTTGGCGTCGGAATTAAAAGTGTTAGTATAATTGGCGTCGGTATTGATGGCGTCGGTATATGAGGTGTTGGTATTGGTAGCGTCGGTATTTGTGGCGTCGGTATTTGTGGCGTTGGTACTTGTGGCGTCGGTATTTGTGGCGTCGGTATTTGAAGCGTCGGTATTTGTGGCATTGGTACTTGTGGCGTCGGTATTTGTTGCGTCGGTATTGTTGGCATCAGTATTAAAGGCGTCGATATTGGTGGCGTCGGTATTGATGGCAATAGTTTTGGTGGCGTCGTTATTGATGGCATCAGAATTAAAAGTGTTAGTATAATTGGCGTCGGTATTGATGGCGTCGGTATATGGGGTGTCGGTATAGATGGCGTCGGTATTGGTAGCGTCGGTATTTGTGGTGTCGGAAATAATGGCGTCGGTATTTAAAGCGTCGTTATATGTGTCGAATAGATGGCGTCAGTATTGGTAGCGTCGGTATTTGTGGCGTCGGTATTGATGGCGTCGGTATTTATGGCGTCGGTATTGGTAGCGTCGGTATTTGTGGTGTCGGTTTTGGTGGCGTCAGCATTGATGGCGTGGGTATTAATGGCATCGGTGTTGTTGGCGTCGTATTTCTGGCGTCGATATTTGTGGCGTCGGTATTTGAGGCGTCGGAATAGATGGCGTCGGTATTGATGCGTCGGTATTTGCGGCGTCAGTATTGGTGGCGTCGGTATTGATGGCATCGGTATTCATGGCATCGGTTTTGGTGGCGTTGTTGGTATTTGTGGCGTCGGTATTTGTGGCTTCGGTTTTTGTGGCGTCAGTATAGATGGCGTCGGTATTGGAAGCGTCGGTATTGGTGGCGTCGGTATTGGTAGCGTTGGTATTTGTGGCGTCGGTATTGATGGCGTCGGTATTGGTTGCGTCGGTATTGATGGCGTCGGTATTTGTGGCGACGGTATAGATAGCGTTGGTATTAGTAGCGTCAGTATTGGTGGCGTCAGCATTGATGGCGTAGGTATTGATGCGTCGGTATTTGCAGCGTCAGTATTGGTGGCGTCGGTATTGATGGCATCGGTATTCATGGCATCGGTTTTGGTGGCGTTGTTGGTATTTGTGGCGTCGGTATTTGTTTCGTCAGTATAGATGGCGTCGGTATTGGAAGCGTCGGTATTGGTGGCGTCGGTATTGGTAGCGTTGGTATTTGAGGCGTCGGTATTGATGGCGTCGGTATTGATGGCGTCGGTATTTGTGGCGACGGTATAGATAGCGTTGGTATTAGTAGCGTCAGTATTGGTGGCGTCAGCATTGATGGCGTCAGTATTGGTAGCGTCGGTATTTGTGGCGTCGGTATTGATGGCGTCGGTATTTGTGGCGTCGGTATTGGTAGCGTTGGTGTTGGTGGTGTCGGTATTGATGGCATCGGTGTTGTTGGCGTCGGTATTGATGGCGATGGTATTTGTGGCGACGGTATAGATAGCGTTGGTATTAGTAGCGTCAGTATTGGTGGCGTCAGCATTGATGGCGTCGGTATTGGTGGCGTCGGTACAGATGGCGACGGTATTGGTAGCGTCAGTATAGATGGCGTTGGTATTGGTAGCGTCGGTATTGGAAGCGTCGGTATAGTTGACGTCGGTATTGGTGGCGTCGGTATAGATGGCGACGGTATTGCTGGCAGCGATATACTTGGCGTCGGAATTAAAAGTGTTAGTATAATTGGCGTCGGTGTTGATGGCGTCGGTATATGGGATGTCGGTATAGATGGCGTCAGTATTGGTAGCGTCGGTATTTGTGGCGTCGGAAATGATGGCGTCGGTATTAAAAGCGTCGTTAAATGTGGCGACGGAATAGATGGCGTCAGTATTGGTAGCGTCGGTATTTGTGGCGTCGGTATTGATGGCGTCGGTATTTGTGGCGTCGGTATTGGTAGCGTTGGTATTGGTGGCGTCGGTATTGATAGCATTGGTGTTGTTGGCGTCGGTATTGACGGCGTCGGTATTTGTGGCGCCGGTATAGATGGCGTCGGTATTGGTATCGTCGGTATTTGTGGCGTCGGTATTGATGGCGTCGGTATTTGTGGCGTTGGTATTGGTAGCGTCGGTATTTGTGGTGTCGGTATTGTTGGCGTAGGTATTTTTTGCGTCGGTATTGGTGGCGTCGGCATTGAAACAACAACAAACTATTACAAAACGTTTAAAAAAAAAGATCAATGAAATCAATGGAAATATGTATTCATTTTTATATATTCAAAAGAAGATAATAGGTATGCATAATGATTTGGTTTCTGTTCTTGGCTCAAGGTTGGCTAGAATAACCCAACAATTATATGAAATCACTACAGAATCCGTTTGTAGATCTCATCAGAGCATTACTTCTGAAACATATGAATATAATGTAGCAATATTATCACGCATCATGCCGAATTATATTGGAGGAAAGAAGCCGAATATCGAGCTATGTGGCGTTCACTGGGGGAAGCCTACGTCCAGCAGTGGACGAATATAGGCTGATAATGATGATGATGATGATGCCGAATTGTATGCCCAAAGAGATAAGTAGAGGTCTTACTGTACATCTGAAGTTCTCCGGCATGCTTTAGGTCCCATGGAATAGGGGACTAGTCTTTTGTCATTTATTCATAAGTTCAATTACTTATAAAATTGGTAGGGCTTTGATCCAAAATTCTGATCACAAAATTAAACCTAAGAAAAGAAACAAACTGTTGGGCTTACAATGAAACAGAAAAAATAAACTTTTATTGAAATAATATCTAACTTTGGAAAATTATTGTTCTAAAGTTCTCTGGGCTTAAAATTGTCAATGATTTCGTGGTTATATTGTTAAAAACATAAAAATCATCATTACACAATGTTGTGAAATATGTTCTATCACGCGACGTGATAATGATGTTCGTTTAGGTATTTTATAAGTACAGTCGGAGTAAAAAAAGTGATAATGAACTCGTTTTGTACATCTGCACAAGTATAATATGACATTTAAAGTAATTTAATGTGGCGTTATTGTCACTGCGTCTGTTGCCAAGCGGTTGAATGTTTATCTGTTTTACCAGTCATTGTACTCTACTGAACAAATATTGCTAAATGACGTTTATATACACAGATCGGTTGTAAATGTAAACTGCCTGTTACTTTGAAGTTTAAAAAAATGTAGTTTACATTGTTTCGTAAGAGGAAGTGACACTATTTTAACTGTATGTTATGCTGTGCTATCTATGGAAGACATTACCACCAAAATTTTATGTATACTTTTTTTAGAAAACATCAAATCTTGCAGTTAAAGATAAAACAAATATATTTGTTGTTTGTTAGACAATTATTTATTACTGGGTCTGGCTATTGGTGTGTACAATGAAAACGATTATTGAGTGTGTATTGTATACCCTAAGAAAGAAATAATCCAGACTAACCTTGACTAGCTCCAAGGCAATTCAACAAAGAGTTCACGGTTATTCAATACAACGCGGACCTGAATATTAAGTATCCCTCTCATGTGACGCTATTTAGTCTCGACTGTACAATAATAAACAAAATTTCCGTACCTGTTTTGGGATTTTTACTGGACGTGAATAAATACTCAATATTACATATTATTTTGTATTAGCACATATGTGATATGCCTGCGATGTTAGGCTTATATACACACACACCGGTTAAACGAGCCAGTTGTCGGCAAGGGATCGAACACTACGCACGTCGTCACGATAACATAAAACATTTCATAAATACATAATCATGAACGTAGACTTTACCAACAAAGTGGTGCTAGTAACTGGCGCGAGTATCGGTATTGGCGAGTCCACTGCCATCCTGTTCGCTAAACTCGGAGCGAAGTTGTCGATTGTGGGAAGGAATGAGGAGAATTTGCGAGCTGTCGCGGCCAAGTGCGAGCAGCAGAAGGGCCTGAAGCCGCTGGCGATCATCGCAGACCTGGCCACTGATGAGGGCGTCGAGAAGGTTGCTAAGGACACCTTGGACCACTATGGAAGGTACGTACCGAACTTCTACTATATACAATAAACAGTTAGTGGTACGATTGCCTCATAAAATAAAGCCCTTATACATACAAGCGCTTTAAATAACAGCGAGAGAGAAATAAAAACAATAAAGAAAAATAAAAAGTCAAAAACCCTTTAAGACGCATACATACTATATGTATATTTATGAAGACTGATGTTTTAAAAAAAAAAATTAACTTAAATAAAAACGAAATTTGTTTTATATGTTCTTATATCTTTCAATTAATTGCGATTAATTTGCAGCCTTGAAACGGCATGATAACTTAAGTGTTCTTTAGTACTTCAAGAAAATGAAGTTGTTTATTGATAATGTGCTTCAGCCTTCAATGCATCTGATAATATTAGTACATTGACGAGACAGCAAATATTTGAATGTGTGTAATAAAGCCGATGTCTATTATAAGCAAAATCAATATTTCACTTGTTTATATGGACACGACACTCACTTTTAAATTGAGTTGACTAAATAAAAGACTAGTTACCAAATATTAATATCGTTTATCTCTTCAATGGTCCTACGCGCTACCCATGTAAAATGAAAGTTCCGTAATTAAACTTAAGAAACTTAGATAGTAGGTATAGTACAAGCCTCTTTACCAGTCTGGTATAATGAGCTCGTTGGGCAAACGAATGGAAAAGAGAATGAACAGAGAATTCCAGTTTCAATTTCTAATGTTTTCCAAAATGAGACATTAATATACTATCATACTATCCACGGTTGAGCCCATCGTCATCAACCGCGCAAGAATCCTAACCCCGACCTGCTACTGATAATTTCATAGAAAACCCAATAACACGCTCGAACTGGGATTTAACCCAAGACCTCTTGCTGCTGACTATTGAGTCGTACGTACGACCACTAGAGGCAGTCCAGAATTAGTCATTAATATCTTTGATTCTTTTATTGCAGATTGGATGTTTTGGTAAACAATGCGGGTGTAGGCACCAGGACTACCATCCAAACGGCAGACATGGAGAAATTCGACAAGGTGTTCCAGCTGGACGTGAGGTCCGTGTACAACCTCACCAGGCTGCTGGTGCCCGCCCTCATCGAGACCAAGGGCAACATCGTCAATATCTCCAGCATTGCCGCCACGACTGTCGTTGTGGGCAGCTTGCCGTACGGTATGGCCAAGGTAAGGGTTACTTCTAAGAGTATTCTATCAATTTGAGTCCCTTTTGTATCACCATAAAGTCCCTCGATCAAAAACTATTAACAAAGTTTTCTATGCATTTATTTAGGTTAGTAAAAAGAGCTGCCACTGTGGTTCCAATATATCAGTCGTAAAAGGCAAATAATAGAAGCAGACGAGTAATACAACTCTTTAGCAGACTGCACCATAATGGTTTTTTAAAAGACCATGATCCAAACAAATTTCCCTTATTCTTTACGACGAGCTGACTTTGCCCATTATGCTGATGTACTTTTATGTTCTTTTGCAGGCTGCCCTTGATCACTTCACTCGATTGACAGCCCTCGAGCTGGCGCCCAAAGGTGTCAGGGTCAACACAGTCAGCCCAGGACTTACTGTAAGTATCAAAAAACGTTCTGCAGTTGTTCTAATACCGATACGTACTACAAAAGCAAAGTGATAATGTTTGTCCATACTATGACTCTCAGTGAGGGTTGCATTGTGACCTGTGTATCAACACTACAAATACATCTGTATTTGATTTCAATCAATCAACTCAGGCAATCGCAGTCCACTGATGGACAAAGACCTCTCCCAAACTACGCCATAACACTGTCCTCCACTGACGACTTAGAAAAGGTAGTGGGGATAGACTGGATGAGGAAGACTGAGGACAGAGTATTTGATTTATGAATATATAATTGTGTATTGATTGATATACTCCTCGTTTTCTTCCAAGGTATCTCACTTCCTGAAGCGTATCACGGGGTACACAGAGGAACAGTACCAGGCATGGTTGGAGATGGCAACAAAGGCAATCCCCATTGGTCAGGCGTGCGATGGAGACGACATCGCCAGGATGATCGTGCACATCGCCAGCGACAACAGCCGCCTCGTCACCGGCACCATCATCGAGGTGGACGGCGCCATGAGGTTCAATTGCCCCAGCAGTATTATGACTAAGTAAACAGTATTTTGTCTCTCTTGCACTCGGTCTTCCTTGTCAAATCCGAGTACCAAAGTCTAACATAAAAAAGTATTTAATGGAATTGATTGGTGATTTGTATTGAAGAGAAAATTGTAATGTGTGATCCTATTATTATGATTGAATATATAAATAAAATTAATTAAGTATACATATTTTCGTCTTTTTTTGACCTCTATATACTTATTCATGACTGACGCTGACTTTTCGAAGTTACGTGCGTATTTATCACATGTTCAAACGGCGAAGGAAACCGTCGTGAGGAAACCTGCATGCTTGAGAAACCCTCTCGATGGCATATGAAGTCTACCAACCCACATTAGGCTAGCGTGATGAACGCCTAATCTCTCTCAAATGAGAAGAGATTCGAGCCCAGTAGTGGGATGATAATAGGGTTGATAATAGTGATATTTACATACCGCCAAGCAGTAAGTAATATATATTTGTTTTTATTATTTATCCAAATAAAACGTCTAAAGGTCAGGTACGCAGTACTCTAACCGGCGCGCATGCATGACGAGATATAATGACGACGAGGCAAAAGTGGTATGCACGGATCGAGCGCGTGGCATTCTGTAGTTTCTGCCTACCCCCATGGCAAAAGGCGTGAGTATATGTATGTATGTATGTATAAAACGTCTACTGTAATCCGTTATATTTCAGTGACTATAAAGTAGGTACCTACCTAGGTAACCTAGATAGGTAATTATGACTCCCTACTAATAACTTTACTAACTGTGGACTTTGAGTCTGAAATAAAGATAACATTATATTATTATTATAATTTTGTTTTGTATAATTGTTGTTTCGGCAACAATGATGAATAGGGACAAACCAACAATTTTATTGTTTTCCTTAATCCTGTGCAAATAATTGAATCGATCAAGCCATATTATAATTTATTGAGAGGTACCTACGATAAAATTATGTCGAGAAGTAATAAATAAATAAATATCATGTCGCAGAATATTTATTTATTTATATCTCGACATAAAAATACACTTGTTTGGTGAAAAAATATTTAATTGAACTGAACTACTTATCTATATTATACTTCGCACAGTGATATCCAACTACATAATATATTATTAAAACAATATTCACAGCACCTGATAAAATGTTAGGTGCTGATAAATGTTGATAACACCGTACACTCATAAACAGAGACTGGGTGATATTATACAAACAATGGCTGTTATCTATTGCCAAACTTTGGTGTATACAAGTACTTATATATTTTATATAAAAATGTAATGTTCGTTTGTGTAAACTTCAAAAACTTAAAAGTTCTGCACAAATTGACCTCTTTTGACACAACATACAACCCGTTCCAACATTTCGCGTCAATCCTTTATTTTATGCAACCATTATGCGCCATGGAGGCGACAACTAGTATATTATCACTTTAATGTGGTTTTTATATAAACCTGCCACTGATATACACCTCCTGCTTCTCAGTTAGGTGTAAATTTTGTATTTACCATAGACCATATTTTGATCAGGTAATTGCATTATTTCCAAAATGCAACAACAAATACTTTCGATTTAATTATAAGTATTTGTTTACATCTGATATGATGAGATTTTAATCATGTGCTATGCACCGGTTCAGCGCTGATGACCCCGGGCGCCGCGCCCTGTTGACTGCCAAGGCATTGAACTTGTTAGCAATCTATATTTATATCTCTATACTAAGTACTTTTGTACGTACACTTGCTTTACGACCGGCTTCATATAAATCCACTGCGACTTCGTGTCAGTAGCTTGTAAGTGTGTGGGAACAACGCACGCGGCAAATAACATAAACATTTAAGATGGAAGTAGACTTTACCAACAAAGTGGTGCTAGTAACTGGTGCAAGTGCCGGTATTGGCGAGTCCACTGCCATCTTGTTCGCTAAACTCGGAGCGAAGTTGTCAATCGTGGGACGGAATGAGGAGAATTTGCGAGCTGTTGCGGCCAAGTGTGAGCAGCAGAAGGGCCTGAAGCCGCTAGCCATGGTCGCAGACCTGGCCACTGATGAGGGCGTCGAGAAGACTGCTAAGGAAACCTTGGACCATTTTGGCAGGTAATTTATAATTTTATTATAAGTACAGGCTATCAACATCTCTGCTCTGATGTGAAATTCTACCTTAATATTTTCCGAGCTTCGCTCTGCTTCTTGCTGCAAAGTCGGACAAGTAGTTATCTCTATTCGTAGTTAAAGTCTGTGTCTACAATCTCAGCCTAGCCCAGTTTCCCTTCCGTGATAAATCTTAAACGACAATTAAATAGAATTTACGTTTAGTGTTACCGTACTGGTTTGACTGTGCTCGATTATAAGTTTGTAAAGTGCAACTACGGCCTAGACTGTGCAGTCTATTAATCTGCGGACTTTAACTTAACCCCATACATGATGAGAAAATATGCTATTGTAACACGTATAACACGCATTAGTCATTGATATAAATATTTTCATGAGATTAATCAACTATTCGTTATTTGACATTTCGATAGCGACAATAATCCTGACACGAACTTGTCATCTGTCAACGACAGATGACAAAGTGCAACTGACTCGCTCGGTCATTCCTTCGCAGGCGATCAACCGTGTAAGTAAGAATTGTTATTAAAATATTGTGATTGCTAGTAAATATATTATAGTGATGGAGCTATGTGTTTGATTTCGCTTTGTTCCCTTCTGAGTCCTAACAACTCAGAAGTGGGATAAGTGCAAAGACAAACATTAGTTTTTTTTGCATTAAAACCTTCACGCCCTGGATGAAACGGTAATTTGTACTTATTTTAATCAAATACTAGCTCCTTCCAATTGATAAAACGATCATGACACCTTAATTATGCTATATTGAAAGAAAAATCCTAAGATTATTGTGATGGTATTTGATTAAACATTTTTTTTGTTGTCTATAAATAGTGGGTATTCTGTAAAGGCTAAATAATAATCAATGAGCGATAAGGAAAGACTGAGTATGGTCAGATCAAGACAATTGACCACCCCGCCTCGTGACCTGGATCGACATCGGCGAGGAGAGAGGGCGTCTCGCAGTCGCACGCGGCGCAGCCGCAGTCGCAGCCGCAACACCCGCTATCGATCGAGAGGACGAGTGACGAGAAGCCGCAGCCGCAGCACTCCTCGTGATCGCCGTCTACGCAGCCCGAGTCACAGGTTACGTGTTCAGGAACGTGAATTATCAGAAACGAGGAGGCAGCTACGAATATTAGAAGAGGAAGTTCGCCACAAACTTACTCCAAACGCGATGCCTGTACCCTCGGGCTCGGGGTCAAACCAGCGAGGTATGTCACCTATAATTTCTGATACTGTCGATGAGCCCAAAATTAAAAAACCAAGAGTGGAACCCTCCGAATTCTTCGAAGAATTCTTAAATGTGTTAAAGAAAAGGCCGGGTGACCGTGATTTATTTCCGACTCTAAATAATGTAATACCAGAATATAATCCATTATCTAAGGAACAAACTATTAATATTTGGCTCGACAAAGTGGATGAGTGTACAGAGATCTATGGTTGGAATGAAAAACAAACCATCCACTATGCCTTGCCTAAGCTCACCGGGCATGCTAAGACTTGGTACCAGGGACTGCCTTCTATTAAGCACTCCTGGAATGAATGGAAAACCATGCTTAAGGAATCCTTTCCAGCCACTGAGAATTATGCAGAACTTTTGACCGAGATGCTTAATGGAAGAGCACGCCCTGGAGAGTCATTAGAGCTGTATTATTTTGCTAAGATTAATCTTTTAAACCGCTGTAAAATTTTTGGGAAGCAAGCAGTAGATTGTTTGATATACGGAATAGACGATAGAGGCGTACGGGTAGGAGCTCAAGCAGCTAAGTTCGAAAAACCTGAGGATGTTCACGAATTTTTCAAAACGATTAAAATAAATGCTAAAGAACAGTTTGACTCTAGGAGACCTAATAGTCGCGAAAGACGCTTACCAAACAAGCCTTCGACGTCTAGCGTAACAGGTAAAAACTTTAACAAAACGGGACCAATAACTTGTTTTAATTGTCAGGAAATAGGGCACCCAAGTTTTAGATGCCCCAAACCCTTAGTCAAATGTACAAAGTGCAACCTTATGGGGCACTTATCTACTAATTGTACAAAGATTAGGGAACCGCAAATAACTCCAAAAGATAAGAGTGTTCTAAAAGTCTCAATCCACGACGACCCCGCTGATAAATATAAAATAACAATTAAAGTGAATTGCAGCCAAACCCCTTGCCTGGTAGATCTAGGTAGTGAAGCAACAGTTATGCGGGAAAGTGTTGCTAAGAGTTTGGGCCTAAAATGGAGAAGTGTTAATGGACCATTCCTGAGGGGCTTAGGCAATGTACCCTATTTACCCTTAGGTCGGACTGAAGTAGACATTGAAGTTCAGGGTATTATAGAAAAAAATGTAGAAGTATTTATAGTAGATGATCCACTTATCAGTTATAACATGTTGCTCGGACATAGTTTTACTGAACGGCCAAATCTACAGATTATTAAGACTAACACCGAATTAAAATTTGAACGCATTAATGTTATCGACCAGTTAAAACTACCGCTAACATCTTTATTAGATATTATTATTGATATGGGTAAAATTGAATGGGTCCCAGTTAAATCTATGGCTATGAATGACATTAACGGAAAAATTTATATTAACGGTTCAGTTAGAGGCAGCCCAGGAAATGAGTACTATCTTTTGCCAGGGGAATATGATCTTCAAAATGGCGTATGTTACTTATTAATCTTTAACGTAGGTCGTAAATATGTTGCTTTCGCAAAAGACACATTAATCACTCGAGCACGTTATTTAGGGTCTAGTAAGTCGGTCTTAAGAGTAGCTGAACAACTGAATAATTCTGAAAATAAAAAACACAATTATGGTGAACAATTGACCCATTCTCAAAAAAGACAGTGTACTGATCTGTTGACTAAGTATAAATGTTGCTTTTCTAATGGAATGCACGATCTAGGTTTTACAACCGTCACTGAAATGGAGATTAGCCTGAAAGATAATACACCGGTCGTGTATAGGCCTTACCGTCTTGCTTATTCGGAGCGAAGGTTAGTTCGGGGCATGGTGGACGAAATGATGGCTCATGGAATAATACGCGAGTCAAACTCTCCATACGCCAGTCCAATCGTACTGGTACAAAAGAAATCTGGGGAGAAACGTCTTTGTGTCGATTACCGTGCCCTAAACAATCGTACAAAAAGGGACCACTATCCCCTCCCTCGAATAGAGGACTTACTTGATCAATTATCAGGACAGTCGCTCTTCACGTCCTTAGACTTAGCCTCTGGCTACCACCAAATTTCTATAGCTGAAGAGTCACGCGAGAAGACCGCGTTCGTCACGCCCGATGGGCAATATGAATATAATCGCATGCCCTTCGGGTTGGCTAATGCGCCAGCGGTCTTCCAGCGGACAATGCATAAAATTCTAAGTAAGTCTAAAGCTGGATTTGTAATCTTATACATGGACGATATTTTGATACCGTCGAATACTTTTGAAGAGGGGTTACAACGCCTAGAACAAGTATTAGCACTTTTGAAAGAGGCTGGACTTACCTTAAAGATGGAGAAGTGCAACTTCTTTCAAAATCAAATAGATTTTCTTGGGTTTCAAATAGATGGGCACGGTATTAGGCCTGGGATGCAGAAGGTTGAGGCAGTGTCGAGGTTCCCTACACCACGCAATCAACATGAAGTAAGGAGGTTTATTGGACTAGCTAGCTTCTTCAGGAGATTCGTTAAAGGGTTTGCAATGATTGCGAGGCCGTTGACGAATCTTCTGAGGAAGGATGTACCTTGGAAATGGGACCAGGGGGAAGCTGGTGCCTTTGAAATGATCAAAAACCTACTCGTCAGTAGACCAATTTTAGCACTGTATGATCACGGTGCACAAACACAAGTGCATACAGATGCAAGTAAGGTTGGCGTGGCGGGAATTTTGATGCAAAGAAGGGGAGTTGACCCTTGGCGCCCCGTGGCTTACTTCAGTCGCCAAACTACAATTGACGAAATGAAGTTGCATTCATTTGAACTGGAGACGTTGGCCGTGGTTAGTACGCTAAATAAATTCCGCGTTTATCTCATCGGAGTTAAATTTACAATCGTCACGGACTGCAACGCTTTGCGTTCTACGTTCACTAAAAGAGACTTAGTCCCTCGAATATCGCGATGGTGGATTCAATTCTTGGAGTTTGATTGCGATATCGAGTATCGCCCTGGAGAGAAGATGGCCCATGTTGACGCCCTTAGTAGAGGCCCTATTAAAGACATCTCTCAGGAACAGTCTCATATACTCGATGTTTTGACGGTGAACTCCGAGGATTGGATCACTACCGTGCAGTCTTCTGATGACGAGGTAAAGCACATCAGAGATATCCTAGAGGACCCTGAAACCCCTAAAATAGCGGGAATACACAAGGAATACAAAATCAAAAATGGCAGAGTATTTCGTATTCTTGATGATGGCACGCTTAGGTGGTTAGTTCCACGTGGCGTTCGTTGGCAGGTGCTAAAATCAAACCACGATGACGTTGGCCACTTCGGGTTTGAAAAGACACTGCAACGAGTACGCTCACTCTTTTGGTTCGCGAAGATGCGAAAATTCATCAAAAAGTATGTTAGTGCATGCCTCGAGTGTGCCCACCACAAGCTTCCGTCAGGAGCGAAGGAGGGTCTACTCCACCCAATTCCAAAGGTGGAGATTCCATTTCATACTCTACATGCGGATCATCTCGGTCCGTTCCCTCGTAGCAAGCGTGGTAATACTTACATATTAGTCATTGTTGATTCATTCACAAAATATGTAAGCCTAACTCCTGTACGCAGCACTAAATCTAAAGAAAGTATTAAAGCCTTTAAAACGTTATTTAGTTATTTTGGCAGTCCCATTCGTCTCATTACTGATAGGGGAACTAGCTTTACTAGTAGGAAGTTCAAATCTTTTGTTAGTTCAATCGGCACTAAACATATCCTGAATGCTGTGGCTACTCCACGTGCTAACGGTCAGGTTGAGCGATACAACCGCACGATCCTGGCTTCTCTTGGTTCAATGGTACACGGAAAAGGTAGTAATATATGGGACGAACTTTTACCAGATGTACAATTAGGTATTAATACTACTGTCCACGAAATTACCAAGAAAACCCCAACAGAACTACTATTTGGTAAAAGAGTCACCAATCCGGTGCAAGGCATACTTAATAATTTAGTTGATGATGTAGGCGAAGAAATTAACAATAAATCAATAGACGACATAAGGGCCGAAGCGGGTGACTTAATTAGGAAAAATCAAGAGATAAGTAAACACAGATACGATAAACATAGGAAAGAAAGTAGAAAGTATAGTGAGGGTGATTTAGTGCGGATAGCGAGAGCGATAGTTACCGGCCCTGGTCAGTCTAAAAAGCTAGAGGCCAAATGTCAAGGCCCATATAGGATCAAAGGTGTTTTACCAAATGACCGCTACTTGGTGGAGGATACTCCGCTAACTAGAAAGGGTCAAAAATATGAAAGCGTCATTGCGTCCGATAAAATATTTCCTTGGTTAAGTTACAATGCTCCTGCTTGCTCCTCAAACGAAAGTAGCGATATTAGTGACAATGAATAAGTTCCAAGTGTAAATTGTACACTAACTCTATATATTATTGGTGAATTGACATAATTGTTAGAATTTAGATGAACGAAATTAGTACTAAATGTGATATTGATTATAGATATTAATAATAAAAGCGAATCTGTCAGGCTATGAAATGAATTAAAAACGAGGTTTAATATGTAAACTTTAGTTGAGATTAGTCAGTAGTGAATAAATGATTATATTTATATATACAGATCAAATTACAATGAATTAAACTTATTCATAAAAATAATAATAAATAATGTGATCGGGGGCATTAGTGGTATATGAAATTACCGCCCAAATGTTAGGTGTACTATATTAATATAAGTGAGGGTGTTGCGTAGCGGGCATGAGAGGCAAATGAACTTGCCGCCCAAGAGTGTTACGTAGCGGGCATGAGAGGCAAATGCATTTGCCGCCCAGGAGTGTTACGTGGCGGGCATGAGAGGCAAATAAGCTTTTTCTGTTAGTTACGTAGCGGGCATGAGAGGTATATGAACTTGCCGCCCAGGAGTGTTACGTAGCGGGCATGAGAGGCAAATGAAATTGCCGCCCAGGAGTGTTACGTAGCGGGCATGAGAGGCATGTGAACTTGCCGCCCAGGAGTGTTACGTAGCGAACATAGTGATAATGAAATGCCGCCCAGGAGCTGTTACGTTACACCGCAGTTGGTGCAGGGTGGCGGGAAGGATCTCTCACCCAGTACCAACTATAATTAAGTAGGACGATCAATTGTGCAATTTTACATAATTATAATTAAAAATATATTTCACATTACTATCTTGTACTATCATCTATAAACGAGGGACTCGTTTTGCGAAGGATGGCCGAATGTAACACGTATAACACGCATTAGTCATTGATATAAATATTTTCATGAGATTAATCAACTATTCGTTATTTGACATTTCGATAGCGACAATAATCCTGACACGAACTTGTCATCTGTCAACGACAGATGACAAAGTGCAACTGACTCGCTCGGTCATTCCTTCGCAGGCGATCAACCGTGTAAGTAAGAATTGTTATTAAAATATTGTGATTGCTAGTAAATATATTATAGTGATGGAGCTATGTGTTTGATTTCGCTTTGTTCCCTTCTGAGTCCTAACACTATGTTAGTTAATATGCCATGCTAGGTAAAGACCACATAACAGATTTACATCTTCGACTCGGTATTGTATTTTCCATCAGACATGGTGAGGGACAAATTGGCGGTCGGAGCGCATTCATGTCAAACGTTACTTAATAAGAAAGCTCACTTTCGCTAATGAGAAGGCAGACGACAGAAAAACTGCTCGACCTGGGAATTAAACTCAGAAGCTCACGCTTAGCTGTCGTGCTTGGAACTATTAGACAAGCGAGGCAGTTTACCAGCTATGTTGTATTTTGTTTCTAGACTGGATATTCTAATAAACAACGCTGGTATAAGCACGCGTACGTGCATCCAGCGGGCCGATATGGCGACATTCGACGAGGTGTTCGCTGTTAACGTGAGGGCCGTGTACAACCTCACCAGGTTGTTGGTGCCGGCGCTCGTCGAGACCAAGGGGAACATCGTCAACGTGTCCAGCATATCTGGCACGGTGGTCGCCGTGGGCAGCTTGCCTTATGGCATGGCTAAAGTAGGTAGACGTATTTCAATACTATCTTTTTTTGTTAACGTCTTTATTCTCTATCTTCTTTATTTATCCCTACTGGTATAATACGCTCCAGCACTTTTGGATATAGGATCAACTAAAACGGGGGCCTGGTCTGTCGTACATTTCATTATTCTATTATTATATTATTTTACTTAAAAACATTGTCATTGAAAGCCATACTCTCCATAGTTCCTGATTCAAGAAAATCCACTGAATTGGGCATGGAAAGGCTAAAGCTGAGGAATGAGACATTGATAATGGTACATAATTTCGTTAACACTAGTCTTAATTTATACATTTAAATTTGAAATATCAGTACAGATAACCTTCAATGTTACATATTTTTACGTCATAAAGATGCTTAGGTATCAAAATCATATTACGTTTGCAGGCTGCTCTGGACCACTTCACACGCCTGGTAGCTCTTGAACTGGCTCCTAAAGGTGTCAGGGTCAACACTGTTAGCCCCGGTGTCACGGTAAATTACCTTATTACCTATATACCTCATTAACTTATAAGAATAGAGTATTTAGGACCACCAGCGAGCTGTAGATTTAATCTGCACTCCTTTGTTTAACACTTCTGGGAGTCCCGAATAAGATCTATCTTTAA
Source organism: Craniophora ligustri (assembly GCA_905163465.1). Lineage (NCBI taxonomy): Eukaryota > Metazoa > Arthropoda > Insecta > Lepidoptera > Noctuidae > Craniophora > Craniophora ligustri. Next base: position 15,531,239 of record LR990962.1, on the reverse strand, counting down.
TTTATCTCCCCATAAGATATCGGTCAGAGCCATTACCTTGCGAGGTCACTTCATATTATTCCGGTACTGCCACCTGGTAAGACTCTAAGAGGAATCTATTGTAAATAGGTACCTATATTATTCCGTCGTTCCAAAATGATACATAAGCTTTGAAAGAACTGCTCTTCATCTCATTTTTCAGGTGTCAACCATCGTAAAGCGCATGACAGGCTATACAGAAGACGAGTACCAGGCGTGGCTGGCAGCTGCCGCCACAACCGTGCCCATGGGCCAGGTGTGCCAGGGGGAGGACATCGCTAAGATGATCGCCCATCTGGCCAGTGACAACAGCCGCCTGGTCACCGGGACAGTCGTCGAGGTGGATGGCGGGTTGAGGTTCGCCACTCCTGGTAATCTAATCGCACAACAAATGAAGTGAGCTATTTCCTACATTAATAATAAATAAATAAAGTACTTAACTTATTTTTTTAAGAGTGTAATTCTTTTTTGTATAATACCTCTGCCTGCTTAGCTGTTAATGTGAGACGAGTGGATTATCGCAGTGGCCGAGAACGGCATCTGCAACAAGAGGTTCTATCTCCACACTGAACCAAAACCAATATATGTACGATCTTCAGGTAGCTGTTTCAGGTGTGGAATCCGTGAATGTAAAACTCCTTGCGAGGATAATAATTGCGAGGGTTATGTTTTGAAGATCAAGGCAAGGAGCTGGGTCTCATCTTATCAACTTGTTGAGTTCTACTTACCAAACTTAATCTCGTTTAGCAAGTTCAGTTAGCAAGCTCTGTATGTTTCAACTATAGCATCTGTATGACTCCATGTAAAATTATTTTAACACATTATCTATGTACATAGATAATGTGTTAAAATAATTTAGAGGCAAAAAGAAAACTAGTTGGACTAATAAAACTACAATATCACTCATTATATTCCATAATAATTCCAGAAACGGCAAATTTACTTAACCTGTTCTTTCAAAATGTCAGTGTTTCCTGTTCCTGCAAGCTTTAGAGCGCCATCTACCGGCACTATAGCGCCGCTGACAACTCTGCTGACGTCATTGCTGGCCAGTTGCACGATCACGTTGGCGCAGTCCTCCCCCGTGGTAGCTGTCCTCATGGGGATGGTATCTTCTGCAACTTTCAGCCACTCCCGGTACTCCGCGTCCGTGTAGCCAGTAACGCGTTGAACGAAGGTGCTTATCTTGAAAAAGAATGAATACAGTTGTTGCAGGAAGAATACTTGATGCGGAAGACCACCTTGTGCGAAACATTTTAGTGACAGTCCCCCGGCAAGGTGGACTGACGACCTGGTTAAGGTCGCGGGAATCCGCTGGATGCGGGCGGCGCATGACCGGTCGCCGTGGCGATCCTTGGGGGAGACCTATGTCGAGCAGTGGACGTCTAACGGTTGATGTGGTGATGATGATGATGAAAGATAATATAGAGGAATTGTGTGGAAGATGATGTGACTGAAAATAATAATAATAATAATACTACTAAATGAAACATTTACTACGTCTCTCAAAAACATTTCTTTTATCTTTTTATGAAAAAAATGTCAAGGAGCAAGACATAAGTCTTGTGTTCGGGACATCGACGTGAAAAATAATATCAACATGTTCACCTTGAACAAACATTAGTGAACAAACAGGTTATGAGAATTTATATTGGATGGGTTAACGAAAATATTTAGATGTATCGGATTCAGCGAGGTCACGAACCAGTTTCTCCTGATCGTCGACAACGAAACCATTTGTAACTAAGGCGGTCGGAGACTGGTATATATGTGTATAATAAGAACGACTGCTGACCAAGAGGTGTTCGATTCTCGGGTTAAGCAAAGTGTTATTGAGTTTTCTATGAAATTCTCAGTAACAGCTCGTAGTTTGGATTCGGGCCCGATTGGTGGCAATACTCGCTCGGTTTTAGATCTATGTAATAGGGGTATTACATAGATCTAAAACGAAACAGCGTAATGTGTACGCCTTTGCTTAATCCTTTGGGGATGACAGGCGTGATGGTATGTAAGATTTTAACGTTTGGTTTTTTTTCCATCACAGATGAGGCAACTGAAATAAATTCGCAAAAAAAAATATGATGTAATATAACTTCAAAGAGATTAGATAGCACCATTAGGTAGAACAATGTTATCAATTTGTATCTTGTTTTTTTATTTTTTACTTGTTACTATTGTTAGCAAAGAAAACGGTTTTAAACCTTAGATCACATCTTAATGATTCTATCAACGAGATGAAGAGATAGAGACGATAGATATAGGAGTTTGTGGTAAATAACCTCTCGCAAATCAACCAATCTGCAAGGTTAAGCAGAGCCTATCGAGGTCCATTTTTAGATAAGTGACCAGATTCTTAACTCGAGGGCCTTCTGTCTCTTGAAGAGGACTTTGGAGAGCTGTTATTCCAGATTGTTATACGAACATTAATGATTATGAATGATAGTCAGCTACATGAAAACCTTGACAACCAGGTTATCCTTAGGATATCAGCATAACCCAGTTATGGGTTGCGGAGGTCTGATGATAGTCAGCTTCATCATCAACCATGTGACAATGCTGGGCACAGGTCTCCTAACATTGATTGTGAGTAAAAGAGAGTTTCCACGGCAGCTTAGGGCGGGTTAGCAGACTTCACATACTAAAAAATGGCTCTCTCTAGCATCCTCATGATGTTTTCCTGCACCGTTTGAGCATGTGATAAAGACGCACCTTGATGGTACCTAGTAACATTGTGTAAAATGCTGTTTATTCTGTTATTTAGACAGTATTTTGCACAAAGGTAGCGTCGAACGCGACGACATGCGGTAGGTAATGTGAAAAGTTTATGCTTATTCTTGTGGTAAATATAAATATTGGTCATTATGTAAACTGTAACCTCCACTTAAAATTAACCACACACATTCAACATTTTAATAGCCAAATTGACACGACATGAAATTGCATTTTAGTTAATTATGTGTGCATACATAATATGGTAAATAGGTACCTCATTTGATTTCAAGTAGGTACTATTTCTATTGTATTACAAACATTATTATGAATGTCATTTGAAAGTAAATGAAAATTATAAAACATACCATCACGCCTGTCGTCCCTGAAAGGTTAGGCAGAGGTGTAGGTACCTACTAATGTACACCCGCGTTTAGTCGGTATGTTTTAGGTCCCATGTAATAGTGGACTTCCAATAGAACACACTGTTCGATTTAGGAATCGAACCCACGACCTCTGGCTCAACAATCGCACTTACCACCACTAGACCAACGAGTCAGGTTTAAATGAAGATAATATAACTGTCCCTCTGCTAGGCACGGGTCTCCAATCTTTTCATACAGCTAACAACCTGACACGTTTTTTTATATTCATCAAGATACTCACAGTAATACCAGGGCTGACCACATTAACACGAACACCCTTCGGAGCCAACTCATAAGCGATCAGCCGACTGAACTGGTCGAGGGCAGCCTGCAATAAAAACAACAACAAATCATAATGTAGACAGCTTCCACCCGCGGCATTACCCACATGCTATACATATAGAAAAAGTAGCCTAAGTGTAAATCCAGGTAATAAACTACCAGTATGCGAAATTCTATACAAATCTTTAAAGCGGTTTTTGCGTGAAAGAGTAACAAACATCCACATATACATCAATATTAACTTTCGCGTAATATTAGTGAGATACCTACTTACCTACACAAACCATTGTGAATTATTGCTCTCTGAGAAGTCTGAGATTAAATGTAGGACCAAGGTTATTTCAGAATGAACGATTACAAAGTGATTAGGTGTCATTCTGTTACCGTCCATTTAAATAACAAGTTTCCGTTGAAATAACCTTGTAACTGTAGGTAATATCCAATGATATAAAAAACTATAGATACCCGCTCTCTAATATGGCAACAAGAAATCAAGGCAATTGCCGGGATTGCGCTTAGTGACGCACCAACCAGCGTTGCGAGGGTACGTCCCGAAAAAATAATTCGTGCTTAATAGTTTTATACTTCCTGAGAACAAGATGCCTTCATATGTTTAGAAATTATACTACAACAGTGAAAGATAAAAATGTGTCTTTCCCTTTCTTTGCACAAATTAGTCGCTGTCGCCATTTTGCATAGCCGTAATGTTCGTGCATGACGCGTCTATATAATAATATGTCATTGGTAATATCTAAATAATAAATAGACACTCTATGTGTTATACTTTCTTTTAATTAATATAAATATGTATGTATGTGTTAGTTAATATACTCTTTGATTGAATATTAAAAAAACGCAGTCCGCAATAAACATAACACAATTTTGAGGTGATAAGTACCGTGATACGGTGGCTGGTGTCAGTTATAGTATATGGTACTCAGAATTAGTAGATTGTAGGTATATTGACACTGACTGTACCTACAGCAAACTTACATACCTACACAATTATGTAATTATATTTATTCTAATGGAAACGGTACAGGTCGCTGGAATCCGCTGGATGCGGGTTGCCCAGGACCGGTCGTGTTGAAAATTCTTAGGGGCGGTTTATGTCCAGCAGTGGACCTCATCTAGCTGATGATGAAGATTCTAATGGAAAAACAGACACTTCAACAAAAAAGCGTAGGTAAATAATATTAGCCTACCTTTGAAATGCTGTACGTCAAGTTGCCAGTGGTGACCATGGACGCCACGATGCTGGACACGTTGACGATGTTCCCCTTGGACTCTATCAGCGCCGGCACCAGCAGACGGGTCAGGTTGAACACCCCCCGGATGTTCACGTTGAACACGCGGTCGAAACTTTCCATGTCGCATTTCTCGATGGTGGCTCTAGCGCCCACTGCGGCATTGTTCACTAGGACGTCGAGTCTGTCAAGAGAATTATGGTAGGTAACATATGGTAAGTTGATATAACAGCATTAGCACTGTATACGGGGCTTTACGCTGGTTAGGCAGAGAAGTACTGATCATACACCCAGAGAGAGAGAGAGATTGATCGGATGGAAAACCAACTCGACTCGATAGTAGAAATTAAAAAAAAGCTCAATCACACTTTGCTTGCACATTCAATCGAACTAGAACCACAGTCATGCTTGGTAACATTCGATCAAAGAGGCTGTATTGTAGAGAGTTTTTACGATTCGTTTAACGGATTTTTCGGCATTTTCAGGTACAACTGCAGGTAACTAGTGTAACTTTATGTGTATGAATGCACAGAGGATGCAAATCGGGGTACAAGGTAGATTAGATTAATTTAATATCAAAAAAGCATTTTCTAATTCAGAAAATTGTATCTGCTAACCTTTTATCAGTTTTGAAATGCAAATATTAAACAAATGTAGCGAAGTTGGGTCAAAGCTAACAAACAGAACAAACATCAATATCATGTTTTATGGCCAGTGTTGAATTATAATATTAGAGCTTTAGACGTTGTAACACTACACCACTTCCTCGTCAGGGTCGGGCAAGCGGTTCAAGATCGACGATCGTCACTTAACACTCACGTAATTTTATTATTTTCTTGTCCAGTAATCACAAAAGACATGTTAATTTGTGTAACATTATATTTTTATATAAATTATGAAAGTGAATGCTTCCGCAAGCTGCATTATCCGCATGTTATTTTGGTAACTTATGCTGGGGTAACTATTAGTAACATTACTCGTAAAGTGCTATTAACTTTTGCCTGCAAAAGAGCAAAATAAACTGACTTCTTCTCTTACTCTTTCTCTGTCCATGCGGTCAGGCTGTGGAATAGTCTCCCGCCTAATATACAAAGCTGTGGTTCCATAACCTTATTTAAGAAAAAAGTGAAACAACACTACCTCTCCTCTTTGTCCTAGCCATTTGTAAATTTATGTATGTATATTATTATATAATATAGTATATATGTATCTATGTATATGTGTAGCTATAGTCTATGTAAGTTTATTCACCTACACACACTCATGTTTCTCTTTTATACTGTCTCCTCTCTCAGGCCTACTGGAAGAGATTTCTGTAGAAATAAGTAGTGCCTTTGTACATTGTTTATATATTTTTTAACTGTCCTTTGTATTTTGTGTGTTTGTACAAAAAAAAAAAAAAAAAAAAACTTTCAAATTTATAATAGTAAAATAAGGTCAGGTTTTAGTTAAAGTTATTTATTGTCCCTTATATCTTCCTTATATCTTCTTCTTATTGTTGAATCTCTTCGCAAACTCAAAATGTCACAACAGCACAAGACTTTCCCCTTTCTTTCCTCGAGTCCATTGGTTTCAAAGTCAAGGCCTTGAACTCAGCGTAAAGATATAAATATAAGTAAATAACATTAGTTAATATTTGTCATCTCACCGTGTAAATTTGCTCGACTTATCTTTGTGTACTAACTATCCTACACCTATCTAAGTAGATAGTGTACTGTGAATAACACATGACTCATGAGTCTTTCTACGTTGTTCGGCTGAAACCTCTCCCATTGCACACAATTAATAGAACGATCCTTAGCCTCTCAATTTCAAAAGTATTCATAACTGGAATGTATAAGCGTAAACTGGGTAAAATTCCTGGGTTTAAGGCTTCCAGATAGGTAGGGACTTGTTCCTTTGGCAGTAAGAGAGAGAAGACCTAATATGTTCCGTGCAAGCTACGGAGAATTATTTACTTAGTATAGTATATTACTGGTAATGTCCACATAATTCCAAAACTTCAGATGTACTTAGGTATGATAACAGATTTTGAGTTCGACAGCAAATCACGCACCAGTGATTGTGCAAAGTAATGTGTGCATCTGTTACAAATAGTGCTGAAACGGTGATGGAGAATATTGCGAAGAAACATGCATCCAAATGCCTGACATATTTTTGCCATGTCGGGAAATATCAACCCCCATTTGTCTTGCATCCCTCTCTACCTAATGATAGGTTACTCTTGCCTATCTTTGGTAGAATAAATGGACTGATGATTGCAAGTCAAAAACGAATACTAGACACCCCACTTTCCTACCATGAACTCACTCTCCGCTTCTCACTAACATCGCGTGCCTCTTTGTCCTTGCAGTTTGTCGTGTTTCTGTTGTCAGGTAAACAAGCTTACGACAACCGATACACACATTTGCACGTGAACAGACGTCATGTTGCTTACATGGCGGAGATATCAGTATAGAGCATTTTAGATCTATTTGTGCTTAAAGGCTTACCTTTTAAAGTGTTCCAGAGTCTGTTGAGCCGTTTTCTCAACGCCTTCGTCAGTGCCAAGTTCAGCGACGATGATTAACGGCTTCACACCTCGCTCCTTTTCGCATACATCCGCGACTTCTTGCAGATTTGCCTGGTTTCTCCCCACGAGTGCCAATTTCGCGCCATATTTCGCGAACAAAATGGCGGTCGACTTGCCTATCCCTGCACTAGCGCCTGTGACTAGCACGACTTTGTTACTGAAGTCCATTTTGTTTTTTACGTGAGGTCGACTGGGTTTATTTGCTTAGGCGACCACTATTAATATAATTTTGTTAATGTATGCATTGTTTGTTTAGGGTTCCCGACGATAGAGCTCAAAAACGACACATTTAATGAGACGAGAGTGTTTACCTATCTGTTAGTCCGTCTGTTTATTATATGTCCTGTTAGAAATACGTTATTAGTGAACATATATTAAGATAGAATGTCGCTAACATAGTAAACTTAGTGTACAGGAAATAAAACTAAGTAGCCTTTTTTACAGTCACAGTGATCACTGTACTTAATGAAAGCTTGAGGTTTTGCTGTGAATCCTACACGTCTTCTTGGATGATGTCCTCCAAACCGTTAAAAAAGAATAAAATTCTTGAAAATACAACTAAATATTTTTATCCCTATATAAAATAACAATATGGTAAGGAACCCATGAACCGGTGCGCCATCCATCTTGACAACCTGAAATTATTTTTATAAAACCAGTAAAGCATTTAAATAAAGTTGTTAACCTTTTAAATAGTTTGATAGTTAGTTGCGGGACCTTTAATGGATTATAGCAAAAAATAATCGATAAAGAAACATTTTAGGAACAATTTATTTGGAGATTCGGTATGTAGATTTTTCATTTATGCACCTACCACTTAATATTTAGATGCGCGATATTTATTTCCTTTTTTTGATCTGATTTCTTAATATCGTAACTAATGGATTGTTTGAGGACATTTTGTATACTATCGTATCAATTTCTTTGGCATTGCCAACTAATTAAAACGAATATTCGAGATGATATACATGTACATATTTAATCCTGATCATCCTAAGATTGTAGTTGTCATTTCACGACTAACCAGCCAAACAAGGTTGTGGTTTATTATGAATGAACATATTTACAGATTGCCGCCAGTAGGCTAGGTATTCAAATTTTGCCGCCACTATTGACGTTTGCAATTCAATTCACAATGATATTAATTACATATTTCTTTATCAATGACATTACAACTTTATGAGTACTCTTAAAATCTTAAATTTGGCACCCCGTAAAATTTGCCGCCCTAGGCTACAGCCTACTCACTCTGCCAGTAAATCCACCACTGGGTACCTGTCATATTAGATAAGAACTTGATGACAGCGCTATCTATTGATAGCTTTACGAAATATTTTCTCGATTCGCCGGAGAGGACATAAAAGTTGCTTAAAAGTTCACACTAGTGACACTAGAACGCGCTTTACCTACTCAAAGTGTCTGGAAATTCGAATATTCGTAGATGTCATGTATCTGTTAGATAATATAATTACATATTTTACACAAAATAAGACTTGTAACAATTTTAGTCTCATATAAAATTATAGCATATTTAATATATTTTTAAAAACCCTGATTTCTCTCTAAACGCGTGGTTTCTCTTGATGTATTAGATCTCTTGCATTAGTCAGTATAATTACACGAACAAATTGTGGGTGAATGTTAGGTACTGTATTATCGGGGTAGATAACTCTATATATTTATTATACTACATTATTCCACTGCTACGGCATCTACATTTACTTTATTAACTTTTTAACGCCATCTATTGGTCGTAATTACACAATCTCTATGTTACGTCATTATCTACTCGACGATAGATGTCACTGTTCCAACTAGTTATACTCTTCGTCGTTAGATGTCAGTGCAAGTAACTTTTAAGTTCTGAGATGGCAATTCATTTTGCAATATTGAGTGCGTTTCTTATGTGAATATTATTTGATGTAATTAAAGACCATTATTTAAAAACGGAGTTATGTATTTCGTATATTTGAGTTTTCTTTTCATATCATTACGCTTGTTGAATATCAGTTAGGGTTGTGCAGACAAGTACCTCTACCTATCTGTTAATTAGTGTTAATGTAACAAACTATTGCAGTATCTTTAAGACCGTATTCTGATCAATCCCAATCGGGCTCAAATCTATACTCACTGTTTTTTATTTAGAAAAATTAGCAGCAGCTGATATTTTCATAGAAAAAGCGAATGAAGCTTTTTTATGGCCTGGAAAATCAATCCAGTATCTTTCACTTAGGAGTCACAGTTATAATTTAGTTGAACAGCTTATTAAAGACAATTATTTAATACGCGGTTTTACTTTTAATAAGGTTTAAAAAGTATAAAAAAATGCAAAACCGACAGCATATAATTCTTATAACCCAATATTGACAAAATTAAAATTAATTAATTTACCTAATATTAAAATGAAAGGACTTAAAACCTATTCATATAGGTTGTGTTACTACTCATAATCATAGAACAGTCTGCCTTGCGAGTATTCTAAATTAAATTATGAACCATTAAAAATCTAAAAATTAAGTTTTGTACTTCATATTTAAACAAAAGTACTTATTTGAAACCAAATTTTTACAATGTCGAAATAACGAGCGTAGGTAAAGGTTATTATTATGCGCTGAGTCAATCTTTGCTAAAGGATATCAGGAACATAGGTGCTTTATTTTAAAACATAATCGTTTTAAAATAAAGTATGTATACCTATGTATTTAGCAATAACAATAAAAAAAATTGAACAAAATGATAAATACTTATCAATGTAAAAATATTGTTACACATTCGCTTTTAAAATGTACCTATGTACTTACGGAGAAGTTTCTTCTTCCGATTGCGTAAAATAAAAACCAGTAGGTACACGCACACATCCACACACAGTACACAACACACTGCTCATGCACAGACACACACACGTGCAAGGGTACTATTTGTTTTATAATTTAAGTAGAGATTGCGCAATTTTTTACTTATCTGTGTGATATTAATTATATTATGACATTGGAAAGTGCTAGTAAATGAAGTACAGGAAATCCTTTGGCCACTCCCAACAGTACCTAGTTAAGCATAAGAAGATAGGTATTTTTCAAGACGTTTTTTGAACCAACGGACAGAGTATTTGGAAACTATATGGCTTCTGAATTGCTTGCCCTAATATCATCCATTTCTTCATCTTGAATGAGTCCAATGTTGGTGTTGGTTATTGAAAATGTATTTCATATTTTATCGGCTGGGCTGAGCTGGGCACGGCTCTCCTCTCATTTGAGAGGGATTAGGTGGTAAAGCACGGTGATGATTTTCTTCACCGTTTGAGAATGTGATAAACACGCACAAAAGTTCCGAAAAGTCAGTGGTGGATTTGAAATCGAGACCAATTACTGAAATGTCAAAATTTCAGTCTACTGGTCACACCACTAGGCTACCACAGCACTACATTTTATAGATAATTTATAATACAACATTTTATAATAAGGAAATATCCTTTATCCTAGTTAAATGTGTCAACAGTAAATGTAAACACCTTGCACCCTTCTATCTAAATTACATTACTCAAAGAATATGCACAAAATTATATTGTAACAAAGAGTACAAAGACGGATGTCAACAAGTCATTCAGATTATTCCACGTCACTGGATTTCTGAATAAAATGCCACTTTCAAGCGTGGGAATAGGATTGAAGTTGTCAAGTGTCCTTCTAAAGGTGTCGCCGATGCTTGGTCCAGTGATTATTGTGAGAAAAGTAATGTGCATTATTAGGAAGCAAATAGTACAGAAGAATAAATATCTTCCAAGTTCAGTGAAGAGTTTTTTTTTATAAAACGATGTGTTGACTTGTACACCTGTCACTGTGATAGCTGTATTGATATGTAATCTATAACATAAAAAAATAACCCGTATATTATGACACAGCGCCATCTAGTTCCGATCTAAGCATAGAGGCTTGTTTACGGATGCTAGAAGGTTGATATACTACACACAGAATTATTTTTTTGTAAATAAACACTTATTATACATAGATACATCCATGACTCGGATACAAATGTTAATGCTCCTCACAGAAACATTTGTCCCTACTGGGATTCAAACCCGGACGGGACCCGAACTAATCAGGTCGTCAAATTATATATTTCTATACTAATAAAAAAAATTGAAGTGTCTGTTGGTAATTTCGAAGTCGCGGGAATCAGGTAGTATTGCTAAAAAATCTTAAATAGCAGTATTAGATTATCAGAATCTCCCTTTATTGCAGATAGTAATAATAATCTTACTATGCAATATCAAACATCTACAAATATTTAGATACAGATAAAACTATTTTTTAACATTATTAACCGGTTTGTATTATTTTAAAAGCAAATTTAAATGTTGATTTTAATAACTAAACTGTTTGATTAATAATAATAATTTGCTACTTGATACTAGATGGCGCCACCAAACATGAACAAATGTAAAGATGAATTTTTTTTACCACTACTGTGGTAAGCTAGCTAGCTTATGGTCGGCTTGATGGTGAGCAGTTTGTCTATGGACGTTTCCAACACCAGAGGTGTTGGTCTTACGGTGCCAATCCTGTAGAAACCTTTCATTCCCTTTTTTTAAGAACCCCAGAAAATAGAGAACGTTTTAGGTTTCTTAAAATAGGGGAGTTACTTCACTCCCTTGTATATAAGATACACTTTGCCTTACTCTTTTTTGTTTTCTGGAAGGGGAAATATAGCAGGCAGTAGATATTTTTAATAAACATCCTAGATGTTAGAGATCGATAGATAAAATATGCTTTATTGTACACTATGATATTAAATCATTTAATAAATAATTATTTATGAAATGAGGGTACAATGGCGGTCTTATTGCTAAAAAGCAATTTCTTTCAGACAACCTATCTTTAATATGTTTAGCAATATAAACCTAAGAGATGCCATGAACTATAATCAAAACAAATCTACATATTATGTAAGTAGGTTTATCATAACATCGTTGGTTTTTAAGCCATCAAAAAATCCAGGAACTTGGTAGCTTGGAAAACATCAGAGCTGTCAATGAGGACGGGTGTTGCCGTGTAATACAATATGGCTACAGATTGGGCTGTTGTTTTCATAGCTATGTTTTGCCTTTTATTTCAATACAGCTCCCGTTACTTCACAAACATGTTCTAATAACGAATGTATCAGTTACTGTTGATACTAGTAAACCAGATGAAAAGGAACACACGTTGGTTCCTCAGAGATTCTCTACTTCACTTTGTAACATCAAAATGTTTAAAATTATTAATTTAATTAGAATTATGCGGATAAGACCTTTTTTGAGACGGTTTATTTTAATACCCACGTACTGGAAGACGAAGCGTGGGCAGGCCCTCGGCTGACTGGGCTGACCGGTGGACGGACGAGCTGGTGAAGGTCACTGGAATCCACTGGATGCGGGCGGCGTATGAGTGGTCGTCGTGGCGATCCTTGGGGGAGACCTATGTCAAGCCAAACCTGGATTCCTGTACAAATTTCTCGACCGCGCGTGAAGTCTCCCAACCAGCATTTGGTCAGCGTTGTGTACTGAAACCTATACCTAGTCATTCTTAGAAAAGACCCGCGCCCAGCCATAGAACAGTAAAAAGATTAATGATTGACGTTGACACTTCTTCTTACCTCCACAGATCTATGTTTATTTCAACATCAAGTAAATCACAACCATAAGTCTCTAATGTTCAATCCTAAGCACAAACATGCGTAATAACATATCAGATGAATAGCTTTAACAAACAATGATGTGCCGCTGTAACTCAACCCCGCGCCGGCCGGCGGACTCTCAAAGACATTAGGTAGGTACGTTTTTCTGCTTTTTTATAAAAGAAAGATACCGAATCCTTAATTATACTCCAATCATTTAGACATCACAGTCTGCGGGGTTAGTTGTGACAGGTGAGGCTCGATGGGATCAACTGATTGATTTATTAATAATTTTCGTGTTTTGAAGCCCTGAGACATTTAAGTTTATTGAGTTAAGTATTGAAACGGTTGTCTTTAACCCGTTAATGACAAAATAATTTCTGGTTATTTTAAGTGCAATATTACATGCAATTGCTACTGATTTTCTAAACTTACGCGAATATTAAACATTGAAATGAAACGATATTTTATCTAAATGATGACGCGTAAGGGCATAGACTAGGCTCTATAGTTTATAATATAGAGTCTATCATATAGACTATGTACAACGACAAACGTAAATACATCTTTGGTGAATACGCTGGAAATTTAGAAATCATTGAAGAAATATACAATGGTTTTGTTTGTTTTATGAAGATGTAACTAATTTACACCGTGCCATATACGAAAAATATGGACTTAAATTTTATTATTACCCGTAGCATTGTATATCTATTGCAACTCGCTGTTACATCATAGTTTAAGAGTTGTTACACTAGAATATGCGTGTAAGTAACGACCAAGCGCAATATTTATCTCTCAAATCAGATTGTTATCAATAAACAAGTTCAACTATTGCATCAAAATCTTGATTTTTTAATAATCTTTAATACAAACCAGAAGCAATTTCCTGTGGATTCTCTATCCGCTATATACGCAACCTGACTCAACAAAGTAAACAAAAGAAATATACTATTTGTTAACAACATAGCGCAGCAGTGAAAGGGTTGTCGGTGTGTGTGCACAAGGCGGGGTGGGCGTGGCCACGCGGCGGCGCTTTTGATCGCGACCTAACCCCCCGCCTACGACAGCGCGTCGGAAACGCATCGAGTTACTATTTCCTCGACGGGTTTCAATACACTTTGTATTGGATTTTTTGAATTTCAAACCAAACGTCAGGCTTAATTATATAAAGAATTAAGGAATGCTTTTATTGTAGGTAAATAAAAGATGAATCAAATGGCGCGATGGCGGGCGTCTGTTTGCCTGCAAGAGGGATGCGAACATAAATATTTTACTGGAATTAAGTTCACTTTGTTCTTGGCCATTGACTATTAAGCTAAGGTTTCAGATATGTGTTATAAAGATAATATTGCCTGCGCTGTACAATCTTGTTACACATTTTTAAAATCCACAGTAGCTCTGCGATCAGCTTCCTCAAATCTGATGCGATTCCCGCTCTGAGCATCGCTGCAGTTACTTACGATGTTCCTAGCCTTGACAATTATATATTTAAAACAACGGTACGCACTTACAGGAAAAAAAATATTACAGAGAGAAATGATTAATGAGGAAAGGTCTAAATAATAATCGTGTTAATTTTTATTTTATCTAAGGTTAGGCTCCTTCTACCTCACTTAATAACCTGGAAAGTTTGGCGGCGATAGCGGCGTTTATAAAAATAATTACAGTTCTTTTTATTTTCGACATATCATTCCAAAGCGAGAAACTAATGACACCAAAAGTAATTTTAATTTTTCTCGCAACAAAATAACAATTTTAATAACTTAAAAAGTCGTTGCCTGTTTAAAAATAAACACATTTACACGGGTGACATGTAATATGCGCGCGCGCAGCTTCATGTGCGCTTATTTATTCGTTTTGCAATCATCTCGGCTCAGCACGGTGCCTGCAATGATCGCAAAGCCTTTTAACGTTTCCTCAACTAAAAACACACCGTATTTTCTTGTTAATATATTTGAAAATCGCTTGTTAGATATCTTAATGCCAACCTTAACCCTTCCGATATAAGAGATTGTGTTCTATTTTTTTCGTCAAAGAGTTGGTTTTCGTTTGTTAAAGTTTTTGTGAGGAAGCAAGGGTGCGAAGCGGGTTCCGTCAAAATAAATTGTCCCCGATATATCCCGGCGCGTATATCACGCCGCATTTACACCTCGGTAGGGTTAGCGTATACTTGAGGTGGCCATTATGTGTGTGATTTGATATTTGATTCGGATATTATGCGTCAGGGGGTCGGGGACGCGAGATGAATAGGTGTTGCGTTGACGGTAATTTGTGGACATTCTGACAAATGTTATAATTCGTACGGGAGCCATGTTGAAAGTTCCTTCAAGTCAAGTTTGAAACGGAACGAAAGTTCAATCGACGTATTATCACAATGAAGTTATGCAATAGATTACGAATCAAGAAGTCAGTCGGTACCTAAAAAAAACAAATACTAAACATTGAAATAAAACAATTTGCACGGATTATGATTTTTGAAACTAAAAGAATCGATGAACTATAATAAGTACACCTACAACATCGTTGTTTGTAACAAACTTCATAAAATACAGATTGTCATCATCTCCATATGCGCTGTTCGTTATCTCATAAGCGGCGTATCAAAAGAGATTACTGGCCACATAAATATGGCGGCGGAGATTATTATAATTTGTATTATAACATTAAAATAATATCATCGGCCGGCCGTCGCCCGCATAATAGATTTATCTGAGGCTCCGAGCCCGTACATCAACAACGAGCGAACACTGTGAACTGTGGATGCCATGAAATGTAAATTATCTATTTTGTCTCATTTATATAACATCCTTAAAAGCTATGATGTGCTAGCCTAGCGGTGTGAGCAATAGACTGTAAAGTTTAAAGTCTTGAATTCAATCTATAGCTTAAGCTCTCTAGATACCTCGCGAATTTACCTGCGTATTTATCAAAATTATGCTCAAACGGTGAAGGAAAATATTGTGAGGAACGTTGGAAACGGTAGCGTAAGTCTGCTTACCCGCAATAGACAACCGTCGTGATTATCGTCGTCTATATCCCAAACTATCTTATTATGAGATGAGACCCGTTCCCAGCAGTGTTGTTGGTGTGTTGTTTGCTGAAGATATAATATCTAGTAATCTATGTTTATATGATAGTGTGACATTAGCTAATAATTTTGAAAGTAAATAAATATGGTCAATCTGCAGGAAGGAAATGTTGAATGGTCTGCTAGAGCTATGGACTATAGATCATGGTACAGGTAGAAATGTATAAAGAAAAAATACGCCAATAACTTTCTAATATGTTGAACACTTTAGATATAATCAGTTCATTACTTGTTGCAAATCGTTTTACTTACAGTCTAATATGTTGCATTCAATCAGGTTTTTATATCTCGTATTTATTTATTTTTAATCTATGGTTTAGGTGCCTATAAAAGGAAGCCAGTAACTTCAAACAAAATGATGTGAAATATTAGAATAAACTAGTATTTATGAACTACCGACCAATACATAGAGAAAATGAGAAGTTGAAAACCATTATGAATTGACAGAATATGAAAGATTCTTTGAAAGTCAAATTCTTTGCCTTTAGGCGGACATGGAGAATATAATTTACATCAGGTGCCTATCATCTTACCAAATAAAATAACTTAATTTTAAACTATATTTCTTTAAGTTTTAGCCTACATCAAAATTTGAAATAATGTCATAGGTAGGTATTAGAAGGTTAGACAATGTTTTCTTTGGTATTGCTTTCATATTTAAATCTCTAAAATAGCTTCATTATACTCAAATGGGAACATATGGGAATATTTTGTCAGTTACTATTTTGATATTCATTTACACCCCAGTAGCTGCCTTCCACATCATAATATGTCAAATATGTTTTCTTCAAATCAACGCAAACTAAACATATAATAACTAACTACTGAAGCAGTATAACCAAGTCATTAGTTGGCCCAACTTAAAAAACGAGGTCAATATTCTTTATAGCAATTAATTTAATTGTTCCACGTCATATCAGTTTGATTAAAAACAAAAAGCAAACCCGTATTTGACTTCCATTTCCATTTTAAAAAAAAATTGTTTTATTTTTTTTTAAACTCACCGATTACGTCGAAATGTCAGAATTGGCGCGCATTTGTTGACCGCGCGCGCTGTTAGGAATAAGGATGCGTTCAGAAATAACAGCACAATAAGCGCGTTCGAATCACGCTGCGTGCGCTGTAAAGGTTACCTCTCTGCCTGCAGTGGGTGGTATATTGTTTTATGAGCAGCATTACACGCTTCTTTCTGCTTTGTCCTGAGTTTTACGAGGGACAATGACGGGACAAATCGTAAGAATTCAACTCTGTTGTCAGATCGCTTGATAGAGTGCCGTAATCTTTCTTCCTGTCACATATTTGTGTGTCTTTGTTTGTTGCACACATGATTGCCATATCACTGGCTATCATAAACCATTGTCTAGATTAACATTTGAAAAAAGTTACCATGGATTTGACTAAAAGGGGACTATAACCTGTCTATAATAATATTGTATTGATACCAACGAAAAGTTTAAATCGTAATAATTTAAAAACGAATCTAGTGGTGTCAAGCGCTCTCCACATTCAATTTTTTAAATAGCGGTGTGATCTACTTGACCATATATTATTAAAATAAATTGAAACGATATTTTCCGCGCTATTCATCAAATATTTTTATAGTGGCCAACATAATTATGAAATGTTGCAAATTAAAAAAATAATATTTTTATAATAATGAACAGATTATGTAAATTCACCCATTCAATATATGTAGATTCATAAATCACATGGGTTTAATTCAAGTTTTGGCTATTAAATAACATTAATAGATAATCAAAAGTTTTTTGTGTCTGATTGAGACGTTACAAATGACATACGGCCTAAATATAATTAATGAAATGGCTGTCCGTTTTCAAAATATTAACAAGTTTTTATACGCGTGGGAGTGACAAATGGCCCATAATGTCGTTATTCGTAATATTGTTTCGATACTTAGCAATTGATTGTGGTTGCGAAATGTTGTCACTGCCGAGAGCTATATGGTGACAATTAAGATTAGATTGAATACGAAATGTCCGGGTAGTTGATTGATCCGTTGTTGAGTAAATAATTCATTGTAAGTAGGGTCATATTGGCGTTATTATTTAGCATTCTATAATAAGCTTGTTTGGTTTCAGGGATTTTGTTTTACATTGAACCTTATACACAAACTAGATAATAGTTATTACATGCATTAGGTTTACTTTTAAATCTTCTGTCTCTGGCACTAATATGTACCTATATTTTGCTTAAAACTTAAGTTTGTTAAATGTAAACTACGAGTCATTACTCATTTAACTGTTATTTATTATAAATTATCAAAACTATAAAATAACTTGACTTTTTATTCATAACCTCTAAGGTCTTCTTAATTACCAAACAAACAAAAAAATCGATGAGCCATAAACTAAAAATAAATCCTTACATCACTATGTCAACATCTAATGATATTCCATTTTCAAAATAACAACAACAGTTGTACAGTGACATAAATTACGGCCAGTATTTTCGTTTAGTCGTCCGTTTCCTTGAATTTGTCGACATTGTCGTGCGTTTTGTCGCACGTTCCATTGTTTTTAGTAGCCCGCTGGTCGGCGTATTGTGACAGAGTATTTGTTTAAGTAGTGCTGTGTCGTCATCCATCACTCGTGGTGGGTGCTACTGCGCGGTTGCAGTCCTCCTGGCCTTGGACTGTGCCGTTATTCGAAGAGGTTCTCTCTATATAGGGGCTGTTTTGTATTGGATTGTCAGATGCAAATTGAAAAGTAGTGATTTTCATAGAAAAGTACTTAGATTTATACGCAACATTAAAACACTGTGACAAAAAAGAAATTTATTATTGATTTTATCCCTAAGATATTGTAACCTTAATATGTGGAATGGCGATAAGTTTTACTTTAAAATATTATATTTCTGCGTATATCCACGAAGGATAAAGTCCACACTATGCCGTTATGTTTAGGTCCCTTGTAATGATGATGAGCCTAACCTTGTTGTTATTAATTGGGCATACATTATGACGTCCTGTGGCTACCTGGTATCGTGCTTAGTACACTTACGCTAAGCCAGGACTGCTAAGGAGACCGATGAAGCACTCACTGGTTTGGCATTCAGCCAAAAATAGTGAAAACACACACACACACACACGCCTTATCTACAACCTATACTACAAAAATAAATACTAAAATAAAATTCTACAAAATTAGCAAAACCACCCCCCTGTACATATATCTCACGTCATTATTTCCAATCAATTGTTTGACGTGGTTGCATTGTCCACACAGTGGCCCTCAATGGCGTCCTAATGCTCGTTTATCATTGTTTAGCGCTAGAACAATGTGCCAACTGTATGGCCAGAGAGGCTCAATGGGATATTGCCTTTGCTTATTCCACGAACGAAAGTTTGACGGATTGATTTTCGATGTGCGCACGATTTGACAGAAAGGTCTGAAAAAAAAAAAAAAAAAAAAAAGTGAAGTGATTTTAATTTGATTGTGAAATAAGTTTTGACTTGCTCAGTAAAGACTATTAAGTGAAGTAAATCAGAAAAAACCTGTATACCTGGTAAGTACCGCCACATCCAAAGATAATAAGTAGGTATAGTTTATGGCTTGTGTCGACATCTGAGACAGAACATATCAACGTATCGCCATGTGGAATGCACAAAGCACCAACTAAGAAATATTAGAAAGAAATTGTACATCATAGTTCTCTGTCAAGAAAACAGAACTTTAGTATAATGGGGAACGTCAAAAATAATTGTAATTTATTATAAATTTCGTAATTCAAATAAAAAATATGTTACACACTCACACACACATGTCTTTCTGTGTCCATGTCTTTTCAACTACGAAATATTTGCCAACATAAATTGCCGTTTCTTTCATAAGAGTTTCAGCGCCATTCTTCAACTTCAGAGTAAGGTAAGGAAGTATTTTAGGACCATTGTTATTTCTCATTTAAACAAATGAATTTAGATTCTCACCAACCTGATAATACCCTCTTTTCTACATTCTAAAAATGTGTAATATATCTACCTCTACACGTAAAATATTTTTATCTATAAATTCTTGCTTATTACATTACATATTAATGGAATCATAAAACTTATTCTTTACAAAAGAACTTTATTTACGTGTAAAACAAAGTTTTGTCCTCTCTCTGATTTATGCTGACCGTAAACGTCCGGTTTTACGGTTAACTTTTATGATTTCATTCTAAACTTTACGGTTTTGTGAGCATTAACTCGAATGGTGCCGACGTGAGAAGATTTTGGAAAAAATATTGATTCTTAAAATCAAGAAATTTTATTTTTATATAGGTAGGTTATATAATAAGGTTTTCGAAATCATATGGCAATAATAAGCTAAAATTGTTGTATACATGTCCAACAAAATAGGACTCAAGTCAGAATCGAAGGCACGTCTCTGAATTTCGAAATCACGTGAGTAGTCATTATTATTATTACTTACGGAAATACTGAAGGAAAACGTCGTGAGGAGACCTGCTTACCAGATGGATTTTCTTCAGGAGATACAAAGTTTAGTATATAAAACCTACCAATTCTGCTCTAGATCAGCACGGGCCAATGATTCTAAAAGGAAACCCGTTTCAGCAGTGGTACAGTGACTTGTTGATGAAATAAAGCTTCTAAATTCTAATACTTAGAAGCTACGTTATCTTAAAATATGCACCAACAGTCGTTGGATGTTTTTTTTCTCCTAAATATCTACCAAACAAATATTTAGAATGCATTCAAAACAATTTCACCAACAAATCTCCCGTAGATTTTGAACATTTCGAACAAAAAATCGGAATCAATGCAACAAAACAATGAGAATTTATTTCACAACCAAAACAAATTAGGAAGAACATTGTGACGAGTAAGTATTGTGCGATTGTGACCATTCAGGGGCTGCCATAAAACTGCAGGGAGACTGCACAGAGACTGCGGGTGAGGCCTGATATACAGCAGTTGTAAAACATGTTCTCAAATGTAATGCGTATAATGTTTACTTTTTTGTTTCAAAGAGAAATTTAAGTTTTGGGGGTTCGTTCGAATTTTGTTTTCGCTTTGACTCCGGCAATTTATTTCTGCTTTAACATTCGTAATAGAACCTAATACCCAGTAATACACCATAGATATCAATGAACTAATTTACATGTTGGGCAATACGAGGTGACACTTAGGTCACTAAGGTAAGTTTTCCATAAATGTCAAGAGTTTAAATTACCAAGTGCCAATTGAATATCAAAGGACGAGTATGTGAGAGTAGGAAGTAAAACACAACAATATGAAATAAAGCAAACAATAAAAACAAAATTAATTCCGATCGTAAATTTTGGACTAAAAGCGTCAAGTTTCAAAACAATGGAACACCCCACGTAAAAACAAAGCTTAAAACTTATTTTTTCTATCAAAAAGTGGCACTGAGTGGTCTAGTTTGGGCCAAAGACTGCAATAAAGTTTACAAACCTCCTTTGTGACGAAACTACTCGAAACAATGCTAGGCAATGTTCGTCACAAATTGTAATGTAAACAAATGTAAAATATCTATAAATTATTTCTGTAAGTCACAAGTTATTTATGGCACAGTAAAAGTTTTAAAGAGTTGAATGAAAATTTCAATGTTTGTAAATATTATGGATATTAAAACGTTTCGTGTATAAACGCCATTTTGTTCGAAACTGTTACTCGCGGGGTGCGTGATGTTATGAGATTTAATTTGTGTATAATCGTCGGTTTGTTTTGTAGAAGTGGTGGCACATTATGGCGTCCAAAATCGGTTATTTTGATTGTCCCAAATTTTTTTAAGCCTATGTTACTCCCGCAGGCAAAACAAATCTAACGACACCCCAAATGTTAAAATCCATCATGCCGTTTCGGCTGAAGGGCGTGCCAAAGAAACAGACATACATACATAGATACACTCGAAAAACATAACCCTCCTTCTGACGGAGTCGGGTAAAAAATATGGCAGTTTACCAATTCCGTTAGTTACATTCATGAGATTATGAACACAATATCTTCTTATAGCTATTTTTTTCTCGCTTGACTTTTATTAAGTCATCTACCTGACACTTAAAGCGTTTTACAAAACGAATAATACATAACATTACTTAAAATAAGATTAGCATACTCACTAGTATAGCCCAAAAAATTAAAGCCTTACAGAATCATCGGCTTTCGCTTACATAATCTCGTTTAATAGAACAGTATTTTACATAAATATACTTGTAATATCTCTCCGGTAGATATATTTTAAACAGCGATACTTATAAATCAATAACCGATGCAAGAGTTATCCGTTAACCGCCTAATGATGTCCGGGTAAATAATTACCGACGTCTCAATTTGTAGCGCAGGGTTGTCCGAAAAATGAAATTGTGTATACCCATAGATACAATAGTGTCCCACTACTGTAAGGTATTAAGGTCTGCATAATTTCTTAAAATTAAGCACACTGTATTTTATTAAATTCAGATTGTAATTCTGAGATAAGTATATAGTGAATCATTCAATAAAACATGAGCATTATGAATTGTCATATTAATAAAACTACGTACTTATTCATTTAAATCAAAGTTACTGTTTACCTTGTTTTAATTAGGTTTACCAACTAAAAAAATTTACTCGTTATGATTGAAGTTTTCACTCCCAATCCTAGTAAGTGATTTTCTCTCTCTTTATATAGAAATCTTAAGTAACACATTCATTTTATTCGATTAAATACATTTTAGATCTAGGGTTTTCGAGACAACCTTACGGTAAGTATGTGATCATGCTGCGCGCGCGCCTAATCACGATCTATTGCCGAGACGGATCGGAACTTTTCGGCTCGCTTCGGCAACATAAATCACAGCCATACGCGAATGTAATGATCAGCTTAAATAAAAAATAATGGTAACACAATATTTATGAGTACAGATAGAATTAGGGACACAATTATCATTTATATTCTGTGTCATGTTTATGGAATTATTTTGTGATAATTGCGTATATTTTTGTTTGGGATTTCTTTAATGTTTTTGGTAGATTTATAAAGAGGACAGAGGTGAAATCTTTTTTTTATTGTAGATACGTTTACACAAATTTCATTTTTTTGCCGTTTTTGCATGGTGTTTTGGAACTGGCTCCTATGCTTCTCAGCATAAATGAGACGCCACCTATTATCATAATAATGATAGAAAATTATACAATAATTCCTCTCCAATAAAAAAATACCCGTGCCCAGCAATGACACAGTAAATGAGGTGAGAGAAAATCAGAGGATATTTTATATCCTTAGCTGTTGACAAACATATAGATACACACTTATGGTCAATGATTGGCTGGCCAAATGAAAGTAAAGTCTATAAAGAGAGCTCTACAATAAGTATATAACTTTACTTGAAAAGTTATGATCTAAAATGATCTTGCATTTTAGATCATAACTTGACGTCAATATAGAATTGACTTTTCAATGTTACTTATAGTTTCGAAAAAGACTGTAAAGTGCAGTGTATGATTAATCTGAACAATGTGTCTTCGTCAGACCTTACGCTACAAAACAATAAAGTACTTTAACATTAAAAACCGTTCATAATAAATGTTTTTAACCACGCATATCACATAGCCCGGGGTACGGCTACTGTGAATATTTTCCTAAATTAAGTTACCCACGTCTCTGCTGGCACCTGTTGACGTATCCTACGGCACGGTGAGGGCTTCTCGCGATAATTGATGAGCATGGGCCTGGTGGACCCCCGCTGGCAGCGGAGGGTCATACTCGTTAAGCGGTTTAAGTGAAGCGAGAAAAGCGGAGAAGCTGACATGTTTGACGTGTAGAGCTTGACTTCATATGTACTAACAATTTAATGAATAAAGTGTAAATCCAGGTCAATTGCTTCATCGTATGCAAAAGAAAGATAAAATCCAAAAGATTAGCATTTATAGAAAAAAGTTTATAGAAAAATAAAATGAAGATACTATAGTATACTTATGGTTTTCTACACAAGTAGTAATTTTGTGTCTTGGAGAACTAAATAACAAATAATATACTTAATACACTATTTACCACCCTTAAAAAGGCAAATACTTGTTCCCAAATGGTGCATGCTTTCATTGGTTTATATTAACTTCTAAATTTACTATAACCCGGTCGCCGCTGTCGGCTGTGTTCTTGCACCCCCGGGCTATTCTCACATACCGCAGGGCGCGTCTTCGCTTGCCAAAATAAAACATTAATATTATAACATTCTAATACAATGAACACCTGCCTTTCAAACAAAAAACGTTGATAATTATAAAAGTGGGATGGATGTCTATGTTGTGGCCGTGTCGTTATTATCCTTAATTAAGATTAGCATAACATTATTTTGTATAATTTCCATTTTATTTGAGTCTTGTACGAAAACTTGCAACATATTGGCTTCAATTTCTCGGATTTTTTACGTACATATTAGACGGTTTATTTATAATGGTATTAATAATGTTTTTTAGCCTACTGGCAACTAAGACAGTTGCTGTAAAAAAAAAATTAAATGCCCAAATGGAATACACATTTATTAATTGTTTTATGCAAAGTTTCACGTAAAACTAAATTAAATGTGACTAACTAAACTAAACTAAAACTAAATGTCAGGATAGTTCTGTCATACTGCAAAAAATAAATTAATGTCTCAGAGATAATTAAATCGCCTTAAGAGACATAGTATCTTGAATCTCCAGGCTAGATAGTATATGAAGGTGTAGATACTTTAATGGAGAAACACTCCACACTGCAACTTTCAGATAATATCAACTGATTGCGGATAGGTAGGACAGGGAAAAGAAAATGTTGTGACAGTAAAACTTTTATTCCAGAAATTTTCTTAACGTACTTACAAGAGAAATTTTGTTTGGTTAGTTATTATGTAGAATTGCTTACTCCGTAACATGTGTGTTAAGATCAGTTTAACAAACACGCACATAACTTTGTTTTATTATTACGACCTGTTAACTAGTAATGTCAGCTGATCCTAGACATATGATACCAAGACCCCATTTTATTGTTATTGCTGAAAACAACAGGCAGTGGCCGCGGGCAAAGGATCTGCCCATACTTTACGATTATTGCTTAATCAACCCGTTTTGCCAATATTTTATGGAAATTGATATTTATGGTCGCATAGACCGTAAACTGCGGTTGAGGGTTAAAGGAATACTGACGTCACGCTGTTATTTTAAAAAAGCTTAGAATATATTAGCTGTTGATGTAAATGTTAAATACAAAAAAGGTGTGGTAGCCTAGCGGTGTTAACGGTGTACTGTAAAGTCATAGGCCTCGAGTTCAATTTCAAGGCTTATGTTAGGTGGTAACTTCGAAAAATCAGCGGTCTTCGAGAAGCCTTAGTATTTATGCTTTTTATTTTTATTAAAAGTTTTACGCTGAAATGGTGAAGACATTGTGAGGAAATCTCGATTCACAATTTTCATTGTGAATCGATATTCACAATTTTCTCGATGGCTTGTGGAGCCATTCGATCATCGCATTCAGCCAAACCGTACTAGGCTAGCCCATGGGGTACACATATTGCATGATTCTTAGTTTTACAGGATAATTCACAGACCTGATCACACGTTGTTGTGGTGAAATTATTCATTGTAATAAAATTATCCTTAATCTCAAGTTGTACCAAATTCAGGGTGCAGTTTTATCAGTATCGGTTCATTAGTTCAGAAGTGAATTACGGACAAACAACGTGACATGATTGTTTATACATAAAGGATAATAATCCTGTCGGTCATAAAACTGTGTAGTCTATGTACACATTGATATGCCATTGTTTTTACAAATTTACATAGCCTTATAAATTTCAACATCATTAATTAGCATATACCATTTATATCAAACGTTGAATAGCACAAATACTTACATGCTAATAACAAAAAAGAAAAAACAAACCAATTATCGTCATCGGAGCGAGCGAGTACAATGTCTAATGACTTACAATACTATTGTATCAGAGGGGTCGGCAGTGAAATTACCGGTACAAAAGACTCGCGGGCTTCACCGCGGGGCGCCTGTTATCGTCCACACAAAGAAAACCCCCTCTAAACACACAATTCCCAACTTTATCCCAAACACAATAAGAGTTACGTGAGTGTATGGTGCATGTATGTAATTTGTATGAAGTCTTTATTACGAAAATATACATTCGTTAACAATTGTAACGCGTTTGTTACTGTTCAGATGGTATCGGGGTCACTTTTGTGCTGGGGTCTCGGCGCGGGGGTACACTCCGTTACCGTACGTCAACAAAGCTGAAATTGTAGCTTTTTTGCTAATTTATCTTCGTTTGTTATTCGTGTTCTTTGGAAACAATATGACTTTCTAATTAAGATTTATCTAAGAAAATTTTCATATTTCATAAATTATTTCGCTGACAGCCTGTATTTATTTTATTTATTCACGATTAACTCATTTGCTGTACACAGTAAGGCATAGGTCTCGTATCTATGGTCAAGGCTTTGCCCACCATGGAGACTGTCAAAAAAACTAAAATATTTTTTTTAACAGCCCTCTACACATTTTGTGCCGGCCATCTTGAACCGATTTTCATCAAACTTACACACACCTCATTTAGGCGTCGGGGATTAAAAACTAGGCTAGAGTTTTATTTGACAGATATCACCCGCCATCGAGAAAATTTCTCAGACCCCAGGCTCAAATGGGGATGAGAAGGTGAACACTTTGAGTTTCCTCAAAGTGTTTACCTTCCCCATTTGAGTAGGTGATAAATACGCATGTCTATACTATTTTTTTTATTATTAATTTCACTAAATTTCATAACATTTATGTATTTTAATATGAATAACAATATAACTCGTTTTTCAACTTCATTTATTGCGTTAGTGGTTAGTTAACACGCAATTCTGTTTTACCCTTAATACATACCGGATGTTGCGGCTTGTTAACTTAGGATTTTAGTGTATGGTATTAGTTTTAAAGATCCACTGATGTGGGAGTAAGTGTAGTGTGTAATTATTATTTACCATTCAAGTAAAACTTGCTTCATAGTAGACCACATCATCAGGTGAGATTGAGGTGTTCACACAGTATATGGAAATTACTTTAATCCCAATGTCCAGAAGAATTATTATTTATATATCATTAAATATTATTGTCAAAAACTCGTCAAATCAAATATGGTAAATATTTAAAAAGATGTTGATACACGAACTGATTCCAAAAAACAATCTGTTAGCTACAGAGTGCAAGTATTAAATGAGTTAAGAGTTCACGTTAAAATAGGTTGAAATCTAGTCGACAGCTGTTATAAATAAAATACCAAAAAAAAAACTACCCACTTAATCCCTAAAGCAAGCAAGTGTTACAAAAATGTGTTCACGAACTCTTGAACTAAAAGGGCACTACAGATTCTGTGTTAAGTCATCAATAAATTAGCACTAACGTGAAGATAAACAAGTGGCCCTTATTTAGTTTTGACAACTGAAGAAATAACTTAAAATATATATCTACTAGATATATATTTTTAGATATTTCTTCAATTGTCTCTAGTGAAAACTTAAAATAAAATATCGTAAGTACTGCGGTAAACGAGTAAAGTCAGTTCCAAACTTTTAGCTGCAGTCTCTTGACTGAGGAGGCATACGCGCTTTCGATCAAGAGGACTGCTCTCCTAATTGATTCCAACATCAATGTTCAAAAGGGAATCAAATCCATATAACCAAAAAGGTTCATGAAATGTAGTCCTTATCACGTGGAGACAAGGCCCTCAACTATCAAAGTGTCAAGTAATAAATGTCAAAAATTAAAACTTTGTACTAAAACTACGGCGACAGTGTAAAATTGATGACACCTATAACGTTTTTAATGGCAATGCACAACTTTCAAAATGTTACGTTCCCACTGTTTTCAAAAAGTTTATTTACACTAGAAAGCTTTGTTTGGTATTTTTTTTATTGTGTTTTTAAAGGTAATAAAAGATTTTACTGTCTTTTATCGGAGGTGACTATCGAGTAATAAATTATTTTGCAATTTTAAGTTTATTACAATTCTTAGATACCTAAATGTGGATAAAGTTTTCAAGTTGTTTGAATCGTAAATCAAAAGTGCATTAGTTAATTATACTATACAGTTTTTGATAATGCTTAAAAGCTCCATATTGGTGGGGCCATCACAACTATAGCCACAAAAGATACCTATGTTTAGTACCTCGTCTGGGTAGATTCTACGGACTCTTTCTGTATTTGCATGTATAATTTTTAAAAAGACGCTGAACTAGTGTTAGGGAGTCTATTTAGAAAATAAGAAGAAATTTGCACTTGACAAAGCGGTAACTAGAGAAAACTAGATAAAAATTGGCACCCTTTTTTTTAGAAAAGTATTGTCTTGCAGCAAGTGTTGAGAAAAAGTTCTATTACATTGCCATCGTCGCTAGTTTGCCCATCTACTTATAATTATGACTAATACTATAAACGGTGATTCATCATCTGAAATGAGGAGATCACAGGTAGGAAATTGATCAAGTGATCAGAGTTTCTTATTCCAACAGCCGTTGTTTACGAAACCTCTCCCGCGGTAAATTCTTGGAGGAGTGCTCATAATCTACATTTAAAGATCGTAATTGACAGCAGACGTCATTCCTCTTGTAACACGTAGTGTGCTAAAGGAGACGACCATTTCTTGTAGTCTAATACCGCATGGGCCATCTCCCGCAAGCTGTCTTACCTTTAACTTTGCTGAACGTAACAAGGTGCTTCATAAAATAATCTCCACGTCTCGATACCATCCCAAACAATTAGAATAAGTATAAATATTTCTGGACATTATGACACAGCGCCATCTAGTTCCGAGCTAAGCACGAGGCTTGTGTTACGGATAGTTGATATACTAAATATAACTATTTTTTTTATAGTTTGTTATTTGCCTCTTTTAGAATAGACCAATTGTGTCCACACCATCCCAAGTCTTGTTCTGGAGGCTTCGAAGCTTGCGATAAAATAAACGGCTCCACGCTACCTCAACAACATAACCTCTAATTGTTTTAGAAGCTGTCCAACTATCTAGAATGGACACATAACATTATTTTACGGCCAATAAAATGTTCATATGGCCTATATGTTTATCGTAGAGTAATTTTAATTGCGGCCCACCGTGTGTTTTATATGCGTTTTATGGCTTTTCCCACTTTTTGTCACGAGATCTATGTTCCATTGGGGAGAATGTGTCGTTAACTCATTATTATCCGGTCATAAGTATATACTGATAATGTTAATTGGGTGATTATAATATTTGAAGGTTCAAGTCGTCAACCCAATAACTATCCCACTGATAAGCAGGAATCTTCTCTTATTTAAGAGGGATTAGGCTATCCACCACGCAAAAAGCTCACACGCTATTGAGAAAATCTTTTACCCATGCAGTTTTCCTCACGATGTTTCGAAAAGTCAGTGGTGCGTGCTATGGGATTGAACTCAAGATCTTTAACCTCACAGTCGTTCAAAAAGTGGCCTACCACAGCTTTACATTAGATGCTTGTGCCTAAATAATACCTAAAGTAGCCACGCCTGCTGTAGCAGGAAAGTGGATGGATACCAGTAGACATTCAAAAGATCATACTCCATCTTGGTGATGGTGAAAATAGTATTTGCATAGGTGGCTGGTACCAATTCACACATACGCTTAAGAAGTGATCAACTAGTCTTAAATCTATTGTCACCAATTTAATGGATAACCCGGTACTGACTAGAATAGTGACAGTTTTGCTGTCACCTCATCAAGCCGAAAATAAAACAATATGTTACCATGGTAACGTCACAGAGTACTGAATAATTGTTTAATTGCTACAGATCTATTTCTATAAAACAAATCGATGTACTAGTATCTGTAGTGTACTAGACATATGTGTTTGTATGTATATACATACCCTCACGCCTTTTTCCCATGGGGGTAGGCAGAAACTACAGAATGTCACGCGCTACGGTCCCTGCATACCACTATTGCCTCGTTCACATTCATACATCTCGTCATGCACGCGCGCCGGTTACGAGTCCTGCGCATTTCTGCATAACATGTTTCCAGATGTAGTAAAATATGTGTAACCTTATCTTAGATAAAAATTAAACTCAATGACCTATGGAATCGAATTAAGGTCCTTACGGTCACCAGTAGTAGTCCCAGGTTCGAATCCTGGGACAAATGTTTGTGTGATGAGCATAAACATTAAAAAAAACATATATGTAGTATTTCAACCAACTAGTATCCGTAACACAAGCCTCGTTGCTTAGCTCGGAACTAGATGGCGCTGCGTGTCATAATGTCCAGGAATAATAAAAAAAAATTGGGGTAGCGAAATCTTTTCGTGTTGATTTTTATTCATGTTTTGTTATCATGATCTCATCTGCCCAACGTGACAAATACCAAATAATTAAGCAATCTGTGAGGAGATCACGCGAGCGTCGCAGCCGGCCGGCGCGTGCGCAGTCACTTCCTCTGATCTTTGACTCAGACAATTGTACGCATCTGCCTTCGCTCCCTCTATGATATAAGATCTTTAAATTGGTCCGATATCTCCCCTCACTCGACAATGTGCTCAAGACACCCGAGAGGGGGGAAGGCCAATTTATCTTGGCCTGGATTCGCCAGGCACTCCGGAGATATGCTTGCGGGTCATATTACCTTATGTCGCTCTACAATTAAGTTGAAAATTGAATGATTCGACAGTAAAGACGTGATAAGAAAATATGTTACTCAATCCTTTATTGTCACAAGGATATGAATTGAAGTGGTTCGCGATCAACTAGGTGTTTCCGCCTCACTGCCTCAGCTGTTCGTAAAGTGTTTGAAGACAACATTCTGTTTAGACATGTTCTGCAAGTGAGCAAACTTTTTGTTGAAATCTCTTCAGGGAAACTGTCACCAACTGACACCACAAACATGGATACATAATTTTTTTTAAGTCAAAACATTTCATCCGTTATGCCCCCTAGGCAAGTCAAATCATATAGAAATAGATTTCGGAAAGTTAAACAATTGGAGGACGAGTATGAGAGTGGGGCCGGTTACAGGAGAGCCTTGTTGCTGAGTAGCGACGATGTTGATAGAATGGCAGTGGAAAGTGCCAAAGCAAAGTTTATCAGTCATCTGGTAAGCAAGCCGATATGCGATGATTACGCTCCGAGAGAGTTTGCGTCGTACTACCGTGGACCTACCTCCTGTTTCGATCCCCCTTACTCAGTGACATCCCATAGAATACCTTTACCGAAAATACAACAAGTGATCCCTGCGTATCCCTCACTCATTCGGACCCCGCGTTGGTGTCCATACCAACGGTTTCCGTCAGAACAAAACTCTGAAACAGATTGTACAAAAACAGATCCCACAATGTCACAAAATTTTAGCTGCAAATGTGACCACTGCACGTCCCCAGGTTGTCCTGGTAATCTTTCGTACAGCAATATGAAGCCACGTAGGTTCAAAGACAACATCATGACTTTTTGCGATCGCTGCACGATGACACTAAAGCACAATGATGCAGCTTGCGGCCGCACACCCATCCCATCGACGCCCAAATGTTCTGACGCATTTGTGCCCTGTGTTTCTTCAATGTATGCCGTGAGAGATTGTAAAAGGAACCCCAAAATCCACGAGATGTACTCTCGTAATGGTCCTCCGGCACCTATTTTGAAGAAGGGTTTACCCGGACCATTGTTTGCCTCTCAATATCCGAAACCTATCTGTAATTTTCCGGATCACGCAGTGCGAGAGATCGAGCCAACGGGGAGCAAGTCTGTAAAATGTTTTTTTAAAAAAGGCGTTGATGGTAATTCCACAAATTTTGAAAGGGAGGTTTCGAGGAAAAATATATACAATGAAGGTATCAGTGATATAGTTACAGATAAAGTGCCTTTTTGTGAGAAAACGAAAGCCCTTCCGCCTCCAGAATGCAGTAAGTCGTCTGTGACCAGCAAATATTATGACTCCGATGAAGGGAACTACATACCTTACTCACACGGGAGCCAGTCTAAATATCACATGAATTGTAAAAAGCTTCCGACAAAACAGTATATTTGCGACGATGGCCCAGATAGCATAAGGAACCATGTAACGATGCCCAGCCGGAAAAATCTCTGCAAGGCCACTAGGCCTTGTAAGCGGTGCAAACACACTACGAGGGCCATCAAACTGCCGAAAAGAGTTCTGACGTCAGAGAGAGTCGTAGACGCCTACGCGGACAAGCACACAAGAAACAAATCACCCTGCAGAAAGAAGTGACTGAAATCAAACAGTTGTTGACCATGTTTTATATTTTTCAAAGTGATTTATTGAGATCGAAATCATGGTTAATTACTTAAACATTTATAATATAACTATAAATCACGATTCTGAATTTTTATTTCGCTGTCTAGCAAAAGGTGTACCAATAGATTCAGCTCTCGTCGGTGGAGCAATCGCCACTGTTGTCTATCTTCTGCTTTCTGTTTGACTTCTTGATACGACTCGATTCCCACTTTTTCCTTCACTTGGTCCACGAAACTTCGTCTAGGTCTACATATACTAAACCAATATTTCCTTTTTGTTATAGCCCATAACCGAAGTTGAGCAAGGGATCGGCTTTGAGCTGGTTTATGGCTTGCCCTCACACGTGACCTAAAACCATAAACCTGAAAAGTGGGCGCTTATTATTACTCCTTTACCCCACTTTTCGGAAATAAGCCGTGATAGTTGTATATTTGATGATTTGAGTTTTTACTGATAAAGTTTGACATACCTACACAAGTCTCCTGCCCGTATTAGATAAAAGAAAGATAAAAGATAAAAGTATTAAAATACCTAATAATAAAAAAATGGTTTAAGAAAAATAATATGCGCTAGGCGATACTAGCGCAAAAATTTGCCTCATCTTCATTGGGCTTAAAGAAATTTTAGATCTCACAAACATTACGTTACTTTCACTTACAATCATATACTCGTATGTAAGTACAGATTTTTCTAAATGAATTTATTTATTAAGTTAGTTATAATATATTCTTCTTTTTATCGTGTCAGTGGCTAAATGTTTGAGTAATAAGCTATATAAAAAAAATAGATTACCTCTAGGGGTTTGTAATATATATAAATTATAGTGTAGCCATATAGGTATATATACTTTCAAAAGGAAGCTGAGGAATCAGCTTCCTTTTGAAAGTGTTAATCTTGTCGAACTCCTTTTAATAATATAATAAATATAATATTTTTCAACATTTTACACACTTTTTTTTTCTTTTTTAATCTTCGGATAGTCTGTTGTACAGTTGCGCTCTTTCATATAATATAGTTTTAGTTATATAGTTTTCTTTCCGTAGTTAACTTGTGACTTAGTTGTAGTTTATGTTTGTTTCTCACCTTGAGATAACTACAATTACTCCACTAGTTTGAGGTAAAGAATGTCCTTGCAAACATAATGAAAGTTCTGGATGAATGTGCCGCCTGTATTGGCATCAGTGCAGCTGTTTATTAAGCCCGGCCAGGGGTCACCAGCTGAGAAAGCACTTGATTCAATAATCTGGTGCAATTGCTGCGCGGACGCTCATGACACTGTGAGGTGCTCAACATTTTTTGTACGAGTCGAACTTTGATATATTTCTTACACTTACGCGAATATTATACATTACAATAAAATCATCGTTTTATTTCCATTTTAGTTATGTTTTCATGCATATAAAATTAATCATAAAGCTGCATATTTTGGCAAGATATTATTATAGAGTATTCTGAACGGGGCTATCTGCTGCTGTATTTTACTAATGGATAATAATCTTATCTACACTAAAGTTTTATGTATCACTGGCAAGTCCCTGGGCTGATAGTTTTAGTATATTAAAACTATCCGTTGTCGTGTTAAACCTTCCCCGAATTTCTTTAACCTAACCTTTCAGATTTGCTAAGCACCATTCTAGTAACAGCATAATATTTCTATAGAGAATGGTTGTTGACCCCTGCGCGGTGGGGTCCGGCACGCGTCGCCCGCGCTTCGCAATCTGCACACAAGCGTATGCTGTTTGTTTGGACCGTCTCCCTCGCGCCGACGCCGACCGACGCCTGTTTTCATTACTTTTTATTTAACTGGCTTATTTACTAGTTGAAACGCATTGTACTTATATTACAAGTGGAGGTAAATTCAGACTGGGATTTGTTTGTGGACGGATGGAAGGCAAAGTTATCTGTCAGTCTGGAGTACTGCGAGAGGTCTGTCTGTTGTAACTCTAAGTATCTCTCTTAGTTAGTGTAATGTGGAATGTCGCTGTAGATACTAATAAAAAGAAAGACAAAATGGAATCGACACCATAGAATGTAGCATTACTATGAGTAGGGTTTATAGGCGAAGAAGGACAATGTCTTTTATCACCATCATATTTGGTGCGGAAGAAATATCATCCAGAAAAGAAATTATTGCCTTAACCAAGAACTCGAGCGTTAGGTCACAGAAAACTCTCACAATTCCAAAGTCACCTAAGTACGTGACTATGTTATTGCCAGCAAGTGGGACCATGAAATTAAATAATATCAATATTCCGCGATATTAACGGAAACCGTAGGTATATTTCGTATTTATCTTTGTCGCCTTTAACGAAGCTTAATACATTTTCCTGCAGAGGTCCTCAGGAAGCACGAAATTAGGAATTTCCCATTCAATGATGCGCCGCCTACCGTTCACCGACCAGTTTTATTAATTTCCGTTAGAATTTTTCGCTTAATTCATCTTTAACATATTTTAATCACCCGAATGTGTATTTTACGAGCCAAAGGTTTTGTTTCGACTATATTTTAAAGGGCTATAAACAATCTGTAGTAAGGTAATACAGTGAAGTCGTAAAATGCCACCACGATAATGTAGACACTGCAGGTGATGGGAGTGTGTGGCTACCCCTGGCTATCAGGTTCTCCCATCAGCATTAATGTTTCTGTATGAAGTATTTTTATTGATAGTATTTTTGTGGGTCTGATAATGAAGTGAACCTTAATCCTCTCTAACCAGAACGATAGGCTACCACCAACCATAACTATAGTAGATATAATAATATAAATAGTTAGGCGGTCAAAACTCAAAGTAAAAAAAATATAATAAGAAAGCCATAGGGTAGTTAGGAATTTAATGTGTTATTAAGTAGGTAAGGTTTGGCTAAAGTGTAGAAAATGTTTACAGCTACTTTTTAAAATTATTAAAATAATAAATGGAGGCTGCTCCATTTATTATTTTAATAATTGAGAGTCGAAGCACGTGTAGCAGTTTCTGTATGTAGTTGCCCATTGGTCGATTTTAATATTAGTTAATTTGTGAAGCCTGTAGCCATTTAGAACTATGTTAGTATTTGGAGGTAGGGCATAGCGAGATTCCTCGCTCCAATTGAGCTGCCCGACTGGGGAAGTACCTCCGCCTTACAGAAGACCGCAGTGAATCAACAATAGTTGTCTTTCTGTGAGTGAGTAAGGTTACCAGAGCTCGTTGGGGAGTGACTATTCTGACAGCATGGGCAGTCCATTTACTGTCAGTTTAGTCATTCCCTATTTTAAGAAACCAAAACGGTTTCTGCAGGGGTGTGCAACGCATTTGCAAGCCTTCAAGTATTGAAAATGTCCATGGGCGGCGGTAATCACTTACCATCAGGTGAGCCGCCTGCTCGTTTTACCCCTTATCTTATCTATCTTATAAAAAATTAAGTAAACCGTGGCTTAATATTTCGAAACGGATCTTTTAATGGAAAAATGATTTTCACACAACACCCGCAAATATTTTAAGGACTTATCCATAACACGATATAGCTGCGATAAAAATCATCCCACTTCGTTTCTTGGTAGTTATACGTTCTAAAAATATTTTTTCACGATTTCATTTTATGTTTCATCTGCGTGATTAGTATCCATGTTAAAATTACAGCTTTCTCGTTGTAAGTTTTTATGATCTAGATTAGGTAAGGAGATTTCCTTGTTAACTACTGAACCCTAATTAATAATAATCATCCGTAACACAATAGAGAAAAGACTTATTTGAATATTGAGAATATGTAGTACAGCCACACCAAATTCAACTCAATTAAAACTAAACAAGTTCATCTAATCATGTAAAACAATTGTGTACAAATTATGGTAACAGTGTGGTCGCGACAATTGCCGCCTGCCGACCCTACATGCGCGGGCGCAGGCGTGAACATAACTGTTATCTGATGAGCTTCGAGCTCCATCAGTTTGTGGTAGGGAGCGATATGCGGGATCGGAATCAGTAATTTAATCATTTTAGGAGAAAATGTTGATTATAACAATTTATATGTTGCGTCTCTTTCACGCCTTTCTTTTGATTTTACTGACAAACAACGTCACACGAAATTCTTATATACAAAACAAATAGTAGTAGTAGTAGTTTTTTTGCTTAGTTTGTTTATATTTTCATTTTTGATAACAGTATGGCGTGTACATAGATAGATCTGTATTACTATAAGAACTGAAACTATATAATATTGAAACGACGTCATTTTCTATATATGTATAGGTTACCTAATTACGTTTTAGTATTTACTGCATTCAAATGTCATTGGAATGAATAAATAAATGATTTTAGTACAACATAGACTACTCTGAATATTTTTACATGTTTCTTTGACCGTCCAAAGGTTAAATAAATAACCTTTAGATTAGTAGGTAGGTTAGCGTAGGTAGCAAAATTAAGTTTATATGTATTTTCGCCTGTACACATTATATTGATAGATTTATCTAGGAATTATTATTGTTTTAAGCTGGTAAACTAAGTGAATTCATTATATGTATAAGTTTTAGAAAATAAGTTTGATTATTAAGTTTGCTTCACAACTGCATTGGGTTGTGCCTATATGTTAATAAATAAGTAACTATTAATCTTTTTTCCTTTTGTATTTTGTGTGTATGTACAAGAATGAAATAAAAAAATTGTGCGTATTAGTGTACACACGTAAGAAGTGAAACTGCTTTATGACATAATTTTTCGAAAAATGATTTACTATTTACTTCACAGAAATTGGTTGAATAAAGCTAAATTAGATAAAGTTTATGCAAAAGGCTTTTATTATAATAGACATGCATTGGTTAAACTAGTTGTTTTCCAACTGTATTTTATGATTATTGATATAGGTAATTATGGTATCTACTCGAATAACATTGAATTTAAAAAGAGCGTTTGAATTAATAGTCTCCGATTTGTAGCTCTGTCAGTTCCAAATAATAGTGGGAACCAATCATAATCTTCTATTTATCAAAACGTCGATGTCTCAACCAATAGCAAGTTCTCAATAGAAAAACAAATGGTCTTGGTGTATTGGAAAAGGTATAGTTTTTAGTTGTCAAACAAACATCATGTTGCTATGGTTACCTATTCAAATAAAGATGGCGCGTAACGCAAAAATGTTACACAAAATTTTTTTCCAACCCCGATAAAGAAGTTTCACTTCAATAAATAAAATAAATAAATAATGTAATAAAATTATCTCCATTTTAGATCTAGATATTTTTTATATAATGGAGTTTAAATGTCATTGACATTAGAACCGATGTTTACAAATGGGTTAAGCCCAGTTGCCAAGCACTACGGATGACAAATTAATAAGTTATGGATCTTTAGAAGTAGATAGTAAAGCGTCGAAAGTCATTACCCAAAACGTTAACACATTTGAATAACACAATTAACTTATAATGACGATTCATAATCAACTCCGCCTCACTATATGAATAAAGCTTCGTGACTTGGCGGGTGCACTACAGCGCACGGCTGCGGGCCGCAGTTAAATATTTATTACTATAATTGCGTTAGGACACGCCCCGCGCAAGCTGACTACTGACAATTTGAATAAATTGCTTAAACTGCATAAACTGGAACGTTGGATGTTAATTAATCACTGTTTATGATAATTGTCACGCGCTTGTGATGAGCATCAATCATCTATCCCACTGCTGGGCACGGGTCTTCTTTCATCTAAGAAGAAGGAGCATTGGAAAACTTGACGTTTACACGTGAAATTGTTGATGAAATCAATATCACAGAACTATCATGCCACTAGTACGGGTTGGCAGACTTCACAAGCTATCAATTGAATCTTTCAGGCTTGTCGGCTTCCTCACGACGTTGTACCTCACCGTTTGAGCATGTGATAAATACGCATATAAATTCGAATTCGTCAGTGGCCTTGGATTCGACCTCGGCCATTAATTGCACAGAAGTCTGGTCACACACATCACTAGGCCAACACAGCTCGCACGAACATCAATACTGTGTAATTATGACTTCAAGTTGTATGATGATACTTTATCGGACGCATAAATTTTTTCTCAGCTATATTGATATTATCTTAAATACAATACTGAATCCAAACCTATAATAAGTAATAATTAAATGAAGTTTTCAATTTCTTTATTGTAAATTTTCAAAAAAACTTTGGGCACCTTTTACTTATATTAAGCACATGGAATAGTGTGTTTAAATTAATACTTATAATCTATTGTAGAAAAAATCTTGCATAGTGCGGTCTACCCTATTATTAACTGGCAGCTACAGATTTTCAAATTCCTAAATATAACCCAGTAGTTTCCGAGATGACCCCGACAAGACAAGCGTATAACTTATCTATCAGTCAAAAGGCATGACCAAGCGAATACCAAAGGTGACATGCGAAGAAACATTTGACAGACGTTTATTTCCTACGCTATGCACGACGCGGGACTCGAACGCACGACCGTTAACTGACTATTATTATACACCCAATTATTATCATGGATTTTTATGATATTAGCATAGAGA
The DNA here is from genome assembly GCA_905163465.1 of Craniophora ligustri. Lineage (NCBI taxonomy): Eukaryota > Metazoa > Arthropoda > Insecta > Lepidoptera > Noctuidae > Craniophora > Craniophora ligustri. The sequence continues at coordinate 15,492,494 of LR990962.1, read as the reverse complement.
ATAATTTTCGAAGTTGTAACATAATTAAATATAATAAATAAAGGCGACCCAATTAGTCCAGCGGTAGTTAGCGCTGCCTTCTGTTCTATGGGTCCTGGGTTCGAATCCCGGTAGGGACAAATATTTGTGTGATGAGCATAAACATTTGTTTCCGAGTCATGGATGTATTTATGTATAATATGTATGTATTTATAAAAAAAAAAGTATATATGTAGTATATCAACCAACTAGTATCCGTAACACAAGCCTCGTTGCTTACCACGGAACTAGATGGCGCTGTGTCATAATGTCCAGGAATATTTATTTATTTATTTATAAGTCTGCAGAATAATTGATTTGTATAAAATCACAAAAATAAGTGTTTTTGTGTCAGAAATAGGTACCATAATATATGTATGTAGGTTTTAGTTATTCATATTAGACATTGAAATAAAATCACCTAGTTTTTAATGGATTTTGCCACGGTATATTGATATGAGTGAATCCCAAAGTTTCGGATCCCTTACAGCATCAGTGATCGCGGGTAGGTAGACTGAATCAATAAAAAATCAATAAGGCAGTTGTTTAAGTTACAGTATTTTTTTGGGAAATTGTGGCTATGCTAGGCTAAGAGGTTAATTATAGATTTATTGATGAATTCTGACAAGGAAGTGACACAAAAATTGCGGTGTTTAAAAATATATCAATAATATAGTTATAATTTTCAAACAAAGTATTATAGCGTTTAGCCAAAAATTTTCAGTAAATATTTATATTCTTTGAGTTATTAAATACGATAGCAAATAAATTTCTTTACAATCAGATATCAGCCCAGTATTAGCTTCGCCCTACGGGACTCCGTAACGAGCGAAGTGCGGTCAAACAACTAGTGTATAATAATTTTGTTATTATTTGTCGGTACATATCAAAAGATGTCAAAATGCTGACGGATCGGGGCGCGTTTGATGTCGCCGCAGCGGGGATGCGCAACACTAGGCAACATTTACATAATAAAAATGAATTTAATTTAGTTATGACATGTTAATTATGTTGATATCTAGGGTATTTGTAAGGGCAGTAAAATACAGAAAGATCGAGAAAAGATTAGAAACACAATTACTTACATGACATATGTACGGAATATATTTCTATTCCGAATTAGACATTAATTAATATTTGTAGATACAATGCTTGGTTTTATTTTGGTGCATTTTTTTTAAATTATAGAGCTCTGGTAAGCAATTAATGTAGCCTATCGATCTTCGCAATAAGAGAGGTACCGCTCACGCGTTGCCGATCCTGTAAAAAATGATTACTCCTTTTTTTGAAGAACTTTCTGCAATCGTTTGGGAAAGCCTTGGCAGGTAACTCATTCTACAGTCTGATTGTTAGTTACGTACTTGGTTTTACGTAATCGTAAATAAACATTAACTTTTTGCATTATTTTAATGATATAAATATACTTCATTCCCAAGCATGTATGATTTTGCGGTCTCTTTCACTTTCAAGCGAGTGAACGAGTCAGAATTATTGTTAAGCCCACTTACTGCTACTAATTGTGTTTGGCCATAGTAAATAAACTAACTTTTAAGTAGATGACTTATCATTGAAAAAGTAAATGGTAGTTTTCGCAATGGGTCGTTAAAACAACGTTAGCTGGTATTAGACAGCCATGCAAAAAGATAAGTGGAACAAGAAGAGGGGAGCAGAGACGTCAAAACATGTTGAAATCTTTGAATGTACATTAAATCAAAATATTTTTCCGTTTTATATGAAAAGTTTCTTTATGAGCTAGCAAATTACAAGAGGACCCAGGCATCTGGCGGTTGAGAAGGGCGAAGAGTACCTCTCCCGTTCGTAGTACTATTAGTATATGAGTGTCTAAACTTTGTAATGTTTGTACTTAATAAATGTAAGTAGAGTACTTCATAAGGTTTACCAGCGTTGCAGCGCCCCTACCACGGCGGCTAGTCCAATCAATCACGCGCGTCATCAACTTCCCGGCGTCGTTAGCAGCAAAAACTCGCTCCGATACCAAACTAATAACTCGCCCGTACGATAAATAAACACTGAGCGATCGAAGACGAATTGCGATCGAATTCAATTGGAGCAAAAAGTAGGGCTTGTTAGAGTCCGTTATTAATGATATCTTTATTTGTTATGCTCGAAACCGAATAATGATTTCGAAGTTGCCTTGATGCTTGTCAGTTACGAACAGTCTCTTGTCAATCGCAGACCGCTATATTAGTTCCGATATTATAACAAAACGTTTAACTTCAATTAGTAGGTACCTTGGCGTTTCGAGGAGAATAGTCATCGTTTTGCGAATGTCGACTTGGCTTCCTAGAAAATACTCATATGGTTTCAATTGGGTACTGGTGAGTAATGAGTAAATAACTAAATGTAACAAGTCGGTAGTACGCTGACGATGATCTAGTGCTGCCGATTTCATCGTTTGAAAATGAAACAGAGGGTGCTGATAGAGATAGAGAGAGTTATGAGAACAGGGTAGATCCATGGAGACCCATGGTCTTCTGCTAGAGACACCATCTAGTTCTACGCTACTTGTATCAGTGAGATGAGATGAAAATGTTACCACATCCATCGACTGTGTGTTTTTACCCTAGGTATGTGTAAGTTTGCACATCAAATAATGACTGTATGGACCTCCTCCGTTTTAGACCAGACCTTTTGAGCATTGGATCCTTAAATTATTGATAACAATACATATATATTTTAAACTATGCAAGAAAAATCCTTAAATTATTTACATTTAACTGATATTACAATGAGATAAAACAATATTTTTTAGTATTTTATTATTAGATTACTATAATTTGGCGGAAAGTACATTAGTACTTCACGCGTGATAAGTTATAAAAGAATTGTAATTTATAAATATTTGAAATTAAAGTCTTGTATACCTATAGAGCAATGTACCAATATAAACTATGCACCACAGGTATTTACTTGATGAAATTGCATTGTACCTATATTTCGACGTCAGGTAAGTTCTACTGCTTTTAACTTCCGACTCATTTCTGCACTTTTTTCTTACTCATTTTTGCTAAAGAAAATAACTATATTTCCTTAGCAGAAATAAAAGAACGTTACCAAATATTTCAGTAGACATAATGTTGGGGAAATAAAGAGTATAAAAAAATGACTCTTACGTGTTTAAGATTGATTTCTATACAGCAGTAGTTAGAAGGCTGATAAGCAATATTAGAACATGTGTATGTGCCACACATGTCCTAATATTGCTTATCAGCCCCACTATTGACAGATCGTAATTAAGACATCACGAATGTATTTACGATTGTACGTTAATTGGTAACTAGTTCTATTGTATGATAGGCTTTTATGTGCATGATTAGACTATTGTACGTACGTTTGGAGAATAAAGGCACGTGGTTAGCGATCACTTTACGAGTAGACGATGGTGTAAACACCGTAAGTGCTGGTTAAGTGTGTATAAATATTTCCATCAAAACGTATAAAAATTTACTTTTTGAGTATTTAATTGCGGTATTTACAGCATTAATTAATTTACAGGTCGTAAGTAGAATATAGGTATAGTTTTATTTTAATGTTAAGTATTTGCGTATTCAAATAATAAATTTGAATACGCAAATACTAAATATTTAAATAAAACTATGCAAAAATATGCTAAACTGTGTAACTATGTAAAACTGTGTAAAAAAATTGTGCAATACTGAAGCATTTTCTTTTTCTCATCTTTTGCTTCAGCGTTTATAGGCAATTATTAAGTCTTCTCAAATTGGAATAAGCTTTTTAAGTTCATTGAACAGAATTTCATTAAACAGAATTTCATTGAACAGAATGATTGAACATTACTCTTTAAACGTTTTATATTAAACCCATACATGACGACTGTAAGACGACATATTCAGATAATTCAGTTATGAGCAAGGGTCAACTCATCACTGTGTACTCACAGTGTTCAGTGGTGAGTCTGGTCTGACAACCTTAAAGTTCCACTCATAATTAAAGCAGCAACTATCTAAAATGCCGGTGCTAAAAATAGATAAACTTTTACTTTAATGAAACAAAAAAAGTGAGAAACTAAATAACAATATATCGCCCGTTGATCTGCGGGACGACACAAAACCAACAAAGCTAATTCCATTAGCTTCAGACACTGATGATCTAGCCATACTTACACAAATACGATCGTATCTGGTGCCACAGACCTACGAAACTCCTAATAGAAACTGTGTTTCTTAAGTTTAATATAAAAATAAAATGTTATATTATATATACCTACACATAAGTTTTCAAATGTTTATTTACGTTATTTTTTTATATTATATACATATACATATGAAAGTGCATAACCAGGGTTGTCGGCTCTTGTTTTTATACAAAAATAATATATCTAGCTGTAAGTCAATTTGAAGCTATGATAGCTCAGTAGCATGTGTGTGCAGTGTCCTAAAGCATATACCACTGTCTTCGCGCTTGCATATTTCTCACATCCTCAAAAGGTGAAGGAAACCAGCACGTTTGAGTGAAGTTGAATTGCTTGTGTAGTTTATACCTACCTTATGCGGCGGACTTAAACGTAAAACCTTCTCAAATGAGAGACAAGGATCACTTTAAAATTAATTATAAATCAATAACTTGACGATCTTCATGGAACAGAAAATGTTATGCTATTTGATAGACTTGACAAGCATACTGGGTTGTAGCGTGATTTCAGTTAGATGCTGTGAATTAGCTTAAAAATAGTGTGTCATTGAATAGGATAAATATATCTAAAGTAGGAGAAACTTAGTAAGATAAATACCGATAGGTATATGATTTCACGAAACTAGAGTTATTTTATAAGCTACTTGGTCTACTTGTAGCTAGATAGCTATAAGTATTTTTTTACCCAAAGAAAACATTGTTTATACTTGTTGTTTAAATGTAGTAATTAAAAAAAATAAGTATGATTAAAGATGATAATAGCAAACGGTTAAGTCACTTGCCCTTAGTTTAAACCTTATAAGAGTATTAAATGTCTACCAAAAAAAAAACAACACAAAAGATTACATCAATATTTTTACCGTAAAATATTGTAGATCTTTTTTAATCCACTTGTTCTCAAGAAAAACATATTAAAAACTATAATAACATAACATTTTAACAAAGACTTCTCTAATCTCTTCCCAACTCTGTCACAGGTAAGCATTTCATCGATAACTAAATACAATATCTGACGATTATCTCTTGCTAATAATCTTTATACTGATCTCAACCTTACACCGTTTAATAAAGGGTTGAATTTTATTCTGTAATTTCAGCGAAGAAGTCGCACGGTCCACGAAATGTTTCTAATAATTAGTTATCATTGATCATCTGAGCTCGACCACATTAATAAAGATATTAAATGCCTTCTTTATTTAATCATCATCTCAATTTTCACCTTATTATTGGCGTATTAAAGTCTGGTTTACTTTAGCTGCGGCTGTGGTAGGCGGTAAGTTCAAAGGCAGCGGCATCTGTCGGCCGGCACGGGTAAAACCAATCATGTGACAGCGACACAGACTAAAAAAATAATGTTTGGCTACTTTTTTTTGTGTTTATTCTGAAACTGACCGCAGATAAAAATAGATGAGCGTGGGTGTGTCGGGCTGCAAGAAAGAAATGACGTCGACGATTTTTTTCCAGAAACGTGGATACTGCAGGTTTTGATTTTTAGCAAAATTCTGACGACACTTTTGCTGATGTTTTCGTACCGTATTCATCATCACCTTCGTCGTAAACAGCATATCGTTGTCCACTGCTGAACCTAGGCCTCCCCTACTGAACGCCAGTGAGCTCCATCTTTTGATCATCTCCGCATTTTTGCAAACTTTCCTGGCATATTGTTGAGAGTATAATAGTAAAAAAAGCTGGAGACTCATGTATGATATACTTGCCCATTCTTAGCTACTAAAGAAATTTGGAAAAACATAAACAAATGTAGATTATGTAATATCCTGCTTTAAATCACAAAGTTGTATGAGTAGCAGGTCTCTCTAACTATCATCATCAACCTATCAACGTCCCACTGCTGGGCACGGGTCTCCTCTCCTTTGAGAGGGATCAGGCTATAGTCCACCACGCTAGCCTACTGCGGTTTAGCAGACTTCACATACCATCGAGACAAATCTCTCATGCATGCAGGTTCCCTCACGATATTTTCGTTCACAGTTTGAGCTTGTGATAAATACGCATATAACTTCAGAAGAGTTAGTGGTGCGTGCTTTGGGTTCGAACTCGAGACCTTTGACGTCTCAGTCCACTGGTCACACTACTAGGCTACCTCAGATATATAAAGCCCTAACTATAAACAATTCTCAAATCTTTTTTTTTTCGCTTGTGGGTAGGTGTGATATAGCAATTAAATTTTATAGCTTCCCTATTTAATATTTATTTAAAAATAGTTAATAGTTATTTTTCACCATATTTATGAACTAATTGTTTAGTAAAACCACCTTCGCACTGAACTTTCCTTTTACTTTCACAATACAACAACAAGAACACTTTTAAAATCCAAAGTCAAAATGGACAGCAAGCTTGTGCACAGTTTGGAGGAGCTTGAGAAGCTGTTTAGTTCCCGCATGCGGGAATATGAGGACAAACTGCAGAGAGCTGCTTCTGGAACTGGTAACACTCACTCGGATATCTCATCTTTATCCAATGACTTTCAAAATTTTAAATCATTTGTTTGCAAAACTATTAACCATCTGAAGACTCAAACTGAAATTCTCTCCATGGGCTTGGACAGGCATGAAACTAACATGAGGAAGAAGATCCTACTGTTTCATGGTTTGACAGAGAAACCTAATGAGAAGCTGTGTGACACCATATTACAAGTTGTTCATAAACAGATGAATATTGATAACCTCAATTTGGACAATTTGGATGCCTGCCACAGACTTGGTGCTTCGCAAGGTAAGATCAGACCTGTGCTTGTACGGTTTAAGATCATGGAACATCGTCGTCTATTTTTCCACTTCTGCCACGAGTTGGTTTGACTCCTATCTCACAGGCCGCTCGCAACGGGTACGGTTGGAGGAGTCTTATTCGGATTGGTGTATTTTAACAGCGGGTGTACCGCAAGGTGGCGTCCTCTCTCCTCTTCTCTTTTCTATTTTCATTAACTCTGTAACCAGAGTAATCTCTTCCTTCTTCCATCTCTATGCCGACGATCTGCAGCTTTATCGACATTTTCTGTGGCAGGATGCGAAGGCTGCCTTAACAGCCATGAACGTGGATCTTGATCTAGTTGGTGATTGGTCGCGATCCTTTGGGCTTGAAATCAATCCCAGAAAATCACAGGCTATGATTATCGGTGGAAGATATATCCGCTATAAAGTAGATATTACGTCCTTACCACCGCTCAGTCTGAATGGTGTTCAAATAGAATTCACTGACACGGCTAAGAACTTGGGGCTGATTATTGACTCGCATTTATCGTGGTCTTCTCATATCACAGAAGTTAGTCGCAAAGTGCATTACACTTTTCACTCGCTAAAGTGCCTCCAGACCTTTTTGCCTTTAAACACCAAAATCTCTCTTGCCCAAACTCTGATTCAGCCCATCATAGACTACGCTGATGCCTGTTATTTGGATGCTACCGAGGAGCTTTTAAATAAACTGGAGCGTTTGCAAAATATATGTATTCGTTTTGTTTTCAATTTAAAAAAATATGATCACGTCTCTAACTTTCGCAAAATGCTCAAGTGGCTCCCAATTCGACTTCGGAGGAACTCTCGAATATTGTGTGTACTATTTAACATTCTACATAACCCTAAAACTCCTTCCTATCTGAAAGAACGGTTTTCCTTTTCTCATCCTTCGAATGCGCCTTGCAGGTCGCATCTAAGAACCCTCCTCACATTCCCGGCCCACACTACCGACTACTACTCCTACTCCTTTACTGTGCACGCTGTTCGGTTGTGGAATGCTCTCCCTCACGAGATCAGAGATAGCCAGACTATCGCCATATTTAAAAGAAGAGTAAAAGATCATTACCTTTCCATTTCGTCATAGTTGTATATATGTATATATACCTGTATATATTTTTATGTACTTTAGTGTATTTATGCATAATATATGTAATAAATGTATAAGTACGTATATCTTAGCTGGATATAATATGTATGTATATTCTATTTGCATATATATATTTATTTTATATGATATATTTTAACTTCTTTTGTGTATTTAAATTTCTTTTTCTATTGTTATGCACACTATCTGCATGTCCATATGTTCAATTCTCCTGTCGCAGGTATGCTGGAAGAGATTTCTGTAGGAATAAGCATTACCTTTGTACTTTGTTTTTCCTATTCCTTTAATGTATTATTGTAATTATTGTGTGTACATAAATAGTTAAATAAATAAATAAATAAAATAACAATAACATTTGCATTGGACCACTTAGTCTTGTCGTTTTTATTATTATAAGCAAAAGGCTTCGGTTAGAAGGCAAAAGGTCTGACTCAAACTGGTCTGCAACTGGTGGCAAATGTTGCTGATCCTGCGTATGTACTAGTCGGATTGGACAACTATCAAAACACCAACAATCTCACTACAACTTGGCACAAGCCTGTTCTCATGTTTAGGTTTCAATCCACCACGCTATTCCAACACGGACTGGAAAACAGCTAACATGTTTGAATAATGTAATGTTCCCTGGATTTTCGTAAAAAAAATAGGTTTTAAACCAAGATGTATATTATGTTACACTTAAGCGAATAGTTCTTTTTTATCGATTTTATCCCGACTATTGCAATTTTGTACATAGTTCACAGCCACGGAAAGTTTCCGCTAGTTTCGCGTAAGAAAGAAAATATTTTTTTATGTTTTTCAAAAAGAGGTAGGTACATATTAAATTAATAATTATGCGTCACACCAAAATGTGTCCTACCAATATTAATAAATCATAGCAGAGTTGGATGCGCGTGAGTGGAACATGGAAACTGTATTAGTGCACAGAGGGGGCCGACAGAGGGCCAGGTTAATCTCTACCACACTCCACTGGGTCCGCATCAAAATTCGATTAAATTGACCCTCTCGACCGTCTTAATTTTAATCTAACATGAGTCACAAAGTCGGAATCCTCAAAGGACTTAATCCTTCCTTCATAAACGACACAGTATTGGTGATCCGTGTTTCCTGATATTAAAATTAAGGAAAATTCTCAGAGGATCAGATTACTTGTATCTACTTCATATATATATAAATTATTTTAAAAATAATTGCTAAAGCTCTCAACTGATTTCAATGAGATGACATTTTATATAATTAATACACACGTTTACTCACAAGACGATAGGTCAGGTGAAAAACTATTTTGATAATAAAAATAAATAAATATTTGTCTATCCGCATTACAGCTGTTGATCACGAGAAAAGTCAAAGTCAAATCATTTATTTCAATTAGACCAATACAGGTGCTTTTGTATTGTCGAATTTAATTGAATTTAGTGGCACGGTTCCAAAAGGTCTTGGAGAAGAAACGGCAAGAAACTCCATAGAAAGCAAGGCAAGAAATAAAATAAAATAAAATTAGATTTTGGAAAAAGCTTATCTCAAAAGAGTCAAAGTTTTATAATCAAAACTCACTCCCTAAAACACTCCGAAAAATCAACACATTTCCAATTACCTACAACCACACAAAAATCCCCAAACATTAGCCTTCACTTGACCCTACACTGCCGGCGGCTGCGCAAATAACCACGTATAGGGTTACCCCAGTTAACACCTCCGCTGCAATATTTAATCCAAGCGTTGTAATATGGCGAAACCGAAGACGGTCGTAACCCGACGCCTGCGCAGCACAAAGCCTGCTTTAAATCAGCTCAGGCCATAAAGACTGTGTGTCTTCAGCATTTGGCTCCTCTCTTGCCTTACACTGTTCAAATAATAAAACGGAATTACGTGAATTGTGTAGTTTTGTTGTAATTACTATTAAGTGTTCACTCGTCATGTTTACACGCTAATAAAACTCGTAACGTATTTTATTAAGATATATTCAGACTATTTTATACCGATGACGTTTCGAATTTATTTACAGCGTCTATGGTCAGGGGCATATTGATTTGTTTGTTGTCTTAATGTTATAATTACTAACAGCTACCTCTTTTATTAATACTGTAATGTATGTCGGATTGATGAAAAGTATTTGCGTTAGTGTACATTACAATTTAGACTTATCCTTTCAGGCATCTTAACGACAAACAAACTTATCCCTCGATTGGAAAGTAATTGAACAGGAACATACGTTACTAAACAAAATAAGTGTACTGAAAATTATGATCTGCATTTTTGTGGAAGGCAAAACAGCTATTATATATTAAAGACTAAAAAATAAAGTTGGTATTGTCACGTCAATGTCATGCCATTGACGTGACAATACCAACTTTATTTTTTAGTCTTTTGTTCCCAAAGTAACCTTAAACTCATAACCTGTGCTTGCTTTTAGTGTATATAGGCAGCTGAACAACAATTTTTCTCAGGGGAATATGAAAAATTGAAACTAAATACAAAAATCTCTAAACTAGGCTACTAAAAAATGCAATTTTTTCGCGAAAGAACCTTTTAGTTGATCTATTCTTTGACGTTAAAGGTTTGCGGATTGAGTGTATTGTACAGATAAGTATCACATTTCTGTGATGCTGTGTCAGAAGTACCGAGCACAGTACGTAGGCGTTCCTGTGAGAAAAGGTAACAGGTGGGAACGGGTGGAGTTAATTCGCTAATGTTACATCGCGTCGGGGCCTTTTGGACCCCATGCGCGGGTAGGGTTACAGATTTATTAGCTATTTGAGGAAATGTTGACGCTAATGGGCTTTGATAGCTTTTTGCACGGCGATCTTTGTAATAGAATCTTGATATTTTTGTAAAAAATGGTTAGAAGTTGGTAGTGTAGTGCGGTGATCAAATAACGATGCGGGCTTTTTAACATGAAAGATTATTCGCTTCATTTGTAACGTTTTTTTAATTTCATTTTTGCAAAATGTCTGAATATCATCTGATACTCATTTGTGCGATTAACTGGGCCTATTGAGACTTAATAATTGTAGAGAATATTCTTCGTTTTTATGTATCAGAAGCAACACTGCCTGTTGAATCTAAAAAATTCTGATAACCGCTTCTACATATTTCTCGGGTTCTGTTTCAATCCACTTTGAATGTGGGCAGGACCCACAACAATCGCGAGAAACTATTATATTATCCTATTTATTGTCTCAGTGTTGGGCACAGGTATCCCTTTATTTGATAGGGATCAGGCTATAGCCTACCACGCTAGCTTATTGCGGGTTGATAGACTTCACACGCTATCGAGATATCTTTCAATCATTTTTCTCTCAGTTTTCCTCAAGATATTTGTCTTCAACTTTTGAGCATGTTAATTTATCCCAAATTTTCTACAATCCGTCTATATAATAATCCATATCAATCGTTCGACGTTCGACGACCCAATTAGTCCAACGGTAGTTAACACTGGCTGCTGTGCTATGGGTCCTGGGTTCGAATCCCGGTAGGGACAAATGTTTGTGTAATGAGCATAAACATTTGTATCCGAGTCATGGATGTATCTATGTATAATATGTATGTATTTACAAAAAAAAAGTATATATGTAGTATATCAACCGACTAGTATCCGTAACACAAGCCTCGTTGCTTAGCTCGGAACTAGATGGCGCTGTGTCATAATGTCCAGGAATATTTATTATTTATTTATTTATATCAATCGACGGATTTTTTACGAGTAAATTTTAATGTATCGCAAAAAGCCACAAAACAATCTATCAACATGGATGCTCTCCAACAATATAATCTAGTTTACCGTCCATTAATCAAAATGTATCGATTCCCATACACTATCGACATTTTTTTAATAATATGACAGGTAAATGCTCGGCATTTAGTGAGCGCTTTTTCTTTTTTGACTATACTGACAACCCTATATATGCTGTCGCTCTACTATGAAACACGCTCTTATTCTTTCAGGAACACGGTTGATTTTGTCATGGTAAGCAATTCAAGGATGGCATGAAAATAATTTGTGTATATTTATTATCTCTTGTGCCGGCTGACTCAATTAGAGGCGGCATGTATCGATGCATCTCTCGAATCGGTATTCGATTTATTAATTAATCGATATACAAACATGGGCCCGTCATCGTTCCGATATAATATTTTAGATAGATCGCTTTATGGTGTTCCGATACGGGACTTTAAGTACTAATAACACTTTATAACTTATATTGTTGTGCTCTGCAACGGGGACAACTTTCTTTTTGGTGTGGGCTGTTATTGTTTTATTAGAAAGGCATTAAGCGTGGTAATGCGGTAGAGTTTAACTTATTCTACAGAGTTTTTAGTAATAGATTTTGAAGATTCCTAAGTAATATAAGCGCTGATCTTTTTACGGGTATTCTAACTTACACACATTAGCAAAGCCTAATCTCAATTAAAGAATGATTTAAAAAATATAAAATTATATATTTTTAATGCGTTCTTGTATCACACGAAAAAAAAACTTAGTTACAAAGATATATAGATTTAACAAAAGTATATTTTTTTATCTTTTCAACAACACTTTTTGACAAAAACAAAAAAGTTACTTATCCGGACACCGTTAAACTCGAAATATTTAAACCCAAAAGCACCATTTTAAAAAATCCGATTACCCACAACATTTATTTTAAACTTTGCAAAGCTAATGTAGCGAAAACAAACCATACTTATTTTAAATAGAAAAAAAAAGATAATCTTTGGAAAAAAGGATATTATTTGCCTGTAACAATACAATATAATCCTAATATTCATAAGAGTTGAAGAAGAGGCCCCAAATTTCATAAAAGAGTTATTATATTTAAGTTTTTGTTAAGTAAAAAGGGTTCAATTTAATGCTGGAGTGGCGTATGTTTCTCATCTGATCTCTTATACGTTAAACATGTACTCGTATGTATGGCTGACTTGGACAATCGCTTGTTGCAATATCTGTAGGGTAACGTTGCTTGAGATTTTATTAGGAATTCCTTTGAACATTTAGTATTGAATTATTTTTCGTCAGTCAGAGGCCTGGAGTTCTCTCCCAATCCCATTTTTCGAAGTTAACATACTATCACGCCTGTCGTCTCCCAAAGGTTAGGCAGAGGTGTAATAATGTACACCCACGTTTCGCCAGTATATTTTAGGTCCCATGTAATAAGGGGCGAGCCTATTGCCATTAACCGGGCACGAATCCAAACTCCGAGCTGCTACTGAGAATTTCACAAAAAAACCCAATAACACTTTGCCCGACTTGGGAATCGAACCCGGGACCTCTTGCTCGGCAGTCGCACTGTACGACCACTAGACCAACGAGGCAGTTTTTTAAGTTATGTGTGTATTTACCACATGCTCATGGAACCTACGTGCCCGGCAGATTTTCTCGATGGCATGTGAGGCCCGAGGCCTCTCAAATGAGAGAAGACTCGTGGTCAGCAATGAGACGTTAGAAGGTGCACGGGGAATAAATAAAATAATTACAGGCAAATAAATAATATGAATTCTGTATCGTCTTAGCAGTGTGGTTTTTAAACTGAATCTATACCTATAGGTTTATTTTTAATGTTTCAGCTTAAATTCGGCGAGTGTGGTCATACTACGAAACTGAACCGGGATTTATCCGCGCCGTTGCATCCTTGCACTTATTAAACATATCTTATATCAATAATAAATCCACTTAACGCCGTACTCCCTATACCATTCGAATAAGGCTTAAAATCGCGTGGCTGCCGTTCAATTTCTTGAAGGATCGACATTGGATGCGCGGGCGCAGATGTGTTACGTCTTTGTTGTATAATTTGCGTTTTCCGGTTTAATGGTCGCGTCGAGCGGGATTATGAGCAGTGGAAGGGTTAAATGTTACAATGTGGCGGAGTTGTGAGAGGGTTAAGTGTTGCGGTCTCTTAGACCGAGCGAACGGTTAAGTGGTATTGTGGTCTCTTTATTGTGTAATTTGCTTAATCATTATCCTAAAGATATTACATATGGTTTAGGAATGATTATTGTGATATACTGCGGTATTTTAAATGAATTTTAAGTATAATTATGTATATCTCTATTTAACAAAATCCATTTATTTTACAACTTCCTAGTAGCATTTTTTAAGTACTAATATGATGTACTTATTTCAGTCTTCAACTGTGCGTCAAAATTCTAACTAAATAGTACATACATACTGAGCTGTGAGAGCTGTGGTAGCCTAGCGGTGTGACCAGTGGACTGAGACGTCAAAGGTCTCGAGTTCGAACCCAAGGCACGCACCACTGACTTTTCGGAAGTTATGTGCGTATTTATCACAAGCTCAAACGGTGAAGGTAAACATCGTGAGGAAACCTGCATGCTTGAGAGATTTGTCTTGATGTCATGTGAAGTCTGCCAACCCGCAGTAGGCTAGCGTGGTGGACTATAGCCTAATCCCTCTCAAATGAGAGGAGACCCGTGCCCAGCAGTGGGACGTTAATGGGTTGATGATGATGATACATACATACATACATACACTCACGCCTTTAGGTACTAAATAGTACCTATTGAAATAATACGTTTTTTTTTTATTTTATCGCGGTATACTGATATTATCCAATAATATTTTATCCCGACGTTTCGGATGCTTTAAAGTATTTGCGAAATGTCAGTGACCACTGACATTTCGCCCGCATTTCAGTAAATAAATATTCCTGGACATTATGACACACAGCACCGTCTTGTTCCGAGCTGAGCAACGAGGCTTGTGTTACGGATACTAGTTGGTTTATATACTACATATATACTTTTTTTTGTAAATACTTGTATATTATATTTACATAGATACATCCATGACTCGGATACATTATGCTCATTACACAAACATTTGTCCCTACCGGGATTCGAATCCGGATTTCGATGTTTAGTATTCGCGCGTAACTGTAAGAAATCATCTAGTAATACTAAGTAGGTTTTAGTAAATCGTAAGTACTTAAATAAATAAATATTCCTATAACGCAAGCTACTTGTTCTGTCTGTCTGTAAAGTACGGCTTTAAATATTCTCATGTCTAAGAATCGTGTCAATCACAAAATGACATCAGAATGTTGACATTTTTCACTGCTGTCCAACAAAATAGTTTTTATATGACTTTACTTAAGATGTTACTAAGTCAAATAATTTCTTTACATACAAAAGGATCGACGTATTAGGATTAAAAAAACAACTATATTATAGTAACAATAGTATTATGTTTATGTTAAACACAAAATATCTTAAGGTATTACTACAAAAATATGCTAAAAGCAGTCTTATGTTTTAATTGGTAAAGTTTAAAATTCATTAATGGCGGGGTTTAGGGTAAAGGGTACAATTATTGTCGTCACCACATTAACCCTGTCAACGCTCATCCCTGATTTATTGTAAGCAATTATTCTTGGAGGATATTTAAAAGAGCCGAGTCTCTAACATGTGTTATGTTGTTATACAAACATGGTTTAGTCGCAGGGAAGGGCTATTCTGTAAATAAGATTTTATTCTTCGAAATACATAATAAAATAAATATTTCTAATATTTTTGCTTCGTTTATAATTTCAACGAATACAGATTACTTATATTGGTCTGCTTTTGATTATCTTCGTTATCTT
Organism: Craniophora ligustri; assembly: GCA_905163465.1. Taxonomy (NCBI): domain Eukaryota; kingdom Metazoa; phylum Arthropoda; class Insecta; order Lepidoptera; family Noctuidae; genus Craniophora; species Craniophora ligustri. The sequence goes on along the minus strand of LR990962.1, from coordinate 15,476,847 downwards.
GTTCTTTTTATTTAATAGTAAATTGATATACAAAATGTACAAAAATAAAGAAATCTTAATATTTAGCTTCTTAAATCTTTTTCTTCTTCTCTTAAATATAAGTTTTAACAAAAAAAAAGCCGTTTAAAACGAATACCCTAAGCTATTGTTTGTAGTCTGTCCAATTCAAATCACTCCATAATGAAATCAATACTTTTGATACGTGCTTTATTTTCCTTAAATATTACCACAAAAATTCCACCACTGAAACATCATAACAGCGAACAAAAGCTTACAAACAGAATACCCCCACAGTACGTGGGAGTGCGGCGCGGGCGCAGCAAAGCCTTCGATTGAGACATCCGACACGCCATCAAACGCGCCGCTTTTCTATAGCCCTTTACATATCGACAACTCGAGTATTCACCCTACATTTCACGTCACACCTTAGACTTGGCCCTTACTAGAATAAACATAAGATTGGTTTTCGAATTTTATGATATTTTTGGTATATTTTTCGAGTGTAGAGTAAAATTTGTTGGTCTTTATCCATTTAACCCTTATATCATTCATTGTTGTCTGAAATTTGTCAGTTGCGTGATGTAGAGGACATCTTTTGATGCTTTTTTCATCCATTGTTGTATTAATGTTGATATCAGATCTGTGAGTGCTAATGTGGTGACGTAGGAGAGTGCATTTTGTGATACAATATACTTTTAACGTTTTTATTTCCATAGAGCCGCGATATGACTGTCGCGTGAATAAAAAACTTGTTTATCAGACATCTCGATGGCTCCGAGATAAAACCTTTTTAGTTAAGATGTGTTGTAAAAGGTAAATTACCTATTTATTACTGTATAATGCAGGTGAGAGTAAGTAAAACCGGATAAGTAGAGTTGATAGTGACGGTAGCCGGTGTATGGTAATATTTAGTACATTTTTAAGTGATATTAGTAATATGTAGAGAACATTTGTGTGTTTATTTATAATATCTGGTATCTCTCATTGACTGTGTTAAGATTAATAAATGTAATTACACAGGCTGATGTTTTTCTTTCGTAACTGTCGGTAATGGCTGTATTTATTTTGAAATATTTGGAAATACAGATGTATTTCCAAAGGCCAGTATCTACTGACCTCTATATATCGAAGGGCCGTATGAAGGCTACAGGTATGGAAAGTGTGGATGAAGGTGGACGATAAAACTCATTGGGACTGGGTGGAAAACAATAAATAAGGAAGATAGATACCGCGAGGTTTTCTTCAGTGTCAGATTTGATCTCGTACAGGAGTAACAAAAAAGTCTTTTGCCTTAAGATACGGTGATATTTCTGAAAGAAGTTGTGATGTTCCTCAAACGCTGCCCAACCGATTCAGTTCTAAGGTTGACCTAACTAGATACTTCGTACAGATAAAGTTGAAGTACTCAAAATAACTTATGTCTTAGGCCCACTAGTTGGGAAACTGTTCAGGCTATCGACCTTTGTGCTGGCTTCTTGTAGCATTTCTTCTATGTGTATAATATAGTCGGCAAATCGATGAGTGTTATTGATGCCGATGTTAGTGGTGCAAATGAAAGTTATGCGGTGTATTCGCAATTGATATTGATACTAAACCCTCTCCACTTTAGTAGCAAGTAAACAGTTTCAAGGAAATAACGTCTCCCTGCCTTGCAATTGATACTACATTAAAATTTAAAAAATATATTCAATCTAACTACAAAACATTGTTCAGTTAATTGTCCCCCATTTCCGATAGTACCCTCGCCGATGCGTATTAAACACTACAATTAAGGTAACCACAGAGCAGGGCACATATTTAGTGCCGTGATCGGTGTAACGCTATAATTGGAGGGTCGCACTGCTTGTTAGCAAACGTTGCCGCAATGTGGTGACCGTCCCACGGCCGACCGCGCCCTGTCATTGTCGTGATGACTGGACGCGCTTACCGGGAATTAGAATATCATAAAGGCATATAAATACGAAGAAACTGTTAAAGCCTAGTGGTGCGACCAATGGCCTACAAAATCAAAGGTCGAGGTACCACTTTTCAAAGCTTTTAGATTAGCATTTACTAGCGACCTGCCCCTGGCTTGTACGGGTAGATACCTACCTACAAGTATTTATTAAATAAATATGTTTTTTTAATGTTGCCCACACTAGGATTTTCTCCTGTATCGTGGGTACGTTTACGTTTACAAACACAAATTTCCACATACACAAACGCCCAGACACTCAAACTCAAACTCAAACTCAAATCATTTATTTCAATTAGACCAATACAGGTGCTTTTGAATTGTCGAATTTAATTGAATTTAGTTGCACGGTTCCAAAAGGTAGGTCTTATGGAGAAGAACCGGCAAGAAACTCCATAGATACTCTTTTAAACAATATAAAAATTACAAAATTTTTTGCTTTCGTTTACAATGGTTTAGGTATGGATATAATAACAATATGAGAATGGTGCAGATTGATGTGAAACGTACGTATTATATACACGGAAAAACTACCTGTAGAACGTACAAATATTTTCTCCCTGCGGGGATCGAACCTGCATCCCGTGACGCACAAATTGTCAATCAATCTCTCAACTGCGCCAACGAGTCGTCATAATTATCTTAATCATTTAGATCGGTCCAGTGTTCAAGCCTATTCGAAACAAACAAAAATCTTTTTATTTACAATCATAATACTCGTATGCCCATAATATGGTGAAGGACAATATGTTGAGGAAACCTGTGCCAGAGAGATTTTCTTAATGTTAAGTCTGTCAACTTATACTAGAGTGGTGTACTATAGCCTAATCCTTATTAAAATCGGGCTAAAGGGCAGATGGCAGTCATAGATGTATACATGCTTTTTACTCGTCGAGCATATTTTCCAGTATCTACAATAATTGCATTCCATTAAAAATGTAATTATTCAAATGATTGCCGTATAATGCAGTAGTGTTTAAGTGTGAAATGTGTATGTATGTAAAGTAAAAGCTCACAAGAGGAAATCATTCGCTTTGTTAAACGAAGCATCGTTATGTGAAGCTCAATCAGAGAGTAGTGATGTCCACTGTGTTATCGATAGAAATAATTTAGTTTAATATTTTATTAAGAGATTATTTTTGGTCTATTATTTATGAGGTTAAACATTTTTTATTTTTATTTTTTTTATTAGCCTTTGTTGCTGATACTAACAATGGTTTTACACACAGTAGCAAATTGTTTTAACTTAAATCTAATACATCGGGTTTCCCGGTGCAGTGGTCAGCGTGTCCAGTGGCACATAGGCCTCTTCCAGCTGCTTCGATTCTTCTTTATTGGTAGCTTTTCTAGACCAGATTGTCCCTCCAATCATTAAACATAATAAAAGAAAAACTGAAAATGTCACAAGAAAAATACATATCGTGGATCTCATATCCGTATGAAAAACGATTATGTTGCTGATTCCTTATATTTACGCAAATACCGAAATATAACTGCTTTTAACGGATTTTATCGCGGTATATTATTGAGAGAGTAGTGCCCAATATACCACGAAAAAAATCCGTAAGAAGTAGTTTTATTTAGGATTATTTTATTAAATTATTATGTAGAATGTAGTTTATAAAAGATGTATATAACTGATCTTGAAATATGTATATTTGCAGGATAATTCGTTCCTACATTGGCCTAATCCTAAGGGTCTCGTAACAATGTCTCCTTAGCATATTTTCAAATGGATTACGGCATACACCAAGAAGGACTAAAGTTGCACTAGTCAGAATTATGTCTAAACTATCGACTTCTGCTTATCCCTAACCCGTAACTCGCGTTAATCAAGTACGCGCGCGCATAGCAGCGGTAATTAGATTGGGCGGCGCGTGCGTTGGTCGCGACCCGCAACTGTAGCCACGCCATAAAATAATACACAGAAGTACAGCTCCCGATGTGAAATAAATAATTGAGGCGAATGTGGTATTTGAACCGTACAAACAGTTTAGACTTTATATCTAGCTTAGATTACCGTTGTAAAAAAATAAATTGTAAGACCAAAGGGAAAACTATATTGTCACAATGTATAAACAGGGAATAATAATGCTTTTTAAGTGATTAGAATGTACGTACTAAGTATGTAGTTTGAATTATGTAACATTGTTTGAAATCTAGCGCGAAAATGGAAGCCATAATGTTGTTCAGACCACGCAAACACTATAAATAAGATAAATAAAGACAGTATTTCTGTCTGACTCATAAGTCAACACAATAACTGTAAATGAGTATCAGGTATCACTTGAGAGTGGTACTTCTGAACTATATTCTGTACCGATATTCTTCGGTTAATAAGTAACTGGCGACTTGTCGCTGGGTTATAAAGTAGTAATTGTTTCGTTAAATATGAAATTCTTGTGTGGATTTCATCCGTCACTGTTGTACGTGGTAACTGTTTGATATTATGTATTTTAATGTTATTTTCAAACAGATTTTGGATATTTTAGACAACTGCCTTATTGGTGTAGTGTAGCGACTGATGAACATAAGATCTAGGGTTCAATTCCTAGATTAAAACCAGTGATATTAGATTTTTATATGCAATTGCCAGTAATATTAGTCTGCTGTAAAGGATTCGAAACGTCAGGCTTAAATAGTAACAATCATCATCATCATCACATCACCGTTAGACGTCCACTGCTGGACATAGGTCTCCCCCAAGGATAGCCACGACGACCGGTCATATGCCGCCCGCATCCAGTGGATTCCAGCGACCTTTACCAAGTCGTCAGTCCACCTTGCCGGGGGTCTGCCCACGCTGCGTCTCCCAGTACGTGGTCGCCACTCTAGAACCTTCAAGCCCCATCGGCCGTCCGTTCTTCGAGCGATGTGCCCTAGTATCGATAAATTGCAATAAATCCGTAACAAGTAGAAATCTCTTCCGATGTCTTCTAATCTAATATAAAAAAGGCCATAAGGGTTTGTTGGTAGACCAGACATTGCAAAACTGATAGATTTTAACCATATAGAACACTAACATGTAAGATGTCAAGTCACTAAACATCAATGAGTTTAAAACCACAGCCGAGGTTTTAATCATGAGTAATATTTTTGGAGGCTATAAGGCTTTACAGTATATGTATTTGTATATATGTAGATATATATTGACTACCCAAGTTGTGATAGTCTAGCGGTGTAAGCCAGTAGACTGTAAAGTAAAAGGTCTTAAAACGGATCCCAAGACCACTGACTTTTTTTAAGTTAAGAAAATTATCTGAATGATTTTGCACAACTTCCATTAGCAGACCTTTATAATGTATATATTGAGCTTGTCATGCTCGCTCGAATGTCCTGCTGATGGTGGCGTTGTGTCCGGTCGTTTTATTGCCTACAACTTGGTTGAGTAGAGCGACGCTGATACACACGTCATGCTCGTGAACGGGCGCTGTCTGTTGGGACTGGCTGGCTCATACATGTTGTAGCAATCTGAAACGATTTTTATATTCTCTATAATATGAAAGCAATTTAAGCTAGTTTGTTAGGTATGTCCGTAATCTTTATTGTCTAACTGAGTCATTCTTTTATTGTTATATCAAAAACCTACAACAAGGCTAAACATTTTTTTTTATTTTAAAACGAAATGAATAAATATGTGGAGTTCATTGCCAACTTTTCTCAATTGTTAATATATTGTCGTATTATACAGAATAAAAACATTAGTAATAAAAACTGCATAGTGTTAAAATTGGCCAGGATTTTGATACAATACAGATTTTGTATCTCCTTCTCTCTCTGCCATAAGACACCATCCTTAAGTGATGTATTCGCTTAAGGATGATAATAATGAGGTTCACCGCATTATTATCATCCTTATGTATTTCAATACACAAGTGTATATTTTATTAGTGGAGGTATACGCGCTACTTATATGTATAATGTATAAAAATAAGTGTTGGTCGGCCGCGTCGCTAGCTCATTGTGCTAGTTGGTGTGTATTAGTAAATTGTTGCCCACAAGTGAGCACAGCGGACCACAGAGCACAAAAGATACTGATGTAACTGTTATGGGCTATTTACACTTATTCGCCAATAGTGAATATATCGCATAGATAAAAAAATACTCCAAATATGATCGCGAATAAATATTGGCGTATGTATCAAAATAATTTTGTTGGATTTTATTATACATGGGGATGAAAGAAAGAGAGAGGTTAAAAAAGGAACACAAATGACAAGAAAATTGTCATTGTAACTTGTGTTATATCAAAATCAGCTGTGTTATAGATTGTAGTATTTCTGTTTAAGTTATTTCTAGATAAATTATTTCAAAGTTTAGATCTTTAAGAATAAAAAACAACACATCGCATAAATTTTAATTTGAAAAATGAATTTCAAAAGATGATTATTTTATAGAAAGTACAGAAATAATCAATGATTTTTTTTAAAGAAGTCGTAAAAATTACTACATTTCTACACGTGCGATGGCAGGACGGATCACTAGTATGTTGTATAATTAGCAATAAATCAAAATATCTTGTAGCAATAAGTTATCGGAGAAGTGTGTGTAGTCTTCAGCTCGGTAGCTGGTCGGTGCGCGGGCGCACATCGACGTGAACACAAATTGTTGTCACATACCTTCATATTTATTACACAGCGCGCCTCAAAGTTCTTCAGACTCACTTATGTCGGCTATACTGTAAAAGGAGGCCAATTATTTTGTAACATCATGCCTGCCGCCCCCAAAGTGTTGGGCAGAAGTGTACTAATGTATACCCACATTTCGCCGGTATGTTTTAGGTCCATTGCCATCAACCGGGCACGTATCCAAACTTCGACCTGCTACAGAGGTTTTTTTATAAAAAAACCCCATTCATACTTAGCTTAACCTGGGAATCGAACCCAAGACTTCTTACTCTTTCATTTTATTTGAAAGGGTATCTATGGAGTTTCTTGCCGGCTCTTTCCCTTAAAATATAATTTGACAACTAATTTTGACAATCTAAAAGCATTGAAATAAAACTACTTTTTACGGATTTTATCAGTCGGTCCGTGACCATGGATGCTGTAAAGGATTCGAAACGTCGGGTTAAAATAATATCAATATACCGCGATAAAATCCGTAAAAAGTAGTGTTATTTCAATGTCTAATATTCGCGTAAGTGTTAGAAATCAATCTAAAAGCACTTATTATATATATTATTCTAATTGAAATAAAACAAGTCACTGAGTCATTAAATTTCCGTAAAAACATTAACTTATTCAAATAAAACCCGAATGTTTGTAAAAAATGATGAATTAGAAAGTTTTGCATAGATAAGCCTAATTAACCTTAAGCTGCAAGTAATCATTTATTTAAATTTGCAAAATAATCGTAGTAAAATAAATTGTTTTGTTTCGTAGGAACATGTTGGCGCTACACGTGTGTCCCGTAGCCTTCACAACTGTATTATTAGCGAAATGTTTTGTTAATTGTGCGCAAACACTGTTACACGTGGAAGATTTGGAGTTTATTTGCCCGACACTTAATATATAAATAATTAAACATTCGTATATAAATGCAATACTTATTGTTTTAAAGTAGCTAAACATTCACGAAGCAAGAAAGAAACGCATAGCCAACACCAGAAGGAATTATGCAGTTTGTGAACCAACAGTCGTGAATACTTCTTTCGCACAAAGATTCTTCCTATACCGAGGAAATCTTCTCTTTAATAAAATAAATAAAATATTGACCATAGCTAATTCCCTCAAAAACGACTGCAAAAAGAACCTGAACAAATGGTTACTAAACTTGGACTACACTGATACTGAAAAAATTATAAAACTTGTAATTTAACAAGAAACATAATTATACAAACAGTCACCGACACACACATACACACATACATCACACACACGCACGCACACTACATACACACATACACCCACTTCGAAAGGCACTAAAAGTTTACAAGATTAATGAATTATGACATTGAATTTTCGGGGGTCCTGGAGTGCTAAAATACAGGCCTAGGCTTAGTTTAGACTCCAGATCTCCCACAAATTACAAATCTCGCCAAACCCATCTTGTTTAAGTTAAAAATTATTGAATGTAAAACATGTTAAAATCTAGTACCTACCTAGTTATTGTACAAATTATCACACATTTTCTAACTGTATTTAATCTGTAATTTGTGGAGATGAAATAAACATATATTATTATATTATTATTATTATAGCTGTAAAATTTAGTCCCTGACCACGCAGACCAGGCCAGTACGATCGAATCAAAGGAGTAAACCAGTTGGTCTTTGGAGCATCAAAGGTCTAGTTGGTTGAGACCAATTTTTTGGAACTGTGCAATTATGTAGTCGTTTGTTTGTGTGCCCGAATAATGGCAATAGTCTAGAATACATTAGATATCTAACTATGTCTAACCCTTGAAGGACACAGGCTATTCATTCTAGTAGTATATATTTATATATGTATATAATATTTAAGTATTTATACGAGTTATTCTTCCGATATAAGTACTTCTTTTGTAATTTACGTGTAAGTTCTTTTAAACATTAGTTATGCTATCAACTCAGGCGCGATGAAAGTATATAAAACCCAAGACCAATTTCCATTTAATCACAAGAAAAGTGTATAACTATTTAATTTTAAGCTTAAGGACTACATTTGATAAAACTTGAGAAAAAAATGACCAGAATAATTTGGTCCTTTCATCCGAACTTTGAGTACCGCAGCCTCAAATAGCTCGAAGGATGTCCTACAAGGAGTGCTAGCCAACAATTGGAACATAAGTGAGCACATCCTCATCACGGCGGCTTGAGAACTGGTTGCGCGGCCATACTGCTTTATGTTTCACAATATTATTGTTTATTGTCAAGATCTTTATGACTCAGTGAGTTCTTGTGTGTAAGTTGTTTGTCCGGTAGCTCTCGGGTACCAGCGGCCTATTTTAATAAATGATTATACTAGGACTGTTTTAAAGCTTGAACAGCGATTTTGAGACTAATACTGTATGCCTTTCTTAAGGTATCAAAATATACTTATGATGAAATGCCAACTACCTATATATTTGCAACACTAAAGCTGTTGCTCGCGATACGAATCGAAATGGATTATCATTAGATAGCCATGTCATACTTAAAATACTAATATATTCCGGTCTTACACGTGTCATTCTGGGTTCTCCAAATTAACCTTGTCACAAAAAAACACAGGTGTTTTATATACACATAGTGAACAAACATACCTGAGAAAAATATGAAATGAATTTATTAGGTAAATAACTTGCTCCCATCCGCACTTTTGTCATTTGTTTTTGTTGGTAGCTATATTGATAACAAGCCTATGTGTTAATCTAGATTTATACTATCTTTAGTATAGTATAATTCCATCCAAATCCGATTCTTGCGTGAAAGAGTAACAAACATCCTAATTATACCTTTCGCGCTTATAATGTTGGTATGATATGTTTTCAAAAGTCTGTTAACTAAACAGCACATTAAGAATATCTCTATCAATGAAAACCTATGATTGGTGTATGTATGTAAAATAAATAAATCAATTTAAATTTTATTCAGGTAATTTTAGTTTAGATTAAACTTTTTGTACTGTTGTTTTAAATACGTAGATACCTATACCATCTAACCATTACTCTCCCACTGTTGAGCATGGGTCTCCTTTCATTTGAGAGGGTTAAGGCTATAGTCCACTACGCTAGCTTACTGCGTGTTGGCAGACTTCACACGCCAGCGAGAGAATGTCTCAACCATGCAGGTTCCCTCACGATGTTTTCCTTCACCGTTTGAGCATGTGATAAATATGCTCATAACTTCCAAAAAGTCAGTGTAGTGCGTGCCTTAGGTTTGAACTCGAGAAATTTGATATCTCAGTTCACTGGTCACACTATTAGTCTACCACAGCTTATGGTAATTAACTATGTATACCATCAATCATGTTTTTGTAAAGTCAAAGTCAAAATATAATTTATTCAAAGTAGGCCAAATTTAATTAACTTTTTTTAAACGTGGACAATAAAGACAACCCCCAAAAACGCCCGCCCTTCACCGCTTCATAATGTTTTTTTTTGCTGGGAAGAAGAAGCAGTGCAAAAAACTCCAGCAACACATTTGTGTCTGTTGTATGATGTGGCCTCCATAAAAATAAAATAAAGAGGTGTGTAAGAAATAATAAGGAGATTGGATATTACTAATTCTATGCAGATTAAGACGTGGGCAAAATTTAATTATAAACATCAATATTCGTTTTCCGTACAATTGACGAATTATGATTCGATTAACTAGGAAAGAAATCATTAACTGTGACTAGGTTCTTAAGTGAGATGTCAATGACGTCTGACATCATCAACCCATTATTGTCCCACTGCTGGGCACGGGTCTCCTCTCCTTTGACATTACATGCCATCGAGAAAATCTCTCAAGCATGCAGGTTTCCTCATGATGTTTTCCTTAACCGTTTGAGTATGTGACAAATACTCACATAACTTCCGAAAAGTCAGTGGTGCGTGCCTTGGGTTTGAGCTTGAGACCTCTGACATTTCAGTCCACTGGGCACACCGCTAGGCTACCACAGCTAGATTCTATCTATAATATGTATATACTAAAGATGTTACAGAAATTAAAGGGAATGAAAATTAATGTAAGCAAGACGAAAGTTTTGGTTTTTAAAAGAGAGGTAGATAGTGTATGTGTGTGTACAAGTGAATGAATTTATTTATCTGGGAAGTATGTTTACTAGGGATGGTAAGATTGACGCAGATGTGGAAAGGTGAGTGAATGCGGGAAATAAAGTGTATGGTGCTTTGCATGGGGTGATGGCTAGCCAGTCTGTGTCAAAAAAGGCACGATTGGCTATCCATAATAGTACGCTGGTACCTACGTATGGAATATATACCTTATGTATGGAAGTGAAAGTTGGGTATGGCAGAAGGCATGAAAGCAGTTTCTTTTTTAAGATTTGGTATGGTCATATTGGTATAAATGTAATGTAATCTCCCAGCTTCCATCTTTACTCTCCTGTTACAAGGAAGTCTGTTGGGGTTCACTTGCGTGCTTCGCGGCATGGCGCTAAGCATTTTCCTCACCCGACGCGTGACGATGTCAACATTTATACCAATTAAAATATCGTTAATTAACAATTAGAACTGCCCGCCATTAACTGGGCATTGTACAAGTGCATAGACAGCAGTGCCGGTCAAAGAGATAATGAAATTGTTATATTTATGGGGTTCTAAATCGTGGATTTCCTTATGTGATCTTATGTCAGTGTTTCAGTATTAATTAAGTCAATGACAAGAAAGCAGTATGGGGACTTTGTGGTGTGATGATTTGATATAAACAAATATACGAATAACATATAAATATCAAAAAAATGGCTCGGTTATAGCAGTTATGCAATAAATTCAATACCCTTATTGCATGGGTCCAAAAAACATTAATACTAGTATCATCATTTTAGTCAAGGGACTAATGGCAGTCGCATCGTGAAAAACAATGATATTCAGCTGCATTAGAGTAGAGGACGCTATCCCATAATTGGGCAAAAGAACAGGTAGAAGAAGACTGTCCTCGTGTAACTGTAAATATGATACAGTAATTGTCGCCAAAACTATCGTTACATGAAACCTCTAATCTCTAAGCCCATTACATGTATAGATAGGGAAGTAATCCGAGACAAGACCAACGCTTACTCTCTCTGGAACAGTTACGTTTCGAGATTCCACTTCTTTGTATGCCCACAGGGTTCCCAAAAATGTCACGCATATGTCCCTAATTGAGGGGTAGCGAGCCCTCTTCAGTTCTCGAAACTACCGCTCGGATATGACTTACAGTAGTCATTGTGGAAGTCGTTAAATCGACCGCCTACCTAGACTGGCAGGTGCAGATCCAGCATATTATTATACTAATGGGGATTCAGAGATTCTAACTTTGCTCTATGTGATTGCCTGGTGGTACCTTGTGCCCCAAAAACGTACAAGAGGATGATATTTATCTAGCCAAGCCTAACGCCATTGATTGATGCCAGAGGTGGCTTCATATTACTCAAAAATAGCTTCACTATTGGCTCTATACGAAGAAGTCTCTCCTTGTTCTTTTATAGTAAGTGTGACTGCTAAACCTCTTGATCAGTTTTAGGTTTGATTTCCAGGTCACACAGTGCTACTATCTACATACTGCTTCTATGCAATTCTCAGCAGCATCTCGAAGTTTAGATTCGTGCTCGATTGATGGCAATAGGCCTAATACGTGGGACCGTCTCTTCAGAGACGGCAGGTTTGATGGTATATGTAAGGATAAGAAGAAGTTCTCGCAGCTTCATCTTCTGCAGCCTTCCTGTCCTCGTCGCCAGGTGTTCTTGCGTACGTGACTATCCTCACATCGCCGCACCACACGATCAAAACAAACTATTTGCTTCATAGAAATAACGATTAATTTGCCATTAAAGTGCTATTAGATGGGCGCGAACTCCATTCCGAAATCATACTCATTTATTGATTACTGTGATTTTGTACATTTTTGTGTGGGAACGCAGAAAATGCTGGATTTTCCTTCGACATTTACGAGGAGTTGACAAGGGTAATTAAATTCACTTTTTTATGTGTGTTGCCTAAATGCATGAAATTCAGGTTCCAAAATGGAATCTGGTAACATTATGTTCTGCATCTCGCTGTTTTTCGCTTATCAGGGTCAAATTCTTCAGCATACTATTACATTTTATTACTTTGACGACCCAATTAGTACAGAGGTAGTTAATGCCTTCTGCCACTGCCTTCTGTGCTATGAGTCCCGGGTTTGAACTGTTGTCTATTCTCTACTTACTATCATTTGAATTTTACTCCGGCATCGTTTCTCGAAGATCGACAGATACTTCACTTAGTTACATATTAAAAAATGCTTGCAAAACTGACTCATTAGGAAAGGAAGACATGTATTGAATTGATTGTATATAGCTATTGTTTTAATCCTGACGTTTCAGATGCTTTACAGCACAGATTTCACAGACCATCATGGTCATGGACAGATCTGTGCAGTAGCGTTGCGTGGGGGGGCGGGCAGAGGGGACCATGGCCCCGGGCGGCATATGAAAGGGGCGGCATCAAGTGCCACGTCTTTTTTATACTACTAGAAAAGGGGGCGGCATATTTCCAGACGGCCCCGGGCGGCAAATACACACGCCACGCCACTGAATCTGTGTTCCTAACATTACTATCTGTATTTTTTTTTATATCACAACGGTGGCAAACAAGCATATGGCTTGATGGTAAGCGGTTACCGTAGTCTAAAGAGGTTTGCAACATCAGTAGTGTAGCTCGCGCGTTGCCGATCCTGTGGAAACCATCTAGGTTTTTAAAAATAAGGGAGTTACTAATGTGACAGCAAACGGAATTCCTATGCTGTCAGAATAGTTACTCCCACAACGAGTTGTGGCAGCCTTACTCACTCGCAGAAACCCAACTATTGTTATTTCACTGCGGTCTTCTGAAGGTACTTCCCCAGTCAGGCAGCTCAATTTCAGCAAAAAATATTTCTATTTTTATCATCATTTAGGTAGGGACACTAAATTAGCTATAGACCGCAGCCAAGCAATTAGTCTATGATATTATGGATATTATTTGTCACGTACACAATCATATTATTGTACAACAGTTTAATTAATGATGGCGACGCCTCGTTACCGACGTCGTTTGGCTGTCGTTTGCGATAATGGTGTAAAAATGTTAGTAAATACTGTTGCTGGCTAATGGGATTTGCAATTTTTTTTATTGCTATTATATGTTTTTCCAATGTGTGACATATCCTACGTTACATCCTCGTATAAACACCGAATGTGTCTTAATTTTTTTTTTTACACTTTGCCTGCACTAGGAGTTTCTCCTGTGTGTGATGCATATTCAGAATGCACAAGCACTCAGAGCCAGTACAGTAGGTATATTTGTTCCGTACGGGGATGGAACCCGCGACACGAGGCGCAAAAGCTAATCTCTCGATCAATGCACAAACTGTCCAGTCGATGTTATATTATGGTAACAAGTTATTAATCATGATTGTCAACAATCCCACTGCCGGGTATGGGTATCCTTTATGGTTGAGAAACGCAACCATATTGTGGTTAGCGGATTGTCATGACGCTAAGATCTTTCTGGCATATTGGTTTGACGATAATGGTTTCCTTCATTCAGCGAGAGACAGTCAATCCGCGGGCGGATTCCAAAATACAGATACTTACGTAGATTCGAACTCAAGACTGCAGTATCTTCTTTATTATTCAATTTTTGCGCAAATTCCCTCGACCTTCGAATGTTATCTTCGGTTAAGTGATTAATTCGCACTCATTGATAGCGGGAACATTGTCTAATGACTAATATACATAATATAAATACGGTATTGTATTAAAACTGTGACGTATAAACAGATAACTCGTATCACCGGCGGTATTTTCAGCATTGTCATTTCGAAGTCAAAATTAAAACAGGTTTTATCGAAAGAAAAAATAAAACAACTAGTTTTTCTTGACTGTAGGTATGTTTATAATGAAATTTGTCTATGAACAAGGCACGCAACGCCACCATTAGTAGGAGAATTAAATGAGTATGACAAACGTAGAGTCCTGCTCGCCTGGAAGTGGCAAAGGGGCACATAGTATAATAACTACAAATCCTAATATGAACAAACGCTGCTATACTAGGGTATATACATATCGACATTATATAGTTATTTCATTGAATCCATTATCTCAGTATCCCTTTACAAAAACAGTAAAATATTTAATACTCTATAACAACATTTAAAAAATATACATATATTTGTCGTGTAGGTATAATTATCAAACATTTTCGGATATACATATATTTATAAACGAGAGAGTTCGAGAGATATTCTCGATGGCGTGTGAAGTCTGCCAACTTGTCCTAGATAAGCGTGATGATCTGTAGCCAAATTCCTTTTAAGTGAGAGGATACCCATGATCCGACCCCAACCTCTTCTACTAAAGTTGTTTTGGAGGACGTATACGTTACTGTACGTCAAAGGGTATATAACATTTTGTAGCTATGCCAAATTGTTAATTTTATAATTTATACCCGAACTAACAGGAGGGTGCCTCTTTACATTTAAAATAATGATAGATAAACTGACCATGATGTGTTCATGCAGTGGACTAATTCCCCATAGATATGCAAAAAAATCAATGGTATATTCCCAAACCCATAATCAATGTAACATTAATCATTCACCTTGGATTTTAAAGACAGCCGGAGCTAACGTACATTGTAAGACTTCTGCCCACCCTCAAGACGCATCAGCTTGCAGAAACAGATCGATCGGCCTCTAGGGACGACTGTCCATCGCCTGTTCTGTTGCTGCTATTACATATTCTTTGTGGTAGGTAGTTATTGTTTGGCAAGAAATGAGAAGCCAGTTGGCAGATTGGCACTTGAGAAAATGTCCTTTCTTTAATTTCAATCACATCATTGTATATTGATATTATTCAATCCTAACTTTGTGATATTTTACAACGTCCATGGTAACATGTATAAGCATGCAGGTCAGTCTGGCCGTGTCCATGCAGGCTGGAATGCAGTTTTATTTCTAGAGTTCTAATATTTTTTAAAATCTAAGAGCAGGTTCAAGCTCAGCCACAAATTGCCACTCAATATTGTCCCATATTTCGTCACCTGCTAGAATCATAAAAGGCCCGTTGTACAACAAGCCCGACACCGTGACATAAGTGTACCGCAACAAAGGTGTCAGACACACGTCCACTCGCTCGGAGCTACTTACAACAGAACAACAAGCACAATGGAAATTTGCAATGTGCTAACGTCGTTCGGACATCTATCATTTGGTAACGTGTGGGCCAAGTTACAAGATCGAGATGGGGCTAAGAGCTGTGCCTATATGCTTAGAAAATAAAACGGTTACCATCTTATACTAACTTTGATTGCAGTGTGGTGTTGGTTTTGTTGCTAGTTGATGTATTACATACTTAAAGGTTCTACTATATTCCTACGCAAGTACATAATACTTGCGTAGGAATATAGTATGAACGCAATGACATATTATTTATATCATTGTATGAACGCCTTTAGACTTGTTTGCGTATAGTTTGTTTACAAGTAATAATGTTCTCTCCTATACACAAACAGTGCAACACGCGCATGACGGTATACGTATTATTAGACTTGTTAAAATGTGTTACGTCCACAGTCATACGAGGCAGTTTTTTCTCAATAATACTACGGGTAGCATTTGAAATCTGAAAAATAACGATAATATTTCGTAATATGTGTGAGTATTCACTCATACATATATATCGATGGACGCCCTCACACCACACACCGTCAAATTAATCCCGAATCCACTTCCAGATATTTCGCTTCCGCTAGCGCCCCACCCAATTAGAATTGACTCATATTATATGAGTCATTTCTAACAACCGCTGCGTCTCATGACTCGCCCCACGCCCCCAACTAACAGTTCCGTACCTGTATTTAAATACAATCGTCTAGTCCAGCTACACAAACACGCCACCACGCCGCGCCACGGTCACTGTGGCTGCTGTCACCAGGAAGCCATCGTTAATCATCCATCAACTTGGCCGGCACACTACACCAAGTCGAACAAAAGTTTTAAACTGTGATTTAACTTTCTGTACTTTTTTTTATAGATACAATCCGGTCACTACATAGTAACCGTAACGCCCGTATATAATTATGTATTTTAATTATTATAGGCAACGGGTCTAGATCGTGTAATTATAATTATGTAGTTTTACACGAAATCTACCTATCCTGTATTGTACCGTAAAAAATGTCTCAGAATTTTCCATGATATGATAGAACTAGACAGTTTGTACCTTAACACGCTTATACTATGGACATAAAATATCGCGAGTTTTGTAAAACAATAAACTACACATCGGACTGCGAGAGCCTAAGGTATTTGATGTTAGGGAGGGGTGAAGGGTGGCCGCTCTATACATACCAGCGGTACCAGAGACACTAGAAAATGTAATGTAGCTTCTCCTTTATAAACTACAAAAACCTTGAAATAAAACTACTAACAGCTACCCTACATTTGAATTATTATTGACAATCTGATGAATTTCTTCAAAAACCTGTCAGATCTATGTATAGACTGATTAAATACCTCACATGTTTCCACTGAACCATTTCTATTGAAATACCCCAACGCATATAACATAGGAATTAAACCCAGGATTCTATACCTAGCAGTCATGTTTGCCACGACAATGAAGCAGTAAATTTACATAGTTAACATAAACATATTTTGTTTTGGATAAAAGACTGCTGTGAATTCTGCTAAGCGATGTATCTGCGTAATACATAATTATCTTTGTGATGAGTTTCTGCCTGTTTAACTGAACAATATTTTAAACAAACTGCTTGTTATTACGGTTAACGACAGCGATTATGAATACTAAATATTTTAGTATTTAACTACGAAAAACTAGTTTGGTTAAAATACTTCTACTTATTGAAATAGTAGATATTATTTCGACTCACTAATCTTTTCAATATTCTTTTAAAACATTGTGGTACAAGCTAATTATTCAGTAGATGCGTAGTTATAAATGTCTGTTTTGTTATTAAAATGTTTTTTAACACATCATTGTAACTATTGGTGTATTTTTATACGTCTCCACTTTTAGAGCTAGCTACGTCATTTTTTTCAGATTCAAATTATGTAGAATATACTTAAACGTAATTTTATGTTATAAGAAGTGTTAGCCTAGTGACAGTGACCACGTACTTCTCAGTCTTAGGACTTGAATTAACCGACCTCTGATTGTCAAGGTCACGTGGCAGTAGTTGGCAGTATGAAGGAAACATTGTACCCCTTTTTAAACACATAGAGCGTAAGAGAAGAGTGTGACTTATCACAGTTAAAGTTTATACGGAGAATGAGTGCTAGAATTAGCTGGAAACTAGAATTTTATTGAAATAGAATTGAATAAGGAAGTTTAGCGAGGCTATTGCAAAGCCAAATTAAATACTCATCTGTTATTAAATTTTAAGTAGCTCTCAAATATAAAATAAAAGAGACAATACTATATTCGAGAGCTCCTATTTAAAATTGAGTAGTTATTTAAACTATTTCCTCATTATTTTCACCAAAATTAATTGGTTGGAAAAACAGCGTAACAATCTAAATACGAGTATCAACGTTATCGCCAAATAAGTCGCAGGTGGCTTAAGAATATACAGTGGTATTGCTATCAAAACAACAATGTCATATAAATAAATATTACCAACATTATTTACTTCCTTACTTAGTCAATTAATTCATTAAATTACACCTAACAAAAGCTGCTGTATCGCATTGAATATATGTACTCGTATATTTTGACTTATAAATTAGTCACAGAATATTTATAAGTATTGGTTTGTTATTTGTCAATTCAATTCAATTCAATTTATTCAAGCACAAAATGCATTAATTGTGTAATTAAATGTTATTCGTTTACTGCCATGCTACGATACCTACTTAAAAATATATATTAATTTGTGCACTCTAATGCACAACAAAATCGATGTGTTTACGGAAATTCAGATTAGTGTCAACAGTGACGCCCAGATATTTCACATGATCAGCTTCCAATTAAATGGAACAAGTACATGCAGTGTCAGCATGCGTGTTACAGTTATGTGCAAATATGCTGAGGTTTGTTTGCGGTGAATTTTTGTTTATTTTAAATAGAATATATTTGGTTTTATCTGCATTTGATGTAAGAAGTTGTTCGGAAGTTATGTATGTGCGTACATACATTACAGCGATTCATTTTATTCATAGATAAAATTTGGCTCGTTTATACAAAAATATAGGTATACCTACTTGAACCCTTTGTGACCTCCATTAATTTAAATAGTTTCATAACTATTTTCATTGTATGTATCTACGTAACTTAATATATCTCCATATATTTTTTTAAAGAGTCAATATACCGGCTGTAAGCAAATGTGTCTGTGTTCTTTATCGCATTGAATATATGTACTCGTATATCTTGACTTATAAATTAGTCACAAAATATTTATATTGGTTTGTTATTTGTCATTCGTTTAAAGGTTGAATAACTCGTCGTCATATCATCATATAAACGGCAAAAGCATGTCTAATTTATGGATTAATGCAGGCAAGTCCATTCTTCTCTCGTCGGAAAGGACTGGGTCAAAAGGAAGTATAGAGTTTAAATAATTGACGTACTGTTAGTACTTTAGTATAGTGAATCTAAATATTCGAAATATGGCAAACTTAAGCGCGTTCTTGATGTAGTAAAATTTGCTCAGTAGTACCACACGTAGTTTGTATAAAATGGATGGACACACAGCCAAATAAATCCGTTTTATTAATTTATAATCTACCATGCTACGTAAGTGCTTAAAATATATATTAATTTGCGCACTCTAATACACAACAAAATCGATGTGTTTACGGAAATTCAGATTAGTGTCAACAGTGACGCCCAGATATTTAACATGATCAGCTTTCAATTAAATGGAACAAGTACATGCAGTGTCAGCGTGCGTGTTACAGTTATGTGCAAATATGTTGAGGTTTGTTCGCGGTGAATTTTTGTTTATTTTTAATATATTTGGTTTTATCTGCATTTGATGTAAGAAGTTTTAGGTAGGGATTAGGGAGATTTCTCGCTCAAATTGAGCTGCCCGACTGGGGAAGTACCTCCGCCTTACAGAAGACCGCAGTCTATCAATAATAGGGAGAGATAGATAATAAAGAGATAGAGTAAGGTTGCCAGCGCTAAGTTAGGGGAATGACTGTTCTCACAGTATGGGAATCCCGTTTGTTGGCCGTGTAGTTACTTTCTTATTTTCAGAGTCCTATAACGGTTTCTACAGGGTTGACAACGCAAACGTGGCAGGCTACAGCACCTGCTTACCATCACGCGGAAATATTCACTGTAGGTATATAGAGTTGTGTCATCATTATAAGATAATATGACACCATTTAAGTGAAGTTTAAACTGCCTCGTTGGTCGAGTGGTCGTACAGAGCGACTTCCGAACAAGAAGTCCTAGGTTCGATTCCCAGGTAGAGCAAAGTGTTATTAGGTTTTTCTATGAAATTCTCAGTATCAGCTCAAATTCAAATTCAAATTCAAATATTTTTATTTCAAGTAGACCAATATTACAGGTTCTTTCGAAATGTCAACACTAGTTGCACGGTTCCAAAAAGTAGGTCTTATGGAGAAGAACCGGCAAGAAACTCCATAGATACTCTTTTAAATAATTCGTTATATTTACAATTTTCGTTTTTAATATTAATATGAGAATAATGCAGTCTGATGTGAAACGCATGAGTTATTCACTAGCACTAAAAAAATAAAATAAAATAATTATAATATAAAACCCGGATGCCATGACATGTATAAGCCGACCAGCCCCAACTGACAGCACCCGTTCACGAGCATGACGTGTGTATCAGCGTCGCTCTACTCAACCATGATATAGGGAATAAAGGGACCCGACACACAACGCCACCGTCAGCAGGACATTTGAGAGAGCATGACAAGCCCAGACTGCCTGGCCAAAATGTCTACCAGTAGGTATGCATTTTTCATTTCGCAAAGCAACATCGAAGCCAACATTAATCTCATATTTTACAGGAAATTTTACAAAATCTAAAACAAAATTTTGAAATAAAATAAAACTATTGTAACTAAAGTTACATGCATGTCAGTTAAAAGTGTATAAATTAAAATAATAAAATGTCAAGATAATAAAATCATAATTGTGCAAATTTCAAAATTATAAATGATAAAAATATAATGTCAAGAATATAATAATAATCATAAACATGTTTTGATAGCCCGTTTCATCAGAACTATTCAATCCCAAGCACTATTATCATCCATGTAGTCTTTCAACGTATAATAACCTTGAGAACAAAGTCTCCGTTTAATAATAGATTTAAATTTGCTTAGACTTAATTTTTGATAATGTGTTGGAATTTTGTTGTACAAGCGTATGCATTGACATTTAAATGATTTACTTATTTTTTGGAGCCTAGTTGCAGGAACAATAAATTTATTTTTATTCCTGGTATTAACATTATGAATATCACAACGTTTTTTAAAAAGATTGATACGCCTGTGTGCATACAACAAATTCTCATAAATGTATTGTGATGGAACAGTCATAATATCAATCTCCTTAAATTTATCCGTCAGCGAATACTTGGGACTTAATTTATAAATTGACCGAATAGCCCTTTTCTGCAGCACAAATATTGTTTGGATGTCAGCAGCATTCCCCCACAGTAGAATGCCGTATGACATCACGCTATGAAAATAACTAAAATACACTAACCGAGCTGTTTCTACATCAGTTAAACTACGGATTTTCTTTACAGCATAAGCTGCAGAACTGAGCTTTTTCGACAATTTTTCTATATGTGGGCCCCACTGAAGCTTAGCGTCTAAGGTAATTCCTAGAAACACTGTGGATTCTACAAGATCCAACTCTGTTCCGTTAATGTGTACACTGGTTTTTACTTGTCTAACGTTAGGTGTTGTGAACTTAATACATTTAGTTTTTTTTTCATTCAAAAGTAAATTGTTTGCATTGAACCAGTGTACCACTTTAGAGATAGTACTGTCTACATCATCAGTGGCCATTTGCTGGCGTTTTAATTTAAATAGCAGTGAAGTGTCATCTGCAAACAACACTATCTCTTGATTGTCCCCCATTATATAAGGTAAGTCATTAATGTATATTAAAAATAAAAAAGGGCCAAGAATTGAGCCTTGCGGAACTCCCATAGTAACCACCGACCCCGGAGATCTCTTTCCATTGACGTCCACTCTCTGAATCCTATTACCCAGGTACGAAATAAGAAGATTCAGAGTAGTGTCCCTTACACCATAGTGGTGTAACTTCCTGATCAATGTTTCATGAAGAACGCAATCAAATGCTTTTGATAAATCGCAAAAGATACCCAAAGCATCGCGCGACTCTTCCCATGCATCAAAAATATGACTTATAAGTTCAACACCGGCATCGGTTGTTGAGCGACCCTTGGTAAAGCCAAACTGTTTATGATTTATTAAATTGTTTTTGGTGAAAGAAACTTTGTAACTGATCTAGTATAATTTTTTCAAAAATTTTGCTGAATGTTGGTAGCACTGATATAGGTCTAAAATTTGTGGGGTCTGAAGTGCTACCCGATTTGAATAAAGGTGTAATCTTACTATCTTTCATAAGATCAGGAAATTCACCACCATCAATACATTGATTAAATATATAAGATAATGTTGGTGCTACAATGTGGATTATAGATTTGGTAACGTCAACAGAATTGCCCCACAGATCTGCAGTTTTTTTTAAATTTAAGGTATTGAATGTTTTAACAATATCTCTACTGTTAACATGCTTAAGGTGAAATTCAATACAGCTAGCTTTTACATTTCTCTTAAGTAAACTCTCTGCAACAGTGGGTGACGAATTTAAGGACCTTGTAGCTAAAACAGGAATACTTGTAAAGAAGTCTTCAAATGCTGTGGCAACTTCTAAGTCTGATTTAATGATTTTTCCATCAATAACAAGATTATATTCACTGTTTCGGCTACCAGACCTTCCTGTTTCACTATTAATAATATTCCAAGTCATTTTAATTACATTACTACTGTTTCTAATTTTCGAGCTTATATACCGAGACTTTGCTAGACAACAAACCCTCTTAAATAGTTTGGAGTAGTTTTTGACATAGGAATTAAACTCCGGGGTAGTTATATAAGTACGTTCATTGTATAGCTCATAAAGTCTCTTCCTACTTTTATGGATACCAACAGTAGCCCATTCGCTGAAGGATGTAGTTCCATCAACTGTGATCCTCCTGGGTATAAAAGTCGAATTAAACTCTGTACAATACATATTAAAAAAATCATTATAGAGTTTATTAGGATTACTGTTATAGGATAGTAAATGTAATTTATTATTAATCTTATTTTTAAATGCCTCCAAGCGACCACATGTTTTTGGAATAATTGTGATATGCTTCTTAACTACTTTATTCTTTCCACTATGTATACTAATAAGCTGTCCACAGTGATCAGAGTCCAGTAAGTTAATAATTCTCTTATAATTTGGAATGATATTAGTGTAAATATTATCTAAGCATGTGGCTGTAGTGGATGTAATTCTTGTAGGCTCCAAGAATATGTTTTCAAGATTGTAGGACTGAAAAAGATTGATAATTTTAGTGCTGGAACTTGATTTTTCTAGTAAATTTACATTAAAATCACCACATGTGATAATAGATTTATTTTTATTATTGCTGACTTTATAAAGCACTTCATCCATCACCCTCTCAAAACAGTCATACAAGCCTGATGGTGGTCTATATACACTTATTACAATGAACCGTTCTAATTCCACACAGGCTATCTCAATTGTTCGTTCAACAGAGAGGCTCACTATGTCCTTACGTTCTTTAAATTTTAGTTTATTATTTACTAGGATTAAGGAGCCACCATGAATGGCGTTTTCCCTGCTAAACGAGCTACCAACCTGGTGATTACTAAAATTAAATATTAATTGATGGTTTTTTAACCAATGTTCGGTAATACAAAGAATGTCTATATTATTATAATTTAAAAATAGCTCAACTTCTAATTCTTTATTAATCATTCCTTGTATATTTTGGTGCACCAGGTTGATAAAGTTCTTATTTCGATCCACTATACTGACACCTGATTGACAAAAGTCACTTGACATGCCAGCATTAGTGGATGAATATATGCAAGAGGTTGCCTCTATTGTCTTACAATCTAATTTAAATTATTTACAATGTCAACAGGCTCAATAGAACCAATATGCTGTATAGCCAGATTCTTGGCTAATATGTCGAAATAATAAGAAAGAGACATGGCTAATTGCCTCTTATAGTACTTAGAAAGATAGTACTTATCTTTCGTCAAATAAAAATAATTGCACACATAGTTATTAGTGTCTATCAAACTAAATTTAGCATTATTTGTGGAGAAAGTGTGCAGAGTTAGGTTAAGCCTAAATCGTATGTCATTTTCCTCCTTTGGCAAACTATTTGAGTAGGGAAGTGTAAATAAAACAATATTATTAACTGTCAAGTGGGACAACTCAGTAAGGAGTTCAATCAATTTCTTTTTGTTTAAATTACCTCTAACACCAATAAAGATAAGTATGGTGGTGTCTGGATTAAAATTAGATTGAATTATTATACTTACAATTTCCTTATAATTCAAGCCGGGCATACAGAAATTTGTAGTGACTTGGCCTATATAATTTGTTAATAACTGGCCCATTCCTTGTCCAATTTCATCACTAAACAATACATATTTACTTTTTGGTGTATAATTAATTTTAGTGGGTACTTTTTTTTTAGCTCGGAGTTTGGATTCGTACCCTGTTAATGGCCCCCTATTACATGGGACCAAAAACATACCGGCGAAATGTGGGTGTACATTAGTACACCTCTGCCTAACCCTTCGGGGACGGCAGGCGTGATGGTATGTTATGTTTGTTATGTTATTTAAGTGAAGTGGCAACACATTACACAAGACAAATATTATAAAAACAAAACTAATTAAAAATAAGTGCATATCAATAGTAAATTATCAGGATCCTTCAATGAATAGATGGGTTTTTCAAGATATCAATGTATCAAGTAACCATTTCGGTGATAACAATGTTGTTATCACTTCCTGATCAAAATGTTACGATACTTTTATCTTTTATTTTCACAAATCAACTATCAATAGGTATCTCTGAGGATTATAAATATTGTATGAAACATGAGATATAACAAAACAAACAAGTATTAAAAATGTATATATTTTACATCCTTTATTAGTTTTGATAGTCATTGTTTTCGAAATCTTTCTTCGGGTGACGTTTTCGAAGTAAATTCTAGGGCAATAGCGAGTAGAAAGAGTAGAGCACATGCAAGGGTATCTCAAACAGTCCACAAGGCCATAAATTTTAATCGACTTGGAAGTCAAACACATGACGTATCGTTCAGAAGTCTTGCTTGCGCCACTAGACTCGGATTTTTAATAATTAACTGTCAATTTCTATATCAGTTAGTTACTTCCTACTTTACATATTTTGGTCAACAAGAGTCTTACTGACACACGAAGGTTTGTTATGTCCGGAAGTTGAGATCCAATAAGGTTCAATTTTCCATAACTAGTCCACATAGTTATGGAAATTTAACCTTACGACTGTCACCAGCGAGGCACCGACTGACATCTTAAAGGGATTACATTGCCCAAATACCAGAAACATGCTCGGTTTAACGTATTTTCATGATTTATCCTCGCGTGTATTTTACGTATAAAAAAATATGTTATTCCTAAAGTCACCATAAATTATTTATGATTTATTAAAATTTTAAACAATACAATGTGTATTAATTGAAATTTTAATAAATTTCCTACTATTCCGGAAAAAAAAAATTAAGTATGAAGCCCTTTTCTTAACATAAATAGTATTTTTTTCTCTATAGCGACTCAATACTTAGGTACTCATGAATTTTAATAAATTTTCCTTTACCAGACATGTTAAAGCAATGACCGGACAAACCATATAGGCCAAAGTATATTAGACTGATTATCAGAAATTGTGAATATTATCAGATTTAATGATAAGAGGTCCATTAGCGTAGTATCTGCGCAATATTCTGCTCACTACAAATTTATCACGAAAAAAATTAGCATACCATTACACCTGCGTCCCTGAAGGGTTAGACAGAGAAGTACCTGTATGCTACCTGTCAGAACTTCTCTGCTTAACCCTGTTTACAATTTGGGACGAGTTTATCGCCCTTAAATCCTCAATAAATTCAAGATTTTGTGCTCGAGTTGGTAACGTTACGTTGTCTTATGAATACTGTTATTAATTTAATTATATAAAATATAAATGTTAATTGTTATGTTACACGTGTAAGTTTATAATTACATACAATTACATAACAATACATACTTATATATGGACGGAATATATATTTGCTGATCATTTACATAAGCCAGCGTGTCACTGACACTATAACAACACCCGAAACAATGGTCAATATTGAGTGATATTTTATAATTATTGTGACTTATTTGAAATTTATACCTACTACTGTTTTTGCCAACTTCCAAACCCCTTTCACTTCGCCACAAAAGCAATCCTATGTATTTCCCCGGCACTCAAACTATTTCCATACAAAATTTTATACAAATTCGTTCAGCGGATAAAGCGTGAAGAACAGACTGACATACGGTGTACTTCTGTGTATTAAAAAAAATATGAAAATTCTGTTGATTCAATCGTTACCTAACTTCTACAGGACTATCCGACCCTATCCTCGCATCGAGCCTTCTCTAGCCTCTATGAAGATTGTGTGGAAAATTCAGCCCATAGAGAAACTACATGCAAACATACATTTTTATAGGTACCTTTTTCTGGATATATCTGGACATTATGACACACAGCGCCATCTAGTTCCAAGCTAAGCAACGAGGCTTATGTTACGGATACTAGTTGGTTGATATACTACATATATACTTTTTTTTCGAAAATACATACAATTATACATAGATACATCCATGACTTATCACACAAACATTGGTCCCTACTGGGATTCGAACCTGAGAGCCATTACACAGCAAGCAGCGTTAACTACCGCTGGACTAATTAGGTCGTACCTATATAAGTATAGTTAGTTTTCTCGATGGGTGACAGAAGCGTGCAAGTGTTAAATACGAAGATCAATCACAATTGCCACCGTTACTCGGCCTCTCATTACCCCACGCTCTCCTGGATTAGAAAATGGATTAATGGTTCCTACAGGGTCGGCAACGCGCGAGCGATACCGCTGGTGTTGCAAACCTCTATAGGCTCCGGTAACAGCTTCCCATCAGACGGCCTGTAAGCTTATAAGCTATATTGGTATAAAAAAATCGCTAAATAAAGTAATTATGTAAATAGTAAGTCTTCTGTAAGGCGGAGGCTTACAGAAGACTACAGTGAATCAACAATAGTTGTCTTTCTGCGAGTGAGTAAGGTTACCAGAGCTCATTGGGGGAGTGACTATTCTGACAGCATGGGAATTCCGTTTGCTGTCAGTTCAGTGACTCCCTATTTTAAGAAACCTAAACGTTTTCTAAGGGGTTTGGCAACGCATTTGCAAGCCTCTGGTGTTGCAAATGTACCATCAGGTGAGCCGCCTGCTCGTTTGCAGCCTTATCACCATAAAAAAGTGATTTATATAAATGGTTATTAGGTATGTAAAATTAGCGGTGTTTGCCTAAGAGCAAATTCAACATGAAAGGTCTCTTCTTTTGGGATTACTCTCTATTTATTGGGACCGAACCTATGAATTTTGAATTCACAGCTAGTTCACTGGACATATCAATAGGATATCACAACTAGAGCCTAGTCAAAAAATCTAATCTAATAAAAAAATGGCAGCTTAATATCATTGTAAGTGATTTAAATATATAAATAATTGTAAACTAGCTAACCCGGCAAACTTTGTACCGCCATGTATATTTTGTTAATTTTCTTTTATACAAACATTCTCCTGACAATCCAACACAGCAAAAATGTTTATTAAATTCGATGCAGTCGTTTGGAAGTTATGTGCGTACATACACTTCAACGATTCATTTTATTCATAGACAAAATTTGGCGCGTTTTTGCAAAAATATATACTTGAACCCTTTGTGACCTCCATTAATTTAAATAGATTAAACTATTTTCATTGTATGCATCTACGTAACTTAATATATCTCCATATTTTATTAAAAAGGCAATATACCGGCTGTAAGCAAATGTGTCTGTGTCCTTTAAACAAAATATTTATTTTATACAGAGAGAAGTACGTAGGTAGGGTCGCCAACGCGCAAGCGACACCTCTGGCGTTGCAAACATACATGTGCTACGGTAACCACTTACAATTAGACGGGCCTAAGTTTGTTAACCGTCAAACAACAGTATCGTAAAATAATAATAGTTTGGTAATCAGTAGATGTACATACCTACATATATTATATATAAAATATATTTAATAACTATCAACCTGTGTGAATGTGGAAAAAACATGTAATTGAATGTAATAATGATAGGTATATATATAAATATCTTGTAATGTCCTTACCGGGGTTGATTTTGAAAACTATCTACAAAATATGGCCGTACATCGATACGTAACAACTACTCTAGACTAACTCTTAACTTAAACAAATATTTCTGGACATTATAAATAAATAAAATACAAATAATATATAAATAAAATAGACTACTTTATTTTATTTACTGTTTATTTATTTATTTAACTTCAGTTAAGTAGGTACAGGAAATAAAGTAGGTGCATAATATAAAATTAAAACTCAATTTTTATCCGCCTAAGCTACGAAGTACTCCTCCACATCATCACACTAGGAACCGTTATGAAGTTTTTTTTTTATGGTGATGCGGGGGCATGAGCAGGCTGCTCATCTGATGGTAAGTGATGACCGCCGCCCATGGATATGAACACCAGAGGCTTGCAAATGCGTTGCAAAAATATATATATGCCATCGCTTTGGGCATTATTTTCATTATAGTTCAAGCATATTAAAAAGGGAATTTATGTAGGCAGAGTCACAGCAAAAGGCTAGGTATATAAAGTCACGCCAACACGCCGTGTGTAATCTACATTCCTGCTCACCATCACGGTGATACAGAAACAGGGATGGCATCAATTAATCTTATCGACGTGTCAACGCGAACGAATCTAATTAGATAAACATTATTATTTACGTACCCAATCATTATCTGACTATCATTATTATTTCATGGGTAGGTACGCTTGGTCGACGTTTCACGTGACCCAAAGGCTGGCCTATTTTTCGGTCAAAGAATTAGCATTGCCATTCAACGTGGCAATGCCGACAGTCTTCTGGGCACTCTACCCCCTGACAGCATCGGGGACGAGTTTTTTGACGCCCTATAACTTTGTAATAGTTTTTAATTAATTTAGGTAATACTATAATATAGTATATTAACTATATTAGACTGCCTCGTTGGTCTAGTGGTCGTACAGTGCGACTGCCGAGCAAGAGGTCCTGTGTTCGATTCCCAGGTCGAGCAAAGTGTTATTGGGTTTTTCTATGGAATTCTCAGTAGCAGCTTGAAGTCTGGATTTGTGCCCGGTTAATGGCAATGGGTTCGCCCCCTATTACATGGGACCTAAAACATACCGGCAAAACGTGGGTTACATTAGTACACCTCTGCCTAACCTTTCGGGGACGACAGGCGTGATGGTATGAGAGTATATTATTTATACCCTGCCATGCTTCACTGGCGTATTGTGGTTAAATATAAAAACATTGCAGAAAATTTTGAGTTTTTGAATTACACACAAGCCGACTTAACATTTATTTATATTTCTATGTATATAGATTAGAACCCTAATATCGGTTAAAATTACACTTACTTATCAGCCTATTGCCGTCCACTGCTGAACGTAGGCCTCCCCCAAAGAGCGCCAACCATCCCGGTCTTGGGCAGCCCGCATCCATCCGCTGCCAGCCATCTTCTTCAAATCGTAGGTCCATCGTGTCGCAGGTCGTCCTACACTACGTTTGCCCAATCGCGGTCTCTTCACGGTCTTTTAAAATTACACTTATTCGAAGACTATAGATGAAACATTTTAATTGAATTTAAAACAACTTTTACGGATTGTATCGCGGTATATTAATATTTTTACTCCCGACGCCGACATTTCGAACCGTTAACTGTTTATAGTATTAATGGTCACATGTAAATAGTGGTTTTATTTAATCTATACAATTAGATAGTCACGGTAGAGATTTAAGGGGGAAGCTCCACGGTAGCCCGCGAAATTCAAATTTTCGTACATTTTTTGCAATTTGCCGGTCATTGTCAGACTGATTATAATTATGTAACTAAATACCTATTATAGGCGCAAATCATATTTTGTTTAATGTTCAGCCTGACAATGACCGGCAAATTGCAAAAAACGTACGTATATTTTAATTTCGCGGGCTACCGTGAAGCTTCCACCTTAAGGAAGTATCTACTCCACTTACGTAACCGTTGGAAGTATCTTTAAACCTTTATTATTTTATCAAATATTATACCATTCATACACATATAATGTACCGTGGAAATGCCAGGAGGCATTGCAGCTACCTGCCTTCCCGGAGGAGTAAAGGCTGCGAAGAATAATAAGAAGGGAAGCTCCTAAAAGACCATGTTAATAGAACTTATTGGTGAATCCCTCCTTTACCACTTAGCTTTACAACTTTACAACTTTGCATGACAAGGTGTGGACGAATGCAAAGCGATACGCAAGGATCGCAGCAGGAGGCTATTTGTTTAGTTTCTGCCTACCCCTTCATAAGAAAAAGGCAAAACACATAATACCAACAACCCTTAAGAACATGATAAAGACTTTAAAGGTTTCACTTAATCTTATTTGCTATTTTTAATGACTAACTCATATTATTAATGTTAAGATTTACATTCTTTAAGTAGGTAGTTGATTCAATCGACTTTGTATTTGAGTCATAGTTAATTCTATACATTAGAACTTACAACTCAATTTACTCAACAATAAATACTCTCTCCACTTATTCTTATTTTTTAATCGAGTCTAAACGAAATCTATACAGTTATTTAGGAGAATGCCTCAAACATACTGACAAATTCGTTGCTTTGTACTCTATAAGTTGAGATGTAGGTAGTTTGTAGTGTTGTACTGCTCATCCCGACAGCTAGTTCCATCTGCCGACCGACAAAAAGCCACTGATTGCGTCTGACATGGATATTCCGTTTTGACTGTTTCTTTTGTACTATAATTTGTTTGCTTGTGCCAACACTAGTTATAAATAAATAGCTTTTTTAATCGTATATTTGTTATTATCACCGATAGGTATAAAAGGCTTGTTAGTTTTTTAAGGAAAGCAATATAACTGTCAAGTTTTTTTTTTATGTTTTATTGGGGAACACCGTTAGTTCATAGAAAGTTTATGACTGAGGTGGGTTTAGGTAAAATTATCTATAGTGATTTCTGATGCGTATTAAATTTCAGCTCTGTAAAACACTAAAAGAAAAACCCTAAGATATACACGTTTCCTCATTATTGTCTCCATAAATTTTAATCATTATAAATGGACACAATTGTTCTTGTATTTATTTAAACTTGAGACCTATTATTTAACAGTCCACATATGTATATATATCACTATGCTATATATGTATAAATATCATACCTATCTATCTATTGTAAATCGTTTTCTCAAAATAACCTGCTTATTACAACTATGTATTATTATTAACTGACTTAATTATGAACAATTAGGTATTATATACAAACGCAACATACCTACATAAAAATATTTTCTGTTAAGTACCTATACCTAATTAACTATAATACTTAACTAGTTGGTTTTAATCCGTAACGATCTATCGTTACAAACTTTCACACATTTAGGCCTAATTATAATTTTGCCTTTTGTCTCCTCGAAAATTTGTTCAAGAGACATAAGATCTCTTCGTAGGTAATAATATATAATAATAATATAATAAAATATTATTATTATTATTATATTCGTAGGTCGACCTACTTTCTCTATTTATCTTTTTTTATTTAAAAATTCCTGGACATTATGACACAGCGCCATCTAGTTCCGTGGTAAGCAACGAGCCTTGTGTTACGGATACTAATTGTTTGATATACTACATATATACTTTTTTTTTTGTAAATACATACATATTATACATAAATACATCCATGATTCGGAAACAAATATTGATGCTCATCACACAAAGATTTGTCCCTACCGGGATTCGAACCCGGGCCCCATAGCACAGTAGGCAGCATTAACTACCGCTGAGCTAAACGGGTCGTCAAATATTTACTTTTCTACTTATCTTTTCGTAGCTGTCAAGACTTTTATAAGTATAGAACTACATAATAGTAAATCAAAAAAGTCTAGACTTTATCTATTCTAGACTATTCATTCGTAACTACGTTTTTGGTGGCTAAATAACACACCCTGCCAGAGTTTTGACATGGAAAGTTTCTGGTGACTGGTGCTGAGGCACCTCTATAACGTGTTTTTTTTCATCAGTCTTTGTTCACCAAAAACTGTAACGCTAACTCGATTTAAATAGCCACCAAAAACGTTGTTACGAATGAATAATCTGGAATAGATAAAGTCCTAAAATATATTTTCCGACGCAATGTGAGAGTAAATTAATAGGTACACCTCTGACTACCCATTAGGGGATACAGGCGTATGGATATCTATGTATGACTCTATCTCAAACTTAGATCAGTAGAGTAACCATTCTGCCAAGTTTCCAAATTACTATGCGGCACATTTCCATTCCAACTATAAAATACTATAAATAATTAATACCTATTGCAGAACAATACAATAATGTGTAGGTATATTAGATTCGTTAAATTCTACAATTTACACAAATAAGTATTTGAAATTACTACAGTTTGTTAAATTGACAGCCGTTAGCAATAACTATGGACTATGGTTACAAATATGCAAAGTAGTAGAAAATTAAGTTTAAAACATTGCGACGAATAAATAAAATAAATATTTCCGGACATTATTACACAGCGCCATCTAGTTCACTGGTAAGCAACGAGGCTTGTGTTACGGATACTAGATGGTTGATATACCTACTACATATATACTATTTTTTTTGTAAACACATACATATTATGCATAGATACATCCATGACTCGGATACAAATGTTCATGCGCATCACATAAACATTTGTCCCTACCGGAATTTGAACACAGGACCTATAGCACAGCAGGCAGCGTTAACTACCGCGGAGCTAAACGGGTCGTCAACGGGTAGAATATTTCAGTAATTACCCATATTTTTTTTATAAACGTACCTACTTGCAATATCTACCTATTGATAAAAATCTTAATCGTATTTACATTAAAAAAAAAAGATACCTGTATTATTTCAAAGTTTTTGTTTACCTAACTAATATAGGTATTATAACTTATCAATATAGGCATAATTTTAATTTATCATATCGCTTTATATAATTAGTATGAAATCATCAGATTCTAATGTCTATGAACTGATAATATTTTCCTGTTAAGTTTTATATGACTGTACTTTTTTGGTTAATACATTGTTAGGTACAACAAGATCTGTCTAATATTATTAAATCCCTATTAACGAATACCATTTAACCAGATAGAGCTGTGATAGCCTAGTGATGTAACCAGTGGACTTGTAAGTTAAAGGTCTCAAGATTAAACCCAAAGCACGCACTGACTTTTAAAAGTTACGTGCGTATTTATCACATGCTCAAACGGAGAAGGAAAACATCGTAAGGAAACCACCATGCCTTTGGGAGGTTTTAAATTGCGTGTGAAGTCTGCCAACCCGCAATAGGCGAGAAGGAATATACCCTAATCCCTCTCAAATGAGAGGAGAACCGTGCCCAGCAGTGGGACAGCAAATGAGTTGGTGGTGATGATCTAATCGGAAAACCCCATAATAATCTAGGCGTAAAGTTTATTGATGAAACAACTTGTAAATAATAATCTTTGGTATATAAACAAAGTGTAGATACTTAAGTAGCCTTTTCTTTGTATAAAGGTGTGTTATAGGTATTTTATTAATAAAATTAATAATAAGCTAGCCGGCCACGCGTTTTTGTACCTCATTTCTTCATTTTTTTATTTTTCTGCTTGGTAAAATGGATTGGTATATGCTAGCTCACATAACCATAGTTAATTATTGCACTCTATATTGTATAGACTGATTACCGTATTATATAGAATCATTTATTAAATAAACAGACAGAAATGTGTTGCTGGGGAGTATGTTGCGCCGCTTCTTCTTCCTAGCAAAAACACTAGGAAGCGGTGATGGGCGGGCGTTTTTGGGGGCTGTCTTTATTGTCGACGTTCAAACAGAGCCAATTAAATTTGGCCTACTTTGAATATATGATATTTTGACTTTGACTTTGATTTATTCGTTAGTTTACTTGATTATTATAATTATTATGTTTTGAAAGTATAAGTTCTCAGGTTAGCCACACAGGTATAAACCAAGTGTAGCCTTAAGTTTGAGTCGGTTGGTTATGTTGTGTTGTAAAGAAATTGTTGTCTGACTCTAACTTACTGTAAGAACTACCGAACTATTCAACATGTGTTTAAAATTTGCATTGTAAGATAGGTGTATAATAGGGAGGTCAATTGTGGTAAAACTATTAAATAATTGTTTTCAAATAATTGTTTATTACTCCTGTTGTTGATATGACTATTGAAACTATTGTTACTCTATTCAATTTCCATATTTTAGTTATCTCTTCTTATTAATTAATATTATTATTGTATATATTAAATAAATAACTAGCGCCATCTAGTTCCGGGTTAAGCAACACGGCTTGTGTTATTTGGTATGAATACAGGCCAATCAATAATTTGAATTCCAAAACACATGGCACTTAAAAAAAAATATTGAACTGGTGATTGGTGCATAACCATTGAAAAACTGTTACTTTTTGTCCAATCAAAATGCAACTACGAGCAATATTAAATTAATTTATTCTTTAGAAAATATTAAGCCACCTGGTGTAATACTAAATTAAAAATAAATACCTAACGTATGTCAGCCACCTATAAACTTCCTACAGTTTATGCTATAAATCGCATAATTCCAAGTATCGCATAATTATTATAGCCGATGATTTGTCTGTTCATCTATTAAAGCTATAAATTGTATCAGCATCCCAAAATATCTTAATTTTCAAGAATACCGCTGACTGGATGTTCCAAGAAATCTCTTGAGTTTATGTTAAACTCGAACAGTAATTGTTTACACAACGCCAGATCAGACAACATGGAATTAATCTAACCAAAACGGCATTTTAATCGTTAATCTTTTAGCGCAGAAACTAATACAGTATTCAATTTATTGAATTTAGTCAAGCGTCCCTTAAAAAGAGAAGAATCTAAATCCCTGATTATTTTAATCTCCTGTTTAAAAATCTAACGGAGAATCATAATCTCTTTAATCTTAGATTTGTTGGGCGGTCGTACTTGACCCGAATCCACACTTCCCAGTACCGAGGTGAGGTAAATAAAATAAAGTTTAAAATGTGAACAATACTTTAGTTTTATTATTATAACTCTTTATCTTAATCCTATAATCTAGATCTACGTCAATAAATATACAACTTTGGAAATATTTACACATATGACAATACAACGGCGGAATGCTGCGTCAGAGAGGCGGCGCCTACTAATATTGCGAACTACAGAGATTGTCTCTCAACTCCACTGGTCCATTTGCTACACTAAAACTAAATCACAGATAAATAAAAATGTCTTCCGACCTTTTAGTCAGTCTATTTGGTTAAGCCTCTATGAGATTACTGGTACGATCACTGCCTCGTCAGCACCGTGACAGGTTTGTAGATGTGAGGCGTCAGCGGGTGGTGCGACGGCGACGGCAGCTCGGGGCTCGACGTGCCGGAGTTGGTGGGCGAGTGCAGCATGGGCGGCGACGGCGGCAGCAGCGGCGACGTCTGCGCCAGCATCGCCGACGTCTGTGCCAGCTGGGAGTTTTGTAGCAGATGCGACTGGCCGAGGAAGGGTGCCGACGGCATGCGGTCGTACAGCGCGGGCGAGTACGGCAAGCTGCCGTACCCCATCGCGTCACCACGGAAGGCGGGGTGCACTGCGCTGGGGGCTACCGGAGGAGTCTTCATCTGCATGGGCGCGTACCTTTGGTATAAGAGCTGCGAGTACAAGCCGACCAGTTGTGAGTAGGTGGCTGGGGGGTACGCGCCCGGCAGCGCGGCGCCGGGGAACAGCGGCCGCTTGAAGCAGGCGAGGCGCGAGCGGCCGTTGAGCGCGGACCGCCGGCGCAGCTTGCCCGTCGTGCCACCGATAAACACATCCTCAGCGGACGCGTCTAACATCCAGTAGTTACCCTTGCCGGGGTCGTCGTAGTGGCGCGGCACTTTCACAAAGCACTTGTTCAAACTAAGGTTGTGGCGGATGGAGTTTTGCCATCCTTGGCGGTTCTCTCTGTAGTACGGGAAGTTTGTCATGATGTACTCGTATATTCCGTTCAGTGTGAGGCGTTTCTCGGGGCTATTGCGAATAGCCATCATGATGAGTGCGTTGTAGCTGTACGCTGGCTTCTCGTGTTTCTTGTCCTTTTTGTCGTCATCGTCCTTAGGTTTAGTGCAGTCGACCGGCTCGGTCCCGGTGACGTCCAGCTCGGAGTCGCTGAGGTCGGCCTCGGAGGGCGAGGCGCCCGTCGACGAGGCCGCCGGCGACGGTGGTGCCGGTGGCTTATTCATCAGTATAGAGTTAATACTGAAATCTCCTTCGAACTTCACCATTTTGATAACACTTGTATTTCACTTTTTAGACACGTCGTGCGTGCGCTTACACTGCGAGCGGCGAGTGAACTGGCGGGCGCGGAGGCGGCGCGCGCTTTTATACGGTGCGGCTCCGGCTCCGCCTTCACAGCTTTGCAAGTAAGTCGCAACCAATCGGTGGCCGAGCTTTTTGATACATAGCGCCACGCCCCTCGTCCCGTAAGCTCCCCTCTCCGCGTAAGCTCGCTCGTATTTTGTTTTATTTGAGTTGCGCGCGCGCAGCGACGACTTTATTTATTATCTGGTATATCTTTTATTGGTACTGTAACTACGATTATAAATCGATTGTGGCTTGTTATGTGATTAATGAGTATTGTAAAATATTTTTTCTAGCGTACGCTATGTTTTAAGTTGGTCAATTTATGTTGATTGATATTTGATAATCGTGGTGTCGTTTATAACTATACTTACTTTATAGGAATTCAATACGAGATGTAGTTGAGTTGTGTTTACTAGTTAACATAGGTAGGTAAGTTTGATCGACAGTTTCCTAACCTATAATGTTGTTGTTCAAACACAGAATCGCGAATATAATAAATAATTATAATATAAAGGTAATTAAATAGACATAATAGACTTATTTATAGAAATAATTTTATTACTCTATTCATCATCATTATAATAGACTTTCTATTACAATAATTAATAGGTTCTGATAATCTGGTTAACGTAATTGACAGTTACTAAATGATGGTGGTAAGTATCAATTAACCTGTTAATAAATTAAACACCTAGAATACCTAGGTTTTTAATTTATACCTAATACGTATTGCAATTATTACTTATTAGCAAACAATATTGTATTTATAATAAGCTAACGAAAAATAAAACTTAACGGTGTTAACCGGATTTAAGAGACTAACTTTTATGTTATTTTGTTATAATAACAATGGCAAGATTAAACCATTATAGGATTTAATTAAGAGGTTTAATGTCATAATTTTATCAAGGCGTTCATTTCCCTGGAAAGAATATTTATTTATTTTAGATTTACAAATATATTTAACGGAATCACCTTATAATTATTTAATACCATAGAACGAGTATTTATTTAATCCAGTCATTAAAGGTATTTTTCTACTTATCCTGTTAGTGAAACCTACTTATAATTACTGTTAATTATTCTTGATTTTTATAATTTTGAAGCAAACCGTCAATTATAGAAAGGCACCAGGTTCAAAAAGTTCTTAAACCTCTAAAGACAATATCATCCTACAACACAACTTTAAACGAGGTAAGTAAAACTTAAACCGACGGTTAAAAAAAATCTAAGCTTAACTAACACATGGCCTGTGTATAAGTTATATATTATAATAGGTTGATACATACTGCACTTAAACATGCTAAGTAATTCGCGTGTTTGATTCCTGTATTTAGTGACTTTTATTTTGGATGTGATCAATTGTAGGTACCTAAATAAACCTTTTGAGATCATTTTTATCATGTCAAATATAACATTTTTGTAGGATCTATATAGCGTCATTTTGAATGTTAATGGATGTCAGATTAGTATTTGTAAACTCTGGTCGAGTTGAAGGCCAATGATTAAACTAAGGTTTTGAGCAATATATTTTAAAATTAAAATGGCAGTTTAACTAAATCTGTGTGGTAGAATCAAGCCTTAGCTTTCTTATTATATTATAAGGATTTGTATATAAAATCATATGTACAATATCTCTAAATAATGGATCTCCTTTATGCTCGTGTCTTTTTGGTTGAACGTGCAGACTTTTCATGTTTATGTAAACTAATAACAAATGACAGTCTATTTTACACAATAATAGTACATATAGATATGTATACCTACTATTGAATCTGTTATTAAAGTATTTATAGAAGTCTACAGTATCTAGATTTATAGACCAGGTACCAACAAAACCAAAACTAAATATTGTATCGAATATGTGTCGGAGTAGTTATTTTTTTTGTTGCATTTGATTTCCCTTTTTTGTCCCTGAAAGAGAACACGTAGTGCAAAATCCTATTATCATAAAAGCCGTACCAGAATCGCTAGCAAACATATTTCTTAAAACGTGTCAGTTTAAATAACACTGTTTTATTTCTACTAGCAGTTATTAATTATAATTTATTAGGTAACTAGTAAAGTAATTATACCATGTCGAGTGAGACGAGTGTTGTATGATAGTGACGCGTTGTTTAGATAGGTATATTAAATGATATTAACTAATCTACTCGATCACATTACATTATTATTACGATAGCCCAACTGAATATAAATCCCAATTACTTAGATATTATCATTCTTTATCATTATCTCTAGACAAACATTTATCTATTAAATAACTCCGGTTCAAAGATAAACCTTACGCTTGTCTGCCAAACTATCACTAAATGTAAATATGACTTGTTAAAGCCTAGCTCTTCGCGGATCAACGTTTAAGACTTTTAATCCGTGGTTACTTTAACTACGGATCAAAAACTCGACTTAAAGTGATTAGTCAGGAATGTTTATGAAAAACCGGCCCAGTTAGGCTGGTTTCTTTATTGGATAAATAAGCTACTGATAAAATAACGGCTCAACTAATA
The DNA here is from genome assembly GCA_905163465.1 of Craniophora ligustri. Classification (NCBI taxonomy): domain Eukaryota; kingdom Metazoa; phylum Arthropoda; class Insecta; order Lepidoptera; family Noctuidae; genus Craniophora; species Craniophora ligustri. The sequence continues at coordinate 15,437,897 of LR990962.1, read as the reverse complement.
CCTACTTCAGCGTTTCAAAGATATTTGCGAAATCTTTTGACGACCCATTTAGTCCAGCGGTCCTGGGTTCGAATCCCGGTAGGGATAAATGTTTGTGAAAGGAGCGTAAACATTTGTATCCCAGTCATGTATCTATGTATAATACTATGTATGTATTTAAAAAAAAGTATATATGTTGTATATCAACGAAGTAGTATCCGTAACACAAGCCTCGTTATTGTTATACAATACGTATGTACTACCTAAGTGACACAAACACAGGTGTCACAAACCCATCTACTGTCCCACTGCTGGGCAAATATGTCTCATTTCAGAGGGATTAGGGCATACTGTTGTAGGAAAAAAAAAAGTTCGAGAATACCGTTACGGGTGAGTTATTTTTTAATTTAATTATTCAAGTTAAATGTGTGGATTCAAACTGGAGATTTCATTGTCATTGCTTAATCCGTACCTACTTAATACATATTATGAATATGAAAGTGTGTCTGTCTGTCTTTCTATCTGTCTGTTACGGCTCCGCACTTAAACCACTGAACCGGTTTAGATATAATTTGGGATACCTAGAGATAGTTTGAGTCCCGAAAGGACGGTTAAGGACAAAATATAAGTAGTTTTGTCCCGGAAATCATCCCCTAATAGAATGAAAAGAAGGGTGCAAGTTTGTACGTGGAATCGCTAATTTATTAAAAGGGGTACAAATAAATAAACGGATTGGATAAAATTACTAATTGTACATAGACGAAGTCACGGACAAAAGCTATAGGTACCTAATATATTTTTTAATACTCCTCAGATATTATTGTTGGCGGTACATGTCTGCTTATCTTATCAACATAGTTTTATTATAACAATATATATTATATTTACTTGACGTGAATCCTGTAAAAATCAACAAATAAAAATGTTTATCTTTTGTGATGGATGATAATTTTACGATTATTTTATTTGGGAATATGCATGTGATTTAGATATAGGTAAACTATATTTATTTAGTAATAGGTAAGTTTATAAACAATAAAATTTTAAAAGTAATGGTATATCTACATGGTAGGTAGGTATATAAACTTTTTAAATTTTCTTGATTTAGTTAACACGCGAGGAAATTTGTTTCAAACAAAACAGTGATTATGTTCTGAAGCACTGAACATATTTTGATGATAATTGGCGATGTAACGAACTAGATCCTGCAATTTTGAGTTTAAACTTAGCCAAAAAATCTAGCACAAAGAGACGAAAATTTTATTACTATTTTCATGTTACCTAGATATACCTAATATTTTATTTAGCTAGAATTGACAAAAACTGTGCACAAATAGTAAGTATGCATCAAAATCTTTCATACATCATGTCTCACATATCGATCGACAAAGCGCGACAATATCGACGTGATAAAATTAGACGCACAAAGAACACACCTGTGTCGAGCGCGACAAAGAGCAGACGCGCTAACCCGCCATGTACGAAGCTAAGGTAGGTTTGGATGCGGCTTATTGCTTCCCAACAACTACTTGCAAACTAACAGTTTTCGCCTTTATTATTAGAAGCATTAGTTCCAAAAGTGGTATTCTGTTACATACTCCATTTTTGAATAGTGTCTCCCAGATTTCGCTCGATTGGACATTGACTTAAAATGCTGATGAAGTGTATGGGGTGCTGTAGGATTTAGAAACAATATGGTATGATACTGTTGACGCAATCATGAGTTTATTGGCCCTAAACCCGGCTACTGAGTTTGAGATTAGGTTCTAGGCCGATGAATGGCAATATGGTCGCCGATTCTAATAACAGATAGCTATAATTAACTTACCGCCAAATTTAAGGGCTGTTTAATAATCATCATCTTTATACTTAGCTTGGAAGTTTGTTGAGCCGCTTCTATTTCCCAGCAAAAACACTAGAAAAAAGCAAGGGCGTGCTTTTTTGGGGCTTTCTTTATTGTCGACCTTTAAAAAGAGCCAATATAATTTGACCTAGGTACAAATTATATTTTGACTTTTGATATTGATCTCTGCCTGGCCTTGCCTTATGTAATGATGATGTATGATGTTGATCAAAGTCAGCATATAAACTCCATAAACTTTTTACACAAACTAAAGACGCCATATCCATTACGTTTCATCCTCCATGTCGACCCGCGCGGTACTCCTATACACAATAGTGTCGGATTTATGTCGGTACCGTCTGATCGCGTATTTCTGATCGATTGATTAACTGAACGACTGAACAACTGAACAGCTAACCGGCTCGGTCAGATCACGGTCAACGCTAGTATTGTCAAAGGATTATATTGTCGTGTATGTTAACTGGTATCAGATCTAATTGAAGACATGTGTGATGCGTTAGTTAGTTAGTGATAGGATTATTTAATGCTTAGTCATCTTCAACTTACCTATATTTAATATTTACATAGGTAGGTATATTATACCGAAGATTTATCTGTTAGATATCGTCATAAAGCGATAAAATTGTCATTATCCACAACTAATTATTTGAATGTTAAAATTAAGTGAGTTATAGCTAATGATACGACTTTGGATTACAACAAGACTACACACCACGTCGTATGGTCTTGAATTAGGATCATAGACGTACCTATCAAATCTTATGCGCAATACATACTCATTTTAATACGAAATGCAGAAAGATCCTTGAATATTTGTGAGATTTTCTATATGGTTTCAGAAATATACAAACCCCTACTAAATTAGCGTGGTAATAGCAGATCTGATAGGAGACCAAGAAACCTGTTCCCGGTAGTGGAACTGTGTAAATAGATTAATGATGAAACACAAATATGAAATACATAAATTGTAAATAAGTATATACAAAATCAAAATTCTTTCCGTTTCACCGTCAACGTTTAAAAAAAGTTCAAAAGCCATATCGTGTCTCCTACATCAGCGGGAGATCAAACCGGCCGCGATGTTCTGTCCTGTCAAGTGACGTCACATGGTCCACTGCACACGGTTACTTGTGACAGAAGGACCACTCCCAACAACAACGAAAATGTTTCTAGAATAATAACTATTTAAATTATCATGAAGATAGTTATACTCGAGACATTACTTATATAGAATGTTATTTTTGTTTTAATCAAAATTCGTTACCCCACTCTAAGAATGTATCATGTGCTGTAGTTGCGTTTATAAAGACCAGGTTGGCAAAATACACGCCATTTAAAAAATCTCTTAAGTCATAATAGGTTTCCCCTCGATGTTTTCCTTCACCGTTTGAGCATGTCATAAATATCCACGTCTATTACTCACACCACTTTGCTAAATTAGCTCATATTTTAAATCACTGTTAAATCGATGTAACTTATCAGCATTTATTGTTGAATTGGACCTTCTGCTTTATATCTAGTGTGTGTTGCACAGTGTCGCGCTATCTACAGATAACGCCAGACTAAGTGGCTCCGGGTGTAATATTAGTATTAGCGACGCGTCACTGACTCCGACCCGAAGATCGGACAGATTGGATCTTTTGTTTGTTTATTTGGAAAGGGAAAATTAAAATGTTAAACTTCATTAATCTATCTTAAATTTACCCGCGCCGGATGCCGACAGTAACTGGTTACCAAATAATGTGTTAAAAACATTAAATGTTCAGATTTTGATGTCGAAAGTCGGATGAATCGACTGATTACTTGAATCGTTGACATAATTAAATAGATTAATTAGTATAAGATACCAATTTTGTATTAACACAACTCAAGGTTCAATTTTCCTTGATTAATTCTGCTTGGTTTTATCAAGCAATTTTGTTCTCCAAAATCTATTGCATAAAGTACATTGTGCATTTACCTTTTCGGAACCATGTAACCAGTTTCAACAATTTAAAAGCACCTGTGATATTGGTCTACTTAAAATAAACCATTTAAATTTGAGCAATTTGTAAAATGAATATAATTTTCGCTGTAACATATGTAGTTATTTTGCAAATCAGTCGGATGGCCCAACTGCGAAAACAATGTAAATGTTTGTGTCTGTAACAATAATAATATTTTATACACTTGATTAAACCTGTGTAAACATCTAATATTATCTATATTGTATATAATGTCTAGGATATAACATTCATATTAAACACATTTCTTCACTCCATTGTCACCGGTGATGAGTGTCTTGGAGTTATGAAAAAACAGTTTCCCTAGTTTAGTAGAATCTAAAAACTGTTTACATGACTGTGTTTATATTCTGTAAATGTGGTCGAAAATAAATAAATAACCATTTCAACCTGCCAGTACCTATGGTGAATTATTTCTTAACGCCTCTCAATCTGTTTCAATACCAGTCAGCAGTATTATAATAAAGTTTCTATTAAACTAAAAAGGTTCTAACTAATATTTTTTTGCGACAATCACTTCATTCTCTTTATAAATCAACAGCCTATCTCCATCCACAGCTAGGTATAGGAGTTCCCTAACTTTCGTCTCTCGTTATGTCAATAAAACAAAACATAGGAATAAAAAGTGTGTTCTTAATAATGACAAGGAGGTCAAAAACACGGGCGCGTGAGTCAGGATGCTCATGAAGAGTGAGATCACGACATTAGGCCTCCGCACCTCCAATTGGTGTGGTCAGCGTTGTTTGTGACCCGCACCTTAAGTAAGGTTAAGTAATTGATGCCGATGCTGCCCGCGTGGCCCGCCGCCGCCGCCGCCGGCTGCCCGGCTCAGTAGGGATGCGCTGTGTATCTGTTTATATGAACTATATATGTACACGGACTTAACTGGAGGGAACTTTAGACTGGAAGAAAATGCCTATGGCATTAAGTCCGCCTCTGTACAATTTATTTTTGTGCATAAAGAATAAATAAATAAATAAATAAAAATAAAACTTTATTAATTTTGTATTTAAAATTTGTTTTCCATTTTGCTGTATTTGATAAACATTCTACATAGTATAATTGCAAATACGTTGTTTTTTAGAGAGTGAATTAAAAGGTACCTATGTAGGTATATTTTTGACAATATAAAGCGGGTACCTACTGTTGAAAAGACCCTGTCAATAAACCCCAATCAAGGTCAAATTAAGCTGATTATGTATAGGTAGGTATAAACTACTTATTCACAGACACAGGAAAAAAAACCCTTACACATCAAACACATTTAGTTTAACAAAGAAATCTTTCTTATGTGGATAAAAGTATCTAGTAGTTTTCCATATGTCCCATCCCTATAGTTATGAAGTGTGTATGAAATTAAATTAGTGCTGAGATGTGAGGGGTCGCGCGTGGGCGATGTTGTCCTCATACATGTTGAGTAGGCGCCTACTACGAGCTAACATCTCTATCGTAACTCACACGTATTCTGTATACTGATATGACACAATTATGGGTAATTATTTAGCCTATAGTTAGGCCAGGAAGTGATAGATAGCAGCCATAGATGAGGCATATCTGCTAAAACCACTGGTCTGTGTAATGTGAATATATCATTAACCTTTTCTCAACTATATTGTAGTTGATTTTGAAATCTATGGGAAGTTTTTGCGTTAGTTGTGGGCATCTTTTGGGTTATATGATGGTTATAATGTATCAGTATTTACATGAAACTACGGTTACGCTCAGCTACCGATATTCTAAGTACAACCTAGTCATATAATTTGACTACTCCGCTCTATTCCATATCACTCACATTCCATTTATAGAAGTGAGTTGTGTTCGACATACTATCGAATCCTGTCTCCATGGTACCGCTACCATCATTGAACTAATTAGATCATGCCATCACACGGATCAACTGGACGAGATGTGCGCGTAATACACACTTCCTTATTCCGAACATAATTCGTACAAGACATACAATTCAGGGAACTCTTTGTAACTTACAAGGAAATGAGGAACAAAAGGAATATAAGTACATATATTTCAATGTCTTTTTGATTTTTAACCTTTTTGCTTTAAGTATAAATCATTTATTTATTTGCAATCTTAATTTGAGCTGTGATATCCTAGTGGTGTGAACAGTGGACTGCAACGTCAAAAAGGTTGAGTTCAGTCCCAAGGCATGCATCATTTAGTTTTTGATGATAATATGTGCGTATGTATCACATGCTCAAACGGTGAAGAAAAATATCATGAGGAAACCTGAGAGATTTTCTCGATGTCCTATGTGAAGTCTGTCAACCCGCAGTCGGCTAGACTGGTGGATTATAGCTTAGTCCGTGCCCAGCAATGGGACAGTAAAGGGCTGATTGATAATAATGAGACTTAATTGATATTTTGGATATAATATTCTAATAAAGTTATAAATAAATCACCTTCAAATATTGTATATATGTATATTTTAAAGAATACATATTTTATGCAAAAATCTCATAAACACATTTCAATATGTCTTATAACACGCCCAAAAACACGTTAATTGCTACCGATGCCAAGTCCCTTACTGCGTGGCCGTAATGATATTCGTAACGAGCAGTACAAGACTCCCCGGTGTGATCGCTTTCTGACATACCCGACCATTTTAAATATAACACCTTCCAAAATACATTTTGAACTTAATGTATATAAAAATAAGGTTGTGAAAGGAGTTTGGTAAGGGTTTTTGTAAATTGGTAATATATAGTAGTAGGAACGTCTGGTGGTAATGTTATTCAAGTTCTAGTTATACTAGAGATCATATACATGATATGTGGATGATATACATTGCTGGTTTTGTTCAATCAATTGTCTTTCTATTCCAAATAAATACCCACTGTACACTATACAAAAAACAAGCTTTGATAAAGTAGTGTAACAAGTGGACTGTGATGTGATAGCCTAACCTAAGCCTAGGATTGCATATAGCCTAACTCTCTCTGAGAAAAGACTGTTGCCCAGCAGTGGGACTGTAAATTGGCTGAAATGGGGTCATGTAATTTTAGGAAATCAAAGTCATATGTTCCATTTCAATTAGACCAATATTACCTACAGACTTCTAAATTTTCAAAACTAGATGCACGGTTCCAAGAGGTAAACTTTATGGAGAAGAACCGGCCAGAAACTCCATAATATGTTGACTATTGTTTACCTTGTAACCTGTATCTCAGTTGGGCAAAGGATTCTTTGCGTACATAAGTAATAAAAGCTGTCATTAGAGCACAATATTCAATGTATCGTGTCCAGTGCACCTGACTAATGATTTCTGGCCAAAATAATGTTATGCATGAATGTGTCGCTGCGGCGCACGCGCAGGCCAGACAGCCACATATAGCCTGACGGTCGGTCAACACTCCATATATACGAACAGAAGGACCATTTTTTCAATAACCTTCCTTCTAATGCATTCGGATAAAAATGATTCTGTTTTACATAGGCAGAGATGAACACGAGATTTTGCTCAATGAACACGTACAGAAGAACCATTTTCGAAAAAAGGTACAAATTTTGCTCAAATTGTGCTTCCCCAACTGGGCAAGTACCTTCTTCTTACAGAAGACGGCAATGAAACAATAGTTGTGTTCTTGAGAGTGAGTAAGGTTACCAGAGCTCATTGGGTGAGTGGCTCTTCTGACAGCATGGGAATTCCTTTTGCTGTCCGTAAAGTAACTCCTATTTTAACCTAAAACGCTCCCTATTATTATGGGGTCGGCGTTGCGCGAACGACACCTCTGGTATTGCGAATATCCATAGGCTACGGTGACTGCTTTCCATCATGGGGCCGTAAGCTGGCTGGCTTCCTCGTGGTATAAAAAAATGTTATATCGAATGATGAATGTCATATCATATGTCATATGTCGAGCTCATTGTTTTGCAGGTTTATGAATTAAAAATTAAGCTTTAATAGAGATTTAATATACCTGATCTATGATCGAGTTTCAAGCAGGTTAGTAACCAACCATTCTTGATAATACTTCACTTATTTAAGATAAAACCCGCCTAATCCTAAGAGGTTGTGGTTAGTGGTACTTCTGTAAGTATTTATTTAATATTTCGCTTATTAACTTTATATGAGAAATATTATAAAGAGGTGTGAAGTTCTGCACAGAAACAGTAAATCCATTTTATAAACGTACAAATAGGAATGCGAAGAGGATTGCTTTGTAAGGCTGGTTGTGAACAAAACTGAAAAGATATTTATTTATTTCTATGTAGAATCATTTCAATGAATAACGCTACTTAGCTCTTTGGAAATATGTATATGCAATACGTGTTTAGTGAACTTTATAATATTAGTAGTAGCCTAAACCTGCGAAGGTTGTAAGTCCCGTTAGCCACCAAAGCGGAGAGAAGAGATGAGAGAAGACGTGCCTTGAATTACCAATCAGATGACGTAATTTCCACGTCTCCTCTCACCAACGATATCTGATTGGTTAAACAAAACACATCTCCCCCTGTCTCCTCTCCTCTCCTTGGTAAATACCGGGCCTAAATGTGTGTATGACAATGACGATCAATATTAATCATCATCATCAACCCATTATTGTCCCACTGCTGGGCAAGGGTCTCCTCTCAATTGAGACGGATTAGGCTATAGTCCACCTCACTAGCCTACTGCGGGGTGGCAGACTTCACATGCCATCGAGAATTCTCTCAAGCATGCAGGTTTCCTCACGATGTTTTCCTTCACCGTTTGAGCATGTGATAATACGCACATAACTTCTGAAAAGTCAGTGGTGCGTGCCTTGGGTTCGAACTCGAGACCTCTGACATCTCAGTCCACTAGTCACATCGCTAGGCCACCACAGCTCTTCTTCAATATTAATACTTGTTTCATTTATTTGGGATATTTTCTCGATAATTCTCTTCGCCTAATGTACCGCCACCCTACCGTGCCTCAGTAATGTTTTACAAAACAGTGACATATTCATTTTTTACAAAGTTCGCGGTGAAATTAAAATTGTCAAAAGGACTCGTTATGTTCCCTGGACTTACAGGTTTATCGGCTTTGAATATATAATTCACACTCCTGTGCTACAATTCTGAACCTTATCTCTAAGGGGTTGGGGTTGGTTTGTTAATGGTTTAAGAGGTATTATGATTACATTTTGTATTAGAAAAGGATTTTTTATCAAATTGTTTGTGGACACTAGTCCTGTCGCGCACTGTACAGTTAATTTAAAATAGCGAATGCTTTTTTTTCATTTTTTATTAAAGCTGCAATATATAGTACATTTATGATGTGGTTTTTGTTCAGCAGTTTTAAATTATGAATTAGGACGGAAAATAATGTGTCTAATTCATTATTCTCCAGTAGGATACGACTCTCTAGGGAATATTGAAATATGTAATGAGTTAATACATCGATAATTATTCACTAGAATTGTCAACACGTTTCGGATCCTTAACAGCATCTATGACCTCGTAAAAAGTCGTTTTATTTAAACAATTATTTATTTGCCGACTAACATTACTTAAATATATGTATAGATCGCCATATTTAATCTCGCAGTCACGATTTTCTTTAATCAAACATCTAAAATGTTTGGTAAACTATTAAAAATAATGTAAAAAAAAACATCTATCGTTTGACACATCAGTATTAGAAATTACCATACTTATTTACAATATCACTAGTAAATCTCGATTTTAACATCTGCCAAGTAATAATGCACTTTATCTTCTTGGATATAAGAGTCTTCGGTATAACGATTATATTTGTGGTGGTATGTTTTGAGGTTGGTTTTTGTGATAGGCGTCACAAAACGGACAGACGGGCACGTAAGTCACGTGATGGTCAATACAGATTAAATATTGTAATGAGATATGTCCGTCTTTTTGTCCACGATCTTCATAAGTGTACCGGGGAATTTGATGGTGGTTTTCATTGAAATACAAAAAAATATCATCTCGCCTGTTCCTCTGAAAAATAGTCAGAGACACTACTGATGTGATACAGCTCACTACATGCGTTTCATATGCAGGGGACCTACCATTTATGACCCTGTGGCCTTTCGCGAATAAATCTACTTTTTACGGAAATTTAAAAATCCGGAAAAAGAAATTTGTAATTCAATTATTTTTCATAAGTTAAGGGCGGCAATTCAAAGCAAAGCTATATTCTCTGTCATCTTTGTAGAGCTGATCTATACTTTAGGTACTCCTAAAGCGATCTAGCACCTTGGAGTCGACCACGCGCCCCTCCCCCGCCCCGACCAAGGCACCAGGGCCCACCTGTGACTTCCCATGGACGCCCCCCATAATTTCCCCCTGTACATCGCGATCGGCGTACATTAAACATTCGATAATAAGTGGCCACTTATAATTATTTCATAAATACGAACATTAATGGAGGGACGGTCACGCTTTGATTTTGTGTTTAAGGATATTTTGATGTTCAAGACTTTGTTGTTGAAAAGTTATTTAAGTGGAAATATAGATGAGGATTAGATTAATATATCTTTTATACTATCACGCCTGTTGTGGCGTGGTAGATCCTCAAGGATGGAGGTAGGTAGAGGTGTCATCCATGGAATAAGGTCCCTCAAGTGACACAATAACACTTAACTGGACCTTAATATTGAACCATCCTTGGTTCAGCCACGTTTCTAGGAGTATTTTATAAGACAACAAGGAAATTTACCTCTACTTAGGTATTAAGTATGTTATTATGTACGAAGATACTAAAATTCTATGGGTTTCTACGCATATAGTTGTCTCGAACTGATAACCTTACTATTTCAGAATATACATTCATAAGTAATTCTTTCCAATACATCACAAACCAAGCATTTCAATCTAACTTTACTAAAAAATATTTTCCCAAAACGAATCTTTATTAAAATTGCTTCCACTTACTTAAACGCTCAATAAGGTGACCACGCGACGCGGGGGGCGGTGAGAACTACGTCAAAGAATATCCGGTAAGTACTAGACACGGGTGGGCACACTAGCGAGTGGCTCCCGGTGTGATTAATATAGTGTAATACTATTTAGAATTAAGTAGATGATTTCTTATAACGATATTTTATAAGAGGTAGCCAGTTCCTGTGAGAATTTATATTATTGCGTATTAAAATTACTGGTCCATTAAATACCAAATGAAATGAAAAAAAAAAAGAGTTTGACTTCAAACTAATTTAAAATTATAAGTAAGACTTGATGCTGTAAAGGATCCGAAACGTCGGGATACAATTTTATCAATAACCGCAGCATCAACCCAATTTTTGTACCACAGCAGGGCACGAGTCCTCTTATTTAAGATTGATTAGGCTACCACGCTAGGCTTCTGCGGGAACATACATGAAATTTGGTAAAAAGGAAGATAATAAACCACAAACAATGAAAAATATTTATTAAAAAAAAACATTTTTTGATTCTAAATGTACGGGAAAACGTTGGTACATACTATATCTAAAAAGGATTTGATTTACTCGATTATGTATGGAATGATATGACTATGTGACGAAAAATGTGTCTTCCATAATTTTATTTAAATTATTATACTCGATATAATAATTAAAACACATTCGAAAGTCCAGCCCTTCAATTAATAAATATTCGATGAAACGTTCATTCGAAGTAGCGTTTGTCGATGAAAGGTTGCTTCGAAATAAAGTACATTCGAACAAATGTTCAGTCGACGTTCCGTTAATCGACTATTTTACATTCGCAATATCGTTACGGACCCCGTGAAGTCTGCCAACTTCACGCGCCATCAAGAAATCTCTCTGGCAAGAAGATTTTCTCACGATGTTTTCCTTCAAAGTTTGAGTATGATGTCTTGAGATCGAACTTGTTTTTTCTCTTCTTCCCTCCCTCCTTTTGAATTCTCACATCGTGGGACTATCACAACTCCCCCCAAATATTATAATACCGTACAGTTTTGATGCAATAATAACTTAAATTTGTTTAAAAAAAATACATTAATTTCCTGACAAATTTCGCTCACACTTTAATACCATGACATATTAACTGTACTTACACAAAAATAAATTTAAAAACACATTCACAGACTGTAGCGATAGCATACTAAATAATTCAGCGGCTCTGTCCCCAACAAGACTAAATAACAGTTTTGTACGGTCAGCAACGAAATTACCAAACGTAAATGAGACAGCGTTTAATCGCTTGCATATTGTATTAGATCAGTTTATTGTGGAAGTGTGGGAGAGAGACAGATATATTGTGTTGTGTACATTGACGGTTCAGTTGATAGTATTAAATAAATTGGTATCATGTATCACCTTTAAAAAATAATACTTATATGTATTTATAAAAGATATTATTTATTTTTGTTTATACTCATTAGAAGGTTCTTTGCGTTTTCTTATTTTTTATCAATACATTATTGTATAAAATGTATACCTAAACCTTCTGAAACAAATCTTAATAACCTAAAAGTAAAAACCCTGTCAAATTTTTACACATTTCATAGTTTAAAAGTATTAAACACTCAAATAGAACAATACGTGTTGCGACTCTGTTTTATACTATGTAGATAGGATATTAAATTTATATCGTACTAAAAAAATATTCGTGTTTTTATATTTTCACGATACTTAAAAAGTTCGAACTCATTTAAACAAACAAATAAATTAATTTGAAGAGCCTAGACTAATTTATTGATAGCATTACGTTATCTCAGTTTATCTTGCTGAAGATTAAGATAATGTAAAAAATCCGCTTCCTTGTTGCAAAATATGATATTTTTGCTGTTGAAATGCGGTTCACACCAGTTTATTTATGACGTATTGCACAATAATAGATAATATACATACGTATCATCATAATCATAATTGAAATATGTTTTTTAATAATTAGGCTAATTTCTGTTTCTTGTTGCTAATTTGAAATTTATAATGTGAGTTAAACATATTGTAAAATTCAATCTATAATAATTAATAATTACAATTAAGGTCAGTAATTGTGACAGTTACATGAAAATATGAAGTAATATTGACCTACAGTAGGTTAAAACCGAATGAAAACTTAATTTGAGAGGCAAATGAAGAATATTAAACTGTATCTCGTTTAAATAAAGTACAATGTTAAGCAAATATAAAGACGCGTGGCCACTTTACGCGAAGTTGCGGGGATTCTCGCGATGCCGATGTTAAACGCCCAATCTCCTCTCATTTGGGAGGGTTATGTTATTATCCAGCACGCTAGCTTAGTGCGGGTTGACAGATATATTTATTTATATAGATAGATGTATTTTGACGGCCCAATTAGTCCAGCGGTAGTTGACACTGCTTTCTGTGCTATGGATCCCGGGTTCGAATCCCGGTAGGGACAAATGTTTGTGTTATGAGCATAAATATTTGTATCCGAGTCATGGATGTATCTATGTATAAAATATAAGTATTTACAAAAAAAATAAAAGTACATATGTAGTATATCAACCAACTAGTATCCGTAACACAAGCCTCGTTGCTTAGCTCGCAACTTTGTGTGCGGTGTGTTATAATGTCCGGGGAAAAAAAAGGTAAAAAAAATACTAAGTAGTATAAATAATATTATGAGCCGTCAATGGATATAATACACATTGATTCCCTCGCCTGTCTTGCCGCCCAAGGTCTCCATGAGAACCTGTACACCTGGCTGGACATCATGTCTGGAAAAAAGCGGTGTTTGGCCGCGAACGGAGTTTACTTCATTACCCTACTTAGTTATGTGCGCCTCCACATTAAACGTTATTAGAACTTAAATAGTGGTTGGCGCAGTAATTTGTGACGGTAACTGTACTTCTAGGTTCTAAATAGTGGTTAAGTTATAATGTTTTGTTTGTTGGTAGGTACTTTTAATAAACAGTAAGTAATTTTATACATAAAATCAAATTTGAATATGAACAAAAGGTTGTGTTGAAATAAAAATGCTTTTTCGGATTTTATCGCGGTATTGTGGTATTATTTTATTCCGACGTTTTGGACCATTCTGGTCCATGGATGCTGTAAAGGATTCGAATCGCTCCAATATCTAATACTCTCTTAAACGTAAGAAACTAAAAGATTGTTTTTTTTTTATATTTTCAACATTGTTTTAAGTGTGCTTGAAATATATGGAGCGATTTGGGTAGAAAAATTTTGGACTTCTGGCTGAATGAGTTCACAAAAAGAAGAAGGTTATCAATTCGTTAGTATTTCCTATTGTGTTGTGTTGCCTGTGTTAAGCGATACGTTCGCCAATTGCGAAACGATTTAAATTTTTATTTTTGTTTCTAGCTCAGTATTACTTTAAGGACTAAGTAGTCCTATTTTATAAATAATATTACAATTTGGAAGATGGATGATAAAAAATTAGTGTCTTTTTTTAATGTGTACTGGGGTATATAAATATTTATATATTCGAGCGGGAATCGAAATTGCAACCCACAGCGCAAAAGTCTATCAAACTTCTACGTTAGCCAGAATTCAATATTTCTGTCCCATATTCAATACTACGCTTTTCAAGAAAAAATCAGAAACACCTTAAATTAAAAATGGGAAATAAATCTTGGAAGTACCTATGACATGGTGAATAATTTCCAGGCGTACAATTAGAGCGTGGCACTGTGACAGCTGGCGGCGGCGGCGCTGCACCCTGGCGGCGGGGCAGCACAGTAAGTGCCACCCCCATTACATATCCCACTTGTTAAATATGAATATCGAATTAAGGTGAAGTGGTACTGCCAAGAAACACTGATATACACATTCTTTTGTGCATCTACGGACGTAGGTACTACGTCGCATGACCTCAAAATCTTAGGCCTGAATCTGCGCCCGCGCGGATCCATACAAAAGTGCTCCGTTACTCCCCGCGTGGATCCTCAGTATAGAGCACTTTTGTATGGAGCCGCGCGGGCGCCCGCTTATCGCAGTTTCAGCCCAGTGTGAGGTAAAACGAGAAATAAATTCGCACAAAATAATCTTTACATAGGTTAATACTGCAATACTAATATTTTTCTTAAAAAAATATGGCACCACATACTATACCTTCCTCTCGTCCTGTGGGTTTGTTTAACAACAATAATTATTTATTAATACTGAATTGTAGGTACCCATTACACATTGTTGTGCACAAACGCGAACTTAATTCAAGATTTAATTTTCTTCCAGAAAACTTTTTAATGAAAGTGTAATTAATATTAGAGTTTTTTTTAATATACTACAATGTGTTTCTCTCCTTCTTTTTTTTATTGCCAATCGAAAGAAGATCACTCGTATCATTTAAAAAAAAGAACACATTTCTATTCAAATATTTTCAATGGTTTCCGAAAACTTGTTATAACTAGCTGTTTCAATAAAGTAAATGTTTTGATAAGTATTATTCGCTATAAGATTATGCAATCTAGTCTCTGTCCAGATAACGAAGTACAAAGTGAATCCGATAAAAATCCTGGAGAAGCCAGTTAATTCCAGTGCTGTTCAGACAACGCTCGTATCTCTGTTATGTTGTCCAACTCTGATTCGCCACGTAATCGATAATAATCATTGTATCTATAATATATATTAATAAACCAAATACGTTCGCAAGCGCAGAAATGATGTGCTGTCTTACTTTTAGTATTATACCTTACTGACTTTAAAACGAGCGAGATTTTCAAAATTTATGTAGAAAAGCTCCATGATCTTGGGCAAATCCATCTTGAATATAATAAATGAAGTCGTGTGATTCAATGTATGCTAGATTTGAGCACGTAGAGCTCAGGATTACAGAGCATAAAGGATTATTCTAATGCTTGTTAACTAAAAAAATAACTAACGTCATCGTTTCCTTGATAATCAAGCCTGTACCACTCAAGTGCAGGGAAGAAATTCAGTTTATTGTTATTTCATTCGGAGCCGTGGAACCTATATTCAATAACCAGACTGCGATCTGCTTCTAGTAGGTAATTCATACAAAAACTCAATGACCCTTTACTTCACTTGGAAACCAAACCAAAACTATACGTTAGTAGGTAACGTTTAGTTGTTGCATTTACAACCATTTAATTAACCAGATAGTCAAAAGATAGCTTATCATATTATCTAATAAAAAGATTGTGCGAAGTGAAATATGATATTTGATCAAACGTCCCCTTAACAACAATACATAACCTGAAGAATATTGAATACATTTTCAATTTCCAGGGGAAATATTATGATGTATAGAATGTAATGTTGGGTAAAGCGTTTCGAGCAAAAGTCATGTAATATTCAAGCAATAATGGGCGCTCGCCCGCCTGTACAGACATTTTGTTTAAATGAATGTTTTACGTGGGCTATTGGAATATGTATTTAAAAACAGTTTTATCGTGACTCAGTACCAGTAGATATATTTCTACGATATGATGGTTTTGTAAGTTATGTAGTAGGTTTTTGGTATTTCCTCAGTACCTACTGATGTACAGATTATTATTTTTAGTGTTTTAGTGTTTTAGGACTGACACAAAGAGTGAAAACTACAAAACCTGGTCCCCTAAAAACTTAATCTTCAGATATTTTCAGGTTGAAAGTGATTAGGCTTGCTACGACATCATCATCATCATCAAATCAACCGTTAGACGTCCACTGCTAGACATACATATGTAGGTCTCTCCTAAGGATTACCACGACGACCTGTCCTGGCGGCATGCTACATAGGTATTCGGCCTAAATTCATTTTCAAATAGTTTTAGGTCGATATTGAATAGAAATACGTCTTTGACCGTACTTAGGTACTATTAGATTTGCAGTAAAATACGTGCCTAAATTATAAAGTAATACAAAAAATGTACTTACATACGAATTGCAAAAAAAAACTCAAGCTTATTTAAACTAAAATAGAATAATGGTAAAATTAAGTAAAATGTTCTTTTTTCAAGCTCAGTAAGCTGTACTGCTGTCTGTGTCTGTCGTTTGAAGTGGGCTCACGTGGAATTATAGGTACAAACTGAAGACCCGTGTGCCAGTCTGTGACTTCGCTGTAAATAGCAGTATAATGATATTATACGTCATATAAGGATACAGATAAATAGATACAATAAAAATTCAGCGATAACCTATCAGATTATGTCAACACTCGGTTTGCCTAATTAAAAGATTTTTCACCTCATTGCCGATTTTGTAATAAATATTGATTAAAATACGCGATTGGCACCGCAGTAGCTAAGCGTTCGGCTTCTGTTCACGACCCGCGCGTATAGTTATTTCTTCCTAATGGGAATCGAACTCCCATTAGGAAGAAATAACTATACGCATGGCTATAGGAAATCAAACCAGCTATCTAAATACAATGATGTATGCCCGCCATTATAGAATTTGAAATTATTCCTCATTTTTGTTGTAAAAAATGGAGAACAGAAAATAATGTTTTATAGTCTTTAGTAGAAAATAACTTACTCTTATGTATTTCTAAACGGTTTTTATTAACAGTTTTATTTAGTTTGCCCTGTTTATTTATTTATTTGGTTCAAATCTAGTAATTGAAATTTTACCTAAAAAATAAAATCGTTGAAATTTCTTAATGTGCCAGATTTAACGGCAGAAGCTGAAAAATGTATTTAAAATGTATTTAAATTTCTCTGATTGTAGCGTTAATTCCAACTAATGACTTTGCAAGCTTTTATTTAGTACATTATTTTCAATAAAACCGTTTGACTTAAAAATTTTTTTACTAATTTTTTATTTACTTATGTATATATCTATATATTTACAGATAAACACATATTCTTTTTCTTAACATTTTCATTTTGTTGTTTTGTAAATTATCACCAAACCAATTACCAATTCATCATCTTTGATCTGTGTAATTTAAAAAAGTTGACAACATTTTTTTCTGTACATTCTTATTTACCAATTAACAATGTGGAACAAACAATCACCCGGTGAAAATTATATATACACAATTATACTATCTAAATACTTACAATTTCAGCAAACAAATCTTATCTAAGTATGTACCAAATGTTGATGTATATCTAGCAGACACGAAGCAGTCTGTATGTCGTGCTGCAAACAGTCAATATTTCACAATATTATACAATATTACGCAATAACTGTACCCATCAGATTAGATTAGCCATTTATTGGAGGACTAATCTGCTGGTGTCATGATGAACACAGCATAAACCGAAATGTCGCATATTCTTTATCTAATACTCAAACGGTGATGGAAAATATCGCGAGGAAACCTGCATGCCTGAGAGATTTCTTGACGGTGTGTGAAGTCTGCCAATTTGTACTGGGCTTTGGTAAATTATAGCCTAATGATCTCATCAAGACACAAGTTCTCCCTCTCAGGTAGACCCTCTAAAAAGGTATTATTATTATGACCTCTTCTATCAGGATGGGTATATCAAACATGAATACACGAGCCGCAACAGAACACAGAAATACCGAATATAAATGAAGCATTACACATATTACGTTACACACAATCTCCTCACAATCACACGGGAGGTGTCAAGGTAACCGAACGCCAAACAAAACAACCAGATACCGACAGCAACCATGATTGGCAGCGCCTGCGCAGCCTCCGCCACATAGCCAACCTGCAGAAGGTACACTCTGCACCTATTCTCCAGAGGCCTCTGCGCCTTTTAAATACGTACCGATGCCCTGGAAGTGTCACTTTCCTTTAAATCTCGGGCACTACAAAAATTATGTCCATTTTAATGGCCGATTGGGCCTTTCACGAAGATATTGAAGAAGTTTCTTTTATAAACTATAAGGTTGGCAAGCAAGCTTATGACCCGCGTGAAGGTTTGCGGTTACCGTAATCTATGGACATTTGCAATACCAGAGATGTCACTAGCGTACCACGGACCCTCTCTTTCGAATGAATGGTGATGGAATGATAGGCTTCCATGTCGCGGGTGGCAGGTTCTATCCCCGCACGAAATAAATATTTGTATGGTTTCCTAGTCACAGCTCAGTTTAGACTTGGTGGATTTGAGAATCTGTGTTTGCAAACATATCGTTAACAAGGGATAATTCATATACACATGTATGGGGCTATAATTATTAAAATACATAAGAAATTTCTCTGATTGTAGTGTTTCATAGTTTGTCTTCATACATGTAGTCGTCATACAGAGCCGTTCTCAATCAATTATTTGATTTATTGTATTAAATAAGGAAATGTTAAACTTCTGTCCTCTCTAAGTTGTAGGGTTACAGAAACTATGATTGGCAGCGCTTGCATAGCGCGTCGGTAGCGCGAGAGAACTGTCAAAATGATCTAGAATACTTGACAGGACACAGCCAGCGTATTTATAGGATTATCACCCTTGTTGCATATAGTTTTGAATGAGACTAACGTTTAGATTAGTATATTTGTTTGTTTGCGGTGAGGCGGTAGTTCACTTTGTGTTGCCGAAGCGGTAGGTCAGTAGAGAAGCTACGATTCTGTAAGAACGTGAGATATGTTTTTTCCCAAGCTAATTGCAGAAATATTTTAAACTTATAACCATTGGTGATTATTTGGATATTACGTTTTATGTAGGTATACCTATATACGTCAAGAAAAATCTTCTAATCCCTTTTTAAGCATTCTATCCTACGCGTAGGAAATTATGTTAGTAAAAAATATTTCGGTGGAATATCTTCCACTGGGCAACCAAAACCAATACTACACAATAATAAATAAATAAATATCTCTGGACATTATGATACTTCGCCATTTAGTTCCGAGCTAAGCAACAAGGCTTGTGTTATGTATGTAAAAGATGGTCACTGCGGGTCAAGTGTGTAACCACTCGTGATGCGAGCGGTGCGTGAGTGATACGCGCCGGTATCATCATATAACGCGCACGCGCATCGTGGTGGCAACTCGTCACAGCACCTACGTCGAGTTGCAGTGGTTGTCTGTAAGAAATGCTTTTAGCGATAATACCGCCAATTGTTCTTTATACACTCTGTATATTCCATATTGTTGTCTTTAATAATAGATTATAATCTATCTATCTACGTCATAGATTATCGTGTGGCTCTTCTTATAGATAATAATGAGGTTGTTAATTATTTAAATGTTAAATACACGGTGTCCTTCAAATAGTACGGTTGGTGGGGGGAGGCGGTCTCAGTTTGGGTCTACCAACACTGCTTAATATACATAATATGTATGTTAGGGAAGACGTTTCAGTTTTAGTGTTATACGTACAATGTTAAATTAATTTCTGGCTTTGGAAGCCTTAAAGTTTTTCATACGGAAAAAAATCGTTTCCTATATTTATTTATTCCAATAGCATGTTCTAGAAATAAATCTTTCTTTTTAACTGTTTTTTGCCTTGACGATTTTTGTTGTTCATGTTTATTCTTCAGTGAAATGCCGACAATTTCCTATGTGTTATTTATCAATTTTAAAAACTGATAAATAACAAATAGGAAAACAAAACTGAAGATGTAACGTGCTTTGCACTAGCAACAAAGATATTTGTTCAATACATGAAACATATTAAATGCAATTGTTACTTTATAATTATGACTTTTTCAACCTCCATTATAGAAAATACTATTGCAACACATTGTTCTAATACGCTTAAATTAAAGCAATTGTAACCACATACCTATTCATTAGAGATGTACCGACTAGGCGCCGAATCTGGAGAATGACTATTCGGCCATATTTATAGTCGGTGACTAATCGGCGAAGGGCTGTTAGACTATTCGTTCTTTACTATATTCATATTGATAAGCTTAAAAATTAGAATGATTGAAATATATCAAAATCTCGACACTGTTTTTTTTATATTGGAGTTATCCCCACAGTTAGTGGTATTAAATAGGAATAATGATATACCGTTATTTCGATTAAGTATAATTAAATTTGTTTTAATAAAATCTAACCAAAAACTTATCACTTAATAAAGATAAACTTAGATTAACTCTAAAAAAATACTTATGTACTCTACGTACCTACTATATGTTATTTTTTAGAGTCGCAGTTTCAATTATATAACAGGTAATTTGAATAAAAAAAAGCCCCCAGGAATAGCTGAAGAACGACGCGCCCCGAACTGCCGAAAGCAATTATTGGCTTGGCTGAGTAGTCGGCCGAATAATCGTCACTCGGCCCACGTCATAGTCCCAACTCTACTAGTCATGTTTTTCTTGAAAGTAACAATAACACATTAGAATTAATAATCTGCACACATTTATAAGAATCACGATAATACAATAAAATCAAACAAACATCGCATAAATAATGCAGTACAGTAATAACAATATTGTTTTTATTCACAGACTATAGACACAACATATTTACGTATTTACACATAATTAATTATTCGCGACACACAGGTGTTAGTTAACAAATACGGCCGTTCGTATAAAGAGTTTTATTATTATTTATAGATTATGACAATAAACTACCTTCGTAGATTTGTATTTTATAGGAATCCTTGCTTGTAAAGCAATGAAATTTTGTTTTGGTTGCAATTCATCAAAGTTTCTTTTATATATCCACGACCGTAGCAAACAAGCGTATGTTTCGCTTGATGGTAATCGGTTACCGTAGCATATGGACGTTTGCAACACCAAAGGTGTCGCTCGCACGTTGCAAACCATGTAAAAACCTTTACACTCTTTTTTTATCTGTAGTTGTTTGAGTAACCTAATCCGCACTTAGGTTGAGGTTCTCTCATATGCTTAACCTGTCATTGAAACTGTGCAGAATTAGATTTTGAGGACAGTTTCTTTCTTAGTCTACATCACACCGCTGGGCAAAGGTCTGATCTGAGCCTTATATCCATGATAACCCTCCTTTGATAACGAGAGCCACTTTCAAGCACCCATAGGACCATGATTAAATTCGATGTACAACAAATTACATTAATTAAAAAACTCGACATTACTTACCATTGACAGAACTAAAAGCATTTGAATGTATACGCTCAATATAAAATCAGGCACAACTCACTTTAGAGACATAATAGAACTTAACATCCTTAAAAACACACCATTAGGGCTGTAACCCGACACTCTGTACAGTAGCGACAAAAGATAACGATCTAAAAACATATTATTTTTCACTAAACTAAACACCGGCTTATTGTGCTCAGATTTGTATCAGTATTGTGCAATATTGACGTGAGAGACATGGTACGATATTGTTGGAGTTACAACATTTACAATCACATACGTAGTTAATGTCCTCATAGTTATTATTAACTGGCTAGTTTGAAATTCTGACCCCTCGGAATTTAATACTGAACATTTTACACGGGTAGAACAGATAAGAATATTTTGCTGTGTACAGTAAACCCGACTTACGGAACCCCGTTTTACGCGAAATCTCAGTAACGCGATTTTCATCTAGACTGTCGCACCCCTCGTTTTTCCTATCTTGCTCACTCTGTCTATTTTACGACAGGTACCTCTTGAACAAGGTGATGATGTTCAAGAGTTATTGAACGGACACAATCAGGTCAAAAAGCAGAATTTATGATCTTATAGAAATGCTTGTAATAATAACTTGATGCTTGAGACGCAGTTCTAAGTTCTAATAATATTTAAAAGAATATTAATATAACTATATGCTACTGTTTATATAATAAAATAAAAGATAACTATATCTAAATGTAAATTTCAAAGACTTGCGGTCATTACAGACAGGATAGCTACCGAAATTTAAATAGAGAACCAAAAACCAGACTAAAGAGAAAAAAAAATCAAATCAAATACTTTTATAAATGTAATAAATAAATATTCAAATGAAGCATTAACCTAATGGCAGATAGAGCTACTAGAGCATTTGACTACTTTATTTAATCTTAATGACAACATCATTTCAAAATGACACCATTCAATGTTTATTTTTTATATATAGTAAGCAAAAACATATTCTGTATACATGTATTAACCTAAGAAGGTCCGCACCCAAAACGCAATAACTGTGACTTCAAAAGAAATTTTTGTCACCAAAATCTTAAGTTTTGAATTACAAAACTGGTGCAAACCACCACAAACCGGACATAACCGCAAAACTAGGAAGACAACACGACACAAGAGGTCCTAGAAAAAGTCTATTGTCATCTTTCCGAAATATTGTAGAGGATTATCAATTATTTGGTCACCCCAAATAGATTGTATCTACATTCATCGAAATATGATCAGCTTATTATAACTATATTTGCTAGTTTTCGGCTTTTGTTGGTCCAAACAGTAGATTGGTCGATAAGTTGGCCCATTGTGAGATATATGAGCCCAATATTAAGTTTCGGCAGTTTGTTTGTTGATCAGAGATATGTAACTGTCATTTTATTCAAATTTTATTGTTATTGTACAGGATCTGGTTTTGTATGGAGTGTTCGTAATAATATTAAAATAACCGTTTTATTAAATATATATGTATGTATAATCTATATAAATAATTTTGATCTTATCTGGAGAAAGTATTTAAATGCACATTTAATGTGTCTGGTGTGTAGTTAGCAGTCACCTAAGCTTGGGAATAAAATAAATACTTTGAACAAGTATTTTCCTGAAATACATATAAAAGTCCCGCGACTTTATACGCGTGTAATTCAACGAAAAAAAATCTCCTTTTTCAGTGCTCCTCTACATTATAAAAGGAACCCCTGTGCAAAATTTAAAGTTTCTGACCCTTATAGTTTAGGCTTAGCGTTGATATGTCAGTCAGTCATTAAGTCAGTCAGCTTCTCCTTTTATACTAGGTATACCTAATAATTTAGATAGCCTAGCTGATGCTCGCAGCTTCGCCCGCGCAATTTAATACTAATTTATTAAGAGCAATACACTCAGTATAGGAGGTAGTGAAAATATATCTAGTGTAATATGTGTGTACATAACACCATACGTCCATAACACCTCTGCCTAACCTTTCAGGGGCGCAGGCGTGATGATATAATGGCATGTTTATTAGAAACAGTTTACAAAGAAGGAATTCTCTTAATATTCTCATTTAATAGTATCATTATGATGATACGATTGTATAATGACTGAAATAAAACCACGTACTTTTTTTTCGGATTTCATCGCAGTATATTATTCATATTATTATATTATAATCCCTACCTTGTCTTTGTCGCGACAATGTATATACGTTCAAGACAACAAATCCGGATGATTACATACACAATAATGCACGTGCATGACAGACAGTATTAAGATAAAGAAGGATATAATGTTGGTGGATAATAGATATAATGTTTAATATTAACATTAAATATTATATCTATTAAATTATAAATATTACTGATACGGCTATAGGATACAGATATAGAGTTCAATGATAATATTTATTTTCGAAGATAACTTTCATCCTATTATAAAGATTAAGGGATTAAACTGAGTAATTCAGAATCAATATTTATCGTAAATATCATTAGATATTTGACTTTTCCTGAAATTTTATAAACTAAATCCGCTTACATTCAGATTTGTTATATTATTTTGAAAATATAGCCTGTATGTACTTAGATAAATAATAAATTGATGTAAATATAAAATCTTTTAACACATTACAATACAATATTTTTACATATTTTATGTATGTTTGTTTATGTGGGCTATTCAGCGTTCAATATACTTGTAAGGATATAAAATAATTATGATTCGAGATTAAAATAAATATTAGAGATCGAAATAAAAATAATATTATAATACTTTTAACGGATTTACTGCTTACTTTGCTTTACTGCAAAATATTGATATTATTTAGGAAAATTTAGTAAAGAAATACTTAAAAATATTTATATTAATAGATTCGATGACAGGAAAACACATTTATATGGCGATAAAATCCGCTAAAAGTACTTTTATTTCATCGTCTAGTAATCACGTGAATGTAATAAAACACTATAATATAATTAATAGATTCATATTCATAAAACGAATTATTTATATCGCATTGATTACAATATAATACTTCTTTGTGCAAATAGAAAGTCGACCACAATATCAGTTATTAGTAAAAGCCAGCGTGACTGTTGGAAACATTATGTGTATGCAAATATGACGGCTATTGTGACGACGTGACGTGGCCGCGACGTGACGCCGACGTGACGGTGACGGAACGATGCCGAGGCGTGGCAAGCTTTGTAATTATATCAATGATATTTGTTCAGGTTCGCCTCATTGGTCTTGTGATTAGTCCAAATGCTGAGCTAGATGTCTTGGGTTCGAATTCCAGGCTTGCCCATATTACATAGGACTTAAAGCATACCGGTGAAATATGGGGGTACATTAGTACCTACACCTCATCACGACAAGCGTGATGATATGTTTATTTGTTCAGGTTTAATTTACTTGGATAGATAGTAATAATAGGTAGGTATCATACTTAATCGTAGGTTTGAACTTAATTCTTTGGTCATTTCACACAACTGTTTGTTGACGGAATAGGTTCAAGTCTTAATAAAAAACATAATATAACAGTAATTTTTTACTGTTTCCTTCAAGAAATTCTTTCAAGAGCAAGACCAAAGGACCAACAACTTAAAGCTATCTGCTCAAAAGACCAGAAAGGCGAATTCACACCCGAATCTTACATAACCGTCTATTTACTTCACATACAGTCAAACAATACGCATCAAACGTCACGCACCTGTGGCCCGCACCAACCGGGGCGTGTTAATAACGCCGTAATGAGCATGACTTGCGTACGCGCACCAGAACACCCTGTGATTTAGCTACCGCGACTGTTATGTTCGATGAGACCGCTATTTCGATCAATTGTTTGTGTAATTAGCAGTTTTCGGGTTAGAAATTATTTGGCTACAAATAATACGGTGTGCTATTATGGTGTTGGTTCATTTTCACGCCTTTTTTCTTTAGGGGTGGGGCTGGCGGGCTAGCGGTGTTGTGTCGGCTTCAATCAAACGGCGGCTGCGCCTTTGTGTGCGCTGCTGGAGATAATATCTTGAATAAACTGTCATTAGTTGTCTGTCTATCAGTTGCTAACAAAACTAATAGAGATGACTCGGCTTATTGAGACTGGTAGCAGCAACAGTACAATTATTTAAGTATCTTGCGACTTCTACAATTCCAGATCTTATTTTTGGCTTTTGTGGGTCTACAAAAGATGTCTTCAGTAGATAATAATAATGTTTATTTATCGACATAAACATAATTTAAAAATAAAATGTATGTGTTCAGTAACTATAGGTATGACCAAGTCTACGAATGATATCCCAAATGTTCTTGCAATTCTCAACAAAGACACGAATCTTAAGTCCAAATTTACACTCGATCAAATCTCTTATAGCACACAACCAAAATATTTCTCTTTCAATCAGTCCAAAACGAATGTTCAAACATTTTAGTTAACCAAACTGTTTCTCTTGTCTCATTTCTCATACACGTTATCAGCATCAATAAGGCGATTTGTACCCAAAGACCAGATCCGTAAGAGGTAGGTACCAATAAAAATACTTGTGACTCAATAGAGTGGCGGTGCGTACCGTTTTGGTACCATTAGTGGCGTAATGAAGCGGTCGGCTGCTACCAAATGTATCGCGGACATTATTGAGCCGATAAAAAGGTCCCACTGTCGTGCGATACGAGAATTTTGATTTTGGCGTCTGGAACTCCGTTTTGATTAAAATCTTAGCACACCTGCCTTCGATCGATAGGTATAAATAATATTTTGATGAAGACTGCGCTGAGACGAGTTAAGATGTTTATAAATATAAATTAAGTCTAATTATATATATTTTTTGCATGGACTTAAATATTGAAGATACCGAAAATGTATCTCTTTGACAACGACAAATATGGCAACCCCTGCGAAGCACATGAATCGGGCTTATGACGAAACAATCAATAACAAACTTTTATTTTTATTATTGAATATAACAGTGGACACAAACTGAACAGTGGACGATACGGCACTCACACTCCAATTAATATTCAAATTAATATGTATTTGAGACGATACACTAAATACTGGTGTTTTCCACTGGTCGACAAGTGTCGGAAGTCGACACAACAACGGGCTAAAATTAAAAAAATATACTATAAATATCTGAATCTCGGAATTCTGGAAAAATTAGCAAATTTTAACTATAGGTAGTTAAAATTTGCTAATTTTTCTATAAAATAAGCGTAACAACATTTTATAGTTTGTTGTGTAAGATATTTGTTTGTTGTTTTTTTTTATTTCATACAATGTAAGTAAATCATATTGCTTTAGTCAATAGAAAAACTTGAAAGGTGTACTTGTAGTTAAAATAATCACTGAAAGCTTTAACTTTAAATACACCTGACATTTTACAAATATATTTTTACACCTACTTTTAAGACAATCATAACTATAGTATCTGTATCAACGCTTCTCATCATAATTATTTCAGTTAAAGGACGTTCACTGGACATAAGCCTCCCCGAAGGATTGCCACGACGACCGATGGGTACCTTTACCAGGGCGTTCGTCGACACATTGGATAAAAAAGGCCAAATGGAAAACGACATAACGACACAAAATACCGGGCGTTTCCCAACAGCAAAATATTTACGATACAGTTTGTTAATGAACTGTTAATATGTGTTTCATGCAAATCACATACGTTTGTTTTCAAATAGGAGCTGTTAGATAAGCCGAGATGCACCGGCGCAAGCGACTAAAAGGAAACCAACTCGAAGATTTTTTTATGCTTGATATGTTAAAGACATATTAAGAGGATTGACATGATAGGTTTGGTCCACTATTCCATATTACCTGAGATTTGAACCCGATTCAAAATGAATTTAATTATTTTTATTTATTTTGCAAAAACGTGTAACGAAATTCAAGTCAATGATCAGTTTATTTACCAGAAACAATACTGACCACAAGAGTTATACAAAATAAATAACAACTAAACGACTTTTAAAGTTCTACTAGACTTTTAACTGGACTTATAATCTTCAAAGTCAAAGTCAAAGTCAAAATATCATTTATTCAAAGTAGGCCAAATTTAAATGGCTCTTTTTGAACGTCGACAATAAAGACAGCCCCCAAAAACGCCCGCCCTTCACCGCTTCCTAGTGTTTTTGCTGGGAAGAAGAAGCGGCGCAACAAACTCCCCAGCACACATTTCTGTCTGTTTATATAATAAGTGATTCTATACAATACTATAATCAGTATACAATATAGAGTGCAATCATTACCTATGGTTATGTGAGCTAGCATATACCAATCCATTTTACCAAGCCGAGATATAAAAACTACTGATATAGAAATACAGAACAACCGATGATAATGTTAACACACTCTTGGCCTCCATTTCTCTGTATGTGCCCGCTCACACTTACACATCTCAACAATTACATTTTACAAAGTAGACTGCTATCTTGGACTAATCCGGCGACCATCTACTGTTATCACTAAAATAGTCACTCAAATTATAATAAGCCTTCTTAATAAGGCAATTTTTTACTTTACTTTTGAATACGTCAGTCGGTAGATCCAAGATATCAGTAGGTATTCCGTTATAAATACGTATACCAACCCCCTCAAACGAATTATGTACCTTATGTAAACGGTGACTGGGGGCACACAATTTATGTTTATTCCGTGTATTAATACTATGAACGTCACTGTTTTTACAATAGGAATGTATATTTTGCCTTATATGTATTATGTTGGCATAAATATACTGCGATGCAACAGTCAAAATACCAATGTCTTTAAAACGTTCCCTAAGAGAAACTCGAGCCCCTAGCTGATATATGGAACGAATAGCTCGCTTTTGTAAAATAAAAATACTTTCTATATCAGCAGCTCTACCCCACAATAGAATTCCATAGGACATAATGCTATGAAAGTAACTAAAATAAACAAGTCGAGCAGTGTCTACGTCAGTGAATTGCCTAACCTTTCTGACCGCATAAGCAGCGGAGCTAAGTTTCCCCGCGAGGGGAATCTTAAAATCTATATTGCAATTTCATGAGATGAAACTTATTGTTTATCAGTTGCTTATTGCAACGCTGTCCCAAAACAATAAATATAAGCATTTTTCTTGCTATACTGATAAAGTATAGCTATTACTAGTTTGAGAGGCCCTCAGTGGCTTCTCAAATCTCTCCCGCTGCCTCCTTCATCTTAGACCGGACTTCAAACCAAAACAGACAGCGGATCATCCTCATTATGTCGATAGCCGCGGCAATTTAGATACACCGCACTAGTGTTTCACCACCGCGTCTTGTCATACTAATTAAATTAGACAAGAATTCGTCCGCCGGCTTGATGGGGTAAGCAGAAGCGTAGGGGGCAATCGAAGATAGGTATGTCATGAGATAGACTGTTTTAATTAATTGTGCTAAGATACGAACGCAATCAGATGCTGTTTAGAGGCTGCAACATATAATCTACATCTGTATCACTGCATTCTGACCTAGTGGTTACACTCGGTTCTAATTTCTATTCCTATAATGTTATAGTCTTGTTACACTTACGGGAATATAGTTTCTACGGAGTTTATCGCGTTATTAATAATAATATACTTATATAAATAAATAAATAAATATTCCTGGATATTATGACACACAGCGCCATCTAGTTCCGTGCTAAGCAACGAGGCTTGTGTTACGGATACTAGTTGGTTGATATACTACATATGTACGTTTTTTTTTACAAATAAATACATATTATAGATAGATACATCCATGACTCGGATACAAATGTTCATACTCATCACACAAACATGTCCCAGCCAGGATTTGAACCCAGTAGGGACAAATGTTTGTGTATATATCATATATAATAAATATTTCAGTCGGACTTAAGCGAGACAAGGATAAGCCAATCATGTTCTCTTTTTAAGTCATGAAAGAAATAATAAGATATGATTTAATCCTTAACAGCATCTATGATCATCAGTGATTTATTTATATTATATCATCTTTGGGAATATTGTTTATGGTTTATGACGTGTGGTGGTAAACACAAGATAGCTAAGAATACCAATCTATCTGCGATGTCCGACAGACAAATACCATGAATTTGCACAATTTGCTAATCCATTACGGAAGTGTTTTTGCGTACATTTGACAGTGTCAAGAGCGTTATATCTTTTATCATATTGTTGTTACAGATACGGAGGCTTTACAAATATCTCTTGCTGTCACTACATAGCGCATCTTTATCGAATTGTTGCGGAGATAAAATTACTTTTATCGGTACAATTTTTGACATCGTTTATGAATCTGAGATGTTTTGTGACATCTTGTGAGATTGATTGTTTTTATTTGTTTAATTTTTATCTTTCGGCCATACATTATATTATTGAGACGATTGTCAGTCTATTATGAAACGAATAATTTATTTAAGATAGCTTTAAGATAGGTAGGTACCTACTAAAACTGAATATTTTTTGGAAACCAGGGCAATTTGGAATTTTTTGATATCAGTCTATATGTGACCACTGAGGCTGTTATGGATTTGAATCAAAATCAACACTGCAATAAAATCCTTTAGAAGTAGTTTTATTCCAACGTATATCAATAAAAAAGCTACATAAGTACACATTCTTCTTGCCTACGTACTTATTTTCGTCGTATCGTTATGACTTGTGTCTCATGCTACTAGTATATTTACAATTCGTAAAAGCTACCTCGCACGCTCAAAGTCCAAAGCAAATCAATTGTGAAAAAGTTCGTCATCATCTTTGTTGTTCTGTAACAACCTTTTGAAATATAACTACTTTTTTACAGATTTTATCTCACCTTAGATATCATTTAAGTTTGCCCAAGACCGTAAAAGCTGTAAATGATCCGAAACGTCAGAATAAATAATATCAATATTTCGCGATAAAGTCTATTAAAACTAGTTTTATTTCAATGTCTTATTTCTAGCTTTGACTTACCAATTTACTAAAACATAACAGAATTATATGTATCTATAGTATTGTCCCCCAAACATTACATATTTGTAGACAGCAAACGGCTCAATAAATCGTCACTCATTTATTTCTATTGTAATGTGAGGTTAGAGCATGGCGAGGGACCCGCCAGCCATTACACAGCTTCCGACTTCAATAAATAAATGATGTTATGAAGATGCCTTGTCGAAGGAGGGCGGGTTATAGTTCTGCGGGATTTTTCCCATGGATGATATATTTTAATTATTCGGGGAAACAAACAATTACACATTCAGAATTACACAAAGAAATCACACAGAAATTTTATAAATGTGCAACCAACAACGTTCTCCACAGATACACAATGAGACAGTTTGGTAATTTTTGACGGATTAAAAATAAATTATATTAAATTAAATGTATTACAAATTCCAGTACTGGCAGCGAATAGAAATGAATATGGATGCTAAAGGATACTATGTATGATATAAGAGGACTAGCCGGAATCACTTTTTTAGTTTTATAGGCAAGCAACAGATCATGTGGTGTTCAGTAATTCTTTGATTGAAAAGGAACTGTTATTTTATATACCTACATATATTCATCAATAATTATAATGTAATTGTTTTATTTCAATTATTTAATTTGACTTAACCTTTATAAAGATTGAAGTTATAATTGAGAGCCCCAATATTGTTGGATAGGCCCAAACATGTGTGTAAGGAAAAGAGTCGGTAAAATTATTATTTATACTTCTCGTAAAATTATTAATTATCCTTTATGCAGTGATGACCACCAACACTTAATAATTATATTTTTTTAAGTTCCATTTAATTGGGTATTTTATTATTGCCATTATCTCGACAGAAATCTAAACTCCAAGCTAGGAACCCGTGACTAATAATGCAAATCTCATCTAACATTGAAACATTAATACGTAAACTATGCGTATGCGCAGTAATGCCCCACCGAAACGAATCGCCAATGATACCCTTTCCGACTTTACTCGTCCTCTAAAAGAAAATAACCGTGAAGCCATAGATAAAGCCATTACCAGACAACTGAATATACAGGAAATTATCGGCACATAACACACATACATACGTCCATTGTAAACAGACAATATACCCAAATTGAGACCTCATATTCGCCACGCTAGTCTGCTCAAATCTGCCGACGTACTGTAGGAGCGGCGACAAAGCCCATAATAATAGATAAATAAAGTCAAATACCGCACGCCAATATTCATACTCAACCCTCAAGTTTAGATTTCAACCCTATTTCAACCTACTGGGGGCGAAACTGGTGAAACTGGCGGTAATAACTAAATTTGTGTTGAAAGTCGTAAATCATGACGCGTTCTGTTAAGGGTTGCCGACAGTACCTGGTCGCGTTCGCGTAATAAATTATGTTTTATGTTTATAAAAACATCAAAATGTAAATTAAAGCTTTTATTTGTTTGGTTATTACCGAAATGCCGCCTTTGAAAACCGGGGATGAAGTAAGGGTGTTTCGATTTCACGGGGATGTCGCGAATGTAGGGATTTTATTTAGTTTTTTATAAATCATATTTATATATCTACTCATATTTATGTTACGCGTCTTAAATGGTAATAGAAAACGTTAAAATTAGTACAAAATTAAAATATTGGTTTTCGAAATCTATCCATGTAGTAATTTTAGAAATACAGAATAAATTTAAATACAAGAAATTGGCACTATGTATAATC
This sequence comes from Craniophora ligustri, assembly GCA_905163465.1. Lineage (NCBI taxonomy): Eukaryota > Metazoa > Arthropoda > Insecta > Lepidoptera > Noctuidae > Craniophora > Craniophora ligustri. The sequence continues at coordinate 15,405,563 of LR990962.1, read as the reverse complement.
AACTTTATGATGCAATAAAAATACAAACGATTTATACCCAATAAAACCAGAACGCTTAAAATAACTTAAATTTCAACCCAAAAACTTTAACGTTCCGCCAAACAAAATAAACTCCGCGACAGAAATACAGACATCTTACTAACCAACTTTTGATTGCTCTGGACAAACTGTGTCTAATCTCTTATAATCCGGATCTAATCCCCACAACTTTGGCCGATCATTTTGTTTTAAATAGACTAAATCAACAAACTGAACGCTACATGAGAATAGAATCTAAATATGGAGTCGATGGCGGAATTTCTTCATTGAAATATTCTCTTTATCCTCGGTAAATAGTTAAGAAATACCTATTTTATGATGTTGTCACTTAAATAGCGGAATGCAACTCTATTCTTTCATGGTTTTTCATGTAAAACTTATTCTAATTGAGATGAATTTTATGCCTAGGGCCTAGCATGCCTCTGCCTCGAAAGACCAAACCTTTTTTGGTCTTTCGAGACACAAACATGGCAGAGTTTTTTTTGTCCATTTAATAATTATAAGGAGATTGTTTTATTTTATTAATTGAAATAACATTGAATCGTTCTCTTATTCTGTCTAATTTTATTATATTATATCTCCGTAACAAAGTATCAGCGTTTTCCTGGCCTTAGGTAACGAGCACATCAGTTTGAACGTTACATTATCTTTAAACACTTTCAACATCTTTGTAATTTTGCTAAGGATATTAGATGACTTATTTAAATTAATATTGACCTACAAATCAACAATAATTACGATACGTCGACGCACACACGTGTGTGTTAGTCACGCTGGCAATGTTACCCAACATGGCCACACAACACGGCACAAAGGGCGCCAACCCCATATAGTTACACTTTGAATTATTTTTATTTCATTAATAACAAAAGATTTCACCCATTTTGAAATATGATTTGGTCGCCATCTTGTGAATGCGCGCGCAGAATTTTCTACACAATCGACTCACGCACACATTGATAATGTAGTATATTTTTTTATTATGTTTTTTTAACAATAACCGTGGCTAATGTCAGAAATATGGTGCACGGCGGTTGTTTGAGAATGTTATAGAGCCAACACCAAGCCGTGACTAATGAATAAATGTACGAACGGCTGTATATATTATAAATATGTTGTGACATTCTATAATATGACTGAATTTAAACCAAACTAGTTTTGTAAGAATATTTGAAACGATTTATTTCATTTCTTACTTTTATTCTTATATTGGCTGCCTCATTAGTTGAATAAGTTGCAACCGCGAATATTAAGCGTGGTCTTGAATTCGTTTCTAAATTCAAGCAGTTTTTATATTTAGACCTCAGTTCCCTTAATATGTGACATCTAAAAATAATGGTAATTGCATCGAAACATGCCTTTAATACATTTAAAAAACAATACTCACTAACTATGACGTGAATTGACGTGCCAGAGAGATCAATTTAGCCTCAAAACTCCTAACTACAAACTATAAAATCTCCCAAACTGATCTCATCGCCTGACTATAAATGTAGCTCGTTAATTTAATTAATTCAATTAAATTGATCGATAAAAACTGTCAAAATCGATTGGTAAAATATTAAATGGAATCATTTCATAAATTCAACGTTGATTACCGTTCATTACTAATTTTATGGAAAACAATTTTGATTGAGACATTCAGACGTGGTATTAGAATGTGGGATGAATTGGTCCAGCTTGCTAAGCTATTCAAGTTTTATGAGGCTTCATAATCCATAATAACTAATAGTATATTCTTTCCTGCATCAAAATAAACGTAGAATACGAATTTTAAAATATATTATATATATTTATAGTATATTATAGTATAGTATTTCAAGAAACCTGAACGGTTTCTGCAGGGGTTTGGCAACGCATTTGCAAGCCTCTGGTGTTGCAAATGTCCATGGGCGGCGGTCATCACTGTATTGAGGCTGTATTGAGAAGTCAAATTTCCCGAGTTCTATCCGTGATTAATGCTGACTAACGCACCACTGACTTTTCGAAATTACATGAGTATTTATCACATGCTCAAATGGTGAAGGAAAATATCGTGAGAAAACTTGCATGAAAATGTTTCTCAGTGACGTGTGAAATCTGCCAACCCGCACGAGGCAGGAGACTAGGTATAGCTTAATATCTCTCAAATGGGTATTCTCTACCCATATCCAGCAGTACGACAAAGGGATTATGATACCCAATTTAAAATTAAGTGTGCTAGAAAATTGTATTTCTTTTTACACATATCCATTTTTAACGTAAACATTGAGACGCTTTAAAAAGCTTATTGTTTCACCTTATTTCATCTCCAAAGGTACCTACCTACCATTTATTGAACCTAATCAGATAACCTCCAAATAATTCTAGACAGATATTTTTTTTATAAAGTCTATACGAACAAATAGACAAAGGTATTCTGTTTACATTTGCCCTACATAAAAAAAGTTGATACCAAATATGTATTTTTTATAAAAAAAAATACAAAAACTACCGCAACGTATTTTACTTTCAAAATATTACAATAGAAACATAATAGGAAAAAATTATATCAATCTAAAGCGGACATAAATTACAACATTAGTACGGGCAATAGTGATTTGCGCTGCGTACGCGCACCCCGCATCAACTGAGACGTCAGAAACCAACGAATAATAAAGCGGCAAATATTTATAAATGTTTTATTTGAGCCGCGAGGGATCATATAGCCGAATTTTGGGTAGGTCCAAGTAACAGGCGAACGACGAATAAATCATTACAGATATAAAATCTCTGATTGTGTAAAGAATGTATTCTTTCATCTCATCTGCTCAGGAAAATAGAATATTTTTAATATAGAATAAAGTTAATATCTAGATTAATCTAAGGATAAAAACATCATGTACTGTTGTCCTGTCTTCTTCTAATAATAATTAACACAATATTTCTAGAAATCAAAACAGTTTAAGCAAGCACTGTGGCTGAGATATGTTACAATTACTGAACATTGATCGTACTATTATAATAATAATGTAGTAGATTTAGATTCTTCAATGGATTCATTTTATTTAATAATCAGGCCAAAAAACTAGTGTCTAATATAAGCGAAATTAAATACAGGTCTAGTGCTGACATTTAGAAAACTTCACTTTTCATTGGACATTTATGAAACCCCAGTAGGCGCGAAGTATTTTTTCGGGAATCAAGTAATCATATTTTGTCAATATTAGTTACAAAAATCCTAACTAAATAGCAAATCGCTCTCACTTCTGCGACAACTTGTACCTTATCCATCAACAATTAGCCCTATTGTACTCTCCCTACAGCGGGCGAGGCAGCGCGGCGCGACTAGTTTGTTGCTGAATGTAGATCGAATTATGTTTGCACACATGCTTAGCACAGAACAGAATTAAACGGATTTAATGTCATGGAACACATTCTGGCAAACGGTTTGCTTTTAATATTGTTTTAAATTTGTAGGCATAGGGTAGATAAGATTTTCATTTTGAATATTTATTACTAGCTACTGAATTGATTAGCACAGCACTGAAGCAAATGGCACGCTGTGAGAGAGTGAGAGAGGCCTATACCCAGAAGTGGGATCAGAAAGGCCGTGGATGATGATGATGATGATGATGAGTTCTCGATTGTGGTCATTGGTACACAACACTTTATCCGATCAAAGAAATATCTATATGAAGACTCGAAGTAGCAGTCTGATCAACAGTTAATGGAATACTGTTCCACGATCGTAGACCTAGTGAGAGTTAAAAACTAGACTTTACATGCCATTGAGATAAGCTCTTAGGCAAGTAGTTTATCACGTTTTTCTTTGCCGTTTGAACCTATGATGAATACAGACAAAGTCTCAGAAGGTATATTTATTTGTAAGATTACGAAACTGCGTTCTATTTTAACCAAAGTTAAATCTAAAGTAGATAGTTATTATTTCATTTTGATTTTATTGATGTTATTTAATTAGTCAAAATACCGTTCCAGAGGTCAAAACTCTCAATGTTTCGCAATCAACGTGATTAAAAACTCATAAATAATAACAAGAGTAACAGGAGAGAATACAATCTATCTTCAATTATCGCTTCAATCAAATTTCAAATTAATCAATTTGATAGTGGCTTGTTAGTAGTAAATAAAGCCATTTTAAACGGGATTCGCGCAACATATACTACGCGCTACAATAATCACTATATTATGAAAACGATTTAGTTTTAAGCTACATATTTAGCGCACAGTATTTGTATTTCTAATTGTTAGATTTGAATACAATAAAGTAGCATAATATTAGCGAGTCATCCAAAGTAGCCGTGTCAAAGATCAATTTACCCCGAAGTATGCAGCATTTCCTCATTGAATACCATTAAAATCTAATAATAATTCGAAATTCTCATATTTTAAATTGTCATGATCCTAATTATAGTTCCACTGTTGTGCACTAGTCTCCTCGTATGCTTACGTAGTGCCAATTAGTAGACTTCACATAGCATCGAAAGAATTTCTCATGCATGCAGGTTTCCTCACAATATTGTCCTTCATCGTTTAAGCATGTATTAATACGCACATCATTTCGAAAAGTCAGTGGTGCGTGACTTGGGATAGAACTCAAGAACTCCTGAGTTCGGTATTTTAAATATAAAGGTATAAAATACATCTCCTTTTCTAAACAACTTAATACAATTTATTCTTAAATAAAAAATAACGTTTAGTATCAAGTCGACCCCTATCAAGCAATAACTCCTTCCAAACATAATGTACTTAAAACTCATTCAAAGTATTCGCTATACCGCTAATGTGTGGGTAAATCTGTCCGTGCGGAAGTCAAAACTATTGTCACCCTCTCAGTTCGCGAGACCACTGAACATTGCACTTTATTTTTTAAATAGTAAAGTTGGAACTGAGTTGATGCAAAGTTGATACATATTCGGGGTGATGTATGTTTTTATAATAAGTGCTGCTATTGAATAGAAGCGATGCACCGTAAGAAATTAGTTGGCATTGATGCGCGCGTATTGTCTCGTGATGGGTGAACGGTGTGTCACTGCGCATGTCAGTCGACCTTTGTCGTATGTCCTGAATATTTTTGTGTCGCATGACATTGTTGATAAAAAGTGTGAGAGAGACCAGTGAAGTGGTCGACCGTGCAATATTAGATACTAAATAAATTATTTATTGCAAAATGTGTGTTTGCATATATTTTTTTGGTAGCAGTCCAAAAGTGTCTTTCTTATATTCAAAAAAGAGGTAAATAGCCTTCGATGGCGAGAGATCTGGGTTAAAACTCTGGATTTCTCTATGAATAATATTTAGATATTTTCAAAAAATACTAAATAGTTTATCAACTATCTAATCTGGCCCAATGTGATAGTCATCATTAACCCATTAACTGCTAGGCATTGGTTTCTGTTCATTTGAGAGGGGTTAAGCTTCACCACAAGAGGGTTAACGACTATAGTCCGAAGATTCATATACTATCAAGAAAATCCCTCAGACATGCAGGTTTCCTCACGATATTTTCGTTCACCGTTTGAGCATGGGATAAAAACTTCACAAAGTCAGTAGCCAAATCCGAACAGGGTCGAACTCGAGACCGTCGACTTGACAGTTAATTTATTACACCACAAGGATGACTGAATACAATAATCTAAAATTTTAACATACAACGTTATTTTTGTAAATTTACTTAGTATACAGACAGAAATATCTCGTCTATAGCTCCTTTGCTACCTGGCTGAGAATGCGAAGCGCGCATCGAAGCGTTTCACTACTTCTGTCAATGTCAAAAAGCTGTCAAACCATACATTCAAATTTAGTTCCCTTTTCCAACGCCCGTTCAGTTTAACAAGTTTTATCATATAGCTGATATAACAATTATACATAAGAAAACTGGTAACATTTAAGTAGGTGTGCAATGAACGTAATCCGTCGGTCCACGACCCAACACTCACATTAGAACATCTTAATTTCAATCGCCATAAAACGCATAAAGAACAGTTTTATAAAAGCGTCATGGGTTTTAAAGCTTGCTGTTCATGTGGCTACTAACCTATACAATATTATTTTAATCTTAATAACCTCAATTTTGGAATTAGTTTACTTTCAGAAATATGTGTTTAGTAGGCACTGCAGTTTTATGGGGATTATGTGGCTTTCTCACATACCTACTGATTTCTTTGTTGTCTGAATACGATTGCTATTTCAGATTTTTGTTGCGTTTTATTAATTTTAATTCCGACGCTTTCATTAGCCAGTTAGTAAGTCTTAGTTTTCCCGTGGCCATGGATACTATACAGGATTTGAAATATTACGAGTACAATAACATCACATATACCGCCACCCAATTTAAAATGTTTACGAAACACTTATGTAGAACATCAACTTAGTAAGTTATAGGAATTTTAAATTTTAAGTTTAAGTAGAGTGGAACTTTCAAAAATGGCTTCATTGGCACTCATGAAATATCTCAAATTAATTAGCATAGGTACAATTTTAAGTTAATACTGTTGCCGTGAATCAGAGATAAGAAAATTTTCTATCTTGTCTTACCGTGAATGTGAATCCTACAGTCAATTTATATAAAGCGACATAAGGCGAGGACAGGCGGCCGCGATTATCGTAATCATGTTGTGTCGCCCGCGACCGCGGCCCGGCTTTGATGTGCCGCCCGTGGTGACCACAAGACCAAAACGACTGCGGTCAAGCGGACAGTTACACCTGGTATAACTAGCTAAAAAGAACTTGTTTAAGTATTCTGAGAGATGTTAAATATATAAAGATCATAAGTTTAAAGGTATTACTTAGCAATACATAGATACACTCGCACCCTTTTCCCAAAGGGCTAGGCAGTAACTACAGAATAGAACGCCGTGCACCACGATCCTCACAAACCACTTTAGCATCTTCGGTGTTCGGGTGTTCATACTTCCTATATGAGTGCCGGTTGCCAATAATAATGCCATAGTATCATGATGGAAGGTTATTTTTCAATCAGTTTCTTAGAATATTCCAGGCAAAGTAAATTTACTAATCGTTAATACATGACGCTTCTTTAATGACGATCTCCTGATGCACTGCAACAAGGTAGAAGTACTTACTTTAAATTCTGTTGTGGTAAGATCTAGTTTTAAAAAAGCTTAAAGTATTAGTTGTGTATTTATAATTATCACTCATTTGTTTCAATAACTTCTGAGTATCAAACTCTGTTCACTGGTCTTATAATCCTAAAATCTTTTTAAGTTTGAACTGATTTGTGTTTAGACCATCAACGTTTATATTTTTTAATCCACTCAAACTCAAAATATCATTTATTCAAAGTAGGGCACATTTAATTCACTTTATTGGACCGTTGATAATAAAAACAGCCCTAAAATACTCCCTTCAACTGCAAGACTACAAATCTTAGTTTTTCTCATAACCGCAACCTCAAAATATCGCCCAAAGACGCGCCGCTACTGAACAAACTCCTCGACAGTAAATTATTATTAAAATATGCTCTACATATTAACAACTACATTAGTAACTACAAAAAAAATATTCTAAAATTAAAATACCGATTACTAAAATCCATATTCGAGTATTTGATTTGACATAAAAACTGTCACATAAGTGACATTTATGCACATCTCAATATCCCACGTGAACCCAGAATCATGGTCCACAGATCACACCCACAGCCCGAGATTACGATCTCGCGTTACATTTGACAAGAAAAATTAATATGTTATTGTGCTTATTATTAAAATTTAAACGTATCCCACTGTCGCTTCCAATTATACCGTGGAACGTTAAAAACTTATTTATAAATAATGAGTCCCTTGGCGCTGAGCAAGTAACTGCTTTATAATTCTTACACCAAATGAACGTAAGTTATGAACTTACAATGCCTTCATTAAGCTAATATGAATAGAATTATTTTAAATTTACAATGAAACAAGGAATTAAGAGGATTTAAATCTTGTGAAGACTACTTACTATCTCTAAATGCCAACAGATTAAAGAAGCATAGAAAGGAAAGTTTTTAGAATGGAGAAAGGAAATCTTAGCAGCTCAATATTTACTACTTAGTCTGCCCGTGACCATGGATGCAGTAAAGACAATCAATATAAATAGAATCTGTAAATCGTAGTTTTATTTCAATCATAAAATCTTCTCAGGACCAAACTATTTAATGATGTACATTATAAGTACTCAACGTTCGAAAGACAAGTCGAGTAGAAATGATCTCCACAACACTGTACCGTAATTACAGCCTCCCAGACCCATTTGCACATTCATACGTTTGTTGCACCGACAGCTGAAAGACCATAGCATGCAGACCATTCTCCAATATTTCATGGTGGTCTCAAATCTCAAGTGCTTCACAATATCACGACGAAGCTATTGAGGAACAAACTCAATCAGCATGAACAATTTAAGTTTCAACAATTATCCAAGTTAAGCGAAACGAGATCATCCCACAGACAGAATGGACCCCAAATAACATCTTACTGGGTCCGTGTTTGCCGACTTTGTCCTTTCCCTGCCCAAATAATCCTCCGAATAATCTGCTATGAATAAATAAGCAGTCGCTTTGTCAATGTGACGTATATTGACAAGCATTTGCTATGGAAAACTATTTGCAACACAATAACAATCGAAACTCAACCTTAATTCGATGACAATATAGAAGATGAAAGTTTTCGGTCTCGCAAAATCGTTTTAGTCCCAGATGTGGATGCTGTTTTTGAATTTTTGACTCTGTATTTACAGGATTAGGTGCAGAATCGTTCGGGAGTGGTTCGCGAATTGGAAATCCGTGTCGTCTAATCCGTCGGCGATTAGTTTTGATGTTTTCAAGGATAGTTTTTTCAGCACGTTCACTTTCAGACAGATGTGGCCGTGTTAATGAGGCTGCGCGGGTGGGCCCCGCCTGTGGTCCGGCGTGATCTCTATTATCTATTATTTGTCCACAATAAGCAGCCATTGTGCGCATTGTCAACGCTGTTTTCACTTTCTTTAATCCTTTAACACGTAAACAGACATGGATATATTGAGAAAGGTCCGAAGTGGTGACAGACTTATCAGAGGCCTCTGTACAGGATTAGCTCAGAAATACTGGATTATGGATTTAATAACAACGTCTTAGAAAATATGAGAAATTTAATGTTTTTATAGTTTTTAGATCGGCATAGGATTTAGAAACAATAAGAACAACGTGCTTAAAAAGTCAAAGTTCAGCTCGATCGAACAAAATTATATTTAGATACACTATTAAACCCGTCAAAACTACTGAATTGAACTCAGGACCTCACGACATAACTTGACCAGTAGAAGCATCTTTTCGGAAATGTTAATATGTAGACAGAAGGATAGGGTGAATCGTTCTGCGTAAATCGGATTTTCAATAATAATTCAAAATGTAGGGTAACTGTTAGTAATTATAACTTCAAGACAACCAACACCTCAGTATGCCCGTGCACGCTATAAATGCTTCGACATCGGGATAAAATAATATTAATATACCGCGATAAAATTCGTAAAAAGTAGTTTTATTCGTAAAATATTTATATCTTAAGATGTAACTGACGCCATTTTAAATGCCCTTTAGGCTCGTGAGGAGCTTACCAGTACAACAGTTACCCAACGATTCGAACAGTCATCGTCACAGCAGTATTTCACTATTAATATCCGCGTGATTACTTAACAGAAAGCTATTGTTTCGCGTCCATTGTGCGGCCTGTGTGAAGTTGATATGTGTATTGTAAGCGGGCGGCGAGTAATGACAGGGTGCGGTGGACTGAGGCAGAGAAATGGTAAGCGAAGAATGTGCCTACGGACGCGGGGACTCTGAGAGGCAGTTTTGGATACTAGTGGGTAAGTTTGTGATTGTCTTACTTCTATCTGACGGCATGCTTGCCATTTTAGGATAAATATGTTTTTTTATATTAATGCCCTACGTAAGTGATAAGAATTATGGCTTTGACCAAAATATACATACATACATATGTATGGTATGTATGTATGTTCTTGCCTCATTTAGTTTGTGTGTATAAAACGTAATGCAATTAAAATAGAATTCATAACAATTTCAAATACGAATATTTTCTTGTATTGATTTCTTACACTTATGCGAATATTAGACATTGAAATAAAAGTATTTTTAACGGATTTTATCACGGTATATTGATATTATTTTAACCCTTTTAAATATTTTCTTGCTTCATACTTTTTAGAACTTCATTCGTTGTAAAAAACCTGACAGCTGGAAGTTGTCGGGTTTTAGTTTTTGAACTTACTTTTTAACCGACTTCAAAAAAGGAAGAGGTCTTAATTGACTATTTTTTTTTAATGTACTACCTCAGAACTATCGACTGGATGAACCGATTTTGATGTTTATTTTTCTATTTGAAAACTGGTGCTTCCTGTGTGGTACATTGATTTTATTTAAACCCTTTCAAATATTTTCTTGTTTCTTTGATTTTGTATATTTTTTAAGAACTTAATTTTCTCGGTTGTCGGGTTTTAGTTTTTCAACTTATTCGTTATTTTGCCTAAACTTTAGAAACTGGAATATATGAAACACTAGCGACGTGTCTAATCCCTGTCTGCTCTATGCAGTAACACCGCGTCATGGACAGTAATAAGCTGGTAGCGATATAATTGTGTAATCTGTGTATAATTGCCGCCTGCGCCACTATTCGCGCTTCTATTGCCATGCGCATGCGCACACCTGTGCTTTGTTAGCGGGAACGGACTGCAAGGAGCTTTCCAGCAACTTATAATAATTTTTAGGCATTTATGGAGGGAATAGATATGTAAATATAAATGTATTTTGCTGTCAAATACATCTCTATTAATAACTAATATACCTATTTATAAATATGAAAGTCTGAGTGTTATCTCTTGAAGATTAAACCGCTAAACTGATTTAGATGAAATTTGGTATAGAGATGATTGTTTTGGAGAAAGATATAGGATAGTTTTATGCAGGAACTCGTCACTGTTTGGGGAATCAATATTTTCTTAAAAATGGACTATTAAAAGTATTGTAATTTATATTTTTGTTAGATAATAAATAAGCAGATTGAATAAAAATAAGTTAGTTTTCACAATAATTTTACCAATAGAAGCAAGTTACAAACATGCATAATATAAAAAAGACATCACATTATTTTTATATTTGTATGTAAGCAAAAAATACTCGAAATATTATTTAAAAACCTTCTAACATCACTACGTAACAAAGAGTAAATAATTTGTACATAGGTAACACACATCTATTTCTTTGTTAGAATTAATTAAACAAATACAAGGTTTCGGACAAGATAATGGTAGACAACCGTAGCAGAGGCCATAGAATAATATTATAATATAATATGACTTGCTTTGTTACACGCAAGCTATAATTTTCGGTGTTACCAGCATTTTTCGGCGCTTTTGACGGTTTATTATAGTTACTAGTTAATAAAATACATCGTGTTTAAAGGTGAAACCAGAAATTAAACACGGCAGTAGACCCCTTTGCACCCTTATGATTATGAGCTTAACTGCTTCGTATGTCTAGTGATCGTAAGTACAACTGTTGAGGTTTTGGATTCGATTTTCCGCTCGACCAAAATGTTTTTGAGTTTGCTGATAGTAGAGAATATGTATCAACGTCAAATATTTTCTATTGTGTCCGGCTTTACTCAATTGTAGTTTTACACTAAATAAAACTACAGAATATCTAAGTACCTAACGTAACGTTTGAAAAACTGACTTCAATAAACACAACAAAGAACTAATCTCCTATTCGATTTGAGAAAATCCATCCAAAAGTAACATTGATTTGTTTGACCGTAGTCGGATACAAAAAGTAATTAATATAAGTTTGACACTTGCTTATTAAAATCGATTCACATTTAGCGAAGGCAACAAAAAAACAATCGAATTAAGTCCTCCTTTTCGCGAAGACAGTTAAAAAACGAATAAACATCGTATAAAATGGCGACGAAATAAAAATAAAACAAATACACATATCGATCACAATAAAATGATAAATAAATAAGGCTGAACACAAACCGGCGTGTTTGTGTTCAGCCTTATATATGCTAATTAAGCCGCGTCTACACCGTCCACGCCGCCGGGTCCCCGCGTCGGATTGCCGGACCGGATTGGCGTGCCGAATCGCCGACGATTGAATTGTCGTCGCACTAAACCGGCTTTATTAAGTTATCTCAGGTAAAATATTGTATTAAAAAGATGATGCTGATTGTGATTTACTAATAAAATCTTATTTGTGTTGATTGTAAGATTGAGTCATGGGGCTTTAATTAGGAAATGTTTTTTTGAGTGTTTTTTCTTCACTTCTTAAGATATTTTCGATTTACTTAAGTATTCATAAAATAAGATTATCATAAACATGACGTACGATCTCGCTTGGAACTTCCGAGATGAGTAGAAGAGTATTATTGTAAATCCATAGTTTGCCGATTTTATTGTATATTTCATGTTTAGGGTGGTGAGTATTTTGCTATTAACTGAGCACAAATCGAAGTCCTGCTGAAAGATCTCCGGGCTGCTACTGAAAATGTCTTACAAAAACCCAATAAGTACCTACTTAAGAGTGCTCAATCTGAAAGTAAAACACAGTATATCAATGTCTAAATGCCACATAGGTCAAATGTTTTCTAATAATATATTAGACATTTTTTTCTAATAATATCAATTAAAACTAGGTCATAAAGTGATGCCTCTTTATGCGCTGGAAAACAGGTCTTTGTTTTCGAATGCACTTGTTTCTGCAAATACAAAAACTTAGTATTCACAAATGACATGTCACCAACCTAATTTTCTCATCACGTCCCATCCAAAATCAACAAGAACCAAGTATCAAAACTTGTCAAACGATGACAAACGTCAACAGTAATACAAAACACGTGTTCACACTATACGTGACGCACACATACGGTGCCGCGGCGCCGCCCGCATCTGACAACACTTGGCGATCGACACCGGAACGGTTTGCGGGAAATTTTAATATATTCGCTTTTAAATAGTCGCTCGTTTGTACACAGCTTTATTTTATGAGGATTTCCTCTTAGGTGTTTTATGAGTTGTTAGTTTAACGGTTATTATGAGTATACTGCTTAATTATGATATTTTATGACAAAGGACTGTGTGAGTAGGTAGTGTATCATAAAATAAAGAAATAGGGCGCGAGCCTAATGCCATGAGCATGGCATAAATCTAGACAGACCTGCTAAAATTTATATCGCAAAAATATCCTAGAAATCGAACACAGTGCTTTACGCTCAGCAGCTAGAGCATACCACTATATACCAATATGAGGCAGTACCATCGGGTACTGCCTCATATTGGTATATAGTGAGTAAAAATTCAGGATTATTTTAAGTAACTTTATTATCGAATAAAGTTACTTAAAATAATCCTGAATTTTTAATTTAAATTTCACACTGAATACCCTAAATGGAAGAACTAAGATATCAGGTCAGATTCTCAGCCTTCCAAACTTCATACCAACTGATATTGATATTTATATATTTATTTAAAAAGGGTAGGAATGAGCAAACACTTTATACATATAATACTACTCAAAGACCATCCTCTTAAATCAATAAGGTCCTCCTCAATCACAAGTAATTGGATGTTCAGTCCCCATTCCCCTTAAGTAGTAATTTTCTTTTAAAAAATAGATTTGTAACCATTGTTTGTAATACAGCTAACAATCGAATAGGAGCGTGTTTTAGAGTATCGCATGATTAACTTGTTGACAAAAAATTCAGTAGAATAGTATAGACAAAGAAATAAAAGAGTTTCTCAATACTCTTATTTCTCTGCCTATACTAACCAAACTGAACTGTGTACCAAAATGACAATTAAAGTTTAGTAAATAGGAGCATAATTAACTAAAGAAAGATTATGAGATCTGTATCTGATCTGAGAAGGATCTGGCAGAAGAAAATGACTGATGGGATGATTAGAAATAATTTAATAATACATAAATGAATACGGGACAAATTATGTACCTACCATTTTAAGGAATACCTATGCCTTTAGCAAAGGTCTATGATCAGGCGGATACCTCGGTGGCTCAGTTGGCAGAGCGTCTGGAGTACCAATCCAGAAGTCGCGGGTTCGAGTCCCGCCTGAGGTTGAATTTTTCTTTCTTAATAAAATTTAAAGGTCTATGATATTTGGCATGGTATACGTTTACATATGTGTGTAGTAAATATGAAAAACAAGAAAGAAAAACATACAAACTTTTGATGATGTCTGAATTAAAATAGTACAAATGTGTCAATAAATTTTGAGAATGCAACACTTATATGCTACGCATCAAATCCTCATGTAAATTCCTAATTGAAAAAGTCTATTATTAATATTAAATAACAGTCGCCAAGTGGTCGAACCTCTAATGATTACTTAAATAGTTATATAACCTTCTGCAGTCTTTCGATTTTAAGACATTATTTCCTCAAAATATTTACAGAATTACTTGTAGAGAGTCTTTCCCAATATAACTTCCCAAATCTCCCTCTTCTACATGCAAGCAAAATGCTTTCAAAGAACCAAAAAGGATTCTTAATATATTGACAATAAAATACACACCCACCTCTAACAAAATCAACGCAAATAACCTACCCTTCGCAATATCAAATAATACTTTGAAATTGTCGCATTAAATTGGCACAACATTTGCGAGGTAGCTTACACAATTGGCATAATAACAGACACCTGAGACCTGGCGGAGGTCGCCCTCGTGAATATCGTATCAATTATGAGGAGCCCTCTCATTGAGATTACAGAGGGCGCCGAGTTTGAGGAGCAGTGAGAGATTTCATTTAGATATTTTGTGTGCATACGGTATTTTATAACGATAATATTGATTTCCATACCGATCGATTGACCACTACCGACGCCACTAATACTGACACTATCTATACCGATGCCAATAATACCAACGCTTTCAATACCGACACTATGTATACCGACGCTTTCAACACCGACGCTTTCAACACCGACGCCACCAATACCGACGCCATCAATACCGACATCACAAAAACCGACGCCACCAATTCCGACACCACCAATACAGACGCTTTCAGTACCGACGCTATCAATACCGACGCCAACAATAACGACGCCTCGAATACCGACGTCAACAATAACCGACACTATCTATACCGATGCCAATATTACCAACGCTTTCAATACCAACGCCATCAACACCGACGCCACAAATACCGACGCCATCAATACCGTTGCCATGAATACTGACACTTCTGCCAATATAGACGCCACCAATAACGACACTTCTGTCAATATAGATGCCACCAATACCGACACTTCTGTCTATACAGACGCCAACAATACCGACGCCACCGATAGCGACTCTATCAATACCAACGCCACCAGTATCGACGTCACCAATACCGACGCCAACAATACCGAAACTATCTATACCGACGCCACCAATACCGACGCAATTAATACTGATTCTATCAATACCGACGCCATCGATACCGACGCCATTAACACCAACGCCACCAATACTGACGCCATCAATACCGACACTAGACATGTGCGCCGATGCTTATTTGACCGGCGGCGGCGTCTGGCGTCTAAAACGTCGGCGGCGGCGGCGTCATCGGCGTAATCGTGGATGATGAAAATGAGTAAAATACACCTTAATTCAAAATAAACATATATTAGCTAAGATTTTTAAATTTTTATTAAGAAAGAAAAATTCAACCTCAGGCGGGATTCGAACCCGCGTCTTCTGGATCGGTACTCCAGACGCTCTGCCAACTGAGCCACCGAGGTATCCGCCTGATGTGTTGAATTTTTCTTTCTTTATGTTACTTATGTCTTTACGGCGACATAGCAACATCGATTGGACAATTCTGCCCAACCCAGAATTCTCCCTTTACAGCGAGTAGATTCCGGATGATATTGCATTACCTTTATACAATCTTTTTGTATTTTTTAGCTTATTTCAAGCTAAGATTTTTAAATTTTTATTAAGAAAGAAAAAATCAACCTCACAACACATCAGGCGGATACCTCGGTGGCTCAGTTGGCAGAGCGTCTGGAGTACCGATCCAGAAGACGCAGGTTCGAATTCCGCCTGAGGTTGAATTTTTCTTTCTTAATAAAAATTCTGCTTTCCCTTCCAATAACGAAGTATATTGCCATCGAGAACATCCGTGGGGTCGTATCTACCAAAGTATTTCCAGCATTTGAACATCACAGGTTCATCAGACACTTTACTACCAGGAGTTGTGTACTTTGTTCTGGGACAAAGCCAAAAGAAAGCTTGACGATGATTAAGTGAAATAACGGGCTCGCTTTGCTCATTTACGTTTCTTACAAAATATTAGATTCTCTCATAAAGGAAACTCTCGCTTCCCCCCTTTCCTCAAGGCATTTGTCTCAACTCAGCCTGTCGCAGTCCACAGCTGGACACAGGCCTCTCCCAAACTGCGCCATAACACTCTGTCCTCCGCCTTCCTCATCCAGTCTATCCCCGCTACCTTTTTTAGGTCGTCACTCCATCTAGCCGGGGGGCGTCCTACACCACGTTTGCCGAGGCGCGGTCTCCACTCTAGAACTTGTCAGCTCCAGCGGCCGTCAGTCCTTCGACAGATATGACCAGCCAACTGCCACTTCAGTTTGCTGATCCTGCGAGCTATGTCGGTCACTCCAGTTCTTCTCCGGATGATCTCATTTCTGATCTTATCCTTCAAAGAGACTCCGAGCATAGCTCACTCCATAGCTCGCTGAGCGACTTTAAATTTGTGGACTAGTTTTATAGTCAGTGTCCAGTCAGTGTAGGTCATAACAGGCAAGACGCACTGGTTGAAGACTTTGGTCTTCAGACATTGTGGTATGGGCGACGCGAAGACTCGACGAAATTTGCTAAATGCTGCTCAGCGCAATCGGATTCTCCTATTGGCTTCTTTCTCGAAGTTGTGTCTACCAAGCTGAATGGTCTGCCCTAGGTAGATGTATTTCTGCACAACTCCGAGCATTGCGCCTTCGACAATGACTGGCCTTGGCTTTACATGGACATTGAACATAACTTTAGATTTGTCCAAGTTCATACCAAAACCAACCCGTCGTGAAGCCTCATTTAGGCCGTGCAGCATTTCGGCTAGTTTGTAGCATATCTAAACTACGCTAAAGAAGAATACCGACGCCACAAATACCGACGCCACCAATACCAACACCACCAACACTGACGCCACCAATACCGACGCCATCGATACCGACGCCACAAATACCGACGCCATCATCACCGACGCCACCAATAGCGACGCCATCAATACCGACGATAACAATACCGACGCCATCAATACCGACGCCATCAATACCAACGCCACAAACACCGACGCTATCAATACCGTTGCCATTAATACTGACACTTCTGTCAATACTAACGCCAAGAATACCGTTACAATGAATACCGACGCTACAATATTGACGCTATCAATACCGATGCCAACAATACCGTTGCCATTAATGCTGACACTTCTCTAAATATAGACGTCACCAATATCGACGCCACTAATCCCGACGCCACCAATACCGACGCCATCAAAACCGACGCCATCAACACAGACGCTACCAATACTGACGCTATAAATACCGACGCCAACAATACCGAAGCACCGACGACATCAATACCGACGCCATCAACACCAACGCCACCAATACCGACGCCGCCACTACCGACGCCATCCCTACCGACGCCATCAATACCGACGCCAATAATACCGACACTATCTATACCGACGCCATTAACACTGACTATCAATACCGACGCCACCAATACCAACAACACCAACACCGACGCCATCAACACCGACGCCATTAATACCGACGCCAACAATACCGACGCCTCCAATACCGACGCCATCATCACCGACGCCATCATCACCGATGCCATCATCACCGACGCCATCAATACCGACGCCATCAATACCGACGCCATCAATACCGACGCCATCAATACCGAAGCCATCAATACCGACGCCATCAATACCGACGCCATCAATACCGACGCCATCAATACCGACGCCATCAATACTGACGCCAATAATACCGACACTATCTTTAAGATATCGAGGACTTAAGAAGACGGCTCGTTTGGCTCAGTGGTTGAGCGATCGGCTTTCCTTGAGTTATTCCTGTTCTGGGCGTTTGTGTATGGGAATATTTGTGTGTGTAACCCACGATACAGAAGACTTTCCTAGTGCGGCGCAAAGTTAAAAAAAAACATAATGAATTATTATTTTGTGATATTTTGGTGTCAGATAATAATATTTAATACGATATTATATTGAACAAATTCTACTGAATAAGTTGAGAACAACGGCATAAACGTTTTACTTATCATTTACAAAGTGTCTCCTTTTACAGACAAAAACACAATTTAGTTGCTCGATTACGTTTCACGAAGAAAAGCACAGATTTTCGTAAAGATACACAAATAAACAATGTTCAATGTACCGTGTGTGTCCACTATTATGCCCGTGTGCTTGTGTGTGCCGAGAGGGATAGTGTTCCGTTTTCACCCCCGACTGCCCTTCAAAGGGCTGTTGACTGAGACACGAGATATCCTCTCAAGTTGCAAGATTACCGCGATAATATGACATAAAAGACACTTAAAAAGTAATTAAAGATAAAAAAAATACAGTATACTTAAGATTGCTGACGATAGTCAAAGTAAACTTAACCTAAATGTTATAATCAGTTGAGCAGATATTCGTTTGTACTTGATACATAACGTATCAAGCGTAAACCTATCAATCAATCTACCTATCAATATAAAAAGCTGCTAATAATAATTTAAATACTCCATTAACACATGGTACCTGGTAATCAACACCAAGACTTCTCGTTCAGCCGTCGCACTAGGAGCCATTCAAACTATGACACAGTCCCTAAAACAATAGACACATATTTAACGACAATTGAGATATCTCAATCTGCCAGCGCCTCTGACGAGCTATTCTTCCGACCCATCCCTAATTGGGTTGCCAACACGCCACCCACGGAGACCGCTTTAATTACTTTGTCACACTGTCATCGGGTCTATAAAAATTTGCTGATATCTCATAGAAATACGGCCCGTTGGACCCATTTGGCGCTTTGTCGGGATGCACTTTGAATCTCGTATTCGGATGAGTGATATCTTGAGATTTTTAAGTTCTAAGATAACTGTGACATTTGGAAATGAAGATGTTTGTTGCAGATATCTTTGTGGGGTTAATAAAATCTGTTACTTTTATCTATTTGTATTAGTTAGTTTTTGCAACCTTCCTTTTCATTCTTAACTTGATTAAATGCCATTGCACAAAGTGTTTTTTTTTTTGGATAATGACATAGTAATGTTAGTACATCAAATAGGACTGTTATATATTATCTTGATGCTGATTTCTCAAAAAGGTTTCTTTTAAATAGCATTTAATACCTACACGTCTATTTGCTTTATTAATTCATCATAATCAAACCATTTACCGTCCCAGAGCTAGACACGGGACTTGACATATTAAGCAACGAATAATTACAAAAACAGCTACTGTGTAAACCAAATCCCTTTATAAAGCACCACTAACTAAAAAAATCTTTGCCAGCTACCGATGTGAGCTGCATTCTTCAACCCACCCCAAAACGCGGCTCCTCTCATCTCTAATATTTATTAATCACAACCTCGTCAGGAATGCGACAGTCACACGCGTGTGCTTGTCGTTTAAGATAATGTTATTCGGAAGTCTGTGAAATGAGTACATAATATTTGCTGGTAAGTCTAGAGCTAAATAACGGCTAAAGGAATATGTATCAACCATTAGCAAGCAGAGAAAAGGGATTTGAGAGCAACCTTTAGTGTTGACGATAAAAAAAAAGATAATAGAATTTGACTTATTTTGAATAAATGAATTTTTAAATTTGACATTAACTTTGTTCATGTATGATAATTTTAATATGTGCCTACTATGTTTAATCCGTAAATTAGTACTTATCTGTCACTCAACGAGACAACTCGTGAAGCTATCATTTCAGTTATATATTTGCTTCCTTCTCATTCTAAGTCATATTGTCAAAAATGCTTTATGCTATTGAATTTTACTAGGTATAATAAAAATAATAAACTTCACTCCAAAATCTATTACCATTTGTAAAAACAAACGAAAACAAAAAACGTTCCACACTCACAAAGAATATATTTTTTCTAAAATATATTTCAAGAGAAATTAACGACTATTTGCAAATTCTGACTTCCCTGTGTTCTCACCGCCCACCGCTGGGCATGTTCACACATTCCCCACATAGTTGGCACCACGCTAATGAGTCGCTGAACGCTCCGACAACTCCAAGCTATTGCCCACAATTTGTTCCTAGTTAGTGAGAGGACCACCTGATTGTAATAAAGTTAGAATTAATTTTAGTAAAGATTGCTAAAGTTTTTCTGTATTTTTAACGTAATTTGTCAAACGTTAAACGTCTAGGTTTGAAGAAAGAATCGGACCCATTTTGAATGTCTTACCGTGCAATCAGTTATTACTATGGCCCTGAAAATTGTCCTCACTAAACTACATTATAAAAGGTTTATTTGTTAAACTTCCTTAACTAACAACCTTCTAAAATTAATGTTTAAGTTACAGTATTAGAATATACGTAATTCAGCTGTATATTTTTTTTTTACTAAGACACTGAATTTCACTATATTTTTATTGTGCTGTTTTAATGTGAGAAGTACCTATGTATGAGAGCTGATTCAAATGATCTATCCATATTCTGTATGATGATGTGTTTAATTGCACAGAATATTAAAAAAAAACTTTATACAGATTGAGAAACAAACTAAAACGCCCGTTTATATAAAGTCTGGTCTGTAGTGAGTCATTATTAAAGAACTTAATGGAAATATGAGCAATGGTGATATTTCTGGTGCGTGTGAGACGAAACTCTACTTCGTATGATAAATTGATAACGTTAACTTTTCGGAAATACCACAAACATTTTCACCTTGTCTACAATTCTGAGTTATCGCCCCCGAAATATGAAGGATATCTAAAAATAACCAGCCATATCGAAAGGCAAAGACAATCAACATTCCTAGCCATAATTTTTCAGTATAACGAGTGTGCGGTAGGTGAGGACGCACCTCGCGGCCAATTAGTGCGCGAGCCGTGAACACTTCCGAAGGGGAAACTGTTTGAAGCGAAACGATACAACGGAAAACCGTAAATGGTTTATAATTATTACTAGCTGTAGACTCAAACACACACTCCGTCTCCTTTTACATACCTGGTTACAGGATTTAAGTACACTAGTGGTCAGGAGTGGTAGAATGCGTCAATTTTAAATAGACTTGAAATATACTGAACTTTTCAAGTGAGTGAAAGAGGCAGATAATGTTAGAAAAAGTACTATTTTAGCATAGGACACTGAAACCTATACGTGTATCTTAATTACCAATGATCTAGCTAAAACTGAAAGGCAGTCACAACATCCTTCACATCAACTCATTCACAACAAGAATGAGAGGGGATAGTGATAGTCAAACACTCTGGCCTAGTAAGGGTGGCATACTCACATCACCTTAAGTAACCTACATAACCCCTAACAAGTTAGCTGAACAATACACGCTTCAACCGTTAAGTTTAAAATCTAATTTTAATAACTTCAAAAAGCTGTCATAGAGACTAATCTGATCTACTCAATAACCGCAGATTAACCATCACTAATTTAACAGATCTCAAACAATTCCGATATAATTAACGTGATATATATACTGACGTAAATGATCATCTACCCTCATTAGCACGTGGAATGATCAGAGGGATTGATGGAGCTGAAAGCATTACAAGCCGCGCGGGAGGTCCCAGGATCAAAGCAGCGTTGACAAATTACACGAAAATATTAACACGTGTCGTGCCAGCACTGTATATTTGTCATACATGTGTTTTTGATGTTTCCGAATAGGAATGGGGACGGGGGTAGAAGGGGGAGGGATCGAAACAAGTATTGGTGTACCAGGTGTGTCATCAGTGGTTCCGATATTGGCTTCTGTTTAATGAGATGTTCTGTTTCAATTCAAAAAGTATAAAATAGCTATTTGAAAAGAATAATGAATTATATTCGAGCTAACTTACACTATTATATACCTATTATAGTTTCTTTTTATTTGTCTGATGGTAAGCGGTTACCGTACGTAGCCTATGAACGTTAGCAACACCAGAGGCGGTGCTGAACCTGTAAAAACCTTTTCACAATATAGAGACATGTAGGTTTTTTTTTAAATTAACTTTCATCTGTCGTCAAATATCAATCAACTTCTGAACGTTTTAGATGTTAGCTTAAAATTATTCTGATCTATAATTAAATAGTTTTTATGTCTAAACATGTAAAGATTTACGACTCATATGTTAGGTACACTTTTGGTAACGATCACCACTTGAGTAACCACCCAGGTTGTCGAGTGGTTACAGATAAGGATGTCGAAACGTTTTGCTAAGTGCCGACTCGTTCAAACACACATTTAGACCCTTGGGGATCAATGGATTAAATTGGACCATCAAATTGTTTGTAAGAACTAAAATCTTCCCAAACATTTACTGTAAAAGTGTACATTTTTAAATTAATTTTTCTTCAATTACAAAGAATTAATTTGCTCAAGATTTTTCTTCATTATGTTCGCATAATTTTTAACTTATTAATAATCCGACCCAATTCCCTATTACCTAAACTTCTGGATAACCAGTCAAGTTATGTAGGTATCTACCACGTTCCCTAACGGCGAAGGTAAACATCGTGAGGAAACCTGCATCTCTGAGTAATTTAGTCGACGGCGAGTGAAGCCTTCCGATCCGCAACGTGGGACAAATCAAGAAGTTGGGTAAACGAGACTAGTTCCATAATAATATGTGTTTACCTTTGCTGAATAGTTTACAAATCCAAACCACTTCTATGGTTATTTATTGCATTTTGTTCTATCCTTACATTCTTAATAGGTAATACTGAACCCACCTATTAAGAATGTTCATTTTTTTACACCAATAGGTGCTCACGTGGGTGGTGGCCCAATTTTTAGCCAGCGCCGATTTTTACCAAAACATGGCGCCAATCATCGGCCCATGTTTATCCCTTATCGACGGCGGTTAATTGGCCTTTTTACCCCAAATTGATGAGTCTATTTTTTCTAAGTTACACGAGATTTGCGTAAGCTGGTAGTCGGGGGTAAAATGCCTCAAGTACCTCTATCCACAACCCTTGTTAGGGGTAAAAAAACAGAGGTTTTGTTTGGTTTACTTAAGTTTTTTCCCTATTTGGTTATTTATGAGTGTAATTTAGGTAATTTGATCGCCATTTCTGACCTGAGTTCCAGACAAATCGTGCACGTTGCTGCAAACTAAGATAACATCTGGAAAAAAACTTCGAATAATTTTATCAGATAATTGTCTGTGTAACTTGATAACGATATTTAAACATTCCTCAAAACATTTTTGTAAATACAATAGTCTAAATAAAACCAGCACACTTCATTGCACCTGCAGTACAAACAAGATGCATTATTACAAAGAACGCATCTCATAAACAAACTAAAAACCAATCGGGAGTTTTTGCGTCGGCGTCAGTAACGCTCGCTTTGACGTTGCCGATGTTTTAGAAGGCACCGAGTGTTTCAACTTGGTTGGATTTGAACAAAATCTGCTGTTTTACCTCAGGATTAAGTGAATACACTCGGGGGTGGCCCGGCGATGGACGATTTACTAAAATAACAGTGTAACATATTGTGCTACGGTACGGTACTTGAAAGAAATTAAATAGTCTCACTTGCAACTTTCAATGATGTTTCTAAATATATTTATAGAACTTTGAAATGAAACTCCTTTTTATGGATTTTATCGCAGTACTTATATTATTTTATTTTTATTGATATTATTACTCATACTAGGCAGTCTGGCTTTGACTATAGATCCAACATGTTGGGATTTATATTAATATACCGCGATAAATCCAGTAAAGAGTGGCTTTATTTCAATGTCTAATTATCGCGTGAGAGTAAGAAAACAGTATATAGGTATTAAGACCGTAAAATTATATGCTGTGAAGAACTTTAATGTTGCAAATGTATGTATAACACCAGAAAAGTACGTCAAGTTAAACCTGAAAATTACATCAAACTTCAAAAGTAGCGAACCTCCAAAATCTGACGATCCCATTTGGGTAATAAAAATTGATCGTCAATGATCAATTCGTGGGCAGAAATTCAATAATGACGTTAGCAGTACATCCCAAGAGCACCCCATGCCCCATATGTGCAGATGTTTATAGACACCGCCCTATATAAAATGAGCACAACTCTCCCCGGTGTTGTAACAATATTATCTACAAATATTAGGCACGATTGTGTTCAATAAGGGTCCTTTTGTTCGACCCACTGTGTGGTTCCACTACAAACTTAGTTTTTACCGTCCGTCACACAATTTTATACCGTAAATTTTAGTGTATAGGATGTATTAATAAGTGACGGTCTACGATAAATTTGTGTTTTGTGTGGTGACGTTTAAAATAGCGTGATCGTGTTTACAATTCACAGGACATGTGGGAACAAGGTTTTACAATTCCATCGAGATTTATGATGGTGTTACAGTTACTTGACAATTTTATATGCGGCTTTTCCGAATTCAGTTTAAAACTCATGTAGTTGGATTTTTGTAGCTATAATCTGACATAGCATACATACTACTTAATACAAACATTATTTATATTTTACACATTAAATAAAAATCTTGATAAGCCGGAGGCATTTTATAGTATGATGTATCCTAACTATTAAAATTGTATAGTTTTTAGTTTCTTAATGTACAGTTTCATTTATATTTACAATAAACTCAGGTAGATGCGGGCCTCTTTAATAACTAAAAAATGGAATATCTGTAAAATATATCTGAACAAAACTATTCTTAACTATTCACAAAAACCAAGTCTACGCTCGAGTGCATTTTGAAAATAGCCTCAAATGTGCGTGTACGCAGGCCGCACAGTGTGCTGAACAGTCCCGCGCCTGGACAAAAACGTACCGCTAATGACTCGAGCGAATATCGACAATTTGCTACGTGCGATTGAACAACATCAATGCGATTTGCACACCCCATGTATACTTGCAGCAGCAATCTACAATATTGAAAAATAGACTTAAATAATGGGTCTTTAAAGTTCCAATTTGAGTGTGAAACGTGATGGTAGGAAATAAAGACATAAGCGTCGCATATCGAGGGCGAAAGCCATAAAATATTATCATTTATCACATGGATGTGTTTATTATTGGCAAGCGGTTACTGCGGTAAACGTCGGCGTTACCATTATTAATAATCAACGGATGACATCTGCAATACAGTTATTGTTTGTGTGTCGTAAATCTTTCAAGAAGAAAAGGACATGTGCGAATATAATGTTGTTTGAAATGAAAGTACGTGTATTGTATACAGGTAAGCTTTGAACTTTGCCGTCCTAAGTCCGTTATCGAGAAAAAAATAATTTTATGCGGCTTTCTCCAAATTGTTGATAAAAAACGAAATAAAAATTTAAATATTATCTGTTGTTTTATCTTAGGATATCTTTATTTTCTTTAATTATTTAATAATAATGTGTGTTAATTCTTTTGCTAGTTCAAAATTAAGTGCAGTCATTTTATTTAAACTTTATATCACTAATCTTTGTGTCACCAAAGGTAAATGACAGAAACTTTAAAACCCAAGCTAACCAATCTATCAAAGTGAACAAAAAAGGTTAACGAAAACATTTAATCTAATGTTTGCCCAATCCAACTGCGTGTGCACAGCTTTCGCGAAATGGCCGGCTAATGTTGCAAAACATTCATTTGAACAGGGGACTGGTGTTTATCGTTATTATTAAGTTGTAAGGGATTTAAATGTGACTTCCGCACATTCATCACGCGTGTAAAGCCGATTGAATCGACCGCTGTACACCGCTCCGCTCCGCTTCGCTCCGAGCGTGCCGAATCTATTCAGCGCGCACATTACGCTTTTGTGTCCACGATTGACTCGACCGTTTGACTGTCCATGATGGTTTTATTGCGGGTGCATTTCACAAATTATTGGCCTCTTATTCTTTAGTGACGAAGTTATATGGCGGCTGTAAAACAATAAATAAGTCAATTGTTTACAGTTCTCGTGGTTTTGGTGTTTTGTTGGGACCCCATGTGAAGGATTAGTCACACTGTGGGACGATGCGGTTGTAAACCAATGATGGTAAATTAAATGTCATTGAAAATTTGGTTTGGATACGATGACGGGGCCATAGTCAATCTGTGGTAATGAGAGTTTCTATTGAAACAAATGAAAGGAGGCCGTTGTGTGCTGAGTGCGCTGCTGCGCCGCACAGTGGGCGGTTTGTGGTGTGATCAGTGGCTAAAGAAATTTGGTAAAAGCTCATTATTAGCGTAACTTTGCGGCTGTAATCGCATTTTATTTTCCATGGCTAGAAATGACAAAGGTTCTTGCCCACTAATGTCACATTATTATTAAACAAAAGGAATACGGTTTAAAAATTATGTTTGTTATAATATTTACATTAGGCGTAAACCAATGCTACAGCAGAAAAAAATAAAGATAACCACAAAATATTCCTACTTATTTCTTCACGTTTTTGTAATTAGATTATTACCTCACATCAAGACCCTCATCAAAATCCGATTACAATACTTTTGGGATCTAATTTTGCTGCCTAAGATTTAGTTATAATTCCCAGATATTCTATTTCTAGTTCTTACATTAATGTAATGCTATATATATCTTCATAATATGAATTCCCTATTTTCTATAATTAAAATATGTTCTTTATGTACAAAATTAAATTTTAAGAGTTTCACATGTATTTGATGAGTGGTTATTTTTTTATTTCATCCAGAATGCTCGATAAGCACAAAATCCCTGTCAAAAACCAGTCCCAGCTACTGTCCAATGTCTACCCGCATATCAGCTACCCACTGCAACAAATCCAAAAAACTCACAGCAAAAAACTTTTTTGTTTACTGTCATCGCTACTGCATTTAAAACAAAATGATTTGCAAAATTTCAACTCGTTCAAAGATGTTGACAAATGGTGAAGCCTCGGGAGATTTCGACAACTTGTGGTAATCCCTGAGGAGATCGTCCTAATGTTTACTTCATTAGTTTGTCTTTTACAGATAACTCATAGAAGTCGGTTTGGCTTCCAAGTTGCTTTTGTGCATTTGGCACTTTGTCTTCTAGCTAGAAACTTCTTGTAGCTAGAAACAAATACTTTATATTGTTTTCTGACTAATGGTCCGTACTCACATTCGGTATTACTAGATAGTTTTACTCCGCAAAACTCACAACTCGAAGGCACGCAACGAGCCGGCTCGATGGAATTAAATAACAGTAATTTTATTCGCACCTACAAAAGGAGCCTTCGAAGTGTGACTTTACTGAACGCCACGCCGCACTTAATAGATGAATGCAGAATGTGTGGACGGAAGCCCGTGCCGTGGTTTTTAGTCGAAATATTTGCTCGCTCGAGTAAAACCTGCGTAAATGTGAGTACTTAGCTTAACACATAATTATTAGTTTTCCTTCAAAAACAAAAACCACCTTTATATATTGTTAAAAAACATAAGAAAAGGCAAATTGATTTTGCATATTTAATATAAAATATAAGCTTCTTTTCCAATACGTATTAATCCTAAAATTAGTATTTACGTACCGTAACGGACATCAAAACTTCTATTATAATAAGCCACCAGTCCATTCAAAAGCCAAAGATTTATTTAAGTTAAATCATTAGAGTCAACAGGAGACTGGCGGCTTGCACAAAACCGACGGATCACTTACCAACACTTTAATGCTTTTGTCATAAACACGCATCCACTGTGCACGTCAAACGGTCACCAATCGCCAAACGATACAAGTCGACCAAAAGTTAACATCAAAAATAATCTTTTTCCAACGCTAATAAGATCGATTTCGATCTCAAATCTGTAAAAAGTCGGTCTTCTTTTTGCTAAAGGGATAAATGAGATGTCGGTGCCACACTGAGCAAAGCGGCCGACACAAAAAATATCACAAAGGCACAAAGTTTTGGACACAAAGCGACATAGGGAAATAAATTATTTCATCTGTTCAGACCTTTCACGATAATATTGGCAAATGTTTCCATTCGGGACGGGCCACGCCCTTGCTTGAATCCAACAAGAAAAAAAATTTGACGCCCCAACTTTATAAACCTGAAATGAACCTTAACACATTACACTAAAATTTAAAGTACAATTCAGACATACATGACAGAGGTCCGCGGTATGTCACAAAGTAGACAAAGTCAACATCTCTTTTACAATTTTTTTCTATAACGCCAACATATATTTTGACTGTGATGTTTTTATTATTTTTGTCCGTGATGGCGTTCAGCGTGCATGGCTAACTATCGGCAGATTTTTTCTCAAAGACGGCGGCGTTTGCGCATGCCTAATGTATGGCCGTCCCAGCAGTCGGTGCATGTGATATCTGTTCCTAGAACTACCGACAAAGTCACAAGTAATTATATAATGGTTGCAATGTTGACTTTTTGGAGTATTTTGGCTTCCGTTCATAGGGTTTCCCATTAATCAATGGTAAAATGGGGTGCATTATTAACTGTTAAGATAAGAGATGTTAGAAACAGAAGATGTTAAGGAAGAATCTGAATAATTAATAGCTTTTATTTATTTTGTAATCTGATGTCACTTTACAAATACCACGGTATCTTCCGGAATGGCAAATCTATATAAAATCGCTGCAGGCTGAACACGATTTGTCATATAGAAAGCTACTAGTTAGCACTTGCGAATATGCACAGAACCAGTTTATATCTGAAATCGATTAACATCTAGAGGATAGGAAAGCAATAGTAGGTATATAAAGCAGCATCCAGACTTGGGAGCAAAACTAAACGAAATAACAACGAAATTTTAAACCTTTATCTACTTTCGCGCAAAACAGTTATCAACAAAAGCAACAACAAACAATCAGTTCCCACTTCTGGCAGAAGCTGGAACGTTCCATCAATCAGTCAGCAATCAAAGCCTGTCGCGAACAATGGCCGTTCTTCGAACATGTGACAATAAGTCCGGAAACAGTGGAGCATTGCACCCGATCACAGCAGTGCACCTCGGGCGTTTGCACAATGTCCAGACATCGTTATGAGTGCAAGCAGGGGGCAACGTAAATCACGTAGACAGTTAGACCTTTTTTCCAAATTTGTTTTCGCATCTGCATACTCAAATTGGAAATTATAATGCGTATATAAATAGTTTTGCAGTGGCTCGCTCCAGGCACGGGTAGGACCGGAAAATGTGCGGCTGAGTTATGTGGCTAGTGCTGCTGATAATGTATGGGATGCTGTGTGGAAGTAGACGCTAATTAATAGTGAGTGCAAGGAACTCGCGTCATATGGAAATTAATGTATTCAGGGTTCTACGGTGTTGGAAATATTAGCGTATGAACTACCTGACTAGACTACTACAGACTAGATCTAGTTTTTTTAACAGCTTTAAGAAATCTAAAATTTTATAAATAAAGTACATACTTGATATGTCTTCTTCCTTTGCCACTACGATAGTTTCTAAGTGGCTGTTTCTTCTTTATTTTTTCTATCTCTGACCTCAAGTTCTTCCTCTTTCTCTAATAATCCTACACGTACTTACCACTTGTCTAACTTGAACAGAAGAACTACAATATATCTTAATTAACTTTTTATTTTAAAATTACCTGTATAATTTACTCATACATTACATGTACCTACCTGTATAAAAGTATTTTGAATAAGTACTTATATAACAAATTGACGCTAGAAACTTAATAGATCCCGTTGAAAGCATTGAGTCCTTTCCTTTGTACTGCATAAGTAACTTTACAGAAGTGAAACATTTTTTAATCACGTATTTCGTAATAATATCTGATAGACAATGGAACTTCAAAATCCGATTTCTCTAGTAACAAAACCCACCCACTGTTACCATCAGCTACCATACATCTGACAAAAGCTTCTGATGATGGCCCACAGTGCACTAACGTGCTCCACGCCAATTATGCATTGAATGTGTCAAAGAAAAGTCGTAAACGTGGCACAATGGGCCGGAACGCGCACGCTCAGGACAAAATCTACAAAAACTGTAATGCTGATTAGTCGCATGAAATTCATTAAGCTAGACACCCAAGTAGCGGTAGCATGACTAATTGAGAATGTGTCTCTGAATTCAGGATGAATTATGTCGAATTTCACGGAGATCGCGTTAAGTTCCTAAATGAGGGAAACCTTTAAAGCAAAAACTTCGAACTTGATGTGTTAAGCTGTTTTATTGTTTTCTCTTCACACAAACACAAATATAAGTCATTGAATATTAGAATGTGTTATGCGAATAGTAGCGTTCTAATTAGGTTCGAAGTTTAAAAAGTTTACTATTTATACATGCGTTCAAGCAGTCACAAAATATTTCTTAATATATCGTTGCATCTTTAAACGATTCTATTTA
This sequence comes from Craniophora ligustri, assembly GCA_905163465.1. Lineage (NCBI taxonomy): Eukaryota > Metazoa > Arthropoda > Insecta > Lepidoptera > Noctuidae > Craniophora > Craniophora ligustri. The sequence goes on along the minus strand of LR990962.1, from coordinate 15,375,013 downwards.
TTATTCTATTAATTAAATTTACAAAAATATATAAGATTTGTTTTCATCGTCTAGTAACGAATCGATCAATATGCCTCCAAAGGAATATTATTCAAGTGCATAATATAGGACACAAATAATGACATATTTCTCAAAATACACAAAATTTACATCCTATACAAATTACTTTGAAATACAAATATAAGACAAATATAGAATACAATCAATTAATTTTGACAGCAATCATGAAGATATTTTGTCAATCTATCTTCATTATTACGAATCAATTTACTCATACATATTCTTAATAATTTTCAGTAACAACCTAGGTACAACATATGCACTGTAAATAAAATGTATTTACAAGAAATCCCACAAGAAATTCGTCAAAATTTAAGACGAATCAGCGCCATCTTTCGCTCAAACAAAGGCACAGTGTTACAAAAGGAGTGTCGCTGGTCAAAAAAATAGTGTGTTGTAAATCAATGGCATTCGCGTCGGCTCATTGAGCGTGGCGGTTGCTTCTGTCTTCTGCATGGCGAATCGATGGTCTTCTCTGAAGCATGTGGAAACACGGGTGGTCTTCACAATAGGTTTAGTTATTGATTCGAGTTGCTAATATATATAATTGTGTTCGTTAATATGATGATTTCTTACACACTTACGCGAATATTACTTTTTATTTTAGAGCAGGTAGGGCATAGCGAGATTCCTCGCTCAAATTGAGCTGCCCGACTGAGGAAGTACCTCCGCCTTACGGAATACCGCAGTGAATCAACAATAGTTGTCTTTCTGCGAGTGAGTAAGGTTACCAGAGCTCGTTGGGGAGTGACTATTCTGACAGCATGGGCATTCCATTTGCTTAGTAATTCCCTATTTTTAAAAACCAAAACGGTTTCTGCAGGGGTGTGCAACGCATTTGCAAGCCTTCAGGTGTTGCAAATGTCCATAGGCGGCGGTGATCACTTACCATCAGGTGAGCCGCCTGCTCGTTTGCCCCCTTATAGCAATAAAAAAAACATTGATTCAAATTACTTTTTATGGATTTATCGCGGTATTATTATATTGATATTATTGTAACCCGACGTTTCTATGTATAATATGTATGTATTTTATCCACCATCCGTACACAAGCCACGTTGCTTAGCTCGGAAGTATGTAAGTAGATGGTACTGCGTCATGACGTGCGAATATATTACGATTATAATTTGTAGGTATTACTCACAAAAACTCAAATTTTATACGTTGTATAATTAAAGAAAATCTCAATCATCGGCCACATACAAACAAAAAAATAAGTTATCAGTTATTACGTAAAACATGGGGCCGATTACATGTATACGTGCGCGTACGCAGATTCGCAATCTGCCAGCCGCAGTAAATCTCGCGCGTAATGAACGTCGCCGCGTGTGATCGCTAACTTATTTTGTCGCGCGATTTGTTGCGTCCAGGCACGACATCGAGCGAGTGTGAAATTACCTTTACTGTTACCACCATACGCCAAACAATTTCGAAGCTTCATCTTAACAAGATAGAGTTGATTGTCGCAATGTAAAGTAACAGGTTCTCAAATGAATAATTGCCCACAGATATTCTATTGGGTGTGAATTGATTACGTTTAATGTTTTATTAAAATGCATGTGATGTGTATATTTTTGTTGTTCTGAATTAATAACGAGTTTTATTGGAAAATTATGCGTGTGTATGTAAAAACTTTGCTACCGTATGTACTTTAATTCCGAGATGGAAATATTTTGCCCGCAATCTGCAATAGCCTGCAATAAGTATAAAAGTATGTTTAAAAACGTAAATTTATAAAATGTTCCCGCTTACAAGAAAAACAAAGTAATATTTATAATAATTATTTCGTCTAGTAGCCCACTTCAAGCAAGTAAACTCATACTTAAACATATGCGCACACTTAAAATAAATTAAAACACATTATTATTTAAATTACATACAAATTAAAAGGTCATAAAACACACAAAAACTTTGTGTAACACATCGCTATGAATCATGGAAGTAGTAATAAGTTTAAGACAAAAACAATGCGTGCGTCGAAACGCTGCCCGTTCCCAGTCGACCACATATTTGGTTTTAGACAACACCTAACCGTATTAACTCAGTATTGACATTCAAATCAGTAGCTCAGCTCATTTATTTTGAATTCCAAACGTGTTAGGGACAAAAGTGGAACAATATCGGTTGGAGCAACACTAGCAACACTAAGTCTGGTCAACAGTGGCGCCGTGGAAGCGCGCGCCATCTGTCAAAATTACTCGCCATATTTATTAGGCATAGACAATGAGTGACGCGACTCTTTGAATATGGAATTTGTTTTTTCATTCTCGTGAAAGTTTTGTTCGAGGTATGGTAGCATTCAGCCAGGCTGTACAACTTATTGAGCAATGCGTATGAGACTACAATATAGATAATTTAAACAGAATTATTATCTTCTAGCTTTAACTACAAAATATTTAATATAGAGGAATTTAAGTAAATTGCAAAAATAGCTTACGCGTGTTGTGCTTGTTGCAAAGTATAATAAAATAGTAAATTAAGTATAGTCCAGGTGAAACAATTGCATAAACAAGTAGAAACATTATCAAGATCACGCTGTGTCTGGACAGAAAGGTTGAACATAAAGACCCGTTATCATAATTTAACTTAATATCCCTTTTTAAAAACATCTTCCATAAATAATGCTTCATTATACGCTAATATTTAACAGAACCAGCATGAAAATCAACCTACTTACCACAGCGTATAACAATAGTGGACACAGCAACAAATAACATGAAATATTTAACAAAATACATCAAAATTAACGTTTCTAAATTAGTTTATTTATCATAAATCCGTTGTTCTTCGACACACAAAAATAAAAGACAAATATGTACCTCCCGGTATACGCCTCGGACAATTTTGTCAGTGCTCAGTGTTCCGATGTTGACAACGAGAAGTAATATTTTTAAGTCACAGAAAACAAAAAAGGATAATTATATTCTGTCTTTTCTGTTAAGTATGCAAATACTTATTGGATACAATTTATTTATTATTAACATAAATAGTATTTTTATCACTTTGACTTAAAGAGTCGATTGGCACAGTGGATGTATCATTGGCTCGTGCGTCATGGGCTGCGGGTTCGATGTCGCACGGAGCAGATATACGATCGGGTACGATCTATAGGTAGTTAAATAAATAATAAATAAATATTCCCGGACATTATGACACAGCGCCATCTAGTTCCGAGCTAAGCAACGAGGCTTGTGTTACGGATACTAGTTAGTTGATATACTACATATATACTTTTTTTTTTGTAAATACATTCATATTATATATAGATACATTCATGACTGGGATACAAATGTTTATGCACATCACACAAACATTTGTTCCTACCGGAATTCGAACTTGGGACCCATCGCACAGAAGGCAGTATCAACTACCGCTGGACTAATTGGGTCGTCAAATAATGGTCGTCTAATTGAGTTGTTTTGGGTCTGGTCATTTATGTATGTGAATATTTGTGTTTTTAAACGCACCCACTACACAGGAGAAAATACTAGCAACGTTTTTTATTAAAAAAAACAAGAATAAGTTTGAGTAACCAACGGAAGGACTATAAATTATAATTATTTATTTTATTTGACTTATACTAAATAATATGAACGAAAAAAATAAATTACAAACATGTTTATTTGTTCAAATGCGGCTATACAGGTGTTTATAAAGTAAACATCATTGGCGTTACACTCTGTATATAAATGTAAGTAATTAATTATTGCTTGTGGTTCTAAATTTACGACCTTATAAACCCATTGTTAACTGTGATTTGTAACTATTATAAATGCAGGTGTAAAGGACCTGACGGATTTTCCCATCAACTCATTTATTGTCTCACTGCTGGGCACGGGTCTCCTCTCATTAGAGGCTAGGCTATAGTCCACCACGCTAGCCTAGTTTGAGTTCGTAGACTTCACACGCCTTCGAGAAAATCTCTCACGCTTGGAGGTTTCCTCACGATATCTTTCTTCACCGTTTGAGTATGTGATAAGTACCTACTTATTATTTTATTTTTTTCTTATTTTGAAAAACGTTGCCCCACACTAGGATTTTCTCCTGTGTCGTGGGTGCGTTTACAAACACAAATTTTCACATACACAAACAGCCAGACCCGGAACAACTACCTGTAGAACGTACAAATATTTGAATCTCCGTGCGGGGATCGAACCCGCAACCCGTGACGCACAAGCCGGTCGCTCAGCCTCTGCGCCAATTAGATCGTCAAAATCAATGGTTTAATTTCGAAAAGTCAATGGTTGCATGCAGGGCTGAATTCAGGGAGGGGCCTCCCCAATACAAACTTCGGCACAAAAAATTGGGGCCAGAAGGCCTCCACTCCTTTGTTGCCCCGAGGCCTCTAGACCTCTAAATAGAGTTTGGTTGCATGTCTTGTGTTCGAACTCAAGACCCTTGACGTCTCAGTACACTAGACACACCACTAGTCTCACAGCTTTTAAGTTACGTTAATAAAAAACTACCAGAACCGATGATATAACAGTTTGTGACAAGCAACTGGCCCGACCATCCATCTGTGCAGCTACCATGAATATCTCTCCATCAATCCATTACCCAACTCGTGGCCTGTCCATGGTATGGTGCCATCACTCCAGCGACATCTATACGTCATGCCGATAACCATCTCCCATCGATTCATCATAAAAATAACGTTTTTAGGAACCAACTTATATTTTACACCCCGTTAACTCTTTGTCAATTAACTTTGAACCTTATTGTCTCTGAATACGGTACTGCGACCTTTTAAACGGGTGATGTTAGTAATTATGTTGGGATAATTGATTTGAGAAAATTGACAAGCATACAAATTAATTCAATTGTTTGTAATATTGTTCATTTACATTTTGTAGATTATAGCTTGCAGGTATAACAGAGCATGGTGAGAAGAGAGCGGGATGGCGCTATATAACCTGTAAAGCGCTATCCCTCTCTTACAGCCTGACCAACTGCTTAAACACATTGTGGTACGGCTCCAGGTTTATAAGGAGCCTTAGAATAAAGTCTGCCATATAATAATGAAGTCTGCCAACCCGCAGTAGGCTAGCGCGGTGGACTACAGCCTAATCCCTCTCAATTGAGAGGAGACCCGTGCCCAGCAGTGGGACATTAATGGGTTGATGATGATGATAGAATAAAGTAGGCTGTGAATAATGAAGTGAGGCTTTAGGATCAGCAGTGATATAGTAGTAAGATCCTTAATTTACGATGTGTCAGGCCGACAGTTCCGAGTCGACCACGTAACAATACGACAATTTTAACACATACGTAGTAACTTACATATTTTATTAATGCATACACATTTTATTTTCCCACTGTTTGAGAATAGAGTGTGATAGAGAAAATAATGACGAGGATCCTGGCAGAATATGTTAACAATACGTGTCCTAGAAACAACATTTCTATATAGTAACGATCTACAAGTCATAAATTATAATAATTATATTCTCTTTCAGTTCAACATTCTCTCATAATACATAGAGTACATTATTATCTTAGTGTTAGCATAAAAAAAACACTAAAATGCTGATAGACAACAATACATATGTGTGTGTATGTACTACGCAAAAACATTTTTTTTTTTCTTTTTACCTTAGATAGAAATATATACACATTGATATAAGTAACACACATAGTTACGCACACTAAGAACTAACAAGAAGAAACCGTAATAATAACCAGAAAGATAGCAAAATATAGAGATACTATTGATACACGTTTGATACACATACCTACTTTTCCCACCCTACTTTTCTCTTGCGCGGTCGAGTAATTATTTGTGACGTCAACATCCCCTTTGTTTCAGAAACTAGGTCAGGTCGGGCGACTGAAACGGTCCCATTTATGAAGCCACCCTTCATGTGACCGTGTGGCCTAATGGATAAGGCGTCGGACTTCGGATCCGAAGATTGCAGGTTCGAGTCCTGTCACGGTCGAACGATCTTCTTTTTGGCATGTTTTCTATCAAATTTTTCCGTTTATACTATTTGTGCCGTAGTTCTAGCGTAACTTGTCCTATTAAATAAAATGGGATGTAAATATTTGAATAAAAAACCCATTTATATTTATTTTTTAATGTATAGTATAATGATAAGTAATAGTATAAGTAATTAAGTATCTATTAGTTAATTGTTCATAAAAAATAATCTGTTTTAATTAACGTTTTACCTCGTTGAACCGTCTCAGAGTATAGGAAAATTATATCATTTTATACCACTTACATGAAATATAATAAACTATAAATGAATTAAATTAAAAAAAAACTGTAGTAGCTTAGTGGTACCTATGACCAGTAAACTGAGATGTCAAAAGGTCTTGAGTTCAAACCCAAGGCACGTACTTCTGAATTTTCGAAGTTATGTGCGCATTTATCTCATGCTAAAACATAGTGAGGAAACCTGCATGCCTGATAGGTTTTCTCGATGGTGTGAGAAGTCTGCTAACCCGCAGTAGGCTAGCGTGGTGGACTATAGCCTAATCCCTCTCAAATTAGAGAAGACCCGTGCTCATCTATGGGCCAATAAATAGGTTGATAATGAAGATGATGATATAACATTAAGAAATAAAATAACCACAATTTAAATAAATGCTAAAGGTTCGTTTAGTTTCTAGTTGTTTAATCAATATTCCTATTGATCAGAAACGTTTCGACCTTGACAAAGAAATTGATTAAACATGAGCGCAGCACATAATAAATTACTAACTATTGTTAGTCCATAAACGTAGCCTGTAATTATTTTACTATTTTATTAATCAACTGTCTCATAGGTCTAGTGGTGGCAAGAGCAGTTATAACACAAGGTTCTAGTTTAGATTCCCAGGTTGACAAAAGTGTACCTAATTATATTTTTTATAACATTCTCAATAACAGTTTTAATGGCAAACATTCCAGCCAACTGTGGGTATTCTTCTGCCTAACCCTTAAGAATATAGGCGTGATGGATTAATGTACTTATTTCTTAGACAGTCTGCTCTTGGATAAGTTTGCTTTATGGCTGACTAGAAAAGAAATCACTCAAACACACTCCGAAAACATTATACATGTCAGAAAAATATCATAAACTTATATGTAACATACCTACATATAGTTTTATTAAAACATTTAACACTAGAGCGACGGAAATCATGGAAATAATCTTATCTCACACTATTAAATAAACACATTATTTCAACTAGATATATTTTAAGCACCCACTTATACCAAATTATTTCTCACAGCATTAAAAAATCATTACGTTACACATTACAGAAAAAATAAGCCGAATAACACAAAAATATTGATAAACAGCGAGATTAGCCTCGGGCGGGAAGCGAATCGGTGAACGATCAATCAAGCCGCCACGAAAATATTTATATTCTGAAATAACGGACGCGGCTTCCGTACTATCGCGACACATCTACTAAATACTTCGTTAATAACACGCTATTGTTCAAGGAATTCAGGTCACATTCTACATTTGTGAGGAAAATTATATCATTAGGTATATAAAAAGTATGTATCGTCAACCAGGAATTTCTGTTTGGAGTTTCTTGCCGTTTCTTCTCTATAAGATCAACTACTTGGGACCATGCAACTAGAATCTTAGCGTTACAAAAATGCTCGAAAAAATTTATTTGTAATAAAAACCTCATGATTTTTTTAATGGACATGTTTTAGGTTCAAGAAATGCATTAAAATAAAAGGTATTATAGTCTTCATTATTAGCTGTGATAGCCTAATGGTGTTATCAATGGACTGTGAAAGTCAAATGTCTCGAGTTTGAATCCAAGGCATGCACCATTGACTTTTCCGAAGTTATGTGCGTATTTACCACATGCTCAAACGTTGAAGGAAAATTTCATGAGGCAACTTGCATGCTTCAGTGAAGTCTATATAGCATGGTGGACTATATAGCCTAATCCCTCTCAAATGAGAGGAGACCCGTGAGGGGTCTCCTCGGGTCTCCTCTCGCGTTGAGGATAATGATGATAGTCTTCATTGCAATACAGTATTTGGATAACAAGTGTGCGAGAATAATATAGATTCGTATTATATATTCCATTATAAACAACATTAATAATACTTAAAGTAAAATGTTAATTAATCGTGACACGATTGCTAAGTACCTGATTCATTTTCTCCTAAACTGCTATCAATAATAAATTTTGCAATGAATTTGTAATAAGACGAGCTTACTGCACATATGCTATGACTTAAGATTGATCAGTACTGCCTACCCTCGTCAGGTTTTTATGAAGCGACACCCGCGTGACATGCGCACACGCAGCCGTGCGGAAACCTGACTGAATGACAGACTGATTTGATTGGTGTTTATTTTTGTAGATAAATAAAGATTTTTTTTTCATGGTGAGTTGAGATTTAAGATACTGACTATGGCTTTAACCTAACGTTAAAAGCAAGAATCATGTTCAGACCATTTAAATTAACTAGTGGTGAAATTCGACAAAACGATGTCCTTGATTTGAATATAAAAATCAAATCAAAAGCACCATAAAAGTATAGGTTGACGTACAAACAACAAAAATAAATTAATTCACCTTTTAACAAAATGTGTAACACATCTGATGCTAGCATAAAAATATAACTACCCGTGACTCGATAAATTCTAATTATAATTCAAGAAAATATAAGAACCGTAGATAAGAAATAAATATACAGTTACATATACAGAACTTTAATAAAACTTAACTAAATCTAAACTCAAATTTCAATAGCATACAAGCAGCCCTATTTTTAAGCTCTCCACCGTGTAGGTAAATAGTCCATAAAACTATAGTTAAATTCTTAAAGTAATACGAATGATCAAACGCTCCGTCAAAGGCCCGCTAACGTAAACTGGTAAACATTGTGGATCCCCGGCCCACTTCCTGTAACGATTTAATTACACCTGTAACACGTAAACAACTCTTTCCGGTACGAACATAGAGTTTGTGATTTTTATACAAAAAAATATAGAGTACTTGTCTATGATAGCCTGGTGTCGTGACCAGTGAACTGTAATTGTAACCTCTGACCTTTCAAAATATGTATGATTTTATCACATGCTCAAAAGAAGGAAAACATCGTCCGAGCGAAGTTGTCGATGGCGCGTGAAGTCTGCAACCCCGCAATATGAGACCCGTGCCCAGCAGTGAGACAGTAGTTTACTAAATATCTAAAAATTATAATATGCACAGGACGTAGGGTGGGCATAGCAAGATTCCTCGCTCTTATTGAGCTGCCAGACTGGGAAACTATCTCCGCCTAACAGACAGCAGTGAAACAACATTAGTTATGTTAATGCGAATGAATTAGTTTACCAGAGCTCGTTGGGTGAGTGACTATTCTGACAGCATAGGCATTTCGTTTGCTATCAGTTTAGTAACTCTCTTATTTCAAGAAATCAAGCGTCGCACGTGTACACCTCTGGTGTTGCAGTTGTCTATAGGCTAAACTTGTTTGCCACCGATATAGCCTATCTACGTGTTCTCAATTTATCCACAAAAGATCATCCAAAATGAGATCTGAAGTTGCTGCAACCGGCCCATTTCTATTTTTCCCTAAACTTTTATAAATTCCGAAACGGATATGTAGGGTAAATCCACTATTACCAAGTTGAAGATCCCTGTGATATTTAAAACTGGAAGATTTTATAGGGAAGGCTCGGCAGGTCTGTTAATTTAGTATTTTAATAGCCTGTATGAATAAATAAAGATATAAAATGTTTCGCCAGCAGTCCTCTAATTATGTAACCACACGAAAACGACCGAGTTGCTAAACTTTACGGCTTCGAATAGGATGTGACGCCGTGTTCTGCGTACGTATAGACCATAGATAACATATCATATGGTCTACTTGTTATAGTTGTAGGTTACGTTATGCCAAATGCATTTTTTTTTTAATATACTGCGACATTCGTTTTTTTATGTTCCATGTAATAAAGGGCAAGCCTGTTGCCATCAATCGAGTAAGTATTCATTGAAATTCCGAGCAGCTACTAAGAATTGCACAAAACCCCATTAATACTACTCAACCTGGAATCGAGCCCAAGACAAGAGGTCTTGGGTTTGATTCCTAGGTTTTCAGCAGACGCACTTACGACCACTAGACAGACTTGGGACGTGGTAGCATTTAAATCTTAAACAATTTGATATTCTAAGACAATATGCGTTAAGTGGCAATTTAGACCTTAACACAGCTGAATGATATTTAATCCATACATTGTGATCATACAAGGTAAGGCAAGCAGAGCGATAAAACAATTGCATTCTAATCTGCACTATTTCCACGTCCGTAATGATGTAACATAACCTAAGTCTGGTGTTCGGTCATCGTTTGATTGGCTATCTGCGCCCGCGCATCCGGCCTCAAACGTCCCTTTGATCGCTGGAAACATTCATCATTACACGCTGAAACCCACCACTGTATTGACAGATTTACGACGCCAAAGCGTGTGCATTTGAAAAAATATTCATTTAAACACACATTATTATGATTTTTTGGTTTCCATAAACATTTTTTTGTTTATGATTAATGCGATATCAAAAGTTCTCTTTGATGGTCTGATTTCGGCTCTAGAGGCTGCAGTATCGTATTTGATGTAAATATACGTAGCTACTGATGATGATATTAAAATATTTGTTGCTAGTCATGTGGCTGCAAACATAAAATATTTTGTCAAACCTTTACTACAGACAGACAGACTAGATTTTTAGGTACGTTAGGGTGTGCCGTTCAAATCGAATCACAGCAAAAAACATTTTTAACAAATATAAAAGTCGCATTTTTTTATAACACCATATTATGTATGACAGATATCGGTGCTTTCCTTCCAAACATGTAGCGATACAAATTATATGAACAATATTTTAATAATAATATGTCTGCTTGCAATTTTGATTACTAATAATATTAAATATGTTTGATAAATAAATTTAGGTGAAAGTAAAGCATTTTCAGCCACGCAATAAGCACGTAAAGTCCCTAGATAATATTCATCAGCTTTTCGTAATTTATCCGATGATGAAGGAAAATAAGTCTTATGAATTAAAAAGATATGTCCTATAATACAAATCACAACACAGACTAAAATATCAAGCTACACACAGCTCAAAGTTTCTCTAATAACTTTAACAATAAAGCATAAATTTGAACTAAGCTTACCGACCAACACACACGTCGTCGCTTACCAAACGTCCACCAGCTTAACATAATGAGTCCTGCAAGGTTTCAGAGGCCTCAAGAATGTTGCGTACGAGTCCACCAATATTGAATTAATTCGCATAAAACCTTACAACGGGAGCACTGTAATAGGATTATAAAATATGATTATTGTGCATTATATTCTTACGGATGAATCATTGGTGAATTGCTGCATTGGTGAAATATGTAGCTGCAATATCTTTGTGGTGTGACCAGTAGACTGTTATGTTGTATATCACAGATTTTTCGTAGTTACGTGCGTGTTTATCGCATGCTCAAATGGTGAAGGAAATCATCGTGAGGAAACCTGCATGAGACATGTTTTTGATGGCATATGAAGTCTGCCAACCCGCACTAGGTGGCGGACTATAAACTAAGCCCTCTTTTTCTTTTCTTTCATGTCACATTGTTTGTCCGCGATGACCTTCTGAACCAATGTTAATGAAACTTTTGACACTGTGTGTAATTTTGTCCAATTTGCGAGATATAATAAATAAATATTCCTGGACATTATGGCACACAGCGCCATAATAGTTTTAGACTACGCAAACGAAGTAGCGAGTACAAGAGCTAGTATTATTATGTATTGGAACATAGATGCTCATCACTTATACATTTACCCCTACCAGGATTTGAAACCAGGACCCTTGCGACACAAGGCAAATCGGGTCGTCGTTCGATTTCAACTTTAAGATTTGATGTATTGTGTAGTTATCGGTATATTAGTTGAATATGTTGTTTGGCAGATGATCAAACTGCATATCTACCGCTAACTTTCTAGCTGAACTGGAAGACTCAAATCCAACTAAATTACCCAGAGCAAATTGTTAAACAATAGGAAATCTATTTGCAAATCAAATAACCATAAACATGAAGGTGGTCTTAAATCAAAAAGCCAGGATGGTAGTGGGTCGATATGTAATGATAAATGTTAGGCAACAGAGCAGTCCATAGTGGCGATGTGCTCGCCTTGCTGGTGATGGGCCGCAAATATGAAAATATACAAGCAGTGCGTAAATAACGCGAGGGCACTTCAAAGTGAAGTGCGCGCCGCCGCCCGGCCGCAAGCTTCAAGCGGCAGCGGGCAGCGATTTAGAAATCCGCTCTTATTTGTCATACCAAATGTAGAATACTTACGCCCGACCCTTACGACCAACAAAGCAGTTGGTTTATATGTGGTACTAAACCACCTGCCCTGTTGGTCTAGTGGTCAAAAGTGCGACTGCTGAGCATCAAGTCTTGGGTTTGATTGTCAGGCTCGACCTGGTTTCGCACCCAAAGTGTTATTAGGCTTGTCTATAAAATTCTATGGTAGCTAGGAGTTTGGATTCGTACCTGACTGATGGCAATAGGCTCGCCCCCTTTTACACGGGACTTAAAACATACCGGCGAAATATTGGGGTACACGTTTGCCTAACATGGAATGTTAAGCTAAATATAAATTTAAATGGTTTAATTACTTCTTCCATAAAAAACGTATCGACGCTATTATGAACAAGAAGAAGAAGTACGTAAGTAAAATCCATGTACCTTTATTTTTTTGTGATTATTTTTTCCTATCCTATCGCTGCATCCTCCACCTTGCGCCGCCGCGAACATGGAAGCAGAGCGGTGTTGTTTACATACAATATCGCTCATTGGGCCAAACCGAACGAATGCTGTAATAAACACCATGTTCGCACCACCAACACCAACGCCACACCAATATACCAATATACATTTGGTAAACCCGACCGATTTCTACTTCTTCACGCTATAGGTACCATGGTAAGAAACTTAAATGAAAAACTAATGAAATCTGTAAGTTCGTTTATCTAGTTTTAAGCTACTTAAAGTATAGGTACTTTAAGATACAAAATCGTATCATCATCATCATTATATCAACCGTTAGACGTTCACTGCTAGACATACATAGGTCTCCCCTAAGGATCGCTTCGACAACCGGTCATGCGCCGCCCGCATCCAGCGGATTCCATAAACTTTTAGTAGCTCGTCAGTCCACCTATCCGGGGGCCTAGCCACGCTGCGTCAAAACCATATAAAACCCACTAAATTATCCGTCAACAGTGGCCTTTTTTTCCTTTTCATATTTTAAAGGACTCAATAAAACCAGTATTTATTTATAAATAAAGTTTTTATAATATTCAGGACTTCAATATAATATAGATTAGCTAATGACAAGAAGTATTGAAGATAGAATTACGGTGTACTAGTTAACACCCTTTTAAACACTGGCACTTGCATATATGTGTATAAGGGTATTTTCTTTTGACATAACGTAGACGTAAAACAATAAAAAGTCTTTAGAAATAAATCACAGCAAACCTACACAAGATTCTGACTAAATATGTAAATGAATTTCAAAAAAATCTAATTATTGTATAATTTCTGCAAATATATATTTTTGAAGGACACTTCTACACTTCAATGTTTTAACTACTAGATGGCCGGTGTCTCTTAATTGACGATCCCTGGGAAGAAATACCGTAACAAACTCAGAGACTAATGGTCTATCTTAATGGCCAGCCATGAGATCAGAGAATCGTAGTCTCTTAAAGTTCAGACATAAATAGTTTGGAATACGCGACCATTCAGCAATGAACCCATTTGTAAATTCTCTACATACCATCACATACATGCCCGAAGGGTAGGACGGAGGTGTACTAATGTACACCCACATTTCGCCCGCATGTTTTAGGTCCCATGTAATACGGGCGTGAGCCTATTGCCATCAACCAGGCATGAATTCAACCTCCGAGCTGCTACTGAGAATTTCATAGAAAAACCCAATAACACTTAGCTCAACCTGAGATTCGAACGCAAGGGTCGTGGGGTTTTTGGGACTGGGGCTGCGGTTCCTGAAACCACCTAGGTCCTAGGTATAGGTACAATAATTACTTTTGAATAGTATTTTGGGACCACAAGAATAAAAATACCCCACGACACCCAAGATAGTTCCGGGCTAAGCAACGAGGCTTGTGTTACGGATACTAGTTGGTTGATATACTACATATATACTTTTTTTGTTGTTGTAAATACATACATATTATAGATAAATACATCCATAATTACTCGGAAACAAATGGTCATGCTCATCACACAAATATTTGTCCCTACCGGGATTCGAACCCGGGACCCATAGCATAGAGAGGGAGTGTCAACTACCGCTGGATTAATTGGGTCGTCGAAGAAGCAGTACTATCTGAAACCTATATTGTTTTCTTCACCAATCTTCATATCCATCATTGGCCCAACATGACAGCCAATGTTGGTGGTTGGCCGACACGAGTGGGTTTGTTTAATAGCAAACACAGGCCGGCCGGCCGCGTAAACATCGGCCACATCAAAGCGATCGGTAGCGTGCGCGCGCGCAACTACTTGGTCGTTTTACACACGTTTTGATTTTATTATTTTAAGCATATAAGTAGATAGTTATTTAATAGTGGATGAAATAGTAGTGGGTGAGATGTTCTTCACAAAATTTTCATCATCATCAACTCAGCCTATCGCAGTCCACTGTTGGACATGGGCCTCTCCCAAACTGCGCCATAACACTTCTGTCCTGCGCCTTCCTCATCCCGCTTCCTATTTGAGAATTAATTAAGTCTATTTGCATAATAGAAATATATATTTTAGAAATTAACCTAATTTATGCAAATAATTTGAGCAATTTTCCTGCCTTAACTTCTACGTCAGGAACTTAATGGAATCAAGATTGTGATCCTCTGCTGGAGATAGATCTTGAACGAACTGAAAATTGTTATTGTCGATACCTACCTATTATGTGTTTTCTAAATGTTGTTGTACATAATATCGGCAAATGATTTTTCCACTTTTCTTTATACATACATACTCTCACGCCTTTTTCCCATGGGGGTAGGCAGAAACTACGGAATGCCACGCGCTACGGTCCCTGCATACCACTTTTGCCTCGTCCACATTCATACATCTCGTCATGTACGCGCGCCGGTTACGAGTACTGCGCACCTGACCTTTTTGAAGGAGTTTCCTTTATACCTCTTTCTCTTATAATTTAACCATTCGGTTCAACTAGCTAAAAGCGTTTAACTTAACGATTTGACTTTAAGAGTATCTGTCTTCTAGCTTCTTACTTCTAAACACTGAAACAAGAGACAATAGCGTAAAAGATTACAACTTTTTCTCTTCTCTACGCATCTTCACTAAATACATCATTAATTCATTTAAAATAACGTCATCCAAAATACTACAATAATGATCTAAGGTGTCATCAATGACTCGATACATTTAACATGGTTTCATTTATTAATATAATTAAATATTATTAGTATAATTTAATATGACGTAATAGCCTTAATCAAAGGCGAAACGACCAAGACTACCGGCGCGCACTCCCGCGCACATCGGCGGATTGATCAAAACGGCTTTGATCTCACAGATCACGCGCCCTTTACTTATATTACTTAATTTTTTACTAACTACCAAACGTATGATAACAACCCACACAGTTATATAACCAACCTTAACTTTATTATCACAAGATTGAAAATCATTCCAATTCACATAAAACCTTTGACTCTTTGGAATAAACTTACTTATAATGATTTTGTTTTCGAAATAACGTAAGTTGTAACTATTTGCCGTTGGATTTTAAACAGTATATATTTGTATTCAAATTCCAATTTCGCTTGTAATGTTCCCGTCACTTATGGCGTGTGGTGATTGGTGATGGTTCGTGTGATGTGTCAAAACGGTGATGAGTAGCAGGCGTGCGATGTAAACACGTGCACGTGGTGGTCTCCTCTCCATTACCTAGAACCACTCATATTGACCTGGAAAATCATTATTTGACACAGATTTCCAGTGAATTGAGAGTCTCTTGGAGTTGAGTAAAAGTGACTAGATATTCGCAATATTCACAAGATGACAATTATTTCTATGTATGTTTATATTATATTTTTATTCTCTTAGTTGGAGTTAGTTAGTTAGTTACAAACCGACAAACGGGAGAACTTGAATACTCCTTTACCTATGCTTACCAGGATACAGGCCTGATGATATTTGACTTGACTTTTGACTTTTGTACAATTTAACGAAAAAAAAGTTTCATAATAACTTTGCACCCCCGTTTTGCCCCTTTAGGGGTGAATTCTCAAACATCCTTTATTAGCGCAGCTCCCCTGCGTTATAAAAGGAACACTTGTGCAAAATTTCAAGTTTCTAAGCCTTATAGTTTAGGCCCTGCATTGATATGTCAGTCAGTCATTAAGTCAGTCAGCTTCTCCTTTTATATATACAGATAGATAACACCATCACGGAACACCTAGCTTTTTTTCTTCCCATTACCTCGGATGTAAACAATCTACTCCACACGGAGAGTTCAAAAACCCCAATTTGGGGTAATTAATGATGTCCTACCAGGGAACTGAACGGCCACGCGTGCGGTCCGGTGTAGTCTTACTTGTTACCATCGGCCCACTTGACGTAATTAGTACAAATTATACTAATTTCCTTGTTAAGACTTGGAGGAAATGTTTATAAATTACTGAATAGACTGATTACATTGTGAGAAAGTATTATAAGATAATGAAGCTGTGATAGTCCAGTGGTGAGACCTGTTCACTGTAAAATCAAAGGTCCTGAGTTGGATTCCAAGGGCCGCACGTTTACTCCTAATGTTTTTCTTGAGCATGTATGTTTAAGCATGTAATGAATATACACTTAACTTTGAAAATTTTGCCTTGTTTGCCTTGGAACTTAAGATCTTTATCTTCACAGTGCATTGGTCAAACCACTAGGTTATCAGAGCTACTTGGAAACCTTATACGATTAAATATGTATAATTATAACTCTTTAAAAAAAGTAGAGCAAACTTTGTAACAACAACATCCATCACAAAAAACGAAATAAAAAAAAACTATAAATTCTTTAATCCCTATTGAATTTAATCTAATTATATTATCTGTGGGAAAAGATAAACGCGTATGAATATACCAACATAGACACAAAATCATAACTGTTTAACAAAATACGGACAAATCAAGTAAATTGTTCACAAACACCCCGCATAATAAAATCAAATAGCCCACTGTTGTTATAACAATAATCATTTGGAAATGTTACAAACCAGAAATCGACCCGCCACCATTTGTAACAATTCTGTAGTTTTTATCGAATAAATGTTAAGTGTCATTTTATTACATTAGGGATGGTGCACAATGATTTGTCTCCACTATTCTATAGATATTAATATAAGCCTAGAATTTAAAGAAACTTCTACTATAGGACAATCGGTTTTGTTATTTTACAACATATATAATATGTATTATAATACAAATATGAATTATTTTAACAAAACATATATATGATATATTTTCTAGGAATTTATCCTACGCCATGAGTGCGTTTACAAACACATATATTCGCAGTCACCCAGACCCGAAAGATCTACCTGTACATGATACGTATGTACATTTGTTACGTGCGGGGATCGAACCTGCGACGGCGCAGAAGCCATTGGCTCGACCACTACCAACCGTGCCGTTATATTGTTTAATGGTATGTAATTGGAAAAAATTACGAGTGCACCTAACTTAAGCGAAAAAAAAACAAAAAAAACACCACGTAAATTTCTTCCATCGGTGAAGAATCAAAAATAAACTAATATCGCACATTGCATGATATAAGTATTTTTTTAAAGAAAATGAAACGCAAAACGCGTTTAATTTCATAGTCATAAATTGAACTCTTCTGTGGTCATCCCTTAATAATAACTACAGAGTAACAATAGATTCCTTCTTCCACATTCTGGTAAAGTGTGGCATGCGGGAGGTCAGAGTTCAGAGGGACATAAATACTAATTATTTTATTGTATGAATCAACGTCCGATCTAATAGATACTAATAGATACAGTGTTGGTACATTCTTGTTAATTCTTGAGTATTTACAGATAATATGGAATTGGAAAACTATCAGTTCTATGAATATTCAGTTTGGATTCAAATGTCGTGCCGTGCGTATTTTGTAAAAGCTATTTGTATTTGTAGGTAATATCATGTCATCATGATCATCAATCCATTAATGTCCCACTGCTGGGCACGGTTCTCCTCTCAATAGAGAGGGATTAGGCTATAGTCCACCAGGCTAGCCTACTACGGGTTGGCAGACTTCACATGACATCGGGAAAATCTCTCAAGCATGCAGGTTTCCTCACGATGCTTTCCTTCACAGTTTGAGCATTTGATAAATACGCACATAACTTCCGAAAAGTCAGTGGTGTCAGCCTTGCGTTCGAACTCGAAACCTCTGACATCTCAGTCCTCTGGTCCCACCGCTAGGCTACCACAGCTCTCTGTCTTTAAACTAACACCTAAAAGATTATAAAAGATAGAAAAATATTGTGCCAATTATGTTTTAAGATAATTAATTCATGGTATTATTTTGTTTTTTTAACTTATTTTTTGTACGCTGGATAACAATTTGTTTTACTCGAAAATATTATATTGTAACATTTGTCTATCATTATAATAATTACATGACTGAAACGGTTTAGTAGGTACATAACTACATATATGCTATGTTTTTTAAGTAACCCTGAAATATGTTTAGTTCTGCCCCTTTCACTCGCCCATTGTGTAGGTCAAGAAGGTCTATTTCCCCATCTCCAGTTCATGATTCCCATCGAACTTATCTAACACAGAAATTCACATCCATACAAATATTATAAAAACGTTATATGTGGTACTTAGTGCCTATTTGGACGTTGAGAAAGAGAGCCTTATCGTAACGTTAATGACTAGTACTGTAAGCTACATTATTAATCACAGAGCGCGACATATGACCCACCATACCAATAGTCGTATGAAATCATTGAACAATTCCTTGACAAACAACAAGAAGAGACAAAACAAACACACACAAGATCTCTCGTTCTCTTCACATACGGGCGCATTGGCCGCCAATTGAGGGCCGACAATGCGTCCAAAACCGTCATCCGCGCACAATACAGACCTTTGTGAACAAATTGTATTAAGACGATTAACCTATTGTACGACAATGGGCTTCGTGTACAATTTAGTGCATATATTTGTGTGTCGATCGGAATATAACTTCCCGTTTAAATGTATTGTTGGTGAGATGTTGGCGTGTTACTTTGATAACGCGACATATTACTGTTCACAGTCCACGCTCCACTAAGCCAGATAACATAATAATCATCTTAGCTGACCATTTTATTCTTTTAAACTCATTATAAGACCACCCAATTAGCCCAGCGGTAGTTAACGCTGTAGCTTCTGTGCTACGGGTCCCGGATTCGAATTCCAATAGGGACAAATGTTTGTGTGATGAGCATCAACATTTGTATCTGAGTCATGGATGTATATATGTATTATATGTGTGTATTTACAAAAAAAGGATATAATATAGTAAGTATACTTTATAGTATAGTAGTCTCTTATATTCTTTATTTATATCATCTGGAGCAGTCACTAAACTCGGCCGTATTTAACAATAAATAACATAATCCAGCATCTGCATTGAAAATCTGTGATTAAAACCAGTATCACATTCACGCAATACCACGATCAGTATTCTACTGTTACCCATGCACTTAGCAGCGTTTAAGGTCTAGTTTCAATTGAATATCTCATTTATTCATTAAAAAGACTACCACCGGAGAGATTGGCATTTGCATATAACGTCTTGACGTTAGACCTACAAACATTGTATTTTAATATAAAACACCTATGCATGTGCCTGAGTTTGTTAATATTGAAATATTTCTGACAACTGGTCTAGATTATTGCACAACAGAACAAATATTGTACATTACGTCAGTAAAGCCTCGCAGCCATTAGGTAATAATGAGTGAAATAGCTTACCCGACAGAGAGTAATGGAGGTTTTTAACATAGTTCGAGTAAGAATCTGAAATTCTGAATCTAAGAACAGCCACTTGCCACTAGACCAATAAAGTTACTACAGCCAGATCAGTAACTGCAATATATCACTAGCAAAACTTTAAAAATGATATAATTTAATGTTGATTTATGTTATAAACATTAAAGCGATTGTTATTAATTGACGGAGAGATACACCGCGCCGGGTGACCCCGGAGATATAAACCATTTAGCTGAAATACCGCCACAATTGACCCCGTACCCGGCTAAAGGGGTAACAATGTTGTGTGGTACAAGTTATGGGGGTCTATGCTCTTGTTCATCAACCCATTAATATCCCACTACTGGGCACGCGTCTCCTCTCAATTTAGAGGGATTAGTTAGTCTATAGGCTATGCTCTTGTTACCCAACAGTATTATATCTAGGTTTTATGCTCGTTAGTTTGACCTGAGTATTTGTGACTGAAAGCGTGAGGTACTGGTTTGATTCCCAGTTCAAGCAACGTGCTTTTTTGAGACGAGTACCAAAAAAATTATAACTTACTTTTTTTGTGTCCAATTACTTGCAATTACTCTATTCCGATAATAAATTGTTTTTTTTTGTTATTGGTGTCTAATTATTTACAGTAATATATCAGTCTATTGTCGTCTCCCACTTAACGTAAGCTTCATTTGCAGTAAGCTCGCTCATGATTAAAGGGAACTTAAAAACGTACCTACTGTCTAACTTTGGCTCATTAGTACATCTCTGCCTAACCCATTGAGGATGCAGGCACGATGGTATGTTACGGGATAGAGCAATTAGAATAATTTCACTGATGGAGTAACACAATTTTCCACTCATAGCAAGGCTTTGTAGCGGCGTAGCAATATCGTAGCGTTGACCGTAGCTTGTCGTAGCGGTAAATATGAAAAAGAGCATTTTATAAGCAGCTTCTTTTCCATAAGTTCTATGTACTTTTTGTCAAGTCATAAGTTACAAAACATTTGAAGAAACTGCTATGGTCTGGTGGTGTGACGAGTGGACTTTGAAGTTAATGGTTCCGAGTTCGATCCCAAGGCACGCACCACTAACTTTTCGAAGTTATGGCCGTATTTATCACATGCCCAAGCAGCGATTTTCTCAATGGTGTATGAAGTCTACCAACCCGCACTAGGCTAGCGTGGTGGACTATAGTGTAATCTCCTTCAAAATGAGAGGAAAATCCAGTCAGCTGTAGGACGGTTAATGGGTTGTAGATGATAAAACATTGGAATTAGAGATTTCAGCAAACAGTCAGTTCTTAAAATTACTCTTCACCGTCATTATTTCAGCTGAATGACGCTCACTGCTGGATATAAACCACGTCCAAGGATTGCCTGCACCACCTTCATCCAGCAGATTCCAGCGACCTTTATCAGGTCGTCGGTTCACCTTCTAAAATTATTCTTAGATATATTATTAGCAACAATTAGTGTTATTTAGATGTTATTGTTTCTTTTATTGTTTTTTTTTATAATTTTCTGTTCATATATTGTGTAGTTATTTGTAATTGTTAGTAATAGTGTTATTTAAAATAGTTAATATTATAAGACTTAGCTATCGCATTAGGTTTCTAAACCTGTAATGATAGTTTAAGAGCTTTTAAATAAATATTTATACCTATATAAAAATAGAAAATATATTTCCAAGTTCTGCCGCTATAGTAGCCCGCTATGATCTGTGCCTTGTGCCACAGATGTCAGTGGCGTGTCATGCTCACGCTTTTAAAGCAATCCGTTCCGCTGACGATGACCATCGGCACGGCAGCAGTGTAGGGTTGATGTCGGTCGTAAATATACCATAAGTACCAGTGCTAGTGTATATATTTTAGAGCTTCATTTTGTATTATATTGGTCTTTAACTATGCCGTACTAATACTATAAATGTGTAGTTAAACTCTGTCGGTTTAGATCGTTTTCATACCTATTGGCAGGACCAATTATGATAAATTATGTGAGTATATATCCTAGAAGTAGTATCATAGTGAGAGCTGTGGTAACCTAGTAGTGTGACCAGTGGACTGACATGTCAAAGGTCTCGAGTTCAAACCCTGACACACACCACTGACTTTTCGGAAGTTATATGCGTATTTATCACATGCTCAAACGGTGAAGGAAAACATCGTGAGTAAACCTGCATGCTTGAGAGACTTTCTCGATAGCATGTGAAGTCTGCCAACCCGCAGTAGGATAGCGTGGTGGACTATTGCCTAATCACTCTTAAATGAGAGGAGACCAGTGCCCAGCAGTGGGACATTAATGGGTTGATGATGATCATGAGTGATCATCATATGAGTGTCATATCTCATGATATGAGTATCATAGTTCTATATCCAATTGTTGCTAAAACTGAATAGCATACGGAAAAATAATTAAAGTTAATTACAGTGGCTTCGCGAGCCAAGTTGTGAGCAAAATTGAGTAATGTTATAATTAAAATGTTCATACACATTTTTTAGAAGTAATCCCTGGTATATAATACTTGCCATGCAACATAATACGATCTCATTGGTCTCGTGAATTGCTGTACGAATGATGGTGCTAGATTACGACTCCTAGTTCGAAGAAAAGGTTAAAGGGTTCTTCTATTGAAAAAAAATTAATACTCCCCACAAATTTTGGATGTGTGTGTGTCCATGTACACATTCGCTACAACAGGTCCGCACTCTTTATATGAGTAATGAGACCTAAAAATATAACATCAAATCAGTGGGTGAAAAAAAATACACTCTACTTAGGTAGAGTGAATTTGTTTAGGGGTTAGCCACGAGGATTCAAGCGTGATAGCATGGATGTATCAAAATTGCATAAACGTTAACTTAATCTAAGTGTCAAATATTAAGATTACTTAGCTAAAACAAATCGTTTTACTTCAATATACTTTTGAATTGTTAAAAATGGTTTGCACACGTAATAAACGAGACAATAAGTAGAGATATGGGAATGCGTTATATTCTCAGCGCAGCACTTATATTTGTCAGCACGGAGAGGGGTGGGCAGTGCAGGGATGACACAGCGTGGTGTGGACAGTAATGGCCGCCAAACGGATGGCGTGCCCTGTTATTATAATTGCCGTGTTACTGACCAACATGCGGGCGACTGCCGCCCGGGGCAGGGGTGCGGAACATTTTGAACCTTGAAAATTTTTTCAATAACAATAATCTAATATATAAAATTCTCGTGTCACAGTTTTCGTTGCCATACTTCTCCGAAACGGCTTGACCGATTTTGATGAAATTTTTTGTGCTTATCCGGTATCTATGAGAATCGGCCAACATCTATTTTTCATCCCCCTAAATGTTAGGGGTAGTCCACCAACCCCTATATTGTGGCAAAACAACGTTTGCTGGGTCAGCTAGTATGCATATAAGATCATTATTATTTACTTAATTATATGGATTCAATTGAACAAGAAGATATCATTCATTATTCAATTGAATTATTTAGATTTTTTTTTTAAATGTTCAAGACTATATTGACTTGGATGGGAATTTTGAATCGAAAGATTAATTAATACATTCTGCTAAAAAACTGGTAATCAAATCCGAAAGGTAATTTTTGACCTCAATACTCCAAAAATAGCTGTTACAGTCGTAATAGAAGCAAGATTTTGTAGCGACATACTAAAGTATTATTATTCCATAAACGTTTCAAAGGTTGAGCATCCCTGGCGCTGCCAACTTTCCACTGAGGGCGACAACTAATCGCTCCGAGTGCTTTTTGAAATCATTCAATTATGAATATTTACCAACAAAGAGATTCTCATTGCATTCGTTAAGTTCGTCGGTCGCAGATAGAACGTTGCATAACTTTGTGGAAATCACCAGAGAGAGGCTAAGGCGTAATGAAGTATACCACATTTTTTTCGCATAGTTCTTGGGCCCCATGTCAGTGAGAAGGTAAGCCCTAGCGCTTACAACCATCATCAGGAATCCATTTACCTTCCCACAGATGGGCACGGGTCTCCTCTCTTTTGAAAAAGACTAGGGTACCTATAGTCCACCTCGCTAGCTTAGTGGGAATTTCCGGCTTCACAAGAAAATCTCGAGAAAGTCTGTGACGCATGCAGTTGTTTTTGTGTCACGATGTCCTCCTTCACCGTTTGACCATGTGATAAATGCACACGTAACTTAGAATACTTGCTATACACAAAGTTTTATGCGCTTATTAACGTTGCCCTACCCTTTTTGTTTTGCCTACCATGTTTGTTTCCTAACACGAATTGTCACAAACTACTTAATACTTCCAGACCCGGGACTGCCTTTTCATCATCATCAACCCATTAATGTCCCACTGCTGGGCACGGGTCTCATCTCAATTGAGAAGGATTAGTCTATAGTCCACCACGCTAGCCTACTGCGGGTTAGCAGACTTCACATGCTATCGAAAATTCTCTCAAGCATGCAGGTTTCCTCCAGATGTTTTCCTTCACCGTTTGAGCATGTGATAAATACGCACGTAACTTGCCTTGGGTTCGAACTCGAGACCACTAACATCTCAGTCCACTGGTCACACCGCTAGGCTACCACAACTCTCCGGCGGGACTGAATTTTAGTCATACAAATATTTCTACCGTGCAGTGACAAACCAATTGCTCAGCCATCGCCGTAATATATATAATGTTCGCCTCCAAACATAATTCATGAGCAATGAATCTAGGCAGACAGTGTGTACAGTAAATTGGCCTGGCCCATCACGACCAATAACAATCAGACTGGCTAGAGGTCCAATTACAAGACTTAACCTCCGCGCAGGGGTCACAATATAATTTAATAATCTCGCATCGCTGTAGTGTGCGTGGTCCCTCGCTGTGTGGGCAGGCTGGAATGTGAAGCTAGAACATTATAACAGGAATCATTTTGACATAACCGTTATTAGTAGATACAGTGAGGGAATTCCTGGCGAATCCTCATGAAGGCCGGTACGTTAAAGTCATACCAACCTTACTAAATATAGCCCTATCGACGACCCAATCAGTCCAGCTGTAGTCAACACTGCCCTCAGTGCTATGAGTCCCGGGTTCGAATCCCGGTAGAGACAAATGCTTGTGTGGTGAGCATAAACATTTGTATCCGAGTCATGGATAATATGTATGTAACTATACCAACTAGTATCCGTAACACAAGCCTCGTTGCTTAGCTTCGAACTAGATGGCGCTGTGTCATAATGTCCAGAAATATAGGATTAGGCTATAGTCCACCACGCTAGCCTAGTAGGTTCCCGATCTCCTAGACAAGCGCCTGCAGGTCGTTGGGTTACTGAAACCGTCTGAGATATACTTGCGACAATTGACTTCATAATTATTTCATTACGTTTTCCCCACGATGCTGCTTTTGACGACGTCGTTTTGTGCGTTACGGGTTGCTAGTTCGATTCCCTACAGAGAAAATACTTGTACGCTCTACAGGTTGTTGTTCCGGGTCTGGGCGTTTGTGTATGTGAAAATTTATGTTGGTAAACGCAACGACACAGGAGAAAATAATAATGTGGGGCTACGTTTACAAAAAACCGGTTCGAATCGAGAAATTAAGAATGCAAGTGGAATATAGATCCTGGTGGTTAAAAGTAAAGACATTTCTTCAAGGATACTGTGATATTTACTGCTTACTAAGATACTAAAACTATGCTATAACAATTACTTCAGTTAACCTCAGTGCAGGGGTCACAATATAATTTAATAAACTCGATTGTTACGAGTGTTTGTGAGTTAATATGACGTGTGGGTGCATTACAGTGTGTGTGTGTGTCTGGGATTCCGAGCAATTGTGGACAAGTGAGATGATATATATTTTTTTCTCTTTAGAATACCTATAAGTAGTAATATAAACTGATTGGCTTTAGTTTTACGTGTTAAAATGGCTTGCTACTGCTAGTAACCTGGCATTTATATAGATTATTTTCTAACTTGTCTCGTTGGTCGTAAATGCAACGGGTAAGCAAGAGGTCTTGAGTTCTATTCCCAGGTCGATCAAGTCATTATTGGATTTTTTGGTTTGGATTTATGCCCGATTGATAGCAATAGGCTTGCCCCCTATTACGTAGGACTTAAATTTTATCGGTGAAATGAGGGTGTACATAAATATAATATATAATATAATTTCACCGATAAAATTTAATCGAAGGTTTAGGCAGACGGGTTCATACCCCTCTGCCTAAACCTTCGATGACGACAGGCGTGATGGTACGTTATTATTTTCTACCTGATCAAAAAACACAGCGCCAATCGCTCTTACCTCCAAAACGGCTAGACTGTTAACAGGCAAACTCTGCCGCTTGAACAAACCATTTGATAGTGACATTGTTTGCTGTAATTATCGTATCGTTGTTACCATATCGTATTACCGGTATTACGAAAATATTTGTACGATAACATAAAAGACGGTAACTCGATATTTTGTGCATCTGTTTTGTGTAATTACCGTCCGATGGGCGGGTATGCGCAGGTTGTTTTGAACACTGATAATAAAAGTTCTACGTTGGAGAAAGTGGGCAAAAAATTTGTTCATGAAGAGTATTATGTTATTTAACTTTCGCTTTATATTAGTCTTAGAAACAAACATTTGTAAACTCTCTTCGGTCTTCTAAGGTTTTTTTTTTAAACGTTTCCCCTCACTAGAATTTTCTCCTGTGTCGTGAGTGCGTTATAAATACAAATATTCATAATGCAAAAACACCCAGACCCGAAACAAGTACCCATAGGTCATACGTAATAGTTGTTCCGTGCCGGTATCGAACCACCGACATACCGGCGCATACGTAGATTACTGGACACTCGATGATGCACTAACCATCAAATTAAATTCAATAATTAAATAAAGGTTAAGTCTATAGTTGTTGCATATTATTACCATTGCTTTTAATAAATAGATCAATGATTATTACGCATTAAATAAGTCTACTCAACCGCGTTAATATCACAATATGTTTATAGCTGCAGTTTATTAATCTCAGTCATCATTAACACATCGTAATCAAATCACGAGACAGGAATGACAGCCGCAACATAACCTAATCATAATTAGCTATTAAATCAGTTATGATCAATTAGAAATGGAAATAGATTACAGCCACTTTCTATACGTGAAAATTAAGATAGGAGACGACAGATGAAGAAGTATGAAGCGTATAGTTCATATAGAGGAGTGCAGAATGCTATTTTTTTAATAATGCTTAAAAAATACATTAAATAAAATAAAACCTAATTGTTGAACTCCTTCAAAAAGGTCAGGTGCGCAGTACTCGTAACCGGCGCGCGTGCATGACGAGATGTATGAATGTGGACGAGGCAAAAGTGGTATGCAGGGACCGTAGAGCGTGGCATTCTGTAGTTTCTGCCTACCTCATGGGAAAAAGGCGTGAGTGTATGTATGTAGGTATGTAAAAAAAAAATATGGTCGAATTTCGACCACTGAGCGACCGTTTAGTTAAATGAAAATTACAAAATAGTTGGTTTTTATTTACAATGTTTTATGTATGTAGGTAATATCAATATGAGAATAATGCAGTGAAACGTATGAATTCTGCAGCTCGATGTAGCTGCTCGAAGTTTGAATAAGTGCCTATTAAATGACAGTCTAGCTTATTATTTTAATACTGGGGAGCTGTTTGTGCATATCAATACTCCTCTTAACATTTTTTTCTGGGATCCAGGCAAAAGCGGAGTTAGGGGTCTTCAACTGCCGATATTTGGCACTCATGGCGTACGTAATAACACAGAGTTTTAATGTTATTTAACCTGGATATCGCTCAACGCAAGTTGTTCGAGAGGTAGGGCATAGCGAGATTTCTCGCCCAAATTGAGCTGCCCGACTGTGACAGTACGTCCGCCTTACAGAATACCGCATCGAAACAACAATAATAATAAATAAATATTCCTGGACATTATGGCACACAGCGCCATCTAATTCCGTGCTAAGCAACGAGGCTTGTGTTACGGATACTAGCTGGTTGGATATACTACATATATACTTTTTTTTTTTTTGTAAATACATACATATTATAGATAGATACATCCATGACTCGGATACAAATGTTCATGCTCATCACACAAACATTTGTCGCTACCGGGATTCGAACCCGGGACCCATAGCACAGAAGACAGTGTTAACTACCGCTGGACTAGCTGGGTCGTCAAATAACAATAGTTGTTCTCTGCGAGTGAGCAAGATTATCAGAGCTCATTAGGGGAGTGACTATTCTGACAGCATGGGAACTGCCTATAGTAACTCACTATTTTAAATGTTTCTATACGACCAACAACGTGTGAGCGAAACCTCTGGTGTTGCAAATAAATCCGGCGAGACGGAAGGTTATTTGCCACCCTCGTAAAAAAAAGGTCCTCACTTGTTTCTTACAAAATTTGTTTGGCATTAATACTTCAGCTTTTCAATAAGTAGGCATCTCAGCCGTATTCTCACCTGGCCCCCTGTTAGCAAACTGTGCAGTATATTTTCTGTCTATCGGCAAATACAGTATAAAAGATTTCTAAGAAATAACTATTAAAACTCCGCGTAGTTTGAATGACGTCTTAATTTCATGCGCGCGTGCGCAGGTGCCCCGCGCGCACCTTAGGCTGAGAACCCATCATTGTACTTTGGATTTTACAAATGTCATCTCGCAAATCCTGCTAAAATTACAATTGGTATATTATAGTAGATCATCCTTCCGACTGCTTATTAAATATATTTCTAACATATGTTTGAAAGTGCTGTGATTATTGGAGCTAAATTCTCATTATCTCGTTTACTATCGGCACCTCTCCGAATCAGAAGATTTGAGCCATCATGACAGTTTAAAAATATCTTAAATCTAACTGTCTTTAAGAAAATCTATACAGAAACTTTGACAATAAGTCACTCCCAATTCCATGCACGAATAAACTCAAAGGCACTTAGCCTTTTTGACTCTCAACAATACAAAACTAATCGTTTCAACTTTCGACCAAAGAGTTGTCATATCTTCAAATAGATCAGCTGATAATCTACGACACTAAATAGCGATCTTCTTTCGCTACCCACCTTTACCGCAGCGGTTCCTTTGATCTCGGCAATTGTTACCGTTTGATGTTGCCGCCGTTACTGGTTCGTGTTAACTGTTACAAATATTACAGCAGACGATGTTGATACATTAGTTAGAAACTTGTTGGAAAATTCTGAAAATATCGGCTCGAATAGAGAAAAAACATAAAAACAATTGTTGGTTAATTTTGACGTTGTTTTCTTTGAGAATTAGATTTACAGATCATTCATTCTAAGATTAACATTGCTCTAATATCTCCAAATGGACGTTAACCTATGAATGCTGAAGAAAGGAAGGGCGAACCTCACTAAACATGAATGCATGACTTTTATAAATCTCATGGCCAACGATAGGGAAAAGGTTATGAAAAAAGTAAACGATTACCTACCTTATCAGCGAATATATCAGAAATAAAAGTACCTACTTTTTACAGATTTTATCGTGATATAAAACTATTATTGATCTTAAAAGTAAGGCTTTCACAATACATATACATATGTAGTAGTTTTTCTATTACTTTGCCTAGTACTTTATGGTTGCGAGAGTTGTGAAATTAGTGAGTGAAATCTCCTTTACAAACAACCATAAATGCATTTTGATGAATGATTGATGTAACTAGTAAGTTACACCTGCACTACTAGTAAGTTATAACTCAAGCTTTTACTATCATTATAATTGATGTAAAAATCAAACTCAAAAATCCTGGCGAAT
This sequence comes from Craniophora ligustri, assembly GCA_905163465.1. Taxonomy (NCBI): domain Eukaryota; kingdom Metazoa; phylum Arthropoda; class Insecta; order Lepidoptera; family Noctuidae; genus Craniophora; species Craniophora ligustri. The sequence continues at coordinate 15,345,143 of LR990962.1, read as the reverse complement.
CTCCAAAACCAACGCACACTTAAAGTCCCCACACGAGAAATTCTAAGAACACAAAAATACTAATTTGTTATGAAACACTGGGAAGAGTTCATAACTGTACGGAATTGTTTTATAAACAATTTGTAATTGTGTGCGTATACATTAAAGATGTACTGCTTGATCTTACAGTGCAGTCAGACGTATTAGAAGCTCAAAAACTTGTGTAGTCTGGTTAGGAAATGGTAAACAAAGAGTACACTCGGCCGCGCAGCTTTGAGGAGTACTGTGATCTCTAATTGGTTAAGTAGCTAAGATGAATACCGGCGCAGTAATTGAATGTACATCAAGCATAAGTGAACCTGTTTATGACACCAATCTATATCTTTTAACTGCCACTCCATAAACTAATATTACTCGTGCTGAGAGCTGAGATAGCGTAGTGGTTTAACCAGTGGACTGTGAAGTCAAAGGTCTGCATAGACGTGCGTGGGGTCGTTAAGCTCCCACAATAATGGTTTGAGCTAAACGATGGCTGACGTATGCGTGCTGTCAGTATGGACAGGTCAACTCAAAGCTGCACTGGTGCTTTCTTCAAAAGGCCATCTCAGACTTTAACCTACATAGTCAGGCTCACATATTGTAACCAAAATGTTTGGACTTTAAAAGAGACCATGATTCTCTGAGTTTGTTTCGGCATTTCTTCTCAGAGGTCGTCAGTTAGGAAATGCCGATGTCAACTAGATACTAAAAAAAAATGTACATGACTTGTAAAAGTGTCTTTAAAAAGATCTATTTACAGAAATAAACAATCATTCAATCATTCAATCATAGAGGTTCAATCCGTAGGCACCAGTGCCTTTTCGAAGTTATGTGCGTATTTATCACATGCTCTAAATTATGAAGGCTGAGGCATTCAAATTTCTTCACCGTGAGATCTGGAAACATATTTAGTCTGCAAGCATGCACTAGGCTAACCTGATGGACTATAGCCTAACCCTAAGACTGGGTAAATACCAAAATATTTCTAATTATAAGATAATATAAGTGCGGAGGCGATATTTGGACGAAATAGCACGTATGTGTATCATTTAATTATGATCGCTAATAATTCAATCTAAGTAAGCACTAAATAGGCACTGATCACTGATTATTTGTTATTAAGATAAACGTCCACCGAGTACGTGGTTGCGAGCTTCTCAACATTCAAACTTAACTGTCAGATAACATAAGATGGCCACCAGGTTTGATGTATAGAGGTATTGTTATAGAGGTGGATACGCCTACATATATATATTTAAACTAATGTCAGACACGGGCTTGTGGACTATCTAAGTGTACCTATTATACTTAACAACTTCCGATATTAAAATGCCAAGAATTTAAATTTTCAATCACAAAAATAAATTGCCCATCAAAGTCTTTGAAAGCAAGACGTTTATATAATAAACTGAATAAATATTAGGGCAGCGTATTTCATTCATTTGTGAATCCAAACCATAGAAAAGAGATTATTGTGACCATTTCAAAAGAGCAATATGATTATCCATAAATCGATTCATGCGCCCCAAAATATTCGGACACAACATGAATGAAACGACTACAATCCCAATAATTAAGTTTTGTCGAGAATTTCATAAAATCTTACACAAATCCTATATTCGGAGACACAATTTAGAAAGAAAAACATCCGCTTGAAAGGGTACAGAAGATTATAAATATACCAAATGTGTGCAAAACACGTAGTTTTGAATAAATATAATGTGTATAAACAAATTCTACAAAAGAATCGCAAATATGAAAATATCCGGATTGTGCCGGCGATTGTCCGAATAAACCCTTTTTTACAAGATTAGCCGGTGACAAAGCAGTTAAAGGATTGAGCGATACAATTATTGAATTCATGACTGTTCTGTCATGACAAATTCTGTCATACCCTGTCATCTTGAGCTTAAACACCGTGTGACGAACTATAGGTTGGTACTTGGCATTAAATTCATTCAAAGATGTATGTACAGGTGGACAATTAAAAGAAAAATGCGATATATTATATTCGGTATTCGTGCTAAACAACTATGTGCTAACAAGAAGTATAATATGAATAGCTTAGTAACTGTCAAAATCAGTACGTCAATATGTAACCATATTGTCACTTTTTCTTGCTGAAAATGTCATCTTTTTTGGATTTAACAAAAACAATCCGTATTTAGAGCTCGTTTCCCGAAACCGTACAACACGAGGCGTTACCATATTTAACTAGAGATTAACAATACCATTTTGGCGGGAAGTCGTCAGTTACGGAACACAGCCGAACCGAACGCGCCGCATAAAACAGCATAAAACGGGTTAATCTCCGCCCAGTAATCCTGTAACATATGTATCTGTCGTTGCGTTTTGACGTAGATTTACAATTATTTACAAGAAATACTCGCTGCACGCCGGTTGTGTGCGCTCACGATAATCCGCGGATTAACTCGCATCTTGTTTATGGTACGCTGTCACCCGCCTAATTGTCTGTGGTCGGGAAAAAGCGCGGGAACGCTGGGACAAAATGGCGACTGTGATTTATTTGGGGTTGGTGGTTTTCACAATATTTCTAGCACAAGATGTTTTGTGTCGAATGAGAGATGGTCCGTGCGGTCGGATTATATTGGTTTCGTGTTACTTGTTTTTGTTGGCAAAGTTTAGCGTGCCATCAAATTTTAGCATTGGTACCATTTGATTTGCAGCATGTAGACTGGCTGTCCGTACGTCCGTGTTGACACAATATATTAGTCATTGTCTTGTCTCCTGGATCGCACATTAACTTACGATTTATCAGCGTCTAAGTGAATTTGCGTAAGATAAAAATGTCAACATCGTATTAACATGTAGAGTAAAAGTGAAATATTGAATTGTTATCTCTGTTTACTTCAGACGGAATACTTTGAGATTTAATTAAGACTTTAGTCATACTTTTATTAGTTGCGCCAATGTTTTACTTCACTTCTCTCTTAGTTTCAGGTCACGTAGTTTCAGTTAGTAAACGTAAAAAAATCACTAGTATCTGCCCTGGAGAACTTGTTAAATATTTTCCCTCAAGGAAATTCTGTTTAAGTTCACCAGCTCCATTCCGTACACTGCTCAGAAACACTCATACAGGTATGTTTTTTTTATACTATGAGAGTGGCAAACCAGCTTACAGCCTGCCTATGGTAAGCGGATACCGTAGCCTATAGAGGTTTGCAACACCAGAGGCGTCACTTGGACGTTGCCGACCCTGAACAAACCATTTCACTCCCTGTTTTTAATAACCCACAAAATAGGGAGCGTTTTATGCCAAAACAGGGGAGTTTCTACACGGACAGCAAACGGAATTTCCATGCTGTCAGACTAGCCACTCCCCCAACGAGCTCTAGCAACCGTACTCACTCGTATTGCTGTTTTACTGCGGTCTTCTGTAAGACGGAGGTACTTCCCCACAGCTGTGGGATTTATCGCTCAAGCTGAGCTCAGCTTGAGCGATAAATCTCACTATGCCCTACCTCTCTAACATGTTATGTGTATGAAGACATAATCTTTTATTAACGGTATTTGTAATTACATCAGGTATATTAAACTCAAACTGAAGTGATTTACTTCAATTAGACCAATATTAGAAGTTCGTAAAAGTGTGTGAATTGGCCAAACTAGTTGCACGTTTCCAAAGTAAGTTTTTTGGAGAAGATTCGACTTTTTTACAGAACTAAAATTATTTCTTTCCACAACGAAAAAGTTACCTCACAAAATAACAAAGCGGATATTATTTAATCAACATATCACAATTTCTAACTGCTATAAAGAATTTATTTGTCCGTTATAATTTGGTTGACATCAAAGCTAGTGTCAAACTGTTTCATCATGGCGGATTTGGTGACCATTGAACTGTGACAGCCGGAACTGGAAATTACGTCATTAACACTATGTTTATTGTGACGGGATGGGACTTGACGTCATTATCGTTGTCGCGATTTAAAGGAGGATGGAATGTAAAGAGGATGACTAGCTTTTACCTGTGTCTTCTTTCTTACCTCGAATCAAGCGAATTTCTATGGAATTTGATAAATAGCTTCTATCGTAGTATTAAGGATACTGCTGGATCCAGCTTTTAAAGGAAAGCATTTTATAAGACGTTTTATGAAAATTATCGAGATGAAATCTGCTCCTACAAATGTGAAATGTATTGTAATGTATTCTTATTAATCCATCTGTAGCATAACTAATCTCTAGATTAACGTAGTATAGCGAACGGCGAGGTAGAGCGGGTTTTTACGCAAGGCAGCTGGATGACAAAAGCGAAAGAATGAGCCATCTTACAGCTGGTCTAGTATAGACTGATGTATATGAAGATAATAATTGAGCAACTCTTACGCACAAACTCCTACGCATTTTAACATCCAGTCAGTTTTTCGTAATGAAAAATATTTGGACGGTACACAATTAGTCAGACTATAATTGTCAAACATTACTGAACCATTAACTAAAGCTTTGTCGCCAATTATTCGCATAGATATAAATAAAAGCTGAGAAAAACAGACTAAGCCGTTGAACTGACAAATATTTGCGCAACACTAGCCGGTGTTCGAATTTTAAAATATAAAAAGTATATTTCTTTTTTTTATTAAGAAACTTCTATAATGTTTTTTAAGCGGCAAATATACTATTTTTAATAATCTGTCTCATTTGTTTGTAGATGAACGACGTCAAGTTGAAATCAAAACACAAAATCAAAATTTGAATTCCATTATTTTTTCAGTGATGTACCTATGTATGAACAATAAATGAATTTCTACGTGTAACTAATCTTCATACTCATATTAATACGCTTGTATCGTAAGACCAAGTTATAAGTAATTATGATCATCATCATCATTAGGTATAGCCAGAAGACGTCCACTGTATGACATAGGCCTCCCCTAAGGAGATCCACGACGACCGGTTCCGCGCAGCCCGCATCCAGCGGATTCCAGCGACCTTTACCAGGTCGTCGGTACACCTTGTTGAGGGCTAACATAATCACCGTCACATCAATATAATCCCATAATCACCTACACCCACATTTCACCGGTATGTTTTAGGTCCCATGTAATTGGGAGCGCCTATTGCCATCGACCGGGCACGAACCCAAACTCCGAGCGGCTACTGAGAATTTCATAGAAAAAAACTCTGATAATCGAACCAAAAAACTCTTGCTAGTAGCTGCACTTACGGCCACAAGACCAACTAGGCGGTCAGAAATCATACACGATGCTATTAACGCACAAATATAAATGATATTAAACTAATTAAATAACCTATATGTTTTTATGATAGCTGCAGAACCCAACTACTTAACCTATGTCTGTAACGCACTCGCCGAGTCGCAATTGGAGTCTGACTCATTATCATTATCATTTAACAGCTTTAATTGCCAAGAAATCTTTAAAAAATGTTGCTCGAAGACAATACAGATTGTATATTTAGCATAGAGTTTTTATTGATATTTGAGAGAATGAACCAAGCTACACCGCGAGTCTGGCTGGAAATGGCGAATATTCTGCCACTTAAACATTAATGTAAAACTACTTTTTATGGATTTTATCGCGGTATATTGATATTATTTTAACCCTTCTTATTATTTTCCTTTACAGCATCCATAGGTCACGGGCAGACTGAAAATAATATCAACATACCGCGATAGAATACCTACTTAAAAATTAGTTTTGATTCAATGTCTAATATTTGCGTAAAACATTCAAATCTAATAGGTAGATACTGTCAGTATAAAGTATGAATTTCTGTCGCGTTTTTTAATTATTAATTTGTTATTGATTTAATTATGACATGTTTTGACCAATATGTTATAATCCGAACCTATGTATCTATATATAATGTATACTTATATATTGTAAGTGTCACGGAAATATCTACCAAAACAAAAACGGATTTCTTCACCACTATAGCGATTTTAATTATTAATGAATTGTTCGAGTTTTGCTATTATGTATTGAGAAAACAGAACGTCTTTTATATATGATATAGATTTTGCCAACATTCTTAATACTTTAATGCATTCCATATTAAAATAAATATGTGAAGCTTAAAATTAAACAAACATAATAATTATCGACCCTGTCGGGCACAGAAAAGTTTATGCAGTAGAAGAGAGGAGCATTGTTTTCCAATATAATCTTAGTTTGAAATGAACTTTTAACATATTATTATAATAATATGTTAAAAGTTCATTTATTCATTTGTTATTATTTTAAATGAAACTTGAGACGGCATCTATCTGGTTTTAAATTTTCTAGCCCTGACACAAGTGGCGTTATGAGTTTAACATAATATGTAAGTATTTCTGTTTCTGTCTGTGGCATCATTTACACATTTCTTCTTTGTATATGTATATAAAACGATTATATGTATATAGAGGACCCGATTAGCCCAGCGGTAGTTAACGCTGCCTTCTGTGCTACGGGTTTCGGGTTCAAATTTCGGTATGGACAAATGTTTGTGTGATGAGTATAAACATTTGTATCCGAGTCCTGGATGTATCTATGTATAATATGTATGTAGTAACAAAAAAAGTATATATGTAGTATATCAACCTTCTAGTATCCGTAACACAAGCCTCGTTGCTTAGCTCGGAAAGGGATGGCGCTGTGTCACAATGTCCAGAGATATTATTATTATTATAGAAGAAATATTAAAGCTTTTTTTTGCTTTAAAATTTGTCTTAATTTTTAGCCAGAATGTGCCGCAGGAAAGCGTGGGCACAACTAGTATATTGTGTATAAAAAAAAGTCAATGTGATATGTGTCGCCATCTATTGCCTTTACCGGAACGTTTATTTGTATTATGACAAATTTCTTAATAAGAAGGGAATACGAAGGTCGAGGAAGTAGATTTAACTCCTAGATCAGCTGCTAGAACTGCTCCTAATCACTCAAAAACGTCCATGGCAACCAAGAGTCTTTTGAACGCGGAATATAGGTATAATGTCTTAATGGGTTTACTTCTTAAAATCGTTTGTCTTTTAACTGCATTGCATCAAGTAGTTTGTCTGCGGAACTGATTGCTATAAGAAAGCTAAATAATTGTAGTTAGATTTAATGTATATAATTTTACATATAGGTATATTTTTTCATAGGACTACTTTAAATAATAATAAGTTAGTTATGAACACTAGGTGACAAAGTAACTTTGTTTTTTGATATTACATTACGATTTTCTGCTGCCTCGTGGGTTCATTTATAGATGATACACTTAAATGTGCAGTCCTGACGCTATACAAATGCTTATCCTGCACAGCTATCAAACTGGTCCCGTAGCGTTTAAAGACACTCGCACAGCCACTGCGCCTAGAAGATTATAACCTTAAGTAAACATAAAATTATTGTTTCTTCATTTTCAAAAGTAAGGTAGAGTTAGAGAAAATAACATTAATTATTTAGGTTTTTAATAAGAATCATATTAGAGTGACAATATTATTTTATTTAGTGTATTATTTAGTGTTAGTTTAATGATTGGCTAAGTTACTGCGCTGGGTTTTTAGCGGTTGGTCCAGAATACTCTAGAATGTTTCCGAGACAGTTTATTACATCAATCGTCTCAGACGAGTCTTCATCATTGTTCCGACGATTATCTGGATGGTAGCTATTGTTGACACTCGTTTACAGAAGTTGCAGTAACTATTGACGAGTATAGAGTGACGGGATTGACCAAAAAAACACCATAAACTAGAGAACGGCAATGTTTTCCTTATTAAAAACGATATATATTCACTTGTTTTAATAATAATTTATAACTGCAGTAGAATTATATCAAAGGAAAAGGTCCTACAAAGAATAAAAGTAAAGAAAAGGCAGTTGGCCCGCACGCCACGCGAAGGGTTGTGAAATGGTTCCTACAAAGACTTTCAAGTTTATTCCAATTACCTACAGAGTATGCCACCTTTTGTTTGTCAAACCTTTCGCCTTTTTTATCATTCTATTCATTTGAATATAATTTCCTTTCATTATAAGATTTCGTCATTAAAAGTATGAAAGAGATTGAAGCCTGTAACATATACAAGAAATACTAGTTCATCTATACTCATAAGCAATATACATGTGTTATTTAATAACAATAATAGTATTGCTTAAATTCCGTAATCAAATTACTATTAATAATAATCTTTTGTAATCAGCTAACCAGAGCGAAACAGTAGAGCTCAAATATGCATTCGAAAGTTTTGCTATAGCAAACTACAAAACAAAATAAGTAGAATCTCTTCATAGATTAGTTTCACTACTGGTAACCCCATCAGCATCATCATCATCTATATAACAACATGAACCACAGATACTTTGGATAAAACTAATCCTAACAATGTAGGCCTAAAGAACAGACGAAGAAAATTTCCAACAAATGAATGACTACACAATAATACCAGTCGCTCGTTTCTGAAACATCGTTTATTGCTTCATAACTTAAATTAAGCCTCTTATTAATTTAAATATAAATCTTACATTAACAATAAATAGGGGTTACCACGTTACTGTACACTGTCCACATATCACAGTCACTTTGCCTTTACCAAGATATACACGCGGATATCTTTCGAAAGACCTATCTCTCTCGCCTCACTTATCAACTGTGTTTCACTGTATGCTCCGGGTCTTGGCCAGGAGGGCTCATCGGCGGCGCGAACCCGTGTATCCGTCTGTATAGCTGGTGATAAGGACTCGGCGGAGGTGGAGGTAGCCTTAATAACGGGCTCGGGAGTGCGTACCTTCCATAAACTGACAGCAAAGGAGGGTACAATCCAACTAGAGACGCGTAAGGGTTGCCGAACATCGGGTGGAGCAGCGCGCCTCGCTTGAACGCTGCCAGCCTCGACCTCGACGCCGCCGTCGACCTCCGCCGCAGCTTCCCCGTGGTCCCCCCAATAAACACGTCATCCGAAGAAGGGTCCAGCATCCAGTAGTTCCCCTTCCCCGGGTCGTCGTAATGTCGCGGCACTTTGACGAAACATTTGTTTAAGCTCAGATTGTGCCTTATAGAATTCTGCCAACCCTGTTTGTTCTCCTTGTAGTAGGGGAAATTCTTCATTATGTACTCGTATATGCCGTTAAGTGTCAGTCTTTTCTCAGGGCTGCTGCGAATCGCCATCATGATGAGGGCATTGTAGCTGTACGCCGGCTTCTCGTTTTTCTTTTCCTCGGGGACCGTTGAAGATCCGGGGGGTGGTGTTTCGGTCCCTGTGACATCGAGCTCAGTGTCTGAGGGGGAGGGGGAGCGTGACGATGCTTCGGGGAGCAGGTTTCGGATGGTGAAACTGTGTGGTGGAGTCATAGTGGTGCGACATCTCGGGCGGCCGACACTCGACTGGCCGGGAGCGCGCTCGGGCCGCGAGCCCCGCCTCTTGGCACCTCCCATCGCAGACCCTCCTACCGAGTGCACGGGCACGGCTTCCATATTTGCTGATCATGACAACTCTAACCCACAAAACATACGAGCGACTTTCCTTTGAACATTGTCCATTTAACTTGATCCCCAGCTACAAGATAATGCCTATAGGGTTGTAGGGGGTTAAAATAAAACATTATAAAATTAAAATGATCCGTCATGGTTTTGTAAACAGCATATTTTTTTGTTCATGTAATATTTCACGCGTTGTTTAGCGGCGTGTTTAGTTTAGGTTTATTTGTTGTAGTAACAGTTAATAGTTCCGCAGATGTTCCCGATGTGATAATAGTTATTATTTGACAAATTATTTGTGGCATCACCGCGATAATGGCTGACAAAGGGGTTATTAATTTAATTTAATTTAATTTAATTTATCGCATTAAAAAGTTTTGGAGTAATTAATTATGATCTTTTATATTGAACTAGTTTTCTAGTTATATAGGTATATATAACTAGCACCTAGTATTTATGTATTTGTGCCGGTGTGATGGTACGTCTATAGGTAATATAAATCTAACAATAATACATCAACGTTTTTTCGATGGTACCTACTTAAAAGAGAGAGAGATCCCAACAAACTCAGAGAATCACGGTCTCTTTTACATCGTAGATGCAACACCAGAGGTGTAGCTCGTGCGTTGCCGACCTTGTAGAAACCGTTTAGGTTTCTTAAAATAGGGGAGTTACTAAACTGTCTTCTGTAAGGTAGGAGGAGGTACTTTCCCAGTCGGGCAGCTCAATTTGGGCGAGGAATCTCGCTATGTCTTACCTCTCTAAGAATTAAATATGCTTTCAATATTTTTTTTACACCATAATAATCGCTTAAATTCATGTTTAGTTAAAAATAACGGTATTTAATACATTGCATGTAAAAACAACAGCAGCAACATTATACATACCTAAGCAAAAAGTAAAAAATCTTGAGTTCAAACCCGAAGCATGCATCTCTGACTATTTAATGTTACGTGCGTAGATATTTATCACATGTTCAAACGGTGAAGGAAAACATCGTGGGGATTTTTTTACACCAAAGCCATTTTATTGATGGCATGTGAAGTTTGCCATCTCACATTAGGTTAGCGTGGTGGACTACAGCCTAATCCCTCTCAAAATGGGAGGCGTGCCCAGCAGTGGGACAGTAAATGGGTTGACGATGATGATATAGAACAGATCCTTCAACAAATATATTAAGGTTTCAGTTTCAATCCCCTATTTGTCCCTAAGTCAAGAATATTTAAAAAGATATCTATGTAATGCACCAATCAGTCAGTATAGGTATCACAAACCTTGAAAACAAACGTCGCTGTGTAATAATATCCAGACATGTTTATATATACGTAAGCAATACAAACAACACGTACATACATACACAGTTTCCCAGATTTTCCCGTAACAAATACAAACTCGCTCGGAGCCGGGCGCGCCCGCCCCCGCGGCTCGCCACGCCCACCGCTGTGCGTGTGTGTGTGTTTGATTTGTTGTTTGTGCTCAACACCGACGCGAGACGTTGGAGGTGTTAAAACTTCCAACATACCTAGGCAGAGAGTACCTATAGACCTGATGTAAGCTTACATAGACTGAGTTTAGGTACTTGCTTAGACAGACGTGAATAAGTGGTTCTAGAGTACAGAAAAGTCTATGTATAGCTACAGTCTGAACGCAGCTTTTGAATGATACTGTCGGGATACTGGAAACTAAAGGATTAATTCATTTATTCATCTCATACACATTTTTATAGAACGACGCTTTTAGGACTTATTTTAGGCTGCCTATAAGTCTATTTTTATCTACTAATTTCTTTATTCTATTGTTGGTTACTCTATTAGAATGAGTAGACACCTACAGTGTATATTAATTTTAGGTACTATTTAAGTAAATAAACAATAGGAACTGTATTGATTTCCTATATTAGAGTTTCGAATTCGTGAGTTTCTTAGGTATATTAGACATCTTCTAATAAACTACTTTTTAAGGATTTTTTCTCGATGTATTGATATTGTTTTAATATCCCAACGTTTTAGATCCCATATAGTTAGTATGCGTGGTCACGGGTTGACTGAGTTGTTCTGTGCTTTGCCTTATAAATACCAACAGCCCTTCTACATTTTGGTATTTGTTGACAATCCAAAAAACATCGCTATGAAAATAAGTAAGTTGAAGGATTTTCATAGGACATTTTGAGAAACATTGTGCAAAACATAAATACATAAGTTTTTTGGAATTTCAACTTCATTCAAATTCAATATTAAAATCCGAAAGGAAACATTTAATTGACAATAATAGTTTAATTTCTTTCAAGAATATATTACATTTTATACACTAAATACAAATATTAGTAGATACTATTACTGTTAGTAAATACAGAATATTGTTTTATTTTGAAAATAATAGGCGTTTGTAGTGTACATGCCGTGGGGGGGTAGGCAGTGACGGCAGACTCGACGGGCGAGCGCAACCGCCGCGCGTGTTTATACCACGATTGAGCCAATTGATACCAAACGAGTAGGAAGACTTTAAAACTCTGACTTTACAGGATAAGTTTTGTAACAACTCGCTCGCAATTCTACGTTTTACTGTACACGGCCACTGTTGGACACGAGTCTCTTCTAATTTGAAGGAAATTAGGTCCACCACTCTAGTCTGGTGTGGTAAGGTACACTTCACAGACTATCGAGAAAAGCTTTAAGTTACTTCACGATTTTTTTTCTGCCATAATTTGAGTATGTGATAAATTACACACGGAATATTGAAAAATCAGTGGTGCCGTTGGATTAAACTCGAGATCTATGACTGCCAGTCCATTGGTCACACAACAAAGCTACCACAGCTTCGGTATATTATTATTCTAGGTTCAATACTTGGTACAACAACAACATTTTGAACAGAAAGTAGATAGAATGTCTCAGTTTCCCCCAATTTCCTGGTTACAGTACAACAGTAGAAAGCACAGTGTCGGTCACACGTGCGTTTAGCGGCCGGTGACAAATATTTAACAAGCAACCTTAATAGTCTATGAACATTTCCAATATACATGGAAACATGTAGGTATATATGTTTACCGTGCTTAAAAGGGAGTACAATTTATCCTTTTAGTAAAAAAAAACAAAATCTCAAGAAATCTCATCGTAACCTTTTTAGTTATAGGTACCTAAAGAAAAACTAAAAAGAAGAAATAAAGTTATCTACTATCTGTTCTATATCAATGAATATATGGCTGATATTGCATTGCTGACATTGGTTCAATCATCTACTTATGAGATTACATATCTCATGAGAAATAAAACTATTTTTTACATATTTTATTCATATTATGTTTAGCTCGGTTATTTGGTAATATGTAGACAAATCTTGGTGCAAGTAGAATTTAGTAAAAACCAGCTTACAATATGTATAGACTTTTAGCGGTGACCAAAGCACGTCTACTCGCAAACTCTGTTAAAAAGTCATAATTAAAACAAAAAAACAGCCCACTGCGCCAAACCAACAGAAAGCTGCCAAAAAACTGTTCGAAAATGTTTGAAACTCGAAGCAACGGCACTCGTTACTGTTTCCCAGTAAATACTAAGTAAATAAATAAATACGACGAGTCGCGCGTGTTTTTGTCCAGATTGGAGCAATTACCCGTCCCACTGTGCGACTGGTGCGAACGTGCGAAACATTGATTCAAATTGTTGGTCTGATTGTCAAAATCGCTTTCGAATGTTTTTCGTAGACCTTTTTGCATTGAACTTTTCACGGATACTTTGTTAGATACTTTATTTTTTAGCTTCGTGTGATTTGGCTAATGTCAAGTTTATGAAGAAACTAAATCTTTTGTAAAAACATATTATTATTTCTTACGATTTTATGTATCAACCAACCAAAATAAAAAAATAAACTTAATTTATACCCAAGGTTTTCAAAAATGATTAATCAGTATGAACTGTTTTAATTTAATGGTTAAATTTATACAATGTGTTGATTTAAATTTGATGTAGGTACCTACATTTTTTTTATTAAGTATAAAATTAACATCGCAAGTACGAACGATTTTTCGTGTGCCAATGAAAGTACCTACTACGTCAGTACAAAGTTATGTCGATGTCGCCACTTTTGCTGACAATTCTCTTTATATTTATTAAACTTCCTAATAGCTTAATTAGCAATCCCTTTTACAACCATTAGCAACTCCAGAATTCAGCTTACTCCTACATCCCTCTTCATTTAAAATCGCGTATACATAATATTCCCAGCAGGGGTGGCGCGCACCCCTAGCAGTTAAACAAATACAATTGTTTTTAGACCGGCCGATGTGTTTGTATGCAGTTTGTACAGCTTCCAATTATTGGAGCCTTCTCATGGCTTCCGACGTCCAATGTTGATATCGAAACTTGTGGCTTCTAATTGTCCTTGTCGTTACAAATAGAATAGTGAGTATAAGAGAAAGATGATGTAGGCAAAAACGCCCATAACTATAAAGCAACGGCAAGCTACCTAGTTGAAAGTGGTTTTTCGTATGGCAAAAAGCACAAAAAAAAATCTAGGAATGAAATGAAATGATTGATTGATTGAAATGATTGTTTATTTCTGTAAATAGATCTTTTTAAAGACACTTTTACAAGTCATGTAAATTTTTTTTTGTACCTACCTAGTTGGCATCGGCGTTTCCTAACTGACGACATCTGAGAAGAAATGCCGAAACAAACTCAGAGAATCATGGTCTCTTTTAAAGTCCAAGCATTTTGGAGTCTGACAATGTATGTTAAAGTCTGAGATGGCCTTTTGAAGAAAGCACCAGTGCAGCTTTGTGTTGACCTGTCCATACGAGAGAGAGAGAATTCTAACTAAAAAACTAACGGGTGGAGGCTGTTTAAACTTTGTCTTTCTGTTTGCTTAAGAGAGACAGGGCATAGCGAGATTTCTCGTTCAATTTTAGCTGCCTAACTGGGGAAGGACCTTTGCCTTACAGAAGACCGCAGTGAAACCACAATAGTTGTGTTTCTGCGAGTGAGGAAGCTTACTAGAGCTCGTTAGGGGGGTGACTGTTCTGATAGCATGGAAATTCCGTTGGCAGTCAGTTTAGTGACTCCTCTATTTAATGAAACCTTAACGCAACGCTTGCACGGCGCGTGCGGCACCTCCGATGTTGCAACCGTCTTTAATTCTACTATACTACTACGGCTACCATCAGGCAGGTCGTAGGATTGTTTTCCACTCTAGTAGTATTAAAAAAACTTTCAGTGGTTCTAGTTACATTGGACTGTAGATGTAGTGAGTTTCAGAGTACGCAGGCAAAGTAGAAGCACCAATAAAGAAATATCTCTTTCTCTTAATAGATGGATCTCATTCACAACGGTCACTAAACCTATTCACAATATTAATTCCAATAAACAGTTTACAACAAACTCCAAACAAAGGATCACACCTCACTTGGCCTGGGTGTTCCCAGACCCTCATTTCTGTCTACCCTCATTAAACTCTATTTAACCACAGAGCATATAAGCACAGAAGTTCCTCTAACCAAAAAAGATTTGAAATGGGAAAACTTCTTGCGCTTTGGCTTTTTTTGACTTTAGAATTATCCATAAATCGTAGCAAGACCTACTATTTAAACAGTAAATAATCACGTCTTGTGAATTTCATGAGATGATGATCTGTTGATTCTAATATTGAACAGTTATATTATAATTAATTAATATGCTTCGATCCTTGCGATTTCTACCAATAGTGTGTTTTCAATTAATCTGAAAATCCTTCAAATCCTCACGAATCATGATTGCTCAATGAAAGATGATTTCACATTTTTTTGTGCGTGAGTGCTCTACTTTTATTTTGGATAAGTTTAACCGTTCGGTGTGTATTCTAGTACCTACCTTTACAAGTTTTTACCTATTCTATAAGAGTGGGCCATTTGCTAGTTTTTATTTTGTGATGTAAGTCAAATCTCCCGTGTATAACCCAGGGCGGGTCTAGCCGGCCCAGCGCGCGGCGCCCTCTGGTGCGCGAGTGGCGAACGCCGCGGGTGCGCCTGCGCCCTGCGCATTCGTGATCAATTTGTTCAATTCCGTTTTGTTTAAAAATTCTATTGTTGTGTGTTGTTTTTTTATTTGAATTTAAGTTACTGGAAGAGGAAGGGTTGGTGTGGTTATTCCATTTTTTCCAAGTGCATATACATAGGTGCTGGAATAATAGGTTTTCAAGATGAAATACACCGTTACTGTGTTGCCGTTTAATATAATTCAAAGTTATGTACTCTTGAAACAATATTTTTCAATGACACTTCTCAATTCACAGCACCTATATTAACATTAGTTATATTAGTAAATCTTTTGTTAGTCTTCTTATTTGCTAATATTGACTATTCGTCCTTAGTGAGTAAAACAAAACTATCACAACTACCGATGCAGTATTTTTCGTTGTAAAGTTTCGCAAACGAAAAATGAACACAAATTTAGAGACTGACATAGCACGAAATGAAACTCAGCAAAGTAGCTGTCTCATCTTAAGGAGGCGCGCTCTCGAGCCGCTGCTAATGTTGTTGAAATATTGATTAATATTGTCGCCATGTTGGATTGCCTCTCCAACGGCACACAAGAGTGCGGAAGCCGCCCTCTCCCGGATAACGTTCCGGTTTCCAATAGATACTTCCCACCTTTGTTAGACACAAGCACTCTTGAAAAATATTCGCTTTATTTTTTAAATTTACCATTGAAATATACAAAGAATTATTGTTTAAGGACGCTCAATTGAGCAACTAATAAAACAAAGACTGACGATTTTTAAATAATTGAGGTATTGTTTATACGACTACAGCAATTATTATTAAGAGGACACGTTCCTTTTTACGGTGCTAGCATGTAAATAATTGTGTTATTTAATAACTGAAACGTTAAAGTTGATTTTCTATAGACATTGATTTGATTAGTAATTGTTCATATTCAAGTAGCTTTTTAAGTAACTGAAAGAGTAACGGCAGCACTTGGTCACGGATAGAAAAGCAGTGTACAATAATGGTGTACCCTTAAAATAAATCCAAATGGAATATAATTTATTGTATGGTAGCAGTTTAGGAAAACTTCTTTATTTATTACTTTTACATACATATATTTCTGTATTTCACACTTTTACTCATTAAAAATGCAGTTGCATGCTTTTCCTGCATTACCTACTCGTGGAACCCTCATCAGCCACACATATATGATACCTAACAGCTGACGTTAGTGATTAGTAGTGCCTAGTACTGCCAACTGCCTAGTGACTGCGAGGCTCTGTAAGATATTTACAACTTTCATTTCAACAGTTCAAAATCCTCAACAAATACCTATTTAACCTACCTACCTATCGTAATTATTTTTATCCTCAATTTTTTTGCCCTAGGCCTACTTCTTGATTGTTATATTACTTACAAATATTTTTTACACCTCTGCACCCATAAACAACTTTTTTTTCTACCAAACGTCATCCAACAGACCTAACCTATAACGTCGTTTTTTTTTTATCCGTAGCACGTGCACAGGTGTTCGAAATGTCGGTGACTTGACCACTGATGCGCCATTTGAAAACTGTTAACAGAAACCAAAAAAAAACTCCATTATTGGCTTGTAAGCAGATGCTGCACCAGATATTTCATTATTAAATAGTATGTCACCGCGTGCCCACTGATTATTATATTATTCTATACAATCGGGTCTGTCAGAGAGAATATTTACGTCAGAAATGTATAAAAAATGGTTAGAAACTGCAGCATGTCTTATGATGGCTTATTAATAACTTTGTTAATTTTATTGGTATATGAATCTCGTGTTCGGAATAAAGCATTATTATTTTTAAAGCCGTTTGAAAGTTTTTCTAATCATTGCGTCATGTCACTGGATCGATTTTAACATGGAACACTGATTTGTCTACAAGTAAATATTCCGTATTTTTGTATATGGAAATTTGTGTTTAGAAACGCAAATATGATAAGTACGGAAAAATTATAACGTGAAAGTATTATTGTACATTTATATAAAGCTAACGACCCCGCCTGACTTCAGAACTGACTAAAAGTTTGTATGTTAATATAGACACTCGGGAAATAAATTTTTATATCAGGCCAGGAGATTAGACACAAAAGTACAAACCTTCTCTTCATAATATTAATGTTTATAGAAACATTAAGAAGACAAACTAATAACTAAAACTAAATAAAAATGTATTAGTGACAAATGTTTGCTAAAAATAACCGATAAATCCATTATAATTGCATTCGTAAAATAAAAGTAAGGGTTAAAATCCCGTGACATACGTCGAGAAAACATTTTTACATCGCCCGTTATGTTGGTCAACATGGCGACGAATGGAATTGCTTTAGTTTGAAAGAAACACGAACATCTTTTAATGATACTTTTACGTTTTCACGCGGGGTGATGTGTTGTGCCATTTATTTTGACATTTTATTCACATTTATTTATGTATTTACTTCGCAAGAAAGCATGAAATAGTTACTGTGCGCTTATAAATAACAACTTATTGTTAGAAACTAAACTTCCTATGAAATTGCTGGGAACTATACTTGATTGGTATCGATCTGTATTTCTTGGAAACTACACAAGTTTATGCAATACTAGCTACTTCCATATTAAATGAAAGGAAAGCAGTAAATAATTAACCCTTCAAAAAGGATTTAATGGCGATAATTCCACCCCTTCAACGCTCGATTTCTCCCAATTTACAAAACAAGCCCTCAAATCGCCATAAACGCGATAGTTACATACCAAACTTTTTTTTCAACATCTGTCGTAGCCCCGTGTCCATTCTGCCAATGCGTTTTTTTTTACCGCGCTCCTTTTGCAGTTTCGATCGGATTTGTCTCCAGGGGGTCGGGATTGTGCGACTAACGATTGCTTACGAGTACTGTTGAGGTTATTGCACGTTTTCGCTCTTTGATTGTCCGAATGTGACGGATTTGCGATTTTAACGCTATTGAGGAAATGGCATTTGAGCAAAGAGGATTACGTAGAAAGGACCCACCGACAATAGTCGGTGTGGATTACAAACTTGTGAACAAATATTAATAAAAACGTTTTGGTTAGTTTGGACATTATTCAAGGATTTTTTGTCTAATAGGCCATCTGTCTGTCAAAATTAATCAGTCATTCAGCAAGACTGATTTACTACAGACTTAACGGTCTTAATACTCTTCTAAAAGTGGTAATAGGTAGGATATAATGTTGTACAGTATATCATAGTTCCAATCGGAAGATACATCCACAAAACTACAAATTAGTTTGTCAATAAAATCATTATATCAGTTTGTGTATATGTATACATTTCAATATGTGAGAGAAAAATAATTGTAAACTAAACAAGCCTCCAGAGAGTACGACTACATATATATTTATATTTGAATATAAATCATCTGCCTACATTCTTGCATGTATCCGATTTAATTAAGCTGTTTGTGACACGTGAGACTGAATGGGAGTGCGCCTTTGCATTGTAAACGACTAGTGTCGCATTGTTGGAAAGCAGTGGGAGGTTGGCCCGGTTTCCGAACGCACCTGTCGATGTCACAGAGCCATTTCCAAATTCAAATTTAAAAATGGAACGTTAAAGTTGAATTTGGAGCAGTGCAAGAGTTTGTTGCGTGGGTCTTTTATAAGAAAGAAGGGAATATATTAAGCTTACGCTACAAAATGTACCGTGATATAGTTGTTGTACTATATTAAATGTCTTTACGTTGGCTTTCATATCACCCTTGTTTTACAATATTTCTCGATAGATATTTTTAACAAGAGATGTGTAGGTGAAATACTGCAATAATAAATTTCAGTGATACAGCTCTCGCGATACAGACATAGTACTCGCGATACAGACATAGAGTAGACACTAGACATAGCACCAGCGAGTATGTCTACTCGCTGGAGCTGTATCACATTTTTTTTCAGTAAATACCAATCGAAAGCGACGCTCGATAAATAAATAACAATTACTAATTAAGTATTTACTAAGTTACGGAATGAAAAATGTAATTTTCTAAGATTTAACTCTTTTATAATTGATGCTTCCATTTGTTGTAATGACGTCACATGCCGTAGCGTATACTAAGCATGTATTACTGGACTCAGACGTCTCAATATGCAGCGCCGACGTGTTATCCTTATTGTAGAAGTGTAACAATGGCGATAATTGATCGAGTCGCCTCATGCAGATGGCGGCGACACCCTTTATTTGTTACATATAAGACAATTTTATTATCTCAACGTGTAACGACTGACTCTAACAAGATGGCAGTCAATCTTTTGACGTTTCGTTTGTGTTACGAGGTTTTCTCCAAAGAGTATGTTTTCTCAGAAGATGATGTTGTAATTATAAACTATGTATATATTTGTTGCCCACTTTGTTGAACCAATAATACCAACCTTTTTTAAATTTACAGTTTTATTCTATTGGCGAGTTTGGAATAAAAGTGAGATTAAATTTTTACGATTCGCGCGCACAACAACAAAGATAACTAGAAAAAATAAAGCAAGTAGGTATTAGAAAGACGAGGAGGTATATCGAAGTCTAATAGTGTCCTATAACGATTTTTCGCAATATTTTATTGAAGTTAAATAGCTCCGTAGGAATGTTTCGCAGTAATGCATCGAAGTCAATTAATATCGCAGTGAAGATCTATCGCAATAACCAACGGCGTCGAAGTGTCGTGGCTTCGCAGAGACGGTCTTTCGCAGCAACGAGTATTACAATTTTTGTATTTATCGATATTTTGTTCGTCCAATTTCCGTGTTCTGCTCCATAAATAGCGCTCATATTAAGTATATACCAGGGAAGTAGCAACTCCAGAGACATTCCACCACAGATAATAACCTAATGTCAGTCAAGATATCAATCAATCTATGGTGATTGATGCAAAAAACAATCCTAGTTTATTTCCACAACATCCTGAGTGGTATGTTACAACATTTGACACAATTAACAATTGGAGTTACACACAAAAGTTTAAGTAACGGTAGCGTCCCAGCCTACTGACAGCTACAGCATTTGATGGATGGTTTTGGGTACCAACGGTTGCTATAGTATCTTCTTGGGCTGGAGTTCTTGCCTTACCATATTTGAAATGCATTTATGAGATGGTTTTTGGCGTTAACATTAAGGTTTTGTGGGAAATTAATATTTTGATGTTTAGGCAGGAAATTATTATACCAATAGGTACATACTTACGTAAAGCAGTGTAGGATCCATGGGTTATTTAAGGTATATAGGTATGACACAAAAATAAAATTAAAACAAAATTATTTTTATATTAGATTTGATTGTCTTCGGGGATTTTTTTGTGAAATTTATCGATGACTAGTACCAAAGTAAAATACGTACTGGTTTTCACAGTAAAACGGAAAAGAACGGAAGGTTTTTATAATAAAGAGAAAAAAAAACTCACTATAGCAATAAAAACAATTGTATCTGTGTACTATTGACACAACAAGCGGGACGAACGTCGTTACAAAAATATACAAATCTGAAAACAAAAACACAATCCGAACGGACAATGGCACTCATCATTACGAAAACATTAACGCACGTCAGCCTGCGGGGCGCCAATTATTTTTACTTGCAACCCCATCACGCGGTGATTATTCGCACTGGCAACACTTACACTCGTTCATCATCGGTCAGTCGCGTGCGGGCTGGGGCGGCACGCGACTCCATGGGAGCTGAGCTTTTTAAAAACACTACATGTTTTATATTGAATTTCTTCTTATTTATTTATTTTTGCTTTACGTGTCCTACAAAAACATCAGCTGAATCCAATTTAATGTGCATGATAGATAAACTAACCCCCTTAATCTTGACCCCGTAAAATCTTGCCAAGCAATAGAACAATTGAGTTGAGGATGAACATCACTACCTCTACATTAAAAAAAAACATATGAATCGTATTAATTCCATAGTTAATTTTTTTAGACTTTTCAGGTGAATAAATCCGTTTCCAAATCTATCAGCCAGCAATTTCTCTATGATCTCAACGTTTAATTTTAAATCTTAGCGACAGAGAAAGCAGACACCAATAAGTTGAATATCGATAAATTGTTTTGTATTTACTTATTTATTTCTGATCTATTTATTCTATGTAGGTTCTGAAATTGCAAAGTCCTACTTAGATCTTGATAATATCGTTTGGTTTTCTATTAGGTATCTCATTTCTATGAAGATATCTGAAGTTATAAAATTTGTGAGATATGTAATTGTTAAAGTCAGGTTAATTTAGTCATAACTTTCAATCATAGAGTAGGTAAAGGTTACAAACACATACCTACTAACAATGCTCCGAAAGTATTTAGCCTAAAACTATTTGAGACTTGTAAAAACTATTTTCCCGTAACTCAATTCTCACACTTTCACTTGTCTGATTTCGCAAAAGCTCTCTGTAACAGTAATTCTTGCATCTTAAGTGCTCTACAAAGACTAATCACTTAAAAAATCTCGACATAGGAAGAAATTCTTACACCTCCCCAAGCAACGAACATAAGTTAGCGCAATGAAATACAATTCCCACTGCATAAAGATCTCAAAACGAATTCTCATACTTATTAGCAGCCTACTCAAAAATCAGTGAACTTACAAAAACTTAAGCAATTAATTCGCGACGGATCACCGAAGCGCGCGAACTCGCACAATGGCGGCCATGTTTAACAAATAACCTTAATCTGGAATTCGCGCCATTGTCACACCCTGTTTACGGCGTCCAGCCGATTAAGCACCCAATATTCTCGCCCATTGTGTATTCGCCAGATTCGCCACTCAATCATAATGAAATTGTGGGAATAAAATCGTTTTCTACACTTTTCTAATTGTGAGAACGTATTTTTTACTTATACTTAATTGGTTTTCGACAGATGGTAATGAATACAATTTTCGAATGTTAATTGATATTACGTTAAACTATTGTTCTGGATAACTATTGCAATTATTTGTGAGTAAAGTTTCGCCGTATATAATAACGGCAGCCGCTATTATCGTAAATTGTTAGTCTATTTTTTTATTCACAAATTGAAACATATTTGAAGCAATCAAAAGTTTTGACATACCTTCGGATTAATCTCATATCTCATATTGAACACAAATTTCTAAATAGGTAGGTAATATTCCTTAGTCCCTTGTTTATTTTTTAATTGTATACCTAATAAGTAATAACTAAACTCTTTTTAACTTTTATGAAAAGAAAAGGTATCATGTTGTTTTAATTGAAACATAAAGTAACCACCCTTTCAAATTCGTACCATTTGCTTTGAAGCGAAGAGCATGCCGAAATTTTAACATCAGGATCCCTAAACAAACCATCAATTGTTCCGAAAATCACTAATCTCTGCATAATACAAAAATAAGTTACAACAAAATATAAAAACATTGCGTTCGAATTAACTTTGTGTCTGTGTTTGCACAACGGTATCGGTTACTGAACGCGGCGCCGCCCGAGGGCAGTGCTGCCAACCTCTCGCTGAAAACAATTAAAAACTATGAAAGAAAAATGGCGGGGCCAGGGTTGCCCGCGGCGAGGTTGTGGGAATGCACCCATTGTTTCTGATCTTATTGATGTTCACACGCGGGGCTCTGACAGCCGGTGTCGATCGGAAACAAAGCGATGTTGATTCGCGACCCAATCGGCCTGCACATATGGCGGTTTTGTTCCATTTGTGATAGCTGAATCACTGAGCTGAGAGTTTTCCACCTCTGGGAGTTTACCTCGCTAATCGTCCGTGGCGTGGAATAATAAAACAAAGGCGTGTATGGCTCACAATTTAACGGCTGAACTGAAATCATCTGTCCAGTTTACCAAATGCTTTCCAAGATAGATTCCTAGCAAGATACCTACTGCAATAATGACCGTTGCGTATGGTATTGCTACCATAGCAGTTAAGAGATGTTATTGGACTTTTGTTATTTAGTATTTGTATGACATGTTTATAATCATAACCATCTAATTGAATGATAGGAGGTTATCGAAATGTGCTTTCACTATAATATCAATATCTTCATCATCATATCAACCGTTAGATGTCTACTGCTGGACATATGTCTCCCCCAATGATCGCCACGTCGCGTCGACCGGACCCCCAGCCAGCGGATTTAAGGGACCTCTATCTTTGGAATTTACGCTGACGCTGGTTTTCATCTGGAGCCATTACATGTCAGGATAATCACTCCCCCAACGAGCTCTCAACGAGGTATCCTTACTCACTCGCAGAAATAAAACTATTGTTGATTCACTGCGGTCTTCTGTAAAGCAAAAAGGTACCTTCTTCCCCAGTCGGGCAGCTCAATTTGAGCGAAGAATAACATATTTAATAATATATTTCTGATTTCTTATTCTGATAAAAACTGAAATCTAGTCTCGACATCTAGATACCTCAACAAGGTAGGCAATACCTGATATCGAAAAGTCAATAAATTTAAATCCAGGCATTCAAAATCTTCCAACCCCGACACACTCGTGAAAAGACACCCTCTCAGTTAGAACCACTTTGCACATTATCACCTCAAATCAACGACCCTCGAACTATGAGCTTGATTTGCATACAGTTGTGGTGCGTCACCCTGATCGCGCGTATCGCACGTATGTCTCGCCCGCGTCAGCTGAGTGGGAGCGCGCGTGCCGAATCGCGCGCGCGCCGCACTTCAAAACTCCTCATACTTCAAAAATAAACGTTCTCTAAGAGGTAAATTGACGCACGTGTTTAAAACGCCATTGTTTAATAGATATCCGCAAAAAAATGTGTGGAAGAATCCTTCAATAGCTCTTTGAACTGTCAACTTTGACTTCCCTGTTTTCATTTCATTTTATCTGCCAATATCTTTGGCCAACCTCACATAACAGACCAAAGTCTGTTTGTTTGTTTTGAAACTCACAGATCCAATTACACATTATAGGATCATAGCTTTTTCTAAAATCTTTGTTTAAAATTATTTACCTATCACTAGCTGCCTCCGTCGCCTTTCCCGCGTCGTATATAGATAAAAAGTAGCCTAAGTGTTAATCCAGGTAATAAACTATATGTATGCTAAATTCCATTCAAATCTGTTAAGTGGTTTTTGCGTGAAAGAGTAACAAACATCCATCCATCCATCCATACTTACAAACTTTCGCGTTTATAATATTAATAATATAGTAGAATAGGATAAACGTAGGTACCTGTAGGTTTATTAGCTCTGATAATGTTAACAATACCTACATAACACAGTTGATGTTGCCATTTCAGTTGTCATGACCCCACAATGTTTTCTTTATTTTTAACCGACTTCAAAAAAGAGGAGGCTTTAATTCGACTGTATTTTTTTTATGTTAGTTCAAAATTTCTTCGTCCTCATCCTCATCAATAGAAAATAACCCATTTTCCAATTAGGTAGCCTACTACTGGCTACGGGTTGGTAAACATCTCACGCCTTCAAAATAATCCCTCAGGCATGCAGTTTTCAATCTCGATGTGTACCTTCCCTACACCGTTTGAGCATGTAATAAATACGCACATTACTTCGAAAAACCAGTGGTGCCTTAGGATCGACCATATTGCCACAAATATTTACTACAAGATATGAATACGGAATCGGCTGATATAACAAAATCTTGATGTTACGTTACATCACATACACATGTATTCCCGGAGGATTGACCAAAGGTCTACTGATGTATCACTATCCGTATAACGTTTAGTTTAAACAAAATATTTATCATAAATCTGTTACACTCAGCGCCATCTAGTAACGAGTAGCAGTACTATAATCAAAAGAACGAATTCTTTAAATTAGAATGTAGCACCATTTTATCCAGAAATAGTTAGAGGAGTAGTATGTAATCAGTAAATCATTCGTATTTTAACACTATCTCTGTCACCACATCACGATCACCATCAGAACGCCATCTATTAAGACAATTTGTGATTACTGTGACCGTCGAACATATCCATAAGAACCTATAAATCCTTCTTGCTTTTCGCAATATTATCTTGAAAATGTCACCCGCGAGTCTGCAAACAAGCAACACGATCTCCCGTAATCTGTGAAAGTAAGTAAATTGCTACTTATATTACAAATTGATCTGGCACCAGAAACGAATTGTTTCAAATAAGAGCTCTATGTATAGTGGTGTTTCCTGCGGTCAAGTTACGTATTACGACCGACAGAGGGCCAGCAAATATTTGATGTCTCGTAATTGTCATACGAGAAGAAAATATCCTTTTACAGCGTCCCTCGTGTGTTTAAGTTTACTAGCAATGAAAAAAGATATCTGCTACAGTGTTTTTATATTGGGGCATATATTATTGATGGCGCCCGCCGTCGACTTGGGGCAAGATGATAAGTTTTTATTTAGGTACCTAATTAAAAATTTAAAATGTGTTTACTATAGACATTAAATTACTAGTAGCTTCAGAAAGCCAGACAGTGTTGTTGGCAATAGGTTCTACACCAAGTACCGTAGCAAAAAATTATGTTTTTTACGTACTTCGAAAGCAGGGCAAATTTATTATTAGAAATTAAGACATTAGAAATTCCGAAAGTAGTAGAGAGTACCCAAAAGATAGTGAATCTAAATAGGTTTTTGATGAAGGTTAGATTTTTTGCCCAGCTTGAGTGAATTCAAACTCTTTAAGACACCTCTCAGCCATACTGATTAAAAAAAACTAAAACATTTAACAACTGTCATCGGAACTTATCTCAGTACCAAAAAATACATTTAATCTAAAATGAATGTTCACAAGTTATGGGAGTACAAGGAGTATATAAATGTAAACGGTATGATGATGACCAGTGAACTCATATCTTTACTACAAAATTCTTTGACACTGTTACAAGATGAGAACCATTTCACCCACATACAATATTGGGGGAAAATATACGCAGTTGACTTCGACTACCACATCGCTGTTGGCATAAACGCTGATGCGATATCCGATCGTAAATATTTCTATACCACAGACTTCAAATTTTGGGGCTTATTGCCTAGACCAAAGAAAAAGTACAAACTGTTGTCTCTTTTAACAACTTTTCCATTTAGAGGTGAACCGGCTCTAAAAGTAAAGGTCTTGGATGAGGCTTTTGAAGAGCATCATCCTGATAGATGTCAGGTTATGAAAGAGGAGAGTCGCCTGTCTGCTACGATCAGCAATATTTGCGATGAAGCAGAAGTGTGTGCCCGGGGACAGCTGATCAAGCAGCCATCTGGTACTGTGGTTATCAACCCTAATTACTACGGGTTGACAGCTTCCGAGGCAAAGCTTATGAATTCTTACCTTCACATCAGACCAGCTCAACATCGCTGGAATACGAATCTTCTTACAAGGCCAGACTACAATTACAGCATGGACTTTCTAGATTCCGTTGATCGAGACATTCCAAGTGGATGTTGGAACCTCTCCATCGAGCAGGGTGGGTCTCTCGTGTATTTAAAGAGTCTATATTGGCCTGGCATGATGTTTTTCCATAAAGTAAGAACACCTGATGCTGGTTTCCTGTATGTGGGTAATGGCCGCAAAAATTTAGATGTGCCTTTTCTGCTTTAATTAACGGTTGTATTTTAGTTTTATTCAGCTTAATTTTAATAAAAATATATTATTGTTGCATTGCTCATTCACTTTATTGACTCAATAGGTACTAAAATGCCCCATCGGTGAAGTGTCCTGTCTCAGTCATCGGTCAAGTGTTCAGTCTGTCGGCGTAGTGTCTGTCGGTATTTAATCGTACATTGATTTTTACTCGTACGTAATTGAAAATCAGTATGGTTTTCACATCATGTTGCAAAGTCTAAGATCTACGATATGGCATTCCATAATTATATTTCTAGTCTACCACTGCACTTGTCAAATAATAACTTCAAGTAAATGAGATAATTGCCCATGTAATATAAATTGACGATAGGAGGAACAATAGTGGTCCAAAACTCCATACATTTACATTGTTGTCACCATAGATTAGAATACCTTTAGTTGTCACTGCGTAAAATGAAACCAATCCTATCCAGTATCCATAATTCGAGCAAAATGGCAACACTGGAATACGTCACTCTGCCGATTTCCGTTCAATTCACCTGTCGAAAAATATCTCTTGGCGCCTATTTAACCGGCGTTTGTGCTTTTTTCCGTAATATTCTTTGGATATTTTAAATTCCTCACAATTAACCTCTCGAAGTGCTAAGATGACTACTGAGGGTGCCAATATCACCACCGAAGACGCAGAAATGGAATGTGATGGGGACAAAGTTGTTACTATGTTGGACGTTTTGCAAGAGCAACAGGATTTTGAAGAAGATGCTAATGCTGTTCTAGGTGCTTCTGACGACAAAAACTGCACTTATCCTAAGGTAGGCAAGGGTTTTTTTAGTGACAAAACTTGTATAATTATCAAACATGGCGTAACAAGATTGACGTTGCAACAGAATTCAGTCGTTCACGTACGTTTTTCGGCCTATATTTCTTGGTGATACTTAATACAAGCTCCTTGGCTATAATCGTCCTACTGCCAAACCAATACCGAAACCTTAACATAAGGATCTGAAATTAAATGGCTGCGCATTATCGACAATATGCTCCAATTCTTAGTACAAAGAGACTCGGGAGTGATTTACTTAAAGTTACTAGAAGCATGTATTATGCATGGAATATGTGAAGAAATATATTTTGTTATCTTCTATCATTTATTATCATTGGAAAACATAGAATTGGGCCAAGATTGCGATGTATAAGAATCTAGTATGTCTTTCGAAAGTGTGGCGTCATAAGTTTCTTGTGAATTTAAACCTCATGTAACATTATAGAAGTATGTTATAACTTTTCAACTCAACAAATTATAGGTATATTATGATACCTATTTTACCTTTATGTAGTTATATCCTTAAAATATATCTACTGAGTGAAATAATAGCCAATTTTGTGTAGTAGTCACCCAAATTATGTACATAAATTGTATGAAGGTAACATCTAAAGGCAAAATCATATTTTATGGGACATATAACTCATGCTCATTGGTAGTTTGTTGTTGTTGTATAGTGCAATGATGGTATTGCCAAATATTATAAAATTAATAGGCATATGTGAAGTTCAAGGTCTTTAATACATGCACTCATGTTACATAGGTATTTTTATTGTTAAAAACATTAATTAATTGGATATTCAGTTAAAAGAAGGATTTCTATCTTCAAGAAGTTATAGTGTGTTTTAGAACCAAGTTTGAAATGATAACTATTAACAATTAATCAAGATATTGTTATCAGATTGGAATAGGCCAACCCTTTCATTGCTCTTCATAGCAGTAACTAGGTCTAAGTTCACAGTAGATATGTATTGGTTTCTTTCTTTATATCTCACCAAGATCATGTATTCTCTTTTACAGGGTTACATCAAAAGACAAGCACTTTATGCCTGTCTCACTTGCTGCAGTGAAGCCAAAACAGACCCCACCAAGAGAGCTGGTGTATGCCTCGCATGCAGCTTAAACTGTCATGAAAACCATGAACTTATTGAATTATACACTAAAAGAAACTTCAGATGTGATTGTGGTAACCCAAAGTTTAATTCCCACCCATGCACATTCACACAGGACAAAGCTGACCTCAACAGTGACAATATTTACAACCAGAACTTCAGCGGACTCTACTGCACCTGTCAACGTCCATATCCAGACCCCGAGTCCACCATTGAAGATGACATGATCCAGTGCATAATTTGTGAGGACTGGCTCCATGCCTCTCACCTAGAATCTGTTGTTCCAGCTAATGATCAATATGCAGAAATGGTCTGCAAGGCATGCATGGAGAATAATGAATTCTTACATGATTACACTTTATTTGCTGTCAATGTTGAGACTGAAGATGTAGATGTCATTACTATGAATGGTAATGCTAAATCATCTGATGATAGCTTAAACAATGGCAATTTAATCAATGGTTTGGAAGAAAATAAAACAGTCTGTGATAAACCTAATGTAACAGTTAATGGGGATGTTGAAATGAATGATAACAATGAAAAAGGTGAGAAATTAGTAGGAGATGGCCCAGAAAGTGACAAACATAATATAAATTCTTCAGAGCCTAGTATAGAAACAAACCAGAATGATTCAAGTAATGTTGACTCAACTGAATCAAAGTTGGATAGTGTACATGACAGCAAAACTGATTTAGAGACTGATAATTCAAAAACAGAAGATGAAAAAACTGTGAACACTGAAACAAATGCAGCATCTACAAATGATGACAGCTTAGATACTCCTGAAGACTCAAATAAAAACGAAAGAGATACTTCTACTGAAATCACAGATGCAACGGATCAAACAGTTCTCACCACAGATGAAAAAACAGAAAACAAGATAGAAAGCACTGAAACTGAATCAGAGAAAACACAAGAAAATTTAAAAGTAAATGATGAGATCGAAAAAGATGTGCGACAGCTTTCTAAAGACCTTAGTGTGTTAACGGCCGATAACCCAACATCTGAATTAAATAAAGACTTGGCTACAGATGATAAGCCAATAGAAAGTGCAGAGCAATCTGAAGACAGTAAAAATAAAGACATTCAAATTAATAATGAAGAGAGTTTGCAAGAAAAAATATTGCTTGAGGGCGAAACTAACTCCAGTGAGGTTGAGGTGCCTGACACATCACAACCTAAAAATGAAGAGAACGAAAATTCGGTCGACAAATCGGACTCAGTGATGGATGCCATTGATGAATTATTACAAGCAGGGACTGACACAAAAGACGACATTTCAGAAGATAAGAAAGAATTAACTATTGAAGAGAAAAAAACTATAAATAATGTTGCAGAAACAGATGTTGAAATGAGTTCTAATGAA
Organism: Craniophora ligustri; assembly: GCA_905163465.1. Classification (NCBI taxonomy): domain Eukaryota; kingdom Metazoa; phylum Arthropoda; class Insecta; order Lepidoptera; family Noctuidae; genus Craniophora; species Craniophora ligustri. The sequence continues at coordinate 15,314,921 of LR990962.1, read as the reverse complement.
AATAAAAATGATAATGAAGAATCCCAACAGTCCGATGACTCAGCTGTAGTCAATGATAAAACTAGCAAAGAAACAAAAGATATTGATATGACAGATGCAGATACTGCAGGGAAAAAACCAATTGAAAATGCAAATAAAGCTGATGATGATTTACCAATGGATTCTGGTAGTAAAGATGACAAGGATACAGAAATAAGTATGAATACAACTGAATGTTCTGAATCTCTAAAAGATGAAGATGATAAAAATAAAGTCACTGAGATAGAAAGTAAAAAAAAACATGATAATTTAAACACAACCGATAATGAAGTTAGTAAAACAGCTGAAGAAGATATTACATCTGAAAAGGAGAGTGAAAGCAAAGTTGAACCCTCTTCAAATGATAATACTGTAGCTGATGTCACAGATAACTCAAAAGAACATAAACGGAAACTTAGCACTGACTTAACAGAAGATATTTCTTCAAAGAAAGCAAAATTAGAATGTGTGAGACCCAAAGGAGTAAAAAAAGTTCACAGGGGAGCTACATTCTGGGCTTCTAATTTCCGCCAAAAACTGTGTACATGTGCCGAATGTCTCACAATGTACAAGGATCTCAAAGTCCTGTTCCTAACTGACTTGGAAGATACTGTATTCGCTTATGAGAGCTTGGGCAAAGAGAATGTGGCTGGTGGAGCTTCGCAATACGAAAAAGGTCTACAAGCACTGTCCTCTTTAGACCGGATACAACAAATAAATGCTCTGACTGAATATAATAAAATGAGGGACAAACTACTTGATTTCCTCAAGAGTTTCAAAGATAGGAAAGAGATCGTCAAAGAGGAAGATATAAAGGCATTTTTCGCTGGCATGAAACCCCGGCGAGAGCCAGACGGCGTTTATTTCTGCAGATAAAAGTAGAATGTTAAGAATTATTTTTTATGATTTCTATTAATTTGTGATTTTATGACCGCATTCCCTCTTTAGTACTATAATGCGATATAAAGGGCTATTGAATTCTCAATATATTCGATTTTGTGATAATTTGATTTTTTATTTCATGATGTATATTTTCATAACTTAGTCCAAGAAACGTAATATTTTGCTATCTCTAAGCATCAACTGAAGAGAAGTATTCCTGTTGATTCTCATCCCTAGAGAATGGTCCATGATAAATACTAATTTGTCAAGTCTGTAGTCAGTATAATATATAAAGTTTATACAACTGTAACCAAATAATGTGGTAATTCCTATTTATTACAATTAATTTTAAAAAAAATGCAAAAGCTGTATGCCGTGATCCCAGCAAGTCGAAACGTATAGTATCTGTCTACCCCAGAAGAAAATAGACGTGTTTGTATGTAAGTGTAAATAATAAGTACATTATATAACATGTTTAAGAATCACAAACTGTTAGCAGTTTTTGGTAATAAATACAAACATATATTTGCATTTGATAGGTGTTTATTTTTAATCAACTTTACACAAGGTGACTTAATCCAATTATACGGGAGTAGTTTTGTTTACATAAAACATAGCAATAAAAATATGTAAACTAATAAAAATGTTAAAAAAACATAAACAAATTTATTTTCCCTTCAGTGTTTCCGAATTTTAATAACAAAAAACAAACCTTATTTGATGTTTATTGAAGAAATATGGTGAACTGAATTGATAATTAAAACTAAAAAAAAGTAGGTATCAATACAATTTTTCTATGTCATTAAATTGGCTGACACACTGGTCTTGAGAATCATAGCTATACTCGTATCTGCAACAGAGACAACCATATATTTTGACCAACAAGGCCTGTATAAATAAAACTCGTTCATACGTAAGATAATAATTAACTTTATTATCGTAAGAGGTTATTAGAGGCGTTATCACGATCACGCGTACAGTATGTCATAGTGTCCAGGGCGGTACAGCAGGTGCACCAACGGCTTCGAACCCTCGGGGAAGTCGTGTGCTATCACCTGTAACATAAATTTATACATTAGATGTATGTAGTCAGTGGTTCGATCACAACTAAATTATGAAGGTGTGTATAGGTGCCGTCACGAGTTTAGAGCGCTCGACGAAAGTAGTGGGGAGACTTGCGCATGTCGTACACTCGTGCTCACATATATTACGAAGTGTTTTCAGAAAAGTTAAATTATCTTGAGTTGTCACTTGTAATGGAAAAGAAAAATAAGATTTATATAGGTATTTTAAAAGATAAAAATAAAATAATTTATATTTTTTGTAGATACGTATAGATTCAATATTACATAATCAATAATAAAATTAATGTAATGTGTATTTTAATTATTGGTGTACAATAAAGTATATTCTATCTATCTATCTACATATAATCAAATAATCAATTATATTAAAAAAAAAAAAAATCTAATCGTTTGGCAATAATCCTATTCCTTTCATCAAATCGTCGTTAATTAAGGAAGTCGAAGATTATAGATAGATGCGACTGGAACTATTTATTGAAAGTTAAAAGGTCAAGACGATGAAAAAATACGAAAGCAATATGTGCGTGAATGTATTTTGGGCGATACACCAATACGGCGCCGGCACTGGCCGCTTCACCCTCCGCACACCGCCCACCCCGCCAAACGGACCCAAAAACTGATTTCTGCGCATTCAAGGCCAGCGCTCTAAACTCGTGACGGCACCTATACCTTATCCATTTTGTTGAGAGAAAAAGCCATGTGTCAGTTAAATATGTGATTTTAAGTTATTCGCAGTATTACTTAAACAGACTAAATAAATACAATACAGAATGTATTTATTTAAATTCGATAATCCTGTACTGGTGAATTGAAAAGGGGAGTATCTTCGAGCTATACAGAACTTCTTTTTGTGAAGTTACTAAAAAATAAATAAATTTGACGATCTCTACCTGACCGCCTCGACTGCCTTCGCCACGGTCCATGTATTTCACTCTGACACCGACCTTGAGTGCATTACTCAGTGCTATTATATGAATGTGATCAGACTCCTTGTACATAGGTTCCACTTCCTGAAAATGAAATAGGGTATGAATAAGGTTGGGGTCCTATTTGTATTTTATCTTAATACTAGCTGACCCATGCAACTTAACTTCGTGCTTCATATAAGAGAGAGGGGGTGCAAATATGCCTATATAATATTTTGGCACCAAACCGCCTAGCATGTTTTCATATTTTTGCAGCAGCAAAGGATAGGGAGCGACGTTCGTTTGCAGCCAACATGTTAAATTATTCTCAAAGTTAAACAAAAACTAAAATAGTGTGTGCAAACTGTTATAAAAGTAATATTTTTTACCAAAATCAGTACAGTACATTATTAATGACATTCATACAATAAGAATATTTAGACCTAACATAAATTTGTATTTAACATACCTGTCTACAGAACTCTGTAACAGTGCGGGGTCCTTCTATAAAGTTCTGATAAAAATCGTTCTCCGTCTGCAGTTGCCCAGAGGTAACAAGACGCAGGTACACAACAAAATAATCCGAGTAGCCCTGTTTGTTGAACTTGTCATGCAGCTCGGCTCTGACTGTTTCTAGTGAGTCGGGTAAGCCTCCTGCTTGCTCCCCCACTCTTTGCACCACTTCCATGAACTGAAAATTACAAATTATGTATGTTTATAACAAATTGACATATTGTTTCTCTGTATCTATACTTATAGCCATAGTACGTATAGTAATCAACACTATATTAGAAATTAAACATGTCTAATAGTGTTAAAACATAATTTTATGACTAAATGTTTATAGCTCTGAGTGTATAATAGCTATTTGAAACTAATAGATTGCTTAAAAATAATATAATAGTGAATTGAAACAATTTTTGGTTGTACTTTTGTTGCAATATTTTGATATTATTATTATTGAGTTTGTAACCCTGTTATTAAAATTTTATTGTAGTATTAAAACCTATTAATAACCAATATTACTACTTAAGATAGAATAACACTTCTAACTACCTATTTTATTATTATCACAGGTGATATCATTGATGTTACATAAATAGTACTCACTGTAAAATTATAATAAAATTTACTAGTGTGTTATTTTATTATTGCTTTATCATGTTAGAATTACAGATTTTCATTCTACCTATGCACTAAATACAATGCTTATGATAAACTTGTTGAAAATATGATATGTAATGTTAGATTATGATATCAAAATATAGGAACGTAACTATGGGAAAACAACAACATAAAGCACCTAACCTATACAGTAATAATAAAACTTACCGTCTCATAAAAGTCTTCCACTGTGAATTGTGAGAAACCTAAGGCAACAAGAATCTCCTTCGAGTTTTTCGCTATTTCATAAAACTTATCGTATTCGCTCTTATCCGTCAGTAGATGTTCTAAATACGCGTACGAAAACGCACGGAAGAAACAGTTGCCGTCCGGCCGTGTTCTCCTAATATGCTTATATTTAGAGGACAAGTCTTTTACTTTTAACAGGTACACTGGATCTTCGTTATATTCTTTTTCTAGTGAAGACAATGGTTCAAGCTCACCAACGAGCGGTATCGTTTCCGATATCTGCAAAACAAACACAATGCAATGTCAAAAGTTTGTAACGTGGTATTTCGTAAAATAGAAGGTTTCTCGCACAAGAAATTGATCATTTTACCACGCTCACCTCTTTCTCTATCTCGCGCTGTTGTTTCATAATTAACTCATCCTGATTTATCGAGTTATCTATTATACTGCCGGTGCAACCGCTACTGCTCGATGCATCGTCCGCCATTTTTATAAATAAAAAGTTAAAAACTAAATTGACAGATCACGACAAATGACAATCGAGAGCAAAAAAAATTAATGCGTTCGAAGACTAGACTTAACTCATTTCGAATGCGTTCACAAAATCACAACTATTCATTTTATTATTGCGTTCTGCACTATGGTATACAATTAATTGTTCAGTTTTGAATATTTATTAGGAAATGACCAATATCCCATACCATTAAAAAGGTAATTTAACTATCGTGTACCGGTGCAGGTGTAACGCAATTAAATCGCCCATCATTCATCCTCTCAACCTGCCCAAACCAACCAAATACATTTCTCGCGATTTTTCTAACCACAACATTTTCTCATCTCATGGATTCCCAAACTTCTTCAACGTGAGTCCTTAAATTTGCGGTGGTTCGTGCTCGTGTACTGTCCCATACCATACCTGAACCATTTTGCCCCACTTTTCGATCTGGGTTGGGATTATGAGGCGGCGTTGATTTTAACTTCAGATCAAAGTCAAAGTAAAATCTTTCCGAATTGAATTAGAGAATCTTCCGAGTAACTCTGGAGTTGTGCAAGGAACTGTTATCTTGGAAAAACCTAATCCTTTCACGAGGAAAAATATCCTATCTGTTGGAAGCAAAATGTTTTAAAGGATGCATTTGTATCGGGGCTATTCATCCTCTCTCCCACCTCGATTAGCGCTCCTGGACCGAAATGCAAGACCCAAACGTCTTTCATTCCTAAAATCCTAAGGTGATGCGACCACTGTGATTGCTAGGGAGGATATTTCTTCATAACTTGTGTTCGGTATTCGGTAAAAGGATGAACAAAAATTTAATTTATTTACAAAGATCCCACTAACAAAATTTAAATAATTTCGTGGGAATTGTAAACGCTGCGCTTTACACACAGAGTAATTTTTTGTTTATATACGGACTGAGACTAAGATATTTATGGCGGTTTGATCTTGATTGATTTCATAAATAAGGAAACTTTGCATGTACCGATATTATTGATTGTTTTGGTTGCGTCTATTTATTTAAATACCCTGAGTGTAACTATTTGAAGCTGGCTGTACACTATTATAGTAATAGTTTATTGTGTGCCAAAATGGTTCATAATTCAGAGTCAAAAGTTATTTGTTTTCATGTCCCCAGCGACATCATTCAGTTTCAATAATGCGTATTTAATACCACAAAGTATAATCTACTCTGTATTTACTTGTTAACTGTTACATCCCCACATGGCAGCTTCCGTTATCGCGCCAAAACCCAAAACTGTTTAGGACTATATCCATACAATAAAACAAATGAAATTTCTCGTCGCTTCTTATTTCCTTATGATCAATTTTAAATACTTTCCAAATTAACCATAATAGCTATTATCAAAATTAAATTGCTTTATTATAATCTTAAAACTAATCAGCAAACATGTCCTCGATTTTCTTTTGTACTTCTTTCTCTGTTTCAGAGTTGAGTTTGTCAGGCAGGTTTTTAACAGATTCCAAATCTGCTGGTTCTCCGTCATTTGTGGGTGCTTCCCCTTTAGCCTAGAAACAAAGACAAATACGATAATAATAATAATAAATCATTATTTTATTTCTCACCACAAAACAGTTACGTGTGATTAATAGTACTAAAATATATGTATGTACTATTTTATTACATATACATAATGATAGCAAAGTAAGCTTTGATTAACATTGAAGACCAGATTGTCCATGTATACATATATTGTGTTTGCTGAGTGTACATACTTAATGTCAATAATCTGTTTATACACTGATATGATATATATCCATACCATACGATACCCACTTTATGGCGACAAGTGTTTCAAGTATTGAAGAATATTTGTATATGTAATAATCACCTTCTGCAGTTGTATTTCGAGCTGCATGATGGCGCGTTCGAGCCGGTAGTTATCGGACACGAGCTGTGCCCACCGCCGCCGCAGCGCTCTTAGCCTCGCCCCACTCGCTGTCTGTGAGCGTTTACGTTCCCAATTCACTGACGCTATTTGTTTCCTGAATAATGAAAATTAATTTACTTACAATATCCAACCATAATTATCTTTTTAAATCCGTACCCACACTATATTATTATATATTATTATTATTATAAATTCGAAAGCATGTCTTTCTGTTACCTTTTCATGCAACATTTTTTCTTTTTCAAGCTGAACCGAATTATATGTAATTTGGTTGGAGATAGAGTACTGGGGAAATACATAGGATAGTTTTGACCTGGAAATCAGGGATTATTTCCACGTAAAGAGTAAGAATGAATCAGGGGGTGGTAAATTTTATGCAGAATCAATAATTTCTTAACGGAAGGTATGAAATAATAAGCAGATTGGATAAAATTACTTACGCTATGTAGACAAACTAGCAGGAAAAAGCTAGTCTGATAAATATAATATATTGTGGATGAACAAATATATAGCTAATATGATATGGCTGCAGGTAAGTCAAGACTTGTGGCTGATAATGATAATTTACCATTTCAAATTGAACTTTATTTCTTATATAAATTACTTTAAAATGTTAGTTTACTTGTGATTATATTATATTTAAATCGTGTGTTGAAGACAAATTTTAATGTAATTAAAAGTTCATACAGACCTTAACTGACTATGTACATTCTGTGACCGTGTCACTAGCGCTTGCAGTGTGTTAAGGTAGGACCTCCATGCTTCTGATCCGTACTGCAGCTGTAGCTCCAAGTTCAGCACTCTGATGGCCTGGTGTGACAGTTGTGCGTGAGAGTTGTCTACAGACTCTGACCAAGCAGTTGGCTCACCAAGCCGTCCTACTGCAGGTGGGGGTAGCTCATATCTGTGGAAAAAACGAATGAAGACTATAAGTTTTCTATCTACAATAAGCTTCTAGAAGTATTTATGAAATAAAAAAACTCTAGTTGTCCAGTTTCAACAAGTTGGTCTTATAACAGATTAATAAATTTGTTTATTCAGTAAATAACAAGTTTTTAGTAAGAAAATCTCTAATATTTATCTTAGATTTTCTTTGTTTAATTAGACCACATCTTGTGATTACACAAAATAATATATCACAATAAGACATAATACAAAACTGTGCCAGTACAGTTCTGTTTAAACCATTAGGGATCTGGGTTTGATAATATTGTGTATATACCCACCGCTTCATCGACAAAGGCTCCATAGGTAGCCGCTGCTGTACTCTCTCCATCTCGCGTTGTAATGCTGGAGTTTCAAATGCTGTGCTAGGTTCAGCACCAGCATTTTCTAGATAGTTTTTAGTCGGTCTGTAACGTCGACATTCTTCTTCTACCATAGCCAAAGCCTACAATTTCACATAATGGGTGAGTTTTGTAAATAAATGGTAATTTGGTTTGGGTAGAATCAGAAAATATAATAAGGTTAGTTTCGAATAAATTGCAAGAATTAGTAGCTATCATTCTGATGGTTATTGAGTACCCTCAACTAGCATTGCTTGCATAAAAAGGAGCCAGATAAAGATATTACTACAAAATTATAATTGAGCAGCACTTTTACGAAGAAATAAGGTTATGTTTGTTACTTACGGCTTCCCGAACTCCTGGATCATCATAACCTTGATCGATGTATGGTAACGCGTCAACCACAACTTCTCCAGACATTTTTATTGAAGTATGAGCGATGTTGTGTTTTTTGGAATTAAAAATAAACTATAATAAACGCTCACTGCTATTGTTGACAAATAATATGCTTTTTAAAACAGTGAACTAAAGTCAGTGACGTTTCTATATGTGAATACGAGGTAATTGAGCCAGCCGTTAATTTCATTGAAATATAAATTAACAAATTTTTAAACTATCGTTTATGAATTTATATTTACAAAAAAAAGATTTACATTATACCCATTATCGTTGCGCAACGGATTTTGCCAAGTGGTTAAACAAAACAGAACAATGAGGGAAGTGGAATCCATTCGATGTTCGCGTCCTATACATAGCTTAAGAATAATAAAAGTTATGATTGCATGATAATAAATGCTTAATCGTGTCTAAACATTGTAATAATTATGGCCATTCATTAATTTGCATCCTAAAAAAATAGAAGACTTGGCAATAAGGACTTGATTACTTTGCTTTATCATAATAAAGTCCTGCGTTGACATTGACATTTATTTTGAAACTTGGCAAGTCGAACTTATTGTTTCTTTATTTTTTTTAAATATATTAATTTAAATCTATAAATTGTGTAAATTAGCTCCATAGTTACGATTTATCCTTACTACTAATTATTTTAGGCAAACAAAACTATATTGAATATTTCGGGTAACAATGACTCTTCCAGAATCTGAGTTAAACCAGGAGCTTTCAAACGTAGATTTGAGTAAGGTAAGTACAATCTTCATCTTCGAAACTTCGAACGATGCTTTACATGTTCAATTAGCTTATTGTGTTTGGCTCTGGCTATCATCAAAATTAAATAAAAATCATTCTTATTAGCAGCCCACTCTCCTTCACATCTAAGTCTCTCTGGATGCAATCACAAACAATTGAACTGTCCGAGCATAATATTATGTAAACTCAGATTATTATTGATGATATACTCGCTAATAAAGCTCCACCATTTGGATATTCTTCTTATGGTGTTAACATTTTGTACTTAATACTTACCTCATTTGGAGTTTTATCTAAATATGTGAAGTCTCAGATTTAAAAATATATTAAATAAAAAATAAAAAAGTTACTCAGTATCAAGCAGTAAGGGTGGTTTTCAATTCACATTTGATTTAATTTAAAATAAACATTATATTCCAGATAGCAGCGTTGCAGCAGAAGAGGACATTAGCATTTGTAAACCATTTTGTGTTAACCAATGTCCAATTCCTGAACAATTTTATGAAGAAATGTGAACAGAAGCTAATTGAATTTGAAGAAAAATTGGAGAAAGTCAATGCATCTATGGTTTTGTTGGAAGCTAGGGTATGTTACATATTCCCGTCTTTTTGCAATTCTACAACTACTAAAACTTACTTATTCATTTTGTTTAAAAATTCTGTTTTATTAATATTTTGCATCCATACTAGGAAGTAGTTCTTCAAGAAGGTAATAAGCTCAAGATTTCATGTTACAGCTTTCATCTATACCAGAATCTAACACAACAGATGTCTCGCCATCAAAACAACCTTCAGAAGTCACTGACATGAAACCCTCGGAAGAAACTCCAGAATCCAATACAGTAGAGGCAAATGCAGCTGAAGTACCCATTGTACCTGTAGACGTTGTAGATAGTAAACCTGTACCACGGCCAGAGTATGATAGGTTTGTCAAAATGGTACATGTTGGTGTACCCTTACAGGCTGTCAAATTAAAAGTATCATTGGAGGGACTGGACCCTAATATTTTAGACGAAATATTGGGAAAGTAATGTAGTAAACATAAACAAAAAACAACAAAAACATGTTATCTGACTGGCAGTTGAGGTCATTGGTGTATCTAGACTATTTATTCGGGGCAGGCTTGGCCCCAGTGTTAGCATTACATTAACTTAGGTAAATGAGGGTGCAGGGGTTAAAAAAAATGCCTACTCAAATTCCCCCTAGATACGCCAATGGTTGTGGTCGAGTGATTGAGAAGGTTGAACTTCCTAAATAGTAATTATTGATGTGAGCAGGGGCAAAGGCATGCTGAATGATGCAGGATATAATATATTTTTGTTATCAAGTTGTCGAGAATAATATGGTTAATAACATTTTCAATTCAAGACACTACTGATGCAGATATTTAAACTGGTTTAATTAAAATATTTGTATTGAGGTTCATCTGTATTTTATTTATAGCTATATTTTGTTACTAGCCTATTATGTATGCCATCCTTAACCCATTTACGGTCTAACTGGATATGTACCTATCAGGAACAGCATTGGCCTCCAACCAACCTACACTTGTCCCTGATTATGAGGCTGCTGTAAGGGTTCTGTATCAGGCCAAGGAATGTGACCAGTTAGGCTGGTTCCGCCGTAATATGGCACAACCTTGCAAAAGCACCGGCAATGTTAATACTCGTAGTCTGGTTAATACCCAGCTTGGCACAAGGCACTGGAAGTGTTGAAGTTCTGCCTTCTCCAGCCCCAACCCAACATTATGTGCGTGTGGTGTGAGGGCCATTTCGTCAAATCTTTTTGAAAATTGCCTAGGATTTAGTGAACATTCCAAAACAATTGTGAAAGTTGGAATCAGAATTTGTGAAAGTCTAATAAGCGAGTTATAGCCTGTAATGTTACTGTTACTGGTGGGCCCTCAATCCTCTATGTGAGGATTGAGGGCCCACCAGTATGGATAAACTATGGACACTACAGAAAATGTGTTTATGGCAAAATCTAAGCTAATGCCAAACAAAATTTGTGAAAACAAGATATTATCGTAAAACACTATCCTACTTTATATATCTTCGTTCAAAATGGGCCCTCAATTCTCACAAACGCAAAAGTTTAAACACAAATAAAATTAAAACCATTAACTTACAGCTGCTGTTTGAAGTCTTATACGCTACTAAATAATTTGTGAAAATTTGTGAAAACAAGAACAGGTCACCACGTCTTGTGGTTTAAAAGTTGTGAGCTTCACAAGAGTTGGGCCCTCAATCCTCCACTTTTTTGGTCTTCTCGTTATTACGCTTATCATATTAAAGATAAAGGAAATCCAAAATAGTCATTAATTGTGAAAAAAATTGTGCAACAAATCCGATACCAGAAAGATATTAAAGGACCTTTTTTTGTGTAAAAAACCATGTTTAATTTTATTGGGTAAATTTTAAAATAGGGTGACCACAAAAAGTCTCCACGGGATAAACAATGAAGATCAGTTTTTGTAAAACTGACCGTTTAATGGCATCTATTGGCTTATAGGTGTATTACTTATAATCATAACTTAATCAGAATAAATTGGGTAAAACTATCGTATAATATATGTTGTAATAGCTCTAGCAAAACACAAGAAACGAACTTTTAAATGATGTGAATGAAAATTAAGGTGAAAACATCATTTAAAAGTTTGTTTCTTTCTTTCTTTCCTAGTTATAGTGCAACAATTATAACTTTTACCAATTAGCATGCCTTCCAAAGCCGAATGTGTTGAACTTAAATATCATCTATTAATAACATTTTTACCATATCCTGAGTGAATAAATATTAATTTCTCACACTTACAAACAAATATTATGGAAAACGTCAAAAACTTAAAACCGTCGCCGTCAATTTGGCAGTTGTGCTCAGAATTAAAGTTTTTCTAACCTTGCAATTTATGAAGTCCTTGTTATCGTATTTATCGTAATCTATCATACTTAATTATTTAATATGCAATGTTGAGCAGTGATGAACATACGCACATCAAATCACCTGAGCGGAAAATATACAAAAAGCTTTTACTTTGTCATTTTAAACAATTACAAACGGTAAGTGAACAAAATAATTAGCATCCATGGCGACAGTGAATCATAAACAGTAACGACGCTATATCGATATTTTGTGCCATATTTAAGTGTACCTACCAGCACACTATCCTGGGTAGCAAATCGTGTTTATTTTACAAAAGCACTATTTGCTTTATTTTTAGTATTTACTCATCCTTATATATCATAAATCTTGCCAATCTTGCCATCCCTAGTAAACAGACATCCCAAATAATCAAAATCGTCACTAATAAAATATATAAAATGAATTAAATCAAATCAAAAGGTTTTTATTTCATATACTTAAACTTTTTCAAGTATTTAAAAAACTTATGACTCTAGTGCACGGTCCCAAGAAGGTGATCTCATGGAGAAGAACCGGCCAGAAACTCCATAGACACTCTTTAAAATAAGGTATTAAAATAGAAAAAAAATCATTTATCATCCTTCATAAACCATTAATTCACCAAATTATCAACCATTATCATGTATCATCCATCTTAAATACATCATAAAAAATACTGAAGGAGCCTTGGCTGTATGGACAAGAATACCTTTGAGTTATCCCAGAAGGGAAAAAAAAGAAAAAAAAGACTGGTGTATGCGAGAGCAATTTAAAAAATGTAATGTCATAAGACGTCAATAGTTAAATTATAAAATTATTGTCACCCTACACACATACACAATAAAAAAATAGTCGATTTCGGTAATTTTCAAGATATTTAATTTTATTGTAATTGTTATTGGTAACAAATAAAAACAATTTGTTGCACAAATTTTTTCACAATTAATGACTATTTTAGATTTCCTTTATCTTTAATATGATAAGCGTAATAACTAGAAGACCAAAAAAAGTGGAGGATTGAGGGCCCAAATTTTGTGAAGCTCACAACTTTTAAACCACAAGACGTGGTGACCTGTTCTTGTTTTCACAAATTTTCACAAATTATTTAGTAGCGTATAAGACTTCAAACAGCAGCTGTAAGTTAATGGTTTTAATTTTATTTGTGTTTAAACTTTTGCGTTTGTGAGAATTGAGGGCCCATTTTGAACGAAGATATATAAAGTAGGATAGTGTTTTACGATAATATCTTGTTTTCACAAATTTTGTTTGGCATTAGTTTAGATTTTGCCATAAACACATTTTCTGTAGTGTCCATAGTTTATCCATACTGGTGGGCCCTCAATCCTCTATGTGAGGATTGAGGGCCCAACATTACAGGCTATAACTCGCTTATTAGACTTTCACAAATTTTGATTCCAACTTTCACAATTGTTTTGGAATGTTCACTAAATCCTAGGCAATTTTCAAAAAGATTTGACGAAGTGGCCCTCACACCACACGCACATCAACATTACAGGCTATAACTCGCTTATTAGACTTTCACAAATTTTGATTCCAACTTTCACAATTGTTTTGGAATGTTCACTAAATCCTAGGCAATTTTCAAAAAGATTTGACGAAGTGGCCCTCACACCACACGCACATCCAAATAAAACTGTCGAACTGATTAGCCCGGCAGTAATTAACACTGCTATCTGTTCCATGGGTCCCAGGTTCTGGTCCTGGTAGGTGTTTGCGTGATGAGCATCAAAATTTGTATCAGTCTGTATATAAATTGAAATGTAGTATATGAACCATTTAGTAACCATAACACATCCCTTGTTACTCAGCTCGGAACTGGATGGCACTGTGACAAATGTCCAGATATATTTAACTATGATTCAGAAATATTTATGTGAAAAGATGTAAGGAGCTCCAAATAAAAGAGTTTAATAGGTAAACTTATTTATTATCCAGCCTAGAACTGAATCATCTGGCCCTTCCTCTTCTTGTCTCCACCGAGCTCGAAGTGCTTGCAGCGCTTGAGCGCCACCTGTGACCTCACCTTGCAGTCTGCACACTCAAGACGGAGCACAATTTTCTTTGTAGTTTTCGCCTGAAAGTGGAAATTAAAATAATTTAGTGTATGAGTTGAGGATACCTAATTAATGTTTTAGATAACTTCCCAAATTAAATAAATACAGTAGAGTGTACTCGATTAAATGAAACGAATTATTTCAATATATAATAATTTATCAGTGAACTCTCATTTACTACCTACTTGAAACAGATCACAGTTTTTTTTTTTCACTAACTATAACTTCTGTAAAACATAGATTTATTATATCACCGATTTATAAATAAAGTATTTGCTTAATTATTTTTACAGGTATATACATTACAAGTACTCTTAATGTTCAAATTCTCTCAAATTAACAGAAAGTAAATCCTACCTGAAGTTTTTTCGAAGCATCTATGATAATAAATAGTGACTACACATTACTTCAGCTAAACACAACACAACATTTACTCCTACGTTATTCACCGAAATTCATAAATCTATAACAATTAATATTATGGTTATGCCGGAGACTGATCAGGCGATAACAACTGTGATAGATAGGTTATGAATTCTTACCTTCTTTTTGAAGATGGGCTTGGACTGACCACCGTAACCTTGCTGTTTGCGGTCATAACGTCTTCTGCCCTGCGCAGCGTGCCTTTCCTTGGACTTTTTGTACTGAGACACCTTGTGGGTTTTGTGGCACTTGCATTTTTTGCAGTATGTCCTGCGCTGTTTAGGTACGTTCACCTGAAATTTTTAAAGTTCCATGTAAAATACAATCGCCACGGACATCTTAGATACATCATTGAACGTGTCTTGTATAATTAGATTCATTTAAGTGAACGTTTTCCATGATTAAATGAGATAGATTTAGATAAAAACACTAACCATTTTGGCGTTCGTTTAGCACGGTATCAACAAACGTCAAAGAAAGAAAGAAGAACCGCAGTTGTCAACTGTGAAAATGACACTTGATAATCACAGACTGAATAGACCAGTGTTACTAGTAATATTAAAATAAAAAATAATGTTTCTATCATCTATCTATTACATCAACCGTTAGACGTCCACTGCTGGACTAGAGATGAGTCATACTAGGTAAATTTGATACTAGGTGCGTCTAGTCCGATTCCGTACAAATACTCGATCTAAATACCTATTCCACCTAGTCCATGAAGTACGCGAACTTTATAGTATGTTTCGGTTAAAGTCTGCTAGTGATACCTGAATACTCGATCTAATTACCTATTCCACCTAGTCCATGAAGTACGCGTACTTTATAGTATGTTTCGGTTAAAGTCTGCTAGTGATACCTGAAAGTACGGTTACGGTACTTTACACAGGCTTAGGACTGTCAACGTGAAATATCTATCTTTATTGTAGATTGTTGGCGTATTTAAGAGATTTCAATAATTTTTTTATACTAATCAGTTTTAGCCTATTTTTAATTTTTGTTTAAGTTTATTTATAATAAATATAATATAAGCTCGCAATCTAACAAGATTCGCGCGGGCTTGGGTGCCATGTCACGACGCACGCCGCCGCGCCGTGTGCAGAACAGTCAGACTAGGTGGATCGAGTATTTTGTAACTTGGGAATAGGTGCTACCTAGTCTCGATAAATACCTAGACCCTGGATCTGTTCTAGTATATACGCTTCATCTCTATGCTGGACATAGGAAAAATAATGTTTAATGTTTATAAATAACTATTTTTTTAAAGAAATTATATATTTTCGTGAATAAAAAAATAAATGACTTACCTATGTATTGTGGCCTGATTTCTTATCATACATCAATACAAATATTCACGTTAAGGAATAATTCCATTGTGCCTACTGTACTGTAATAAAGCTTAAACATAATAATTTAATGGAGCATACCTTAGCAATAAATACTCAAAAGTTTCAGTAACTAATCCACTAAACTGTTATTAAAAAATAAGCAAGTTAAGCAACCTGTGTTCTAAAAAAACAATACCCACAGACAGCACAGTATTCTTTTAGCGGCAAAGTTGACAGATATCGCTGTAAACGATTAATTTCGTTGTACTCAATTTATTACAAAATGAAATTCGCTATCCCAGAAATATCATGGCATAATAGAGATCCTGTTTTAAGTGTAGACTTTCAGCCAAAATCAGAAATAAATGAACCATTACGGCTTGCAACCGGAGGAACTGATTCTCATGTTTTGGTAAGGTATTTCTCAGATGTCTTACTTATTTCTTATGAAACTTATCTCTTATTGTGAGCGCTATTTAAAGTAATATTGTAATATAGTGTAAATTGAACTAGAAATTACCATCTCAACTTTATTCATTGGTTATTCAGCGGTATTTTGCAGTCTTATTTTATATGTAAGTAGGTATAGCGAATTTGCTCCACGCGATTTGGTTTAAATCGAGGGCTACATAAATTATAAATATATTAATATCTTTCAGATTTGGTACATTTCAACGACAGATTCTGGATCAGTGAACCTAGAAGTAGCAGCCGACCTCACTCGCCACCAGAAAGCTGTGAATGTAGTGCGGTGGTCACCCAATGGCCAGTTCTTGGCTTCTGGCGATGACGAGTCCATCATATTTATCTGGAAGAAGACTGATAAAGAACCAGCACCTGCCTTGGAACAGATGGAAGAACAGTACAAAGAATCTTGGGTAATTCATAAGGTAAGAATAATCAGTTGTGTAGCAAGAATTGTAATGTCCTGATACAGTCTTCATTACATCATTACAGATTGACTCATTATAATTTATTATTAATGTCATACATAAAGCATGAAAATGATCAATGTGAAGTAGTTGATTCTAATATCTCGTATTTTACATAACCATCGTAAAATTTAAATTAGGAGTATGCATTTTTTTATGATAACAGATAGAAATTATTCTTATGCTCATTGTCATACATACTTTTGTAAAATTAAGTTAGGTGGGTGTTTTCGAGAGAGAATTCAAGCACTACTCATCTAATGCTCTATATGGAACCACCATGCTGATTTTTCAATTTCATAAACTTTGTTTAGAAATAATCCCTATAAATTAGGGCCAGGGAAATAAAAAATAATGATATAATATTCTTCTATCTTCAGTATATTCATCTATTTGTGTCTGCCATATTTTATACACCTTGGTCTTAAAAAAACACTATATGCAGACTCTTCGCGGACACATGGAGGATGTCTTGGACATAACTTGGAGTGCCAACTCCTTGCACCTTGCATCAGGCTCAGTCGATAATAAGTTGCTGATATGGGACCTGAACCGCGGCAGATATAGCAGCATACTGACAGACCACAAGGGTTTCGTGCAGGGAGTGTCCTGGGACCCTAAAGGCCAGATGATTGCTTCTACTAGTAGCGATAGGTGAGTTATTGTGAAAGTGTAAGTAGGAGTTGTAAATATAGTCTCAAGTCTAATAGCATCAATCCATTTACAGTCTATATTATGAGAAAATAAATATAACATTATTTATTATTTTATTGTCTCACCACTGGGTATGAGTCTTGTCTTATTTGACAGATTCCACCACCCTAATGAAGAGTTTCCACCCTTAAATAAACTGCCAATCTATGCTAGTCAGATAGACTAAGGCAAGAAGAGCACCCTAGTGTGGGTTGGCATACTTACCTCTACTATTTTGATTAAAATATAATGGTATAATTTTCTACTCTCAAAAAAATCTCTCAGGCATACAGGTTTGCTTACAATGTTTGACCATATTATAAAATTAATGCAGTAAAGGCTCTGATATACTGTGTTTCTTCGGTAACTATATATTGTACCCTACCATTTGAAATCCTCTTTGTTTCAGGGTATTTCGCACATTCGATGTGGCCTCAAAGAAGGTGACTTCTCGCAGTAGCAAGGCTATCCTACCATTCCCGTCAGAACATCCTCTTCACGACGTCAAAGTACGACTCTATCATGACGACACTTTGCAGACATACTACAGGTAAATTTAAATGTTGAATGATATTTTGATCCATGATAAGTGATGAGTTTGGAAAGAAATAATGGTCATTTTCAGGAAAATAAATTGATACTCTTAGCTTTAAATTATTATTAACATAATTGAAAAATTTTAAGCTGTAATTAGTCATACATTAAAGACTTCTGATCAAATTGTAATCAATCAAAAAAACATTTTCTGTGGGGTAATTCATAAAATCTTTTTTCTTTCATACCACAAAGGTGGCAATCAATCTTATGGCTTAGCACTGCCTGGCGATAAGCGGTTACCGTAGCCTATGAATGTCTTCAACAATATGTAGTAACACTAATTACCAATATATACCATTCTTTATAAACTTGAAGAAATCTAAACTAACATGCATATCATCAACAGGAGACTTCAGTTTAGTCCTGACGGTATGCTGATAGCAGTGCCAGCCGGGCGGATTGAGCCTGAGCAGGGCAAGGTGGACATCAAACCCATCAATGCTGTCTACATCTACACAAGATACTCTTTGAAAGTGTAAGTGTATATAATTAATATTTAGTTCAAGCCCAAAATATAGCGTACTTTACATCTCCAAATTGGTAAAACATTGTGATCTACACATTCACGCAACATCTTGCAATGTTCCTAATAATCACCTACCTGTTTAACTATAAAGATTTGAAAAAGTTATGATTTAATTCATTTGAGTTATGCTATGAGAGTTGTGCCTATTATTTTAGTATGCGGATTTGATGATATGCGTAATTTAAAGCCGGATTAAATTTAAAATGAGTCGTAAAATCGATGCATACATTGTATAACTTGACACGTGAAATTGAACACTATTTTAGTGATGTAATAATGTTTGTGGGTTGGTGCAGTCCGGTGTGCATCCTGCCGTGCGGCGAGGCGGCGCTGGCGTGCCGCTGGAGCCCGCGCGGGCTGGCGCGGCGGCGCGGCGGGCCGGCGGCCGCCCTCCCGCTGGCGCGGCGGCGGCTGCTGGCGGTGGCCACCAGGCGCTCCGTGCTCGTGTACGACACGCAGCAGAAGACCCCGCTCGCACTCATCAATAATATACATTATACCAGGTAACTTAAATCGTTGCGCCCGCATTCTGTAGCTTCTGCCTACCCCCATCAGAAAAAGGCGTGATAAATATGTACATACATACCAGATAACTTTACCAATCTTTCCCACAATGTTAAAATATCCTTGGATGTTGTTTGTTGCTAAAAAACTAATTTTATCCTGACAAATACGAAATATAATTTATTCAAAGTCAACAAAATTTAATTGACGCTTTGTGTCGCCGATAATAAAAACAAACCCCAAAAACACCCACCCTACATCACTTTCTGGAGATTTTGCTGGGAAGAAATGGTACAACAAACTCTCCAGTAACACATTTCCGTCTATTATTTAAACAAGAAATTTATATTAATTAAATACAATGTAAAGTGGACTGACGACTTGGTAAAGGTCGCTGGAATCCACTGGATGCGGGCCGGCATATGACCGGTCGTCGTGGCGATCCTTGGGGGAGACCTATGTCCAGCAGTGGACGTCAAACGGTTGAAATGATGAAATACAATGTACTAAGAAGCAGCAATGTTTCATGAATATGGATTTTATCCAGACTAACAGACCTGACCTGGTCTCCTGATGGGCTGACGTTGGTGGCATCCAGCACTGATGGCTACTGTTCCGTGATCACCTTCGCTGAGGGTGAGCTGGGCGAAGTGCTACCGGATGAAACTCCTGCAGAACCCAGCACAACAGCACAGGGTAAATATTGTAGAATTATAGCTTCAAAATTTGATGTATACTTTCACTTAGGTAAGTAAAAACGAGTAATACTAAACATATAATGTAGCTGCTTGTATTTTGTGAACCTCAAATTAACGAAAGAATTTGTTCAGACTACGCGATCGACTTTTGAACCATGAATCGCAGACAGGAAAAAAAACTACATCTTCTCATAGTAGTTGGTTGGGTAATTTGTTTTTGTAAACGTGTCTAGGTTACAATCAAAGAACTATATTGTTTTACAAACTATTTTAACATCAATCTTAAATTTGTTAACAGAACCAATGGAGGTTGAAGAACAACCAATGGAAACCCCTAAAGAAGAACCAGTCACCAAACCTAAAGAAATTAAAGAATCCAAATCGGTTGGCAAGATTGACTCCTTCATTACATTCAAAGCACCTGCCAAGTCACCTAAGAAACAGAAAATTGAACCACAACAGAAAACACCCATCAAAATAGATGTGTTAAATGAAGTGGCCATGCCTTCATGGTCTGATAACAGCAACAACGAAATTATAAAGCCTAAAGATACAGAAACTGCAAAAGAATCCGAAATAATGGTCATCGACGACAGCGAAGATATGAAACTGGTTTATGAAGATACCGAAGGCGCTAAATCCACATCGACCTCACCAGATTCACCACAAAACACTACTAAAATAAGCATAAATGAGAAAAAATCTGAACCAAACACACCAAAAAGTAATACTAAGTCAAAGGAACCTGTACTAAAGCTTGGTACTCCTAAAAGTTCTAATGTTAACAAATCTGATACTCAAATTGGCACTCCAAAAAGCACTATAAACTTAAATAATGATAATAATTTCTTCAAACAAGCCAAAGTGACTGATGTTAAAGATCAAGTGGCAGTTAAATCAGCCCCGAGCCCTAAGGCTCCTAGACGAGTCAGCTTTGTCACCTTATCAAGCCCTAAGAATAGTAAGAAGAAATAGTAAACGAATCAAATTATTTTCAGTTCCTGTAATTATAAATATAGCCGTCATAGCTTGGGCTTATTGCTTGTTAAAGGAATGTAGTTGCGTGACAACCTACATAAACTTAAAAAGATACATTAATAAAAATAAAAATGATAATATTAAGTAAAGCATGATAATAGGATTTTATAAGGTAATTTATTTATATTGCTTGATTCTAGTACCATTGTTACACTTATAATACTATATCCGAGACTACATTTTAGAATTTTGAGACAACTTACTATCTGGTATAGTATGTAGGTCGTTGTTACGCCAAAATGTCGTTTGATCACAACATGCATAATAACTCTTACTGTATTAATCACCATCTGAATATTTTTAATACAATATAATTCTAATTTTAAGATAAAATAAAATATACTATGTTTTAGTTTGTAAATAAAAGACGTCTGTAAAAGTAAACATTTATAATAAATATTTACATTTCAATGCGTAGTATCACATTCAAAATAAAAGTGAGTATAATATAACAAAATATATCTGCATCAATCGAAAGTATTGGTACTTACCTACTGATCGGACGATGCGTCGCATGTTTGATCAGAAATCAAATGGAGGCTTTAATTTATTATTTGTTACATTTTCTTGTAGTTCGCTAGAATACTTAAAACAGCAAGAGCTGAACTGCTAGGGCAAAGGATTTTTAAGGATTTATGTGACGTAAGTACGAACCCTTGTCATTACGTTATTGATAATCAATTGTAACAATACAATTATCTTTATTAGGTTATGTATTAACGTGACTGTCGCTTCTAGTAACGAATACGTTTCTTAGGTCCTACTGGGGACAGTCAGCTGCCAGAACAAACACGCATAATGCGATTGAGAGGGGGACGCTTTGCAACAATTAATTCAGTGCTCTTGCTTTTTTTAATAAATAGGAAACGGTTCCTATGTAAAATAAAGGATTATACTATATAAGTAGCACTATCTAATCTGCAACTACAATAAAATGCAACTTTATAACGAGTCAAATCAGACGAAATGGAAGAGAAAAATTTACCTACGTATACACGTTGAACGCAACGTCAATTATTGCTCCGATGTGCGACTGCACTACTATCTATATGTTAAGATAACACCATCTTGATACATAGCCCTAGATCTTATGACGACTGTGAAAATAAAAATGTAACTTGATAATTTGTGTTAAGTGACAAAAGAATTGCCAAATATGTGATTGATGGATCATTATAATTACAGACATTAGAGAAATCACTTTTTTTAAGCATTTGAATACCAGTAAAATTCTGAAATCACAGGCAAAACAGTCCAATCAATATTTAAATCTAACTTGTCCATGTTAGTATATAAAAGTAAACAACAAAAAATAAACACACATTTGTCTTTTTAGTAAATAAATAAATTGCCTGTGATTTGTAAGACATAATTTCAATTTATGTTTGCACATAATAAAATGGTTTTTTCACTAGTCGCCACCGATCTAAAACTTTACAAATGTCTACACTTATAACAGTTATAAATATAGTTTTGTTTATCGATAAGTCAATTCACTCCACTAGTAGTGAAGTTGTCTAATAAAACTCAATCAAAATCATTATATTTTAACACTGAACTAAGGTCGTAAGTTGTGTCACTCAGTCTTAGCCCGGTGTGAGGGGACTATAGTTATGTCGTTTGGTTCAATAATTTGTTAGGTTTATAAATATCCGTTGTATCCTATCGGTACAGTCTCGCGAAGTCGCGTAGTAGCCGGGTCATTTCCTTGCATTTCTCTGCCCTGCGAACAAAAAAATGATACTAAAGTGAATGTGTTTTATGTAGGACAGTAGAACTTCATAATTGAAGCACCTACAAGCTTAGGTTTTGCTTAATTCATCATCAGCCCATTTACTGTCTCACTACGGGGACACGAATGTTATCTCTGAGAAATCAGACTACAGTCCACCACGTTAGTGTAGTGTGGGTTGCCTGTCCTCCCTTACCATTGAAAATACTTTTAAGGATGTAGGTTTTTTATGGTTATAATAATGGTAAGAGATCACCGCCGCGCATGGATATCTGCAACACCGGAGGGCTTGCAAATGCGTTTTCCTCATGTTTTCTTTCACCGCTTGGAGACATTTAATTGCAACGGCGATAAACGGTGTTTACCTCAAGGCGTACTGGTGGAACTGCCAGCACTGCTGGTCGGTGGGCAGCGCGGCGCGGTCGCGCGGCAGGCGCTGCAGCGCGGCGGCCAGCCAGTCCAGCGCCGCGCCGCGCTGCCACTCCAGCAGCTCCAGCAGCACCTCGGCCACCTCGCTCAGCATGTAGGAGTGCAGGTGCAGCGCGCTGGCCTCCAGCAGGCGGTACGTCAGGTCCTCGCCGTACGTCTTCAGCGCCGTGTCGGCCAGGGCTGCCCACATATGGAAATATTATATGCGTCCAATACCCCTGTTGTTTTTAACCCCCGATGAAAAGTCTGTGTGTATGTCTGTGGCATTGT
Organism: Craniophora ligustri; assembly: GCA_905163465.1. NCBI lineage: Eukaryota > Metazoa > Arthropoda > Insecta > Lepidoptera > Noctuidae > Craniophora > Craniophora ligustri. The sequence goes on along the minus strand of LR990962.1, from coordinate 15,291,692 downwards.
CTCCTCTAAGCGAAAGGACCGATTTTGATGAGATTTTTTATTCAAAATCTGACGTGATCGAGACGGTTCTTAATTCTGTCGAGGGTTACATAATTTTAAAGGTAATTGAGGAATTCAAACAATTTTACGAATATAATATTTAGGGAATATGTAAAAAATGCGTCCTATAGATCTTCATCAACCCATTATTGGGCACGGGTCTCCTCTCATTTGAGCCTACTGCGGGTTGGCAGACTTCCATGACATGCCATCGAGACAAGTCTCTCAAGCATGCAGGTTCACCATTTTAAGCATGTGATAAATACTCACATAACTTTTGAAAAGTCAGTGCCTTGGGTTTGAACTCGAAACCTTTGACATCTCAGTTTACAGCTCTCCCAGTATCCAGTATTATATTATAGATAGTTTTGAAACATTCCTTACCTTTGATCTCTTGTTTTTCGGCGCGCGTGGTGTTGGCCACTTTGACGAAGTCGTACAGGAACTTCATGACGGAGGAGTTGGCCTCGCGGTGGTCCAGCGACACCGCCAGCGTGGCGCACTGCAGCACCGTCGGCAGCGCGCCCGACGACAGGAACTCCTGCGGGATGCGCTGCAGGAACCTGCAGGGGGTGCAGCTCATTATTATAGTGTTGTTATTATTATTTTTACTCGGAATATCATTAATGGGGTAAATGACCACAGATTGGCGAATAATTTAAGCATTTAGGTTAAGGTGTTAACAAATAACAAACAAAAGAAGAGATTTGAATATTTAAAATCTGCTAAGTTGTTTTTCGTGTTAGGTGTGTGGTTTAATGGGATTATAATGATTTTTATTACTGAAGAATGATTTAAGAAAGCCGTTATAGGTAGAGAATAGTATAGTACCTTATGCAGAGCCTGAAGAGATCGTCGACGGTGTCGGGGTTGTTCTTGAGCCCGTCGGGGCGGTGCAGCAGCTGGAAGGCCTGCGGCATGACGTCCTGCAGCAGCGCCACGAGGTGCGGCACGGCGGGCGGCTGCGGCGCCAGCTCGTCCAGCAGCACGGAGGCCAGGTACAACACGCAGGAGTGCGGCGCGGCGCGGTACAGGCGCCGCAGCCGCGCGGTGAGCCCCGGCGCCAGCGCGGCGCCGCGCCGCCCCGCCATGCGCACGCCGAACCGCACGCAGCGGCACCAGCGCTCCATCACGCGCCCGTCCGACGCGTACCTGCGGACAGCACGGGCTGCTACTGCCGACCGAAACTTCGGTTCGACTAAAATATCAAGTTTCGGCAGAAAATCTGCAGAACTTTTGGCCGCACCGAAACTTTTCGTTCGTAAATTACCGCGCGTTGTTCGGATGGCGTCAAGTGAGTTTGTGACTCGGGTGTCACCCGCATTCATCAGCTGAATTCTCCGGCCAGTCCGGCCAGATTGTGTCATGAATTTATATCTGTTTCAGACTTGAGAATTAAGGACTATCTCTTTTACAAAAATACATCCTACATTGATAGCTGCGTAATTCACAAATATCAGTAATTACTGAATTTAATTCGAAATTTTAAAATTACTATAAAATGGAACATCCACTTCACACACTCAAAATTTTAATATGGGACCAATATAAGAAAAGAAACAACTAAATAGCAGTAGTCATACGCTCATTGAACAGCAAGTAAATGTGAGAACTGACTTATCCATGGCGTCCTGCAGCACGGGCCAGGCGTCGGACAGCGCGGGCACGCAGGGGTGCGCGTCGGCGAGCGCGGCGGCGGGCACGTCCACGTCGCGGAACAGCGCCGCCACGCGGTCCAGCCACACGGCCGGGTCCGACGCCGAGCCCTTGCGCACCTCGCGGTCGGCCTTCATCAGCTCCGACAGACCGTTGATTTGCACGCCTACCGCTTCGCGCATAGCGATCGTTAGCTAGAAGTAGATATGTTATGTCGAGTTTTAGCTATGGGAACAAAACAAATTATTGTCAATATTGTTTTGAAATTTAACAATTCTTTGTCGATGGTTAGTAAATATGCATTTTATTAGTATAAAGAAGAATGCCCATTTTTCACCTGAATATGTATAGGAATGAAATAAATCTTAAAATTCAGCTAATTTAATTGTATATTAGTAACGCTTATAAAAAAGAAACACAGGATAAAAAGATTTTATAATATTTCAGTTACACTTATTCTACGCTAAGGGTAACGTATTACCATGTTTTGAACGCAACTCAACTAACTGCCCTTTATTACGACGTTCCATTTTATACAGTGCTACTTATCTTTATTCAACTCTGTTTCTGAGTACTATACATCATTTTATTTAATCAATTAGTATGTTTTTTTGTAGTCTTTGTAAAATACTTGTTAAATTAAAAATAACACATTAATTAAATAAATTAATCATGCATTAAGTAATTAAGTTTACTTTGTAGGACTGAAACGGATTTTTTTGACATTTGACAGTTCTGCGATTGGCGATTGTTTTGTTTATTTTGTACTTATATATTATAATACCTAAAGCAAGCCAGGATCATAATATTCGATTTCATGGATTTTTCAGAATATAATCTGGGAGGAAGTGGTGACAAAACATTAATAAGAGGTAAAATACTTAAGTCCAGGCACATTTCAAGAAAACAATTTAATGTCTAGGATTACAGAAAATAATGTGTCTGGCAGAGCTGGTATAGTTAAATATTGTTGCAATTGTTCAGTCGACGAACTATTGGATGTTGCACTCCACAACAGGTGGTACCTTGGATGGGCTATGTTTCAAGAAAATATCTCCTGCTCCTGCAGAATTTCTGATGACGTAGTTGTATGAGATTTAAATGAAAATGATGCTTATTAATAAACCATTCCAATTTAACATATTTTGTTATTTGTTCTTCCCGTTTTGTTCATCAGGTATGAGCTTATGTAGGTACTGTAGGCCAATGAAAAGCATTTGGTATAAATACCACTTACTTTTGACAACTCAAGAACTAGCTTTTTAGAGGTATAGACACTATCTAACTATAGATTTTTTTTACTAAAAATATTGTTAGTGACAATAATCGAGAATTTCTTGCTTTGGTATGGAAAAGTCTCCTAATACAGGCATTACTTGCTGAAAGGGAGCCTCCCTTTAAGCAAGTCACAAATATTCTGTAAAACCATTTCTTAAAGATATAAATTCAGGCAGTTGATTTCGAGGAATTCACAGAGTTCAAAAAAGAATAGACAGTTTAGACCATAGCTAGGTAAGTATTTCTATTTTAGACTGAACTTCAAGTGTAAGTAATTAGTTTTAGCTGCAGACTAGCATATCATAGCGTTATCATGGTATAGCTACTCAACTGCAAATCCTAACCTAAAAATATAGGTAACATTTTTAGGTAATATTTTTTTTAGGTAATATTTTTAGAACTTCGTAGTATTAAATAGAAAAAATTACTACTTGACATTATTTTCTAAACCCACAGGTAGCCTTTCTACTATACCTTATAATTATACATCAACTTTCAATATCAGGTTTTGAAATGTATGGGAATTGGGCATTTTTCTTTGTTTTGTAAACAGAGCCTACTAAAGGTACAAATAATATAATTAATTTAAATCTTTCAACAAATGATCATAAATTGTGAGTTGTGTGTGACTATAGTAAACAAAATTACGAATTAAAACAAGATTATATGGGACTGTCAAATTGTCGAAAGGTATACTGACCTGATACAGTAAGCTGTCAATGACGGCAATTGATCAATGGCGGGGGCGAGGGCCAGCAGGTGCTGTGTGAGGGTGTACTGACCTGGTCGGGCGGCAGCCTGCCGATGGCGGAGGCCAGGGCCCGCATGAGGGCGCTGGAGGCGTGAGGGCTGAGGGCTAGCAGGTGCTGTGTGAGGGTGTACTGACCTGGTCGGGCGGCAGCCTGCCGATGGCGGAGGCCAGGGCCCGCATGAGGGCGCTGGAGGTGTGAGGGCTGAGGGCTAGCAGGTGCTGTGTGAGGGTGTACTGACCTGGTCGGGCGGCAGCCTGCCGATGGCGGAGGCCAGGGCCCGCATGAGGGCGCTGGAGGTGTGAGGGCTGAGGGCTAGCAGGTGCTGTGTGAGGGTGTACTGACCTGGTCGGGCGGCAGCCTGCCGATGGCGGAGGCCAGGGCCTGCATGAGGGCGCTGGAGGCGTGAGGGCTGAGGGCTAGCAGGTGCTGTGTGAGGGTGTACTGACCTGTTCGGGCGGCAGCCTGCCGATGGCGGAGGCCAGGGCCCGCATGAGGGCGCTGGAGGCGTGAGGGCTGAGGGCTAGCAGGTGCTGTGTGAGGGTGTACTGACCTGGTCGGGCGGCAGCCTGCCGATGGCGGAGGCCAGGGCCCGCATGAGGGCGCTGGAGGCGTGAGGGCTGAGGGCTAGCAGGTGCTGTGTGAGGGTGTACTGACCTGTTCGGGCGGCAGCCTGCCGATGGCGGAGGCCAGGGCCCGCATGAGGGCGCTGGAGGCGTGAGGGCTGAGGGCTAGCAGGTGCTGTGTGAGGGTGTACTGACCTGGTCGGGCGGCAGCCTGCCGATGGCGGAGGCCAGGGCCCGCATGAGGGCGCTGGAGGCGTGAGGGCTGAGGGCTAGCAGGTGCTGTGTGAGGGTGTACTGACCTGGTCGGGCGGCAGCCTGCCGATGGCGGAGGCCAGGGCCCGCATGAGGGCGCTGGAGGCGTGAGGGCTGAGGGCCAGCAGGTCGCAGGCGGCGGCGGCTCGCAGTAGTGCTGATACGTGTGCCGCTGCCTGAGTCCGGCACGCGCGGCAAATGTTCTGCACAAACAAAATCGCCTTAATAATCACATAACATCATATACCATTACAGCTATAGAGCTGATTTTGAGGATACCCTCAAAATCAAAAAACACATCTGTGATGCTGTTTTAACAGTTAACTGGTCAAATAGGGATACTAACTCATTATGGACTCACTAAAACTGGGCTTAGCACTCACCTGCAGAGCAGTTGCTGCGGCATATGCCAACTGTTTGTCATGGAGTGCCCTAATAAGGAACTGCAGACAAGACTCCAGGCACTCGGAGTGGTGCTCGATCCATTCGCACAGTTCACCCAACAGTAGGATGCAGGTATTCCGCACGGCAAGATGGGCGGTGTCAGGCATGGACAGAATGGCTTCCACCACCTTCGGCACGTATTCGTATTCCTCGCTGTGAATTTTTTGTTTTATAAGATCACAAGACATATGCATGTCAACGGGGCGGGGCTATTATAGCGCATGGTGTTCTGTAGTTTCTGCCTACCCCCATGGGGAAAAGGCATGAGTGTCTGTAATAACACATTATTTTTTTATATATTTTTATTATAACACAGAACATGAATATTTAAATCTCTATCCACTGACTCCTCTGATCGGGACTCTTTAGGCCAGCAGGTTAACCAGTTTTGGATCGCTGTTCAGGTGGTAGGAATCCAAAAGATATGCATGAATATTCAGTGAATATGGCTTGGTCATTTATTTATTTTACTTAATTTGAAAGGTCATGGTTAAAGGAAAGTATTTTTACCCTTGGACAATTTAAATGAAAGTATTTTTATAATTATATCAATTATAATCTATACATACAAAAATAAATATCTATATACGCACAGCCACGCCTTTTGCCAGGGGCTTAGGCAGACTACAGAAAAGGAAAATACAGAATGCAAAATCTAAACTCAATATTATAAAATTTCGTAAGCATAGTTTATTACACTGTTCAGAAAATGTAGTACTACTTACGGCAATATATTCTTGGCGACCGATTGCATCACGAAGAGCGCGGCTTCTGTCTGCTCCCAGCTGATGTCGGCGTGAAGAACTGCGAACATCTGGCGGAACACCGAGCTGGATCCCACGATGAACACCACGTCCTTGATCAGACCCATCACTTTGCTGCGGAATTCCTAGAGAAAAAAAAAGGGAAATTAACTGTAATTTTTGAATTTCCACAATAAAGTTTTACCTGTTGAGCTATAAAAAGCCGTCCCTATGCTGGCAGCTATGTCTCTTTCTTTAATAGACCATTGCAGAATGTTACCCTACATTGTTTACTAAAATATAAAATTCACCAAAAATCCTGAACTATTCAAAAGATATCTTTAAATTTATTTCATCAATTATATGGCTTTAAACATCACTAATTTACATAAAGTTTAGTGTATGGAACAAAGACTACTACAATATACATTTAAAGGCATTAAGATATGCATCTATCCATGTACTTACATAGAATTCGTCCCCCTCTTCAGGTAAATGTGTGTGATCTGGCTCGCACTGACAGTGCCTTGCAAGAGCTTCGATCAACCTCTCTATATGTGGCTTGAATGCATCTGTGAGCTGCTGGTAGTCGCGTTGATAAACCTCCTCAGATAATCGGTACCACAAGTTGAATGTTATTTCTGCTACCTGGGGATATGTAAATTTTTATTAAAAATCAATCATCATGGATAGGTGATCAAAAGTTATGAGGTTACAAACAAATTTATATAATATATATATATATATATATATATATATATATATATATGTCGGAGGAAGCTATAAGTCGGTTTGATTATTGTTTGCAAGAATAAAGCACATAATGATTTATTAAATTTTTCCATAGCTTAAAACCTCCTTAGTCTAATAAAAAGTAAAAAATATTGTTATCAGTTATAGACCAATCAGAGCAGAGCATTTAGCTTGAGCGTGGTCGAGGCGCCATCTTTACTTTTGGAGGGACGCGAACAGTATTGGACATTATTGAGAAATAGCGAATGGTCGAGTTGGATCATTGAGATTGAGAGTCTGAGAGACTGAAAGAGTATTAATTGTTGGTAAAAGTAAGACCGGTGCCCTGAACTCGCTGCTCGGTCTTAACTGTGTATTTTCTCTCGATATTATAGTGAGGTGATAAATTATTATTTAATCCGAATTAAAATAATATGTAGTGCAAAACAATGATCATTATGTTTGTGCTTGCAATTAACTCTGATGATGCCCACTAAATTCTTAGCCACTAATGACGATGTCAACAGAAATAATGTTTCTCCGACATCAGAAGTGGGATAACTACCTTCGCTTTCTGTCGTTTTTCAATTCATATTTCAGATTTTTCATTTATACGGACACAAAGCAGATTGGACTCTGTTAATCGTGGTTCGAAAAACAGAATATCGAGAAAAACTTGGTGATGTAAATACTGACGCTGGTTGGTAACGGTGGACTTTTGCTTTTGCGGATCGTGGTATACAGGAAAGTAAATTAATTCTAGTACTTATTGAGTCAAAAGTTACTTCGTTTTCAGTAAGTGATAACGTTTAAATAAAAAATTACGAACGGAATCAAACGGATAACGATGATGGCAAAATCGTTGTACCTACTGTTGTTGTATGTTGATGCTGTTGTACTGTTGTTGTGTGTTGTTTAAAAATGTTATATTATCGGAGTTTGTGCGTGTGTGACGAATACTAGTCTCTTTATAAGATACTAGGGATGATACGTACTATATACTGGTACAGGTATAAATACCCAGTATGAGCTTACCAGTACGCAGACTGGGTATGTATAGCAGAAACCCGGCCGTACCCGATAAGTACAATTTTATTGTACTAGGTATCGAGTAAAACGCCGAACTAAATCGTATGACGGTACGGACTTACGCGGGTCTCTCGTCATACCCAGTACGGCGGCGCGGTCATTCATAATGCTCGCGCTCGCGGAGAATACGAAGTTACCCGAATAGTTACGGCGATTCCCGACAAGCGTACGTGTAAGATTTTAGCATTTTCTAACAAATAATTCGGAGATACAAATCTGTTCCTTATTTTAATCTGAATTGAGAAGTAAATTGCGTAATAATGCTAGAGTATTTATTTTGAATTACTAAAAAGAGTTCTTTACGTTTGATAAAGATAGAGGTGATTTTAGAGTACCTACTATTTTAAAATATTGGAATTGGTCGACAATAATAGTAATATTATTTTAATTTTAAACATTTTTTACGTCAGTTTATTTGCCTGTGAATATTTTTATGAAGTCAGATGGAATTTTTGGCGGGATTTAACTGTTATCGTGTTTCTGTATTGTTTTTGTTGTTTTGATTGTTGTGTTGTTATTTGTCTGTGTATAAAGTAATCGAGTTTCTAAAAGGCGACCGCTAAAGGTGATGATGATGATGATGACCGCTAAGGCCAGGTTTGGAAAACCTATAGGTATTTTGATATAGGGTTTTAGTAAGTACTAAACACTGGAGTCCGCTGGAGCGGACACGTCGTACACATGGATGATAGTCGATTGCCAAAGTCTTTCTTCTACTCCGAACTCTCATGCGGAAAGCGCAAACAAAGAGTTCAATATCTGCGTTACAAATACGTGTTGAAACGCAATCTCGCGGCCTGTAACATATCTACTGATGGTTGGGAGGACGGAATGAAGAGTACGGAATGGCGTCATACCGTCTACACTGATGTGGTGAAGTATGGCTTTGCAAGTCACATCAGAGCCCATCACAATGACCAACTGATCATTTAGTAGTCACCGTCACCGGATACGGTGTGGAGGACACATATTAGTACCTAGGTACTGGGTATACGGCCATACCCATACCTTTGAACCCGGGTACGTTGCAAGGTAATGTTGCATGGTAATGTTGCGCGGTAATGTTGAAGGTATATCTCATGCCTATAAGATACCCTAGCAGCATGGTGGTTGTTAATGTTTAGGTAGACTTTGTGAGAGGCGAGGCGGCGGATACAAGGCGAGGTGGCCATAGCAAGATGAGGTAGCCATAGCAAGGTGAGGTAGCCGTAGTACGGCGAGGTGGCCGTAGTAGGGCGAGGTGGCCATAGCAAGGCGAGGTGGCCATAGCAAGGCGAGGTGGCCGTAGTAAGGCGAGGTGGCCGTAGTAAGGCGAGGTGGCCGTAGTACGGCGAGGTGGCCGTAGTAGGGCGAGGTGGCCATAGCAAGGCGAGGTGGCCGTAGCAAGGCGAGGTGGCCATTGAAAAGTACCTAAAATCTGTTGGATAAAAGGCGAGGTGGCCAATTATCTAAAATGTGTAACGTGTATAACGGCGAGGTGGCTGTTTCGATACTATGAACTTGATTTCGTGTGTAGCGTGTGGGCTATTAGGAGTCAGATTCGATAGCAAAAGGCGTATAGCTAATTTAAGATAATATCTTATCATCGGTGTGCAGGAGATAAAATAATGATTCCTTTGGTCAGGAGTGGCCGAACGATAACAATATCTTTTTTGCAGTTAAAGACGATGCGCAATCTTCAACATCACACGAGGGCGTGTGGTATGTCAGGACGGCCGTGTCGGAGGAAGCTATAAGTCAATTTGATTATTGTTTGCAAGAATAAAGCACATAATGATTTATTAAATTTTTCCATAGCTTAAAACCTCCTTAGTCTAATAAAAAGTAAAAAATATTGTTATCAGTTATAGACCAATCAGAGCAGAGCATTTAGCTTGAGCGTGGTCGAGGCGCCATCTTTACTTTTGGAGGGACGCGAACAGTATTGGACATTATTGAGAAATAGCGAATGGTCGAGTTGGATCATTGAGATTGAGAGTCTGAGAGACTGAAAGAGTATTAATTGTTGGTAAAAGTAAGACCGGTGCCCTGAACTCGCTGCTCGGTCTTAACTGTGTATTTTCTCTCGATATTATAGTGAGGTGATAAATTATTATTTAATCCGAATTAAAATAATATGTAGTGCAAAACAATGATCATTATGTTTGTGCTTGCAATTAACTCTGATGATGCCCACTAAATTCTTAGCCACTAATGACGATGTCAACAGAAATAATGTTTCTCCGACATATATATAACTTTCAACTGAGTGAACCAATTTTAATGATTTTTAACCGACTTCAAAAAGGAGGAGGTTCTCAATTCGTCGGATTTTTTTTTTTTTTTTTTTTATGTATGTTCACGAATTACTTAAAAACACCTGGACCGATTTGCAAAATTCTTTTTTTGTTTAAAAGGGTATACTTCACAGATGGTCCCATTGTGACCACATCAGGATCTGATGATGGGATCCTAGGGAAATCGAGGGCAACCCTCAAATTTTATAGGCAAATATCACGTTTTCAATATATTTACTAAAATGGTTCCAGTATTTGCGTCTGATAATCATCATTTGATGTTGATGAGCTGATGATGGAAGGTAGAACTCCTCAACAGTTAATAGTTAAAAGAAAATTCTTTCAGTTATAGGCATTTATTACATTTACATGTATTCTCCAAAGCTGTTCAAGTATTTGCATCTGAAAATCACCATCCATGTAATGATCTGATGACGGAAGGTACAACTCCTCAACGGTTAGGAGTTGAAGGAAAAATCTTTCATAATTATTAGTATATATGGATCGATAGTTGTATTCTTTCAGGCTATTAGATTGACCTGATATGAAAAGTTAATTATACAATGTGGGGAGGACAATATGATCATAAATGAAACTTCGTATAAGTCATGATATTCCCAACCGTCACACAAAAAATCAAATGAATATATCCAGTAGTTTAGCCACAGGACATTATTTTTCATTTTAAGTATTTTCGACATGATGTTTTGTAAACAGGAGAGCACGCGACAGGTTAACGACTTACGTTGCCAGCTCGCCACTTTAAAAACCTACGCCTTTTCTATCAAATTTATTTTCTCAATGCAAATTATACTTTATGCCCGAGCCATAAGAGTCATAAAGCGTGTCATCACAGCTAGATAAGAAAATATGTATGTGCGAAAGAGATAGGTAAGTTTGCTTGTTTCCTCTTTGCTTACTTGTCGACGTGTCTAGGTTACGCGGTCAGTGTGTCACCGGACGTCCTTACTGCCTGTGACGCATTTTATTTTCTCTGGAATTTCGGATGCGCCCGCGCCCGTTTGAAGTCGCCGCGCGAGTGTTATCGTATCTTTGTTGTTGTGTTGTGTTGTGTTGTGCGAAATTTGACGCTTTGTTTTAATAGTGACAGGACACATAAACGTATTATAGGTACTTAGTTAAATAGCTAAGTGAACTTTGCGAAATTAGACGCTTAATACTTGGTGTTTCAAGGTTTTATTATTAAATAATCATGCCTCGTTACAATTATACCGCTTCGGAGTACACTGATATGATTTTAATTTATGGGGAGTGTCACGGTAATGCCGCTTTAGCTGTACGGACATACCGTGAGACCTATTATCAAGAGTGAGAAATAACATTATACGTCGGTGTAGTTTGTGTATTCAAGAACACGGCGGACATATTGAAAATAAAAAAATTTAATGACTGGCGACATAATTATGTGATCGAAAAGTGATTGTGAATAATAAATTGATCAGTGAATAACTCGCGGGTGAATGATGCCCGACTATTTGGTTAATATTCTGTGATTTGATTTGTGTAATTGAGCATTAATAACAATAAGAATAATGGCGCCAAACATTACGTCGCTGCGTCGGCCACAGCTTTAACATGAATGAAACCAAGCTGCGTTGCCATTCTTATCGCAGGTCAGTGTACCATTTTTATAAATGGTGTTTTATTTTGTTTGCAGTTTTAAGCTATTTAGTTTGTAAGAAAATTTTTTTTTTTTTAATTTCCATGTTCGGATTTATTTGATAGTTTACAAATGTTTCTATAAACCAGTATTGCCAGTGTTTTCATTTAAAGTCATATTGTCATCTCCACATTGTATATACATATATACAACACTAAAAAGAAAAAAATAAATTAACTTTAAAAAAAAAAGAAAAACCAACTTCAAAAAGTAAAAAGCAAAAAATAACTTAATACAGTTTTGCCTTTTTTTTAGTTTATTTTAGAGGCATGAAGTCGGTGCCGATGATGTGGTGGTTGTAACCACCCCGCTTTAGGTCACTCGCGGAGAGTGTACTTACTATTACGTTTGGCTTGGCATCGACTTCATACCATTAAAACTAAACTAAAAAAAAGGTAAAACTGTATTGTTATTTTTTGCTTTTTAGTTTTTGAAGTTGGTTTTTCTTTTTTTTTTAAAGTTATTTATTTGAAAGCTGGTGCTTCCCTTGTAATCCCATTACATTTTGGTACAGGTATGACTTTTGAAGTCCTTTTTTTTTTCAACAGACTTATATCTGATGTGACTTACTTTGTATACTTCATAATAGTGATTGGGATTGGCAAATACAGAACTAGACAAAACATTAGATGTATTAACATTTTGAAGGAAAATTATAGAATATTGCTAAAAGGCTATAGTTTTTCCTTGCAATTATTGACAAAACTTCTTTACAATATTATATTCCATAAATTAACTTTAAAAAAAAGAAAAACCAACTTCAAAAACTAAAAAGCAAAAAATAACTTCATACAGTTTTACCTTTTTTTTAGTTTTAAAGGTATGAAGTTGGTGCCAAGCCAAACATTATAGTAAGTACACTCACCGCGAGTGACCTTGAGCAGGGTGATTAAAACCACCACATCATCGGCACCGACTTCATACCTTTAAAACTAAAAAAAAGGTAAAACTGTATGAAGTTATTTTTTGCTTTTTAGTTTTTGAAGTTGGTTTTTCTTTTTTTAAAAGTTAATTTATTTTTTTCTTTTTAGTGTTGTATACACCGTGAAATTATAACTATTGCTGGGACGAAAATTTTGGACTCTATATCAATAATGGAATCCATTTATGTGAAATTTAAATGAAATAAAGATATTTTTTTTTATAAAAAATGTGACAGACATACAAAAAACTAGAACGAAACCAGGATACATGGTAACGCCACTAAATTTAACGTACTACGATTACTACGATCGATATCATTCAATGTTACTCACACATAGGTACACAACTAACACAACTAAGCAGTAAAGCATGCCGACAAAGACATAAAAGCCGCCCGCGCGCTGCCGCTAACTTACCTACACATTTGCCGACAATCCACTCGGACGCACTACCTATTATTACCTACCACGCTGAGCGGCGGCGGCGCCGCAGTGTCGCGCCCGCCGCAGTGTCGCCGCCGGCGGCGTGCGGGCCGGGCGCTAGTTCTACTGTGACTCGCGCGCGGTAAGATTTACGTTGTCACGCGAAAATGTGTCGTCAGTACGAATATACGAACGCGAAGTACTTAGCAATTGTTCAGCTGTACTGTGCACATTAATGGACTCTCGTGAATCCATACTTAGTACGGGAAGACTATCACCAAGTTCAGTTTAGTGCTACTGTGTAGGCAGTTATTATAACGGCCAATTAATAGTGACTATTTTCATTGAACGCTATCTAACAGCTCGTTTTTAGACATGTTATAAACGATAATATCGGGGCTGGCTGTTAGATGATATCCCTGTAGCGTACTTAGCAGGAATTTACTGTCAGCATGATGGCTGCCCCGCTCATTATTCAAGTGTAGTGCGTGCCTACCTAAACACTCAGTTCGGTGATAGGTGGATAGGCCACGGCGGTGGTCCCGTGGCTTGGCCGCCTAGGAGCCCGGTCTGAACGCCTTTGGACTTTTTCTTGTTGTCGGAAATCAAAAGACTTGTTTATACCCGTGAACATGAAAATCGTGACGAGTTACGCAGTGCGATAGTGGACGCCTTTGATAGAATGAAAAGTGACAGAGACACGTTAAGAAAGCTAAAAGACAATAGTATAAAACGGGCACGTTTGTGTATTGAACGCGGCGGACTCCACTTCGTCGTCGTAAATAAACTTTTAGCAGGTAACTTGTATGTAAAGTTGATTATTTTTGTAAAAAGCTCCAATTTTTTAAATACGCCTGAAATACCTACCCAGTCCCTTGACTGTTTCAGCTATCTGTTTTTAATATTGATACAGTAAATACCTAAAACTATGTTCAAGTAAAGTATTTCTGGCGGTTCTAAGCTCGTGGAATGTATGAAGGAGAAATTGGAGTACAATTTATTCCGTGAAAATGTTGCCGCAATGATTGCCGCAGCGGCTGTACGAGTGACTGCTGCGCAAGGCGTCGCGAGTTCGATCCTTGCTCAGAAAAAAAATGTATGATCTGCAGGTAATTGTTCTAGGTCTGTGTGTGTGTGTGTTAAATCTTTGCTTGGGGCAAAGTTACAAAAAAAAGGTTTTTTTAAAGCTATGTACCTACTTAACCTAGGTACCTACTTAATTTTTAATCCCTTTTATTTAATTGGAGGTAATACGTAGATAGGTGTAAAGTAATACTTACCATCAATTTCGTCGCCATCTGCATCGTATTGCTAAATACAATTTATTTCAATAATAAAATTACATCAATAAAGTACTGACCTACTACTTTTAAATAACGCGTAAGTACTTATTAGTACTTTACTTATTCGCTCGGACAGCCGCTATCCGTTTAGTACCAGCTGACTGGCGGGCGTTCGGGTCATTGAACCCGCCGCCCGCGCCGTCCTCGCGAGGCGGCTTCAGAGTAGCGAGCTAGCGACTGCGGCCGATTTTGAATGAAATATTGGTGCACTACTACTAGCAAACTCGATCAAGTGAAAATATTCTTTTCACTTGCCAACTTTTTTATTATAAACAGTAGAGTTAATCTAAGACTTTTTTTTGTTCTACTAATTATCATAAGTTTCCCACCTTTCGGTTCCACAACGACTACAATTTCACGGTGTATATTAAACTTTTCATATCAGGTCAATCTAATAGCCTGAAAGAATACAACTATCGATCCATATATACTTATAATTATGAAAGATTTTCCCTTCAACTCCTAACCGTTGAGGAGTTGTACCTTCCATCATCAGATCATTACATGATAAGTTGATTTTCAGATGCAAATACTTGAACAGCTTTGGAGAATACATGTAAATGTAATAAATGCTTATAACTGAAAGAATTTTCTTTTAAATCTTAACTGTTGAGGAGTTCCAGCTTCCATCATCAGCTCATCAACCTCAAATGATGATTATCAGACACAAATACTGGAACAATTTTAGTAAATATATTGAAAACGTGATAATTGCCTATAAAATTTGAGGGTTGCCCTCGATTTCCCTGGGATCCCATCATCAGATCGTGATGTGGTTACAATGGGACCATCTGTGAAGTATACCCTTTTAAACAAAAAAAAATTTTGCAAATCGGTCCAGGCGTTTTGAAGTAATTCGTGAACATACATAAAAAAAAGAAAAAAAAGATTCCGACGAATTGAGAACCTCCTCCTTTTTGAAGTCGGTTAAAAATAAAGAAGCTGTTTTGTACACAAGCTTTGTATGTTTTGTTGTGATACAAAGGAGGGGTGTTATTAAGTGTATTTAAGGGTGTAAATTATTGTGTGTCAATCTGTGACATTCCTACAAGAGATATAAAGAAAGACTCCGACAACACAAAAATGAACTAGCTGTGATATTACTAGAGCCCTCAGAGTCTACCTATAGACTCAAAAGAAAGCGAATAGCGTCAATATAACTTTGACAAATATGGAGATGACACACCATGGGGTGTGAAGAATCTCGAACCGCTCATTAAGCCATACAAATCTGATTAAAGCCAAGGGCTGATAGCAGATAGAAAAAAAAAAAAAAAAAAAAAAAAAAAAAATCTGTGACATTGCAGTTCCTGAGTCTTTAGCTACCAGAAAATATGTTAAGTTGTTTAAAAGGTCATTCAGACTAATGGTTTCTTTCTATCAAATAACTTGTCATTCAAAAGATTTCCACTACATTTTATCAGATTAATAATGTAATTATATTACCCCCAATATTTTATATTATAATAATAATAATAAGTTTATTTAGGAACAATAACACAAGAATGTACAACAGGTAAAACGATGATAGCTGCAAAAGTATAAACTGTAATATTTAAAATACCACTCTGTGATATTCCAACCTTCTATATAACTATGCAAGTTTAGTACAGATAATTGTTCTGAATGTAGTTAGATATATGTTATACAATGATATCTAACTTGCCTGACACATAACATTAATGTGTCAATCTTCTCCAGATTATTTAAGATCTAGTAGTGAAATGTACAGTGCCGAAACTCATCAAGTAACTATTTATAGATACAACAGAGAACTAATTACTCTAGTCTCTGGAATTACTTTTAGTAACTGAACATGGATTAAAATATATGTATCAGTATTGACATTTTTATCACATTCAGTGGTATGTGCCAACAATAATTTGTTATCAGCTATTAAATAATTCACACCCCCAGAGTATGTCATGCATATTATTATACAGGACATATTTAATTACTGCTATCAGTCCATTGATATACACAAATTGTACCCCTCACAAGGGATTTAAAAGTCATTTCCGTAATTAGATAAGTGCATTTACATCAATAATAAAAATATGTCATTTATAAATGATGTGTGACTTAACATTAAATAATGACCTTAGTCATAATCATAGAAATGTAAAATCAACAGCTGTATCAATGAAATTATTGTTAAGGAGATATTATCTTACCTCATAGTCATGATGTCCAACACAAACCAAAGCCAGCTCTAAGGACCTCAGAGCAAAATGAGAACTCCCTCCTGACATTGATATAATAATCTTCTCTAAGAATGTCTCAGCGAGCTCCGTGAACACTCTGGCATAATTAGTAGCCTTCTCATCCTCCTCATGGGCCACTGCTAAGTGATAACTCTCCTCCAAAGCTGACACACTTTCAAACAAAAGCATCTCTATGTTGTCATTATTATTGTTTTCCTCCAAGCAGTGCAATAATGCAGTAATACAGTCAGATGCTGCATCATGCAGAGTATTTATCGAGTTGTGATCCCTCAGAACCTGTAAACTGTAGCCTATGACAGCATTTTGAGGAACTTCCTGTATATTTATTGCTTTAACTTGTATCCAGGATGTCATACACTTTATGATTTTTAATGCAACATGTGTACTTTGTGAATTAGTGATACTTTCTTTTAGAAATAAAGTAACTATGTGAGAGTTTGACCTTAATTCAGACTTAATGTCCTCCCTCCTATTTTCACCAAGTTTTAAGCTAGACGAATCTATTTCTTGAGGTAGCACAGTCAAAACTTCTAGAAGGGCGAAATCGTTTTTGTTTGAAAAGGATTTGATAAGGTCACCAATACAGTTTTGCCATGAAGGCATCTGTAGAGCTAGGTCCGCCAACGCTAGGGACAGCTGAGTGAGCACTGAAGCACTTGTTTCTGGTGACGTGCGTTCCAGGTGCGCCACCAGCGAGTCTCGGAGCGACACCAGGGCATCAGGCGGCAATTCCGACAGGCTGTGCTGCACCTTCGACCTCATCGTCTGAGCAGCGAAGTAGCATGAGTTTAAGTCTTTTTTCTGCGTCAAAAGCTCATCAGCTATCTTCCACGAATGTATCTGAAAGGCATAATGAATTGAACAATGGACTGTATCTTCATCAGTCAAACGTTAATATTGTGAATATTCAATGAAATACTCACAGATTTTTGCATATCTCCCAGCCATAATGAGGCCTTTTCTTTTTCACTTGCATTGGGGTTATCATATAAGGCGCTTATGGCCTGGTAAATAGTGTCTATTGTAGGGGTATCCATGTTGATAGACCGTTAATACACTAATTAATATCAGCGCCACTGTATTATAATACTCGTATCATACACTGTCATATCTAAAAACGTGGAAAACGACCTAAAAAACTCAAATAATTAACAAACAAGCAAAAGTCGCAGCAGATGCTTGACTGAAAGCGAACCATAAACAATTAATGTTGCTAGTAGCTGTATTGGCTGTACCACTGGGGTTAACTGAAATTAAACCCTACAAATAACTAAACCATGATTAGACCGAATCCTATTTTTTATTGTGTTGGTGTCATTGGTGACTCCTCAAACATTGGTGACTCCTCAAATACCGATTCGATGCTATTTTTTATTGCTTTTGAGTAATTCTAGATATTAATCTGAGACGTAACATAAATGAAATTGCATGACTAATGTACAAAATTTTTACTTAATTTTTGGAATTGCAACATTATTTGTAAAATACGTCCAAAGACTACAATTTCCGTTCAGAAATATATAGTAAATATACTTTTTCTGGTAATACGCTTTTTATTACCACACTTGCAATTGACTTCATAAAGTTCTGTTTTTTTATTTATACCTGCTAGTATAATTATAATGGCGGAATCATTACTTGCATTTTAATCAGGTCAGAGTACCGACTGCTGAATGACGAAATTCTCACTGTCAAATGTCAATGTCAAAACTTGCTCAGCAAAATGCTGAACATTTTATCATCTGTTGACTCTGACTGAAAGGGATCGATAAAACAAAGATAATAAAAATACATTACCCACTACAAATGTTTCTCACCGGGCCGTCTATTATTCGTGGTATAACTGTTTTGACAAGGCAAGCGGCCGGTCGAGCGTTGCATACTTCGAAACTAGCCATGGCACCCATTAAGGTAACTATTGTACTTAACAGAGATGAAAATTACATAATAGCCGGCTTAAATTGAGTGATACTAATATGTTCCACTGTGTTCCTAGGAAGGTGATTCACTGCCGGTGGCTGATTTATTCGAAGATTCTCCGGCGAACAAAGTGAGCATATGTGATTTGACGGCGGGAAAGGTCGTTGTTATGTTTGCGGTTCCTGGTGCGTTCACTCCTGGCTGCTCGAAGACCCACTTGCCAGGATACGTGTCGAATGCGGACAAGATAAAGAGTGATGGAGTCGATGAAATCGTGTGCGTGTCGGTCAATGATCCTTACGTGATGGCAGCCTGGGGAGCTGAACACAAGACTAAGGGAAAGGTAAGACCTTCAACCTCATTAGTGTTTTAAAAGTTAGATGATTTAAAACAGCTTCTGTCTTGTTCTACATAGCTTCCAAAACAGTTATAGGCATATCTTATAATGTGTTCAATATTGGAAAAATGAGTACTAGAAATTGTTCATCATTCTTCCAATTTTATAGAACTCGTGTGTCTCTTCTATTCTATTTATATCTTATTTATTTTATCAGCTCAGACCTACTTAACTTACTTAAAGTTAGTCTCATATGATAATACTTGTCATTTTAACCTTCAACCAAGCATTGTTAATTTATTACATAGATTAAAATAGGTCAGGGGTCGATCTTGCTAACAAATATACAGAGTAGGTTGTTTAATGTATACTGTTTTTGCACTCATTTTAAACACATTGACATCATTATCTAATGAAAAATTAGTCACATTATTTAGCTAATGTTCTACCCACAAAAAAAGTGAATATTTACCTCTCAATATATTTTTATAACAATTTCTAGTTAGATATTTCTTGTAATAAATGAAGGTAGGTATATAAATTAATCTTTGGAGTTAAATATTCAGAAGGATAGGTAATGGATTAATACCTAAATTTATTCTTAACCAATCAAGCATCTCAGCTGGGTACCCATGAACCCAACGTCAAAATTAAATAATTTTGGTTCTTATTATTTGGTCAACTGACATGGATAATGAATGATAACCATTATATCAGTAATCACATAAGGTTTTATATTGCACAATTTTTAGAACATGTGTTAGGAGTACCTTTAGTATGGTTTTTTCATAGCAACGCTACTCAGCTCATTAACCCCTAAAACTGCCCTGGGCACGTGCGAGGGTTTGCTCGTTAATTTTACGAGATCAAAAGGCTTCTCAGCATTTTGGGGTAACCACCCGGAAGCTCGACTTTATTATATAAAAACGCTTGATTGTATAATTTCAATGTCACGGAATTAAGGTTCGCTTTTTGCAAGTATCGTACGTGTCCAGTTAATTACGGTACCCCGTGAAAATGTTGACTAGTAGAATTTTTAGGGGGAATTATTAAGCCTTGACCTTGAAAATCACAGGGCTTTTATTTTTTTCCTAACTGTAGTACCTACCACGATATTGACTTTGTACAGGACATTTAGTTATATTAGTTTAGGTGCTTTGTAGGTAAATTATGCTTTGGCGATCTAGTTTGTGTGTGAAAACTGTGACGTCTTATTAGAAGAAGTAATACATATTTCTACCGCCAAGCTATTCCAGTTGTTGGTAGGGGCGTCGAAGATCCGGTGCAGTTAGAGGCAAACCAAACAAATCAACTTGCCAATGACATGATTTGACAATTGAGAGGGTTCACTAACAATAGATAGAGGGGTTAACGGGTTGGACTCGGGATGCCGTCGTTTTAAGTGTGAGTATTCTGCTATACCTACTGTATAAGACACACGTCGGTCGGCACAAATAAAGACGCTTTATGCACTGCGCAATTATAATCACGCCGATATATCCCGAAAGGTTGGTTATGTGGTGGATGGCAGATACGCCGTTGAGTCATAGACCCTTCGTTCTACGTCATATGTACCTAATTGGGGACTATCACATAATTCACAAAGACAATTCCTTAATAAAAATACGCAATAACATTACCCCACCCGGAAATCGCGGGCGGCACGCTTAGCAACAACACCTGCGACTCTTAAACTAATACAGTAATAAATCTGTAGATAAAATAATATTGTAGTACCTACAAATACTACGTTTACTCTTGCAACCGCATCCTTCGCAGTTATTAGGATCAAGCATCATACTTCGACAATAGTTACAACAATAAAGAAAAACACAATAATATTATATTCGAAAGGAGTGGTCCCAGTCGTGTATTATTGTGGATATGATTATTTCTGGCAAAATTAGTCACCATAAAATAAAAATAAACTTGGCATTTGGAAAGGCGGAAACCTAATTTAATTCACTTTGTCACGTAACTAATTATATATTTAAGCGAATGTTAAAACCTTCAGCTAACCTCCCTTTCTGTCGTAAACTTACAATGTTTTACTCGTCAAAACTAAGCAACCTCCATTGCTGTGTATAGTTACCAGATCGAGTTACAGTGTTATAAACCTGTACCAGATTATTCCTAATCTTTAAGTCGTAATTATTATAGTCGATTTTTCGGCAACGAATTCACAGTTATCTAGATTAAAATGGAGCAATACACTGTATTAATTAAACTTTGATATAATTCACAGATCCGTATGCTCGCGGACCCCAGCGGCGCGTTCATCAAGGCCCTGGACCTCGGCATCAACCTGCCTCCCCTCGGCGGGTACCGCTCGAAGCGCTTCTCCATGATCATCAAGGACAGCAAAGTGCATAAGCTTAACGTGGAGCCCGACGGCACCGGCCTCTCCTGCTCCCTAGCTAATAACCTTAAGATTAAAGCCTAATGGACATGTAGATGAAGGCCATAATAATGATGGATAAAATGTTGTAGTAGAAGCACATATACCGAATCTAAAATGTACGCAATTTAAAGAAGTTGTTGTTGCACACTTATTCTTATTTAGATCCTCCTTTAAGTGTGTGCTAACTCAATTAAAAAAACATTATTCTGCTTTACTTTATTGATTGAATTCTTTGGCTCTTGACCTGTCGCCGTGGTCAACTGTGGTCATGAAAACTGGCGGAAAAAAGCATTATTCTGTCGAGATGTACTATACTTACTACTGCGGTGGTTTTTACTTTAATTTTGGCTCGAATGTAAATTATATAAGTAATTAAAGCATTTAAAAGGCGTTTTAAATAATAGCTGAAGTACTTTTTTCGTCGATTTAGCATATCCAAACTATTTCACTTGTGAAACACAACTTTGTGATTCTTCTTTGAATTTTAGGATTAAGATTTTATGTAATTTGTAATGTAACACACCTAGCTTCACGCAGGTCATAGACTGTATGAGCACTCCTTGTGATATTGAAAACAAATCAATTTATAATATTTAAATATAATAGTAACAGCATAACAGGTCTTTTTTCATTTCAAACACCCCTTTGAATAAATGTTTCGTTCCTAAATAGGTGCCTATAAAAAAACCATCTCACTTAACAAGTTGAGCACTGATCGAAGTGAATTGCCTGAGTATTTTTAACCGATTTTAAAAAGGAGGCGGTTATATGTTCCGATGTTTTTTATTGTATGTATATTCACCGATTACTCTGCCAACTATGAACCGATTTCCAAATTTTTTATTTGTTCTGTAGGGTATACTCCCAAGTTGGTCCCATTTTGACCACGTCAGGATTTGATGATGGGATACCAGGGAAATCAGGGCAACCCTCAAATTTTGTAGGCGCATCACGTTTTTCATATTATATTTTCTAGCTGTTCGAGTATTTAAACATAATTTCATGTTGATGGTACAACTCTTTAACGGTTAGGAATAAAAAATTTTTTTTTTCAATTATAGGCACATTACGGTATAAATGTATTCTCCAAAGCTGTTATGGTATTTGCATCTGACAATCGCAATCTCGTGTGGATGATCTGATAATAAAAAGTACAAAAATAGGTTTATTTCTTTCTTTCTAACTCCTCAACGGTTAGAAGTTGAACAAAATATTTCAATTATAGGTGCTTTATTACTTTCGTCACATATTTAATCGTTTGATAATTATCATCTCATGTGGGTAAGGTGGAAAGTACAACTACATTTCTAAAGCGAATTTATCATTCGCTTATAAATTATCGCTGGAAGACGAAGAGACTAAACTTACATTGAACTTGGTTATTTCAAACTCTCAAAACGGTCTCATGGTACGTTATTCAACCGGCGCGCATGTTTAAGACAAGATATTATTATCTGAATTTGAGTGAGGCAGTATGGAATTTCTGTATGACCCATCACCCTTGGGAAAAGTCGTGAGTGTTTGAGGAATGTTTTCTTGAACATCAATAATTAAAAGATTAAAACGTTCCAGGTTTACTGTAATCTTTATAATATAGTAACCATTTTTAGGGTGCTATGACGGATTTAATTTAATTTTCATTGTTATTAATGTGCAATGATTTTGTGCAATTTATATGCATATTATTAAAACGATAGTAATAAAACAAAAAAAAAAGAAATTTAAGTTTGCTAAATTTCATGCTTCAAAATACGACTATTCGTATTGTAATTGATTGGAACGCCGCAAACCTAAACGTCAAAACAAATTATTCTGAGGCCGTCCTCATTAGTTTTGTTTATTTTTCTAGTAAATATAACTGAATATGTCATTATGACCAAGAACTGTAATCATGTATAAACGCGTCCATTACTGTGGAACAATATTGTTTATGTGTTCGCTTATTTATTTACTTAGGGTTGTGTTTACCGAAATATTTGATGATGAAAGCGCGCTGGTCGACGAATGGCTTGATCAAAACGATCTTAGTGAATACAAGAAGCTTTTTAGAGAATATGGTAAGTACATGATTCTATAATACGTATTCCTGTTATTAAAATAATGTAAATATTCGTAGAAAATGGTATTGATGTAATGGTCGGGGCGCGTTCCAGGTCGTAGCTATAGTAGGAGATAGATGTAGGTTCAATGCCCGCTAAATACAAAACGAATATTATCCAAACTAAAACAGTAACTATTGTAATGAAACCTCACTCAAATGTTCACTTAGATTTTGTATAAAAAGAGTAAATAACGCTATTTCCCGCAGCTAGAAACTAGAAAACGTGACTTGTAACCATTTTCCGCAACTAGGTACACACCTATCTTTTTGGAATGACCTCACATCTGTTATATTATCATTATCACTAAGGTTGGGCTTAACTGCTTAAAATTGTCAATGCATTTTAATATAATGGTATTTTTTAAGTAAGCTTTTAAATGTGCCTAAAAATGCTTCTAAATATTGGATACTAGGAATTTTAGCCTAGCATAAAGTGTTAGTATTATTATTTTATGATTTCATAGAAACAACCAACTCTAGTAATTATAGTATACTGGTGGCCATCCCGGCTTCAAATAAAATATTATTCATATAATTTAATTTCTATACTAATTAAAACTATGAAACACATTTATTTTCACATATTTTTGTATCAATAAGCTTTAATGAATTTCATGATTATTTCTTTATAACTAAAAATGTTTATTATCAACTGTCATCCCCTTTTTTACCCTATCAGGGGTTTAAGAAATAAATTCATGAATACACACATACATTTCTAACCAGAAATTTACATTTGAAATGTTTTGATACTCTTTAGTAGTCTTTTCAAAAACACACTAACGGGTTAGTGTGTTTTAGAAAAGAAGTGTTCTTTTTACATATTCTATTATAACCCTTTATGAATGGAATTACCAGACTACATATCTCCCTTAGTAGATGCTTACAACATAACATAAAACTTAAAAAATAAGATTCCTCAGCGATTTAAGCAGTGAGTTGATAAATTAGTAAGTCAAACTGGACAGACTGGTAATCTATAGTGTATTGGATAGAATAGGCAAATAGGTTTCTGTCAATCTGCCCAGAATTTTGAGAGCCATACAGTTTTTTTTAACAGATTAAATATTTAGTTTCTTTGTAAATAAAAATTAATGTTTCTGATTGCCCTCTATGTGCCTCTCTAAGCCCTCTATGCATTCCTAAGCCATTAATCCAGACTAATCCAGTTATGATGAAAATGTGGTAAGTTGTTCTCCATAACCTGCCAAGGTTTTGTAGTCCTCAAAAAAAGTATTATTTTTAGAGGTAACTGTTGTAGGTTTAGTAAGGAGTGTACCCATATAAAGCCGACAATAAGAACATAATCAATATTGTACAATATAATTACTCTTACTGTTACTAGTTTCTGGCTACCCCCATGGGAAAAAGGCGTGAATATATGTATGTATAATTAGTCTCCACTTGGGATAGTCCATAGCTGTACACTAGGTATGTGTGCGGATAAGTCCCTCTACTCCTAAACTGATGAAATACTTTGGCCTTATGAAAAATTTCCAGGTATCATCCACATATCTATGGCCTATGACTGTTATAAATGCATTTTCTTGCAATATGATAAACATTCCAAACTCGTATTCGAAAGCAGAGAGAAAGTTCAATAAACACATTTGCTAAATTCGTTCTGCAGTATAACGTTAACACAGATCATCATAAATCTTGATAAAAAAATATATTCAGTCTGTAGTGTACTGAGATTGTAATCATAATCCAATTAACGTGATGAAAGTGAGAATACCGCGGCAGAAAATGATATCGCTATCTGTAGGATCCCGCGGGCTCAGGCTCGAGGGGTGGCTGTGACGTAGCCGCCTACCACCCTATTGGTTGCCCCCCACCCTGCCGGCAAACAAAATACAAAGACCGCCAGTTCTCTCAGTCGCGTCGCACCCACCGCGCCGTGCGCACGTCGCTATACCTATGCATATCACCACACATCACCTTAATATGATCGTTTTCATTACTATTGTGACAAAAAAAACTGTCAGCATAAATTAAAAAATATTTATCTTTCAAAAGTTATGCTCCCGATTGAATTTCAATTCCGAGTGACATTCCTTTGTTCAGATTGTCAGTGGTGAAGGCGGTTAATTCGGTTTAGAGAATTTAATGCCAATTGGATTGTAAAATTAATACACCATGTGGCAATTCGAGGATTCCGAGATATATTCTATAGGGATGATACATCCTTCCCACAGCCGGCATTCGGGGCTGTCCATGCTGTCTGGAGTATCCCAGTTTTCAGGTAGGTTACACTAACGTACGCCTCGTTTCGACTGCAATTAATGAATCACTTCTGACTGAAGTACAGTGTCGCAACTTAGACGACTTTATTTTATTCAGGTCATATTACCCTAAAAATAATACTTAAATATAAATGAGCACTCAAATGGTCGAACGAATAAACCAGACTGTAATACAAAATTAATTTAGAGGACAATTTTCATCACAACAACAATAATAATTCCAGCGGGTCCGCAGCAGTAACATTAATAGCCTGTAACAAACAAACAGCGTCATTTATTAGACATAAGACCTTAAGCTGCCGGATTAGAGTCGAAGCTCGCTTCACAAGTGGTGTGTAACAAGGTTTTGCAGTACTACTATTTGGGCAATCCCTTCAACGCCAGATTCATGCATTGCGTTATCTCTGAAGTGTTCGGCTTTCAGAATATGGCACGTATTGTTTAGCATTTATTTAGGAATATCAAAAGTACTGAATATTGAAACAACGGTAATCTGAGAAAAATCATGGGGTGTATGCTTCATGATATCTTGTTGTAGGTAAGTCATGCCAAGAATACTTAAGCATGGAAGTTGTTATTTTTGGATTTCCTGGAAAAGTATAAGCCCCTTTCCGGCTTGTGAGCATCCTTAAAAGTGACAAACGAGTTTCAATAACAACAACATCAAAAGTTTTATATGACAACGGATTCCGACGGGTTGTAATGGCAGCTTTCTTTCAGTCTCCTCTGTATGGAGCGATTCCTGCTAGCTCATTGAAATAATCTTGCACACCAAACTAGTTTTAACAATTCCTAAGTAAAATACCTTTAATAGGTACTGGTCTAATTGAACCTCTCGAGATTTTCCAAACGAAGCATGGAGATCTTAAAAAAAATGGTGAATGTGATTTTACAGAGTCGGCAACGCACCAGCTTCACGTCTAGTGTTCCAAGCCAAAGTGCTGGTAACTGGATACCATCATGCGCATGTTGGTTTGCCACCTGCGTGGTATAAAATGTACATTTTTTTTACTTTATCTTTGAACCCAATATATTGTTCTTTTGGTCACATTATAGTTTGCTTGTTTCAAAGCCCTGCAGTTAGGCCCGGTTTTCACTGAAGCGGAGAGGTGAGATGTGCGGGGATGTGTTTTGAATAACCAATCTGATATCGGTGCGGAGAGTAGACGTGGAAATACACACACATCTCCTTACGTCTCCTCTCCTCTTCGGTGGAAATCGGGCCGTAAGCTCCTCTTCTCTCGAGTTACAAGCACGCTGCACCGGCGACCTCATTTTATAGAAGGACTCGTTAAGGACGATCGCTATATTTAATGTTAACGATTTATCTACCTTACGAATATTTACATTGACGAATTCAGAGCTCTCCCACAAACGTCGCGAGTAGATTGTCGTGTTAGTATCTAATTGTTGTAAAGCTAGCTAGCTCCTGAGTATCTAAACTAAAATACTGCTTATTTACGGTTTAATTCCTTGTAATGTTAACATATCGACTCAAAAAACCTTCATAAACGCAGAGATAATCGTCTTAGAGATAGTTGGTCTGGTTAGAAATGTGCGTTATTTTGCAATGTAACGGATATTTTTTCTTCTTTTGGTATAATTGTAGTGATTCGGTTACTGCTATAACAATCAATGGACCAGAGATGGCAAATATATTCAAATACTCACCAGGCATATAAACAAATAACCTTGAAAAATTTTTGAAAAGTTGAAATAAAAGAGTGGCATTTCGCCAGTTTTGGCATGATTCACCAAATCACATGTACCTATTGTATAGTTACACAGTATATGTGATTTTGACTATTGACTTTTGACTATTGTACAGTACGGTTGTACACAGTTGTACAGCTATTGTGACTGTTAGTGTTGTATGTTGTATAAAACATATATGTTAATTGATAGACTCCAATTAACATATTATATATGACGTATGATGATAAATACACATACAGTGTAATAAATACACAGAGGCCATATTTGTATTTAGGTCCCCTTAAAATTAGTTAAGCATATTGACATTTTCCGCACACCAAATTCAAACAGTATTTCTTAACAGTAAATTACTATCTGTACTTACTTTGATACATTTTCTATCAAACTGTCTGACCAAAGGACTCGTTCTGTGTTAATCGGATTGTCTATTATTGTTAGTAATTATAACATCAATACAACACACAACTGAGTCTACCCGAATCCAAGGATTCTGTAAAGGGAAACGTCAGGTTAAAATAATATTCATATACTGCGATAAAATCCGATACTGTTTTCAACATATTATGTTATTTACAACGGATTTTATCGCAGTATATTTATATTATATTATGACCTCACGCTTCTTAGCTATATATAGGTATATAGCTAGACATATGGATCAGGTAGATAAATAAATACAGTTTTGTCACGACCAACAAGCAACCTCTGCGTTAGGCCATTTATGGATTTAAAGCATTATGCAGAAATTGGTCTAGCGCAAATGTGGCTGACCGTGCTGATTATTTCGCTTTAGGTCATTGATGCGTGAAACTCGCCATTCTGACCCACATTCATATTTTGGTTTATTTTCCAGTTACCTAAATGGCCAATTGAATTATGTAATTCACAACTTTGAGGTACTAGTACCTACTAATTTTATTCATATTGGAAAACTTTAATCTTGCCTTACGGAATGAATAATAAAGTACATACCTATATAAACTCGCGGAGATTAATTAGTGTTTAAAGCTGTTTTAATTTAATAAACTATGACGTACGAACTAATGTACAAAGTCAGCGACTGCAACTAATTGCCATCTGGTCTCGTCTGTAAAGCAGTTTTAATGCAAATAGTTGAATTACGGAGCTATGCACGATAAGAAAACATTGGCAATGTTGCCTAAATGAATCCTAATGCACTCATAATTGTTTAATGAAACGAACATGGATATCTTTATGCCACAAGATTGGCAAACAAGCTTAGAGCTTAGAGCCAGCTAATGGTAGACTACGTACCCTATGGACGTTTGCAACAACAGAGGCGTCATTTACGCGTTACCGACACTAAGATGACTCTTTAACTAAAATACCACATTAGGCACTGACAAACCGTGAACGTCTCGTTTGCAGGGATCTTTACGCGTGACGATTGTTTAAGTGAGTTAGCAGTCAGGCTACCTGCCTGCTGACTGGCTAATGCTTTCACTACGGTACGAAGAAGATGTGAAAATGGCAAGGCTATTGTTTCGGTCTCATGTGAAGGTCTAAATTCCTCCGATCTAAATCATGACAGCGGTAACCTAACCTAACACCAGTTATCCGCTCTGTTTACCACTTAAACCGTTTAAATGCAGTACCCGTTCCGACCACTACTTGGAACAAATTCAAAAAGATCCGCTGGACCTCAATTTATGCTAATGGTAGTGGTGGTTTGGCGCGCGTCTTGTTTGGAGGTACATAGTTGTGTCCGGCCGATATTACAGCTGTTTATATAAAGCTAGCAATTTTAAGCCAACTATTGCTGCAATCGGAAATACCGACTGTTTGATGTGCCAACTTGCAAAATTGAATTGATTGCCTGAGCTCAGCGAGGAGCTCAGTTCTGGCGAATTCTCAATGTCTTGCAAGGGTAAACTAGAAATGTAAGAGGTTTTGTAAAAAAGATGTGTGAAAGTGTTTTTTTTAATATTTATATTATTTTATTTGAGAGGATTGTGAACGGTATTCAACTTTACTATTCTGTTATTGATAACAAACAATTAAACCGAAGCAAGCGAGCAATTTAGTAGTATTAATTGACACTGCAAGATACATTGTAGCATCAACTCTTATTTTCCTTTTACGTATCTACAGACCGGTGACGTAATATAAAAGTAAAAAGTTTGACAAAGGTCTGATGCACAAAAAGCTTCTGTTTTGTAGCGAGTATTGAGCGCTGCAGTAACCCATTTCCACCAGTTTGTTTTTAATCCCCACAGCGACGCGGAAATAAATAAATTTTATGCATATCCGATACAGCAGCGGAGATAAAAGCCATCTCGCTGAATTAACGAATCCAATTAAAAATGTCATTTGAGTATTCAGTTCCGTGCAGTGAGGTCGAAATTTAAAGCGTATTTGTACGTGACGTTATATTATAGCGTAACATAATATGTATATAATTATGCGTCATATCGTGGAGCAAGCATCTTCGACTTTAGTAAGCGAATTAAGTAAGTGATTAAACTTTAATCCTGGATATCAGAGAGGTTTTGTCTTCAGCATGTGAAATCTGAAAACAGCCGAAAATCGAGCTCTGTGGCGTTAACTAAGAGATGCCGCCTACGCCTACCAGAGGGCGAATATAGGCTGATGATGATGATATTGATATGAAGTCTGTCAATCCTCACTAGGTCAGCATGGAAAATAATACAAACCCCTTCTAAGCTAAGTAGAAACCATTGTCCAGCTGTGCTTATGCGTTGATCATGATGATAATGAAATACCAGGTGTTGGATAAGAATCAAAGCCACGTATAAAGGGCATGTTTTTCTGTTGTGCAGTGCTGCTAAGTAAGTTCCAAATTGCTAAGTAATAAACTAAACATCCGCAATATAGCAGCATGTTTTACGGCTAGTCTCTTCTGCTATCAAACCGTTTAATATTCAGCTGTTGCGCTGTTGATTAAGATTTAGTAGTGTATAAGAAGAAGATTTAACTTTGTATCGAGTTTTTAAGCGTTACATGTATTAAAGCAAGAAGATATTATAAAAATATTGAACTAGTTTTTATAGCTGACGAGTCGTTAGCCAATAAAAGACCCGTGTGAAAAAAAAACACTTATAAATACCCGAATTGATATTCTTTATCGAATTTCCATAATGTAACATATAGATACACAATTTAAACTTAAAGTTACGCATTATAACGAATTTTTATTTACCATAACAGTCTTTTGTATCCATCTTTGTTTCACCTACCCACCTCCCTCGTACTTGTTACGTTCTATCAAAATTTTATTAAGTCGGGTTTGAACTCGACATCTGGAATAGGTCTTTTGACATTAAGTTATCTGTTGAAGCCTGTCACAGCTACATCAAGAGCAATGATAATATTAATATTGTATTCAGGTTGATTTACCGCGCAACGACGTAATTATTCAACGGCAAACACTCTTGGGATGTAATTAACTTGGTTGGCCAACTTTCGGCGATGCAAGTTTACATAAAACGTCCATCTGCCTGCATTAGCGCGTTGGAGAAACGCCAAACTCGTCCTGTCGTTCAGTAATAAAATCTTAAAAATACTTATATGAAAAATCCACTCGCACCATTTTGGTATGAAAAATGCACCGAACGCTTTATATAACGCCGACCTGACACGAATTGACCTTTGGTGCAAGTCCTGCATGAACCCCGTTACTAATCGATATGTACTCCGCTCTGTCTTGTCTAGAATTTAAAGCTGCTTTAATTAGATAATCTTGTTTCGAATCTCTGAGGAATGTAACTGCATTATGTTAATTGCCAAAACGCTCTTTGTGTTTGGAAGTTAGTCGCATTACTTTGTATTCAAAAGTTTGATCATATTGGAGCTCTGATACAAGCGAGTATAATTATGATAATTATCATTATTAGGTATAGTTATTCAGTCGCAGCAAGTTGCTGTTAATGCCAGAAGTTTAATGAGATGCTGTATTCCCACACTTTTTGCCCAAGTGCCCAATTTGTTCTGATGATCTTATACTTAAAAATAAATATTGAATATAGTTGTAAATTAAGTTCTGATTGGGAGCTGAAGCTGGAGACAGAAAGAAACATGCAGACCACACCCATACCTATTATCAGATAGATGTATTCCGACGTAGTGTGGGGATGCATCTGTATTTACAAGTCCACCTGTAGCCCTGGGATGGCCGGGTCGTGGGTCGCCGGCCCAGTTCTGCGTCCTACTTCCCCAGCCGCGCAACAAGTGATGTGTCATTATATAATGTTAATGCTGCTGTACTTAGATGATGTTGTTGCCGTTGCTGTAACAAATTCAACACGTGATAGGTCCCGATACAGTAGTTAAATGATGACCTCATCATTATGGTGGTATAGATTAATATCACAAAAAAGTCGTAACTTATATTTCCATGCTTAAACGTACCGGCGAAATGTGGTTGTACAATGTACAACCTTTGCCTAACCCTTCAGGGAAAACAGGCATAATGGTATGATAAAGGAACAAGGGAAAATTTAATAATACCTAAACATTGATTGTTAGTTCATAGTAATGACTAGGTGCTGCTCTAACCGCAACTTGATCTGGGTTAAAGTTCAAAATTAACATCATCTCACATACACTTAGCGTCGTTACATGGATCCTCAGATTTTTAAAGTGATCGGATCATTGTATTGTCAATGAAATTCAAGATAGCGAATGACAATGTTGTCAGATTTGACTACAAATTCCTGTTATCTCATGGGTCTTTAGAAGCAGTTTTAAGAGTGTATGAATCTCTATTCTCTTCCCTAGTTCTTAAAAGTAACAAAATAATCATAAATTTGTAGTGCATTTCTGTACATCGATGTATAGATAACCGTTCATTGTTTTTACCTAATTCACCTTAACCCAATTTTCACATGTATGAAGGATTTAGTTTTTACTAGACGGTGAATATTTTTTTGCCAAATATAATTTGATATGGGTCACGGTCTCACGGGACAATCTTCTTAAAGGCGATTGTCCTATTTATTTAACTAACTGAGGCCATCTCGGCGTATAATCTCTTTTTTAAGAATTTAGATACTACCACAGAACAACTAGCAGCAATAAGATCAACAACATCTTTAATGCGGAAACTTTTAATTCTTATAGGTCTAACAGCCAAATACTCAACACTACTCCATTTCAAGAAGTCTTCAAATATAGCTCTGCTTCTTCACTTTGCAGTTTAGTGATAGAAGCAGCATTGAATTCAAGGGCTACTTAAATTTAAGTAGCGTTTAAGTATTTCAACGTTGCTAACGCTTGTTTAGAAGATACGCGATGTTTCATATTTTTTTATAATTTTCTTCTTACGTAACTTGTGTCGGTCGTATATTTAGGTCGAAAGACATTAACTAATCGATACTTGAGTCAGCAAAAATAATTGATAGCCGAAAAGCTTTTCAGCTTGCGAGCCTTCTGGTGGACCTTGAAACCTAATATTGGTTCAACGAAATTGGCCTGACGCGTCTCATATTGGCTGGAAATAAGAATGGTCTGCATATGGTTTGACGGATTTTTTTGCTTTATATCGATATTATTTTAATCCCGATGTTACGGATCTGATACAGGATCCATGATTACGTTCCCAAAGGGTTGGGCAGCGGTGTACTAATGTACAACCACTTTTCTTCAGTATGTGATAGGAGGCGAACCTATTATACCACCAACCGGTACTAATCAAAACTCCGACCTGCTACGAAATTTGATAGAAAAATCCAATTAACGCTTAGCATAATCTAAGAAACGAACTCAAGACCAGTTGCTTAGCAGTCGCTCACATGACCACTCGATCAGCGAGGCAACTACTCTACATTTTTATTAATTATTGGTATTTTAACTAACGTAAAAGTGCTCAACACATCGTATGGTCTTCAAGTTTTCGGCTTTGATTTAGATTTAATAGAATCAATGATAGTAGGCTAGCGTGGTGGACTATAGCCTAATCGCTCTAAGAATTAGAGGAGACCCGTACTCAGCAGTGGGAGAATAATGGGTTGATGATGATAATCAATAATTGGGTTCCAAGCAAGTGGTAGGACCCATTTCCATTTTCATTACCTTACATTCGTGGTTTATCAAATCTGATGCAATGTTGGGTCTATGGTATCCTCGTGTACTATAACTTCTTGGAACGACCATATATTCTTTTACGTCCCCTTTTACGGCCCCAATGGTTATTTTGGTTCGGCCTATGTGTGAGAGACCACAATGACAAAAAAGTTTCAATACACCTGCATCTTATAGAGCCACATACCTCTACTACTACTACTTGATACACGTTAACAAATTATTGATCTTCTTCAGTGGCTTAACGAAGGTTTTCATTGAACATGTATCCATAGTGCCTGTAAGTCCTATTACATAAGGCAGTACAGTAGTTAGAGCTGAACTTTAGCACGCTTCATGCACTTTCAATGACGAGGGTGCGGTATTCGGAGTTTGTTGTCATGCAGTACTTGCATTACATGTTCGGGCTTTATATCCAGATTTTGGTCTGATACTATGATTTACCGACGGTAGATTACTGGTGGGTGGTGGCAAGGTTTACCATTTAGATCCAGGATCTGTTTAGCTGTGTCGAGATTAACTGGAAGCTATCTTTTTTTAAAACACGCCTATATCTTTTGTGCTCACTAAAAACCATGTAATTCTATAAAAACCGCACTTGTTACACCCTCTTGAAGAGTTGTTGTTTTTGAGGTATAATCCTTACTGGAATAAAATTACATTCTCAATTATTTGCCCTAAATAACAAGGATAAGCTGTCTATAAATCGTGTGGGGATTATGATTACTATCTCCTTGTCAAATCATTCTGACATAAATTCAACTTAATGGCAATAATCTACACTGAAAGTTCCCAACTTCTACTAGGACAGCATCAGCAACAATAATGTTCTACTAAGATAAACGGCTTGCGGCCAAAAACAACAGTTTCCGTGTTGAAAACAAATCGTATCAGTTGTTTTTGTGGAACAAAAGTAATTCTGACGACCTTACCCTCAAGTTCAGAGAGTGGCAATAAATGTGCGTTAGTCATAAAACAAACTTTGGCATCGTATATTAAAAGGACTTCGATTTTATAGAAGTCAAGTTCGTGACACGATTTTTTGGCTGAGTCCAAGAAGTTTGTTTGTTTGAAGTTTTTATCCATTCAAATCGTTTTGTGATCGATCCATTCAAATGTTTTTGGGAAACATTAAACTTTACCTACTTTTCTATTAGCTTAGTGGTGTAACCAGTGAACTGGGTTAATGGTCTTGACTTAAATTCAACCTCAAGGCACGCACCACTGACTGTTGGAAGAGGTATGCGTATTTATCAAATGCTCCAACGGTGAACATCACGATATGTCACGCACAAACGTCTCCTCACGGGGAAACGTGCGTGCCTGACACATTTTCTCGATAGCGTGTGAAGTGTGCCAAAACCTACCAAGCTAGTGTTGCTGTACCGTACCCAGCTGTGGGAGAGTTAATGGGTTGATGATGTTGACCAAAAGTAATATGCGCAGAATGGCCACTCTCTGTCCTTCTCTAACTGCAAATGACTTACTGCCCCCGAAGTTCGTTGAGGTGTTTATTGTGTCGTAAAAAAGCTTGCTTACTGTCGAGGTTTATGGCCGTCATTTTGTCTTGATTATGTAACTGGAGAGGTCGTACATATGTATCGGACACTGTCGATGGAGCTTCCAGGACATGTTAATTTACGCAAGTAAATTTCTTTACAGACATAGCTTTGCTTTCGAATTTAAATATTACTAGATTATAGATTTGTACCAAAAGGCTCTCAATGACAGTGCCTATACCAACAATCTTTTGCGCTTTGGTTATAAAAACGAGAATAGTTCCCTTGAACTCTTGATAGCTAGGGTTAAACGGGTATTGAGAAATTTTCGGTGAAGATGGGACAATACAACTCTATGTATGTATTTGTTTTAATCCGAGAGATCCAATTCACGGTTTTCTTTTACTATGTTAAGACTGAAAGGGTTTTTTGCTTGAATGTAGTGACACTAAAAAGCACTAAAAACTTCCGGTATTAAATTTGTATGGTTTTTTAAACCTTACCAAACCCCCTCATTATTTTAACACGTTTCTCTTACTTGACTGCTAAGTCAAAACATATTTTCCTTATATTTGCGAAATCGGTCTCGGTCTCTACGGGGAAACTTGACTCTCTTATTGATTTTTATCTTGATTTACGCCACTTAGTAACGTACTTACGAAACAAGCAATTTCTAAGTTGTTTGTTGTTGTTTCGGCGGCAAAGTTTTGATTATTTCTCGGAAATATCAGAGGCTTCATGTACCATTAATGTGATACTTAGCGTACTAGATCATTTAATCATGATTACCACGTAGCAGAGCTGGTTCAACATAATCTAGAGTATCAAAAAAATTGTATTGTAAAATATATTTGGATTTTGTATAGGAATACATACTGAACAGCATTGAACTGAATGTAAAACAAGTCAGATTTTCAATGGATAACTATTCCTATATCATTAACCTATTCTAATATCATTGGTTCCAACTGATCTATCAAAGCACAGCTAAAATTAGAAAAATGATTTTTCTTAAGTTAACCGATATGAGCAAGAATTTCTAGAAACTTCACCTTCAAGCGAGGAAATTCTTATAAAACGTGGGTAACAGGCGGTATAAATATTATAGCGTAATAAATAAATACACATTTTCTTGACTATTTTTACCAACGCGGATACGCGGCGTGTTAGCTGCTTTCCGTGCTCAATCAGCCGATACTATCTAGCCTAGTCTCTGCCTTACAACTTAGATTAGAAACATCGCGTGAGTCATGAAAGCCAGTAATTTAAAATGGTGCCTCCCTTAACCAAGTTTTTGAATGACGCTTTCTGGGCTGTGCAGTGTTTAAGAATAGATTGTTATATGTTGGAATCTCAAGTTAAGGCTTCATTGTTCTGACGAAGTTTTGTGTGTAGGTGGTTCTGTTAGACGCATAAGAAAATGAACCCACAATGCAGATGGCTCAACTACAAAGGTTTTCACAAACTTTAAATTGAATTCGGCTTTAGTTCATATTTCTATAAATTAGCTTTCTTTTTACTTATTTAATGTTATTTATGAATCATTTTTGAAGTATTTTTCAACTATCTATATTGAATGCTGCTTCTAATCTACCCAAAAGCGGCTGAATTTTAGTTTGTTTTGATTTGTTTGTCTGTTTTCCAGGGCGGCTTAACGTGCTCTTCAAGGCACGGAGGGTCCTATATGTGTTAAGAATGGTCACCATGACATATTATATAACCGATCGGTGGACCGATTTTTAACGGCTATAATAATGTTATAAGTCAGTTAAAATCTAGTCGCCCATATATCGTTCTGCCAAATGTTTTCAGAATATTTTTATGATATTATACAATACCGTGTACGCGCGGTTCTACAATATCGTGTTTGTGATCTTTTCATGATAATCTGGTAGCATGATGAAGGTCGCCCTCAAAACTGTCTACAAATACCTTTGTTTACCTGATACGTTGTTGATATATTGACATAACAAAAATATTATAAAGTATTTGACAACAGAAAATACAT
This sequence comes from Craniophora ligustri, assembly GCA_905163465.1. NCBI lineage: Eukaryota > Metazoa > Arthropoda > Insecta > Lepidoptera > Noctuidae > Craniophora > Craniophora ligustri. The sequence continues at coordinate 15,254,985 of LR990962.1, read as the reverse complement.
ATACGGGATAACATGGAATTCAATAATCTATAACTCAAGTATAACTGTTTATGCTCATTACACAAACATTTGACATTACCGGGATCTTTTTAAATACCGCTGTTCTAATTAAGTTGTTAAAACTACCCTCTAACGATGACCTTTTCTCAGTAGTAAGCTAGATATTAGATGTATTTTATCATGTGTGAGATAGTTATATAATTCGTATTTATTTCTGAACGAAACTTAGTTTCATGCGATGACAAGGAGAAAGATAAATTACATATCAAAACGCTGCGGGAAATGACATAGGTACAGATATTTTTAAGTTATTATTAAGGTATCGTTTCGTGGAAACGGTTTCGAAGAGAGAACGATTGATGTGGATGGCCCATCACATACCATATAACAGTCATATAATAATTATTTTCATTTGGCCATGGTCTACTCTACCAGATAATAATAAAAGTACTTTAACAAACATGGATTTTTCAGATGTTTTATAGTATTTATGGTCACGAGCAGTGTCTGCCTTTGACGATAAATGGAAGGTCATAATTAAATATTGTAGTAAATCTGTAAAAAGTCGTTTTATTTATTTTTATGTCTCATTTCGTGTAAGTGTTTATCAGCAAATTTATTTATTTATATGTTTGTACTGACGATATTTATGCAGTACTTACACTGTTATTAAAATTCAGTAGCAGGCATTGATGGCTTATATTAAGCTGGGTCCGTAATAGTCCGTATTCATATAAGTATAGCTAACTATAGAGCAACATTTGTCATAACGTCATATTATGTATAATCTAACTATTTCGTTGAATATGCTGCTGATGGGGTAGATATATTATATAACTGAGTTACGGTACAAGCTACTTTTGACGTAATCGCTAGTATTAACTTTCTTGTCGTTACACAGGCTACCATTAGTCCCAAGGTCAAGGTCGCGCCGTTGCTAAGTAACTCGCTGACAACAAAGCTTTTCTCGCTGTAATTCAATATTATTAATGGGTTTTGAACATGGATTTTACATTAAAATGTTATTAACCGTAATAATCCTACGTTTAATGCAAATGAATATATAAGGTAAGGCGTTGCCAAATGTCCCACGGTGGGCGCCATTATGTTTTTGTATTTTGGTTTTCTGTTCATTATTGTCAGAAATGTTCGCGTATTTAATGACAAATTACTGTAATAAAGTGTAATTAGCATAGTGTAGTGTTAATCTGTTGGATAAAATGGAAGCTTTAACTTTAATAGTCCCACTGTGGGTGGCACTTTTACATTTTACTAGAAATAATATGTAGATTGGACAATTATGTACACATTGTGGGTCACCATTAATGCTCACGTTGAACATATAATTACAGTGAATTTCTGGTCCTTGATTAAGTTCTTGAAAATAATACTATTATCGTTTCTAACTAAATGTTTATTCAATTTATTGCCAACAGGAATCTCAACGTTATCTGGATGCGGGTCTCCAGACCAGTTGGACCGGCTACCTGAGCTGCCGGCGGCCGAGGAGAAGAGGCTCCGTCGCGCAGCCCAGGTGCTGCAGCAGAGGCTCGTGCTGCGCCAGTGGCTGGCCACACATAGGCTGCAGCATACTTATACCAAGTACGTACAAACATCAATATTCGTTTTTATTGGACGATTTTTTATATAGAATCAGATAACCTTCTTACATCAAGTATGTTTGAAATACAATGTGTATTATGTACTAGTCGATTGGTGTGTATTGAGTACAAAATAGAAGAACAATCTGGATTTGCTTCCCAACAAAAACACTTTTTGGGGGCTGTCTTTACTGTCGACGTTCAAAAAGAGCCAATTAAATTTAGCCTACTTTGAATAAATGATATTTTGATTTGATTTTGATGCCCGGGAGGCTGGAGGATGACGGTATCTTTTTAATACCAAGCCATACTTTGCCTGTGCTGAACCCCCTTAATCTGAGAGTAGACACGTGCCCAGCAGTGGACAGTAAATGACGCAGGACAAGACGCATTGCATAAAAAGTGTGCCGCAGTGAGGAGAATGTAATTGAAACTTTATCTCATAGTTAAAGTAATTAAACTTTTGCAATTCTATCAGTAAAGTCCTATTCCAAAGACACTGGCACCTGGGTGGGGCATTTTAGGAAATTGCATCTGTATTAAGTGCGACGTTTGACTCAATGAATTGCTAATATGTCCCCTACCATTTCGACTTGAATATGTTAGTTCTAGGAATTGATAATTCCGCTTCTATGAACTTCTATGAAATTTTGCACCTATTAAGTAGATACTTAGCAAAATATATACCCGGACATTATGACACAGCGCCATCTAGTTCCGAGCTAAGCAACGAGGCTTGTGTTACGGTTACTAGATAGTTGATACAATACATAGTTTTTTTTTGTAAATACATACAGGACATACATATTATACATCCATGACTCGGAAACAAATGTTGATGCTCAGCACACAAACATTTGCCCCTACCGGGTTTCGAACCCAGGATCCGTAGCACAGAAAGCAGCGTTAACTACCGCTTTACTAATCGGGTAGTCATAATATAATAGTTGATAGGTGTAAAATCGTTTGATATACATATATTCCAGCTTAAAGTTCTACAACAAGGTTCAAATAATTCTAAAATCGTCTCTTAACGACTAAGCATTAACTTCACAAACGCTTGAATGAAAAGACATTTGTGCATTGAAAAATTTTGAATTTGATACTAAACAAGAAATGGTAATGTTTCTTGCAATGAGATGAAGAATTGTAGATACAAGCAGGCAACGCGTTTTATTACGGAACGTATAACCGCCTCCTTTTTGAAGACGGTTAAAAAAAACAGATTCTACAAGATAGCTTGTGTCCGATATACGTTTATATCAACTTTCATGAGTTAGGTACATCCATGACCTTGAAATTCCTCGACATATTAAGGAAATAGGAGCCACGTTTAAACGTATAGCGACTTGCGTGTCGCGAAACTTATACACGGCATGACTTATTTCATATTTCGCCATATTTATGACTGTATTGTATGTCACGTGCTGGTGAAAATACTCCCTTTTTCCTCGTTACGGCTTCGGTATGTTTTTTATCGATTCTTTTGAGAGTCTTCAAGTATTGACCCAAGTGGGGTTATGATGGATGAATCGTATAAGTTGGTATAAGTATTTAGAGAGGTAGGGCATAGCGAAAATTCCGCTTTACGAAGACCGCGGTAAAATCACTCACTCGCAGAAACACAACTACTGTTGAGTTGTGTTTCTGCGAGTGAGTGATGTTACCATTGCTCGTGACTATTCTTACAGCATGTCTGTGTAGTAACTTTCAAAAAAACTAAACCGCTCCTTTTTTTGGGATCTTATAAACAGGAGTGCATATGTTTTTACAGGGTCAGCAACGGACGAACGACACCTAGTGTTGCAAACGTAGATAGGCTAGAATTGTTTACCATCAGGCGGATCGTAAACTTGCTTACCAACCTCGTATAAAAATATACTGGTTTCATTTTTATTAAAAACCTAATATTATCTGCATAGAGAATATTCAAACTACAGCCTTGCCCGGCCCACCTTTTGTTGAAAGTGTGTCAATTTTGACAAGCGGCTTTGTTACGAGCTGTTGGCGGGTGTGACAATACCTTCGTCGACTCATTCAGCCAAGCGCCCACCTCCACCGAGGCACTTTGAAAACTGTTGATTGATGTTTCGGAAAGCTATTTTTATTGTGCTGAACTCTATGATGCTTCACTGTAATAAAGAGACCTTGGCGCGAAGTAAAATATATAAGTACATCATTAGCATAACTCAGGACACAAAGCCTTATATTTGTAGCAATAGAATCATATATACAACACGTCAATAAATAGCATTCACAATACGGACGAAAATACCGAAAACGCCGCACGAAATCCAAGCGAAACCAAATTTATATTTTACTGAGAGTCGTGGATGCAAAAATTTGTATACATTTCGTATTCAACTCTTAGCTCTCGGAAACTCGGGCCTGCGTTCTTTAAGACATGTGTGTTGCATCTGTTCTCGTATAACCACCCTCAAGGGAAATGAGGAAATGCGCTCAAAAGTTCAACTGCAAAGTTCGAACAAAGGAATGGTAGAAAAATAATACTTAATTCCTATCATGTCTCTTATTTACCTTTTGCGAAATTTACTTGGAATCCATTCCTGTATACAGTAGGCCTATAAAATCCGCGTCACTGAATTGCGGATCATGGCTTGTTTATCAAGCAAAATTATCCCATTCTAACGTAGTACCTACCCTCCTTGTTGGTCTGGTCGTAGTAAGTGCGATTATTGAGCAAGAGGTTTTGGTTCGATTTCCAGGTTGAGCAGAGTTATTGGGTTTTTATATATGTAATTCTTAGCAGCTCAAAGTTTGGGTTCGTGATCGGTTGATAGCAATAGCCTCCCCCCTCTATTACATGGGACCTAAAACATACTGACAAAATGCGGGTGTAAATTAGTACACCTCTGGGTAACTGTTCGGGGACGACATGCGTGATGATGTGTTATGTAACCCGCAGTACTCTATGCGTGAGAACCAGGGCATGGTCAATTTTATGGAAATGCTAAAAAAGCAATCATCCAGCGCCTGATTGTCGCTTTGGATTATTACATTTAAAATTTACAGCAAAAACACAATCTGGCCCTGATGCTGTTTAACGATCCAACGCGTTTTCATATTCATTGGCTCCGCCGTCCCGTTTCTAACTACAAAAGCGTATTGAAATTTTTATCTTTGGGATTCAGACACTTAATATTGAGGGAGAATTCTGAATCTCTCTTAGCAATATCCGATTTGTGCAAAACTCTGGACTGTGGACTGTGCGCCGTTTACTCTGCCAGATTCATTTTACTCGCATGCGGGCGCAAATTGGACGCGTTGGCTTCTATCAATAAATCCTCACCTGCCTCTGTTCGATCATTGTTCGCTGCAAGTAGGTCAACAGCCACCTTCATAAGTCTACTCAAAAGTATTGCTTTCTATACACAGTTCAAAGCATCTGTAATATTTTTAATTTTAAAATGCTTTATAGAATATCTCTGTAGATATTCTCAGTTTATGAATGGAGCTCGTTTGCGTTACAGACCAAAATATGAATTTAGCTATTTTCCATTTTTCAAAAGTTCCTACAGACGTAATCATAGGCATGAGATGTTTTCAACAAAATTATTTTGTGCTAAAATAGGGATTATTTTTTCTCCTTTCTAATGTCTTTAATATCAAAAATCTGTAATAAAATTGGGTAGTCGTAATATCATTCAGGTTAAAACTGCCTCGTTGGGGTAGTACAGCGCGACTGCCGAGCTCTTGGCTTAGAGGTCTTGGATTCGATTCCCAGGTCGAGCAAAGTGTTATTGGGTTTTTCTATGAAAATCTCTGTAGCCACTCGGAGTTTGGATTTGTGCCCGGTTAATGGCATGTTAATTGCCCCCATGAGACCTAAAACATACCGGCGAAACGTGGGGGTACATTAGTATACCTCTGCCTTACCCTTCGGGGACGACAGGCGTGATGGTATGTACCTATTTTAAAACTTTGATTAAAAGATTGAAACCAAATTATAATTTTCATATGTTCGAAGGTATAATATCATTATTTATGTACTACGGAACTTAAAAGCTTAAAACACAAAAGCTAATTAATAGGTACGTTATAAGCTCAAAATTTCACCTAGACCGAAACCATTTATTTACTTATTTTTCTTCAATTCATCCCAATATCGTGAGGGTATAACATAATAATAATAATAACTTTATTTCAAAAATCAAATTACAAATTGTCCATCTCAACTAAACATAAAGGCACTACTTTGTACAACGCTATTTAATTTGAGACAGAGTGAACGTCAGTGCCTGTGCTAGTATAAACTGTGTTACAGGCACTGGCGCCTTCCTCTTACCGTTCAAATGATACATTCATTTGCTGTACATTGTAGGTATTTTGGTAAATAACAGTTTTCTAAGTTTAAGATTTAATGAGCTTTAGTGAAAATTATTTATTTTTACAACTCAAACTTAGGGATAAGAAGTGGTGTGAATTTTACAAGTATATGACGTGTGTTTATATGTGATGAGTATGAGTGTGTGTGTGTGTGTGTGTGTGTGTGTGGTTTGTGTGTGTGGTGTGTGATGTGTGTGATAGGTGTGTGAGTAAGTATGTGTCTATGTTTGGTAGGTGCATGTTGGCGAGTGTGTGTATTAATGAGGTGGTTTTGCAAATAGTCGCTCAGTCTCATCGTAGGTTAACTTTTGGAGATAACTACTAACTACGTTTTTACATTTGGTCTTAGGCAGTGGATATATGTTGCAAATTTTATTGATCGCGTTGTAGAGGTGTCCACTGAGACTCGGGTAGCTTCGACTTGCAAGAGCTGTTCTTGCAGCTATTGGTGTGCAGATTTTATATTTATGGCGTTTATGCTCCAATAATGTTGGGTCATAGGTTAATGATGAGTGTACCCGTAATGTTATGTTTAGCGCACAGAGTTGTCGAACAGTAAGTACTGTTATATCTTCATATAGCTGGGTCGTTGGATAGCGATATGTTTTGCGGTGCATAACCTTCAAGACCGCTCTTTGTGCTCTCTCAAGCCGAAGCAAGTAGCTTTTAAATGTACTACCCCAAGCCGATATGCAATAGGTATGGAGTGACTGGGCCAAAGCATAATATATTGTTTTTAAGAGAGGGCCAGTAATAACATTTCTTAATTTCTTCATAGGAAACATTACCTTACGAACACGCGAGACTGTTACATCGATATGTTTTTGCCAACTCAGTGTGCTGTCGATGTACACGCCTAGGTATTTAATACAAGAGTTTTTATGTATGAGAGGGCAACTGCAAGGGCTGAGTGTAGAGTGGCAGCTATGAGCTGTAATATTTGGTATCACAGGTTGTGTCAAAGAATTCGCTGAGAAAGTGACATAATGCGTTTTAGATACATTCAGCGTTAGTGAATTTGTTGAAAGCCAATTCATTACAATGCCAAGAGCACGTTGGGCTGCTCGTTGAGCAGAATCCCATGTTTCTCCACTGATAATAAGCGCCGTGTCGTCTGCGTAGACAAAGACCTTGCAATCAGGAATTGAGATTGGCACAATCTGTTAACATATAGAAGAAATAGGGTAGGGCCCAACACGCTACCTTGTGGTACGCCAAAGGTTAAGTAAACATCGTCGCTGATGTAGTTATCCACCTTAACTCGTTGACTTCGTTTCGTGATAACGAAAAAGGGGCAAGATTTATTCTAATTTTCACTTAGAAGCCCGAAGGAGGCCCGCATCGCCTATCGCTTCGCGTCCCCACGCATGACGTATGACAATCTTTCTCGCTCCATTGAATTCCTGGCAATTGCAAAAGGCGTTTTTCGCATATGAAGTATTTTGATTTATTGAATAAAATCCCTTCCCTCGGCCCTTCGGAAATGTACTATTTATAGGACCGTTATTCCGACTATTTATGGAATATATGTATATTTATTATTTAGAGGCTTTGTCACAACTTATGGGAGAATGATATAAAAACTATATAAATCAATATACATACAGTAAGATTTGAGATTTTGAGTTATTCGTAGAGTTAAGTCTAATAGGTGAAAAGATTTGGCTAGGTTTACTAGTAGTAGTTAGGAAGGCTATTTATATGTGGTAGGTTAAATATTACCGCTGGTTCAATAAATATTGTACCCGTGTTGTGGATTTTTGTTTCATTCATTTACATATTACGCAAAATTTATAAAAGTAGGATAGTATTATTTTCGTTCGTAGGAGATTACCTTCCAATACCCTTCACGTGTCCCTTGGGCAGAGCTAAATTTATAACAGCGCGGGGTCTCTGATAGGGTTCAAAATAACTTGTACGCTAAATGTTTTATTATGTAATATGCTATCTACACATACTAGGTGAGCGTGGTGGACTGGTATATGGACTCTGAGTTTACAGGAACCCAGGAGTGACCAGCTAGGGGATCGTAAATGGGTTGATGGGATTATACTAAATAATATCAGTTTGCTAGATTCAATATATAAAAACGAACTTAGATTCTTAAATACGTCGATGTAATTTTATTTTCATACGCAAATACTTTGACATCTGGCCTTTTTAATGCAAATGCAAACTTGGTATGTTCTTTATATGTACGTAGATCTTTAAGGTCTCATAAAAAAATAGTTTTTTATATATAAAAAAATTTTACTTAACTTTAGGATTCCCTCCTGTGTGCGTTTACAATGACAAATTTTAAATACACAACTGCCCAAACCCGGAGTAACTGCTAGTAGATCGTAAAAATATTTGATCTTGCGGGGATCACACCCGCGACTTGCGGCTCATAAGCTGATTGCTTGACCACTGCATCAACCTTCTTTCTGTATATACTATAATGCCTAGAATCCGTATCTGAAAATTTGTTTTTTTTTCTACAAAACAAGTAATAATAACCTCCTCCTTTTTGAAGTCGGTTAAAAACCCGCAGAATTTGGTATTAGTATTACATAAAAAGATAGTTTTTCGCATTTCGCGATTCAGTATTGGCAAAAAGGTATACAATACAGAACATTTCATATCTCCAAATTGTATTTGATTTCACCGTGTATACTGCAGCTTGCGTTCGTGATTTTGGTCCAAGCGAAGGTTCATTTATGGGTGTTCTAACACTAATCTTTTTGGCTAAATCTTTTAGGTCATAGTTACGAATTTAGATCACAATAAACTCAAAAAAATTAACGTGAGGAAACCTGCATGCCCGAGAGATTTACTCAATGGCGTGTGAATTCTGCCATCACGTACTAAGCTAGCACGGTAATAGCTCAATCTCTCTCAAATTATAGAAGGTTGACGTTGATGAAAGTATTTTTTTTATTTATTAAAAACAGGCTCTTTTTGTACGTCGATCATAAAAACTGCCCCCCAAAACTCCCGCCCTCCTAGTGTGTTTGTTACGAAGAACAAGCGGCGCAAAAACCCTCCAACAACAATTTAAATCATATAACGAATGATTTGAAAGCCTCATAATATAATAACCAATTTGGATCTAAAGTCTATTTATAAAACGAAGTAGGTATAAGCTGTTTTATTCTCAAGGTATTAAAGATAAATATTGACTGCTTGTGATTGCCTATTGATCAGTTCTTGGTAGCAATAATAGCGTGAGAGTAATGAGATATACTTAACACCTGGTATACCGCGGTTGCCCTGAAAACAGTTCATTTATCATAACTGGCAGTTAGACACAAATATTAGCCCTTGACATATATTTTTACTTGGAACACTATTTTTTGTAAGACTGCATTGAATTCTTGGCTGAATTATCAATTTCCCTCATCCTATTTTCATATACTAGCAACTTTCTAACGCACTGCTACATTTCAGGTATAAACCTTTTTCTTGAGCAATTTTTTTTCCCACCGCTGGGCAAAGGTCTCCTCGCATTTGAGAGGGAATTAGGTCATAGTCTGCCACGCCAGCCTAACGCGGGTTGGCAGAATTAACATGCCATCAGGAACATCTAAAAGGCATGTAGGTTTCCTCACGATGTTGTCCTTCACCGTATTAATATTGGAATATAATTATTTGTACTTAGCCTAGTCTTCAGTCAGGTGATGAAATATGTAATATACCGCGATCGATGAAATCACTTACATGATTACAACGTAAGTATTATTGTGATTTAAAATACTGAACGGAACTTAAGTTAGCATTGAGGGTAGACTAGCGTGACAAGCAGCTGATTAATATTTCGTGTGTCCGTCTGCCGCGCCAACCAGACGGACTATTTACATGTATTTACATACACCTGCTGTCAACTAGGGCATTGCGCTGTGGCTAGCATGTTTTCATTTTAAAAACAAATTGTTTAAACAGAGTTCACTCTATTGACTGTCCATTATGTATGTTGTTCATGTGTACACATGGACACCAATTTTCTTGAATTTACAGTGGACTTCAAACTTCTAGGCTATCACAGCTATATACAGTCTTGGTCAAAAGTATTAGGCACCCTATAATTTGTTGACTTTTTCATGTCTAAGGTAAAAAATAAAACTAGTTTTGGTTTCCACATTCATATATTAACATAATATGACTTAAGTAACTAACATTTAGGTGGGCCACCCTTGGCTTTGATCACAGCAGCGATTCTTTAGGGTATGGTGTTTACAAGCCTTGTGCATTCGGCTGCAGTTATATCACCCCATTTTCTAATCAAAGCATTTTTTAAGGTGGTTTTTGATGTAATGCTGTTCTCACGGATCCTGCGCTTCAGAATACCCCAAAGATGCTCGATGGGGTTAAGATCTGGGGACTGCGCCGGCCAATCTAACAAGTCAATGTTGTTGTTTCTAAACCAATGCATTGTCTTCGTTGATTTATGGCAAGGAGCATTATCTTATTGGAATTTGATGCCATCCAAGTTTGTGTCACTGAAAATGCGTGTAAGCGAAGGCAATACTGCAGATTCCAGCACATTTTTGTACTTTTCACTATTCATACAGCCTTCGCAAACGAACATTTCGCCGACACCATCGGCTGCCATGCAGCCCCAGATCATAATGCTACCTCCACCGTGTTTAACCGTGGGCACCACACAATCTGGATGATACTCCTCGCCGACGCGTCGCCTCACAAATGTTGTAGCCGCTGTACAAAATACCTGTGAAAATGAAAAAAAGTAGAGTTGATATGTGTGCTCATTATTTTTATGGAAGTAGACTCAAATAAGAATGATTAATGTTATTGTTTCTTACAATTAATATAAAAGCTTACCTCAAAGTTTGATTCATCGGCCCACACAACATTTGACCAATCTTCTTCTGTGAAATGTTGGTGTCGTAGAGCCCATTCTAAGCGATGTTTTTTGTTATTTTCTGAAAGCCATGGCTTCTTTCGTGCTTTACAGCCTTTTAATTCCGCATCAGCTAGTCTTCTTCTTACTGTTCGAGCACTAACAGTCTCTCCAACTTCTTCAGACAAAGCAGCAGCAAGCTCAAAAGAAGTTTTTTTGCGATTTTTTAAAGATTCGCGGATGTTTGCGTTTTCTGTCCTGGCGCTCAGAAGTCACGCGTTTTCTGCCAGTACGGACTTAATTTGCGTGTGAGCCAGTCTTCGCGAACCGTTTGATAGCAGATTGCACTGCGCACCGTGAACATTTTATCATTCTCGCAATCTCTACTTGAGACTTCCCCTGTTCATGCAACAACTGACTTTTTATGCGTAATTCGTAACATAATTCACCATATTTCGGTATTTTCAAACAATCAAAACGTCAATTTCACCATTAAACCACATACGGTAACTTATTTACGCTGTTAATAGCAAATAAACACTGACAATATTTCCGAATATTTATTTTATAATTACATGTATTCTGGATTTTGCTCACCAGATGTTTTATGGCCTATAGAAATAGATTGTCTATTGTTTTAATTATCGTTTTGCGGCACTATCATCACAATAGTTGAACACATTAGCATTTTTTTTAAATACTTTTTGAATTATCAATGATTTATGGGGCTGCCTAATACTTTTGACCAAGACTGTATATACTTTTCCTTTAATTAATTTGTAATCACCTTGCTAGTGATTAAAAGATACATAATAAAAAAATCGCGTGCTTGCCTTGAGCATAATGAATAGATACGGGGTAGAAGGACGCTCAAGTTTAAAGTAAAATGTTTATAATAGATATCAATCTAGTATACAGGTTATTATACTAAGTCGTTTAAGGAAGTGGTTGGTGGAAAACGATTATCAACATTACAAACGGCCAGTTTTAGTGTAAAAAAGAACATTCGCAATTACTTCTACCGCAGTTCTAAAACGCATCAATAAATAACAATTTCCTTCCAATCGACATGGGACCAACCCTTTCCATTCCGTCGTAAACTGATACCTGAGCCGAAGAATCAATTTGAAGAGTCATAAAATGAACTGTTCAAGTTTTATACAAACACTCACGCTGTTTTCCCATAGGGGTCGGCAGACACTACAGAACGTTATGCGCCACGATCCTGGCAAACTTACCTCTTCCACGTTCATACATCTTATCATAATGCGCGCCCTTTGCGAGTACTACACATCCGACCTTTATAAAGAAGTTCACCTATAAGATTACTATTTGTCTTTGAGCGTCCCCTATCGGCGTTTCCACTAAAATCTGCGTTATAAATGGTTTTGGTTACCGTCTATCATTAATTTTTTCAACACGCCCAAACTATCGAATTAAATTCTTTTCAATTTTTGCTACTCAATTTTCTTCCTTCTTGTTAAGTTCTGTTATAAAAGAAAAAACTGCTGACCAGAAATCCAACGTGTATTCGACTATAAAACATAAAGACGTACGAATTATCATTATTCTCGTATATGTCTGTGTCGCATGGGACAACTCCTGATGATGTTTAATTTATTAATAGAGTCCTGTAGGTGAGAGCATCCGTTTGTTCCCGCGAGATTCATGCTGTATTAAACCTCGTTCTATAGATACAAATCTAGAATGCAGTAAACTTATCCTCATGGATAATAAGTACATGGAAACTCGAGGAAATGATGTCATTTGCCATTGCCCATAAACTGATGCCATAATTCGCGGATTCCCTATTTTATGACTACTTCGGACGTGAAGTGAAAGAAATGTAAGCCTGCTGTAAAATCCATAGAGATTGGTTTTTTATACATCAAAATTTAATATCTCGTGTAATCTTAGCTTGCTTCGTATATTAGATATTCAAATTGGAAGATAAAACTGGAAGTACAGACCGGTTAAACACATTTCAATAGATGTTGGTACCATTTACAAGGAACCAGTAACCACCTATATCCCCATGCTGACTTAGTAGTTTCACACCTACTTGATAAAACCTGGAATGTTACTCCGACTAGGTTTGGGAACCCGGATCCTATATAGCAGGATTTATGCACGCACAAAACATCTTGCCAACTTTGGCTGAAAAAGCTTTTACAAGCCTTTTTTATGGGAGAAGCCCGCTACATTAAGTCTCTCCTATCCTATGGCGACTCCTGTAAGCCAGGATCAACAATAGCTACCAACCAGAAAATTGACGACACAATCAAACCCGACGTATACCAGGGGAATGATTTTTATACTATCTTGGAACCCGCAGCGAAATTAATCAGGAATGGAACTGCCTCGTTGGTCTAGTGGTCCTACAGTGCGACTGCCGATTTGCAAGAGGTCTTGGGTTCGATTCCCAGGTCGAGCAAAGCTGTTTATCTTATATATATATACATAAAACAATCCCTATTTCCCTTGGTCACGGCATAGCTTCAAAAGGGCTTCACCATATTCATTGAACTTTTTTTAAACGTTTTCTAATACTTAGTAGAAGGCTTTAACGGGAAAAAATATTAAAAAGTTAAGTTATAAAAAGAAAAAGAATAGAGAATAGAATATAAAAATAAATTTAAAAAACTTAACGACTAGGTATATTAAAGCTTTTAATCTAACTTAAGCAGTTTACATTAGAAAAGGAAAAAGAAGAAAACTGACATAACTTTCTTTTTTACGACACTTCTCTCAATACCGATCTTCAATACCGACGCCACCAATACCAACGCTTTCAATACTGATGCCACCAATACCAATGGCAACAATAACCTATGAATCCAATACCGACGCCATTAATATTGACTCTATCAATACCGACGCCACAAATACCGTCCCCAACAAAATCGTCGCTTTCAGTATCGACGCCACCGATACCGACGCTTTCAATACCGACGCCAACAAAATTGACGCCACCAATACCGACGCCAACAATACCGACGTCACCAATACCGACGCCATCAATACCGACGTCACCAATACCGACGCTAACCATACCGACGCCATAATCTACGCTAACAATACCGACGCCGTCTATACCGACGCCATAAATGTTGAATCTATCAATACCGACGCCATCAATGTTGACGCCACCAATACCGATGCTTTTTAATACCGAAAATTTCAATACCGTCGACACCAATACCGACGCCACTAATATCGACGCTAACAATACCGACGCCATCAATACCGACGTCAAAACTACCGACGCCAACTACACCGACGCCAACAATACCGACGTTACTTATAGTATTTTACGGTTTTTTTTTTGTATTTAGTAGACGAAGTCGCGGGGAAAAGCTTTTTATATAATATGAAAGACGTGCATGTTGGAGAGCTTTTCTCGACAAAATAAATAAATATTTCTGGACGCCAAATAAACCGACGCCATCTATACCGACGTCCCTAATACCGACGCCACCATGTTGATGCCACCAATATCGACGCCAGCAATACCTATGCATCCAATACCGACGCTATAATCTACGCTAACAATACCGACGCCTTCTATACCGACGCCATTAATATTGACTCTATCAATACCGACGCCAACATAATCGACGCTTTTAATACCGACGCCACCAATACCGACGTTAGTAATAGTATTTCACGGTTTTTTTAGCTAGTTATATAATATGAAAAACGTGAATGTTTGAGAGCTTTTCTCGATAAAATAAATAAATATTTCTGGACATTATGACACAGCGCCATCTAGTTCCGAGCTAAGCAACGAGGCTTGTGTTACGGATAGGTACTAGTTGGTTGATATACTACATATATACTTTTTTTTTTTCTAAATACGTACATATTATACATAGATACATCCATGACTCGGAAACAAATGTTTATGCTCATCACACAAACATTTGTCCCTACCGGGATTCGAACCCAAGACCCATAGCACAGAAGGCAGTGTTAATTACCGCTGGACTAATTGGGTCGTCGATGGCGTGAGAAGTCTGCCAACCCACACTTAGCTAGCGTGGTAGCCTATAGCCTAATCTCTTTCAAATGAGAGTAGACCCGTGTTCAGCAGTGGGACAATAACTGGTTTGATGATGAATAATTTTAAAGTAACATGGAGGTTTTCGTTACACAATGGCTGCATTGCTGCTATTGTTGAGTACTGTCCCAGTAAATGCTGGCATTGTGCTTTTCAAGCTGCCACAGCCGGAAGGCACTAATCAGCATAAATGAAATCCACCAGCTCTTTATGCATGTTTGGGCCGGTAATCTAGCCAGCGGCAGCGGCGCGGAATACAGCGATAGCATGCGGTGTTGCCATGTTTTATGTTGTGCAGGTGAAGTATAATTTATTTTGTAAAATCCATGAAGGTTTTGTTTTTAACATATGTGAAATATACGGTAATATTCCACACGCCTGTGTTACTAGAACAGTCAGATAAAGGTATGTTAATGTGCGCGTATAGTTTCTCGTTTTAGGGCCTTACACGTAAAAAAACATCTCTTTCCGTGTAAGGTTAACTTCCTCGTTGGTTTAGTGGCTGTAAGTACGATTGCGGCTGAGCAAGAGGTCTTAGGTTAAATTCCCAGGTCGAGCAACATGCTCAAGAAAGCTGGAGAATTCGAACTCCATTGCATCGGTATTTGTTTACTGACGTTGGATTCATGACTATAATTATTTTATGTCTATTAAGTTGGACAGATTGTATTTTCAATGTTCAATTTAAACTGTTTACTTCTTTCCAACTATAAACCGTTTCTGGCCTTTTGTGTGCAATATTATTATAAATTATGCACTAGGTCGTTGCTAGGTAACGTAGAACCTAAACATCGTTAAGTACAATTTCAGACACCATTAAATGCTTCGTGTTACGTGATAGTCTAAATCATTTACGACACGTAAAGTAACACAAATTGTAGGTTTATTTTATCAGTGCACTCAGTACTTACCACACGGCCTCCTGTCTGACACAGGGTCATAACATACATAACATACCCTTCACGCCTGTCGTCCCCGAAGGGTCAGGCAGAGGTGTACTAATGTACCTCCCATATTGCCTGTATGTTTTAGTCCCATGTAATAGGAAGCGAGCCTATTTCCATTAAACGGGAACGAATCCAAACTCCGAGCTGCTATTGAGAATTTCATAGGAAAATCCACATTGCTCGACCTGGAATTCGAATGCAAGACCATTTCATGCTCAGCAGTCCAGGTTCAGGCAATCAGACATTCTTGAATAATGGATGGAAACATGGATTAACCTAAATCAAAAGCTCCCCTTCACGACTCGATAATCCGATAATGTAATCACCTGTCCGTCACGACTATCCCGTTCATAATCGTCTAATCCGTATAGACTATAGCAACTGATCAAATTCAAAAATGCCGGTAGTTACGTCAACATTCATGCTTCAAAACAACACTATTTTATAGTCGGTTACCTAAAAAAATATATTCAGGTGGAAGCTCCACGCTAGCCCGCGAAATTCAAATTTTCGTACGTTTTTTGCAATTTGCCGGTATTTGTTAGGCTGTACATTGAACAAAATATGATTCGCGCCTGTAATAGGTATTTAGTAACAGAATTATAATCATTAATATCATCAATACAACCCTCACATTGCATACAATTGGATTGAATGACTTTTTCATGACAGTTAAAGGCTTATTATTATTGTAAACTAAGATAAATTGAAAATAAAAACAGAACGAAAACAATAATGTCAATAACCTTTTATCTGTGTCGTCATAGTAGGTCGTTTATCACATAAAGGTCTCTGACCCTCAATGCCATCTACTAAGATTAAACGCACCCCGGCTTGTCCCTAAACATTGAGCAAAGACTAATGAGCCGTATTGAACACAAATGGCCGATTTTCAGGCAATCTGCTCAAAAGTTTGAACGGGGATTATTTATTTTGGAGACCCGATTAACGCAGTGGCATTAAAGGGTGCCTTCTGAGGTAAGAAGTAGGGTATGTATCATACAAATAGGGCCAAATATTTGTGTAATGAACACGTACAGTTTTATCTGAGTCGTAGATAAACAAAATATAGTGTAGGATTTTAGGAGGTAGGGCATAGCGAGATTTCTCGCTCAAATTGAGCTGCCCGACTGGGGAAGTACCTCCGCCTTACAGAATACCGCAGTGAATCAACAATAGTTGTCTTTCTGGGAGTGAGTTAGGTTACCAGAGCTCGTTGGGGAGTGACTATTCTGACAGCGTGGGCATTCCATTTGCTGTCAGTTTAGTAATTCCCTATTTTAAGGAACCAAAACGGTTTCTGCAGGGGTGTGCAACGCATTTGCAAGCCTTCAGGTGTTGCAAATGTCCATGGGCGGCGGTGATCACTTACCATCAGGTGAGCCGCCTACGCGTTTGCCGCTTATCGCAAAACAAAAATAAAAAAAAATTGTGTATCATGGATATCATGGCGCTGTGTCATAATGTCCAGATATATTAATTTTTTACTATTTTTTGCCCACGACTTCGTTGGTGTGTAATTAGTGATTTACTTTATAAAATTTCTTACAGACTACCTGAGCTAGGATGGTTAGAAATATGCTTACTTTTAATTTTGATTGGGTAAGCCCAATCTCAAAAATAAGCAAAGCAAATACCCGCCCGCCCCTATTTACGTAATACTTGAATGGCCCCAGAGTCCTAATTCTACGCAGAAAAGTTCGCGGATAATAAATAATTATAAAAAAGGAGAATATTGTGAAAGAAAACACTGTGTTTTGTCCACAGACTCCTCAGCCTCGATGTCTCGTCACTGGAGGACGTGTATTGGCTGGAGGACAGCACGGCTCGCCACGTGCTGGACCCCAAGGACTTTGGCGCGTGGTCTGCGGCCCGCCAGAGCCTTCCCACCGGCAAGGAGGCGCTGCAGACCCTGAAAGCCGACCTCTGGAGCGCCGTCGTGAAGAACAGCAAGCATCAGGACGCTTGGACTTGGGGTAGGTGTAACAATTGACATTAAGTGTGTTGCGTATATAAAGGTTGCTGTTGAGCTTGATATTAAAAAGATGCATATACTTTTAGGGTTTTATGATTAAAACATAATTCTTGGGGTATTTTTCATTTATTTGTTCCTTATTGTATTTATATATTTCTTTTTATTGTAATATTGCTGGTTTTGTAATACCTAACCATAGAAGCTGTCCTGTTTTTGAAATTCCTTAAAGTAATTTAGAACACAATTTGTATACGCTGAATCAGATTTCCGATCCGAATCTTAAGGAACCACTGCATCAAATTACATAAATATCACTTTATTTCATGCAGATGTCTAAAACAGAGTGAATTTGTAGTTTAGAAAGAAGCACCTGGTTCCAAATTCCAGAACTTTCTGATCTCTAGGTGGCATGCTGGTAGTGTCGGTGTCAGTCTGCGGGCTCGTGACGCTGGCGGCCATGACACAACCCTCGCTCGCTCCGGAAGCGAAGCACTCCCTGCTGCAGTATGTCACCGGGAAATATTTACATCCACCTAGTTGTAAGGTAAGCTGCAGACAAAACTCGGTTTATTTAGTTAAACCAAGGACTAACTGCCTCGTTAGTCTAGTGGTCGAAAGTGCGCATGGAGAGTAAGAAATCTTGGGTCCGATTCCCAGCTTGAGCAAAGTGTGATTGGATATTTCTACGAAATTCTCAGTAGTAGCTCGCCCCCTATTACATGGCCCTAAAGCATACCGGTAAAATGTGGGTGTAGCCTCTGCTTAGCCCTTTGAGGACGACAAGTGTTATGTTATGTTAAACTAAGAACTGTCCCCTCAGGAATCGGGGTTACTGATTTCTGATGGGACAGTCCTTAGTCCTGAGGGAATCCCTGAATAATAGACAGTATTAGATCTCACGGTTCAACAATCGAATAGACTATCACATTTTTTTTATGCTCTTTAGATGTCATTATGGGTTTGTACGACTACGTTCATTCTACTGATTGGATTCTCCTCTTTAATGACATACATCAATATCCAGGTAGAATGGGGCTGGACGGAGCCGCAGGCGGTGGGCGAGACAATGTGCTTCACAGTACACTGCTTCCAGCGCAACGGTCAACCGTACCCCATCTGTGATACTGACGAGCTCACCGTGTCTATATGTCATGGTACTAGGAAGGTACGCGAACATTGTATATGCTAATATTATAAATGCGAAAGTGTGTCTGTCTGTCTGTTACCTCTTCACTCTTTAACCGCTGAATCGATTCAGATGCAAGTTTGGAACGGAGATAGTTGGAGTCCCGAGGAAGCATATATCATATATCTGTTTGGTTAGGTTAGCTGTGTGTGTTGTTCGTGTGTTGTTCGTTTATCTTGCTTAGGCGATATTCAGGCGATATTTTGAAGCTGCCCAGTGAATCTTCCTTGAAGCAGAAAGTCATCATATTGTTATTGTATATATCAGGGGTGGCTACAATCTAGGGAATGAAAGGCTCTTGAGCTAAAAATAAACTCTAATTTCAGGTATATTGTGGAAATCCTCACTTAACCTTACTTTACTTATGTCCAGCAGTGGACGTCAAGCTGATATGGTGATGATATGGTATTTGTTGCAGGTAACAGCTGTGATAGAGCTAGGGTCTGGAGACCCGGCGCAGGCGAACACTGCGCGTGTCAAGTTCACCGTCAGAACTGCCGGCGCTTATATTATATCTATTATGATTGGTAAGATATACTTATTATTATTTTGGTTTTTAATTGATAATTTAATTAAGCAACATTTTTGTTTTGAAGAAGTTTATAATTCATATACCTACACGATAATTTTTGTTAAATAATAATTGAAAAATGGTTCACATCTTTTATGGCGATATTAATCATTCCGTAGACATGAGAGACGATCCTCTCCGACGATGCATAACCAGTATGACGCTTTACATTAAGATGCTATTCGTTTGGATTTGTCGTCTATTTCATAAATGACGAAGTTATCCGATTGGATAACATGGAATCGATGCTCCAATTCAAACGTAAAGACTATCCAGCTGATTCCCTACACCACTACGCCATCGATCTCGACGCTATTTATTTCGACTCCATAAGTGCTCACCAGCGATCCGATTAGGTAGTGTATTTACCTAAACTTCGACGAAGTACATAAAGCTAATAATACCTCTTCGCTTAACCGGTGTGGTGTTTTGTGACTTGGCGGTAGGTTTTTAGTAGAGATATAACGGATATCAGGTAACTACATATTTGGTTTCTTGCCTATCCAGCCTCGTCTTTACTATCCGGTCGCATACCGGACAAAGACATTATTTTAGTCAAGGCAAATCATACCACAATAGGTTATGGACACCGTTTATTTTTATACTCGCACGTTTTAAATGTCAACGACAAATGAAAAAAGAATGGAATAAACAAACGAATTTAGAAATAAACACAAACTGACACGCGCAATAGTAGGAGGTTAGGTTAGTTAGAGGTTTAGTAAGAGGTAGGGCATAACGAGGTTTCTCGCTCAAATTGAGCTGCCCGACTGGGGAAGTACCTCCGCCTTACAGAAGACCGCAGTGAATCAACAATAGTTGTCTTACTGCGAGTGAGTAAGGTTACCAGAGCTCATTGGGGGAGTGACTATTCTGACAGCATCGGAATTCCGTTTGCTGTCAGTTCAGTAACTCCATATTTTAAGAGACCTGAACGGTTTTTAAGGGGTTTGGCAACGCATTTGCAAGCCTTAGATGTTGCAAATGTCCATGGGCGGCGGTCATCACTTACCATCAGGTGAGCCGCCTGCTCGTTTGCCCCCTTATCACCATAAAAAAAAATAACACTCAGATCCCCCGAGTCGTTCCGATCTCCGCTCAGGTGCGATAACATCTGAACGCGCCCGAATATTTCCGATCTCGTTCATCACGCCAATATTCAAATCAAACTGATTCGTCATGTAACGCGATAAAGTGCCGAATATCCGTATCAGGCCAAACCACTTTCCATTTCATTTTCTCTAGTTTTAAGAGCTTTGTCATGTGTCGGCAGGCGCGGTGTCCATCAGCGGCAGCCCGTACCGCAAGTGGTTTACGGCGGGGCGCGTGGAGGCGCGGCGATCTCGAGTGGGCCGCGCGCACCACGCGCTGGTGTGGGCGTGCGGCCACGCGCGACAGCTGCACGTGCACCCGCGCGACCAGTACGACAACCCCGCGCCGCTGCCCGACCACGAGCCGCCCGAGGTCAGTACACGCGCGCACCACGCGCTGGTGTGGGCGTGCGGCCACGCGCGACAGCTGCACGTGCACGCGCTCATTCGCTGGTGTGGGCGTGGTGTAGTTCCTTACGATGTTTTCCGGCATTGTTTAAGGAGGCTATAATACGCACGTAACTTCGAGAACTCAGTAATGCCTTCAGGTTGAGCTCAAAATCTTTTACACTTTACAGTCCATCGATTATACCCTAGGCTCTCACAGCTTGACTGAATTTTTCATTGGAAAATACGTTCAGTAATGATAATATGTACAAAGTCTCTAAGGTCTCTGTTGTTCTGGGGCAGGGCTTCTCAATACAGATCAACCCCCTGGGCGGCGAGGTGGACGAGGCGCTGTCGGCGCCGGCCACGTTCGCGTACGACAGCGTGAACCAGCGCGTGACGCTGTCGCTGAGCTTCGCGCGCGCCGGCGTGTACGGCGCGCGCGTGCAGTACGGCGGCGTGCTGCTGCACAACGGCGAGTTCGACTGCATCGTGCTCACCGGTACGTGCACGCGTCACCAACCATTCATAGTTCACCTGTTTTTATTAATAGAAAAAAAACATAGTCTTTTATGTGTAAATAATTTTAATTTTCCACACTAAACGCACACATCTAAAACTACCATCCACCAGAAATACACAAAACAAATTTTTTATGAAACTAATTAAAGGGAAGACAGGCTCTTGCGTTTTATTATTACCCTAGCGACCCACCACGGCTTTGCACTTCGAGAGACATATTTTTTATAGCCTATATTACTCAGGAATAATGTAACATTCTGCTGAAAGAATTCTTGAAATCGGTCCAGTAGTTTTTGATCAAATGTCTGTCGTGGTAGCGAGCGACACGGCGACGGTGCAGCGCAACATATCGTCGAAGCGGCACAACATCTGCTACGAGGCGCGCCTGCTGTCGGGCAAGCCGCGCCGCGTGCTGTGCTGCATCAGCCCCAAGCAGCTCACGCTCAAGGACTACATCCTCAAGTTCATCCCCAAGCGGATCACCAGCTTCCGCCTATGCCCTTCTACAAAGGTAAGTGTTGGCCTACAACTGAGATCAACCCATTTTTACGTTACATTACTAGGCCACGCACTTCTTTTAGGATGGGAGGGATAGCACAAAGGCCAAGGAGCCATGCCATAAAACTCCAAAAAAAAAAAGGATTGGAGGGTTTGGTATTGTTTCGGTTTGAAGGTACCTAAGGCACCTCGTAAACTCAGCCGTTGGCAACCCAACTATGCATGCGTTGGCAACGCAGCATGCTATTAGAATTTTGAAGTTAAACATGATTATCTATTTATAATTTGAGCTTTTTGTATTCGTATTCTTCTTTTTAGCCCTTCGTGCTACTATCATAAACTTTTAATCAATATTTTTGCCTAGAACAATTTTTATATGTCAACCCTTTCCACAAGTGCGTATTTGTGATGTCCAGTTGATCCTGAAGCCAACGCCGCCAGGGTCGGGTCCGGGCGGTGAGTTCACCTTGGAAGACGGCGTACAGCCACAACTGGAGCTGGTGTCGGCAGAGAGAGACCTGATCGCGGCTACCTTTACACAACTGCTCATCGCCAACTGCGGTGGGGAGGACACCTTTAAGGTATGTACCTCCGGCCGTCATGGCCAGATCCTTCACTAGTAAGTATCTGGGTACGCAATTCAGAATTACCCAAACCACGTAGATTTAGATCTATCTGGTCTCCAGCTGCATTAAAGATATGTGTGGGATTGAGAATACCATTAATCCTAGAAAAATCACATTATTCCAGCTGACTATAATCATTTCATAAACATATTCTTCTAAAATCAAGGTATTGGTAAGTCATGTCATTTTTGTACTTTTAAAGAATTTCTGTCGAGATTTATAGTATCATTATATTATTTGTAATGTTTACAGAACAAGCAGGACTTCTTCTACAGCGAGATCCGCAAGGCGCACGTGCGGCACCCGCACGAGAAGCTCGCCATCCGGGTGCTGCGCTCCGAGCTGGTGCGCAGCAGCCTCAAGGCCACCAAGCACTTCACCGTGCAGGACTGGTGCAAGAACTTCGACATCACCTTCCAGGGTGAACAGGGTACGTCACAGAGTCTTATAATATGATGATGACTACCAAGGACATTCGACATAGGACAAAAATCGGATTTTAGTTGCTAGGAGTCTGTCTGCTATAAATCGATCGAACCATTCATATGGTACGTTTTATGTAATTGTTGGTTTGGCGTTTCGCAGTGGTGTATTTTTTTTAGTTTCTGGTATTTCTGTAGGGGTGGATTGGGGCGGAGTGCGTCGCGAGTGGTTCTCGTTGCTGTGCGGTCAGCTGTTCGACTCCAAGTTCGGGCTATTTGTGTCGTTCCACGACTCGCCCACTGGTCTGGTGCATCCAAACCCTGACCGGCCACCACATCTCAAGGTAACTGTTATTGAAACTATAATATTTAAAAACTTGCAAACGTTACCATATAATATTTACTGAACCTTGTACTTTAGCAGAAAAACAAAAAAGTATTGGAAAGGTACGAATAAATCAAGTTTGATTATAACTGCATAGTATTATTATTGCTAAAATGGGACCTAATGTAGCCCTTGAGACACTCCTAAAGAAACAAAGTTGAAATCTAATTTGAAATTACGGATGAAACGTTTACAAAGAAAAGATTTGCGTCATCTTAGTAATGAGCTACATATGTTTACCTCATTCCTAGCTTGTTCATAAAGAAACTGTGGAGTATTCCTTATGAGCAGTTATGGTTGATCATATCAAACCCCTCCGAAAAATCAACTTCGTCATGACTAACATAATGTTTGTAATGTTCAAAATGTTCAATTTATGCTCGGAACAAATCCACGATTTCTTATTAGCATGAAATCGTTCTTTTGATTTTTTTGTAACAGGATCAGGACAAAACGCAAGAAAAAAGTCAAGTTTTTTAGAGAGTTTTTTAATAGATGTAGTTTTATTTCATAATGTTGTGCGTCTCTTTGCAGCTGAAGCACTTCGAGCTGGCGGGCAAGTTGGTGGGCAAGTGCCTGTACGAGAGCGCGCTGGGCGGCGGCTACCGCCAGCTCGTGCGCGCGCGCCTCACGCGCTCCTTCCTGGCGCAGATCATCGGCCTGCGCGTGCACTACAAGGTACCCACACCACACACATGCTGCACGAGACTCAACTATATATGCACACACGCTCGCCTTTTTCCCATCGGGGTAGGCAGCAACTACAGAACACCAAGTGCTACGATTGCTGCATACGACTTTAGCTTCATCCACAATCATACATGTGCGCCAGTTACGAGTCGATCGGTGAGTGTCCTACTAGGACGCCTTCTTCCGGTGTTTCCACTGATATTCACCTCATAAATTCCTTTCATTAATCGCCTATCATTCCTCCTCTCAACATCACTAGAGTCAACGTGTTTTGTTTCAAGTACTTCGAGCAAGATGACCCGGAGCTGTACCTCTCGAAGATCAAGTACGTGCTGGAGACGGACCTGGACGGCGGCGAGTCCGTGCCCGAGCTGTACTTCGCGGACGACGTGTACGACTCCAGCGGCCGCCTGCTGGAGACGCACGACCTGCTGCCCAACGGCTCCACCATACGGGTACGCTGGGTTTATACATATTATACTTTGAACATAACATACCATCACGTCTGGTTAAGTACAGGTATACTTATGTATACACAGTGTTCTCTAAATAGTCGGTTAAGTCCCATACGAAACGAGCCGATTGCTATATGACAGGCAAAAAAAAATCCGAGGTATATCTTATTTATTAGAAAAACCCTATAATCAATTCGAGAACAGAAATCAACAGCAAGGCGTCGTGGTATCACAAGAGTGGCACTATGTAATGTTTTGTGTACCAGGTGCGGAACAGCAGTAAGATCGCGTACCTGGACGCGCTGGCGCAGTGGCGGCTGGCGGCGCGCGTGCGGGCGGAGACCGAGGCGTTCCTGCGCGGCCTGACGCTGCTGGTGCCCGACAACCTGCTCGCCATCTTCGATGAGAACGAGCTCGAGGTACGTGCTACGTTTCATCAGATTGCCGTAAAATCTACATACTACAAAAACCAACCCTCGGTTTATCCAAACACCCACTCAGCAACCGCTTAATGCAAAATGTGGTTTGAAAAGCATCATCCACCTGCTAAATTTATTGTACCACAGAAGAGATTACCGTCTGGGAACAATCTACTTCGTACGATGCAGAAGTAATATAATTATGCAAATTGGGTTCAAAGCCCTAGATTACTTTGATTCAGTGCAAACTATAACTGGTGTCTCCTATGCTCAAACATATGCACGAGGGACAAACTATGACTAAATACATATAAGTAGTAAATAGATATTTTTCGACTGTACATAAGCCTTTGACACTCTGTTGCACATAATTAACGTTTTTCTGTGGCAAATCTTATACTCAAATTGGCAGTTTTACGGTTATGCCTTTTTTTAAATGATTTATTACCTTACTAACAGAAATGTTAGTTCAAAATTGTTAACCTTCTAAGTAACTAACGTACTGAAAAATTCAGTGTACCTTAAGGAAGTATACTAGGCCAGACCTTATGATGAAGATATGGGTAAAATGGCGTTCTTATCGCTAAAAGATTACCTAAAAAAGAAGTTTCGCTATGTACAATTGTACTAATTACATACTAGTGTAGTATATAGTACGTATTCTGATCCTCTTAATAACCACATCTCAAATTTCAATGTCGCAAGCTGTATTTCCTATAACATCTTAAGCCGGGGTGGAAGCCTTGTAAGGGGTCATTTTTTATTGCTGTTGCCCTAGTTTATGAGGTTAGTCTTTTGTTGGTTTTATTAAGTTGATAAAATTCCGTGTGGCAGCTGCTGGTGTGCGGCACGGGCGAGGTGTCGGTGGCGGACTGGCGCGCGCACGCGCTGGTGGCGGGCGCCGGGCGCGACTGGGAGCGCGTGCTCAGCTGGCTCTGGGCCGCGCTCGCCAACTTCAGCACCGAGGAGCGCGCGCGCCTGCTGCAGTTCACCACCGGCTGCTCGCAGCTGCCGCCCGGTGGCTTCGCGGTACTGCACGCTACCTACTGCACACTACACACTACACACTACATCTGACCTCCCAACCTCAGC
Source organism: Craniophora ligustri (assembly GCA_905163465.1). NCBI lineage: Eukaryota > Metazoa > Arthropoda > Insecta > Lepidoptera > Noctuidae > Craniophora > Craniophora ligustri. Next base: position 15,228,871 of record LR990962.1, on the reverse strand, counting down.
TGGCTCTGGGCCGCGCTCGCCAACTTCAGCACCGAGGAGCGCGCGCGCCTGCTGCAGTTCACCACCGGCTGCTCGCAGCTGCCGCCCGGCGGCTTCGCGGTACTGCACGCTACCTACTGCACACTACACACTACACACTACATCCGACCTCCCAACCTCAGCTGGAATAACATAATATTTCATTTAAATACCAAAAACTACACGGTTGTAAGTGATTATCGTCTCGATTCCAGGAGCTAAACCCTCGTTTCCAAATAACGGCGGCGCCGAACTTCGGCGCGTTGCCGACAGCACACACGTGCTTCAACCAGCTGTGCCTGCCGGACTACGACAGCTACGAGCAGCTGGTGCACGCGCTGCTGTGGGCCATCAACGAGGGCGGCGAAGGGTTCGGCATGATATAACTTGCTATAGACTATACACAGATACAAAATGCTACCATCTTGTAAGGGTTAATTTCCTCAAAAAATCAACAATACGCGTATGTCTTGACATGGCGATTATGGCCCGACTGAAAATAGTTTTTTTACAACCAAAACCAACGCCAATTGCTCCCAAAGGCATAACTAAACCTGACATAAGTAATTTCCATTTAAGTCGGAACAGAACTAAAAGTTCAGTCAGAAACTAATATCGATACAATAACTTGAAATATGTATATTCTCTACACGAAGAGATAAAATAACAGAGTTCTAAGTCGTAGATACGTGTTAAAGTAGGCCGAGGTCCGAATGGTAACGCTACGTCAAACAGATTAGTAATTGGGTCAAAAAGATTCCAGCCGGGACAAGCGTAAGTGGCGCCATTAGTTCCTCGGCTGCCGTCCTCTCGGTATCTGCTACCGTAAACAATACGCGTAAATAACGTCTCACATTGCGGTAGTGTGTTCTGAGGCCCTATGGTGATTTTTTATGGTATTTGCTCGATTTTGATCGTCTTAGAGTTTTTCTTTAAGCTGGTAATTCAAATTGAAATGTTTCCAATATTACAGGTGCTTTTGAATTTTGAAAACTAGTTGACCAGTTCCAAGTGGTAGGTCTCTTTCCGGAGCATCTTTATGATATTCTCATTATTGAAACAATTTTGAACGACATGTCATATAGATTTTATTACTAAAACTGAGTCATATTTAAAGTATTATTTACGTGTAGTCTATAAATCGCAGATAACTCATTGTAATTATAATTATGGGTTATATATCTTGAGATTATTTATTACAAATGATTTAAATGTTTTACATAATTGTATTAATAGACTTTGAAAATAAGCAGTCACGCTTAGAAACAATTTTCTTAAGACCTTTCTATAGGCACTATTATTTTATTTCAGGTTTGAATATTTTTATTTTGTAAATAATATACGATATCTTTCTGATTATATAATGTACGAATTATGATGTTAGTCAGTATTTAATTATATTAATTATCATAAGCCAATCACTCGATCATACAGAAAATCGAGCAAACACCCGCGTGACGCGTAAATAATTGAAATTTTATACTTATGACAGTGTTATAAATGACGTAACGCTTCAAAAGTTTAATAGTATATAATGTACATTTTCAAACAACAATTTTTACCATTAAAATTATCGTACCAGGGAAAAGGAAGTTCCCTGCATATTTTTCAATCCCACAAGTCCCACAGTTGGGTAGAAAGGTGTAGTTTAATTACACAGCATTTAATCGACCCTCGATCAAATGCTATTGATATGGTATTAACTCAGCCTAGTCATAACTACGTCATATTGTTATACGCACGTCACGTTTCGCGTTACGGCTCCCGTTGAGCTTCCTATGTTGGCCTATCGCCGTCCACGTGTGGGGAGGAACCGGCAAACTAACTCATGAAGATAAACAGATCGAAAAGCTTTAGAACTATGCCAATGTATGCTCTTATATCGTGGTACTACACAATAAAAGCGGATGTACACAATATCGATAATTGATGCTGCATTGGATATACATGTCATTGGTTATAATTATAACCAATGTAACTAAAGTATGTGATACTTGATGATGTTATGACTCTTGTATAAGATATCACTAAATGAAGCTGCATTGGATGTACAAACCATGGAATTAAATGACTTTGGTTATAATTATAACCAATGCAACACTTGATGATATACTCATGTGATGTTGTATAGATCTATTTTCGTTTAATTAGGGAGGTCAACATACAAGTTCGTTATCTTTAATTACAGAATTATCATCATCCCTGACTAATCAGAATGAGTGAGCATTTAACCAGTAATGTCAAATGTATTAATAAAGTTATTACCCCTCGCTCTTCAGACATTGTTGATCTAAAATAAAATGCCTCGATATATGCCAACATAGGGCCCAAGCTGTGAGCCTTTAAATTTTAATGGAATCCTGCCAAGACGAAGTCCATTTACATGGAATTGATAAACGTATGACAATAAAGAAATTAAATTAAACCATCTATTGTCATTGTATTATTAAGAGAGTTAGTAAAGCGCTTAAAAAAATTAATTAAATTCACGAAATGTGTAAAAAGTTGGTATATCATTTAATATTTTGAGGTCTGTGACTGTAATAAGATAGATCAATAATACACTTGAGGCTAAAACGCTATATTTTAAATTAAAATATATGAAGGTGAATGTGCGATAAGCATCATTTGTTTAAACCATTTTGGACGTTATTTTTACTTTAATAAGACACAAAGTGGTCTACGGCAAATGTTTTTTGATTATATTTTATAAACTAACACAAGTAAACATACAGTTATTATTAGCATTTTGTTTTCAGTCACTTTTTTATTTATTGCTTAAAAAAGCATTATTAATAATAGTATAAGTAGTATAATTTTTAAAAGCATTTAACTGAGAAATGTATCGAAAGTCCTCGGTTCGGTATAATATAATAGTTTGCCTCGATTTTAGGCAACTATAACCCTACACAGCCTAGTGGTGTGAGCAGTGAACTGACAAGTCAAAAATTAATTTGATCCCAAATCATGCACGATGTTCTTTAAACGGTTTTTCAGTAACGGATGAATTCTGCCAACCAATACAAGGTTAGCATGGTGGACTATGTTCAAATCCCTTTCGATATAGAGGAGACCCGGGCCCAGCAGTGGGACAAACAGTGGGTTGATAAGAAAGTGAAATATGTACGAGTGTTCGATTTACTTGTTACTTCGACCGAAGTAACGGCCTAATTTGTAAACAAGTAATGATTAAGTAAAATATTTCTGAAATACGAGGCAAACTATTTTTGTAAATATTACTGAAGCTGGGACGGTCGATAATTACAATTAAATTAATGTTTATTTAGATCTGAACATTTAAATATTAAAAGTTTAGAACATAATTTCACAGAAGATGCTACACAGTGTTTGCACACTTTATTAATGTTTTTCAAGAGATGCTTTTATATCCATATTAGTTATAAAAAAACCTAATACTTTTAAGTAAGTATTTCACATTTATATATTATATTATTATATTATACGTATATGTTTTAAGTAGAAAGTACTTAATGTGTAGCGGATGCCTGCTATACGTCAAAAGTATTATTATTATTTTTAATAAATACAATTTTATTATTATATGAAGTTAGGTTTCAAACATTGCTTTTGCCAAAGAATAAGTATTATTTGCGATATTTGGTACCTAACTTGAGCAGAACTTGTATTTGAATTGATGTAAAAGGCTTAATTACTTATAAAACATATAAATATGAGTTACAAATTGACATTTGAGATGATTTATAATAAACCAAATTAATGTTGGCCTAAACTATTCTCTATAACTCCAATCTAAACTCCTCAATACTGCATTTAAATGAATACAATTAAAATTATAATAATTATATAATGACATGATAGTATGTATGTGTTTAGTATATAAATAAATAAAAGTAAAAAATCCTGTGACCGTATACGTCAGTGAATGATCAAATGTGTACAGATTGGCGGTAAATGTTACCAGTTAATAAATTTTAATTTAATTTGACAGATGCATAAAAAAATATTCATGCATAATACAGGTAATTGTTCCGGGTCTGGGTGTTTGTGCATTGTAAAGCAATAAAGTAGTATAAAAAAATAATTTTGAAATTTTCTAAATAATATTTAATATCATATCACGATGGCTTAATTCTTAGTTAGGCTTAACACGGATATATTTTAAATTATTTTTCTTGATTCACGTGATGAAAACTAATTTTATATTAATGTAAATGTTGCTTCACTCTACGATTTTCTCATATATAGGTAGGTAAGTTTACAAAGAATAAATTCCCACATAAACATCCATCCTATGTATGATTATATATGATAATATTATATCATGACTATTTTATTATACTCCTTATATTTTGAAATAATGAGGCTCTAACGCAATTTATTTTATATTCACGGCTGGCAACATTTACCGTTAACGATTCTTTATTTAAAATGAAGCAAATGTTAGTGTTCAATCAAAGATATTTATTATTTATATTATTGTTTAGCTATATAAGTTTCAACATTTATTATTATGATTCTAGTCATATTAAAATCCTTAGATTTTACTATAATTATGATTGCATTTAAACAGATCGGAGAGTAGACGCGGTTCTATAAAATATAAAACGTAGTAACGAAAATCAATCGATGATTAATTAGATGGGTTGGCGACGTGCGAGCGACACGGCCACGGCATGGCACGGCATAGATGTATTTTATATCATCATTGGTTTTCAAAAAGTTCTGAAGTTCAAGTAATATGTTTATAGGCGTCCGCTCTTCGAACTACGCACACTTCAAAACTAGCTAGTACCTAATTATGTGATGTTATTAAGATTTCTTTCTGTTAATGCCGTACTTGTTCAATATATACTAAATAATTCATAAACTGTATATTATATCAACCGATAGACGTCCACTGCTGGACATAGATCTCCCTCAAGGATCGCCACTATGGCCGGCCCTGCACCACCGCATCCAGCGGATTCCAGTGACATTCAGTCTTTATCAGGTCGTCGGTCCACCTGACCGGGGGCCTATTCATCATCCGTCTAGTACGTGGTTGCCACTTGAGAAACTTCGAGCCCCAACGGCCTTCCGTTCTTAGAACGATGTGCCCTGCCCCCTGCTACTTGAATTTGGTGATCCTTTGGGCTACGTCGGTGACCCATGAATTTTGCGGAATACTCAAAAATATCTGTAACAAGTATGGCATTATTGAAATTTTAATTAGTTCTGTAGAACACTAATTGACATTATAAAACTTATTAGTGTAAATATACAGCTAAAAACATCTTGTAAATATTTACATAATTTAAAATTGAATTAACTTGGGGCGAGTGGCACAGTATAAGCAGATAATATCGACTAATATTTCCAAAGAAAGAAACTAAATTTGAGGTCGAGAATGAACATGCATTATGTTAGAATATCTCGCAAAGACAATATACCTTACACCTTATCAGTACAGCACTTGGTAATAAAATCCTGTCTGTTAGGATATATGTATGTTCATGTTCATATACAGTTGTAAGTTCTAATACGGAATAAATTTTGGGTCATACGAACTAATAGTGTGCAAATTGTAACCAGAATAAAACGTGAAAAGATTTTTATTAAGTTGGCAACGTGCGAGCGACACCTCTGGTGTTGCAAACGTCTATAGGCTACCGCTTACAATCGGGCCGTATGCTTGTTTGCCATTCTTGTTGCATAAAAAGAAAGCGGAATACAACATGGCTACTGTCAAATTTAAAAATAGAATCGAGACATACAGCGCTGTGATTGGTTCTCTCCAAACTCTTCCACCAGTCAAAGACGAACATGTTTACTAATATTTAAAATAATTTTTAAATAGTTTTATTTTAATCATTAAATAAATAATAAATAAATAAATTCATTTATTGTTCTCTTCCACAAAGGTGACTTAATTAAATTACAAAGCGTAAGGATAGCGATCCTTTGTGGGAGACTGGTTTCTGCACTAGGATACCCTGTCATACAGATTATCATTGAAATATAAGAACAGATTTTTCTCTCTTATGCCTGTGCCACTCGCCTTGTGTTTATGTAAGTAGTACGGGAGCGGGCAGAGCTGTAGGCCTAACATATAGAGTATCAGTTAGCTGTGCACACGCTATTCAGAATTCTCGCATTACTTTCTTTAATTATGTACTTACTTAATTTGTAAACTAATACAGGTTCAAATAACTAGTGAAATGCGATCGATTGACGCTATTCAACAGTATTGTTTAATACCTTTGATAAAACGGTTATTTTTATTTGTTTTTTTTGTTTGTAAATGTTGATATGATTTATTGTGTACATATATTCTGTTTTAAATGTTGTACTTATACGGTTTAAACTATATAAGTTGAGCATAAGCCTCTTCAAATAAGAATAATAGAACCCATTATTCTTATTCTTCAAGAATTTGACTATGGGCTATTTGTTATAATAAGTTTTTATTTTGGTAGGTACCTATTGGTTATTCAAATGTTATTGTTCAATATCAGCTGACATTTAATTGTGATAACATTATGCATTGGCGCGCATTTATATTTTCTTTTTTTTGTTATTTTTTATGGCATGGCTCCTTGGCCTTTGTGCCATGGCGCGCATTTATAACGTTAGATGAATGTTGCCAGTTTTCCTCTAAGTAAGAAAAAATAAGAATCGTCCGACCCCTTCCCTGTTTAATATTTATTACGTAAGCATCTAAAAGAAAAAATAAAACACATTTGTTTTATAACTTATTAAACACTAATCACTTATTTTAATGTCTTGTGTCTTCTTAACTTGTCGCATTTATTATTTATGTAATCGTATGTAAGAACAATCAACACCGCCCTCCTACCATCCTCCATTGTAAGAAAAAAATCGAAACGGTCGATCCCCGACCCTCGGCCCCATTTGTAAGTATTATATTCCCATTGATAATATAAGTTACAATGATATCAAGTAGGTACGTAGTGATCGGTAGCGGTACGCAAAGAGCTCGCCCACTCCCCAGTGATAGGAACCATTCCAAATGTTGATATTTTGTAGTTGAAACATTGTTGATTAGAAATGTAAGACTGAAATAAATTGATGACGTCTAACTTGCCTGGTTTTATTTATATACTAGCGGCCCGACCCAGCTTCGCACGGGTAGATTCTCCACGGAACACTTTTTTTTTAAATATAGCCTATTTACGATATAAAATAAAACTTCCCATATTATTTTTAAATTAATTTATTTTATATAAAGTGAAGAACAGTCACTTAAAAATACACTCAACAATCAATAACACATATTTTAATAATAATTATACATCTAAAATATCTTATATAAAAGTAAAATACTTACCAAACTTACCTTGTAAACTGTAAATATTAGTAATTCAACTCTGAACCTATTTTTTAATTATTATTTTATCTTTATTGTTGCCTTTTTGGGTGATATTTTGACGAAATGTATTTATAGATCGATTGTCACCGACAAAGCTAGTTTTGCAACAATCTTGTGTTTGTAAGTTGTTTTAAAAGCGTTATGTTTATGGTATGCCGTGCCGAGCTGGTATGAGGGTCCACAGAATAGCTTCGGGTACTGCCTTGGGGTTGCGGAACCAGGAACGAGCCGCGCCCAACATCCTGACGATCAAAAAATAGTAGGTATGTATATTTAACTACCTACCTAAGTACAGCAACTAAGTAAAATTCTAATCGACACCTTATTCATGTCATTTTATGGTAGGTTATAAAATTTGCAACTGAACTTGAGTAGGTGATCAAAATACCAGCAAGAAGTTACCTACACATATAATTAATATTGTTCTTGTTAGCATCCTAACACTTAAATATCATTATTCAAGAGCAAAATCATGTTATAGAACCTCTTTGCTGTTGTAAGTACAAGTGTTGAGAAGCTAAGTTAATAGTTTAAAACAGTTACCTAACGGAATCAGCTGCATTTCAATACAATTTGGGGGTCTTCCAAATACGAGTACCTATATAGGTATCTTCTAGGTTACCGTGTCTCACGATACGCACGTCTTAGAACACATCGCAACTTAAGATTAGGTGAGATTGTAGTCAAACGCCAACTTATCTCAGTAAAAAAAAGTAAAAGTGTTACAAGTTACTTGGTGAGTGGTCTGGGCCACCAGTCAAGCTGTTCCCTGGTGAGCAGCAGGTCGTGCTGCATGGCGGCGAGCTGGTCGCGCAGCTGCTGCAGCTCGCCGCGCAGCGCGCTGGTCTCGTCGGCCGCCGCCGACACGCGGCTGTTCAGCTCCGCGCACTCGCGGGAACAATGCTCACGTGCCCTGTTGTCAATACCATTTAGGAGCCAGCATGTATCAGTATAGGTCTGTTGATAGAGGTAGCCCAGTGGACTGACATGTCAAATGACTACTTCAATCCCAAGGTAAGGTGCGTCATACCAATGACGTTTCGGAAGTTATGTGCGTAATTATTAGGTAAATATAAATGCTCTGACGAAAGAAAGCATCGTGAGGAAGCCTGTCGGCCAGGTCTGCCAACCAGCATGAGATACTATAGTCTAATCCCTCTCCAATGAACGGAAACCCGTGTCCAAGAGAGGGAAAATAATGGGTTGATGGTGGGGATGGATCAGTCCCAGTTCTCGGTTCTCTCTCGGAAATGAATGGTTACTATTATTATCATCAACGAGGGTCACATATAATGAGAATGGACGATAATACAGGCTATATTAATGTTTCGCCAGCATATTTATGACTCTAATGCAGTTTAGTTTCCTTTTAGGAATAAAACGGAGGCAAAATATGTTCATTAGGTGGTAATTTCACTTAGTAATCACTTGAGAGTATAAGAAACTAACTCTTCCTCTTGGGAAAGTCGTTCGCTGGTGTATTCAAGCTCCCTCTGCTTCTCATCTGCCTCCCGCCGCAGCGCTGCCACCTCGGCCTCCGCTGACGACAACAAGTCCTCGTGCTGGGCTAGGTCTTCTTCGAGTATTGCCAGCTGTAAGACATGAAGTATACAGATTGTTAATGCCATTGACAAATTCACTATACCTACTTTGTTGGTTTGAGCTACTCGAATATATTCGGTTCAGTGAATAATATGGTTGATCTTGGGACAGAAGAAAGGAGATTAATATTTAATTACAATAATCAGATATTTCATAAAAATTTGTTCGATAAAATTCAGTAGCATTTAGATAGCTTGGAAGCGGTGTGTAGCATTAGCTGGTGGTGTGTGCGGCAGTGGCGTGTGGCGCGTGGTGTGTGGCGTGTGATGTGTGGCGTGTGATGTGTGATGTGTGGCGTGTGGCGTGTGATGTGTGGCGTGTGATGTGAGGCGTGTGGCGTGTGATGTGTGGCGTGTGATGTGTGATGTGTGGCGTGTGGCGTGTGATGTGTGGCGTGTGATGTGTGGCGTGTGATGTGTGGCGTGTGGCGTGTGATGTGTAGCGTGTGATTTGTGATGTGTGGCGTGTGGCGTGTGATGTGTGGCGTGTGATGTGTGGCGTGTGATGTGTGGCGTGTGATGTGTGGCGTGTGATGTGTGGCGTGTGATGTGTGATGTGTGGCGTGTGATGTGTGGCGTGTGGCGTGTGATGTGTGGCGTGTGGCGTGTGATGTGTGGCGTGTGATGTGTGATGTGTGGCGTGTGGCGTGTGATGTGTGGCGTGTGATGTGTGGCGTGTGATGTGTGGCGTGTGATGTGTGATGTGTGGCGTGTGGCGTGTGATGTGTGGCGTGTGATGTGTGGCGTGTGATGTGTGGCGTGTGGCGAGTGGTATGTGGCGGTGTGTGCGCACCCTGTCGAAGGCGTGGTCGCGCTGCGCGCTGGTGTCGAGGTGCGCGGCGCGCTCCAGCGCCAGCGCGTGCTCGCACACCGCGCCCGCCGCGCGGACGCCTTCCAGCTCGTTACGGCAGTTGCGCCAACCTAGCCGAAATGTAAATAGTTTGATTAATGGGTTGATGATGACCTAGTGACCATCATCATCATCAACCCATTATTGTCTTTTTTTTTGTGTCGATATCCTCTCATTTCAGAGGGATTAAGCTATAGTCCACCAACAACCATCAGTGTTTCCTCCTGAATCTGGGTGCGGTAGTAACCAATTCTTTGTAACTAATCATCATCATATCTTAGAGAAACCCAATAACACTTTGCTAACCCTGGGAATCAAACCTATGCAAGACCTCTTGTCAAGCAATCGCAACTAGGATCACTCGCCAATGATGTCGTTTTATAAAACGAATTTACATAAAGTTTCTATATAAAACAAACATGTAGGTACATTCTATGCAAATGAAACGTTCAATAAAGAGAATAATAGCGTATTACCTATCGCTTATAATTATGCCTCAATGAGAAGTTTTAATAAAGCAGTAGATCTATAAATAGCGCTCAGTATTCATAGAGCTCTTATTATTTGATGCTGTCGGGAATTTTGTTTTTAAGTAAAATTCGCTTGTCAACAGGTAAATTTGACTAAAACTAAATAACACCAGTCGTCTTAATTGTAGGTCATAATAATTCTAACATCACAGTGGGCGACGTATGACCAGTCTCTTCTTATTGTAACAATTTGATTCTTTGTCGGTATTATAAGTAGGTGGTTTATGATGAATACGAGAGGCCCTCGGTTATACAGATAAGTAGAACTAAATTAACATGCTCAATTAGTTGATCGTTGAACTGCCTCAGTAGGAGCGCGGCTATTGATCGTCATACCTCAAGCCTGATTGCCAGGTTAAGCAAAGTGTTAGGGGTTATAAAATACTCAGTTGCAACTCAAAGAGATACCCCGTTAAGTGCTTGGTGAAGTCACGTTAGGTACCACCTTAGAACCTAAAAATATACTAGCGAACTGTGGGTTAATTCTTGCTGCCTGATCTTTCAGGGAAACAGGAGAGGTGTAAAATTTTACATTCAATATGTCACTCACCAATACTCATTTCGGAGGCACGGTCTTCAGCAGCGGAAACGTCATCTTCTAAAGCTAGTTTCTCCTAAGGAAATAATTCAAAATAAAATTTATTGAAGGCTATCTAAATAATTATATGATACTACATTGAGGTTGTGTAAGTACCTTAATTAGTATTTTTTCTTCAAGATATTTTTGCCTGTTTGAACATTGTGAGCAGTGTGAACCAATGAGTATTATTTAATATCCAGATGGATCGTAGGAGTCAGCTGATGACATTATTATATTTAGTAGGTACCTAATTGTTACCAAATATTCTACTTGAAACAGATAGACCAGACATCTCAAGATAGTACCATCATTTAATTCATGGTCTACTAGCGTTCAAATGATACTATGTAGTAATGATAAAGATTAGAGATTGCGACTCACTGATATTAAAATACTCATAAAGAACTGCACCACAAAAGGGACTTACTCGTTCTATGACCGCCTTCTCCAGGTCCTTATCCTTGAGCAGCTGCTTCAGTCGTTCCAGCTCGCGCATCGCCATTCGCACCTTAGAGTTATCAGAGTCCAGCAGAGACTTCAAGGTGCTGATTTGGATACGCAGACGTTCGGAGTACGACAACTGGATGAGAGGAGAGTAGTAAGTTCATACTAGAAACAGCAGATTTGCCGCAGCAATCAAAATTTCAAGTCAAAGAGATGCATCTTCCTCTGCCCGAAAAGAAGCAAATATTGGCCGCACACTAAACTACACAGGATTTAAAAATAATACATCCATTGCTTGTATGTTATTCAACAGTAGAAAATACTTAAAGCATTAAGGTGAGCAAGATACCTGTGTTTCCAAAGTCTTTCGGAGACACCTGACGTCCTCCCGGCGCCGTCTCCAGGCAGCTATGATCATAAACCTACAGATCCTTGCAGCAGCTATTTCCTCAGCGTCCCCGTACGCCACTGGCGACTCTACCACGGAGAGACCGTTTTTTCTAGAAAGTGCACCATTCAATTTGAAATATATAATAATTAAAGAAAACTTATAACTAAAACTATACTAACTATAATATACCACTTTCAATAGGTGTACTAGTCTTGAGTTTGGAATTTTCATAAAATAACGTAATTTTGAATGCAGGCGGCGCATGACCGGTCGTCGTGGCGATCCTTGGGGGAGACCTATGTCCAGCATTGGACGTCTAACAGTTTAGGTGATGATGATGAACGTAATTTTGAAATTCCCCATAGCTATTGTTAATTTGAATTATAAAATAAAGGTTACCGCTACTTGCAGCGACTATCACTCATTGCTACAAATAACAAATTAAGGGTAAGTTTTTTTGTTGTTGAAATTGATAATTATCAAAAATTCCAAACCTGTCAATCCTGATCCGTTTGGTAGGAGTCAGGTCCTCCATAGAAGCCGCCTTAGCTTTAACGACAGGCCGCGCGGGTCTTTCCTGGCTCCTGTAAGCGTCCAGGCAGCTCCGAATCCTGGCTAAGTTGGGACTCGGCCCGCACCATTGATTAGTAGTAAACTTGTTCACGGGAGTCGAGAACAGTTGCTTCTTCGGGTGGACTGGTTGAACTCGGCTATGGGGTACCATAAACCGAACGGTAATAAACACAAGGCAAATTATACTACTATACGTACTAAGCCTAAGAATTCAAGGGCTGAGAACGCGGGAGAACAACCAGCTTTTCGTAAGGTTTGTCAAAGTCAAAGTCAGATATTTATTTATTTGTGTATTTGTAAATGTATAAAATATTTCATACATACATACTTTATTTGGTGACTAAGTGCCCTTTTCAGGCGCAGCAAATATAAATAATAAAATAAATAATATTTGCCAAAGCATCTCCTTACATTTCTAGAATAACCAGTGACGGTGTCGATGAATTAGAACTATTGTGAGTCTATTAACAGGACTTATTTTAAGGCAATTGTAGGTACCTATTTTTTTTATAATAGAACGTCGCGTATTTTCCCTCTCATTTACGTAGTTTTAGCGTAACCAATAAATTACGTTAAACTAAACCATTGTGCGTGTCAACAGGAAATTGGGAATTAGAATAAAAGTATTAGACCAATATGTGAATGAAAGAAGGAAGGCATGATAACGTCTTTATTCACGTGGTTTTACAGGATGACCTCTGGCCTCATGATGTATTTAGTTTTGATGAATCAGCTTAATGCAGAAAATGTACTAATTAGAGCATTTACAGCACAGGTCAAAAACACAAGTACCTATAGACTTCCCATTTCAATTCCCTACAAACATTGTCAATTTAAGCCTACATGTCTAGAAAATCTGTCCATAATCTAATCAACCATTACGTATCAATCCCTTGAAACGCAGAAGTAAAATGTAGGATTGCTCAACTTGCCTTACTTATCTATTTCTTTATATTGTTGCTAAGTACCTTAGAACGTTATCACCCCCGCCTCTCACTATTAATTTATCCATAAAAATTAAAGATACTAATCTGACACAGCTAGCGCGCGTAGTCTCACAAGTTTTGTCGTTCCCGTAATTGTCATGTTCTACGATAATGGATTACTGGAGAGGACAAACGTCATTAAGTTACGGCACATTCTAATTTTTCTTACTTAAATATTACGAAGTTGTAGACCTTACGGTGCCAACCGGTGCGCATGCATGACAAGATATAATGATGAAAGTAGAAGAAACACAACGGACTAAAGTGGTTTATAAGGGTCGTGGGGTTGGCGTTCTGTAGTTTCCGCCTGCCCCAATGGTAAAAAGGGCATGAGCGTATGATGATGATTAGTTTGGAAGGTAGCAAACTCACGCAGGCGGCGTTGTCTGCAAGTTATGTCGTTCCCGGGACAGTTCCCGTTCCGATATGTCTCCGGCGCCGGCCCTGGCGACCGGGGACACGCTCCGAGGGACCTTCACTACTTGTTCCGGCATTATACACAGTTCGTGTAAATTTCCTTTAATTTATTTGTATGGATTGCTAGGTTCAAAAGCGATTTTTGATAGTAAATGACAAGTCTCAGTGACATAGATTCGAAAATATTTTTGAAATTTATTTTTCTTTTTTGTTCGTCTCGACTTTGGGTATAGTTTAATTGTTTCGCGGCTGCAGAGATCGTAAAGAAAGAAAGTTTGAATCTTTAGCCTGGGCTGTAAGTACCGCTTGATAAAAATTATGATGATGTACACTCTAGTAGGCACTATAATTAAACTAAGAATCAACACTAATCCAGATCAGTTTGAGCTGTATGATTTTAAATTCCTGACGATCATCTAAAGTCTGGCACCATTGATATTCTCTCCAGTTATTGAAGGTCTGACCAGCGCGCTTCCATGGCAGATTTGCTACGAGGCCTACGCTCTACGGGGTTTTAAAGCTACGTTGACTACGCAATAAAAAGCGTAGCAATCGGTAGACGTAACTTGTATCTTCAATAGGTATATACTATGTAGTATTCACTTTTCAGAATAGTACTAAATCGCTTCCGATATACGCTTGGCAAAAAGGTTAGGTAACATTCCATTATATATTGTAAAGAAAATCACGGTATAAGGGTTGTATTGTTGTATTTGTTGCAGTATGTCTTCAAGTTTATGTTTCAAGAGAATTGAGAGTGAATGATGCACAAATATGCACTTTTTGTTACGGTTGATTAGCATGACGTATAAATTATAATCCCCAACTCAGCGAAATACATTATATTAACAAGTTTTCAGTCACCACAAGGTGTAATTTTACAATTACTTATTAGTACCCGACGACCCCAACCCTAAAGTTAAACGTGAGTTTTGCACCAACCGTGTGTAATTGCCAATTGTAATACCAGACTGCTTCTGAACAAAGCACTTACAAGCTTATTAAAAAGGCAAAATTATGGAGTACGGGGTGGCTTAGATATGGCGTGCGGCGACTGGCGACGCGTAGCGGCGGCGGGCGGGCGGCAGACTCGCGGCGCGGCGCGGCGCCAGCCCTGCTGTCGCCTGCGTGACGCATGGGGCAAGGAACCTAGCACTACAGGTGCCTTCCAATTTATTCTCTTTTTTATAGCTAAGCATGTTCAACGCTCTTTAATATTACGGTTGATTGTAGGAAGATAATCACAAATTACATTTCTTTTAGAGTCCTTACTGAGATTTCACAAGTAAAGTGCGCACATTGCTTGCCGGCCATTTATCCGCTTATATCTTCGAAGGGGTGGGTAGAAGAGTAATAGTGTACTCCCGGGTTATTCGGGCACAAATCCAAACTCTGAGCTGCAACTGAAATTTTCTTAGAAAGACCCACTAACTACTCGACCCGGGACTTCACGGTTAGCAGCCGCGCTTATTGTTATCAGTAAACTAACAAGGCAGGCGTTTTCTAGTGCCTTTATACAATTGGATCCCTCGAGTCGCTACCGCAGTAGTCACCTGTTGCATCTTTAGTTAGACCCTGTTATTGCTCAGTCAGATATTCTATTAACAATAACCATAGGTATTAACAATATTATTTGTTAATATGGACTATGGTTCGATCAGCTGTTTGATAGTGAAGAAAATCTTTTATCATCTGTCTAGATTCCCAAGCCAACAACACGTTTACCTGCCACGTCATGGTATTGCGTAAATATTAAATAACGCACGCTACAAGGGTAAAAACCTAGAGGGTTGGTCTAATTTACCGTTTGGCTATAAGGCTGTGTGGCGACTGCGGCGCCTCACGCAACGTCGCGTCACGCCGCCGCGCCGCGCCGCCACGCGCCGCCGCTGACTCACTTTTGAATAACTTTACTGCGTTGTAACGAAAGGTTGTGTTCAGACCAAAAATAGAGTCTTACGAAAATAGAACGCATCAGCGTGCGTAGTGTGAATTTATTTATTTTCACCATCAAATGTTGATTACTTCTGGTGCTGCCAAACAAATCCCGATGTCTAAATATTTCAGTCATGTAACTCTAACACAATGCGCCCCCTAAGTTGACTGATGGGATACACTGTACTCGTTACAGCTGTACGGAAAAGGCTTCTCTTCAATGAATGATGGGCAGCTACAGGAGTTAAAAGCAACAGAACAGATATATCACCGGCGTAGGAAATTTTATTGACGCAGTGTCCATTAATGGAGCATCCGATATTAGTATTTCTGTACTCATACGCACATCCAGGTTTGAAAAGCTTGAGTGAGCTGAGTGGAGAGTAGGAGTTAGGGCATAGCGAGATTTCTCGCTCAAATTGAGCTGCCCGGCTGGGGAAGTACCTCCGCCTTGCAGAACACCGCAGTGAATCAACAATAGTTGTCTTTCTGCGAGTGAGTAAGGTTACCAGAGCTCATTGGGGGAGTGACTATTCTGACAGCATGGGAATTTCGTTTGCTGTCAGTTCAGTAACTCCCTATTTTAAGAAACCTGAACGGTGGTATTTTGCAGGAAGAGTCATTGTCGGAAACCTTCCTTAGGTTAACCTAAACCTAAACCTATATATCCAGTACCATTGAATAGTTTCGCTAAGTAACCTATTAGCCTATCTATTATTGTTTTAAAACTGATTTATAAGTTTAGTGGTGTGACGAGTAGACTGCTTAGTCAAAGGTCTCAATTTTTCGAAACTTTTCGTAGTTATGTGCGTATTTATCACTACTTCAATCGCTGAAGAAATGCATCTTGAGGAAGCCTGAATGATTAAGAGATTTTCTCGATAGCGCGTAAAGTCTGCCATCCTGCTTTAGGTTAGCATGGAAGAAGCCTCCCCATCTGCCCATCTACAATAAAAATTCATAGAAAAAGTAGTATTTTTCGTTCAGTACGTAGTACTGCCAGTAAATGTTGGAGTGCAGGGGAGGGAAAGATGGGCATGCGAGAATGCTGGCAGTGTTATATATCACGTTAGATTAGATTCAGCATTGGCGTTCAGAAAAAATAGCAATCAAAATACCCAAATTATACGAATATCGGAATTATGATATTACTCCTATCAATACCGGTATCGAAATGTATGTATTTTATTACGGAATTCCGGTATTACGAGATTCCGGAATTCCGAGATTGCATGCCCTAGTAATATCACGTTACTGCATCTCCCTGAAAAGCAATAAAGTTTTGCGGTATGATGCGACGGCCTCGGTGACTCACTGCCGAATTTACTGAAACGTCCTGAAACTGAGACGCGCGCACCCTCCACCCTCCCTCGTATTATTCAGACCTCTGGTGACGCATACTTGAGCTCGGAAGAAAATTGGACTCATCAATGTGTGACTAGAATATACTTTGACTCACCGTGTGTCTATCTTTAACATACCATCACGCCTATCGTTCTCGAAGGGTTAGGCAGAGGTGTAATAATGTACACCCTCATTTCGCGCGTATGTTGTAGGTCTTATGTAATAGGGGGCGAGCCTATAGCCATCAATCGGGCGAATTTCATAGAAAAACCCAATAACACTGCTTGTCGTGGTCCAACGAGGCAGTTGTGTCTAGCTTAGTTGTTGATAAACCCTGAACCATACTATTCCATCTTGTCGTATGAGGTGGAAAACTGATACCTATATTCTTACTTCTCCTATTTAATTTCATGATTAATTTGGCTGAAGCACCCCTCTTGATCACCTAGCTACGCCACTGATTCCGAGGGCTGTGGGATTTTTTAGTAATTCATGATCATAGGGGAAGCACGGTCCACCTATGAGAATTTCTAAGCTATGACTTACAGGAGTAGCAATAGTAGGGAGTTAGTGGCTTGTCCAATTAATAAATTTAAAAAAGGTCGATTAAAAAAATTCCATTAGGAACCTACTCTCTCTCTCTCTCTGTCTTGTTCGCGTGTCCGACTCTGTCTATGTTTTAGATAAAGTAATCTAGAACTTACCTACTTAGCTACTTTTTTTAATCTTTAAAAATAATTAAATTACAATAGAGTTAATAGATAACTGTAAAGATGGTAGTAAGCACAATACGGACCTGGCAGGAATTCATTTTTTATTTATTATGATTCGAAGAAAAAACAAAATGATCATTGTTAGCAGTTTTTTGTTTCATGTGTCTCCTACGTAGTATTTCTTTACGTATCCGAACTGTTACAGAACTTTACCTCGGTAATGATGATATAATTTTATCTTTATCTATTATATTTATCTACCTACGTTTAACTAGCATGAATTATTGTTAGTTATATTTTGTAGGTAAGTGCCATGTTCTTTCTTTACTTTTCTGTTCGTAACCTGAAATGTAAATGGTATAGGACTGGCAAATATCCCTCGGAAGGGCGCCACTTGCTTCGTTAAGACATAGAATATTACAATAATACACAACAATTATACTGCACATTATATAATTATTATAATGTACCTACACTACCTACAATAGATAATTCTATTAGTTTTCGCATCATTTCGTTACCTGTATTAAACGCTATTTTTATACTTTGTTACATTATTACATAGTTACTATGTTTTGTTATATTCGTCATTAGAAATTCCTACTGTAGTAGTGTAAAACTAATTGACTACAAGAAACAACATAATTTATTATACATAGGTTCACTCATTGTACCCACCCACGATAACAAATTAACAACTCGCACCTCGCAGGATAACTTTGTTTTGACTTTGGAGTTTGGCGGGAAATCAATGATATTGCTGTCCCTTTCAGCACTCGTGTAAATAATGCAACCGCTATACCCCTCTCATTCGCACTCGCAAAATAAAGTTTTGAATCCACCATACGCATGCGCTACGTCCGCATACGTCACTCCGCCGCCATGTGACAGCAGGTGGCCAATTGCCGGCAGTCGTTGCTAGTGTGATGTCGAGGTTTGACGCACACTACTAATATGATTTATCATTAGTTTTTGACGTTCACTAACCGGAGTAGTGTTACTTCACTACGATATCCAAACCTACGTTGTTACTTGAACATTCTAACTTATTTAATTAACCGTAGTTATCAAAAAAGTGTCGTGCGTTAATAATACAGTGTCAGAGTTCGGAACGTAATCTGTGACAATTCTTGGAACTACACGGCGTCGAGACGAGAGACCTTGATAACTAGTTCCTTGGACGAGCGAGAGCGAAGAAACAGTTCACAGTTATTATTATAGGATCATTCATGCTGGAGGTACGTCTATAGTTTACAATTTGTGAAGTATATCGTGTGTGTTTGCGAATCAGTCAGTCGGTATTAGTTAAAAAGTGAGCATTTAGTGCTATAAAAGTTCATGAAAGTATACTCTGAAAGTGGGAAGTGTTGAGTTATAAAACGAAACGAGCTATGACGAAGTTATAAATGTGCGTTTTGATATTGTCGCGTGCGGAAGGACCGCTGTGAAGTGTCCGCTACCCGCGGCCTAATCGTACAGTGCCATGGACATCGGCGGAGGTAAAACTGTCGACGACATGCATGATTGTAACTTGCCATACATTTTTGTTTTTGGCGATCCGTCACTGCACTTAGTTGTTTGCACTTATTCGTTATGCAAAGGAAACTTGATCATACAGCCTAGTCTGATCAATTTTATTAATTTTAGTGCCGGTACTGTGAAGCTTCTCAATAGTTCTCAATGCTCTAGTTAGCTGGGTGGTTGAGTGTATGTTCTATTTATATCCTAAAAGCTGGCTGCACACTCAAATGTAAATTTGCTTTCGATGTGCGTTTAGTTATTTCTCTGTTGTAATTTCAATTTATTCTTTCGATATCTTTACCTTCTTGCACTACATTTATTCTTGTGTAAATATTTTTCTTGTCCCTATTTATTTTTACCTTTCAGATACGTGTCTGTATTGTTATATATAATTAGACAGGGTACCAACAGGTATATTTCTTTACGTTTCTACTATCTATTATTCATAAATCATCTTTCTCAGGATGTTAAGTCATTTCCTAAAAAAATTAGGACTAGACAGAAACATTTATCATTAATTTATTTTCTTCCTTAGCATGCTCCTATGAATTTTGCTTTCCGTGAATGCCAAAATTTGACTTTTGATGGATGTATTTTGTCTATTATTAGAACAAGTTTTTAAAAATGAGTGACCAAAGAATCAGCTAGCTCTTTGAGTATATTGTCATATGTATTTTTTTTAAAGTCCCAAAATAAACCTTTTCAGTAATATATAAATTAAGATAATATTATTCTATTTACTTAATTATAATATAAGTATTTTTATTTTACTGAAAATAGCTAAACAATTTTTGACCCCCAATAATGAACTCATAATTAAATCTTGACAGTATTGAGTATATTAAGTGGTTGTCAATGTAAATCCACCTGATCTGGTATTATTACTTGACAGTTTATTGAACCCACTTAAAACATAAGATCTTAGAACTATAGTTTTGACTTCTTGTTCTCTCTAAGTGTCTCCGTACACATATATTTAATGTCTAGAATTCAAAGACTATAAATGTAAATGTAAATAAGTAAATAGCATAGAATGTCATTATCTACACATGAGGCATGAACCTAAAGTCATGAGTCTTTAGGGTCAGGACAGTTTTGATAAAAAATCAATAACTATTCTTATCTATAATTATAGTCAAACAGTTATTATAAATCTAAATATTAATTGATGGAACTATAGACAAGTATAATAATAAACATGTAGGTATTTGTTGTCATCACAATATAAATAAATATAAGTTACCAATTTGAAGAAAGTAACTAAGTAATTTTTTTATGTTAGAAAGCAATTTAAAATGCAGCTGATTTTTAAAACTAATCTTTTTGCCTTACATAATGGCTTACCTATACTTTGTATACAAAGAGAGAAAAGACTTAACGTTGTAAGTACCTTAAATAAACTACCATAATTACACTATGAGGAAGTTCATTGAACTTTATAGCTTTTAATCTATCTCGCTGATTTGTGACCTTGGTCCTTTAGTTTGAGTGATTAAGACTTCCCTTCTGATTGTCTTGACTTCTTATTGATTGTATTTCTATTTAAGTAGGTACCTTGCACCTACTGCATTGTTGGCATAAGTTAATCGGGGTTACAATAGAAAAATACAAATCTTAAATCTGAGCTGCTACTGAGAATTTCATAGAAAAACCTTATTACACTACTCGACCTGGGAATTGAACCCAAGACCTCTTGCTTAGTAGTGGCACAGCCTTTAGACCAACGAGGCAATCATGTTACCATAAGCTCCATTAGTACATTTCCCTCAGAAGCCAGAAAATTTTGGTTACTTGTCTGTCTCCGGATAGATTTTGTATGTATGTATACTACACATTGGACTTTTGGATTCGAAGAGCATCCATTTAAAGAGTTCTTAGAATTATACTGACAACCTCTTTATGGCAGCTCCTTCTCAATTATAAATAAGCAAACTTGCTTTAATACTACTAATTAAAAAGAAACTTACTTTGTCTGACATTTTTTTTTTGTATGATTCATACACACAATATACCACATATTTCAAATGACCTAAAATACTTCAAGTATACATACTACTCACACTTATTCAAGCTCAATTCAGCTATGTCCATAGAAAATAATGATTTTGTATGGAATATGTACGCATCCATACAGCAGCGGAAAGCTGAATAGTGCTGAATAAGTGAGTAATCCCATATACGTAACTTAGTAGTTTGTGTATGAGGAAAAATTATCAAAATGTAAGTACCTACTAGAGTGAAAAATGTAACATAAAACCTAATAGTGGTACGGCAGGGAGTCTTAACACATCTAGGCATTTATGATAATTTGTGGTTATAAATGGGCCCCCAATAAAGGTGTAAATGTTTTATAAATAATAAATTGCCTTTGTGCACAACACTTTAAATGTATTGTTGATATATGTTAAGTTTTATCTTTTTTTGTGTACAATAAAGAATTAACGCGACAAGTGGACTGTGAAAGGTCTAAGGTCTCCAGTTCGAACCCAAGGTATGCACCAATGACTTTTCAGAAGTTATGTTTCGTATTTATCATGTTCAAATGGTGAAGGAAAATATGGTGGGGAAACCTGCATGCCTGAGAAATTCTCTCGAAGGCGTGTGTAATCTACCAATCCGCACTAGGCTAACGTGGTGAACTACAGCCAAATGCTCCTTCAAAACACTGAGACGTGACCTGTGCTGTCTGTCTGTCGCCTCTTCACTCTATAACCGCTGAACCGATTTAGATGAAATGGGATATAGAGATAGTTTGAGTCCTGGGGAAGGACATAGGATAGTTTTTCATCCCAATGTTATTTCCTTGATAGATATTGGTAGTAGTTACGTTTAAAATATCTTAAAAACAACCCCTTTTTTGTTTACAATTTTAATTTATTCTCCACTTTTTAGCTTAGTTTCTTTATAAGTGTTCAAAGTTTCAAATCAAAATTCGTCGTTGTCGTTTTGAAAGGGATGAAAATCACATTAGAAATCCGTTACATAGGTTCATAACAAGCTAATAAAACTGTGTTAAAAAAAACAAACAACACGAAAACAGTTAGGGTTGGTACCTACGATTTAAAATTCTATGGAATATATTTTTGAAATGGAATGAAATAAAATGAATATTTATCTGCGTGAAGTATGGTACATAACATACATACATACATACACTCACGCCTTTTTCCCATGGGGGTAGGCAGAAACTACAGAATGCCACATGGTACATAACATTTGGTTGGTATACATATAATAGTCTCACATACAGAAGAGACTCACATGAGTCAGGAAAGATAATACAATATGTCCGACATGCAAAAACTTACAATGAATTTTTTAAAGTCCATATAAAATTAAAAATTAAAAAAATCTTATTAATTAACAATAACTATCTATAAATCATGTCTCAAAAAAAAATTTAAGACTAAGATTAAAAAAAAATCTTTTCTGGGAGCCATCTATGTACCTAGTTATATAGTTTTGCCTTGCCGAAGGAACAATGACCAGTAATTCAGTAGGTATATGTCTACCTACTCATTCTCTACTCACGGGGGTGGCAAACAGGCCTACGGTCCACCTGGTGGTAAGCGGCAACCGCAGCCTATGAACGTTTTCAACACCAAAGGTGTCACTCACGCGTCCATTGGCTGGACCTGGTCCTTTGCGGTAGAGATCAAACCAGACCTTATTACGCTTACGCTTAAGGTTCAAAAGGTTTACCCTTAATATCGCTGATTGTACCTATTTTGCTTTCAAGTGCATCTGATACTGTTCTTAATGAGAATGATACTTTTAATTCCAAACTATCGGTAAATTGAGGCATTTTTAATTCGTGTATAAATTAAAGAGATATAAAGAGGTAAATACATCTAATATATAAAATTCTCGTGTCACAGTTTTCGTTGCCATACTCCTCCGAAACGACTTGACCGATTTTGATGAAATTGTTTGTGCTTATCCGGTATCTATGAGAATCGGCCAACATCTATTTTTCATCCCCCTAAAAGTTAGGGGTAGTCCACCAACCCCTATAATGTGGCAAAACAACGTTTGCTGGGTCAGCTAGTAATACTATAGGTATTACTAGCTGACCCAGCAAACGTTGTTATATATTATAAACGCTGAACCGATTTACATGAAATTTGGTATGGAGATAATTAGAGTTCCGGGAATGGCAATAGTATAGTTTTTGCCTCTGAAACCATCCCATAAAAGGGCAAAAAGGGGAGAATTTTGTATGTGGAACCGATAATTTCTTTACAGAGGAAGGTAAAGCAGAAGGGATAAAATTATTAATTCTACGCATACAAAATCGTGAACAAATAAATTGAATTGTTTTCAATATGTAATTTAATGTTTGCAACCCTGAATTCTGGGATTTCCAGATAGGCAGACATTCAAATGGGATGTGATAAATGGCGTTACGTAATCCCAAACATACCTACAAAATAAATAAATTTTAAGTGACAATATTGATGCCCAGTGTCAGTTTGTGTTCAACTCGGATCCAAGGAACACTCGCAATTAGAGTGCTAGTGATAACGTGGTGAAAAACAACTAGAATAGTTAAAAAATTGATAGTAATCATTTAATGATTTGTCGAGAAAAATGACAGATTTGACAGTAATTATTAAAAGAATTGTACAGTTTTTAGGTAGGTACTTACATAGTGTGTGTGTTAATATTTTTCCTTTTTTGTTTTTTTTTTTGCATATTCGTTGTATTATTGCGCCCGCGCAATCTGTTATTAAGTTGCTCTGGCGCTGTTATTATTCATTGAAATTTAGCTTTCTTTGATTACCATTATTATAAGTACTAGTTTAATTGATGAATAAATATTTATAACATGAATATAAATATTTATTCAGTAATAAAGTGAGTGTTTTTTACATGTAAGTATTAAAATTACTGTGTCAATCTCAGAATTAGTTCGTTACTTTAGAAGCTCGGGCTCGTTTTTTGGTCAGTTTATTTGTTTGCTTAAGAAACTTGGTAGAATCATCGGAGTCGCATAACCCTGTACCTATAATTAGGTCAACAATAAATCGTCTCCATTTACCTACCCTTAATGATATAATTTTAAAAAATACCACTGCTATGTACTAAGCTGCCATATAAAATGTACCTATTATGTAACTATAAATTGAAAACACTTGAAATGTTAATTTTTAACCGACTTCAAATCAAAACAGGTTTTAGACTTATGCATATATTATGAAGTTTCGGGCACAGAAGCTAACACCATACATATAAGTACCACAAACTGTGACCATATATATATATCTGTCTTAATAAATGATAGATGATTAGCGAGTACTTTGCATTATACCTACAACAATAATCATTATTTATAATGTAAATCTAAATCATAGTTGATGATCTTTAAATACTTAGAACATTAATGCAATAGCCCGCTCCTATGCTAAATGGCAGTTTATTGATTGAGTAGACAATTTCGAGTTAATAGGTGTTTTTTGTGGTGACACTGACTCAATAATAGTTCAACGTACCATTTTGTTGTTATCGGTGTGTAAACCCTCTGGGGAATGTGTAGTGTTGGATCTTTACCTCAATAATACCACTCCGGTGGTCTCCACTTGCACAGGAATGGGGGTCCCGGGTCCTCTTGATAGACTAGCTCCGGAATCTTCTATCATCATCATCATCAGCCTATATTCGTCCACTGCTGAACGTAAGCCTCCCCTAGTGAAAGCCACAGAGCTTGTTTTCGAACGTCAGAGATCTTCGTTTCTTCTCGTCCAGTTGCTGTCAGCTGTCTTCCGCAAGTCGTCGCTCCACCTGGCCGGCGGCAGTCCACTACGGTTCTAATTTACGGAATCTCCTATGCGACTCCTATCCTCCAAGCCACTGCTCACAGCAACAAGTGACCATTGTGCTACTGTCTTTAAGAGTCACTTTAAGTACTACGTGTGTACTGTGTACTCCCACCGAAGTGGTTTCCCTCGGTACCCTCACAGTTCAGATGTAATTGACAGTAGTGGCAGTTCAGTTCAGTTGTCAACTTGACAGTTCCAAATGAACGTAAGCGCAATCTCATTTTGGCTATTTTATGAGTTAAATCATTACAATCGTTGTAAATACGCGTACCTCATCTTCTAATATATAAAATTCTCGTGTCACAGTTTTCGTTGCCATATTCCTCCGAAACGGCTTGACCGATTTTGATGAAATTTTTTGTGCTTATCCGGTATCTATGAGAATCGGCCAACATCTATTTTTCATTCCCCTAAAAGTTAGGGGTAGTCCACCAACCCCTATAATGTGGCAAAACAACGTTTGCTGGGTCAGCTAGTTATATATAGAACTGTATTCATAAGCATGCTGTGATTTCCTGTAAATGAAGAAACACAAGGAAATAACTATTTATATCTAAATTGTATGACTTTTATGTATGTAATGTGTATTTTTCGTTGGAAATCCTAATAAATAAAATAAAAATAAAAAATATATAGAATATTGTCTATTTCCCCTTTTCACCCTTTTAAGGTATGATTTCCGGGATTATCCAATGTCCTTCCCTGGGACTCAAACTCCATCATCATCATCCCAATAATGTGCCAATGCTGGGCACGGGTCTCCTCTCATTTGAGAGGGATTATGGCTATAGTCCACCACGCTAGCCTACTGCGGGCAAACTCCATACCAAATTTCATCTAAATTATACTTGCTTTTTATAATATTGAGTCTGGATTACTTGCCTGAACTGTAAAGCGTCATTAAACAAATAATTTGTAATCAATAAATGTATTGAAATGACAAAACACTTGTATATTTTAAGTTCTAAACTTAAAACCACAATACTGGTCTATTTCGGGTTATCAGGCTTTATATGCTAGCTAGACTTTGCAAAACAAAATTTCGGATCGTGTCAAATAACTAACAATGGCTATAAGTTAATAAAAACAACATTGTTTTATACATACCTACTGTATAGGATAGATAAATATTTCACAATTGTGACAAATCTGTTGAAACCTGAAACATTCAACAACAAGTATTTTAACATTTGTTATATTTTTTTCCTTGTGTTCAATAATTAACAAAAACGATGAAGATGTAAAACGCAGGAAACATTTGCTATGTTATTGAAAAGCAGGTGGCACATAGGGAGAATAGATATTTTGCGCTGTAGAAGTAAATAACATTAATATTTAGATAAAAGTATAAAAAAATGTTGATTTTCTAATGGCAGGGACCAGCTGAAAATCAGTGCTGTGCCCTCCGCACAGCAATTACTGAGCTGGTTTCCTTGCCTCACATATTATACTATTTTTTAAGTTTTTTTTTTGTTTTTTGATGTATTGTGTAGTGTGTGGCATAATAATAAATAAATAAAAGTTACGACTTTATAGCAGACTAGTGATCCGCCCTCGCTTCGCTTGGGGTGCTTTTATTATAATTTTATGTAAAAATTGAATAAATAAAGGATAATGTATCTCTCTGACGGTGAAAGAATTTTCAAAATCGGTTTAGTAGATGCAGAGATTACGTTGAGATTACAACCTCAAAAACTATACCTCTTTATAATATTAGTAAAGATAATGTTTCGAAGTATTACTTTTGTAAGTTCTGCCGTGGTTTGATTTATACGCACAAGATTTCTAAAGAAATAGGTGGGACAGTTTACGGTATTTCAACATTTAACAGTAGAATTAGTAGTATTATTTTAAAATTTCAGTTGTATTCTCACTCCTTTAAGGAAGATTTTAGGGAAAAAACTTCTCTGCTTTTCCGGGTCGCAAATTATCTCCATACCGAATTTCATCCAAATCGGTTCTGCGTTTTAAGGGTGAAAAGGTAACTAACAGACATACATACTTTCGCATTTATATTATTGTTAGTATGGATAGAAGTGCTTTTTTAATCAGGTATGCAAGGGGTGCAACCCTTTGTTTTATCCAAACCCTTTTGGTAATTACGCCACCCTATGTATATGCCCTGTGCCAATGTCACGCAAAATTGTTTATCACATTTAGTTTGCAATACAGTATATTGACGTTCCGGTTAGTGCAACGGTAATAAAGGCTGCAGTCTGAAGTTAGGGTGCTTCGAATCCCGGTATGGGCAAATTTCTGTGTCATCATCCACCCATTATTGTCCTACTGCTGGGCACGGGATTCCTCTCATTTGAGAGGGGTTAGGTTATAGTCCACCACGCTAGCCTACAGCGGGTTGGCAGACATAACATGCTATCCGCAAAATCTCTCACGCATACTTTCCAAGTTTCCTCACGATGTTTTCCTTAACCGTTCGAGTATGAGCATGATAAATACGCACATAACTTCCAAAAAGTCAGTGGTGCGTGCCTTGGGTTTGAACTCAAGACCTCTGACATCTCAGTCCACTGGTCACACCGCTAGG
The DNA here is from genome assembly GCA_905163465.1 of Craniophora ligustri. NCBI lineage: Eukaryota > Metazoa > Arthropoda > Insecta > Lepidoptera > Noctuidae > Craniophora > Craniophora ligustri. Next base: position 15,201,253 of record LR990962.1, on the reverse strand, counting down.
CTACCACAGCTCCGTGTAATGAGTATAATATGTACCTATGTTTTTTTTTTTTTTTAAATACGATGTAGTGTATGAACCATCTAGTATCTATAACACAAACCTCGTTGATATTACCACCGCTGTTATGTTATTTTACCATATTTAATACAGTTTATGACTACTTAGTTTGTACTAGTATAAAGTGAATTTTATTGATCAATAAAAATATTCCTTTACTGTTATGTTTACAAGATATTTAATATTAATTAACTTCTTGTTAACATATTATTATTCACTTCACAGTTATATTAATAAATCAATGAAATCAAATTAATGTCTAAGTGAGTGACCAAACTTAAACCGAATCTCGCTTAGTCATCAAGCTGCGTCAGCAAGCGTGCTGGTTTCCTCACAAAAAGGGAGGAAGAAGTTAAGTTATGGTTCATAGAGAGAGAGGGGACTGAGGTTATTGTTCATCATGACGGTCTCCATTCTGCTATCTCCGCTCATTATGCAATATCCGCCAGTTTCCAGAGAGTAACTATCAGAACTGCATGGCTCCGAGACCACAAGACCGTTTAAAGACAGAAGGCTTAAATCACCACAATATGTTGTCTGGCTGATAAATTCAGAATTGTTCATATGAACTTAACTATATAGGGTCATTTGTATGCAGTGTAGGTGCAATAAGGTACTCACCGCGCATTATAATAAGGGCCGTTCTAACATAAAGAACATGCTTTGTACTGCTACCTTTTATTGCCAACATTTAATATAATGGTTGGATAAAGGAATTTTAAACATACATGAAAGATTTTAAGTGGAGAGAACAGTGGCGATTGCTACCGACAAGAGTTTTTAAATTAATAATAATAATGAAAGCTTTTATTTTATTCGAAGTAGGCAGTAGGCTATCGTGGTGGCCTTCAGCCTAAACCCGTGCCTAGCAGTGGGACTGTAATGGGTATAATGATGAGAGTAGGACTCCAACCGATGCGAAAGATGTTTGGTCACTTGATACGACACAAGAACTTCTTTAGGATAATTCTAGAAGGAACAATCAAAGAAAATCGAGGCAGGGGAAGATCTAGATGGAAGTTTCCGCAACAAACGAAAGAGAAAGTAGAAACGAGTTGTATTAAAAGGTCAAAAATGAGTGAGAGGATAGATAGTGGCCATTCTGACACTTTTTTGACATGAATAATATAGTTCATACAGGAGTAAGCATTTAAAAAAATATTTTTATCAATTCATACTTACGCTTTTCTCTTGAATTACAGTGTATAATTACAATTACAAAATAACAAAACAAATGTTTTGTTATTTTGTAATAGATAAACTTACTGAATAGGGCATTAGACAAATGTCTAATGCCCTATTCAGTAAGTTTATGTAGTGTGTTAGTGATTAAAACGGTTTAATTTATCAGGGTGTTATATATCGAAAAACGGTGACTTCGTTTGATTTCTGTAGGTCGATGGGTTATCGATTGGCTTCCGGCGACCCGGAAGGTCGAAACTAGCTGGTTATCAATTGTTTAAAAATTTAGACTACCTCCTTAATCTTGTGGTCGTTAAGTGCGGCTGCCGAGCATAAGGCCCTGGTACGATCTGGTCGATTCTTATCGAACACAGGAGTGTTTGATTACCAGGTCGTACAAAGTGTGATTGGATTTGGCTATGAAATTCTCAGTAGCGAATCATAGTTCGGATTCGTGCCCAGTTGATGGCAATAGGCTCGCCCCCTAATAAGTACATGGGGGGGACCTAAAACATACCGGCGAAAATAATCCGGGTGTGCATTTACACATCTGCAGCTTTTTTTATTTACTTATTATTATTAATTTAAGAGCTCAGCTCTTGTAGGTGGAGCAATCGCCACTGTTGTCTATCTCCTGCTTTCTGTTTGACTTCTTGATTTAATTTAATTTCTTTATTTACTTATTCATTCATTATTAATTTAGAAGTTTTATTATATACGGCAATTAAGTTGATTTTATTTTACGTAAAATTTTAATTTAATATTATTTTAAAAATGAACATTAAAATTAATACTTCTATTTAACTTCATGCGTTAAACTTTAAACGAAATCTTGTACAGTAAAGTACTTAACACTTTGTAGTATTAAAATTAAAATATCTGTTATCGCTATCCGTATAATCCGCCATTGAGGAAGTGTGATTGTTAAATAGTTGTACGCATTACTCGTAACGGTAAAGTATTTTAATGACCCGCTTAACCCTACGCCACAGAGTAAATAATGTGGAACGTTTTCATTGGCGTTTGTCACTATTTTCTGTACTAGCCTCTATTAAAAATTCGCCTACCATTTTTCTTGAAGCAGTGACTGTAGTGATTTCTTTTACTAACGCGTTAAAATAATACTGCTGTTTTTACGGGTTTCATCCCAGTTTTAATTATATTAGGTACTTTGTTACCGGTTTTATCTGTTCGGATAAACTAAATGTATCTCTGCCCCACAACTTGGTAAGTGGGTAGGCACATGTCTCCTCTCATTTGAGAAGGATTAGGCTATAGCCCACCACGCTAGCTTTGTGTGGGTTGGCAGACAGCACTCAGCAGAAAACCTCTCAGGCATGCAGGCTTCATCCTGATGTTCGTTCACTGATATGATTTAAACGCGAAAGTTGGATGGATAGATGTGTGGAAGTTAATTAGTATTTGATGAAAGATTGCAATAGTATAGCAAATACATCAGAACAACACATAGCCTACTTTTTAACAACATACCTACCACGGGCGAAACCGACGGCGAAAGATAATTACCTATACATATTTATTTTGCAATTAAGTGACATAATTATGTCAAAACATTCACGTTTTGGTTGATGATTTTGTTGGTGATAAAGTTAAGAAAACGTACGTCACCTATCTAGGGGGAACGCACCTCTCGATATTTATCACGAAACGACAAATGTCTGTCATCTATATCTGGTCGGCAACTTAAAGTAATACCTACCTTACCTTATATTTGTCATGTATCTGATTCCGCGCTGTCCAGCCCAACTCATCTTGTAACCCTATTGTGTTATACTAAGACTAAAAAATTAAGGGGGTGCTGCTTATTCACTCAAAGGTCCCTATAACCTGGCCGGACTATCCATCTTTTCGGTTATAAGACCTTGTCACCCTACTCATACTAGTCGACGACCACTGAGATTAAACACTACACTCAGAAAAACATAGTTTCAGTTATAGCACTATAACGAATACTAGATGCTCTTGGTAATACCGTAAGAATGAGTAGCCATGCATCTTCAGCTCTACCTTTTCACCCTAATGCCCGTATAACCTGGCTGGTCTATCCATCTCAGTTATAAAACCTTATCACCCTACTCATGCTAGTTTATCGACTAGTCGGCGCTCCCCTGTCTGACGTTCCAGTTATTGCCCTAAAAAGGCATACCAGATGCTCTTGGAAAAAGCAGTCCCCCATCTTGACATCTTCAATTCATATTTAGCCATAAACCCCTCATCATAGTCTATCACGTTATGTAGTATTCGCAATAATATTTATCTTGTCACTTTGACAGACAATAATCATGGTGCTTTTAACACATACACACTTCCGCGATGGTTTACTGAAATAGTTTCCTCATGGAAACCGTTGATATGTTTACATAAACAATTGTTACGGTAAATGTTTCCGTCATCAACCCATTTATTGTCCCACTGCTGGGCACGGGTATCTCTCATTTGATAGCGATTAGTGAGGGTTGCCAGACTTCACACGCCACCGATAAAATCTCTCAGGCATGCAGGTTTCCTCACGGTGTTTTCCTTCACCGTGTGAGCATTTGATAAATACGCACGTGAATTCGAAAAGTCAATGACCTTGGGATTAACTTGGGACTTGGGATCCTGGTCATATAACCTGAGTCTGGTGGGGTTTGTGTATGTGAAAATTTGTGCTAGTGAACATACCCACGACAGAAGAAAGAATTGTATTTAATGTAGAACATTAAAACAAACAATATGCTAGAAAAGTCTGCTAGGCCAGACTAGTGGAATCCTTACTTTAATATTATAAATGCGAAAGTGTGTGTCTGTTACCTCTTCTCGCTATTCTAGGCTATAACCACTGAACCGATTTAGATGAAATTTGGTATAGAAATAGCTTTAGTCCCGAAGAAGGACAAAGGATAGTTTTCATCCAGGAAGTCATCCTATAAAAGGGTGAAAATAAAATGACTAATTTTACGCGGACTAAGTCGCGGGCAAAAGCTAGTTCTTGTATATGTTTCGATCTCAAGACACATATTTATTTACAAAACAACATTAAGAAGCAGTATCATCTAGTTATTACCATTCCTTATCAGGGAACGTTAAAGACTCTACATTTTGCAATATATTTGATAGGACTGGGACTAATAATAAGGGCTGGGCTATCTTAAAGCGCGCGCGTTTGACGTCATCGGGGTTGTTTGACGTAAATCCAGCAGGATTTGTAGAGAGGTCTGCGTTTTGTTGACGTCATACACGTAGGCGTTTTCTTCAATAATTTCTACGTAATCCTGTGTTCGTTTTAATGGACTCTTAGGGATAGTAGAAAATAAAAAATAGGCTGTAGCAATTAGAAATTTAGAAACTTATACTTTTGAAGTTTGGTTGCGTCGATCGTTTTGGCATTTAAATTCAATTTACATACATATATACACTCACGCCTTCTTCCCATGGGGGTGGGCAGAAACTACATAATTCCACGCGCTAAGATCCCTGAATACCACTTTTGCCTCGTCCACATTCATACATCGTTTTCGAGTAGGTACTGCGCACCTGACCTTTTCAAACCAAGACATCTATGTCCACTGGTGGACATAGATGTCTCATACCGTACGCCACAACACGATATGGCTGAATTTAGATATTTAAAACACTTTCACATCCCAAGTCTGTAACCACCACTAAAATACGAAGATTAACCTAATAATGTGTCGGGTCATTTTGTTCCCTACAATATGGTTGAGTAAAGCGGCGCTGATACACACGTCATACTCGTGAACGGGTGCCGTCGGTGGGGCTGGTCGGCTCATATCTGCTATGAAATTCAGAATCGTACTTGTGTTTAGTAGAAAGATCATGCATGTCTCATCAAACTGCATTACTCTCATATTGATATTGTATACATACATTGTAAAGGAATTGATTTCCTATTTCATAATTTGTATTTTATTTAAAAGAGTATCTATGGAGTTTCTCAGACCTACCTTTTGGAACCGTGCAACTAAATTCAACTAAATTCGACAATTCAAAAGCACCTGTAATCTTGGTCTATTTGAAATAAACAATTTGACTTGACTTGACTTGACTTGACTTGAAATGGGATCCATTTCAGTCTTAACCAAGATAGATCCACGATCCAGCATTATGTACAGACAGCAAACTTTTCGGTAGACATTGTTCATCCTTATTATTATTCATCTCAAGGTGCAATACTGGCCTACCGTCAAGATAGATATCATATAAGCAAATGTGAGTCAAAACCTTGAATCGTAAAGGGAAAAAAATAGCACACAGGTTTCTTGTTTACAAATGGAAGAAATCGAATCATCAGGAGATATATACATATTAATTATAATATATGCTATTGAAATGTTGTGATAGGCTAAAGTTCAAGTAATTGTATATAGTGGCAGATTGCAGTATCTCCCACTTACAAGTCATTTAATGACCCATAAGGTCGATAATCAGGTCCTATTTAAAATAGAACTATTGATATCGAAACAGCCTCTATAGCCAAGTGTGAGGTGACTGGTGAACATAGGTTTTGTAAAGAATCCGAAACTTCAGTGAAAATGAAGAAATAAAATGAAAACATCAATAAACCGCAATGAGCTCCGTAAAAAGAGAATTAATGTTAACATACATATATACCCAATAACACTTGTCCTGGAATTTAATCCATGCCCCCAGGGTCAACAATTGCGCTTTTCATCATTAAAACATTTATTATTATTAATTTAAGAGCTCAGCTCTTGTCGGTGGAGCAATCGCCACTGTTGTCTATCTCCTGCTTTCTGTTTGACTTCTTGATACGACTCGATTCCCACTTTTTCCTTCACTTGGTCAACGAAACTTCGTCTAGGTCTTCCCCTTCCTCTCTTTCCTTCAATTCTACCTTCTAGTATGGTTCTAAAGAAGTCGTCGTGTCGTATCAAATGGCCAAACATCTTCCCTCTCCTATTCTCTATGGTTCTTAAGAACCATTAAAACATAAAAGTATTTAAATTGAAAATAGGATAGAAGTAATTAAAAAGGCTTTGGCTCGATCTGGGAATCCAACCCAACCTCTTGCTCAGTACTTCACACTTATGACCACTAGACCAACGAGGTAATTATAGTTAGAGCAATATAGATATCATTTAAGTTCAATAGTCCGGAGGTAAGCCAGAACGTATCAGTAACAATAATTTGATGAATCAGGGACCACTTGACAATACCACGCGACGCAGCGTCTAATCGAGATAATGTCGATCGGCTTACTCACAATAGTTTATTGTACTCCTTATGTTATGATAACGTTTACTTAACTACGAAACTGGGGTGTTGAATGGCCTGTAAACGGTCAAATTCAATCAAATCAAATCTTTATTTATTTGCTCGAATGTAGTATAAATACTGGTGTTGCTCCTTGACTAGTGACGGCATAGTCTACCGCTTGAAGCGTGCTTTTAAATTGATTTTTGCTAATACATAAAATAAAAAAAGTGTTACATTTTAAAACCTTAGTTACACTAATTATGCTCCAGGTAACTTATCTTCTAAAAATTCTGTAAGTAATTTTATAATACGCTTTATTACTTAAAAATAAGAATAATTTGATTTCAAACTTCTGTGAATGTTTTTATAGGTTGTAAGAAGTAATTTGGATTAGTGTTGCTTTTACTTGGTTTATCTTAGAAATCTCTACCATATAAAACAGTTGAATTCACGATTATAATAGTAATTTTACGATTTGAACTTGCTCATCATTTGAATCTTTATGACGTGAAAATTAGATCCATGTTTTTCTTAATTCATTTTGTTTTGCTATTACACTAAATGGAGTGAATAAACATTTTTTCCTTCCCTCGAACCCGTTTCTTTACCCAGTTCAGTTTTCTTTATTTCCCATCAAACAATTTTTGACAGATAGTAATTTTACCAAATGAACCGTACGCTTATAACATTATTAATACTCAAATATGCATGTAACGTTGAGGAAAACGGATTGGCATCCAATTGAGCGGCCACGATATGGCACCCAGACTGATATTCTTGTTAAGGATATTTATCCGACGTTTCGGATCCGTTACGTAACGGATGTTGTTGAAGATCCGAATCGGTGGGACTAAAATAATATCAGTAATTCAGTGTACCGCGATAAAATCCGTAGAAAGTGGTTTTATTTCTTACATTCGCGCGTGAAGTTTTTTTTACGTTTTTTCGTTCGCGGTTACAACTGACGCTAACATTTTCTCCCCACTCTTTTAAGTTTATTATATAAGGAAATTTCCTGTTTAAATATAATATGTCTGTAATAGCAAAAGTTCCGAATTCTTTGGTTTTTCCTTCCGTATCGTCACAATGATAAAAATAGTTACTGTTGCTGTTCAACTATAACATAATCTGATAACTAAATGATTAGGTATACTTCTATGTATCTATTTATAATCTTATTTATAGCTAACAACTAGATTACGGATCTATGTATTTGTAAATGTACTGACAACACAGTAGCAAAACAGGTGCAAGAAAATCCTAGAAACATTCCCTTGCATTTTTTTTTCGATATGACTACAGAACCCCTGTCAAATGTATTAATACTCCCATATTGTCTATGATTAAAGTACTTACCTGCTATGGCACTAAGCTGAGTCATTCATTATTTTAAGTTTATTTGGTCTTTGGTTGCGAATTTCGCGCCGTTTCCTTTACACGGAAAACTTTGTATTAAATTCAAATCGAATTTTAAGGGTACTTACGACGTTGATACTTCAGATTCCTACCGTGCGAAGCCTGGCTGCGATGCTATTACCTAATAAATATGTATTACAGCTGTTACATAAACTGGTACATAAGGTAAACTTAAAATAATTCCTCAAATAACCCAACAGTTACCCAAGCAATAACGGTAAAACCAATTCTAAACATAGGCGTCAGTAGAAATATATCTACGTAATAATTTGATCGGTCACAGAGACACAGATAAAACTAATGACCTACCGCGATGCTTGTTGCAATGTAACTAAGATAAATAGAATTAACTATCAAGCTGAAACTTTCTATTACAACATTATCTATACCTATTAGCGTATCAACTATCAACCATCTAGTATCCGTAACACTAGCTTCGTAGCTCAGAACTAGATGGCGCTGTGTCATAATATCCGGATATATTATATAATTAATTATTATTATTATTATCTAAGTTTGTTTACAACCAGTAAAAGGACATTTGAACTAATAAAGATAATAAATTTTATAATTTGCTGTTTCCATTGTCAGTATTATCGCTTATGGATAGATAGATGCGGTGACAAAGAATCCACCAACCGGTGGCTACTGGAAATATTAATAGCTAATGATATTAGCGATACGACATGCGCACGCGTCGCGCAGACTGCGTCTGGTCGTGACTCGCGGGTCGTGACGCGAGCGCGTGGGCAGTTATTGAACAAGTGATTATTAATAAAATACTCCTCCCTTCTACAAATCGCGCTCTGTCCACAGCTGGACATAACGTTTTGATTGCTCCTGCATTCTTCGCTTTGGCAATGGAGACACATGACTCCGCGCGATGTTATTACGCTATAAAGGCTTGATTACAGGGAAGAGGCAACCACTTATGCCCCATCCCCTCCCCGTCCTTTTATCTGAGATAGGTTAGCGTTTTACCGCAATCTCACCTGATAGTAAGTGACGATCTGGTCTAAGATGTAGCACGCTTATCCAGAAGATACCTATTCATTCGTGACTTGAAAACCCTCAGATTCTCTCGTCAGGAAATACAGACCCAGGGATCTGATTCCATGCCTTCGTTGTGTGGATAACAGATTATTTTTCCCTTTTGAATGTCACGGAGCAAGGTCATAACATTAAAGAAATAAAAAGTTAGCAGAATAAAGCCTGATACTAACGTAGACTTGCTTGACTGGCTTTTGGAGTCATGATGACTCATTTTGGCCCTGTTTATGATGACTAAATGTTTTGTTTACAATATTATGAGGACCTTGATTAAGGTTTGGTTACGTGACAAAACCAGTTGCACTGCTAAATTTTCGTATAACGGAACGTCCAGCTCCTTAAAATGGTTGAGCTCCACGATGAATCATTTAGTGATGCGTGCATGCCGTCAGGTCAATTCATAGCTGATACTGAAATGATATTTTAAGGAAAAAGCTGTGGATTTTTCCTTCATCCACCATTTTAGACGGTGCCCTACATTGTAACACCCGTACATTATTTTCCGCTTATTATTCGATATCTGGACTTTAAAACATAATGTGATCTTTGAGAGGATTTCTTTTCCAAGATCATCAGATATGGAAGACCGGAGACTCTCATACGCTTGGCTTACAGACTACCCAGATGGGGCTGAATGTCAGTATTTTACACGAAACAACAGTCACCAGACCTTCGCAAGTGGATTAACTGGTACCCTGCATGTGACTGGTATCCTGGATCAGACGTGCTCTCCAAGGTACCATAGGGCCCTGATGTGTTATAAATTTTAACCATTCCATAGACTAAGCCTCAGATGGTGCAGCGTTTCAGAACATCAATATTTAAGCGAAGAATTTTGTGAATAAATAATAATGAAGTTTTTAAAAGTTTTTGAGGATATCAGTGTTTTAGTGTGAATCTTTTGAAATTCTTAATAGCTTGTGGTATTATAGAATACATTTTATTAGTGATACACTGATACTTGACAGATTTATGTGATGATTATGGTCCAATAACACAGAATAAAAATCGCCTTACGGCGCATATCTATGCGTTTAGGATTGTCTTGTAAAATTAAATGGTAAATGTAGTTAATGCTGTTTCTCAGTAATACATTTGACAGGAGCCAAGTGAAATAAACATCATGATTTTAGTATAAATATAAATATTGTGAGACATAGAATAATTTAAATTCATTATTCTGTCTGCCAGATATTCCAATTCTTAGTATTAAATATCATGTGCGTCTCTGTGTATTCATTTCTGCCACAGACACATTACACATATATTTTTGAGTCTAGTCTACAATAAAAGCGGAAATGGGTATAATTGTCATCAATCTGCTCATTTTTATACTGAGTATTTTTTAAATAGTAAGTTTAATTGTCAGTAGAAGCTCAGAGTTTGGATTCGTGACTTGTTGTTGGTAATGAACTCGCCCTTTATTACATGGGATCTAAAACTTAAGAAGTGTGCGTGTAGATTAGTACACCCATGCTTAACCCTTCGAAGATGACAGGCGTGATGAATGTTTAAAAAATATATATTATTCAATTACATAAACAAACTCGAATCTCGAACCATTGGAGCAGCAGATGATGATCGACGACCAAACATTTGAACAAATATTGGCCAAATACTGCAATCTTAAGTAGCCCACAAACGTAGAGCTGTCTCTTTCACTCTCCTGTACGCGTGAAAGAAGCGACACTATGTTTAAGGGCTACTTAAAATGTAGTAGCGTTTAAGTGTTTGGCCATATATGTGTCCCACACCACTTACAATTTGTATGCACTCAGTAACAATTTACCTCAACACAAGACCGTGTAAATGACTCCAATAACAATAATATGTCGTGCGCAGTTATGAGTTATGACCATTTATTGTTTTTTATTACAAATTTACCATTTACTACGGTGTTCTCATAAATATATTATATTAAGATTGATTATAAAAAGTATACAGATGATGGTTTTCAAAATATATTTATTAACAATTTTTATTTATTTGAATGATATTTTCTTGAAACAACCGTATTAAGTATATCTGTTTTTTTTTCTTAGAGTTTTCGTGATGTTCAATCATAATGCAAAATATGATTTCCAATCATTGTTTTGGGTATTTATCGATGTAAGTTACGTAATTAAAAAGAAAAATAAAATTAAGACAATCAGGCATGTAGATTCTTCTTCTAAATACGCACATCTAATCTAAAAAATATGAGTTGCGTTTTCTTGGAAGTGAGCACTTGACCTGACTTTATAGTCCAGTGGTCATACCACTGGGCTATCACGGTAGCCACACAATAAACCGGTTGATAATTATATTATTAGTCATAACTGATAAGAACTTTATAATTACCCACTGACAAATATCTACCATTAATCTGTAACGACATACCTTTGTAACTAATTCGGTTTTGTCTAATGATAATCTATTACATCTGAAGTAATATTCAGACAATAAATATTTGATCTTTTGTATTTTTGTGCGTTTGTTTGTAATGGGTAAGTGCAAAGGCTAATTAAACTGTTTAAAAAAATCTTACACTTTTTCTTAGAAAAACTACATAATCAGATATTAATATAGGCTGTTTCATTAAATTATTTTTTATTTCGAAATTATAATAATGTAGGGCAAATAATTATAGGCCGCTGTGAAAATTATGGCTTCAGACTTCACAGGCTACTCGCAAACCACTAGTCGTTTTTCAGTAATCTTAATATGAACAATGTATTTTTCTACGATAGATCAAAATCCACAATCATCATCATCATCAGCCTATATTCGTTCACTGCTCCCCTCGTGAACGCCAGAAATAAATAAATCCACAATAAATAAGAAGAAAGTTAACCAATTTATTTCCTGCAAAACGAGATGAGACTAACCAACATACAGAAAGAATTTATATATACAGAGATAATTATTTAAATATGAAACAAAGACGCCGTCCGTGTCTGCACGTTTGCGCCTTCAATTCTCCTTAACTGCGCGATGGATTTGGATACGGTTTTACTGCCATTTAGTGATATTCTTGCGGCAGGTTAATATGCATAATACCTACAAGCATATTATATTTATAGGTAGTACATTGCACCCGTACGAAGCTGGTAGTTAGTATAAATGTGATATTTATTCAGAGGGCATTATGCATGGCACTGGCACAAAAACCCTCGCTACCTCGGATAAGGGCACTTATGATTGGCACATTCACAAACGCTTTTAATTTTTAAAAATCTGTATTAAAAAAATTAAAAAATAAACTCACGTTTATTTCAGGCATACCTTACCCATAATACATAGAAAATGGTACAACATTATACATATGATTTAATTTTAATGTAACATTTTACATTACCCAATTTTACATATAGCATAACCAATTTAACTTAATTTTAATTTATAATTATGCAGAAATATTATTTTAGCCGAAAAATGTTAATTTTAGTCTATTGATTGAGCGGACTTTATAACAAACACTATTAATTATAACTATTATAATGTAGCTCGGGTTTTTTTTTATAGCCGATGGTAAAGACAACATAGTGTACACACAAGCGAATGGCCGGCCTGATGGTGAGCAGATACCGTAGCCTATGGGAGTTTGCAACACCAGAGGTGTCGCTCGCGCGTTGCCGACCCTAATTATTTAAATGTGCATTAAATATTCGACTAGCTTTTGCCCGCGACTTCGTCTGCGTAAAATTTGAAATTTTATTTCCACCCCCCTTTTCCCCCTTTTAAGGGATGATTTTCGGGATGAAAAGTATCCTATGTCCTTCCCCGGAACTTAAACCATCTCTATACCAAATTTCATCGAAATCGGTTCAGCGGTTATAGCATGAAGAGGTAACAGACAGACACACTTTCGCATTTATAATATTAGTATGGAAGTATGGATTAAAAAAAATTGGTAAATTTGAGTACCACCTACACATAATAACCTCACACATACACCTCTAATATAAAAAAAAATAGAAATGACCTGAATTCTATTAAATTTCTTCCTGAGGCATGATTATTAGAAAAAACTTATTCGGATTGTTGTAATTACATGGATATACCCAACCTTTTTCGAAATTATTAAAGATAAATACGCAAATAAATTACTTTACTTTTCTACTTTAGTTATCACTTTTCCGGAATTGGTGTCTTCTTCAAAATTAATGGGGGTCCCATTTATTTATGAAGATTTCTGCACCATATACAAAAGAAAAAGATCACGTAGTATTTTGTCTTCTACATAATATATTTACACATGTTGTAATTTTTGTGGTTTTAGTAAAATATTTTAATGGTTATATGTACTTTACCTTTTTTCTTTTATATTCTTCCTTTTCTGTTCTAATTGCTTTTGTAATTACATATTTCTATTAGGTATTTAAATTTCACAGAATTTTAATTAAAATCATTAAAGAAATAGCTTTCTTATTTTGAAATAAGTAACATTAAATACAACTGTTTTTATTTATTAAGTTTTGTTTTTTCTTTGAATGCTGTTATAAAGTGAACTTACTATCTAATAAATACTTGTCTTACGATACGTTTTGTTATTATTGTTTGCAGAAGGTGCTCTAGGTGGTCACCAAAATGAGGAACAATTGAAAATTAGTGATGTTCGTAAGTAATTATATTTATTATTTAATTTTATTTATATATATTATGGATATTTGGGAATATTCTGACCCAAATGTTTCGTGAAGAAATGCATAAAAATAAACAAAAATATCAACGTCAATAATTTAAAAAAAATAACATATATACATTTTTTTTACTTTACCAGCAATTTATCCTATGTCGTGAGTGCGTTTACATTACAAATACAAAAATTCACAATTCACAAACACCCAGACCCGGAACAACTACCTATACCATACTGCTGGATTGAATGCTGGGATTGAACCCGATAATAAAAGCCGATCGCGCAACCACCGACCGTGCTGTCAAAAATCAAGTGGCCATTTCACCTTAGATTTGGAAATTCGAGGACCTGACCTATAACGTCTCCCCCACAGACCTTCTTAGCCTCTTTTTGGCCTCTTCTTGGCCTCATATAACTCAAAATATATTTTATCCCATTAACTCGATGAGAATAGATAGAAGAAAAGGTTCTTCTAAGTTACCTACGAGCGATCGTTAAGTGGGCACACGCATAGGTGACTAACCTCACCACGTGGCTACAGTGGCAAACTCATGTAACGCCAGCCACAAAAACAGTGGAATTGGTCTCTTGACCTTGTCGAATGTTCCGAAGCTGGTCCAAAAACTAGTTTGCTAGTCTTCCACCGTCTAGGTGCAATAAATATTAACAACATTATGCTAAACTGTTCCGTCTCATGTTTGACCTTCCAACATGTTTATGTTTTGTTTTTAATTCGCATTTTAATTGAATTTTTATCCTTTGTATTTTTCTCTCGACGGCGGCTACACACGTACGCTTTTGCTAACGTCATCGTTAATTGAAGTGTCCTAACTTAAATAAATAAAAAATCTATGATAGCCTAGTTTGATGACTATGAAGTTAATGGTCTCGAGTTCAATCCCAAGGCACGCACCATTAACTATCTCGAAGGCACTTCTTATGAAGTTACATGCGTATTTAATTTTATCACATGCTCAGGAAAACACCGTGGGAAACCCTGAGAAAGCATGCCTATAAGAGTTCCTCGATGGCGTATGAAGTCTGCCAGCCCCCAACAGGCTAGCGTGGTCGATAATAGTCTAATCTCTCTCAAATGAAAGAAGACCCATGCCTAGCAGTGGAAAAATAATGAGTTGATGATATATAATTTATTTAAATGTATATATTTATACCTAATTTCAAATTATTTTGAACACTAAACTTTCCTCAATATTACAGGTAAACATATTATACAATGAGGTGTTCAATTTGAAATGAAACCTGTTTAATGGATTTTATCGCGTTATTTTATGTTGGCATTGCACGTAGGCCACTAGGAGAAGCTTTCGTCCAGCAGTGGACGAATATACGCTGATGATAAACATGATGATGGTGTTGGCATTTATATTTGTAAAAAGTGTAAAAAATCAATATGAGATGTTAGTAAGGAGAACGCAAGAGAGAAGAAAACACAATTTAAACATAATGATTAGATAACATATGGTTTTATATTTGGATCTTTTGTATTAAGGATAAAACGCACTATACTTTCAATTAATAACACCTTAAAGTAGCATCATGTTTATTGCAATCGTGATTAAAATTACATCTTTTGTCTTATTTATTTTATTCGTTCATATTTGTTGAAACCAACAAACTCATTTTAATGCTGATTCATACAAAGTTGCATTTCTAATAGATTGAGGATAACATGTTTAGTGAACATATTAGGAGAACATTGCGGTTTGTTGCAACTAGACAAACTAAATTCAAGAACATTTTTAATTTATTAACAGCTTAAGTTAATTAATTCTACGGACATATTTACCCTTTTCCAGACTATTTAAGGGTGTCATAGTACTCAAATCAAATCATTTATTTCAATTGGACCAATACAGGTGCTTTTGAATTTTAATTGAATTTAGTTGCAAAAACACTCTGTCTTGCAACTCCCTCATCCAGTTTACCCCCCTACTTTTTATAGGTCGTTGGTCCATTTAGCAGTTTGGGAAAGGCCTATGTTC
This sequence comes from Craniophora ligustri, assembly GCA_905163465.1. Classification (NCBI taxonomy): domain Eukaryota; kingdom Metazoa; phylum Arthropoda; class Insecta; order Lepidoptera; family Noctuidae; genus Craniophora; species Craniophora ligustri. The sequence goes on along the minus strand of LR990962.1, from coordinate 15,185,683 downwards.
AGCGGACTGCGAAAGGCTGAGTTGATAAACAAGGGTGGTTTCCACTTGTCGGTTTCTACGAGTCCGACACATCACGCGATCACATAAATAAGGGGCTCAAAGACATACTACCAGAAAAATAAAAAACAGAAGAACAAAAGATGATACATACCAACGCTCATGCGTTCACCACAGAATAGTCTAGTACCCACCCTAGGATATTGGGCTGCCAGTTAGAAATTCACATAGGTGGACCGTGTCCCCCTCAGGATCGTGATTAAAAACATCCCACACCGATCAGAATGCTTATGCTTAAATAGCTGTGGTAGCCGAGCGGTGTGACCATTGGACTGAGATGTTGAGAGGTCTCGAGTTCGAACCTGTGGCACTTACCACTGATTTTTCGGAAGTTATGTGCGTATTTATCAAATGCTCACACCGTGAAGGAAAACATCGTGAGGAAACCTGCATGCTTGAGAGAATTCTCGATGGCATGTAAAGTCTGCCAACCCGCAGTAGGATAGCGTGGTAGACTATAACCCAATCCCTCTCAATTGAGAGGACACCTGTGCCCAGCAGTGGGACATTAATGGATGATGATCAGAATCAGTGGCGTAGCTACCTTTTTTTAGCCCCGCCGCCTTGATTACTTAGCACTGGGGCCAAGCCCCTCTGCAGAAAAAGGTCTAGATATGCCAATAGGTGTACACAAAAAAAATAAAAATACAGTCGAATTGATAACCTCCTCCTTTTGGAAGTCGGTTAAAAATACTTTTGCATACCACGTTTGTTTCGTCCATACACCTTGCCATGCATGCGTGATGTTATAAAAAATGTTTGGTTCCAGTTGAGGCGATCACTCTGGCGGACCCGTCGTTCGACGTGGGCGCAGGCGCCGGCATAGACGAGAGCATGGCGCGCCGCGACCAGCCCTACGTGGAGATCATCGAGCAGCCGGCCAGCAAGGCGCTCAGGTTAGTCACATCACTAACCGCTAGGGTGACCAGGTCTATTTGCCAGTTTTACAGGACAACTGCAATGAACATACGGGATTCGAGGTATAAGTCAATAGTCAAAATATCATTTATTCAAAGTAGGCCAAATTTAATTGGCTCTTTTTGAACGTCAACGCTTCCAAAAACGACGCAGTTAAAATATAAACAACTTACTTTTTTATTACTAAAATTTGGCTTATCAATGAAATAAACCTATACAATTGCAAAATTTAAAACAACGCAAAATATTTCAAAACAAGATTTTTTATATTATCTGTAAATGAGAATGTGAAATAATCAACAAAATAGGTATTGAATCATAAAATTACGGGGCAATTTAGGTACTGCCCGTATTGGTTTCCCCAAATTACGGAACAATGGAAAATTCCTGCCTGAAATACGGGACGTGTGGTCACCCTACTAGCGGCGATTATGGCTCCATGCCAAGCAATTGTACCTGTTCAACTAGCTAGGAACTACCGGTACACATCATTTAGTATGCTCATGCGCATGTCTACCGTTTGTATCACAAATATGTTGCAAGCATGTTTGCCTTCAATTTTTTACCTGAATCCCGGGACTTCGTCTGTGTGAAAAAAAAAACATTCACTTCGCCCGCTCGCGCCCATCATCATCATCATCATCAACCCATTATTGTTCCACTGCTGGGCACGGGTCTCCTCTCATTTGAGAGGGATTAGGCTATAGTCCACCACGCTAGCCTACTGCGGGTTGGTAGACTTCTCATGCTATCGAGAAAATCTCTCAAGCATGCAGGTTTCCTCACGATGTTTTCCTTCACCGTTTGAGCATGTGGTAAATACGCACATAACTTCCGAAAAGTCAGTGATGCGTGCCCGGGTTTGAACTCGGGACCTTTGACATGTCAGTGCACTGGTCACGCCACTAGGCCACCACAACTCTACTACGCTCGCGCCCGCGAAACCCTATTTCGTTATTTTTCTTAAATAATAAACGTTTACTACCCATTTATTTTATAACTAACTACTAATTTATTTTAAAAATTACAGCAACAATATAAGACAGAAGTAATAGGTATAATATTATTGAGTGTCTGTAATTTCCATGATAATTTAAAATTTAAGTAAATGATTAAATTAAATGATTAAATGATATTTATTTCTGTAAATAGATCTTTTAAAGACTCTTTTACAAGTCATGTATGTATACGATATATTTTAGGAACTAAATGGCATCGGCATTTCCTAAATGAAAGAAGAAATGCCGAAACAAACTCAGAGAATCATGGTCTCTTTTGAAGTAAGTAAGTTCATGTTTAATGGAGCCGTCGCGTGTGGGTACATAAACAACGCAAATTATCTCAATACCTAATTTCATCAAAATCCGTTCAACTGTTAAAGCGTGAAGTACTATCAGACAGACAGTCATACTTTCGCATTTACACTATTAGCATGGATATATGTGTGAATCACAAATTAACGCTATTTAATTCTTACCGACTCAAAACGCTGACCAGTTTTTTTAACTTCCCATCGTAAAGCGTTTATCTCTGTACCTACTTATTATACACAGAAAAACAAAGACGAAAACCACGTAACCTCAATCCTTGAAAATGGAGTACTTACTTTAATAAATATTTTTTATTCGTAATTGTTTATACCTACCTATTTTATTTTTTAAATGCTTGCGACAATATTAAGCATAAGTAGTAATAAGTACCTACCTAGTATATTTAGTAGGACGCAGTAATTAGCCTAGTGGGCTAAGAAATCAAAAGTATCGGGTTATTTACGCATATTTTATTACATGCGGTAACTGGTCTAGTGGTCGTACAGTGCGACCGCCGAGCAAGTCCTGGGTTCGATTCCCAGGTCGAGCAAAGTGTTATTGGGTTTTTCTGTGAAATTCTCAGTAGCAGCTCGGAGTTTGGATTCGTGACCGATAATGGCAATAGGCTCGCCCTCTATTACATGGGACCTAAAACATATCGGCGAAACGTGGGTGTACATTAGTACACCTCTGCCTAACCTTTCGGGGACGACAGGCGTGATGGTATTGTATGTTATGCTCGAACGGTAAACGAAAACATCGTGCGGAAACCTGATTGCCTGAGGGATTTGCTCGATAGCGTGGTGGACTATAGCCTAATCCCTCTCAAATGTGAGGTCAAGGAGTGAAAAGGTTTTTACAGAGTTGACACCGCGTGAGCTAAACCTCTGTTATTGCAAAAGTCTATATGCTACTGTACTAGACTACTAGGTGCAACGTGGGTAGGCCCCCGGCAAGGAGGACTAACGATCTAGTAAAGCTCGCTGGAATCCGCTGGATGCGGGCAACGCTTGACCGGTCGTTGTGGCGATCTTTGGGAGACCTATGTCTAGCAGTGGATGTCTAACGGTTGATATGATGATGATGATAGGCTACGGTAATTGGTTACCATCAAGCTTGTTTGCACCCTTGTAGACCCGTGCCCAGCACTGGGACAGTAAACTGTTCAATAAAATGCTTGAAGAAAATCGGTTAACAATCCAATTCAAGTCGGTACACACAAGAAAACCCTACATAATCCTAAGTATAAAAAACCTTAAGTACCAAGAACCCAGGAGTTTGTTAACTACCTTCTGGTGTTGCAAATGCATGGGCGGCGGTGATTACTTACTATCAGGTGATCCTCCTACCAGTTTTCCCCCTTATCACCATAAAAAAAATACACCCACAACTCGATAATGTAATTAATTGCTGAAGTAAATGAGTTCGACCTCTTTTGATGATCTGTAAGAAGTTATTGCTTGACATTATTATTTTTACATTGGTTCATTATACAGCTGTGAAAGGCTAGTGGTGAGGCCAGTGGGATGACATGTCAAAGGTCTCGAGTTCAAACCCAAGGCACGCCCCACTGACTTTTCCAAAGTTATGCGCGTATTTATCACATGCTCAAACAGTGAAGGAAAACATCGTGAGGAAACCTGCATGCTTGAGAGATTTTCTCGATAGCAAGTGAAGTCTGCAGTAGGCTAGCGTGGTTGGACTATAGCCTAATCCCTCTCAAATGAGAGGAGACCCGTGCCGGGCAGTGGGACAATAACATAATTTCCAATAAACATAATTTCCGTTCTTATACATATTCCAATGTAAAAAGATAATCTCTTAAGATTTGAGATCTTGGGTTTCCTTCTCAGGTCGAGTAAAGCATATGTTCGGTTAAATTCTTAGTAGTAGCTTGGATTTGAATTTGTACCCGGTAATGTCAAGCTTTCCACTATTGACCTATGTCTGCCTAACACTTCGGGATGCTGACGTGATGATATATGTATTCGTGTAAAACTGATAGAAAACTGATATTTTTCTTATCTACTCAATTTCATCATTAATTTCGCTGCGGGTTCCAAGACAGTTTAAATCATTCACCCGAGACACGACAGGTTTAATTGTCTCGACGATTTTATGGATGGTTACTATTGTTGATCCTGGCTTACAGGACTTGCAGTAGAAAGGACTTAAGGTGGATTGTATTGTGGTCATATCCCAATAAAAATATGACTAAATGTGTATGTGTAACGCTCCGAGCAATTAGTGTGACGAATAGTTGGCAGAATATCTACATCTGCCGGCGGATTCGTATTGATGCTGTGAGTGGGTAGAGCGACAGGTCGTCAACCTTATGACCTAATAAAATCTGTGTCATACACCTCATTGTTACTTACTAGTTAATATTCGAAACTAGGTAGTGTGCGGCCTCGAGTTCGATTTCCAGGCCGAGTAAAGTGTTATTGGGTTTTTCTATTAGGTAATTCTTGGCGGAAATTACATTTGTACCCGGTTTGATGGTAAAAGGCGAGACTTTCTCTTACATGACACCTAATTTATCCCGATTATCTGTTAATGTAAGTATCAATTCAGCCTATCGCACTCCACTGCTGGACATAGGTCTCTCCTAAACTATGCCATAACACTCTGTCCTTCGTCTTCCTCATCCAGTCTATGCCCGCTCCCTTTTTTGTAAATGTAAGTATGTATACCTACATAACTCTACAGCTCTGCCAACCCCTTCATCTATATATACCTATACATATATATATATATGGTATAATAATGATGATATATATTATTTTTTCATATAAACTACTTGCTGTACCCTAGCCGCGCATTTTTTTTATATAGATTTAAATAGATTAACTACTCGATCAGAGGATAGTACTTGATATTGTTGCTTAGAATTGGAGTAAGAAAAAGGTAATAGCAATCCATTCATCTATATTTAGTTGTCGTAATGAATCATCGGAAATTTCGGTTTACGTACGCATGCGGTGGTTGAAAAGCCAATATCATTTGATAGGTCTCAATAATATGGCTACAGGTTGCCAAAAGAAATAATAAAATATCAATATAATATACACACACACTTTTAAATATACCTGAAATGTATATACGTACGAACAACTGCCTCGCAAGTCTAGTGGTTACAATGCGACTGCTGCTCAGGAGTTTTGGGCTTCGATTTCCAGGTCAAGCAGTGTTATTGCTTTTTTTTTCTATAAAATTCTCAGTAGCTGTTCGGAATTTGGATGTATATTTTGCGTGATGGTATGTATTTACAAATGTACGTTATACCCTGCACGCCATGTAGATATTTATCCGGGTACGTAGTCTGAACAGCCCAAAAACAAATAGCACGCGGGTCATCCGACCGTAAACAAATAAGCTTTTAGTTTGAGCGATCCAAACGGATTATACCCCGAGCCATTCGAACGTAAACAAATATCGTCTACGTTCCAAAAGACCGGTTATAAAAATTCATCAAGTACGTCTACTTCGGTTGACAAAAGTTAAAAAGTGGTAATGAAAGATTTTTTTTTCTTAGACTTAATCAACAATAATAAATCATCAGAGATTTATTATTGTTGTATTTACTGTGTTTTTGTTCCAGTTATTCTCATACCCACCGTTAAGTGGAACGATGTTCTAGTACGTTTCACGTTCGCGAGAATATTGATGAATTTTCATATAATATGAGGTCAGATATTCGGTAAATTGTATGAATGGCTTAATTAAAATAATGTCTATTGTACTAAACACTTTTTGAACATATGAAATCATGTAAACCAATAATTAATTTTAAGCAAAAACATGTAAAGTTTTCTACTGTTACAAAACACCTTTTTATTACCAATATTTTACGCAAATCAATATATTTTTATTATAAAATAAACATAAACATATTTTACAAAGCAAACATTTCGAGAAATCTATTGCAATAGGTACTTCTAATTATGCCTTATGAAATAGAAAAATATAACTTTTCAATCGGAAAACTTACCAGGATACAGCACTAAACAAAACACAAAATTAATATATGGATCAATTTACAACATTAGTAGACAATTGCAAACAGTAGTACTATGCGAATTGATTTTATCACCGGTCCTTTTGAGCGTAGACGATTTTTGTTTAAAGTCAAATTGCACGAGGCTTGACCCGTTTGGGTCATTCAGACTTAATACTTTTTTGTTTACGGTCAAATGACCCGCGTGCATTCGTTTTGGGCCCTACAGATTATCGAACCCTCATACGTACCCATAGCATAGAAGCTAATCACTCATCCATTACGCTATCTGTGGCGTCATACCTAAATCTAGTATGCACAAGTCCTAATTACATAAGATGATGATGTATGGTAAGGTTCTGATAGTATCCATATTTTTCTTGACAATGTTTCTGACATCCTTTCATTGGAAACACGCGAAGATAGCAGTAAAATAATATCTGATAAAGATAACGATGATTAAGAGAAACTGACGACCTGGTAAAGGTCGCTGGAATCCGCTGGACGCGGTGCATTACCGGTCCTCGTGGTGATCCTTGGGGAGACCCATTTCCAGCAGTGGACGTCTAACGGCTGATATGGTAATAATATAATAATAATAATAATTTGTTTATTAAATAAAAGTGCTGTACATTTTAACAATAGATATCTTACAATTAAATATAAAAGATTACTTATGATATGCCTGAACTATGTAGGTTAAACCTGTGTTTCAGGCTAAGAATAATACAAATATTTTAATTAAATTTAAATTAACAAATTTATAAGCTTATATTGTTTAATTCAGAGTAAAGTACTACATAATAATGAAACTTAGATTTAATGTCAAGGCATTTATTTACATACTACGAGTAGGTTTTCTGTTTGCTCGTATGTAATGTTTTTTAAATGTTGACTTAATAAGTTCTTACATCTAGAATAATTTAATTTATAAATACTAAGTTCTCTATTTAATCTATTGTACATGAATGGGCCTAGAAACGTAAAGAATCGATTTACAAATACATATTTTGAGGTTGTTTTTGTGGTACAGACTATATCGAACCGTCTCTTGTTAGGTAAGCATGGAGTGTTGTTTTAGTATTATGTGCAAAATAAAAAGTTTACGAACAGTCAGCACGTTGCAGGATTTATATAAGAGTTCCGTGGGAAAGAAAAATTGGAAATTGGCTACTTTCAAAATTGCTCTCTGAGCTCTTTCAAGTGGAAGAATGTTTGTTTTTGGCGCTCCGCCCCACGAAGTGATGCAGTAACTAATTATTGATTGCCCTAAAGCCAAGTAAACTTGTGTAATCAATTTCGAATCCGCGATAGTTCGTAGTTTTTTGAATACATAAATTAATTTCCGCATTCTTTTAATCATGTAATCAATGTGTTGTTTGAAGGAAAGAGTGTCATCAATAATAACCCCTAGGTATTTAATGTTACATGTTTTAAATATATTAGGGCAATTACACATGCCGACTGAACGGTTTTCGCAATGATGTGCGTAGAGGTGAGGGTTAGTTATATTAAATTGAGGCTTACGCATAGAAAAGTGAATATATTTTGTCTTGTCAGCATTTAAAGTTAGTAAATTATGTTTAAGCCAGTTATTTACATCATTAAAACCTAGTTGAGCGTTCTCATAAAGTTCGCTGCTGGTTTTAGCAGTAAAAATTATCGCCGTATCATCAGCGTACGAAACAATCTTGCCATGTTCAATATTTAGATTACATAGGTCGTTAATGTAAATCAGGAATAGGGTAGGGCCCAGAATACTGCCCTGTGGGACTCCAAAACCAGTAGTTTTTTGATCATCGCTAGTAATGTTATCTATTTTAACACACTGGAATCGATCGTTTAAGTAGTCAGAAAGGAGTTTTAGCGGTGTACCTCTGATACCCATATTCTCTAATTTGTCAACGAGCCTAGGAATTGACACTGTGTCAAAAGCCTTTGCTAAGTCAAGAAAAATGCCCAAGGACTGGTTTCCTTTGCCAAGTTCTTGCGTTATATAATCTGTCAGACTATGTACTGCATCGGCGGTGGATAACTTGGCTCTGAAACCAAATTGTGCAGGAGAGAGGAGATGGTATTTTTCTAAGTATTTAATCAATCTATTGTTTATGATTTTTTCTAGTATTTTTGATAAAGACGTAGAAGTATTGATATAGGTCTATAATTTGTAACTAGACCTTTGTCTCCAGATTTAAAGATAGGAATCACTACTGCTTTTTTTAGGCATTTAGGAAAAACCCCTGTAGAAAGACAAAGTTGAAAAATATGCCTTAAGTGGGGTACTAAAATATATTTAAATAGTTTAAGAGTCTTATTACTAATACCATCCCATCCAACCGCACAATTGTCCTTTAATCCTGAAATGATACGGGAAATTTCGTCTTCATCTGTATCTAACATAGCAAAAGATTTCAGACTACAGGTTGTAGCCGGTTGGGTACAATATTGTTTCGCAATCTGTTGAGCTAAGTTTTTCCCTACGTTTACAAAATAGTTATTTACGTTATTAACCGATAAAACTGGTGAGGTATTAGTGTAAAGTAAGCTCGAATTCGATTCATGCTGTTTGGTAATATATGTGACATTTTTTATATGTTTCCAGAGAAGCTTGCTATTGTTACCTGCTTTGTTCAACTCACTTTTGTCGTAATCAGTCTTAAATTTTTTTAGAAGATTATTACAAAAATTGCGGTATCTTTTATAGGTCTTTTCAAGTATTGGGTTATTCGGGAATCTTCTAGAACTTAGATGAAGCTTATCTCTATGTCTAATACATCGAACGAGGCCAGGTGTAAACCATGGTTTAATATTATCCAGTTTTTTATTTACTGTGCAAACAATTGTGTTATGTAATACTGCTTGTTGCACCTGTTGTATGAAATACGATAATGACATATTAGCGTCAGCAGTTTCATAAACTGGGCTAAAGTCAATATTGCATAAATCATGTTCGAGTTTATTTATGTTTAATTTGGACTTTGTGTGGAAACGATTATGCTTAGGCAGCGTTAAATTTATGGTTAGTAGGACAGCGTGATGGTCAGTGATTATTGAGTTAGTAACAAGAGTAATATTAGATAAATTCGATTTAATCATCATATGATCAAGACAGGAACCACTCTGGTGTGTAGGCAAAGTATGTGCAGGGAGGAGCCCATGATATGAACACAAGTTTAGGTAATCTTGGGTTCCTGCGTCGCAGGTGTCAGCATTGATGTTTATATTTATGTCACCTGTTAATATTATATTTTTAAATGAGCTTAGTGCGCTCAATGTCTGGTTCAGGGAATTGTGAAATGACTCTAAGTTTCTTACGGAAGGGGATCTATATATAGCAATTATCACTGTGGTTGTGCCTAATTTAATAACTAAGCAATTACTTGCGCAGTCTACTAACGATGGTTCCTCAATTGTGACCTTTAATGACTCCTTAGCATAGACTACCACACCGTCATTTTGATTGTGGTTTATTGTGCTATAGTATAAATTGTACCCCGGTAATACCGGGAGGTTATTGTGTCGGTTTGTTAGCCAGCACTCGGTTAGTACTATTATATCACAATCCAGGTTTAGTCTATGTCGAAAAATGTTAAAGCTATCTATATTCTTATATATGCTACGAATATTTTGATTAATAATGGTTAATGAATTTTGATACTCGGATAAATATTGTCTGCAGTCCTCAACCTCACACGAATAAGACTTTGTTAAGAATACATCATCAATTTCGGTAATTAAATTTACATCCATAGTCGGTAAACAATAAAATAAAATTAAGTCTTATTATTAAAACAAGTATGTGGCGCTCTTAGGCGCCCTCATAGTCTATGGAGTTAATATACCTGTATTCGGCAGCTTTTTTAGCCGGACACTCGGGGTCTCCCGTCTTGTGGTCAGCTGGTTTTTTAAAACGCAAGCATGTTGCGCATTTTGGAGCAATTGTTTTTTTCGGGCATTCTTGGATTGAGTGCCCTACCTCACCGCAATGTCCACATACAGGAGTCGTGGTTTTGCAAGTCTTGGCTGCATGACCGTACTGCTGGCACTTGTAACATCTAGTTACCTGGGTATAGTCTCGTACAGGGCAGGACGTCCAGTTCATAAATAATCTGTCCTGTGTAATGAGAGCCTTGCGATAGACGGCTGGTACTTCAAGAATATAATTGCAGTTCTCAGCATCTTTTTTGCCGGATTTATGGCTTAACTTTATTGAGGACAAAAATGTATCTCGGGACGTGGATGGTAACTTCTCGGCTAAATTTTGTTCATAAATACATTTATAAACCTCGTCCTCAGCCATTGATGCCGGAACTCCTATTATAATAATGCGGGGTTTGCGTTTCATGGGCTCATCAATAGTAAGACCTGCAGTGGCACGCTGGACTGTTTGCTTAACTTTTTCTAAGTCATCTTTAGTCTCAGTGCTGATTATTACATGATGTAATGATGATAAAAAGACAGTTATTCTGTCGTAATGAATATTTCCAGACATCAATACACAGCACCGTCTAGATCTAAGTTAAGCAACGAGGCTACGGATACTAGTCGGGTGATAATATAATTATTACACACATATTATATTTTTGTAAATTAATACTATAATATAAAATATAATTGTATATATTATACATAGAGACATACATAACTCTCATGACAACTCAAACTGAAATGAAACATTAATTGTAATTATAATTTATATTTGTTTTTTCTCACCACAATATTACAACGCTTACAATATTGACCTCTGTCTGTTTATCGGGATCCAGGCTATATTTACCTTATCACTTACCTTACCTTACTGGGATGGGGATAAACCTCAACCTGCTACAGTCACAGTACACACTGAATTTTCAGTGTCAAGAGACTAAAATATATTTTATAACTAGTTCACCCGGTAAAGATTGTTCTGCTATATAAAACACAAAAACTTGATTAAAAAATGACCGGTGGGGAGAAGAGGGTGAAAAGTACTATAGTATATATCATACCTAGCAAGTTCACAAAAAAGAACATTAAAATCGGTCGAGCCGTTTCGGAAGAATGCTATCACAAACACTGTCATACGAGATATTTATATATTAGACCCAGCAAACGTTGTTTTGCCACATTATAGAGGTTGGTGGACAACCCTTATCACTAAGGGGTATGAAAAATAGATGTTGGCCGATTCTCAGACCTACTCAATATGCTCACAAAATTTCATGAGAATCGGTCAAGCCGTTTCGGAGGAGTACGGGAACGAACATAGTGACACGAGAATTTTATATATTAGATTTATTTGACACAACAAATATGTCTTCTGGCCTTAACTCTATTTAATAACTGATTAATTTAATAATATGATTTTTGAAAAATTGACAAATGTTCATCATCGACTCATTTGCTGTCTCACCGCTGGGCACATGTCTCCTATCATTTGAAAGGGATTAGGCTATAGTCCACCAGGAGAGTCCTCGTCCGTCCTCACACGCTATTGACAAAATCTCTAAAGAATGCAAGTTTCCTCACGATGTTTTCCTTCACCGTTTAACCAGTGATAAATACGCACATCAATTCGAACAGGCAATGGGATCGAACTAGAGACTATTCACTATCACATGGCTATTACAGATACGCGAGCGATATCGACGTCTTAATAACCCACAATGTTAGAAACACATTCATCATCGCAGAATACAAGCAATTAAATTGACCTACAGCTACTGATACTTGAAACAATTAAATAAATTTATATTGCAATTGACCTTCGATATCAGCAAATCGGAATGTTGCCAACAATAATTCATTTTATAGCATAAACATACCATCGCGTTTAAATTGCGTACTGCTTTTGCCTGCGACTTCATCATCAACCCATTATTGTCCCACTGCTGGGCACGGGTCTTCTCTCAATTGTGAGGGATTAGGCTGTAGTCCACCACGCTAGCCTAATGCGTGTTCACTTCACATGCCATCGAGAATTGTCTCAATCATGCAGGTTTCCTCACGATGTTTTCCTTCACCGTTTTTTGACAAGAAATTTTGACCCGATTACGAGCGGTATTTAAAGGCAAAGGTATTTATGTGGTACGGGTCTGGAATTGGAATACCGTTAATACTACATGTTTGTGTCATAAACATGGACATTCTTACCTGGTTCATGGATGTTCAAACATCTTAGTATCCGTAACACAAGCCTCGTTGCTTCGCTCAGAACTAGATCGCGATGTGTCATAATTTCCGGGTATTTATGTATTTGTTATTGTATTTATATATGGTGGTCTGGAGAAGCATCTGTTCAAGAGTGGACATCCTGTATTTGATATACCTATAATGATGATAAAGTGTCGACCAATCGTTGTATGAATGTTTTTCATCATAAGAACTGCTTTTTGAAATGGGAGTCAAGCCTGTTACTCTGTATTAAGGAGAAAACCCGACAGCGTGCAAATTTAATTGAAACGGCCAATAACACTTCAGTAGTTTTGGGAATCGAACCTAACCCCTGATACTCAACCACATGAAGCATTTAATCATTTAATATACCACCACGCCTGTCGTCCCAGTAGGGGTTACAGAGATATTCTAATGTACACCCACATTTTTCCGATATGTTTTAGGTTCCATATAATTAGGGGCGAGCCCATTGCCATCAACCGGCCACGAATCCAAACTCCGAGCTACTACTGAGAATTTTAAAGAAAAACTCGATAACATTTTTGCTCGAACTGGAAATCGAACACAGGACCTCTTACTCAGCAATCGCACTTACGACCAATAAGCCAATAAGGCAGTTTATATCACGTTTATGTTCTTAATAGAAATAACTCAATCCATTTGGACTTATGCCATGTGTTAGACGGCTAATGTTATGTGCAAAACTTTTAATATGACTGGTATTAAATCAATATTTAAATACCAGATCGTTTTAGAAGTATAGTAGCCAAACTTCTTTTAAAAGACCTTTTATGACAAAGGTCATAAAAGTAAAAGCTCCTAGGCTTAATTTTGCAACTGGCTAAGTTTGTTAAATCGATTATCTACGTCTACTTTTAGCTTAAACTATGTGTGAGAGCCCTGGTACCCAAAACTCAAGTTAAATCTTATCATGGGTACCAGAGTTCAATTCATTTTTTTTGTCACTATTTAAAAGTTATATTTTATGTGTAAATCGTGCACTTTTTTGGGAAATAAATTATAATTATTATAGCTTCTCAATAACAGCTTATAACCGCTGAGTGTGGGCTCAGCTAATGACCATGTGACACCTACTTTTTGGAACCGTGCAACTAGTTTGACAATTCAAGAGCACCTGTTATACTGGTCTACTTGAAATAAATGTTTTGAATTTGAATTTGTGTCATTGGGCGACAATATTCAAATCACACGCAGTAGGTACCTACGAAAGCTCTACAAACGAGTGACGTCATAAAACCACAAACTAATACGTCACATCGTATTGGAATATTTCTTTTATTGCGAAAACAAGCCGATGCAACTTAACACATCCCTCGTTGCGTAGTTCGGAACTAGATGGCGCTATGTCATAATTAACTAGCTTGTGTCCGCGACATCGTCTGCGTGGAATTAGTAATCGTATCCAATCTGCTTATTTGTTTGTACCCTCTTTGAAGAAATTATATCTATTCCGCATACAAACTGGCACGCCCTTTTTAGGGATGATTCGGGACAAAAACTAACTTATTGTCCTTCCCCGGGACTCAACCTATCTCTATACATTTCATCTAAATCTATTCAGTAGTTTAAGGTTGACGAGGCAATAGATAGACATTTTCACATTTATAATATTAGTAGGGATTACCTAATATTAATATTTGTGCTTGATTTCTGATCAATCTAAAACTATTGTTCCTTTACGCTGCTACTAATTCAGTCCATGACGCGCGCATCTATTTCAGGTTTGATGTATCGGCCCTTGAATTCCGTGTAACAATTATGTTGCAATATCAGGTTGGAATTTGTAGATTTTGACTGAGCTTCATCATCGACAATCCACTGTCCCACTGCTGGGCACGACGGGTTGGTGATGAGACGGAGATGAGAGCACCGCCCCGCGGTCTGGCGGTGTACGTATGTCAGGCATTAACAGATTCAATAGAGGCCAATGCGACATGAGATCCGCTTCACCGCCTACCGCGGCGGTGCGCGGTGCCGTGTGTTAATCGCCTCAGACAATTCAGTTTAGTACGCAATTCTAGCGCAGTCGTGTACATTTCTCTGCCATACAAGTATCCTCAATATATTTTCGTTAGCAGTTCCGAGATATACATTATAGGTTTGTGTCTTGGATTGTATCTCGAGACCTATTACTTGTTCCGGTCATGTAAATCAGCTATCATAGCTCTCATTAGCATTAGACTCAGCTTAAATAACATACTATCACGCGTGTATCCCCGGAAGACAAGGCAGAGAAGTATTATTGTACTCCCATATTATTTCCCCAGTATGTTTAAGGTCATGTGCCTACATCTCCTTGCTGCTACAGTATATTTCATAGAAAAACCTAATAACGATTTTCTCAACTTGAGAAACGAACCCAAGTCCTCATACTCCGCGATAATACTTGCGTCCAGTGAGAAGGTCACTCAACTTAACCTTAGAAAAAAATAATTGAAAGTAAATTTTTTTTTGTTATGTGGGTTAATAATCGCCAACCACCGCCACGACTCTTAAATTATTAAGTAGTATTTTTAACCGATAAATAAATGAACCGCTATCAATTTTTCTAAGAAACCACACATATAACAACTACTACAGACTACACATAGTAACAACTAATGTAGCATTGTTCGTCAGCGTGCAAGTGATCGCTAGAACATTGTATTTTTCTTCTTAAAAAAGGCGCATAGCAACGTATAAGGAAGCAGACAAATTTATTGGCGCTTTGATAGTTTGCCGCGCGGGGATTTACCTATTGTGCGCGTACGCAACATACCTACTTGAAGGTGATATTGTAAATGAGAACTTAACGCATGCGCCCACGCTTTTTAACCGACTTCAAAAAGGAGGAGGTTATGAATTCGACTGTTTTTTTTGTTTTATGTTTGTTACCTCATAACTTTCGACTGGGTGTACCGATTTTGATGATTCTTTTTTTATTTGAAACCTGGTGCTTCCCGTGTGGTCGCTGTTCATTTTCATTCGGCCCAGTTCTGATCTTTGAAGTCAGATTTTTTACTGAATCATTATTACTACGCCTTTTTTACTACGCAGTTTAAACTGCCTCGTTGGTGTACTGGCTATAAGTGCGATTGCTGAGCAAGAAGGTTCGATTCCAAGGTCTAGCCAAAGTGTTATTGGGTTTTCTATTAAATTCTAACTTGCTAGCCCGCTATTGCATCGGACATAAAACATACTGGCGAAATGTACCTCTGTCTAACCCTTCGGAGAATATAGACGTGACGTTATGTCAAAACCTATTAATAAAAAATAAAAGAAGAAGAATTGAAAAACTGATATTTTTCTTACTCCTCCTATAACTTCATTATTAAATTCGCTGCGGGTTCCAAGACAGTTAAAATCATTCCCCTGGGACACGTCGGACTTGTTGTCTCGACGATTTTCTGGATAGTTACTATTGTTGATCCTGGTTTACAGGAGTTGCAGTAGTAGGGATTCGGGTGGCGGGCAAGTCCCAATAAAAATAAAAAAAAGGATACGTTACAGAATATTATTGAAATAACACAATTATGAAGACACAGTCTTAAGTAATAAGGTTTGATGCTAGTTAGTAACTAAAATAGAGACTAGATTTATGGTTATGTAACAGATTTTCTAAGTATTAGCACGTTAAGAAAGTATGCGCGCAAATATAAAATAATATGTAACAGGAAAATTACTAACTTTTCCTCTCGTATTTTCCTGATTCGTTCGAGAACAGTGCTCGTATCAAACACGTTGGGTTTATTTGGGATAATTTATTTTTGGCCCTATTATTGTACGGTGGGAATACTCGAGGTCGCTGCTATCATAGTCACATAACAACTGAAATTCACAGCGTTATTGTAATTTATGTTCATACCAATCTAATGTCATGACATGGAAATCGTTATAAACGCGAGTTCTTTTTTAAACTCTTACAAAACACACAAACACACACTGGCTCACTCGTGCACACACGCACATCTCTGCTTATTTACCATTTGTATACATACTACCTTCACGCCTGTCGCTCTCCGCGGTAGCCAGAGACTAATAAAACTAAGTTCAAATTAGAAAGAAATAAAAGTATCTATTCTGATCCCGAAAAAAGTATCTACATCACATAAATAATAAAAAATAAAATAGGTACTAACATGAATTCAGTAGCAGAATAAAAAAATAAGATGTCTAATTTCATGTACAATATATTTACCTTTCTACCTAAGGATTAGATCACATTTCGGTGTATAGTTTAGACGCTTAAACACTTTCCTGTGCATCATTCCGAAATCATGGTCACACTGAGGAGAATATTATATTTTAATTATGTTTTTACGCCCTTTTCTTGGGTAATAAATATAAATAAAGAAAAAAGGCTTAACTAAAATGCAAAACGTAACAATTTTTCACTAGATAATATACACCATAAATCTAAAACTATATTTGCCATGCCTGACAATACCCACTCATGTTTCATATAAGTATATTTTACCATCTATTTAACTTGTGGAGTGCAATAAATGTATTGATTTCTATGTATCACCTGTATTATATTTGTATATCTGTCCTTTTCTAACTCTATAGGGCATGATAATATCTACGTATAATAAACACAGACTTACACTATAATTTCCTTTGATATATCTGTGACGTGTTCAGCCACAGTCAGGAAAACAATGATAGCAATATGTAATTCCAATGCATCAATTACAAAGGCCCGCTGCATATTTTTTATACTGTATTTAGTTGGTTTTGTTTGCTTCCTTTATTTTTTTCCTGTAGTGCCAGACTGCCCCGTAATTATCACCACCGTTAATTAAATAAATAAATATAAATATTCCTGAACATTATGACACACAGCGCCACCTAGTTCCGAGCTAAGCAACGAGGCTTGTGTTAAGGATACTAGTTGGTTGATATACTACGTATATACTTTTTTGTTGTTGTAAATACATACATATTATACATAGATACATCCATGACTCGGATACAAATGTTTATGCTCATCACACAAACATTTGTCCCTACCGGGATTCGAACCCAGGACCCTTAGCACAGAAGGCAGTGTTAACTACCGCTGGACTAATCGGGTCGTCAATTATTTATACTTATATTTTATCATAATAAACAAATATAAATATACATTATAAAGAAAAACAGAAGACAGGTCCCAAACGTCGGTATAACATAATATTAATATACCGCGATAAAATCAGTAAGCTACTCAAACAACTGATTTCAATGCCCAAAAACCTCCTCGTTTTTGAAGTCGTTTAAAAACATGTCAGCTGAACTGAGTGTACATGTTTACCTCTCTGTCTAACCTTTTTATGGAACAGACGTGATAGTATATTAATCTTTGTTATTTAAATAATCAGTTTACAAGCTTTTGTCAGTGACTTTGTCCGCGTATAATTAGTAACCTTACCAATCTGCTTTTTCACATATTTACTTGTATATGTATTTCTTATCCTTCCTCTTTTAAGAAATTATGGATTACGCATACACCCCTTTACCGTTCGTTTAGGTATGATTTCCGGGACAAAAACTATCATATCTAAACTATCGCCTTGCCAAATTTCATCTAAATCGGTTATGCGGTTAATGTGTGAAGGGGTAACAGACAGACATACTTGCGCATTTAATATTAGTATGGATTTACGACCCGTTTAGCTCAGCGTTAGTTAACGCTGCCTGCTGTGCTATGGGTCCCGGGTTCGAATCCCGGTAGGGACAAATGTTTGTGTGATGAGCATCAACATTTGTATCCGAGTTATGGATGTATCTATGTATAATATGTATGTATTTACAAAAAAAGTATATATGTAATAGCTCTAGTTGTCAACAAACAAACATCGCGAGTCATTCTCACGGAATGCCTAATGCTAGATACAGATAGGCCTAAGCGTTCCTAGATCGTTCAAGTGCCAGGTCGTTTCGACTTGGTATGCAGTGCGCACGCGCCGCGTTGTTATGTCATGCGCATCGTGGCAACACACGTGATGCCTCCAAGCAATGCTCGCGGAAAATCATCAACACATTAAACTACGTTCTTTGTAGCACACACCACGACTATAAACCATTTATTAGCTGCTGTACAGCAGAATCCATTTGATATAATGATGACTATCGAATTCTAATAACATACTATCGTGCGTGTATTAGGTAGAAGTGTAATAATATATACCTACCCACTCTTGGCTAGTATGTTTTCGGCCCCAAGTAACAGGCGAGCCTATTGCCATCAACCGGGCACGAATCCAATCTCCGTACTGTTACTGAGAATTTCATAGGACACTTTGCACTTTGCTTGACCGAACCCAAGAGCATTTGAGATTGGTTTCCATCAACATCGAGTTCAAGACTCCTTTGAGTATTTGTCGCTATTCCTTATAGTCTCGGATTTTGACATTCACCATATCTTAAGAACCATATTGGAAAAAACCCGTATCGGGGCATCCTTTAATGGCATTTTGTTACCTTCTTCCTTCTAACATATCAATAACTCATCTCTGCCTGCTGTACAAAATCCAGTCATCAGCATTCCTCATCCAGTCGCACCTAGTCACCTTATGCAGGTCTTACATCCATCGAACTAGCTGGAATGCACGGTTGCTCTCACTGCAACTTCATTATTCTGCATTCTATTCTTCATATATTCTTGCGTTTCCATCAAATAATCTTTTCTCATTAACTACTCCTTCGGTCTCTGTGGTAGAAGTGAATAAGCAGTAGTATTTTGTTGACCGTAGCTACGTGTTAATTATTTAATAAAGTAAGCTAATTTATTATGTTTACATTAGCGCTGCCGGTTCCGGCAGAGACGCGCGAGTGGCGCGGCCGCCTACAAATTAACCGGGCGATTGCTGCATTGTTTAATAAAACGATTACATGCTTACAAGGGCTGCCTCTGTTCTTTAACAAATAATTTAATGTCTTCAGGACGTAGTATTAGATTTCGACTTCGAATCAAACACCTTTGACTATTCGAAAGCATGTGCGTATAAATCATTTTCAATCACTAAAACGGTGAAATGAATATGAGGGATTTTCTCAACGGTTCTTGAGATCCTTTAATCTGCACTAAGTGGACATTACCCCTCTAAACCTTAAAGAATACTAGAGCCCAGCAGTGTGACATCAAATTCTGTACGCTCAAATACTGGACGTACCGAGCTAGCCAGAGCCAAAACGAAAATACGATCTGCCACTAAGAATTTAATAGAAAAATACTTTACAGTTGCTTGGAAATATTTTTGTTTAAAACAGTATTTATGGAGTTTCCTGCCGATTCTTCTCCATAAGACCTACTTCTTGGAACCGTGCAACTAGTTTGACTGCAAAAGTACCTGTAATATTGGTCTGATTGAAATAAATCATTTGACTTCGATTTTGAAACTAATCGAGGACTATGTACTCATGAGGCAGCTAACAAAAAATACATCTATAAATATCGTAGAGGTTTATTGTGATTGTTATCCAACGTAATTGGCAATATTTTCCGTGAAAATAAAGATCTTTTCCACCGTTCTCCAAGTTAGACGATATTATTAACATTTTTATTTATTGCGGATGCCAAAAATAGTCTCAATGTTAGCTTATTTTTAGACGGATCAATACACGGTGGAAATATTAATGTTTAGTTAGGTTTGTCTATTTTTGTTAAGATATCATATTCGAAAGGTAAAAGCTCTCTATCTTATTAGTGTTGTGGTCCAATGCGCGGTTAGTGAGCGTTAGGTCCTGGATTCTTCCGATTCCTAGTTCTTTCGATGCGGGTTCTTCCATTTTTGATCTCGTGTCGGTGAGAGTTCAAGTAAATGGTAAATGGGTTGATGGTAATGAGGACTGGTTACTTGCCACCCATTATATAACTTTGTCCGGTGGCTTTTACCAGGTTGTCTATCCATCTCGGTTTAAAGAGACTTTATTTCTTATAAAAAACTATACAGTTTTTTTTTACAATAAGATTAGCTAAATATTATATTTTATACAAAACATTTACCATTTGCCTCTGGCATACTGGGCTGATAATAAATAAAAATAATTTAGAAACATCAGTAAAATTTTACACAAAAATCAAATTAAAGTATTTATACATTACATAAAAAAATTAGAATTAAACAATTTAAGATTAAAATCACATATCTATTAAAATTCATTATTGTTTAAAATAATATAATAGCATGCAAAACGAAATTAAGAAAAAAAATATAATAATTAATTAAAATTAAAAATCACAAAGCGTTATGTAGAAGATTCCATTGCTAAATATTTTTTTAATCTAGATTTATAGGTGTTAATATTATCACATTCTTTCAAGTCATTTGGTCATCTTGTTGATGATAATGAAATATCATCACACCTAAGAAGAATAAGAAGTAAACATACTTATTCTGGATTTGATCGCGGTATAGGGTAGGCAGAAACTACAGAATGCCACGCGCTACGGTCTCTGCATACCACTTTTGCCTCGTCCACATTCATACATCTCGGCATGCACGCGCGCCGGTTACGAGTACTCGGTACCTGACCTTTTTGAAGGAGTTCACCAATTGCATTTGTATCAAGAATTAACAGAAATAGTACGGTAGCTGTTAGTAATTATAACTTCAAGACAACCAGCACCTTTCTGCCCGTGACCATGGATTCTGTAAAGGATTTTGGATCCGTCGGGATTATAAAATATCAATTTTATTTCAAATCCTAAATTTTAGTTATATTATATGTATTATGTACACATTGTCTAATAATACAATTGTTGTCCACAGATTTCGTTATGAGTGCGAGGGTCGGTCAGCGGGTTCGATTCCCGGCGTGAACAGCACTTCGGAAAACAAGACGTACCCTACTATTAAGATACATGGCTACACCGGGCACCTCGTCATTGTTGTGTCATGTGTCACCAAAGATGAGCCTTACAGGTAAGGAATTAAAGTTTAATTTTAACTGATACTACTTACCGAAAAGCTGGCATCAGATTACTGCAACCCTTAATGGCAAACAGACAGACAAAACAAGAATTGACGCGCTATATTAAAAAAAATACAAGACAAACTATGATCTCCATACATTTGACAATTCAGGCATTAAAATATTACTGCTATTTAGAGATTTTATCGCGGTATACTTATTGTAATTTCTTTTAACCCTGAAACGCCGGGTTACGTCCTTTATTGCTGTCAATATTTCCTAAAAATGTAGGAATCTGTTCATCAAGACGATCAATATTTCAATCTACCCGTGACCATGGACGTAGTAAAGGATCCGAAACGCCATAAAACCCGTCAACAGTACCAGATATTGTTCTCATTCTAGTTCTATTTTACCGTAGATTCTGGCAAAGCAACGCCTGATTCTACTAATTGTAGCGTATGTGTGTGTTCATGGGGAACTATTTATGGAGAGCATTGTGTTGACTGCGGCTTCCTCGACATAAACTTGGCCGGCAGACAAAGTACAGACATTGTTTGACTTTACATAACAAAATTTAAGCTCCGTTAAAAATATACCGGTGCTGTTGCCACGGGCCTTACTAATTAGTTATCGTGTCTGATCGTATCTGGAAAAGTTAAATATATATTTTTTATATTAATAGACTTACTCCTTTAGCTGTGATAGCCTAATGGACTGTGACGTGAGAAATCTCGAATTCAATCTTCCAATCGACTTTTCGAAGTTACGTACATAATTATCACGCGCTGAATGGATGAAGGAAAATCGTGAGGAAACCTATATGCATGAGAGATTTTCTCGATGACGTGTAAAATCTGCCAACCTGGTAGGCTAGCATGGTGGACTGTAGCCTATAATCGCTCTCAGGTGTGAGGAAACTCGATATGGTGAAACCAACTCCAATAATTTAATTTACGATCCAATTAGTCCAGCGGTAGCTAACACTGCCTTCTGTGCTATGGGTCCCGGGTACGAATCCCAGTAGGGACAAATGTTTGTGTGATGAGCATAAACATTTGTTTCCGAGTCATGGATGTATTTATGTATAATATGTATATATTTACAAAAAAAAAGTATATACGTAGTATATCAACCAACTAGTATCCGCAACACAAGCCTCGTTGCTTAGCTCGGAACTAGATGGCGCTGTGTAATAATGTTCAGAAATATTTATTTATTATTTTATTTATTTCATGATCAATTGCGCTTCGGTTCCAAGTCAGCCTTAATCAGTCCTCAGGGACACGATGAGCTTCGTTGTCTTGACAATTTTCTGGATGATCGCCATCGTGCCTTGAGAAATTAATAAAATCAACCCAATTCCTATATTATTTTTCCTTTCTAGGGCACACCCTCACAACCTAGTAGGTCGTGAGAGATGCGAGCGGGGGGTGTGCACGATCCCGCTCCGCATCACGGAGGAGACCAGCGAGTACCAGTTCAAGAACCTCGGCATCCAGTGCGTCAAGCGGCGCGACATCGCTGAAGCACTCACCGTCAGGGAAAAACTACGAGTTGACCCGTTTAGAAGTAAGTGGAAGTCACTGTCGTACAAATCCTAGCATATTATTCTTTAACCCTGACGCAAAAACGACTGGGTGTTATAAGTTTGACGTGTCTGTGTGTGTCTCTGTCTGTGGCATCATAGCTTCCAAATCGATTAACCAATTTTGATTTTGTTTTCTTTGTTTGAAAAGTAAATTAATCGGGAGTGTTCTGTGAGGTATGTTTAATGAAAATCGGTCCAAGATGGCACGCAGCCACAATTTTTTAAATTTATTTTTCGGGTTTTATTTAATTTCTTCATTGATCTTAACGTAAATAACTCAATAACTTCATTCCCTCTTTTTCTTACACTTTAGTGATGTTCAAAAAGACCAGAAGAACTTCAAAGAAATCTCCTGTGAATAATATACGATTTTTCCAATGATCAAATTCTCCTACTAAACCTCTCTATTACAATAATTGTCCGCCGATTTTTTTTCGTTTACCGTAGCCTACAGACGTTTGCAACACCTTGGCAGATAATTCATTCCATAGCCTGACTGTGCGTAGCATGAAGTTCTTTTGGAACCGCACAATACGCAAAAATATTGGTTCCAAGGTGTCAGAATGAATTCTTTACACATCCACATCATAAAAATCTACTTTTAATTTCTCTGTACATATAGTAGATAGTCAAATCATCTGATCATGTTCCGCACTTGAGCGTTGCATGATTATCCGTTAAACCAGTCTCTCAAGGTCGGTCGACGACCCGCTCCTTTGTCTCACACTATTGACATATCTACTAACAGTCTCACTGTCACTTAATGCCGCATACTAAGCAATTTTCTCAACTCCATACCTCCTTTGTATCAGTCGGCTAACGAGCCAAATAATGTATTGTATTAAAAACAAATGTTATGGAGTCCATACCTGACCTGACCGACACATAAAATATGTTCGGTTAAAAACAGTAGCTACAAATCCGTTCTATTTAAGAACTGGTGTAGTTGTAATGTTTGGCGTTTCTTTCGTGAATCATACACTGAACTTATGAATAATCTTTTAATGCATGGGCCGCACTTGAGTAGATTCATAATATGTATATAATTATGTAGCCAAAACTTCGCAAAGATTTTCTCTAGATTCACTTCAAGCTTTTCTGTAGCACGTATAAAATATCAGAAAGACGCATTTTCCACAGGGCTATCGTCAAAGACAAACCAAAGGAGTCTAGGTAGGCGGGTTGTGGTTCCTTAAAGCCTGTTCCTGACCTGCATTTATTTATGGTGACTTCTTGCTTATATAGTCAGAATAGCCATGAGAAGAGACTTGTTTTATGGTGTGCCAGCGGACTGTGACGTCAAAGGTCTTGATTTCGATCACAACGAACCGCACAACTTACTTTTCGTAGTGATGTGCAAAATAAAGTTCTCTAAATGCTGGAGGAAAGCATCGCGTGGTGGACTATACCCTAATCCCTCTTAAATGAGAAGACTCTTGCCCAGCAGTGGGACAGGGGTAATGAGAGACCGCGGTGTGTCGAAACTATGTGGGCATGTAGGTACGGACACTGTAGGCCTACAAATAAGTTAACGTTAATCCAATGCGTTCCACCAACCAATTCTAACATTGGAGATGTTTCTAGTCCATGCCCTAACAAATTACCTAAGCAGGTATATATGATATAATAAGGTAGTATATTAAGGGACCTTGTGGTCAGACGCAAACGTTAAGATATTATTATATTCCAATGTCAATACACCCGTAATCACCAAATCATTATCTAAAATAGTAAAATAAACAAATTTATCACTGTTAAGTAATATTATTGTGATAAAATCAAAGAAGGTACGATATGATATCAATAATTTTAATTATAGATTATTAATTATACGTATAAATACCTCGCGATCACATGATGGACATTAAATATTATCTACTTGATTACCGATAATTCGGGCATTGTTCCGGTTTTAACTACCTCGTTGGTCTAGTGGTTATAAAGTGCGACTGGTGAGCAGCTGGGTCGAGATGGCGTACATTGGTACACCTCTGCCTAACCCTTTGTTGACGACAGGTGTGATAGTACGTTATGTTACTGTTTTAGAGCATATCGTTCTTATTACAGGGGAGAAGATTCAAGAACTGTTGTCATTTTATCAACCGACGAAACAAAAACGGAGGAGCTCCAAGTCGACGTGTACCTATATTTTTTTTAGTTTAATTTCTTGTATTTACCTACATAACACGATTAAGCTTTTCAATAGTAAATATAGTAAGTACCGACATAGCACATAGCGTTAGTACTAGCTGAGAAGAAGTAGGTAATTAATACGTGGACAATCTGCTGAAGACTTCCCCACAAAAAGAGAGGTTATATTTTACAAATCTACGATGCCCGATATAAATATCTAGTCGTGTGTAGTCTTCCTGTTTCTGAATCATAGATAATTTACAATTAAATACCGTGAATTGTTACTGGTATAGTAATAAAATTTATCGCGTATGTTCTTTGTATCAGTTTTATGGGTCGAATAAAATAAATGTCTGCAAAAACACATTGAAATAATCTGGATATCAGCCAGTGATGTGGACATGATGAATAGAGCTTCTGTCCTTAGATACGTTATCCGAAGGCCTAATACGCATCAAGCGAATTTGCTTTTGTTTTGGATGATTCGCGTTTACTAATTCCATGGATTCCTATCTTCAACGCAATTTGTGTCCCACTGCTGGGCACTGGTCTATTCTCATTTTAAAATAGAGATTTGGCTATAGTCGACCACATATCCAAGTGCTGTTTGGAAATCACAGACGTGCAGGTTTCCTCACGATGTTTTCTTTCACCGTTTGAGCATGTAAATATACGCACTTTACTACGACAAGTAAGTGGTCCAACTATTTTTTTTTCGTTCTACGTTTAGGTCGAACTCAGAACCAGGGTTATACCATGAAACTATCACAGCTGGAATATTTTTTCAGTAAATATGAGTCTGACAAAACCTTCTACAGACCAATATAACGTCTTCTATGGTTTTATCTATTTACATTATATACATATATTGACTATACTTATAAACAAAATATACATATACAGGGTGGAAGTTTGTAATGCCACCTTAAGGGGAAGTACTCTTAATACTTTAGATAAAAAAAATTACTCAAAGAAAACATTCCTTTATTTTTGAAAAGAAAGAAAACGGCATTCAAAGATTTTTTTAAATTCGCTTGCCGCACACGGTAGTCGAACCGACTAAAATCTGTAAAAGTTGCAACCTGTACTTTTATAGCATCGATTGTTAGGGTCAATACGGATGAAATCTCTTGTGTGAATAAGGATGAAACAGTGTGCGGCAAGCGAATTTTTAAAAATCTTTGAGTGCCGTTTTCTTTCTTTTCAAAAATAAAGGAATGTTTTCTTTAAGTAAAATTTTCTATCTAAAGTATTATGAGTACTTCCCCTTCAGGTGGCATTACAAAGTTCCATCCTGTAAAGTAGGAAGCCGTCTTCCTACTAAAAATACATCACTCAGAGTTATAGTCAGAGTCATAACATTTCACTCAAACATGTCATTAATTTTGACTACTCAAAAGCAATCAGTAGTAACGACTATCTAGCCACTTTCTGAACCTTATATAGGTAAGTGATTTGAATAATGAGCGCCGTTCATAGCTGTTTGGAAACCCCGGCTATATTTGGCACGGCAAGCAATGTAAGCAGTGGAACCGGAACTAAACGTAATATTACATTCGTTCTTGCATAACCGCTTTCTTGAACATTAAGAGTTAGCTAGACATTAGACATTATCTATACAACTTTTATAAAAAAAAATCGATGTTTGTGTGAAAAAAAGAAGAGTACCGTCAAGAGGCAGGGCATAGCGAGATTCCTCGCTCAAACTGAGCTGCCCAACTGGAGAAGTACCTCCGCCTTACAGAAGACCGCAGTGAATCAACAATAGTAGTATTTCTGTGAGTGAGTAAAGTTACCAGAGCTCGTTAAAGCTGTCAAAAATGTTTAGTAATTCCCTGTTTTGGAAAACCTAAACGGTTTCTGCAGGGTTTGGCAACGCATATGCAAGCCTTCTGGTGTTGAAAATTTCCATGGGCGGTGGTGATCACTTACCATCAGGTGAGCCGACTGCTCGTTTGCCTCATTATCAGCATAAAAAAACAGTTTATTCTACTGAAAGTGACGCATATACATAAAATTGTTTTTAAAACATTAAAAGTAACCCTAGAAAAAATAAAAAATCGGTCAAACCGTTTTGGAGGAGTTTGACGACAAGCACTGTGACACGAGATTTAGAAAAAGTAGTAGTTAGAAAAAGTAGTACCTACCTATACAGAAATTTAAGACAATATTCGTATTAGAACGCAGGAGATCCTGTATAGTTTGGTAGAGACTAGTTCTAATGTTTTTGTCAATTGTTTTTTACACCTACTAGACCTTTAGACCTGTGGTATTTTTTTTCTGGTTAATCAGGGTGACTTTCCCTTGTCAAACGCTATCCCCCAAAAATAACGTGAACGATGGGATTCATAACCGATTAAAGAAGTTACATGACCCGTCTAGATAAATATATTTGTTTAAACAATTTTTAGCTAATTATGATACTGTTTCTTATCGCGTTATTCCTTAATAATAACATACGCGTATGACTAACTCCGGACTCTACAAACACTATTTTGTTAGATAATAAGTACAACTACAATTTGTGTATTAATTTCATCATTCATTAAAATGTAGCTGTGATGTTTTTTTTTTACCGCCTTCAGATAAGGAGGTTATTTCGACTGTATTTTTTTTGTTTGTTTTGTATAACTTTCGACCGGGTGAACCGATTTTGATGATACTTTTTTTATTTGAAAGCTGGTGCTTCCCGTATGAAATGGGAAGTAAATAGGTATTCAATTTGGTCCAGTTCTGACATTTGAAGTTTGTTTTTTTTGACAGAATTATTTTACAAAGGATGGGTTAGCCACCTCCTGGGTCACCTGATGGTAAATGACGATGTGGTCTAAAGTTTAGCACACTTACCCTTACCCTTAAAATATACCAATTTACTCGTGACTTGAGTCTGGAGTTCCTCAATCGCTTTTTTACTCTTTAGTGAAATTTTAAAAATAGATTCATTTTGAAATATAACTTCACTTTTTTTATACGGATTTTATCACCATAGATATATATATATATCTATTCTCATTGTCTTAAAACAATTCTTAAGACAATAACAAATGTTTTAAGACAATACTTGGTTTAATTCCAACGTTTCTTTCAGTATGCCAGCATTGCCAGCTGCAATGTATGCTGTAAAGGATCCAAAATTCTGTAATACGTTAGACATTGATATAAAAGTTGTTTAATATCAGTGTCTGATATTCACGTAATTTTAATAAATCAATGTAAGATTTGTTTTTTGTCCACACGTCATATTTAAACATGAGCTGTTATTTAAAGGTTATATTTTATAAACGATCGACCAATAACGAACTACGGCACAATTTGAAACAATAAAACATTTTCAGCTGCTAACCACATCTATCGGATCACATGCGATCGACTGGAATCGTTCCACGAACTAAAATCGACTGTA
Source organism: Craniophora ligustri (assembly GCA_905163465.1). Taxonomy (NCBI): domain Eukaryota; kingdom Metazoa; phylum Arthropoda; class Insecta; order Lepidoptera; family Noctuidae; genus Craniophora; species Craniophora ligustri. The sequence continues at coordinate 15,157,220 of LR990962.1, read as the reverse complement.
TCTTTCCAGTGTAAGGTTGAAATTCACTAACATGTACCGTCTACAGTTTGTTCAGAAATAGCTGAGCGACAGAAATATCCTTATCCCACGGCCGGCCACTTTTAGCGACCTATAAACCTGCTAAAGATTCCCGCCATGTTGACTGCTATACAAATATTCTAAATCTGACTAAATTTACTCATTAGGCAGCTTTTTACAGAGATATATCTGGAGATGCAAAGAATTTGGGACGAGATTTCTGAGCTTTCGGAGCGAAAGAAAATCTTGATAAATAAATATATATATTCGGGCATGACATAGCGCGGCATGACAAAAGCTGTGGTAGCCTAGCAGTGTGACCAGTGGACTGAGATGTCGGAGGTCTCGAGCTCAATCCCAAGGCGCGCGCCACTGACTTTTCGGAAGTTATGTGCGTATTTATCACAGTCTCAAACGATGTAGGAAAACATCGTGAGGAAACCTGCATGCTTAAAAGATTTTCTCGATGGCATGTAATGTTTGCCAACCCGCAGTAGGCTAGCGTGGTGGACTATAGCCTAATCACTCTCAATAAATGAGAGGAGGAGGAGACCAGTGCCCAGCAGTGGGGCAATAATGGGTTGATGATGATGATGATGATGACATAGCGCCAGCTAGTTCCGAGCTGAGCAACGAGGTTTGTGTCACGGATACTAGATAGTTTATACACTACATAGTTTTTTTTTTGGAAATTTATTCATGAAAACATGCATGACAGTTCAAATTTACCCCTACCGGGATTCAACCCAGGACCCTTACCAGTTACCACAGACAGACTCTTTAATGTCGGTGCTCCAATCGGTTCGTCAAATGATGACGTAAAGCGTAAAGGAGATTAACATTTTGAGTGGTTGAAAGATATGCTGACATGACTTGTATAAAACCTTATTTCTTCGGCTCTATTTGACAATGACATGTCAATCTAAGAGAGAGGCATGAAGAGGGGGGTGATGTCATCTATTTTAGAAGAGCTGAAAATATATCTACACTAATATTTTAAAGAGAAAAGATTTGATTGTCTGTTTGTTTGTTTGCATTGAATAGGCTCCGAAACTACTGGCTCGATTTGAAAAATCTTTTCGCCATAATCCTGCACTGTCCCTTATGAACATAGGCTATAAAATATTTTCTAAAAGTTAGGGATCTACATGAAAACTTCGATAATGTATCCCAAGGTGTGGAAAAAATCTCAATATCGCGTACACTGCTGAAACTATTGCAATAGGGCACACTGATGTAGATGCTACAGTTTATGATACAGCAGACTTAATCACGTGTATTAGTAATGACAAGTATGCTTAGAGTTTTTTTAAATGTATATTTTTTTAAAATCATTGTTTAAAAATCACTTACCATCAGGTGAGCCGCCTGCTCGTTTGCCCCCTCATCACTATAAAAAAAAATCTACCCGTGCGAAGCCGGGACGGTCCGCTAGTAAAAGATAAAAACATTAAGTCTTAGTTTGTTTTGTATGTATCATTTTTGAGAATGGTGTCACTATTATTTTGGTATAATCTTTTTGAATAAAAGGATACAGTCATTGTAATGGGCTGTGTTTGTTTGTAGACGAGCCTAACGAATATTGTTTTCTAAAATACTCAAGTAAAACAAAGTATGACGAATAATTTATTCTGAATTAAGTATATATAATTACCTAAAGTAGTTTACGTGTTGGTCCAGGAATAAACTATCTATATAACAAATGACTGGAGGAAAAGAGCCGAATATCGAGCTCTGTGGCGTTCACTAGGGGAGGCCTACGTCCAGCAGTGGACGAATATACGCTGATGATGATGATAACAAATCTCTATAAAATGTCGTAAATCCAAGTGGTCAACGCAACAGGAAAACTTTGTACAAAACATTACTGACGGAGAGATGAGAAAGTGTAGTTACGCGCGGTATGGACCGGTTTCTGTTACATATTGCGGATCATACATACATTGAGATATTAAATTTAATAATAACTCTGTCAAATATGTAAAGCAGTTAATTTTTAACCGACTTCAAAAAGGAGGAGGTTCTCATTTCAGTTAGTATTTTGCGAGGTTTAAGAAGAGGCTATGTGCTATAGCTAGGCTAGCTAAGGCTAACGTGTGTGGCTGTAGTCATCATCATCATCATCATCATCAGCCCATATTCTATGGGCTGCGACTGTAGTGATTTATGGTAAAGTGTCCAACTTATCATACCTATTTCATGTTTAAAAAAAATGTTCTTAATACAAACATATACATTGAAAAATCCATGAGTTAAATACAATTGTCCATGCTCATCACACAAACATTTGCTTATACTGAGATTCGAACCCTGGACAAAGTAAAACAGCCATAATCCCGCAACGCTTAGCGAATCGTTAAAATATATGCTCTATTTTCAAATCGAAATCACGACAGTTCTTCCCATTTAGAATAAATCATGATTTTAGAACGGTATTGTATCTAATATGAAAATATTTCGTATGTTATTTTAAGAGTAGCAACATTTTTCCTGCAGACTTCTCGAAAGTGACAAGAACCGTATAAAAGTTTAATACTAGAATGCTAACTGTGTAGGTTATACGTAAGTGTACCTGGTGACCCATTTAACTAACCTGAATAATATGGCTGTGTAAAATTGGGTCACGTCAATAGTGCATCGGGCGGGGTCAGAATGCATGACCTCAAAGTCAAAGTGTATTTTACGTCACCGTCTTTTTTTCCGTGGTCAGAAAAAATGGCAGCACGACGATGCAGATAAGTCATACTTTTGCACGTGAAACTGCATTATTCTCATATTGATATTACATACAAACATTGTACAGGAAACTAATTATTTTGTTTTCCATTCGTCAGAGTATCTATGGAGTTCCTTGTTGGATCTTCTCCATAAGATCTACTTTTTGGAACCAAAAAGCACCTGTAATATTGGTCTAATTGAAATAAAACATTTGAGTTTAATGCTAAGTAAATATTTACCCTTATCTTCTTGAAGTACTAACACCCGATTTTTATTTCTATCAGGCTCATTTCTATAATATTTTTAAGAACCTAAAATTATTTTACATGGTACACGTCTGGTGTTGCAAATGTCCATAGGCTACGGTAACTGTTTCCCATCTGACGAGGTCGTAAACTTTAACACCTAGTGGTTTTAAAAAAAAATGTTGTTTGTTTATTGTCAAAGAGGCAGGTGAATGTCTGGGTTAGCTCATCGGTTAACGGTACGGTTATGGCAAGTCGGGTCAATGCGAACGGTGCCGAGTGAAAGTGCCCGCCGGCAAACCCCGCTCTGACGTCAGTATATGACGTTAATGTGAATTTTATTCAACGAATCTGTTTTCAAAATATGTTTAGTTACCATAAATATTTTATGAATGCTATGATGAACGATTATCGTATTGGAAATACTCATACAATAAATAAATTTGAATACACGATGTACGGGTAATTCCATTTATTAAAACAACGATTTATTGTTACAGTTATATATAGGTGTAGAATAGTGAAACACCGATTCAACAGAGCAGAGGGGACTTTATTAAACTTGATATACCAAGCTACAAGGACATTGATTGATATCTTTCGATTTGGTACTAACTTGGAGGTCCGCGTAAGCGTACACAACCAACTTATACCCCTAACTACAGTAAGCGATATAATACAAGATCAACGATATCAAATAAGTAAATAACTAGCTAACTACGTATACAGAGACGCCCGGTAATCGTGCAATCACTGTATGCCTAACTCCTCTTAGCTCAACATTACAATATTTTAATTAGCTACTTAAGGTCCGTTGTGAACGAAACCATAGCGCGATCTAATTCGACGCCAACGCCATCTATCGAGCCACGTGGTAAACTTAGTACGTCGATACGAGTGGTTATCCTTAGTTTTCTGTGTTATGTTACAGTCTCCCCCTCTGATCATAAAGGCGTCCCGACGAATAGATCAGCAAATAATTTTATGTTGTCAACTTCTTTGGACGTCCACGACGGCGAGTCTCTGGTGTAGCCTGAGATGTCGTTGGTACCTTTTTGGGACGTCCACGCTTACGTAATGGGCGAACAGGCGACGGCACAGTAGCGGCGTCACTGTGATAAGGTGCCAGAGCTGAAGTATGATAAGTCCCCAGCGTGTGTTCTGGATTATCAGGCTTCGCCAACAGATAAGTGGTTGCTCCTTGTCGTCTTTGGATAACATACGGTCCGTCTCGACGTGGGGCAAACTTTGAACTTTCTCCTTGAGCAGACTTACTCACAGCGTGGACTGACACGAGAACCAAATCTCCCTCCCGATATCCAGGGTCGGGTCTCCGAGCTTTATCAGCGTAGCTCTTTCTTTGCTCTTCTTTATCTTCTCGAACCTCGCGCGCTCTCTTTAAGGTACTAGCGAGCAACAACAACTTCGGAGTGATCTCAGGAACAAAATTCTCAGAGGCTATAATTTGTGTCAGGTTATGGGCGTTATCATACGGAGTTCTCAACTCTCTAGCGAATGTCAGATAGGCTGGAGTGTATCCCGTTACCAGACTAGCTGCTGTATTCATGGCGAACCGGATGGATGCTAGTTTATCGTCCCATACCCGATGATCGTCTTGAACCAAAATGGCTAATTGAGTTTTTAAATCTCGGTTTTTTCTTTCTACAGGGTTGGCGCATGGATGGTACACGGGGGTGAATGTATGATTTATGTCAAGGCAGTGCACTACCTTTTGCATTACTGCACTTACGAACTGAGGTCCATTATCGCTATGAATGCGCCTTGGTAGGCCGAATCGCAGAAACACTTCATCAATGAGAGTCGTAGCACATTTTTCAGCACTTGCTGTTTGTAAGGCAAAAAGCTCTATCCAGCCAGAAGCGATATCTTCTACCACAAGGATCCAATTATTTCCTTTCGATGTTGTGGGCAAGGGACCAAACAAATCAAACGACAAGATCTCAAAACGTTGGTTAACCGGCGTAGTTTGGAGCAATCCAGCAGGTTTAAGATTTGTTGGTTTGAACCTTTGACACTGCAGACAATTCTTTACATATGCCTCAATATAACGTCGCATACCCTTCCAATAGTACCGCCGACTTATCCGCTGAAAAGTTTTGTCGGCTCCGTAGTGTCCCGCTAATGGGTCATCGTGATACGCCGACACGACTTGGGCCCATTCTTGTTGAGGTACCACCAATTGGGCTTCTTCCCCGTCTCCATTTGGATTGTATCTATATAATAGGCCATTGTTCATCAGGTAGCCTTTGCCACCCCAATACATTGCATTTTCGTTTCCTTCCGCTTCAAGGGCCTGAACTATTCCGGCAACATGTTCATCCTTTAATTGTTGTTGCCGTATATCAGCTGGACTTCGGCTTGGCATGTCAATCGTTATTGTACAGACACCACAATTTGATTCAGTCGTGCTATCGCAACTCGGGCGTGATAAAGTATCGGCGACAACATTAGATCGCCCCGGAATATATTTTATTGTGACGTCAAAAGCTTGAATAAGAAGAGCCCATCGAGCCACTCTACCTGTAGGCGACTTAATTGACAGTAACCATTTTAGCGCTTGGTGATCTGTAACTACTGTAACAGGGACACCTTCTATATACCCTCGGAATTTTGTGAGCGCCCATACCACTGCAAGAGCCTCTCGCTCCGTTGTGGTGTAATTCCGTTCCGCCGGAATCATTAGCCGACTGGCATATTCCACAGGATGCTCCTCAGCACCCTCCCCCTGCACCAAAACTGCTCCGAGTGCGTAACTACTGGCATCAGTTTTAATTATGTATGGTTTTGTAGCATCTGCCTGCTTAAGTATGGGTGCAGTAGTTAAACATCGTTTCAATCGTTCGAAAGCGGCTTCTTGTTCGTCGGTCCAGGACCAGTTAGCATTTTTCTTCGTCAGCCGGGTTAATGGCTCTCCTATCTTTGAAAAATCGGCAATAAAACGTCGGTACCAGGAACATGTCTGTAGGAACGACATCAAATGTTTCAAATTTTTCGGGGTAGGCATTTTAACGATCGCCGTGACTTTATCTGGATCTACTTGGAGACCATTGGGAGTTATATAATGACCCAAATATTTTACAATAGGGCAACAGAAATGACATTTTGATAGGTTCACTTTCAAATTATTCCTTTGAAGGGTCTTTAGCAATTTATCCAGGTCTGCGAGGTGAGAATTAAATGACACAGACTGGACTATAAGATCATCAAGGTAGGCTATCAGTTTTACCTCGCTTAAAGTCACCTTCACCCGATCAACTAATCTTTGGAACGTTGCAGGGGCATTACGAAGACCGAATGGCATTCTCTGAAAACGGTATATACCGAATGGCGTTATGAAGGCAGTTTTATCCATATCCTTGTCCCTTACTTTCACCTGCCAGTAACCAGCGCGCAGGTCCAGGGTAGACATATAGGGGGTTGGCTTAGCCTCATGAAGAAGATCATCAATTCTAGGCATGGGATATGCATCTGGAATCGTGATGGCATTTAGTCGTCGATAATCAACGCAAACACGAATGGAGCCATCTTTTTTGGGCACCATAACCACTGGGGCAGACCACGGCGACGTACAAGGTTCAATTATTCCCTCTTTTAACATCTTGCCGATCTCCTTTTCCAGTAATTCACGGCGAGGCGGTGATAGTCTGTACGGTGGTACAGATATAGGGTTGTGGTCCCTGGTGTTAATACAGTGTTCGGCCAAGGTCGTCGGTTCCGTACTAGGCTGAAACACTTCTTGGTTCCTTTTAAGCATTTCTTCCAGGCGCTGCTTTTGTTCACCCTCAATGGTTCCCGAGTCTATTGCATCTATTGATACTGAATTTAAACCAATATCTTCACTGGTATATCCGGGGAAAAGTGCATTCGAGTGCGGTGAAAGATCGATTTGTGCAGTGGCCACAGCCTGCTTTGCGTCTTCAAGCATATAATCGGTGAAACTTGGTGAATACCCGTCGAACAATTGCCTTCTAGGACGCTTAGGCGGTGTATTTATGCCCTCTATAGGTACAACCCGATATGGACGAAAGCATGCCTCAGCTGCTTCTTGTATTTTTATGCCGTGAGGGGCCATCAACGGGGTCTGTAGTGCCGTTGTTGCTACCATTGGTGATAAACATTCAACATGCGCCACCGAAACGCCATTATGTGGCTCCTCATCCAGTTCGTATATGACACTGGGATTGTCCGCAAAGTGCCAAGTCATCTGACCCAGATCGAGCACCATGCCTGCATCCTGCAGGAAGCCAACTCCAAGTAAACTTTTGTTGTCCCTTGCTTCCGGCAGTACAATAAATGTAGTTATCACAGTGCGGTCACACAGTTTTACAGGAACCTTAGTAGTTAGGACATCCTTATTCCTTCTGATCCCATCAGCCAAAGTGACATCCACACGCTGCGACGTAAAATGGCAACCCTGTTGCTTAAGGCATGTAAAAAGTTGGTATGATGCCACGCTAGTTTTAGCACAGGTATCAATATAAGCGGTCCCAACTACGTTGTGAATTCCTATGCCGACTACTGGTCTTTTCCTCGCATCAGTACTGCAATTGACTGCACAAAAATCAACTTTTTCAGTTTTTGGGATCACTTGCTTGCTTTGTTTACACGTAGGGCACTTGCTCCGAAACACCCCTGGGGCGCCGCAACCATAACACGAAACTGTCGGTGTTGATGGTGATGGGGCCTGTGTGGCAACTACCGCCGTGTGTGCCAATTTCGTTTGTCCTTCAGCCTTAATTCTTTTACGGCATTGTTCCACCGTATGACCTACCACTCTACAATACAGACATCTACTCTTTTTGTTTGCGGTACCAGCATTGACGGCGATTTCGTGTACAGACTCTTTTTCCTTAAATAGTTCTTCCGCACCTCGTGCTGCCTTTAACAAGTCGTCGAAAGTGCTAACTGATTCTCGGGAAACCTTCTCCCGGATTCTATGGTGCAGTTGTCCATATATCATATCCAGCTGGTGACATTCAGCGATCGGTGGCGATTCCAGCTGTGATAGAAGAGCACGGCCTCTAGCTACGAATGTGTCCGTACACGTACCAAGTGACTGTGTGGTATTGAATATTTCTCGGAAAATTAGGTATCCCGGTTTCTTTGGAGCGAAAGCATGTCGTAAGCGCTTTTCGAACTCTGCCCATGACGCTATACCCTGCTTTACACCTTGCCACCATGTTGCTGCATCACCTTTTAAAATTAAGGGCAATGTCTGGATGGCGTCCTGATCTGAGATCTTTTGAACCTTTTTATATATTGAAACGGTTGTCAAGAACTCCTCTACCTTCTCAGATAGTCTAGCTCCTTCAAAACAAAAGTTCGCGTTGGCAAATGAGGCTGCGCCAGTACTAGTGTTGCTCTGAATTGCCTGTATAGTGGCGGCTGTTATTGAAGAAACCATCTCCCGTAATTGTTCCGGGGACATATTTACAGACGTCATTATTCCTTCCGGTGTATCCAGAACGTCTTTTATGTCACAGTCCTTTAAGCTGTCTGGACTTTTTGTTTTAAAAGTCCTATGTGGTCTAGGTCTCAAGTTATGTTTCCCACGAAAATTGTCCAGCTTGATCAGTTGGCCCGAGTTCCGGCCAAACGTTGAGCGCCAGTGTAGAATAGTGAAACACCGATTCAACAGAGCAGAGGGGACTTTATTAAACTTGATATACCAAGCTACAAGGACATTGATTGATATCTTTCGATTTGGTACTAACTTGGAGGTCCGCGTAAGCGTACACAACCAACTTATACCCCTAACTACAGTAAGCGATATAATACAAGATCAACGATATCAAATAAGTAAATAACTAGCTAACTACGTATACAGAGACGCCCGGTAATCGTGCAATCACTGTATGCCTAACTCCTCTTAGCTCAACATTACAATATTTTAATTAGCTACTTAAGGTCCGTTGTGAACGAAACCATAGCGCGATCTAATTCGACGCCAACGCCATCTATCGAGCCACGTGGTAAACTTAGTACGTCGATACGAGTGGTTATCCTTAGTTTTCTGTGTTATGTTACATAGGTATATTTTCTTGAATATTTTCCCGTCGAATTTCAGTCTATTAAATTGGCTAGAATAGCTCTAAAATACAATATTTTTATTATCTTGACTGCGTAGACTTCACATTAATATTTCGAACGTGACATTAGGCAGTAAGTAGATAACTAAATTGAGTAGATGGGGCGTCGCAATGATCTTATATTTATATGTATAAATCTCGACCTAGCTGCAAATATGTTATCTATACTTCTATACTAATATTATAAAGAGGAAAGAATTGATTGTTTGTTTGTTTGCATTGAATAGGCTCCAAAATGACTGGACCGAATTGAATAATTAATTCACCATTAGAATGCTACGCTATCTGTGTTGAACATACGAGATATTTTATTTCAAAAAATATTAGCGATCCGGATCAAAAATTCAATTTAATTAATTGAAGTTTTTTTTTAAATATTTATTCAATATTTATATCTACCCGTGCGAAGCTATGTTATTATAATTCTATATATAACTATTGTATTCATTAGACAACTGGTTCAACAACAAGAAAAATGGGTTAAAGCCAAATGATTAACTTCTAAAACAACTTTTAACTTTAAAATATTAAATAGGTGCACGGTTTAATTAGTCGGTATTTTGCAGATTTAATTAAAGAAGAAGTAGTTAATACTTGATGGGCTGAGCGAAAAATTAAAATACCTTAATATTAACAATCAACCCGTCCATACAAATACCTATCCAGATCTTTGAAATATACAACTGCGAATATAATAATGTTTTCCGCATCTTTTGTCTAATACAACATTTTTCCTGTTATTTTGTAATGTGATGTATGTATATTTTTTTGCCGATAATTGCGAATTTATACGGAATCTCATGTACCAAGAAGCAGGTAAAGATATAACCAATAATGTATGATATTATTTATTTATTTATTTATACACTAAGTATAATACGATATGATAGAAGGGTTTCTACCCTAATAAAACTCCTTCAATATGACTAGAATTGCATGGCAATAATAGCCGACTTGCTCGTAGTGTTAATTGAACCACTTCACAAACATCCACAGGTGCAAAGTTAGTGCTAAACAGCTTTACCCTATTTCGTACATTGTGTGAGAGAACCAGAATATAAATTTGAACATTTACGAAATCTATGTTACATCTTTTATTCTTGTGGATTTCTTAGAATAGTACCATCGTATTCAACTTAAAAAAAATACAACATACCCTGCTGTAAACTCATCAACATTTTGTTTAGTCAGATATTTTATTTACTTATGTTTGTTACTTTATGAGACTAAGCCACGCGTTGGCATAGGCCTAAGTTATTCGTTGGTTTGCAATAAAGCAATATTGTGGTTATAAATTGGGATAAAGATTACCCTATCTCCTAAGTTGGACCAAAATTAGTCTTCTGCTGAGATTCATTAAAATCGGTGGAAAGCAATTGCAGACAAACAACTTGTATTTAAAGATTTTCTTAGTAATACTCTACATCTTCATTATATGTAAACGTTCCATTCTGTGTGTTTTAAAAGATAACTAACAGTTTTATGAATGAATAAACCCACAATTTTACAATTTCGTATGACTCATTTTATCCACATCTTAATCCCTTATGAACAAGATTATAGATTAGTAAGTTATAAAATATAATTACGAATAAGTGTGACTGTTATCGTGCAAATTAAAATTAATGAATCATTGCTATGATTCAACGACGTACATTCGACGTACTGGAAGCCGCAGCGTGGGCAGGCACAGGTTGCTGAAATCCACTGGATGCGGGCGGCATATGACAGGTCGTCGTGGCGATCATTGGGGGAGACCTATGTCCAGCAGTCGTCTAACGGTTGATGTGATTATGGCTATGATTATGCTCCTTAAAGATTTTAACGAATACAGTGTTGTGTTCAGGAGCATAATCATAGGACAGGAGATCACGTTTGTATCCTTTTTATTCTGAGAGAGTGTTCCACAACGTCAGACCAGAGGAGGAGGTTCTCAATTTGTCGGAATCTTTCAGTTTGTGGTTTGCGAAATAATTTCTATTTCAAATAACTCATCCTTAATGAAGCTTTTCCGGCGAAGGATTCTTTCACTCTTTTTGGTCTTCTCTCGTGTCTTTGCAAGGATATTTCTTTCCTTCTATAGTATTATATAGGGTTGGCAACGCGCGAGCGGCGCCTCTAATGTTGCAGACGTCACTTACCATCAGGCGAGCCGTAAGCCTATTTTCAGCGTTACATGTGGTATTAAAAAAAACTACTTCACTTCTCACTAGAGTCATTCTCTGGCTTGTTTCAGTGGCTTTTTTGTCAAATCTGTGACTGTTGACTAAATATCTAGTTTTTAAAGTATTTATAAGTTTGCTCCATCATAATCCTAACCGAGAATAGGGTCTTCTACGACTACTTCTCAAACGAGTCTAATAGAATTTTCTTTCCGTTTCTTTCCAGAAAACTTCGACCACAAGAACCACCCTCAAAGCATAGACTTGAACGCGGTTCGGCTATGTTTCCAAGTGTTCCTACCGGACGAGACGAACCGGCTGCGGCGCCCGCTCACGCCGGTCGTCTCCGACATCATCTACGACAAGAAGGCCATGAGCGACCTGCTCATCATGCGCTCCAGTCACTGCTCAGGAACTGCCAGGGGTGGAACCCAAGTCATTGTTCTATGTGAGAAGGTGAGAGCATCATGTTTTACTGGGATAAAAGTAGCGGTATACCTATTGCAGTTAGCTTAACAAGGCAAAATGTACTAAGGAAACTACTTGTTACTGATCTCTCTCCCTCTAAAATTTACCAAATATTTAAAATTTCTTGAGGTTTGTCAGATATATCAATCATATTTTGTTCTGTATCTTGAATTCTATCACTCAGTTAACAAAATTCCTACGCTCTTTACAGGTGACCAGAGAAGACATAGAAGTAGTTTTCTACCAAGAAGAAAACGGTATTCTAGTGTGGGAAGAGACGGCCATTAGAATTCTGGTTCACAAGCAGGTTGCCATCGCGTTCGAGACTCCTGCGTACAGAAACCCGAATACCACAGAGCACGTCAATGTAAGTGACTCGGATCTATTGCAAAATGGATGTTAATAATTAGAATAAAGAAGTAGGTTTTACTGACTCCTTTTTTCTCTTCAGGTCCATTTCCAACTGAAGAGGCAGTCAGACAACGCTCGAAGCAACTCTTTCATGTTCGAATATATCCCCGACTTCACAGGTAGTGCGCGCAAACCTCTGCCAGACCTCTCTCTGTTCTCCCTCCTCCTAAACGACAAGCGCACCGACACCAATAACAACAAATCGGACAAACCCGAAGTCGTCAGCTCCACAACCGACACCGTCAGCGTTGACCTTTCCGACGTAACCGATTCCGCGACCATTACCGACGTTAACGGCAATCCGCCAGTGGCGGACGTCGAAATAGTCGACACTAATGAGAAAAGCCTAAATGAACTGCTCGATCAAGTCGCGGAACTAGACGAAATATACTCTGAGAATCGCACTCGCCTCGAAAATATAAGCTCATTAACTAATGATAACGAGGAAATTGAAGATTTTAATGATGCAGGCACTTACACTAGCTTGCAACTCGCCTTCAAAAACCCAGTCGATATCTCCGAACCGGACCCGATGTCTTACGAAGACGTCCAGGTCCAGACTTACCGCGGACCCATTATCGAATTTAGTCCTTTAAAACGCGATACAGACGACGAACGCGCCCCTCCCCTGCCCCCCAAACGAGTGCGCAAAGCCACATCCACCGAACCTTTCAAAACTAGTCAAACTTCTGTAGACAGCATCTTGAAACCGGGCCGTCAGATCCCCGTCACCCGTAACCCAGATAATTTGAAAATAAACTCGGAAATGACGGTCGCGAGGAGCGAGCCGGCGCTACCTCCCGTCAAGAAACGGTCGTTCTTCTCCCGCCTATTCAGGAGAAAGGACAAGTCTCCCGCGCCAAGCGTCAAATCCGAGGGACGGAAAGAGGCCAAGAGTAAGCCTGTAGGTCGGTCAGTCAGCAGTGTCTCTGGCGTGCGTCCATCGAAGTTCAAATCATCAGTTTCCCATACGTCATTGAAAGATAACGCGTCGGGTACAGGCTTGAGTTACGCGGATAGTATCACTCATATATCGCTGCATGGTGATGGAGAGGAGAAGTCGACTTCTCAGACGTCACTCCGTCGACCTGCAAGCTTGGCCCCGCTCCCGCCGACAGATGGCGGCACTATTCTCGTAGCAGAAAGTGTCCTCGCGTTAGACGCCTCTCAGTTCAAAAAGTTACAAGACGACTTGGATCTGACCGACGCGGAGCACTACGCGCTGTACATGGCGGTCGCCCCACACGCCACGGTGTCCGAATTCGACGAAACTAGTTGCTATTACTCGCCGGTAGATGGCAGCAAGTTTCAAAATAATCAATAGTCGCGATGTATCCAAATTACAGTCCATTACGCGTTTGTAACAGCGATTTTTCTTGAAAAATAGGTGGACTTCAATCTGGATTTATTCGAAACTGGTTTGAGAATACCATCCCCGCGAAAATGTATATTTTTTGACAGAAATGATGTCTTTAAATATTTTAAAGGAAAAGACGCTTTATTTGACCACCTCTAATGCCAAATTTTCGTAATACTTTACATTTTCAACGTTTTTACATTATTAATGGTGTCTTTGTTTAAATCGTATGAAAATTCAGAATATACAACCGCTGAAATGTTCTAAACAGAACTTTCTTATGATTACATTAGTGCCCAAAATCGTTCGCCCTCAGTGATAGGTTTAAACAATAGCATCCCTTTAAAAAAGGAGGAAGGTTTTGCTCCTCAGCAAAACAAGCCAATGTTTCGTAAAATACCCAAATAAACTAAGAACTACTCGGTGTATTTTCGAACATAAAGAACTAAAGCCTAAAGCGCATCACAGTTACTGCCAGTAGAACTAATTTATTAAAACAATGCAATGAAATGATATTTATTTCTGTAAATATCTTTTAAAGACACTTACAAGTCATGTATAATAATTATTTTAGGATCTAGTGTCAGTGTACCTATCTTCTTCCTACAAACATCATTGGAAAAGGACAGAAGATATTGAGAGCTGTCAAATTATTCTAGTCTATTAGAATTTGTAAATAGACAGCCCAGTTTTGTTTTACCACTATTGGCAATTAATTTTTATCATTTCGGCTATTTATTGAGAAAATAACATATTCTCATGTAATATTTAGGGCAGTTTTGTTACCGTTTAATTGATTTAATTCACAGTTAATAATATGCTGATATTGAATATTCTAGATATGAGTGCTAAGAAGCGGAAGGTGGTTAGCGACATTTTACGAAACTACGAACTTGAAAGTAAGTTCATAATTATATTAATCATGTATTTTTTCAGGTTATCTTTCAGTTTAGACTTCTATAAGACCAACAGCTCGATATCAGGCGTATACAAGGGTTATAAAAGACTTATAATAGAGAAATATGATATTTTGTATGTATAAAAAAACTTCTGAAGCTGAGTCGATAAAACCCTTGTCTACGATTGCTGGAGAGGTTTTTATCGGTGTTAATTAGAAGTATCTATATGCACTTCCGATATGTATTATGATATCCAAATAGTATGTCAATTTCTCATAATATCTTTCGCAGTCTTGCATATACGGTGTCGCGTAGTGGAGAGGAGAGAAGTTAATGACTTACTTTTAAAAAACTTACCTACATGTTACATACATCTATACATCCTAACTTAACACCGATAAATACTTTAACTTAAAGATATCGTCAAGTATTTCATATGTTCGTTTAAGCTTAGTATAATGTCCTGGTGTTTTTGGTCATGTATTTGGTGATCGGGGAAATTAATTCTATTTACTCATACGATATCAGATAAATGTTAATTGTGTAATGAAAATGGTGAAACAGTAATTAGATTTTTTTTATACTACAACGAAACATGCTATCGTATATAATTTTTAATTAAAATTGTATTACGTATACATGGTGTTCAAAACATTTTATGAGCTAAAAGTTGGCAACGTCGTAAATAGCTGTCATATAATTGTGTTTTTTTTTTATTATTACTGAAGGTGGACATGGAATATTATATTTATTATTTATTTAAAACAGTTTAGGGCAACACAGAGAGATATTTTATATTTACAATCAAATTAACACATAAATAACAACACATAAATAAAACAGATAATTATTTTCGACTTTACCAACTTTCTGCGGACATATTTCTAAGGAAATCTGAGAAATCAGATGCAAAATTCGGATCGTGGGGGAGTTTGAATCGTGTCCTGGAATTTTCATTGACGTATCCACTACATACACCCTATATATTAAAAATAAACGAGTAAATTGTAGGTTAGTTCTAGTGTTTGGTGAAATATGGCGGTTTTGTCTAACAAAATTTAGTTAATAAGTAGTTAAAGTAATTTATTATTAACATTGACGTGGTTTAGTTATCAAAATGTGCGATTTAGATGAATTTTGTTCAAATGTATGTAGCTTTTGTGATGGTCTTTATGGGAGATCGAATAATTTAATATAATAAGTATTTATATGACTAACTTATTCGTATTAACATAATTAATATCTAAAAATACTAGGTGATTTATGTATTGCCGGTATGGTGGATTTTAGGGACAAAAGATTCTATAATTTGTAATGCATGTTGGAAATGCTATAATTTATCAAATAAGCGTTGTTTCGCCACCAATGAGTCTCTAGCTAGTCGTCTATTTATGCGTGGTTTTGTTGTTAAATGATTATTTTAACTAATCATTATAATTTATTTGTTAATATTTTGAATATCTATTGGACGTTTTGTTTTTTTTTAGGATATTTAATAAAGATATATACAGAGTGCGAAGTTGGTCAAAAATGCATAAAACGCACAAACCAAACTGACTCTGTATTCAAATTGTGTTGCTACAAAGAAAGCATGCAATTTTCAACCAAATTGCTATTAGTACAAAATATATTTTCACATAATAAGGAGCTAATGTGGATATGTGTGTAAGAAGCAAGCCTAATTTTGTTATAGAAAAATGTAGAACATTTTTTTTACCAAAATATTTAAATTAATTCAAAATTTTGTTTTTACTGAACCATGACGGCTGTATAAGGGTTATATAATACAGCCCACTCTACAATCAAGATGATTTAGTATCATTTGTAGAATACTAAATAGGCTAAGAAGGATTGTGTGTACTTAATATTGAAAAATTATACATTATAATTGTTATTTTTGCAAAATTGGTTATTTCTGTAACTGTTTATTTAACAAGGTATTTTCATCGCTCCAAAACAAATCACATGTCTTTTTTTTACTTTTCGTTTTAATCTTGATACTTTTGCGATTAAAACGCCTTGTATAATCATTTTGGTACTTGCTTAGTGTAGTACATATAAGGTAAAACATATCTTTCAAAGTGTATGTCTTTAGATAAAGTTTTAGACGAATTTACAAATTTATTAACAAAGTTGTCATTGAATTTTGATTTCTATTGTCTAAGCTGGAAATGTCTATTTTAGATTTTGTTTAAGTAAGCAGCCAAGCTGTTCGATACATTGTGCCCTAAATAGTATATATATATCTTTGGATATTTTTGCATTTGTAACAATATTGTACAGGCGCCAACCATTTATTACATGGGACGAATTTTGTCAATTTTAACCTCTCCTCCCCTTATTAAAAAAAGTATCGGCTGACCCCTCCCTCAAATTAACACATATTTTTTTGTAGGTACATACTAATAACTTATTTTAAGGGATTATTTTAAAGTTTTGTGTCTATTAACTGAACATTTTACCCCACTCCTCCCACTAAATTGTCTTTTGTAATAAACGAATGGCGCCACAGATCTGTTTTTTAACTTTTTTTTATAAATGATAAGAATTAAATAGCGAAGCTTGATTGATGCGAAATTCTATATTAATATTGCTAATAAAAATCTCTGGGTTTTACTTACGGCTACACAGAACCCTAAACCCCGAACGAAGTCTGAGGTACGGATAATTTCATGTGGCATGGTTTTGATGTTTTTTTTTCTTTATTTTGTAATCCTGTTTTTTATTTTATTGTTTTCACACATATTCATGTTAGCAGTTTATATTGAATGTAGTTTAGGTATTTGAAATGCATGATTTTATATGTTTTGCAAGAACGTAATATTAACTATGTATGTAAGTGAGTGCTCATAAAAAGGATGTACTCGATGGCTTATGCCCACAATTACTTTTAAAACTTACAAACTGGTCATATGTTACACATACGTGTAATTGAACAGTTTATAAGCTATAGTTATATTTATGTTGGATCTACACAAGTGTATACCACGAATACTGGAATGATTGATCCACATTATCGGCTATTATCTTGTAGAACCAGTCTAGAAATTGGTTTATAAAGAACATAAAACATTTAAAAATTCAGCGTTTGAATAAGTTTGACTGTAAACAGTTGTTAGTTCAGAAAGAGAACTCCACTAGAGTACAAAATATAACATTAAGTTCTAAAGATCTTAAATCATACGAGGTCATTGTTTATGATCCCGATAAATCGTTGTTGGACACATAGTTCCCTATCTAACGAACTATATAATATATTTAAATATTAAATTACGTCATTGTTGATGTGAAAAAAATAAGTAACCTAAAACACTCCTAACATTTTCAGGGTTCTTAGAAAAATGAATGAAAAGATTTTCACAGCGACTATTCTAGTGTTGCAAACACCTATAGGCTACGGTAACCGCTTACCATCAGGCGACACGTTAGCTTGTTTACCACCCTTGTAATATAAAAAAATACTATTAGCCACACACCGAAATAAAGATAATCATCAAGCATAGTTGCCGACATTTCTGAACAGACTGTATAATTATGATCTTATGTTCTAGCTAGGTTATGAACCAATTTCTTGTCTGGTTTTAAATGTGTATATACAAGAACGTAGCTAAGCATTCTGTTAAGGGGAAAGGGAAGAAAAAATATTGCGGAAGTCCAGTTTTTCAGAGTGTTCTCTGATTCACTTTTGTCTTAATTTTTTAAATTTCATAGTCCGCACTTAGTGATTTCTCTTTGTAATTATTTTATTTCAATACCTTCTTTATGGTTCGTTAGCATTCCTGCTAATCAGTTACATTTTCGACGGGCTCAGGAGCTGCCCTACCCTGCCCGTACCTCGCTATGCACTTGTATATATGTGTGTATACAGGGTTATTTGTAAAACCCCAGCATCCTCGCAGGACCTGATAACTAACCTCACAAGCAACAACTTTTGTTCTACGAGTTCTGACGTAACTCAATACATGAAAAAATAAATATATTTTTCCAGTTTTTATTGTACTGTCGCGACATTTGTAAGTCTATCTTTCATCTATAGACGAAAGGACAACGTGACGCTTTAATATTTGCAACGTAGACATTATTAACATTCAAGCGGTCGATTAATTTAATATCTCTGTATGAAAATAAAATAAAGAAAAACTATTAAAAGTCCTAGAACAAAAGTTGTGGTTTATGATGTTAGCTAGTCCTGCGAGGTTGCCGGTGTTTTACAGGTAACCCTGTATATAGAACTTAGTATAATCAATGTTTTTGTGTCAAAGTTCTGCATGTTTTGTGTTTCCGTGTTACTATTGTAGTTAGTTGTATTTGTTGTTAATTATTAACAAATTAATAAACATATTTAATATTCTTAATTGTTTCTTCAGGGATTTACTCGCCGGAACATCCGCAAATCAAATCGGAACCGGGTAATATATTTTTACAAATAAATTACTTTATTTTAAATATTTGGCAATTTTTTGTGGTATTAAATGTATTAAATGAAATCCTAAATGAAGATTTATTTAAATAATATGCTAGTATTATAAATGTGTATGTATTTTCCAGAGAGGACGCCGCCACATCAGCATATAAGCAGTCCACCGCTCCATGCGTACGCGCCGCAGTATGAACGGGTAATTTTACACTCAAAATTATTTAAAAAAAACGGTGTTGCACTGTTAATTAATATTTTTTTCGTATGTACAAAACTACGTATTACACACAACTCTCTTCGATAATAACCTTATCAAGTTGATAATCCTATATTACTACAAAATACAACTTTTTTGCAGAATTGGGGCTTACAGGAAAATATACAGGGTGGTATAGCGATCCCCGGCTCGAGCCACATGAATCCAGTGGCGGGCGGGCACGGCGGCCAGTACGTGCAGGAGATATGGAGCAACCAGCCGTACGGCCAGGTGTCGCCCGGGCACATGGCGCAGGGCCTGCAGGTGCTGCAGCCGCACATGCAGGCCATGTCGCCCGGCCTGCAGCCCGCACAGCCCAACCTGCAGCCCATGTCGCCCGGCATGCAGCCGATCTCGCCCGGCATGCAGCCAATCTCCCCCGGCATGCAGCCGATCTCGCCCGGCATGCAGCCGATCTCCCCCGGCATGCCGCAGTACGGCGAGCGCATGTCGCCCGGCATGCAGGTGTCCCCGATGGGCCGCGTGTCGCCCAACATGCCGCAGAACATGGGGCACATCTCGCCCAACCTGATGCAGCAGCAACCTAGCTATGCACAGGTTAGATATTTTCATTAAAGTGAGTAGCGCACTAACTATACTAATATAGGTACAAAGTTCGAAAGCCAGTGGGAAATGCATGCAGCCGCAGCGACCTCGGATGATCGGTCTGCCTTACTAATCCTGCCAATGTCGTTCAGCAACCGCAGCCGGCGATGATGGAGACGGAGGGGCACAGCGCGGCGTCGCTGACCAACCTGCTGCTGGACCGCGGCGACCACAGCCTGCTGCTCAACTCCAGCGAGCTGTCCGGCCTGTCCGCGCTGCTGGGCGACCGCTCCCACGAGTCGCAGCCGCTCGAGTACTGACCCCGCGTCGGCCCACTGGAACACGAACGTACGGTCCAACTGAACAGTCGAATCGAATACATGCAACTAGTGCGGTTGACTCGCGATTGAGTCGATTGAATAAAGATTTTGGAATATCGATTAACGACAGTTTGGTTGCACCTGACTATGACAGCAGCGATTCATATCGTAGTAATATTAGAGTTACGAATTTTAAAATGCCTTAAGTGGATATTTAAGTTCTTGAATGGAGAGACGCACAAGAGGATGCAGCGTGGAGCAGCCTCCACCGAGATGAACAGATGAACTGGTCCAGGTTGGACGTGGTTGGAAGCCACTCATCCTTGTGGAAGTCTCTGAGGGAGGAATTTTTTCAGCAGGGGAAGTCTTTCAATATAATAATGAATTTAAAAACTGTTCTACAAATAGATTTTTTCCTTATATTAAGATTTTTTACAATATATTTTTGAGACAAGCTACAGTAGCGCACTCTATATCTAATTTGGTGAGTTAACATAGTTACGTACGAGCGTGGCTGTATCCCGGAATCGTTATGAATCCCGTAATCGATATACGGGATTAAAAAAATCGATTGTAATCTATTTTGTTTAGATGATAATTATGTTAAATAGTTATTATATGTGAACCGATCTGGGATTTTTTATATTAAGTGTGAGCGAGTGTTACAATCTAATTGGACGCAGCTTTACTGAAGTTGTTTTTTTCAGTAGCATGATTAACTGAAAATAATAGTGTTGATGTTAGAAAGCATTTAATAATTTGATGTGCTTACATTTAATCAATTAAAATGCTTTTTTAAAACGGTTGTACAGCATTTTTTTATAAATTCTTGTGTCGCTATCTTTTGCATTTAAATATGTATGTTACAAATATCACAATAATAACTCTCTTATCCATAAAACATAAATATATATTTTTTGTAACTTCAGTAACCTAACTATTAAATCAATATTGTGGGGATCCTGGTTTGTTTGTATAAAATAATTATTATTTTGTGCACAGTCTTTAATGTCCTGTTTTAATGAATGAGAGAGTAACATAATAATGTCTTTGAGATCTCCATAAACTGTTTTTTTTATGTTTTAATCATTTAAATGTTGATCTCCAAAGAGGTTTGAAATTGCATGTTTATAACTTGGTGCTTTTACTAACTGCTTTTATCTGACAACTAACCGTTACTGCTTAACGGACTTAACCATTAAATATTATTAACTAAAATAGATTTTGACCTTTGTGAGACAAAATAAAATGTAAATAAATATTAAAATATTGCATGCATAAGATCTTCATTATTTTCAGCGTTTATTATTACGAATTATGTTATCGTTAAGGAGATTATGTATAGTAAACACTACTATTACTTCGATATTATTTTGTTTGAACTCCAATACCATTTCTACTCGATAGAAATGACTATCTGGAAGTTTGTTTGTTAGACAGTCTAAGGCATATCCGTTGGGATTGGATCGGATTAGAGTTAAATCCAATGGTGGATCCAGGAGGGGGGCAATGGGGGTCATGACCGGGGGGGTCTAAGAGAGATCATAATATACTTACCTTTATACCAAAAGTTGGCAGACAAATTACGGCCCGCCTGTTGGTAAGCAGTTACTGCAGCATTATAGACGTTTGCAACACCTCTGCTCTCACGTTGACGACCCCGAAAAACCCTTTTCACGTTTTAAGTTAATTTATTAATAGAAGAGTTCCCACAAATACAGCAAACGGGGAATGATTATTGTAATCGAATTGGAACCTATCTTGACTATACCACGGCTATGTAACACCCCCACCCCCCTTTCCGACCCCCCTTTAAGCTGGATCCACCCTTGCGTCTACTCTATCAAAAATATCTTGGCATCTTCGTAATCATCAACGTGCAACTTCAAATGAGTTAAATAACCTTATCAGAAGAATTTTAACTGGTCGGTCGGTATATAGTTCATGTTGACATGCTATTGCCTTGTCGAATGCTCTTAGATTTAAGACAATCCGATTAAATGGAAGCAGTTGAAATATTGCAACAAAATGCACTGTACCTCTATTAGATTATTTACCAATATGTTAAGGCTTATTTACGGGATATTTTATTCAAATATCGGATTAAATTTTTGTCAAAATGTTTCATATGTACATGTAACGATTTGTATGACATAATTACAATAATAAAAGTATAATTACCAGAGATCTGTATAGGTAGTGTATATTTACCTAATTTCAAAAAATAATTTTGTATGTAAAACAATGTTTTTTAATTTTAAAGTTTTAGTACGGTTCCCCAAAAAAATTACACGATTTTTTATATGCCTACTAATTTAGTAATACCGGGATTTTAGTATTAGTATTATCAACTCTTGTTACTTACTTCCTTGTACTTTAGGTAAATATACTTCCCTATTTCGATCTCTGATAATTACTGATAATTTTGATAAAATATTCCTAACACATAATATTCCCTTACGTAACGGTGAGATTTTATAAATCTTGATTTTTAATAAATAAGTTTATTTAAAGATACATCTCAATATAAGATTTAGTTTTTTATTCATAAAATTTCTTGTTTTGGTTATGATTTGTTACCAAATAGTTTGTAAATAATTTCTAAAAGAAAAAAATATGTTAAAATAATATCGAATTTTGTCGGTGCACGGGACCCTAAATGTGTGATTAGATATTAAACAACTACCTTGTAAAAAAATATCTTAAAAACTTGACTGCAATGAAATTGGACCATGCCATTATTATTTTGAACCTAATTACTTATCCGACAAGACCCAAAGTTGAGCTGTTGTAACATGAACAAGATTAGTTTTGGAGCTAGTAACAACGTTGACAACAATAAAATTATCATCTCCTTTTAGTTATTCTAATTATAAGATCAAACATCACAAGGTACATTATAAATAATTATGATCGAATGTGCAATGATATGAAAGCATTGAAAATGCCAGTTTGTTATATTTTTGAGAAAAAATACAATTAAAGTAAGTATGTATATTATTTGAAGAATAATTGTTTTTCTTTTTACAATCTGGGTGGCGGAAGTAGGGGGAGGGCTTGAAGTAATGTGGTAGATTGAGCCCGCTAAATATATTGTATTGTTCGCTAACTATTGGGGATTAATAAGTATCGCGAAAATAGCTACACATGTACAACCAATTTGAAATTATACCATAGAATATGTGGATTTGACGGACTCACGAACAAGCGTCCACAGATACACTATGCTGATTAGAAAACCATGCTAAGAAAACGAATTACAGGTAGATTTATATTTTTTACCCTGCAGAATACCAGCTTTTATATTTAGTCCCAGTTTATTTATTCCTTCATTTCATCCTTTCCGACGTAATTGAAAATGTTAGAACTATTATTGTGTATACAATGTTTAAACTATATTTACTCCTACTTATTTGGTATGATATTTTAGGTTTTGAATAGTAAATATATAACACAAGATTGGTATCGTATATTGGTCAGATTGTAGGGCTACAAAAGAGATGCTTGAAGAGTAATTGAACGTAGCCTGAATGAAAATGCATGGTTAGAAATGAGTATGCAAAATGTAGTTCAAAAGTAGCACTAGGTAGTTACAGTTAATAGTTAGGTACTGACTGTAGAATTCAGTCTTATAAAACCGCACTATAGCAGCTAAAGAATCGAAAACATAATCTAGTCAGGTCTAATTTAGTAAAGTAAAAGTGGGGCTGCCATCCGTCCGGGATTCCCCGGATTTATCCTTGTTTGAAGGTCGTCCGGCAGGGGTTTTAAAAACGACACTTGTTGTCAGGGAAAATGATTATTATAAAAACATGACATTTTTAGTTTAGTTCAAAAAAGTTCAGGGTATATTACGCCCAAATGTCCGGGAATTTTGCCTTGTTTATCCGGCGTTGCCCTATGTAAAAGCCATGTGTTGTATACAATCCGAGGCGAACGAATGGGCTTCCCTCACGGAACAGAAAAAAAGAGTGGAAGTGGTATGTGACGAAATTAGTATGGAACCGCTGTCACCAAGCACACAATTACGCCAATAATCATATTCTGCACTACATGTAAACAATGCGCTCAATTTGCACAATTTTGACGACTCCCAGTGTAACGAATTCTTCCAAGAAGTCTGCGTTAGGTTTCAGTAAAGAACCACCATCTTTACTGAAACAAGGAAAAAAAACATTATCATCCTTCATAACCCATTAATTCACAAAATCATCAACCATTATCATCCTGTCATCAATCATAAATAAAATGAAAAAATACTGAAGACTAGGCTGTATGGACTAGATTCCTTTGCCTTATCCCGAAAGGAAAGAAATGAAAAAGGATATCTGTGGTAAGACTTTTTAGCGGGAAAGTGAAGCGTCATGTTCAGCAGCTTTGTTTTATTTTCTAAAATTTGTGTTTTGATGAACTTTAATGTATAATAATGGTGGATTATTAACCGTTAAGTGTTTGAAAACGTGCATGAGTGTTGGCAAATGAAACAAAACAGTGTAACGTGACTTTCAAATTCTCCCAAGAAGTCCGCCTTAGGTTTCAGTAAAGAACCACATATTTACTGAAACTAGGAAAAAAAAACAATCATCTATCACCCTTCATAAACCATTAATTCACCCTATCATCAACCATTATCATGAATCATCCAGTCATCCATCATAAATAAAATAAAAGAATACTGAAGACTAGGCTGTATGGACTAGATTCCTTTGCCTCATCCCGAAAGGGAAAAAACGTTTAAAAAAAAAATCTGTGGTAAATAAAATGTCAAGATGACAATTAAGAAATGTCAAAACAAAAGAAAATGTAAACAAAACTTATAATTTAGAACCAAAACTAAAAGTATTACATTGCAATAATTATAGTTCAAAATGAATGAAGTTAGTTCAACCATTCCTGAGCCTAAGAAAGTTGGTGTTTGGGCTGAAGGAACCCACATCGAATCGAAGTATGTCGTATATTGTCTAAAGTTAAAAGTCACCGAGATATATCGCATTATTATTTCGCTTAAACATTGGCGTTACTATTTTAAATATTGGAAATTACTGCTACTCTTCTGGACTCTCGCCAGTCTTTGCTAAATTAGGTTTATTTATACTTAATTATTATAGCATAATCAAGTAGTATTTTCCTATTTTAGAGAATTCGTTATACCAAAAAAGTCTCCGGATTCTAGCGATGACATACCAACAATACCAGATCTAGATGATCTACAAGATATTTTGGAAAAGGAAATATCTATGCCACCTGTGTAAGTAAAAGCTTTTATATCTTTCTACTGTCCTGCTACTTCCACATGACCTGATTTCAATCTATTTGAGCTAATTGAGGACTGGTAAAAAGTAGGTACCATCCATTATATCTACCTTTTTATCTTTTCTGAGAAAAACTATAGTTGATGAAGTCAGGACCTACTTGAATTCTCTCTTGGTAAATAATAAAATTGCCTCCAATCATGTATTGTGATTTATCTTGGCAAAAGCTAGTATATTGTAGTATATTGTCATTTTCTTTAACAGCTCGGATCATAAGGACACAGAGACTGTAAACACTTTATCAGAAGTTGGTGGCGGCATATCCGGGACAGCAGACAGTATTGAGGCAGTGCTTGAAGTACTGAACTCCTACATCCCACAGGAGGAGATGGACTCTGCTGATACAGTGTGGACTGTTGACTCTTTGCTGCAAGAGTTAGCTGAAGAATGTCAGGAGTGAAGCTTAGAAACTGTATTTATACATATTGATTGATTGATTGATGATTTATTTGTTAAACATAGTACATAATATTAGTTTTATGATCCCACCTATTTTTGCCCATCACATAAGTGTAATATTAATAGGCATGGACTTATGAAAAGATAAATTAATAGTCTTTATCTATTTGAAAGACATAATATAAGCCATAAAAAGGGCATAAATTATCTGTTACTGTGACAGTAACAGATAATTTTTGTGCAATGTACTGTATACCCACAATACCTTTCACCTATTTGTATTTTAATATAATCTATTACATTAATAGAAATTTTAAAGAAAACATTTCCAATAATTGTGTAAATCAATTTCATACAGGAATGAGGAATTATGTATCACTTAATTAGGTTGGTACAAAATAATAGCAATATCATTTTCCATTGTCATTATTTTATTTGTAAAAAACTTTTATTTATATTAATATTAAATACTGTGCTAATAACAGTTAGTTATTGTAACAAACCTCCATCCAATTTACAGTGTAGACTAAGGAATGATTTATCTCACTTATGTATTAAGTAATTAAAAAATAAATAATTTGAAAAATCATTGGTGTTATTGTACATATTTTAATTCAATTCTGCAATTAGTTTTTATCTCTTGTAACTACATACTTTTATGACATAGTTTACAATTATATCAGAATTTTATTAGGATGGAACTTGACTGCATTAATCAGTGCAGTATATTCACACTAATGATAGTTGATATTAGTAATATTAAGGGTTGTCGCAATCAAATCGGTTCTGTTAGAGAGAGCATCCAAACACGTGCAAACAACTGGCGACGTCGCCAGGTAGCCAGCGTCGCCAAGCACCGCATGCGGAGTGGTCGAGTCTGGCTACGCTGCCTACTTGGCAACGTCGCCAGTCGGTCGCCAAGTGAGTTAGCCGTCAAACGTCTCAATAAGAAATAGTTGGCGACCACGCGACTACACCCTCTTAGTATTTATTTTTATTTGTATTTCATCAGCTGTATGTAAGGATGCGATGCAAATAAAAACAAAAATTAATAATCATTTCAAATTTCTCGTCCGCGAAGAACGAGGGGACACCTTACACTAAATGTAATTCCTAAGAAGATGTCAGTCCATAATCTAATTATTTTACAGGTACTAAATTCCTTTAGTCGGTGTCTTTTCAAGTAATGAACACCCTAAGTATTAATTTCAAAGGGAAAGAAGTTTCTACCAACATCCTTAGAACTTTTCACATGGGTTTAATGTTTGGGCTGTACAATGCTTGCTTGGTGTTTAACAAGATACCATTCTGCTCTACTGGGAATAGTAGGTGTAAAGAACTTATAGGTGACAACGATTTTATGGAAAAAAATTTATTAGATTTACTTGGTCTAATGGCCACATTAACTAAAATTATAATTAGAAGGAAAATCAGCTGTTTCTTAAAAGGTGAAAAAGGCATGTCATGGCTGTTTAAGAATTTTACCAGAAACGAATGTATAATTCCAATGTATAATGGAATAATGGACTCAAAGTGATCTAATGAATCCCTAGCTTTAACATACCGTGACAAACCCTAGCTTCATGTCCGGCTATGATCTTACTACATTAAGTGTTCAAAAGATTCAACTACACAGCCAGTCGATTGCAAGTCTGACTGCCGAGGGTTACTCTTGAGTAACTATTCCAACATCCTTCCCCTCTTAGAGAATTTTTTTTATTTAGTTTTTTCATACATCATTTTCATTTTAGTCCAACTAGTACGAGTTTTAAAAAAAGAATGGATTAGATGTAAATGTCTTTCTTCTATTCTTCCTATGAGTAAAACATTTTATATATAGTCTTTTCCATCTTGGTATATCCGGATTGGTTATCATTCTGACTGATTCAGATGGGCTGTGATCTTAAAAAGACCAGACACAATGTGTTGGAAAGTGAAAATATTCTCATGATTGGCTCATTTCTTCATTGCACTTATTCCAATAACCACTGGCAAATATCAAATTTGTTAATGCCTACTAAAAATTTCTCTAGCTAATTAGGATGACTGAACATTACTTTGATCTAATTATGAAACACATTTCTTATTGTATTGCAAAGCTAGTCTTGTGGGTACTGAGATCAGAAACAACAATATACTAGACATGCTAATGCACGATTTAAACCGAACGGGTCGCATCAGAGTGCAGCGTAATGAATGCGCAGACGGCAGCCGATCTGATCAATACCAACGTACAAACAAACATGGCATTAACAGTATATAAAAATAAGGCAGCAGTTGAACAAACCGCCGAGCTCTATCATGCGGTATAAGCGGATCCAATAATAATCCCAGCCGTGTGAATTCCATGCTAATGTTGTGACATTAGCATGGAATTCACACAATGAAGCAGAATAATGTGAAGTAGTTAAATGTGTTTAACTACTTCACATTATTCTGCTTCAATTTCCTTAACATAGTAAAAAGCGTTCCAATGCACACCATCCGGTGTATATCGTACATAATTCTTGAAATAATTTTACGTCCTGCCTTGCACTCGAGAAGCCAAAATAATTATTCTAAATGCATCAATGAAAACAATCCCTGTAAGTATTTGCATAATTTCTTCAGCACAAAATCTAATAAATTCTTCAGGATTGGTTCAGAATTAACGTCTTAATTCTATGACCTAGAAGAAATACTCTGAATGATCCTCCGGCTAGTGCCACCAGCTGTCCTAAACGCAATATAAGCTGTTATAAATAACACAATGTATGAAGGCAAGATCGTGGCAGCATACAGCTCTTTGCTGTTTAACAAACTGAGTCCGGACACAAAGAAATGTGATACTATGACCCATCCCACTTTGATATAGTTCTTGTCATCAAATCCACTGAAGAATATAACACTCCAGAATGTGTTGAGTAATATCATGCACAGTGTCATCGCTGCACTTGTCACAAAGAAGTACTCAGTGCCACTGTGGAGGCCTAGGGTCCCCGGTCCCACCTGGAAACAGAACATGATGTCCATTAGTTCCCTATTGATGGATATTTGGTGAGCAAATTACCTTAAAAGATAAAGCCAACAATCAAATGTGATACATACCGAGTCAGCCAGTACATTTATAAGAGCAAAAGCTCCACTCATAGTGCCAAATCCTAGTCCTGACACATAAGCCATCTCCAGATTGTTGCTGCCGATGCTGTGGTTCTCTGATATCTCCTTCAGTCCTGCCTCTGTCTTCCGTAACAATAAATACATGCCATACCGGAAGGCTTCCTGAAAAACAATATAAATATGAGGAAGAGGATAATTTATCATCAATTTCTAGGCAGTTGACTTATTTATTGACTGGCTGATAGGGTTACTAATTATACATAAATGAAATAGATGAACACTTTATGTGGACATAGATACACTACAAGTCTAATATGTTACTATATTTAATGGTATGAATTAATTTAATTATATCAGGCAGGCATCTCTGTGGCATTTACAAAGGGAGGCCTACATGCAACAGTGGACAAATATAAGCTGATGAGGATGTACTAGACAGTTAAGATAGTTGATAGTTTTTTTATTTTGGAATCAAATCAACAAGAAGGTGCTTGAACAAAAACTAAACCATTTAATCTTGTACTGAGTGCATTGCAGTTAATAATTATGAGTATCCATCTAAAACAGTTTTTTTTTAATTTAATGATAACAAGGAATGATTAATATAGGTATGTGCAATGGTCTTAGATAGTAACTAGGAAGAATAATGTGATTAACCAAAAAGGTTAATGAAACTTTGTAATAAACATACAGTACAAAGGAATAATGGCCATATGAAATCAGTATAACATGAAAACAATAAAAGCAGAAAGAAATAAATTTCTAGCTCTAAAATTCAGTTTAATGAAAAAGAAAATACGAAGCCATACTCCAGAACTGGATGAGGCATGTTTAATACAGTCGAGTGTTTAATACAGTTGAGAATGAGTTTTCTTTTATAACTAGTGCATTAGGTACTAACCTGAAATATGATAGCAAACACCATTCCAAACGCCAAATACGACCGTAGTGGAACCACTGCGTACCAGACGAGAGATGATAGTAGAAATGATAACAGCCACCCAAATGCTGCGGCTATCATGATGATGATGCGCACTGGGTCGTTGGCCACCGTCAGTGCGAACATAACCAACGGAGCCCCAAAAGCTAGGAGAGAACAACTGAAAAACTCTGCGAGAGTCATCCTACACAATTACTAGCTCTATATGTACACGATATCGCTAATTTACACTGCCTAGCAGCTACCTAATGCGGTCAATTGTTTAACTTAATAAGGCTAACTATATAATATACATTCAACAACAAATAAATTGTTTGAAATATAAAAATTAAATGAATGATGAATCACAGCAAAAGCAAACGCAGTTTGACAATCTTGACGTCCATGATTTTGATAAATTGGATTGTCAGAATTGACATTTCTAGAGTTCCTTATTCTAGAGTAAGGATACTATTATGTTTTCGTTTACGCTCCCTGAATAATAATAATTTTTATATATTTTTAGTAGTTTCTTTAAAACGTAGTATAATTTAATAGTTCAAATTTAGAGGCCGTACAGGCTGGACAGTACCCTAACTAAAGATTAGTTTACTACTAATTAGATTCTAGAACTAGAAAAATCAGACTTTATCTGGACGACGCCACCGCTACCCGCTTTCGATTTTACATATTTATTTACATTACATAGTCAAAACAAAATTAATGAATTTATCACAATCTAATACGAAACATAGAAATAAAATTAAATAAAATGTAAAAATGATCAAAAGACTCACTGTTACTCAATTTACTTACGACATTTATGTTCCATCGACACGAAGAAGAAGAGAACTCAATTTACTGTTCAAAACTCAACGTCAGCTGTCAATTTGACTGTACAAGAGAACATAAATAAAAACTTAACCTCAACTTTTGTCCTTTTATTGAAATGAAACTATTAATTTTCTAATTAAATTATCAATTTAATTATTACAACAGTTTTTATTTTATTTATAAGTAAATATGCCACCAAAACAAGCAAAGAAAACTTTATGGGTAGACTGCGAACGATGCGGCTGCAGTATAACCTCAAACGATAAAAATATTCACGTCGAGTTCAACTGTGGTCGAGATCAATTGAAATGCCCTTATGTTGAAGATGGGAAGTTATATACCTGGCTGCAGAGGACTGGGTCAGCGCCAGATGGAGCTCCACGGGATGCTGTGCTGGTACATCCGTCAGCAGGAACATTGATTGGAGCAGTGATTGGGTGTCCTTTGCAACTGAGCAGGGAGGGTGCTCCAGTTATGGTGAAGCGAATGTGGCCGTCCAAGGCGTCGGCTCCGGCTGCTGTTATACTACCAGCCGCTGGTATGTTATTTTCTAGCAATAGTATAAACTTATTAAGTTGTGGATGTGGTGTATCTGATAGGCTTTAACCAGAAAAAAGGGTGTCCCAAAAGTCGACGTCAAGCCGAAGTCGCATAATAGGTAAGGTCATAACAGATACCAGATAAATATAAAAAAAAAATGTTTTATTTTTAAAATTATTGCAAAAAAAAATAATATTCGAGATAATGTACCACCTTGTTACAGTTTTTACTTTCCTGTTGCTACAAATTCTGTATATAGACTGGACAGTCTCTCAATCATCTTTTCTTTTATTTGGAAATCAGAAGTTATCCATAATTTTAGAAAAATATTAAATAGATCTATGACATTAGGGTCTCAATTGAAAAGGGATTATTCTTAAACCAGTTGAGTATTTTGTGAACAGAGCTCCCACTAAGTAATTATTTAATAATTTTACTAATTTCATGTTATTATTTATTCTTAAGTAAAACAAAATGATTGTTTACTATACATTAACTGTATTACTTTTTCAGATTTGTCAGCTGCATGGAGCAATGACAACATGAAAGTAACAGTAACAGTAATACAAGAGGAAATACCCAAAGCAACTCAAGTGACTGTCAAACTCAACAACCATAAAACTGATACAGATATTTGTGATATTTTGAAACAACATTTTTATAACAATTTTATTTGTATTGGTAGTGTTTTAGTTTACTATTATTTTGGTAAGAAACTAGAAATTGAGATACTGAATATAAATTCTCAGAATTTAGATCATAAGGGTTGGTATGTTTTAAGCGAAAACACTAATTGGAGGATGGAAAAGGAAACTGTAAAAAAAACTAAGAAAAAACCACAGGTTTTAGGAGGTGTGGATGATATTTTGAATGAAATTCAGACATTCATCAAAATTTTATTTAGTATGGATGAGATGACTGCAACATTTCAACCTACAAGGGGCTTACTACTGTATGGACACTCAGGAATAGGAAAAACGGCAATTTGTAAATACTTAATTGAAAATCTCAACTATTTTCACATTGAAATCAATGGTCCTGCTATTTTCAGTAAATATTTTGGCGAAACTGAAGGCACTATGAGCACTTTGTTTAAAAAAGCTGTTGAAAATCAACCAAGTATAATATTGGTGGATGAAATTGAAACTATATGTCCTAGAAGGTCTTCAGCTAGTACTGAGCAAGAGAGACGAATTACCTCAGCATTTGTTAACATGCTTGACAGTTTGCACGCCGAAAATAGTAGTGTTTTTGTATTAGCTACAACAAGGAAACCAGAAAACATAGACCCAATGCTCAGACGGTTTGGTAGGCTAGACAAAGAAATAGAAGTACCAGTGCCTGATAGAATAAGAAGGAAACAAATTGTACACAGTTTGCTTAAAAATCTGCCAAATCATCTATCTTCAGAAGATATGGAAAATATCTCAGATCTAGCTCATGGTTATGTTGCCGCGGATTTAGTAAATCTCTGCACACAAGCTACAATGAGGTGTATAAAACGATCAAGTAAATTTATTGAGGGTGATGATCTGGTTGCAGCATTGACTATAGTAAGACCCAGTGCTATGCGAGAGTTGTTGATAGAAATACCTAATGTAAGGTGGACAGATATTGGGGGACAGGGCGATTTGAAGCTTAAATTGCGTCAGGCAGTTGAATGGCCGCTGAAACACGCTGAGAGCTTCCGAAGACTCGGAGTGAAGCCTCCAGGTGGAGTACTTCTGTATGGACCCCCGGGCTGTTCCAAAACCATGATAGCTAAAGCTTTAGCAACTGAAAGTGGCCTCAACTTCCTCTCGATAAAAGGTCCAGAATTGTTTTCGAAATGGGTTGGCGAATCTGAGAGAGCAGTGAGAGATTTGTTCACCAAAGCTCGTCAGGTCGCACCATCTATTATTTTCTTTGATGAAATGGACGCTATTGGTGGCGAAAGAGGGGCCGGTGAGGCTGGAGTCCACGAAAGGGTTTTAGCTCAACTGCTTACCGAATTAGATGGAGTGGTACCTTTGAACTCCGTTACTATTTTGGCAGCTACAAATCGTCCTGATAGGATGGATAGAGCTTTGCTAAGACCTGGGCGGCTCGATAGGTTGATTTACGTTCCACTGCCTGACTTTGAGACTAGGTTACAGATTATAGAGTTAAAATTGGAAAAAATGGCTACAAGTGATGACGTCAACTCACATTACTTGGCAACAAGGACTGAAGGGTTCTCCGGTGCTGAGCTACAGGCCCTTTGTCATGAAGCCGCATTGAGGGCCTTGGAGAAAGACCTGAATTGTCCTGAAGTTACTATGGAGCATTTTGAACATGTTCTCAAAGACTTTAAACCAAGAACACCGGAATCATTGTTGAAGGTTTACCAGGAATTTTCTTTGGGTCAGAAGTCTTAGAATTAGACCCTTAGTCTCTCTACTCCTAGTCTAATGACTAGAAAAGAAGGAAGGTCATTTAAAAAAGGGCCTAATACACCAAAAGTGCTGAGATAAAAATGAGAAATGTTTAGATGGGAATATTGTTTCAATATTTAATGCGAATTAAGAGTTTTACGTCAATAAATAAATAATAAATAAATATTCTGCGACATTTTACACATCACCATCTAGTCCCAAACTAAGCAGAGCTTGTACTATGGGTACTAGACAATGGATATAAATACTTATATACTTTTTTTTTTGTAAATACATACTTATAATACATAGGAAACACCAAAACTTATAAAATATAAATTATAAATTATATTTCCTCGAAGGATGTACTAAATACTATTAAATAGTTTTCTTTTACTTTTTCCCTTTGTTCTGATGCCTGTGCAGATTTTCTAAGACGTTGGATCGGCCTGAGCTTGTCATAGAACATTTAATGTTTATGGCTTGTTTTATCAGCAAAGAGGTTTATTCTTCTATGTTATACTATATAAAAAAAGATTTTTTAGTGTACACTTCACACTAAAAAATCTTTTTTTTATTTCATAATATTTAATTCATAATATTGTAATTAAATGTATATAGATAAATATATACTAGCAAGTTGTACCAAAATAGTGTGCCAAGTTTCATTAAAATTGCGGACAAACAACTTATCACGATTTTTTGATATAAAATTGTGTTGTTGTTCGTATGTATGGTTCTTATGACATCCAAAACGGCTGGAGCGATAGGTAGTAGAAGTAGTATAGTAGATAGGTTATACATATTTACTTGCTTACCTGTGTGAAACCAGGCCGAATAAAGCTAATATAAGATAAAGTGCCTTAATTTTCTAAATCGTTTATTTCGTAAGAATCCTTATAACTATTTGTATATAAATTAATATTAATTCTAGTCCTTATTATTTAATCACATCAATTTGAATAATACATGTTTCCACCTCTTCTTTTTAGATGCAAATACAAAAAAAATGTTAACTTCTGATGTTTTAATGTGTGTTGTGACAAAACATGATTGATTTTAATAAAAAAAATTGAAGACAACAGTTAGATTTTAATTTAGAAGGCAACTGGATCAATTCTGAATGTTAAATCGATCAACTCGATTCAGAATCAATAAGATTAACACGATCGAGAGCTAAATTAATCGATTCCATGACGATCGCATGAATTAACAGATTAATTGATAATATATTTGTTTCTACTGCCGATACTAACAGATGAATCAATCGTCATAGCTTGAAAACATTTCTAGACTAGTTTTCAAGATATAAATTTACAGCAAAATTGCTAAGATCAGATTTGATAAACATACATAGGGACTTAAAAGTCTATAGATGCACATAAACCAGAAATTAAATTAATTATTCACGATCCCTAGATCCATTTAAGTATTACGTAAGCAGAATTTTAAGTCTTTGACCTTTTCCTTGTCAGCAAAGTTTTGACTACATCACAATCTATTGGATTTTCCATCGCCATCCAGACCATCCTATCATCACAAATAAGCTAAATAAGGTAACAGGATGACACTAAGCAATCTTCCTAAAATAAAAAAAGTCATCCCACTTATTTAACCAAATCATCAAAGGACTTTACAAAAGGGATGAGTTTTAAGTTTTTTTATCCCCAGCACCCTGATCGCGCGTGTTGAAATTGCTTTAACTTTCGTTTTTTTTCTCGGACGACTATGGTTTCTGGACGGCATGTCCTAGGCAATTGTTTAATTAGCAAATAGGCAAATCCAGGACTGTACCTACGTAAGAGTTTACTGCTTACATAATACTTAAATGACTCCTTGAATATAATATAAAGACATAAACATTCCTACACACTTCGGATTGTACACAATAAGGGAAAGTTTTTCTGTTATGTCGCTAACATTGGCGTAACTAACACCAAAGTATATTACAATAATTATACAATTCAGAAGAATATGTAAGTATATAAGGAGATGACTGCCTTATTGGTGAGGTCCTAGCTTCGATTATCAGGTAGATCAATGTTTTTGAGTTTTTCTATCAAGTCGAAATTTTGATTTGTGCCCGGTTAATGGCTATAGGATCGCCCTCAAACACCTTAAAAGCTAGGACATCTGCTCATCACTAGGGCGGGCATAGGCGTGATAATATGTCATATAAATAGCTCATAAAGATAGTGACAGTAAAATAACTTATATGGAAATAAGAAGATTAGTAATAAAGGTATTCATAACTTTTAAGATAATAAGGTTGACATTGAATTGTCTGTGTGTTATAACGTTTAGTTACACCAATGTTATAGAAACAAAACAAAAAACACTTTAAATGCAAGTTTACACACTAAACTACGGTGTTTTAATATTAAAAACTAATTCATTAATAGTTTTTACAGAACTCAGATGCGTATTCACAAGCATCTTTACAGTCACTAGTTACCTAGGCCTACCTAGGTTTTTAATGACCTAGGTACACAAATGATTACTAATTTTAGTCAACATATTATGCTAATTGTCTAATATGTTGGTACCACTGAGCTGATAATATTTTATTTATTTTAGGTTGGTATTATAATGATTATAAATGTCCATAGGCTACGGTAACCGCTTACCATCAGACGAAGCGTTACCTTTTTGCCACTAGTGGTATAAAAAAAATATGACCAGTATAATAATAGTTTTTCAAAGAACCACACAAATAATAAACCCCCTGTATAACCTGGCTATTGTTATTTGAAGGACACACAAATAAATAAATATAAATATTACTGGACATTATGACACAGCGCCATCTAGTTCCTAAAATATTATTTACTAGGCTTATAGGCTAGACCTGCACCATAAATAATAAACAAATGTTGCCAACTCGCCACTTAAAAGACCTTCGCCAATCTTAAAAAACTCCTTACGCAAATCTAATTTCTTTTCCATATTTGTGGTATTTAGTTTGTTTGAAAAAATGATTATTTTTTAATATCGATGTTACGACTTATTTAATAGAGTCAAAATACTGTCTTGAACTAGTCTGGCTCGTCTTTTCATTTATCATCTACACATTGTATACGCACACAATGAATATGTACCTCAGTTGCCTGTACCATCCGCTAGGGTCGCTATTTGCATGCATATCAATTAGGTTGTTAGAGTGTACAAATATTATTAGCTTCTACCCTCGGCTTTACCCGCATGGTATATACATAAAAAGTAGCCTATGTGGCAATCCAGGCAATAAACTACATATCTCATGTTAGATTCCATCCAAATCTGTTAAGCGGTATTTGGGTGAAAAAGGTTACAAACATTCACACAAACTTTCGCGTTTATAATGTTGTTAAACTATTATTATACTGATCATAACTATTAAGTAGTCATAATTTGAGTCATACATAAAACATATACCGTTCAACATTTTTTTTACACCATTTTATAAAGTAGTTACGTAAGTCAATTGGAAAGTTATTATAAATAACGTTTGTGTAGGAAGTATTAAATAGATGGGAAAGAGTAGGCAAATGTTTCTTGGCATAAAATTATAACTTTTTTTTTTAATTATGTTAGAAAGATGCGTTCTTAATTCCATTTTTAATCAATCTTTTTATATAAAAACAGTAAGCATATTTCTGGTTAATTTAATTACTGATAGAGACCTAATGATCACTCAAATATACAAAAATCATAACCCACAATATTTGAAAAATTATTTTTTTAACAAAATGACAGAATTTACAAACGTTAAATTTTTTAATCAGTCTTTTGGAGAGGGATACTCGACATTTTAGCCAATAATTATTATTGTAATAGTTTTTTTTTTCAAACAGTGTTGCCCGACACCAAGATTTCTCCTGTTTTGTGGGTATAAACACAAATTCTCACATACACAAATATCCAGACCGGAACAACAAGGCCATTCAAATATTTGTCCCATACAGGAATCAAGTGAGAGACCTGTTGGCGGCGATTACTCAGCCACTACGTCTATCGTGACGTCACATCAAAAGTATTTTAACTTTATTATCTACACGGTCACTCTTGAAATCATTTTATTTGATCATA
Organism: Craniophora ligustri; assembly: GCA_905163465.1. NCBI lineage: Eukaryota > Metazoa > Arthropoda > Insecta > Lepidoptera > Noctuidae > Craniophora > Craniophora ligustri. Next base: position 15,119,729 of record LR990962.1, on the reverse strand, counting down.
AGTCGCACAATGGTGGTTAACTAAAATGTGACTTATGTCAAGGCTTTTAGGAAACAAAATGCAAGGTTCTTCGGATAGACTTGTAGTGGCTTATACTACATAATTCTTTAAAATAATCAAATAGGAATAATTGCATCTAACCCATACAAAATTACATATCCATTTTGTATAATATATGTACGTACAGGAATTAAGTTTAAAATTAGGGCACCTTGTGTGCACATACTGACATAACTTCATAAATATATATATGAAGTTATTCAGATAATAATGGTTTCTGATACAAGGAAAAAGTACAAAGTAATAAGGGATTTTCATCAACTCTTTTGATGTAATGCTACAAATGACGATATTTAATGATATCTTATACATACTTAGGGGCTGTCCATTAATCACGTGATGTTTTTTTAACCCCCCTCCCCCATGGTGATACGTGGTGAGGATTAAGACTACACCCCCCCCCCAACCCCCACCAAAAATCACGTGTATTTTTTAGTACCTACAAAGAATCTTAAAATGTTTGTATTACTATTTTTAGGTTTAGAAATCACGCGTTTGACGAAAAAATAAGTACACGTGATATCTTACTATACCCCCCCTCCCCCGTGTGATACTTAGTGATTTTCGCTGAACCCCTTCCCCCCCCTTTCGAATCTCATTGATTAATGGACAGCCCCTTATTTGAACATTGAAATAAAACTACATTTTACGGATTTATCGTGGTATATAGATATTGCCTGTACATAAGCCGAAAATAGATGATTCAATAATATCAATATCATTATCATTGTTTCAGCTAAATGACGTCCACTGCTGGACAGAAGTCTCACCAAGTATTTCCACGACAAATCCCCTACAACAAATCTTTTCGACCCAAATAGCAGTGTTTCCAGACGAAAGTCTTTGACTAGTGTGTGTTGCCAGTAATCAGTTACAGGCACCGACCCGTGGCCTTATAAAATAACAATATACCGCGATAAAATCCTTAAAAAGTATCTTCACTTCAAAAAATGTATTTTTTTTTATCAAAAAGTCCGATTTTAATGCTGAGAGTCCAAATCATGTCCTTTATACCCTTTAGATAGGTTCTGGCAACTCCATCGGTTCAATTGATCCGAGAATCTGTCTGTGTGAGGTCTGTGTTAAAGACTTGGCAGTCGACCAATTTTGAACCTTTTACTTATAAAAGTAAAGATCAAAAGTCGTCTACTACCAAGGGCGGATCCAGGAGGGGGGTCATGGGGGTCCACTACCCACTAATCGACCAGAAAATAGTCTTTTTAATTAGAAATATCGAATTGGGAGTCGTGTTATGACTAGACAACTGACCATGGAGCCCCCTGTTAGGTTCCATTCCGATGGTGCGATAAGTTGGATTAATTAATTTAAGTTGGATGACCTTTGTTTTAGGCCCCTCGATCATTCGAGATGACCCCCCCTCCCCCCTGAGTTGAAATCTGTATCCGCCCACGTCTACAACCAAGTTTTAATAATTGTACCTGTTCAAATTGTGACAATACCGTCCTTATTCTTCAGAAACCATTACTCAACTCACTCTTATACGCGGAGGATCTCGGTGTGGCGGTTGTAGCAGATGGCGATCCAGTCGGGCTGGGTGGCGCCCCACTGGATCTGGTTGACCTCGCCCTCGGCGGCTGTGTAGGCCAGTATCGGATCCTCGATGGCGCGCGGCATCTGCTGGATGTCCCAGATCAGGGCCTGGTGATCGTCGCCAGCCGTGCAGATGTGGCAGGAACTGGGGAATGGAATTGGTTCTCATAAGTCTTGGATGACAGCTGTGGTGACCAGTGGACTAAGATGTCAAAGGCTTCAAGTTTAAACTCAAGGCACGCATCACTGACTTTTCGGAAGTTAAATAATGTGCGTATTTATCATAAATGGTGCTATGCTCAAACGGTGAAGGAAAATGTCGTGAGGAAACCTACATGCCATGCCAACTTTTCTCGATAAACAAAAATTGTTGAGACAAATATGTGATACAGTTACGAATCTATAAGATAAAATTCGTTTTTATGAACGAGCTAATCTCAAGAACTTCCAGTCCGATTTAAAAAAAATCGTTCGCCATTAGAAAGCTACATTATCCCTGAGGTAATTTATTAATTAATAAATATTGCCTATGTTAGACTATATTTATTATTAGAAAGTTTATCCCAAAAGGTTTAAAAAATAAATGTCCACCCGTGCGAACCCGGGGCGTGTCGCTAGTTTATTGTAAGGGCAGATATGAACTTTTTCTAGACTTTTTCCCAACACTGAAGTATGAACAACTAAATGCGAGCTCCTACGCTTCGATCGCTCAGCCCCAGGGTCTACGCATATTCGAGCTGTAAGGAGCTACTATCCTGAATTCGAATATTAGGCTCATCATCCCAACCTACAGTGTCATGATGACTTTTATTCTAGCCCGATTTCTTTCCAATACATGATCATCCAAGATCGTGGGCAGTCCATTTGTAATCAGTGGCCCAACATCCTGGGAGGTTCTGCCAGTCGACGCATACCAGGCTCGAACGTAAAACCTATGCGATATATGGAGTACATGCAGGAGGTGTGACCTGTGCGGCGCCCAGGCGATGCCGTTGACGCAGGCGCGGTGGTTGTTGAGGCGCGCCACCGGCGTGCACGGCACGCGCACGTCCAGGATGATCACCTCGCACGCGTCCATGGCCACGGTGGCCAGGTAGTTCGGGTCCTGCTTGTTCCACGCCAGCCGCAGGAGCGGCGTGTGCTGGGGGTCCTGTTGGAGATCATTTTGGAGTTATTTCGAACTCAAATGTACTGTATTTTTAATGAACCAATTACAGATATACCTTTAAAATTAGGCGTGACGATTTAGCATGTCACGTATGTTATGACCAAATATAACTATTGAATCTTAACACCTATTGTATCTATTTGAAAGCAAATTTATTAATTAAATCAAAATAAACCACCCTATAAAATCCATTAGGTTTGTTAAAATGATTGTATTATAGTTATAATACAATAATTTTAACAAGGCAGTTGCCTCGTGGTTCTAGGCCGGGCAAGAAGTCTTGGGTTCGATTCCCAGGTCGAGCAGTGTAATTGGATTTTTCGATGAAATTCTCAGTAGCAACTCGAAGTTTGGATTTGTGCACAGTTAATGGCAATAGTCTCGGCCCCTATCACATGGGACCTAAAACCTACCGGCGAAACGTGGGTGTAATAAGTACACCTCTGCTTAACCCTTCGGGGACGACAGGCGTGATGGTATGTAATGTTGCTTTTTACGGATTTTATCGCGGTATATAGATATTTTACCCCGACGTTTCGAATCCTTTACCTTTCATAGACTGCCTGTGACCATGGAGCATCCATGGTCACAGGCAGTCTATGATTGTCAGTAATAAATATAAATGTAGGCCTACCCTACATTTAAGTTTGTTAGTAACTAGCTGATTCCCGCGACTTCGTCCGCGTGCAATTTAAGTAAAAAAATAAAACTCTCATATTAACTTTGCACCCCGTTTTACCCCCTTAGGAGGTGAATTTTCAAAAATCTAACTCAATAATCTTTATTCTTAACGGATGCTTACGTCATAACATCTACCTGCATGCCAAATTTTAGCCCGATCCATCCAGTGGTTTGGCCTGTGCGTTGATAGATCACTATGTCGGTCAGTCAGTCAGTCAGTCAGTCACCTTTGAGTTATATTTATTTTATTTAGATTATAACTTCAAGACAACCAACACCTCAGTCTGAAAAACCTCAGGTGTTGCAAATGTATATAGGCTACGGTAACCGCTTACTGTTAGACGGGCCGTATGCTTATTTGGCACCTTTATGCCATAAAAAAAGATAGTTAAAATGATTGTATAATTATGGTATACCTCGTAGATGATGGTGGAGTGCTCGAGGTGCCGCAGGTCGAACATCCGCACGGAGCCGTCGGCGCCGACCGACGCGAACATGTCGCGGCCGCCGCCCGCGCGGCTGAACGCTATGTCGTACACTTCCTGCACAAATACACAGAATCACTTATAGCCTATAGTTGCGTAGTTAAGGGCGGTTTCAGGGGTCCAGCCTTAACCCTTAGCTGGGTTAAACAACTAGCAAAAGTCTTTTTAATTACAAATATAGAAGATAGAAAGAAAGAAGAAATAAAAAATATTTATTTGTGAATCGTACAAAACACTCGCAGTAAACAATAAAACGAAACCAAATAATAAAAAAAAACAAAAATAAAATATTCGAAGGCACTAGGGCTAAACGAGAGAGAAAACCTTTTTAGCATCCCCACCCTTCATCACCTAGCTTCGCGCCACTGATTCCGATCGATGTGGGATAATTTTTACTAATCCCAGATCCTGAGGTGGGCACTAGACCATTATGGGGTGGGCACGCCTAGATATGCCAATGAGAGGAATGATTGACAAGGGCCACTTAAATACAATGCTCTATCAAGATCGTGTACCTTATCATGAGCAATGAGCTGAGTCTTCACATGGCCGGACACCTCGTTGACCCTGCCCAGCACTTGTCCGGTCTCCAGGCCCCATATGGTGCAGGTGGTGTCGATACTGCTGGTGCCGATGAGGTTGGGGTCCACCTCATTCCAGTCGAAGGATGTGAGGGGGGCGCAGAAGTCCGAGTTCTTGTTGTTGTTGAGCACGCACTCGAACAGGGTGTAGGGCTCCCCGGCGCGCCAGATGCGGAGGTAGTCGCCTGAGAGAGGGCATTACGAAGAAATATAACATACTATCATGCCTGCAAGGGGTTACTCAGAGATGCACTGATGTAGACTTTCGTTTAGTTTCGTTAAACGAAAATCTACATCAGTGCATCTCATACAGTTGCATGTTGTTAGGTTCCACATCCAAGTTCATAGAAAATTGATTAGTTTACACTAAGTAGAAATGGGTTCAAGAAGCACAATAAGAAGCAATTATGTATAAAAATTATTTAGCGAATAAATTATCAACTCACCGCTGGTAGCCAGTAGGTCAGGGTAGACCCCCTTGCTGTCAGGGATCCACATGATCTTAGTGGTGGGGTACGGGTGGTCAAAAGTGCTCTTAGCACTGAACTCACTTGTGTCTTCATCCAGAGATATAATTTGTACCTGAGAAATGAAATATACTGGTTTTGTATACAAAAATGAAGAAAATAATATTTTATAATAAATATATCAGTACATTATGACACAGCGCCATCTAGTTCCAATCTAAGCAACAAGGCTTGCGTTGCAGATAATAGATGGTTGATAATAAAATAAAATAAAAATAAAGTGTAATATTATGTAAACTTGCATTTTTCATTATTTATGTTTGAGGAATAATCTTTATTTAAAATAAAATGTGGAATGTAGTATAAAGTTACAAGTGGTATTAGACACACACATCTTTCATATTATTGACATGCAAATAGTATTTACATGATAATAAGTATGTCATTGTTTATAGTTTTCATTAATTACATAATTCATTACTACAACACACAATTAATCATTAACATTTACAATTAATTAAATCAGCTACTGTATAAAAACATTTGTTTATAAGCCAGACATTAAATTTTTTTAGAATAAAAGTTTTTGGGTGTTCCTTTAAGTTCCTTGGAATCAGATTATAAATATGGCTACACATAACAAAGCAGTTATTTTAGTAAAGACTGGTAATGCTTCTTCCCTCTTTAAGTATTATTCAATGAAAGTTTGGATGTAAGAAGTTTCTCACCTTATTATTATACTCTTCAACAAAGCTGCCCAGAGCCAGGCGGAACCTTTTATCTGGTCTCACGGACCAGTTCATGGAGTACAGCGGCCATGGTGCTTGGTATCTGGTGGCAAGAGCATTTTGTTAAGACATTTTTATTTTTTGTCATGAGGCAAAAGTGGTATGCACGGACTGTAGCATGTGGGATTCTGTAGTTTCTGCCTACCCCCATGGGACAAAGGCGTGAGTGTATGTATGTATTTTTATTAGAGATGTGTCGACTAACCCTTAGCCAAATAGTTGCCAACAACAAAAGTGGCCCAATAGTCGGCTTTACTAGCTGATACATCTCTCAATTATATTATAACTAAAAACCCCAGTTAACTATCTGTAGGCCATACAAGTACTAGTTCTGTCAACACATGATACAAAGTAATAAATAAAGATATCCGGATATTATGACCCACAAGAGCGAATACTATCTAGTTCCGAGCTAAACATTGCTGGTTGATACAATACATAGATTTCATTTGGTAAAGTAAGTACATACAAGACTCAGGTTTTACAAATTTCCATGCTCATCACACAAATATTCGCTCCGTTCACAGAAGACGACCTTTATTACTGCTAAAAACAAAACCCGATAGCTGATGATTATCAGGTTTTGATTATAATCTTTGTGGTCTGTGGATAATATTTATATTCTTACAGTATTTAATGTCAAATTTACAAAATCTGTCAGCAGGGACACATGATTATTGATTTTGGAATAGTTTTTTTCTTTTGTATCTTTAGTTACTTAGATTTGACACTCGGACCCAAGTTTTACTTAAACATTCTTTGCAAATGTTTTAGCAATATTATGTTAATATTAGATCGAGACTTACTTGTATATTTCCTTGCGTTTTGTGCTGGAACTGGTAGTACTTGAACTACTGTGTGGCATTGACATTTTGCCTATTCAAATTCAAACCTGCAAAATGGTAACATCAATTTTTAATTAATTACAATATTAGGGTATAAATAAACTAACGCAAAGTATATAAGGAGGTTTATTATATACCATATTCATAATTCTAGCGTACAGTGTATGGTAATAACAATTAATTTACAGCAAAATTCAAGTACAATATTGTTCAAAACAAACCTCGTTTTAAAACAAAACACTTCCGCTAAGATTCAAACGCATATAATGTACTTGTATACGATGTTATAGATGTTTAATTAGGACAAAGCCTATTTAGTCACTTTATTTATAAACTTTAGTTCATCCATGTGAAACGAAAGCAAGCATTATTTTTACAATTTTGACATCCCCGTGCTTGATGACAATATAAATATGACATTAGAGAAAAGTGTTGCCATTCATCTAATACCTTTTTATTTACTATTGATTTTAGCAGTGCTGCCATTTCTAATACGGACGTAGATATAATGGAAATATATTTATCGCATATCGTTATGTAGTTCAATATTATTTAGCTGCTGGTTACGCATAACTAATGCTCACCTGCGCCGATCTATTCATTAGCTGGTCTTTCCATGCAAATATCGTTGCCATTACACGCGGCTGCCATATGAGTTGATGTTTGATGGTTTAGTATTAAATGCAATCAATCATTTATTTCAGTAAATGCGCGAACATCACCAACTCAAACCTTGAACAAAAAGTTTTCTTTATCTAATTATGTAGGTTTGTACTATTTTGTACCCGTATTAGGAGCCTTGTTTATTAAATCAGTGCTCGATAGATGGCGTTGTTTATAAATAAATTTACTTTGACCCATACCTACCTGCTTAGACGAGGTGTAAACTAAAGTAGCCCATACACGCCACGGTCTACTGGAAAGTATACCTGTGCAGGTTTGCCTGTACAGGTCTATTCCCAAACTTGGTCCGGTATACGTGCACAGGCAAACCTGCACAGGTAGACCTTTCCGGTAGACCGTAGCGTGTACCTATGGCCTACTTACACAATCATAGTATTCGGTAAGAATATAGAATTCGTTTATAGGCAGGTTACAACTGTTTACAGATCATAATCATACTACAACTACTTTCTTAAATACCTTAGCAGTTTATAAAAAGTTTATAGTAAACGTAGCGGAATATAGAATATAATAGTAAATAACAAACAAACTTATTTAATTACCCTTTAAAATCATATTGACGACCCGGATAGCTCAGCGGCAGTCTGTGACGGGTCCTACGATCGAATCCCGGTAGGGACAAATGTTTGTGTGATGAGCTCAACATTTGTATCCGAGTCATGGATGTATCTATGTATAATATGTATGTATTTACAAAAAAATAGTATATAAGTAGTATATCAACCTTCAAGTATTCGTAACACAAGCCTCGTTGCTTAGCAGAGAACTAGATGGCGCTGTGTCATAATGTCCGGTTATATTATTAAATATTTTATCTGATTATTAAATTAATCTCTATGCTATCCCTCATTACTGCAATAGGTAATTTAATACCTAGGGTGTCAGAATGGACTAATTAGCTTACTCACTCGCAGAAACACAAATATTGGTGTTTCCCTGCGGTTTCCTGTAAAGTGGTGCTCCTTCCCTACCCGGGCAGCTCAATTTGAGCTAAAATTTCATTATGCCGTCGACCGCCCAAGTTCTAAGATGTTCTAAATATTCGAACATTTATGTCAAAAGCAATAATTTTCAGTTCCAGTTGAATGATTCATGGATTGTTATTTATAAATCTATATGTACTCGTATCAAGTACGCTCGCTATTATTAAATTAGTCACCATTAATCTGAATTTTGGCCTACATTTCAATATTTCAGACGGGCACCTTGCATTCCTTTAGTGCGCACACGCAATTTAAGTGTTGCCTGATAAAACGGTAGTGCACAGATATACATAGGTATCTAGGCATAGTCTTATTAACACGCTAGCCTAGTTCGGGTTGGCAGATTTCACACGCCGTCAAGAAAATCTCTGAGGCACGTAGGTAGGATGTGGGTAGGCCTCCAGCAAGGTGGACCGACGCGGCGACGACCTTGTTGAGGTCGCTAGAATCCACTGGATGCGGGTGGCGCGGGACCGGTCGTCGTGGCGATCCTTGGGGGAGACCTATGTCCAGCAGTGGACGTCTAACGGTTGATATGATGATGATGATGTAGGTTTCCTCACTGTTCACGCATATGCTTCAAATCTGACTTATTTAGTACCGGTAGCGACATCATGTTCGTAGCCAATCAAAACATCTACAAATGACGTGATAAACGCTTGCCATTGGCTCAACTATTGTCCCCTTTACCCCACTATCCTCGATCTATGTACATACATTTTTTCTTTAATTCGAATATACACGCCTCATGGTTTTCAACGATTACGCATTCTCATTTAAAATATTCCAAAAATAATATCCACCTAGCTCAGCGCTAAAATAGCAAAATTCAAGTACCGACTGTCACAATCCGGTACATGTGGTCCTTCTTCGCCGCATCGATATCGAGAATCAGCATCCTGTGGATCCACTACGTGGTGGAGCTCGTTGCTGCTGAGCTAGACGGAAGACGCATAAATCTGGAGCAACTACTGGAGGCTAAGCGCACATTGGGGCCGAAGTAGGATTGGCTGTCCACTGGAAGTTATACGCAAGCTGGTGGGTCCAACCATCCTCTTTATCCCAACCACTTCCTAGTTCTCTTTGTGATACCGGTGTTTAACCTGATTTCAGTGATTTGCCGTAACGAATCTAGAAGTAATCTGCCTATTCCCGAGGCTGGTGAGTGTGACGTAACCCGTTGTTACTACTGCACCGTGCACGTGGATCAATAGTAAGTACTCCTGTTCTCACTTACCACCAAAATGGCTACCGAAAAACCACGCGATAAATCTCCTCTTACGCTAAATATTGATAGTGCAAATTCTATTTATAAATCAGGCAATAGGTCTCCTAATATCGGGTGTACCGATCCCATGTTACTTCGTGATTTGGTCAAGAAGCGCGGAGTTATTAAAGGTAGACTCACCAAATTTTCTAACTATTTAAATTCATTAGAAGATAATGTAAATCTCATTTCTTCGTTTCGAGATCGCATAGATTTGAAATTACGAATTAAAGGTGCTACTAGTTTGTACAATGAGTTTAATGAAATTCAAAATAAAATTGAAGAGTGTGTTTCCGAGAGTGAGATGTCTGACCAGTTAGATTGCAGAGAATCTTTTGAAACCTCGTATTACAGCATATTAGCCCACGCGGAATCTCTGCTAACATCAAGTAGCAAAGATTCGGGTGAGATTACTGACGGCTTCAATAAGTATTGTTGTAGCGAGCAGTCACAGTCGGTTAAGCTTCCTACTATTTCTTTACCCACCTTCAACGGATCGTATGAGCACTGGCTGATGTTTAGAGACACGTTTGTATCGTTGGTGCATAACTCTAAACGTATTAGTGACATACAAAAGTTTCACTATTTAAAGTCTTCTTTAAAGGGCGATGCTGAGATAGTCATTAATTCCGTAGAATTCTCTGCTGATAATTACCAAGCTGCATGGGAATTATTGTTAAACAGGTTCGATAACCAGAGAATGTTAGTTCATAATCACGTTAAGGCCTTGTTTAGTATTGACGCATTAACAAAGGAATCATCGAACTCTTTAAGGAAGCTTATTGATATTATATTAAAAAACTTACGCGCTTTAAACATACTAGGCGAGCCCACCGACTCATGGGACACGCTTATTAATTACATTATTGTGTCGAAATTAGATAAGACGACCGAACGCGAATGGGAGACGCATAAACGCACATTATACCCTAGCGAAAGCAAGACCAAACGCATTATTAAAGTTAAAGAATTAATTAGCTTCCTTAAAGACCGGGCGGATATGTTAGAAACATTGCAGCAGTCACGTAACAAAAACACACCGATACAACCTGAAAATAAAAAACAGAATTCACATTCACACAGCACATCACACTGCAATGTTTCTACACATAAATCCAACGATGGCCGCACATTTCGTCATAAAAAACCTTGTTTAAAATGTTACGCTAACCATCCACTTTATTCATGCCAAAAATTTATTGACAGTGACTTAGAATCGAAATTAAACTTGATTCGCGAACATAAACTGTGTGAGAATTGCTTGCGTTCGGGTCATACCCTTGATAAATGTATGTTTGGGCCATGTCGCAAATGCAACCGTAAACATAATTCATTAATTCATAAGGATAACGTCGAAAGTTTAGTTGCACTACATGACCATATTACGACTAATGGTCGCGCTGAGAATTCCGTCGCGGGCGCCGTGAAGGCTCCCTCTGACCCCGCCTCCTCAACCGTCGTAGACTCGTCGCCTCCTATTCACGTAAACAAAGCGTATATGCATAATGATTATATAGGTATGCACACAGTTTTATTATCGACAGCTGTTGTAGAAGTTCCTGACGTTAACGGTGTTTATCATCAAGCGCACGCGCTGCTTGATAGTGGTAGCCAGAGGTGTTTCGCAACAAAATCGTTTTGTGAACTAATAAATGTTCCCATGATAAATTCAACCTACGAAATTAGGGGTGTAGGCGATTCGGTGATACAATGTTCGGAAACTTGTAACATTGAAATTAAATCGCTGGTTAATAATACGTTTAAAACACGCATTACTTGTTTTGTATTATCGCAAATAACGTCTATGACGCCAGCTTTGTGTAAGGTAAACGCGCGGTTCTTTATTCCAGATAACATTAGGCTGGCGGATCCACAGTTCTTAGAATTTAAAAATATTGACCTTCTAATAGGCGCAGATAAATTCTGGGACTTGTTAGCGGATGGTAGAATGAGACTTTCCAACGGTTCTTATCTACAGAATACTAAGCTAGGCTGGATTGTCTCTGGCTCAGTTCGTAATGATACGCAGAATGCGAAGCGGGTTCATTGTAATTTCAGTAGTTCTTTAGATTCGCAACTTCGCATGTTTTGGGAGCTAGAAGAACTTCCTAACGTCAGGGATACGCGGACCCAGGATGAGCGTACTTGTGAAGACCATTTTATTCGCACGACCACTCGTGATAGTGAGGGAAGGTTTACTGTACGCATTCCATTCAAGGAGTCACCTGACTTTTTAGGTGAAACATATACACAAGCCGAACGACGTTTTTTCGCATTGGAGAAACGTTTACAACGTTCTCCTGAGTACAAATTATTATATACGCAATTTATGCAGGAATACCTAGATTTAGGTCATATGAGTCCGGTGTGCTCCTATACACATCCGTGCTATTTTATGCCTCATCACGGCGTATTGAGGGAGCATAGCACCACGACTAAGCTCCGCGTGGTTTTTGATGCTAGCGCATCGTCGTCTTCCGGTAAGTCATTAAATGACTTACAGTTAGTTGGACCTCCAATACAAGGTGACCTAGTTTCCATTCTTCTCCGTTTTAGACAGCACATGTTTGTTGCATGTGCTGATGTCGAGAAAATGTTTCGCAATTGTCTCGTCGCCGAAGACCAGCGCAAACTTCAAATGATTTTGTGGCGCGATGACCCATCGCAACCCCTAGGTAAATATCAATTGAACACCGTTACATATGGGACCGCTTCTGCACCTTTCCTAAGTGTTAGGTGTTTGAAACAGCTAGGGATGGACTCTTCTAATCCTGAGGTTCAACGAGCTATTTTGGAGGATTTTTACGTTGACGACTTGCTGACAGGTTCTGATGATAAATTAGTTTTATTACAGCTGTGCACGGATATAAAAAATACGCTTCATGCAGGTTGTTTTCCACTTCGAAAATGGGTTTATAATTTCCCACGCAATAATGATGTGTCATCAAACGATTCAATAAAAATCAGATCTAATGAAAATATTAGTTCTAAAACTTTAGGCTTAAGTTGGAACAATGTTAACGATACATTTCATTTTAATACACAACTGCACAATGACAATAAGCCAGTCACTAAAAGGCATATTCTATCTAATATTTCGCAAATTTTTGACCCACTCGGTTTGTTAAGCCCTACCATAATTATTGGAAAGGTAATGTTACAACAATTATGGCTTCTTAAAATGGGTTGGGATGACATAGTTCCATCTAATATCGCGCGAACGTGGAACCGGTTTGTTAACACTTTACAAGCGCTCACAACAATAAACATTCCTCGCCACGTTATAGGTAGCCAACCTATGTATAAAGAATTGCACGTTTTTAGTGATGCGTCGCAGACAGCGTATGGCGCTTGCATTTATGTACGTACTATAAATATAGATAGTACGGTTACAGTAAGATTGCTTCTTTCTAAATCTCGCGTTGCGCCGTTGAAACCAGTGAGTATACCGCGACTCGAACTTTGCGGTGCTTTACTGGGTGCTAAAATACTTGACAAGGTTCGAAATTCGCTGCGTTGTGAGTTCAAAAATATAGTGTTTTGGACTGACTCAACTATAGTGCTGGGTTGGCTGCGTATGTCTCCAAATAAACTTAAAACGTTTGTCCAAAATAGGACCGCGGAGATTCATGAACTCACACAGAATGTTCTTTGGCGTCATGTAGGTAGTAAGGATAATCCTGCAGACCTGACCTCACGAGGTTCTTACTTGGAGGAGCTATCTTCTTCCAGATTATGGTGGGAAGGTCCCGAATTTTTGAGAAGTACTTGTTTCTCACTTGAGAATTACGGTGTCATGGAAGTAGAACAGGAACTCCCTGAGGTTAGGTCGTCTATTTGTTCTTTCATGATTCATGATTCACGTGAGTCAACTTATTTTTCGTTTCACCGATTCTCACAATTTATGCGTATGAAACGCGCCGTCGCGTATATGTTACGTTTTATACACAATATTCGCAATAAAAATAATAAACGATTCGGAATTCTTAGTGCAGAGGAGTTGCATGAATCTCAGGTAGTTTTAGTTCGGTGGTCTCAAATGGAAAGCTATCCTAATGAATATAAACTTTTAACTGATTGCGCTCAAATTAAGGGTAAAAATAAATTAAAACGACTTAATCTCCTTTTAGATAGTAATAAAATAATTCGCGTTGGTGGACGATTAAGTAATTCTTGTGAATTTAGTTTTAATAAAATGCATCCTATTTTAGTATCTAGCAAACATCATTTTTCTGTGTTGTTGTTTCGTCATGAGCACCTGCAGCTCCTCCACGCTGGACCCCAGGCATTGCTTTGTCATTTACGTGAAACCTGGTGGCCCTTGGGTGGCAGGAGCCTTTCTAGGCGTATAGTAAACGCATGTGTGGTCTGTACACGCATTAAAGGTAAAATTTTAACACCTCAAATGGGTAATTTACCCAGGGAAAGGATAACTTCTGGTTTCCCATTTATTAAATGTGGAGTAGATTACTGTGGGCCGGTTCTCATACTTAACCGTAAAGGTAGGGGAGCTAAAACTTCGAAGGCATATGTTTGCCTTTTTGTATGCTTTATAACGCGCGCTGTACATTTGGAGCTCGTCAGTGATCTCACTAGTGAAGCATATTTATTAACGCTTAAGCGATTTATTTCTCGGCGTGGCAAACCAAAGGAAATATACTCCGATAACGGCCGCAATTTTGTCGGGTTAATGAACGATTTCAAAGAATTTATTCGTAGATGCCATTTGAATATTAAAGATTACGCTATTAGCCAACAAATTGATTTTAAATTCATTCCGCCGTATTCGCCTCATTTTGGTGGTCTGTGGGAAGCAGGAGTAAAATCTTGCAAGTATCACCTTCGCAGAGTGGTGGGGAACGCGCACCTCACCTTTGAGGAATTGAGCACCGTTCTATCACAAATTGAAGCGGTTCTTAATTCCCGACCACTTTCTCCTCTTTCCTCAGATCCCCAAGACCTTTCTCCTCTTACTCCCGCTCATTTTCTGGTTGGTCGACCGCTAACTACACCAGTATTTGACGACCTTACCGAAGTTCCCGAGCACAGGTTGACAAGATATCAACGGGTGGAGAAAATTCGCCAACATTTCTGGACCCGTTGGTCCAAAGAATATGTGACTGAGTTGCAGGTGCGCACCAAATGGACCGAGAACAAGACGGACCTGAAGGAAAACTCACTCGTCCTGATTAAGGACAACAACCTTCCACCATTAAAATGGCACATGGGTCGAGTGCTTCGGACAATCCCAGGCAATGATGGCATTTCAAGGGTAGCGGACATAAAGACAGCTGCGGGCGTCGTGCGACGGGGTTACGCCAAGATCTGCCCACTCTTCGATGATGAGCAAGATGAGTGACGCTGTGTCACAATTGAAGGGTTTGAAAGCGACTGCTTCCAAGGCCGGGGGCATGTTCACGCATATGCTTCAAATCTGACTTATTTAGTACCGGTAGCGACATCATGTTCGTAGCCAATCAAAACATCTACAAATGACGTGATAAACGCTTGCCATTGGCTCAACTATTGTCCCCTTTACCCCACTATCCTCGATCTATGTACATACATTTTTTCTTTAATTCGAATATACACGCCTCATGGTTTTCAACGATTACGCATTCTCATTTAAAATATTCCAAAAATAATATCCACCTAGCTCAGCGCTAAAATAGCAAAATTCAAGTACCGACTGTCACAATCCGGTACACTCACGATGTTTTCCTTCATCGTTTGAATGTGCGTTAATACCACTGTCTTTGCCTTGGGTTTGAACTCGAGACCTTTAAATTTGCTGTCCACTAGATCGCTCAAGAACTTAGCAATAGATATTGGGTTATTTTAAACCTCTATACATGGCAACTCATGGTACAACCGACCTTATCAATTCAGTGCGCATGCGTTAAGCTCCTGTTAAGGACATCACTTTCTTTCTTACGTCAACATTCGTTTAGGGACTAGTGATATAATTAATTGCGCAAGAGTTGCTTTTGCGTTTCATATTTGTGCTCATTGATCATATTTATGTGACAGTTATGAATTTATGATTCAAAACATCGAACGCTACACAGACTACGCTAATTATTTATTATATGCCTAGTCGAAAGACACAGCGTTTATGTGAAGAAGCTGTCTATGATCTTGCCATCAAGGAGCATATTTAGTTAAAAACATACCTGTTTGTCTCTGTTTTTCTGAAGTTACCATGAATTCCATCCGGCAGGGGCGCTGCGTCCTTCCCGCGCGTCCGTTGATTCACTTCATAGCGTTTGTGATTTTCGTCGCTTAAAAAATTTTCCAAAGTTGTAAAAGTGAGAACTAAGTGTTCCTACTTTGATTTTTTATTATTTTTTTAGCTGAAATAAGTGCTTTAGCGCATAAGTTTAATGTAGTGTGTGTGGGTGTCGTCGTTAGCGGCAGTCAGGTGAGTACCTACTTGTACTTATGAATCAGTCGGAGGCTTCCGTTGCGCAAGTCGTCGCTCCCGAGGGAGGGCGAAGTGCTAGGAGCTCTAGCTCAATAGAAAGCAGCAGCTCTTCCTCATCTTCAGTAGATGAGGAGGGTTTTGCGGACCCACCACCAAACAAAAGATCCAGGCGCAAGTCGAAGCAGGTCGGAACCTGTTAAGACTCGCTAATAAATCAAGTCGATTTCCTTTGAGTGCGTAGCTCAGATTCCTTCATACCTAAATGCATTAAATAGTAACAAAACTAATAATAGTTTAGATAATGCCGGCCATTCCAAGATGTCCGAAACAAAAATTTTTTTTTTTATACCTACAACTAATATGTCATTAGGAAAGTTAATAATAACTTGATGACAATAAAATTATACCTATTGCTGACCCAAGTAAACTAGCGGAAATCAGTAATTTACAACAGTCTACCTCGCAAGCTTGGAAAGGCATAAGATATAAAAAAGCATTACAGGCTCACTTCGCTACCCGGAGTAGCGATGTGATTGTGAGATTTACAGGTCTGAAATTAGATGAGGAGCTCTGTCTTTTAAATAAGGGAACAATTAACTAATACTGAACATTTACTAGCGGGATTATCGAATGCAGTCTTACACAGTCTACAACTATATAAAAAATGGTTACAGGACGTCATATATTAGGCTTCTAATACAGTACGGAACTGAATGCAAACTCAGGTAAATTTACAGAAATATTTGGTCTGTTATCTCCATCATATAAAAACATGGAGTCATGTATGCAGGTTAATTGCACAAAATAGGCAGAATGTATTGAGGTTAGATGTGACCGTATTCTAAAAGAAATAAACAATGTCAATTTAAAAATTGCGTTTCAAAACATTCCACCCAATTTGAAACACCTAATTAATAGGGATGCTCGTATTCGGCTGGTATACTCTTTGGGGATATCCCAGGTGAGGCTAAACATGCCAAGTTATTTAAAGAATAAAAATAAATTTAGTGACAGTAATAATACTAACTTAAATTAAAAAAATTAAATAGTCCTCTAAATCAAGAAAATTTGATAAGGAAAATAAATCAAAAGTTGAGAAATAATTACTATAATAACTATTATATAAAATCTAAGTCAGGGGAATATATATCATATTCCCCTGTCTCACAGACTCCCATGACAACTCCAACACTAATAAAGACAAGTGACTATCAATGCAGGATATTCAAGGGGGGTACCATGTTCAGACATGAGCACAGCTGAGGGCGAGCAAATATGTTCAAAATTTTATAGCCATGGGCTGTATACCCTTTTTATCAAAACCTCCCGTGCAATATCCTTGCAAGAAAATAATAACCAGATTTGCTACAAAGCAATCAGCAAAAATGACACAAGTCATAAGCGAACTCAAGGAAGTGGTCATTTTAGAGAAACTAAAATTAACCGCACCGGGTTTTCATTCAAAGATGATTTTGATAAAAACCCAGACGAGGAGTACAACTCATATTCAATTTAAGAAAACTGATTATGCATGTCTCAACTCGTCATTCCCAACTCATTTCTCGAGTGGATATTATTCTGTTCCTTCAAGATCAGGACTGGATGATAAAAATCGACCTCCACCAAGCCTACTTCCATTTATGCATAAAGGAAACCCACAGGCGTTTTCTACGTATAATATATGGAGGCGAGATATTGCAGTAAACAGCCCTAACCTTCGGTCTTTCATCAGCCCCTCACTCTTTCGCTTCTGTTACCAATTGGATTGCGGAAATCCTTCGGAGACAGGGCATAAGGATAATAATTTATTTTTTATTTATTAATTATCAATAGTTTATTTAACCAAGCAAAGCTTGTAGAACCCTGATAAAGTTGGGTTGGCAAGTGAATTATCAATAATCACTTTTCACCCCAACTCAGTAACTAGAATACTTAGGCATGACATGGAACACAAAATCCAATGTAATATCTCTTCCTGTCAAAAAAGTACTGAATATAACAGAAATGTCAACCAATCTATTGTAAAAGAAAATGGCCTGTCTCCGGAAGGTACAGAAAGGGCTGGGTATAATAAACCTTGCCAATTTAGCGACACTGAATGGTCACCTGCACTATTGCAGAACACCGATTTTACTAAAATCATTCAGAGGAGGCAGACCAAGGCAAAAGAGGATGTTACCTCCTCTAGTAGACTCTTGAGTAGAGTTACTAAAGTGGCTAAAAATGCAAGATTAAAAGTGCAACCACAGACGCGGCGGACGCGGGCTGGGGAGCACACCTGAACAACATAATGTTGTCGGGCAATTGGAGTCCTCGCCAGCTAAAGTGGCACTCCAATGTGAAGGAGATGTATGCCGTGTATGCAGCCTTATCACAACAAGGTGCAGACATGAGGGGTGCACACGTACTGGTACACTCAGACAATCGCACCCTGATAGCCTACATAAGGAACGAAGGGGGTACCCGTTCCTTACCCCTGTTGGGCCTAACAGACAAACTCCTTCACTTGACCGAGCAGCTCAACATAACGCTGTCGGCTTCTTACCTCTCAGGGAGGTTAAACAGGATTGCAGATCACCTCTCAAGAGGAAAGCCTGTGCCCAAGTGGCATCTGCAAATCCAAGCCAGGGTGGCTTACAATATTCAAAAAATAGGGCGTGCCAGACATAGACTTGTTTGCATCAAAAGAAACCGCAGTCGTCCCGCGGTACGTAACCTGGGACTCGACAGATGGGTCAGCAGTTTTCTGCGACGCCTTCCTTCAAAATTGGAACTGTCAGTTGGGCTGGGTTTTCCCCCACCCAATCTAGTCCCTTGGGTACTGGCACATTTGAACAAAGCCAAGGGAATGTTCACCTGAATAGTCCCACATTGGGACCAGTACTTTTGGTTAACCAACCTCAAAGCCAGAGCCCTAGCAGATCTATTGCCAATATTGGATCTGCAGCAGAATCTAATCGATCAAACAACAGGTCTAGGTCCCCCACAGGTGGACAAATTATCCTTCCAAGCTTGAAAAATTCAAGCCTCCCAAAATTTTGGGGGGGGGAGGGGTGATCAGCTCTCAAACTGGAATAGAGAGGAAATACAATTATTGAGTAGCAGTTGGCGAACTAGCACTCTAAACCACATACAAAACCCCTATAAACAGGTGGTTAGCATTTTCCACCACATATAATGTTAATAATAAAAATCCAGATGGCAGAGATGTTGCAAGGTTTTTTAGCAAATCTTTATTTAAAACTATTTTATAGTGTATATATATATAATATACAATATACACTATATACAAAAAATATACAATAATATTGTACTATAACACAATATTATTACATAAATCTGCTATTTCTACTTATTGTGCTTCAACAGTAGAAAACCTTTCCAAAAAATTCCCTTTGTTAACAAGTAATAAAACCATTGCATTGATTAAACTCAAACCTACAAAATCGCCTTTATGGCATATCCCTTTATTATTTAATTGGTTAGAAACCACTGTTTATTGCACCAATTCGTTTTTTGATATATATAGAAGAACTGCATTAATTTTGCTCTTAGCATCAGGTCCAAGAATACATGACCTTACCTTACTAGACATATCTTAAAACAACTGCATAGAAGAAGAGGACATCATTGTGCTGTGGTCCAGGTTTGGATAATAACAGATTCAAGCCATTACAGGCAGTCAGGATGGTCATTGGTGAAACACCCAAATGCACATATAGGTATGTCCTGTAAGACATATCAAACAATTAATTTAGACTTCTCAACATAGTCGGATAAATAGTAATATATCCAGTTTATTTATTTATTCCTCTTAAAGGGTAAGTTAAGCCAGCTACTAGAACCCTAATTGCAGGATGGGTTAAATTTGTTTTTAAAGCAGTAGACATAAGTGCACCACCAGGGAGTATTAGAGCTGCAGTACCATTCAAAGGCTGGTGGAAAAATGTACATTGTAATTGAAGAAAGAATAAAAACAGGCAATTGGAAAAGTGATAAAACTTTTAGATTTTATTTCATTGCAGGGAAATCATTCAGAAAGATAAGAATGAGGATTTACTTAGATCAAATTTCTCAAGTGTCTAGAGTTTATATTTTAATTGATAATTACAAATATAGAATTGATCTTAATTAGCATCTACTGTAGATGCACCCTTTTTATAATATTGATTGTTAATGATCATGAGACTGAGTGCCAAATTATTATAATATCTTAATTAATAACATTTTGTTTATTGTAGTAGTAGATAACCATACTACATAATAATATAGTAACTATATAAATGAGTCGTTTATAATTCTTACTTATATTTTGTTATATAATGTTAGAAAAAATAATAATTGATTATTAATAAGAATAAATGTTTAATCTATGAGAAACAATTCTTGGTATTTTATACATTTATATCCAATTCACATAGCGTTTGCAGTTACCATCACCAGCAGATATCAAACAAGTCTTCACATAAACGCTGTGTCTTTCGACTAGGCATATAATAGGACTGTTTTACATTAAAATAAAACAGTTATTATGTGCCGAAAGAAAGACACAGCGTTAGAGCAAGGGCCTTGCTGGTGAGTGAAGACACTATGAAGTGAATCAACGGACGCGCGGGAAGGACGCAGCGCCCCTGCCGGATGGAATTCATGGTAACTTCAGAAAAACAGAGACAAACAGGTATGTTTTTAACTAAATATGCTCCTTGATGGCAAGATCATAGACAGCTTCTTCACATAAACGCTGTGTCTTTCTTTCGGCACATAATAACTGTTTTATTTTAATGTAAAACAGTCCTATTATGAAACAAGTATGTATTGGGAAACGCGATAGTAAGTGGATACCCCATAAAGTCGTCCACATTCCATGTATAAATTCAGGATAAGTCGTCATGCGATTCACCGTTTTATATATTTGTTTGTATGGGTTTTCTTTTGATATAGGTATTGTGTGACTCGAATACTTTTCACGGGATTTCAATTGTCGGAGTCTACTGATGACCATCATCATCAACCCTTTAATGTCTCACTGCTGGGTACGGGTCTCTTCTCATTTGGAATTAGGCTCCACCACGCAAGCCTACTGTGGATTGCGACAGATTTCACACGCAGTCAAGAATATCTCTTAAGCATACTGGTTTCCTCACGATGTTTTCCTTCACCGTTTGAGCATGCGATAAATATGAATGCAACTTCCAAAAAAACAGTGGTGCGCGCCTTGGGTTTCAACTGGAGACCTTTAACATCGCAGTTCACTGGTCACACACCTAGGCTACCACAGCTCAAACTCATACCCATGACCAAGAATGTTGTAATTGTAAAGGAACCGTTGGGATAAAATAATTTCAAAATACAACAGATAAGTAGGTATAAAATAACTGAATATAAATGAAATACTGCCTTTTGTGTAAGTTAAGAAACTTAATTCTACATGTGATAAATAAGTAAATAAAAACCGTCAATGTTGTCACGTACTTTAATATGTTGGGGCTCGTACAGTGAGTGGTCTGTACGTCCTTTTAGCCACAAGTCGAAATAGGTACCTAGCATACTGTTATTACCACTTAATTTTATGAAAGTTGTACTTTATGTAAATGCTGCAAATAATTGAGGGAAATGGAGTAAGTGACTGCGAAACTCAGAAGCCGGTGAAGGTCGGTGCCTGTTATCAGTGTTGCAGTACCTACTGGTAACTTGGGTATGTTGTGTAACAGTTAAGGTCCATTGGGAAAGCTTTGGTAAGAGGTTTTCAGAAAGTAGTTTTTATCCATAAACGTGAAAATCTTTAGAAATACTACAAATAAATACAAATATGTCCGGCAATTACGAAACAACATAATATCTACGATAAATAGCTGAGGTGACCTGGTGGTGTGACCAGTGGACTGACATGTCAAAGGTCTCCAGTTCAAACCCAAGGCCACTGACTTTTCGCAAGGTAATGTGCGTATTTATCACATGCTCAAACGGTGAAGGAAAACATCGTGACGAATCCTGCAAGCTTGAGAGATTTTCCCGAAGCATGTGAAGGCTACTAAAGTACCAACCCGCAGTAGGCTAGCGTGGTGGACATAGCCTATTCCCTCTCAAATTAGAGGAGACCCGTGCCCAGCAGTGGGACAGTCATGGGTTAATGATATCTTCGATAAATAAATAAGAAAACGCGTTTTAATATTTATCTTCCACGATGTTTAATTCCCTATTAAAAATAGTGTCACTTCATTGATTATTATTGAATTATTACTTTGTAATTAATTAGCTTTACTCAGTCTTCTTTATTTATTCATAGCATACCATCAAGCCTGCTATCTTGAGTTAGACAGAGGTATGATACTGTACATCCACATTTCCCAGTATTTTACCCCCATGTAATAGGGGGCGAGCCTATTGGCATCAAACAGGCATGAATCCAAATTCCGACAAAACCAATAACACTTTGGTATTAGTACCTAGTCACAATTAGGACCACTAGACCAACGAAGCAGTAAAACAACCAAAAAATACAAATTGTAATGCCCCATACAAAGAACAGGTACTGATAATATCTTTATTAACCTTTAGATTTCTATGAGCTTCATAATGTAACGAACATTTCTTAATGTCTTGAGTTAACTCGTTATATTACAGCTCATTGCTTGCGAACATTCATTGCATGAATTTGTTAACATACGTACATGACATAAAACTGGTGCAGAAGGGGTCCAAACTCATCGTTTAATTAATATGTATATCATAATTTCATCATATTATAATCTAAACTAAGTACTAGAGGCTCAAGATAGCACTAGTAATAAAAATGATAAAGTAAGCAATCGTCCCCTAGAGCTGTTAAATTGCCCCTCCTTGCCTGACAATCTCCTGGTCAGACAGAAAAAAAGAATGAATTAAAATAGTTTGCTTACTCGTAAATCAAAATTTCTTCAATGGAGTATTTTAGTAAAATCATTCTCACTCATGTGAGTGCATACGAATAATATAGTAAATTTATTTAGCAATCAAAAGCGGGACGTAATCTGCGTACCCCCAATCACTTCAAGGGCGGGTAAAAGGCTTTAGTGTATGTATATTATACATATAATTGCCATTTATTCTGTATATATGATTTCATTTAGTATACTAATACAAAGTGCCTATCTTTACCAAGCAAGCGGTTTCTGCGCTACAAAAGCTGTACATACATACAAAACCTCACTGCTTAGGTCAAGGTTCTCTATATTAATAGCAGTCTTTTGTCCATTCAGACCATTTGTCTTGTTTTGACAACACTCACAGGCAGCTTTGTTCGTCAAAGGTTAATAGCAAACCGGTTAGATTAACTTTTTATTGTGTTATCTGTATTGTTCTGAAAAAATGCCGACTCTTGCTTTGCTTTTATTGGTTGGTGGCAGTTTATTAGGTGGTACAG
Source organism: Craniophora ligustri (assembly GCA_905163465.1). Taxonomy (NCBI): domain Eukaryota; kingdom Metazoa; phylum Arthropoda; class Insecta; order Lepidoptera; family Noctuidae; genus Craniophora; species Craniophora ligustri. The sequence goes on along the minus strand of LR990962.1, from coordinate 15,096,343 downwards.
TATTCTAGCTTAATTTCAGTAGTCTTTAGTTAGTGATAATTGCCATTTACTACGTGCAACTAGTTTGAAAATTCAAAAGCACCTGTAATACTGGTCTACTTGCAATAAATGATTTGAATTTGAACTATGGCGTTTGAATTTGAACTTTTAAGTTTTTTGTTGAAAAAGGGGTAACAGAACCCCTTTTTCAACAAAAAACTTAAAAGTTAGCTTTAATTAAATAATCTTCCAAGTAATTCATATTAATTAATGGCCAATTGACCGCCTGGTCAATTTGCTATGCCTATAGCAAATTGCCTTTTAAAATGATAAAAGAACTCTCCTCGGACTTTATTTAGATAAGTAGAATAACTTTTTTAGTTTTGATCCTTGGTCAATTGGAGCTACTTCAGCTTTTAAAAGCAGCTTCATTTTTATAGTTTTTTTATGTTTACAAGACCACACTAATCTAAAACATCTTTGTTTTACACTCTAGTTCAAACCAGTTGTTTTCCGAACCTTTTCACAATTATGTAGGTCGATAATCGGGATTCAGTTTACCCAAATTCGGATTAATGTCAATATTTTATACGAACGATTACCATGAGGCATCTGCAAACCAATTAATTAGTAATATCGATATTTGGATAAACTGCTTGAGTTTCGGTTTTAGGTTTCTAACTACATACCTACCTTTAAACGTTGTCTGGGACTGAAGGGCCCATACACTGACCTCGGTAGCCGTAGCTTAACCTTAAAGATCAATTGATCAACTAAGTATGAACTTCGCCACGTTTCCCTGCCAGTTCTAACCAGTACAGCAATCCATCTATCTGATGCAATATTTGAGCATCGACGAATTCGATCAGTTTCAGCGGGAGCCGTCAACATAGGGAAGTGACCTCTGCTGATCAGATTAATCGAACAATGCCCATCGCTACACCTTGACCCACGACCTTTCGCTGGCGTGCTAAAACAATTACTTAATGAAAGGTTGACCATTCTGTATTGAGATTCTGAGATATGTTTATGAAGGATTGTTCGACTAATGTTCGTGTTGATGCCGATATGTATTTAATTATACTTTTTAGCTGTCAGAGGTTTTGTGGCTGGATAATAATTATGCCAAATGGGCAAGTTATAAATTTGTGCTTTTGAGTCGATCCAAGCGCTGTTAAAAAAGCCAACTTTTTCATACTATAATGTTTAAATTGTAGTATTTAAGTGCTATTTCAGAGGTTTCATGCCACGCACAATCAGGCTGTGGAATAAACTACCTGCCTGAGGTTTTCCCAAAGAAATAAAGCATGGGTTTCTTAAAAAAAGGAGTGAAAAGGTTTTTACTGGTGTTGCAAATGTTTATAGCGTACGGTAACCGCTTATACCAAAGGGCCGTAAGATCGTTTGCCACTCTTGAGGTATTACGAAAAAAGCTTACGAGTAGCCTATATCTGTCACCTAGCTGGCAATAAAGGCAGCAGCAGTTGTGTTCTTATTATATTACCTTGGGTGACGTAGCGAAGTAATAGATTAAAGTCATTGAATTACAATGCGGCAGCCTTAGAACAGCCAACTGAATGGAAGTAGACCGTGGCTTCTTTAATAATGGGACTGCATATACCTTAGTCTTAACCAGAGTATAAATATCCCTGAATGTCTCAGGATGAGTCTCAAAACGCATTAGATTATTGGCAACACTAATCATACAAACAGCATTTGCAATTTTTGGTAGGAAGCAGCAAAATATAACGAGTTTGCAGCCAACGCCTCTACGCTCACATAATGCTTAATTACTTAATAAACATGGCTTGCAGGATGTATGGAACATTTAAAGTTCAAGGTTTTATAAGATATAATCTTTTTGCTAATAGATAATATTTTATAATTGCAACAAACAGGTACACTATTAGATATTTTGGACAAAGGAATTTATCTATGTCTTTTAATTTAGACCACACTAAGAAACTAACCTGATACACTCTTGGTAAATCTGAGCTATCTGATTATTATATTAATAAAAAACCTTTGCCCGCCACTTCGTCTGCGTCAAATTAGTATTTTAGGGCTTCTTTTTGGAATTAAAAGCGTCGGTATGAGTGGCGTCGCTATTGGTGGCGTCAGTATTATTGTCGTCGGTATTGGTGGCGTCGGTGTTGGTGGCGTCGGTATTGGTGGCGTCGGTATTGGTGGCGTTGATATTGGTGGCGCCGGTATTGGTGGCGTCGGTATTGGTGATGTCGGTATTGGTGGCGTCGGTATTGTTGGCATCGGAATTGATGGTGTCGGGATTTTGGGTGTCGGTATTGATAGCGTCGGTATTGCTGGCGTCGGTAGTTCTGGTTTAGATTTTGTTGGCCTTAGTATTAATGGCGTCGGTGTTGACGGCATCCGTAATTAAAGAGTCAATATTGATAGGGTCGGTATTGATGGCGTCGGTATTGATAGCGCTGTTATTGATGGCGTCGGTATTGTTGGCGTCGGTATTGATTGAGTCAATATTGATGGCGTCCATGTTGAGGGCGTCGGTATTGACGGCGTCGGTACCGGTGGCGTCGGTATTGGAGGCGTCGGTTTTGGTGGCGTCGGTATTGAAAACGTCGGTATTATTGGCGTCGGTAATGGTGGCGTCGGTATTGGTGGCTTCAGTATTAATGCCGTCGGTATTGATGGCGTCGGTATTGATAGCGCTGTTATTGATGGCGTCAGTATTGTTGGCGTCGGTATTGATTGAGTTAATATTGATGGCGTCCGTGTTGAGGGCGTCGGTATTGGTGGCGTCGGTATTGGAGGCGTCGGTTTTGGTGGCGTCGGTATTGAAACGTCGGTATTATTGGCGTCGGTAATGGTGGCGTCGGTATTGGTGGCTTCAGTATTATTGCCGTCGGTATTGATGGCGTCGGTATGAGTGGCGTCGCTACTGGTGGCGTCAGTATTATTGTCATCGGTATTGGTAGCGTCAGTATTGGTGGTGTCGGTATTGGTGGCGTCGGTATTGATGGCGTTAGTAATGGTGGCGTCGGTATTGCTGGCGTCGGTTTTGGTGGCGTCGGTATTGGTGGAGTCGGTATTGGTGGAGTCGGTATTGGTGGCGTCGGTATTGATAGAGTAAGTGTAAAACCGGTATTGGTGGCGTCGGTATTGGTGGCATCGGTATTTAAAGCGACGGTATTATTGGCGTCGGTATAGGTGGCGTCGGTATTGGTGGCTTCAGTATTATTGTCGTCGGTATTATTGGCGTCAGTATGAGTGGCGTCGCAATTGGTGGCGTCAGTATTATTATCGTCGGTATTGGTGGCGTCAGTATTGGTGGCGTCGGTATTGTTGGTGTCGGTATTGTTGGCGTTGGTATTGTTGGCGTCGGTATTAGTGGCGTCGACACGCGACGGCATCTGTAATTAAAGAGTCAAAATTGATAGGGTCGGTATTGATGGCGTCGGTATTGATAGCGCTGTTATTGATGGCGTCGGTATTGTTGGCGTCGGTATTGATTGAGTCAATATTGATGGCGTCCGTGTTGAGGGCGTCGGTATTGATGGCGTCGGTACTGGTGGCGTCGGTATTGGAGGCGTCGGTTTTGGTGGCGTCGGTATTGAAAACGTCGGAATTATTGGCGTCGGTAATGGTGGCGTCAGTATTGATGGTGTCGGGATTTGTGGCGTCGGTATTATTGGCGTCGGTAATGGTGGCGTCGGTATGAGTGGCGTCGCTACTGGTGGCGTCAGTATTATTGTCATCGGTATTGGTAGCGTCAGTATTGGTGGTGTCAGTATTGTTGGCGTCGGTATTGATTGAGTCAATATCGATGGCGTCCGTGTTGAGGGCGTCGGTATTGGTGGCGTCGGTACTGGTGGCGTCGGTATTGGAGGCGTCGGTTTTGGTGGCGTCGGTATTGAAAACGTCGGTATTATTGGCGTCAGTAATGGTGGCGTCGGTATTGGTGGCTTCAGTGTTATTGTCGTCGGTATTGATGGCGTCGGTATGAGTGGCGTCGCTACTGGTGGCGTCAGTATTATTGTCATCGGTATTGGTAGCGTCAGTATTGGTGGTGTCGGTATTGGTGGCGTCGGTATTGATGGCGTTAGTAATGGTGGCGTCGGTATTGGTGGCGTCGGTTTTGGTGGCGTCGGTATTGAAAACGTCGGTATTATTGGCGTCGGTAATGGTGGCGTCGGTATGAGTGGCGTCGCTACTGGTGGCGTCAGTATTATTGTCATCGGTATTGGTAGCGTCAGTATTGGTGGTGTCAGTATTGTTGGCGTCGGTATTGATTGAGTCAATATCGATGGCGTTCGTGTTGAGAGCGTCGGTATTGGTGGCGTCGGTACTGGTGGCGTCGGTATTGGAGGCGTCAGTTTTGGTGGCGTCGGTATTGAAAACGTCGGTATTATTGGCGTTGGTAATGGTGGCGTCGGTATTGGTGGCTTCAGTATTATTGCCGTCGGTATTGATGGCGTCGGTATGAGTGGCGTCGCTACTGGTGGCGTCAGTATTATTGTCATCGGTATTGGTAGCGTCAGTATTGGTGGTGTCGGTATTGGTGGCGTCGGTATTGATGCCGTTAGTAATGGTGGCGTCGGTATTGGTGGCGTCGGTATTGGTGGCGTCGGTATTGGTGGCGTCGGTATTGGTGGCGTCGGTTTTGGTAACGTCGGTATTGGTGGAGTCGGTATTGGTGGCGTCGGTATTGATAGAGTAAGTGTAAAACCGGTATTGGTGGCGTCGGTATTGGTGGCATCGGTATTTAAAGCGACGGTATTATTGGCGTCGGTATTGGTGGCGTCGGTATTGGTGGCTTCAGTAATATTGTCGTCGGTATTGTTGGCGTCAGTATGAGTGGCGTCGCAATTGGTGGCGTCAGTATTATTATCGTCGGTATTGGTGGCGTCGGTATTGGTGGCGTCGGTATTGGTGGCGTTGGTATTGGTGGCGTCGGTATTGGTGGCGTCAGTATTGGTGGCGTCGGTATTGTTGGCGTCGGTATTGATGGTGTCGGGATTTGTGGCGTCGGTATTGTTGGTGTCGGTATTGATAGCGTCGGTATTGCTGGCGTCGGTATTTCTGGTTTCGATTTTGTTGGCATCAGTATTAACGGCGTCGGTGTTGACGGCATCCGTAATAAAAGAGTCAATATTGATAGGGTCAGTATTGATGGCGTCGGTATTGATAGCGCTGTTATTGATGGCGTCGGTATTGATTGAGTCAATATTGATGGCGTCCGTGTTGAGGGCGTCGGTATTGGTGGCGTCGGTACTGGTGGCGTCAGTATTGGAGGCGTCGGTTTTAGTGGCGTCGGTATTGAAAACGTCGGTATTATTGGCGTCGGTATTGGTGACGTCGAAATTGATGGCTTCGGTATTGGCGACGTCGGTATTGGTGGCCTCGGTATTGGTGGCTTTAGTATTATTGCCGTCGGTATTGATGGCGTTAGTAATGGTGGCGTCGGTTTTGGTGGCGTCAGTATTGAAAACGTCGGTATTATTGGCGTCGGTAATGGTGGCGTCGGTATGAGTGGCGTCGCTACTGGTGGCGTCAGTATTATTGTCATCGGTATTGGTAGCGTCAGTATTGGTGGTGTCAGTATTGTTGGCGTCGGTATTGATTGAGTCAATATCGATGGCGTCCGTGTTGAGGACGTCGGTATTGGTGGCGTCGGTACTGGTGGCGTCAGTATTATTGTCATCGGTATTGGTAGCGTCAGTATTGGTGGTGTTGGTATTGGTGGCGTCGGTATTGATGCCGTTAGTAATGGTGGCGTCGGTATTGGTGGCGTCGGTATTGGTGGCGTCGGTATTGGTGGCGTCGGTTTTGGTAACGTCGGTATTGGTGGAGTCGGTATTGGTGGCGTCGGTATTGATAGAGTAAGTGTAAAACCGGTATTGGTGGCGTCGGTATTGGTGGCATCGGTATTTAAAGCGACGGTATTATTGGCGTCTGTATTGGTGGCGTTGGTATTGGTGGCTTCAGTAATATTGTCGTCGGTATTGTTGGCGTCAGTATGAGTGGCGTCGCAATTGGTGGCTTCAGTATTATTATCGTCGGTATTGGTGGCGTCCGTATTGGTGGCGTCGGTATTGGTGGCGTCGGTATTGGTGGCGTCGGTATTGGTGGCGTCGGTATTGGTGGCGTCAGTATTGGTGGCGTCGGTATTGTTGGCGTCGGTATTGATGGTGTCGGGATTTGTGGCGTCGGTATTGTTGGTGTCGGTATTGATAGCGTCGGTATTGCTGGCGTCGGTATTTCTGGTTTCGATTTTGTTGGCATCAGTATTAACGGCGTCGGTGTTGACGGCATCCGTAATAAAAGAGTCAATATTGATAGGGTCGGTATTGATGGCGTCGGTATTGATAGCGCTGTTATTGATGGCGTCGGTATTGATTGAGTCAATATTGATGGCGTCCGTGTTGAGGGTGTCGGTATTGATGGCGTCGGTACTGGTGGCGTCGGTATTGGAGGCATCGGTTTTAGTGGCGTCGGTATTGAAAACGTCGGTATTATTGGCGTCGGTATTGGTGACGTCGAAATTGAAGGCTTCGGTATTGGCGACGTCGGTATTGGTGACCTCGGTATTGGTGGCTTTAGTATTATTGCGGTCGGTATTGATGGCGTCGGTATGAGTGGCGTCGCTACTGGTGGCGTCAGTATTATTGTCATCGGTATTGGTGGCGTCAGTATTGGTGGTGTCCGTATTCTTGGCGTCGGTATTAATGGCATCGGTATTGTTGGCGTCGGTGTTGGTGGCGTCGGTAATGGTGGCGTCGGTAATGGTGGCGTCGGTAATGGTGGCGTCGGTAATGGTGGCGTCGGTTTTGGTGACGTCGGTATTGGTGGCGACGGTATTGAAAGCGTCGGTATTATTGGCGTCGGTGTTGGTGGCGTTAGTATTAATGGCGTTGGTATTGCTAGAGTAAGTGTAGCACCGGTATTGGTGGCATCGGTATTTGTGGCGTCGGTATTGATAAAATTAATAATAATGGCGTCGATATTGATGGCGACGATTTTGTTGGCATCGGTAACGACGCCATCAATAGATGGCGTCGGTACTGATGGCGTCTGTATTGTTGGCGTCGGTATTGGTGGCGTCGGTAATGGTGGCATCGGTTTTGGTGGCGTCGGTATTGATAGAGTAAGTGTAACACCGGTATTGGTGGCATCGGTATTGGTGGCTTGAGTATTATTGTCGTCAGTATTGAAAGCGTCGGTATTATTGTCTTCGGTATTGATGGCGTTGGTATTGATAGAGTAAGTGTAGCACCGGTATTGGTGGCGTCGGTATTATTGTCTTCGGTATTGATGGCGTTGGTATTGATAGAGTAAGTGTAGCACCGGTATTGGTGACGTCGGTATTTGTGGCGTGGGTACTGATAAAGTCAATATTAATGGCGTCGATATTGAAGGCGACGATTTTGTTGGCATTGGTTTTGATGGCGTCGGTATTGATGGCGTTGGTATTATTGGCGTCGGTATTGGTGGCGTCGGTATTGATGGCCTTTGTATTTGTGGCGGCGCTACTGGTGGCGTCAGTATTATTGTCGTCGGTATTGTTGGCATCGGTATTGAAAGCGTCGGTATTATTGGCGTCGGTATTGGTGGCGTTAGTATTAATGGCGTTGGTATTGCTAGAGTAAGTGTAGCACCGGTATTGGTGGCATCGGTATTTGTGGCGTCGGTATTGATAAAATTAATATTGATGGCGTCGATATTGATGGCGACGATTTTGTTGGCATCGGTACCGACGCCATCAATAGATGGCGTCGGTATTGATAGCGCTGCATGGTATTGATGGTGTCGATATTGAAAGAGTCAATGTTGATGGCTTCGGTGTTGAGGGCATCGTTACGAGAGGCGTCGGTATTGATGGCGTCGGTATTGTTGGCGTCGGTATTGGTGGCGTCGGAATTGATGGCTTCGGTATTTGTGGCGTCGCTGTTGGTGGCATCGGTACTGATGGCGTTTGAATTGATACAGACAATATTGATGTCGTCGGTGTTGCTTGCGTCCGTATTGATGGCGTCGGTATTGATAGCGTCAATATTTGTGGCGTCGCTGTTGGTGGCGTCGGTATTGATGGCATCGGTATTAATAGCGCTGCATGGTACTGATGGTGTCGGTATTGAAAGAGTCAATGTTGATGGCTTCGGTGTTGAGGGCATCGTTATGAGAGGCGTCGGTATGGATGGCGTTGGTTTTGGTGGCGTTGGTATTGGTGGCGTCAGTATTGTTGGCATCGGTATTGATGGTGTCGGTATTTCTGGCGTCGGTATTGATTGAATCAATATTGATGGCCTCGGTGTTGAGGGCGTCGGTATTGATGACGTCGGTATTGATAGAGTTAGTGTAACACCGGTATTGGTGTCGTCAGAATTGATGGCGTCGGTATGAGTGGCGTCGCTACTGGTGGCGTCAGTATTATTGTCGTCGGTATTGGTGGCATCGGTATTGAAAGCGTCGGTATTATTGGCGTCGGTATTGATAGCGCTAATATTGATGGCATCGGTATTGCTAGCGTCGGTATTGATTGAGTCAATATTGATGGCGTCCGTGTAGAGGGCGTCGGTATTGATGGCGTCGGTATTGGTGGCGTCGGTATTGGAGGCGTCGGTTTTGGCGTCGGTATTTGTGGCGTCAGTATTGATCAAGTGAATATTAATGGCGTCGATATTGATGGCGACGATTTTGTTGGCATCAGTATTGATGGCATCGGTATTGTTGGCGTCGGTATTGGTGGCGTCGGAATTGATGGCTTCGGTATTTGTGGCGTCGCAGTTGGTGGCGTCGGTACTGAGAGCGTTGGAATTTATACAGACAATATTGATGTCGTCGGTGTTGCTTGCGTCCGTATTGTTGGCGTCGGTATTGATGGCGTAAGTATTTGTGGCGTCAGTATTAGTGGCGTCGGTATTGATGGCGTCGGTATTGATAGCGCTGGTATTGATGGCGTCGGTATTGGTGGCGTCGGTATTAGTGGCGTCGGTATTGGTGGCGTCGGTATTGGTGGCGTCGGTATTGGTGGCGTCGGTATTGGTGGCGTTGGTATTGGTGGCGTCGGTATTGGTGGCGTCGGTATTTGTGGCGTCGGTATTTTTGGCATCGGAATTTATGGTGTCGGGATTTCTGGTTTCGATTTTGTTGGCATCAGTATAAATGGCGTTGGTGTTGACGGCATCCGTAATTAAAGAGGCAATATTGATGGCGTCGTTATTGATAGCGCTGTTATTGATGGCGTCGGTTTTGTTGGCGTCGGTATTGGTTGAGTAAATGTTGTTGGCGTCCATGTTGAGGGCGTTGGTACTGGTGGCGTCGGTATTAGTTTTGTCAGTATTGAAAGTATAGGTACCGATGACATCAATACCGACGCCACCAATACTGACGCCATCAATACCGAGTTCACTAATACCGACGCCAACAATACCTATGCATCCATAATTGACTTTATCAATACCGACGCCATCAATGCCAACGCGAACAATACCGACGTCATCTATGCCAACGCAATCAATATCGACGCCAATAATACCGACGCCACGAATACTGACGCCGCCAATACCGACGCTTTCAATACCGGAAGGTTCTACAAAATCGACGTTCTTAATACTGATGCCACCATAGCAACGTCACTCATGCCGACGCCACCAATACCGATGCCACAAATTTCGACGCCTTCAATACCGACGCCTCCAATACGGACGCAAGCAACACCGACGACATCAATATTGTCTGTATGAATTTCGACGCCATCAGTACCGACGCCACCAACAGCGACGCCACAAATACAGAAGCCATCAATTCCAACGCCACCAATACCGACGCCAACAATACCGACGCCATCAATACCGATGCCAACAATACCGACGCCACAAATACCGACGCCCCCAATACCGACGCCACCAATACCAACGCCATCAATACCGACGCCTCTCATAACGATGCCCTCAACACCGAAGCCATCAACATTGACTCTTTCAATATCGACACCATCAATACCATGCAGCGCTATCAATACCGACGCCATCAATACCGACGCCACCAACAGCGACGCCACAAATATTGACGCCATCAATACCGACTCCAATAATACCGACGCCATCAATACCGGCGGTACACTTACTCTATCAGTACCAACGCCATCAATACCGACGCTTTCAATACAACCGCCACCAACAGCGACGCCACAAATACTTACGCCATCAATACCGATGCCATCAATACGGACGCAAGCAACACCGACGACATCAATATCGTCTGTATCAATTCCGATGCCATCAGTACCGACACCACCAACAGCGACGCCACAAATACCGAAGCCATCAATTCCGACGCCACCAGTACCGACGCCAACAATACCGACGCCATCAGTACCGACGCCATCAATACCGATGCCAACAAAATCGTCGCCATTAATATCGACGCCATTAATATTAACTATATCAATACCGACGCCACAAATACCGACGCCACCAATACCGGTGCTACACTTACTCTATCAATACCAACGCCACCAATACCGACGTCAATAATACCGACGCTTTCAATTCCAACACCACCAAAGCCGACGCCTCCAATACCGACGCCACCAATACCGACGCCATCGATACCGACGCCATCAATAGTAGCGCTATCAATACCGATGAAAATAATACTGACGCCACCAATACCGACGCCAATAATACCGACGCCAATAATACCGACGCCAATAATACCGACGCTTCCAATTCCGACGCCACCAAAACCGACGCCTCGAATACAGACGCCACCAATACCGACGCTATCAATACCGACACCATCAATAGTAGCGCTATCAATACCGATGACAATAATACTGACGCCACCAATACCGACGCCAATAATACCGACGCCAATAATACCGACGCTTTCAATACCGATGCCACCAATACCAACGACAATAATACTGACGCCACCAGTAGCGACGCCACTCATACCAACAACATCGATACCGACGCCACCAACAGCGACGCCACAAATACAAAAGCCATCAATTCCGACGCCACCAATACCGATGCCAACAAAATCATCGCCATTAATATCGACGCCATTAATATTTTCTTTATCAGTACCGACGCCACAAATACCGACGCCACGAATACCGGTGCTACACTTACTCTATCAATACCAACGCCAATAATACCGACGCCACCAATACCGACGTCAATATTACCGACGCTTTCAATTTCGACGCCACCAAAGCCGACGCCTCCAATACCGACGCCACCAATACCAACGCCATCGATACCGACGCCATCAATAGTAGCGCTATCAATACCGATGACAATAATACTGACGCCACCAATACCGACGCCATCGATACCGACGCCTTCAATAGTAGCGCTATCAATACCGATGACAATAATACTGACGCCATTAATACCGACGCCAATAATACCAACGCCAATAATACCGACGCTTTCAATACCGATGCCACCAATACCGACGACAATAATTCTGACGCCACCAATACCGACGCCACTCATACCGACGCCATCAATACTGACGACAATAATACTGAAGCCACCAATACCGATGCCACCAATACAGGTGTTACACTTACTCTATCAATACCGACGCCACCAATACCGACGCCTCCAATACCGACGCCACCAGTACCGACGCCATCAATACCGACACCCTCAACACGGACGCCATCAATATTGACTCAATCAATACCGACGCCAACAATACCGACGCCATCAATAACAGCGCTATCAATACCGACGCCATCAATACCGACCCTATCAATATTGACTCTTTAATTACGGTTGCCGTCAACACCGACGTCATTAATACTGGTTACACTTACTACAATACGTGTTACACTTACTCTATCAATACCGACGCCAATAATACCGATTCTTTCAATACCGATGCCACCAATACCGACGACAATAATACTGACGCCACCAGTAGCGACACCACTCATACTGATGCCATCAATACCGACGCCACCAACAGCGACGCCACAAATACAAAAGCCATCAATTCCGACGCCACCAATACCGACGCCACCAATACAGACGCCAACAATACCGACGCCATCAATACCGACGCCATCAATACCGATGCCAACAAAATCGTCGCCATCAATACCGACGCCAACAATACGGATTCTTTCAATACCGACGCAATCAATGCCGACGCTATCAATTCTGATGCCACCAGTACCTATTCCATCAATACCGACGCAATCAATACCGACGCCATCAATTTTGACGCCACCAATACCTGTTTCCAATACTGACAAAACTAATACCGACGCCATCAATACCGAAGCCAACAAAATCGACGCTTTCAATACCGATGCCACCATAGCAACGTCACTCATGCCGACGCCACCAAAACCGACGCCACAAATTTCGACGCCTTCAATACCGACGCTTCCAATACCGACGCCATCAATGTCGAAGCCATCAATACCGACGCCATTAATACCGAAGCCAACAAAATCGACAATTTAATACCGACGCCATCCATACCAACTTCACCCATTCCAACACCACCAATACCGACGCCAACATTAACCGATTCTATCAATACTGACGCCATCAATTCCGACGCCACCAATATCGATGCCATCAATACCGACTCTATCGATACTGACCCAACTAATACCGAAGCCAACAAAATCGACGCTTTCAATACCGACGCCAGCATTACCGACGCCAGCAATACCGACGCCATCAATTCCGACGCCACCAATACCTATGCTTTCAATACTGACAAAACTAATACCGACGCCATCAATACCTCAGCCAACCAATTCGACGCTTTCAATACCGATACCACCATAGCAACGTCACTCATGCCGCCGCCACCAATACCGATGCCACAAATTTCGACGCCTTGAATACCGACGCCTCCAATACCGACGCCATCAATGTCGACGCCATCAATACCGACTGAATCGATACTGACGCCATTAAAACCGACGCCATTAATACCGAAGCCAACAAAATCGACGATTTAATACCGACGCCATCCATACCAACTTCACCAATTCCGACACCACCAATACCGACGCCAACAATACCGATTTTATCAATACCGACGCCATCAATACCGACTCTATCAAGACTGACGCAACTAATACCGACGCCATCAATACCGAAGCCAACAAAATCGACGCTTTCAATACCGATGGCCCCAACAGCTACGCCACTCATACCGACACAACCAATACCGACGTCACAAATATCGACGCCATCAATATCGACGCCTCTAATACCGACGCCATCAAAATCGACGCCTTCAATACCGATGCCACCAACAGCGACGCCACTCATACCGACATTACCAATACGGACGCCATCAATACTGACGCCACCAATACCGGCGCCATCAATACCGACTTCATCAATTCCGACACCGCCAATACCAACTCTATCAATACCGACGCCAACAATACCTATGCTTCCAATATTGACTTTATCAATACCGACGCCACTAATACCGATGCCATAAATACCGAAGCCAACAAAATCGATGCTTTCAATACCGACGCCACCAACAGCGGCGATACTCATACCGACGCCACAAATACCGACGACATCAATACCGACGCCATCAATGCCGACGGGATCAATATCGTCGCCAACAATACCGACGCCACGAATACCGACGCCAACAATACCGGAAGGTTCTACTAATTATCACAAATTCCCACCTTATGGTTCGGCAATGACTGCAATTTCACGGTGTTATTGTATTTATATATAATATAATTCTGTAATGAATGTATCAATATTATCGACTACCTTGTTCGTCTAATGGTCAAAAGCGCGACTGCTAAGTAAGAGGTCTTGGGTTTGATTTACAGGTCAAGCTATTAGTGCTATTAAGTTTTTATAAGGTTTTTCTGTGACATCCTCAGTAGAAGCTGTATAGTGATGATAGTATGTATTCAATATTAAGTTTATTAAATTACTATTCGTACACGCTAGGTGTCGAAACAACACTCAGTACATTTATAATTACATGGTAGCTGTAGTCTTCAGCATGTCGACACACTGCAGACTAATTAAAACGCATAATTTATGACACGTACAACCTACGAAGTAATTTTTACGACAGTGTGTATCTGTGTGACGCGGCTGTGTCATCTGTGAGTATAAATTAGTTGAAGTTTTGTAATTAATATTTTAATTGCAAAATAAGAACTTCTTGCTGATTAATTTAGCTTGAAGCTATGCGGTATTAAAGGTTCAAATCCCGGTAGGGGTCAATGTTTGTGTGATTAAATTTAGCCTGAGTCATGCATATTATTTCTATGTATAATAACTATGTAAAATAGTAACATTCCAACCGGAAATATCTATCTAGTACTCGTAACACAAACCTCTCTCTCAAATTGTCCGGAAAAAATTAAAAAACAACTAACTACACTTTAGAAGATTTAAAATCATGTAGTAACTCAAGATTAACTCTACACATAAATAAACAAAAACGATTTTAATAATTTAATAATAGCTCAAAACCATTAAGTAAAAGTCAAAAGAAAAATACAAAATGTATTTCCAAAAACATCAATGCCTGCACCGCGGGTAACATGCTAAATCGGGCATGGAGAGGGACTCGGTACTGTGGACCTTGTATTTGAGGTAGAGGGACCTCAAGATGAAGGCCAGGATGAACAGGGCACCAGTCCAGATCACAAGGTTGGCGAGTTGCTCTTGGCACTTGGCGTAGGCTTTGTAACGGACCGTTCTCATGTAGATGGATCTCTTGAGCCGATACAGACGCGTTTGCTTTGGCCTGAGATAGAACATTGAGTATGCTGTTCTTGATCAAGTAAACTGCTCATATTTTAGTCACCGCGAAGAAATTCTGGAAGAAAGAGGTTTGGTTTTAATATTGTTTATGTAGACCGCGTACTGGAAGATACAGCGTGCGATGTGGGTGGTGCAGGACCGGTCGTCGTGGAAATGCTTTGAGAGACTTATGTCATCTTCGACGTAATTTACCCGAAATGATCACGAAGATTGTTTGTGTGAATATATGCAATCCAAACTAATATTATAAATGCGTCCGTATGTCTGTCTTACCTGTGCACGCTTTAAACGCAGAATCGATTAAGATGAAATTAGGTATGGAGATAGTTTGAGTCCCGGGGAAGGATATAAGGGATAGAAAGACGAACAGGGGGGGTGGAAGTATGTATGCGAAATCGATAATTTCTTAGAAGAGAAGGGTAAAGAGTAAATAAGAAGATTGATGAAAAGCATGATTGGATAATAATACTACGCAGACGAAATCGCGGCCAAAGCTAATGAAAGGCTTTCACTAATTTAAAAAAAAACAACACAGAACAATGACTGGTTGAAGTGTTAATACACATGATCAGTCTTCATCATCAGCTATATAAACAGGTTATATTGGGGGTCCATTTCATAGTATCCCTTACACAATCCATATTTATTTTGGCTTTCGTCATATTCTATTACTTCTTCAAATCTAGTGGGAGTTTGGGGAGGAAGATATTCCCCGACAATAAAAGAGTCTAAAAATTTTAAAGAAGGTAAGCATTAAATATCAGATTAATAAATTTAGACGACGTAACAGCCCCAGAAGCATGTATCTAGCTAGACGTTAATGGGGATTATTGGCCGCAAAAAGTTCTGAACTGAACAGAAAGATAAGAAAAGGAACTAAAAAGAGGGTGCAAACTTCTGTTTGTCTTCAACAGGTTTTATAACACTGAAAAAACGAATAGTACTAGGAACCTGCCATTTCCTGCCCTTGTCTGTGCAACATTTTCTCGTTTCGGACGGGTAAACTATCCCAGACCATATTTTCAGTCAGACAACTTTAAAAAGTGATCACTTCATCATCATCAACTCATCTATTTTTTCACTGCTGGACACGAATCTTCTCTAATCCGAGAGGGATCCAGACGTTTAAAAATAGTCGCTGTGGCCGAAATCGGTCAGGATGACATCATCATCATCATCAATCTGAGAGGGATTATATATACATATTTGTGCGAGTTGGCAGACTTCACTAGAAAATTCCCTCCTCAAGTGTCCTCACGATGTTTTCTTTCACCACTTGACTTCAAAGTCCACTGGTAACACCACTAGGCCACCACAGCTCAAGTTGCTGTGACCTCTTAGTCATAATGAAATCTACGGAAACCTTTAAATAAATATAGTGCTTACCTCATGTGTCAGATTTCATGTACATTAAATAAAGAGACCTAGCGACTATAGCAGTGATCACTATAGCTCCAGTCCAGGCGACAAAATTCCCTAAGTGTGCATGAATCACCCACTCATCATTCTTCTTTCTCAAATTCAGACATTTGTTCACTAGTCTCTTAAGCTTATAATGAATGGGTACTTGGCGATGGTAATGTTTTTGGAGCATCACAGATGATTTCTCTTCGTTCATACTTATTCATCTTTGAACACTGCTCGGAAACCACTGGTTTAGTTTGATTTATGTGTTTCATGTGTGTGGTCACTGTAGATTCTGTAAGGTGAATGGGTTTTGGTTCATGTTGCTGTAATTTGGGTTATCGCTCACGGAGGTGACATTTTTCGTGACGTCGGCTTTCGTTTTGTGTTTTCTGATGACAGGTGGTAATCTCAAAGTTTTGTATCAAAGAGGATTTAAGATTTAATTTAAAATTGACTGTGATGCTCTCCTCTCTCATCAGCAACCTTCTTACTTTGCTCAGGCCTATTCTAAAACTGAAAGACTTATTATTGTAAAACACCTCCACTTTCATAGATTTCTATTTTTCCTCTTGTGGTAATTGAGTTGGCAGAATCGTTCGATAGATTAAATGAATACTCAAATTCAAATGATTTAATTGCATGAATAGGTATGGTATAACATAGTGTGATAAAAAATAAAATTTTATGAACGCATAATATGTCGGTATAGCGTGCAAAAAACACGACGCGATTTTTTTATTAATCAGAAAGGAGATCTAAAAGACTATAACTACTCGTAAATAAAGACTTCAATACCATCGGGTCGCTGTCTGGCCAACGTCCAGTATTTGCATATTTTTGAAACACATTGACTGACTGCTAATACAATTCGAAGGATGTTTTGAAGGCAGGTGAAGCAATGGGTCTTAAAAGACATGAGGTGCATCACTACTTACGACCTTAAGGATTACAAATTACCGACTTTACAGGTCAACGCGTCCCGCGAGCGTATACGCACCCTAAATAAAGATCAATTACTAATACTTATTGATTGACGACGCAATTGGTAAAGGATGAGTGAGCGGTTGAACGACAGGTCTCGGATTTGTCCTATTTATAACAAATAATTGTATGGCCTACAGAGTTCTAACGTCCTACTGCTGGTCCGTCTCCTCTCATTTTAGAGGAATTAGACTATAGTCCACCACGCTAGCCTACTAAGGGTTGGCAGACTTCACATCCCATCTAGACTAATCTCTCAAGCACTCACGATGTTTTCCTTCATTGTTTGAGCTTGTGATAAATACGAACATAACTTCTGAAAAGTCAATAGTGCGTCCCTTGGGTTCGACTCGAGCCCTTTTAAACCGACTTCCAAAAAGAGGGGTTATCAATTCGACTGTATTTTTTTTTTGCTTGACCACACTACTGGGCTACCAAATCCGTATGTGTCGAATTTGTGTTTGTTAATGCACTTACGATACTGGAGATAAAAGTAGACTGGGGTGTAAAGAATAAATATGATGTAATAAAAACGCGCCATCCGTTTAATCTATTTAAAAATACTGCCCCAATTTTAACCAAGACATTAGCATAATATAGATAAGCCAAAAATACCATGTAAATAAATATTTCCTGTACCTTATCAAACGCGAAAGGAAAGCGTAACAGTCTAATACAAATAGGTGCCTATTCTTGTGTATGGCAACATCCGTTGAACGAACAATGCGCACACGCATCTTACATTGTTTGCTTACAGATTGTGCTCGCAAGATGAATGGAGATGCTATTATTCAATAAAGTTACTTATATTGTGTAATTGAAAAGAATTGGAGTGTAAATTAATTTAAAACCGAGGGACTTTTAACATTTTGAAAATTATTTATCTCTCTTTGAAACGGTAAGGGCTGAAATAGCCCTATGGTTTAACCAGTGGACTGTGATGTTAAAGGTAAATCCTTAGAAGATTAGCACATGTTCAAATAGTGAAGGAAAACAACGTGAGGGAACTTGCATAACTGAGAGATTTTATCGGCTGTGAGAAGTCTGTTAACTAGCACTAGGGTAGCGTGATGGACAATAGCCTAATCCCTCTAAAATGGAATCCCGTGGGATAGTAAATGGTTTGATGATGATGAAACGGTATAGGACGATATCGGAAGGAAACTTACATGCTAACCCGCTTTAGACCTACGTAGAGGACTATGTATTGTATGTATTACATATTGTATACATATAACATATTATATGGATACTAGCTCACCCAGAAAACGTTGTTTAAACATTCTATTATGGGGGTAGAAGACTGAAAATTTAGGATTATAAGTATTTTTAATGCCAAATCGTAAAAAAGAATACAAAAACAATTGTGTCAAAAAAAAAGTCTGGTACTCACCAGACTTTTTTTTTTGACATCCTTATCACCTAGGGGTGCAAAAAATAGCCTACGACCGATTCTCAGACCTACCAAAATATACATACAAAATTTCATAATAATCCGTTTAACCGTTTCGGAGGAGTTCAGCGACAAACACTGTGACACGAGATTTTTATATTAAGATTGCCTCACCCCCCTAAGCTGGACAGGACACTAGTACCCACCAGTTCGATGGTAAACGGGTAGATAATGATGATTAGTTAAAAGTCAAAAGTATCTAATAGTATTTCCTAACAAGCGGTCTATATTTTATAATAATTAATTGGTACCGCTCATAACTTGATCATAGAGTGTGTGTCGATGATAATAAGCCCATCTTAACGCAATTCTTATTGCAACGGAAAAAACCGAATTCCATTGGAGATTTTATCGGCGTAGTTTGCAAAGATAAGTATTGGAAGAAAGTATTTTTACAAAACAACAGTCCTTGACATATCTGGAACAAGTCATACGTTGAGGCAACCTGCATGTACAGAAACTTTTTTAGAATAAAAACCTCTTTTTATTGTAAAAGCGGTTGTAACACCAAGAAATAAGGTTTGAGATGTACTTTCACGATTGTAATTGTAAGTTTGCGTTCATACATTTGCGATGCGGCCCGCGGCAAAGTTATTCGTTTCGGTTTCGGAACGTAGCATGTTATCGTAACATTTTACTGGCTGAATAGCAAATGTCCGTAGCCTCGGTTTGTTTTGTTTGACATGTGTCATTGCTTTTGGCGCCAATGCCTATTTTTTTGTAATGCAGTTCAATCCACAGAATACATAACTTGTTTTTATCTTAATTTGCATTTCCTTGCAAATCTGTAAATAATAAATATGTAATATCGCTTAAATTGTAATGACTCATCAATGAAGGCTTTAATATCCAAAAATATAAATAAGGAAATGGTTGAGCATTCACTTCCTTTGTTAAATGCAGAAAATTCTTGAGGATTCACTTATGTAGTAAAATAATGAATTGAATTTCATTATGATGCCTCAAACTCTTAATTTATTAATCTTTATAAAACCAATACGTATTTATGTTTTTTTATGGTTTATACGGAAACAAATGAATATTTTTATTACAAAACCGCACGAATGTGGTTCTTTAGATCACGATGTAGCCAGGCAAAAACTGTGCTGTCAGGCAGGCGTGGGTACTGCACACTGACACTATTAGATAGGTACGTAGGCACTTAGCAGATGTGGACCGTATAAAAAACCAGAAGGTATTTAACAGCAATGTATCATTTATCGTAATAGTTACGCGGTCGATATCCATACTGATATCACTAATGCGAAAGTATGTTTGGCGGTCTTTTTGTTACCTCTTTACACTTTAACTGCTGATCCGATTTAGATGATATTTGGTATGGAAATACTTTCGAGTCCCGGGGAAGGACATAGATTTTTGTCTCAAAAATCATCCCTTAAAATGGTGAAAAGGTGGCAGTGTTTATGCGCAATCGTTAAGATTAATATTTTTTTAAGATATTATCGATTCAAGGCATTTCTGACCTTTCGAAATCATGTGCGTATTATTTATCACAAAAAATGGAATTATGTGGAAGCCAAGGAAAGCATGTGTCTGGAGGTATTTTAGCACTAGGTCTGCAAGGTGTAACACAGCCGTACTACTTTTGTCGTGAGGTATCGAGTCTGCTCTCTGTATTAAGAACCCTAGGTCTCAGTAGTGGCAAATATTGCTGTGATGAGCTCGCAACTAGATACCCCTGTGTAATAATGAGTATTAATTTCAATTTTTCAAGCAAAGACAAGACTCTTGCTCGCTGCCAGCTGTAGTATATACTCACGCTTTTTTCCCATGGAGGTAGGCAGAAACTACAGAATGCCACACGAATTGGGATAATGATGATGTTAAATTAGAATAGTATCTATCGGGTTTCTGGTCGACTCGTCTCCATAAGACCTACTTTTAGGAACCATGCCACTTATACAACAAATGTTGATCTAATTAAAATAAATCATTTGAGTTTGATGTTAGTTAGACTCCTAAGTCATACGTAAAATAATACTGGATTTTCCTATAAGCAAATTCTCAGTAGAGCGGAACTCTAAAGCATATTAATATACCATGATTTATTTCAGATAAAAACAACAAAAAACACAATTCGATCAATGTCATATCTAAATCTATTATTTAATAATAATTCTAAAGCGGAGATTTGCAGATCACGACCTTCAAGAGATAATTCGGAGATTGACAGAACAAGTACTTACTGACGCATGGTTTTAACCGGACATTGCTGACCTTACTTTGGACAATAGGGTTTAATATAGAAACGGTCCGTCTCATTGGTGGTTTCAAACACGGTTGCCAAGAAAGAGGTCTAGTGGTTCCTTTCCAAGTCGATAAAAGACTTTCTTTTGAAATCATATCATATAATATCATATCATTTAATTTTCAGTAGCAGTTACAAATTTTGTCTTGATTATAACATTTATTATTATATTACATTCACATCATGAATATGACAAATATACAATAAAATACGTAGAAGTAAGCAGCTTAGTTTTGTGCCTAGACGAGCCTTGTGCTATGGCATTATCAAGCATTCTCCAGGAATTATAACTTCCAAAGCATCTATCCAGGTTTGCATAACAATATTGATTGCTTTTCTTCGGACAGTATCTAAAAATGGCCAAGTTACTGGCGGTTTCCATCAGGCTTATAGTTTAAACTGGTTTTTTCTTCATTAAGTGAACTATATCTCGGAAATCATATACATAATGTAATGTCATTAAAGCACTGACGCATAGATACGGCTAACTGAACCCCGTCGGCCTTCTGAGGAATTCTGTGGGCATGTAGCAGCCTACATACCTATAGAATTCACTAGAGAATATATATATCTTAGTAGGTATGTTGTATGTGCTTTAATTGTCAAGTCATTAATTATAATAAACTTCAGTGATATAACTTAAATTGAGCTAGATACTTCCTAGTTTACAAAATATTATTAATTTTTTGCTAACCACTTAAATAGAGGTGCAAATTTGTCATATTAATGCCTCTATTCGGTGTTTCTGTAAATCTTTTAAAGATAATTTTTGAGCACTGGCTTACCTACCTTGACTACTTGTATTATGTAATATTTAAAAGTAGCCTTTTGAAAAAAACGCCATGGCAGCTTTGAGTTTTTATTTATAATCATTTACGGACTGATGAATGTATATATATGCTTGCTGCCGGTAGAGACAGATCTACTGAAGCTGCTGTAGGTTTTGGTATCTCAAAAGACTATTTCAGACGCTTAGTCAAATATATAGCAAAATATCAGGAGTTGCAAAAAACCTTCTGCATTTTTTCTCAGGGATCGTATGTTAGGAGACGCCGATGCCGTCTAACGCACGACTGATGTATGCAGGCCATCAGTTGAGACAGTTCAACTGAAGGTACTTGCAAAAGACCATTTTAGACGCCTCAATACTTGGTTAAACTGTTACAATATACATCAAAATATCTAGAGTTGAACAGAGACAACGATTCTCTTCTTTTCCATTTCTTCCCAAAGATCGTTAGGTACACACAGCTGTTTATAGCTACTTTAGCAGTTTCTCTAAGCATAGCTAGAGGCTAGTGAAGTTACGTGGTGTAACAACCGGAGCCGACCGGCCTTGTCGCGTCCACACCCTTTGTCATAACTGTAACTGGGCCACGTATGTGAGCGGGCACGGCCAGACCGTGCTTGTGAATGGGCCGCGAAATGTTATTAGCATTGTGGAGGTGTGCTTACGAAGCGGTTCTAAGAACAATATAGGCTTTTGACAGAAATAGCTGAGGTCATGTTTATCTGTCATTAGTTCTATTACGTAGGTAATTCAATCCAAGATATTAATGGATACCTAATGATAATCTTCTGTATCTTGTCATCTGATTTCTTTGGAGTTTTAATAATGAAATTTCCACTTGAAATTATGTGAATTTTGGTTTCTTTACCATTGTAACGGCCAGTGCCTAGTGAAGTCCACATATTTCATATACTTACCATCGAGAAAAAATCTTAGGCATGCAGGTTGCCTCACGATGCTTTCCTTCACCATCGAGAGACAATAAAATTAATGGATACCTTCGATTCTACTTAAGACTTTTCATTCGGCAGCGAGAGGTTATTAGGTTATCACTGGTTCTTCATATCCCATATAATTAATATGTAATAGTTTGATATCATAAATATAAAAATCATGTCCTATAACGGCAGTTATCTAGGTAGTTCAATATTAATCACAAACAAACCTGTACCTGTTTGTTTCTAGAAAAAGCCGGTAAAGCACAGTTTCTGCATACTTAATCTGATTATAATACTCAAGTGCATCAAAACGCATAATATTTAGGCCAAATGCTATGAGGATCAGGGAAAGATTTCAACATAGCACTCCACTGTATGCGATCTTCCCACGGCGATACCAACATTCTATTATTGGAATTGATGTAAAGCTGAATTAGTAAATCTGGGAGTGAACAGCAAGCAAACTACTAGCTGCTAAGTTGCTAACGTGGAATGCAAGGACTTGTCGGAATTTGTCAAAGATACCTTCCCTTCTAAGGTCCCACTAAGCGTGTATTCCCGTTCGTCCCCTAGACTTCGTCCCCCGAGGGGGACGAACGGGAATTCGTTATTTATTTTCCCGATGGTCCCTCAAAATTTTTTGGGGGGACGAATGGGAATAATTTATTAATTCTTTTTCACAGTTCTAACCTAAACAAATAATTATGAATAGGACTGATTCGGTTCTGGCACTTCGCCGGCCGCTGCCGCGGCACGCTCGCTTCGCTCGCTCGGCTCGTGCGTTGTGGTCACAGTTCTAACCTAACCTAAACCAATAATTATGAATTGGACCGATTCGGTTCAAATTTAGTGTGCAATTCAGTATTTTTGGTTGTAATTTCGAATATTTTGATTGAAAAAAGGGGATTTACAGTTAAAGTATTAAATACGTAGTACAGTCATTTATTTGATAAGCTGTAGGCTTCTGCACAAATCTTTTTAGTGGGACGAATGGCACTAATCGAAGAACATATTCCCATTCGTCCTCTCTTGAATTAGGATTGGGACGATCGGGAACAAATTAAATATTATTTTTGTAAATTCCCGTTCGTCCCCCTCGGGGGACGAAGTCTAGGGGACGAACGGGAATACACTCCACTAAGAGGCGCCAGATCTTTTCCGAGATAGACTTGTTCTAAGGGACCAAGACCTTACCGTCATCAGTCCAGAGTCCCATGGAAAATATCTCCCCTTTTATGTGCATTATGTAAAAAATTAACTAGAATCATAACGTTTTAAAAGTGCTTGAAAAAGTTTATTTGAAATAAAAACCTTTTAATTTAGATTTTGATTTTGATTTTGTGAATCTGTCTTCAATTCATGATTGACCGAACTATTGCATAATCAAGACTCTTCTCCGTGAAAAAGTTATCCAGAAATAAGTCTAACCATGTATTTTTTCTTCTTGGTATTTTAAAAGTAGAGTAATAAAGTTCGTATTTTATTGCTTGATAATTAAACGTCAATATGGTAGCAGGCTTTAGATAGGTTTCGCTTCCGGATACCGGAAAGTCTTAATCATAAACAATGACGTATTATTCATCATAAATCATAAATTGATACTTACGCACACATACAGACATACCTACATTTAGTTCCTTTATACAGTAATTAAATATAAAAGATTTTAGCCATGCCAAATTCGTTGAGATTAAACTGACGAATCTGTAATTATAACTTCAAGATATTCCACCCTTCAGTTCACCAGTGACCATGGATGCTGTAAAGGATCCGAAACATCGGGATTAAATAATAATAATAATAAATATTTCTGAACATTATGACAGGGGAATGATTTTAACTGTCTTGGAACCCGCAGCGAAATTAATCATGATGTTATATAGGAGGAGTAAGAAAAATATCAGTTTTTTTCACTTCCCTCCTTATCAAGCGAGAGACAGAATAGAATTTACATGTCATTGATATGAGAACAGATGTTTACAACTGGGTTAAGCCCAGTTGCCAGGCACCACGGATGATAAATTAATAAGTTATGGGTCCTAATAATGTGAGCTATTATATCTGATTCCAATAATAGGTATGGCAAAAACGCTTAAACGCACGGAAATTCATCCTAGTCGCAACAAGGTCCGAGTAATAAATCACCCCAGATATAATTTGCAAACTATCGAGCATAATATTGCGTTCACTTTGCCATAGACTACACTCCCACAGGATATGATGTGCAGATTGCTCGTATTTACGGTTATACGTTGAACAAGGGCACAATGGTGAGGGCACAAACTTGAATGAAAACAATTTACTTTTAAAGTTGCCGTGTCCTGTGAGGAATTGGGCAACACAGTGGTCCACCTCCAACCAAGTCCTCTCCAGCCGCTCACGGACGGATGGAAAGAATTGGTGGAGATGGCGGCCCTTAGTAGAAGAATCCCACCTTATTTGCCATTCGTCTAAGAGTTCCTCCCAAACGTCGGCCTGGGGTTTAAACAATCTAATAATCTTAGCCCGGTCACGTTCTAAAAGGAATTCATTTTTCAAGTGCACTCTTGAAGAGAAATACATTGCAGCACGTCGTTGTGCCTCGAGATCGACCGGCAGCACTCCCGCGAGTACTGGTAGTGCTTCCGTACTAACAGTCCTATATGCTTTACATAAAAATATCAATGCTAGACGCTGACTTTGAAGTAACTTCCGTCGTACCGCACCTATGGTGGCCCTATCGGCCCAAACAGGTGCTCCGTAGCACATACAGCCACACACATTATGTACTACATATATGTATATACTTTATTTATGTACATAAATACATCCATGACTCGGAGGCAATAGTATATGCTCATCACACAAACATTTGTCCCTACCGGGATTCGAACCCAAGACCCATAGCACAGAAGGCAGTGTTAACTACCGCTGGACTAATTGGGTCGTCTCAAATAAGTAATATCAATATACCGCGATAAAATTCGTAAAAAGTAGTTCTATTTCATTTTAAAATAGAATTGAACAAGATCTATGTAAAGTAAGCAAATAGTTATCTACATTATTCACACAATACGTCTACACATACATATCCTAGTGCCCATGCCGTGAAAGGACTAGGTCCGTATCACCGGAGCTCGTGATTGGTCAGCGGCGCGACCTTGACAGACGTGCGCACGCGCAACGAAAGTGAAATGGAAACTAGCGCGTTACTATGTAAGGTACGGAGACAGGATTGAAAAATCAATACAATTATACAGGCATGAATATTTGATAGAAGGGAAGGACTTAATGAATAACAGCTATACGAAGCTGTGAAAGCAAACTCAAACTCAAATGAATTATTTCAATTAGACCAATATTACAGGTACTTTTGAAGTGTCAAAAACTAGTTGCACGGTTCCAAAAGGTAGGTCTGATGGAGAAGAACGTGCAAGAAACTCCATAGATACTCTTTTTAAATTAAATTATAATTACAAAATGGTTTCAGCCTGGTGGTGTCAGCTATGGACTAAGAAGTCAAAGGTCTGAAGGTCTATTCCAAGGCACGCATCACTGACTTTTTGTAGTTACAAAAACATCGTGAGGAAACCTGCATGCGTGAGAGATTTTCTTGATGGCATGTGAAGTCTGCTAACCCGCAGTAGGCCAGCGTGGTGGACCTATGCCTAATCCGTGCCCAGCAGTGAAACAATAATGGGTTGATGATGATGATGATGATGATGATGTGAAGTCTGCCTCCTCTGTTAGATGAGAGGAAACCCGTGCTCAGCAGTGAGACAGTAAATCGTTTGATGATGATGATGATTTCAAAACGCTCAAAGATCAGTCTTCAATATTAAAAGCGTTGAATCAACCACCGCATATAATGAAGGCGTCAATATGTATTTTAAAATGTAAGTATTGTTTTGCGATATTCGATATGTAATATATTATATTCATTGTTCTTCTTTTCTACCACTTTCGGTAGGCTTTGAAATAAAATACACATATATTTGGTAACAATATTTTTTACAATGACACTTTATATGTGTAATGAAGGTTGCAGGTCATATTACTTACAATGTCTTCTTGTTATTATTATATTTAATCGTCATTTTATCGTATTTTGACGTACTTAGATAGGTTTGTCACCCGTCCGGATTTATTCAGATTTATCCTGGTTTATAGGGCGTCCGTGTCGCGATCATCCGGGGTTTTATTTGTAGCCCGGGTTATAAAAATGCAAGACCGTCAATTTATTGACTTTATTGACACAAACACGAATATTAGACATTAAAATACTTAAAACTTTTTCAGTCTCTTCGTGCGATGCTGTAAAGGTTACAAAAGTCGTATGAAATAAATAATATCAATCAATATATCGCGATAAAATCTCCTTAATCCGTGCTCTGAGAGAAATGAAATAGATATATTTTCTGACTCTAATATCACAATTTAAATTAAATATCTGTGTTCTGTGACCGATCTGAAATGATCTGAAACTGATCCATAATCGGCTAGAACCTCTAGAACTTCCTAGGTTAATTTTAGGTTCATTGCATTAGAAGTTGTTCATCTATTCGTTGCGTATATTTTATATATTGTATAAATGTATATTTTGACTCAACGGGTATCAAAAAAGGGATCACTTTGTAATAATATAGCCTTAACATCATATTACGAATCATTTCATAACTCTGAAGGTTTTAAATGATGGAGCTTAACATATGACAAGGCAGTAATTACATGCCTATAATGTATGGTTATCGGCTCAAAGGCCGCCATTAGCAAAGGTTTTGCCAGTAAAAGTATTGTGCTTTATGGTACTCTATGGTATTACGATTTCCTGTTGTCTGTGAGAACTAACCTTTTATTTTTATTTTTTTGTGTGGCAATACTCATACTTGTTCGATTTTTAAACACGAATCATGTCGGTGTTAGGTTCTAGTTTCCATTTTCAGTTTTGTAGTTGGAATTTTAAGTAGTTTGATTAGGAGTTATGATAGGTTGGTGGCTATCAATCATATTGATCAATCGATCTGTAAGGATAAGCTTTGCTCACTGAGGGTAGTGTACGAGTGAGAGTATGATATTAACATTATTAACAAATAGGTACATATATCCGGACAAATTACATAGCGTTATCTAGTTCCGAGTTAAGCAACGAGGTTTGTGTTACGGATACTAGATATACAAGAGAGATATATTTGTGGTATATAGGTACTTACCTACATATAACACATGGAAACATCCATGACTTAGATACAAATTGTCATGCACAAACATCTCTTACAGCGATTTGAATCCATGACCCCTATGACGGAAGGCAGCGTCTATACCACTGCACTAAACGCAAGTCAAAACTTATAAGATGGTCCTATGAGTCGGAAACCACTAATGGCTTGTTTTCAAATACACGATAACTCTGAAAACTATAATAGTTTACCCAGTTTGCTGATGACTAGTTTATGCCGTAAACAATCCAAAACGTCGCATGAAATCCGAAAATATTATATTATAGTTCCCGGCTATTATGACACAGCGCCATCTAGTTCAGTGGTAAGCAGCGAGGCTTGTTTTACAGACACTAGAAAACCTTTTTTTTTTGTAAATACATACTTATTATACATACATACATCCATCCATGACTTGGATACAAATGCTCATGCTCATCACACAAACATTTGACCTTACCGGGATTCGAACCCCGGGACCCGTAGCACAGAAGGCAACGTTAACTACCGCTGGACTAATCAGGTCGTCAAATATATTTACCGCGATAAAATCCATAAAATTTGGTTTAAGAAATCAGTAACGGAAACTAAATCTTAGTAGGTAATCAGATAGATTTGGAACCTGCATTAATTTGTACCTTTTAAAATTTGTGACTTTATTTTCACAAACATTTCTAACAACAAAGTAAGTAGAAAAGTTGAATCGCCTTGAATGACAGCGCAGGCGCCTCCGGCCGGTACTACTCATCACAACTGACAGGTGTCACTGTCAACGTCACGGCCATTTCTGACGTATGCGCTTCCTTGCATTGTTCGATGGAAGTTTTTTGTTTGTAATTAATTGGGGAAGTATCTTATTACCATTACGAGAATTTTGGTAATTTGAAGTTGTGATTTTTGTGTAGCTTTTTGAAACATAAATATAATAAGATTATTATTGTTATGAACGGTGTCAAATATCCTGTCAAATTACAGCGATATACTTAAATTGTGTTCTGTTTCATCATCAACCCATTATTGTCCCACTGCTGGGCACGGGTTTCCTATCATTTTGAGGTTGGCAGACTTCACACGGATTTTTTCATGCAGATGCAGGTTTTCTCACGATGTTTTCCTTCGCTTCATCGTGAGGAAAACTGTTACTGTTGCTAACCTAAGCCAAAGTTGCAATCTATCATTTTGTATCTGATCTATATTTCACAACAATTTCCAGGAATTTTCTTGCATAACAACCTGAAATAATTAGCAGTCGCCGTGTTTTTCCAAAGGCGTTACGTAAAGCACAACAGGTTCGATTCCAATTTAATGAACTGTGGTAAAAGTTATAATGCCGAGTGTTATGAGCGATTGTAGTTATATTATGTACTGCGTCGGCCAATTAAACATAAAATGTATTATTTTTTAATGTGAAATCGGCCTTGTAGTGTCGTAAGAGGTTTTTATTAGTACCTATCAAATTGATCGCCTGATGGCTGACTCGGTATAAGTACTAGAACCTACTCCCACATAATTGGAAAAAAGTAGATGATCAAGTTGACCGATATCGACATAGTTCAAAACAGTTCATAGATAAACATTGTGACTTCTAAAGTATTTTCTTTCTTGCCGTCAAGAAGAGCGCCTATTCAAGGCCATAGACATCTGCAAGTCCTCTGGTGTTGCAGGTGTCCATGGGCGGCGGTGATCACTTTCCAGTAGGTGAGCCTCCAGTCCGTTTGCCCCATTATTTCCATAAAAAAAATTAAGGCATGTACCACTAACTTTTCGAAGCGTGCTAAATGCTAGTTATCACATGCTCAAACGGTGAAGGAAAACAACACGAGGGAACCTGCATGCTTTGGAGGTTTTCTCGATGGCATGTGAAGTTTGCCAACCTGCACTAGGCTAGTATGATGGACTAATGATACCTCTTATATGAGAGGAGAACCGTGTCCAGTAAGGTAACAATAGGTAATTGATGAATTGTTATTATCTAAAGTTAAACTGTTTCGGCTAGTTATCTCCACGCGGATGTGAAGGCTTTTGACCACAAGCCGGTAGGTGGCGCAACCGCTGCGGTCACACACACTACAGCGCGCGGGTGTTCGTTTCTAATTGCACCGATCGAATAAGGGTCGTCGCTTGCTTATCAACTTGGCACTTAACCAGAATGACGCGACGCTCGGCCATCAAGGAATTCCTATCTATTTAATTGCATTCACTAATCAACTTTGTAGACTTACCGGGTCGCTTGTTTACATGCTTTTTTTATACGGATGATCCCATGATCCATGAGTGACAACTGACAACTCTGTGACAACTCGCTGCTTGTTGACACACCGAGCGTTACCGCGCAGGTCCCAAGTAGACCGTATAAATAAATAAATAACTAAATAAAAATAGTTTAGTAAGCAACGAGGTTTGTGTTACGGACGGACGAATTATATATGCATTGTGTTGATATAGGACTATACATATATAAT
Organism: Craniophora ligustri; assembly: GCA_905163465.1. NCBI lineage: Eukaryota > Metazoa > Arthropoda > Insecta > Lepidoptera > Noctuidae > Craniophora > Craniophora ligustri. The sequence continues at coordinate 15,066,092 of LR990962.1, read as the reverse complement.
TTGTTTGTAAATCCATACATATTATACAGAGATACATCAGTTATGCAAGAGTCATTTCACAGATTCTAATTACATTCTTAAGTTTATAAAATAAGTAGTGCCTTTGTACATTGTTTATATTTTTTTTAACTGTCCATTGTATTTTTTGTGTTTGTACAAAAAAATAAAAATAAATAAATAAAATACATTCGAAACACACGAGTAAAATCGGGGAAGATTGAATTAATTTGTTGACCACGAGGGCCACATAAGAGATTGTCAACGAACGCACGTGACGTCGCGGTCGCCGTTCGCGTACCCACTAGATAAGTGTGCGACTACCATAATACAATGAAATACCAACATGAAACCGAAATGTTTGGACTTTAAAAGAGACCATGATTCTCTGAGTTTGTTTCGGCATTTCTTCTCAGAGGTCGTCAGTTAGGGAATGCCGATGCCAACTAGATACTATAAAAATATTACATGACTTGTAAAACTGTCTTTAAAAAGATCTATTTACAGAAATAAACAATCAATCATTCATTCAACAGGATTAGTCCTACACGCCTAAATACTAACAGTTTACAGAGCAGGGTGCATAATAGTGTTTCCTTTAGTGACTGTATACCTAACTGTATGTAGGTATGTATCTTTGAACATCGTAGGGTTGTGTACCCCAGGAATTTCTTCTGGATTCTCCTGGGTGGTTTACAAACACAAATATTGAATTTACACAAACACCCACTTGTATCGGGACTATTGTATTAGTTGGAACAACTACCTAAAGGCCATACATATTTGTTCCGTGCGGGCATCGAACCCGCGACATGCGGCGGAGAAGCCGGTAGGTTCACCATTGCACCATACGATTACGACGGTACTGATTTACATCTAGATAGCCAGTACAGTTTAAGGTACAATGTAATAGGAGTTGAACTGGAATGCAGCCGTCATTTTGCTTAACCTGGGTTTAAAACCCAGTACTTCGACCACTAGATTATAGAGGCATTATTTTTAATTGATTTTTTACACTTACGTGAATATTAGACATTGAAATAAAACTACTTTAAACAAATTTTATCGCGGTATATTGATATTATTTTAACCCGACGTTTCGGATCCTTTACAGCATCCATGGTCACGGGCCGACTGAGGTGTTGGTCGTCTTGAAGTTATAATTACTACCAGCTACCCTACATTTTTAATTATTATTGACAATCCGTTTTACATAGAACAATCTCTGTATAATAAGTAGTTTTATTTCAATGATTGAATACTCGTTTAAACATAAATCAGACGCATGAACAACGAAAACATTAAGTAAAAAAAATGAAACATTAAAACATTAAATGTTAAGTATCTAGATAAATCTTTGATTGATATTTCCTTATGTTTCTGAGGGAGTAGAAATAATTAAATTGCGACCAGTTTCATTTTGCAATTAACTAAATCAAATTTGTTTATAAGCACTTGATAAATCAGCACATAAAAATATGTTTGATGAATAGCCTTGTCGACCTTAGAATAATTATTGGATTAAACAAAAGCAGAGCAACCGGCGAATATTTGTGTAAGTATCAGTAGAAGCATCTTTAGAGTACAGTTTTATGTAACTCTAGATATCCGCGACTTCGTCCGCGTGCAATTAAAGTAAAAAAATAAAAGTTTCATATTAACTTAGCACCCCCGTTTTACCCCCTTAGGGGTTGAATTTTCAAAAATCCTTGCCTAATCCGGATGCCTACGTCATAACATCTTCCTGCATGCCAAATTTCAGCCCGATCCGTCCAGTGGTTTGGGCTGTGCGTTGATAGATCACTATGTCAGTCAGTCAGTCAATCAGCCAGTTTTAGTTATATATGTTTGAGTTATATATGTATATTTAGACTAGCTTTTGCACGCAAGTTCATCGGGATAGAATTTAGTAATTTTATCAAATGTGGTTATTTATATCTCCTCTTATAAGAGATTACCGATTCCGCATACCAATTTACACTCCCGTTTTCGCCCTTTTTAAGGATGATTTCAGAAACAAAAACTATCCTAAGGTTTTTCCCGGGCCTTAAACTATCTCGATACAAAATTTCATCTAAATCTGTTTAGTGGTTTAAGCGTGAAGAGGTACAAAACAGAACACACGGAAAGACAGGCATTTATAATATAAGTCATTGCGCAAATCGAGATAAGAGACTATAAAATGGTTGATCCTACTATATAGAGTCCTATATTGTAAATAAAAAAAAAGTGAATCACCAGTACCTAACCTAAGGGTCAATTTAAGCTATTCTTAAATTATTTGACTTGAATTTCCTTGATGCTTAATATTTGATTAATATTAACTTCATCTTGGTATTCTTTATTTATTTAAATATATTGTGCTCAAAGTTACGAGAGAAAATAATAAATAACTGTTCAATGGGCGTAACTTTTCCGGTACTTTAAAATTTTAAAGGCATAAAATAGTTCAAATTAAAAATGTGAATCTGCTCAAAAACTCTCTCTCATTTTTATTACGGATATAATCCTAATACTTACTGAAAAATAAAATAATTATCATAATTATATTATATACATTACTTTCTAAAAAATACTTGAAACTTACTGACTTATCGCCTAATATGCACAAAACAACCCAAATAGTCAACTTGAATGTAACGTATTACATAAAGCCGTTTAATTGTTAATTAATTCCGTAGGTAATTGTGTAGCGTAATTTTGCAAATGAAGTAGTAATACCGCTTCGTACACGCAAGCTATGCGCGTGAGCCGCGGCACGGACAAAACGCCTCGGAAAGTTATGTCAAATGATCTGATCTTTCCAAATATATCTACTGTTCCACTACTGGCAACAGGTGTCTCCTCATTTGAAAGGGATTTAGGCTATAGTCCACCATGCTAGCTTAGTGTGGGTTGGCAGACTTCATTGGGAAAATCTCGAAGACGTGCAGTATTTCTCACGATATTTTACCGTTTGAGCATGTGGTAAATACGCACGTAACTTCGAAAAGTTAATAGTGTGTATCTTGGCCAATCTTGGGATTCACTATTATAAGAGCGGTTAAAAGTGAGGACTGATACTTCAGTGTCAATCTCTCATTTTTTTCACTCTTCCTCATCTCGTATTAAACTCTACCAATCAGATGTTCTATCGGATGCGCAGACGCATTCCATGTATTGATTTCCTGTCGGATTAAAATCTAGATCGAGGCTAGGTTTTGTCTTCGCAAAATATAGTCACATGGTCATTGAATCTAAATGCTAGCATAATATTACGAAGACATTAATACGATTTGTATTTTATGTAACGTTAATGTCAACGTCAATTGAAGGTTAACGTAACATGTAGATTGAATGTGACGTGGTGGAAATATCGTATGTTCAAGCGTAGTTCAGTTAGCGTTTAAGATTTCTCGCTCAAATTGAGCTGCCTGACTGGGAAAGTAACTCTGTCTTACAGAAGACTACAGTGAAACAATAATAGTTGTGTTTTTGCGAGTGAGTAAGGTTACCAGAGCTCGTTAGGGGAGTGACTATTCTGACAGCATCGATATTATGTTTGTTTCCGGAACTAGATAAAAGATATATTAATAAGGTTAAATATATTTTTGTCAAGGAAATAAAACTTACTGATTGATTGTCGTGGTATATTGATGTAATTGTAATCCCAACGTTTTATATCCACAGACAGACTGAAAAGTTTGCCACAATAAAAATAAAAATAATAATATCTATATTCTGAATAAATAAAAAAAAAAAAACAAAAGGTGTGTTATCAATAACATTTAATTGTCAGTGTTAATAGGTGCCTAATAACTCGAACTAAAGTATTAATTTTAAGAGTAAATATAAATATTAGTAATCTTTCTTTCTGTCTGGGCTTTTGAATTTTTTTTTGAGAAATACGGCTTACTAATTAATATTTCTAATATCTTTTTTTACATTAGATGCTGTGGCTATGTCATTGAGGTCGTAGTCGGTCTTTGTGATCTCGGCTCTATAAAATTTAAAGCTGTTTATTCTATAGGCAAAATGGCTAAAAACCTAAAAAAAAACACAAAAAAAGAGATTGTCCGGATAACTTTTAAATTTACGCAGATATTAATATCATTTATTTAGTATGTTCTTGTTGTTCTGATATATTCTAAAAGATAAATCACTGAATCCTGTCATTGCTGGGGTCTATGTTCGCACTGTAAAAAATATGAGTAATCGTAAATTAATTTAATCAAACACTCATTACCCAAATAATAATAATCATTAAGTTTTCGATTAAGCTTGAAATTAATTTTATTTGTGTAAGTTTATTGTATCCAAATGATTGTTTGTGACTTGAGTTTTAAGTTTAATGTGATTGTTCATAAAAAAATCATTAAAAAAAAAACATATTGAAGATAAAAAATAATGGGCAATCACAATTACAATTACCTTCAATTAATTAATTAATTACAATCGTCAAAGATGTAAATCAAGTGTGTAAGTTAAAGTCGGAAACTTTCACAGTCGATTTAAATTCCGAGTTTCGGGATTATATCGAAGTAGGAAGTTTGTGATCCAGATCGATCCGTTGAACATCGTGTAGTGAAAACATTGAATGTAATTAATATAATAATAGTTTGGGGGGGAGGTTATATAGTCGCGGCGGTCGGTCGGCGGGCATTCGGCGCGCGTACCCTTCGCGCATGCGCATGCCTCGCGAGTGACACTAGTGACAGTTTAATCCCAAAATGGCGTCCAAATTTTACGTAAGTGTCAAAATTTAGTGCAGATTTGTGGTATTAGAACGCACCCCCCTGGATTATATGGATACGCGGTCGAGTGATGCAGTGATATTTTGAATATTTTTTTTATTTTTGTGCAAATACGAGAATGTCTGTTGTGAGGTGGTTCTAAGCCACATTTCTGCGTCCATTGTTTTGCATGTGAATAATTGATGTTGCAGTTTGATATTTGGTGAATTATAAAACTTGCTACTACTTGATTTTCTATATTTCTGCGCGGTAAATTAAGTTCTATTTTTGTTTTTTTATCGTTCTTTTTGGCAGCGTACAAAAAGCGTACCAAATGTATATTTATTTCAGTCACAGAAATACCGTTTTTTGTCGATAAACTCACTTAACTGTGAAATTATTTACAGCTATTTTTATGATTTATCTACGGTACGGAAAATTTGAGTAGGTATAAAGATATAGGCTTAACAATTATATGTTTAAAACATTTCAACTTTGAACTTATTTTGCATTCAAGGACTTTAAATAAAATGAAAGTTAACAAATGTGATATATTCTAGAAATATTTGGCAATAAGACTAATGCCTAGGTCTACTAGGCGCACTCGGAAAGGACAACTGGTTGTTAGGGTCGACAACCTTATTCTGTGTATTTCATAGGTCTAGTGATATTCTCACAATACTTTCGCATTTATAGGGTTGACTAACTGTTAGTTATAAAAAATAATGAAAATATAAATCAAACTCTTGAGATTATAAATTGTTATTAAGAATATAAAAACAATTTATCAAAAAAAATTGGTATAATAATAAAGAAAAACGAATATATTCATGATTTAATGGAGGTTATTTATAATCTGTGCTAATATTAATCAAACTCATTAAGCATTAATTTCGTAAAAATCAATGAATGCATCTTTTTTTTATTTGTGATTTTTGTTTTAATCGTGATTATTTTATAAAAAAGACAATTACCTAATATTTTGTATAGGTACTCGTAATTAGATAAGTAATCTATATTTTTAATTAGGGACAGTATAGTTGAATGCATATTTAAATTGAATTTATGTATTAACTGGAATATTTATACATATGAAAATGCAAGCCCAATAAATTATTATTTGAATTTGAATTTTAATTGCGTTATATCTATTCAAATAATTGTGCATCCTATCGGGCACAGAATAGTTTAGAAGGAAAGAAGAAGAAACGAATATAATATTTTGAGTCCCGAGGAAAGACATAGTCTATACTATGTCTTTCCTCGGGACTCAAAATATTTTTAACCGTTAATTTTTATCCCGGAAATCATACTTTAAGAGTAAAAGTGGGATAGAAGTTTCTAGATAGACGAAGTCGCGGGAAAAAGCTAGTTGTTCATAATAGATAAATTAAAACGCTTTATTTCGCCATACCAATCCGAATTACGAGATAAATTATATGCATACGAAAAAGAACAACGCAACGCGAAATAATTTGCTCTCTATTAATTCTCGCGTAGTTAAAAAGAATTACCTAACCGATGTTTAACCGATCGTTAGAGAAAACAACGAAAGTTAACTTGGATATACGGAAAGTGAAACTTATCGCGGGAAGTCGACGCGGACGGTCGCTGCCCCAGCTGACGTATGCTCACATTTTATACATATACAATATATACCTACTAATACTAGCTGAATAAAATAAAATAAATATATATACTAATACTAGCTGACCCAGCAAACATTGTTTTGCCACATTTTTGGAGTTGGTGGTAGAAGAGTGAAAATTTAGGGTTACAAGTATTTTTTAATGCCCAATCATAAAAAAAAAGAAAAATGTTTAAAAAAAAAAAGTCTGGTGAGGGTCATTTAGGGGTGTAAAAAATAGCCTACGACCGATACTCAGACCTACCAAATATACATACAAAATTTCATAATAATCCCTCTAGCCGTTTCGGAGGAGTTCAGCGACCAACACCGTGACACGAGATTTTTATATATAAGATATATTGAAATAAGACTACTATTTTTGTAAGGATTTTATCGCGGTATAATGATATTACATAATCCCGACGTTTCGGAAGCCATTGTCCCAAATAAAATTATAACATGTTAGCGCACTAAAACGGTTTCGAGGAAAACTTTTGGTGCGTTTTAAAGTTGGTGCGCTTCGAAGAATATCCCAACGTACGTATACATGATTTAGGAAAACAAGCAGATCAGCTTTAAATAGTCAAAATAAAAAATCTATCCATGTTAGCCAACGAAATAACATTCACAATAAGACTTAGGAAAACCGCAGTATTAAAGGTACATACCTACGATTTCATAGACAATATAATATTTCTTACCTACAACAAAATTGAATAGCAAAAGCGGCTCGACACGGGTATGGCTCGAAACTGGACTACTTATGGCTCGTATAAAACACGTGCGCTCTTAATAGCCTTTATAGTTCTTTTAGTAAACTGTAAATGTCTAAATTTAATATCAAGTCATTGTGCAAGTCGCCTAGATTAGCTAATAAAATTATTGTTTTAGTAAATAAATATTAAGCGCATAATATCAAGATTATAGTCCGCCCGAGGTGTGCGTGGGACTACCTCACGATAAGTAGGTACCTACGGACCGTTTGCAACAACATGACATTATCTTATTAATAGCGATCAATTACAGCTGTTGAGTGACTCATTTAGTCAATACAAACGGGCGTCTATGAAGGTTTTTCAAAAATAGGTCGGTTGTAACAAAAGCTGGATTATTTTTTTTTGGAAAAATAAGTGATCGAGGTAGTACAAACGAGTTATGAGGATGATCTTCAAGATCATGATGAAGAAAGGCGATTCTTCAACAGAAACTTCGAGAAAGGAGGGAAAAGTTCGTGAAAAATAATATTTGAAAAACAAATTGGTCTTTATATAAAAATGACGCTATCTGACTGGAAGTGTAGTTATGTTCTTGTACTTACGATATGTTTACACGAGAGTACACGGAAAGTGTAGGTGTTAGTTAAATTTAGTTCTGATGTTCAAAGTGTATTAAGTTATTAATGCGCGAAGACCTGTAATTGTCTTCATGATACTATTTCATATATCCTATGTCCTGTTCATTACATGCTAACCTAACCTAACCTAACAATTAAATAAATAAATAAATAAGTACAGAATAGTACGTGAATCATACAACTTGATTAGTCTACTATTCATATGTACATATAATAACTTCTACTTATAGTACCTAATAATATAAATAAAGGAGTTTGTCAATATAGCATCTATCTAATAACACAAAGCTTTCAAAATCGCTTGATAGATAAAAGCTGTGTAAACTTCAACAAACAAATGAAGCCTGCGTGGTATGCTGTGTGATAGGCTTGTAGGTCACGCCTTGGCTCAATCGGCCTAGTTCCCAGAGGTAGGACTCGGAAGTACTAGACCAACAATCTTAATTATATTGTTTGTTTTATCTCTATGTTATTAATGTCTTGTATATTATCTGGGTTATTTGTATGGTATTAGTTTTTCAGCTCTATCAGAGTGTACTGAGCTGTGGTAGCCAAGCGGTGTGACCAGTGGACTGAGATGACAGAGGTCTCGAGTTCAAATCCAAGGCACACTGACTTTTCGGAAGTTATGTGCGTATTTATCACATGCTCAAACGGTGAAGGAAAACATCGTGAGGAAACCTGCATGCTTGAGAGAATTCTCGATGGCGTGTGAAGTCTGCCAAACCGCAGTAGGCTAGCATGGTGGACTATAGCCTAATCCCTCTCAATTGAGAGGAGACGCGTGCCCAGCAGTGGGACATTAATGGGTTGATGATGATGATGATCAGAGTGTAGTTTGTCTTCTGTGTTACAAAATGTTGTTAGTATCATGACAATGTTGTAGAGCATACTTTTGCGAATCGTATGGCCCCTGCAATAGGGTTGGTGGTGTTGACGGGTGCGGTAAACCTTCACGCTCAGCGGAGTCTGACACACCCTGTCGCCTCCATAGGCAGCGGGAGGGTCCGTAATGGAGTTTATCCGCAATTAAAAAAAAATATCATGATCAGGCTTAGAACTCAAACATGATTTTCAAGTTTTAGTATAAAGTTTTGTTAATGGATATCGTTGTTACTGTTTTCATGGTCAATCACTATGGGCCTCATCAGAAACCTCAAGAGCACTTAGTAAGCTTGGGATCACGGTGCATTGCATTTCACGTGACTTCGAAAAGTCAGTGGTGTCTCTTGAGATCAAACTCAAAGCCTTTGAATTCACAGTCGATTGATCATACCAATAGGCTCTCACAGGTTTATTACAATATAATATCGATGGACAATAAGATATGAAATTGGTAGAATAGCCTACATCTTCAATTGGCACTAGAAAACTAGGTGTATAGTGTACAGCTTTTCAGCTTTTTATTTCATTCGTTATACCAGTAAGGAGGTTATCCACTTCAGAATGGTTGCGTGCTGTATTTGGAACAGATTATATCTTGTCATTGTTTCTTTTTTATCTGTTACTCTATAGGCTGTGCTTCAAAATATGATAAATGACTTTTTATTTTGAAGCTCATCTTATTATTATCTATATTATATAATACTACTCTTTGCCCGCGACTTCGTCTGCGGAAAATTAGTAATTTTATTTCCACCCCCCTTTAAGGGATCCGGGATGAAAACTATCCTATGTCCTTCCTCGGGGCCCAAACTATCTCTATACCAAATTTCATCGAAATCGGTTCAACGGTCATAGCGTGTAGAGCACAGGGGGGTTATCTGTGGTGTAGAGGTAACAGACGGACAGACATTTTATTGCTTGGCTTGGCAACGTTCGTAGATATTTTATTGCTTGATGGATGGATTTAAGATCTTTTCGTACTGGATTCTTTTGAAAATCTGGGTTATATCTACCAAGAAAATAATATTAAGCGTCATAGTTGGAATTTAGCTGTTGCTGCTTCTCATTATAAACAGCAAAAAGTATATACGCAGAACACGTAAGCAAACCGAGAGATGGATACGATAATAACGGCCGAATTGAACTATTTTGATGTGAAACATCTATAGCCGCACGTAAAACCGATTTCTGGCGTGGCGAAAGCGTCGCTACGAAATTAAAATTTGATTTTAGTTTTATTTTCAAGTTTACCTTTTTTTTTCGAATTGTGAATTGTATTAAACCTCTTTGAGTTTGTGTTAATGTTTCTTTTAACACTTATAGATTTTTGATGTGGAAAAAAATCGTAATATTTAATTTTATCATTATGACATATTTAGTTCCTATCACAATATGTTCTTTTCTTCATATTACTTTTACAAAATAATGTCGATGTTTCACATCTGACAGGCGTCCCGTGACGGCTCACTGTTTTTTATTGTGTCAAATATATATTATAGATGCGGTTCCGCACGGTGCGGTTCCGCATCGATTCACACAGGTTTCGCTCATATATTATCCGCATGAACCTTTAATGTTGTGTTTCTCATCATACCGACTAATAAAGTGTAGCAACATCAGTAATGTCCAGTTTAAATATCAGGAGTGGTTACAAAAAGTGACAGCGGGCTAGTTTAGTCTGTGGCACAAAAACGTTTACTGACACGAGATTGATTCTCGCAACTTGGGAGGCTGTGACAACCAAGTGATTTTAGTTTTTATTGAGGCTTTTGAATCATTTCACTTTGTATTTTTCACTAATTAATGGTTCCAAATGCGTAGGATGTAGATGAGGTGTTAGGTTTGATTGTGGGGTCTAATATAGCTTTAAATATTCTCTGTATTCAAAACCAAATATATACCTTCATTGTAAATACTCAATTTGTAATCTGTGGAAACGTAGTAGATTATATTAGGTACCCAACTTAATTTCTAATATTTATAAGGGTGATGATATAGGCACTGTAAAATTCTTAATTTTTCAAGAAAAAATCCATTTATTATTTAAATGGATTTTTAAATTATAGTATGTAGGCACTGGCTCGAAAGTTTACCTTTTTGTCCATTTAAAGACTTTGCCTTTATTTTTAGCCCTTAAATAAACCAATGATATTTTTGGTAGTAGGTACGTAAGTACTTTTCTGCCGAATGCCTTCGTGGATGCAGGCGTGATAATATATATTCGAGAACCAAGTCAAAGGTGTCTGCCCTGGATTTGAACTCAGACAACACCACCACCGTGTCTCTCCGCATTGTGTATTTCTTGTTGATATTTCTCTTTCGTTCATCAGAATATTCTCACGTTTGTCTAAAATGTCATTGAAAAAGTCACCATCTAATTGTCTTTATGTTAATTGTGCTAAGTTTTTAGTTATTTCGTAATTGACGATGACATGTTTGTTAAATTACAAAGGTATTTTTATTAAGTGTCTCTAACTCGGCACTATAACTTATTTCATATCATTTTCTTCAACCTATTTTGCGGTCCCACTGCTGGGCTTGGGTTTCCACTAATTTGGGAGGGGTAAGTTACGCCACGCTAGGCGAACTTACCCCTCTCAAATTACCCATATCAATAGCAGTGGGACCGAAAAATAGGTTGAAGAAAATGATATGAAATAAGTTATAGTGCCGAGTTAGAGACACTTAATAAAAATACGTTTCCTAGTGCAAGGTAGACTTCACACGCTATCGAGAAAAAAAAACTCAGGCATGTAGGTTTTTTCACAATGTTTTCCTTCACCGTTTCAGCATGTGATGTATAGGTACGTACATAACTTTAAAAAGTCAGCAGTACATGCCTTGGGTTTGAACTCGAGACTCTTGACAGAACAGACACTGGTCTGTTCTGTCAAGAGTCTCGAGTTCAGTGGTGTAACCACTGGGTTACACCACTAGGCTACATTTGTATATAAGTATATTCATAATAATGTCCATTCTTTCATATCTTCACGCTTTATTAGGTACGGTGTAGAGAGTAAACAGACAAGATACGCATTTCACGTGTGAAAATATGGTTTTCAAAACATTGGTTTGGTAAAACAATGGTAATGGACACACTGGCCTTTTATAATGTCTCTGTAAATAGAAAATGGAGGTTACGTAACTAAAAAACATTACACATGCATACAGTGTTAGTGTTTATTGGGTGAAGCGTAAATATTTTTAATATATGTTTCTCGATTTATTTACGCAGTTTAAGAATGTTCAAATTGACATATGGATAAGAGATGAAATAAGGCATATTTTATGAATACAATAAGTAGTCGACTATGAAAGTCAAAGCCACGCACAACTGAATTATCTGGACTAATTTGCATATTTATCACATCCTCAAACGGTCTAGTAAAAAATCATGATGCTCTCCTCATGCTGCATGCTTGAGGGATTTGGGAAAGGCTATTTTTCAAAAGAAGAAAACATATATTACTGCTTAATTGTCCTACTAATATTATAAATGTGAAAGTTTGTAAGTATGGATGTATGGATGGATGTGTGCTCTTTCACGCAAAAACCGCTTAACAGATTTGAATGAAATTTAGCATACATATAGTTTATAACCTGGATTAACATATAGGCTACTTTTTACCTATATACCACGCGGGCAAAGCCGCGGGAGGCAGCTAGTATCAATATATATGGTTTAATAATATACACACACTTAGATATAGGTACATGTACACTGCAATATTACTTAACAATGATATCTAATGCAATTAACAGTGTACATTGTATACAATTAAAGTGTAGGTAAAAACAAAAAAGCCTTATCCATTTCATTGAGCTAGATCGCCAGTAATTCGATTATTATCGATTGTGGAATCTCAAAATTATCTTTTATTGTATTTACATTTATCGGCGACTTATCGTTATGAAAGCCTACTATTGTGAAGCCTATACTTATATTAATGGATACAAAGAGGTGTTATATAAAATTGGTGTATTTTCGGAACTGTGTGTAAAAAAATGGGATCAGCTATGAGTACTATACCTAAACATCCAGTACTTACATGTTATGTATCATTAATAAATTATTATTTTAATACCATGCGTTATACATATATTATTATAAATTTTGCAGGGATTATTAATTTATTTTAAAAATACAGTGCTCGTTGATAACAGCTGTAGATGAAAGAATTATTAAAATCAATCAGTTAAGTAGTTTGAGATTTTTATACAATATTTGTTCAGATATTATGTTATTGGATTTTAATCTTACCAAACTCGGGGCAAACGAAGCACCAATCACCGGCCTAATTAAAATGGTATACACCAATGTGGGGCAATTCGGCACTTGATGGCTACAAGGTGTAATTTATAGATTAGTTCTATATTAACAGCGACATTCACTCAGCCATACATGTATGTCAATTGATCATATTTACTTACAACATAATTAATCAGAGAGAGGTGTTACATTATTTTGACATATTACATGTAATGATGTGAAATTTAATTTGTGTGTAACTGTTTGTAACATAGTTATTTTTGTGGTGTGAAAATATAGCTATAAACCTCTAAACATAACTTATTCTGCAAGTTAGCCCATATAATGTTGATTCAATTTATTAACTATCCGAACGCAGTTATGTCAACGTCACAATGACATTTATGTGACAGCTAAGCAACAACTGTCAAGTTATTGACATTCTGATGACGTGTATGATAAGATGGGATGGGAGTACGTTTTTTTATAGAAAAATGCCTCTTTTTGAAACGTTACTCTACATATACACATAATACATAATACATCCATACTTATCTCCCAAATATTTGAAACCAACGCCGGAGTGGAAAGCTTATTCCTACTCAAAAGACATTTAATTAATAATACGAATATAGTTCAAAATATTAAATAGCAGCTAGTCAAAAAGGCCTAAGTGCGACTGCTTCTTGCGTATTGGGTTCGATTCCCGGGTCGAGCTTCGGTCGAATTTGGATTCGTATCCGGTTGGTGCTAAAATAGCTCATTGTAGGTTTATTCTACCTCTGCCTAACACTCCGGGGACGACAGGCGTGATGGTATGTAATTATTTAAACTGAAGGCACAACGGTAGGTATACTTTTTTAAACAAACAAGTAACTTGTTCATCTCAAAATCTCAGCACAAAGTACACGCTCCGCACATTAAGCTAAATGTTCGCTAAACCCGTTGTGCATCAGTTTTCGTAACGGCGACATCTGCAAGGCTAGCTAGTGCTTTTCCCACGGCCTGGTTCGTTGAATACATTACCCGGTATGTACGCGTACATTTGGCAATGTATTGGCACATCTTTTTTAAACGGTCTAGATTTTATTTAAATCTTTGTATGTAGTATGTAAGGTACCTAACCTACCTTGAAAGTCTTCAGATATGATGCGCTTAATTAGATTATTTTTGTCGATATGTACCTAATTTCAACTATGTCTGTATTAGATAGAAAACAAACATAAATAAACGGAGATAGTTTCGTGACCCAAAGATAATATTGTATGGAATTATAATTATAATGGTATAATAAATAAGTAAATAATACTTTCTATACATGTATAACATTGGAAGGAAACTACGTTTTACGAACTTTATCGCAGTATATTGATACTATTTAATCATGGCAATTATTTTCCGATTTGTAATTTTAACCGCTTATATTTTCCAAAAATACGTTAATGAATTACTTATATTTTTAAAGTTTGAGATACATTTGGGATGCTTGACGCAAAACTTGGACATATGGGCATAAATAAACCCCATAGAATACGAACTCTAGGACCTAACGTTCAACAGCCGTATTTAAAACCAACAGACCACCTCTCTCTCCATAAGTAAACTTACAATTTAACACCATTGTAAGTAATTGACAATAGGTCGTGATATTTAACCGTTTAATTGCTTCACGTAGCTCAAAGGTCACAAAGGTCATGTACCAGCAGCTTCCTCCATGATCCGGCGGCGTGACAAACAACACGATCCTCTTCCACGTTTTGTTAATTATCCTCTTAACTAGGCGTTAAACCGATTATGTTTAAACAACTGATTTTTCATGCTATTGTTTTTGGATATTGGAACTCATTATTATCATCAACCCATTAACGTCCCACTGCTGGGCACGGGTCTCCTCTCATATGAGAGATGATTTGTGCCCAGCAGTGGATCAATAATGGGTTGATGATGATGACTTACAGAAATAAATAATTATTATTAATCATTACCTTCCTGTTATTTAGTGTTTATGCCTCAACATCAATTATATAATTATTTACGTTCTTAACGATGCGAAAGTGATACTTATTGTAACGGATTGTAAACATAAAATGAAAACAAATGTTTAATGTTAAATGATATTTCAATTAAACACATTTTATGAGGTTGGAGACTTGAGTAAATCCGGGTGAAATTAATAACCGGCACAGGTTTAATAACGTAGTTTTAGTTGACTTTCTCTAAAAGATAGATAATTGTTATAACAGTTTAATCGTTTGTTTAATATTAACAGCATTTTTGTGTTTGGGGTCAAATACTTTTTAGTAAATCTTCAATAACATGAGTTTTTTTTAAATCAGTGTCCTCATTAGTGTATTGGTTTGTAAGTGTAGCTGCTGAGCGTAATGTTTTAGGTTCGGATTCTCAATACCTGGTTAGAATTTAGCACGAATAAAACTTCAACACCAAATGAGAATTTAGAAACCTTTGAGAACTAATATTGTTAATAATAGCAATGATGATAATTAATTGTATCAGTATTTTAGAATACGACATTATTCTCGGTAAGATGTATTTTTCTAAAACTGGGAATTCACACATACAAACGCCACATACAGGAATGGAACTCGCAACCCGTGGTGCACAAGCAGACCATTCAGGCACTATGCTAATCGTGACGACAAAATATTAAATCCTCGATGGGAATCCTTCTATATTTTTACCTGGATTAACACATATGGTACTTTTTATCTATATACATGTGGGCAAAGCCGTGAGAGGCAGCCAGTTCTACTATAAACTGTCTTTAAACCTGACGACCTCATTGGCGCAGTGGCTGAGCGATCGAACTGCACCAGTCTCATATTGATATTACATTACATACATAAATCTTTGTAAAACAAAACCATCAATTTTGTATTTAATTTAAAAAGAGTATCTATGGAGTTTCTTGCCGGTTCTTCTCCATAAGACCTACCTTTTGGAACCGTGCAACTAAATTCAATTAAATATGACAGTTCAAAAGCACCTGTATTGGTCTAATTGAAATAAATGATTTGATTTGATTTGATCGGCTTGTGCGGTTGCGAGTTCCCACCCCGCACGGAGCAAATATTGTACGTTCTACAGGTAGTTGTTCCAGGTCTGGGCGTTTGTGTATGTGAAAATTTATGTTTGTAAACGCACCAACGACACAGGAGAAAATCCTAGTGTGAGGCAACGTTTAAAAAAGATGACCTAGTGTATAAGGCCACTGGTTCCTAGTTCCCTAGTACTCACTACTCATAATTATATCAACATAGAGCTTTCAACAGAATGTCGGTCTCTATGTCATACGAGTCGTGATCGACGCATAGGTCACTTGTTTATATTCGTTCATTCACATGCGCAGGCGCATTGGCCGATACTCTCACTTGCAAAATTACGACTAAAATACTATCCGCTAGAAGGTCAATCGCATAAATATTTATTGAGTATTATGTTTTATGGTTTTTGTTTGGCTTCTCAAGGCTTATTTTACATATATACATAAATATTAATATTGTATTGTAGGTGAATTCTATAACATGTTTAAAAAGTGAAGGAAAATATCGTGGGGAAACGTGCATGCTTGATGGATTTTCTCAAAAGTCAAATTCAAAATATAATTTATTCAAAGTAGACTAAATTGAATAGGAACTTTTTGAACGTCGACTATAAATGTACCACTCAAAATCGCTTCACCGCCTACCTCCTAGCGATGGCACGTGAAGTTGTTGGTTGTTGGTAAATAATATATTATAAAAATAATATTTTTTTGTTTTTTAATATTCTCCCCAGATAACGAATTATCTTTTATATATTTAAAGAGTCTTAATAAAACAAGGTTGTATCTTAGATAATAATTCAAATGCAATTGTGCATGCTTCACAATGCCGGCCATTTTGTATGAATCAAGATATACAATAATTTTGAGTACTCCAAGGTCTATTTTGAAATTTTATGACTCTTTATTATGCAAAGGCTTAATTGGCGGGCGATATTTGTTCAGGTCGATGTTTTTTTTCAAGAATTTCTGTCATTAACTGATAATGTTTGATGTAATTATAGACTGATATTGGCTATCTTAGAATTTATGTAAATTGTTGTCTCTATGTCTGTATGTTTTTACGTGGATCACGCAAAAACTCCTGCATGAGATTGAATGGAGTTGTCATCGATGTATTACTAGTGGTCTAACTTTAATATAGACTCTATTTTAAGACACGGAAATATCTTATAAATACCCACTGTTTTAATTTAATATAAATAAATAATATATACCCGGACATTAATACACAGCGCCATCTAGTTCTTTGGTAAGCAACGTGGCTTGTATTACGGATACTAAAAGGTTGATTTACTACATATATACTTTTTTTTGTTGTAAATACATGCATATTATACATAGATACATCCATGACTCGGATGCTCATCACACAAACATTTGTCCCTACCAGGATTCGAACCCGGGACCCGTAGCACAGAAGGCAGCGTTAACTACCGCTGGGCTAATCGGGTCGTCGAAAATAAATACTTGTATATAATAAATTATAATACATTAGTATACATATAAAACACTGACTATTACATAATAAAATATATAGACACAAATATTTGCTAACTACCTAAATAAATGATGACTTAATACGCTCATAATTATATAAGACTATAATATAACATGCACACAATTATAACTGCGGTAGGCCTAGAGAAAACGAACCGATTATTTAATGTGATCACGAACAAACATTGATACCTACATAGCAATCGATTATATTAATCGACACAATCGATTATTGTTATATGGATCGTTTTAGAAAGTTAATTTTATTGTTAGTCAATGGGTATGTGTCTATTTTGGTTTTTTATATTCAATTTGCGTTCATTAATCTATGTATTACTAAGTAGCCTTAATATGATTGATACATATTATGTATTATGGTAATATAAACTATCTTACATTTTCTTAAATTCCTCTGTTCAACCCCCATCTTCTATTGGTGGGATTGACGCACGTCAATCCCATTTGTTTTCACACACATTACTTTTTTTTGCAAAAACATTCTTGACAGCATTATCGAGAATGTTTTTGCAAAAAAATGTTTTAGTTTATGATATACCTAGTACATAATTTCGAAAAGTCAGTCACCTGTGCGTTAGAATCGAACTTGAGAATTTGACTTCTCTCTCTCCTTGGGGGGATTTTCTATATATTAATTCGTGAAACAAAAACATTGTACCCCTTTTTACAAAAAAAATGCGCTGACGGAGAAGTGTGAAATTTACCACACATGTAGTTTATTATGGAGAAAGAGTGCAGAATGCAAATATTTAAAAAAACATAACATACCATAACACACCTGTCGTCCGCGAAAGGTTAGGCAGAGGTGTACTAATGTACACCCACGTTTCGCCGGGATGTTTTAGGTCCCATGTAATAGGGGGCGAGCCTATTGCCATTAACCGGGCACAAATCCAAACTCCGAGCTGCTGCTGAGAATTTCATAGAAAAGCGCAATAACACTTTGCTCGAACTGGGAATCGAACCCAAGACCTTTTGCTTGGTAGTCGTACTGTACGACTACAAGACCAATGAGGCAGTTCTAAAACAATCTTATAATTTAAGTTAATTATGTTCGAATTTCGAGCAGTACGCGACCAATAGATGTACTTAAAGCTGTCACAGCAAACAGGTCGAGGTTGTGAGACAGTATCTTAAAGTGTTAACAGCCATTGTGTGGTTATCAGCGGCCATCTGTGTGCACGCCCGCACATTCACATTTACTTAGTATACAACAAAAAGACTGGACAGGCTCTTGTAGAGCCGTGGTAGCCTAGTGGTGTGGCATGTCAAGGGTCTCGAGTTCAAACCTAAAGCACGCACCACTGACTTTTCGAAAGTTATGTGCGTATTTATCACATGCTCAAACGGTGAAGGAAAACATCGTGAGGACACCTGCATTCCTCTCAAATGAGAAGAATTAGATTAATTAGACCTATGCCCAGCAGTGTTACAATAATGGGTTGAAAACGATTTTTCTATAAAGATCGTTTAATTCAAAATTTGTTCGGTTGTAAAGTTATATCATCATGATGTGATGATGATGATACAACTAGGTATAGGTCTTTAAATTTATCATTTTATTTTACAGGAAGCAATCCCAAAAAACCCCTACAAACGGTGTTTAAACATACACATGAATAAATAATTCAAATTCGCAACGGTGCACCTTTTCGTTAATTGCGTTGAAGTCTTTTGTTAGCGTGGCGGCATCCTCGTTAGATAAACATTTATAAAGCTATCAACTTTGCATAAAGTAACGAGTTGAATTAATGTATGACTTTATTATACAATAAGTTTCATTAGTCTAGAAGTCCGAGGTACTACTGCATAGTATAGGTACCGGCATGAGTCGTGAGCACAAACTTCACTTGCGCATTCTATAAATTTTTGGTCCTTTTGGCGGAATGACGATGGCGAGGGGCGCCGAGTCTGCACACGAGTCTCTAACCAGTAAACCGGTACTGAACAAATTTGGCGGAAAGCGTACATGCGTAAAATGGCTTTTACTACTAAAATCTGTGCTCACGACTCGTGCCGACAATTATACAGTGTTTGTCAGTTCAGTTCAGTACCTTCTCTGCTAATGATTATAGTCTACAGGCGTGATGTTGATATCTATGTTTAAACGACTACTAGTTTACTCGAGATGTTGTTCACGTAAATGTATGTATTTATCAGAAATAAATATTGTGAATAATAAAAAACAAACAACCATTCATGATGATCCCTCGTTTGTATGGGTTTACATATAACAAAGCGGTCAAAGCTCTATTAAAAAAAACAATTCAATATTATTTAACTAATTTAGATAAAAAGTACACCATATCTAGCGCCATCTAGTTCCGTGGTAAGCAACGAGGCTTGAGTTATGGATACTAAATAGTTGATATACTACATATATATATATATTTTGTAAATTTTTACATATTATACATAGATACATCCATGACTCGGATACAAATGTTGATGCTCATCACACAAACATTTGTCTCTACGGGGATTCGATGCCGGGGACCCATAGCACAGAAGGCAGCGTTAACTACCGCTGGGCTAATCGGGTCAATCAGTTGTAGATAGATACATATTTATTGTAACAAACTTCAAGAGAAAGTATTGGATGTGTTTGAAATAGAATTTAATGACGAGGAAACGTCAAGACCGAAGATTTACGACATTTAACAACTGATGTTAAAGTCAAATGATTATTTATCGGTTCCTTCCATTTTGGAGTTATCAATATCATTATGTTTATAAGTTGGGTTTATTTGTATGAACTAATAGTATTTTTTGGACGTCTGTGTGTTTGTGTGTGAGAGAATTTATCACGATATACTGAGAAAATAATGTGACATCAAAGGAATTTAATTAAAACTACTTTTAACGG
Source organism: Craniophora ligustri (assembly GCA_905163465.1). Classification (NCBI taxonomy): domain Eukaryota; kingdom Metazoa; phylum Arthropoda; class Insecta; order Lepidoptera; family Noctuidae; genus Craniophora; species Craniophora ligustri. Next base: position 15,045,820 of record LR990962.1, on the reverse strand, counting down.
ATTTTATCGCGGTATATTGTTATTATTTTACCCCGACGTATCGGTTATGCGGACTATGTGATAAAATCTGTATAAAGTGCTCTTATATCAATTGACGACCCGTTTAGCTCAGCGGTAGTCAACGCTGCCTGCTGTGCTACGGGTCCCGGGTTCGTATCCCGGTAGGGACAAATGTTTGTGTGATCCATTAACATTTGTATCCGAGTCACGGATGTATCTATGAATAATATGTATTTATATACAATAAAGTATGTATGCAGTACATATATCAACCATTTAGTATTCGTAACACAAGCCTCGTTGCTTAGCTTGGAACTAGATGGCGCTGTGTCATGATTTCCAGAAATATTTATTTATTTTATTATTTATTTATTTAAATAAATTGTCATTATATTAGTTTTTAACTACTTTTATGTTTTTAAGTGAAGAACTTCTTAGCCATAGCAACAATGGTATTTATGTAATAGCGAAGTCATGCGGTTGCGCAAACCGGTCCAAATTGGTCCAAATTGTAAGGGCGCTATGTGGAGCGGTGAGAGCAATGCGTTACATGTAGAGTAGGTTAAGAATTTCGGGTGAGATTCAAATGTAATGTAACGTAATGATTACTTTCACTGTAACTGTTACATAATCTTATTTTACAATTACAATTAAGTAACGTTCGCGCCTTGTAAGTACAAGGTCAGGTTAAACATGCTATTTCGTTTGCCTTTATTGCTGAAGGGCTTAGCGAGATGAATAATAAAGCTACAACTTTTGACCGCGAAGTCGTTCGTGTGGCGGCATACCCTACTAATATTATAAACGCGAAAGTTTGTAACTATGGATGGATGTTTGTTACTCTTTCACGTAAAAACCGCTTAACCGATTTGAATGAAATTTAGCATACATATAGTTTATTATCTGGATTAACACATAGGCTACTTTTTATCTATATACCATGCGCGCAGAGCCGTGGGAGGCAGCTAGTATTTAATAAGTGTGTAATCAAAATTGGGTTTACGGTTTAGATGTGAAAGAGAACAAATAGTCATACATAGTTATTTTCTATTTTATATTATTAGTATATATGTCGGTATGCGTGTTGCCATAAATTTTCTCGTAAACAGCTAGATCGACTTTGATTTAATAAAATAAGCCGTGCTATCTTTGCTGACCAAGCGTCAGTTTGTAGGTATTTATATAAAATTGTATTTTGATTTTAGTTTCACAAACCTTTCTCAATTTCACACTTTCTTCACCCTGAAGCTATTGAGTTACTCAGTGCTCCACATAATGCCCTTAGGACCGGTTCCTGCGCAAGCGCAGACGGTCGCCGACTCTTACATAAAACCAACTATTGCGGTATTTATTGAACGTTCTAAGTTCTTGAACATATCTATAGTGAGTGCCTTAAGTTCATTGTGCAGTTTGTTGTCTCGAAACTATGTATTATACTTATTTCTAGTTTAATTTTGTAATGTTTATTTGTTCTAAGAGACTATAGAAGTTTCTGGCCGGTTCTTCTTCTGATCAACTTCTTCTGATTCAACTAGTTTTTGACAATCCAAAACCTGTAATATTTATTTACATAGTTAACATTAAATATTTCATATATATTATTTACAAAAAAAAATATTATTATGAAATAAATATTTCATACTAGTTTAGTTTTGCCCGCGACTTCGTTTGCGTAAAATGAGTAATTTTATTTCCACCCCCTTTTCCCCCTTTAAGGGATGATTTTCGGGATGAAAACTTTCCTACGTCCTTCCCCGGGACTCAAACTATCACCATACCAATTTTCATTTAAATTGGTTCAGCGGTTAAAACGTGAAGAGGTAACAGATAGACAGACACACTTTCGCATTTATTATAATATTAATAATAATACACACATCATAAGGATATGACGTTTGCCATCTTAATTTAATATAAAGATAAAGTAGGTTATACTTTTTTTCGGTTTCGATAAATGAATGATCTTTTATGTTTGTGTATTTTTCTTGCAGTATTCAAGACTTTGGTCCATAATGCAAGACAAATTAGTCACAGACATGCTTGCACATTAAGATCAGTCTATAGCATCGGTCATTATTTCTTTGACCTATTGCAAAGTCTTACTAAAGCTGTTTGTCCATGTAGTATGTATATTTGAATATCATCATCAGCCCATCAATGTCCCACTGCTGGGCACGGGTCTCCTCTCAATTAAGAGGGATTAGGCTATACCTAGTCCACCACGTTAGCCTACTGCGGGTTGGCAGACTTCACATGCCATCGAGAAATTCTCTCAAGCATGCAGTTTCCTCACGATGTTTTCCTTCACCGTTTGAGCTTGTGATAAATACGCACATAACTTCAGAAAAAGTCAGTGGTGCGTGCCTTGGGTTCGAACTCGAGACCTCTGACATCTCAGTCTACTGGTCACACCGCTAGGCTACCACAGCTTGAATATACACATTACAAATTTTATTTATATCATGTTATTTTCTGTGCCATTGCTGGGCATACATCTCCTGTTAAAATAAGAGGAGATATCTTGTATACTATAATTGTAATCTAGGGCTTCTGCCCAAGGGCTAGGTCTTTAAATGCTGTGCAGCAAGAGACAATTATAGCGCTACAGCTTTCGAAAGTTCTAGGTGCCAACTTTGGGATCAAACTCGAGACCTATTCTCGGCTGTTCGTGGTAAAATTACTGGAATAGTCCAGTAATTTTATATGATATGTACATGTAGTAATAGTACTACATGTACATACCTAACTATTACCTAATACAAACACACTATATGAATTATACATACATTTATCTTTCATTCATAAACCAACACACTTATACACAACCTTCATTTCTATTAAATAAGAGACATATTCCTTTACCATTTACTTCGTATAATATATATTTTCATGAACATGCTTGACGTTTATGTCGGATCAATAAAGGCGATATTCGTTTACCACAGTTATACGCGAGCATAATTCTATTAGCATAATTTCCTTACGTGTTTGTACAAACGTCAACTCTTACTGATTTCTATTGTCGCAAGTTATGTAGGAAATGTTAGGTTTTAAGTTGTTGTGCAAAACGGTTGGTTTTTACAAATTGTGGAATATCAATTTTGTGAAGGCATTGTAAATAAGATTGGATTATAATGTGATTAGAATAGAACTGTGCGATGGTCGAGTGATAGGCTTTTGCGGCGCGTGTCGTGGATTCAATCCTCGCAGGGGACGAATATATCTATGCCCTATAAGAAGTTGTTTAGACTCTAGGTGTTTGTGTATAGTGAATATTTATGTTTGTAAACGCCACAATACAGACGAAATTCTTAGTGTTTTTAAAAGAGTCAAAAGTCAAATTAATATCGTTAATTTTCTAGAATGTACAGGTGTTACATAATGCTCACGCTTGCAGGCTTCCTCACGATTTCCTTCACCGTTTCAGCATTGGATAAATAAGCACATAACTTAAATAGGCAGTTGTACCTAAGGATTGAACTCTAGACATTTGACATCACAGTTATACTAGCTTCTCACAGCTTTAAAAGTTATTCAAGCATACTAATATAAAAGAAAAATAAATAAAACAAATCTCGCAGATTTCCTTCAAGATTAAAAAACGTAATGATAGTCTTACAATGATGATACATACTCATAACATAAACCTTATCTCGCATTGTATACATCTCGAGGCGAAGCTGAAATCATCTGACTTCTACTAACGACCATTTCGTCATAATTATATAGTTTGGTGACCTTCAATCTACCCATTTTATTTCATATTGTTTTAGTAGATAACTATATACTATAGACATGATAACATGGCAAATAACTCTCGACTTTATTGCTTGAGATATAAGTAGAGATGTGAGGTATTTTTTTTATGATGATAAGGGGCAAACGAGCAGGCGGCTCACCTGATGGTAAGTGATGACCGCCGCCAATGGACATTTGCAACACCAGAGGCTTGCAAATGCGTTGTCAAACCCCTTTGAAACCGTTCAGGTTTCTTAAAATAGGGAGTTACTGAACTGACAGTAAACGGAATTCCCATGTTGTCAGAATAGTCACTCCCCCAATGAGCTCTGGTAACCTTACTCACTCGCAGAAAGACAACTATTGTTGATTCACTGCGGTCTACTGTAAGGTCTACTATTGTATACCCACAGCATGGGCGTATAGCCAGACTTTTCCTTCAGGACGGGGCTTGAGCCGTTCTGGGGTGGGCACAGTCCACCGTATGAGAATTTCTATTTAGTACCCCAACATCCTGGGGTGAGCTCTGGTCCGTTCTGGGGTGGGCACGGACCGGAGAATGGACCAGAGCTCATCCTAGGATGTTGGTCCAGCGGTAGTTAACACTGCCTTCTGTGCTAAGGGTCCCGGGTTCGAATGTCGGTAGGGACAAATGTTTGTATTATGAGCATTAACATTTGTATCCGAGTCATGGATGTATCTATGTATAATAAGTATGTATTTACAAACAAAAAAGTATATTTGTAGTTTAGATCGGAACTAGGTGGCGCTGTGTCTTAATGTCCGGAAATATTTATTATTATTATATATAGGTACAGACAAACATAAGCAAAGAGTTTTATTGTATGTACAGTTTACTCTAGTATAATTTATAGAAGTTCAGCAGATTTGCCGTAAAGTTTGAACAAACAGACAAACACGCTGTTAATTTGGATGTATAGTATTATAGTAGGTACAGTTTTCTCATCATTTTCGAGTAAAGCGATGACTCGAGGTTAATTGTGAAACTTAACCACAATAAACACATACATATTAAACTGACGTAACCCCAGACAATAGAACCTCAAAAATTCGCAATTTCACACTTAATTTTTAGCCGCTTAATTAGCGTTTACTACCCCATCACAACAATGGTACAAGTACGAATTTCTCAAAATAATGTCAACAATGATTCGGTGATTTCTCAACGTGTTTTAATGTATGTTTTTTTACGGTTATGCTTATTCGCACGACGTTTTATTATATATATTATTGCGTATTGTCGAGTTTTTTTTTTGGTTATTTTTTAATCGTGGAATGTTTTTTTTAGAAAGCTGTTTTCACATAATTTATAAAGGATTGTTTATTAAATAAAGTTTATCTTAAGAACTTAAGATAAACTTTTTCAAAGTATTTATTTGTACTGCCATGCATTGCGTTTTTCGATTGAAATTGGTCAAATAAATTGATCTCATATTTTTATAATATCTCATATAACACAATGAATGAGAATTTTCCAGTACCAGTGGTAACTGGTACTGGAAAATTCTTAATTCAAAAACTGCTCACAGAAATATTTTACACCAACCACGACTTTCTCAGCCACAAACGTCATAAATGCCCATATGCTACCAGTCATAAAAACCAGTCATTATCACAAAAACATAAAGTCCTTTTTAAGCTACGGGAAATTACTCCATACTTAGTATGTATCATTCCGCATATAAGTAAAGACTACAAAGGCTTTCCGCATTCCAAAGACGTAAACATTAAGTACAATCTGTATTTTATTTCCGACCCTATCTACATTACAAATAAAATACAATATACTATGACGTAGGTATACATATACAATCAAATTCAGTGACATTCTTGCATACAGCAGAACACTTTATGCAAGAATAACACTGTAATTACTTGTTTTAGGTTTATTTCTACTAAGTAACGTAAAAATATACGAAGCTTTTTTTTAATTGTCCTTTTTTAATGTTTGTTCAATTCAAATAACTGAAACGCCAGTCATGGAATTTTATTTGTTGCATCATTATTGTAGTAAAGGTTGAATATAAACCAACATACTGCAAAAGATACATAACATAATACAATTTAAAAACATATTTTTCTTGCACCCCATAACAGAACTTATTAATCTCACCTCATTGCCTTTGTAAATAGTAAGTAAATAAGTTCTATGTTAATAGATTAGACTTGTTTTTGAGTACTAATTCCATATACATATAAACAAGCTATGGAGAAAGGTCATCGCCAGTTCGCGTACATCACCTTTTATAAAACGCAGTTCCCAGAGTAATTACCGTAAATACTTAGACTTGAATCAAATATGAGTAATGTTACCAAGGAACCTGGTAAACCAACTAGTATCCGTAACACAAGCCTCGTTGCTTAGCTCGGAACTAGATGGCGTTGTGTCACTATATCCGGATACAATATTATTATTATCTATGATACTCTTTTAGACAACAAATTCGATAATTTTTTCTGTTTAGCCCATATTTTCTTTATATAATTACAATTTACATGCGCAATATAATTAATAATCTACATAGATTTTTTCAATGTTGTCTCTCGCTATATCTTAATGAGAAATTTTAATTGAATTAAAACTTTGTTTTACAGATATTATCGATCAATAAAACGCAATAAAATTATTTATTTTGATGTGTAATATTCGTATTAATGAAAAAAATCTTGCTAAAATCTGGTGTTATCTGATTGATATTCTAATGGTCCTTGCATCGTAACCTTATACATTAACCTATGTTCAAACTGTATAATTGAGTAAGTTGTAATGTTAATGAGCGGAAATGGGCCTATTAAGAGCGAGGGCTTCTTATCAGACGATCGTGGGTTTGACTCCTATGCAGTGACGTACTCGTATGACGCCACTCCTTTTAAACAGAGGCAACTTAAGTTATGCATTTAATGAGTATATTTATTTGTCATTTTTCTTAAATATAGTATCATAATATATTCATACTATTCATGCCTGTAGAGCCGAAAGGATAGGCTGACAGACTGGTGTAGATCCACTGGTATGACTGTTTTATAGATATGTAACTGGAGGCACGCTTGTTGTAAACAGTACACAAATCTGAATTACGACCTGAAATTATAAAAAACATAGGAACACCATAAATTATAATTTCAGACTTGTCTGGACGATTGGCCGCACTCGAAAACATAATAATTGTAATAATACTATGTATGCATTATTTTTTAAATATTTTTTTTTATTAATAATATTTATTTTATCTTTTCAGGTAAGTACTCAAACACATGTAAATATTTGACGAGGTCGGCAGAGGGGACAATGACTGGATGATTCTGATGGCATTTTGACAGTTGCCAGCACGTGAGTAAAGGAAGGTCTTCGCTTAGAAGTGAGATTTTTATTTTCTTTATATCACAAGATTGGCAAACAAGCTCTCGGCCTGCTTAAGGAGGAAGCTCCACGCTAGCCCGCGAAATTAAAATTTTCCTACGTTTTTTGAAATCTGCCGGTCATTGTCAGGCTGTACATTAAACAAAATATGATTCGTGCCTGTAATAGGTATTTAATTACAGAATTATAATCATTAATATCATCAATACAACCCTCACATTGCATACAATTAGATTGACTGACTTTTTCATGAAATAGACAATCAATACAGTTATATGCACTTTGAAGGCTGTTTTATTGATTTAAATGATTATAATTCTGTAACTAAATACCTATTACAGGCGCGAATCATATTTTGTTTTATGTACAGCCAGACAATGACCGGCAAATTGCAAAAAACGTACGAAAATTTGAATTTCGCGGGCTAGCGTGGAGCTTCCACCTTGATGGTAAGTGATTACCGGAACCTAGGGACGTTTGCAACACTAGAGGTATCGCTCGCGCGTTGCCAACTAAAGATACAAAAGAGGCTACTTAAACAAAAAACATAATTTTATTTAATAAGTGTACCTTTATGTTTTACTAACATAGCGAAGTGGGGTTTAACTTACAAGCAATAGGTACATTCTATTTGTCTCAATAGTAGGCCGATCTGTGAATGCAACAATACATACAAACACATTAGTATATAAGTGACTTTATGAGCGTAAAATAATAATTAGATTTAGGTATGTGCAATAATTTTAGCTATATTTTTTTTTTATTAATATTTTTTTATGTAATATCATGATCCTCTGCGGGGTTTAAAATGAGTCCCTTTAAATGACTGTGTTTGGGGGCGAATGATAAAGAACCGCATCTCGCTTTAGACAGATTTTGTATTAAAAGAGTGCCCATTATAGTTTTTTGCCGGATTCTTAACGTTTCATAAATGCTTGTAAAATCTTCTCCGAATAAAAACCCTTTTGATTGTTTGATGATGTAATAATTGTTTTGTTTGTGTGGTTTTTGGCATAAATTGAATTAAAGTTCTTAGTCTCTGGTCTTTGGCATAAATTATCTCATTTCATTCATGACCCGATGGCAATTAGACCATAAGGGCACAGTGGGACAGTACATACGATATTATGGGCCGCATGAGCCGATGGCGGACACGACGCGACCTTGGCGTGATCCTTTCTAATGCCATTCCTGCGCCGGCGCAGCCGAGTACGACTGTTAACCTGTTACTTGGCTAGGGTAATGTGTTTGTTTTTTTAACCGACTCCAAAAAAGGAGGAGGTTCTCAATTGGACTGTATTTTTTTTAATGTTTTACCTCATAACTTTCGACTAGGTAAACCGATTTACATGTTTATTTTTTTATTTGAAAGCTGGAGCTTCCCGTGTGGTCCCATTTCCATTACATAAAATTTGGTCTAGTTTGATTTGAAGTCGGTTTTTCGACAGAATTATTATTTGTGAGAAAAAAAGCATATGCATACCATCATGCCTGTAATCCCCGAAGGGTTAGGCAGATGTGTGCTAATGTACACTCATATGTCGCCGGTATGTTTTAAGTCCTATGCGTGGGACCAAAACGTACAAATGTGGTACGAAATGTGCGTGTACATTAGTACACCTCCTAATTCTTCTGGGACGAGAGTCGCGATAGTAAGCTATGTTACTAGTGCTAGTAGGCCTGGCCTAGTGTGGGGACCATGGCAAATATACCTACCTTGTAACTCATGTCTATGTACAGATTAAATATTCTGATGTCCTTTTAAGACTGTTTGCAAGTTGATTAATTTTTAATTTGTATGTTTAAATAAATGTTTTTTCATTTTTATTTTCATGATACATATAACGCGATTAGACTAGCAGACCAAGCCATATAAACCAGAATATAGTTGATTACCAGCGAAAACTAACACTGGCCTGACCTTACAGTAAACACGTTGACATTTCACTGTTATTGCAACACATTTGTGCTCTAAATGTCGGTGCCATTACGGTTGTTAAATAAATATTAAGGTCGATATTAAAATTTTATAATCTACTGATTTATTAAATTACTAAGCTTGGGTTCACGTGGGTTCAAGATTATTTCTATCCAGCCATAGCCTCCGCCTACGACTTTGTCAGCGTGGTATGTTGATAAAAAGTAGCCTATGCTACTAACTAAGCTATAAACATCTATCCATAGATTCACGTTTATAACATTAATGGGATGTTATACCGATACGATTTGACAGTTAAACATTTTTATTTGTATGATTTGGCAAAGGAAATAAAGTTGTCATCCTGTGACGTCAGTTGTTGCCTAATAATTTGATTTGCTATATTACAATACAACAATTAAGCATACTTTTCTTTTGCAGGGGAATATTTAATACTGATCTGTCACTCTACCTTCTGCAACCTTTGCAATTATGCGATAATATATCTCAGCCCCTCCCCTCGTTGAAACGTTTAAGTTTGTGAATTAATCTCCGCCTGAATCATAACATCAAATCCGCAATCCAAACATCTACAAACATTCGTCACGGACGATTTACATGTTCCGTGACGATTACGTAACGGCACGCGTGACGGCTCGTGACGGTACGTTGGCACACGGATGTCTGTCTGTCCGCTTGTCCGCCGTGACTGGGCGGCACGCGACGATGTTGTTGCCTGTTTATATATTGGCTACAGATAGTCTGTAAATGTCTCAGTTTGTGTGTTTAGTGTGTAAGCATGAGAAATCAATGAGTAGTCTTGATGTAAATTGACATGGCTCGTCTCACGACGTTGCACGTCTTTAGGCATCACTTATGTATTGGATGGTAAATACTTAAGGGGTTTTAAATAAAATAGTCTATATCGTTCGTTGCCTAAAAAGTATTGAATTTTTTTCTCAACTGATTGAGGAGAATTTAAGATAAATACTTACTTCAATTTGAAATATCTATATACCGGCTATACAAGCATTAAACAATTTTATTTCATTATGCGTAAAAAACATACACTATTAATTATTTATATTCAAACGAAATATTGCATTTCATTGAATAGAAAAAAAAACTTTGACATTAAAAATACTGGCCGTTAACTGTCAAGTCATTTTTTTAAATTGCAAGCAAACAGTTTTACTTTCGCTCCATTTTTGAAATCATGTGATCACCCACGTCCACGCCACGCGTTAATTTTACGCTATTCTATTTTTGAAAACAAATGGTAATTGTAATTTTACGTAACATATAGATGGTATAGATTATGTTTTTCTTTACAGTGAAAGTTTTTATTACACTATCGCTGTGAGTAGAGATTTGAGATGAAATTAGTAAACTATTATTTTAAATGAATGCCTATACTATTATTTTATTTTTCCCATGGATATCTATATATTCGTAGTATAGATTTATTACGATCAGCACCCCGGTAGACAACTTTAAACTTTCTAGGTATAACAATAAAGGTCAGAACTGGTCGACCGTAAGGTATAATAATAATGTTTAATAGTAAGGTAGCGTATATTAGTGTCTTAATAATCACAAAAACTAAATTATTTATTTTAAAGGTGCATACAAGATAACAATATTCGTAACTCTAGATATATGTCGCGACCTGCCTGAACTAGGTTAGTAGAAACCTGTGTCTCAGGCTATCACTTTACATGATAATTAATTATGAGCAATATAATACTATTCCTTATAATTTAAATTAACAATTTTCTTCTTTATTATTATAGATGAAATAAGACTAAACTATGCGATGCGATGCGATGATTAATAAAATATAAAATAAAATAAACAATACATAATAATTGCCATCGATGTGTTTACGGAAATTCAGTGATGCACAGATATTTCAATGGTCAGCTTATAATAAAGTGGGACAAGTACATGTGTACTACAAATTACAACATTAGTCATGTTAATTTTAATAAAGCTACGTAAACATTTTTTTTTCTAGGTTATTATATTTGTAGTTAGTAAAACAGGTTAATTAATGATCAATAAGCGATGAATTTTCACAAAGTTGATTAATTTACTTAAAGTATTCAATGTCAGCTTTAGGACCCTTCATAATCTATGGAGTTAATATAGTTCGCCTCTGCATATATGCGCGCGGGACAGCTTACATCACCTGTTGGATGGTCACATTTCCTCTTAAAGCGTTTGCATGTCGCACATTGCGGAGAAGTAGATGCTGCAGTGCATTCTTTGAAGGAGTGTCCAGACTCCCCACAGTGGTTGCATGTAGGACTTGATTCTCGGCAAAATTTGGCCGCATGACCGAACTGTTGGCAATTGAAGCACCTGGTGACTATAGTGAAATCTCTCACAGGGCATGATGTCCAGTTTATGAAAATTCGGCTTTGATGAATCAGCATCTTTCGTATACTAGCAGTTACTTGTACAATATAGTTGCAGGTAGAGAGGTCTTTCTTGCCTGATTTATGGCTCAACTTGATGTTCTGCATAAATGACTCTCGATTTGTATTCGGCAACTTGTCAGAGAGGTTTTGTTCATAAATACAATTAAAAACCTCTTTTTCAGTAAGGGCTACAGGGACACCAATTATAGCTACTCTAGGGCGGCGTTTAGGAGGTTCTTCTATTGTGAGGCCCGACGAAACTAGTTTCTCTGAATTTTTAAGTTTGTCTATGTCGCCTTTACAATCAGTGCTGATTAGAACGCCCCCATTTCTCACTCTTCTCATGCCACGGACATGCAGCCTAAGTTCTCCTGGTGAGATGATCTTTTGGACGAGAGACTTAGTGTCGTCGCTGGTTTTGGTCTTATCGCTGGGATATATGGCGACAGAACTTAAATTTGCAGGACGCACAAAATTGTCTGCTCCTTTCTTCACCATGGTAGCGTAAGAAGTTTTTTCTGTGGGAGCTAGTTGTGTTTCAACAACTTCTTTGAACTGCTGTATTGAAGTAGCAACGTTCTGCTGACTCTGTAGGTGCTGAATCGTGCTGTGGGCCTGGATAGTTTTTTGTTTTAGCGCCTGGTATAGAACTGCCATCTGTGATGTGCCATTTGAAACTTTCCGGCAAAGATTGGACACGCGGAGCTTCTGTTCTGAGTTCATTTTCCCTTCAGCGACAATAGTGCAGATATCGTTCAGAATGCCATCTATCGATCCCATCCATTTCTGGATCTCCGGCGTAGGAATAACTTCAGATGGTAAATCGCTGACCGTGGATTCAGGTACATTTCGGGCACTCGGGGGTAATGGTCTGGTAGGCGTCGGCGGAGGGCTTCGCCGTACTAACTGGCTACGTCCAAACGGGCTGAAGTCTGGGTTAGACATAGCCGAAACACTTTATTTATTGTCTATACAATGGTTAATACATTTTGCACAATATTAGTAAGTAGGTAACTTAGTTAGTTGCAACCTACAAGTCACACGCGACACACTTTTTCGACTGACGTCGCAAAAAATATTTATTGTACTTGTTTAGAGATATATCATTATAGCGAATACTAGAACGCGTCCGCTTAGTCTCGCGGCTGGTAAAGCAATCATCCTTTATTGTTACCTATTTATTGTTACCAGTTATAATAATATGTTCGTGAGATACTTTCAACTTAACACGCTAGCATATCCTCACGCTTGTTACTCCCAGGGGTACATCCCATATTGTGGCAGAAGTCGAGTCTATTGCCAACAAAACACGGACATATAATCTCTAGCGCTACTACTGGAAATTCCGTAGAAAGACCAAAACGATTTTTTCCTATACTTAACAGTTGAACCTAGCACCTCTCTATCAGCACTTACGTTTTAAAACTACTAGTCCAATAAGACTAAACAATTAATAATAAAAATGAGCGCATCTTTTCACCTGTTACCAAACCTCTAGTCATTCCATTATCAGATGAACAGACGTATAATTTGGCCCACCCCATTAATCACGTGCCGTGAAGATGGCCGCCAATACAAATCTCTCACGATGAATCAATGTAGCGATACACAGCAGGCTTCGCAGGCGTTCGTATGACCACTTTCACTAGATCTTGACCCCACACCGCCCAGAACTGGTTCTCACGCGAGTGTCATGTGTTGCTGGTCATTAAACTCTGTTCCGTGTTTTGTTTGTGCTGTGGTTCTGTTGGATATGTTTTATTAGAGGATTGTTAAAAGAAAAGAAGCGATGTGGTCATGTATTTTATATGTAGCCAGTTTCTTTTTATGTATATTGTTTCTTTTAAATGTTCTATGTCGTAGGTGCGTTTACAAAGACAAATGTTCACATACACAAACACCTAAACCCAGAAGATCTACCTGTATATCTTATAGATATTTCATTTTTCAAATTTCAATCAAGTCGTCAGTCAAAAGTTGAATCAAGAAGAAGAAGAAAACTGATTTTGATATATTTATTAACCTAAAGTTACACCGATTAGAGTTTGGCTGCCCATTAATTATTTGATATACTTAATTATATCAGTATTTTGTTATACAAAATACCTACAATTTATAATAACCGCCAGTTAGTTATTATTATAGTTAGCGTAAAATAATTATTTCTCAAAAAACATCACGAAGAATCATGACATTAAGAGTCATGCTGCGGTTATCCCTAGGCAAGGCCATCAAGTTCACACTGCCTCTGCAATTAATAAAAAGCCGGTCAAGTGCAACCTTACTCACGCACAATAAGCTTACTTCAAAATTACTATAGGTACTTAAATAAATACAAAATTCTCGTGATTATAACAGTAATCTAAAATATTAGCTCTTATTTACACTACGTCTACTTTAAGCTCCAAACATTTGTTGAAACTAAAGAGACAATAATAAAAGACTGAATAATAAAATAGGTTGATATTGTAGACAAGATGATATAAAAACCTTATTCTCAATCTGGCTTATAACAACCCTTGTAAATGCACAGAATCCTAAAAAGTGACGTTAATTAACAAGATGGCGGCGGGAACTGTCAAGGTCAGTTGTCAAGTGAAAGTTTTGGCGGGAAATAGAATGGGTGAGATTAGATGAATCGATATTGTTCTAATGATTGATTTGGTAAAGGTCGAGGTTGCCAGTGTCGATTAGTAGATAATGGGTTTTAAATTAACTAGAGTAGTAACGTGGGAGTTTTTACGTTCGAGCATTGCAATTTTATTTATAATCTGTTGTAATTTTCCGTGTTTTGTGTTGCACACTATTATTACATGTTATATTAAAACCCAAATGTCAATAAAGAATTTATTTATTTATTTATACATTTTTGTTTGAACTTGTTTGCTTCAAAACTTAGCAAGACGTCTTTTAATTTCTTAGGGTATCAGTTTTATGAAGTCATTTCACTAAACAAGGGCTGGACGCGTTACATTTTATTTGGACATATTTAGAAAAATTTGTCAATAATAAGAGTAATCTAGTCAAGTAAGAAGTTTAGTCCAGTTCCATTATTATAAGATCTCATAACTTTTTTTTTACAGTCACAGCAGTATGTGCTTTGAATGCAACTCGCAACTTAAACTTAATTTTAAAAATCCACAATAATTTTTGCCAAGAACTAAATTTCTAAACAAAAATTGCTGCGTTTTAATTCATAAGGCGTGAATTAAAACGCATCAATTTTCATCTACGAACACTTGCAATCGAAATAAATTCTTTATCGTTACTTGAAATTCCGCAACACCTATTCAAGATTCTAGGAACGTAACATTTTATAAGCCACAAGGTGATCATAGCATGGTAGCCTCGGTAGCCAATCAAAAGTTCACATTGATTAATATTGCCAGCTATAAATGTAAAGACGGTTGGTTTTTCTGTTGGATGATCCTTCAGTTTGTGATGGATGGCTGCTTGCTACTTTGTCAAATTAACGAATAATGACCGTGTATAAACATGAACAGTTGTTTTTAAAGTTGGTGAACATGTTTTGGTAGATAAATCATCATCGACCCAATTACCGTCCCACTGCTGCGCACTGGTCTCCTTTCAGTTGAGGGAGATTAAGCTATAGTCCACCATGCTAGCGTAGTGCGGGTTGACAGGCTTCACACACCATGCAAAAAATCTCTCAGGCATGCTGGTTTGCTCACGATGTTTTCCTTAACTATTTGAGCATGTGATAAAATACGCACGTAACTTTGAAAAGTCAATGGCGTCTTGGGATCGATCTCAGGATCTTTCAATTTACAGTCTACTGGCAACACTTCTAGGCTATCACAGGTAGTACAAAACTTTACTAAGTCAATCACTGATTCTAAATAAAAAAAATATATTTCTATTGTGGCGTGATGTTTCTTCTAGTTTAGAAATATTTGGTTTCTCAGTTTATTGCAAGATCATTATTCCAATAACTAGGCCTCCGTACTCACAACTATTGCCAATATTGTACGCGATAATTGATCTTAAAATTTTCCACATATCGAATAAAAATAAATCGAGTCGTCGTATCGATTCAAAGTGCATGCGTTACCGATTTACAATGGTTAAGTGTAAACATTGCAACATATTCCTTATTGTTTCGTAACATGTGTCTTATTCAATGTTTTGTTAAATGTACCTTGTGTATGTTTCTCACATACCGATCAAGGATTTTCGATATAAATATTTATTTGTTTACCGATACAATCGATTTTAATCGTTCGGAAACAATTGGAGATTGCTATAGGTATTGTTTCTATAACTCGTATATTTAATTCGGCACGCTTTATGTCCTTGCGATTTGCGATTTGAGTAAAAGTATTTTCCCATAAATGCTGAATGGCAATACCTATAATTAAAAAACTGGACTGACGTAACTTACAGCTGGTGTTGTTAGTATAATAACAAAATCCTACCACATTTTCTTTGTATTGTTGTCCTAGAATGTTATCCTGTGTTACAACACAGGATAACATACTAGGACAACAAGACACAACAGTCATCATCATTCCAACCGTTAGACGTCCATTGCTGGGCATAGGTCTCCCCCAAAGAAAGCTACGACTCGACGACCGGTCCTGCGCCACCCGCATCCAACGGATTCCAGCGACCTTTACCAAGTCGTTGGTCCACCTTGCCGGGGCCACATTTACACGTACCGAAAAACGGAGAATGGGTAGGCATTCTCCGTTTTTCAGTACGTGTAAATGTGTTGTAAGTGCGTTTGTTAATACAAATGCTCTCTCTCACACGGGTTACCAGTGCAAAAAAATGCCATAAATCGTTAGTTATCACACAAGGAAGGCCATACATCATACAAAGTAACGTTTTTAGATATTTATCTCGCTACTGATTAGTATTGTATGCTAATGTTGCCAGATTAAGGTAATGTAATATCTTATGTGGCTGTGGGTTAGATTTTTGTAATCCTGTCTATGGTATAACACATTATTTTTCCTTTAGAGATAACTGAATGTTATCGGTTCATCCAGTAAATCCAATAGTTTTGCAATAAATAAGATTAAGTACATAAGAAACATTCTGTCATCACGCTTATATCCTAGAAGGGTGAGGTTGAGGAATATTTATATTCAAATTCAAACCCAGTTTTAGGTTATGTATTATTTAAGGTGTGTTATGCCATATACTGGGATCAAATTATAATTCTGAGCTGCGATTAAAAATAAGACTTAGCTTGACATTAAAATCGAACTCCAGACATGAGACATGCGATTGTTCGCATTGATCTCTTTCTCAAACCGGCTTCAATAAGCTAAGTACACGACAATCGATAAGCTTATCATTATATTGCAAACCAATTTCACAATACCGATACTATCGATTCTTACCGATTATCGAGAATCGGTCCGTCCAGTACAATTATAGTTACGATATCGATATTGTGCAATAAACACTCATTCATTAATAATAATTTCTTCAATTGTGAGTCGATGTTGTAAAGAGTTCGTGATGTTTTGAAAGAAAAACATTGAAATATTGAAACAATATATCGATTGGCCCTAAGGCGTTATTCGATTTGTATGACTTTGATTGATCCTTTTATTTACTGACTCTGGACTGAAGAGATACATTTATCCATCTTGTAGAGAAGATGCATGGATGTGGAAGAAGCAAAAGTAGTATCCAGATATGCTGATATTCAGGGATATCTAGAAATGATAGGGAGAAATCAATTACATATTTAAGTTTGAGTTCCTATTTACTGGGCAAATGATGAAACTTTGGGCTGAGGGTTATAGAGTTTTAGAGACATTAGCAGCATCAGCATCTACCCGTTTACTGTCCCATCGAGGGGTTGGGCTATATCCGCTAGCCTAGTGCGGGTTCGTAGGTTACTGCACACACCAACGAGAAATTATCTCAGGTTTCCCCACGATGTTCGTAACTTTGAAAAGTCAGGGGTTGAAAACGGAGTCGAGATCTTTGACAGCCCCTTTCAGTCCATTAGGCTATAATAACCTAGAGCTGTCAGTCAAAAATTACTGCTCAGATATTAAACTCAACATGACCCAAAATTGAGCATAATTCGAAAATTCAGCAATACTTGTCCATTATAAATCGAACTCTAATTCTGAGATTATATAATTTAAACTCGCTTAACTCGGCTCAATGTCAACATGTGATCCATGAATCGATCCCATCGGTCAGTGAAACGATTAGCTTTCTAAGTCGCGTTGCGCATGCGCAATGCGCGCGACTCCTGCGCCGGGCGCGCAGTGAAAGCGACAGTGATCTAACTGTAACAGCGAACTAGAATACACGGCCGTGTAGTTCGGTGGTGGTCCGTATGTTGGTGGTCTGTTGGATTCTCGGAATGATACTCGTGTTATCATCATCATCATCATATCAAATATTAGATTTCCACTGCTGGATATTGTAGGTCTCCTCCAAGAATTGCCAACGACCGTGTGATGTGAATGATATTATGTAGGGAATTATTAAATTATCACTGATTTGTAAGACATAACCGCTTCTCATTGGTTTTGTAGCGACATCTATCTCCCCGCATAACTGGGTAATAATCCTACATCGCGCAAGTGAAATTTGCACGCGAGATAGCATATATAAAACTACCCAACATCAACCCTTCATTCCCTCCATAATGTATTCATCCCAATCGCCGCAGCTTCTCCTTAAAGTTTGATCTCCTTGCTAAGCAAAGTGTTATTAAGATTTAAACAAGATGTTATCCCATAGGATACCCTGCAAGATTTAATTGTCTAACTTAGTTGACAAAGCAATCAAACTCGCAGAACTTAGAACTGACAGATGTAAAGTCAATTAAAATTCCAAGCTGTCACATTTGAGAGTATGATGTATGTAAGAGGGTACTTAACACCCACACAACGACCGGCTCGTGATTATACGGTGTGTCATACATAACGAATGAGTTACGGGTATTATGCGCACGCGCATGACATGCTTAGTGGTCAACTGGTCCGTTTAAACTAGATCGTTATAAAATTTTAAGAAAAAAAGACTAGTGTGTGTGGTTTGTTTTTATAGTACAGACACTTGTTTTTTTGGTTGAAGATATACACTTAATAAATGAGTACAAGAGCTGCCTCGTTGGTCGTGAGTGTGCTGCTGAGCAAGAGGTCTAGGATTCGATTTCCGGGTCGGGCAAAGTGTTTATGGGTTTTTCTATGAAATTCATAGTAGCATCTCGGAGTTTGGATTCGTTTTCGGTTGATGGCAATAGGCTGGTCACTTATACATGCGAACTGAAACATACCTGTGAAATGTGGTATAGAAAAGTGCACCTCAGCCTAACCCTTTGGGGACGACAGTGTGATGATATTCAAGCTAATGGTGACTATTGGGAAGGCCTAGTACTAGTCTAGCCTATTAGACTCTTTCCTAAAGGCCGGCTGCCTTTTGAAAGCCAAAAAACATGTTCCTTAAGTCTTTTTCCTTTCCAGAATAAGTATAAAACTGTTACGTATTAAATACCAACCATTCCTATCTAAAATCCTTTACAATCGTGAACACTTACAGTCAAACAAACAAACAATGTTAAAACTAAATCGTGTCTTTAATGGCTTGATCGTGAACAATCAGTGTTTATACCTACAGAAGTCAAAACAATGTTAAATGCTCCCAACAATTTCCGTGTCCAATTGACTAATTAAGGGTTATTAGATAATGTTTAAATGTCGTTGATATTGGTTTTGTTTTAGCGGCCTCAGGTAAATTAGGGTTCGCCATTCTCTTTTGTTGCAAGGACTAAGGTTTGATTCGTAAATAGTTGAATTTTTGAGCTGTGAGTACGGTGAAATAGTCGTGTGTTTTTGGGGGACAATTAGTGGCATGTTGAAAGAAGGAATGATTGACGATTAACTAAAGGAATTTTATAAGGCAGATGTTAGTGGAAACGACGGGGCACCCCTAAGAAGGATATATATACCAAACCTTATTGGTGAACTTCTTCAAAAAGGTCAAGCGCGTAGTAGGAACCGGTGCGCATGTAAGACAAGATGTATCAACGTGGAAGAAGCAAAAGTCGTTTGTCAGGATCGTGGTGTATGGTTGTCTGTAGTTTCTGCCTATCGCTATGGGAAAAGGGTGTGAGTGTATGTTGGACCAATTCATTACGTGACGGGAGTTTATATTTTCTTCGCAGTCAAGACAAGTTCTTTTAGATAATACCTATAATATGTTAAAAGGGTAGCCAATTCAGACGTGAGAATTAGGCACATAGGTACCTACTCAGTCATATGATATATGGATTTGGCAATTTCCATGCATGAGGCTCTAATTTTCCAACAAAATTATCGAAGCCGTTAATAATATGTATTTGGATGTAGTAATATTCTTTTTAAATGCGACTTTGCATGCCACCAAATTAATAACAATAAAAAAAGTCCTTTTTAATGACGCATACATGCAACAGCCTAACAGAAACCAGTGTCGAAAGTATCAGAAATTGTCATTTGATTACGCCTATTTATATGTCGTTTGCAGCTTTCATACGTCTTGCACATAGGTCGGAGCTGTCGACACACTGCACAAATTACTTAGTCGCTGCACTGTGGCGCCAACGTGCTGAAATCTGAATGAACATTGCAATCCACACATAACATTTACTATAATTTCATTGGGGAAAATTCATGAATTCATTCATTTTATAGGGATCCATAACAGAAGCCTCGTTGCTTAGCTTAGCTCAAATGATGCAGTGGTTTTTACAGGTTACTGTCTCGTTTTCAACAATAATTGTTCTATTGCTGCGCATAGACTTTTCGGGTTGAGAGGGATTAGAAAACTGCTCACCATACTGTCCAAGTGCGGGCTGGAAAGCTTCACACGCTATTGAGGAAATTTCTCACAGGTTCAGGGTATGCTAACAAAAACTAAAAAAAAATCCCTTATTGTTTAAGAGAGGTATATTTAATATGCACAGAATTTCGATAAACAGGAGACGTGCATTGCATTCAAATTTGAGATTTATGACTTGTCATTTCAAAGTCGTTTCAAAGTTCTCTTATTAATATTTCTCAATGAAATCCGTAAAGACTAGTTTTATTTCAATGTTTAAATTACAAAAACTCCTTTTGTAATGGTAATTATTCACCTTGATGCACATCAAATAAACACAAATGTAATGCAATACGTATATAAATCATGCTTATAAGTTTTTGGCAAAATGTAGGTTTTAATTACAGTCTAGCTTGCCTAACCTTGGTATAGCAATCACTAGAGCGGGGAACATTTATGTTTGAGTTATGTGTTTTTTAATACCATATGTAATAATCTTTAACTGCATCTACATATGTTAGAGTATCGCGGATATAATGTCATGTAAAGTCAGATGAGAATTCTATTACTCTAGTTCCTTATTTGGCTTCGTTTTTTATAACTAAATAGTATGTTACGTTTTCGTTAGTATGATTGGGGTATGGCTGAATGTTTGGCTTTTACGCCATGGGTAGCAGGTTCGAGTTACACTCGGAAGAACTATTAGTACCTATTTAAGGTTCTTTTTTTATGGTATAAGGGTATATGGTATAAGGGAACAAACGAGCATTCGGCTCACCTGATGGTAAGTGATCACCGCCGCCCATGGGCATTTGCAAAACCAAAAACCTCGCATATGCGTTGGCAACCACTGCAGAAACCATTCAGTTTTTCTTAAAACAGGAAATTACTAAAGGTTTAGGTTTCTTAAAATAGGAAGTTACTGAACTGACAGCAAACGGAATACCCATGCTGTCAGAATAGTCACTCCCCCAACGAGCTCTGGTAACCTTACTCACTCACAGAAATATAACTATTGTTGATTTGACTGCGGTCTTCTGTAAGGCGGAGGTACTTCCCCAGTCGGGCAGCTCAATTTGAGTGAGGAATCTCGCTATGCTCTACCTCCACAAAAGACATAACATAATAACATGCAATGTACCTAGTAGTTATTGGGAATATTTTGTGAGTGATTTTATAATCCTCTTTAATGAGATAATAGCCTACGCTATAGTCCAGTATTTTGTTAAACTTAACACCTTGATTTCTAGAAATTTCTTCGTCATACCGTAGAAACTAACAAACAACGTTTAAAACTGGGGCAAATTAATAAAAACACATAATGTAACATGTCTTGTAATGTCGTGATGTAATCAGGCCTTTATTAATGCTAAATGTAACTTCACGGCTCATTAAACGAACGGGTGCCGACAGTATTACAGCTTTGTTATTTTTTATCTTTTTTTGTATTTTAGGCTGAATTTCATAGTTGGAGACAGGATATTGAGAAATCATGTTTTAGATATTGCTATTTATGAAAGTTAATTTTATGCTCATGATTTAGACAAATAAACAGTGCGAACGATATTTTTTCAAAGCAATATTTTCCTGTCTAGGCTGAGACTTATTTTTATTTCTATTATTATTACTCCATTACATTATTACCTAGTAGCCTATTGGTGTCACCAGTGGATGGAATTGTCAAAAGTTTCGAGTTCAAACCCAGTGACTTTATTTCTCACATGCTCAAACATATAAAAAAAAACATTACAAAGAGATTGAGAATCTTCTTGCAACTCTTATCCGCGATCATCCTCATACATCATTCTTCTAGACAAATATCATACAAAAAATCAGCCATCCATCACTAAACCCATTTAGCTGTTATTAAAAAAAATATTCTGCTTCTAAACAATTAAGACGTTAAATAAGATCATTATGAACATAGTAATACAGATTTAAACTCCACGCTCTAGTTAATATATATGCTGCTTTGAAATATAAACATTCCAACATTGAGATAATTATTATTTATTATGTCATTGGAATTTCATACTTGCGAATAATGTTTAAGAGCCAAAATTAAATACAGACGTATGGTACAATAATATTATTATATTATAATCGAATTTATGCTGTCCTTATAATTGAAGTGCTTTATAGGGTAGTTTTTGGTAGGGAAATAAATCTCCTTTAACATCTTAAAAATTGCCAAAGCTTATAAGGAAACTTGCTGCAGAAATATAGTGTGAATAATGAATACAGTCGTTGTGCATTTTATTATATTTCATAATGTAATAAAATAAAATCTTTTGTAATGTAAATAATTTAATTGAATTGTAAATAATATATTATCGTAGTAAGAATAAATAAATTATAATTAATATTGGTTTCAAGAAATATGACGAAACTAATTTAAACCAAGACTACAACAACGACCTTACAATAAAAAAAAAGTTTTATCGGTGTTGGTTCGTTTAACCAACAAATTAAATTGAATGGTGACTTTCAAACTTTTAAAGTCACCATTCAATTACACTCCCGTTAATTCCATTCATGAAGACAAGACGCCAGATAACAGATGAACGATAACACGACAAAAGCAGGACAATACTGACGCTTACACAAGTAACTGTGCTCAGAGTCACGACTTGCTGAACGTCTTCAGGCTAGTGATGTGACGAAATTGGAGCGAGTTGCTGACGGAGCGAACGATGGCAATGGGCGATAGCCCTTTTTGGAGCTCTGCGATGTAGGCGGAAGACTGTGAAGGAATTTTTATGGCTTTTTCTGACAAAGTTAAAGTTTTCCGCTGAATATGTCGTCTTACAGTCGTCATGTAGATATGGGTATAATGTTAAACGATTAAAGAATAATGTTCAATCATTCTATTCTATTTTGTTCTGTTCTCCTAGTTTAATCGTCGGCACGAGTCGTGAGCACAGATTTTAGTAGTATAAGCCATTTTACGCGTGTACGCTTTTGGCCAAATTTGTTCAGTATCGTTTTACTGGTCAGAAACTATCGTGTGCAGCCTCGGCCCCCCTCGCCATCATCATTCCGCCAAAGAAACCGAAAATGTATGGGATGCGCAAGTGAAGTATCTTTTTATTTTAATATTTTTTCATTCGAATGATAGACAGTTTTTAAATAATAATGGACGAAATGGATTCACAAAACATAACTTTTCGTAAAATACATCGCTCAAAATCAATTCATAATATATCTGAATCATCATCATTGTTCGATAATACAGTAATGAGCCTATCGGAAGGCTTAAACGAAAGTCAAACTATATTTGAATTAACTCGAAAAATTGAGAATCTCTCTTCCGAGTTACAGACCGCACACCATGAAATAGAAAACTTGAACAGCGCAAACCAACAACTAAAACATGATATAGATAAATGCCACAAAGTTATTGACATATACAAAAAGCTGAATGTATCAGAACGAAATAATACACCATCTTTTACTAAGAGAAGTAAGACTACAACGAGTGCAACTACAACTCCTATTAGATTTAGTACACCCATTTCTACCACACCTGTACTGAGTCAAGTTTCACCAAGTTCCAGTGATAAACCATGCAAATTAATGGATATTATCGACTGCAATACAACACCTGCAACACTTAATCAAACACTCAACTGTCAAGAAAAATCTCCCTCTGCCTCGTACCAAACTCCGACTAATTTAGATAAAAAACGTATCTCTAACACTACAAAAATAACTGAAATTAAGGTGGAAATTAAACACTCGAAAGAGAAATTCTGTAAAATGGATACTCAAATAGACTGCATAAAAAGAAAAATATTGATTATGGCTGACCAACGTGGTAGAGATCTACAAAAGATATTACAAAATTTGGTTGGGACAAACTACACAGTGAACTGTTTCTGGAAACCTTTCGCCAAAATACCAGAAGTTCTAAATTGTTCAGAAGTAAACAATTTAAGAGCAAATGATTACATTATAATTGTAGGTGGTATGAATGATGTGAACCCATATGAATTTCAATGGCACTTAACAAACTTTCTTCAAAACACAAAACTTCCTAGTATCCTGGTAAGTGAAATACCTTTTAATAAATCCTTAAGAGAAAATAAGCTCAACTACGATTTGCG
The DNA here is from genome assembly GCA_905163465.1 of Craniophora ligustri. Lineage (NCBI taxonomy): Eukaryota > Metazoa > Arthropoda > Insecta > Lepidoptera > Noctuidae > Craniophora > Craniophora ligustri. The sequence continues at coordinate 15,021,454 of LR990962.1, read as the reverse complement.
ATTCATATGTGGTAAGTTCAAAAATGTAACTTATGTAGACATGAATTATGGTAGTATTTTGCCTTACAAAGAAAAAAGAGCATTGCATATTTGCCGACACTTATTAAAAGATATTTTAAGAATAGATTATGAAATAAAATATAATGAATACAGGACTAGTATCATTCAAAGTAAATTTGTAGATAAAAATACACAAACTGAAGATGTAATTAAATATAAAAGTGATGTTCATAATAATTTAATTAATAATATAAGCCCGCATTTTTTTCGTATTTAACAAGATAAACATTATACATCAAAATATAAATGGGCTTTTAAATAAAGTTGATAATTTTACAGTTGCATTATATGATCTAATAAATAAAAATAAAACTGTTGATGTAATTTGCTTTTCTGAGCACAACATGATCAATTCTGACGTTAATTTATTACATATCCAAAATTACTCACTTGCTACATATTCTGCTAGAAAAACTAGACATGGTGGAACATGCATTATGGTCAAACATGGCTTAAAGTTTAAAGAGCTTGATTTAGTAGGAAAGTATAGTGTGCCAAATATAGTTGAAATATGTGGGGTAGAGCTAGTCGATCACAACATAATAATTATATGTGTATACAGAAGCCCACAAAGCATAGACCTTAAAAGTAAATATGAAATATTTTTTCATAATCTACAAGATATTCTTCATAAATATTGTATTAGAATAAATAAGAAAGTACTAATTTCCGGAGACTTTAATATAGATTTATTAAAAAATTCTACATATTCTGAGCAATTTAAAAATCTTCTAAAGGGCTTTAATCTAAAATGGGAAATCAATGAACCAACTCGTTTATGTAGTGGAACCTGTATCGATAATTTAATACATAATATACATGGGAGCAAAGGTGAAGTACTAGAACTTGCTATATCAGACCACACAGCCCAAATGTTAAAATGTCCTGTCAAAAAAACATGTCGAATTGATCATTGGTTCTGTACAAGAAAAGACTACTCATCGAATAATATGAAAAAGTTCAAGGATTGCCTATCTAGTCTTACGTTCAATGACTGTTATTTAGAAAGGGACGCCACGAAATCTTTTAATATTTTTTATGATTTATTTATGATGTTTTATGGGTTATGTTTTCCAGATATTAGAGTAAAAATAAGAACAAAAATAAAGCCTAAATGGTTAAGTCGAGGAATTCGGATATGCAGTATAAAAAAACGGCAATTATTGTGGAAATTTAGAAAATTACCTACTGAATATAATAGAAATGCTTTTAAAATACTATCCTATAGATTAAAACGAGTTATACAACAAACACGTAAATCACAAAATAATCAATTCATACAGATGGCAAAAAATAAATCAAAGGCAACTTGGACCGTGATTAATAGGCGTAAATTAAATATTCCGAATGAAAATATTACCTGTGTTAAACATGAAAGTAAAACTATAACCCACCCACGTGAAATAGCCCAAGCCTTTAATAAATATTTTATAGACCAAGTAAAACCTTCCAAAACTAGTAAAAAATGTAATATCCCCTTATCTAGTCAACCCTCATCTATGTTTATGCCACCAACTGTTCCCCAAGACATACATAAGATTATTATATCCTTAAAAAACACAAACAGTACTGGATATGATGGTGTCAACACAAAAGTAATAAAATATGTATCTGAAATTATTTCACCTGTCCTTAGTCACGTATTTAATCTATGCATAACTGAAGGTATCTTTCCCGGTCAATTAAAAATTACAACAATAATGCCCCTTTTCAAAAAGGATAATAGGGAAAATATGTCGTGTTATAGGCCTATAGCTTTAATTCCCATTTTGTCAAAAATATTTGAAAAAATTATTACTCACAATTTAAATTCTTATTTTGAAAAAAACAAACTATTTGTAGATAACCAACTAGGATTCAGAAAAAACAAGAGTATAAATATGGCGATATATGGATTTTTAAATAATGTAATTACTCGAGTAGATAAAAGGCTACCAGTTCTTGGATTATACATGGATATGTCAAAGGCGTTTGACCACGTAGATCATAACATATTAGTTAAAAAACTACATTTATATGGTGTTAGAGGAAATATACTGAAATTAATTGAATCATATCTTTCTAATCGGCAACAATTAACAATAATCAACAAAATAGTCAATAATACAGAAATTTCATTTAAATCATCTCTCATGACCATTAAATATGGAGTACCACAAGGTAGTGTTCTTGGGCCACTACTCTTCATAATTTATATAAATGACCTACCGTCTGCTACAAGATATCCCATAGTAATGTTTGCTGATGACAGCACACTGATTTTTGACAATGTTGAGCCAGATACCATCGAAACCGAAGTAAATAAAAATCTTAGCTCGGTAGTTACTTGGTTAGAGATGAACAATCTCAAGATTAACCTGGATAAAACAAATATCATGCAATTTGGACAAAGTTCAAATAAAAATCTAAATTTAAATATAAACTATAACGGTAAAAGAGTCAATGAAACGAATGCTACAAAGTTTCTAGGTCTACATATAAATTCCTCGATAAATTGGAGAGAACAAATCGAATATGTTTGTAGTAAACTGCATCAACATTCTTATGCCCTATATATGTTAAGCAAAACTGTAAATCAAGCTACTCTTTTAACAGCATATCATGGTCTAGTCTCCTCGACAATAAGATACGGTATAATATTTTGGGGTAATGCAACTGGAAAAGATAAAGTTTTTATAGCACAAAAACGATGTATTAGAGCAATTGTTAATATAACTAAAACTGATAGTTGTAAGCCATACTTTCAAAAACTAAAAATATTAACTGTCCCTTGTCTATATATTTTTGAATCTGTCATGTTTGTTAAACGTAATATGGATAAATTTTCGCAAGTAAAGAGTTTAAGAAGGGCAGGTACATTAAACCTAGTAAGTAGCAATACTACTTTGTTTCATAATAGTATCTTTGTAATGGCCCCAAAAATATATAATAAACTACCCAAATGTATTCGACTTGAAAGTAATATAAACATATTTAAGAAAAAAATATTTCAGTTCCTGATTGAAAAATCTTACTATTCTATTGTAAGTTTCTTAGATGATAAAAGTTTTAAGTGATATTGTGTATCTCAATTATAGTTAAGTGAAGTTTAGGTAATTTATAGGTAATTTCTGTTATATTTTTAATTTAATTAGTTGTATAAATAAATACTACATAAGTCATAATATTAAACTGTATACTTATAATACATTATTCTATATTTGTACGCCAGTGATTTGGCAGAGCATAGAGATACTGTAAATAAACTTAAGATCTGTTATTTTTAACCTATGTCTCACAAATAAATGATTGATTGATTGATTGATTGATTGATTGAAGTTTGTGTTCACGACTCGTGCCGGTAACTATAGTTAGAGATCTGGCTGATCGACGCTGAGCAATCGAACTGTAAGGTTAAGCAGTACCTACCTACCTATAGAGGTTAAATCTATGATTATTCTTAATGTATTGAGACCATCCCTAGGAGAGCATGTTCAAACATCCGTATGACAAGATTGATGACATCTAGTTCATTAGTAATCGGTTTGATAGCAGGCGTTTTGTGCAAGGTGCTAATATTCTGCTGCATTTACATAGACCCGAGGCTAGCCGTGATATGAAATATGTGGGTGCCATGCTTAGAGGAACATGGATGTGGTGGCACGGGATGACAGACAAATTCAATATCTCAGCATAAACATTCGAAGTCATTGAAAGAATCTTGAATGGTGAAGCTGATGACGCGACAGCTTATGGGAGAATGTAAGGCTTTCGGTACACAAAGTTCTAAAGGTTTCTAAAGCAGGTCCTTTAGACCCGGAAAAGATGATCTGCAATGAAATAAAGTCCTGCAGTTTCTCTCAGCTGCAAGGTTCAACGGTGAACTTTAACCTATAAAGCAGCTACATCAAATAATAATAAAAAAAATCTGTCACAAATCTAAATGCTTATTATAGCTTACTAATATAATATAGCTTACTACTTTAATCTATATTACATTAACATATTATGGAGTATATTATAATACATCGTTTAGTATAATAACAATAAAAGATTGATAAACAGTGATATATTGTTTTGTTATTTAAAAACTGGTCCGGATTGTATATTAAAGAGTAAATAAATGCATTTGTTTGCATAAAACCGGTTGTTTTCGAGGTCTTGTGCGCGAAATAAATCAATGCAAAGCCGCTACATTATGTGTTAATAATGTTATTAGTCACACTGTTTTTGAAATATATTGTCGTCGACTTAATATAAACTGACTTCCATTATCTGCTTTAATACATTTATATAAATACATATATCCAGACGTTATGACTCAGCGCCATCTAGTACCGCGCTGAGTAACGAGACTTGTGCTGCGGATGTTAGATGTTTGATACTCTATGCAAGTTTAAAAAAAATATAGATAGACATATCCATGACGCAGATACAAATGTCCATGCTCATCTCGTGCTCATCTCGCTTACATTTGCTCCTATCGGGATTCGAACTATTCGAACATTTATAACATTGTTCAGGAAACCATTTATTCTGTTATTAACATTACACATGAAAGAGTATCTATAGAGTTTCTTGCTGGCTCCTTTTTTCTCAGATAACTTTTTTTATATGCTGAAAAATCCTTTACGGGACCGTCCCGCCGTCTGAGGAGGCGACGGGGTGTGTCGGACTCCGCCCAATGTGAGCGTTTACCGACTAAAAAACCGCACCCGTCAACGCCACTAGACCTATTGCTGGGGCCATGGGATTCGCGAAAGCATGCTCCACAAATCCGGCGGTCCTCAGATAACCTGAAGTCCGTTATATTTATTTATGTAAATAGATCTTTAGCGGACATTTACAAGTCATATATTGTGTAGGTTATTGTCTATATATAGTTGAGCAACTATCATTAAGGACGATCTTCGTAATCCTTTCTAATATTAACACGTCGCGACGCATCGATTACATGCCCTTAATGCGTAATGAAGGAGACACTAACTATTTATGTACATAAATATACATAGCGGTGGCAATAAGGACCGAGAGAAATCCTTTATAATGAGAGAGAACAGGATCTACGATAGTAAGCTTGTATTATCTATGTCCTAGTTTAATAATTAATGCACATTTAATGAAGCTGTGATAGCCTAGGGGTGAGAACAGTGGACTAAGATGTCACAGGTCTCGACTTCAAACCCAAGGCACCACTGAGATTTCGGAAGTTATGTGCGTATTTATCACATGCTCAAACGGTGAAGGAAAACATTGTGAGAAAACATGCTTGAGAGATTTTCTGGATGACGTGTTAAGTCTGCCAACCCGCAATAGGCGCGTGGTGGACTATAGCCTAATCGCTCTCAAATGAGAGGAGACCCGTGCCCAGCAGTGGGACAGTAATGGGTTGCTGATGATGATGAAGATGATGATGCACATTTTATTTGCAACAGGCTTCTCGAACGGTAATGTTGTTGAAAAATCTTTTTGCCTCGACTGTACAGGTAATTCAAGGTCGTCAGAAGTCTTAGAACAGCTAGTGTTATATTTTCTGATTGCTTAAAGGCAAAATAAAACTATTTACCTACTTCTCACAGATTTCCTTCGCAGTATGTTAAAAAAAAACTATTAAAAAAAACTTTTCGGATACATTTTCACGGGCGGTATGCCTGTGGCAATGTAATAGTAGTTTTATTTCAATGTTTAATATTCACGTAAGTGTAAAACTCAGAAATCGTACAGTACCTACAGCTGATTTTAATATAATGCTGATAAGAAGAAGCAATTCAAAGATATTCTATCTCGACTGTCTTTTTTTTTCTACACTTCACATAAGACTTACAATGCAGCCCATTTGTTTTTCTTCCTCACTTAATACGCATAAAACTAATTCATACATTTTCATAGGAGGAATCGCATCTATTCAGACAGATCTATTTAATATTGCCAGAGCGTAACACACTTTCGCTCAGTTGGGTAACGTAGTTTGTCCACGACGTTTGAATGTGGGGCGATTTTCTAAACATGGTGTATGTATATTGTCCCCTGGGGGGCGCCGCAATTGGCACAAGTTGAGTGTAAACGTGCCGACAGATACCATGACCTAATGGCCGGTATTGCGTAATGAGATACGACCTTTGAGCCTATAGAAGTCTTCTAGAACAGGTATATAGGTATCGGATTTGGGAACCCTTAAATAATTTAGGTACATAAGGTGATAATTTTTATTTTGATCAAAAGAACGTACAAGTAATTGTTACTATGTAAGGTCGATGATATGCTGTGACAGTGGTGGACTGTGAAGTTAAAGGTCTTAAGGTCGACCCTTACTAATGTACTTTTTGAAATTTCACGTTTTTATCACATGTTCAAATAGTAAAAGAAGGTGTTACGAGGAATCTTAGATTCCCGAGAGATTTTCTCGTTGATGGCGTATCAAATCTGCCAACGGCTAGGCTTAGCCTAGCGGACTATAGCCTCCCCCTCTCAAATTAGACGAGACCCGAGAAATAATAAATATTTTCATGACGATAAATATTTGTAGTAATTTCATAAGTAATCTAATTTCCAAATTTTCATGGCCAGAATATCAAACCTTGGACCTAGCCGTAGGGGCGTTAAATATTTTAACTCCTATGAGTCGTAGGTTCAACCAGTTTATCTCGTTATCCTTGCAACTACTATATTCAAGGTACTTATACACTATAGTGTAACATTCATACTTGTGACTCATTACTTTAACACCAGTATAAAATAATTCGCCACTAATACGATTGTATAATGTATTTATGTTAGGAAATTTGATCGCTGATTTTTCAGATAATATGATTTCTGCCTCTGAATAAATAATAATAATAAATTTATTCGGACATTATGACACAGCGCCATCTAGTTCCGACCTTAAGCAACGAGGCTTGTGTTACAGATACTAGATAATTGATATTCCACATAGTTTCTTTTTCTAAATACATACATATTATACATAGAAACATTTGTGACTCAGGTACAAATGTCCATTCTCATCACACAAACATTTGCTCCTCAAGGGGTTCGAACCCGGGACCCTTACGCGAAGGCAGCCTGTAATACTGCTAATAGGGTCGTTAACACAAAGTTATTGTGTAACGTATCGTCATTATTTCAGAGTCTTTATTGCACTGAATCGTTCTTAAAATCAACAAGATTCTGCTCAAGTTAACTGCCACCTTCACACATAAAATATATGTTGATTGCAACATAACTACATTGATATGTTATTTAATTTTAACACATACATAATCAAACGATTAGAATTCAATTAATTAAAATGTTTATCGTAAATATATGCCATTTACGAAATAATAACATTAATGAGCTTGTAAATCGTTCAAGTCATGTACTTTATGTGTTTTATCATACCATGAAGTTATATCAATAATTTAGTATTAAAACATGAAAAAAAATTAAAGTGCAACTAATTAACTCTGAAAAATCATCATCATCAACCCATTTACTGTCCTACTTTGATCACGGGTCCCCTCTCATTTAAGAGAGATCAGGGCTATCAGTAGTAAATATCCTAAGTGGCCCAAGTCCTAGCCAGTGGGCTAGCTTAGTGCTGGTTGTAAAACTTCACATGTTATCGAGACAATTTCTCAGCTATGCAGGTTCCTTCACGATGTTTTTTTCACCGTTTGAGTGTATGATAAATGCGCGCGTTACTTTGAAAAGTCTTTGGGCCTTGAAATGGAACTCGAAACCATTTTGCTTCTAGCACAAGTATATTCTTTAATTTAATGGAGGTCCCTATGTAAAAGTTTCAGCAATTAACTATGTTTGACATTAAAGTCCATTGGCCAATGAGAGGAGATCCGTGCCCAGCAGTGGGACAGTGAATGGGTTTATAATGATTTGCTGGTTGAATATATGTATATTGCAATAAAATACGTAAAAAGTAGTTTTATTTCCATGTAGCTTCAACTTCAACAGCATGAGTCATAAACGTTTTTCTCACGGCAGAATTTACCTATTAAAATGACATCAAAAATGTTTGAGGAACATAGAAATATTCATAACGGATGCGGATGTCGTAAGAGCACAATGAAACTTTCACGGTAATAGCCTATGTGAAGGCCGTTGAGCCTAAAATTATAGAAAGAGGTCTGTTTAAAAAATGCCTATACTTTTATTGTGTTTAAGCCTTCACTGTGGTGGGCGAATGTGTTAAAAAAAGTTAATAAATAAAATACACAGAGATTTTTTTTCGCTTATGGTTAGATATTGAAATAAAATTACTTTTACTGATCTCTCTAGATCTATCTGTCCGTGACCATATTATTTTATACAGCATTTTATTTTCAAACTAGTATGAGCATACTTTCGTGTGAAAATTAGGACGAGATCCACAAATAAGTTGCCCAATTAGTGCCAACCTTTTTAGGATCGAAGTAATTTTCAGATAATTCGTGAGAAACGTTTATCATTTTCCTATTAAGGTGGTTCTTAATTGAGTTGTGGTGACTAGAAGGTAGCAGGTGATTGGTGCTGTCAAATAAGATGAAATTACTCCGCTAGTTCATTAATTAAAGTTCTCAAGGCTTGATAGATGTAAAGATTGCGTAAAATGTGTCTCCAATTATATTATGAAGATAAAATATGTATGTTATAAATTCTGAAAATTTTATGATGTATCATTATTTCTAATTATCCAGCCAGGTAGGTTGACGATTAAACATCAATTGCAGGGAAAAACTGCCTACAATGCGTGCAAATATTGCACGTTATATTGCAACAGTTTGGTGAGGAGGCTTATGCCGCCCATCAGTAGGTTGATTGTTTGATGATGATGATCAAGACATTGAAAAAAAACTTACATTTTATGATCTTTTTGTATTTTTTAGCATATTTCAAGCTTACATTTTATGGTAAAAAAAACAATAGATAAATCCAATTTACGCAGAACGAGCTCACAGTATGCTTTGGTTGTGGAGTTTTATTCTTTGATTTAAATTTAATAGAATCTATGAGGGTGTTCCAAGCAGATGCTAGAATCCAGCCATCTTCTACATTAAAATTTTGGTGCTAATTTCAGGCAAAGATTCTATAAACTGCTCTCGAGTAAGCAAGTCAATAAAACCACACGTGGCACAGTAAAATAATATCTAATAAGTGTGCAGTTTGTATCACTTTCCCTTGCGACATGGTCCCCCTGGCGCGGGCGGTGCAACTGTGTCGGTATGCGACCGCGTTTTGTAATTAACCGCACTTACAACAATTGTATAACGCTATTATGTGATATTGAATTACTTTGTAACCTAGTTTTGCAGGCTTTTCTTCTATATCGGTTGTTTTATTGTTGAATGCCCGTTTTCATCATTTATAGTCGAATATATATTATTTTTACGAAATTCTTGGTATGCTTACAGTGATGTGTACGTCATTTAGCTAAAATGAAAAGGTTCTATCTGGCAATAACATAAGTATATATACCTACCTGTACTACATAAGTATAAGTAGCCTACTAAAAGTATGTTCTTACTGTTATGATATCGATAATAATCTTTTATATTCATTTGCTTCTGATCTTTCTTCTTTTTTAATATTTTTTCTCAAATTTTTTTTTTCTTTGTGAACGCGTATAAAACAGAAAGGTTTCATATGTAAACTACCGTTCAATGCCTCAGTTACTGTGTTAACTCACTGCGCAAAATAATCCTTCAAATTAATAATTCTATATCCATTATTGTCACAAAACATCGCCGCTTTAATAGTAAGCTCGTTAAATTATGCAGAAGCATGTGCCTTATGTAACGGACTGGAGAGCAACGTCCGCGATGAGCCTGACCTCACAGGGGTCATTATCATTACCAGCGAAGGGCTTAACGTAATCGCTAACTACTAAGTTATTATAATAATATTATACTAACAGATAGAGGTCTTGTTCGATTCCCAGGTCGAGCACAGTGTTATTGGGTTTTTCTATGAAATTCTTAGTAGCAGCTCGGATTTTGAATTTGTGCCCGGTTGATGGCAATTACGACCCAATTAGTCCAGCGGTAGTTGACACTGCCTTCTGTGCTATGGGTCCCGGGTTCGAATCCCGGTAGGGACAAATGTTTGTGTCATGAGCATAAACATATGTATCCGAGTCATGGATGTATCTATGTATAATATGTATGGATTTACAACAACAAAAAAAGTATGTATGTAGTATATCAACCAACTAGTGTCCATAACACAAGCCTCGTTGCTTAGCTCGGAACTAGACTATGTCCGGGAATATTTATTTATTTTATTACATGGGACCCAAAACATAACGACGAAATGTGGGTGGACATTAGTACACCTCTGCCTAACACTTCGGTGGCAACACGCGTGATGGTCTGTTATATTTATCAGATCAGTCGATTTAATGAATTCCATACTCCACTGGCCCGTTTAAGTCGTGTCCTGGCGGTAATTTCTCCTGTAAAGGAACAAAGTCAACAGGTGGTAGATGGCAGAGCCCAGCTGTGAAATACACAATGAGTATGATTCTAATGCGATTATACTAAGTTTAGTCAATCAACTCAGCCTATCGCAGTCCACTGCTGGACAAAAAGTGCGCCATAGCACTATCATCCGCCTAACCAAGGTTTTTTTTTACATACCTATTGACCCGTTGACAAATACAAAGCGTGGTACCTGTGTAGACACAGTTCAATGTAAGCTAAACCTACATAAATCAAAGTTGCTCAAGTTTAATTAATTTGTGTAGACCATCAAACAATTAGTCACACGTCGGTACAGTCTAGAACAAAATACATTACGTTTGGCAACATAGGCGGTGGATTGTACGGGACCTTGTTTAGCGGTTTTGTAAGACTAATCATTCAGAGAGACTCAGTATTTAGACAATATGTACGTTATAAGTTGGCAACCGGCTTGCTACTGACGTACATATAGTATGTATTTATTATTAAAGATTTTATTTTATTAATATATATGTAGAATAATCTTAAATATATGTACCTAACTCAAAGGTGACTCACTGACATAGTGATCGGATCGGGCTGAAATTTGGCATGCAGGTTGATGTTTTGACGTAGGCATCCGCTAAGAAAGGATTTTTTAAAATTCACCCCCCAGGGGGTAAAACGGGGGTGCAAAGTTAATATTAAACTTTTATTTTTTAGTTAAATTGCACGCGGACGAAGTCGCGGGAATCAGCTATAACTATATATAATGTTAATCGATCTACGTATGTTATTTAAAATTGATTGCGCACGCAGGAGATCACACACGGATGAATATTACAAATCTAATAAACACTCTGCCTTTGTACATTTGGGAATCTAACCAAGTCCATTAATCTCCTAAACTGTCAATCTAACATTCTTGTTTTTTCTTCCAGGTGGTGTGTTTAGTGATGTGCGTGGGTCTGGCAGCGGGGGCTCGTCCCAGGCCGCGGCTGCAGCAGCCCATCGCTGATGAGTACGACTACGAACCGCAGGCTCAGGAGCGCGCCGCTGGTGATCAAGTAAGACCATGTTTTTAAAACGAGGATTCAAATTATTTGCTGTAATTCAGACTTGGAAAATAATTTCATTTAAAGTTTGGCCTCACTAAGGAGGCTTTCAGTAATGAGAAATTAAATGGTGATGATGAATAACGATGATGATACTCTTTCATTCATGAAATAATAGATTTAGCACGACATATATTAAGTTTGAATATACAAAAAGCTCTGTAAATACCCATGGACTGTGAAGTCAAAGAACTCGTGTTCACGCAGCAGGCATGCACCACTGTCTTTTTGAAATTACCTGTACTACGCTAGCGTGGTAGACTTTAGCCTAATCTTTCTCAAATAAAAGGAGACGTGTACTCATCATTGGGAGAGTATATTAGTCTTTGAAAAATCTTATTAATGTATTTTTTGCTGCCATTAATTGGCCCAACTAACCACTTCATTAATAATTTCCAGGTGGTGCTAGTAGCAGACGATCCTTACAACGGATTGTACGGTGCTTCAGACAGATTGGATGATGAGTACGAGCCCAGAGCCCTGCAGCGACAGCCCGCCAGGCTGAAGCCGCAGCAACAGATCCAGGAGACCGCCAAACAGCCGCCTGTGCAGACAATCAGGAATTACAACAAGGTATAAAGAAAATTAACTGGTTTTATTTTAGTATAAGACCAGAACTTCATTTATAATGTCTAGGATATCAAAGTTCACAACTTGAAGACAATACAAGAGTCTTTTTTTTATTCATTTACCTTGACAATGATACCTATTACGAAAACAGATGAAGACAACGATGATTTATATTGCTACCCTGGCGAATATTAAAATAAATAAATAAATAAATATTCAGGGACATTTTACACAGCACCATCTAGTCCCAAACTAAGCAGATCTTGTACTATGGGTACTAGACAATGGATATAATACTTATATACTTTTTTTTTGTAAATACATACTTATAATACATAGGAAACACCCAGATGAACACAAACACTTATATTCATCACATAAATATTTGCGTCCTGTGGGAATCGAACCCACAAACCTCGTGATCAGCAGTCCGGTACTCGAACCACTAGACCACATAGGTCGTCACAAAAAAGAACATACAATGAAATAATTTTCAGCATTTTACTAATGTGCATTTAATTCTGTACTTTCCAGGTAAACGACGATGGTAGTTTCACTTTTGGCTATGAAGCGGCCGATGGCTCCTTCAAAGAAGAAACGCGAGGCACTGACTGCGTAGTCCGCGGCAAATACGGCTACGTGGACCCTGATGGTAACAAGCGAGAGTTCACCTACGTCTCCGGAAACCCCTGCGATCCTAACAAGCCCAACGAAGAGGAAGATGAACCCGTTGGACCTGACTCCGCTGAGAGAGATGACCCTGAACCTAACTACCCTACACGACCGGCACAACGCCCCACGACTGCACGACCACCTACGACCTATTTCCAAAACGATTTCCGCGATGCCGACGAAGACGAAGTTGAAGAGGAACCTCTGCAGCATATCAGACAGAGGGTTGTCCAGCGACCTCAACCTCAACCAACCAGGAGACCCGCTTATCAGGCACAACCTATTGCTATCACTCCTCGTCCCCTACAAGTTCAAACGCCCAGAACTCTGCCCCCAGCTACTACATTCAGGCCGCAACTCGTCCAAGTGACTCCTAAACCCCAACCTGTGATTCAGTACAGCCCTCAACCAAACTACTCGCCAAGTCCCGCTCCAGCTGTCATCACCACCCCCAGGCCAAGTCAGATCGATTTTGCTGCTGAGTTCGCCAAATTCCACCGTGAAAACCAACAACTGCAGTCGACCACATCTTCTGGTGCCAGCCCTACGAAAGCGACATCAACAGCGCCAGGTCCCAGCAGCAATCCTCTTTACTCTACTGAGCTGGTCTATGACCCATCAAGTGGGTCGTACAACACCCAGCTGTACCAAACCTTACCCCAAACTAAGGGAGAACTCAACTTGAACCAGAGACTGCAGCCTTACGTAGCCTCCCAACAACTGCAGCCGAGACCGTTCGTGCCATCTCCTCAGATCCAGTCTGTGCCTTCTTCTGCGGCTCCTAGTGGTCCTCTATACAGACACCAGCTGCAGAACTCTCAACAGCTGCAAAACCCTCAACAAGTGTACCAGAGGCAGCAGTCTGAGAACCAATTCCAGAACTCGCAGCAATTGTTCGCTCAGCAACAACAGCTGCAGCAAAGTCAGTTGCAGAGGGATAGAGCAGCTGCAAGGGCGCAGGCTCAAAGACTACAGGTATCATCACAGGCACAGGAAGGCTCACCAGCGCAGTTCTACTACGTGGCGCCTCGTGGCGAGTCTGCGTCCTCCGGCCAGATCGACGCCTTCCTCAGAGGGCACGGCATCCAGTTTTAGTCCTTAAAGCTAACTTAGCTGAGCTAGTTAATCGCTATCGACCAGTCAGCAAAAGTCTCTCAGATAAGGCCATAAGCAATGTACAAGTCTCCGATTGGTCGAATAGTATAATCGAGTGCGAAAGTGTGTATGTTTTATATCTAGTGTTTATGGACGGACAGTGGTTGTCTCCGCCCGTGTACATAATACGCTGTGTCTAATCAGTACCTTAATATAATTAGATTAAATAGTGTAATAAGTATAAAATAAATATTTTTAACGTACGAAATGACTTTCGTGCGCGACAGTCTTCGACTCGCAGTAATGTAAAAACTTACAAATGATCATTTGTAATATTTTTTGTTTTAATAATAAATTATATTTTTTATAACATTATGTGTTTTGATTTGTTGATAACCCTCAATGCAGCCTCTGCAACATTACAATGAGTGTTCACTGAAGCAAACCATGAAGGTGAAGTAAAAATAGGTTACAAAACTTGACTTAGAATTCCAATGCTTCTAGATCAATAATATGTTATATTCAGTTTATTTCAAGGTTTGATTAAACAATTTACTAGACATAAATTATACTAATTTATTTGATAATATGAAGTGTTAAAAAGCAGCCAGCTTTGTTTAAATGAACGTTTATTAGCATAAAGAATATAAGCATTAAAATTTAGACGAATCACAAATATCCTTTGGAAAGTGAAGTTTCTAAATTAGTAAATCGGTGATAAAATTCTAACTGGTTAGAATACTTACAGCTTTATGATAGTCACATGATCGAACACTCAAACATTACACAATATTAAGTAACCTTTAAAAATAGTGTTTTTCTCTAGCCAATTGAATATTCGGGGCAACTTAAAATTAAGTAAGGTTATTTACCCGTTATTGACGACCCAATTAGTCCAACGGTAGTTAACACTGCCTGCTGTGCTATGGGTCCCGGATTCGAATCCCGGTAGGGACAAATGTTTGTGTGATGAGCATAAACATTTGTATCCGAGTCATGGATGTATCTATGTATAATATGTACCTATGTATTTACAATAAAAAAGGTATATATGTAGTATATCAACCGACTAGTTTTCGTAACAGAAGCCTCGTTGCTTAGCTCGGAACTAGATGGCGCTGTGTCATAATGTCCAGGAATATTTTTATTTTATTTACTGGTAGTTTTCTGAAGCCGCAACTCTTGTTTTCAGAAGTACCTAATATGCGAATGAGTAATTAATATGCTTTTACCATGGACCGATAAAAAAGGAGATCCATGACATTGTAATAAAATGACTTTTTACGGAGTGAATGCCGTATATTTATATTACAGACTGCCTGTAACTATGGATGCTGGAAGTGATCAGAAACATCTGGATTAAAGTATAAAATAATATCAATCTATGCGTTAAACGCAGTGAAAAGTAGTTTTATATCAATTATTTTACGATAAATAAAATGAGGTTGCTATGTATTGTCACATACATCCATCACGTGAAGGTTATATTTCAATCAACCCACCAGTCAGCATAAATAAGCTAAATTTAATCTCAGTTCCAACATGATATTGGCAGATTAGTCAGCATTAAAACTCATTTGACATAAAAAAGAAAAAAATATACCCTCGCGTCATAACTACCAGTTATAATCATATATCATCATCATAAACCCATTTATTCTCCCATTGCTGGGTACAGGTAGGGCTGCCATCACTTAAATTGCCAACGCCGAATAACCACGGCAAAATCCCGGATATTTGGGCGTAATATAGCTTTTTCCCCGGACTACCTGGATTTTTTTTTGCAAGTAATACAAAACTTTTCCCTGATAACAAGTGTCCAAAAGTGGGTTTTACCCGGACACTTTTTAAAACCCCTGCCGGTCGGTCCCCGGACGCCTTTCAAACAACAAACCGGGGAATCCCGGACGGATGGCAGCCCTAGGTACAGGTCCCCTCTCATCTGAGAGGTATTAGGTTATAGTTCACCACGGTAGCCTCGAGCATCTATCAGGCATGCAGGTTTCCTCCCAATGATTCACCTTCACCGTTATAGCATGTGATAAATACGCACGTATAACTTCGAAAAGTTTGTGGTGCATGCCTTGGATTTGAATTCGAAACAGTTGACTTCAGAGTCGCTGGTCACGCCACTAGGCTATCATAGCACAATTATAATATTATAAAGTGGAAAATTATTTCTAAGAAAGGAATATGAAAGCGGCTCATTTGACTGATATCAGATTTCTCCAATAAAAATGCGGAAGATTGACGACTGCAGGCTACAAACTGGTAAATTATGATCAAGTTAATTATGGACTGTTGGTTCTGCCGGCTAGCAGAATTGCGGGTGATCCAGTTATGTAAAGGTGGGTGTTGACGGAATTAATCATAATAATATGTCCGGATTATGACACAGCGCCATCTAGTTCCGAGCTAAGCAACCGAGGCTAGGGTTTACGGATACTAGATAAAATTTATTGATTGATAGACTACGTAGATTGTTTATTGCGGGTCATTGATTATTGTTGGCGGGTCATTGATTATTGTTTTGAATTGTTTAAAATGTAAAGAACGTAAAGATATCTTGAATCTTTCTGTTGAGCGCACTATTGAGTTATCTTGTATTGAACTAGAGTGTTTCGTTATAATTTGCGTGTACCGTCCACCCTCAGGTGACTTTAATTGTTTTGAAAAAGTAATGGAGGAATCTCTAAACAAAATAAAATCCTATAAGAAGGGGATAGTAGTGTGCGGCGACTTTAATGTCAACATATTGGAACGATCTTCCTTAAGTAATAGGCTAATTAACTTATTTAAATCATTTAATTTAAAATATCTTTTTCTGGAGCCTACTAGGATTACAGCATCATCCTCCACTTGTTTAGATAACATATTTTGCAACCGTGATGCAACACATACTTTAGTTGTAAATGATTTAAAATCTGATCACTGTGGACAAATTGCTAAGTTTATCAAATCGCCTGAAAATAAACTACCTAAAATTACTTGCAGGCCGTTAACAAAAAGTAGGTTTCATAGCTTTAAAGCCAAAGTAGTGTCTAATGTCTATCCTTCCTTATTGCAGCACGACAATCCAGATGTTATGTACGGCAATATATTTAAAGTAATAAATAATGTGTTTCTAAACACCTTCAAGACGAAGACAATAGAACTTAAAGGTACCACTAAATTCAACGAGTGGGCAACCCCGGGTATCTATAAGAGTAGAGCTAAATTATATGAATTATATGATATGAAAAATTATAAATATGACGCATCCTTCGTAGATTATGTTAAAAAATATTCAAAAATGTTTAAAAAGGTTTGCAGAATGGCCAAGTCAATATATCTGAGCAATAAAATTAAAAACTCAGATGATAAAATTAAAGCAACTTGGAAAGTTATCAATAATGTGACTGGCAAGATTTCACAACGAGAGAATAAATTCGAGATAATTGATAACAATAGGATGCTTACTAACGATTTTGATGTAGCACACGCTTTTAATAGTTTCTTTGCTAACATACCCATAACTACTACTAGTTCCTTAGGTTCTTCTTCTACCGATGCTGAAAATTTACTTCGTGAAAGTGTGCCTAGGTCTCAAGCTACTTTTGTATTTAATCATGTAACTCCTAGTGAAATTTTAAATACATTTAAATCTTTAAAATTAAAAAGAACTGGTGACTTATGGGATATGTCTGTCACTGTTTTAAAATCAGTGATAGATATACTCTCTCCTTATTTATCTGTAATATTTAATAAATGTATTGACATAGGTACTTTTCCAGACCTAATGAAGCATAGCAAAATAATCCCCCTATTTAAATCTGGAAGTAAAAACGAACTCTGTAATTTTAGACCAATATCCATTTTACCAACTGTTAGTAAAATTTTTGAAAAACTTTTATTGAAGCAATTACTAAGGTATTTTAATGTAAATAGCCTCCTACACTCTGAACAATATGGTTTCACACAGGGTCGTTCAACAACAGACGCAGGAGTTGCATTACTGAAACACATCTTTGACGCTTGGGAAAATTCGCAGAACGCTATTGGTGTATTCTGTGATCTTTCGAAGGCTTTTGATTGTGTCCACCATAAAACACTTATTTGTAAACTTGCACATTACGGGATTCGAAGTAAGGCACTTAATATCTTAACTTCTTATTTAAGTGGTAGGATACAGTACGTAAATATCAACAATACAAAATCATCTGGATTGTCTGTGCAGTTGGGTGTACCACAAGGCTCAATTTTAGGCCCTTTCCTTTTTTTAATTTATATAAATGATTTGCCACATTATCTGAGATCCATTTGTGATGTAGTACTGTTTGCTGATGATACCTCGCTTATTTTTAAAGTAGATAGAAATAGAGATCATTTTGACGACGTAAATAGTGCACTTGTTCAGGTAATGCATTGGTTTACAGTTAATAATTTAGTACTAAATGCTAGAAAAACAAAATGTGTAAAGTTTAGTTTGCCTAACGTGAAAAATCTAGGACCCAACTTAATTGTCAATAAAGAAGTACTTGAGACCGTCAATTCTACAGTATTCTTAGGTATTACACTAGATGCCAAGCTTCAATGGGGCCCACATGTGTCATGCCTCGCGGGGAAACTTAGCTCCGCTGCTTATGCGGTCAGAAAGGTTAGGCAATTCACTGACGTAGACACTGCTCGACTTGTTTATTTTAGTTACTTTCATAGCATTATGTCCTATGGAATTCTATTGTGGGGTAGAGCTGCTGATATAGAAAGTATTTTTATTTTACAAAAGCGAGCTATTCGTTCCATATATCAGCTAGGGGCTCGAGTTTCTCTTAGGGAACGTTTTAAAGACATTGGTATTTTGACTGTTGCATCGCAGTATATTTATGCCAACATAATACATATAAGGCAAAATATACATTCCTATTGTAAAAACAGTGACGTTCATAGTATTAATACACGGAATAAACATAAATTGTGTGTCCCCAGTCACCGTTTACATAAGGTACATAATTCGTTTGAGGGGGTTGGTATACGTATTTATAACGGAATACCTACTGATATCTTGGATCTACCGACTGACGTATTCAAAAGTAAAGTAAAAAATTGCCTTATTAAGAAGGCTTATTATAATTTGAGTGACTATTTTAGTGATAACAGTAGATGGTCGCCGGATTAGTCCAAGATAGCAGTCTACTTTGTAAAATGTAATTGTTGAGATGTGTAAGTGTGAGCGGGCACATACAGAGAAATGGAGGCCAAGAGTGTGTTAACATTATCATCGGTTGTTCTGTATTTCTATATCAGTAGTTTTTATATCTCGGCTTGGTAAAATGGATTGGTATATGCTAGCTCACATAACCATAGGTAATGATTGCACTCTATATTGTATACTGATTATAGTATTGTATAGAATCACTTATTATATAAACAGACAGAAATGTGTGCTGGGGAGTTTGTTGCGCCGCTTCTTCTTCCCAGCAAAAACACTAGGAAGCGGTGAAGGGCGGGCGTTTTTGGGGGCTGTCTTTATTGTCGACGTTCAAAAAGAGCCATTTAAATTTGGCCTACTTTGAATAAATGATATTTTGACTTTGACTTTGACTTTATAAAATGTACTTATTATACATAGAAATGTCTATGACCCAGGTACGGGCCACTACTTGAATTCAAACCTCATAGAATTTTACCTTGCCTTGCCTTTAATACCGCTGGTCTAATCGGGTTGTCAAACTAGGCATAGTAAGTACAAAATTTCGTATTACACCATACCATTACACCTAAACTTTCAGAGAGGGAGACAGAGGATCACACTTGTACTTCTTGTAGTAGTCTACAAGTTGCAATCAAATTTGAAGTCTAATACCAATAGGTACAAATTATATACCTAAGTTGCAAAGAGAATTCGTTAGATAAACACGGTTATAATTTGCTCGACCTGAAAACTGAACCCAGGCTTTTGAAGAAGCGCTTGCAATTAGGTAGGTACTATAACCGTAGACATGGGCAAGGCGAAATTGTATTTATTTCTGCAAATTGATCTTTAGATAATCGTCTGCTGAGTAACAAACGCTAACTAGATCTTAAGAAAGATATTAAGAAAGTAAAATATGACTTGTATTTGCAATACGAAAGATTTAATTACAGAAATATATATCATTTGTTTAAGGAAGCAGCACCATATTATATACATACATACACTCACGCCTTTTCCCACGGGGGTAGGCAGAAACCGAGTACTGCGCACCTTTTTGAAGGAGCTCATCAATTAGGTCGGTGTATGTCCTTCTAGGGCGCCCCCTCCCGGCGTTTCCACTAACACCATATTACTTACTTAAAATTGAATGCCATTTGGGCGTTTGGCGAAATGTCCTATATTACGCCACAATCTCACTTGAACCAAATCTTGTACAATATCACCTAAGCGACATCTAGCGATATGTGTAAGAAACTGTAATGATTTTTCGCAGAACGTGATACATAGATGAAATCTTGTTACTACATAAACATTGACTTTCAAATTCTTGTAGGTACTAGTAGTTTTCGGCACTGCCACCAGATGGCGACACATGTACTAAGTAAACAGTAGGCACTAAGGTATGAGAAGAGAAGTGGCCTGCGTTAACATGATTTAGGGCCGCTGCAATAAGATGAGCTATGACTTTCTGTGGTGAGATAGGGTTTTAGTTTTAGGAAGGTTCGGTTGACAAAAAAATATTTTGTAGTTACTTGAAGGTCGATGTTCAAAAAGAGCCAATTAAATTTGGCCTACTTTGAATAAATGATATTTCGATTTTGACTTTGATTTGACTTTTCTCGATTTAGGAATAGAACCCTGAAACTTACGTTGTACAACATAATGGCGGCGGTCACCTATCCTAGAAGTTTCAGAACGAGTATGCCCGTTGTAATAATAATAACAATCACAATACAAATATTTAAAATAGGGGTTGGTGGTAGAAGGGTGGAAATCAAGGGTTACAAGTATGTTTGATGCCAAATAACAAAAATCAGAACATAAATCTGAAGAGGGCCACTCGTTGTCACCTACGGGTGTAAAAGACGAGAATGTTATAAATATGTCGGAGAAACATTATTTCTGTTGACATCGTCATTAGTGGTTAAGAATTTCGTGGGCATCATCAGGGTTAATTACAAGCACAAACATAATGATCATGGTTTTGCACTACATATTATTTTAATTCGGATTAAATAACAATTTATCACTTCACAATAATATCGAGAGAAAATGCACAGTTAAGACCGAGCAGCGAGTTCAGGGCACCGGTCTTACTTTTACCAACAATTAATACTCTTTCAGTCTCTCAGACTCTCAATCTCAATGATCCAACTCGATCAGTCGCTATTTCTCAATAATGTCCAATACTGTCCGCGTCCCTCCAAAAGTAAAGATGGCGCCTCGACCACGCTCAAGCTAAATGCTCTGCTCTGATTGGTCTATAACTGATAACAATATTTTTTACTTTTTATTAGACTAAGGAGGTTTTAAGCTATGGAAAAATGTAATAAATCATTATTTGCGTTATTCTTGCAAACAATAATCAAACCGACTTATAGCTTCCTCCGACACGGCCGTCCTGACATACCACACGCCCTCGTGTGATGTTGAAGGTTGCGCATCGTCCTTAACTGCAAAAAAGATATTGTTATCGTTCGGCCACTCCTGACCAAAGGAATTATTATTTTATCTCCTGCACACCGATGATAAGATATTATCTTAAATTAGCTATACGCCTTTTGCTATCGAATCTGACTCCTTATAGCCCAGACGCTACACACGAAATCAAGTTCATAGTATCGAAACAGCCACCTCGCCGTTATACACGTTACACATTTTAGATAATTGGCCACCTCGCCTTTTATCCAACAGATTTTAGGTACTTTTCAATGGCCACCTCGCCTTGCTACGGCCACCTCGCCTTGCTATGGCCACCTCGCCTTGCTATGGCCACCTCGCCTTGCTATGGCCACCTCGCCCTACTACGGCCACCTCGCCTTACTACGACTACCTCACCTTGCTATGGCTACCTCATCTTGCTATGGCCACCTCGCCTTACTACGGCCACCTTACCATGCTATGGCTACCTCATCTTGTTATGGCCACCTTGCCTTGTATCCGCCGCCTCGCCTCTCACAAAGACTACCTAAACATTAACAACCACCATGCTCCTAGGGTATCTTATAGGCATGAGATATACCATGCAACATTATCTTGCAACGTACCCGGGTTCAAAGGTATGGGTATGGCCGTATACCCAGTACCTAGGTACTAATATGTGTCCTCCACACCGTATCCGGTGACGGCGACTACTAAATGATCAGTTGGTCATTGTGATGGGCTCTGATGTGACTTGCAAAGCGATACTTCACCACATTAGTGTAGACGGTATGATGCCATTCCGTACTCTTCATTCCGTCCTCCCAACCATCAGTAGATATGTTACAGGCCGCGAGATTGCGTTTCAACACGTATTTGTAACGCAGATATTGAACTCTTTGTTTGCGCTTTCCGCATGAGAGTTCGGAGTAGAAGAAAGACTTTGGCAATCTACTATCATCCATGTGTACGACGTGTCCACTCCAGCGGACTCCAGTGTTTTGTACTTACTAAAACCCTATATCAAAATACCTACAGGTTTTCCAAACCTGGCCTTAGCGGTCATCATCATCATCATCACCTTTAGCGGTCGCCTTTTAGAAACTCGATTACTTTATACACAGACAAATAACAACACAACAATCAAAATAACAAAAACAATACAGAAACACGATAACAGTTAAATCCCGCCAAAAATTCAATCTGACTTCATAAAATATTCACAGGCAAATAAACTGACGTAAAAAAAAGTTAACATTGAAATTAATAATATTACTATTGTCGACCAATTCCAATATTTTAAAATAGGTACTCTAAAATGACCTCTATCTTTATTAAAAGTAAATAACTCTTTTTAGTAATTCAAAATGAAATACTCTTTAACATCATTACACAATTAACTTCTTAATTCCGATATGTATAAGGAACAGATTTGTATCACCGAATTATTTGTTAGAAAATGCCTAAAATATTACACGTACGCGTGTCGGGAATCGCCGTAAGTATTCGGGTAACTTCGTACTCTCCGCGAGCGCGAGCATTATGAATGACCGCGCCGCCGTACTGGATATGACGAGAGACCCGCGTAGGTCCGTACCGTCATACGATTTAGTTCGGCGTTTTACTCGATAATACAATAAAATTTTACTAATCGGGTACGGCCAGGTTTCTGCTATACATACCCAGTCTGCGTACTGGTAAGCTCACATTGGGTATTTATACCTGTACCAGTATATCACACACGCAGAAACTCCGATATCATAACATTTTTAAACAAAATACAACAACAGTACAACAGCAGCAACATACAACAACAGTACAACGATTTTGCCATCATCGTTATCCGTTTGATTCCGTTCGTATTTTTTTATTTAAACGTTATCACTTACTGAAAACGAAGTAACTTTTGAATAAGTACTAGAATTAATTTACTTTCCTGTATACCACGATCCGCAAAAGCAGAAGTCCACCGTTACCAACCAGCGTCAGTATTTACATCACCAAGTTTTTCTCGATATTCTGTTTATCTACAATGCCTTATTATTGCGACTGCACCTCGCTTCCAGATGTATTCGAATTTCGAACCACGACTAACAAAGGCCGATCTGCTTTGTGTCCGTATGTATGAAAAATCTGAAAATAAATTGAAAAACGACAGAAAGCGGAGGTAGTTATCCCACTTCTGATGTCGGAGAAACATTATTTCTGTTGACATCGTCATTAGTGGTTAAGAATTTCGTGGGCATCATCAGGGTTAATTACAAGCACAAACATAATGATCATGGTTTTGCACTACATATTATTTTAATTCGGATTAAATAACAATTTATCACTTCACAATAATATCGAGAGAAAATGCACAGTTAAGACCGAGCAGCGAGTTCAGGGCACCGGTCTTACTTTTACCAACAATTAATACTCTTTCAGTCTCTCAGACTCTCAATCTCAATGATCCAACTCGATCAGTCGCTATTTCTCAATAATGTCCAATACTGTCCGCGTCCCTCCAAAAGTAAAGATGGCGCCTCGACCACGCTCAAGCTAAATGCTCTGCTCTGATTGGTCTATAACTGATAACAATATTTTTTACTTTTTATTAGACTAAGGAGGTTTTAAGCTATGGAAAAATGTAATAAATCATTATTTGCGTTATTCTTGCAAACAATAATCAAACCGACTTATAGCTTCCTCCGACAAATATATATATTAGGATATAGATTAAGAAAACATTATGGATAAGAAGGTGGCTGGCAGCGGATGGATGCGAGATGCCCAAGACCGGGATGGTTGGCGCTCTTTGGGGGAGGCCTACGTTCAGCAGTGAAATGAAAAATTAAAGCAATGCAATAAATAATCTGTGAGGGATTTTCTCGACAGTATTAGAGGACTGCTAACCCGTACCAGCCTCGCATGATAGTCAGATTGTTGTAAATATCATGTTTATTCTGTAAGACACCCGACGGCCTCGCGATTTTAGCCATAGAAGCAGAAACGAATTAGCAAATGCATATTTTAAATCCCTTCACTGTAATACAGTAGATATACTTATTTGCAACAATTCCGTGGGAACATACGTTTGTTATCACAATGCGGCGTAACGCACAATCGTCATTGTTAATACACTAAGATTTATTATGTGCCCGCTTAATAAGTTGTTGATGTTTTTATAATGATATACAATATCTGTCTGTTTATCTTGTTATCCTTTATTAAGATCTAATTTAAGAATAATTACCTACTTGAAAGTAAGTATATGGGACACTTTTTAAAAATGATAATGACTTTCTTGCAATAAAACTACTTTTTTACGGATTGGCTGAGCGATCGGCTTGTGCGTCACCGGTTGCGGGTTCAATCCCCGCACCGAGCAAATATTTGTACGTTCTACAGGTAGTTGTGTAGGTATGTCTGGGCGTTTGTGTATGTGAAAAATTATGTTTATAAATGCACCCACGATACAGGAAAAAATCCTGGAAAACAAAACATAGCACCACGTTAAAAAAATGTACCCTCGTGAGAATACTGATAAAGATCGCTTGCCAAAGACTAGCAAGGTGAATGAATTGAATGATATTTGCGAAGTGGATCCGGAGGCCAATGGCTACAGCTGATGTAGTAGACAGTGATATGTATGTCTATGTATCAATGAAAATTTTAATCATCAAAGTTTCATAGTATAATAGTTTTAAGCAAAACCACGAGGATGATTAGGATACAGGCTTAAGTTATCAATCACAAACTATATAATGATCACATCCTTCACGATTTATTCACTGGTGGAAATTCTGTGAATCATTTTCTAAGGTGTATTCAAAAGTGATTAGTTAATCCTAATAAAAGATCAAACTAATGAAGCATATAAGCATTTAGCAAAACAAGTAGGTATTATTAAGCTTCATCAAGTGCTTCAGCAACTTCAACTGCGTGACCTAAAAAACGCAAGTGGTTATTACGAATTTGACTTTGACTACCGTGGGAGCAGACAGACAAACAAACCGCCTCCACCACAACACACTACAGGCAAACACAATCGAACAATTAAAATAACAACACCACCGAAATCTATAACGCCCTAAAAAGGGAATCTGTCCACATACATGTAATTTTACAAATCTATTTTGACAATTAAACAATTGGGAGCTTACGGCACAAGTGTAGCTAGAGAGAAAAAGATTTTCCGTTTCAGATAATGAAATGACAACAATAGTGGCGCTTGCGCAACGTTCGCACGGTGGCGTTCAGAGTGGGGCGATATTTTTATATAGGGGAGTCGCGGGCGCGCCGCCGCCGTACCGTCGACATGCCGACAGCCCGCCTGACGAGATGATCGTCCTCATCATCATCGCGTGCATTACAACAGCAGCTGCGACCAACACCACCAATGATGCCTCGACAGAATCACCAACGAACTCCACCAAAGAAATTCTCAAAGCCAGTGAAACAGCGGACCCTAAAAAGGTCCAAATTGTCAAACAGATAAGGCGATTAAACGAAGATGGATCGTATACAATAGGATATGAAGCCGACGATGGCACGTTTAAGATCGAGAATAAAGATGTCCTTGGCAATGTTAAGGGCACTTTTGGCTACATAGATCAGGACGGCGAGATCAAACGCGTGACGTACACATCTTCGAGTGATAGCACACCTGTTCCGGTTACGACTAGTAGTAGTAGTACCCCTAGTACCACCCCTAGTGCTCCAACTATGATCGTGAGAGTGAATAAGACGGTGTCTTCAACAACTCGAAGACCTTTGCCTACAGTAGTTTACCCTACCAGAGGGTCTTATACTACGAGAGGAACAGTGATCCAAGCTATACCAAGAAGGCGGGCGCACTCAAGTTCCACAAGGGCACCTCTTGCTGAAACCACAACGGAAACACAGAAGCTAGAAGAAACGACCACAAATATATTAAGTTTGTACAAAACGAAAGTCGACGATGTGAAAACTCGGACGCAGATTTTAAAACCGATGCCGGCGACTGTGAGAGATGACTTGATTACAAGACAAACAACAACGAAACTTCCTGCGACTACGAAGCCTGTTTATGAACATGTTACCGAGAAAGATCAAGAGATTGATGTTAACAAAGCTAATACTATCCGCCGCGAGTTAAGTGGAACCAGTCCTAATCCTCGCATGGTCAGCTTGCAGCAGTCAGTTGGTGATGATTCTACCGACGTTTACGGAAGCCATCTTTCAATGGGAACTGTTCGTCCTTTGTTCACGACCACTACTCCTCGAGCTAGACTAGTGCCAATCCATTCCCTGGTAGCTGCTAGGCAAAAAATCCAGCAACAATACCAAGAACCTATCCAGGAGCAAGAAACCACTATCGAAGCTAGCACAGGCCGTGTCTTCGATCAGGACCATGTAGTGACCACAAATCAAGTGCCAGTTGTTCATATACAGCCTCAAAGAGATCAAGATGACCAAGTGTATCAACAACCTATATACAAAAGACCGTCTGCAGCAGTTCACTTCCGTACTCGAGAGTATTTGAGAGATAATCCTGGAGCCCCAGTGCCTATCGGGAATACCAGGCCTTACCTTCAATACGAGTTCCAAAACAAAGTATTGGAGCCTCAGTATGTGAAGGAAACCCCACAGCAGCAGCTTAGACCTCAGCCGACTGCAGAAGTGACTTCTCAACCTTATGAAGTGCGACCAGTGACGAGAATCATTCCAATTCCTGTCGACGACAGGGGAGTACCTCTCCAGGGATACCAAGGCCGATTTGTGAACCCTTACCAACGTCCCGCCGTCTTCCAGCCAAGATACGATCCTGTGGAAGAGATGACGTCGATCGCAGCCCCAGTGAGTACCAGAGATTTGCGCCGCTTGCTTCATATTCTGATTTTACGGCAGAATAAGTTGCAAGTGTTAATGGATCAGATGATACCTGGCCCATCCTTGTATCGTCCGGAGAACGACTACCGATACCAGAGGTACCAAGAAGATGATCGCTACGATTATCGGTACGACCAGTACCGGCAGGAGTACCAAAACCAAGGTTATGAGAACCAGTATGAGAGTCAGCGATATATGCCTAGAAGGAGATTGTACGCTCGCCCGTATGATACTGCTGGCTCTTCCTCTAACCATATTGATGAGATGCCGGAATTCCTCCCACCAGAAATAAGAGAGGCTTTGTTGTTGAAGATGCTGATACTGGCCATCAGTCCCGACTTCATGCCGACAGTGGCGCCGCCCACGGAGCTGACCACTGCTGCCCCGCCCAGGAAGCAAGTGAGAAACATCCAGATCCTGGGGGAGGAGGGGGCGATGGATGACAAAAGGCCACCAAGACATTGAGGTAAATATTTATTATTATGCCTTAGAATACTCATGTAATGTAAATAGTACCTTTTTATGTAATTTTTTTAGTAATGAAATGATTTTTTTCAATTACATTTGTTTTTTTTTTTTATTTTGAAGTAGACGATATCCTTTTATCAATTTATTTTTAACCGACTTCAAAAAGCAGGAGGTTCTCAATTCGTCGGAATCCTTTTTTTATTAATTTCATTTTTCAAAAACGAAGCTCCATACATACTCCTACATCGCAAAAGCTTTTTCAAACAAAATAAATTTGGAACAGACATACAAATATTTGTTCCATCGTACCCACGACTCGTGGCGCAAAAGCCGACCGCTTAACCACGGAGCCAATACATATAATTTTGACATTGCATCTATTTAAGTTTTTTCCTCCTATTGGTATACTAAAATGACAGGATGTGTCTCCTCCAACCATGAAAGATTTAAGTAACAAAAATTGTTCAAGATTTTAAACACACATGTCTTAAGAAACTGTATCGCAATTTCCGCACAACTTCTTATACTTATAATGAATGTTTAGATACGCCTTCTTAGTTACATTACGATAAAACAAAGAAAATTATTATAATATGTCGACGGCCGATAAGAGAAGTAGTAATAAAGGCTGATTTATGTGGTAAGTGTACCGGTTTCGAACCCCGGTAGGGACGTTAAATGTTTGTGTGATGAGATGGAATAAAAAAATGGAAAATAAAATATTTAGGTACTCATTAAGCATGCAGTATGCATCATTTTATAGACATTAATGAATATTTCTTAACTTAATTGTGAATACAATACCAATAATTGGCAGACGTGAATATTTAATTTCAAGGAGGTTTTAATTATGGGAATGACATAATTATATTAGTGGCATTCTATGATAGTCGATTTGACTTTTCACATAAAATATGAGCATGTGAATTTTCTAGCATGTTTTTTTTCGTTGAATTTTGCAATTGTAGGTAATTTTTGAACGAACAATTGCTGTACTTTATTGTCAATTGTGTTAAGCAGGAGTCTCGTCAATCGTAATTGACGAGACTACGATGTAAAATTATAATTTACCGAATCTATTGTTATATGTTAAAAAACAGTATTGTTTTATAACATATAACAATAGATTCGGTAACCTAATGAAAAAGTTCTAATTCTTGTTGTAGTAATATGTTTCATAAATGTCGACATAAATTTTTTTGGAAAAAAAAGTAGAAGATTTAATCTAAATAATAAGTAACATAATGGTAACTCTGCATTCTATAAAAAAAATACGTTATAACGTTTTAAAGAAAATATTAGTCGCAACTATCTATATGTCATTTTGGATTTAGCTCCATATCAATATCATCCATAAAAAAAATAGAATCAACACTTTTTTTTTTGTCATAACAACCATCAATCTTGGCGCTAATAACGCACCTTCAATCTATTCACCTTTGAGGCAAAATTGATTTGATTTTATGAAATCTTTACAAAATTCCCGTAAGTGTAGGAGAACCTTAATCTATTACAGGCCAAGTATGTGTTTAAATCACGGTAGAACTAACAGTACACAAATATAAACGAAGTGTCAAACAGTCGATTAAAGTAACGGACGATTTAGATAAAATTGTTAAACTTCACGCGCTGTTACTTGAGATAATATCAATGTGCAAGTTGAGTCATCTCGAGGAAGTGCGTAACTTAACGTGCTTTAACGTGTTCTCACACGTAACAGTATAAACAGAGATTTCTTATATTTACATCAATCTAAGATTATAAAATAAGACTTCTTTCTCTAGATTTTATTGCGGTATACCTATTGATATAATTGAATTCCCAAGTTTGGATTATCCGAATAATATCGATATACTGTGACAAAATTCAGTAAAAAAACGTAAAGTAAGTCAGTGTAAAATAAATTTATTCAGCAGCATCTCGTTAGCCTGGACCCCATCATAGTTTAATTACTAGGTTGATAATATTGAGTAGATACTTCGGTTGATAATATAGACGACCCAATTAGTCCAGCGGTAGTTGACACTGCCTTCTGTGCCCCATTGCACAGAAGGCAGTGTCAACTACCGGGTTCGAATCCCGGTAGGGATAAATGATTGTGTGATGATCATAAATATATGTATCCGAGTCATGGATGTATCTATGTATAATATGTATGTATTGCCAACTAGTATCCGTAACACAAGCCTCGTTGCTTAGCTCGGAACTAGATGGCGCTGTATCATCATATCCGGGAATATTTATTTATAGAGTGTGTAGTACTTGCAGTAATCAAAATACTTCTATCTAGCAATTATCAGACCAGTCTCCATATCTCCCCTTCTCTATTCAGCATGGGAATACACAAACAAGTGTTTAATTGCCATTCATTTGTGTTAGAGAAACATTAAGACAGTTGAAGGTCTTTTCCCAAAATATTAACTCTGCTATGTGCAAACAATGGACAACCTTCACGGCTGCGATTCTTGTGAAACAAAGGGTGGGCAGGGGTTATAAATTGTCGCAATGATGCTAAGAAGGAATTTGGATGTGGAAACTGGGCAGATTCTTAGTGCCTTTTCATCCTTGTCCGCTACTCAGTTACTATCCCATTGCTGGGCACGGGTCGTTCCATATTTTAGGAAGATTAGGGTCGTTAGGTCACCATGCTAGCCCTTTGAGTGTTAGCAGACTCCGTCCACCATTGACATAATCTCTCAGGCAGGATTCTTAACAACGTTTTCCTTCACCATTTTAACATGTATTTTTTTAAGTATTTTTCTGGACATTATGACTCAGCGCCATCTAGTTCCAAGGTAAGCAACGAGGCTTGTGTTACGGATACTAGTTGGTTGATATACTACATATATGGGTACTTTTTTTTGTAAATACATACCTACATATTATATAGAAACATCCATGACTCGGATACAAAATATCCATGCTCATCACACAAACATTTGTCCCTACCGGGATTCGAACCCGGGACCCATAGCACAGCAGGCAGTGTTAACTACCGCTGAGCTAAACGGGTCGTGCGGTCATGCCACTAAGCTTATAATATATGTATCAAAAGGTAATTGCAACACATGATTGCTTCTTCTGATCGACTTCTGTCGTACATATTAATCACGTGAAGTAAAAAAATAAAAGTATTTGTGTACTTTCTGGTAAGTTCTGGTGGTATAGTTACTTTTAGATACTACACCAACATAGTGTAGGTAGGTGAGAATTTACGTTTGTAAACATAATATCCACGATACAGGAGAAAGTAATTAATAATCTGAACTGGTTTGCTTATTTTATTTATTTTTACTTAATTATGTAATGCACTGGCAGTTCCAGGCAGTGTCTCCCTGAACTTGAACCCTAAAACAATTAAAAATCACAGTCTTGTAAAAATAAATAAACAATAAAAAACCTGCTCAAAACACACGCAATTAGTACATGTTCAACAAAACGTTAAACTATCAAAACGCCAGTTAATATAAAACGAGACATAACATTCTAAAGTAATGCATAACAACAGCACAATTGCGCAACGTTCTTGAGAAATAAGCCACACATACGTGCATATATACAAATTCCCATGCGTTCATAATGCTGGGAATAAATCTCACGTCCCAGATGCGAACCGCTAAAAAATTACAAAGAAACGTTCAATAATGTAATGCCTTGTGTAAGTGTATGTTTCCATCCATGGCGGACTTATGGGGTGTTGTGGATCTGTGCTCAAGGGCGAGCCTGTTTTGTCCACTTTCAGCCTCTCGATCCCTAAAAGGAAAGGTGCCTATGCCTCTGACACTAGGTCACAGTAGTCGGCACTGCTCGCGTCACCAACATTCAATACTGGTCTATCAGTTTCAATTATGTTTAATGGTTGTACACGTTTGGACCTATCTTCGGGCGAAATGTATGACGAAGACATTTCGCTAAACAAACGCTTAGAACTCGCGGAGGTCGGGGACCTGGTGGTTAATGCACTTCGGCGGAATATATTTCCGCCGCGATCGGGTGGGTCATCGTTATACGTAGACGCTATGAGCCTACCTTGAAAATTAGCGATTGAGTAAAAATAAAATAGAAACGAAAACCGGACACAAACTAAACGGTCAAAATATAAAACAAAAGTTTTTTTACGCCACCCGCAATTCCAAAAACTAAAAAATTGTACTTACCGAATCCAATATTCAACAATTTATCACAAATATTTAGAATTACACGCTTAAAAACTTACTCAGCCAGCACTTAAAACAATAATACACAACCACAAACAACTCACGAGCCAGAAATCAATCGCGATACCGAAAAAAACACAAATACAATAGGGAGCTAATTAGACCTTCACTGCACCGCACGGAAACGCGAAGGGAAGTGATTGGTAACTGACTTTAAAAAAGGATGAAGTTCTCAATTTGACTGTTTATTCACAGCTGCATTTAGGCTGCCTCCCGAGTAAAGTTACGAGTTGTAATTCCGAGAGGACGTTTGTAGTGGTGGGTGTTTTTATATAGAAATCACATCCTATAGTATGTAACTATGTATTTACAAAATAAATCACTAGTCTCGTTGGAGCTAGATAGCACTGTGTAATAATATCCGTAATATGTGTAAAAGTATCACATGATTAAACGATAAAGGTGAGTAATAAACAGTGAGAAAACCTACATGCAAATTTTGTCAATGGCGTGGACAGTCTTATAACCTACACTGGGCTAGATTTGTAGATCCGTAGACTTCCTTCAAAATTCGAGGAGACTTGTACGTGTGTCATCGTCATCCTATCAAGAGTGAGACTGCTAGACGTAGGTATCTTCCAAGGACGTTTCCACGTCGACCGGTCATGCGCCACCTGCATCTAGCGGATTGCAGTGTCCTTTGTCAGGCCGTCAGTCAACTTCGACGGAGCCCTACTCACGCTGGGTCACGTACTTGGTTGCTACTCTAGAACCTTCAAGCCCAATTGGCCTTCAGTAAGTTAGTGTGTAAAATATAGAAATAGTTTTTTTGATATTGAAATGATATCGAGATAGTATTTTGTGAATTTTTATTTTGATAATTTATTACTCCTAATATTTAGCCGCATCCAGTTAAACTGGATGCCTGATCAGACATATTTACCTAAAAGATTTTATTTCCCATTCCCCCCCCCCCCCAAACATATTCTTAGAAAAAACTTGTTAATTTATCTATTATGATACCATTATGGAGTCCCCTCCTTTGAAATAATCTGGATCTACCAAGGTCCGGTAATATACCGATGAATAGGAATTCGAGGAGATCAGGGCATCAACACCAAACCAAAATATTTTTTTTTATCAAAATAAATTTGATAAAAACAACAATTTTGTTGGATTTTAATTAATTTAAAAAAAATAGTCTACATATTTACAAAATGACATTGAGATTTATTCTTAGGCTAGTAGGATCCGAAAGTGATGTCGTGGAGGGCTGGCGATCCGTTGGACGGCAGGGCATACTCTTTAAGGAGTTGGTCGAGCATGGAGTAAGGAGGGTTCTGAGCGTTGGCCCGTGGGACGAACTGCGATGGTCCTGCGGATGGGCCTGAGCCGTAGTCCTGGGCAAAGTCAGGGAGCTGCGGGACCTGTCTGAAGTTCTGTTTAGGCTGCTCATACTGCCTCCGCTGGGGCGGTTCAGGATTGAAGAAGTTGTCCTCTGTAGGCGATGGGGCGGCACCCGCGAAGAATGCAGGCTGCAATAAATAAATAATAGTGATAAAAGGTTGCATGGAGAAGAATTGATCAATAGAATTGCAGGACAAAGACATATTGTGACTTCACAAATAAGATCGAAGTACCGATTTTATTAGATTGTTTTTTTACTAGCGAAAAAATTGCGTACACGCCACGATGAAATATATATATGTATAAATTTATTTTTAACTAGTAGCTTGTACTCAGATGAAATTTCCTGCTCCTTTTGAAAATGACTGATTTCTACATAACCATTCATCCCTTAATTTACTTCTTTAGGGGTTGAATTTACAAAATTCTTCCTTAGTAGATATTTCCAATATAAAATTAATATACAGGGAAAACAATAAGTTGGACCTAAGCCCCTGCGACTTTGGGTCTGCATAATTATGCGGCCTGATAAATAAATTAGTCAGTCGAAAGAGTATATAAATTTAGTGGCGCACAAAGATTGTACGTAAAGGCGTACTGTAGTTTCTGCCCCAAATGGGAAAAAGCGTATATGTATTTATATGTAGATACAACATTTTAGGTGTTCAAAATAGTAAGGATTATTGTATAAGATGGTACCTTAGGAGGTGCAGGACCTTGCGACTGCCTGTACTGCTGCTGCGGCTGCGGCGCGGGCCTGTACTGGGGCTGAGGCTGCTGTGTGGGCGGGGGCGCGCGGAACTGCGCCTGCTGCGTGGGCGGGGGCGCGCGGAACTGCTGCTGGGGCGCCGGCTGGGGGCGGTACTGCGGCTGCGGGGCCGGCTGGGGCCGGTACTGCTGCGCGGGGCGCGGCGCCGGCCGGGGCGGGGCGGGCTCGTCGTTGTAGTCGTAGTCTATGGCCTGAGCGGGGGCCGAATGGTATTGGTTGCGGTTACCCTAGAGGTTAACATTTCATTATTTAGT
This sequence comes from Craniophora ligustri, assembly GCA_905163465.1. Lineage (NCBI taxonomy): Eukaryota > Metazoa > Arthropoda > Insecta > Lepidoptera > Noctuidae > Craniophora > Craniophora ligustri. The sequence continues at coordinate 14,987,049 of LR990962.1, read as the reverse complement.
ATTTTTTTGTAAAACTAGTTGCCTTGAACCAATATTTCCTCCTTAAAATAGTGGATGCATTTATAAACGTGTGTAAGACAGGCCTGCGTTATAAAGATGAATTCCGCAGCAATATCTATCTACTAGTAGAGATTTTAGAATTTGGTAATTTTGGCTTGCCTTTACTAAACACTCAGATGATAAAATTGAAATTGAAATAATATAGTTTTGATCTACCATAGGGCTACACATGCAGCGCTGCCTATTCTATTATGAATTCAAACCATCCAGGGCTTCCTACTCAAACATGCACAAGAAGAAATCGGCCGAGCCGTTGAACAGAACCCACCTGGGATTTGCCAGGCCTTGATCCTTCTTCTCTGTCTCTGGTCTCGTCGACCAGAGTGGGCGGAGCCACGGTGATACCCTCACCTGCTGGCTGGAAACCATACTTGTTCGCGCCGTATTCTATCACTCGGACCTGGAAACGAAGAGACAGACACCATGAGTAATAGGTATTTTAAGTTTTTAATAAAAAAATCGTACAGCCGTTAAGTTTACTCAGAATTCTCGCTATAATCCTCACATAAATGATATGGGTGTTTTATACCTTTAAAGAAATTTCTCTCGAAAGAAATACAAACCTAAAGTTTGACTCTTATTATGAACTGTTTAGAGTATTCTTTGTTTTGGAATAGGCTTGTAATATAAATAGGAAACATATTTTAAAATGTAGGAAATTATATTGTAATATCTATTAGTTGTATAAATTTACTGAAACCAATTTTATTTAAATTTATTATATACAAAAGTCAAAACACCAAACACAATCTCTTATTATCATCATCAACCCATTAACGTCCCACTACTGGGCACGGGTCTCCTCTCATTTGAGAGGGCTTTAGTCCACCACGCTAGCCTACTGCGGGTTGGCAGACAATACATGCCATCGAGAAAATCTCTCAAGCATACAGGTTTCCTCACGATGTTTTCCTTCACCGTTTGAGCTTGTGACTGACTTTTCAGAAGTTATGTGCGTATTTATCACGCACGTAACTTCCGAAAAGTCAGTGGTACGTGCCTTGGGTTTGAACTCGAGACCACTTGTCACACCGCTAGGCTACCACAGCTCTTGAACATTGACACAATCTCTTATATTGACGTAGAATAACATATATCCTCTTATCACTGTAGAAACAGCAAACAATGTGAAAAAACCTGAGAAATACGTGCATAAGATTTTTTTTCGACGCAAAGTCTATCAACAAGTCTATTATGACCTAACACAGTTTCCTATGATGCATAACTGAATCAATAGGGACAGCAATTACCTTGCCAGTGTCATCTTTGTATCCGTATTTGCCCTTGACCTCTCCGGCGGGGGACTTAGTTTCAATTTTGAACGATCCATCGGCCGCCTCGTATCCATACGTGTATGATCCATCCTCGTTGTGCCTGTAATGTGTGACAAACAATTTAAATCGATACTCTTAAAACAACGTAGTGACGAACAAAATGTACACTTAAACAACCTAATTGGTTTACACCCATGGATAGGTCGCTAGTTGCATGTCTACCATATAGTTTGTTAGAGTGTACTAAGATGATTTGGGCATATCGAAAGAATGAATGATATAGCGATTAACAAAAGGAATTTATAAGGATGTCCAAGAAAGGATGCTTGCTAAGGAGTATATATTATAACGACCTAGTTGGTGAACTTCTTCAAAAAAGCTTCTTCGTTTGCATTTACAAAGTGAACGAAGGTAAATTATATTTAGAGATCGTAGCTCGTGACGTTTCTGCCTACCCCCATGAGAAAAAGGCGAGACTTGAACCGATTCAGTAGTAGCTAACTAGTCAATGTAAAAAAGTCATAATAATGCAGTTATTATGATGATTTTACATTGACTTGATCTTCTTGAATGATCAAATTGGGATGATAACAATTCTTTAAATTCAAGTTAAATATTTTATTCCAATTAGACCAATAATACAGGTAAGTACTTTTGAATAGCCAAAATTATTTATAGCTCGAAAAAATAGACCATATAGAGAAGAGGCAGCAATAAACTGCATAGATACATAGAACTACTCTTTTAAATAAATTATGAAACATACAGCGTTTGTTGCCGACAATAAACTTCCAACCAACAGATATTATGACTGTAGTTAGTTCAATCTAATAAATATCTAGACTGCAAACCAGTCCTTAGGTTAGGTTCAGGTATTTTAGAAGTTAGCGTTCTATCTATCAGTTATAGGTACTTACCGTCAAGGCTGTGGGCGTTAACCTAGGCACTGACGAAATGCGCTACTTTATAACAAAGATAATATATAATTTATCATCTATACATTATTATAAAACTGTTATTATTTATCAAAAAAATTAACACCATATGTTCAGAATCAGTTTGAAACCTAAATACTTAAAAGGAGGATATTATTTATTTATGTATTAACAGTTGGAACAAACATGGCGGATATGGGAAAAAAAATCACAACCGACACGATCTAAAGGACAGTTAATACTTAAATGTTAGAGAATTGGTTAAAAACACACACGCGAAGTTTGATAAATATAATTTATAAAAAAGATAATTAAGAAAGATTGGTAGAAATCTGTTGAGTAGGTATGTGACAACTGAATTGCCAGATATTTTACTATCACGTTATTGTAGTCAGTAGTGTTATTTTAGCCGACTTGTCATGACGGCAACACGAGGGTACAATACCCCTTTGCTGGACTCGGGTCTTCTTGAATTTGAAAGAAATTTAGAAGTAGTGTAGAGTTAGAAAATCCATGAGACAAGTTTTCTCAATACTCAATACTCAATTTTTTATTGCATTCCATGGTAATTTTACAGATGGACTTAAGTTAAAAATCAGATCATCATGGACCCTGTCGGGCACAGCAAAGTAAAAAAAATTTAGGAGAGAGGAAGAGGGCTATTTTATTCTATACTCAAGTATTTGTTTATTCAATGTTTATGGTTTCTACACGATGTATGTATACCATCACTGCACCACCCAATGATACAGAATGATGATTGGACTGGGCGTACGTATGCTTATGATATAGTTAATAAGAAGAATGTAAGGAGATCGTTTGAGAATACGAGCAATATCTAGTATTAAATAGTATAGCGAAAACGATAGGTTTGTTCAAAAACTTAATACCAAGTCACAGGCGGGCTGTTTTCTAAAAGGTTCATGACTTTTTTGAAGTGACGCCAGAATACAGTCGTTTTTGTCCGCTTCTTATCCACACTCTGCCCTTTGCTGGATTATTGCAAAATGTAATAATTATAAAATATATTTTTTAAGTAACTCCCGAATAAATTAAAGCTAAAAACCATATCGATCATGTCAACTTTGAAACAAAAAAATTGCATTTTGCTCTCAATCAGCCCGTATCAACCCACTGCTAGGTATAGGCCTCCTGGCCCTGCTGCAAAATTCTGTATTGCGCGCATTGCACCCAGTTTTTCCTTTCGATTGATGTTATATCCTCAACCTATCCAGCTGCCAACGGATCGCTTTACAACTCTCCCAATTATGTACATAGGATTTTATACAGCATAGAACTCCGACTTTCCTGCAGAAAAGCTGCAGCTACATTGCTCTTTCACTCATTTCTTCGAGACAAATATTTGCACCTATAGCGTTATTTTATAACCATAATAATTCACTATTCTTGCGTTTGGCAGTTAAACCATTCTTTGCAATATTGACTGATGATACCTTCTTAAAACCAATATGCTATCTATAAGTCGGTTATTATCATTCAAAAGATAACACGTCAACCTTTGTGGTGTGGGTAAAACAAATGTGGTCATACACAGATCCAACTATTTGCCGTTCTAAAGTTTCTGCTCCCACCCACCACAAACCTCTGGTGTTGGGTCAGAGTTGTCTATGATGAGGAGAAAACGAGGCTAGTAAGTAGATGATTACCTGTTGATCTGCTTGAGGATCGGCACGGGAGTGGAGGCCTGCGCTTTGGGCTCGGACGCGATGTACCGCGGCGCGCGCTCCTCTTGGTACTGCGCGTGCGCACACGCCACTAGGGCTAGCACCGCCTGCGGGGAAAAGAAACATAGAGCTCAGTTTTCTGTAATGTAATTTTGTGATTTTTACCCGTCAGAGTAGTGGGATGGATGGAATAATCTCTTAACATATGCCTCGTACTGGGGATTGTGTCTGGTTCCTATGGGGCATTTATTAATTAAGAGAAAATAATTCCCTCTTCACATGCTCTACAGATATTTGTGAAGTGAAAAGAACGAATCCAGAATACTCTTTCATCAATCATTTTGTATAGTAGCTGTTTATAGAATTTGGATTATTTGTATAATTCATTAAAATTATATGTAAACTAAATCTTCATGAGATATACTGGTGATAGTGATAGGATTCTATGTTAAAATCTTCGGATTCTATTCTTAACTTCATAAATTTAATGATGATAGTGCATTAAGCCCTTTCAATATACTTCAACATTTACAAATAACATTGTTTAATACTATAACTAAATTTCAAACAATCACTTTCCTGCAATCAAAAGTAGAATACTATAAGATTGTTAATTAATTGAACAAATAACGAAATGTGTTCTAAATAATTGAAACATATCAATTAAAATATCTAGTTCAATTACATGCTTGTGAAATTCTATCGTCCTTGACACTAGCAGCTGTTATAATATAGCGTTATGTGTCAGGTTGGGGTAATTGTGGTTTGTGGCTTAATTTGAAGGCGAGAGCGATTTAATTCAACCATGCATTGCTGTGGTTGATACCACGTGGTGTGGTTTATTAGTTATGGTGGAAATAGAACAATGGATGTCGAGTTCTGCCTGGTTCTATTGATACAGAACGTGCGTTTAGTGTATGTAACGTTTTTGTTTAATCGTTTTACGTTAAATAATATGATAACTTCAGTTACACTTCAAGAACCAAGCTCAATTGACAGAATCAACCGTTTACTAACAAAATCTAAACCAATAATTATTCTCTCCACAGTATCAAATATAAATTAAGTAATCTTATTGCTAACATTCGTGTACAATGTGTGAGATTTGTGCCTCAACTAAGCGGAATCAAATAATCAAATAAATTTACTACTAAATCATATATTTCGAACAAAATCACCCCCGTATCATGTATGACGTCGCTATAATAAAATAAAAAATGATTTCGAAAGCAGAGATGCCTGTGTATTGTATTTTCTTCTTCATAAGACCCACTTTTGTCCAGATAGATTTTGATATTTCGTAAATATCTGTACCTAATATTCCTCTTATTGCAATAAAACTTTTGACTTTGCAATGTCATACCAGATACTAAACGCAGAAACGTACTCACAATTATATTAACGTACCTATTTTTTATCAAAACGATTAAAAAGCTTTTTACTTAATTTAAATTTTATTGTGGCACGTTTAATCACTATTGCTATGGGCGTGCCTACAAACAAGGCACGCCTCAACTCTTGTCTTGGGCCATACAGCTGTTAGGAAAGTTCACGCATAGATGGATTTACGTGTCAAATACTACAGTCTGTCACAACGTTTTGATCTAAGCGTGGGTCCCCGGCCAGCAACCTGCAACATTAGCCATAAGGTGCAAATATTGCCTCACACTATTGCAAAATATAGTATTTTAGTTTCTGTGATGTATTGGCTTCGATAAATGGAGATAATGACACGATAATGTATGTTGGCACTAAAGCCTAATATCGCTCTCAAATGAGAGGAGACCTGTCATGTGGCTAGGAGTACGAGTGAAATAAAGATAAGAACCAATATGCACACAGAAATGAGATAATACGAACTCAGTTTCTTCCCTTCAAAAAATACACATGGGATAAATATTGGGAAAAGTACGAAAGGTACCTACATCAAGCACTGAGGAAAAATATACTAAAATTGGACTCAATCATTGCCTCATTGTTCTAGCTCCATAAGTGGGTGCTGAGTGTACAGTCATGGGTTCAATTACCGTATCAAAGAAACTCTGGTGTCTAATACATTTTTAGTGATAGCTTGAAGTTTCAATTAGCACAGGAATATTGAGGATGCCTTCTGGTTCCGGTTTCGAATACCGGCAGGAACAAATGAGTTAAAAATCGATTGTGTATTAACCATCTAGTATCCATAACACAAGGCTCGTTGCCTAGCTTTGAGCTAGATAGCGCTGTGTTATAATACCAGTTATTAATAGTTATTCATAAATTTATACTCCAGAAATAATAGAAGACAAATCTAATATTCTTTTGTACCTGTAGAACTTTACATAACACATTTTGGCAAATAAATTGGGTACTTGATTCAATTTGAAACAAATATAAGGTTATGTAATAACTGTTTGCATTAGGTAATCAATGGTTATGCCACAAATATTTCACTCATTGTTTTGGAACATAAAATGAAACGATAATAAACGGTGCGTGGTAAAATAAATATGTTAACATTTCTGTTGCGAAAAATAAGTTAAGCTACAAATGTTTGTATATCACACATTAAAATAATCGTAACACATTTACGTAATTATATGACAAAAAATAGGGTCGCCCCCTATTCCATGGGACCTAAAACATACCGGCAAAATGTGGGTGTGCATTATTACACCTCTAACTAAACTTTCGGGGACGACAGGCATGTTTTTTTTTTTTTTATGAGCCTGTAGTGTCCCACTGCAGGGCAAAGGCCTCCCCACTCTTCTTCCACTTCTCTCTGTCTGTTGCCGCAGAGGACCAATCTTTTTTATATAAGTCCAGCTCATCCCGCCATCTCCGCCTGGGCTTGCCGCGTTGTCGTCTGCCATTAAGTGGGACCCATTGGGTGGTCAGTTTGGCCCAGTTTTCGTCTGACATGCGACAGATGTGTCCAGCCCAGTTCCATTTCAGCGTGGCAGCTTTCCAAGTGACGTCTGTTACTTTCGTCTTGGAACGGATGACTGTATTCATAACCCGGTCCACAAGTTTTATACCCAGAATACTCCGTTCCATTGCTCTCTGGCAAACCTCGAGTGTGGACCTCAGCTGTCCTGTCAAAGACCATGTTTGAGAACCGTATGTGAGGATGGGAAGTATGCATACGTCCATGAGTCTCCGCTTTAGGGATAGTGGAAGATCACCCTTCATAAGATCTTTCATGATCCAATAGCTCTTCCAGGCATTTTCTGTGCGTCTTGCAACCTCTTTATTCTGCCTCGCCTGGAAAGAGACTATTTGACCTAGATACAGATACTCCTCGACGTACGCAATCTCCACACCCCCCATTGTGATTCTATGATGCGCACTATTCGTCATCAATTGAGTCTTTGACATATTCATCTGAAGTCCAACCTCCAGGCTTGCTTTGCTAAGATCGTCTAGTATCTGAGCCAGCTCAGTCGCTGAAGACGAGAAGAGGACAATATCGTCGGCGAAACGGAGATTAGATAATCTCTTTTCTCCGACCATAATGCCAGCATCTTCCCATCGAGCTGCCAGCTTCCTGAACGCTTCCTCTAGTACGGCTGTGAATAATTTCGGGGATAACGGGTCTCCCTGCTTAACTCCTTTATTAATATAAAAAGATGGTCCTATTGCGGAATTGATTTTAATGGCCGCCGTGCTGTTTCAGTATATATTTTGTAAAAGATGTATATATGTGGTGTCTATTTCCTTATTATGTAAGGCATTAAAAATTGAACTGTGGCTGATACTATCAAATGCTTTTGAATAGTCTACGAATGCTAGATAAATTGGGAGCTGAAACTCCACACACTTTTCGATAATTTGGTTGATTGAATGAAGGTGATCTGTGGTAGATAGGCCGCGGCGAAAACCAGCCTGTTCGAGTGGCTGATGTTTGTCGAGTGTCCCGGTAATGCGGTTCTCGATCGCTTTATTATTTTATTTATGAATTTATTATAACATTTTTATTATAACGACAGGCATGTAATACAATCATTTACTACTCGGACCTTGTTGCGACTAGGATGAATTTCCGTGCGTTTAAGCGTTTTTGCCATACCTATTATTGGAATCAGATATAATAGCTCATATATTAGGACCCATAACTTAATAATGTCTTCCGTGATGCCTGGCAACTGGGCTTAACCCAGTTGTAAACATCTATTCTTATGTCAATGACATGTAAACTCTATTCTATCTCTCGCTTGGTAAGGAGGGAAGTGGAAAACTGTAATTTTCTTACCCCTCCGATTTAATTTTATGATTGATTTCGCTGCGGGTTCCAAGACAGTTAATATCATTCCCCTGGGACACGTCGAGCTTCATTGTCTCGACGATATTTTGGATAGTTACTATTGTTGATCCTGGCTTACAGGAGTTGTAGTAGTAGGGACTTAGGCCGATGGGCACGTCCCATTTAAAAAAAAAATACAGTCATGACCAATAAGATGAAATACCAGAAACAGACTGAGAAAATCTTAGTTCGGATAGTGCGGAGATCAAATTTTAAATTCTTACCTACTCATAAACATGAAAACGAATAAATTCACGGACCATTTCACGGTTGATTAAATTCAACGCCGAAATCAATGAAATCATTCACAAAAAATCACCGCATTCTATTGATAAATTGCATGCGCGAATTAACAATTCAAAATCGCAGCCATATCAAACGCATATAAGCCGTTACTCAGCCTGAATTAAATATCTTTTTATTTCCTAAAGGTGGACGAATGAACATTATATAAATAATTATAATTATAATAAGACACAAAGGGGCTAGGAAAGTAGGTACTCTAGAGGCCACGGCCCGTTCACTAGCCTCTCAACTTAATATACAGTAAAACCAGTCCGCAGCGCCCTTGGAATTGCAAAGAGCGACAAGCAAATTCAGATCGACTTACTTTAAGACTACGGTTCAAAATTATTTGAAATATAACCCGGCACACGATTGCAGTTCATTATTGCACAGGTAGACATGTGTGTATGTTGCACAGTTTTGAGTCGTGATACAAAGATATAAGTGTGATTTTCAGTTGTTTCATTGGCACTTGCATAGAAAGCATGCGGAAATGTAACGAATATATCGAGACACAAGTGATTACTTTTGTTTTGGCGTCAAGGTTGAATCAATGCAGATCAATTTTATTTTATATTTACTGCACGAGAAATATAATTATTGGGATATGAATATATAAAAAATATTAAGTAGATTTGTGTACGCTTCAAAAACTAACAAACTTCTGCACCAATTGAGTTCAAATTTTGACACGATATTCACCACGCTTCAAAGTCAGTTTTAATAAATTTTATTTATTTTCGTGTCAATAATTTGTGTTGTTCTTCATTTCTCTCTATACTAATATTATAGAGGAGAGATTTGAGTTTTTTGTTTTATTGTTAGTATTGAACAGGCTCCAAAATTACTGGACCTATCTGAATAGTTTTTTCACCATTAGATTGCTATATTAAACATCATGAACATATTTTATTTGAACAATAGTTAAGGCTCCGTATGAAAACTTCAATAATGTAAACCGAAGCTGTAAAAACATCACCGCTAAATGATACCGTGATGTTTTTCAAAGTTTAAATAATTATTAATCACCTATATTTGAGGATACCCCATGGTCAGATGATATTGTGAGGGCAGTGGAGAATCAGTGGGTGCGACTTGCACAAGATCGGCAACAGAGGCGTTATAGAGAAGAGGCCTTTACTCAGCAGTGGGTGTCATCGGCAGATAGATAAATTGATATCTACCCAGGAGAAGCGGGGGTCGCTAATTCCTAAATACTTTGGTTTTGTAGTTACAAGTTAGTAACTAACTTATTGCTTACCTATAGGTTTAATGATTAAATCTTATCACGCACCTACAAGGTTTTTTCTTTATTTTTTTATGGTCATAAGGGGCCAAACAAGCAGGCAGCTCACCTGATGGTAAGTATGATCACAGCCGCCCATGGACATTTGCAATACCAGAAGGCTTGCATATGCGTTGCCAACCCCTGCAGAAACCGTTTAGGTTTCTAAAAATAGGGAATTACTAAACTGACAGCAAACGGAATGCCTATGCTGTCAGAATAGTCACTCCACCAACGAGTTCTGGTAACCTTACTCACTCACAGAAATATAACTATTGTTAATTCACTGCGGTTTTCTGTAAGGCGGAGGTACTTCCCCAGTCGGGCAGCTCAGTTTGAGTTAGGAATCTCACTATGTCCTTTTTTAATCTTTTATTTTATCTTTATTTATACATATGTAAAAATACATTATAAATGTTTGCAACTAGTCAGTTGAGGGTATTATATGGGGGAAGAGGGCTAATCTAACTCCTCACTGATGGAGTAGGTTGTAATCTAACACACGGATTTACGGCATGTTATTCAGCCAAATTTATCAAATCAAATTCTACCATTGTTGATATTATCAGTGGTTTGTAATCTTAATTACAAAATTTTAATTAAAGATTGAATTCTTAAGTCGACACAATGCACTTATAATATCTGACTTTGAATTTAAATACGGAATAGTAAATAATTTTAATGAAGTTCAGTAACTTGAGAGAGAGACAGAGAGAGAGAAAGTCAGAAAATTGATGTAGAAATTTAAAAATTACTTACTGTTGATATTTTTTTTATTGAAACAATATATCATATTTTAATATTATACATATAGTACGTATGCACAAAAACCGTCAATATGACAATACAGTAAAGCCGATACATATACATAATAAATGTTATTTATTTTACGAAACTAGATCAACGCCTTTATAAATGCCTTACTTCACTTCAACAACACATTATCATGAAGAATCGGTATCCATGGTCCTTCTGCACATCTGCCTACATAGTGACGCTGCGCGGGCGCAGGCCCCGGTAGTGTTGGTATGTCACAGATCAATTAACGGCCTTACTGCAGCCCGTAACAAGACCATTGGAGTTAAAAATATCTCGAATTACTTTTATCACGAATATATCTCGATATTTAAGATCAAAACATAACCGAATTCTTTAATATGGTATTTTTTTTTGCTAAGACTTTTTGCTCGCCACTCTAAGACTACTACTGCATCAATATTTACCATCTAGAATATCGTCTAAACATTAAAGGCGTGTCCCAGAGGAATGAATTAAACTATCTTGGAACCCGCCACGAAATTTAATTGATACACAAATTATAACATGGGTATTTGGAATACCTAGGCATCAAAGTCAGTACATAACTAGTTGACCTTCGTTACTTTTAGCTAACTAAGTATTAGAATATTATATACATAATATCTAGCTATCTATTAGTTATTATTTAAGTCCGATCTAAAAACAGATGTCGCCATTTTAGAATAGCTGTTACGTCACTCACAAAGTAAATACAGAAAAAACAAATGTTATAGGTAAATATCACAAAAAGTTTAGGTACTATGTTACTGAAGTCATAAGCGAAACAATCCTGGCTAGATTTTCAAGAATAGTCAGGACTTCTTTAAAATCTATCTAAAGTTTCTCGTTGCATTAATTTCAGTAACTATCATTAAGTATAATTATTGTAATTTTCATTTAATTTCAAAAGAGTATCTATGGAGTTTCATTTGGCTCCTCTCCATAAGTCCTTTTTTTGGAACCGTACAACTAGCTTTGACATTTCAAAAGGACGTCTTGTAATATTGCTCTATTTAAAATAAAACATTTGAGATTGAGTATATTATTGCTTTCCTCGATTTACGCAAAAATAGTGTAAACTCTCAATCCACTATTATCTCTTATCGTTAAGTTTACGTTTCGTAATGCGCAGACTAGAAGCCAGGTCGAAACTACTTGAAACATTTCCTATCAGTAACTAGCACAAAGCTCTAGGACAACTGCATACGTCACTAAAACATATTTTCTAACTAAACACTGCACTTGCTTAACCACTGGCGAAATTTATTTTGTAGGTATGGTATATTATGAAATATTTCCAGGTAGGTTATTGGCTTAAACTTTTAAATTCGTTTTCGTTTATGGTTAGACGTTTATAAAGAAGTTTGGTCCAATAAAGAAAATTGCCAGGAAATTCTTGGTGTACCTAAGATTATTTCGATTTTTTAATGAAAATATGATCTCAAAATGTCGAGCTCTTTATGATTAATTGAGTAACGTTGTCGGAAAAGCTAATAAATCCATCATTTATATATCATATATTATCAAAGATATAAATCGAGTTTAAATGATAGGTACTGTTTTTATTGTTTGTAATGTTTTCACCATTTGTAGCGTTATTTGAAACACACGCGAAGTTTTATCATCACAATAAATCACTATTAATTTGTAACAACAGCATAACAAAGGAACCAGCACACCTTGACGTCACTTGTAATCAACTTTCACTTAATAACTTAGAAAAAATCTATAAACACTTACTGAAATTAAACAATAATTATCACCAGAACTATAAAATAAAGTTTTGATTTTACTAAAATGGAATAGTTATTAGAATATTCACACATAATTACATGTTTAATTTTCTTTTTTAAATAAGTCATCATACGTAAATATAAAGCATTTATTGAAATAATTTTAATAATCACAATAAAACAAAAAAAAACTATAGAACAATTTGAAATCTCAAAAAATAAATAACACTTTTCTTCAAACAATCAAGCATTGGAATTATGAAGAAATGCCAAGTATTGCCAAATAAGATTCTATTGTCTATTGTTTTTTTTTTTGTCAAAAAGAAAAAAAGGTTTTAAATGAACTAGTAACGTACCAATCGCGTGAACGGTGTCATGTCGGCAAGTCGGAGGCGCGGCGCGGGCGCAATGCTCTTATATATCAACCACGGGGCGGCACCTTTCACTGAATTTTTTATATATAAGAATTTTAGGAGTAATTGGAATCAAAATACACATTAAATCATGACACCTTCAATTCAAACATATAATAAATTTCACTCCAACAAATATAAAAAAACGTCAAATTATGTTTTAGTTTGATGCGTAATTCCACAGTTGTCAAAAATGCATCTGTCAATGTCATAAAAAAACGATTTTATAATACATAAAAAAAGTAATTCGTAGTTATTTTAAGTGCTATAGCAATAAAAAATAAATAGGTTTTCGTATCACTGACCTTCTGTGTTAAATTTACATGGTAAGCAGATCTGATCCATGCTGTAACCTTGGGCACAGTATTTAGTTGTTGCACATACAGCAGCTTGGTTTGCACATATTAATTGATACTATTGAACGAAATATGGACAGATCTACGATATACTATGGCTATTAGGAGTCGAAGTCTCGACATCAAACCCTAAATGCGCGCTCCACTGGCTTTTGGAAGTTACGTGCATATTTATCAAAAAACATCGTGAGGAATTCCTCACAATATTCTTTTCCTGCACCTGAAAGATGTTTTTGATGGGATTTGAAGTCTGCCCACCCGCACTAGGCTAGCGTGGTGGAGTATAGCCTAATCCTAATCGGAACTGGGGACGAAAATTTGTTGATGATAAACAGTAATTACCCTGATACATTAAGGGGACCCCTTACCTTGGGTAGGGGTCCCCTTAACCCCTACACTTATAATTGTATCCCTATTGTCAATTATTTGGACCCAAAGTACAGTATAGTATCAAGTGTCAAGAGAGTCACGCGTCGTTTTTGGTCTGCAATAGATAAAGAACTATTTAATAAATACTATTCCACAATAGAGACAGAACAAGAAACACTATACCTATAGTTCTCTAATATATCCATTAAAAAATCGTGAGCACAACTTATAAACAATGTTTTACTGATATTATCGCAGTGATTTTATATCTGTAAAAAAAGTATTTCTAAAATTAGTTAGCCACATCCGAATTGAGAACCTCCTTCTTTTTGGATTCGGTTAATAATATCAATACACCGCAGTAAAATCAATAAAAAATTGTTTTATTTCAATGTCAAGTATTGATTAAATGGAACAAAATTTTTATTGTTATGACTTTTCTAAGAGAAATCTCGGCAGCTAAACAAACCTGCACCTACCAAACTGAAAGATTCTTCCCTAACTCATAAATTTCAATTTCGAGTGGGTTCTATAAAAATGACAACATTTCTAAGACGACGTCATCAGACTTAATAAAAGACTAGTTTGATAAATCAAAACCTTATTTTCTGAAACGTGCGTCAAAACAAAAATGTAAAGGTTATTTTTCTAATAACGTATAAATGAATTCTCCAATCTATCTCGTGAAACATACAGCCTTCAGAATTCAGATTATTGCAACGGAAGAAATTCTCACCTCAATGTCGAGGCTAGCCTAGCTCACTTATTTATCATCACGTGTATGTTTATTCTTAAACGTATGATATATTAAAATGGTTTTAAATTTCTTCTTAATACATAAATGATTTAACTTTTATACAAATAACCCCCGACGACCGCCATCTGGGGCCGATTTCCATCAAACATAGCTAAGAACACACCCGCCTAATTCACCTTTCAAACAAAAAACATAATCAAAATCGGTTCATCCGTTCGGGAAATATGATGCCACAGACAGACACACACACACACAGACATGTCAAACTTATAACACCCCGTTGTTTTAGCGGCAATTGAAATACATAATCTGTGAAAATTTCAACAGTCTATCTATCAGTTATAACTATCACGGTTTGTGAGATACAGCTTGGTTACAGACACAGACAGATGAACGGGCAGCGGAGGCATAGTAATTGGGTCCTGCTGACACCCCTTGGGTACGAAACCCTGAAGACACGTCACAAATCAGTACACTTTCATATGAATTAATGTAGCTACCAGGAAGCTACAAGTACTTCCTACCAGATGTGTTTTATGCTGTTCTATCTGATTGCATATTCATTGTATCGCTGTAGTGATTGTTAAGCGACAGTAACTGTGCTAAGTAACTAAAACGGTTAAACTTTCATTTAACTTGTTCTTAACTATCACGTTGTAGAAAGACCGCTGCCCTTTTAATATTTGATTCTTATCTAATAAATAAATCATCTTGATCAGAAATCAATTTACATGTCCCATTTCTGGGCTCGCGCCTCGGTATATAAATTTCCTTGTGATGTTTTTCTTGATAGTTTCAGTAATTTATGATGATACAAAATTAAAACGAAAATTGGAATGTGTACATTTTCGATTCGAACATGAGACCTATGAGTTCGTAGTCAGTAGGTAACTAGGTAGTCATATGAAAATGCTAACAACAAACAATATTTATAGATATTTTTACAAAAAAGCCAAGGTACAGGCTCTAGTCAGCATTTCAAGTCAAGTATTTACTTAGGCTCCATAAAACTGTGCTACTGTGCTTACTTACTATAACTTAAAATATTTTAACTAACAAAAATTATCCAGTTGTTTCTTTGGATAGGGGGCACCGAAAAAAAATCCCAGCCCGAAAACTAAATCTAAAAAAAATCGGAATCATCATCAGCATAATGAGTAAGGTTACCAGAGCTCGTTGGGGAAGTGACTATTCTGATAGCAAGGGTATGCCATTTGCTGTCATTTTAGTAACTCCCTATTTTAAGCCAAAACCAAAACGGTTTTTATAGGATTTGGTAACGCATTTGCAAGCAAGGTGTAGAAAATGTCAATGGGAGGCGGTGATCATTTTACTATCAGGTGAGACTCCTGCCTGGTTGCCCCCTAATCACCATAAAAATATGAATGAGAGTTTTCTAAATACAGATTCTGTTTCCATTCAAAACATTTGCTTTTTTTATACGAATGCTACACAATCTTCGATCGTACGCCACCCGCCGCCCTAATGTCATTCATTACAATATCGATTACACCACAACGAAATCAGTGTTCGGGTCGCATATTCGTGTCTCGGTTAAAATCTGCACGATTTAGGTAACGATGCACATTACCTAGGGCAGGCAACTGGTACTAAATAGAAACCGTTTAAAGCATATGTGTCTATTATTTTATTATCTAGTAATCCAGATAATAAACCATCAGTAAGCCAAATTTCATCCAAATCTGTACAGTCGTTTTTGCGTGATTGAGGTACAAACATGCAAACTTTCAGTTATAACTTTGCCATGAATAATAAGATATTTTCCTGGTAAAATTGAGCTGATTAAAAATAGCAGCTTTATTAGACCTTACTATTCCACCAATAAGACAGTTGTAATATCCTGCAATATATGTCATTAATGAATTAGTCTACGAAATACCGACATAATAAATTTAACCTTGGCTCACAATTTTCTCCAATAGCTCAAGATTATACTGACCAACTTCTGTTTTCTGTCAACTCAGGGTCACAGATTCTCGAAAAAACTTGGCTAAAATAACTATACACATAATAATATATTCTGGCTAATAACTATGTCAGAAATATAAACATGTTTTTTACCAAAAAAATGTTATTATAATGTACGAATGTACGAATCTTCACGAATATACGCTGATATTTTAGCATTGGTTAAAACACAGTTTTGGACTCTTACTATACTAAGACTTATACTATAGTCACAGTGATAACTGCTAGTAAACTTTTTGGTTATATTAAAAAAAACAACATTATGCGCACTGGCAGCCCTAACAGACCTTGTCAGGGCTTCCACCGAGCCCTGAATACCCAATCAAGCAATTTGGCACAGAATTCGTATACAAAACAGTTTGTTTAAAAATATATTGAGTACAAAACAGAATATGGTATGATGCAGTGAATCTTATTATGTAGGCATAATTTAAATTACTATCACCCCTCTATTACCCAAAGGGTATGGCAGAGAAGTCACTGATGTACTCCTGCGGTTCTCCAGTGTGATTTAGGTCCCACACAATACATTCAGCATCATCATGAAACTATTTAATGGCCCACTGCTGGGCACGGGTCTCCTCTCAATTGAGAGGAATTAGGCTATAGTCCACTACGCTGGCCTAGTGCGAGTAAGCAGACTTCACAACCCATCGAGAGCATCCTCACAATGTTTTCCTTCACCGTTTGAGTAGTAAATATACACGCAACTTCGAAGTCATTGTCGGTGCGTGTCTCGTCATCGCTCTCAGAACCTTTGACTTCATAGTCCGCTCGTCGATCCACTAGGCTATCATAACTTTAGTATGTAACAGAGTAAAATTACAGAAGACCGCAGTGAATCAACAATAGTTGTGTTTCTGTGAGTGAGTAAGGTTACCAGAGCTCGTTGGGTAAATGATTCTGACAGCATCGGAATGCAGTTTGCTGTCAGTTTAGTAACCCCGTTAATTTAAGAAACCTAAGCGGTTTCTACAGGGTCGGCAACGCGCGAGCGACAACTCTGGTGTTGCAAACGTCTATAGGATACGTTAGCGTCTATAAGGACGTAGCGTAGCTTGTTTGCAACCCTTGTAATATAAAAAAAGTAAAAACTATATAAATTTTTGGTCAAAAGATTTGTAAATTCTAAAAATATGTTTATGTTGCCAATTCAACATTAAGGTTAAACAAACACACTGCAAACAATATACTCCTATTCTTTTGTTCCTAATTCACACAAAATATTCCACTTTTGCTGAATACAAAAACGCTAATTATGTTAAAATTATTCTCACATAAAATTTAATAACCTTCATATTTCCCTACTTGGTGTTATCTAATCTCTAAAGGTATGCTGACCGTAGGTATATTATATGTACTGTTCCATTGCATAATATCACGGTTTTATTCCGTACAAAAGCTGTGGTAGACTAGAGGTGTGACCAGTCGACTGTCAGAGGGCTCGAGTTCAAACCCAAGGCACGCACCACTGACTTTTCGGAAGTAATGTGCGTATTTATCACATACTCAAACGGTGAAGGAAAACAACGTGAGGAAACCTGCATGCTTCAGAGATTTTCTCGATGGCATGTAATGTCTGCCAACCCGCAGTGGTCTAGCGTGGTGGACTATTGTTAGCCAAATCCCTCTCAAATGAGGAGACCTGTGCCCAGCAGTGGGACAATAATGGATTGATGATGATGATGATGATACTGTACAAAGTTAAGCAGAAATGTACTTTTACAGGCACATATGCTCGGTAGAGTATTTCGTCTAGTTATTTTCTTACTTGGTACCAATCATAATCAAATATTATAAATGCGAAAGTTTGTCTGTCTGTCGGACCTCTTCACGCTAGAACCGCTGAACCGATTGAGATGAATTTTGGCACAGAGATAGTTTGAATCCCCGGAAAGTACATAGGATAGTTTTCATCCCGAAAATCATCCCTTAAAAGGGGGAAAAGGGGGTGGAAATGAAATTACTAATTTTACGGAGACGAAGTCGCGGGCAAAAGCCAGTTAACCATAAGTTTGTATGTATGTACTCTGTAAGCTCAAAAACTACCAGTCCGATTTGAAAAAATATTTCACCATTAGAATGCTAAATTATCCTTCAGTAACAAAGGCTATATTTATTACTAGAAAAAATTACGGATTCGTTCTAAAACTTTAATAATCTAACCTAAGGTGTAAAAAACATGTACACCCGTGCGAAGCCAGGACGGGCCGCTAGTTAAAGATAATTGTACAATCTAGATAGTCGTAGTGTTGTCCGCGACAGCTGTCTAGTACAGACATTAACCTCTTTATCAGCCATCGCGGAACTGCTAACCTATTATTTAAGGGTAGGGCTGCCATCTATCCGGGTTTCCCCGGATTTGTCCTAGTTTGAAGGGCGTTGGTGGCTGTCCGGCGGGGGCTTTTGTGGACACTTGTTGTCAGGGAAAAAATATAACATGTTTTTTTATTTTTTTGGTGCAAATAATATTTTTGCTGAGGTGTCCGGGGAAATGAACATAATTATTTCACCCAAAAGTCCGGGTCTCTTGCTGTGTTTATCCGGCTCCGGCAATTTAGGTTATGGCAGCCCTATTTAAGGGGGATTTCATCGCATGACTTACATACCTACTTGCAAATTCAATGACGACCCGATTAGAGTAGTATAAGAAGCTGTAAATGATCTCCGTCTGCTGTAAAATTAGCGAAGCTGTAAAGGATCCGAAGCGTTGCATCAAATAATATAAATATACGGTGATAAAATCCGTGAAAAGTAGCTACATTTCAATGTCTAATATTCGTCTAAGTGTAATAAATCAGTACCTAAACAAAATAATGCTTAGATTTTCAAATCTGTGAGTCGTCATCAAACCATTAACTGTCCCACTTCTGAGCACGGGGCCCAGAAGTGGCCTCCTTCTCATTTTGGGTATAGTCCACTATCATGATAGTGCGAATTTACTCGTTATTGAGAAAATCTCTCAGGCATGCATGTTTTCTCACAATGTTTTCCTTCACCGTTTGAGCATGCGATGAATACGCACATGACTGTGAAGACTCAGTGGTGCACTGTTCTCACTGGTCACACCATTAACTATCACAGCCATTAAATACGTATTATTTTATAAACCAAGATTTAGGTGTAAGGTTGTTTACATAATATAATGACCTAGCTATACAAAATAAAATTTAAATTTGGCGGACTACGCGACTACGTGAGGACATTAGCCTTATCAAGAGTGGACCGTAATTGGTTGAGATATGATAATCACAAATTGATTTCCAATAGCCACCCAACGGCGTGCATATTCGCTAGCTTGGTACAACTTGATGGTAACACATCAATCATAGAACAAAATGGTTGTGAACGTTACATAAGGTATCTGGCTCGCAGAGTTTTTGTTAACACTGCATTCGAAGGAACGGTGTATCACATAAAATTAAATCATTACTCATTTCGAATTAAAACTTAAAAAAACACCCTACACATTTTGTGTCGGCCATCTTGGACCGATTTCCATCAAACATAGCTAACAACACTCCCAAATAATTCACCTTTCAAACAAAGAAAACTATTCAAAATCAAATCATCCGTCCGGGAGCTACGATGCTACAGATAGACACACAGACACGCCAAAGTTATTACACCCAGTGGTTTTTGCGTCGGAGGTTAAAAATGACCCCAGAGTCTTCAGTTGATTAGACTTAAAATAGTATATGTTTAACAAGAGGACAAAGTGACTGATTACAATCTTGTGTACACGAAAAAGCTGCCTGTTGGTCATGTGGTCTGGTTGCAATCGCGACTGATGATCGTGAGGTCCTAGTGTCGATACGCATGAAGCTAAGTGTCTAAGGCTCGTTACAGGCTTCATTTAAGCTCGCTCCTGGGACCTTAAAACATGCTGGAACACTAAGAATGGTCAACAATCTACTTATGTCTTACCCTTCGTGAATTCTGGCGTAATGGTATGTCAAGTATTGTGTGTTTGTTCCTTGATAGACAACGCAGTGAAATAAAATATTTATGTAAGTTTTGGGGTTGATAGCACTTGAATCTCGTACTTACACACAATATAGAGGAGAAAGGGGGCACACAAACGTATATATAAATATCTACAAACCTCTTCAGAGTTATAAAAGTACTAGTTTAAATAAATGAATACCGTCAGTATACCGTCATGCAGACAGAACCGGCCTACCTCGGCAGGGCTGCATTCTTCAGACAAAGGTCAACAATCAGGCTGACACCTACTGCATAAAACTGTCTCTATTATTTTAAAATATTTAACTAGACCTCGTTGGTCTAGTGGCCGTAAGTATTGGCGTGTCTAGAAATCTAGACTTTTTCAAGGGTTCTTTGGCCCCAGTGCTAGGTCATCAGTCAGTTCATAGCGTGTACAGGTCGTGCGCAGGTTTGAGCTCGCCTTTAGGCTTCTGCTTCGAATTTTACCTGTCATTTCGTTTTACACATAAAATCCTGCCGATACCGCGGTGCCCCGCTGCCCTTAAAATTCAAGGCAGTGGCTTTAGGGTAGGTAATTGTACATTAAGCGGTTTTAGACTACTTGTTAGAGCACTTACCAGTAGCGAATGACAACGTACTGCACACTACTCTGAATTTCAAGTCTACTTGGACTTCAAATTCAGAGTAGTGTGTAAACTAAATTCTATCAAAAAAAAAGATTTATAGTATTTAAGTAGCTATTGTTTGCGGCTTCCCTTTCTCGTTTAGCTTGGATTTTCTCCTGTGTCGTGTGTGCGTTTACAAACACAACTTTTCACATATACAAACACCCAGACCCTGTACCTGTACATCGTAGAAACTTGATGCATGCGGGAATCGAATCCGCAACCCGTGACTCACAAGCCGATCGCTCAGCCACTGCGCCAATCAGATCATCACAAGAACTAATCTTTGATGAACAGAAAACATACAGATTGACTCAATAAGTATCAATTTATTCATTTACAAAATCTTTCATTTTGTATCTTTACTAATATTATAAAGCTGATATGTTTGTTTGTTGTTGTTTGATGAACGCGCTAATCTCAGGAACTACTGGTTGGAATTTAAAAAATATTTTTGTGTTGGATAGTGCATTTATCGAGGAAGACTATAGAATATCACGCTAGGACCAATAGGAGCGGAGCATAGATAAATCTTAAAAAAGAATCCACCGGGCAAAGCGGGGACAGGCCGCTAATCTATAATACGACAACGTTCTAATGTCACACAACGTCCACCAGATGGCGTTACAAATCAGTTCACTTACATTTCAACTAAGTTGCAACTGGGCGGCCGGCTTGAAAACCAGTTTGAACTCAAGTTATCAACTTACCGCTGTACACATTACCAGGAAGTTAATATGACCTTGCAGAGGCTTTCATGATTACTTATATAGTATGTCACGGTTAAGCTGATTAAATTAAATCGTCCGTAAGTATAGTAAGAAAGTGATAACTTATTGATGTCAATGTTTTTTTGGTTCGGTACTATTTTGTCATTTCTTTTTGTGATTTATGTTGATTGTAAGGTAGAGTTTTATACAATAATAATAAAATAAAAATAAAAATAAAAATAAAAAAGCCTTTTATTTCATGCAGATTACAAAAGAGAAAGTTACGTTAACAGTTATATATATATATATATGTCGGAGAAACATTATTTCTGTTGACATCGTCATTAGTGGTTAAGAATTTAGTGGGCATCATCAGGGTTAATTGCAAGCACAAACATAATGATCATGGTTTTGCACTACATATTATTTTAATTCGGATTAAATAACAATTTATCACTATGTCGGAGAAACATTATTTCTGTTGACATCGTCATTAGTGGTTAAGAATTTAGTGGGCATCATCAGGGTTAATTGCAAGCACAAACATAATGATCATGGTTTTGCACTACATATTATTTTAATTCGGATTAAATAACAATTTATCACTTCATAATAATATCGAGAGAAAATGCACAGTTAAGACCGAGCAGCGAGTTCAGGGCACCGGTCTTACTTTTACCAACAATTAATACTCTTTCAGTCTCTCAGACTCAATCTCAATGATCCAACTCGATCAGTCGCTATTTCTCAATAATGTCCAATACTGTCCGCGTCCCTCCAAAAGTAAAGATGGCGCCTCGACCACGCTCAAGCTAAATGCTCTGCTCTGATTGGTCTATAACTGATAACAATATTTTTTACTTTTTATTAGACTAAGGAGGTTTTAAGCTATGGAAAAATGTAATAAATCATTATGTGCTTTATTCTTGCAAACAATAATCAAACCGACTTATAGCTTTCTCCGACACGGCCGTCCTGACATACCACACGCCCTCGTGTGATGTTGAAGGTTGCGCATCGTCTTTAACTGCAAAAAAGATATTGTTATCGTTCGGCCACTCCTGACCAAAGGAATCATTATTTTATCTCCTGCACACCGATGATAAGATATTATCTTAAATTAGCTATACGCCTTTTGCTATCAAATCTGACTCCTAGTAGCCCACACGCTACACACGAAATCAAGTTCATAGTATCGAAACAGCCACCTCGCCGTTATACACGTTTCACATTTTAGATAATTGGCCACCTCGCCTTTTATCCAACAGATTTTAGGTACTTTTCAATGGCCACCTCGCCTTGCTACGGCCACCTCGCCTTGCTATGGCCACCTCGCCTTGCTATGGCCACCTCGCCCTACTACCGCCACCTCGCCGTACTACGGCCACCTCGCCTTACTACGGCTACCTCACCTTGCTATGGCTACCTCATCTTGCTATGGCCACCTCGCCTTGTATCCGCCGCCTCGCCTCTCACAAAGTCTACCTAAACATTAACAACCACCATGCTGCTAGGGTATCTTATAGGCATGAGATATACCTTCAACATTACCGCGCAACATTACCATGCAACATTACCTTGCAACGTACCCGGGTTCAAAGGTATGGGTATGGCCGTATACCCAGTACCTAGGTACTAATATGTGTCCTCCACACCGTATCCGGTGACGACGACTACTAAATGATCAGTTGGTCATTGTGATGGGCTCTGATGTGACTTGCAAAGCCATACTTCACCACATCAGTGTAGACGGTATGACGCCATTCCGTACTCTTCATTCCGTCCTCCCAACCATCAGTAGATATGTTACAGGCCGCGAGATTGCGTTTCAACACGTATTTGTAACGCAGATATTGAACTCTTTGTTTGCGCTTTCCGCATGAGAGTTCGGAGTAGAAGAAAGACTTTGGCAATCTACTATCATCCATGTGTACGACGTGTCCGCTCCAGCGGACTCCAGTGTTTAGTACTTACTAAAACCCTATATCAAAATACCTATAGGTTTTCCAAACCTGGCCTTAGCGGTCATCGTCATCATCATCACCTTTAGAGGTCGCCTTTTAGAAACTCGATTACTTTATACACAGACAAATAACAACACAACAATCAAAACAACAAAAACAATACAGAAACACGATAACAGTTAAATCCCGCCAAAAATTCCATCTGACTTCATAAATATTCACAGGCAAATAAACTGACGTAAAAAAATGTTTAAAATTAAAATAATATTACTATTATTGTCGACCAATTCCAATATTTTAAAATAGGTACTCTAAAATCACCTCTATCTTTATCAAACGTAAAGAACTCTTTTTAGTAATTCTAAATAAATACTCTAGCATTATTACGCAATTAACTTCTCAATTCAGATTAGAATAAGGAACAGATTTGTATCTCCGAATTATTTGTTAGAAAATGCTAAAATCTTACACGTACGCGTGTCGGGAATCGCCGTAACTATTCGGGTAACTTCGTATTCTCCGCGAGCGCGAGCATTATGAATGACCGCGCCGCCGGCGCCGTACTGGGTATGACAAGAGACCCGCGTAAGTCCGTACCATCATACGATTTAGTTCGGCGTTTTACTCGATACCTAGTACAATAAAATTGTACTTATCGGGTACGGCCGGGTTTCTGCTATACATAGCCAGTCTGCGTACTGGTAAGCTCATAATGGGTATTTATACCTGTACCAGTATATAGTACGTATCATCCCTAGTATCTTATAAAGAGACTAGTATTCGTCACACACGCACAAACTCCGATAATATAACATTTTTAAACAAAATACAACAACAGTACAACAGCATCAACATACAACAACAGTAGGTACAACGATTTTGCCATCATCGTTATCCGTTTGATTCCGTTCGTAATTTTTTATTTAAACATTATCACTTACTGAAAACGAAGTAACTTTTGACTCAATAAGTACTAGAATTAATTTACTTTCCTGTATACCACGATCCGCAAAAGCAAAAGTCCACCGTTACCAACCAGCGTCAGTATTTACATCACCAAGTTTTTCTCGATATTCTGTTTTTCTACAATGCCTTGTTATTGCGACTGCACCTCGCTTCCAGATTTATTCGAATTTCGAACCACGATTAACAGAGTCCGATCTGCTTTGTGTCCGTATAAATGAAAAATCTGAAATATAAATTGAAAAACGACAGAAAGCGAAGGTAGTTATCCCACTTCTGATGTCGGAGAAACATTATTTCTGTTGACATCGTCATTAGTGGTTAAGAATTTAGTGGGCATCATCAGGGTTAATTGCAAGCACAAACATAATGATCATGGTTTTGCACTACATATTATTTTAATTCGGATTAAATAACAATTTATCACTTCATAATAATATCGAGAGAAAATGCACAGTTAAGACCGAGCAGCGAGTTCAGGGCACCGGCCTTACTTTTACCAACAATTAATACTCTTTCAGTCTCTCAGACTCTCAATCTCAATGATCCAACTCGATCAGTCGCTATTTCTCAATAATGTCCAATACTGTCCGCGTCCCTCCAAAAGTAAAGATGGCGCCTCGACCACGCTCAAGCTAAATGCTCTGCTCTGATTGGTCTATAACTGATAACAATATTTTTTACTTTTTATTAGACTAAGGAGGTTTTAAGCTATGGAAAAATGTAATAAATCATTATGTGCTTTATTCTTGCAAACAATAATCAAACCGACTTATAGCTTTCTCCGACATATACATGTTTTTTTTTTTTTTTTTTAGTAGTTAAGTTTAGTTCTTAAATTTAGTTGTTTGTTTACATAAATTTTAATTAATCCTACGTTACTATTTTACTATAAATTATATTTAGTCTGCAAGAACCCCTCTGTAGGTGAAGGCCTCCTCCAAAGATAGCCAGTTCTCTCTAGATTGGGCTACTCGAATCCAGTTTGGGCCGGCTATTTTTTTGAGCTCATCTTCCCCTTCTTCTTTTTGTAACCTAGGGTTAAAAATCAATATATTTAAACAAAAAATTGCACTGAAGGATACGACATACTACATAAAGGAAGACTACCCGCGGGACATACTAAATAAACGAAAAGAATTACAAGAGCAAATAAAAATTGAGAGAGAAAAAGGAAACACTGCCATAATAAAATATGATAAACTTATAATACTAGACAAAAACAGGAACACAACAAACAAGAGAAACCTCTCAATATCTCCTGAAAACGTTCATATTCAAGAAAATAAAACTAAAAAGAATAAACAACAACAGTCTGGCTCATAATTCAAAGTAACGAGATCAAACAGTGTCACCGAAGGAGTTATAAAACCAAGCATGTTAAACTTCTTGACAAATAAAAATACAACGAATAAAAATGCATAGCAACTAACCCCCTCTCTTCTTCACACAGATACCACAAATAAACAAACTTCAATAAAAAACACAAAAAATCTTCCAACCCGGTTGGTCACCGTGGAAGATTACGACCAAAACCCTCCAAAGAATACATCAACATTATTATCTACAAAATTAACTACAAAAACAAATATTACCACTACAACGACTACAGCAGGAAAGCTCTACATTTTGACATACAACGTCCAAACACTCTCAACATACGAACGCTTGATAGAATTAAATGAATCTCTGTCAGACATAAAATACGACGTAATCGGACTGGCTGAAACGAGGCGATTGGGAAACAAAATAGAAGAGTATGATAATTTTATATTATGCCACACGGGACAAACGCCTGGCCTGTACGGTGTAGGCTTTATGGTTAAAAAATGTCACAAAAACAGCATAGAAAGCTACATTGGACTAACAGAAAGAGTCGCAATCCTAAACTTGATATTCGGAAATACTCGGTTATCAATCATACAAGTCTATGCCCCTACGGAAAAAGCAAACCAAGTCGAAATCGACAGTTTCTACTGTACACTCAACAAAGCGATCGAAATATCATATAATGACATCATATTGATGGGAGATTGGAATGCAAAAATTGGTAAACCAAAAAAAGAAGAATATATAGCCATGAAGCAGAACGGCTACGGTGCAAGAAATGCGAGAGGACAGAGACTGATAGATTTTGCTACTGAAAACAAATTGTCAATTTTAAACACATTTTATAAGAAAAAATTAAAAAACAAGTGGACATGGATCTCTCCTGATAAACAATACAAAAACGAAATCGATCTTGTTTTATCAAACCGTCCTCAAATATTTCAAAATATAGAAGTATTGAACATAAACTACCCTTCGGACCACAGACCAGTTAGAGCAACAATCACATATAAGCAACCAAAGAAAAGTCGAACCAAATACAATAACCACCAAAAAAATAAGATAGCTAACGAAGATGATATCTCTAAATTCAATGAGTACATAAAAACAACACTGAACGCACCGTTAGACAAATCAGTACAAAGCTACTACGACAATATTATCAAAGCCATCACCAGAAGCCTGCAACCAATTCAAAACGAAAATAAAGAAAATAAACCCCATAAAATTATGTCAGATCGCACACTACAGCTTATGAAGAGACGAAAGGAACTTCAACAGACAATAAACAAATCTAGAGCAATTAAAAATGAGATATCTGCCCTTTATAAGCTCATAAGCAAGTACATCAAAAAGGACTACAATAACTACAGATATAACACTATAGAAAAACACGTAAGTCAAACGGGTGGTACAAGGAAAGCTTACAAAGAGCTGAGAACGAATAAAACATGGATCGAAGGATTGAAACAAGACGAAAAAATACATAACAGTCGTAACGACATAATTACCGTAGCAACAGACTTCTATAGAAATCTATACAGTACAAAAGAAACAACATGTATGGATAGTAAAGAGCAACATCAAAGCCCCAACTACGGCAATCCACCTGTACCTCAGATTGAAATAAGCGAAGTAATAGAAGCAACAAAAAATCTCAAATTAGAGAAAAGCCCAGGTTCTGACGGCATCACAAATGAAATACTAAAAACCGGTTCAGCAACCCTTATCGCCCACGTGACTGAACTGTTCAATCTTATTATTGCAACTGGAGAGACACCCACCCAATGGTCTGAATCGGACATTATACTTATTTACAAGAAAGGCGACCCAAATGATATAGGGAACTACAGACCTATAAGTCTGCTACCTACCATCTACAAGCTCTTCTCCTCCATAATAAATAAAAGAATAAACACTACACTAGAAATACGTCAACCTATCGAACAAGCCGGATTCAGAAAAGGATACTCAACGATTGACCACATACACACAGTAGAACTTCTCATAGAAAAATATCGAGAGAAGAATAGACCACTCTACATTGCATACATTGATTACCAAAAAGCTTTTGACTGTGTATCACATAAAAGCATTTGGGAAACACTAGCAACACAAGGGGTAGAAAAAGAATACATTCGTGTGATCAAGAGTATATACAACAACAGCAAGAGTAGAGTCAAACTAGAGACGGCTGGACCGTGGTTCCCGGTCAGAAGAGGCGTAAGACAAGGTGACCCACTCTCACCTCTGCTGTTTATAGCAACACTAGAGTCAGTCATCAGTCAACTCAATTGGAAAGGTATAGGTATTAGGATCAAAGATGCCTACCTAAGTCACCTAAGATTTGCAGATGACCTGGTCCTACTATCAGAAACAGGATCAGAAATTCAGTACATGATAGAGTCACTCAATAACTCCAGCAAACAGGTAGGCTTAAAAATGAACTTATCCAAAACTATGTTGATGACTAACAGTGCAAAGAAAACACTATATGTGGGTTCCGAACCTCTCAAATACACAGACAACTACATATACTTGGGTAAACAAATTAGTTTTGACCAGAATAGTAACGAACAAGAAGTAGAACGCAGGACACAGTTAACATGGAACAAATACTGGGCACTAAAGGACATTTTCAAAAGCAGCATGCCAACAAAAATTAAAACCAAGGTACTAAACTCGTGCCTTATACCGTGTCTAACGTATGCTTGTCAAACGTGGAAGTTCAATAAAAGAACAAAGGACAAAATATTTACATGCCAACGAGGAATTGAGCGCAGTATGATGAACATCAAGAAGATACAGAAAATAAGACACACAAAAATTAGACATATTACAAAGGCAAGGGACGGATTGGTACACGCTCAGTCACTGAAATGGAAATGGGCCGGACATGTGGCGCGCCTAAAGGACCAGAGGTGGACGAAAAGGGCTACCACATGGGAAGGCCCACTAGGCAAAAGAAGGAGAGGTAAACCCGTAGCTAGTTGGGAAGATGAGCTTATACAATAATACTCCTTGGTAAAGAATTGGATTAAATAATAATATATATAATAATAAATAAATAAATAATATTTATTTATTTATTTAATTTCCAATATTGGCGTGAGTATTAGTAATCCACAAAAAACACTTTAAAAAGCTTTTAAAATATTTAAAAATAACACTAAATTATTCTACCATGTCATGGCTGTTTTTATCTATATATCTAGTTTCCATAGCAACCATCCAGTATCCGTAACACAAGCCTCGTTGTTTATCTCGGAACAAACTGTAAAAATGGCCGACTATAGACATATATTTACTATTCTTACAATAGTCTAGTATTTTCCACGACGTAATTAGTAGGTAAAACCTATACATAATTAGTCACATTTAATTAACACTGATTGTTGTATAATTACAGGGGCATAACGTTGAAACTTCATACATACATACAAAAGTATAGATAGATATAATTAGTAAAAGTATATTTGTATGCTTATTTTCAAACGGATATGTACACGGAGGTCGATTTTGAAACGTTTTTGTAACACTTAAATCTAATTTAGCTGACATTTTAAATACTAGTTTATAAAATGTAACTACTTTTGGTCCGCGGTTTCGTGTGTTAACAATTTAGAATGAGTTCAGACGTTATGTAGTCACACCTCAGGGCTTCTTGTCGTAATGAGGAATAAATAAAATATCAGCTGGTTTTATGAAATGTTTCAAATTTTAATTTCTCGTCGCATCAATTCATATTTAATTCGAATTGAATCAAAACTACTTCTTTTTTTACAGATTTTATCGTGGCATAATTTCGTTGCAGTTTTGGATGAACAGACTCTTAGTGACCATGGATGCTGTAAAGGATCCGAAAGATATTTTACAGCAATTGTATTAAATTTTATTAATATACTGCTATATAATCTGTAAAATGTAGTTTTATTTTAATGTCTTGTATTTACGCAATAAATGTGTATTTTAATAATACCTTACCACTCGCGTGAATGAGAGTTTACCTACAACTTGAGCTAACTAATGCAGGTTAACAGACTTCACATGCAATCAAGGATTCGAACAGCATCTCTCCTTTACAGCATCCATGATAATGATCAAACAATATCAATATACCTAATTAATTTAATTAATTTAATGTCCCAATTACACAAGTTTCACAATTTCCGGATTCAAAATTAACGCCATGAACGACCGTCAAAATGGCCGCCAAAATAATTTGCTTCAGGCAAGTGACATTTAGAAGCAACTTATCGAAGATGTATTCACATAAGTAGGACAGTCAGGGACACTGATATGGTACATGACCATATTGACATGCTATGGGCGCATATCATCAGGAAATGACATTTCAATACTCCAGTTGACTTTAATTTAAACTGGACACAGATAAACTTTTGAACAGAGGTTCTTAAATTCTTTATTGGACACGCTCATATAAACACATTTTTTTAAGCAATGCATTTAAAATTGGCGTGAAACGTACATGCCAGTGAAAATAAGATTAACTACGTTTTAAATATAGAGTAAAATATGTAGTGTAGTTACTACCTATTTTAAAAAAATCCTCAAACGTTCCATGGGTTTTTACAGGGTCGATAACTCACGAGCGACACTTCTGGCGTTGCAAACGTCCATAGGCTCCGGTAACCGCTCTCCATCAGGCGGACCGTATGTTTGTTTGCCATCCGCGTCGTATAAATACAGATTAGGTCTACTGATTAGGTCGTACATAAAATATAATGTAGATTAATATTTAAGAATGAGTGGTCTAGATAGACTTGTCAAGTTTGAGCCGCTCCTAAAACCAAATATATGGGTACTTCTAATATATTCTGGGTGGTGACCCAATGATACAGAACCTTTTATATGTTCCCGCTAGCGCACGGACTCTCGCAGATCTCTAAATATTGTCCAAATTACGTTTATTGAACGAACTTCAAAATATAATTTAATTAAACAAATCCATCAACAAAGTCGCGGGTCACGACTAGTTCGTAAAGAATCTCTGTACTCACATTACTCTGTGTCTCATATAAGGTGTGGTCGGCATTACGCGACGAATTGGTTTCTTTCAAGTCATTGCTCGATTTTCGAGGTCTCGGCGACCTTAGCAGTTAGCCGATTAGTTCTATTGGCTTTTTAATGCCTATCTAACTGAACCTTTTACTGAGGCCATGCGTAAATAGATATTATTATGTTTATACATATGTAAGTATATAATATTTCGTGTAAGCCAGCGCTATTGAGTTTTTAATAGGTTTAAATTAAGGCTAAGTAATAACCACGGTGATCAATTGTTCTGGAAGGTTAAGCTTAGCCTACCAGACCTTGGCAGATGCAGCTTCATCTGGTTTTGGATGGGTGACCATTCATTAAACATCAAGACCCCTACATTCTTCGGAAAGCACATTAAGCTCTCACTTCTGGTGATATCACGAAACCCGAAAATTTGGAAAACCAGTTTATCATTAGGATATCAGTATTCGGGTGCAATGAACAACAAAATAGCTCAAACGGTGAAGGGAAACATCGTTTTAAACATCTATTTTGGCACACTAATCAATCATTACTTTAATTTAATCCTAACGTTTTGGATTCTTTACAGCATCCATGGTCACGGGCATGTTGAGGACTTGATGTTATAATTGTCCTAAATTTTTGTTAATTTATTGACAATCCCATCATTCCAAATACTAGATTTTAAATGTCAATTACGAATATAGCGCAATAAGAACTGTATAATTCAATCTAGATTAGAACAGGGCTATAAAATGCTAAATAACTTCAGACTATACGACTGTATCATAAGTAATCATAAGTGTTTATCAGGTTCGTATCAATTGTCGTAACTTGAGAGGACCTTGCAACGCATACTTGACATTTTGACAACATTGTGCAAAGGATATGGCGGCTTAAATTTGCCCCAGATTTGGATAATATAATTTTCCATTTTTATTCATAAGTTACTGGAGTCATTACTTTATAAGTAAAGGTCGTTGGGACTCGCCTGTAACCGGTCCTCATGGAAATCTATGAGAGAGGCCTTTGATAATAATGAAAGAAAGAAATAAAGAAATATATCATTTATTTAAAACAAATACAATCCACACACACACAAATATAAAATATAGCAACCTATTGAACACATATATATACATAGTTATGTCCGCTAAGTAATCACACGATCACAGCGTAGTTGGATACTTGATTTTATTATTATTTAAATATGTACATACATACAACTGCCTCATTGTTCTAGTGGTCGTACAGTGCGACTGCCGAGCAAGAGGTCTTGGGTTCGATTCCCAGGTCGAGCAAAGTATTATTGGGTTTTTTCTATGAAACTCAGTAACTCCCTGTTTTCGCTCGGAATTTGGATTCGTGCCCGGTTAATGGCAATAGGATCGCCCGCTATTACATGCGACCTAAAACATACTGGCGAAACGTGGGTTTACAATAGTACATCTCTGACGAGACGCGTGATGGTATGTCGCAAGATATATATATATATATATATTTAAAACAATAATTGCACGACAATATATTGTATTTCACTGTTCATTCTGTACTAGTCACTGTAAGGCCGCCAGCTTGCGAGCCGGACATAGACGCCGCCTACGGTATTTCCTCTCTGTACTTGAATTACCTGTTATATCCACCTTATAATTTGTGAAGTGACGAAACTGGAGATTAGTCATAACTCTGCCTATTATTTCAAAATTTAGACCTGTCTGTCTCACGCCGTCTTTCCTAACGAAAGCGTTTGACATCAAAAGTATAAACTGGTACCTACTGCTAGTTCTTTTCATTCAATCATCATCATCATCAACCCATTAACGTCCCACTACTGGGCACGGGTCTCCTCTCATTTGAGAGGGACTAGGCTATAGTCCACCACGCTAGCCTACTGCGGGTTGGCAGACTTCACATGCCATCGAGACAAATCTCCCAAGCATGCAGGTTTCCTCACAATGTTTTCCTTCACCGTTTGAGCATGTGATTAATACACACATAACTTCCGAAAAGTCAGTGGTGCGTGCCTTGGGTTTGAACTCGAGACCTTTGACATCTCAGTCCACTTGTCACACCGCTAGGCTACCACAGCTCATTTCAGTCAACATTTAACGAATATTCTTTATTCTAAATCAATGTTTATCTAAATTATTATAATTTTGCCAGCGGCTTCGACTGCATAGAATTTGTAATTTCATCCAGTCTTCTTCTTCATCAATCTGCTTATATATATAAATATATTTTCCCTAAAAAATACCGATTCCGCATTCAAACTTCCAATGGTATCGGACAACCAGGCTAACTGATAAGCGGCACCGTTTCATGGTGGAAATTCCCGAAACCCGCATGAAGCGTTTCGCTTCGTCGTTTTTTATCCGCACAGCGAAGGCATGGAATCAGTTGCCTGAGTCTGTATTTCCCGATGAGTACAATTAGGGGTCTTCAAGTCACAAGTGAATAGGTATCTTCTAGGTAATCGTGCTTCATCTTAGACCACATTGTCACTAACCATCAGGTGAGATAGTGGTCAAACTGACCTATAAATGATAAAAAAAAAAAAATTTCGCCCTCTCCTATATCTTGTGTTCTTTCCCGGAACTCAAACTATCTCCATATCAATTTCATCTAAATCAATTCAGCGGTTATAGCGTGAAGAGGTAACAAACAGATAGACACTTTCGAATTTATAATATTAGTATTTATGTAAAAGTAGCCTTATGCCCCGACTCCAAGTCGAGTACGATCAAAGCACGCACTTTTCACTTTTCAAAGTTGTCCGCGTATTGATTATCACTCACTGACATGTTGTACGAAAACATAATAAGATAACCTGTATGCCTGAGGGGAGCAACAAAGCTATTTAAATTACTCTTAGATGTTGATAACAACATTGAATTAAATCTAAAACAAACGTGGTTATAGGAAGAATATATAACACGTACCGTGTACGGCCCATAACATAATCAAGTGCTTTAAAATCTCAATTTCCGACATGGTCTTACGCATACCAAAGTAGTTTTATTTACAAGTAACTAGTCCACTTTCCCCACAACAATAAAAGAAAACAAACCATTTATTACATAACGTTTTATTTAATCATATATTTACAATCGGTACACGTATTATTTCGCGCAAGCAGCAGCCATTATGAAATCTGCGGGCGCGCAATCAATCGATCGTCTATTGAATACATATATTTCATTGTTACACACTTAGTAAATAATATAACATACAAATATTATTTTTGTAACATCCTAGTGGACATGCTTATAGTAGATATTGAAATAAAACAATTTTTAACGTATTTTGTCGTGGTATATTGATATTATTTAAAGTTTTGATCGTCTTGATGTCATAATTAATAACAGCTAACTCCAACGCATAAAGACAACGGACCAACGTCCAAGAAACGTAGGTTTACAATAATATTAATTACTACTGCGATAAAATCCGTAAAAAGTAGTTTTATTTCAATAAGTACCTGCAAATGTTGAATTAAGCAATACAATTAAATTAAACAAATACTATAATTATTAATAAAACCAATTTTTAGGTTTTATTACGAAATTATGTGCAATCTATTATTTTTAAATTCAAATTCTCAATGTCATTTTGACCAATTTTTTTTATGATTTCTAGAATGATATATGCAAATACTTCTAAAGTATTATTGCTCAAATATTTATTTCAGGCGCTAGTTATAGTAATGTTAGTTTATTATGTTTTTGTTGTATTTTAACGCCATTATATTATAGGTACGATGATACCATCCACTGTCTTGTGAGTAATAAGTGGGTAATGGTCGTAGAAGAACACCCAAATTCATTTTTGCTTGAACTAAACTTTACTGAAATGGTTTATTATTATAAACTTACTTAAATATAATACATAGAAATACATATAAAGATTTATATATAAATACCAATAATTAAATAAAGTAATAGATAAATAGAATCCAAATATCTACATCATACGTAAATATAATATTATACATACATACATAAATATAATATTAGTGCCTTTACACACGTGAATATAATCGCGACACAAAATTCCCTTTTATATAGATTTGGCGGTCTACTATTCATATAGTTATTGATGTTCTGTTAGATGAATAGAATACAAGAGAAACGAAATAGTACCCCCTTTAATTTTATTAGTTGCTCCTAGATATAGAATGTATTTAAAAAGATAATGTTATTTTCAAGGGCACCCTTGTGCTTAAGTTTTCCATACAGACTTGCGCACTAAATAAAAACCACGGAAATTTGTCGCGCTCCATAAATATCACGTGATGCAATAATTTTTCAGATAAATATACATATTTATGATAACCTTACTGTTAATAAATGAAAAGTATAAATAAATTATTAATTCATATTGTCAGCCACAATATAATTAAAGCTCCTTCTTTCGAAATTTTATAAAATATACACCGATACGATTGACTAGTACTAAAAATATAAAAAATCGTAAAAAAGGTGTTGTTCGTCACTTTGGGAGTTAACCTTAAATATTTAATATTTTGTACAAAATATCATATTACTTAGGTTATTATTTTCTTAACACTGGCCAAATTTTGGTGCGTCATTTTGATAACTCTCAACCGCAAATCTTAACAGCTTAAGTATTTCATTAGTAATGATTCAAAACACAAAAATAGAGACGTCCAAAATTATGAATTTCAAAAATAATATGAGATGTAGGTATTCTCAAATTTAGCCAGTGTTGAAAAAAAATTGAATTGATAGGCGGTTCATATTTGCAGATTAAAAAAATATACAGGAAACGCTGAATCAATCTGGAATTACCTTAACACATTCAGCGCTGTGCACTAGTTTTTTTAGCATACTATGAACCGTCTATCACAAAACTAACTACAAAACTAACAGACCCCTCAAACAATTAAGAAATAACAACCCATCATTGCTTAACCAGTAAAGTTAATAGAGTAAGACCCTGAGCTGGGGTCGAAGTTCTGCGCGGGGTGACCAAGGAATGGGTTGAAATTTTGATTCTGTTGCTGGTATTGGGGCTGATAGGTCTGGGGCTGGAAACTCTGGCTCTGGAAATTCTGGTAAGGCTGGGGAGTGTAGCCTTGGTAGGAGAACTGTGGCTGCTGGTGGTACACCTGGCTCTGAGGGCGGAAGTCCTGGTTTTGGCTGGGGAACTGCTGAGGGCCTTGGCTAAAGAGGCTAGTTTGCTGGGAGTAGACGGGCGATGACCTGTACTGATTTTGCTGTTGGTATTGAGGAACTGGAGCTGCAGTGGGGGCAGGGGCAGGTTGGTATTGTCTGATAGGTGCAGGCTGAGCGGGCTGGGCTGGCTGGTGGAACTGGCGGATGGGAGCAGGTCGCGGCTGGGCACGGCTGTTGTACTTCGGGTCCTCGTAGATGCTGGGGTCTTCGCGGTACTGGCCGTCGTCTTCTTGACCGTCGGTGAGCGCGTTGGAGGAGTGAGGGTTGTTCTGAGTTGGAGGGGGCACCATGATGCCAACACCTGGAAGAAATTGAAGGTATTTAGATATAACGTAAAAAACTGTCTGGAGAACCATGGAGGTACGATGATCGGCATGGTAACTCCATGGTTCACTACTTCATAAGCCAGTCTTATTCAACAGTACGATTTAAATAATTGAAACAATTATCGCATGTAAACTAAAATGGACTGGATAATCTCTTGGACTAGTTAACTAAATAGCTTGCTGTATATCGCAATTGTAAGTAGCGCTTGGCACCAACCTTCACGCGCTGATAATCTACATAACCAGATAATCCCGCTAAACAGATTGCCTTACCTAATGTTTAACTTACAACTTATTGCAATATCTCTACTGTTACCAGTACTGGTACCATTTTTATCCCGGTATATTGATACTAGCTTTTGTTTTAATTCGTCAGCGTAAAATAAACAATTTTATTTCCCACCCCCCTTTTCCCCCTTTTAAAGGGATCCTATGTCCTTCCCCGAGACTCAAACCATCTTTATACCAAATTTCATATAAATCGGTTCAGCGGTTATAGCGTGAAGAGGTAACAGAGAGACACACTTTTGCATTTACAATATTAGTATGGATTATTTTAAGATCAATAGGCTCGCCCCCTATTACATGGGAGCTAAACATACTGGCAAAATGTGGGTGCACAATTGCACATTAGTCAAAAGTCAAAAGTCAAAATATCATTTATTCAAAGTAAGCCAAATTTAAATGGCTCTTTTTGAACGTCGACAATAAAGACAGCCCCCAAAAACGCCCGCCCTTCACCGCTTCCTAGTGTTTTTGCTGGGAAGAAGAAGCGGCGCAACAAACTCCCCAGCACACATTTCTGTCTGTTTAAGAAGTAATAGTAGTAAACCT
The DNA here is from genome assembly GCA_905163465.1 of Craniophora ligustri. Taxonomy (NCBI): domain Eukaryota; kingdom Metazoa; phylum Arthropoda; class Insecta; order Lepidoptera; family Noctuidae; genus Craniophora; species Craniophora ligustri. Next base: position 14,949,872 of record LR990962.1, on the reverse strand, counting down.
TTGTCTAAACTTTCGAGGACGTCAGGCTTGATAGTATATTATGTCTAACAGTCTTAAGTACATAAACACACCTATAAATGATAAATAGTGTACGGACCACCATAACAACGTTACACCATTGATGTATATCAGTTTCTCAACGAGTAAATTAGAGAGCTATGGTGCAACCGACCCCGTTACTGCGCGTGCGCCGCTACTGCGCATATTACTTATCAGATAGTACGTAATTATTGAACTAATTGATAGATTGATGGGAATATTCTATTCTTATTTCTTTGTAGGCTTTTCATCATCATCAACCCATTAATGTCCCACTACTGGGCACGGATCTTACGCTAACCTACGGCGGTTTAGCGGACTTCACACACCATCGAGATAATCTATCAGGCATGCAGGTTTTCTCGCGATGTTTTCCTTCACCGCGGGAGCATGTGATAAATACGCACATAACTTCTGGAAAGTCAGTGGTGCCTTGGGTTCGAACTTCAGACCATTGACTTTCACAGTCCAATAGTTACGCCACTAGGCTATCACAGCATAGATATAATATAGGTTAAATAATATCTTTATTATATCCCATAAGAATAATTATAATTCAATGACAAAAACAAAGGAACACTTAAAACATAAATATGACTTCCTAGCGTTATTCTATTTGAAACTCTTTGATGATGTCGTTAAATTATAAAATTGTGTAATTATTGTTGAAAACACAACGGCTGGGAAAACCGATAAAAGATTTTATTACAATAGACACAGCCTCGTGTTCCCTCAAGTACCTACTATCTACTTGACTTTTCTCTATTATTTATAAATATAATATGAATGTATTATTGAAGTGAAACTTCTTTATCGGGGTTGGAAAAAAAATTAGTGTAAAATTTTTTCGTTACGCGCCATCTTTATTTGAATGAAACCATAGCAACATAATGTTTGTTTGACAACTAAAAACTATACCTTTTCCAATACACCAAGACCATTTGTTTTTCTATTGAGAACTTGCTATTGGTTGTGACATCGACGTTTTGATAAATAGAAGATTATGATTGGTTCCCACTATTATTTGGAACTGACAGAGCTACAAATCGAAGACTATTAATTCAAACGCTCTTTTTAAATTCAATGTTATTCGAGTAGATACCATAATTACCTATATCAATAATCATAAAATACAGTTGGAAAACAACTAGTTTAACCAATGCATGTCTATTATAATAAAAGCCTTTTGCATAAACTTTATCTAATTTAGCTTTATTCAACCAATTTCTGTGAAGTTGTAAATGGTAAATCATTTTTTGAAAAATTATATCATAAAGAAGTTTCACTTCTTACGTGTGAACACTAATAAACACACACACACTTTTTTATGTATATTGTACTACATACGAAAACACCCACAATGCCTAAATGTTATTAAACATCTAGGAATCAAAATCTAGAAGAAAGATGATCATAATGGGCTATTAAGGTGCTTACCTTTTTATGTTTCATGGCTACTTGTATTGATTCATCTAGTTGATATTTACCGACCAAGATTTTATCACTGAAAATATGTATTGCATCGTTGGTCTAGGCGTGGTAAGAGTGACTGCTGAAGAAGAGGTCCCGGGCAAATTCCCGAGTCAAGCAACTTTTGGGTTTGAGCCCGGTTGATGGCAATAGGCTCGCCTAGCACTTCGGGGAAGATAGACGTGATATCATATATAACTATATTTTTGTTGTTAAGTTTATATATGAGCTGCAAGTTTCCCAAATAAAATAACAACAACTATTAATCAAAAAACAGCAATCCTACCTTCAGGCTCGAACCCTCTCTGGCTGCTTGCACCATAAGACACTTCCCTGGTCTTGCCATTCTCATCTACATATCCGTATTTCCCAGCCACATCACCATTGGGATATTTCGTCTCAATCTTGAAGGATCCATCAGCAGCTTCGTAGCCATAACTATAGGAGCCATCATCATTCTGCCTGTTGATCTGCTTCAGGATAGGTACTGGGGTGGTGGTTGGGCCGTTGTAGTTCTGGCAGCTGATTGCCACCCACGCCGCGCAGAAGATTAGAGTCTGGAAATAAAGAAGGAAGAAGGGTAAAATAGGTGACTAGTGTTTCGGAGTGCCACAGGGTCGTATTGTTGGGTCGATAGGGTAACTAACGGTTGAGCTAAATAATAATAGATGCTTGTATGCTATCTATTAAGACAAGTTGACTAAAACTGGTGAGGATCTTTCCTCAAAACACTATTCCAGACATGACCCTCCATTTTTCGAATTATGTAATGTAATATACTTTATTAAAAAAAATCTAGATCGTATTCAGATTTTCCTCTTTTAGAAATCAATGCCGTATTTCAAAATGATTGATCTCTGAAATGATTTGAAGAGGAAAAAATGCACGCCTGCGATTTATTTTAACTTATATTAAGTGTTTAATACCACACTAGACTAGTGGAACAGATCAAAGTCAACTAAAAGGTTTTTATTTCAAGTATTTAAGAAACGTTAAGATTTTAGTCGCACGGTTCCAAGAAGTTGATCTTATAAAGTAGAATACGGCCGGAAACTCCATAGACACTCTTTAAAAATAAAAAATAAATATTACAGTTTTCACTGCAGTGCAATATTCTATGAACAAGTGTGCGAGGTCAATGCAGGTAAATTATAAATTGGTAAATAAATTGCTTGAAGAATTAGTTAACTACCACCTAACAAATTGATATCTTACACTTACGTGAGTAATAGACTTCAAAATAAAACTAATTTGTACTGATTTTATCGCGGGTTATTGGATACATGGATTTCATATTTCATATTTATTTATTCCATTCCATTAAGTTTACAAGATGGTATAAAATGGCTCAGAGCTAAAGTACAGTTATGGTTAAAATATTAAAAACAAATGTAGTAAGGCCGCAACTTAAGGTTAAAATAATATACCGCGATAAAATCCGTAAAAAAGTAGTTTTATTTCAACAACTACGAACAAATTAAAAATCATTTTAGTAAATACAAATAAAATGAGAGTACTACACTTTTTACTACTTCGTCTGCGAACCGTGTAATTTGGTTAAAATTAAGCAAGATAGTAAAAACTGCTTGGCGTTAAGTTATTTCAGTGAGATGTGTAACGTAGCCTTGATCTTGCCGAGTTGGTCTCGTTTCGTAACCGTTGCGAGCTCGGTACGCGCTCTCGTTATCATATTTGGGTTTTTAATTATCTTTTAGATTATAACAGAGATTATTTGCTTATGTATAATCACGTCATTTCTCATTCGGGATGTCAGAAAGGACATTAGGCCAGGTGTCAGTTGTATACTGCTTTTGCTTCGATTATAAATTGAATCAATAATAATTTGATATCCTTACTTTGTTCTACATTTTTGGTTTGAGCTCGATCCATGCTTACGGATCGCCCGATAATAACCGATCACCGTAACCTATGGACATTTGCAAGACCAGATGTGGGGCTTACGTTGTAATAATCGTTTTAGGTTTCCTAAAATAGGGATGTTACTAAACTGACAGCAAACGGAATTCCCATGCTGTCAGAATAGTCAATCCCCGAATGAGCTCTGGCAACCTTACTCACTCGCAGAAACTCAACTATTGTTGTGCCACTGCGGTCTTTTGTAAAGCGGAGGTACTTCCTCATTCGGGTAGCTCAATTTGAGCGAGAAATCTCGCCATGCCGTACCTCTTAATATAGGTGGTATAGTTTTTGCGTACAAATTCCTGATGCAAGTTACAATGAAACTGGAAACTTATCCGCCGCGGCCGACGCCCAGTGAATGTCCTGACTCGACAACATAACCTTGTGGTCCACGCCGACACGCAACACTCCGTATGTACTATATTTAATAAATATATCGTCCATTATTTATTGTATTTAGTAATTGAATTCCTTCATCGTCAACCCACTTTATTGTCCCACTGCTGGGCACGATTCTGCTCTCATTTGGGAAGGATTAGGCTATAGTCACACCACGATAGCCTACTACAGGGACTTAATACGCCATCCAGTTAATTGCTAAGGCATACAGTTACCTTAGGATGTATTCCTTCAGCGATTAAGAAGCTGATAACGTGAAAACGTCACTGGGAACTAACTTAAGACTTTTGATTTTACGATCCACTAGGCTAACACCTCTCACAATGTAAGACTAGTGAAAAACGAGAACTCTCGCTATGTCCTATCTCTCTAAAAATCTATATACCGCGATAAAACCTGTAAAAGGTAGTTTCACACTACATTCATTGTGTTAATTATTATAATAGAACTAGCTGGTAAAAAATAGTCTACGATCGATTCTCAGACCTACCAAATATACATACAAAATACATAATACATAATTATCCGTCCAGCCGTTTCGCAGGATTTCAGCGACAAACACTGTGATACGAGATTTTTATATATAAGATGTAGTAACGTACTGAATGGGTTAATTTATATCCATATTTGCCTATAAAATACTCAAGTAAGCTTTATTACCCTGAGAACTCAAATAACAAAGACTCGTCGAATCAAGCACATGTTTCTTCAAAGTTCCGGGTTCAGTTACCTTTTAGGACTTAAACTAAATAAATTATTTAGATTCTAAGAAAAAAATCAAGGATAATTCCTGATCTGAATAGCGCATGTTTCGAGCAATACCTATCAAGCCAATGAATGAATAAAAATATGTGGTATTAGTCGGTATTACCTTTTATATATTACGTTTACTGCCGTGACATAGCATTAAGCTTTATGTACGTACCTACCTTACTACCCACAGATTATAAATGTTACCCAGAGGCGACATTTTGGAGAGCAATTTAAGTTGTTTTCGCTGACAACTGACTAGCCCACTCAATTCAAATTCAAAATATAATTTATTCAAAGTAGGTCAAATTTAAAAGGCCCGCCCTTCATAATATACACATTAGAAACCATAATATATAGAATATCCTTTGTCAGACCAAAGATAGTGTAGTTTTCATTTTCATTAAAACTTGTGTAAAAAAATATCAAAATATCGACTTGCGCAACAGTGTCACACGAGTTCGATACCCGCATGGAACCTAAATATATTTGTGTAGCCTGCAGTTGCTTCTCAAATCTAAATACAGTATAACCACTTCTAGAAATGAATAAAGAGTTTCACAAGCCTAAAAACTTAATTAACTAATTCCGTTTGCTTAAATGAGTCATATCGCCCAAAGAATAGGTACTCACTGACTTTGACGCGCAGATTTCAATACATTTTCTTTATTTGCCCTGCAAGGTCGACCACTTAGAAATAAGTCGGAATTGGACCTGGCTTATAGATTTTCTGCATGATAAAAATGCTTTTTTTGTATTCAGATTGACTTTGGTACCTAACTTATTGATTGTCTGCATGATAAAAATGCTTTTTGTATTCAGATTGATTTTTAAGAGGAAATTTAAGTTACGTCATATATTTTTGTAATTATTAGTGCGTTGATAATAAATAAATAAATATATTTCTGGACATTATGACACAACGCCATCTAGTTCCAAGCTAAGCAACGAGGCTTGTGTTACGGATAATATACTTTTTTTTTGTAAATACATACATATTATAGATAGATACATCCATGACTCGGATACAAATGTTCATGTTCATCACACAAACATTTGTCCCTACCGGGATTCGCACCCGGGACCCATAGCACAGAAGGCAGTGTTAACTACCGCTGGACTAACTGGGTCGTCTACATTATAGATTGTCTGCATGATAAAAATGCTTTTTGTATTCAGATTGATTTTTAAGAGGAAATTTAAGTTACGTCATATATTTTTGTAGTTATTAGTGCGTTGATAATACTTTACCTAGTCGTGTGACCAGTGGACAGCGAAGACAAAAGTCGCGATTTCGATCCCATAATAGCACAAAATATACTCTTTGCTGCATCTGAGAATATTCTTACCAAGATTCTTAAGAATATTTTAAATGATAATGGCTAATTATGGTATTCAGCTTAACACTGCGATCTTAAAGCGAAATATCCGCATAGTTAAACGTTTGAATACGAACTGCCTCGTTGTTCTAGTGTTCGTAAGTGCGACTGCTGAGCAAGAGGTCTTGGGTACGATTCCCAGGTTGAGCTAAGTGGTATTGAATTTTTCTATGGTTTCTCAGTAGCGGTTGATTATAATAGGCTCGCCGTCAATTACTTTGGATCTAAAACATACTAGTGAAAAGAGGGTGTATATTACACCTCTGCCTATCCCTTAAGGGATGATAAGCGTGTTTATATGTTTACTATATGAATACACGTACGCATACGCAATTAGAATAACCGGGCCATATGGTCCCACTCATCAATTTCCTCAGTGATTAAATATAATATCAGTTAGGACACGACAAACTGGTCGTATTGGCGTTTACCGCATAACTGTGTCAATATATCTAGCCGTTACATAAGATTCAGGACATTTTCTAGGCTCAAACAAGTCCATGTCACTTCCTACACAAACAACGGCTAGACCTAGATTATTAGCTTATTCAAATTCAGTCTAGATTAGCAAACTATATTTTACATCATCGTTTTAGCCTTTTTCCAGTATCAGTTGTCTTTTATATTTGTATTGCTGATGTCATTGAGGTTATAAACAGCCTATTGGCATCGGCGCTTGTTAGGTCAAAGCTCACTGCCTAAACCCCATTGAAAAGCTGTACAGAATTCTGCTTAAAAATGTACCATATTACGTTATCCGTGCCTAAAGTATGTTGACCTAGATGAAACCTCCTCTGCTTCCTGTATAACCAGTTGTAGCTGAATATCAGTATTTTACACAAAGCGATACGACCTAGTTATCATAAAATAAATCAGCAGTGCGTGCCTTAAGATTGAACTTGAGAGTTTTAACTAACAGTCCCAACACAAACCACTAGACTACACAGCTCCATTAATCATTGTTTTAGGTAAATTCTTATGTAAAAAACACACCGCTAAAGCCCTTTCTCCCTTCAACTTATTGACTGTCCCACCCCTGGGCACGGATCTTCTCTCATTTTAGAGGGATCAGCCCATAGTCAATCGCTGTGTGAAGTCTATCAGGCTTGATTTCCTACTAATGTTTTCGTTCATCGTTTAAAGCTTTAAGTATAAAGAATTTAAATTATCTGCATAAGTAATGATATGGTCTCTTAAACCATTTATTATTGCAGATGATATTACCAAGGTAACAGCTATTGATATTAATTTTATGTCACATTAAATCCGATATAATTAGTTCATGTTACATACCGGCCTAAGAATGCGGTTTGGTGCGCGTGTTGATTAGATGTAAATATACCTAAGGGCGTGAGCAGACAGTTAGACAATTTATGAAGCAGATGTATAAATTCTGATGTGACAGTGTCGTTTGAATATGTGTCATTGTTTGTTGCCAATCTATGAATATGCAGTGTTATTATGTTCGGTATTGTAAATGTTATTAGAGCGCGTTATATCAAAATGTCTGATGACATTGTAGAGTTTCAACAGCGTGAAGTATAGATAAAAAATTGGAGACAGATTATAATGCAATAAATAGATCATCATCAACCCATTATTGTCCCACTGCTGGGCACGGGTCTCCTCTTATTTGAGAAGGATTAGGCTATAGTCCACCACGCTAGCCTACTGCGGGTTGGCAGACTTCACATACCATAGAAGATCTATCAAGCATGCAGGTTTCCTCACGATGTTTTTCTTCACCGTTTGAGCATGTGATAAATATGCACATAACTTCCGAAAAGTCATTGGTGCCTTGGGTTTGAACTCGAGACCTTTGACATCTCAGTCCACTGGTCGCACCACTAGGCTATCACAGCTCTCGATAAATATATATATTTGTATAGATATTCAAACATATTGTTGTTAATTTGTAGTGTTTATGTACTTAAGTACTTTACCGATTGCAAAATTTCGGTAGTAATTTATAATTGTAAATATATCGTTTGCCTAAATTGCAAATAAATAATACATGTTTCTTGGCAAAATGGCCTAGGCTACAGTTACTGTTCCCTTTCGAAATAAAAATCATGAGAGAGGTAGGGCATGCGAGATTTCATGAGCTGCGCGTCTTGGGAAGTACCTCTGCCTTAAAGAAAACTATAGTGAAATACAATAGTTGTATTTTAAGAAAGCTAAAACTCTCCTAATCTTTTGGGGTTCTTAAAAAAGGAGTGCATAGGTTTCTACTAGGCAACGCGCGAGCGACAATTCTAGTGCTGCAAACGTCCATAGCACAGACTACGGTAACTGCACGGTACGGTAAAAAATGTACATATATGTATAAATTATATTCAAAAATCCCTTTACCGAACCTACAGAAATCTATCAACAGCTCTTCATATCAGCTTATAATGTCAAAGTCAAATGTTTTATTTCAATTAGACCAATATAACAGACACTTTTGAATTGTCAAAAACTAGTTGCACGGTTCCAAGGGTTATTATAGGTCTTATGGAGAGCCAGCAAGAAACTCCATAGATACTCTTTTAAATTAAATTAATATATGAATAACGCATGCTTCTATTACATCAATCAACACGTAATTTGAATACCGTCTTACCGTCCAACCGCGGCCTAATTTAGCACACACCAAACTATATATTATAAGGTCGTTTTTTACATCATTGCTGTTGATTAGAAACTAGTACCTGCTTTTAATAGAACTTTTTTTGTACATACATACCATCACGCCTGTCGTCCACGAAAGGTTAGGCAGAGGGGTACTAATGTACACCCACGTTTCGCCGGTATATTTTCGGTCCCATGTAATAAGGGGCGAGCCTATTGCCATTAACCGGCACGAATCCAAACTCCGAGCTGCTACAGAGAATTTTACAGAAAAACCCAATAACACTGCTTGACCTGGGAACCGAACCCAGGACCTCTTGCTCGACAGTCGCACTATACGACCACTAGACAAACGAGGTGAACTTTGTTGATAGAACCTTGTTTGTATGGGCTTAATAATAATTGTTCATTAATGTGTCGCAACGTAATCATTCTCAAATTATTGCTTTTGTAGATGATAATATTTTAATTATCTTTATAGCTTATCTCTGCTTTTCGGAAACGAACATTTTGATATCTTACGCAAATATTAGACATTGAAATACTCGTAAATCTACTTTTTACAGATTTAATCGCGGTATATTGATATTATTTTATCACTGCATTTCGGATCGTTCACAGCGTCCATTGTCTAGATGTCCGGGTGACTTCATAAAGTAATTTTGTTTCAAAACCGAAAGTTTTTGAAAATAGAAGTTTTATTTTTTGTTTTAATAATGTTTTTGTAATTGAAGGACAGTGTTACGCCATTTCCTTCTAAAAACTCATTTTAATTTGTATTTTAGTTTTAATTATTTATGCTGTTTATTAAATAGAATCTAATTAATATGAATTTGACGAAATACTATTGCAAATAATTTGTAAATACTCGATTTACACAGAACGAGTTCGCCGTCGGTCGTACGAATTAAATAATTTTAAAAGTAGTAAGTAAAAAGTTATTTTTATTTAATTTTACGAAAAGTTGTAAATTTTTCGTTGGTTTAGTGGTCGTAAATACGACTGGTGATAAGAGGTCTTGGGTTCGATTCCCAGGTCGAGCTAAGTGTCATTGGGTTTTCGATGAACGTCTCATTAGCAGCTTGTAGTTAGGATTCGTGTCCGGTTGATAGCAATAAGCTCGCCCCTTATTATATTGGAACTCAAACATACCGGCGAAATGTGGGACTACATTAGTACCTATACTACTGTATATCCCTTCGGGGCCGGCAGGCGTGATGTTATGTATTTTGCTAACATAATTTCTTTATCTCCGTGGTTATGTTTACGCCCCTTCACTTCCTTTGTCCAAAACAATAATTTAAGCAATATAAAGTAATTGTAGATTGTTTTATTGATTATATACAACCTCACTACACAATATTGCGTGTTCAAACGGCATTTTAATTTGATTTCTAGAATGATTGTTAAAGTGGAAAGACTTCCATTTTTAATTTTAAACCAGTCTAGACAGACTTCATTAAAATTAAAAATGATTTCGAAAATAGGTTAAGTAGGTGTGCAATTAAAAAGTATTATTTTAAATTTAGAAACACATCCGCAAGCCGGATATTCTTATTCGAATGCAACCAAATCAAAAAGGTTTTTTGTTTCAAATAAACTTTTTCTATCATACTATGGTTCCAAAAAGTTGATCTTATGGAGAAGAATCCAGCATGAATCTCCATAGACACTGCAACTAGAATCGTAACGTTTTAAAAGTGCTTGAAAAGGTTTATTTGAAATTAAAACCATTTGATTTTGATTGACAGTGATTTAAAATAAAGGTATTAATTAATTATAGTTTTAGGGAGGTCAATGTAATTTTTTTCTTAATTATTCTACACAAAAGCTAAATATAATTATTTTACCTAATTATTAAAGTAACAATAATTGTTATCTACAACAATAGTACAATTATCTAATAATAAAAGCGTGAAAAACCAATTTCGCATGCATAACAAGAATTGTCTATTCTTTAGCTTCAGAATAACGGCGCCATAGTGTATATTGTGCCCTTTTTGTCACAGATAATAAAAACAAAAGAGTGACATTGTCGTGGGTCTATACAGCCACTACTGTCATGCATGACATGAACTTGATTTAAAACAAGAGCTGGAAGAAACGTAATTGTTTTTTGTATACAAGTGTTGCGTAAACCGAAGTGGGTTGCGTTGTAAAGTTATCTATTTGCAGGCACGAGACTTGCATACTGATCGCTTGCTATATTCAATAGTAATGGCCAGTTTCTAGCCTATAGATTTTAAGTTAGGAAGTTGTTAGAATCTAAGGAGTTTTTTACACGATGACATATTACTTAAAGGTGCTTTTCCGAGACAAAAACGAAATCTACTATAAGATTTGACATAAGCAGTACTCGTTTTTCAGCCACCTGTAAAACGAGTACTGTTCATGTGGGTTTTGCTTAAAAAGTTTGTAAAAAAGTAAATTTTATTTGAACCCAAATAAAACAATTTAACTGAAGTATGATTGATTTAGCATTTATTCCATTTTATGGGCGATTCAGCCGTTAAAGTGATTTAGCAGCGTACTATTGATGATTATATGTCATTTTAGTTTAATAGGCTGATTTTCGGTGGAAAGAAGCTTAATTTTATTCTAAGCTATTAGAATTTTTGACAGAAAATATAGTTTATTAGGATTTTTGCGCAAAATGGGACGATGCGGTCGTGATAGTAATTACGTTATGTTATTAAATTTACTGACAGAATTGGCACAATAATTATATGATGTTAATTTGTGCCTCTCCTAATACAGAATTTGTTTATTGCGTGGCCTATAAAGGTAAAACTAATTGTTACTCTAGTCTGTCGGTGAGTCAGGATTATTATACACTTGCCTTCTATTTCCCAAGGCTTTGTTTAGTAAATATTAGTTAGTACTTCGCAATTTCTTACTCAAAATCTACTGTTTTTATTTTTAGTTTAATAATTTCCTAAACTGCCAAACCTTAAAGGAAGTATCTAGATAATTAAAATTGCTTTAAAAAAGAAATCCAATTATTATATATCTCACAGTTGTTGTTGATGTTGTGATCAATAAACTGAGAAGTCAAGTCTCGATTCCGATCCCAAGGCCTGAAGTTATTTGGGTATTTATCACATGCTCAAACGGTGAAGGAGAACAGCGTGAGGAACATGCATGCTTGAGAGATTTTCTCGATGGCATGTGAAGTCTGCCGATTCGCAGTGGGCGAGCGTGGTGTTACCTATAGTAGAACCGGATTGATTAACGATTACCAGCAGACGATGATTGTTAAGATCTATAAATTTGTTTTGACCAATCCGATAGTTTCCTGTTAGCCGATCTATTTAGCTCGAGCTTTGCGGCTATGGAGGCAAGTCTATCATCTCAGTGTGGTAAGAGCCGCGCCCACGTACTTTGTGCCTGCATTCCTACTGACAACCACTTGTGAAATGTACCAACTGGTTCAATATTATTGGTATTTGATCTAATTATTTGTCATAAACTGTTTCATTGGTGTAGAATGACTTTAGATCAGGTGTTACATCCAATCGGAGAGAATGACTGGATATTTAAACTACAACTAAAAAGAAGAAGGAGAAGGGAGTTTCTTTCGTCTATATCTATAATATAAGTACATATGTTAATGTATGACTATAACTATGAAATATATGTTTATTCATATTAGGCCGATCTTGATTATTCTTTTTTATTTTATACCCAGAATAGGGGACAAATCTACTGAATTAGGACATAACTTTTTAATTTCGATGATTCAATTCAATGTTTATGTGTGTGTACAATAAAAGGATTAAACAAAATTAGTATTTTTTTCTGCACTAGACCAGATGTGTGGTGGAATTATAGCATAGAATTTGGTCGCAAGCAATGAAATCGCAAGAGAACAGAGAAAAAGCAATATTTGTACACAAGTTTTTTTTTTATCCACTATCATCATAAACCCATTAAGAGGAGGCCTGTGGGACAGTCCACAGCCTGCATTCAGAACAGGGGGAAGAAGGAGGGGTTCTTCCAAAGTCCAACCAGCCTAGTGTATGTTGGCAATTTAAATGAATGATTGCCCAATATTGCGGGATGTCCTTATTGGCAAGATATTAAAAAATCCGGAAAACATTTAGCCTTAATAAGATTTTAATTTTAACTTACTTTCTGGCCTTGTTATTTCGTTTACGTAAACTTGTTTATTTCTTAGTTCCCTGTAGGCTGAGTGCAGATAGTCGCGATTTTATACATTCTGCACGCAATTATTATACCCGACACATACACAACCAACCTGTTATTTGAAGGCACTTAATAAAAGTTAACGAAAGGTAAGTTAAAGGTAGAGGGGATAGACTGGATGAGGAATGTGGAGGGCAGAGTATTATGGCGCAGTTTGGGAGAGGCCTATGTCCAGCAGTGGACTGCGATAAACTGAGTTGATTGGTAGAATAGAAGCTACCTTACTGTAGCACACTGTGGTGTAAAAACAATCTTTGAAGCAATTTGTACCTCCTTAGTGTTAACATTTTAGCTTAACCAATGCACACCTTTTTGTACATGTATTTGTATGTAATCCAAATACAAATTTGACTTAAATCCATTCGTCCGTAAATTGCCCGGTCAGAGTATGACGTAGACTATTTTTGATCAACATACAACGTGGAACGCGCCAGAAACGCAAGCTAGCTATAACTCACCTATATGGAATCAACTGGAAACGAATCCAAAATCGAAGCTACAACTAAAAACTTCATAGTACAATTCAATAACACTTTGTTCCACCTGAGAATCGAACATAATTAGTCTTGCTCAGCAGTCGCAAAACACACAATACTACTTATATATTGTTCATTCACAATGACAAAGTCACAACATCATCTTTTAAAAGCAGGTCGTTTGAGAAGACAGGTGACATCGCGTCTGTCTGTAAAAAGCCTTACGCATAATATGCTACTGCATTGTAATATTCCATCAAGCTGTCTACTTTATGAGGACAGTCATATTATTGTGCTTGGGCAATCGTGCCGGTTGCAGTTGCCTGCATAGAATAATGGTTGATATGTAGCTCAACTATTGTAAATACTATTGTGGTTTTTCCTTACGATGAGTTCCGATTCTTCACCACTTTTTGAGGTAAATCAAATTTCTCGGATAATCCATAGTCCACAACGGACTATCACTGGAAATCCATTTTAGATATGTATAATCTATTAACCCAATTAATGTCCCACTGCTGGGCAGGGGTCTCCTCTCATTTGCGAATAAGCTATAGTCCATGTTTTGTGTATTTATTAGTTAATTCAGATCATAACCTTGGCAGGGATTATGCTACACTTCTTTCACACCTACACGGGCTTTAGAAGCCCACCATTACAGTCTTAAGAGCTTTATTTTAATACGAATGCTTTAACAAAACCCTTTGCGATAATTAATTATAAAATTACCGCCTATATGACCATGGGTAAATAGGGTAAACCAGTAAATTACCACAAATCAATCCAGATTTCACTTTCAAATAGCTATAAATATGGCCACACAAGAAGATTGAAATTTTAACCTCCTCCTACATTAAACCACAAACAAAGCACTTGAATTTCTAAGAAATGGATCACATTGCGCACGCGCATGAACGCTAATGGATGGACGTAAGCACTAAGTATTACAATTCATTACACCATGTAGCACCGTGAGAAATTCACATAAAAAACTAAAGCTCTAATTACTGTTGCAAACGTGATAATTTGTCGATGTAAATCAGATAACTTGAAAATTAAAGAGACTGTACTCAATATTGTAATTGAAAGATAATTGAAAAACATAAGAACGTAATTTATAATTACGATTAACTTATTTTTGGCAAGGCTTCAATTAATCTGTGTTTCCTTCCAATAAATGTAGGTAATGTTGATTGAACCATCTTATTTACATCGATAGTCTTAAAGAACAATGCACTTATATACATTTAGTTTGGAAGTCAAAAAAGAAATTTAATTGTTATCGAAAATGTGCAATCCCATTTCAAATCAATTATTTAAATAAATCTTAGTACAACATAACTCTATAATAATAGGTTTTAAAAAACAAAAGGTCACACCACAATTACTAATAATGGGTCCCAACGTTGAATAACCAATCATTCACAGCTAGTGAAGTATTATTAGCTCACTGTTACATGACTACGCAAACAATAATAAACACTTTATAACAAAAAGCTAAACAATGCACTCGAAACACAAATTCAAAAAAAATAAACTTAGCGACGACTTCAAAAGAAATAAAAAAAGTTTTCCACATAGACGTCAAAATTTCCCGCGTCTATAAAAAAAAGTTAAAACACTTTCCCGCCACAAAATCTAACCATAAACTCACCTTGAAAACCAACATGGCTGCTTGTCAAATTTCCCGCGTTTCTCGCGCGTTATGGCGAGCGTTCACAACACACGTCTGCCGTTTGCTACACGGCCACTTGTATTTATAATGTCGCTAAGTTACCACAGTGGTTGGTCTGATATTGTTATTCTCTGCAGAACCCTATCGTAACGTAACACCCCCATCGCGTCGGTCAGTTATGCTTATGTTGACACATTTATCAATGATTCATGGAGGAAATACGCTTGTTATTTAATCCAGTTTATTTTTTGTGTGTAAATGAGCTTGCGAGTTTGATTCTTTTTAAAACCTTGATAGTGACCATAATCGTATAAATAAATCTACCGGTAATTAATTCCTTATTACAACTTACAACTGTCTACCTACAATTTACTACAAAGAACTTTATACTTCTAGAACAATAAGCTTCATTGTAATTATCAACAAAGTTTTTTTGTCCTCTGTGTGCTGTCATTTTAATTTTTAAAAACTCCTGTCAAAATGTAGTTAATAGTTCTGATATGCAGTTAATATATTTAAAATAAAAAATTAAAAATTTCAATATAACAATTCAACGATTTATAATAATTATAATAAAATTATTTTATTACATCATCGATTAGTTATATTATAAATTGATATTATGTATTTTAATTAAGTACTCACATATATTGAGCTACTTCAATTTAGCTTAGAATGACCATGTTAAAAAACGCAGCCTGCATAGTGATTTTCCGGTCTCACTCCCATTATATTATTGCTTCTAGATTTTCCTGTAAAAGCACCCAAGTACATTTTATTTCCAAAACGGGGTCAAAGCCAGAACCTTTTGTCTATAACATGTGTATTTTGTGTTTGTACATCAGTTACGCATTTTTACTTGAGGTCGCAGGTAGAATTAAGTGTCACTTGTTCAGTACCTATGGTATGATTATTCTTAGGTGCCAAATGGCCGTACTCAATTTTAAATAGAACTTAAAGTAATGTGTAATATGTTTGAGAGCTGCATAAAATTGAGTAATTGGCCTGATAGACATTTTATAATGAAAAGTGTTGTCTCTGAAATCTTGTCAACAATTACTTTAAAAATACTTTCAGGACATATTAAACTGGGTCCAAATCCCAAGTTGAATTATTAAGTTTATACAGTTTCTCAGAGTCTTTTCAGTAAGTACCTACTTCTTCGATTCGGAAATCAGTTGGCCTGGGTATACTCGTACTGGGCAGCAGTAAATTAAATCACAAAAACTCTACATTGGTACATAGTTACTTTGACTTTGTTACTCCTGTGCCCAACCTTTTGGAGTTAAAGAGGAGGCGTGATGATATTGTTTGTTATGTTATAAATTCAACAATTCGGAAGTTACGAAGTCCAGCTTTATAATATTTAAATATGTATAAAACTTACAATTTGCATAGAAGGTTAACAAACTTTAGGTACTGATAGTAATTCTAGTACAAAGTTAAATAGTCGATTGCCCAATGGCTAGTTATAAACGTTTAAAGGTTAGTCTAATTTTGTGTTACAATTCCTTGCATTCAAAAGTTCAGACATACATAAAGACAGATATAATTGTAGACGAAAATCGCCTTAATGCCCTAGTTTATAATGAGTTTCACTGAGCTAATTGACAAATCTTTGCAGAGCAATCCGAAGACTGACGTCCACTGGTCACTCATGAACATTGTCCTCATCATCTTCATTATCTTGTTACGTTATCTACATCATCGACTTTTATATATTATCTGGCTCGACCACAGAAGAGTTGCTTTACCGGTTCATCACCATAAGACTTACTTTTTACTGTAATGTATACCTGTTTAAAAGTATTTATGGTATAGGCAGGGGTAATTAAAGTAACACAGTTGTCTTTCATCAGAATGCAAAAAAATAGCTAGTGCCTTGTGCCTTTTATTTTTAACCGACTTCCAAAAGGAGGAGGTAATTCGACTGTATTTTATATAGAACAAATAATCCTTATGCATTTACACTCAATAAATGTTCTACGGCCCTGTTCTAAACCTATACTAAACGTTATTATTAGCAGAGAATTTAAGTGAATTTTTACATCTGTTAATGTTTATTGACAACTGGAAAATGGTGGGCTACGGTGCTCTCTGAAAGCATGTAGCGTAGTAATATAATAATATTAATAATGGCCGCAAAAGATTTTGATAATTTGTTCAACAAAATGAATATTTAATTAATTTTTAATTGTTTACAGCCACAGTTTATCATGTTTTAGTTATAATAACAATCTGGGCCTGGATAATGGCAATAGGGTCACTTTTGCCATTATCCGGGCCCAAATTTAATTTCCGATTCGTTCAGTAGACATTCCATAAATCGCGGGCCGTTAAATTATTTACCATTACCGTGGTATAAAAAAACAAACTTAACATCACCTAGCAATCAAATCCCGCACATCACGCACTAGTCATGAGGCGGACGTATGATGATCCAATTAATATTTTAGCAGACATTTTGAGTGCTTAATATAAATCGAAATACATTGATTACAATTTAGAAAGTTCATAAAGCTTGTTGACAGATTTTTTAAATATGTGGTATGTTATTTATCATACCACATCATTAATAAGTAGGACCCTTGAAGCACCCACAACTTGTTCTAGACGCTTGCAGCAAGGCCAAGTACGACCAGTCTCCTTACGACCGCGTAGCTTAGGAGCTAGCGTGTCCGAACGTGCAATTCATTTATATCAACTATAGTTTCACTTGTGTATAGCAGGGTCATTACTTAAGCACGTAAACATGTTGTGTCAAAAACTATTTGTGTAAAACTATTTTTGCGAATTGTGTCGCGGTGTATAGATATTTTTTAGGAAGCACCTCGATCTTATCATTAATAATTGAGAAATAGTCAGTGTAGCTGGTTGTAATTATAACAACTCAACAGCTCAATCTGCCTGCGACTATCAATGCTGTAAAGCATCCAAAACGTGGGGATTAGATAATGTCTATAAATAATATACCGCAATAAAATCCGTCACAAGTATATAAGTAATCAGTCTCATTTTTGTCACTTCTTATTATACATATATCTATTAGTATTCGTATATTGTTTTACTTACAAGTAAGTGAATAAAAGGCGATCCAACGAGATAGATGATGCTACAGTCCGCTACGGAAGCGTAGTGCAGGTTGGCAGACTTCACATGCCATCGATAGAATCAAGAGAATTCCTTCACCATTTGGGCATGTACTAAATACACACGTAAGTTCGAAAGGTCAGTAGTTGTCATTTTATAATTGGTTATTGAAGAACGGGGACTCCTAGCACAGCAATATTCCTTACTTAAAAGGAGGTCCCTATTTAGATTTACTCATTACTGTAAAAGTTGTATAAGTTTCTGCAATAAACTATGTGTATGTAGGTATTTTTATTTTACTGACTTGGCAGTGCCTGTCTCACGGGTGAGTCACACACAGTCCACTGGTGAGACTGCTAGACTATCACAGCGACTTAAGTACCTAATTTATTGAGACCAAAAATGTCTAGAAGTCAAAAAATATTCGTGGACATTTGTAAGGCTGACAGTGAGACACGTTGTATTATGTACAGCTATTATTTTATTAGTTGTAATAGCCGCAGCTGGCGAAGTGCCGCGCATTCAACATTGATATTATTTAGAATTCTGTACAACACGAAAGTGAAATTTAGCGTCAGGGTTGCAAGAATATTTTAAGTAGGAATAACAATTCACGATGAACGATTTGATATTATTATGTAATATTTACAAAATGAATGATGTGGTAAGTAATATGTGCATTTATTTACAAAATTAATGACGTAAATGTTAATAATTGTAGTGATTTAGTAACTCATACGTACACTAGACAATAATATAACTTACAATAAAATAAGTACTACCTAGTTTTTACGGAATTTGTTGTACGTTTTATATAGCAGTAATAGCTTAGTGGTCTCAGTTCAATGCCAAAGCACCGCATCATTGACTTTTTCGCAAGTTCTACATCAAAATCCACTGTTCTGGTTTTTAGTTTAATAATTTCCATAACTGTCAAACCTTGAAGGAGGTATCTAGATAATTAAAATTACTTTAAAAAATAAATGTAATTATGTTTGTTTAGCAGTGATAGGACCGGTCAATTGAGAAGTCAAAAGTCTCGATTCAGATCCCAACGCACGCACCACTGACTTTTTGAAGTTATTTGCGTATTTATCACATGTTCAAACGATGAAGGAAATATTTTCTCAATGGCGTGTGAAGTCTGCTAACCCGCACTGGGCTAGCGTGGTGATGCTGATGTGGTAGGCCCTCTTAATTTAAAGGATGACAGGTATGATGGTATGTTATGTCTATACGATGATCAATTGAATTTGTATCGTAGCTCCTCGACTAGTAACGCGTCTAAAATCTCCGCAAGTGGTTGTAATGTATGCGTACGCGCACAAAGGACGGATTTCATCTCATTCACATTCCAGTGTCTGACTTTTATTTATGTATACTTGTATAGCATGGGATAATTTTGATATGTTCGTATTTATTATGCTTTTCTTTTAAACTTTAGTAAAATTTAAAAATGCATCAGTGGTCTAGTGTCTGTAAATGTCACTGCTAAGCTAAGAGGTCTTGGATTCGATTCCAGGTTCAAACCAAGTATTATTGGGTTTTTCTAGGAAATTGCTTACCTGTTGCCAGGCAGTCTGAGATAGTCATGCTCACTCAAATGTCCTGCTGATGGTGGCGTTGTTTCAGGTATTTTTTGTAGAGTTGAGTAATAGAGCGGCGCTGATACACACGTTATACTCGTGAACAGGTGCTGTCAGTTGAGGCTGATCGGCTCATACAATAAAATATATGCAAATATTACCTGAAAACATTGTTAATGATACTAATTATTTAGCAAGTTGTAGGAGTTGTTTAGTTGTAGGAGGTAGGGCATAGTGAGATTTCTCGCTCAAATTGAGCTGCCCGACTGGGGAAGTACCTCCGCCTTATAGAACACCGCAGTGAATCAACAATAGTTGTTTTTCTGCGAGTGAGTAAGGTTACCAGAGCTCATTGGGGGAGTGACTATTCTGACAGCATGGGAATTCCGTTTGCTGTCACAGTACCTCCCTATTTTAAGAAACCTGAATGGTTTCTAAGGGGTTTGGCAACGCATTTGCAAGCCTCTGGTGTTGCAAGTGTCCATGGACGGCGGTCATCACTTACCATCAGGTAAGCCGCCTGCTCGTTAGCCCCCTTATCACAAAAAAAAAGCAATATACATTTCAAATAAAAGATTATATGTTTTTGGAACCGTGCAACTAGTTTTGACAGTTCCTGTAATATTGGTTCAATTTAAATAATACCACGACTGCGTCGTTCGTCTAGTGGTTGTACAGTGTGACTGCCGAGTAAGAGTTCTTGGGTTCGATTTCATGGTCGAGCAGTGTTATTGGGTAAAATTCTCAGTAGCAGCTCAAGCTCGCCCCCTATTACATTACCTAAAAAAACATACCGGCGAAACCTATCTTAGTACACCTCTGCCTACCCCTTCGAGGACGACAGGCGTTATCGTATGTTTCAATAATACTTTAGTGTTTGAATTTAATGAATCTGTATGCTTCGCGTGTCAGGTTTAAAGCATAAAAGTTTCTCAAAATATATAATATAATATATCGCCAGTACCAAGATATGTCTTTCCAAATAAAATACATTTCCGAACAAAATTAATGGGTATATAATAAAATTAAAATAATATTAATTAGTAGATAATATTATTACTACTTACATAATGATTTAGTAGATTTTAATTACAAAATTAGGTGGGTAACCATCGAAAAATTTAAGAAACTTTGTTAGGATATCCTTGACTTAGTTATTGTAACTACTGGTCGAAATTCGTCCATAATTTATTAAGATTAGGTATAAGTTAATTTTATGCATAATTTAAAAAAAATATTAGCATCCTGCACTCCTTCTTTATCATCATCATCAACCCATTAACGTCCCACTGCTGGGCACGGGTCTACTCTCATTTGAGAGGGATTAGGCTATAGTCCACCACGCTAGCCTACTGCGGGTCGGTAGACTTTACATGCCATCAAGACAAATCTCTCAAGCATGCAGGTTTTCTCACGATGTTTTCCTTCACCGTTTGAGCTTGTGATAAATACGCACATAACTTCCGAAAAGTTAGTGGTGCGTGCCTTGGGTTCGAACTCGATACCTTTGACGTCTCAGTCCACTGGTTACACCGCTAGGCTACCACAGCTCTATATACATATAAACTATCCTTCTTTATATAAACTATAAGTGTGGGAAATTTCATACTCCTCCCTCCGCTTAATTTTCGTAAAAAGAGGTACAAAGATTCTGCTTCACCTATTAATACTTATACCTATACATATACATATACATATATAGATTTTATAATATGACGTTTCACGTGACCCAAAGGCTCGCCTATTTTTCGGTCAAAGAATTAGCATTGCCATTCAACGTGGCAATGCCGCCTGTCTTCTGGGCACTCTACCCTGATAGCGTCGGGGACGAGTTTTTTGACGCGACGTTTTTTTTTTTAAGTTTATAAATAGTAGTTTTTAATTAATTTTCTTTTTCCATAAGAAACAGAAACATAAATTTGTTCATTATTTATACTTCCAAATTAATGTTTTACAGTAAAGACTTATTGTTTACAATAGAGTTAATATGACATGCATAATTTAATTTTAAGTAATTGCTGTGCCCTAACAGGCTTCTTGTTTGATACCACATGATATGTATTTACCATCTTCTTTGTAAACAACATGATTGCAAGAAATAAATAGGAATATGATTTAATTAATTATTTAAACTGCATGTGCATTTCGAAGTTTATATGTTTGTAACATTAATTATATATAAACCTACCAGTGCGAAGCCAGGGCAGCCGGCTAGCTATTTTTTTTTATTTATTTGGGAAAACAAACAATAGTACATTAAGGTATTACAAAAAGGTATCAATCAGTTAATTACTTAATTGATTAAATATACTATCAACGATGTTTACACAGATTAACAATTGAATTTGACAGAGCGAGACAAATAGACAAAATATTTCTAGTAACAAGAAAGAGAGTAGGTACAGAGAAATCCTTTAAAAAACTTTTTATGTTCATTATTTTGACGACCCAATTAGTCCAGCGGTAGTTGACACTGCCTTCTGTGCTATGGGTCCCGGGTTCGAATCCCGGTAGGGACAAATGTTTGTGTGATAAGCATAAACATTTGTATCCGAGTCATGGATGTGTCTATGTATAATATGTATGTATTTACAAAAAAAAAGTATATATGTAGTAGGTATATCAAACAACTAGTATCCGTAACACAAGCCTCGTTGCTTAGCTCGGAACTAGATGGCGCTGTGTCATTATGTCCGGGAATATTTATTTATTTATACTGATAGAGCTATAATTATATAAGAGAGTAAGATTTGTACTCTTTGCCGATCTATGTACCTCAAACTTAGTTAATTGGATACCTACTTAATCCCGTGTTATTGCGCGTTAACGTTCCACTCTACAAAGCGGACACACCAAGTGACCTACGGCTGTACAAACTTATTTTTATATAAACATTGATGAAAGAAAAATAGGTACAATGTTACGTCTACTACGTACAGCTGCCCCTAGGGTAAATACGCTTCTGTCCTTTTTTTTTCTCTGTATGGAAACCTTCAAAAGGCATCTGGGGGAGAGACCGGGCAGTGTGGGCTTTTTACCTCACTAAAACAACCCCGGTGGTCACCATCTGCACACCAATGGAGGTCCTCTTAAGAGACCAGCTCCGGTACCCCCTGTGCGACGCCTAAAAGGCACATCCCTAGGGAGACTAAGGGGGTCTCCCTTAACGGGTAAATACGCTCCTGCCCTACCAGAATTCGAACACAGAGCTTTTTAGCTCAGAAGTCAGGGACGTCTATATTTTGCCCTCTTTGCAACTCTAATGTTACGCCACTGTTCCACAAAGGGATCTTACATATTTAAGGTCAGCCGTAAGACAGTTTGCAATTAATGTGTTTAAGTTTTCACGATTAAAAAAAAGGTATTTATACCTCAAATAACTAGGCGATTTAGACCCGTTGTCTATAATAATTAAAAAGCCGTAAGATACTTCTGCTGCTACAGCTACTACTTGCTGCCGCTAAGATGTTCGTAGGATTGCAATAAAAAAAAATTAAAAAAACTTTATACCACAAAGGTGACAAACATGTTTATGGCCCTTCAGATAAAAGTAAAGAATTATCGTAGTCTATAAACAATTTGCAAGAGCTGTGGTAGCCTAGCGGTGTGACCAGTGGACTGAGGTGTTAAAGGTCTCGAGTTTGAACCACGCATCACTGACTTTTCGGAAGTTATTTGCGTATTTATCACATGCTCAAACGGCGAAGGAAAACATAGTGAGGAAACCTGCATGTTTGAGAGATTTTCTAGATGGCATGTGTAGTCCGCCAGCCCGCAGTAGGCTAGCGGGGTGGACTATAGTCTAATCTCTCTCAATTGAGAGGAGACCCGTGCCCAGCAGTGGGACATTAATGGGTTGATGATGATAGATGTTGACAACACTAGAGGTGTCGCTTGCGCGTTGTTGTAATTCTTTTACTTTCATCATTTCCTTCACGGTAAATAAATAAGTTTATTGTATACATAACACACAGTAAACAGGACACACATGCATAACTGTAGCGTAGTGACGGCGTCTCCTTACCATGCAATCCATTGAAAGGATATATGGTTTACTTTGACGACCCGATTACCGCAACGGTAGTTAAGACTGCCTTCTGTGGTTTGGGTCCCAGGTTCGACTCCCGGTAGGGATGTGATGAGACTACAATTAGCGTCGTTGCTTAGTTCGAAACTAGATCGCGCTGTATCATAACGTCCAGATATGACACACCTCTGACCTCTGTGACGACCTCTGTAGTCTAGTGGTTCGAGTACCGGACTGCTGATCACGAGCTCGTGGGTTCGATTCCCACAGGACACAAATATTTGTGTGATGAATGAAATGTCACAGAATCTTTATTTATTTATTTTATACATAGCTATTATAATAATTATTACTTCCATTCGTGAATCGATAGAGGAAGCTTTAGCAAAGATATCACATTTTTAAAGTCTAAACAAGACATAATGATTTTTAATACTTAAAAAATCTATACTAATAGGTACCTATTAAATATGTGACACTCTGTTTGTAACCTCTTCACGCTTAAACCGCTGAACCGATTTAGATAAAATAGAATTTGAAATGGAGATAGTTTGTCCCTGGGAAGGACGTAGGATAGTTTTTTTCTCGGAAATCAATCCATAAGGGAATAAAAGTTTTCTTTTCTCTACTAAAAAGCTGATTGGCTAAAATCATAAGCTAGTTCTGTGTAAATAACTGTTTAAATTTCGCGCTGTGGTGTTTCTTCTGTTCAGATAATTATCCTATTAATATTATAAATGTGAAAGTTCGTATGGATGTTTGTTACTCATTCACGAACGAAAAACCGCTTAACAGATTTGCATAAAATTTAGCATATGTACAGTTTATTACATAGATTAACAGATAGTCCTTTTATCTATATACCATGCGGACAAAGCCGCGGGAGGCAGCTAGTACTTAATAAAGTCACTTTACCTACATACCACTCAAATAAAAAAGGGTACGTTTTAATACGAATACCTATATTATTGTCTTCTTGGAATATAAAATAAGTAAAACAAAAGGTAATACATATGGACACAAGGACAGTAAAAGTAGTTCCGTGTCGCAGTCTCTGGTAGATGACTCACTTCATTGAACGATCCTTACGCGTCAAGATTTTCTTTTATTTTAATGGATCATGGAATAAATATAGCGGATATCTCTTTATGTTCACAGTTTTTGCTGTAAAATAGGGAATCCATTTCCAAGTAGGTATTTTAAGAGTCCCAAGTAGGAGGTGCCCGTTTTCGTCTTGCGTGTGCCTCCGTGGAGGATACGAGGCGAGCGATGCCTCGCTCTTAGCAGGGGTCCCGAGATCAGAGTTGGACCGTAGCCTGCCGGGGTCGTGTTGCATTCTTTCGCGAATCCCATGGCCCCAGCGATAGGGCTGGCGGCGTTAACGGCTGCCGTTTTGAGGCCGCAGACACCAATGTTGAGTGGAGTCCAGACATCCCGTCTTCCCAGGTTGGTAGAAATCTTGAGTTATGAGTGTAAAGGACAGGACAGCTATACATATAACTGGTAGTAGAACACCATTGCAGTGTCTATTTCTTACGTTGGTCAAGATTTTAACCGGGCTCTATATCAAATAGTAGTTTGGATGTGTGCCCCGTTTATTGTTAAACAGTAGCTTGTCCACTGGGTATTAAAACTGTACCGGTTATTGCCTAAGCGATTATTGCCTAATGAAGATTCAGAGCTCTTTTTAAAGGACGACAATAAAAACTGCCCCCAAAACGTCCCCTCTCCACCGATTTCTTGTGTTCTTACAGTGAAGATGAAGCGGCGCGGCGCAACAAACTTCGTAGCAACACATTTCTACCTGTTTAATAAATAAATTATTCTATATTATATGTCATACAAGCTTTCACCCGTCTAAGTAGAAAGGTCTACCCCCCTCTTCGGTCTCTATAAGAATGATTTTTGGGATAAAACTAACCTATACCCTTTTTTGGAACTCGAAACTTTCTCAATACCAAAATTGTCTAAATCGTTTCAGCATCAGTATGCATTATTGTAGGATAGAAATATTAATAGATTCATAAAATTTTAAGTTTATTAATATATTTTTATTAGATAGATAGTAAAAAAAATCCTCACTCACTCAAGAAATTACTAAATAGGTAGGTACCTAACTACCTACTTACGCACTATGTAGTAACGAGTGTTAAATTGCAACAGTAACTGAGTGATTACTTTACTTTCGTCGTCTAGTTGAACCATTAGCCTGTTTTCCTATTACATTAACACACTAAAACACCAACTATTTTCATAACTGTATAAGCAGAAGTTACAGCCGACAGAATCGTAAGATCCCTTCGTAGGTCAGTGGCGTAACAATAGAGTTGCAAACAAGGCTTAATATTGACGACCTGAACAGCGCAGCAGTAATAAAGGCTCTTTTCTTTTCTGGTAAAGGTCCTGGGAATGAATCCCAGTAGGGTCACATGTTTGACTGATGAGATGAGTCATGGATATTTCTAAGCATAGGTACACTGTGTAGTGTATGTTGGAATTGCATTAATTAGTTCCCTCAAGTATATTACACTATCGGGATTGCCTCACCACTTTATATTATAACATAGTGGATGTTATAATGTCCCTTTGAGCATGCATTAGAAATCTTTACCAGAATCTAAACCTGGCAGTTTTCAAGTCACGAATCATCATGTTAGGTACTTCTAAGCAAGAGTGCTGTCTTCGACCATTAGAATCTGTTGTATATTTTATTTTCTACCACAAGGATGACAAAAAAGTTTACAGCCCAATAGTAAGCAGTTACCATAGTTTAAGAACGTTTGCGACACCAAAGTTGTCGCTAGTGTGTTGCCGACTCCGTAAAACTGTTTCACTGGTGACTAGTAATAAGTGATCAGCCTATATCGTTTTGCCCAAATCTTCGAGGCAGATAGATAGAATATTCTTTAATATACATAAATACAACAATATGGAATATGCAGAGAGTAATAAAGTACAATTGGCGGTTTTATTGCAAAAGCAATTTCTTCCAGACAACCATTGAATGGACAAGAGTTGAGAGAAAGGGATAAACGTGTAGTTGGCGGTGTACATAGTAAATATATGTGGCATCGACAGGTATTTTGTTATGCTAACAAGATACACTTGTAAGGGCCTGGTGTCATTAGGATTCAATGTCATAGGGCGAATGTAGATCTGTCGCAATGCAATGGGCATTATTCCAATGTAGTAGGTTACCTATTACCCAATTGGATACCTAAAGTATCTATCTAGGTACCTAGTTTTTTTTAGGGCAGATATCTTTTGATCTGGTCATGGCTAAGGAAGAACAAGTTGATGAGTAAAAGTGTAAACTACGTCAGTTATATTAGAATCTTTCATATTCATATCTATGTATACTCTATACTTATGGGAACGAGTCCTGGAAAATTGAAATAAGAATCTTTTCAGTAGAGGATTTGGTAGAAGGTAAGCTAATATTATAATACTATGGCTGGATAACTTTCAGCGACCGAGCTATAATTGCGCCATTAACGTTATATAGTCTCATTCCCGGTATCTTTTTAAACATAAAACTCTTTGTGTTAATATATAATACCTACCTATTTGAGAATCTGTATTTGTAAATAAACCGGCAACTCAAGAGAAAATCGTAGTGTAGATTTAATAAAAATGAATTATATGATTATGATTAATCTAATCTACTGAGTCATAGATATCAGATTTCGTTCCTAGTTTCTAGATGTCGCTAGACTGGCACTCACCGCAGTTCGTAGGACTCGGCGCCGTCCGGATTACTTGCGGAAGAACTTGGAACGACCGCATATTGTCTAAGCTTCAATTCATTTACAAACCATCATTATTTACTGTGCATTTTTCGTTCCACCCAAAGCAAGAGACCCGTAAATCGATAAATATGGGTCTGTTTAGGTCGAGGAGGACAGACCATAGTCCATTATTTTGAAAGACTTCAAATACCGAAAAATCACAGGTCACCTATGATTTGGTAGTCTGTAGTCCCATCACTAAGTTATCACAGCCTTTGCCAGCGAAGAAAAAAACAAATTTAACGTAGGTATTGTACTTTTATATCACATAACATACCATCACGCCTGTCATCCCCGAAGGGTTAGGCAGAGGTGTACTTTACACCTACATTTCGCCGGTATGTTTTTAGGTTTCAGTCCTCTATTGCCATCTACCGGGAACAAATCCAAACTCCGAGCTGCTACTGAGAATTTTATATAAAAATCCAACAACACTTTACTCGACCTGGGAATCGTACCCAAGACCACTTGCTCAGCAGTCGACCTTTACGACTACTCGATCAACGAGGCAGTACTTTGATATTAAGGCTACCAATTTTATACAAAATTGAGGAAATGAACAAGGAAATCCTACGGCATACGGAAAAATCATTCCAGATTTACAGACAATTGAAAAACCGATACCTTACCTAATACAAAACACAGATGTCCTTATACGGCAATTGAATAAGACTGACCATAGACACAGCTAATTGTCAAAGAAAATTCGAGGACTACGCGCCAAATTCTTCATTACGTCTGCTAAGCGCGTGCGCGGGCGGCCATGACACGTTCGCCATTTAAATTCGACGCGACGACACATACGAAACGGTAACCGATAATTGCATATTATTTCACTTGTTACACATCCAGCGTTATGTATGATTTAATGGCACGGTTTTACGTTACCGCTGTGCAAATGTTGCGACAAATTAGATTGTTGTGGTGCAAGCCGCGGTCTAAATTATGTATGGCACGTTGACGTCGCTTTTAACACATACCTTCGAAGCGCACCCAAATACTTTTTTTTTTTTTTTGTGGTGTGACACTAGTTGGTTCTTTGTGCCAATTTCAGGTATTAAAGGTAGGGAAATTAATTAATAACGGCACCCAAATACTTCTTTGATTAGGTAATAATAATAATACTAAGTACATTGCGTTGATTGCAATGGTAATCAGCAATTATACCAGTTGCCTACACCACAGTGCCTTAAGGCAAAAACCTCAATGCGTGCGTCCTACCTGTTATGACCTATGGAGCCGAAACTTGGACACTCGCGGTGAGACTGGTCCACAAGCTTTATGTCGCTCAGCAAACTATTTTTTTTATTGCTATAAGGGGGCAAACGAACAGGCGGGTCACCTGATCGTAACTGGTCACAAGAAACCCCCTGCAGAAACCATTTTGGTTTCTTAAAAGAGGGAATTACTAAACTGACAACAAACGGAATGCCCATGCTGTCAGAAGTCACTCCCCAACGAGCTCTGGTAACCTTACTCGCAGAAAGACAACTTTTGTTGATTCACTGCGGTATTGTTAGGCAGCTCAATTTTTAGCGACGAATCTCGCTATGCCCTAAAAAACTAAAAAAACGGACTCCAAAAACCGGGTATGGAGAGACTCGGTGTTTCTCTGAGGGATAAAATGTGAAAAGAAGTTATCCGTCAGAAAACTAATGTAGTAATGTCACCGACAATGCTCAAAGGATTAGCAAGCTAAAGTGGCAAGGGGCCAGTCATATTTCTCGTAGAACCGACAATCGTTGAAACAAATGACTTCTTGAGTGGAGACCGCGTCTCGGCAAACGTAGCGTACGACGACCAGGTGGAGCGACGACTTGCGGAAGGCAGCTGGCAGCAACTGGATGAGAAGAGCCGAAGATCGAGCTCTGTGGCGTTCATTAGGGGAGGCCCACGTCCAGCAGTAGACGAGTATAGATAGGCTGATGATGAACTAGATACACCAGTGGCTTTACCATCTCCATCATTATTAACCCATTTAATGTCCCACAGTTGGGCACGGGTCTCCTTCCATTAACGAGAGAGTGGTGTATAGTCCACCACGCAAGCCTAGTGTAGATTGGCAGACTTTACACACGCCATCGAGAAAATCTATCGGGTATGCAGGTTTCCTCACAAAGGTTCCCACCTTCCACCGTTGGTTTACTTCGCAAAGTCAGTAGTGATTGAACTCGAAACCTTTAACTTCACAGTCCACTAGTCACACTACTAATCTATCACACTGTAACCATACCATCACCCTTCCTAATGATACCAGGAGAAATACACCTTGTTTGATTTAGGCCGCATATGGTCAAAGATGCTCAGTAGAACGAAAACCAACTTAGTTATATCAATAAAAGAAACTTTATTAATTGCTAAACAGAGAAAAATATACTAAAAATTACATAAACAATGGCTTCTATGCGCTTACAACTATCTTACAGTAAATAGAGCGAAAGAAAACATTCACAAATTTGTACATCAACCTCCTTGCCCACTATGGTGTAACTGCAAATTTGACTTTAAAATATATACAAAAATACATTTACAATCTTAACTCATTCGCGGTGCCTGACCCACCGTTGCCAGCTCCCGTACCATATTGGTATAGTCTACTTAACAGGCCAGTAATTTTATGAATGGGAAGTACATAGCGATACAAGATAATAATAAAATACATTTGTAAAATAAATACATCCCGTTTTTTTTTGAATTATTTACTTACATTAGATTTCAAGACGTTGTGCGTTCTGTCATAAACATACATATATAAATGTTACGCTATAGTGAGCGAGGAGTCGCAAAAACCCACAGACTCACTTCATTTAACTCCGACAAAACGACACTCACAGAAACTTTACAAATTCAACAGACAACAACGTTATGGATTTGACAGTCTTTTAAAATAAGTATATAATTTTTTTTTATGTCGCAAGGTTGGCAATCAACCTTGTGGCCCACCTGATGGTAATCGGTTACCGTAGTCTGTAGACGTTTGCAACACCAGAGGTGTAGCTCGCGCGTTGCCGACCCTGTAGAATTATTCTTATATTAAGGGATTTAAACTGACAGCAAATGAAATACCCCCGCTGTCAGAATAGTCACCCCCCCCCCCCAACGAGCTCTAGTAACTTTACAAAAACACAGGTTTTGATTAGGAGGGTGACAAACGCGTATATGGTTCTGATTTAAATCAATTTTACAGTGTTCATGGTCACATCTGCCCGTGACCATGGATGCTGTAAAGGATGCGAAATGTTTAGATAAAGTAATATCAATAAACCGCGATAAAATCAATTGCAATATCTAATAGTAGTTTAGGTATAGAAATCAATAAGTTTGTTGTGTAAAAGTTAATTGTGTCCCTATCATTATATTCCTACCCTTATAGCAAAAAACTTTATGGTTGGCGCCGTACCTATATTTGTTTTCTTCTTTTTCTTAAAGTTTCATAAATACATAACATCTTGCAAAATATTTTTTATACAATTCATTCATTGAATACAGCAATTAAAAAAACTTTTTTTTATACTTTTGTAATGAAAGGACACTGCCTGAATCGGTTTTGAAAGATTGTGGCCTTATAACGTGTGTGAGGTTTTTATATTGTATTATTAGTTATTTGTTTTTATAGAATTGTAATAAATTGATTGAACCTACATAATAATTTGATTGGCGATCATAACACAGATTAAGCTAAAAACCCTATAAAATAATGCGATCGTTTTTATTCCCTTCATAAATAGGATATCACTCTTTCATTTACAACTTTTACTAGCATATTAGGTTACAAGCCGCAACTGCAGAGCAAAGGAACAAGGACTTTCTCCTTTACTCTTATCAGAGTTACTGTAGGGTAAATAAAAAAAATGTCAAATCCAAAACGCGCAAAACAAAACTACGTAACAACAACCACACCGCCGTTTTAAACAAACATTATGTACAAGTTTACATTTCACTCTGACGTCAAGAAGATCACCCTATTTCAGACGCACATATAACCATTATCAGTATATTTTGCTTTTGGATTTAATTGTATCGAAATATTGATCAAATTCTTTGTTATATACCTATGTACAACGTTTAAATTATTAGGAGCGGGGATTAAATGTCTTACCTGTGATAATGAGACCTAGTGTAAGAAATTATAAATTCTTCGCATTGTTGGCCACATAGTTACCTAATGCGTAAGACAATGAAAAGCCTATATTATTTACATAAAAAAGCACTGCCTTTTTAATGTATCAGACATTTTATATATTTTGTTATATCACGACGGTGGCAAACAAACATTTGGCCCACCTGATTAAGCTGTTACCGTAGCCTATAGACGTTCACAACATGTCTATAGGAACCGGCACGAGTCGTGAGCACAAACTTCACTTGCGCATTCCATAAATTTTCGGTCAATTTGGTGGAATGACGATGGCGAGGGGCGCCGAGGCTACACACGATAGTTTCTGAACGGTAGTCCAACACTGAACAAATTTGGCCGAAAGCGTACATGCGTAAAATGGCTTTTACTAATAAAATCTGTGCTCACGACTCGTGTCGACAATTATAAAAATGTTTTTGAATTTATGTTTATTTTTGAACACTGTGTATGATTTTCTTTAATCAATCGTTCAACGCTAACGGCTGTTTAAACTGTTAATGCTACCTTCCTAAAACAAACTTTTAGAACTGCTTATGCAACTAATACGGTACGCTATGGTGGGTGCCTTTAAAGAAGTCATGTCCGTTGAAATAGACGTAATACATAATTTGATCTATATTTCGATATGAATCAATCCAAAATTAGTATTTAGTTTATAAAAT
Organism: Craniophora ligustri; assembly: GCA_905163465.1. Classification (NCBI taxonomy): domain Eukaryota; kingdom Metazoa; phylum Arthropoda; class Insecta; order Lepidoptera; family Noctuidae; genus Craniophora; species Craniophora ligustri. The sequence goes on along the minus strand of LR990962.1, from coordinate 14,917,654 downwards.
ATCATCAGCAATATTTTTTTCTACGTTTTTACCAAACATAATGTACAAGAGGTTATATGAAAAGTGGAAGGGTAACCACGCTCAGGTCATATTTACCCTCCGGTAATCGTTAGTGTTTATATTGTATAATAAATTGCGACATATTTGCCAGATTTGCAAGATAAAAATTTACTATAATATTAATGAGTAAATTTACTAACTTTTATTGTAGTAATGACCAAAACAGGATTGCACCAACAACTTTCCATACAACATGAACAACATTAAAATGATTTCGAAAAAATAAGGCATACAAATGGTATTTATACTAATTTATAAGAATATAGCATTATCATAATTATGGTCAAATTATATATAAAAATGAAAACAAAATGCAATATCGTAGATAATTCCAAATATGAATACGATTTTCATGTAATAGTAATTAAATAATAAGGCATTCGTCGAAGTTCAAATTTTAAAAAGGCACTATAATATAATAAGTTGCGTGTGTTTATGACAAGCTAATAGTCATATTTTTATAAAAAATAACAATTTGTAAAAGAAATAAATATGAATTGTATACTTTCGTTACTGTATACTAAAGAAGCCTTTTGTATGAATTTGATCAGCAGATTTTTTTCTCATCACTCGCGTTCAATTACAAAGGGTGAGCCAATTTCTTTTAAAAAAGGCCGTTTTTCGACAACAACTGCACGAAACAAAGAGACTCGCTATATCATAGTTAAATCTGATCATACACTTGCACTAATGAGTGTACAATCAGTCTCTTTGAGCAACGCTGACCAATATTACCCTTTAGGAAAGTATTAATTACCGAATATATCACGGCTCTGTCATCGAATGTACCATGACTGTTTGCTAGTAGGAAAAATTTATACAAATTCATACAAAAAACTGGTATTTACATGGACGGTTACATAACGACGATTAGGCACATTTCAAGAGGCCATAGGTTTTGTAACAACTTCTTTATTTTTTAAGAATTTGCGTTTTGTTGACGCTACACCTTCATACTAGTATTAAATTTTTTTTATTTCTCTTTTCTAATTATAAAAGTATCATCAATGTACCTTTGTACAATAAAATTGTGATTATTAAACTGTTTTACAAAAACTTTGGTGTAGCTAGGGTAACTTTGACCAACTCTAGTCTATTAGATAAAAATGAATCTCCGAAATGGGTGAACTGTCAAATTTTGGTATTTTTGGAGCTCGTATGTGACTTTATTTTTCTTAAACAAAGTTGTTTAGCTTGTTTTATATTCTACAAATTATCGAATTATAAAATTTTATAAACTCACTGGTTTTGATCAATCTTCTCTGTTACTTTGATTGTTTGCTTGTAGCAAATAAATACTTAAAAAAAGAGGGGGAAAATCCAAAATTAGAAAGACGAGGTTCTTTAAAAAATACAATTGTACTTATATAAATACACATTTACACTCTTTACTAATCGTTCAACAATCTTGTTCATTATTGACAGCTAGGGTATTATTACCAAATAAATTCTGCGTAAAGTTACCCTGACTTATTCCCAATTTAGGGTAAATTGGTATTTTGTGTGGTAAGATTAGATTTAAATTTTAAAGAACTCATGAAAAATGAGTTTTACTTGGATAGTATTTAGTTTGTGGGAAAGCAGCGTTAGTGATTGCTATGTATGATGTATGAAGAGAAAATATATATGTTATATTAATTGCTCTAATATAACTGGGACACGCAACAGTCACTCTTTTTGAGGAACTAAATCATTTCTTATTAATATTTTGAGATCAATTACATTTCTTTTAATCTGCCCATGTCCCCTCGATTTGGTTTTAATTCTTTTTAGTCATATGTCATCCCTAAAATCTACTATGTTTAAAATCAATTTTGCATTGAATTATTTCGACGTTAACTTTTTTTCCAAACATCAGAGATTAATTAATATTTTAAAATAAAACATTTACAATACAAAATAACTACGAACAAAAGATTTATAATGAAATTGTAACATTTGAATTTTACAATTTACAAGACAAAAATAACTAATTCTTGTCAAATGTATGATGGCACTATTACAAATTAATATCGACTAAGTATGTTTCGACTCGATTTTTGACTTATTTTGTTAACCTTACCCATACGTCATCAAACACATAAACCCTGTGTATGTCCCTTATCAAAACAATACCCTCTATGCATCTCTATACATGCAATCAACTCTTTTTCTCACGCCATTCAAATTCGAGTTACGAGAGTCGAAAACATAACTTGACATTTTATATAGATACAATTCATGCATATATATAAAACATATATCTGTCACTACACTATGTCAAATGAGGAAATGTGGCTCAGTTGTATATTTTTATTGTAATTTTAATCGTAATGCCATAAAATTAACGACTAATTTCAAGTGTACGTGCATATTTCAAATGCATTGCAAACAAAATAAAAACATGACTAATAGTAGAGTAAATTAAATTGAAATTTCAAATAACGATTTTAGTTTTATATATATACGCTATTTGAGCGGGAGAGAGCCAGAACGGCCTATCATTTGCAGACAAAATTGATTTTCAATTGTTTATAAAAAAGATAGGCTACTTTGGCACTCACAGCCTCATTTAACCAATATATTTAGTTAATTTTCAAATGTATATTTTACAAAAACCCACTCTGCCGTGTGTGTGCAGTGTTTTAAACAACCAATAACAAAACTATTTTTGTAGTGCAATTTAGTATTTAACGGTTGAAAGGGACCAAATTTTCTGTGACGACCAACTTCTATCAACGCCACGCGGTAGAAGATATTTTGCCATCATACAATGAGCCACAAAACCAAAATAAGGATTTTAAATGTTAGTTAAAATAAAAATTGCATTAAAACTAAACCTAAGCTAATCATATAAAGTTTATAAAACTTACACACTCACATACACATGTGTGTGTAAATTTCATCATTATTATTATTATTATATATATATATTTATATGTATATGTCTTATCTTAATAATATATTTATAATAATGTGCTAAAATATAATATCATCAATATTGAACGAATTTATGGCGAACACAGACTTTTGTGCATGAAATTACCAAAAAAAATGTTTTTAAGCTTCATTACATTCATTATTTACACCAATAATATATTTTTTACCTTGTCATACACTATATTGACGAGTATAGTAAACCTTAATGTCTTTATTCATTACAATACGCTTACAAAATACGATTTCAATAAATTGGACACATGGCTTGAGCTGCATAATAGTAAAATGCCAATTGGGGCTTTATTACAACACAAAGCATTACAAAAACAAACGATAGAAAATATTCTGTCACGTATAAAATAGAAAATGCAACGGTTGAAATGATTTTTGAGATTAAAGAATTTTAATACCGGATACCAAAGTACGGTGGGGGATGTGAAATGAGGTCGTCGCGGCTAGGAGACGGAGGAGATGGCGTTGTGTGGGGATCCCATCTGCGTCAGCACTTTGTCGAGCCACTGTAACGGTCCATGAAGGTGGATTTCTATCCAGCAGGGCGTGGACGTCACATCCTGGCGGTGGTACTCCGCCCCCCAGCCTTTTACGAACGACATACGAATGGTGCACATCTTCGTTAACTCGTAAACGGCTTCGAAGCCGTGATTGACACTTTGGGACAGTAATTGCGCGAACTCTCTGTTATTGAAGATCTTCAGGGAACAGCCGGGGGGTATTTTGCACACCGTAGAGGGATGGAAGCCGTGGTGATGGTTGCAATTGCGACTTTGGACGAAGATAGCGGCGTCCGACAAACACTCCGCGTACACTTCTCCGCCGACGTAGTACAAATGCACTCCCTTCCCTATGTGACGTCGAGTATTCTCGATGGTGGAATTCCTGTTCACATTACTGAGCTGTCCTAAGCAGAACCTGTCACTGTTATTCGAGGGATCCGTGAACCCATCCACCACGACCGAATGGGAGTTACAGTGGAACACTTCGCCGACGCGGCAGTTCAGCTCGTAGTAAGCTACTGATGCCCAGTAAAGGGGTTCCTGATAGGATACCGGGGCCACTTCTCCGGGTGGTTCCGAGTCGTCTGAAGGTGGGGAGTACGCTGGGGGCGGCGTATCAGGTAGCTCAGAGCTAGCTGATGGAGGGAACCCTGATCCTGAATAGGATACATTGTGAGGCATTGAGGGTTCCGCTGTCCTTTGGAAGGGTAGTAAAGAGTGTCCTGGGGCAAATTCTGAATGTCTAGGTACTAACACTGGGGGGAGGACGGGGCTCTCGACCCTTTTGTAGTGGTAGGGGTTGATGCACACTTCTTTCTGTTTCGCGCTGAAGGGGTACTGGCAGATCTCCAAAGGTTTGAGCTCATGGTGGCTCTGCAGGTCGGGCCAGCGCCACACGCGACAGTATATCACGTGAGGAAGGCCCTTGCGATGTGATACCTGGAATTGTTTATCGGTCATTAGAATTTAAAACATTTTCAGTTTTTTTTATGGTATTATTAGATGTTTTTTAACCTAGGACTGGTTTGTTCGACTGTACCTACCTGCTTTTTGGAACCGTGCAACTAGTTTTGACAATTCAAAAGGACTTGTAATATTGGTCTTTTTTATTACGTTACAAGGGTAAGGTAAACAAACGTAAGGCCAGCCTGATGGTAACCGGTTACCGTGGCCTATCTACTTAAAATAAATGATTAGACTTTGACGACATTGAGCTTCACGACTTTGAGCTGTGCCTAGTGCACACGCACCTAGTGGTAGCCTGGTGGTCACGCCACTAGGCTACCGCATGTGAGTGAGATATCAAATGTGTCGATTTGGAGAACCCGAAGCACGCACCACTGACTTTTCGGAAGTTATGTGCGTATTTATCACATGCTCAAACGGTGAAGGAACACATCGTGAGGAAACCTGTATGCTTGAGAGATATTCTCGATGTAAAGTCTGCCAACCCGCAGTAGGCTAGTGTGGTGGACTACAGCCTAATCCTTCTTCTCAAATGAGAGGAAACCCGTGCCCAGCAGTGAGACAATAATGGGTTGTTGATGTTTGACGACACCTCTGCCTACTTCGGGGACGATAGGCGTGATGATATGTTATGTTTTATTTATGTAGGAGTTCTCGACACCTACCTGCAACCTGCCATCAAGCGACCTAGGTATTGTGACACACTTGGAAGGCGTGCCTGGACACGACAATGCCCTTTCTAACTCCTCGATGGCACCTTTCCGTTTCTTCAGCTTCTTCACCAGACTGTCTACAGCCTTCTCCGCCCACTTCTCTTCTTCATCACCCTGCAAAGATAAAATGTAAAGCTTAAAAAAATATATGTGCTGGTGTTCAGATTGTTAATACCTTTGTATTATTACCAGAGATTTACTAGATGCCATGTGAAATCTACCAATCTGCACTAGTCTAGCACTGTGGACTATAGCCTAATCCCTCTCAAATGAGACGAGACCTATGCCCAGCGGTGGGACAGTAATGGGTTGATCATGATGATGATGACCACATATTGTATGACCACAACATGTGGAATAACATAAACATATAATATATTGAAGTAGAAATACTATTTACCAATTTTAAAGCTATCTTCATATTAATATTGTTTTAACTCCAACATTTTGTACTTCTTTCAGTAGGGTGCAATATTGCATTGGAGCAGTATGGTCCTGTGACCATAGGTGATGTTCAGTGACCTTGGATGATGAGCTTGGCCACCCCTGGCCTATTATATCGATGTCTAATTAATCGTGTAAATGTATAAAAATAGATAGAGCATCTATAAATATTAGGAAAATAATAAACCGCGCATCAAAAATACTGATTGAGCGACAAAATTACTGATTGAGCAGCAAAATACAGATATTGGTTAGGTTAGGTTAGAACTGTGACCACACAACGTCAGCAGCCAGAACCAAATCTGAATACCAAGAAAGTGCATATAAGTAATAACAATACTTTTAATGAACATATTTTGGTGCACATTCAGTATATTTGGTGGAACACAGGCAAAATTAGGTAAATGAAATGGGAATAAATTGAAGTACTTTTAAATACCATCCTAAATATTATAGATATTTTTGCTTTGCACTGGTAGCATATTTCTTTAGAAATAATCTTCAAAATTAATCACACAAGACAAAATGTACCATAAAATAGAAGTAACAGCCAATTATAAATCTGTTCAGAGAAGTTTCTGTACAAGTTACATTTAATTCCGCAAATGGAAGGAAATCAAGCAGACTGGTACATTAATCATTTATTCTAAACATGTGCTGTCTAACCTAGGCAGCATTGTCTAACGCCCTACTACTGATGTTAAATGCATTACAAAATGGGAAAATTTCACAATTCTACACAAGAATCAAGGACTTTTTAAAGTAGAAGCTTTTTCTACAGGTCTTTTTATATAGGTCTTCAAAGAAACCAACATTGCTTTAATCACCTCTATTATAGTATTATTGTATGTTTTAGGATATAAATTGCTTGATCAATGACCTTACGTACCACATACCACTAGGTATGTGAAAGGTCTGATCCTAAGGTTCAGCCAACAAACATTTTTTAATTTATTCCATGCCCAAAATGTGTAGGAAAACCTTTTAAGAAAGGTACCTGCATGCTGAGGAGTTATTAAAGGTGCATAGTCTGTCAAAAGGAGCATGCTTGCAGGGTAGCAATCCAATTTCTTCTCAATTGAGTCAGCAAGTTCTTAATAACACTCATTATATTCATATAGAGAAGCATACTATTGTATAAAAATAGGTTGGGGGCGAGCCAATTCCCATTTACCTGATTTAAAATCAAGAGAGAGAGGTCTCTGATAAATTTGTAATAAGAACCTTTTGCTAAACTTGGGTATCAAAGCAGTCCTAAGCACATCAGCTGAGACTATTAAAAAAATGTTTATCTTGGACAATTTTTCATCAAAATAGCTAAGAACTGTCCCAATGGAACTCACCTTTCAAACAAAAAAAAACAAAATGCCACGACGCCACGATGCCACAGACACACAGACAGACACAGACGCGTTAAACTTTTTGGCGACCCGTTTAGCTCAGCGGTAGTTAACGCTGCCTGCTGTGCTATGGGTCCCGGGTTCGAACCCCGGTAGGGACAAATGTTTGTGTGATGTGAAAAAAAAAGTACATACCTACTATATAAAAATAAGTCGGGTTTTCCTTCCTGACGCTATAACGCACGAACCAATTTCCACGGTTTTGCATTCGTTGGAAAGGTCTCGGGCTCCGTGAGGTTTATAGCAAAGAAAATTCAGGAAATTTTCAAAAAAAAAATTTTTCTTCATCTTTTAATCACCAAACGAAATGTTACATAAAACGAAGCCATCTGGTGGCGAAACGGAGTTCGCCGGGTTTGCTGGTAGTATATCAACCATCTAGTATTCGTAACACAAGCCTCGTTGCTTAGCTCGAAACTAGATGGCGCTGTGTCATAATGTCCAGAAAAAATATTTATTTATTTAACTTATAACACCCCGTCGTTTTTGATTGGGGGTTAAAAACATTTAATTTAATCAAAAAGTTTGCATCATTATTGCTATAAATGGCGCAATGTGTCTACAAGAGATGATTCAAGATAGAAATATAGCATTCCTTACTCAATTATAGTGTTTGTTTTTCCTCAAAATATCAAAATTCAAAGTATTGAAAAATAAAATCGATGGTATGATAGTAAACAACAATTATAGAATCATTATTTCTCAGAATTGACTGACTGTTCTAGTATGACTCATATTATTGTATAACTGCTATTTATTTTGTAACGGTTATATTTGCTTAATTCTCAGGATTACTATGAAGCAAGTAGATATAAAGGAAGTCAATAATCTACCTGGGGTTAAAATGTTAGGATGAACATGAATTGATTTCCTTGATAATACAACATTTAAAAAAAGTTTTTAACAAAAAATAGACACATACTAACTACACTGTTAAAAGTCAGACTTCTAATATATTTTATGGCTTTTTTAAATATTATTCAATCATTTGATTTCTATGTAAAACTATTGGTAGTATTAATACAGTTTAAACTACTTAGTATAGGAACAGACAAACAAACAGGCTGAATAATACTGCAGGAACTGCTAAGATATGGAAGGTACAAGACCTGGGCCTGGAAGTCAGGTCTTGGCAGCTAAAGACCAAGTTGATTACATGATTATTAATATTGGTAATACAAATCCTGTTCACTGATTAAATGTACATCAATTAATTTCTGGTGAGTTTGTTATGTGGCTTTATCCCAGCAATAACACTAAAATAAAAATCAGTAAAGGGAAGCATTTTTAAGTTGTGCATTTTGTGTCAATGCAAAAAGAGGCAATCAAATTTATCCTACTTTGAATAAATCTGTGGTCATAATAACCATACATATTTACACAGATAGAGATATTTTATGAGATTTATTTACATAATATAGATATCTAAATAGCAGACATTCCCCATTGAATGGTTTAATTTAATAAATATTAAGATAACACTGTAATCACGTCATCAACTTGATATCAGGCTAATGAACTTAGAAAAGATGGAAAGGCTTTCTAGGCATGAAACAAAACCTAGGTGCCTTAAGTTAGGTGAACTAACACATTTTTCATTGCATAGACGTGCGTCGGGTTGTTAAGCTCCCTCAATGGTTGAGCTAAACGATGGCTGACGTATGCGTGCTGTCAGTATGGACAGGTCAACTCAAAGCTGCACTGGTGCTTTCTTCAAAAGGCCATCTCAGACTTTAACCTACATAGTCAGGCTCACATATTGTATCCACTTTAAAAGAGACCATGATTCTCTGAGTATGTTTCGGCATTTCTTCTCAGAGGTTGTCAGTTAGGAAATGCCGATGTCAACTAGATATTTAAAAAAAAATGTACATGACTTGTAAAAGTGTCTTTAAAAAGATCTATTTACAGAAATAAACAATCATTCAATCATTCATTCATTCATAAGGTCTAAGGCTGTGGTATCTGCTTACCATCAGTGGGCCGTAAGCTTATTTACAGAAAAAACTCTCATAAGGCCTCAAATAAAGTTGAGACCATTGCCAACACACTGGGAAGACATGATAAGCATCAACATTTGTTTCCTAGTCATGGATGTTTCTATGTTCAATATGGATACATTTACGAAAAAAAAGTGTATTTATAGTATGTCAACCATCAAGTATCTATAACACAAGCATCATTGTTTAACTTGGAACTAGATGGCCCTGTGTCATAATGTCCGGTCATATATATATGAAATAAAAACCCAGAATTAGCCTTATAAACTGCCAACTTGTAGATCTGGAGTTCATATCTCTCTCACTCTGACATTCAAGTCATATATATTAAATTATTACTTGTACAGTAGAAGAAAACATGGTCAGGATACTTTCATTCTTAACAGACTAAGATAATTATACTGACCCAGAAAGGACTAGAGCAGAAATTGAGGATTACAGCCTAACTCCTCACACTAGAGAGGAAACTCTGCCAGCAGCAGGACAGTAACTAGTTTGATATTAATTACCTACTGTTAGTAAATGTTACTTTTATATTCTTAGATCATTTAAACTGACAAAAAGACTGCCTGGTGCAAGTTATTAAAAGAATATAATAGAGAGTATCAATTAAAGTGTCGTTTTAAGGATAAATAAAAAATACATGTCCTAAATTATGGACATTGGAAATTACAAAACGCATTTTTGGAAAATTAACATGAGAGAGTAATAATTTCATACCTGTTTCCATCCCAATAACTTCTTGACAGCAGGGCTAGTAAACGTGAAAAGACTATTCAAGCTGGACATAGGACCACTGCTTGAGGATTCGCCATCATCGGTATCCATGATTACCAACTCGCACCAACCCGCGAATGAGTCACCGAACTTAGTGAACTCGCCTCCCGCCAATAATCACAGTGCGGAAAACTCAAGCCGCCATCGATCCCAAACACCACTTGGTATTCCCCACAACGTCTAGGAACCAATTACGAACACTACAAAATAATGATTAGCGTGACAAGCGTCGGTCCTACTAAAATATGATTTACGACGACACTTTGTTAGGCACTACTACGCAACTGCTATGGCTCCATTTATATTAACACGAGTGGCACAGCCTTACGGTGGGTTTCAATATAATTTTGTGTGATTTATCTTAGATAAAACTGTGCAAAAATAAAATAAAATCGTCAAGCTACATTAGAACAGTGGAGACATTTTTCAATGCACAGATAATAAAAAAATATCGTCTATGCCTGATTAAGATTTTTTTAATACTTTTTATCTCTAGGCTACTGAACCATTCAGCAGTTTTCTTACTTCATTTGTAATGTTGGATGATAGATAACAATGAGTAATGAATAAATATCATGTCAGTAGAAAAATTATATTGGACTAAGTTTAAGAAATAAATGCGTCTTTAAACTTCCCATCGTACCTGTTAAAACAGAGTTTGCAAAAATATTTTGTTTATATATCATTATGAACACTCTTGTTTATAGAATGGCAATCATAAAAGTTTTACGGTTCGTTTTAAATTTTCAGGTTTTTCCTGGGACTCAAACTATCTTTATAATAAATTTCATTAAAATTGGTTCAACAGTTATATCGTAAGGAGGTAACAGCTAGACTGACAAACACTTTCACATGTAAAATATTAAGTACATGGATAAATTATTTCGGTATTATAATGGTAAAAAAACCGGCCAATTTCGAGTCGGACTCGCGCACGAAGGGTTTCGTACAAAATTAGGCAAAAAATTGCGTATTTTTATAGGCCGTTAATATTTATTTTATTTTTTATAGTATCAAGTTAAAACACAACTGAGTATTTTGTGAATGTTTAAAGTGCTTACCTGTTGCCATTGTTGATATCGAGCAAAACATTGTTCATAAGGCAAAAAAAAACGTGTTTGTTGTATGGGCTCACATACAACTCCCCCATAAATATTTATTTTACTTTGTTTTTAGTATTTGTTGTTATAGCAGCAACAGAAATACATAATTTGTGAAAATTTCAACTGTCTAGGAATCACCGTTTGAGATATAGCCTGGTGAAAGACAGATGGTCAGACGGACGGACAGTGAAGTCTTCGCAAGTCCTGTTTTTACCCTTAGGGTACGGAACCCTAAAAATCATCCGTATTGCAGTACAGCCCGGGCGTTGCTTTAACGCTTTGATGGTAATTTCAACATACAAATATTCGATAACCTACAAACTTTGTACTTTAATGATTTTATAAGCGTCGTTGAACAGGCATAGCAGGGTAACATGATGTTAAATAGAGGAGATATAACCAACAGTCCAAAGTCTTGCAACCGAATGCAACCACTCTTCACGACCTCACCCACCACCCCCTTTACAAATTGTGCATTTTTTTGTCATTGTCAGCTGTACAGCTGTCAAAAGCAAAAATACTAGTATCCAAAACAGATATTTTTTTAATTTCCTTGTTCCCATATTCCGTTCCCGTTCAACAAAAAAATTGTTATCTTTGAAATTGTGAGCGAGATAGCTTTATGAGTATCGATTTGCGAATAAAAGAGCTTTGTAAATTATATGAATTTTCTCATGTTACAAGAAGTTTGATAGAGAACTGGAACGCAGTCCTTTATCGCGTTTTGGTCAGAATTTTCTCGAATTTGAAGTGTCATTTCTAGAGTCTAGTGGATTTCGTGTTGTTTGAACTCAGCGATACGGCGATCAAATTAGTGAATTAAAGAGCATTGAGAAGCGATAACCTAGAGTATATAGTCGCTAATATTGTATTACAAGTGCGTTTTTGGTTTTATCAGTTGTTAATTTTAAACAATCATGGAACAGGTAAGAGGTTATACGGTTATTCGGACGCTGTAAGATTAAAATTTTGAATGAAGTGACTTAATTAGAACGTGGGTAATTTTTTTAGGTGAATCAATTGAAGGAAAAGGGTAATGCGGCCTTATCATCAGGGAAGTTCGATGAGGCTGTACAGTTTTATACAGCGGCTATTGCCTTAGATCCAAAGAACCACGTTCTGTATAGTAACCGGTCGGCAGCTTATGCGAAAGATGAGAACTATACCGCAGCCCTTGAGGACGCTAATCAAACTATTGCTCTGAACCCTACATGGAGCAAAGGGTACTCTCGCAAAGGGTCAGCATTAGCATATTTAGGGCGACATGACGAAGCTGTGGAAGCTTATGAAAAGGGTTTGGAACTAGAGCCCAGTAATGAACAACTCGCCTCTGGGCTGGCTGAGGTCAAAAAGCAAGCTGTGGAACTGAAGTTGAAGACAGAACAGTTGTTCGAGAAGCTCAAAGCAAACCCACGGACAAAGGAATGGCTGAATGATCCGGAATATGTCAAAATGGTTGAGGTGAGTAGGAGGCTTTATTTTTTGGGAAATCAAGTATTACTAGTTATTATGAATGTGATGCAAATAAATCAATTGATTATTCCACATAATTTAATTGATTAATTTAAATTTTGATGGTTATGCATTTGTGTTGACTCATAGTTCAGACTTTTCCATTTTAGTAGTTATAATTTTGATTTTCCTTTGTTCACATTTTGATTTGCATTATATTATTTGGGCCAGCACACATTGGGACGATTAATTGTGTATTTGGATTCAATTTTGAACATAAAAATGGGCAGATTTTTCATTGGTTATAATCAGACATACTGAAATTAAAGGTCAAGATATAAAAGAAAAAAACCTGTATGAGTAAGCACCAACAATAAGGGGAGCATTTTTTATCAGAAGTAACTAAGATCATAAATTACCATAATTATGATGTCAGTTTGGCATCTAAAGGGGTTTGTGGCTACATAATAACATAAAACATAGCATAAATTTGTTTGTAAGGTTGTTCCTGCCCTGATCAGTTTATAAATTATGTATATTTTCAAACATTTTAGGACCTTTACATGCTTCAGAAGGGTGTTAAGCCGTCGGTACCACTTGTCATTTACACCTGTGACATTTGTTAATGGTATTATCAGGATTGACTATGATGACCGGATAAATATTTTAGGATATCGCCCAATAATTAGAGATACAGAGGTCTAAAGCAGTTGCTTCATAAAATACTGATGTTCGTCATTTGGGTAGATTGTTATTACCATCTGGTAGAGCACAAACAGGCTCCTACCTCTTTTTTATTAACTCCATATACCCACTATATGACGAGTTGAACAAGAACCTATTAAACCATCTTTTATTTATTATATCTGATTTTTCGGGGGATAGTGTGTAGGTAGTTAATTTTATGTGCCCCAATGCTGGGACTGGGTCTTCTCTTGTATAAAAGTGATTAAATCATGGTCCTTTACTGCTGGAGCATGTGATAAATACAGAAAATAACTTAAAAAGTCAGTGGTGTATTCTTGAGATCAAATTGAGACCTTTGACTTTCTTCAATTTACTGCCTAGTTTCCTATATACTGTACATACAACCAAGGTCGTCCTTGGTTGTATGTACAGTATTCTATATCAAGTCCTGGCTACGAAGCCAGGACTTGATATAGAATAGTAGCAGTAGAGAATTTATTTGTTCACATATCATTCAAGAGTAAATGCACTGGATTACACTTATATTTGAAGAAAATTCAATTTATGAAATTGAATTTTCTTCTAACTGACCATAAATCCACAGGAAATAGCAAGGAACCCCTTCGACCTCCAAAACGCTAGTACTCAGGTGAAAGACAAGCGGTTCCTTACCACAATTAGCATCATGTTTGGTCTAGACCCTCACATGCCCATGGATGTAGATCCGCCAGCACCGGAAAAGAAGACAGAAGAACCTCTGAAGAAGGAAGAACCAGAGAAACCTAAATATGATGATCTTCCAGAAAACAGGAGAAAGGCTTTATTAGAAAAAGATCAAGGCAATGATTGCTACAAAAAGAAGGAATTTGATAATGCTCTGAAACATTACCAGAATGCCATAGACAACGATCCCACAGATATTACTTTTTACACAAATATGGCTGCTGTATACTTTGAACAGAAAGAGTATGAGAAATGTATTAAGGAATGTGAGAAAGCTATTGATATTGGAAGAGAAAATAGAGCTGATTTCAAGTTAATAGCTAAGGCTTTTACTAGAATTGGTAAGTTGGTCTCTATCATTTTGATACAATTTCTCTAGTTATTCAATCATTTTAGATCATCATCATCATCAACCTATTTTACTATCCTACTGCAGTCTTCTCTTATTTGAGAGGGATTTGAGAGCCTAGTCAAACAAATCCAGCCCAAGTTGTCAGATTTCACATGCTATCGAGGACATCTCTCAGACATGCAGGTTTCCGCACAATGTATTCCTTCACCCTTGCAGCATGTGATACATACGGACGTAACTTCCAAAAGTCAGGGATGCCTTGGGGTTCAACTTGACACTTGGAGTCTACTGTTCACCTTTTAGGCTGTCACGGTTTTTTAGGTACGAGGCGTGAATTGCATGGGTTTTCACATGGCATGATTATCAACTGCCTCGTTGGTCTAGTGGTTGTACAGTGCGACTGCCGAGCAAGAGGTCCCGGGTTCGATTCCCAGGTCGAGCAAAGTGTTATTGGGTTTTTCTATGAAATTCTCAGTAGCAGCTCGGAGTTTGGATTCGTGGCCGATTAATGGCAATAGACTCGCCCCCCATGGGACCTAAAACATACCGCGAAACGTGGGTGTACATTAATACACCTCTGTCTAACTTTCCGGGAACGACAGGCGTGATGGTATATTATATGTATGTTATTATGTATGATTATCACCCTTTAGTTATATTTACTTGTTATAGATACAAAAATCTTTTAATAAAGTAAGAACTACCTATATAAGTTTCAAATGTAGTAATATAGAACCTTTTTATTTATAACATTTGCTGATAACCACTTATAGACTAGGCACAGTGTATGTGATGATGTTATGACGTGATTGCGGTCAAAGATAACAATTAATTTCCTATTCTGTTTGTACCATATTAAGTTAACTTACTTGTAAAGGATTGCATATCATTACATGTGAGGTTTATGTGGAATTACCATATTATCTACCTATATTATCCCTGATAATAGCTATATTTTATTTAAAAATCAATTAGGGACAAGGCAAAAGTGGTATGCAGGGACCGTAGCGCGTGGCATTCTGTATTTTCTGCCTACCCCCATGGGAAAAAGGCGTGAGTGTATGTATGTGTATTAGGGCTTAAATACCTATATCTACACGTGCGAAGTTTCATATAAACTGCTAGCCTAGACTAGCTGTAGGTAAAGCTAGCCATACAAATATTTGTCCCATTCAGGTACGGAATCCGGGACTGTAGACATAAAACCAATCATTCAGTCAGCGCGTTAATCGAGTCGTTAAATGTCGCCGGCCATTGGCCTTTTATCTATAAAGTAGAAAGTTCAATGCCCCGCAAGATTATAATACATACAATGAAATATTCCTTTTACTTCGTTAAAGTATGATCACTTACATTATCATGCATGCAGATATTATATTTTATATTTGGTCTCTATTGGTCTTATCAAATATTAATTACATAACAATATGTGAAAATCACGCTAGGTGGGTAGGTATAAGCTTCTTTCTTGTCGTTAGAAAATGTTTTATTAGATACTTGTATAATACAGCACTTTCTACCGTATCATACACCTATCGTCGCTGTAGGGTGTACAGACATGTCGCCGGTATGTTTTAGGTCCCATGTAATAGGCGGCGAGCCTATTGCCATGAACCAAGTAAGATTCAAAACTCCGCGATTTTAATAGAAAAACCCAATAATATTGTGCTTGAGCTGTGAATCGAACCCAAGACCTCTTAACTCTTATTCAGCAGTCGCACTTTAATCAACCGTGTCGTAGTGCATGCTTTTGCGAATCCTATGCCTTCGGCAATGGGGTTGGTGACGGTTGCGGTTGTTTTAGCCGGTAAACGCTCACGCTGGGCGGATTACCTAGGCGGGCGCCCCACAGCGGGTCGTTCCGGATTCTCGCCGAACTTAAAAAAAAAGTTAGTAAATAAATCTTTCGTCATCATCATCAACCGTTAGACGTCCACTGCTGGACATAGGTCTGACCGGTCATGCGCCGCCCGCATCCAGCGGATTCCAGCGACCTTCACCAGGTCGTCAGTCCACCTTGCTGGGGGACTTATTATATAAATATTTAATATGCTCTAATTATAATCTTCACTAGGTAATGCATACAAGAAGATGGAGCAATGGAAGCTAGCAAAAACATACTTTGAGAAGTCCATGTCTGAACATCGTACTCCGGAGATCAAGACATTGTTGAGTGAGGTGGAGAGACGGATAGCCGAGGAAGAGAAGAAGGCTTATGTGGATCCTGTGAAGGCTGAACAGGAGAAGGAACTTGGCAATGAATACTTCAAGAAAGGTGAGTAATATAGTTCAACCAGCTGCTACCCGCGGCTTTGCCCGCATGGTATATAGATAAAAATACCCAATGTGTTAATCCAGGTAATGAACTATGTGTTTGCTAAATTTCATTCAAATCTGTTACGCGGTTTTTGTGTGAAAGAGTAACAAACATCCATCCATCCATACATCCATACTTACAAACTTTCGCGTTTATAATATTAGGATGTTACTTCAAAAATTTATTGGGGACTCAATATTAAGTAAGCTTAAGCACTAAAACTAAGGTTAAGCACGAAATTAGCCTGTAGTGACTATTTGGGATCGAAACCCCTCCATGTCTTCGTCCGTCAATAGAGTTAAGAAAACAGACAAGTAGCTTATTGTTATATGGTTGCAGAGAAACAGTCTGATACCTGTCAAATACGTGGTGTGCAAAATATTCGACTGCCATCAGACTGGACTTAGTTGTAGGCAAACCAAAGTTATTAAAAAAATCGTAGCAGAGTTATTTAATTGAATTTATCCATACTTTAATCTTATAAATGCGAAAGTGTGTCTGTCTGTCTGTTACCTCTTCACGCTATAACCGCTGAACCGAGTTAGATAAAATTTGGTATAGAGATAGTTTGAGTCCCGGGGAAGGACATAGGATTGGAGTTTTCATCCCGGAAGTCATCCCTTAAATGGGGGTGGAAATAAAATTATTAATTTTACGCGGAACAGGGTGTGGGCAAAGGCTAGAAAAGAATATTACAACTCCAGACTACTAGACTCATGTCTCTCACCATTGTTCATAACATAACTCATGCTTGAGACATTTACTCACACTCAACCTCAACCCTCCAGGTGACTACAGTACGGCAGTGAAACACTACACCGAAGCCATCCAACGTAACCCAGATGACCCCAAGCTGTATTCTAACCGTGCTGCCTGCTACACTAAGCTGGCTGCTTTCGACCTTGGACTTAAAGACTGCGACCAGTGCTGCCGGCTTGATCCCAAGTTCATCAAGGGATGGATCCGGAAGGGGAAGATCCTGCAGGTACATTTAACTGTTTAATTAGTAATTAAACGAACTTACCTGTAAGCGAAGTTCTATCATAATTATAGGAAGCGCTTCGTCTGAAGAGATTAGTACATCCCTCCCTCCCTTGCTTGCTTCCGCTACATCCTTTTATTTTTTCAGAAAATATACAACACATCTTTGTCTCTAAACTGAATGACAAGAGATACTAAGCAGACTAATAAGGTGAAATAGCAGGGATACCCACAAAAAAAATAGCTCTCAACTACAGTGTCGAGTGGTGTCACTTATGTGTTACTACATGTGTAAATTAGGTACTAATCTCGAGGACGAAGCGCAAGTATAATTCACCTCAAATAGAGTGACACAATTTATATCCAAACTGTATGATAAAAACCGGCCAAGTGCGAGTCGCAGTCGCGCACGAATGGTTTCGCACCATTTAGCGGCTATCTGTCGCCGTTATTAATACAGAGCAAACCTTTTTATTAGTATTTGTTGTAATAGTGGCAACAGAAATACATCAATCATAGCTGTCTAGCTATTACGGTTCATGAGATACAGCTTGGTGACAGACAGACAGACCGACGGAAAAAAATATTGCCTAAATATTGCAATGTCTGACAAAGGCACTAAGTCTTAAGTACCTTACTATAAAATAATATCTATATGTACACTTATTTTGCAATAAATGATTTGATTTGATTTTAATTGATTTGAAAGCGGAGCCTTCGTAATACCCTGTATGTGCAGAACCCTAAAACATCTAATAAAATCTTGTCATAGACAACAAGTATATAATTTTGTCAAGTTTTATTTAAATAACCAACAATGTTCAATACATCTGGTGTTTACTATCAGTATCAGGCGGGCTTATAAACTTGCTTGCCACCTTTCTTCGTGGTTATAAAAACCCCTATAAATTAGTATCTGTCTCATTCTACCTCATTGGTCTGTTGGTTGGAATGCCAACCTACCAAAGGGTCATGGTTGGTAGATAATTCGTAGTCGCAACTCGAATAAACAATGCTAGATTTATGGCTAACGCCATATTACATGTGATTTAAATACATTGTGATCTCCACAGGGTATGCAGCAACACTCGAAAGCGCTTACTGCTTACCAAAAGGCTTTGGAGCTAGACCCAAGCAATGCAGAGGCTTTGGAGGGCTACCGCGCCTGCTCCACGCAACTCAACTCCAACCCTGAGGAGGTAAGTCTTATACAAATCTGTTAGTCAGTAGTTCCCAAGTGCAAGTGCGGACATTATGACACAGGGCCATCTAGTTCCATGGTACGCAATGAGGCTTGTGTTACTAGACATTACATTACACTACATTAGACGGCTGATATAATACATATATACTTTTTTATGTATAAAAACATGAAAAATGTTGATGCTCATCACACAAACATTTTTCCCTACTGGGATTAAAACCCGTAACACAGAAATCAGCGTTAATTACCGCTAGACTAATTGGGTCGTCAAACCCGATGTACAGAACTTTATTTTAGCAGCACAGTAGGTACTAACCGCACCTTTATTTACAGGTTCGTAAGCGCGCCATGGCCGACCCAGAAGTGCAACAAATCCTCCGCGATCCAGCGATGCGTTGCATCCTCGAGCAGATGCAGCAAGATCCCCACGCTCTACAGGACCATCTTAAGAACCCAGATATTGCTGCGAAGATTCAGAAGCTTCTAGAATCTGGCCTCATCGCTATACATTAGTTTATTAATGCTCGCAAGATTAGGATTACATATATTAATTAGTATCCGAATCGATTATAAAAACTACCATTAAGGAAGTATTCGTTCGTTGCTGGCAACATTTCTCGTGTGGTTTTGTTTGTACATGTAAGCTGTCAGAACATTTTGCAGCTAGCAAATTGATATATGTTTTAAAAATAATACCAGTTATAAACCAAATAGAATTTTTAATCGATTCTGATGCAATTTCAGAGTCTCGTCATCTCGGATACTTTAAAACAGAGATCGAGTTACTGTTTTAAAAATGATTTTCGCCTACCAAACATTAAATGAAACTTAATTAGGTATTTAAAGTCATCGCTTTTTTTTACTGTGATTTTAATCATAAAGGTGACTGGTTCGTCCTTTGAAATGGTAACTGAAAATTTAAACTTTTTATGTTATTATAATTTACATAAAAAAAATAATGTTTTAATTTCTTATTTACTATTTGACAGGGCTAAGCATTCACCTCGTATTATGCTTGTCTCAAATTGTAGGCTTGTGGACCATTCCAAAGTATGCTCTTTCAGTAAGTAAGCTGGTTGGACTTTTTCGGATTAAGGTTTTATTTTAGCGTACCTACTTAATTTGAAGAATATCTTTATTACGCAGATGTACTACTGCCTGAATGATGAAATTTACATTAATAGCAATTTTTGTAATTTATTCAATAATAAAGAAATATGTAGGCAGTCTATTGTTTTATTAAGAGTTCAACAACTCCTTTTCAACTCTATTCCCATCTCCCTCCTATAAATCTATAGTCCAGAAACCATGCGCGTATCTAGAGGGGGCCGGGTGGGCCGTGCCCAACCCAGAATGCCTTAGTGCTCACCCTAGAATGTCGGGGGGCCTACCAATAAGAAATTTTCATAGGTGGACCGTGCCCACCCTAGGTGCACACCCGCACTGCGGCTATGACCCCCTGCATGAAAAGTCTAGATACGCCGAATCATTCCCAGTTGTCCCCTCTAGCACTGTCTCCCGCGGTGACAGCTGAGATTTTTATCCCATTTATCACCCGGGTGACAAATTTTCCCAAATGTTGACTTCCGGTTCGAGCCAGAGGGGACAAGTGGGATTTCTTTCACCCGTCACACTAGGGGGGGTCACAAATGCTACGATTCCTTCCCAAGTGTTCAGCCCACTCCGACTAGGATTTAAAAAGTATATCTTCTCTCTTGATTACTACATAAAATACTACAAATGCTGAGACTTCATTTAACAAACTAGGCCAGATCATCATACAGGCTATTACACTAGACTTTTGTATTTATGTGACATTTAAGTATACTTAAGATTTCAAACAATGTATAATATGCTGGACAAATATTTTCTATCTTTTTTTATTTACTGCTAAAAATAGCTGCTGAAAATTGAACACAGCAACATGTAAATAACCAGACGCTACGTTATATGTGTTTATTTAAGTTTCGTAATATTAACTTTGTAGGTACCTGTCGTGAGGAAATCAAAAGCGTTACCGTTGTTACCAGCAATGTAAGCGGGATAGTTTCAAACCAAGCACCGACCTTATTAACTAAAAAAAGGTAAAGTGTGTGAAGTTTTTCTTAGTTATTTATGATAAAATTTAAACCTTAATTATTAGAACATCTATTCATGTCTTCGCTGTAAATATTTCGAATTGACAAAGCAAAAATTTATATTTAATGTAACGTCCAAAATACCCAATTCTCGTCGTTAATTATTCACTGTAAATTGAACTGATTTCATAAAAAACCTTTGCGATATATTGTAATGCTAATATGCTATTATGATATGATATGGAATATCAAATACATACCGAGATTCAAATGGATTCATTTGAGTGAAAGACTGGCATATGAAAGGGCTGCACTCAAACAGAGATTAAGAGCAGAGATATCACAGGCTAAGAAGAAAGCCCACTATCTACAGACAAATGTTGAGAAAAGCAAGAGACTGAAAAAAAAAGACACCTGTTGATGAATATTGAATAAAGATGAATGAATTAATGAACTTGGATATCTGTACTGATACTTTATTTTAATAAGATACAATTAAAAACACATTAAACCGATTGTAAATTAATTAAAAACTAATATTTACAAATTAAAAAAAAAATCATAGGCCCAAGAGTTACCTTGTTGACAGCCTACTAAAGATTTTATTAAATGATCTTGATAGAGCAATTTGGAAGGGTATTTATATCTGTATTTATCTTACAAAATGTTTTATTTAATCAGTAGAAAAACCCACTTTCACATAAGCAACACTTGGTTATCATGGGTAGTATGCTACAAGTACAACCTCCTTGTTTGTTTGGAAGTTATTGACAGTATCAATATTAGAGCATTGACCTAGTATCCATGGACAAGGTGTATGATTAAAAAAAAATTGACTTGACAGTGACAGCATTAGACTGAATGAATCGAAAAATAAATAATTCGTCAAAATACTTTATAAGGGTAGCACGCGTAGTTAGTTTTAATTTTATATAAAGCGTTTATAATAAATTAGATATATTTGTGTCGTTATAAATAGCTTGTGACCATTTTGAGAAATGTTAAATGTGATTATAAATGTACATAAGTGCCAGTACCAAAGATTTAAATAAGAATAACAAGTGTGATCAAGTGTTGTTTAGATAGAAAAACGTAAGTAAACTAATGTTTTATCTAATCTAATTAAATTATTATAATAAAATTGTATAAGGCGCAATTTGTAGTATTCATATTAAAACAATAGCGGCAATTTTATTTGAAGTGATTTTTCATAGATTTTATATAAAATTTACTTCATATTAAAAAAAAAAAACTATTAAAATGTGTGAGAAGACAATTAAAAAAAAATACAGGACATAATAAAGTATAAAAAACCTACAGTAATTTATGCTATTTCAGTTAGTAGGTAAGATCTAATTGAATATTTAATTATTTTAGGGAATAATGAAATAACAGTGGAATGAACATATTATTATATATTTTTAAAACTAGGTACGTAAACCTTTTTTATTTGTGCCAGTGCCAGTGCCAATTGCCCATGTTAGTTAAATTTTTTATCAGATCTGACCTACTTCCTTTGTTTATAATTTGTGACAATATTTAAAAAATATTTTTAAACATGTATAGGAATATGTTGATGCCTACTCATTAATATTACTATTATATTTTAATACTACTGATGTTTGATGGCCCATTTGTTAATGTTATATACATATTATATACATGAGTATCTGTAAAACCTCAATACATAATAAAAAGGGTCATTTAAATAGTCTTTACTACAAAATTAATATCTTAGGTAGGTATACCTATGAAGGAAATGTATTGGGGAGTAAAACTGATTTGGATTCCTTTTTTAAAATTTGACAGTTTTTATTTCTAATTAGTTTTTTTATGGCACAAGGTTGGTACACAACCTCACTATCCGTCTAATGGTAAGCAGTTACTGTAGCCTATAGACATTTGCAACACCCGAAGTGTCACTGTTTACCAACCCAGTAGAAACCATTTAAGTTCCTTAAAATAGAGGAAATACTTCACTGACAGCAAACATAATTTCCTTACTGTCCTGTGTTAGCATAAAATACTCTATTATTTTCTGGGTTTCTTCAAAAGGAGTGAAATTTTTTTTGCCTGGCCCAGGAATAGTCTTTATACACCACATTCATCTTAGGATATCTGACTTAGGGTTATAAGTACACAAGTTAGTTTTTAATTTTATTTTTTTGCATGTATGGTACTGCTGGAAATGTAATTTAATATGTTGCAGTGCCCTTACCAGGTTTTATGTTGGAGCTAAGTATAAGTAATGAACATCGTAACAAAATATACTTTAAAAATGCAATAAAATGCTTTGACTTAGATAGATAAGTAAATACCAAACTATATGTTATTGAAATTGTTTTTAGTTTTTTAACTATAGAACTAATTAGAATTAATTAGAAGTCATTATGCTAACAGTTTTGTCATGCTGTAAGTATTTCGTAATTTCTGTGTGGTAACACCCTAATAGTTATAAATTCTTGTGTTACTACACATTTCTATTAACGCCCTAAGTATGTGTAGTTCATACAAACATTAGTCCCGTATGCATACATACATCCACATACTTTTCCAATAGGGGTAGGCAGAAACTATAGAACACCATCCACCACGATCTTTGAGAAACCACTTCTTTAAACACTTCTTTTGGTTAGCTTATGGTCTCCTTGATGGTAAGAACCATAGCCGTCATACCATGGACGTTTGGAACACCAGACGTGACGTAAAAAGGTTTTCACAGGCTCGCTCACCCTGTGAAAACCTTTTCACCCCTTTTACATTTATGTTAGGTACTTTCGCAGTTGAGCAGCTTGCATCATCATCATCATCTTCATCATCAGCCTCCACTGCTGGACGTAGGCCTCCCCTAGTTCACGCCACCAATAATGCATGCTATTTCCGAATTAATACAATAATTTTCCTGCAGATTATCCTAAGTTATAGCCAGCAAGAGAAAAACCTTATCTTAAGTAGTTTATCTTTTGTAGGTATAATTTTACAGTAATTATTATTAGTATTGATTGGCCATTAAGAGCCCAAAACTGCATATCTATACTAATACTAGCTGACCCAGCAAACATTGTTTTGCCACATTATAGGGGTTGGTGGACTACCCCTAACTTTTAGGGGGATGAAAAA
This sequence comes from Craniophora ligustri, assembly GCA_905163465.1. Lineage (NCBI taxonomy): Eukaryota > Metazoa > Arthropoda > Insecta > Lepidoptera > Noctuidae > Craniophora > Craniophora ligustri. The sequence goes on along the minus strand of LR990962.1, from coordinate 14,893,843 downwards.
TAGATGTTGGCCGATTCTCATAGATACCTACCGGATAAGCACAAAAAATTTCATCAAAATCGGTCAAGCCGTTTCGGAGGAGTATGGCAACGAAAACTGTGACACGAGAATTTTATATATTAGATAATAAAGCGGAAAAGTTTGTTTGTTTATATAAACGCGCTAATTTCAAGAACTACCAGTTCGATTTGTAACTTCTTTCTATATGTATAAGAAAGCCTATTTATGAAACTTTTGGGCCATTTACGCAACTTTAAGGCTATTTGAAAATTACGCTCAGACCTATATGAGTACAGCATCAATGAAAAATGTGGAGAAGATTCACCCAATCTCTCTTATCTGAAGCAGGCGAAATCGCACCGGCATCGGCAGCTAGTTACTTAATTAATCACCACTACTTTGACTGGATTCAGACAGTAGCTTTGACTTGACAAATGACACCCGTGGCTTTGCCCACATGATGTGTATATATATAAAAAGTATTTACCCTTTGCGTCCCGGTAATAAACTGTCTGTATGCCAAATTCCATCCAAATTCGGTTTTTGCGTAAAATATTAACAAACTTTCGCGTTTATATACAGTCGACTCTCGTTAATTCAAACCTGCGATAATTCGAACCTCTCTATAATTCAAAGTTAACACGAGTTCCCTACAAAATCTCTTGATATTTCGAATTAAATCAATACATTTTTGTGCACTTGGTAATTCGAACGAAAAAATCAGTGCTACGCAACAAATCGACGCGTTAATTCGAACTCGTCGGCGTCAAACACTCGACAATTCAAAGTTGCATAGAGAAAGACACAGAAAGATTGTAAGTAGGTAGTTTACATTTTGAGGCAAGTTCAAACTTGTATCATCGTACACGCTCTTTTGTTTTTGAACCTTTGGCGGAGGTGTTAGTTAAGGAAGCAAGAGCCTCATTGGATATCTTACAAAGCTTCTGTCTACAAAACGAAAGTGATGAAAAAGCATTTCAGGGACTTTTTCTCTTAAAAAATGTTATTGAGCAGTCTGAGCAGCAGCAAAGTGTTTTGAAGCAAACCAGTATAACAGAGTTCTTTCGAAAGAATAATTATTTCACATTATATACCTCTAAACTTTTGTCTTTGTTAAAGAATAGCAGTTAATAAATAAAAATTAATTAACACTTAATAATTCGAAGCTTTATTTATTTTCTCTCAAAAATTTCGAACCATTTGATATTTCAAACACTCGATAATTCGTAATATTTTAAGAGTCCCTCGAGTTTCGAATTAACGAGAGTCGACTGTATATATATTAGTGGGATTCATAATAAAGTTTTTTTCAAAATAAGTTCAGACGTATATTTGAGTTGACGTTCGGCCATGAAAACACACACAAAATAAAGATATTTATAAATAAAACTGCACAAAGGCTCTGATGTGGCGCTTGAGTGAGTTGAGATATAAATCTATTTATTTTGGATAATCTTAATAAATCTTATTTTATGCAGCCTAGACTGATACCAAACATTATCGCTTACCGATTCTGATAACATAAATAACTCACAATCTTATATACCTAATATGGAAATATTTACAAGTACCTATGTATGTACATTTCCTAAATACAGTGGAGTAAAAATTTCTTCATCATCAACACGAAGAAATTCTCTTATGTGACACGCGGGTTGCCTCATGATTTGTTCCTTCACCATTTCCACGTGATAAATACGCACGTAACTTCGAAAAGCTTTGGATTTAAATTCGAGACTAGACCATCACAGCTTCGCATGGGTAGAGTATTAAAAAAAAAGAAAAAAAAAACGAAATAGATTTTTTCAAATGGGGGATCAGTTTGAAAAATTTAAACCATTCCGTTATTGTTTTTTAAAATAAAATATAACGTATACATATTTATTTTATTAAAAAATAATTAATAATTGTGAAATAATTACTGATATCGGTTCTGTAGTTTCGGAGCCTATTCAATTCAGACAAACAATCAAATATTTGCTATAGTGTAGGTTTTATACTAAGAACTAATTGCACAACTATAGGACTGTTTTACATTAAAATAAAACAGTTATTATGTGCCGAAAGAAAGACACAGCGTTTATGTGAAGAAGCTGTCTATGATCTTGCCATCAAGGAGCATATTTAGTTAAAAACATACCTGTTTGTCTCTGTTTACTGAAGTTACCATGAATTCCATCCGGCAGGGGCGCTGCGTCCTTCCCGCGCGTCCGTTGATTCACTTCATAGTGTCTTCACTCACCAGCCAGGCCCTTGCTCTAACGCTGTGTCTTTCTTTCGGCACATAATAACTGTTTTATTTTAATGTAAAACAGTCCTATTATATGCCTAGTCGAAAGACACAGCGTTTATGTGAAGACTTGTTTGATATCTGCTGGTGATGGTAACTGCAAACGCTATGTGAATTGGATATAAATGTGTAAAATACCAAGAATTGTTTCTCATACTTTAAACATTTATTCTTATTAATAATCAATTATTATTTTTTCTAACATTATATAACAAAATATAAGTAAGAATTATAAACGACTCATTTATATAGTTATATATTATTATGTAGTATGGTTATCTACTACTACAATAAACAAAATGTTATTAATTAAGATATTATAATAATTTGGCACTCAGTCTCATGATCATTAACAATCAATATTATAAAAAAGGTGCATCTACAGTAGATGCTAATTAAGATCAATTCTATATTTGTAATTATCAATTAAAATATAAACTCTAGACACATGAGAAATTTGATCTAAGTAAATCCTCATTTTTATCTTTCTGAATGATTTCCCTGCAATGAAATAAAATCTTCTTAAAGTTTTATCACTTTTCCAATTGCCTGTTTTTAGTCTTTCTTCAATTACAATGTACATTTTTCCACCAGCCTTTGAATGCTACTGCAGCTCTAATACTCCCTGGTGGTGCACTTATGCCTACTGCTTTAAAAACAAATTTAACCCATCCTGCAATTAGGGTTCTAGTAGTTGGCTTAACTTACCCTTTAAGAGGAATAAATAAATAAACTGGATATATTACTATTTACCCGACTATGCTGCGAAGTCTAAATTAATTGTTTGATATGTCTTACAGGACATATATGTACAGGGCATTTGGGTGTTTCACCAATGACCATCCTGACTGCCTGTAATGGCTTGAATCTGTTATTATCCAAACCTGGACCACAGCACAATGATGTCCTCTTCTTCTATGCAGTTGTTTTGAGATATGTCTAGTAAGGTAAGGTCATGTATTCTTGGACCTGATGCTAAGAGCAAAATTAATGCAGTTCTTCTATATGTATATATCAAAAAGCGAATTGGTGCTATAAACAGTGGTTTCTAACCAATTAAATAATAAAGGGATATGCCATAAAGGCGATTTTGTAGGTTTGAGTTTAATCAATGCAATGGCTTTTATTACTTGTTAACAAAGGAAATTTTTTGGGAAGGTTTTCTACTGTTGAAACACAATAAGTAGAAATAGCAGATTTATGTAATAATATTGTGTTATAGTATATATAACACAATATTATTGTATATAGTGTATATTATATATACATATACACTATAAAATAGTTCTAAATAAAGATTTGTTACAAAACCTTGCAACATCTCTGCCATCTGGATTTTTATTATTAACATTATTTGTGGTGGAAAATGCTAACCACCTGTTTATAGGGGTTTTGTATGTGTTTAGAGTGCTAGTTCGCCAACTGCTACTCAATAATTGTATTTCCTCTCTATTCCAGTTTGAGAGCTGACCCCCCCCCCCCCATTTTGGGAGGTTTGATTCAGGTTTGGAAGGACAATTTGTCCACCTGTGGGGGACCTAGACCTGTTGTTTGATCGATTAGATTCTGCTGCAGATCCAATGTTGGCAATGGATCTGCTAGGGCTCTGGCTTTGAGGTCGGTTAACCCAAAGTACTGGTCCCAATGTGGGACTATTAAGGTGAACATTCCCTTGGCTTTGTTCAAATGTGCCAGTACCCAAGGGACTAGATTGGGTGGGGGAAAACCCAGCCCAACTGACAGTTCCAATTTTGACTGGAGGCGTCGCAGAAAACTGCTGACCCATCTGTCGAGTCCCAGGTTACGTACCGCGGGACGACTGCGGTTTCTTTTGATGCAAAGAAGTATATGTCTGGCACGCCCTATTTTTTGAATATTGCCACCCTGGCTTGGATTTGCAGATGCCACTTGGGCACAGGCTTTCCTCTTGAGAGGTGGTCTGCAATCCTGTTTAACCTCCCTAAGAGGTAAGAAGCCGACAGCGTTATGTTGAGCTGCTCGGTCAAGTGAAGGAGTTTGTCTGTTAGGCCCAACAGGGGTAAGGAATGGGTACTCCCTTCGTTCCTTATGTAGGCTATCAGGGTGCGATTGTCTGAGTGTACCAGTACGTGTGCACCCCTCATGTCTGCACCTTGTTGTGATAAGGCTGCATACACGGCATACATCTCCTTCACATTGGAGTGCCACTTTAGCTGGCGAGGACTCCAATTGCCCGACAACATTGTGTTGTTCAGGTGTGCTCCCCAGCCCGCGTCCGCCGCGTCTGTGGTTGCACTTTTAACCTTGCATTTTTTAGCCACTTTAGTAACTCTACTCAAGAGTCTACTAGAGGAGGTAACATCCTCTCTTGCCTTGGTCTGCCTCCTCTGAATGATTTTAGTAAAATCGGTGTTCTGCGATAGTGCAGGTGACCATTCAGTGTCGCTAAATTGGTAAAGTTTATTATACCCAGCCATTTCTGTACCTTCCGGAGACAGGCCATTTTCTTTTACAATAAATTGGTTGACATGTTATATTCAGTACTTTTTTGACAGGAAGAGATATTAAATTGGATTTTGTGTTCCATGTCATGCCTAAGTATTCTAGTTACTGAGTTGGGGTGAAAAGTGAATATTGATAATTCACTTGCCAACCCAACTTTATCAGGGTTCTACAAGCTTTGCTTGGTTTTGATTGGTTAAATAAACTATTAATAATTAATAAATGAAAATTAATTTTTATCCTTATGCCCTGTCTCTGAAGGATTTCCGCAATCCAATTGGTAACAGAAGCGAAAGAGTGAGGGGCTGATGAAAGACCGAAGGTTAGGGCTGTTTACTGCAATATCTCGCCTCCATATATTATACGTAGAAAACACCTGTGGGTTTCCTTTATGCATAAATGGAAGTAGGCTTGGTAGAGGTCGATTTTTATCATCCAGTCCTGATCTTGAAGGAACAGAATAATATCCACTCGAGAAATGAGTTGGAAATGACGAGTTGAGACATGCATATTCAGTTTTCTTAAATTGAATATGAGTTGTACTCCTCGTCTGGGTTTTTATCAAAATCATCTTTGAATGAAAACCCGGTGCGGTTAATTTTAGTTTCTCTAAAATGCCCACTTCCTTGAGTTCGCTTATGACTTGTGTCATTTTTGCTGATTGCTTTGTAGCAAATCTGGTTATTATTTTCTTGCAAGGATATTGCACGGGAGGTTTTGTTAAAAAAGGGTATACAGCCCCTGGCTATAAAATTTTGAACATATTTGCTCGCCCTGAGCTGTGCTCATATCTGAACATGGTACCCCCCTTGAATATCCTGCTTTGATAGTCACTTGTCTTTATTAATGTTGGAGTTGTCATGGGAGTCTGTGAGACAGGGGAATATTTTATATGATAGTTATTATAGTAATTTTTCTCAACTTTTGATTTATTTTCCTTATCAAATTTTCTTGATTTAGAGGACCATTTAATTTTTTTTTTTTTATTTTTTTTTATTTAAGTTAGTATTATTACTGTCACTAAATTTATTTTTATTCTTTAAATAACTTGGCATGTTTAGCCACACCTGGGATCTCCCCAAAGAGTATACCAGCGGAATACGAGCATCCCTATTAATTAGGTGTTTCAAACTGGGTGGAATGTTTTGAAACGCAATTTTTAAATTGACATTGTTTATTTCTTTTAGAATACGGTCACATATAACCTCAATACATTCTGCCTATTTTGCGCAATTAACCTGCATACATGACTCCATATTTTTATATGATGGAGATAACAGACCAAATATTTCTGTAAATTTACCCGAGTTTGCATTAAGTTCCGTACCTGCATTAGAAGCCTAATCTATGACGTCCTGTAAACCATTTACTTAAATAGTTGTCCACTATGTAAGACTGCATTCGATAATCCCGCTAGTAAATGTTCAGTATTAGTTAATAATCTGTTCCCTTATTTAAATGACAGAGCTCCTCATCTAATTTCAGACCTGTAAATCTCACAATCACATCGCTACTCCGGGTAGCGAAGTGAGCCTGTAATGCTTTTTTATATCTTATGCCTTTCCAAGCTTGCGAGTTAGACTGTTGTAAATTACTGATTTCCGCTAATTTACTTGGGTCAGCACTAGGTATAAAGTTATTATTAACTTTCCTAATGACATATTAGTAGTAGGTATAAAAGAAAAAATTGTTTCGGACATCTTGGAATGGCCGGCATTATCTGAACTATTATGAGTTTTGTTACTATTTAATGCATTTAGGTATGATGGAATCTGAGCTACGCACTCTGAAAGGAAATCGACTTGATTTATTGGCGAGTCTTAACAGGATTCGACCTGCTTCGACATCCGCCTGGATCTATTGTTTGGTGGTGGGTCCGCAAAACCCTCCTCATCTTCTGAAGATGAGGAAGAGCTGCTGCTTTCTATTGAGCTAGAGCTCCTAGCACTTCGCCCTCCCTCGGGAGCGACGACTTGCGCATCGGAAGCCTCCAACTGATTCATAAGTATAAGTAGGTACTCACCTAACTGCCGCTAACGACGACACCCACACACACTACATTAAACTTATGCGATAAAGCACTTATTTCAGCTAAATAAATAAAAAATCAAAGTAGGAACACTTAGTTCTCACTTTTACAACTTTGGAAAATTTTCGCTCCTTACGCGACGAAAATCACAAACGCTATGAAGTGAATCAACGGACGCGCGGGAAGGACGCAGCGCCCCTGCCGGATGGAATTCATGGTAACTTCAGTAAACAGAGACAAACAGGTATGTTTTTAACTAAATATGCTCCTTGATGGCAAGATCATAGACAGCTTCTTCACATAAACGCTGTGTCTTTCGACTAGGCATATAATAGACATATTATCGTGACAAGTCGATTTCGAAGTGTCACGACAATGTGACAATGCTGTAGATGTCGTAGTAGTGTGTAGTAGTTTCTACAAAAATAATTTTGTTTTTGATGCGCAGCACCTATCATCATTTGTCTTTTTGGCGGGAACACAAATTTAAAATTTATGTTATGGTTTTAAGCTTCGATTGTCATCAATTTATTCAAAATTTAAATTGAAAGTAAATAATATATTTATTTCTCTTAATAAATAATAATAATCGTTGAAAAATAATTAAATAAATTTAACCACTGAAAAATAGAGCTTAAAAAAAGCCCCTGGAGAATGAGATGTGATCTGGCAAACAAAAAGCAAACGTACATAATATCTCCCTAAAAATTTGGTTCCGTACCTACCTACACTCTGACTCACAGACGATAGGCATATGATAAAATGAGTGCCTTTCTAAAATATAATGCGTATCTACCATAGTAACTATTAAAAAGCTAATCTGTTGCGTTGCGAAGTAATTTGATTAATTATTTATTGGTTTATTAATGCTCTTTACTCGTATTATTGCGTTGATTGATCTGCGTAGGTACTTCATGGATATCTCGATATATCTATACTGGATTAAGTACTACCTGTCCTTAACTTTGTCTGGATAAAAGTATAAAATTAACACTATCTACAGTGCATAAATAAATGGATAGAATACTCTTTATTGTACACTGAAGTATTAAAATACACATTATACTTATGTTTAGGCAATAAGGGTACAATGGCGGTCTTATAGTTATTTAGCGAATTCTACATCATACAACATATGCCTACTTCGTCCATCATGGACCCTCTGAACTTAAATACCATCAGATCACCATCAGAGATGGTCCAGATAGTGATTTCGATCATTTTCTGCTATCGTCGGTGGATGGTGGAGGAACAGTTGCAAGTTTTACGTTAAATCCTAGTTCGGAGCTCTCGGTATCAGAAAAAATAGAAATCTCAATAAAGACAAAAACGTTACGAAGGCGTTTCAGGACCAGTTACCAAAAACATCTCATGTCAGACCTGTGGCAGGGTGTGTAGCTCTTGTATCAGTTAATTTAGCCAACAAAAACGTTATCTCTCAGACAGTATGCCATGAATCATCTGGAATACACGAAAAGGACAAGGTCAACTATTCAACTCAGCAAGCAAAAAAAAAAGCTGTATATATATTATTTGTAGACAACCAAAAAAAAAACAACCACGAATTGCATAATTATTTTAATAGATAAAAATCAACTCTAGATCGTTCGCTTGTGGCGATCTAAAATCTTATCGGGGTAATACTAGTAGTTGCTTTTCCAACCCTGAGAACCTGCTGGGTATGCGTCAGTGGCTGTACCTCCCATACTACACTAACTTACTAGGTGGTCGCCAAACACCAACGAGCCAGGCCTGGCTCCTGCTAGGCGATTTGAAGGCCACCTGCCAGGTCGCTCCTGGCAACTGCCAGGTCTTCACATTGAGCCACTTCCAATGGCGGCTCCTCGACAATAGGCTTCCCAGTTGAAAGGCCTACTAAGGTCATCCCGCCAATCCAAGGCTCTGATAAGGCGAGAACGCCATGGGGTAATCGTATGAATAGTATAGTAAACGCTTATAGACAAACAGACGTAAAGTATGGCATTTTGTCGACCGTGAATAACGCAATTTGTATGTATAAAGAACGCCTGAAAGCTTTGATCAAAATTCAATATGAATTTGACAGTAGTTGGAAGGACGAATCATACGAAAACGTTGACTTGGGTCTCATCGATCGATGACGTCATTGCATATAGAATCCTGGCACTAGAACCTTCTGCGGTAAAATATGACGTATAAATAAATCTTATCATGGTTATTCGCTTGTATCTGTTATCGAAAATAAGGTGATATTTTTTTGTCATAACAACTAGGCATATTTTGATCACTTATCGTTATACAAACCCGTCGAAGTTAGATAATTTGTTCGCTGTAATATAACCGAAACAGTTCATTGCAACGCATAGCAGCCTTGAAAACCACGTTAGAACCCTTGAACCCAAAAACGGGTGGTTTCGAGATTTTGGTGGAGCGATTACTTGTGACAAACGCCACAGAACTCTCTTTGTCTCTTCTTATAATGTTACTGCTAGTTGCCTTCTGCGAGTCGTCGCGTTCACTATGTGAGGCTTACGTCCAGTAGTAGATGATTGTATGCTGATGATGATTACATGTGGTCAGATGTCCAAAAATATGTGCACCTGGTCTTACCTCGAAGTATTCAAAAGTCCAGGGTGACAAGAAACAATACCAATTCATGTAAAAGACTAAGGAATCAGCATGGTGGAATAGTTCATGTTGGAGAATTTAATAATAATGAGTTATGTTCGTTTAGTGGTCGAATTATCGAATTTGGTTTAACCGTTCACACCACTGCTATTATAACTTATTACCTACTTACGTTTCTAACCTTATGCTACTAACAAAGGCGCCCGCGTAGACTCACATCAAGTGGTTTAATACCATACGCCTGTTTCCTAATTCTGTTAAAAAAAACATAGTTAATCACATAATATATTGAAGCCATTTAGAATTTCTAAGTAATATAGGGCGATAAATCTGCTAATTTGTCAGCTTTCTCAATACTCCTTTTACCTTAATAAGATGTAACACATGGCAAACTCGAGGTAAACAAATTGAGAATGAATAACAACACTGACTTCAAACGTCAGGACTGGAGTAAAATAGGATAACACGGGGGCACCAGTTTTCAAATAAAAAAAATAATCATGAAAATCGGTTCACCCAGTCGAGAGTTCTGAGGAGAACCTCCTCCGACTTCGAAAAAAGTCGGCTAAAAAGGCAGAATATGATTAGTTAGCGTATGATATCTGCATTGGCGGAGCCTGTTACACCTGTAAAAGAAGAATAAAGATTAGAGAGATAAGATATTAACATCAACGTCATAATAGGAGAATTAGGGGCCTTTTTATTGGTGAACTGTTAATAAGGAAATTCAAACTCAACTCAAATGTTTTATACTAATAAGACCAATATAACAGGTACTTTTGAATTGTCAAAAAGTTGTACGGTTCCAAAAAGTAAGTCTTATGGAGAGGAGCAGCAAGAACTTCATCGATAGTCTATTAAATAAAATTTACGGTACAGAATAAAATTAGCGTCTCTTTTTATTTAATACTAGCTTTCGCCCGCGGCTCTGCCCACGTGGTAGGTTGGTAAAAACTAGCCAATATCCTTCTCCAAAATCAGTTCAGTCGTTAATGCGTTATGCCGTGACCAAGGGAAATCTACTTAGTACCCTCTTACTTAATAGACATTTCATCATCAATTATTGTCTCATTGCTGGGCACGGGTCTGCTCTCATTTGAGAAGAATGAGGCTATAGACCACCACGCTATACTAGTGTGGGTATTAAGACGTAATACGCCATCGACAAATTGTCTCAGGCATGCAGGTTTCCTGACGATATTTTCCTTCACCGTTAGAGCATGTGATAAATACGCATGTAACTTCTTGACGAAAAGTCATTGGTGCCTGGGGAACTCGAGACCTTTGACTTACCAGTTCACTGGTCACAACACTAGGCTACTGCAGCTTCTAGGACGTTTAACCAAAGCTTATTGCTTCATTCTTTTAATTCATTCCAAATTTTATCTTTCACAGGTAGTCTAATAAATCAAGATGGTGTCCCAAGAAGTGAAGAGTGGGCTCCTACTAGGCTTTGGCGCCTTCATGGTGGTGTCAGGAGCTGTCATGGTGGTGTTCTGGCCACCATTGTTTGTCTCGCAGTTACAGAAGGTAAGCAAAGACAGCTCAATATCGACAGCAAATATTTGTGTATACAAAGATAGGAACATCAGATAGGTTATAAGTTTCTGCCAGGAAGATTCAGTTTTTGTGGCAAATAAACCATCATTATCTTCGCTGCTCCACGGTATAATAAATATCCACATAACTCTCAAAATATACCCGTAAATGGAAACGCGCTCAAACTACTAGTTTCCAATAAGAATTTTATTTGCGTATACAACTTAGGGTCTCATGCTTAGCAGTTGTGGTTGGAATCATTAGATGGTAGTATTTCGTCCATAAATTCATGGTAGTTTCTAGCAAATTGTCCATAAATTCGTTCTAATCGCTAATTACTAACCCTTGTTCCAGATGATGACTTTAACAGAAGACTCCATGTCGTTCAGCATATGGCGGGAGACGCCGATTCCCATGTATCTAGAATTCTACTTCTTCAATATCAGCAATGTGGATGAAATCCTCGCCAGGACGGCGGAGAAGCTGGAAGTCGTACAAATGGGACCGTATGTGTTTAGGGAGTCACACAGGAAGGTAAGGCAGTGCTTGAAAATCTCTTCTAATATAGTTACAGAGATCATCATCATCATCAACCCATTATTGTCCCACTGCTAGGCACGGGTCTCCTCATTTTAGAGGGATTTGGCTATAGTTCACCACGGTAGCCTACTGCGGGTTGGTTGACTTCACATGCGAAAATGTCTCAAGCATGCAGGTTTCCTCACGATGTGTTCCTTCACCGTTTGAGCATGTGATAAATACGCACATAACTTCCGAAAGTCAGTAGTGCGTGCCCACACTCTCACATTTTGTCATGCATGCGCCCCGTTTACGAGTACTGCGCCCCTTTTTGAAGGAGTTCACCAATTAGATTGGGCGTATGTTCTTCTAAAGCACTCCCTCCGTTTCCACTGACATCCGCCTTAAAATCCCTTTTCTCAATAATTTCTCTAATATGTGATACATAATAATACTCAATACTCAATACATTTATTGCAAGTTAAATAGATGATATAATATAATTATAAGAAACATGTGGGCCTTGTCGGGCACGGCAAATGTAGGAGAGATTATTGCTGATATGTGTGTGTAATTATGCGCTTCCTTGTGTGTATCGCATTTCTACTGCCATCCTATATAAACGCATATGTACTGGAACTAATCTAAAAAAGCCTTACTTACACCAATCAATCACGATTAGACTACAGATTGAACACGTTTCAAACATTATGTTTTTGATTATTTGAATTAGCTTATCTGCAGCAGATTAGCTAGCTACAACATGCAATTTTGTAATGATATTACAACATAATCGTGGATGGAATGAATCCTTAAGCGACTATTTAGACCTTGAAATAAAATACTTCTTAAGGATTTAATCGCGGTATCATCATCTATTTTATTTATTTATCTAGATGGTGTAGTAATATCCGTAATATTTAGTAAATATATTGTCACTGATATTTAGCGTCACGACTGAATTCTGAGTAATTTCGGATATCTAAAGAATTTTAATATTGTGTAATCAATAACTGTAGTGAATTTTATGACTATTTATTGCTTAATAGGCTATTCATGAAAATGATATCGTTTTGACATACAAGTAGGTTATTAAATCTATAAAGCATACCTTCGCGCCTGGATATGTCATGAGGGTAGCGAGTTTACGGCTGGCCTGATGGTAAGAGACCGTAGCCTATGGACGTTTGCAACACTAGAGGCATCGCTCTTGCGTTGCCTACTCTGTAATAACCTATTCAATGCTTCTTGAGAGCAGGGTTGCCAGTAAACAACGACGCGGCAATACCATTTAGTATTTGCAATTATACCAAATGTGATGGTATTATATAATATAAATAAATAAAGACCCTCGATGATTCTGTACATTTTTGGTGAGCGTATGTATTGCTTTGTATCGAATTATACCAAATGATCATAGATACCACATGGATACAATATATCGTCCAATTATACCAATTTGGTACCAAACAAAACTACCAAACAGTCCTGATTGAGAGAACGCCAGAAAATAGGAAGCGTTTTAGTTTATAATATGGGAGTTATTACCCTGGCAGCAAACATAATTTCCATGGTCTCAGAATAGTTAGTTTCCTAACTAGCTCTGGCAATCCATCACTCGCAGAAACACAGCTATTATTGTTTTACCGCGGTCTTCTATTAGGTGGAGAAAACCTTAATGTGTAAGAGATCGTCATCCTCCCGATGACAATATGTGAAGTCTGCCAACCTGCAGTAGCCTAGTGTGGTGGACCATAGCCTAATATCTGTCATATGAGAAGAGACCCGTGCCCAGCAGTGGCACAATAGTAGATAATGATGGTGATGACACACAGTCAACTGAAATTAATTTTATCATGCATATGTTTTAATCGTGAAATCTTCGTCGAAATATTCGATATGGCGCTTGATAACACTGTTTTATCACTTCCGTGTCATAATTCGGCGCTTATGACTAAAATTAATAAAATAGTTTTGTGTTGTGTCATGCATGTTGATGCCGTGGAGGATGCATTAGCGGATTCCATAACTTTGACTTGCAATCCAGACTTCGTATCACTGATGGAAAGAACGTAATGTCTCTATCTCTATGGATTTTATGGAGTTACTCGCCGGTTCTTCTCCTTCTCCATAAGACCTACCTAACCGTGCTCTACTGGTCTCTTGCTCCGTGGTCTACTTGAAATAAATGATTTGACTTTAACCTACTCCTCCTTAGGCGCTTCCAAGGTTGGCGTCTCCAATCTTTCCTGGTGCAGTTACTTAGCTAAGAAAAGAGCTTCAACCCTTCTTCGATGTGTTTTGAATAACCAATCAGATATCGTTGCCGAGGGATTGGTAATTCATCAGGGTAGTAACACACATAAGCGGGCCGGTATCCGGTATAGTCGGTTCGGCAGCATTTGTCGAACAACAAAGCAAACAAAGACGACCCAGTTAGTCCAGCGGTAGTTAACACTGCCTTCTGTGCTATGGGTCCCGGGTTCGAATCCCGGTAGGGACAAATGTTTGTGTGATGAGCATGAACATTTGTATCCAAGTCATGGATGTATCTATCTATAATATGTATGTATTTACAATAAAAATTAAAAGTATATATGTAGTATATCAACCAGCTAGTATCCGTAACACAAGCCTCGTTGCTTAGCACGAAACTAGATCGCGCTGAACTGACCGACGAAATATTCCTGGACATTATGGCACACCATAATGTCCAGGAATATTTATTATTTATTTTAAGGTTTTTTCTCGAACATTCATGTACACATATATTCGACTTTACCGCCCAACTGTGCCGATGAATGCTTATGTGTATAGCTATCCTTACACATCTTCTCTCGTATCTTTCCCTCGCCGCTTAGGTGAAAACTGGGCCTCACCGTTACAAAATCTTCGCAAATCGATACACGGAAAAAACAAATCACACAGTCAACAGTAGGTATAGGACAGGCTAGGATGTTACAGATAACACATCATTCTTTATGCCCCTATCGTGGAACAACCGATTGATGACATTATCAGTTGTACATACGTAGGATGCAATAAATGATAGTGTAGTTGTTTGTCAATGTTATACTGCTTTGTTTTTTAGCATCCATTGTACGTTTTTTTACAACACAAGAGTGGCAAGCAAGTTTAATAAGCCGCCTGTTGATTAGCGGTTGCTGTAACCTATGGACGTTTGCAACACCAGTAGTATCGCTTGTGCGTTGCCGACCACATATACGTACAAAAATAAACCCTATTTCTCTTGGTCACGGCATAACTTGAAAAAGGCTTCATCATGATTTTTTTAAACGTTTTCTAATACTTTGTATAAGACTTTTACGGGAAAACAATATTAAAAAAGTTATGCCGAGAATAAAAAAAAAAAAATCTTAATGACTAGGTATATTACCGCTTTTAATCTAACTGTATCAGTTTATATTAGAAAAGAAAAAGAAGAAAACTGTCATATTTACGACAGTTCTCTCAATGCCGACGCCAACAATATCGACGATTTTAATACCGACGCCAACAATAACGACGCCATCAATACCGACGCCATCAATACCAACGCCAACAATACCGACGCTTTCAATTCCGACGCCATCAATACCGACGCTATCAGTGCCGTCTGCAAATACCGACTATCAATACCAACGCCATCAATATCGACGCTAACAATACCGACGCTTTCAATACCGACTATCAATACAGACTCTATCAACACCGACGCTAGCAATACCGACGCCATCAATACCGACGCCTTCAATACCGACGCCATCAATACCGCCGCTACCAATACCGATGCTACCAATACCGACTCTATCAATACCGACGCCATGAATAATTACGCTATCGATACCGACGCCATCAATAACGAAACTACCAATACCGATGCCACCGATACCGACGCCATCAATACCAACGCCATCAATACCGACTCTATCAATACCGACGCCAACAATAACGAAACTACCAATATTGACGCCACCGAACCGACGCCACTAATACCTACGCCACAAATACCGACGCCATCCATACCGACGCCACCTATACCGACGCCACCTATACCGACGCCACCTATACCGACGCCACCTATACCGACGCCACCGATACCGACGCCATCAATACCGACGCCAACACTACCAACGCTATAAATACCGACGCCACCAATACCGACGTCATAAACACCGACGTTACCAATACCGACGCTACAAATACCGACTCTATCAATACCGAAGCCATCAAAACCGACTATACCGACGCCACCAATATCGACGCATCCAATACCGACGTCAACAATAACGAAACTACCAATACCGACGCCACCGATACCGATGCCCTCCATACCAACGCCACAAATACCGACGCTATCAAAATCGACGCCACAAATACCGACGCCAACAATACCGACGCCATCAATACCAACGCTATCAATACCAACGATATCAATACCGACGCTTCCAATACCGATGCCATAAATACCGACGCCATCACTACCGACGCCAAAACTACCGACGCCACTAACACCGATGCCATAAATACCGACGCCATCAATACCGACGCCTTCTATACTAATGCATCAATACCGATGTCATTAATATTTACTCTATCAATACCGAGGCTAAGAAAACCTACGCCAACAATACCGACGCCGCCAATACCGATGCCGCTAATACCGACGCCGCCAATACCGACGCCGCCAATACCGTCGCCGCCAATACCGACGCCACCGATTCCAACGCCATCAATACTGACGCTTTCCATACCGATGCCATCAATACCGACGCCGCCAATTTCGACGACGCCTTCTATACCTATGCATCCAATACCGATGTCATTAATATTTCCTCTATTAATATCGACGCTAACAATACCGGCGCCATCAATACCGACGCTCTTAATACTGACGTCACCAATACTGACGCCACCAATACCGACGCCACCAATACCGACGCCATCAAAATCGACGACATTAATACCGACGCCAGCAATACCGACTCTACCAATACAGACGCCACCAATAACTTAAAAAACGTCGTAAAATACAAATTTTACGCAGACGAAGTTAGTTGTTATAACATTACTGACACCTACATTTTTTTTTAATTATTGTGCCAAAGATACAACGAGCTTGCTGCATTCTTTGGTCGTGAATTCTTGGATTTAGATTGAATAGAAATTGTAATAGGCTTTTAAGGAAATTTTGTGGATAGGACATCACAGTACTTCAGGTTTAGTGACAAGTTACGGTGAAAGGGATTTGGACTTTTCTGCTTTTTTTGGACACTGGGATTTGCTTCTGGGTCGTTGGTTAATTTTTTTTAAGGTGATCTTTTTGATTGAGTGGTCAAACGAGCAGGCGGCTCACCCAATGGTTAGTGATCGCCGCCGCCCATGGACACCTGCAATATCAGAAGGTTTGCATATGACGACCCGTTTAGCTCAGCGATAGTTAACGCTGCCTGCTGTGCTATAGGTCCCGGGTTCGAATCCCGGTAGGGACAAATATTTGTGTGATGAACATCAATATTTGTTTCCGAGTCATGGATTTATCTATGTATAATATGTATGTATTTACCAAAAAAATAGTATATATATTATGTATAGACTACATAATATATATACTTTTTTTTTGTAAATACATACATATTATACATAGATACACACTAACTAGAATAACTAACTAGAATCCGTAACACAAGCCTCGTTGCTTACCACGGAACTAAATGGCGCTGTGTAATAATGTCCGGAAATATAAATATTATATTATATGCGTTGCCAACCCCTGCAGAAACCGTTCAGGTATCTTAAATATTAGGGAATTACTATCACTATAACTATTACTATCACCACAAAAAAAACTTCAAGCCGAGTGGTTACGAGAAGAGACATAAAATATGAGAAAATCTTCTGGAACACGTGACTTTGAGAATAATAACTAAAGAAATTATCTTTGTTGTTTTCGCAACTTGTCATTTCTCGCAAAATGTGTATTTAAATTAATATCGCTGATGTTTTTGTTTGAGCGCAAGATGATGTGCTGAGAACACGTGCCATATTCGTGTTTATTTTTATAATGACTCGTTCACTGAGTTCAATGTCTAATGTTTGCTAAGGATCGATTTGTTTTTTTTCTTATTTTAATATAACGACTCCCTCGTTGGTCGACTGATCGTAAGTGTGACTGCTGAGCTGGTTTTGGATTCGATTCCCAGGTCGAGCAGTGTTATTGGGATTTCTCAGTTTGACTTAAAACATACCGATGAAATGTGGGTGTACATTAGTACACCTCTGCCTCGCCCTTCGGGGACGACAGTCGTGATGGTTGTAGTAAACAAAACATTGTATAAGTAACATTATAAAAACAAGTGCCGGACATCACGTAACGTAATGCTTTTTGCGCTAGCTGTATTACAGAACATAAACCAGGTTAATGAGTTTCGCTAGCACTCACATACATACATACCTAATTATATATATGTATAGGGGTCAGTCACTAGCTTGTCTTTAGAATAAATAAAGAATATTTGAAAAAAGTTTTGTTTGTAAATAAGACACTGTAATTCAAAAGTATAAGTAAAAATAAAACTATGATTAAAAAAATATGCAAATGCATAAGTATTATAAATTCATTAATTAAACTGAGACAACGCTAGTGTTATGTGACGTCACATGCTTGCGACGTCATAGTAACTCCGACATCTGTAGGTAAGATAAAGAAAATATTGTTTTTTTCATACCACAAGGGTGGCAAACGAGCATACGGTCCGCCTGATGGCGGCTACCGTAGCTTATAGACGTTTGCAACACCAGAGGTGTCGCTCGCGCGTTGCCGAGCCTGTAAAAACCGTTTCAGTTTCTTAAAGTAAGGGAGTTACTAAACTGACAGCAAACGGAATTCCCATGCTGTCAGAATAGTCACTCCCCCAACGAGCTCTGGCAACCTTACCCCCTCAGAAATACAACTATTGTTGTGTGACTGCGGGCTTGTGTAAGGCGGAGGCACTCCCCCAGTCAGGCAGCTCAATTTGAGCGAGGAATCTCGCTATTCCCTACCTCTCGAAAAATCACATAAGCATTCAAAGTTTTGGGAGGAGGTATTTTCTATCATTGTCCCGCAAAACTGTCATTGTACTGAGAGATATCAGTTAGTATGACGTTACAAGCATGTGACGTCACATAACAGTAGTGTTGTTTCAGTTAAGTGAAGAAATGTATAATACATTTATTTATTTATTTGTTTATTAACCAACTTATATTACAGTTATGTACTTACAATTTAGCATTTTTTAAAATATGGAATTGTTATTGTTACTGCTGTTGCTCTTGGGTTCCAGTATCTAACTTGATATAAACAAAACATTTGTCAAATACGCTATTGTCATACAAAAATAAATATTAAAGTGCTTGCCATATTACAGCGGTATAAGAGTCTATGTATAATGTCCACTATTATCAATTGTTTATTTACATAACATAAGACATAACATTATACAAAAGAGGTTACGTCACCATTGTCTGGCCACAAATTAGTTCTAACTTGTTGTTCTGAGTACTGAACATTGAGCAACTAATTTGTGATGTTTGTAGACAATTGTGGTTACGAAGGAAATATTAATATTTTTTATTTCTGCCCACATTGACGAATAAAAGAAATGTACAAAAAAATACAGTTTCTTTTTAACGAACACATTTTACAACACATTATTCTCCTTTGGCCCTAAAGTTAAATAATAAACCGCTTATAATCATCATCATCATATCAACCTTTAGACCGATAATAAAGAGCTTATATGGACCTCTAATAATGTTTGAAAGTTATAAAACTGGTTGTCTTTTGATGGCTTTAACAACATAGCAAGGCTGTTCTTGCGAATTCAGTTTTATGTCAGTGCATCCGACATACCCTTCTCTTCTCCCTCCCCGTTTGCTGGTTTAATATGTAATAAGTTGTCCGTGTGTCCATAAGTCTACGTCTTTTTGTAAAACGTTGGCCCACACTAGGATTTTCTCCTATGTTGTGTGATGCAAACACACATTTTCACATACACAAACGCCCAGACCCGGAACAACTACCTGTAGATCGTCCAAATATTTGCTCCGTGCGGGGATCGAACCAGAAACCCGTGCCGCAGAAGACGATCGCTCTTATTTTCGTCGAACTCCTATCATTCATCCTCTCAACATGCCCAAACCATCTCAGTATCCATCTAGTATACATATATCTGGTTATCCATGACCCTAAGCTAATCCTGTGCTACCCTCAACAGGTAAACCTAACTTGGAACGAGAACAGCACGTTGACGTTCTACAACCAGCGCTGGTGGCACTACGAGCCAGACATGTCTGTCGGCACGCTGTCCGACAACGTCACCAGCATCAATCCCATCATTGCAGTAAGTAATCACCAGTATTTTTAGCCCAGTTAGAATAAATAATCAACACGTCTGTCGTCCTCCAAGGGTTTGGCAAAGGTGCACACACTTTGCCGGTATGTTTGTGGTCCCGTATAATAAGCAACGAGCTTATTGGCATCGGCACGAATCCAAACTCCGAGCTGAGTATTTCACAAAAAAAACTACCTAATTCGATCATATTCATGGGCGAATCTAGGGGTGGGGACTGGGTGGGTCGTTGCTCTCCCCAGAATGGTCACGTGCCCACCCTGGAATGTTAGGCTACTTATAAGCCTGTAGTTAATAGGCTCGTATTAGTATTATAGTGGAGTAAAGTGGCGTAGTAGCAAGGATATCGAGGGCGGCGCGAGGCTTAAAGTAAAAGTCATCACATTTACTTGAAACTTGACGGGGGAATTAATGTTTGTGGTAATTCAAGTGGGATGATTTTTTTTAGCTTTAGCGCCTCTATCACTTAGTGCTAGGGCCATGCCCGGGGAGGGCAGGACAGGTAAGGAAAAGTCTAGAAACACCCATGATCTTGCTCTCTTATAAACAAATTTTCTTCTCAGACGGTGGCGTATCTGATGCGCAACGAGCGTCTTATAGTGAAGGTCCCAGTGGATGTGTTCCTGAGGCTGTACCACAGCAACATGTTCCTCACAGCCAACGTGTCCTCGTGGCTGTTCGAGGGCATTGACGATCCGGTGCTGGACATCGCCGCCAACTTCCCCGACCTGCCCATCAATATACCTTATGACAAGTTCGGCTGGTTTTATGACGTGAGTGGACTTTGAGACTTTTTTTTCTTTATGGCTTATGTACTCATCAAGCATCAGGATATAATTGAGTAAGAATGTAGATGGATGAAGAGGATAGCGGAGACTGAAGATAAGAAGGATGGCTTGTGCGGAACGAATGAGATCACGGCTGATAGAGCTGCAAGGGAAAAAAGGACTTACTGCTCCGACTCAACGCAGATTTTGTTTTATTGGTACTTGGCAAAGGACCGATGAAGATCATGTATTTCGCACATAAGATATATTGAAGGTCAAGTAATCTTTATGGAGGGAAGGAGGTGGTAATCCCTCCACTGGAAAAGGAGGATCCTCCGACCAGGCGAGAAGTTGTGCCTGGTGGGCAACTGCCCAACGGTTGATGTTGGGTGGTTGTATATATGCAATCTCGCGTGCAAATGTCACTTGCGCGATGTAGGATTACTTGCGTCATCGCACTGAGTTCGTAGTTCTTATGTGGCGAGATAGATGTCGCTACATCACTCCCCTCCGAGACCGGAGGTCGATATGCTTCTGATGAAGAGTCAGCGGTTGTTGCGTGTTGCCAGTGCCAGGTATGATGTTCCAGTGAGTCGGAACAGGTTGCCGCGTAGTCCGCAGTGAGTCGGGACTGTGTTGCGGTGAGTCCACGGTGAGTCGGGACTGTGATGCTGCGAATGCCTCAGTGAGTCGAGGTGGTGCAGTGATGCGTAGTGGCTGGCTGCTGCGTCGACCAGGAGAGAGTGGCTCTGCTAGATGACCGGCCGAAGTGCAGTGTGCTGTGCCAAGTTGCTGATGCTGGCTGAAGGTCCTGACCAGGCATGTGCGTCCGCTACAGGCGTGTGGTCAGGGTTTGAAGCCGGAGGGTTGCTGGCTGGCAGGATGATGCGCTGGATGGAGTGCTGAGTGGAGTGATGCAGGCGAAGCTGCTGATCATCGAAGGTTGCGTTGATGTTCAGCTCGGGGTCACCAGTATGGAGGGAAGGAGGTGGTAATCCCTCCACTGGAAAAGGAGGATCCTCCGACCAGGCGAGAAGTTGTGCCTGGTGGGCAACTGCCCCACGGTTGATGTTGGGTGGTTGTATATATGCAATCTCGCGTGCAAATGTCACTTGCGCGATGTAGGATTACTTGCGTCATCGCACTGAGTTCGTAGTTCTTATGTGGCGAGATAGATGTCGCTACATCTTCTTTTATCGTGTTAGTATCAACTGCAGAATAGTCCAGGTGCTCTCCGGTTCCGAACCCCGAAATTTAAAGAATCACGTACTAAAAACGGCTAAACCGGGCTTGAAAATTTTGTTAATGTCCTTTACACCCGTATTGCATTACGTTAGGGTTCAATTCAAATCAAAACAAAACATGTAATTATTATAAAATAAAAATTATTGTACTGTACTTATCTATATGGTATTAATTTTAGTTCATAAAGTGTAAAAACAATATGCAACAACTAAGCAATTTGAATATGGTGTCATCATTTATCTCTGACTAACGGAAGGCACAAAGTTCAACGAGTAAAAATTTATTTATTATGTATATGAATCGGCAATCCGCCACAAGAGAGATAGGCAAATAGAATAGAACATTTATTTGTTTTTTTCTTATACCGCGTGGGAGGCATAGCCCGTTGGAAGGAGAGACACTAGAGAGAGACTTTTTTAAGAGCCCCAAAAAAATAGGCAGCCTTTTAGGTTTCTCTAAATTGGGGGGCGCTACTGCACTGATAGCAAACAGAATTCCTCTGCTGTCAGAATTATTTTTGTCACTCCCCTAACGAGCTCTGGCAACGTTATTCAGTCGCAGAAACACAGCTATTGTTGTTTCACTGCGGTCTTTTGTAAGGCCAGTCGGGCAGCTCAATTTGAGCGAGAAATCTCGCTAAGCTCTCACAAATGATGGTTTCTAAAGTCATTAGGTAAAAAGGTCTAGAATAGCCATAACAAAATGCAATACTAGCTCAGATTTAGAAATGGAAATCATCATCAACCCATTAATGTCACACTGCTGGGCACAGGTCTCCTCTCAATTGAGAGGGATTAGGCTATAGTCTACCACGCTAGCCTACTGCGGGTTGGCAGACTTCACATGCCATCGAGAATTCTCTCAAGCATGCAGGTTTCCTCACGATGTTTTCCTTCACCGTTTGAGCATGTGATAAATACGCACATAACTTTCGAAAAGTCCGTGGTGCGTGCCTTGGGTTCGAACTCGAGACCTCTGACATCTCAGTCCTCTGGTCACACCGCTCGGCTACTACAGCTAAATATGAAATGGAAATAAGATAATAAAAAGGCATTTTAAGTTATTCCGCTCGGAGATTCCAGTCGCTAGGCACACATTGATTTCAAAGTATTTTTATTTTATGATCAGTTTTATTAAGAAAATAAACATCAATTGTCATTTGAATTTGAAAGGTCGTCTGTATTTAACTGTTAATGACTAATATAGGATGTTTGTCGTAAAGTGAGTCATTTAAACTTTGGCCTCGTTTTAGTCATTGCTGTGATAAGTTTAATACATACATATTTTACTTAGGATTATTCCTTTGTATCTATCTCTATATATATATTTATATATATATATAAAAGGAGAAACTGGCTGACTGACTGATTGACATATCAAGGCAGGGCCCAAACTATGAGTGTTGGGAAATTTTGCACAGGGGTTCTTTCTATAACGTAGGGGAGCACTAAGAAAGGATTTTTGATAATTTACGCCCTAAGGAGGTAGGGCATAGCGAGATTTCTCGCTCAAATTGAGCTGCCCGACTGGGGAAGTAACTCCTCCTTGCAGCATACCGCAGTGAATCAACAATAGTTGTCTTTCTGCGAGTGAGTAAGGTTACCAGAGCTCGTTGGGGAGTGACTATTCTGTCAGCATGGGCATTCCATTTTCTGTCAGTTTAGTAATTCCCTATTATAAGGAACCAAAACGGTTTCTGCAGGGGTGTGCAACGCATTTGCAAACCTTCAGGTGTTGCAAATGTCTATGGGCGGCGGTGATCACTTACCATCAGGTGAGCCGCCTGCTCGTTTGCCCCTTATCGCAATAAAAAAAAGGAGGTAAAAAGGGGGTGCAAGGTTACTATGGAACTTTTAATTGCACGCGGACAATGTCGCGGGTATCAGCTAGTTAAACATAATAATATGATCTGTTGATTCATTGTTTACATCATCATTGATCCATTTACTGCCCTACTGCTGGGGAAGGGTCCCCTCTCGAGATGGGATTAGGCATATTTCACACGCCATAGAGAAAATGTCTCAGGCGTGCAGGTTTCCACACGATCAATAGCGTAGTGGGAGGGGGGGGGGGGCAAAGGGTGCCATGGCCCCGGGCGGCATATGAAAGGGGGCGGCAAGTCACGTCGTTTTTATACTACTAGAAAAGGGGGCGGTAAATTTCCAGACGGCCCCGGGCGGCAAATACCCACGCTACGCCACTGCACACGATCCTTTACCGTTTTATCATGTGATAAATATGCATGTAACATCGAAAAGTCCGTGGTCTTAGGATTGAACTCGAGACCATTGGCTTCATCGTAGACTGGTCACACAACAAGGCTATCACACCTTATTCATTATCATCACATCAACCGTTAGACGTCCACTGCTGGACATAGGTCTCCTCCAAGGATCGACACGACGACCGGTCATGCGCCGCCCGCATCCAGCGGATTCCAGCGACCTTTACCAGGTCGTCAGTCCACCTCCACAGCTTATTAAATGTTTACAAATATTAACACATTTGTTGTTTTGCTTGTAACAGATTATTGTGGTTACGTAAATTAAAAAATTACGTAAATTCGTATTTGTTTATCTTTTAGTTGTTTTCTTAAAGTACCTACTACAACTTTTTGTTTAGAATAAATAGTCAGTTTAGTGACGATTAGTGCAGTTGTTTTGCTCTCCGTTGTGAGCAGCCTTAGGTTCAATCCTGGTAGCGGCAATTTCTGTGATAGGGACGGACTTTTGTGCCTATGTAATGGATTATATCCATCACATCCATATACATATTAATAAAATCAGTCTTTGTACATAGTCTATCAACCATCTACTATTCGTAACACAAGTCTAGTTTAAGCTTAGCTCAAAACTAGATGGCGCTCTGTATATAAAATATACGTTTTTAGGTATATAATATATGTAGGTATATATTCAGGAACTAAACCTTTCTGACTGAGAAATTCAAAATGTCAAACTATCCTTAATTGTCAGTCATGCAAACATTTTGTTTCTTGGTAATAATTAATTTGGCATTGAAATGTCAAGATATAATTCATCTCGGATCGGATATAATTTATTCAAGGTATATCGTAGACAGGCTAATTATTATGCATGTGTTAGGTGTAGATTTTTAAGCCAAGACATGATAAAAATAACTGGAATGAACTGGCTTTCTTTGGCTTAAAACAATTTGCTTAAAACAGACATACACACTGTCGCATTTATAATATTAGTAAGGATTATACATACATTTAGATATTATGTATTCGCAAGGACAACTAAAGCAGGTTATTTTTTGTTGCAAGTCTTATGTTTAGACTTGTAATAAAAACAAAGGGCCGAAACTAATGTATAACTTATACACAAACCGGATAGTGAAAAAACATCCCGCCTGTCGTTCCCGAAGGGTTAAGCGAAATGCACACCCACATTTCGTCGGTATGTTTTAGGTCCCATGTAATAGGGGGCGAGCCTGTTGCCATCAACCTAGCACAAATCTGAACTCCGAACTGCTACTGAGATTTTCGTAGAAGAACGCAAGACGCACAACGAGGCAGAGGCATTATTCATCTTTATAATTAACGTTTACTCACTAATTTATATTGATATTGTACACTTACGCGAATATAAGACATTGAAATGGAACTAGTTTTAACATAATCACAGGCATTCTGCTAATTCTGACAATGAATGCTGTGAAGGATTCGAAGCATCATAATTAAATAATTTAAATATACCGCGATATAAATGTGTTAATATAGGGCACATCGCTCGAAGAACGGACGGCCGTTGGGGCTTGAAGGTTCTAGAGCGGCGACCACGTACTGGAAGACGCAGCGTGGCTAGCACCCCGGCAAGGTGGACTGGCGACCTGGTAAAGGTCGTTGGAATCCGTTGGATGCGGGCAGCGCATCACTAGTCGTCGTGGCGATCCTTGGGGGAGACCTATGTCCAGCAGTTGACGTCTAACGGTTGATGTGATGATGATGAATATACCGCGACAAAATTCGTTTGTAAACAGTAGTATTATTATTGTATCAATGTTTTTGTTTTCGTTGCGCTTGCGACGCCATCCGTACCGGTATCGACCTTCAAATATAACGCCTCTTTAAAAGGTCAAACAGGATATTATTATCATGAAGTATGCCTCAGCGGTGACGTGGGAGTGATTTCGTGTCAACAGCATCATCATTATCATCATCATATATTTTAAACAATGGCGTCCTAGAAAGTTTTTAATTTAGCTTCATGTAGCTGTAATATATAATGCCTAGTGGCTTGATCTGTAGGCTGTGAAGTCAAATATCGTCCTCAAGATATTTTCATCGTTTCACAAACATTCAGGTTGCATGCTTGTGAAATTTTCTCGATCGCGTGTGAAGTGTGGCCTCTAAGCCTGTCTCCCTAAATCCCTCTCTCTCTCAAGTTGATGATGTGTGAAATCTTCTAACCCGTACTAGGCTAGCGTGGTTTATGATTAGGCTATATGTTCCTATAGCCTAACCTATCTGGAATGAGAGGAGACCCCTGCCCAGCCAGAGTTGATGATGAGGTGATCATAGAATTTCACAAGGATTTGTTATTTGTGATCGCACCCAATAACTTACAGCTTTTTTCAGTGCCAGCTCGGACTTTGGAAAATCAAATATTTTCGATAATTACAATAGGTTTGCTCCCTAATTACAAAAGTGGTATGCAGGGATCGTAGCGCGTGGCATTGTATTGTCTACCTACCCCCACGGGAAAAAGGCGTGGGTGTATGTATGTAATTATATGGGGCCTAAAATTACACACAAGGTAGGGCTGGACAGTCGAACTTAAAATACTCTCTTTTTAATCAGAATTGTTTTTATTAACCACACGTCTATCCCCCACCCCCAGATTTGCCATTGATACAGTTGTGGATATTAGAATAGCATAGGAAGATAGCAGTGGTGTGTATAGGATTTTTACATCTAGACTTAAACTATAATCACGCCACTGGCCGGTAGATATTGTATAATAGCTCCATGCTGAAGTAATCCGACACAAAACGAAAACAGTATGACCCCATTAAAATGCTTGCGGCAACAGTATTTTGCGCGATTGTTACATAAATCCTCAATGTCACGGCACAATGAACAGACAACTACTTTTACTGATTACTAAAACATTTTTGCGGGCTTCGATGATTTTATTTGTGTAAAAGTATTTTATTTGTGCTGACTGATGCTGATAATCGTGAATACCTTAAATCATGACTCAATGGACAGCATATTGAGGGTCTCACGTCTGACTTTATTTAATCTCTCGCCAAAACGGTAAAGCGGTCTTTGATAGTCTAGTGGTGTGTCCAGGTCTATCGAGTTAAAGGTCTCGAATTCAAACCGAATGAACCACTTTTTCAAAGTTGTGTGCGTATTTATCACATGCTCAAACGGCGAAAACTTTGTGAGGAAACCTTCCTGCCTAAGAGATGCTCTCGATGTCTGGATGGCGTGTGAAGTCTGCCATCCCGTATTTGGTGGCTAACATGGTGGACTCTGTGGGATAGTAAAATGGGTTGATTGTGAAACGGTGAAGGAATAAATCTTGAGGAAACCTGCTTGCCTGAAAAACCTGCATCAGGCTAGTATTTTAGACTGTAACCTAACCCCTCTTGTTTTGCTTTTTGTTTTCTGCTCCCTCCTCCAAATTCAGACATTGAATGCTTCACATGCAATAATCGCAAATACATTGCGTCACTCAGCGCGTTACGATCGGCAGAATTCCTAAATGGATCATACGTGTGTGTATGCAACTTTCTCTATTGTGTAACGGTGCATAAGCTACTAATAAAATGTGCCTGGAAATATTCTAACAACCTGGTGGCTGGATCTAATGATCGGCGTGGATCGTTAGGTGGTCTAGGGTGGGCACAATCCACAGTATGAGAATTTCTAATCCCCCCCCCCCCTCTAGGTACGCCCACGTCTGAGACCTGTCTCCATTTCTGGCAAATTTGTTGCTCGTTTACTGTCGTTTATTGTTCCCAGCAAAACAATAGGATGGGGTGAACACTAGGTGTTTTTGGGCGGTTTGTTGTTGACGAAAAAATGGCAAATTCATTTTAGCCTCTTTGAATGGATGATATTTTGACTTTGTTTATCTTTGATTATCTTTTTTACGTCGTAGGTATATTTTACGACCCAAAAGAGGCCTTACACAGTTAAAAATAACTGCGAATAATTTTATTAAAATAAATTCAAATTATACTTACCTAAATTATAAGCAATTTTGAACTTAATTACGCATTTCAAAATAAACCTATTAAAGGTTTATTCTTAAATTCTTTGTTTAGCAGTAAGCAATAAGTCTCAAAGTCGTATGTGTCATATACTCGCAATATGAATCTTAATAATACGTTTTTGTGGTTCTATTTATGTCCTTTTATGCTTCGCTGGACAAAGGAACACTATACACTTTAATTTAATCAAGTCTTTAATGTAGCAATGTAATATTAAAATATTCACTCAAGTTTAGACTGTGAACATTGTTTTAGGTATTTTTGAATGATATGTAGAAAAAATCTTGTCAATAAATGAAAAATACCCCGACATAGGTGTTCTTCAAACGGGACCCATAGCACCGAAGGCAGTGTTAACTACTGTTGGACTAATTGGGTCCTCTAAGGTATCTAGTTCAAACCCAAGGCACGCACCACTGGCTTTACGGAAGTGATGTGCATATTTATCACATGCTCAAACGGTGAAGGAAAATATCGTGAGGAAACCTGCATGCTTGAGGGATTTTCTCGTAAGCGTGTGTAGTCTGCGAACCCGCAGTAGGATAGCGTGGTGGACTATAGCCTAATCCCTCTCAAGTAAGAGTAGACCCGAGCCCAACAGTGGGACAGTAGTAGGTTGATGTTGATGAAGAACACTATGTTTTTTTATTTATTTTCTCTTCACAATAATACCTAGATCTTATAATTAACAATCTATGATATATCAGATATGTGAAAGACTGGTGCCTAATTCAGGTTTTTGATTAAACCTGTGTTACAGGTTTTAATCAAAAAATTCAATCGATGTTTAGTTTGCTTGTTATAAAACGATGTTAATAAATTTTGGTCCACTTACTTACTAATATTTGCGAAAGTGT
This sequence comes from Craniophora ligustri, assembly GCA_905163465.1. NCBI lineage: Eukaryota > Metazoa > Arthropoda > Insecta > Lepidoptera > Noctuidae > Craniophora > Craniophora ligustri. The sequence continues at coordinate 14,864,867 of LR990962.1, read as the reverse complement.
GTCTGTCTGTTACCTCTTCACGCTATAACCGCTGAACCGATTTAGATGACTTAATTTAAACAAAGGTTAATTTTCACCCCGGAAATCATCCCTTAAAAGGGTGAAAAGAGGGCGAAAGTTTGTATGCGGATAAAATTACTAATTTTACGCAGATGAAGTCGCGGGTAATAGCTAGTGGGAAATAAGTTATTAAACCACATTTTTTTCTATCCACAGCGTAATGGATCCATAGAGTTCGACGGCTCCTTCAACATGAACACGGGGGCCGCGGACTTCTCTCGCCTGGGGGACGTCCAGCAGTGGCGCTACTCCAACAGGACAGACTACAGGGGGGAGTGTGGCGAGGTGAAGGGGTCTACGGGGGAGCTGTGGGCCCCGGAGCTCGGCCAGAGCGAAGTCTATGTGTTCGCCTCAGATATATGCACGTAAGTATTCATTTTTGTCATTAAGTATTCGTTTCGTGTGATACACACGTCATACTCGTGAACGGGTGCCGTCGGTGGGGCTGGTCGGCTCATATCTGCTATGAAATTCAGAATCGTACTTGTGTTTAGTAGAAATATCATGCATGTCACATCAAACTGCATTACTCTCATATTGATATTGTATACATACATTGTAAAGGAATTGATTTCCTATTTCATAATTTGTATTTTATTTAAAAGAGTATCTATGGAGTTTCTTGCCGGTTCTTCTCCATAAGACCTACCTTTTGGAACCGTGCAACTAAATTCGACAATTCAAAAGCACCTGTAATGTTGGTCTATTTGAAATAAACTATTTGACTTTGACTTTGACTTTGTTTAGGTCTCGAGTTCGAACCTAAGGCTCTACTGACTTTTTGGAAGTTATGTGCGTATTTATCACAAGCTCAATCGGTGAAGGAAAACATCGTGAGGAAACCTGCATGCTTGAGAGATTTGTCTTGTTGGCATGTGAAGTCTACCAACCCGCAGTAGGCTAGCGTGGTGGACTATAGCCGAAACAACAACACAGCACAGACCAATATTGTTGGTTATTAATATATGTTTTATATTCTTGGAAAATTTTCTGTTATATTTGACCGAAAAAATAAATAAAAGCTAGTTTAATCACCAAATCTCAACATTTATAAGTGGTTTTTACCGTTACATGTTTGTATTTTTATTTAAACTACGATCTGCGGACGAGTTCGATGACCCCACGATAGTTACACTCGATGTGATAAGACTTGATTATAATAATAAACTGGTCGAATTTTTATTAAGAATTTATAAAAAAACATTGAATTATATGATGCAATAAATTACGTAACGCTGATGCAGTTATATGAACGACCCGTTTAGCTCAGCGGTAGTTAACGCAGCCATCTGTGCCGGTTTCGAATCCCGGTAGGGACAAATGTTTGTATCCGAGTCATGGATGTATCTAATTATAATATGAATGTATTTACAAAAAAAAAGTATATATGTAGAATATCAACCATCTAGTAGGTATCCGTAACACAAGCCGCGTTGTTCAGTTCGGAACTAGATGGCGCTGTGTCATAATGTCCAGGAATATTGATTACTAGCTGCCTCCCGCGGCTTTGCCCGCATAGTTTATAGATAAAAAGTAGCCTATGTATATAAATTTCATATTTCATTCAAATCTGTTAAGCGGTTTTTTCGTGAAAGAGTAACAAACATCCATCCATACATCATACTTACAAACTTTCGCGTTTATAATATTAGTAGGATTATTTATTAGTCTGCTATCTCCCAAACTAGGTGAATTATAAATGACATGATCATCATTATCATCATCGGCCTATATTCGTCCTCTGCTGGACGTAGGCCTCCCCTAGTGAACGCCACAGAGCTCGATCTTCGGCTCTTTTCCTCCAGTCACTGCCAGCTGCTTTGTGCAAGTCGTCGCTCCACCTGGCCGGCGGCCGTCCTACGTAGTGTAGGAATGACATGATGCATTGAAATAAAACTACTTTTTACGGATTTTATCGCGGTATATTTGATATTATTTTAACCCGACGTTTCGGATCCTTTACAGCATCCATGGTCACGGGCAGACTGAGGTGTTCGTCGTGTTGAAGTTATAATAACTAACAGCTACTCTACATTTTTAATTATTATTGATAATCCGATTTACACAGTACGAGCTTACCGTGTCCTTCTGTCTTGCAGTTTTGTTCTTGGATTTAGATTTAATAGAAGCTATGATAGGGTTCCAAGCAAATATACCGCGATAAAATCCGTAAAAAGTAGTTTTATTTCAATGTCTAATATTAAGTAAGTAGTATTTCGTAAGTGTACGAAATGAATATGACATGATGCAGTAATATGACTATTTATGTAATATTTTATATATCCTTTCAGGTACTTAATCCTGTCCAAAGACAGGGAGGTGACAGTGGAAGGCATTTCGGGCGTGCAGTACGCCGCCAACGACTCCGTGTTCGACAACGGACATAAATACCCGCATATGGTATGTATTTATATAGATATCTAATAGCTGACCCAGCAAACGTCTTTTTTACCACATTATAGGGTAAACATTTAGGGTTATAAGTATTTATTAATGCCAAATCATAAGAAAAAATACAAAAATGGTCTGCCGAAAAAAAAATTTAAAAAAATGTCTGGTGAGTGACATCCTTATCGCCTAAGGGTATAGAAAATAGCCTACGACCGATTCTCAGACCTTCCAAATATACGTAAAAAAATTATAATAATCCGTCCAGCCGTTTCGGAGGAGTTCAGCGACAAACACTGTGATACGAGCTTTTATATACAGGGTGTCCGGTAATGAATGGATAACTGAATGGCCATTAGTTCTTCTATGACCCATTTCAAGGTTATCCATTTATTACCGGACACTCTGTATATAAGATATTGTAAATAAAGCAAATACTAATTATAACTTATTCACACTGATATTATTAATGTGAATGTTTGTCTACCTGTCTGTTACCTTTTCACGCATTAAGCTCTGAACCGATTTAGATGAAATTTCGTATAAATATAGTTTGAGGCTAGGACATAGGATTGTCCTTATTTTTTGTTCAGGAAATCATCAATTAAAAGGGGTTCACAGAGGGGCGGATCGATAATATCTTAAAAGAGAGTAAAAATAAATTAACAGATTGATCAACAAGCAGATTTGATAATATTACTAATTTTAATGCAGACGAAGTCGCGGGAAATGCCAGTGTGTTATAGATAATGACCACACAATAAAATTAACATAACAAAATGCATTAAATTCTCTCCTTCATTTATAACGATGTGTTCAAATTTCATAAAGTGCATTCAAATGCATGCTTTATGGTTCTGAAAATAAAGTACCTATAGTAGTTTATTTCATAATAATTTATATTGTTTACAATAGTTTTATCTGAAATAAACAAATGACAAATGAACATGACTTTATCGTTCATATTATTCTCAACGTCACATAATATTATATGTTTATGAGGTAATTTATATTCACTGGACTGTTTAAAAAACCCACCTTAAGCCTGTCACAAGTTTTTGTGATGTATACATATACATACATTCACTCACGTCTTTTTCCCATGAGGGTAGGCAGAAACTACCAAATGATGAATGAATTTTCGTAATGGCTATAGCCATTACGAAAATTCATTCATCATTCGGTTGATTATAATTACTTTATTGTCATAAAAATCTTCAAATTAGTATTAAGGCTCCGCCTCTTGCGCTAGGTTAAGAACCCTGTGTTGCAGAAGCCAATTTCTTCTCCCAGCATTTACGGGTTCCAGCTTGTAGTTTTTCTTTTATGTCTTTCAAATTTTGTATGTGTGTGTATTTCTTTTGCATCAAATAAATGATTTTTCTTTCTTTTTTATGTAATATTAAGAAATATAATATAATGTAAATTATTAATGATACTAGTTCTTTATTTCTTTCTACTTCTTGTTCCATTCTTCTTCTTTCTTTATTATTAAAGGAGGTAGGGCATAACGAGATTCCTCGCTCAAATTGAGCTGCCCGACTGGGGAAGTGCCTCCGCCTTACAGAAGACCGCAGTGAATCAACAATAGTTGTCTTTCTGCGAGTGAGTAAGGTTACCGGAGCTCGTTGGGGAGTGACTATTCTGACAGCATGGGAATTCCATTTGCTGTCAGTTTAGTAATTCCCTATTGTAAGAAACCAAAACGGTTTCTGCAGGGGTGTGCAACGCATTTGCAAGCCTTCAGGTGTTGCAAATGTCCATGGGCGGCGGTGATCACTTACCATCAGGTGAGCCGCCTGCTCGTTTGCCCCCTTATCGCAATAAAAAATATTCCTTTCTTTTTCTTCTTTGTTCTTCTAATATGTCTGTTTTGTTTCTAGGCATGTTACTGCGCCGAGCCCCGCAATGCGGACTGCGTGCCGTCGGGCGCCCTGAACGTGTCGGACTGCCGGTTCGGCGCGCCGGCCTTCGTGTCGCTCCCCCACTTCCTGCACGCCGACCCGCAGTACGCCAGCAAGATCGGCGGACTCAACGCTTCAGAGTGAGTATTCAAATTCTGTTTGTCTTTTTGTTATCTCTTGACGTTATAACTTCTTATAAATCTAACGCCAGCTGCATGCACGAAAAATTAACTTATAGACTAACGGGGGAGCTTCAGATGATCAGTCTTAAATGAGTTTTAACTGAATTTTACATTGTTTATAACTCCTGACGCAACAACTACAGGATGTTATAAGTTTGACGTGTCTCTGTATGTGTGTTTGTCTGTCAGTGGCATTGTAGCTCCCCAACAGATAAACCAATTTTGATTTTGTTTAAAAAGTGAGTTATTTGGGAGTTTTTTAGTTTAAGATAATCGCCACAAAATGTGTCGCGGGATTTTAATTTTTAAATTTTATTTGCAGAGACATGAATTTCCGCTTATCGCTGGAGATGTTCACGGGCATGCCGCTGGCGGTCGGCGCGCAGCTTCAGATCAACCTGCTCGTCAGACACGTCACTGGAATCACGTCAGTCACTTTATATATTTTTTCTATGCTTACAGGTTTCTAGGCTGCACAATGTCAAGTCAATATGGGTTCAATTTCATACTACTAAATACGTATAATATATCTATCTATGTATAGAATACGTAGTATATACAGTATTAAAATATACTATGAGTATTGGTTAATTTTTCAAGGCTGGATATTCGTGTATGATTTTTTTTTGTTTATAAATTCATCCTTTAAAAGTGTTATAAACTACATCGAAAAATAGGTACCTATCATTTTAGGAGTTTTTGGGCAACAAACGTAATATTTAGGTGACCACGCAGGGTTTATTATGTTTGAGGATAAACGATATTATTGTAAAAAACTTCCAATATTATTTTTGGACGGTGATAAAAATATACCCCTGTATAAGACAGGTACGTAATGAATATCGTCCGGTTGCAGGATAAACAACGCGCTTCCGTCGGCGGACACGCTGGTGCCGATGTTTTGGTTCCGGCAGGAGATGTCCACGACGCCGGAGTACGCGGCGCTGGCTCGCTCGGCGCTGCGCCTGCGGTACTGGGTGCCCTATGGACTCTACGTGCTCACGGTCAGTGCCACATGCCTAATCATTTTAACCGACTTCAAAAAAAGAGGAGGCTCTCAATTCGACTGTTTTTTTTTTGTTAGCTCAGAACTTTCGAGTTTATGAACCCAATTTGTAGAACCTTTTTTTGTGGTCCCATTTCAATTTGATACAGTTCTGATAATTTGTAGTCGGTTTTTTTTGTCAAAATTATTATAATACACTGTATGGTGTGTATACAGTGTTCAATCAATCAACTCAGCCTATCGCCGTCCACTGCTAGACATAGGCCTATCTCAAACTGCGCCATAACTGTCTTTCCTCTGCCTTCCTCATCCAGTATACACACCTGTTATTTAAAAAAGACGACATTCTTTATACAAAAGAAAGCATTGTTAAAAATGAATTTTCGAGAGATAGATAGTGATATTTCTTGCTCAAATTGAACGTCCATAGATGTTGGGAATCGTAAGGCATAGTACGATTCTCATAGTTCGTTATAATCGTTTACAATACGGCTTGCAATCTCACGAAACAAGAAATAGAAAAAATACTAAAAGCATAACGTTTTCTAGATTCTGGAAAGAAACAAACGAAAGTATTGTTTGCTTGATTTTCTCCAGTATTGTAAATCAAATTTGTTTATAATTAAACAACATGAATTTGCTTCAGAACTGAACTGAACGATTCAATTGTCAACTTTTTATATAGTTATTTAACTCCGTGCTTCATGAACAGAGACAATTTAAATATTATTTTATATTATACACCGTGAAATTGTAGTCGTTGTGGAACCGAAAGGTGGGAAACTTATGATAATTAGTAGAACAAAAAAAAGTCTTAGATTAACTCTACTGTTTATAATAAAAAAGTTGGCAAGTGAAAAGAATATTTTCACTTGATCGAGTTTGCTAGTAGTAGTGCACCAATATTTCATTCAAAATCGGCCGCAGTCGCTAGCTCGCTACTCTGAAGCCGCCTCGCGAGGGCGGCGCGGGCGGCGGGTTCAATGACCCGAACGCCCGCCAGTCAGCTGGTACTACACGGATAGCGGCTGTCCGAGCGAATAAGTAAAGTACTAATAAGTACTTACGCGTTATTTAAAAGTAGTAGGTCAGTACTTTATTGATGTCATTTTATTATTGAAATAAATTGTATTTAGCAATACGATGCAGATGGCGACGAAATTGATGGTAAGTATTACTTTACACCTATCTACGTATTACCTCCAATTAAATAAAAGGGATTAAAAATTAAGTAGGTACCTAGGTTAAGTAGGTACATAGCTTTAAAAAACCTTTTTTTGTAACTTTGCCCCAAGCAAAGATTTAACACACACACACACAGACCTAGAACAATTACCTGCAAATCATACATTTTTTTTCCGAGCAAGGATCGAACTCGCGACGCCTTGCGCAGCAGTCACTCGAACAGCCGCTGCGCCAATCATTGCGGCAACATTTTCACGGAATAAATTGTACTCCAATTTCTCCTTCATACATTCCACGAGCTTAGGACCGCCAGAAATACTTTACTTGAACATAGTTTTAGGTATTTACTGTATCAATATTAAAAACAGATAGCTGAAACAGTCAAGAGACTGGGTAGGTATTTCAGGCGTATTTAAAAAATTGGAGCTTTTTACAAAATAATCAACTTTACATACAAGTTACCTGCTAAAAGTTTATTTACGACGACGAAGTGGAGTCCGCCGCGTTCAATACACAAACGTGCCCGTTTTATACTATTGTCTTTTAGCTTTCTTAACGTGTCTCTGTCACTTTTCATTCTATCAAAGGCGTCCACTATCGCACTGCGTAACTCGTCACGATTTTCATGTTCACGGGTATAAACAAGTCTTTTGATTTCCGACAACAAGAAAAAGTCCAAAGGCGTTCAGTCCGGGCTCCTAGGCGGCCAAGCCACGGGACCGCCGCCGTGGCCTATCCACCTATCACCGAACTGAGTGTTTAGGTAGGCACACACTACACTTGAATAATGAGCGGGGCAGCCATCATGCTGATAGTAAATCCCTGCTAAGGCTACAGGGATATCATCTAACAGCCAGCTCCGATATTATCGTTTATAACATGTCTAAAAACGAGCTGTTAGATAGCGTTCAATGAAAATAGTCACTATTAATTGGCCGTTATAATAACTGCGTACACATTAGCACTAAACTGAACTTGGCGATGGTCTTCCCGAATTAAGTATGGATTCACGGGAGTCCATTAATGTGCACAGTACAGCTGAACAATTGCTAAGTACTTCGCGTTCGTATATTCGTACTGACGACACATTTTCGCGTGACAACGTAAATCTTACCGCGCGCGAGTTGCAGTAGAACTAGCACCCGGCCCGCACGCCGCCGGCGGCGACACTGCGGCGGGCGCGACACTGCGGCGCCGCCGCCGCTCAGCGTGGTAGGTAATAATAGGTAGTGCGTCCGAGTGGATTGTCGGCAAATGTGTAGGTAAGTTAGCGGCAGCGCGCGGGCGGCTTTTATGTCTTTGTCGGCATGCTTTACTGCTTAGTTGTGTTAGTTGTGTACCTATGTGTGAGTAACATTGAATGATATCGATCGTAGTACGTTAAATTTAGTGGCGTTACCATGTATCCTGGTTTCGTTCTAGTTTTTTGTATGTCTGTCACATTTTTTATAAAAAAAAATATCTTTATTTCATTTAAATTTCACATAAATGGATTCCATTATTGATATAGAGTCCAAAATTTTCGTCCCAGCAATAGTTATAATTTCACGGTGTATAAAAAATAATTCTAATAGGTTATTTTTCTTTTTCAGGTAATCGGCGTTGGATTACTAATAGGTGGTATCGTAATATTAATACGAAAGTTGCTGAAATCGCCCGAAACCGCGCCGATACTGGGAGGCGAGTCGTCGTCACTAGGATCCTAGTGGCCGACTGACTGACTATACTGTTCACTTAGTGACTACTAGACCACTAAAAGTGGCATTAGATTTTTTTAAGTGAAGAAATATAGGCACAGGGTGTATAAATTAAGTGTTATTTTATTGACTAGTAAAGTAACATCTCAGAGTCAATTTAAATAATTTGTTATTGTAAAAATATATATAATAAGGTCTTATAGACATACTTAACAAAAAAAATTGACAGATAATATTTTGACAGTTCGTTTTTTTTACGTGACGAGTGTGTCGGTTTGGACTACATATTCTGCTTAGTTTGACGTACATAGTAAATAATATTTATTTCTGTAAATAGATCTTTAGTGAATTGTCCCTGATGTGACTTTTGAAGGAATTAAAAAAAACACATCAGACATTCTAAATCATAAATCCCTGTTAAACTGAGTTCTTACATTATCGCGAATATTAGACATTTAAATAAAACTACATATTATGGATTTGCAACAAATTATAACACGCATAGCCGACAAAAAAAAATGTTTACGATGACACGTGGTGTCGTCGTGGTAAAGGAATGGTGAGGGTAGAGTCGACATTTTCATTTGTCGTCTTTACCCGCCAGCGGCGTTTAAAGTGTTAATATCAATATACCGCGGTAAAATCCTTAAAACAGTCGTTTTATTTCAACATCTCAATTTGGTCGGTTAGCTTATGTTAGTTCAACAAACGGCCACCAGAGTGCTCGCTACCGATAATTGATTTTGAATCTTATTTCAGTGGTCAATTAAACTATTTTAGAACGCCGTCATGATTTATTGTGTAGCTATGTATTTGTTGACTTTATAATAATTAATTTAGATAGATGAGCTTCCTATTGTAGAATACTGCCATTTAAAGTTCCAAATATACTGTACACAGAGTGTTTAATTATAGCAGAAACTAATATACAATGATGTAAATAAAATAAAATACTTTTTTACGGATTTCATCGTGATAATATATTGATAAAATTATTACAACTATGGTCAAATTTGTGACACAAAACAGCTTTAATAAAATACCAGTTTTTTTTAAATAAATAAGCACCCTGTGTATACTGGCATTTATAAATAATGCTCAATTTATGTTTCATATGTGCCTTAAAATGCTGTAAGCTTATAGTAAAAATGTCATGCAAATGATATGACATTTAAGTATTTAAAATTTGTATATATATTTGATCATATCTTGAGATTTCTTTATATCATAACGTCTGTATGACACAGCGCTATCTAGTTCCGAGGTAAGTAACGAGGCTTGTTTTTTACTGAGGTACATCTATGGTGATTTTTCAAACATTTGTCCCTCCCGGGGTTCGAACCCGGCACCCTTACGGCAGACGGTAGCCATTATACACCTGCGGTAATCGGGTTGTCGAGTAATATATCTATGCTGTGTATTAATAAGGCTGCGGTAATTGGATCGTCAAATAATATATTTATTTCGTACAACATTATTCTAATACCCATAAATACTTTAGTTAGAAATCTATTTTCTTCTCAATTTCTTTTTCTTTTTACGAACTGACCTAAAACACGACCTGTTACAAATAGACAATGAAAAGCAATAGACAACGAATATTTTCATTGAAGCTTTATACTGTATTGTTACCATTTACGAGAACATTCCTTAGTAATGTGCTTCCTCATTTAATATTTTTTAAATATAATCACATTTTGTGTGGCAGTTACTTCACCGATTCGGCTTCTAAAGTATATACCTAATAAACTTAATTCATTATGCACATTTTTTGCGACTTTTTAAGTTTTTTAACCGACTTCAAAAAAAGGAGGAGGTTATCTATTCGACTGTATTTTTTTATAGTTGACTGGGTGAACCGATTTTGATGATTCTTTTTTTTTTGGAAACTGGTGCGTCCCGTGTGGTTTTTTTGACGGAATTATTTAGATTTTTGAATGGTGACCGTGAAGTTACTGCCATCGCTTAAAGTATTTATAAATGTTTTTATTTTATTTTATTTTACCTATAATAATGTATGTTATAATAAATAAAAATGTATGAAATGTTATGAAATTGATAGACAATTGCTGTCTCGTTTTATTGTATTTCAAACTTAAAGAAAATGATAGAGACAAAATATGTTGTTATAAATAAGAAATTATATGTGTTTAGTATTTATTTAACTGTATTTTTATGATTATGGTTTTTATGTACTTATATTTCATTATAAAAGCTGTGATAGCTTGGTCGTCACACCAGTGGACTGTGACATCAAAGGTGTCAAGTTCAATACCAAGGCACGTCAACCACTGACATTTTGGAGTCACGTGCGTATTTATCACATGCTCAAACGGTGAAGGAAAACACCGTGAGAAAATTTTCATCGAGAGGTTATCTCAATGGCGTGTGAAGTCTTTTAACCGGCAGTAGCGTGGTGGATTGTAGCCTAATTCTTCTCTAATGAGAAGAGCCCCATACCCAACAGTGGGATGATCATAAATAATTAGGTATGTTTTTTAATAATGTAACTAATAACATATTATGTAGTATAGTGTAAATAAATATTAGTTGTTTATATAATTATATTTTGGACATGAAAATGTTTACAATTACCATATTCTTAGTTATAATTTTACAATTATTTTTATTGTAGGTCAATTTAAAGTTCTGTTTTTTTTTTTTTAATATTTTTCATTTACAACTGTAACTCAGCTTAGAATAATTATTATAACTGACTTATATCCTGATTAATTCTTTTGTACAATATTCAGAAAGTATATAAGTTTTGAAACAATTTACCTCACTTTAAAACCAAATAAATCGAGCTTATTTCTGAACGTATTTTTAAATTGGTTTTACTTTGCCAGTGTTTTATGTTTTTGATGCAATTTTGAGGTTTCTGTGACCGAGAAAGAAACTAATTTTGACGAAACCATTTATTTAAATACCCTGTAGTACATCATTTCATACGGAAAAATAAAAGCAGTCGTAATAATTATTATTAACTAATCATCATTTGTAAATCAGACGTATTATCAATCACATTTTTACGTTTTTGGATTCAAGTAACATTTTATCTCGGTTCTCACAAAATACTTTGCCAAGTATAACTGATTGTAATACGTCATTTTGGTACTAACTACAGCCAATTAATAAGGCGTTAGAAAGTGACTTAAAATTCTGCCTTTTTTGTAATCGGTTTTAAACTTAACGTTTTGACGTTTCTTTGCGATGTCATTTATTTCAGTTTGACAGTTGCTGTCAAATTTTATGTAGCATGTGTCATGTTTTTTTATATGGTAGGCAGGGTTGTTATGGCGTTAGATTTGATGAAAAAACTCTAGTAGCTTCATTTAAAATATTTTTTATTTTCTTTTAAGATTGTATTTATTTTGTGAATCGTTTGTGCCTAATCAACGAAAAAAAAATACTGTGTAAAAACTGCTTCGGTGGTCTAGTGGTCGTAAAGTACGACTGCTAAGCCAAGAAGTCAATACCTTTTCTTGGGTTCAATTCCCAGGTCAAGCAAAATGTTACTGGTTTTTCTATGAAATTCTGAGTAGTACTTTGAAATTCGGTTTGGTGCCCCGTTGATGGCAATAGGCACGAACCCTATAACATAGGACCTAAAAACATACCAGAGAAACGTGGGGGTACATTAGTACACCTCTACCTAATCCCTCAGGAACGATAGGCGTGATGGTATATTATATTATGTAACAAAGTAGCTGATAATAATTAAAATGAGTTGTTTACATTTGTATCGGTAATTTAAATAAAGTCTGTTACATAATATCTATAATTATTGCGATAAAATTAAATGTTAAAACGATTTTTATAAATTTAATAAATAATAAAAATGTTAATACCGATGTTGTTTTCATATTTTTCCTCGATAAGACTAAAAATCGACTATAAAACTGACTGACTACCACTTTTCGCTACTAATGCGCCCGAACCACGAAGGTAGCGACTCAAAAAGCTACAGATGCGTCAGATTCTATGCCAGGAGAGGCCAAGCTCCTTAATACCGACAGCGATGACACGTTAAGCTCAGCGGTAGTTAATTCCGCCTGCTTTGCTATGGGCCCCGGGTTCAAATCCCGGTAGGGAAAAATGTTAAAAATGTCTCCGAGTCATGGTACATCCATGACTCAACACAACAACAAGAGCAACACAAGCGTTGCTTAGCTCGGAACTATGTAGATGGCGCTGTGTCATAATGTCCAGAAATATTTGCTATGAAAAGGCCGAGCCATTTTAAAATTTTTCGCTGTTACCAATTACAAGTTATGTACTTTTTTGCATAACTTTATGTTTAGACATATTTTTTTACACAAATTATATTTATTGAAAACATATACATTCTTACATAATACATACATAAATACACTCACGCCTTTTTCCCATGGGGGTAGGCAGAAACTACAGAATGCCAGGCGCTACTGTCCCTGCATACCACTTTTGCCTCGTTCACATTCATACATCTCGTCATGCACGCGCGCCGGTTATGAGTACTGCGCACCTGACCTTTTTGAAGGAGTTCACCAATTAGGTCGGTGTATGTCCTTCTAGGGCGCCCCCTCCCGGCGTTTCCACTAACATAACCGTCTTTCTTACATAAATAAATACAAAATAAGTATGTGTATTGAATTTAAATGATGTTTTGGGTCGTTTCAATGACCAATAATATCTTTCTTAACTTGGACGGAAATTACATACTTAATTATGTAATTGAAATACTTCAATATTTTTGCTTCGTTTTAATGTGCTTAAATTGTATCGAGACATGAAGGTAATAGTGTCCATTTCGGATGCTTTAAGGCATCCAAAATACTGGGAATAAATAATATAAATAGTTCGCGATAGAATCCGCAAAAAAGTAGTTTTATTTCAATAATGTTTTAATAGTATAGTGTGCAATGTACAATAAAGCATAATATTCTACCTATGTTAAAAGGCCGTACGTAATTTTATTGTTGTTATTAAAACAAATTTGCTATTTCTTAACCTAGAAATTAAACTAGACCTACCCAACTTACAACCACTAGACCAATAACGCAGTCATACAACTCATACATACATACATACATACACTCACGCCTTATTCCCATTAAGGTAGGCAGAAACTACGGAAACCCACGCGTTATCCCAGTATATTATCACTCTTGCTTCGTCCACGGCAGTTACGAGTTTTACAGACAAATTATCAACTTACATTTCAGTTACAAAAACAGTATTTCATTGTAACTTGACGCGTGTTTCTTTGCACTGACTGAACTGAATCGTTATCTAAACGACAGACATTACAAAATAGTGTGTAAATGAAATACCTAGTTTATCTCAACGTTACAAAGTGCGCCTGAACACGTTATCACTTACCTTCACGACAAACTCGTATTTTCTATGATGAACTTGTTGATAAACTATTCTAAATCCCCGTCTGCCTATATCTCTGGGTCACTGTGTTAGATCTAACTTAGAATGTTCACTGAATAGGCCATTTTAGTACAACTTGACAGTACGTTATTGAAATAAAGCTTAAATAATACCTAAGGTAAGCTAAATTATTGATATTATAACCAAGGACAAACATACTGGACACTTTCATATTGTTTAAAAGAGTATCTATGGAGTTTCAAATCAAATCAAATAATTTATTTCAATTAGACCAATACAGGTGCTTTTGAATTGTCATATTTAATTGAATTTAGTTGCACGGTTCCAAAAGGTAGGTCTTATGGAGAAGAACCGGCAAGAAACTCCATAGATACTCTTTTAAATTAAATACAAAATTGTTGGTTTTGTTTTACAAAGATTTATGTATGTAATGTAATATCAATATGAGACTGGTGCAGTTCGATGTGAAACGTATGATTTATGCAGACAGGAAATAACTAAAACCAATTTATGTTGCCATAACATGTATGAGCCGACCAGTCCCAACTGATAGCACCCGTTCACGAGCATGACGTGTGTATCGGCGTCTGTCTACTCAACCATGTTGTAGGGAATAAAAAGATCCGACACACAACGCCACCACCAGCAGGACATTTGAGTGAGCATGACAAGCCCAGACTGCCCGGCAACCGGTAGGCATTTTCAATTTTATAAAAAAAAAACAACATCAGTCTCATATTTTACAAGCTATTTTGCTAACTCAGTAACTATTGAGTTAATAAATCATAAATTTTTTCTTGCTGGTTCTTCTCCATAAGACCTACCTTTTGGAACCGTGCAACTAAATTCAATTAAATTCGACAATTCAAAAGCACCTGTATTGGTCTAATTGAAATAAATGATTTGAATTTGACTTTGATTCAACTGTGACTGAACACTTTTACCTACTTCTCCGCATGAGCTGATATTTCTAAAGGTACGAAGGGTTTTGGATCAAAATATCAATATAACGTGATAAGATAAGTGAAATGTAGCCTTATTTCAATGTGTAATAGGGATCCGTATTGTAATATGTTAGTATGTAGCTGGTAGTTATCACGACCTTTGTGTTTTTACATAGGTAGTAGTCAGAGTTCAATAATGTTGTTTTATATTACCTTAAGTTGGTCAGAAACTCACTAATCTATATTTAATGGTATTTAGTTTACCTAATTCTGTCATGTCAAGACTATTTTAATTCGATACACGTTATGCAGAAAAGTAACTTATGCACACTCGCTGTTAGGTCTCTTTAGGTCTTATTGAGCTTATTGGTACTTTATTGACATATTATTATTACTTCTATTTAACACTAGCTTAACCATTGATACCTGCTTGTCAAGGCTAGCACTAGGTATCAAAAAATACCCTCTGAAGCTAGGGTAGGCTGGGAAGGTATTTTATTGATACTTAGCACATTTTTTGAACCTTTAGTAACATTTTATGTCAGACTGATCATTGACAATTCGAAAGTTCTCAATAAACACCACGAGACCAGTGTTAACTTATAATATAGCGTGATCTTTTATCGTCTTGATCAAAGTTGAAGGTGGGAGGTCAAATTAATGTAATACCTACTTACGTAAATGAGTTTGCATTATGGTCCAATTCCGTTCAATCGCCCGATTTAAATATCATTTGTAATACATCATTGAAAGAGAAAGACTCACAGTGAAAAATGAGTATATTTTTTTCAAAATATTCGCGTGTATGCATAATACGTTTAAAGATTAACGATCAAGCGCGTTAAAAATCTCATACCATCAACGTTTACAAATGTTATAACATTTGAGCGTATTAAAAACCTTAGTCTCACGACTGTCGTCCCCGGGTTAGGCAGAGGTGTACTAATGTACTCCTACTTTTCACCGGTATGTTTTAGGTCCCATATAACAGGGGGCATCAACCAGGCATGAATCCAAACTCCGAGCTGCTACTGAGAATTTCATAGAGGAACCCAATATCACTGCTCAACCTGGGAATTCAAGAAGAACAATGAATATAATATATAACATATCGAATATCACAAACAATACTTATATTTTCTCGCGAAATTTCTCGCTCAAATTGAGCTGCCCGACTGGGGAAGTACCTCCGCCTCACAGAAGACCGCAGTGAAACAACAATAGTTGTGTTTCTGTGAGTGAGTAAGGTTACCAGAGCTCGTTGGGGGAGTGAATATTCTGACAGCATGGGGGATTCCGTTTGCTGTTAATTTAGTAATTCCTTATTTAACGAAACCTAATCGGTTTCTACAGGGGTTGGCAGCGCATATGCAAGCCTTCTGGTATTGCAAATGTCCGTGGGCGGCGGTGATCACTTACCATCAAGTGAGCTACCTGCTCGATTGCCCCTTATCACCAAAAAACCAGCAGTAGGTACCTACCTAAATCCAAATTACGTGAGTGTTATTTTAAATAGCTAGGTAACTATTATAATTTAAGTCCCTATCTCAATACTCAATAACTTTATTGCTAGTACAGTGATCTTATCCGATTACTTCCTGGCGTTACAATGTAGTGTAGCCTGTGTTGTAAGTATTGACACGTGTACACTCCGTTACGTATTTTGTTGACAACGTTTTTAATGTAGGCAGTTGATGATAGTCTGTTGCGTTGATTTATAACAAACTATGTGCAGGACAATTTACGATCAGATAGATCTAAACAAAAAAATATTTGAGGTACATTACAAAACAACAGAAAAAACCGGTCAAGTCGAGGTGGACTCGCGCACGAAGGGTTCCGTACAAAACATGCGTTTGTTGTATGGGAACCCCTCTTATATAATTATTTTATTTCGTTTTTAGTATTTGTTGTTGTAGCAGCAATAGTAATACATAATTTGTGAACATTTCAACTGTCTAGCTATTGCGGTTCTTAAGATACAGCCTGGTGACAGACAGACAGACGGACGGACGGACAGCGAAGTCTTAGTAATAGGGTCCCGTTTTTACCCCTTGGGTACGGAACCCTAAAAAGTAAAAAAATTTGTTTAGCCATAAAAGTTAGAAAACGTGGCGTAGATAACACGCCCCGCTTATATTAAGAAGAAAAGTTATTCTATACATTAATGGGAGTACCTAAGTAGGTAACGAAGGTATTTTTTTTTACAAATACCTTAAAATTAAGTTTACGTAAATTACGTGAGTGCGGGTTTGTGTGTGTGTCAAATCAGTTGCCTCGAAATCCACACAGTTAGTTAGCATTATAAAACAAACTAAATCTAATCTGTCATGTAAATTAAAAGTCATAGTTAAACTCGTTTTGTGTTAACATATTTTTTCTTATACCATTTTATCAGAATTAACTCATTTAAATTCCAAGTTAAATAAATATCTAAGATTCTGTTAAATTATACCTACTTACTAATCGTTTTGAGAAGTCGTAAATTATCAAAGTTTAAGTTATGTATTTGGTCTATAGAATTTATAATCGTAAACATTGACTATTTTCCCGGTTCTTAACCACTGTTTTACGCAGTGACTCTATGGATATTTTTAAGCGATTTTTTATGCTTCTTTTAGTGTAGTCCATAATATGTAAACTCATAGTCATATATACACAACGCCATCTAGTTCCGAGCTAAGCATTGAAGCTTGTGTTAATTACAATAGATGGTTGATTATATTAATTTTAAAAGATATTGATTTTGATTTTGATTGATTAGTTTATCAACCATTTAGTATACCTAATTACATACATATTTTACATAGATATTTTTCGACGACCCAATTAGTCCAGCGGTAGTTAACGCTGCCTTCTGTTCTATGGGTCCTGGGTTCGAATCCCGGTAGGGACAAATGTTTGTGTGATGAGCATAAACATTTGTATCCGAGCCATTATTGTTAATATGTATAATATATATGTATTTACAAAAAAAAAAATACTATATATAGTATATCAACCAACTAGTATCCGTAACACAAGCCTCGTTGCTTATCACGGAACTAGATGGTGATGCGTCATAATGTCCAGGAATATTTATTTATTATTTATTTAATTTATATGCAAATATAATAATATACACATTATACAAATATCTACGTTACGGGGATTCAAAACCGGGACACTTAACGCAGGCAGTCTCACCTCTGCGCTAATAGGTTCACCTTGTATTTAACAGCGTGGTTTACACTTAGCTATAAGTCCCAAAGCTAGGCAATAATAAAATTGTATCTAATGTATTTAATTTTAAAATTAAAAATGTAGGGTAGCTGTTAGTAATTATAACTTCAAGACGACCAACACCTCAGTCTGTCCGTGACTATGGATGCTGTAAAGGATCCGAAACGTCGGGTTAAAATAATATCAAATATACCGCGATAAAATCCGTAAATAGTGGTTTTATTTCAATATTTAATTTAATTTACTATGCTGTGCCCGACAGGGTCCATATATCGATGGCCCCACAGAATAAACGTGCAAGTGAAAAACATCAATTGTTCAGGAAGAAATAAAAACATTTGAACGTGAATAACTGTTATTTAAAAGTAAATAGGGTTAAGTATTGTATATCAAATTAAAGATATAAAAAAAACTCATTACATTACATTTTTTATTTATTTTTTAATCCATCGGTTTTCCGGAAAATTAAGAAAAATCATTAAATTTTTTTATTCTCGTAAAATTTGTATGACTAGATAACAGTAAATTGTCATTATACGTTTATTCGTGTAAAATGTCAAGCGAACAAAACTTATAATGTTATATTACACTATTATTCGGCGTAAATTAAGTTTTTTTTTATACCCAGTAATAGGCATTAGCACGTTTGTTTACAGTAACTTACTCTATTGTTTGATTACTGTAAAGATAGAATGCATGTATATCAGGGTTCATAAGATCGATTCTCATTTATGTAATACACTGTTGTTATTGCATAGAATTATAATGTAATTTGCTTTACTTTATCAATTATACAGTAAGAAGGTGAAATAAAATAAAAATATAATAAATAACTATCTATCTACATGCATACAAAATAAAGAACTAATGATAATGTAAAATTTAGTTCAAACCCTGACTTTTCGGAAGTTATGTGCGTATTCATCTCATGCTCAAACGGTGAAGGAAAACATCGTGAGGAAACCTTGCTTGAGAGATTTTCTCGATGGCATGTGAAGTCTACCAACCCGCAGTTGACTAGCGTGGTGGAATACAGTCTAATACCACTCAAATGAGAAGAGACCCGAGCCCAGCAGTGGGATAATAATGAGTTGATGATGGTGATATTGTAAAACACTAAAATTAAACTTAGCTATTAACTTGAACTTATAACAAAAAAAATAACGAACCATATTGTAATTTGAAATACTTGAGATTAAGTGCCCCCGTTACAGTCATTGGTTACAAAGATCTAAGTAGGTACCTTAAGTATTCAGGATCTTCTGTAGGTTCTCCTCACTACCCTCGTAATTCGTTTTCACGAGAGAATTTTACTTATATTATTCACTCCAGTAAATTTTGTAGCTATTTATGTCATGTATGTCAAAGATTTCGTGTTACCCAAGGCACACACCACTGACTGTTCGGAAGTTATGTGCTTATTTATCACATGCATAAACAGTGAAAGAAAACATCGCGATGAAACCAGCATGTTTGACAGGTATTTTTGATGAGATGTGAAGTCTAAGCCAACCCAGTAGACTAGCGCAGTGGAACGGTACCCAGCAGTGGAACAATAATGAGTACATGATTCATGTCCTTTAATCAATTCTTCTATTTTATCAGTTCCTTGAAATCTATAAAGATCATTCTCTATCATCTGTTTTATTTGGTATTTGTACTCAGTAACTGTGTAATTCTCTATCAAGCAATTCATTTGATCGGTCGTGTATTAGTATGTAAGATGCTGCTCTCAGTCTCCTCTCACATAGTTCTAGGTCTTCCTCTGTTATCTTTTATATAGTTCTCATTTCCTTCTTCAACTTCCAAATAGCTGTATGTATATTTAATACTTGCTGTGTAATTTAAGAATATGGTTTTGCAATTTTTTATATCCAACTCGGTATCTATTTCTTTATTTATCTTTTCACAACATTTTAATTTGCAGTTACAAGACGATTTCTGTGTGTTTTATGAATACCGTGCCCGTCCACCGTACTCGTAGTCGTAGTTGTTTTTTAACAATATTGAAGACTGAGGGAAGAGGGGAGTACATAGAGAACTTACAAGATGTGAACATTTTGTTATAAATTATTGCTTGCTTTGCTTAAAAGGATAGACATAATAAATAAGGGCGAACGTGTCAGAAATCAGTATAATTATCTGTGGAAAATTTCACGCATAGCTTTTAGACAAAGAACAAATAAGCCAGTTAATACCCTTATATTTCGCCGAATAAAAGTATTCAATGTTTTCACAAACAAGAATACTGTCACTTCATTCATATCATCTAAATAGAACAAATAATCAGTAAAATACCTGTGTAGTCACAATTGGATTGAACGGATCGTTGATCGTCGTTACTATGCATTAACTTAAACTAATGTGATGAAAATATTAGTATTTTGATCACATTAGTTTATTTGAACAGTCCGATTAAATACTGTAAGGGACAATGCAATACCTTTTTTTTTCAGTAAAAAATATATTTAATCTTTCATCTTATAATATGAAACATTAGGAATAAAAACTGCATGCAATATTACACGAATAAACGTGTAAGTAGCCATTACACAAACGCACAAGTCTTCTCAAACGTTTACTTGTTGTAACATGTTTATTCTTGTGCCCTCGGGGACCTAAAAAGCGTTTAATGATAGCATATACTATTATACTTGTGATATTAATTGCTTATTTTTCCGTAGAATAAAGGAATCAAGTGATATAACAAGCGTATTTTCGGTCAAAACATTATAAAAAAAATTGAGAAGGTGCTGGATAGGCCAAAGAAACGAAAAATGGAAAAAAACCTTTTTTGGGTAAGAGCTCTTGCACGTTTATTCTGTGGGGCCATCGATATGTTCTTAATTTAACCCTTACACCAGCTCCAAAAGTAGTTTTTAATTAATTTAAGATCTGCTTATTGTGTTTGTGAAATATTAAATTATTATTATTATTATTATCAAGTATTAAGCAATCCCCACTCGTTTGACATCGGACCGGTTGCAATTAATCTCATAGATAAGCGGTTATACACCCTCTGTTTAATTAAATAGCAGTCATATTGTATTGCCATGTGAATATAAACACTTTGTCAATACTTTTAGCGTTTTAAACGAATCAAAATAAAATGTATGACATTAACCCATTATTGTCCCACTGCTGGGCACGGATCTCTTCTATTTTTTTAAGGAGATTCCACATCGCTTGCCCCTTCTCAAGCAACTACACATGCGATAGAGAGAATCTCTCAGTCATGCAGATTCCTCACGATGTTTTCGTTGACTGTCATACTGAACTTCGAAGCGAAGTGGACTTCATACTGAAGTTGTAGTATGACAGTCGTTTTCGTTCACCATTTGAGTGTGTCATTACTAGGCGCATACTTTCCAAAAGTCAGCGGCGCATGCCTCGGGATCGAACCATTGACTTTAATCCACAATCCACTGGTCGCACCACTCGGCGATCACAGATTCAGAAAGAATAAATTGAGAAAGGCATTCATAATAAATTTAAAAATTATAAACTCACCAGCAGATCTTCAAACGTTTGAACAGATTTTCTAGAATCATAAATACATCAGCACACTCTCGATCAAGTAAATTTTCAAACAAATAAAACTAAATTGAAATCCGTCATCCATTAAAATTTAGGAGTACCTTATACTAACAGATGAAACTGATACGCAGATAAATGTATCTCTTCTTGACAAAATAATCACTATAACTTTGTTCAATAATAATAATCTACAAGTTTATTTTGTTATCTGTAATTTGTTTAACTCAAAATTTATTCGAAATACAAAATTCTCGGATGATGTCATTTTAATTCACTAATAACATCGAACAGATAAACTGTTTTGTAAAAATACAGATTATATTTAAGTACATTTAAGAATTTATGTTACTAACTGACCCGACGAACTTCGCAACGCCATATATTTATATAGTTCTTGTTTTTTCTAAATGTTATACAACCCTTTACTATTTTTTGTGCTCGTAAAAATAACGAGCACAAAAAATAAACATTTATCCAATTTGATGCAGATTTTCGGAAGTTATGTGCGTACTTACATTTCGGCGATTAATTTTTAGGTATATAGATTTCAATCTAGATTTCAATGTAGGGCATTTAGACATAGAAGCTACTCACAACAAATGTATACGTCCCGGTATGTCAATAGGACTCTATTAGATATCATTCAATTGTGTATATCCAATGTGTCCAGCCAGTATCATATTTTAAACTTATCTATAGTACATTGTGCGGTCAGTAATCAGTTACATTTGACAACTAGAAGGGAACGCACGCGTTTTCGTTTCATAAAAAAAACATCGGAATTATCGCAATGTGTCTGTGCTTCTGACAAAAGAATTATAAAAAAATAACATTACAGTTTATGAGTGTCATATTTTTTTAGTGTTGTCATTTTTGAAAATCGACTAATAACTATAAGGAGCGATTATTTTCTTTCAAATTCCGTGCGGAAGTTCGTAAGGTGAGTTTGTTTGTTTATTTTTTACGATTACCTATTCAACTTGACCCCGTGTTTGGCTGTTATATGTTCTTAAAATTGAAATTAGGTATAATTAGTTGGCCACTGATAATGGACACCTGATGGTCTGTTTACTTAAAGCGATAAGAGATTAAAAATGTTCAAATAAGGGGTTAGGTTATATTAGGAATTATTTACTCGCTACATAAAGGGACTGAGTGGCGTTTTCTAGGAAAATAAACATATATTTTTCGTGTATTTTGGCGTAGCTATAGATAGTATTTTTTTTAACTTACACGGAAAAACATATGTAATACCTATAGTACGTTCATGATTATTCATAAGTGTCCGATAACATGACGCGATGTTGTGATTAATTTTTTTAAATTTATCTATTGATAAGGCGAAGACTTTCACACCTCAGCCAAAAACAGAAAAATAAATACTTATCTATGTATTCATCGTATTCAAAGTGCGTACAGTTAAGCATCATAGAAAATGTAAACAAGACATTTATTATAAAAGGTTGTCTAATAATTTATTCATTAGCATTATAAATACTAAAACAATGCACGCATAATATTAATTTATGTTAAAGATCTGTTAATCTTTAATCTCCCTTTAACATGAAATATCTTTTACTTAGGACATGTTATGATGTCATAAATTTTAATATCAAACTATCATCATCATCATCAGCCTATATTCGTCCACCGCTGGACGTAGGCTTCCCCTAGTGAACGCCACAAAGGTCGATCTTCGGCTCTTTTCCGTTTTTTTTCTTTTTGTTTTGTCAAACTATACTGATAATAAAATACAAGACCTACTTAGGTATTTATGTATTTTGGTTGATGGATTTTTAATCATTATCTTTTCTTTGGACATTTTTACCGCAATTATTAAGTAGTTAAACATTCATGAATGGAAATTTTTATACTATAAAAATTCTAGACAGTGCCAAAAAAAAAACAAAATTTATATTCTGTGTTTATTTTTTTTACATCATCCTTTTTGGATAGTCTTCACTCTTGAGTGTTATTAATCATAACCCGTGTCTAGTTAGGAAATAAATTTGTTTTTATAGAAATATTTAGTTAACGCACATATTATATTATGTAATGGCTTGAGCTATATATTATATATAGGTATTTGATTTTATTTGATATTTTTACTCTACGTCTTATAATGCAAAATTTGTGCTATATATCAGCAAGTCAACCAATTAGGCTATCTAATTGGTTTAGTGGTTTAACCACGATTGCTGAGCGTGAGGTGGGTTCGATTTCCAAGGTCGAGAAAAGTGTTAATTATTTTTGTAATTGTGCTATTGGTGATTATTATATCGGACAATGATTAAGCAATGATAGCATAGTTTTATGGCCAGTGGCTGAAAAGTTAAAGCTCTTGACTTTAGGACTAAGGACTTTAGAATTCATGTCAGAATCAAAGTTTTCGAAGTCAGATGGTTTGGATAATTTGGCATTGTTTGTTGTATGGGACACCAAGCGTCATTTGCGAATATTCGGGACAAGTAGGGGTGTCGTTCAATGCCGCTTAAATGTGTTAGCATCATCGTCATCAACTCAATTATTGTCCCACTGCTGGGCACGGATCACTTCTCATTGGAGAGGGATTAGGTTATGGTTCAACACGGTAGCCGAGTGCGGGTTCACAGACTTCACAAGCCATCGAGAAAATGTCTCAAGCATGTAGGTTTCCTCACATATATATATGATAAATACGCACATAACTTCCGAAAAGTCAGTGGTCTTGGGTTCGAACTTGAGACCTATGACATCTGGTCACACTACGACGCTACCACGGCTCTATATGTGTAGCGCCCCTTATTACTGTATCCGGTCACTTGTAAAGTGATAAGTTTAGCTTTATTAAAAGTTCCACTACCTTGACTGGTATTATTGAAAGAATGGTCTAGTTAAATTCCTCTCTTGGCCAGTGAGTTTTCTTTGCAAAGCCATAATTGCCAATCGCCTCCCTTCATGTACTTTACATCATATCAACCATTAGACGTCCACTGCTGGACATAGGTCTCCCCAAGGATCGCCACGACGTTCGGTCCTGCGCCACCCGCATCCAGTGGATTCCAGCGACCTTAACCAGGTCGCCAGGTGGGCAGGGCACATCGCTCGAAGAACGGATGGCCGATGGGGCTTGAAGGTTCTCGAGTGGCGACCACGTACTGGAAGACGCAGCGTGGGCAGGCCCCCGGCAAGGTGGACTGGCGACCTGGTACTTTACATAAGTAGTTAGAAAATAATACACTGATCTTTTACATTTACACAATTACCAGACATACACGTGTGTAAATACAAAACAATAGTTTAAGGATTTTATCGCTATATATTGATTATTAGCTGCCTCCTGCGGCTTTCACTACATGCTATATAGATAAAAAAACTCATTTGTTAATTTAGGTAATAAACTGAATCTTCGCCAAATCTCATGCAAATCTGTTAAGCGATTTTTGCGTGAAATAGTAGGTAACAAACATCCACAAACTTTTTATTTAACTATTCAATATATTTTTAAAAGATGTTCGCTATGCCTGAGGTACAGGCTTCAGAACCTCGGTTCGCCTGCTCAACGCACAATTGTTGTACGCAAGACTTGGTAGCTCATTTTCTTACTGGTCTGTCTGTATATTAATATAAAGATTAATTATTTATCAATGTTATGATCCACAAACCCTGACACGGTAAACTGACCAGACTTACATAAGGACGGACTGACCGCAGCGGCGATCGATAGCAAGCCTCACGTAACATATATATCTGACTAAGCTATATACAGCACAGATGTCATTACCACAGAACAGATAAAATAGGTTTTATCTGTTCTGTGGTCAGTACTATAACTGTATCAGATCAGGGATTAAAATCTGCTGAATGAAATGAGCTACAATGAGTGATGGTAGTCTTTTTTGATTCTCGTTTGATGGAATGTTCATTCATTTTTATACTCGTCGGATAGATACAAAAAAAAAACTTACGCGACTTGTAAAAGTGTCTTTAAAAAGATCTATTTACAGAAATAAACAATCATTTCATTTCATAAGCCTTTCTTATAACTACTAAGACAATGAAGGAGCCACATTTTAATAATCTAATTCAAATGTGAACAGTTCAATGGATTGAAAAATTACCTGCCAAACGCATTGACCTTGTTAAGGAGACACTTTTGTAATAGAAATGCTTACTACCTCAGTGGTCTAGTGATCGCAAGTGCCACTGCAGCGCAAGAGGTCTGGGGATCAATGCCCTGTTCTCAAATTCAATAGTCTAATGGTAATAATATGGTAACAGCCTAATGATATAAACACTAGACTCAAGTAATTACGTGTCAAGTTCAAAACCAAGGCTCTTAATCCTGACTTTTAATTTAAAGACATTATGAAAAGTAAAATGGTGTATCACAGATTTTCTGACTTTTGACTGGGTCTTTAAAAACGTAACATATTGACAGAAATAATAAATAAATAAATATATTCAGACAATATGACACAGCGCCATCTACTTCCTAGCTAAGTAACGAGTCTTGACTAACGGATATTTGATGGTTGATAGAGTACAATAGTTTCTTTTTTTGTGAATACATACAAACATATTACAAATATAAACATCCATGGCTTAGTTACAAATGGCCAACCTGACCGGGGTTCGAATCCTTACAACAGAAGACAGCCAACAATGCCGCTATGTTGATTGGGCCGTCTAATAAAGAAATAAATTACAATTTTAATGATCCTATACAATCTCTAACAAATAACACAATGCCGACAAAACAATGCATATTGTATCGATCCGTATACACAGGGGAGTAACTTAGCTAACAAATTAATAACTCTGTAGCGTCCGACGCGCGCAAAACTGGGACGGCAACTTAGTCTAGTCTTGACAAGGCCAAAGATGTGATCAAATTTACCTATACTTCCCCCAGGATTTTATAATTTGATTTGATTTCCCCTGGGTAATAATATGTGCGATGGTTTGTGGAATAATATCCATGCTTCCATAATAATATTAAAAAATTGTTTTTCGCTATGCCCTACCCTAATACCGCATAGCAAGATTCCTCGCTCAAATTGAGCTGCCCGACCGGGGAAGATTCTCCGTCCTACCGTATTTCTGCGAATGAGTAAGGTTACCAGAGCTCGTTGGGGGAGCGAGTATTAATAAACAAATATTTGTCCAAACTTAAAATTACCATTGTGCTAATCGGGTCGTCATTGACCCTTAACTTACCCCTTAACTTGTGTATATATTACTAGGTAGTTACTAAGCTAATTAATCATTAATGTTTTGTCGGGGATCATTGCATATGCAGGTGTTAATTATCTTATCTCAATATTATAAAAAAATATTTGCATCAAGGAATGTGAATGACATTTAATCAAATATTGACACGTGAGTTATTACATTACTAACTATTAATTACTTACTTACGAATATTATGAATGAGAAAGTGTGTCTGTCTATCTGTTGCCTTCTCACGCTTTAACCGCTGACCCAATGTAGATGATGTTTTGTACGGAGATAGTTTGAGCCCCGGGGAAGGATATAGCATAGATTGGTGTTGTTATTAATGAAAAGTAAAGAGTATTGTTTGATGAAACGTACTTTTCAGAGCGATTTGTAACAAAGACTGATGGAATGGCAAATTGTCAGAGATTATATAAAACATGAGTCGTCCAAGTAAGGTCCTATTTTCAAATATCAACAATTAGACGGAATTCTATCTTTTAAAACAGCGAAATTGGAGTGTAAGTTTGTATGTTTAGGGTAGATAATGAATAAGCATATTGGGAAAAAATACTAATTCCCCACAGACACTGTCGGGGACAAAAGTTAGTAATAATTTATAAGTACATAATTGCTCAATGTCATTCATATCGCATATAATCGCTTTTTGTTTTTTGGTTCGTCAAAATCGGCCTATCTCTTAGTCTTCTAGTCTACTAATCATCATAGATAACCTATTTACTATCCCAGTAATGGGCACGGATCTCCTCAAATGTGCAAAGGATTAGGCTATAGTCCACCACGCTAGCCTACTTAAGGTTGGTAGACTCCAAACGCCTTTGATAAAATCTCTCAGGCATGCAGGTTGTCACACGGTATTTTTCTTGAATGTTTGAGCATAGGATAAATAGCCACGTAACTTCAAAAAGCCAGTGATGATGAATGATTGAATGATGAATGATTATTTATTTCTGTTAATAGATCTTTTAAAATACTTTTACAAGTTATAGGTATGTAAAATTATTTTAGGATCTAGATGGCATCGGCATTTAACCTAACCTAACTGACGATCTCTGATAAGAAAATTCGAAACAAACTCCAAACATTTTTGTTTTAATATGTGAGCCTGACGATGTAGGTCAAAGTCTGAGATGGCCTTTTGAAGAGAGCATCAGTGCAGCTTTGAGTTGACCTGTCCATTACGTCGTCGAGGGAGCTCAACGACCGCGTGGTTGGATGGTTGGGATTGTACCACAGATGTTTAAGTTTATAGTCACACCACTAGGCTACCACAGGGTATACTAGTGGTGAGACCAATGGATACAGTTCCTTGGCAATCTAATACTATACTAAAATTTTTTTTTTTTTTAAACATGTATAATTATTGAGTCGGCCCGTGACCATGGATGCTGTAAAGGATCTGAAACGTCGGGTTAAAATAATATCAATCTACCGCGATAAAATCTGTAAAAAGTAGTTTTATTTAAATATTCGCGTAAGTGTGAGAAATCAATATGTATAATTGGAATAAATTAAATTATATGCCTCGACTGTTTAACACAATAAGATATTCTCACGCCTAAATCTCCTAAGGTTTGACTACTAAACGTATTTATAGCACTAAACGTAATATAACTTCAGCCACATTAAGTATTTTTTGGGTCCCAAATAATAGGCAACCCTACTGTCATCGCTGAGCTGTCATTATGAATGTCAAAGTTTATTTATAATCTATTTTATTTTGTTTTAAATTGTGTTAACTACTTAATCGGTCATTATGCAGTTAAGGCTTAGATAATAGTAATGATACACGGGTTCAATAACAGACGACAGTTCATTGACATTTTGTATAAAAAAAAACTATTATTCGTATGTATGCCTATTGGCAATGTCAAGACCAAAATATTTAAATAAAATCTACATTACCAAACGTCTCATGAATAACTGATTAATGTATTTAAGATAAAATGACTGAAATCTATTTTTGTAGAGCATTACATTTTTGCCTAGCTTTCCACCCGTCTTCGCACGGGTAAAGATATAGGTAGATATTCAGTAAATATTAAAAATAATAACAACTTTAAGAAAACCACGGCAATTTGTTTTATTGCGGGGCAAACGAGCAGGCGGCTCACCTGATGGTAAGGCATCACCGCCGCCCATGGACATTTGCAACACCTGAAGGCTTGCAAATGCGTTGCACACCTCTGCAGAAACCGTTTTGGTTTCTTAAAATAGGGAATTACTAAACTGACAGCAAATGGAATACCCATGCTGTCAGAATAGTCACTCCCCAACGAGCTCTGGTAACCTTACTCACTCACAGAAAGACAACTATTGTTGATTCACTGCGGTATTCTGTAAGGCGGAGGTACTTCCCCAGTCGGGCAACTCAATTTGAGCGAGGAATCTCGCTATGCCCTACCTCCTTTTAAAGATTGTTTGATAAAAATTGTTTTTTTCATCAACATCATCATCTCAGCAATTTTTTTATTTATTCGTTTATTATGCGGGTTAATGTTTTAAAAATACAATATAGCTTATATTCGTCACGCATTCACGAAGCATTTTAACGGTGAAAGAATTGATCAGATCGGTCCAATAGTTTTGGAGCCTATTGAATACCAACAAACAAACAAAAAAATCGAATCTTTCTTTTTTATAATATTTGTGTAGATAAAAAGATACAAAATAAAATAGGCATTCAATAAAAACCAGTCTTTTATGCAATAGAGTAGGGTTTTATTTTACGAAAATGGATTGTATTCATTATAAGGTGATAAGATAACAGGTGAGATTTATTTTTTTATTTATTATACCGATACCGATATAATGTCAAAAATATATTATCGAATTAATTCTTAATTCTAGCGCGTAAACGGGGCCCGCCATTTTGAAGTAAGGAATGTAACCGTTTAATTTACTCTCAATCAAATCAAATCAAGTCAAATCAGGATATTACATTCTGGTTCATGCTGAGCTGGACTCCACACACTTAACTGTGTATCTTGTTACTTTTATTTTACTTATTTCTAATTTAGTATGTATTTCTTTTGCATCAAAAAAAATATTGTTCTTGCTTTCTAATTTAGAATTAAATGTGAAAAATGACATTCATCACCGATATGACGAATGTCATTTTTCTAGATGACGCTGGACATAAGCCTAACGGCCTTGGGCCATCTCCAGTGGATTCCACCGACCTTTACCAAGGTCCACCTTGCCGGCGGCCCCACGTTGCGTCTTCCAGTACGTGGTCGCCACTCGAGAACCTTCAAGCCCCATCGGCCATCCGTTCTTCGAGCAATGTGCTCTATGGCAGGTTGGCAGGCTTCATACGCCATTGAGGAAATCTCCCAGGCGTACTGGTTTCCTCACGATGTTTTCCTTTACCGTTTGAGCAAGTGATAAGTACGCTAACTTCAATTATTCTTCATAACTTCGATTGAACATGAGACCTTTGAATACACAGTTCGCGTTCACAGCGCAGTATTCAACACAGTACACTATTTTACAAATATATGTAGAATAAGTTAAAAATTATCGTATAGTATAATAAATATAAAAATAATCGCATAATATGTTAACTATATCGAATAATAAAATTAATTTTCTAATTTTACGAAAATCCAATTATTCTCCGTTTTTAACCAACTTCAAAAAAGGAGGAGGTTATCAATTCGACTGTATTTTTTGTGGGAGGCATGTCCCAATAAAATATAATACTTATTAATATAATTATAAGGTGTAAAACTGGTCTACCGCATAGTTTATTGATCATAAAGAAGTTTACCATGGGATTTTTATATTCCTAATTACCTTGTACACGTAATATGTTTTACCTTTGCTTATCGCGTTAGTGGTACTTTCAAACAACTATATTTTTTATCTTTTTAAACCGGACGTTGTCATGAACTAATATATTTCCTGTATCGTGTGATCGTTTAAAAATAAGTCAACTTACTTAATTTACGAACCGTTAGGTACTCGTTTTTTTATATACTTATTAAATAAAGCGTCGTCCCAAATAACAGTTTCATGTTTGGTAAAAGAAGGTTATTAAAGTCTAAAATGTCATATAGGTTCATAAGAAAAAATGCTTGAAATGTCATATGAACCTCATCGGTTCATAAGTGCCCGGTCGCCATTGGTCGTAGATTTCGTGAACATTTACGGCGTTTTAGGTATTCGGAGGCCGCCGGTCAAAAGGTTAATAATTATATTTAATTGAACTTCTACTTTTCTAGGAGGTAGGGCATAGCGAGATTTCTCGCTCAAATTGAGCTGCCCGACTGGGGAAGTACCTCCGCCTTACAGAAGACCGCAGTGAATCAACAATAGTTGTCTTTCTGCGAATGAGTAAGGTTACCAGAGCTCGTTAGGGAGTGATTATTCTGAAAGCATGGGCATTCCATTTGCTGTCAGTTTAGTAATTCCCTATTTTAAGGAACGAAAACGGTTTCTGCAGGGGTGTGCAACGCATTTGCAAGCCTTCAGCGGCGGCGGTGATCACTTACCATCAGATGAGCCGCCTGCTGGTTTGCCCCTTATCGCAATAAAAAAAACTCCTAAAATGTGGCAAAACAACGTTTGCTGGGTCAGCTAGTACCCATATAAATTTAGAAGGTAGGTACGTCTTGTACAAGCTTTTGATTTAACTTTGGATTACGTTCGTTCGACTATTCTGTCAAATGTTTCTCGCGCCGACCCGCCGGTTTACATACGTGTTATAAATACACAATGGTTAAAAATATTACATGCTTGCTTTCAAGTGCTATACTAGATTAGGGATTCCCTAAGCAATCTTGGGCGGTGGGGCTATGAAAAAAGATCATCCCACATGAATTACCAAAACATAACAAGACGATTTTAAAGTGGGTTGACCATTTTTTCAACCGACGAAACAAAAAGTGGAGGATGTAAAGTTACTTAAATGCGGATGAATAGCAGTATTTAACACCCGCTATCCAATTAATGGGCTATAGTTACTCCCAACTAAAACACAGGAACCCGATTTTCAACGTTTATGGGGCCATTTGTCCAGGTTTTATACAAATTACAAAACTAAATTAAATATTAATTATTCAATTTATAAAATTACTTACAAAACTGAGTAAGTTTAGAAATAGAGATTTATTCATGTATCTTCATGACAAAATACAAATTACTCCAAGATGTTTAATACTTAGAAGTATTTAATTATTATGATGTATTTGTTTTAAAAACAACATTCAACCATTCACGATTTATTTTTCAATGGCCAACGTGACTCCTTATTCCGAATCGGATCTATAAAGACGAGAGCTCTAAAGGAAACCATAAATCCTACGACTTTTTTTGCTTTGACAAACTTTTCAGGGACTCGGGGGCCAGCGGTGAAAAGTATATCCACTAAATAAATTATCACAGAAGGTAAATTCTATATAACGAACGAATGATATTGAACGAATGAGTCATAAGACTCTTATGACTCATACCCACACACGCATGGATGCGTATTTGCCTTTTTTACCCGACTTCAAAAAGGAGGAGGTTCTCAATTCGGATGAGTCCATTAAAAAAATATATATGTTTATTCACTGAATTATCAAAATCGGCCAAGTCGTCTTCGAGTAGAAGCCAAGCCAAACGCAATAATAATAAATTCATTTATTTCAGGCCATCCATCTATCCATATTTTGTTAGTATTACATTATAACTATTTTAGTGAAGAAAATCACAATAAATGATTGAAAATAAATTAAAATGAAAATGAAATACCTAATTTAAAATTTAAAAATAAAATTGAAATAAATAAGACCTTATTAAATTTTCAATAAAATGAGAATATAATAATATGTATTCTTAAAATAGTACATACACTCGCCACGGATCGCCAGGTTGGTTTGTAACAACGCACCGGCCACTGTCTTCATACCTTTAAAACTAAAAAAAAGGTAAAACTGTATGAAGTTATTTTCTGCTTTTTAGTGTTTGTAGTCGGTTTTTTCTCCTGTGTATGTTCACAAGTTTTAAAATACACAAACGCTCATATCCACCTGTTGATGGTAAGAATATTTGCCCCTTGCGGGGGTAGAACCCACAACCCGTGACGAACAAGCCGATTGCTCAGCCAATCGCGTCTTGAAATTCACAAAATTATACTCATAAACGGCCGCGGGAGCTTGAAGGTTCTAGAGTGGCGACCACGTACCGCTGGATGCGAGCGGCGCGGCGCATGACCGGTCGTCGTGGCGATCCTTGGGGGAGACCTATGTCCAGCAGTGGACGTCTAACGGTTGATGTGATGAAGCCACACTAAGTCTATTAAACAAATAGTCGTTTTAGCTGAATGTATGGACCTTACCTTCTACTATGATCTCCTTTGTGGTGCAAAACTTCGTTCCCCCTTTTTATGTTACATTTTCCTTCAATATTTCGAAACGTTTTATTGTGCGGATTTATTTTTGAGGTACCCTGATTACACAAGTGCCTATATTTAGCTATTCTGACGTACGTATCCTAATTGTGAATTTAAACGTGGTAAAGAATTTGTTTTTAGGGTTCCGTACCCAAAGAGTAAAACGGGACCCTAATACTAAGACTTTGCTGTCTGTCCGTCCGTTTGTCTGTCATCAGGCTGTGTCTCACCGCGATAGACAGGTGAAATTTTCACAAATTATTTATTTCTGTTGCCACCATAACAACAAATACTAAAAACAAAATAAAGTACTAAAACAAAATACTAAAACAGAAGGTGCGGAGTAAGTAATTAAAAATTATTGTTTTTTAAACAGAGCACAGATAACGGTGCGTTCTGCGAAATATAAGATTTGCAACCGATAGACATATTGCAACCTATAGACATATTGCAACTAGAGAATTGTAACCTATAGATCCCACTGCTGGGCAAGGGTCTCCATTTAAGAGGGATAGGGCTATAGTCTACCTCCTTAGCTTTAGTGCGTTTTATCATATTTCACACAGTCATCATCAACCCATTATTGTCCCACTGCTGGGCCGGGGTCTCCTCTCATTTGAGAGGGATTAAGCTGTAGTCTACCACGCTAGCCTACTGCAGGTTTTCAGAACTCTCTCAAGAAATCTCTCAAGCATGCAGGTTTCCTCACGATGTTTTCCTTCACCGTTTTGAGCATGTGATAAATATGCACATAACTTTCGAAAAGTCAGTCACGCCTTGGGTTTGAACTCGAGACCTTTGACATCTCAGTCCACTGGTCTCACCACTAGGCTACCACAGCTATTATATACCACAACAAGTTAATAGTACGATGTTTAAAGTAATATTATTCAAAACTGCATCTATTATATACTATTATGTATTCAAAACTGCATCCGCACAAATTAGTATCTAATAAAGATAAGCTTATCAATCTTTATCTATCTAAACAATTCACACAAAATAGTTGCATCCGAAACGACTGCGCAAATCATACTAAAATTAGATTTATTTGCATTCAAAATAAATAAAGGTCATTAATAATCATTCGTTAAAAACCTAACGGGTTTGACATTTTGTTTTATTGATTATTATTATCATCCAACTACAATAAAACTGGAAAATTGTTTTGAAATTGCTGCCATTAACTTAGGCAAATGCAGATTATGCGATATCTGAATAGGGCAATGGCGTAATGCTTTTTAGCGGTTCCTAAATGACTATTTTTGTAAATTGTCAAATTTAAAATGTGATATTCAGTTACACTTACAGTTCAACAACAATTCATACCAAACGAAAACCTAAGAAAACCAGACTAAAAAGATATATAATTATTTCACGACACACCTTTTTTTCTTTCTTTTCTTTGAGAGGTAGGGCATGGCGAGATCCCTCGCTCATATTAAGTTGCCCGACTGGGGAAGTATCTCCACCTTACAGACAACCGCAGTGAATCAACAATAGTTGTATTTCTGCGAGTGAGTAAGGTTACCCGAGCTCGTTGGGGCAGTGACTATTCTGACAGCATGGGCATTCTGTTTGCTGTCAGTTTAATAAATCCCTATTTTACGGAACCTAAGCGGTTTCTACAGGGGGTGGCAATGCATATGCAAACCTTCTGGTGTCGCAAATGTCCATGGGCGGCGGTGATCACTTACCATCAGGTGAACCGCTTGATCGTTTGCCCCCTTATAACCATAAAAAAGAATTTACGGATTAATAGCTATACAAAGCTGTGTCCTAGCGGTGTAACCGGTGGACAGTGAAAGTCAAAGGTCTCGAGTTCGAACACAAGGCACACCATACTGACATTTATACCCGAAAAGCCCAGCAGTAGTTAACGCTGCATTCTATACGGATCCTGGGTTCAATTGGTAGGGACAAATGTTTGTGTGCTAAGCATCAACGTTTGTATCCGAGTCATGGATGTATCTAAGTATGTATAATATGCATGTTTTTCCAAAAAAAAGTATAGGTATTTGTAATCAATCTTCTAGTATCCGTAACACAAGCCTCGTTGCTTAGCTAGAAACTAGAGATGGTGTAGTTTCATAATGTGAAGTTACTTTAATATTAATTTAATAAATACTGAGAAAGTAATTAAAATACGATTAAATAATTGTTTTATAATTGAATTAAATAAGAGCTTACCTTGGCACAAAAATATAAAGATATTTGCATGTTGTTAGAAATACTTTATGTTTTAAAAAGTAAAACCTTGCCCTACACTTGTATTTACAACTGTCTCGTGGGTGCGTTTACAAACACACATTTTCAGGTACAATAACAGACTATGAAAAACCACCTATAGGATCGTAAAAATATTTGGACCGTTCGGGGATCGAATCTGCAAGCCGTGACTCAAAAACCAATCGCTCACCCACTGCGTTAATCGGGTCATCAAGCTCTCATATTATACTCTCAGAGTATGTTTAATATGTAGGTTAGTAGGCATAGCTAACCATACTTTCATACTATCTTAATAATATAAAAGCGAAAGTGTCTGTCTCTCTGTGTGTCTGTTGCCTCTTCACGCTATAACCGCTGAACCGATTTAGATGAAATAAATAAAAAGGCGAAAGGTCGCTGAAAGTAAAATAACTAATTACATAGATAAAATGACTAATTAATATAGATACAGAGACGAAGAAGCGGGCAAACACTAGTATAAAAGTATGAAATAAATTGGCAGTTCTTACCGACTTCCAAAAGGAGATTATCAATTCGACTGTATTTTTTTTTCAAATACTCCCACCTGACCGCCTCCTTTGAATAAAGTTATGAATGAATAAAAATGACATATTCACAAATAGTTTATGATCTGTGATTTGATTTTATAAATATACATTTAGGTATTAATTATGCGTTAAATAATATACTGCTGATATTGAATAGGTGAACTAGTTTTATGAAGCTAATTGGTGAGATCTGCATTCCATTTTAGTCATAAATTGTATATTATTATCTATATATTCGGCAATTATCTATCTTTCTATCTACATGAGCTAATAATAATAATAATCTTTATTTGCTAGAGACACGATGTTTTATAAGGTGTTCAGTAACATAAATTGTGCAACATATCACACCGTTAAATCGGTATGCAATTTTTTTAGTTCCATATTAAAGTTGACAGTTTATAATGTCAAAATTTATTCAATTACAAAAGTCTAGTCTAATTATTTGACGACCCGTTTAGCTCAGCGGTAGTTAACGCTGCCTGCTGTGCTATGGGTCCCGGGTTAGAATCCCGGTAGGGACAAATGTTTGTGTGATGAGCATCAACATTTGTTTCCGAGCTATGGATGTATCTATGTATAATATGTATGTATTTACAAAAAAAAAGTATATATGTAGTATATCAACCAACTAGTATCCGTAACATAAGCCTCGTTGCTTACCACGGAACTAGATGGCGCTGTGTCATAATGTCCAGGAATATTTGTTTTTACATTTTAGAAAATCTGAAACCGTATAAAAACATTTGTCAAGTAACCATCTCTTAAGCTGAGTTTGAAATTTGGAAAATGGAAGTTCTCAAATGGATTTACGGATTGAGTTAAAAATCTGTATCGTCATACAGCTACAATTTTTCTTGTATAAAGTAGTTGAAATCCTTAGGAGGGCTAAGCAACGAGGCTTGAGTCACAGGTACCTACTAGATGGTTGATTCACTACATATTTTATATAAAAATCTCGTGTCACGGTGTTTGTCGTTGAACTCCTCTGAAACGGCTGAACGGATGATTATGAAATGTTGTATGTATATTTGGTAGGTCTGAGAATCGGTCGTAGGCTATTTTTTACACCCCTAGGTGATAAGGACATCCTTATCACCTCATCCTAGAGCTGTGGTAGCTTAGCGGTGTGACCAGTGGACTGAGATGTCAGACGTCTCGAGTTCAAACCCAAGGCACGCACCACTGACTTTTCGAAAGTTATGTGCGTTTTTATCACATACTCAAACGGTGAAGGAAAACATCGTGAGGAAACCTGCATGCTTGAGAGATTTTCTCGATTGCATGTAATGTCTGCCAACCCGCAGTAGGCTAGCGTGGTGGACTATAGCCTAATCCCTCTCAAATGAGAGGAGACCCGAGCCCAGCAGTGGGACAATATTGGGTTGATGATGATGACTGCCTTCACTGCTGGGCACAAGTCATATCTCAGAAGATACAGGTCAGGCTATAGATCACGACGTTGGTTTCTTCATAACATTTTCCTTCACCGCTTCAAAAAACGATGAGCATAATTATATTAATTATATCACTCATAAAACTGTGATTAAAAGAGCTATGATATCATAGTTGATATCAAAGGTCTCTAGTTCGAAAACAAGGCTCGTTCCACTCAATTTCCTGAAGTTATTTGCGTATCTATCACATGCTCAAACGGTGAAGGAAAACAGCGTGAGGAAACCTGTATGATTGAGAGATTTTTTCGACGACACGACGTGCATAATCTGCCAACTAGTGTAAGTCCAGCGTGGTGGACCATATGTAGTCCCTATAGGGATTAGGCCATGTTAATCCCTCTAAAATGAGAGGACATCATGGTCGTATATTTTAGACGACCTCTGTGGTCTAGTGGCTCGAGTACCGGACTGCTCATCACGAGGTCGTGGGTTCGATTCCCACGGCACACAAATATTTATGTGATGAATATAAGTGTTTGTATTCGTCTGGGTGTGTCCTATGTATTATAAGTATGTATATACAATAAAAAGTATATAAGTATTATATCCATTGTCTAGTACCCATAGTACAAGCTCTGCTTACTTTGGGACTAGATGGTGCTGTGTCAAATGTCGCAGAATATTTATTTATTTATTTAGCTAGACGTTTCCTTCAGGGGGGGGGGGATTGGCCCCTCTTGGGGTGGGCACAGTCCACCGTATGAGAATTTCTAATCGGTAGCCCAACATCCTGGGGACTGGACCATTCTGAGGACGGGCACAGCTCCCTCCCCTAGGTACGCCCATGGAGGACATCAGTGCCCAGGACTGTTTGACGTTGATGATGATGATGATTATTGACCCTGTCTGGGCATAGAAAGTGTGTTATAATATTCAGTCTTGTGGAGACATAATATGTCCAACAGAGGACGTCTATCGGTTGATATGATGAATATCAATAGCCGTCTATTAAACATTTGAACGGCCTTTGGTCTACTGGTTGTACGTTCGACTGAAGAGGTCTTGGCTTCGATTCCTAGGTCGAGCAAAGTGTTGTTGGAATTTTCTATGGATTTCTAAGTAGCAACTCGGAGTTTGGATTCGTGCCACATTGATGGTAATAAGCTCGCCGACCTAAAAAAAATACTTGCGAAATGTGGGTTGTACACCTCTGTCTTACCCTTTGGGTACAAAAAGCGTGATGGTATGTAAACATTGAATAATTGTAATAAGTGGGTTACATTTGAAGGTTACCAGACATCGCGTTCACTAATACAAGGTATCTTATCAGTTTGCAATTAATCTGTGATTTTCTACCAAATAATATAATCTTTTGGTGATAATTAGCTTATATTTTTACTGAAGATATTACTGAATTGGTGGTACTAGCTTTTATTAACAATGTCGCCGCTAGATGGCGTCGGTTTCATCCTTAAGAAGTATTATAACCCTAGACGCTATAATATTCGTTTTATTTAAAAGAGTATCTATGGAGTTTCTTGCCGGTTCTTCACCATAAGACCTACTTCTTGGAACCGTGCAACTAGTTTGACAATTCCAAAGTACCTGCAATATTGGTCTAATTGAAATCAAACATTTGACTTTGACTTTGAATTTGACCTAGATTTTGGCTTACTTAATAATTATTTTTAACTCCCATCCTGGCTCTGGTATTTCTATATAAGTTTCATTTTAACTATAAAAATCTTTGTAAGAATACTGCTAATAAAATAATTTACATTTCCTTTATCTCTATTCTTTTTTTAAAACGTTTCCCCTCACTAGGTATTTCTCCTGTGTCGTGGGTTCCTTTATAAACACAAATATTCAGAAAACATAAACAGCCAGACCCATAACAATTATCTGTAGACCACACATGACTACAAGAGTATCTTTCTTCCGTGCGGTGATCGAATCCGGTACACGCACTGCAAAAGCCGATTGCGCGACCACTGACAAATGGCCATAATATTATAACTTACACAGTTATCATCATCATCATCATGTCAGCTGGAGGACGTCCACTGCTGGACATAAGCCTCCTCCAAAAATTTCCACAATGACCGGTCTTGGGCCACCCGCATCCAGCTGGTTCCAGCGACCTTTACACAGCTATAGCCGAGCTAACATGCGTCTAAAATAGCTTGGTAGACTCCCTCTCAGATGATCAGAAACCAGCACCAATCAAAGAGCAATGAAGTATGAATTTGACAAGTTTGAGCAACACACCACGTTAAAAAATGGAAGGCAGTAACATAAGCCTATTTTTTTTTGTAAATACATATATACTTATGTAATTACATACGGCCTGTATGCTTTGTTTGACATAACAATGAAACGAATGCAAATAACACATTACTATCAGGTTTTTTGTTATTAAATATACATATTCAAGGCTGCAATTTTTTTTTTAACAACGATACATTGTAAAAAATGATCAGGCAGTACTTGTTTTGTGTGACAATATTTGAAAAAAAAAGTGATATTTATTCAAGGATCGTAGCATATGGCGTCCTGTAGTTAATCAGTAAGATCTAGGATATAACTTTAACTAGTAACCGTTTAAAATACATAACTTGTTTTTTTAAATCGTTACCACACCTGGATTTTCTCCTGTGTCGTGGGTTGCGTTTTCAAACACATTTTTTCACATACACAAATGTACAGATCCGGCCCAACTTTCTGTAGATCGTAAAAATATTTTCTCCGTGTGGTGATTGAACCAGCTACCCGTAACGCACAGGATGATCGCTTAGCAACTGCGCCAATCAGATCGTCAAATTAGTTGTTTTTTTTTCAAAGATTACACCTGTGTCGTCCACTGCTGGGCACGGGTCTCCTCTCATTTGTTAGGGCATTAGGCTATAGGCCACTACGCTAGCCTACTGCGGGTTGGTAGACTTCACATGCCATCGAGAAAATTTCTCAAGCATGCAGGTTTCCTCACGATGTTTTCCTTCACCGCATGTGATAAATACGCACATAACTTCCGAAAAGTCAGTGGTGCGTGTCTTGGGTTTCAACTCGAGTCATTTGACATCTCAGTCCACTGTTCACACCACTAGGCTACCACAGAGAAAAAAAACATATAAAAAGTTATTTTTATGGTTCTTTTCCATAAGACCTAACTCTTGACACCGTGCAACTAGTTTAAACAATTCATAAGTTTCAACCTATAATATTGGTCTAATTAAAACAAAACATTTGTTTGACTTTGAACAAAATCTAATTCCTAAAGAGCGATACATACATCACAACTAAAACATATTATCACGATTGTTTACAAAGTAAGACACAAGGAAAATACACACAGCTATACATAAGATGTGCTAGGGTAATTATATTTAGCAAGAGTACTTCTGCCACGCGCCGCAATATGCGCTGCTCGTCGACCTTGATGATTAGCGTGTGTTATTGATTCATCGTAATGATTCATTTGTTTGTTTTGATACATACATTTGACGGTACATACATCTTAGAGAACAATCTAATTATCTTCTTATACCTACCTATATATAAATCTCGTGTCACGGTGTTTGTCGCTGAACTCCCCCGAAACGGCTAGACGGATTATTATGAAATTTGTATGTATATTTGGTACGTCTGAGAATCGGTTGTAGGCATTTTTTTACACCCCTTGGTGATGAGGATGTCCCTCACTAGATATTTTTTTGACAAAACATTTTTTTGTGTTTTTTCTTTATGATTTCGCATTAAAAATACTTATAAATAAATAAATAAATATTCATGGACATTATGACACAGCGCCATCTATTTCCAAGCTAAGCAACGAGGCTTGTGTTAGGATACTAGTCGGTTGATATACTACATATATACTTTTTTTTGTTGTAAATACATACATATTATACATAGATATATCCATGACTCGGATACAAATGTTTATGCTCATCACACAAACATTTGTCCCTACCGAGATTCGAACCCGGGACCCATAGCACAGCAGGCAGTGTTACCTACCGTTGGACTAATTGGGTCGTCAACTAGTTGTAACTGGGTCAGCTAGTTATTATTTTATGTATAAAAGGAGAAGCTTTAAGACTTAATGACTGACTGACATATCAACGAAGGGCCAAAACTATATGAAAATTGAAATATTGGTCAGGGGTTCCTTTTTTATCGCAGGGGAGCAAAATTCACCCCATAAGAGGTTGAGAGGGGATGCAAAGTTAGCATGAAACTTTTTTTTCCGTTACTTTGCACGCTTACAAAGTCGCGGAAATCAGCTAGTACATATCTTATAATGCGTACATGTAGCGAATCTTATGATTTTTTTTTAATATTAATTTCTTACACTTATGCGAATATTAAACATTGATTTTCTTTTGGAATAGGTCAAAAAGTGAGAAATAATAATATTTTGGGCATTTTTCCACAAAGGTAGCAATTTAATTAATAACATTTTTTTTCGAAAAATAATTTATTTATGTTTTGACTACATATGCCTACTTAATACTTTTAATAATATCATAAATATAGGTATACCACTAGTCACATAAGTTCCGAAAAGTCAGTGGTGCGTGCCTTGGGTTCGAACTCGAGTCCTCTGACATCTCAGTTCACTAGTCACACCGCTAGGCAACCACAGCTCTAAATGTGACAATTTGAATATAATTATTATATTAGAACCTAAATCACAGTCTAGCATAACCTTACCACCGCTTGATCAGGCGTGGTTGTTGCCTACCCATTGGCCCCCTTTAGTAAATAAACGATCAATTACATCTAGATCATAATTATATATACATACCATCACGCCAGTCGTCCCCGAAAGGTTAGACAGAGGTGTACTAATGTACCACGTTTCGCCGGTATGTTTTAGGTCCCATGTAATAGGGGGCGAGCCTATTGCCATTAACTGGGCACGAATCCAAACTCCGAGCTGATACTGAGAATTTTATAGAAAAACCCAATAACACTTTGCTCGACCTGGGAATCGAATCCCAGACCTCTTGCACGGCAGTCGCACTGTACGTCTACTAGACTAACAAGGCAGTTCATGTGTATCTAATATAAAAATTAGGTTATCAAAAAATTACTTAAATTTCTATTTTATCTGCTCGTGCTGATTTTTGTATGTCAGATAAATTATTGCTAACTAGATAGTGATATTCCTTTATACATAAAGATATATACACAACATACTGTGTTTAAACTAATGTTTGTTACATTAAGTATATCAAGAAATAAAATTTAACCTACATCGTCAGGCTCACATATTGTAACCAAAATGTTTGGACTTTAAAAGAGACCATGATTCTCTGAGTTTGTTTCGGCATTTCTTCTCAGAGGTCGTCAGTTAAGAAATGCCGATACCATCTATTTACTAAAAAAATCTTACATGACTTGTAAAAGTGTCTTTAAAAAGATATTTTTACAGAAATAAACTATCATTTCAAACGTTTCATTTCATTTCAAATCACTATCGTATGTTTTGTATAATTTAGACATTAATTATTTTACTGTTCGTAGAGATTGTTTACTCGTTTCCTCGATAGATGGCGTTGACTCGTCATTTCTGAATCGCGCTATGGTTTCGTTACACGCGTTTGGCTAGGTGAACCAATAGTTCATGAACGACTTTATCTAAAAGACATATTCAGTTATTTGACTGTCACTCATTTTTGACGACCTCAAGCTTGATTTGAGGTTTAAAACATCATATTTTATATAATTTGTTCAAGAGACATGCCTACTAAGTGTGAAACTACATAAAGAATGCATAATATTTGCGACGACCCGTTTAGCTCAGCGGTAGGTAACGCCGCCTGCTGTGCTGTAGGTCCCGGGTTAGAATCCCGGTAGGGACAAATGTCTGTGTGTCGAGCATCAACATTTGTTTCCGAGACATGGATGTATCTATGTATAATATCTATGTGTTTATAAAAAAAAAGTACTTATAAGTGTAATATATCAACCAACTAGGATCCGTAACACAAGCCTCGTTGCTTACCATGGAACTAGATGGCGCTGTGTCATAATGTCCGGGTATACATATATTAAGTATATCAAGAAATGAAATCACTATCGTATATTTTGGATAACCAGACATTATTTTTTTTTAAAAAAATTATGGAAATAAGGGGGCAATCGGGCAGGAGGTATAATTTGTTCAAGTGACATGCCTACTGAGTGTCAAACTACATTGGATTAATAGATAAGTATGGGAATACTCGTCACAATTTGGGGGGTCCCATTTGACGCTTCTCATTGTATACGTTATTTCCAATAATCCAG
Source organism: Craniophora ligustri (assembly GCA_905163465.1). Classification (NCBI taxonomy): domain Eukaryota; kingdom Metazoa; phylum Arthropoda; class Insecta; order Lepidoptera; family Noctuidae; genus Craniophora; species Craniophora ligustri. Next base: position 14,821,296 of record LR990962.1, on the reverse strand, counting down.
GGTCGTTATAGCTGTCAAATCGGACCTATTGGGTTGTGATAGGTATATAGAATGGTAAAACTTTATGTCTGTACTGTCATGTTATTTTTGTGTGTGGTAATAAACATTTTCTTTCTTTCTTTCTTTCATAAAGAATGCATAAAATTTGCGGCCCGAACAGGTGGCTTCAGACATACAGGTGCAAGCCTAAGTAGAGACAATTGATTACGCCGATTACGCTCATTTTCGAATATTCCAACTGTTGGAGTATTCGAAAATGAGCGTATACGAAAGTAATAGAAAATGTGCAACACTTAGTAGAAGGTAGGGCATAGCGAGATTTCTCGCTCAAATTGAGCTGCCCGACTGGGGAACTGACTATTCCGACAGCATGGGAATTCCGTTTGCTGTCAGTTCAGTAACTCCCTAAGGTTTCTAAGGTGCTTGGCAACGCATTTGCAAGCCTCTGGTGTTGCAAATGTCTGGGCGGCGGTCATCACTTACCATCAGGTGAGCCGCATGCTAGTTTGCCCCCTTATCACCATAAAAAAAAGAAAAAATACTTCTCAGTAACAATTTATTGCAATAGACTTGGCCGCGGTTATACAGCTAGGAAATGTATTTGTGTTTTTGTATTATAGCTAAAGGTTAGCAAACAAGCTTTACAACTCCCCTGACGGTAAGCGGTTACAGTAGCCTATGGACGTTTGCAATACCGGACGTGTCACTCACGCGTTGCCGACCCTGTAAAAATCTCCTATTCAGTCCTAGGTTCCTTAAAATAGCGGAGATATAACAAAAATAGTAAAACACTTAGTAAAAACACTTTCCCAAAGCAGCTTAATTTTAGCGAAGAAAATCGCCCTGCCTCTCTAAAATATACTTATAATATCTACTAGGTTTTGCCAGAGACTTCGACTGCGTAAAATTAGTAATTTTAACACCCCCCTTTTCTTCCTTTTAAGGGATGATTCTCGGGATTAAAACTATCCTATGTCCTTCCCCAGGACTCAAAGTATTCTTATACCAAATTTCATCTGAATCGGTTCAGCAGTTATAGCGTGAAGAGGTAATAGACAGACAGAGACACTTTCGCATTTATAATATTAAAGTATGGATACGCTACTCAAATACTTACATAACTTACAATAATCTTAATTAGTCGTGCACCTCATAAAGTATATTGAAAACATTTTCACCCGTAAAACGTTGATAAGATCTAGAACTATTAAATAACTATTATCTTTTTGTCTTATCTATTAAAATGGATCCGCAAATAAAAATTGAATAAAATGGCTAATTATATGCTGCAGGTTGCCTTCAAAAAAATCCGGCTGTAATAATTTATTAATCTTATAGTAAACTGGTTTAGAAATATTACTACGAATGTAATATTGAAAACCGGCCAAGTGCGAGTCGGTCGTGCACGAAAGGTTCCGTAACAATTTACCGGCCACTTGTCGCCGTTATTAATATAGTCTACAGCAAAAATCGACAAAACAACCACTTTTGGTTGTATTTGAATCCGCTTAAATCTTTTTTTTTCTATTTTTAGTATTTGTTGTTATAGCGGCAACAGGAATTTATCATTTGTCTACTGTCAAGCTATCAGGGGTTCATGAGATACAACCTGTGGCAGACAGACAGACAGACATACGGACAGATGGACGGACAGCGGAGGCTTAGTGATTAGGTCCCTTGGCCACGGAAACCTAAAAACTATGAACCTTATTTCAATTTTCTTCTGTGTCAGTTTTAAACATTGTCAAAAAAATAAAAAAAAATTTACAAAATGGCCACCACGTAGTTTGGACTTGAATGTTATCAGGATATACAAATATTGGTCTGTGTGGATATCGAACCCACGGTCTATGGCGCAGAAACCGACAACAAATCCACTGCGTCAAAGATATCTACTGAGTTTGTAAATTGTTTCCACAGACGCAGCCACAAAAAGAAACAGAATTTTTTTTTAATGTGAGTTAAAATAAAAAAAAAATCTAAAACTGTGCATAAAAATCGCCAGAAAATGCCATTAAATGTCTAATATTTATGAAACTGACAGCCATAAGGAATTTAAACATAAATAGTGATAGTTTAACTATAATTCTTATGCAAACGTTTTAGCATGAATTTGTAAATATGCATAGTTATTTGTTAGACTAGTATTGTGTATTGGAATTCTACCAATTAATTATTCGCGGTAATACCTAAAAAAATATATATGGGCCACCTGGAACCAAACTGATTTTAACAAATTGGTTTTTTTTATGGTGATAAGGCGGCAAACGACCCATGGACATTTGTAATACTCGAGGCTTGCAAATGCGTTGCCAAACCCCTTAAAAACCGTTGAGTTTACTGAACTGACAGCAAACGGAATTCCTATGCTTTCAGAATAGTCACTACCCCAACGAGCTCTGGTAACCTTACTCACTCGCAGAAAGACAACAATTGTTGATTCACTGCGGTCTTCTGTAAGGCGGAGGTACTTCCCCAGTCGGGCAGCTCAATTTGAGCGAGAAATCTCACAAAGGTTTATCATATGTTATACTAGCCTCCCGCGGCTTTACCCGCATGGTATATAGATAAAAAGTAGCAGCAACCTATGCTAAATTTCATCCAAATCTGTTTGTGTCGCCTATTGGTATCACAAGTAATAATAATAATAATATCTCTGGACATTATGACACAGCGCCATCTACTTCCGTGGTAAGCAACGAGGCTTGTGTTACGGATACTAGAAGGTTGATATACTACATATATATATTTTTTTTGTAAATCATACTTAATATACATAAATACATCCATGACTCAGATACAAATGTTGATGCTCATCACACAAACACTTGTCCCTACCGGTATTCGAACCCGGGACCCGTAGCACAGGAGGCAGCGTTAACTACCGCTGGGCTAATCGGGTCATAGATATAATATCTGATAACAATACTGTCAGATTGACAATAATTATCAATGTACCGCGATAAAATTCGTAATTAATAGTTTAAATTTTTGTCTCTATATTTGTGTAATCTTATGACTAGTGGACTGCGAAATAAGAATTCTCAAGACGAAGATTCATGCCCAGTTAATGGGAATAAGTTCGCCCCCTTTTACATGAGGCTTCAAACATATCGACGGATTGTGGGTGCTTAGTACACCTCTGCCTAACGACGGGGACGACAGGCATGATCGTACGTTATGTTCCATCATACAATCTCATACATTAACAAGTCATAAACATAGATACCACATGCATAAACACACAGACACCGCATGTGCGATAGTCGCATTAATTAAAATATTTGTCGACATTTCTGTGAGAGTTCCAAAGGTCAAACTAGTAATTAAACAATAATAATTGCATAATAACTTGGTGTTTTATCTGTGTATGTTGTGTGTGTGTGAATGTAAGACAAGTATATGAATCAAATGGTCGTGGGTCAGCGATGCATAGCTTTGTTTGAATGATATGATGTACAGGGACGTATTTTAACGTTCCATAAATTAAGATTCAAATTCAAATAATTAATTGGAAATTTAAAAAGGTTTATATTATTTTTATGTTCGTTAATAGCTGTATTAGTATGAAACTGTGTTGCAGCTATTAGCACCTATCTCGAAGCGGTAGAGGTCAGTTCCAGATGTTCATCAACACATTAACTGTTTCATTACTGGGAACGAGTCTCCTCTCATTTGAGAAGGATTAGGCTATAGTCCACCACGCCTGCCCAGTGTGGGATGGCAGGCTTCACACGCTATCGAGAAAATCTCCGAGGCGTATAATACGAGTATAGCTTTGAAAAGTCTCTGGTTTGAATAGCCTTTCATTGTCTACTAGGCACAGCACTAGGCTATCACTGCACTACTAATGAAACTTACGATTAATGTTTAATAATAATAATAATATTCTGCGACATTTCATACAGCACCATCTAGTCCCAAACTAAGCAAAGCTTGTACTATGGGTACTAGACAATGTATATAATACTTATATCCTTTTTTTTGTAAATACATACTTATAATACATAGGAAAACTTATTTATTTACTACTAGTTTTTGCCCGCGACTCCATCTGCGTGGAATTAGTTTTTATATCCTAAGTCCTTCCCCGGGACTCTAACTATCTCCATATCAAATGTCATCTAAATCGGTTCAGCGGTTAAAGCGTGAAGAGGTAACAGACAGACAGACACAATTTCGCATTTATAATATTAGTATGGATAAATAAGGAAGTAAGGAAGTTCCACCCTAGGCCTTGCCCGCAGAATATGTAGATAAAAAAGCAGTATATTAATCCAGGTAATGATAAATTCTATTATATACTTTATTTACTATTTATAGATACTTTATTCTATTGTATATTTATTGCATTTATTGTTATTTTATACGTATTATTTTTTGTGATGAATGTAATGTAGTTTTTTTTATTGTTATGTTATGTAATTTTATGATGCAATAGGTATATGGAATTATTTCTGTATGCCAATGCCAAATTCCATCCAAATTCTGTCAGCGGTTTATGCGTGAGAGTAACAAACATCCATACAAAATTTCGCGCTAAAAATATTAGTAGGATTGTTGTCGATATAAACGTCCCGCCCGCCGCCTGTATTAAAACAACATTTTTATGTATATGTAGCTAGATTAAGAATGAGACCTCCGAATGAACGCCGCGCCACTGTCCTCCTGCGGGCAGCGAGGCGTCGATCGATTTTGTATCCAAAACTTGCAAAAACCTTTTTAAAAGCTTTTATTTAGTTTCACCCGCCACGATGTTTGACATAAAATCATGTTAACTAAATTTGATACACTACCTACCTGGTTTCCTACCTACCTACCTGGTACAGACAAACAAGCTAATTGGCATACATGCAACTATAGACCGATTTTAGTGTGGAAACCAATTAGCTTGTTCGACTGTACCCGGGATTGAGTTGAACTTTTTTTACTATAGTTCTCTACTTTTACATTTCGTAGGCCACACAAGGATGTTAGTTCAGATGCAACTAGTCTGCGGCCCTAAGTCCGTCCCTGTGTGGTCCTCGGGCTCACGCACACGGTGCCCGGATACGGTCATTACCTACTTGTAAACCGTCATACGAATTTGTGATCATTGACCGAGTACAGTCTCCGGTACCACTTCTTTAGGCTATTCGAGAACAGATGTACCCGGAATGATATACTAAAAATACCGTCGTCCGATGGGCACATCGGGCTTTTAAAATATAGGGTAATAAATAAATAAATAAATATTCCTGGACATTATGACACAGCGCCATCTAGTTCCGAGCTAAGCAACGAGGCTTGTGTTACGGATACTAGTCGGTTGATATACTTACTACATATATCCTTTTTTTTTGTAAATACATACATATTATACATAGATACATCCATGACTCGGATACAAATGTTTATGCTCATCACACAAACATCCCACAATCGTCCCTACCGGGATTCAAACCCGGGACCCATAGCACAGAAGGCAGCGTTAACTACCGCTGGACTAATTGGGTCGTCTAATGATATCCATTTTATCGGATTTTATCGAGGTATTGTCCCACTGATGGGTACTGAGAGGCTATAGACTACCACGCTAGCTTACTGCCAATTGGCAGACTTCACACGCCATCGAGAAAATCTCTCAAGCATGCAGATTTCCTTACGATGTTTACCTTCACCATTTGAGCATGTGATAAATACGCACAAACGTTCTAAAAAGTCAATTTTGTGTTCGAAACGTTTGACGTTCACAGTTCACGCCATTAGAAAAAAAAACTAGGATCGACAGTTTTTTTTACAATAACGGTAATAATAGTTCATTATTTAAATAATAGGCTAGCGTTGTGGACTACATGAGAGGAAACCCGTGCCCAGCAGTGGGACAGTAAGAATGGGTGGAAGATGTTTTTTTATGGTGATAAAGGGGCAATCGAGCAGGCGGCTCACCCGATGGTAAGTGATGACCGCCGCCCATGGGCATTTGTAATACCAGAAGGCTTGCATATGCGTTGCCAACCCCTGCAGAAACCGTTCAGGTATCTTAAAATAGGAAATTAGTAAACTGTCAGCAAACGTAATGCCTATGCTGTCAGAATAGTCACTCCCCCAACGAGCTGTGGTAACCTTACTCACTCGCAGAAACACAACTATTGTTGTTTCACTGCGGTCTTCTGTAAGGCGGAGGCACTTCCCCAGTCGGGCATCTCAATTTTATCGAGGAATCTCGCTATACCCTACCTCTCGAAAAAATAATAATTGAAAATAATACTATTAGATTGGTTATTAAATAATAAGAGATTAATAGGAATGGAAATTGATTATAATAATAATAATAATAATATTTATTCAGTAAAAACATTAACTGCTAAGATACATATAAACAAGGTCATGGAAAGTATAAATAAGTTACAAAATAATACACGTGCCTGAACTAGGTAATCCTGTGTTTCAGGCGAAAAGAGCTAATACGTTCTAAAATAATCACACATAATATACACAATAACAAAATTAAATTATAAATTAACTGGTAGAATAAGTAATATTTATTAACAAAATATATTTCCTAATTGAACTAATCTGGTATAAATAGAATAGGTACCTAACGAACACAAGTAACGCAATTATTTTATTTTAGCACAATTAGTAACTTCTCTGTATCTTCGTAGGACATACTTTGAAGGGCCTCCTGGATATTTTTTTTACAATTTCTGAAGTTGAGGGGATAGATATTTACGTTTGCATTTATTCTATTATATAGAAGTGGACCTAAAAATACATAAAATTTTGTTGTAAATGCACGTTTTGTCCCTGAATATCGAATGCAAACTATATCTTTCCGTCTTTTATTAGTATTATCAGTGTTGTAAGAGAGCGCTGCGTGCTGCTTTAATACAATGCTCATTATGAATAGTTGACGTACTGTTAGTACTTTACAGGATTTATACAGGAGGTTAGTGGGAAAAAGGAAAGGACGAAAAGTACACACCTTAAGAATCGCTCTTTGATCTCTCTCGAGGGTCAATAATAAAGTTTTACCTGCTCCGCCCCATGAAGTAATACAGTAAGTCAAGATTGATTGACACAAGGCAGAGTAAACTTGTTTTAATATTTTTAGGTCTGCAATGTATCGTAACTTTTTAAAAACAAATATCAACTTCCGAAGTTTACAACTTAAAGCTTCGATATGTTGCTTAAAAGTAAGAGTTTCGTCCAATATTACACCCAGATATTTTATTTTATTTGTACTTTGAATTTCGGGGCACGCACATTGTTTATCGCCTGGTTGACTACAATAATGAGCGAGTAATGGTGAGTTAGTGTTGGTTGATGTTAGTTTGCGCATAGAGAACTTAATATAATTAGTCTTATCTGCATTTAATGTTAATAAATTATGCTGAAGCCATTTATTGACAACATTAAACCCGTGTTGCGCATACTCGTACACTTCCTGTTCTGACTCAGCTGAAAAAAGTAAGGCAGTGTCGTCAGCGTATGAAATGCTCGTGCCATGATCTAGTTTTAGCTTACAAAGGTCATTAATGTAGATCAGAAACAGAGTAGAAGACAAAACACTTCCTTGGGGAACGCCAAAGGAAGTATTTTTCCGATCATCACTGAGAATGCTACCTATCCTAACGCATTGGGAACGCTCTTCTAGATAGCTTGTGAAGAGTTTCAGCTGAGTGCCTCTTATACCTATAGCCTCAAGCTTGCGCAATAGAATAGGGATAGATACGGTGTCGAAGGCTTTGGCAAGGTCCAGGAATATTCCCACTGTGTGGTTACCCTTATCCAGTTCCTGTGCCAAATAGTCAGTCATGAGATGTACGGCATCGGCAGTTGATACTTTAGGTCTAAATCCAAACTGCCTCTCAGATAAGATCGATTTTTCTTCAAGATATTTAATTAGTCTTTTGTTTATAATTTTTTCCAATATTTTGGATATCGAGGGCAGTAGCGATATAGGCCTATAGTTTGTAACTAGTTCTTTATTTCCAGACTTATATACAGGAACCACAACAGCTTTTTTGAGACATTTGGGGAAGAGCCCTGCAGATAGACATCTTTTAAAAATATAAGTCAGCGGTGGAATCAAAATGTGCCTAAATTGTTTGATAATTTTCATCGATATATTGTCCCACCCAGCTGCGCAGTCATCTTTTAAACTCATAATGATCCTTTCTACCTCGTTTTCATCAGTATCCAGTAAGGCAAAAGATTTTACGGTAGGGTTACACTTAAAAGTATTACTAGTGTGGTTCTGTGACTGGACGTGAACTTTTTCTGCCAAACTCTTGCCAATATTTACGAAAAAGTTATTTGCTATGTTAGCAGATGTCAATTTTGATGAGTGTGCATTTAATAAACTCGAAGAAGATTCATTATGTTTTGTGCAATATGTTATACTTTTAATGTGTTTCCAAATCTTTTTACTGTTCGATCCTGCTTTTTCCAGAATAGTTTTATCGTAGTTGATTCTTACTTTTCTTAGGAGATCATTACAAAAATTTCGGTATCTTTTATAGGATATTTGCAATACTGAATTTTCAGGATAAGATTTAGCCTTCATATGCAATTTGTCTCGATGTCTCATACAACGAATAAGACCAGGTGTAATCCATGGCTTTCTATTTAGTTTATTGTTACTCAGGCAAACAGTTGAAGTGTTTCTTTTAATTGCATATTGAACATTTTCTATAAGATATAACAAACAATACTGCGGGTCAGCGGAATTATAAATGGGGTCGAAATCGATGTTGCTTAAGTCTGCTTCGAGTTTATTTATGTTTAATTTAGAAATTGTGCGAGTGATATCATGCTTGGGTAATTTACAATTTAAAGTTAGTAGGGCAGCATTATGATCTGTTATTGATGAGTTAATAATTAGTGCGAGTGAAGGCAAGTTTGATTTAATTAAGATGTGGTCCAAACAGGAACCGCTTTGATGTGTAGGAAACGTATGAGCAGGGAGCAAGCCATGAAAAGAACAGAGATTGAGGTAATCCTGAGCTGCAGTATCTAGACATTCTGGAACGATATTTATATTAATATCTCCAGTTAAAATTACGTTGTTGAAGGACGATAAGTTTTGTAAGGCACCATTCAGAGAGTCAGTTAACTTGTTAATATTTCTAAAGGAGGGGGGTCTATATAACGCTAAGATTGCAAAAGTTGTACCAATTTTAAGTATCAGGCAATTACAGTCGTCCATGTTTGGTTCCTCCACTGAGACATTTAGGTGATTCCTTACATAAACTACCACCCCATCGTTTTGGTTGTAGATTCGATTACTCTTGTACATATTGTATCCCATCATTTGAGGTATGTTATATTGCTTGGCAAGCCAACATTCAGTTAGAATAATAATGTCACAGTTTACATTAAGTCGGTGTATAAAAGTATTGAAATTGTTAAAATTCTTATAAATGCTACGTATATTTTGTGTTAGTATGGTTAATGGATTACGGTAGGAGGCGAGATAGTGTTTGCATTTTTCTACTTCACAAGTCTTAGACTCTGATACAGAGAAATTATCTAAGTCATTCATAAAATTATTAATCATATTTTAGTACAATGAAAACAAGAAATAAAATGTACAAATAAAAAATAGATAAAAAGTAAAGGTAAAAAAAAACCTTAATTAGCGGCGCTCTTAGGCGCCTACATAATCAATAGAATTTATGTACCTTTTTTCAGCCATAATTTTTGCTGGGCACTCTGCTGATCCTGTAATATGACTGCTTGGTTTCTTGAAGTGCGAACAAGTGGCACATTTAGGTTCCTCTGCTTTCTTTGGACAATCATTTATAGAGTGTCCTTGATTAGCACAGTGGCTGCAGGTATGGGCTGACTGCCGACATGATTTAGCGGCATGACCATATTGCTGGCACTTGAAGCATCTAGTAACCAAAGTAAAGTCTCTCACAGGGCAAGATGACCAATTTATAAACACTCTATCTTTGGTTATGAGGGCTTTGCGTATAACTGCTGATACTTCTATTATATAATTACAGGTCTCGGCATCTTTTTTTCCAGACTTATGGCTGAGTTTGATTGAGTTCATAAACGTCTCGGCGGTAAAATCTTGAAGTAGGTCGGCTAAATTTTGATGGTACAAACAGGTAAAGATTTCTTTCTCTGTCATAGAAGTGGGCACTCCAATTACTACTACACGAGGCTTCCTTTTGTGCGGCTCGTCAATCGTAAGTCCAGAGTTCTTCAACTGTTCAGCCTTTTTTAATTTTTCAATGTCGTCCTTTGTATCTGTGCTAATAATTACACCACCGTTCCTTGTCTTACGCAGGCCTCTTACATGTAATTTCATCTCCTCTGGGCAGATAATTTTTTGGACAAGTGATTTGGTTTCCTCACTTGATTTCAATTTATCATTCGGGTAAATGGCTACTGAACTTAACTTTGAGGGCTGAATAAAGTTGTTGGTACCTTTTTTAACCATGTCGGCAAATGAGGTCTCCACGGCAGGTTTAGAAGACTCTTCTATGCTTAATTTAAGGTCGATAAGCCGCTGCGATAGATCATGTTGGTCTTGGAGGGATTGTATTTTCGCGTAGGCCTGAGCAGTTTTCATCTTGAGGGACTGGTACTGCACTGCCATCTGCGATGTTCCGTGGCCCACTTTCCGGCATAGGGTGCTGATTCGGAGTTTCTGCTCCGAGTTCAGCTTGCCTTCTGTTGCGATGCTACAAACTTCATTCAGACACTGTTCAATGGACGACATCCAACTCTGTATTTCTGGAGTTGAAATAAGGTCAGAGACATCCCCACCTTGGCCCGAACCTGTAGGACCTGGTGCGTGTGTAGGAGGTGGAGTGCGAGCTGTCCTGCCACTCCGGTTAAAAGGGCTGCTGTCCATTTTGTAACGAGTTACTTGTCAAACACTGATCATTTCCAATTTACACCTAATATTACTTATGCCTAGTATGGTATGACACACTTAGGTATTGTTGCGAAAACGAGGTCACGCTAAAATGGATGATTATTTATTTATTTTAATAATTTGCGACACGACTGATTTCTGCAAAGTACAATTCCAACTAAAAATTGTCCTATTAGTGTTAATATACCTGTTTCAGGTATTTTATGGCAAAGTAAATAAAGCTGTTGAATAGGTTACCTGATGTGACATTTTTATTATCATTATCACGTTTATGGAACTGCTTATTAAAATAAGGATGCAACATATGCAACCTTATAGTTATTATTTATGTGACATAAATTGTTAAAATATTGCAATAATTTTTATTATGTGGTTTTCTGGAGTTGTGTCACAGAATATAATAAAAATTTTATGATTGATACAAGGTCACTGGATCCCGCCAAATCTATTTTTTATTGGTATTTTTATGATTTAATTTACTGCTTTAGGTATTTAAATAAGGATTTAGGCGAATGATAATGAAGGTTCGGTACAAATACTCGAAATTTCGTATCCAAATCTATGGAAATATAATTTCGTTGGCTTGGCTGAAGCCGTCATGTAATCTGGAGAATTAGGTGCAGTGACAGCTTAATTGAATTTGCCTATAGACTGAATTTAGAGTCGGCAACACGTGAACGACACCTCAGTTTTTACAAACATTTATAGGCTACGGTATACCGTTTACCATCAGGCGGGTTGTTAGCGTGGTGGACTATAGCCTAATCCCTCTAAAAAATATGAGAGGAGACCCGTGCCCAGCAGTGGGACGTTAATGGGTTGATGTTTAAGTACTGAATACTATAGGTCACTGTACAAAGTACATATTTTTACGTATACTTAAACAAAATAAAATAATTACTTTTGGATATTATTACATAATGCTATCTTTTCGCGAGTTAAGTAACGGTTGGTTGGTTGATATACTACATATGAATACTTTTTGTTGTAAATACATACATATTATACATAGATACATCCATGACTCGGATACAAATGTTTATGCTCATCACACAAACATTTGTTCCTACCGGGATTCGTATCCGGGACCCATAGCACGGAAGGCAGTGTTAACTACCGCTGGACTAATTGGGTCGTCAACTTACACAAAACTTAACTTATACATCCGTTACGTATATATAATGTATATTATATGAATATACAATTTTTTGTTACTAGACAGATAAAAATATGACGAAAGCCAATTATACATAAAAATACAACCTGTTGTAATATATCCGATTACGGCAGTATATTTATATAGAACTATAAAAACGCGTGACATTAATCATTATTTATGACATTAATTTATCAAATAATGTCATAAATAATAAACAAAGATTGCATTTGTCTTATTTAAATAACATAATTATTAATACCAATATTATAAATATGCCTTTAATTACATAGCGTTTCATTGCCCGGTTATAATTTCAAGAAAATGATGTCTATGAATTGTTAAATGCCATATTATAACGAGTTTATTATGTCATACCTCATATGTTTTATTGACATAGTTTTTATGACTATTAAATATAGTTTCTTTTCGCAAACAATAAATTGTAAGTAATTTACAACATTTTTTTAGTAAAATTATCCTCAAATATGGAATGACTTTATAAAAGTCTTTGATATACCTAAACAGTGTTATTGCTATGACTGATATTAATAAGCATGGTCATTTGTTGTAATTTGTTTGTCTAACGTATTCTTACGTAGTTTTTTGAAATTAATTATTATTAAGATTTTACATATATCCAGAAATGATAAGAATGGCGTTCGGGGCTGCTACAGGGGACAATATTGGGACTATTGATTTTTTATTAAACAATGCCCGATTCGAACTATTCTACTCAACTTTATTTACTTTTCTTATTTCTTTCTTCATTAGGTGGCTGTCAGAATTCTCTGATTGATCAGATCATATTATTTTTTTATATAAGACGATTTACATATTATAATTAACTTAATAGCTATAAACGTGTGTATTTGTGTTATAAACGATAGTATAAAAACAACAGAAACAAGCCACATATAAGCCATAATTTAGTCGATAATTCTTATGCGTAGTGTTTTCAAATTGATTCTTATAATTAGAATTTAAGTTGTCGTTTAGTTTATCTGAATAACGATGACGGTGCAGATAAAGCGTCTTATTTATTTCTTTTAACGGGTTTTTAATTTCAGACGTCTAGTCATTTAGTTCATTTCTTACTATTTTTTTATGACAGCTACTTTGCCTAGAGAGAAGCATTTGGCAGGTAATTTTGTTCAGGTTCATTGAACTGAAAATTTCTTATACATATATTTAGTACTAGCTGTTGCTCGCAGCTTCGCCCGCGCAATTTAATATTAATTTTTGAATGGTATTTAAAAGTACTTTAATTTATTCCCATTTCATTTACCTAATTTTGCCGGTGTTCTACCAAATATACTGAATGTGCACCAAAATATGTTCATTAAAAGTATTGTTATTTCTTATATACACTTTCTTGGTATTCGGATTTGGTTCTGGCACTCGCCGGCCGCTCCCGCGGCACCGCTCGCTTCACTCGCTAGGCTCGTGCGTTGTGGTCACAGTTCTAACCTAACCTAACCGATATCTGTATTTTGCTGCTCAATCAGTCATTTTGTCGCTCAATCAGTATTTTTGATGCGCGGTTTATTATATTCCTTAATTTTTCCACCTCACCTGTTAGTCGTTAAATTTCCAAAAAAAACTACGAAACACGTACGCCTTTTTTATTGCTGAGGAACTTGAATATTACATTTCATTATTCTAACTTTAAAAATGACGGACTTCCCATATAAACTTCCAACTCCAATTTCAGCCTTTTAAAAGGTCGATTTAAAAAAATCTCGAAATATGTGTTTAATTATTTTTAACTAAAAACTTGTATATTAAATTCACATCTCTAACTTGAAAAATTACGGGTTTCCATGCAACCATTCATTCCTAATTTTACCCCTTTAGCGATCGAATTTCTAAAATTCCTTTCTTAGTGGAGGTTTTCGGGTGCGTTTTTTGGGTAATTTTTCGGTGTAAAGATAGCAAACGCGGCTGCTGATTTTCAAGTTCTAGGATCGGTTTCCATGTCTAACAACTTAACAAGTTTCAAATAGCAGCTCGGAAAACTGATAGATTTGCATTCATCATTTCAATTTCAATAATGACCTTAATAATCATAACCAATTGACAATAAATTGGTCGTAAATTAATGCGTATCAATTGATGGACTTATTAAGCGATTAGATCGTAGAGCGTCGATCGTTTTGCAATCGTTTGACTACGTCGTAGCGTCGTAGCACGTCCAATATGCAAGTACAGTTAGAGCAAAAACCACTACGTTATCTTTAACATTCAACGTGGTAGAGGATAAATGATTTATTTATTTCCGTGAATATATCTATGAAATATCTTTTAAAAAGAAATGTTTTTTGGAAACTATTTGTCGCGTTCCTTTTTTGTCGCTATTTGTACCTTTGAGAAGAGACGCTGGAATGAATTCCGACTAAATAAGCGCCAACCAATATATGCAATGTATTGCCTTTTTGACTGTTCTTTAAAGTGAAAGAGCAACCTATATTTGAGGGCTAGAAATTTCAAATTGTGTAGAATACAACACTTAAATTATCAAAGGGGTTTTAAAATTTATTCAAATATTTATGTATGTTATCGCTGCAGATTTAATTGCAAACCTGCATGCTTGAGAGATTTTCTCAATGGCGTGTGAATTCTGCCAACCCGCAGTAGGCTAGCGTGCTGTAATCTACCACGCTAGTCTACTGCGGGAACTAATGATTATTGAATTAATCAACCCTCTCAAAGGAGAGGAGACCCGTGCCCAGCAGTGGGACAATAATGGGTTGATGATGATGACACGAATATCACAACATATATTTACTTGTAACGTACAAGTAGTGGGTACCCGGCACCAGTTACACTATTCACATGAGTAGAAGTAAGTATATGGTAAACATATGTATGCATATAGTATTAATGTACAGTAAGTATTATTTCAACACACAATTTCATCATAACTTCAAAAGCGGTTTAAAGCGGAGTTTAGTAACTTAGACACGTCCACAATAATAATACATAGGTACTATATAATAGTTCCAAGTAAAGCTCCCAGACAGAATTTAGACTAAGATATTATTTTTTTACATAGATATTCATCACGAGATACAATCTTGTATTTCCTAGCGAGTCAGTTTGAAGCTGACACAATAATTGCCTGTCTATCATTCCGTTCAATGGCCAGGTTCCAAGGTTATATCCTGATTTCTAGGCTAAGTTGAATGACCTTCAAAACTCCACATTACAAAGATAAAAAAATGCTCTATATTTATTTATCTGAGGTTGTGTGCGTTTAGTTGTCACTCTTTTACGTATTTGCATATGTAGGCACGTGTTTTGAAGTTGTAAAATTCTAATTTATTCAAATCAAATTTATGGTATCATGGAATAATCATATAAATGCAATTTTGCAGAGCGTTTGATGATCACGTAAATACCGACAACACTAATAAAATATTCTATCTTTCGGTTGCCGCGAAAATAAAAAGTTTTTAAGTTGTTGTCAACAAATGACAAAATTAAAAAAAAACGGAACTGTTAGAAATCTGGGGGTCCAAATAAAAGACTGGGGTACCACCGTAATATTTTGAATGGTTTAGGCTCTGTTTCATGCTTGCCACAATTGGCTATAGCACAATGTTAATAGAATGTAAAAAGAATAACAATCTTTAAATGGGTTGTATATTGCGTTAACAGTTGAGCTCAGATTGAGGAATGATGTGATAAGAAAACGTTGTGGTTCGAAAGACGACGTAGTGACAAAAGTTGAGAAGAATGTACTGAGATGGTTTGAGCATGTTGAAAGGACGAATGGTAGGCGATATACGAAAGGAATTTATTAGGCGGATGTTAGTGGAAACGCCGGGAGGGGGCGCCCTAGAAGGACATACACCGACCTAATTGGTGAACTCCTTCAAAAAGGTCAGGTACGCAGTACTCATAACCGGCGCGCGTGCATGACGAGATGTATGAATGTGGACGAGGCAAAAGTGGTATGCAGGGACCGTAGCGCGTGGCATTCTGTAGTTTCTGCCTACCCCCATGGGAAAAAGGCGTGAGTGTAACTTTTTCAGTTTTTGAAGCTTACACAAAACTTAACATTTTTATGTGTAGGTACGGATTGTATAATTCAACGAGCTACGTTGTCAATGGCTAGGTATATGTTATCTGTTAAAATGAGTAGGGCTATCAACATGGCAACACACACAAAGACACATTTCAACATGTTCATGATTGAAGCAATTTTCTAATAAAACGAACAACGTATGTGTCTGTCTGAGTAAATTAATGCATCCGTTTAAGGTGCGTAGGCGCCATGCTTTCTTCCAAAGACGAACTAATAGCGATGGTATGAAACAGAATATAATATGCCCAACTGGGGAAGTTCCTCCGCCTTACAGAAGACCGCAGTGAAACAACAATAGTTGTGTTTCTGCGAGTGAGTAAGGTTACCAGAGCTCGTTAGGGGAGTGACTTTTCTGACAGTATGGGAACTCTGTTTGCTGTCAGTGTAATAACTCCCTATTTTAAGAAACCGAAACGGTTTCTACAGGGTCGGCAACGCGCGAGCGATACCTCTGGTGTTGCTAAACACCACACGGACCATAAGCATATTTGTCACTCTTGTAGTGAAAAAAAAAGAATATAAGAACCGTTATATTCTAATATTTTTTTTTTATATATATTTGTGAGTTTTTTTAAGTAATTTAAACACTATCAAATTTCTACCTCCTAAAAAATCGTAGATTAGGGTCGAGTTGTCAATGAAACAAACGATCGATCGATTAATTTATTTGTTCTTGACGTGGGATTATACAAACGATATTGAAGGACGGCCATTGACTGGGTCTTCCTGATTGATTTAATTATTTGATTTATAAATAATTAATGTCTCTATTGTTAGTAGGTAACAAGACGTGTATACTGGCAACACCCAAGTGATAAATAAAACTATACAATACTATTGATGTTGAAGTTAATACTTTTATCATATTATTTAAGTCCATCTATTTCCAATTACGATTTACAATGCTCAATTAATTAGTTATGTATATATGATTAGAAAAAAAACCAGAGTAATTAGTTTTATTATAAACTAAACATTGTTAACTTTTAATTAAATGGTGATAGGCAATTGATATGACCAAGTCATAGGCCTCGAGGTTTGATTGCATGCGGATTCTGTTTAACTTTACAATCGCATGCTAAAACGGTGAAGAAAAAAACATCACCCATCACCAACATGCCTGAGAGAAATTCTCTATGACTGGCCTATCATCATCATCATGTGGAATATTGAAATAGTAACATAGTGAAATATTATATTTCTTTTGCTAGCATTTCAAATCACCCGTAGTTAAATCAGGTACCTACCTAAATAGTTTTTTTTCGTAATTAAAATAGGTTAAATAATGAGGTCATTGTATTTGACTATGTAATTAGCGAGTGAGTTAAAATGGGTAACATTTGGTTGGGTTATAACTATTTAATGCATACTAATATTATAAATGGGAAAGTGTGTCTGTCTGTCTGTTTACACACTTAAACCGCTGTACCGAGTTAGAAAAAACTGGTATGGAAATAGTATGAGTCCCATGGAAGGATATAAGATACTTTTAATCCCACATAATCCTCAAAGAAGGCCCACATAAGAGTTGGAAAGAACTATCCAAATTGGTAATACCACACCGACGAAGTCACAGGCAAAAACTAGTCCAAAATATATATATATATATATACACATTTCCGGACATTATTTATTACACAGCGCCATCTAGTTCCGAACTAAGCAACGAGGCTTGTGTTACGGATACTAGATGGTTGATATACTACATATATACTATTTTTTGTAAATACATACATATTATGCATAAATACATCCATGACTCGGATACAAATGTTGATGCTCATCACACAAACATTTGTCCCTACCGGGATTCGAACCCGGGACCCATAGCACGGCAGGCAGCGTTAACTACCGCTGAGCTAAACGGGTCGTCATTAATTAAAATGTTAATTAATCGTGATACTTGCGTCAGTACATGCCGGCTCGTCATTTGAAAAGGTGAAGTTCAAAGTGAGCACATTGCTCCAGTATAGGATTTTCTCCTGTGTCGTAGGCATGGGCGTGCCTAGGGAGAAGCCAGGTGGGCTGTGCCCAACCCAGAATAGTCCAGTGCCCAGCCCAGGATGTTGGGCTACCGATTAGAAATTCAATTCAAATGCAACATGGTGGACTGTGACCACCCCAGGAAGGGCCAAGCCCCCCCTGTAGGAATAGTCTAGATGCGCTCGTGGTGCGTATACTAACACTAATTTTCAACACAAACGCCCAGACCCGGAACAAATATCTGTAGTTCATACAAATATTTGCTCTGTGGGGGATCGAACCCGCAAACCGTGGCACACAAACCAGTCGCTCAGTCTATGCGTCTATATTACCAATTGCCACCTTGATCTGGTAAGCGATAAGGATTAAATATTTAAACCAAAAACTCATTTACTGTATCTCATTAAAACGCAGTGCTTGAATATAGCAAGCGCGACTGCTGAAAGGGAGGTGTTAGGTTCGATTTCCAGTTCGAGCAGCTTTATTGGGGCTTTTATATGAAACTCTTTGTAGTAGCTTGGAGCTTAGGTGCATACCCGGTTAATAATCAGCACTCTTCAGGATGTGGCGACATCTATCTCGCCACATAAGAACTACGGACTCAGCGCGATGACGCGGGTAATCCTACATCGCGCAAGTGAAATATGCACGCGAGATAGCATATATACAACCACCCAACATCAACCGTTGGGCAGTAGCCCGCCAGGCATAACACCTCGCCTGGTCGGAGGATCCTCCTTTTCAAATGGAGGGATTCACACCTCCTTCCCTCCATAAAATAAATAATAAACGTGCCTGGAGAATAACTTAGGAGTTTCGATCAGACTAATTATCATATCATCATCGTCGGGTTAGCTCTCATTTGAGGATTGGCAGACTTCAATGCCATCTATCATCAGGCATGCAGGATTACACATATAACTTCCGAAAAGTCAGTGGTGCGTGCCTTGGGTTTGAACGCGAGACCCTTGACACAAGCGCATATAGATATGTACCTGGAACGGCTACCTACCATAAGTATGTCAATACTTAATCCACCGGGGAATAGAACCCACGACCCGAGGCGTGGACGCCAAATCAATTAACACGTCATTATATAATTATCTCACAACTAATAGGGTGTTCCAATTAATTGTGATTTATGAAGTATAGAATTCAATTAAATAAATCATAAGTCTGACTTAGAGTTTTATGAAATTGAACCCTAACTAGTCGAAATTTGGGTTCAGTTTAATAAATCACCAAATTATCGGAATACTTGATTTGTATTTTAATATCTGTCGCTAACGCTAAAGCTTATATAAAGTAGTTTTTTTTGTTAATAACAGATGTTTTTATCAGCTTCATAATCGTATTAAAAATATCACTAAAAACTATGTCTTCGGATAAAATAAAAGATAACTTAGATTCTTAAATACATAAAAAATATAGGTAGGTAAATATAAAAGCATTTTTTTTAAATCAATGCTCCACACTAGCATTTTTGCTGTGGGTACGTTTAAAAACACAAACTCCCAGACCCGCAACATCCACCTGTGGATCTTACAAATATTTGCTCCGTGCGGAGATCGAACCCACAGTCCGTTTGCAACAGCGCCTATCGAATCGTCAAATTGCAAATTGAGTATTGAAAAAAATGACAATTGGCAAATTGACAATTGGCAATTTGACAATTGACAATCGAGAATAAGAACATTATTAGCGTATTAATAATATATGTACCTCTGTTTCTAGTAATTATGGTTTCGTTTTAATGAAAAGCATTTAAAATAACGCGTTAAAAATTGAAAGCAACTGTAACTGCCTAGTTATTCTGCTGAGCTCTTGCTCAGCAGAATAACGTGTTGGGTTAATAATGTGTTGGGTTCGATCCCCAGTTCGACAAAGAGTTGATGCGTTTTTCTATGATATTATTGTTAGATAATTGTAGCTCTAACTTTAGATTCATACCCGGTCGATGGCAATAGGATTGCCCCCTATTATCATCATCATCATCATAATCAACCCATTAATGTCCCACTGCTGGGCACGGGTCTCCTCTCAATTGAGAGGGATTAGGCGAAAGTCTACCACGCTAGCCTACTGCGGGTTGGCAGACTTCACATGCCATCGAGATAATCTCTGAAGCAGGTTTCCACACAATGTTTTCCTTCACCGTTTGAGCATGTGTTAAATACGCACATAACTTCCGAAAAGTCAGTGGTGCGTGCCTTGGGTTTGAACTCGAGACACTGACACCTAAGGGCACTGGTGCTACCACTAGGCTACCACAGCTTATTATGTGAGACCTAAAATCAACCGGTGAAATGCGGATGTATATCAGTACACCACTGCCACGTACCCTTCGGTTACGACAAGCGTGATAGTATGTTATGTTTAAAGACTTAACTAGTATTTTATCTCTGTCGCTAAGGATAAAAGCTTGAATACTGTAGTTTTTTTATGGTTAACTGATACTTTTGTTATCAGTTACAAGATAAATCTTATTATTAATATAATAACCAAAACAGTCATAATTTAACTTAAAGCCCCGACGTTAATATGTTAAGTATTCATTACACCTAATTTATAATCTATACATTAACTTATTAGCATATTTAAAATGTTATCGCTTGCTTAAAATAGTCATGTCAAATGATATTTAAAAAGTTTAGTTATTTAGTACTTATATTTTATAATAAAAAGCATGTTCAAGACCACATTTATATTTAGTTAAACCGCCTGTGACTTACCGGTTTCATTAATATTATTATTAGATACAAACTTGGATATTTCGTTTTTTATTTGAGTATATTCTTTCCTGAAAGGCCGGCAACGCATTTGCACGTCCTCTGGTGTTGCAGATGTCCATGGGCGGCGGTGATCATTATCTTTGTATAATATGTAGGTATCATCATACCATCATACCTTCACGCCTGTCATTCCCGAAGGATTAGGCAGAGGTGTACTAATATGTACACCCACATTTCGCCGGTATGTTTTTAGGTCCCATGTAATAGGGGGCGAGCCTATTGCCATCAACCGGGCACGAATCCAAACTCCGAGCTGCTACTGAGAATTTCATAGAACATCCCAATAACACTTTGCTCGACCTGGGAATCGAACCCAGGACCTCTTGCTCGGTAGTCGTACTGTACGACCACTCGACCAACGAGGCAGCATGTGTATGTATTCACAAAAAATGTATGTGTGTAGTGTATCAACTATCTAGTATCTGTAACACAAGCATAGTTGCTATCATATATTTATTTATAAAATTCTAAAAGTAGCTTCAGTTAGTAACGTTTGTGTGTGTGTAAATGCGTGCGCGTTAGATAATGGTGATGAAGATGTGATGGCCCATAAATATTTTTTATAGGTATATATGGCCCATAAACACCTATAAAAAATAGATAAATTATATATTCAATCCGGGCACAGCCAGGGCAGGGCGCTAGTGAGAAAATAAATGACAATAATTATTTATTTCTGTAAATCCTAAGGTCACATTTTTTTATAATTACTCAAAAACTTACAGAACTACTATCCTATCCAGTTAGGTTTTTATAAAGTTAACCAGTTCTAAACTAGGTAAATGTCAAGTTATACCTCCCTAGTCGTTAGTTACTGTATCGAAAACTGGCTTAAACCGAGTTAAAAAAAATCAAACATCTTTTAACCTGTGACTATCGTATATTGGTACGATTCCACCTTTTATTTTATAAAAATGGGTTGTTAGGAGCTTAAATTAAAGTTATCAATTCTAAAATTATTCCTGACAACTACTCGACGACAGAAAAAAAAAATCTCAAGCAGACGCGTAAAATTTTTTTCATTAATTTTTTGCTCCGCAGATGTTTTTATACTTACGAACTTGCAGTGCATACTCTATTCTGTGCAAAACAATTTACTGCATCATTGTACAATAATGTTATCAGTTGGAGCACGGGGACCCATATAGTCCCCGTGTTTCACCCAGGTGGAGGTTGGGACTGGTCGGCTCATACATGTTATGGCAACCTAAATTGGTTTTAGTTATTTCTTTTACTTTCATAAATCATACGTTTCACATCGAACTGCACAACTCTCATATTGATATTATATACATAATAGAGTAAGATCCCAGGGCCGCCAGACGTCACGTATTTTCTGACGAACCAAATGTGGGTTATTGAGTAGTGCTAGTATGTACTAAGAACGCATGCCTACTAGCTAACTTGCCTAGTGGGCCAATTTTTTTAATTTTTTTATTAAGAAAGAAAAATTCAACCTCAGGCGGGACTCGAACCCGCGTCTTCTGGATCGGTACTCCAGACGCTCTGCCATCTGAGCCACCGAGGTATCCGCCTGATGTGTTGAATTTTTCTTTCTTTATGATACTTATGTCTTTACGGCGACATAGCAACATCGATTGGACAATTCTGCCCAACCCAGAATTCTCCCTTTACAGCGAGTAGATTCCGGATGATATTGCATTACCTTTATACAATCTTTTTGTATTTTTTAGCTTATTTCAAGCTAAGATTTTTAAATTTTTATTAAGAAAGAAAAATTCAACCTCAGGCGGGACTCGAACCCGCGTCTTCTGGATCGGTACTCCAGACGCTCTGCCATCTGAGCCACCGAGGTATCCGCCTGATGTGTTGAATTTTTCTTTCTTAATAAAAATTTAAAAATCTTAGCTTGAGCGTTATAATTCTTGTTAACGACTTATTTTTACAACACAACTCTGTTTGGGGCGGAAATATTCGACTAGGTACCTTATTGTTTGTTTATTAGCCAACCGGTTTGACCAGTAGGCTTTGTTTGTCTAAAACATAAGCCTACTAGCCTATCTACAGACAACCAGACAGCCCAGCGGTAGTAACACTGCCTTCTGTGCTACGGGTCCCGGGTTCAAATCCCGGTAGGGACAAATGTTTGTATGATGAGCATAAACATTTGTATCTGAGTCATGCATGTATCTATGTATAATAAGTAGGTATGTATTTACAAAAAATAAAGTACCTATATATGTAGTATATCAACCAACTAGTATCCGTAACACAAGCCTCGTAGCTTACCACGGAACTAGATGGCGCTGTGTCATAATGCCAAGAGATATTTATTTATTTATTTATTAGACATTGAAATAAAACTACTTTTTACACATGACGATCATTCT
This sequence comes from Craniophora ligustri, assembly GCA_905163465.1. Classification (NCBI taxonomy): domain Eukaryota; kingdom Metazoa; phylum Arthropoda; class Insecta; order Lepidoptera; family Noctuidae; genus Craniophora; species Craniophora ligustri. The sequence continues at coordinate 14,798,045 of LR990962.1, read as the reverse complement.
TATTCAGACGATAAACAACCATAAGGTGCTCTGGGTGTCTGAGGAAATCAGTTTTTTATAACACAAGGGTGGGAAACTATTTACGTACCGCCTGGCCCTGGAGGAATGCGGTTACCGTAGACAATACACGTTTGCAACACCAGAGGTGGTTACTTGCGCGTTGTCGACCCTGTAGAAACCGTATAGGTGTCTCAAAATAGGGGAGTTTCTAACGTCTACAAACTCTGGTAATCTTACCTCACTCGCAGAAATACAACAATTGTTGATTCACTGCGGTCTTCTGTAAGGCGGAGGTACCTCCGCAGTCGGGCAGCACAATTTACTTCTCGCAAAACAAGTGGAAAACAGACTTGATTATAGCCTGTCTGATGGTAACTCCCGTGTTGTCGGCCCTGTAAGAAATACACAGCTGTATAAGCTTTCTATGCCATATCTCTGTGAAAATATTATATTAAATTGCAAGTACCCCAACTGATGTTTGCAATCTAATATATAAAATTCTCGTGTCACAGTTTTCGTTGCCATACTCCTCCGAAACGGCTTGACCGATTTTGATGAAATTTTTTGTGCTTATCCGGTATCTATGAGAATTGGCCAACATCTATTTTTCATCCCCCTAAATGTTAGGGGTAGTCCACCCCTAAATTTATTTTTTATTTTTTAGACAAAATATTTTTTTGTATTTTTTTTTAGATTTGGCATTAAAAAATACATACAACCCTAAATTTTCACCCTTCTACCACCAACCCCTAAAATGTGGCAAAACAACGTTTGCTGGATCAGCTAGTTTAATATAAAATTTTTAACACAATCACTAATTCACCTGAAAACCTGACGATGTATATAGTTGTATTTTTCTCTATTCATATAGAACCGTTTGGTCTGTGTCGCCATCATATTACACAATTCTCATCACGAAAAGTACAGCATAATTGCAGAACTGCGTGCTATACTCGTGCGGATTCTTTGGTCACAGACAAGCTAAAATTATTACACAGCGCCATCTAGTTCCGTGGTAAGCAACGAGGCTTGTGTTACGGATACTAGATGGTTGATATACTACATATATACTTTTTTTGTAAATACATTCATATTATACATAGATACATCCCTACCGAGATTCGAACCCGGGACCCATAGCACAGCAGGCATCGTTAACTACCGCTGAGTTAAACGGGTCGTCGGTATTCTTATATAATTGTTAGGCAAGGGAAAAGGCGTCAGTTTATGTATATGTATGTATGTATTTATGTTAGGCAAGCGTTCGTACATAATCACGCCTAATGGTAAGTGTTGATGTGGTGTAAGATGCATGTTTATCGAGAAAATACCTATTCACTCGTGACTTGAAGTCCCCCAAATTGTACTCATAGACAAAAAACACAGAATCAGGCAGCTGATTCCATTTCCTATAACGACTAACTCAAATTTCAAACAAAAAACTCTAAATCAATCATCCGTTCGGGAGCAAAAATACAATAGCCAGACACACACACACTCTCTCTCTCTCACAGACACGTCAAACTTATAACCACTCCGTCGTTTTTGCGTCGGGATTTAAAAAACGACGAAACGAAACGCGCATGATTTTAATTACTTACTGTCGGCAAATGTGTAAGTTCAAATTTGATAATTATTACACAACATATTGCAACTTTATCAGCATTTGTTCCCAAGGTGAACACGTCTCGTTAACCAGGCTCACATTTTTTCTACCGCCTAAGTCTTTTGTCTATGCATGTGCTAAAAACCTATAACTATTTTGTGTACCTGTGATTGTACATAGTTTAAAGTAGTAATTCATTTGCAAGGTCATCTGGACCCAATGGATCAGCAACTGTTTTTAACACTAAAACAGACATAATTATATATATTTTCTAAGTACCTAATAGTACCTAGTTAAAATACTGTTATTTCAATGAATTATGTTAAAATGCTGTTATTTCAATTAATTATGTTAAAATACTGTTATTTCAATGAATTATGTTAAAATACTGTTATTTCAATGAATTATTTTAATTCAATTTATGAATATTATTTATGTTTGTCATTAAAACTTCAGTCTATATTCGTTCATCTGTAATTGTTGCATGTTTTGTAATTTAAATATGATTTAAAAAGTGAAACTTATCTATGAAAAACATAAATAGCAAGTTTTATATTTCACTTGCTGACTCACGCAACATCAGCGTGTAAGTTACCGAAAAAAAACTTACTAACTTTGCACCCCCTTGGGGGGTGAATTTTCAAAAATCCTTTCTTAGTGCTCTCCTAAGTTATAAAAGTAATCCTTATGCAAAATTTCCAGGTTATTACCCTTATAGTTTAGGCGCTGCGTTGATATGTCAGTCAGTCAGTCAGCTTCTATATATAATTATGTAGATTGCATTGATTTTTTAAAAGTGATATAACTAGACAGTTGTGACTAACGAGACAGTTAGACGACAAGTTATATAACATTGCAGTAAAAAACATGTTATATAACAATGTTTTATAACATGTTATGTTATGTACTCACCTTAATAGCACTTTTCTCGACCTGGGAGTTACCCCAGATACTTCTAATCCAGTAGTCGCACTTACCACCACTAGAGCAAAGAGGCAGTCTCATTTACAGAAATAATAATTAATTACTTATCAGATACTTAGTTACAATGTTAAAAAAAAACATTACGGTAATCCTATTATAAAATAGAATAGTTTGTGTAACAAACTATTATATTTTCAAAACCCGCTTAACAGATTTGCATGAAATTTTGCATACATACAGTTTGTTACCTAGATTAACACATAGGCTACTTTTTATCTATATATCATGCGGGCAAAACCGCGGGAGTTAATCCTACTTACTAATATAATAAACGCGAAAGTTTGTAAGTATGGATGTTTGTTACTCTTACGCAAAAACCGCCTAATTGATTTGAATGAAATTTAGCATGCATATAGTTTATTACCTAGATTAACACATAGGTTACTTTTTATCTATATACCATGCGGGCAAAGCCGCGGGAGGCAGTAATATATATGTATATACTAGTCAACACTATTTGTATTAGAATAGGCAATTCGCACGAGTCACAATCATCTGCAGGATACTGTTACTACTACCACAGTAAATTATATAAATAAAAAATAATATAATTAATTACAGAAAATTTTATTAGATGAAAGAACTATAGGTAAACGTTATAATATGCTTAATTACTTCTCACAATCTTTCAATACATTATCTTTCCTTGATATATCTGCAGACAGATAGAATATTAATTAATGTATTTACATCTAATGAATAAGTATTTGATACAAATATTCTGGCTGATATAAAAGTCACCAAAATAAAAAAATAACGATTGTTTATAACACAATTCGATTTTATGGTTAGACAATTTTATACCGAAAAAATAATACTTATAATAATATACCCGGCCATTATGACAGCGCCATCTAGGTTCGAGCTAAATAAAGCTTGCGTTATGGATACTCGATGGTTGATATTTTACATCTGACGACCCGTTTAGCTCAGCGGTAGTTAACGGTTCGAATCCCGGTAGGGACAAATGTTTATGTGATGACCATCAACAACATTTGTATCCGAGTCATGGATGTATCTATCTATAATATGTATGTATTTAAAAAAAAGTATATATGTAGTATATCAACCATCTAGTGTCCGTAACACAAGCCTCGTTGCTTACCACGGAACTAGATGGCGCTGTGTCACAATGTCCGGAAATATTTATTTATTCATATATACTTTTTTTTTGGAATTACATACAAATTATATGATCTTTATGTCCAGCAGTGGACGTCCTCCAGCTGACATGATGATGATGATGATGATATGATCTTATGGAGAAGAATCCGGGAAGAAACTCCATAGACACTCTTTTAAAATAAAAGTTATTATAGTCTTCATTGCAGTGCAGTCGTAAATCTTCAATAGTTTTTTTTTATTGTGATAAGGGGGCAAACTAGCAGGCGGCTCACCTGATGTTAAGTGATGACCGCCGCCCATGGACATTTGTAATACCAGAAGGGTTGTATATGCGTTGCCAACCCCTGCAGAAACTGTTTAAGTTTTTAAAATAGGGAATTACTAAACTGACAGCAAACGAAACACCCATGCTGTCAGAATAGTGACTCCCCCAACGAGCTCTGGTAACCTTACCCACTCACAGAAATACAACTATTGTTGATTCATTGCGGTCTTCTGTAAGGTGGAGGTACTTCCTTAGTCGGGCAGCTCAATTTGAGCGAGGAATCTCGCTATACCCTACCTCTCGAAAAAAGTCAAAGTATTAATAAATAATATGTTCCTACCAATCTCCCTCCTACCCCTGGATATTTAATTACCTACATCTATCTTTAAAAAGTTTTCCACTAGCAAGAAACAAAGCCAATATGAAGGTACAATATGAAACTTGCAGAAATCGACTTTCTGCGAGTGTTTACTTAAATATTTATGTGAGATCAGTCACTTGTCGGGGCCAACTTCTGCAAGTTTTATTACTAGTGGAGTCTTAGCTTTATACGAGTTTTCTAAGTGTTTACTCTGTGAGTGACGTAGGATTGACACAAAATGGCAGTTCTTTTTTCGCGCCAGAATTCATAATGATAATATTGGATACATTATCGGTGTATCCCTAATCCCTGCAATAAAATCAGTCAAACATTTACGACTTCGTAGATATGTAATAACGAGATAAATCGATCTGTAAGGTTAAGCAGCACCTAACGAGGCTAGGTTATGGATTGGTGATCATTCAAAACACATCAAGGCAGCTCCCTAGACTAGTCCCTTACAGTCGGAGACAGGGAATAGTCAAAGACTGAGGAGGCCTTAGCTCTACATTGGGACACTATAGGCTTTTCAAAATGATATTGCACGAACAGAAGCACGAAAAAGCGACACCTTTATCATGTGTACCTACTGCATAAATGTGGAGTGCGCTGCCTACGTGGGTTTTTCCCGATAAATATAACTGGGTGTCTTTAAATCTATAGTGAATCGGTTTCTTCTAGATAAGCGTGTTCCATCGTAGATCTTTAGATAGATAGATAGATTGTTTATTTCTGTAAATACATCTTTTAAAGACACTTTTACAAGTCATGTATAATATGACAAAATGACATCTAGTTCATGAACTAGATGGCATCGGCATTTCCTAACTGACGACCTCTGAAACAAACTAGAGAATCATAGTCTCTTTTAAAGCCAAACATTTTTGTTTATAGTATGTGAGTCTGACGATTAGGTCAAAGTCTGAGGTGACCTTGTGAAGAGAGCACCAGTGCAGCTTTGAGTTTTATTTTTTTATTTTTTTATTTATTTATTTACAAATACATACAATGTTTTTACAGGTTAGACCCAATGCAACATGTAGTTATTGGACAATATTGTTCTATCCAGCTATCTAAATTAATGCTAGGTGACTTAAAATGAGTTGAGCCATCGTGTAGCTCAACCATTATGGAGGAAGCTCAACGACCCGACGCATCAGGTGAACTGGCGGTCGAGCGTAAACTTATCAATGATAAGACAAAAACCTACCTAAATATATTTGCATTCAAGAATTGCAAATTATGAATACGTGACACGATACACCAAAATTATACAAATGTGACCCGGCTTCACGTTTCCCGCGTCATCGAATCTGTCAAACATTTATCAACAACTTAATTTGTAATTTATTAAAAATAAATTTATGGAATTGAATATGCAAGTTTCGTGATTTTCCTTTTAAAATTTAATTAAGACATTACCTGATTTTAACGGTGTCGCTTAGCAAAACAACCTATTAATGACTAAAAAAAACAAAAACTAAAGAAACCTTTTACTAGTATGTGGCCTAAAAAAAACTTAAATGGCCAGTTCGCTTGGGACCAATTATGGGTACATCGTCTTTTTTTAATTTCCCAAAGTGGTCAGACCTTTTAGCTATCGAATAATGAAACGTATTGCAATTACTTTAAAGATATGACGTACTAGTATAAAAGTTAGTAGGTAGGTTTAAAATAGAACCAGCGACTCAGTAGATTTAATGCTTTCTAGTAAAACTGTAAAAAAAACTAGCTGATTCCCGCGACTTCGTCCACGTGCAAAATGTCAGTCAGTCAGTCGCCTTCTCCATATATGATTATATACATAGATTGCATTGGTTTTTTAAGAGTGATATATAACAGTTATATTACGAATATATCACACCATTTAATTCAATGTCATATTATATTTAACGGTCTGTCTATGTTTTGTCTTTGACGTCCACAGTGTTCCGTGTTGACGTCCAATTGATATGTGATTGATACTCACAATAGTCTAAGATCAGTCTGCAGAATCATTACTTAATCTAATGCACAGCAAGTGGCATTTCAGAAACATCGGTACCTAGTCAAGTTGTTGAACTTTATAGAAATCAAAATACATATTTGGTACAATTTTGCACTTTTCAATGTTATGTAATAAACGGATTTTCTGTCGGTTTTAGAGTATATACAATTATAGATACGTCATATTTACCGTTACGTCTCGATTCAAACCCAAGGCATGCACCACTGACTTTTCGGAAGTTATTTGCGTATTTATCATATGCTCTAACGGTGAAGGAAAACATCGTGAGGAAACCTGCATGCTCGAGAGATTCTCTCGATGACATGTAAAGTCTGCCAACCCGCAATAGGCTGGCGTGGTGGACTATAGCCTAATTTCTCTCAAATTAGAGGACACCTGTGCCCAGCATTGGGACAATACTTGGTGAATGGAACTTGTTTTGTCATAGCAAAATGAGTCATAGAGAAATATTAAATTAGGTTGAATATCGTATGCAACCCTATACCATAAACGACCTAAATAATTATTTATGCTCATTATTACTCTCATTACTTATACTACGTGTAATTAAGTAGTCGAAGCAAGCCAAAACAAACCCATTGAGTTACCAGAGAATGCCGAGGATAATATTGAGTTATGTAGTGGTTCATCCAAACAGGAACATTCATTGTAGGAAAATAATACAAATGTAATTTGATATTAAAATCGCCGGTATGTTTTAGGTCCCATGTAATAGGGGGCGAGCCTATTGCCACTAACCGGGCACGAATCTAAACTCCGAGCTGCTACTGAGATTTTCACAGAAAAACCCAATAACACTTTGCTCGACCTGGGAATCGAACCCAGGACCTCTTGCTCGGCAGTCGCACTGTACAACCACTAGACCAACGAGGCAGTCAAATTATCGTGTTACATATACATATATTATAATGACCTGACTAGTCCAGCGGTAGTTAACGCTGCCTTCTGCGCTACGGGTCCCGGATTCAAACCCGGTAGGGTCAAATGTTTGTGTGATGTGCATGAGCATTTGATTCAAATATCCTACTATTAATATTGGTATAGTGCATTGGTTGCATAGCGTCTAAAATATTTTATCAATGCATCGACTATTTATCTAGGCCTGATATCTTGATCTACATTTAAATGTGCGCGCTTAGTTCGATAAATGCGAAATTAAATTATCAACACATTATTTTTATCGCTTATGAATAATACATAATGTTTATTAATATTTCTTTCAATGATATACTTATCATCATCATCATCATCAACCCTATAAACATTTGTTTATACGTCAATAAATTCTAGATAAGATTATTAGAGGTCGATTCTTCTCGAACCAAACTCCGAGCTGGCACTGACAACTTCACAGAAAAACCCAATAACACTTTGCTAGACATGGAAATCGAACTCAAGACCTCTTACACAGCAGTAGTACGAACGGCCTCTAGACAAACGATGTAGTTTTGTGATTTTCTAAATAGAATTCACCTAGTGTACCCTTATTTCATAAATAATAAGTTTGATTTTTGTAGGAGGTAGGGCATAGCATAGCGAGATTTCTCGCCCAAATTGAGCTGCCCGACTGGGGAAGTACCTCCGCCTTACAGAAGACCGCAGTGAATCAACAATAGTTGTCTTTCTGTTAGTGAGTAAGGCTACCAGAGCTCATTGAGGGAGTGACTATTCTGACAGCATGGGAATTCCGTTTGCTGTCAGTTCAGTAACTCCCTATTTTAAGAAACCTGAACGGTTTCTAAGTGGGTTGGCAACGTATTTGCAAGCCTCTGGTGTTGCAAATGTCCATGGGCGGCGGTCATCACTTACCATCGGGTGAGCCGCCTGCTCGTTTGCCCTCTTAACACCATAAAAAAAGATTAATACTTCAATGTACAAAATATAATATTCTATCTATCTAGAATTCGGTTAAAGCTCAACAATTTTTACAGTTAGCACTGACAATGATAAAAATAACATAACTATTGTTCTGCAAGTAAATATTACCTAGCTACAACCCACGCAGTGTCAGACACAGTTCACAGAATATTATAGAAACAAAAAAAAAGATTTTTTTCTTTATTTTCAGACCGAAAGCCCGAGTTAGAAATAGGCCTTGGAGATCGATTTTTATGTAACTGACCTACGAAGGTGTAAGCGGAAAGTTGGCAACATTGCAAATACTTGTCAATTATATAAATACCTAACTAGTTTAATTACTTTTTTTTTGTCAATGTTACTGAATGAATGTATGATTAAATAAATATATTTTATCATTTCGAGAGGGCATAACGAGATTCCTCGCTCAAATTGAGCTGCCCGACTGGGGAAGTACCTCCGCCTTACAGAAGACCGCAGTGAATCAACAATAGTTGTATTTCTGCGAGTGAGAATGGTAAAGTAAGGTTACCAGAGCTCGTTAGGGCATGACTATTCTGACAGCATGGGCGTTTTGTTTGTTGTCAGTTTAGTATTTTCTTCTCGTAAAAACGTATTTATACGAGATTTATGCAGCATTTTTTTACAGCATCCTTATATTCAAAGTCAGTTGTAGAACAATTAAAATATACAAATGGATCTTTTTATTTTTTAAAGCTTGACTAAATAAATACATAAATAATGAACAGAATAGTTGTATTATTCTAAGATTTTTAATCTAGCTAGTAACACTGGTGATAAATTAAACAAGAAAATCTAGATTTTATCTGTAATCACTTGGAATGGAATCCTATAAATTAAATAATAGTATTATTCTAGTTTTCTCTTCTTTGCACATTTCAATTTCAACAATTCGATAGGTATCGAAATACCTATCGAATTGTTTTATCATTCAAATGTTAAAATCATTCGACGTAACACGTGCTTAAATATACTACGATGAAATTATTATAATAATCTTATAATCTAATATATAAAATTCTCGTGTCACAGTTTTCGTTGCCATACTCCTCCGAAACGGCTTGACCGATTTTGATGATTTTTTTTGTGCTTATCCGGTATCTATGAGAATCAGCCAACATCTATTTTTCATACCCCTTAGTGATAAGGGTTGTCCACCAACCCCTATAATGTGGCAAAACAACGTTTGCTGGGTCAGCTAGTATCTATATATAACGCGATAAAATTCGTGATAAGTAGTTTGACATATTTCAATATCTACGTCGATGTAAAAATATTTTTCATGATATTTATTCAGATATCCCTCTCAAATGAGAGAGATTAGGCCTCTCGATGTTTTCTTTCACCCTTTGAGTATGTGGTAAATGCGCACATAACTTCCGAAAAGACAGTGTTGCGTGCCTTGGGGTCGAATTTAAGGCGGTGTTTCGTTTGATTTGGTGAAAATTCATCACTCATTTCAATAGTTCATCCTTTTAAAATATTTTGTATCGTTTGAGTTTCGGTGGCATTGGGATTTTGAAACAGTCTACGCATCTCACCGAACTAGGGATACTGACATACATCATGCGTGGACCTTGAAACGTCATGTCTAGACCTGATTCACTGATTTTGTCCCAATATTTCTTCTTACAGGTCGTTAACAAACGCTGGCGCCATCTCTTCACTAAAAATATCTGAAATATGACTTGCGAAAGTCTCTTCAAAAAGGACAGTTTAAGTACCTAAATATTTTATGCCATCAATTACCCAATTACCTTCGCCCATCGGATTAACAGGGACTCGGTGATAGTCCACCAGGCTCGCACATCTTCCCTAAAATTTTTTTCCATCATCGCTTTAGCAACTGATGATGATGATCCCATGATTTCAAAAAGTTAGAAGTTCGTGTCCACGAACTCGTGACTTACATACGGTTCGTGAACATAAGTTCGTGGTCTTTATCACTGGATCAATGCACTTACTATACATTTCTCGTATTATTATCAGTTGTATTATTTACATCGTGTTTGAAACAACAAATTTTAATATTAATTAGTTAATGACGTTCTACTGTCGTTAGGTGATGATGTGACGACAATTTTGTCTCATTTCTAATATGTTATTGTGAACTGTGTCAGTTTACAACGGACTGCGGTTCTGTGAACACATATCATACAAATAATACGTATTCAAATATTTGCCGATTTTTGCGCGGATTCATGGCAAAATAGACGAGTTAACTTATAATTGTTTTTAGATATATTATGTACATATTATGTAGTGAAGATTTGAACAGTTTTATAATTGTCGGAGTTTGGTGTGTTATTTATGAATTATTATATTTTTATGATAAAATTATGACTGTGAACAGTGGGTGTCCGAAATTACTTGCAACGTATGTTACAAAATTTATTATTTTCTTAGTAATTAAATTAATTATAATAGAATTTTTAAGGTTAAATAATTCGTAAAAAAAATACTTATACCCTTTTTTAAGCGTACTGCACAGGTAAGGAGTGTAATATAATGTATGGTGGAGGGTTTTATGAAAATATAGAGTAGACAGTTAAAAAAAAATTGAGTCAAATTATAACCACGGGGCGACCGACAAGTAGCGTTAATACAAGCACGTTTTTTAACACTTAATACGACAGTTCATTGGTAAAGTTTTAACGTTTCAACGGCAGAACTAAAATCGATTTATTTTGATATAGATATATTATAGGTAGATAGATAGAACATTGGGTACTTATTTTGCGACGATTCTTTAGGTCTAAAGTCGTGTATGTAAAAATTTTTTGCCTACTTTAGAATTGTTAATACTTTGTTAATACTTTTACAACCACAAATTCCAACACAGAAGCATTCCGTTGACCCGGTAGGTTATAATCTACATATTATTTAACACGTGTGAACCCGCGACCCTATCATAGGGTCATACTTACTTCAATAGAAACCAATCGGCCAGCCACTACGCTAATATATCCAGACAGATATACATATATTACACAGCGCCATCTAGTTTTGAGCTAAAAAACGAGGCTTGTGTAACGGATATTACTTATATACAGATATTGTCGTTGAAATTCTAACACCACGTGCCTATATCAAGTGAAAAACCTACATAATTTTAAGTAGACAATCTAAATATATATAACTCAAAGGTGACTGACTGACATAGTGATCTGTCAACGCACAGCCCAAACCACTGGACGGATCGGGCTGAAATTTGGCATGCAGGTAGATGTTATGACGTAGGCATCCGCTAAGAGGATTTTTGAAAATTCACCCCCTAAGGGGGCATAAAGGGGGTGCAAAGTTAATATGAAACTTTTATTTTTTTAGTTTAATTGCACGCGGACGAAGTCGCGGGAATCAGCTAGTATTATAATAATAGCATTTTATAATTTACGTTTACTTAATAAGTACCTTAAATAGTTCTTCTTAATGTATGTAGATTTGAATGTAGAAAATGGTATTAGATATTATGTTTTTCTACTTAAAATTATGTAGATTTTTCAGACATAGGTACCTATGATATTTGAACTTCAACGACGATATTGTAGTTACATAGAAAACTCGTTAACCTAAATATAAATATATCGGCTCATCACTCAAACATTTGGCCCTAATGAGGTTAAAACACTGGCTTAAACGGTTAAGGAAAACATCGTGAGGAAACCAGCATAATTGAGAGATGTATTACTGTCCCACTGCTGGGCACGGGCTGTCATTTGAGAGGGATTAGGCCATCTACATAGTTGTCCACTTTCATATTGTCCCCCACGCTAGGCTACTGCGGGTTGGCAGACTTCACACGCCATCTAGAATATCTTTCAAGCGATTTCCTCACGATGTTTTCTTTCACCGTTTGAGCATGTGATAAATACGCACATAACTTCCGAAAATTCAGTGGTGCGTGCCTTGGGTTTGAACTCAAGACCCTCGCAGTCCACTGGTCACACCACTATGCTACCACAGTTATCACTTACATATAAATATTAAATAAATAAATATTTACGTTTTCAGAAATAAGTATTATTAATAAATAAAAAAGGGTCATTTAACAAAAAAAACTACATTTAATAAGTACTAGTGTCGGTGACGGAGATTAAAATACTAATGTTGTATATTGATTTTTTACACTACACGCAAATGGACATTGAAATAAAACTACTTTTTACGAATTTTATCGCGGTATATTGATATTATTTTAACCCGACGTTTCGGATCCTTTACAGCATCCATGATCCAGTCTACCCGTGACTATGGATCCTGTTCCAGTTCTGAAAACGAGGCAGCAATAAGTCATTCTAATAGCTGAATGTGTTTTTGACCCCTGACATAAAAACGGCGACGCGTTTCAAGTTTGACTCGTGTGTGTGTGTGTCTGTCTGTCTGTGGCATCGTAGCACCCGAGCGCATGAACCAATTTTGATTTTGTTTTCTTTGTTTTTAAAGGTGAATTAGTCGGGATAGTTGTTAGCTATGTTTGATGGTAATCGGTCCGATGGCCGCTGTTGGGGGCACACGGGGGTTATTTTTTAAAATTTAATTGAGTTATTGTTGCAGAGTGACGCCGCTACCGGTAAAGATGCGCGGGCGCACCCCCCGCTGGCTGTGGGTGGTGGCGGGCAGTGGCGCCCTGCTGGCGATCACAGCCCTCTCCGCGGCTCTGGCCTGGACCAGCATATTTGACTCCGCTCTAGCTTCTGTAAGTAGATAGACACTTATAGAACTCTATTCTGTCTCTCGCTTGGTAAGGAGGGAAGTGGAAAACTGTTATTTTCTTACTCCTCCGATTTAATTTCATGATTAATTTCGCTGCGGGTTCCAAGACAGTTAATATCATTCCCCTGGGACACGTCGAGCTTCATTGTCTCGACGATATTTTGGATGGTTACTATTGTTGATCCTGGTTTACAGGAGTCGCAGTAGTAGGGAATTAGGGTGGTGGGCACGTCCCATATAAAAAAAAAAGATAGATACTTAGTTACATTGAGTATTCTTTATTGTACTCCAATGAAAAAGGACAACAATATGGAATCTATACATCTATACAAAAAAATAAAAAAACAGTTGGACAGAATTTGACGGGACTATTATATGAAGTAACTTAAGCTGCAGTGAACGAAGTGGATGAACAGGAACACTTTATTTTTCGTTTTCGACGAATTCGCGGGAATCAGCGATTATACTATATAAGTACTGATTACACATTTTTTATTTATTTATTTATTATTAGATAACTGTGGCCCATATATACTTTACGGATTAATATATAAAAAGGGTTATATATCTTAGAAATGTCGCTGTTAGGTTAAAAGCATTGTATTATCATCATTATATATACTGTCCCACCGTTGGGCACGGGTCTCCTGTCATTTGAGAGGGATTAGGCTATAGCGCACGCTAGCCTATTGGACAACGACAGACTTCACACGACATCGAGAAAATCTGTCTTTGATCTTTTCCGTCACTGTTTAAACATAAATAAATATAAATATTCCTGGACATTATGACACAGCGCCATCTAGTTCCGAGCTAAGCAACGAGGCTTGTGTTACGGATACTAGTCGGTTGATATACTTCATATATACTTTGTAAATACATACATATTATACATAGATACATCCATGACTCGGATACAAATGTTTATGCTCATCACACAAACATTTGTCCCTACCGGGATTCGAACCCAGGACCCATAGCACAGCAGGCAGTGTTAACTACCGTTGGACTAATTGGGTCGTGTATGTTACAAATACGCACGTTACTTTCAAAATTCATAAGTGCCCTGGAATTCAAACTTGATACCTTTGAGTTCCAGTCCACTGGTCACACAGTCCATACTTTAATATTATAAATGCGAAAGTGTCTGTCTGGTTTTCTGTTACCTCTTCACGTTACAACCGCTGAACCGATTTAGATGAAATTTGGTATAGAGATAGTTTAAGTCCCGGTGAAGGACATAGGATAGTTTTTATCCCGGAAATCATCCCTTAAAAGGGGGAAAAAGGGGGTAGAAATACAATTACTAATTTTGCGCAGACGAAGTCGCGAGCTTGAATTCATATGTTTAAAAGTGTGTCTACATGTTTGTCTGTTAACTTTTAACGCTTAAACCGCTGAACCGATTTAGATTAAATTTAGCATATGTATATTTATAATATGTATATTTGGTAAAAAATATGTCTCTTTTACATAAAGTTCCCGTATAATTTTGCTATTTATAATCTGTTTCTGACATGTTTCTTGAAGGCGTATAAGTATTATAATCTCAAGGTTGTCCCTTCTAAGTTTATTGGGAATCTGATAAATCGTATCCAGACTTTTTTTATCACTTTGTGGTTTCTTCAGTAGGTATCCTACTAATATTATAAACGCAAAAGTTTGTAAGTATGGATGGATGGATGTGTGTTACTCTTTCACGCAAAAACCGCTTAACAGATTTGAATGAAATTTAGCATAGTGACATATTATTACGTGGATTAACACATAGGCTACTTTTTATTTATATACCATGCCGGCAAAGCCGCGGGAGGCATCTAGTTTAAATATAAAAATTCTATTGATCTTTTACACTTACGCGAACATTAGATTTTGATTTGATGAACATTTTGACGACCCGTTTAGCTCAGCGGTAGCTAATGCTGCCTGCTGTGCTATGGGTCCCGGGTTCGAATCCCGGTAGGGGCAAATGTTTGTGTGATGAGCATCAACATTTGTATCCGAGTCACGGATGTATATAATATGTATGTATTTACAAAAAAAATATGTATACATATATGTAGTATATCAACCATCTAGTATCCGTAACACAAGCCTCGTTGCTTACCACGGAACTAGATGGCGCTGTGTAATAATGTCCGGAAATATTTATTTATTTATTTATTAGACATTGAAATAAAACTACTTTTTACACATGACGATCATTCTGATGGTGACCGTGGATGCTGTAAAAGATCCGAATGGTCGGGTTAAAATAATATCAATATACCGCAATAAAATCCGTAAAAGGCTATAGCCTAATCTTCCTCTACTGAAAGGAGACCCGTGCCTACTTTCTACTTTTTTTTCACTGCGCTTATCGTCCACAGACAGATCGTCAACATACAAAACATAACATCCTATCACGCCTGTCGTCCCCGAAAGGTTAGACAGAGGTGTGCTAATGTACACCCACGTTTCGCCGGTATGGTTTGTTTAGTGCCATGTAATAGGGGGCGAGCCTATTGCCATTAACCGGGCACGAATCCAAACTCCGAGCCGCAGCTGCCAAATAACTTAAATATATTCTTATTTTATTCAGCCTAAACCAGCTATTCAAAAAAATAAATATTACATTCGTCCGAGTGTAGCCATACGCGTGACATCGTAACAAATCATCTACAATTATTTGAAAACGTGCAAACCGAATAGTTGTTAACGAGATTAAATTAAGCGACGAGTTCTTTAGTGAAGCCTTTTAACTGTAATCTGTAGTTACTTAAGTACTGTGCCAATGTCGGGGCGAAAATTTATTGAACTCATTACAGGTTACGGATACTAGTTGGTTGATATACTACATATGAATACTTTTTTTTTGTAAATACATACATATTATACATAAATACATCCATGACTCGGAAACAAATGTTTATGCTCATCACACAAACATTTGTCCCTATCGGGATTTGAACCCAGGACCCATAGAACAGAAGGCAGCGCTAACTACCGCTGGACTAATTGGGTCGTCACATAAATCTACGGGTTTGCTCGTACACGTGTTATAAATGTCTGCTTATAGTAAGAGTTTTCGACGCCGTAATATGTACCCAGATCCAGTAAACATACCTACATCTATCTAAATATATATAACTCAAAGGTGACTGACTGACTGACTGACATAGTGATCTATCAACGCACAGCTCAAACCATTGCACGGATCGGACTGAAATTTGGCATGCAGGTAAATGTTATGACGTAGGCATCCGCTAAGAAAGGATTTTTGAAAATTCACTCCCTAAGGGGTAAAACGGGGGTGCAAAGTTAATATGAAACTTTTATTTTTTTAGTTAAATTGCACGCGGATGAAGTCGCGGTAATCAGCTAGTGAGGTTAAACATAAAAAAACATCGTCGAATTGATAACCTCTTCGTTTCTTGAAGTCGGTTAAAAATACGGCCTAACTTCACATCACTTTAAATATCAGAGTCCTTTCACGATCGTCACGTAACAAAGCAATTTAATAAAGTTACGAAGCCTGTTACAAGCATATCCACTCTAGAATATTATATTCATAGAAATAGCCCTTTTGTCCGTCTGTCCTTCGGCATAACAACGTGATAGGGGTTGCTTAGCAACGGTTACGCAAGAAACTCAGACACGGATTTTATTTGCGATAATCACGTAGAGTATTTTTTTTCAATCGGTAGGTACCTTGAAGATCTATTTTTTTATTTATTTAAATAACGATTAGTCCAGCGGTAGTTAACACTGCCCTCTGTGCTACGGGTCTCGGTTTTGAATCCCGGTAAGGACACATATTTGTGTGATGAGCATCAACATTTGTATCTGAGTTATGGATGTATCTATGTATAATACGTATGTATTTACAAAAAGAGTAAATATATGTAGTATATCAACCATCTAGTATCCATAACACGAGCCTCGTTGCTTAGCTCGGAACTAGGTGGCGCTGTGTCATAATGACCGGATATATTTATTTATTTATATATTTTTTGGATAGTCAAATAAAGCAATTATACAAATGAATTAATTGCTTATAGCACATGAAGTCTCAATCCTCTCTCTTCTTGTAATGAAAAAGTGTGATAGCATATGTTCTCTTCAGTTTGTGCTGAATGGGTCTAGCAATGATATATAACATATTATTATATAATAACTCGTTTCGAGATAATCCCAAGCCACGGTGACTTTTTGAAGTTACGTGCGAATTTATCACATGCTCAAACGGTGAAAGAAAACATCGTTCGTGGCAGGTGAAGTGCCGGCGAAACGTGGGTACATTAATACACCTCTGCCTAACCTTTCGGGGATGATAGGCGTGATGGTATGCGTATGGTAATTGCGGTTTTTTTATAAAGGGTCTTACTAGCCTTTGAGAATAATACCCCTAGGGCAGGGTAAGATCCGCTTACAACCTGGGAAACTGGATGGAAACCGTAAGCGAATCTGTAATTCAAAACTGACTAAGATGTGACGTCAACTCATTGAGCGGCATTCGCTTCCAGACCAATTGATTTGTCAAATAAATTTAAGTCGCCGATATGTCAATTGAAAGGTTTCGAATGACAGCGGTTAATGAAGTCAAGACGACGACGATCAATATGCGACATATGTTATTTCGCCTTGAATGACAATTTATCTATTGAGGATAAGCTTTTTAATCAGCGGTTTGTTTGCGTTGACCCAGAGTCAAACGGTTACATCATAATTGTTGAAGATAGTTGATAATAAGCTATCATCGATTGAAGTATATTTTGTTGAATAATTTGACAGGTTCAAGACGATATGGAATGTAAATTTTGTGTAAAATGAGAAGTTATTTTAACAGCTGTGGTAGACTAGTGGTGTGACCAGTGGACTTAGATGTTCAAAGGTCTTGAGTTCAAACCTAAGAGACGCACCACTGGCGTTTTGGAAGTTATGTGCGTATTTATCACGTGCTTAAATGATGATGGAAAACATCGCCATGAGGAAGGCGGATGAGGAGTCCTCCACACCCTCAATACTCATGTTAGATGTTGAGTTGCTACATTTGGTACATTATGGACCCTGCAGGGCACGAACATTTAAAAGAGAGTGGAGAGATGGTCAACAAAATTTTTGGTACATGTTAAGATTGTTATTATCTCATATTATTATGTTATTTCTTTTGTATGTATCTTTTTGAGGCAATAAATAATATTATTATTTATTAATATAAATATGAATGAATATATAATATTTATATGATGGTGACTAGATTATATAATATGTAGTTTATTTTATAAAACTACTAGTTTTCGCCCACTTCTTCGTCTGCGTAGAAGCGTCTATCCCCCTTGTCGCTCTGTTAAACGATGATTACCGGTATATAAAAAAAACGACTTATCCTATACTCTTCCCCGGGACTCAAACTATATCCGCACCAAATTTCATCTAAATCGGTTCAGCGGTTATAGCGTGAAGAGGTAAAAACAGACAGACAGACAAACTTTCGTATTGATAATATTAGAATGGATTAGTATGGTAGTGTCGATATCGATTACCCATTATTATCTCTCAGGTGTGAATTCGGGGCGGGCCGCTAGTTCAATGTTATTTATATATTTAATTATTTAACATAACCGTATAAAAAGGTCATATTATTTAAAAACTGCATTTGCATGTTATGTCAGCGGCCGCAGACTGTCAGTCGCAAACGGCTAGCTTTTTTTTAATTTGTGCAGGCACAAACAATAACTTGTTCTGCCTAATTTAAATATTACACAATATTTTGTTAAAATTTTAACCTTCATTTGATATTCATTTTTTATAACTTTTGATCGACTTAATTAGGTACCCACTCAATTAATACTTTTACTTATCATTCCATCAATACCTACATCTAAAATTACTTGATTAATATACATACCTACATACCATCACGCTTGTCGCCGCGAGTGGGTAAAGCAGAGGTGTACTAAAGTACACCCACATTTAGCCGGTATGTTTTAAGTAATAGCGAACTCTCTATTACCATCTATTCAGGGCCGAATCGGAACTCCGAGCTGCTACTGAGAATTTCACAGAAAAACCCAATAACACTACATGACCTGAGAATAAAACTCACTTTTGACATACTGAAATATGATTTTTTAAATTATGTTTTGTATATCAGTTTGTTCCGGCTAATCTCTGAAACGGCTGGATCGATTTTGACGGGACTTTCACTCGCAGCTAATGTGATCAGGAGAAATTTGAGCTACTTCAATTGAAGAAAAGAAATGAATTAAGGTTCCGCGGGATTAAAACAGCTTGACTTAAGAACGTGGGAGCAATCCTTGTAAAACCTCTACTCCTTGAGACAGAGACCTCACGAAAACAGCCTCAATATTCTTCCGTTAATCGGGTTGCTTTACTTCACCATTGAATGATTAAAATATTTTACCTACACTCTAATTAACTATTTGTGTATTAATCCATATTAATACTCAATATACTTTATACTTTGTGTAAAAAAAAGAGTGTCCGTCTGTCTTTCTGTCTCTCTGTTACCTCTTTATGCTTAAACCACTAAACCAATTTAGATGAAAATAAGTATGGAAATAAGGGTAAGGACATAGGATAGTTTTTGTCCTGGATTTTTTTCTTTTTTTATCATACTTTTTTTATATTTACGCATACGAATTTGCGGGCAAAAGCCAGTTTGTCTTATATATGGTGAAATATATAATCGTCAGTAATTATACATATACATAGGTAAAGTGATTCACTGAATTGTATTGTTAAATTGTATATCAAAGTGTTTGTGTCCTACACATTAAGATATATTTGTACCTCCTTGAAATAAAGCTATTGCGATAATGATTGTCAGGACAAGGTTTGTTGAAAAGCTTTTTTTCTAAAATATTCACGAAAAAAATGTCTGCACGAATTCACCGAGTCACCTAGTAGCAATAATATGTAATTATGTATGTACTTACATCCATTTGTAAATTTGTTAATCGTTTTTTGAGCCTAAATTATTGTAAACTCAAAGTCTCAAACTAATATATGTAAATACGAATTAATTTGATGACTTATGAACTTTTTATTGTATTTTTCTATTTAGCACAATAATAACAGATTTTTTACGACTTTTTTTATGGAATAAATACATACTAAATCAAGTTTTATAGTCAGTTTTAATTACTTTAAAAGCACATCATTATATAATTTTAGACAGGAATTTAGCATTTTAGATGAAGGTATAGAGATAATTTAAGTTCCCGGAATGGACATTGGATCGTTTTTGGCACGGAAATAAGCCTTTAAAAGGGTGAAACAGAGAGTGAAATTTTTTATGCGGAATCGATTATTAACGGAGGTTAGAAATAAATAAGCAGATTTAGGCATTCAAATTTGTCAGAGGTCTCGAGAACCCAAACAACTGACTTTTCGGAAGTTATGTGGGTATTTAATTTTATCACATGCTTAAACGGTGAAGGAAGACATCGTGAGGAAACCTGCATGCTTGAGAGATTGTCTCGATGGTGTGTGAAGTCTGCCAAGCCGCAGTAGGCTAGTGTGAAATATAGCCTAATCCCTCTCGAAATGAGAGGTACCCGTGCCCAGCAGTGGGACAATAATGGGTTGATGAAGAGTCGTTCAAATTTAAGGCTTACCAGACCACCTTGTCTTTTTTTTAAGTGCGGTAAAATCAAATCCTTTACGAAACGTCCCGCCGCCTGGGGAGGCGACGGGGCGTGTCTGACTCCGCCCACAGTGGGCGTTTACCGACTAAAATAACCGCACCCACAACGCCACCAGCTCTATTGCCTGGACCATGGGATTCGCGAAAGCATGCACCACAACCCTAGCGGGACCCATTAGTGCCTTCTCCACTCCAAATTCATCGTATTATTTTCTTTTGTTACAGCAACTAGTGTTGAAACCAAACTCTGAGTCCTATAACAACTGGGTGGCGCCGACGGTGCCTCTCTTCTTCGACATCTACTTCTTCAACTGGACCAACTCGGACCGGTTTCCCGAAGAGAAGCCGGCCCTTGAGCAATTAGGTAAGTCTACATGACATACATGAAGACATGACACTGAATATCTAAGAACACCTGCTAAACACCTACTAATAAAAAACTAAAGACTTACTATCAGCTGGCAGTTTAGAAATTCAAAATCGTTTGATGTGCGTACTCTTCATATACCTACATCTTCATAGTTACTGATACACACTTATGTGAATATGAATTGAGATAAACTACTACTTTTTGATCTCCAACGCAAAAACGAAGGGGTGCTATACGTGACGTGTTAGACGTGTCTGTGTGTACGTGTGTATGTGTCTGCGTGTGTGTGTGTATATATGTGTGTGTGTGTGTGTGTGTGTGTTTGTGGCGTAATGTAGTGTGTAGGGGGTATCCAACCGGTCCTTGAGGAATTTATGCAAAACTTGTTATTGTAACAATTGCATAGAACGAGAAAGTATTAAATTCTAAATATAAATGGAACAGGTATTGTCGGTGTTACAGTTACCGATAATATCCTTACTTTATTATTTGTATTTATATATTTATTTATTATTTCATATTCATCATCAACCCATTAATGTCCCACTGCTGGGCACGGGTCTCCTCTCAATTTGAAGGGGTTAGGCTATAGTCTACCACGCTAGCCTACTGCGGGTTGGCAGACTTCACATGCATCGAGAATTCTCTCAAGCATGCAGGTTTCCTCACGATGTTTTCCTTCACCGTTTGAGCATGTGATAACTACGCACATAACTTCCGAAAAGTCAGTGGTGCGTGCCTTGGGTTCGAACTCGAGACCTCTGACATCTCAGTCCACTGATCACACCGCTCGGCTACCACAGCTCTCTCATATTATAAATACGAAAGTATGTCTGTCTGTCTTTCTGTCTGCTGTCTCTTCACGTTTTAACCGCTGAACCGATTTAAATGAAATTTGGTATTGAGATAGTTTGAGTCTCGGGAAAGGACATAAGATAGTTTTCGTTCCGGACATCATCCTTTAAAAGGGCAAAAAAGGGGGTGCAAGTTTGTATGGTAAATCGATAATTTAAAAGCTGGTATGGGTGGATAACAGACTGGATACAATTACTAATTGTGTTGAGATTTTTATATGTTTATATATGTAGTATGTGTACATAATGATGAGCAGATTGACCGACTTCATTCACCATCGACTATATCTTTCAGTCATACTGTGTTCCTCACGATTAAAGCCTTCCGTTTGAGCAAATGATAATTTCGCACGTACGTACATCACGCTTGTCGTCCCCGAAGGATTAGGCAGAGGTGTACTAATGTACACCCACATTTCGCCGGTATATTTTAGAGCCTATTGCCATTAATCGGGCACAAAGCCAAACTCCGAGTTAATACTGAGAATTTCGTAGAAAATTCCAGTTACACTTTGCTCGACCTGGGAATCGAACCCAAGATCTCTTGCTCGGCAGTCGCACTGTCCGACCACTAGAACAACGAGGCAGTTTTTTTTATTATATATTATATTTCGAATTAACGCACGTAAATTCGAAAAATCAGTAGTACCTTGGCATCGAACTCAGCAACTTGGACTTCACAGTCCACTCACTGGTCACACCACTAGGCTTTCACCGCTTGCTTATTTCTTTCTTTCTCTCAATGGAATCGTTAAATAGATCATGTTAACATCTATTTCAATTTATAGTTTAGTTACATTTAATCTTATCTCAAAACTTGTTGAAAATCACAGATACAAATCAAAGTCAGAATAAATAAACGGTCATAAATTAATTGAATGAACTTATAAATATTTTAATTACCAAACTTTATAGACATGTATAATTAATGGATATATTTAACAAGTTTATATGTCTAGCTTTTAGGGTCTTGTATACACGAGTAAGACTTTCAAGGCTACTTACACGTGTAAGTATTATTTATAGAGGGTATATTATGTAGCTAGCTTTTGCCCGTGGGTTCGTCTGCGGAGAATTTAAATAAATAAATATTCATGGACATTATGGCACACAGCGCCATCTAGTTCCGTGCTAAGTAACGAGGCTTGTGTTACGGATATTAGCTGGTTGATATACTACATAATATATACTTTTTTTTGTAAATACATACATATTATAGATAGATACATCCATGACTCGGATACAAATGTTCATGCTCATCACACAAACATTTGTCCCTACCGGGATTCGAACCCGGGACCCATAGCACAGAAGGCAGTGTTAACTACCGCTGCACTAACTGGGTCGTCAATTAGTAATTGTATCTAGTCTGCTTGTTATCCATCCATACCATCTTTTACGAAATGATCGACTCCCCATACAAACTTCCACCCCCTTTTCGCCCTTTTAAAGGATATTATCCGGGACAAAAACTATCTTATGTCCTTCCTCGGGATTTAAACTATCTACATATCAAATTTTATCTAAATTGGTTTAGCGGTTAACGTGAAGAGGTAACAGACAGACACTGTCACATTTACATATAATGTTAGTATTGATTAAGATTTTAGTGCAACCCCGCCACTTTAAGTCTCCAATACATGACTGATAAATTCCCTCAATGCTATGTAAAGTCTGCCAATCCACACTAAATTTTTGGTGGACTATAGCCTAATATCACAAATGAAAGGCAACCCGTGCCTAGCAGTGGGACAGCAAATGTGTTGATGATGACAGCTTTTGCAGTAAAGCCTTAATATAAGGACTTATATTTCAAAACCTGTGGCATGAAAGTAGTTCGGTGACATTAATTTCATCGACAATTTCACGTGTAAACGTCAACATTTATTTATTTACTAGCTGACCCAGCAAACGTTGTTTTGCCACATTATAGGGGTTGGTGGACTACCCCTAACTTTTAGGGGGATGAAAAATAGATGTTGGCCGATTCTCAGACCTACTCAATATGCTCACAAAATTTCATGAGAATCGGTCAAGCCGCTTCGGAGGAGTATGCCAACGAAAACTGTGACACGAGAATTTTATATATTAGATATTGCATAATGTAAACATAGTTACAGACATGGCTTACAGCTAATGAACACATAACCCTGTTAGGGCGAAGCAAATCAACTTACAACTAATATTGCAATTTTAATTATTATATCACATCACAGGTTACAGAACTAAACATCATAACATTTATATATTAATATCTTGAAAGAACGATAAAATTACGTATATACCTAACAATTATTTATTTATTATTGTTCACGCATATGCTTCAAATCTGACTTATTTAGTACCGGTAGCGACATCATGTTCGTAGCCAATCAAAACATCTACAAATGACGTGATAAACGCTTGCCATTGGCTCAACTATTGTCCCCTTTACCCCACTATCCTCGATCTATGTACATACATTTTTTCTTTAATTCGAATATACACGCCTCATGGTTTTCAACGATTACGCATTCTCATTTAAAATATTCCAAAAATAATATCCACCTAGCTCAGCGCTAAAATAGCAAAATTCAAGTACCGACTGTCACAATCCGGTACATGTGGTCCTTCTTCGCCGCATCGATATCGAGAATCAGCATCCTGTGGATCCACTACGTGGTGGAGCTCGTTGCTGCTGAGCTAGACGGAAGACGCATAAATCTGGAGCAACTACTGGAGGCTAAGCGCACATTGGGGCCGAAGTAGGATTGGCTGTCCACTGGAAGTTATACGCAAGCTGGTGGGTCCAACCATCCTCTTTATCCCAACCACTTCCTAGTTCTCTTTGTGATACCGGTGTTTAACCTGATTTCAGTGATTTGCCGTAACGAATCTAGAAGTAATCTGCCTATTCCCGAGGCTGGTGAGTGTGACGTAACCCGTTGTTACTACTGCACCGTGCACGTGGATCAATAGTAAGTACTCCTGTTCTCACTTACCACCAAAATGGCTACCGAAAAACCACGCGATAAATCTCCTCTTACGCTAAATATTGATAGTGCAAATTCTATTTATAAATCAGGCAATAGGTCTCCTAATATCGGGTGTACCGATCCCATGTTACTTCGTGATTTGGTCAAGAAGCGCGGAGTTATTAAAGGTAGACTCACCAAATTTTCTAACTATTTAAATTCATTAGAAGATAATGTAAATCTCATTTCTTCGTTTCGAGATCGCATAGATTTGAAATTACGAATTAAAGGTGCTACTAGTTTGTACAATGAGTTTAATGAAATTCAAAATAAAATTGAAGAGTGTGTTTCCGAGAGTGAGATGTCTGACCAGTTAGATTGCAGAGAATCTTTTGAAACCTCGTATTACAGCATATTAGCCCACGCGGAATCTCTGCTAACATCAAGTAGCAAAGATTCGGGTGAGATTACTGACGGCTTCAATAAGTATTGTTGTAGCGAGCAGTCACAGTCGGTTAAGCTTCCTACTATTTCTTTACCCACCTTCAACGGATCGTATGAGCACTGGCTGATGTTTAGAGACACGTTTGTATCGTTGGTGCATAACTCTAAACGTATTAGTGACATACAAAAGTTTCACTATTTAAAGTCTTCTTTAAAGGGCGATGCTGAGATAGTCATTAATTCCGTAGAATTCTCTGCTGATAATTACCAAGCTGCATGGGAATTATTGTTAAACAGGTTCGATAACCAGAGAATGTTAGTTCATAATCACGTTAAGGCCTTGTTTAGTATTGACGCATTAACAAAGGAATCATCGAACTCTTTAAAGAAGCTTATTGATATTATATTAAAAAACTTACGCGCTTTAAACATACTAGGCGAGCCCACCGACTCATGGGACACGCTTATTAATTACATTATTGTGTCGAAATTAGATAAGACGACCGAACGCGAATGGGAGACGCATAAACGCACATTATACCCTAGCGAAAGCAAGACCAAACGCATTATTAAAGTTAAAGAATTAATTAGCTTCCTTAAAGACCGGGCGGATATGTTAGAAACATTGCAGCAGTCACGTAACAAAAACACACCGATACAACCTGAAAATAAAAAACAGAATTCACATTCACACAGCACATCACACTGCAATGTTTCTACACATAAATCCAACGATGGCCGCACATTTCGTCATAAAAAACCTTGTTTAAAATGTTACGCTAACCATCCACTTTATTCATGCCAAAAATTTATTGACAGTGACTTAGAATCGAAATTAAACTTGATTCGCGAACATAAACTGTGTGAGAATTGCTTGCGTTCGGGTCATACCCTTGATAAATGTATGTTTGGGCCATGTCGCAAATGCAACCGTAAACATAATTCATTAATTCATAAGGATAACGTCGAAAGTTTAGTTGCACTACATGACCATATTACGACTAATGGTCGCGCTGAGAATTCCGTCGCGGGCGCCGTGAAGGCTCCCTCTGACCCCGCCTCCTCAACCGTCGTAGACTCGTCGCCTCCTATTCACGTAAACAAAGCGTATATGCATAATGATTATATAGGTATGCACACAGTTTTATTATCGACAGCTGTTGTAGAAGTTCCTGACGTTAACGGTGTTTATCATCAAGCGCACGCGCTGCTTGATAGTGGTAGCCAGAGGTGTTTCGCAACAAAATCGTTTTGTGAACTAATAAATGTTCCCATGATAAATTCAACCTACGAAATTAGGGGTGTAGGCGATTCGGTGATACAATGTTCGGAAACTTGTAACATTGAAATTAAATCGCTGGTTAATAATACGTTTAAAACACGCATTACTTGTTTTGTATTATCGCAAATAACGTCTATGACGCCAGCTTTGTGTAAGGTAAACGCGCGGTTCTTTATTCCAGATAACATTAGGCTGGCGGATCCACAGTTCTTAGAATTTAAAAATATTGACCTTCTAATAGGCGCAGATAAATTCTGGGACTTGTTAGCGGATGGTAGAATGAGACTTTCCAACGGTTCTTATCTACAGAATACTAAGCTAGGCTGGATTGTCTCTGGCTCAGTTCGTAATGATACGCAGAATGCGAAGCGGGTTCATTGTAATTTCAGTAGTTCTTTAGATTCGCAACTTCGCATGTTTTGGGAGCTAGAAGAACTTCCTAACGTCAGGGATACGCGGACCCAGGATGAGCGTACTTGTGAAGACCATTTTATTCGCACGACCACTCGTGATAGTGAGGGAAGGTTTACTGTACGCATTCCATTCAAGGAGTCACCTGACTTTTTAGGTGAAACATATACACAAGCCGAACGACGTTTTTTCGCATTGGAGAAACGTTTACAACGTTCTCCTGAGTACAAATTATTATATACGCAATTTATGCAGGAATACCTAGATTTAGGTCATATGAGTCCGGTGTGCTCCTATACACATCCGTGCTATTTTATGCCTCATCACGGCGTATTGAGGGAGCATAGCACCACGACTAAGCTCCGCGTGGTTTTTGATGCTAGCGCATCGTCGTCTTCCGGTAAGTCATTAAATGACTTACAGTTAGTTGGACCTCCAATACAAGGTGACCTAGTTTCCATTCTTCTCCGTTTTAGACAGCACATGTTTGTTGCATGTGCTGATGTCGAGAAAATGTTTCGCAATTGTCTCGTCGCCGAAGACCAGCGCAAACTTCAAATGATTTTGTGGCGCGATGACCCATCGCAACCCCTAGGTAAATATCAATTGAACACCGTTACATATGGGACCGCTTCTGCACCTTTCCTAAGTGTTAGGTGTTTGAAACAGCTAGGGATGGACTCTTCTAATCCTGAGGTTCAACGAGCTATTTTGGAGGATTTTTACGTTGACGACTTGCTGACAGGTTCTGATGATAAATTAGTTTTATTACAGCTGTGCACGGATATAAAAAATACGCTTCATGCAGGTTGTTTTCCACTTCGAAAATGGGTTTATAATTTCCCACGCAATAATGATGTGTCATCAAACGATTCAATAAAAATCAGATCTAATGAAAATATTAGTTCTAAAACTTTAGGCTTAAGTTGGAACAATGTTAACGATACATTTCATTTTAATACACAACTGCACAATGACAATAAGCCAGTCACTAAAAGGCATATTCTATCTAATATTTCGCAAATTTTTGACCCACTCGGTTTGTTAAGCCCTACCATAATTATTGGAAAGGTAATGTTACAACAATTATGGCTTCTTAAAATGGGTTGGGATGACATAGTTCCATCTAATATCGCGCGAACGTGGAACCGGTTTGTTAACACTTTACAAGCGCTCACAACAATAAACATTCCTCGCCACGTTATAGGTAGCCAACCTATGTATAAAGAATTGCACGTTTTTAGTGATGCGTCGCAGACAGCGTATGGCGCTTGCATTTATGTACGTACTATAAATATAGATAGTACGGTTACAGTAAGATTGCTTCTTTCTAAATCTCGCGTTGCGCCGTTGAAACCAGTGAGTATACCGCGACTCGAACTTTGCGGTGCTTTACTGGGTGGTAAAATACTTGACAAGGTTCGAAATTCGCTGCGTTGTGAGTTCAAAAATATAGTGTTTTGGACTGACTCAACTATAGTGCTGGGTTGGCTGCGTATGTCTCCAAATAAACTTAAAACGTTTGTCCAAAATAGGACCGCGGAGATTCATGAACTCACACAGAATGTTCTTTGGCGTCATGTAGGTAGTAAGGATAATCCTGCAGACCTGACCTCACGAGGTTCTTACTTGGAGGAGCTATCTTCTTCCAGATTATGGTGGGAAGGTCCCGAATTTTTGAGAAGTACTTGTTTCTCACTTGAGAATTACGGTGTCATGGAAGTAGAACAGGAACTCCCTGAGGTTAGGTCGTCTATTTGTTCTTTCATGATTCATGATTCACGTGAGTCAACTTATTTTTCGTTTCACCGATTCTCACAATTTATGCGTATGAAACGCGCCGTCGCGTATATGTTACGTTTTATACACAATATTCGCAATAAAAATAATAAACGATTCGGAATTCTTAGTGCAGAGGAGTTGCATGAATCTCAGGTAGTTTTAGTTCGGTGGTCTCAAATGGAAAGCTATCCTAATGAATATAAACTTTTAACTGATTGCGCTCAAATTAAGGGTAAAAATAAATTAAAACGACTTAATCTCCTTTTAGATAGTAATAAAATAATTCGCGTTGGTGGACGATTAAGTAATTCTTGTGAATTTAGTTTTAATAAAATGCATCCTATTTTAGTATCTAGCAAACATCATTTTTCTGTGTTGTTGTTTCGTCATGAGCACCTGCAGCTCCTCCACGCTGGACCCCAGGCATTGCTTTGTCATTTACGTGAAACCTGGTGGCCCTTGGGTGGCAGGAGCCTTTCTAGGCGTATAGTAAACGCATGTGTGGTCTGTACACGCATTAAAGGTAAAATTTTAACACCTCAAATGGGTAATTTACCCAGGGAAAGGATAACTTCTGGTTTCCCATTTATTAAATGTGGAGTAGATTACTGTGGGCCGGTTCTCATACTTAACCGTAAAGGTAGGGGAGCTAAAACTTCGAAGGCATATGTTTGCCTTTTTGTATGCTTTATAACGCGCGCTGTACATTTGGAGCTCGTCAGTGATCTCACTAGTGAAGCATATTTATTAACGCTTAAGCGATTTATTTCTCGGCGTGGCAAACCAAAGGAAATATACTCCGATAACGGCCGCAATTTTGTCGGGTTAATGAACGATTTCAAAGAATTTATTCGTAGATGCCATTTGAATATTAAAGATTACGCTATTAGCCAACAAATTGATTTTAAATTCATTCCGCCGTATTCGCCTCATTTTGGTGGTCTGTGGGAAGCAGGAGTAAAATCTTGCAAGTATCACCTTCGCAGAGTGGTGGGGAACGCGCACCTCACCTTTGAGGAATTGAGCACCGTTCTATCACAAATTGAAGCGGTTCTTAATTCCCGACCACTTTCTCCTCTTTCCTCAGATCCCCAAGACCTTTCTCCTCTTACTCCCGCTCATTTTCTGGTTGGTCGACCGCTAACTACACCAGTATTTGACGACCTTACCGAAGTTCCCGAGCACAGGTTGACAAGATATCAACGGGTGGAGAAAATTCGCCAACATTTCTGGACCCGTTGGTCCAAAGAATATGTGACTGAGTTGCAGGTGCGCACCAAATGGACCGAGAACAAGACGGACCTGAAGGAAAACTCACTCGTCCTGATTAAGGACAACAACCTTCCACCATTAAAATGGCACATGGGTCGAGTGCTTCGGACAATCCCAGGCAATGATGGCATTTCAAGGGTAGCGGACATAAAGACAGCTGCGGGCGTCGTGCGACGGGGTTACGCCAAGATCTGCCCACTCTTCGATGATGAGCAAGATGAGTGACGCTGTGTCACAATTGAAGGGTTTGAAAGCGACTGCTTCCAAGGCCGGGGGCATGTTCACGCATATGCTTCAAATCTGACTTATTTAGTACCGGTAGCGACATCATGTTCGTAGCCAATCAAAACATCTACAAATGACGTGATAAACGCTTGCCATTGGCTCAACTATTGTCCCCTTTACCCCACTATCCTCGATCTATGTACATACATTTTTTCTTTAATTCGAATATACACGCCTCATGGTTTTCAACGATTACGCATTCTCATTTAAAATATTCCAAAAATAATATCCACCTAGCTCAGCGCTAAAATAGCAAAATTCAAGTACCGACTGTCACAATCCGGTACAATTATAAACAACATTATTTTAAACAATTGTCTTCCATAAATTCTTGAATAGTACCTATAATAAGACTTTTCTAACAATTACAAATACAATAACATTTACAATGCATGCACCGATTTTACGAAGTTTGTGTCACGGAACTATTTTCATTCCACTAGTCTCCTAATGTAAATTCGGCTTTAGATATTAATCTCTTTTTCCAGGTCCGTATCGTTTCCATGAGAAACGGCGCCATGTAAATGTCACGTGGCACGATCACAATGGAACCGTGGCCTACCGCACCCAGCGGAGCTGGTTCTTCGACGAGGCCACCTCCAACGGAACTCTGCAGGACAATATTACTACCCTCAATGTTATTGCCGCTGTGAGTATCAACTTCTGCTATTTATAAATAATAATAATAATTGTTTATTCAATAAAAAATGCAATACAATTAACAGTAGGCATCTTGTAATCGTACTAATATTATAAACGCGAAAGTTTGTAAGTATGTATGGATGTTTGTTACTCTTTCATGCAAAAACTGCTTACAGATTTGAATAAAATTTAGCGTACATATAGTTTATTACTTGGATTAACACATAGGCTACTTTTAGAGGTAGCTATTAAATATAAAAGGTTACTTATGATATGCCTAAGGTAGGTCGAACCTGTGTTTCAGGCTAGGAAGTTCCTACACATTTTTTATTATTAACAAATACATAAGCTAATATTAGTTGAAAGTCGTACTACATAGTAATATACATACTATAATGTCAAAAGATTTATTTAGTTAAAAAGTACCTATAGATAATAATGAAAATAGTAATCTCTCACTAAATTAATTACACGTTTCAACATTTGACTTCGAATTTTGTTTTATTAAATCTTCTTTAAATCTACGGGTTAACGTAATACCCCTGAAACTCCACGTTAACATTTTGTAATCCGATTACGTAGAACTTATAATGATGAAATATTCCAGTTTCACTAACTGTTACGAGGAAAATGTGAGTTAACTTGTAAGTAAAGTTAACAAACACTCGTAATAACTTCCCTTTATCGTTATTCCCTTATATATGAGATTTCCTCTGGCTACGGCCAAGGTTGGAGCCTTGGAGGAAAGTTAAACCATAAATTGATTACAAACTTTTTGAGAAATGTAACCATTTGATTTTTTATTGGTTGACGTTGTACATGTATGTATGGAGGGAGAGAGCTGTTTATCCCTCCACTGGAAAAGAGGATACTCCGACCAGGTGAGCTGTTAAGCCTCTCCAAGCTTAACAGCTCACCTGGTCGGAGGTTGCTCGCATGTTGCTGCGTGACGGTTGATGTCGGGTGTCTGTATATGTATATTCTAGCTGCGCTTGTAAACTCCACGATCGCGATGTAGGATGAGCTTCGTGATTGGTGCGTTCAATATGTCACGTCAGTTTGACAGTTCTCCGTTGCCATGTTGCAAGATAGACGTCGATATGCATGTTTGACCAGTATGGAGTACGCAAGTGTCCACCGACCTGGCCAAACTGGTGGAAGGTCGTTAAAACGTGAGACCTTCACTCTTTATGCTTCTGCGTAGAAGAAGCGTCGCAACTTTTTTTATTACTGAAGCCTGATTCTTCAATTATTATTAATTTAAGAGCTCAATTGCGTCAATTTTTATCTCCTGCTTTCTGGTTATTCTACAATTACTACTCCCTCAAATCTCTGTCTTCTCTTATGATAGTTTCTTTTATTTCCAGTCAGCTGTGTACCGGTCGAGGTTTTGGGGTTTTCTCCAGCAGAAGGGGCTGTCGATGGGTCTGGCCATGTTCAACCAGCACATCGCCGTGTCCAAGCTGGCCAAAGAACTACTCTTCGATGGGTACGAGGATCCTCTCCTGGATCTAGCCAAGAGCCTGCCGCCCAGTACCACGGGAGGAGCACCACCGGTGGATCGATTTGGATGGTTTTATGAGGTAATCAATATATCTTTAGATGTCGGGTGGTAGACTTTACATTACCATCAACCCAATTTTGCCTCACTGCTGGGCACGGGTCTCCTCTCATTTGAGAGAGATTAAGATATTGTCTACCACGCTAGCATAAGCGCTGAGGGTTGGCAGACTTCACATACCATTGAGAGATTTTCTCAGGCATGCAGGTTTCCTCACGATGTTTGCCTTGATGAATACGAAGGTAACTTTGAAAAGTCAGTGGTGCGTGCCTTAGGTTTGAAATCGAGGCCTTTTACTTCACAGAATTTTTAAGGAGTGAAAATGATGAAGACGCTTATGATTTTGAATAATCAGTTAGTTCCTTAATTCTGCGTACCTATATATATTTAATACAATTTAATGACCGTTTTTTCCGAACATTTTATTGGCAATAGGTACTCTTATTATGTGCTATTTGTTTACGACCGACCGTTTAAGAACCTGTCGTAAGTGGTATCTCAAAGTGTTTTTAAGTTTTTAGAGGTTATGTATTTTTTACGATGTGATTATGAAAATTAGGCTTATAAAAAATCCGTTAAAAATATTTGTTATAAGTTTACTACATAGGAAGAGGAAATTTATACTGTAAAAACAAGTGTGTGCAAAAAAAAGACAAAAAAAAATACTACGCTTTGATCTCTCAAGCGATAAAAATTAAGTTACCAGTTTCAAATGAAATTGGTATTCCTTTTAGATCTTCCATCCACGTGACGAATTAAAGAAAAAGAAAGTACTTATTTTTTTGCACAAATATACTTAGATCAAAGGCCATTTTGCCAAAAAAAATTAAAAAAAAAATTGTGTCGTGGGATACCAGCCATTAAAGAAGTTTCTTATTATAAAAATAAGTTCTACTCGAGGTATAAAAAAAAATATTATTCGGTTAATTATTATACATAAATACAAAAAAATCTCAAGCGTTTTTGCTGGTTAGGGTAGGTACTCCTCCGCAACGCCCCATAAGGAACTTCGTTCCAAAAAACATTAACGCATCAATTTTAAACAAAATTGTCTTCTTCACGATTCTAGAGGAACAACTCCTTGGAGACAGACGGCTACATGGAGGTGTCGACGGGTCAGCTCAGCGGCACCCTGCCCGGGCAGATCCTCAGGTGGAACTATGAGGACCACATCACATACTATGATGGCGAGTGTTCCAAGGTAAGTGATTTGAAAATAAAAGAGATGTAGATACAAACTCAATGTTTTGAAATTTTAAAAAGTCCTGCCTCTATAATAATTTACATTCACTCACAAATACACTGACACTTTCACTCACTCATACACTCCCACTCCCACGTACAGAATGACTTACCCTGTGTACTCACGGGCACAAAATGTTTAACGTATGTTAATTTTAATATTTCTTTAATTTTGCTGTTATAACTGTCTTAATTTTTTTTCTTATCGTCTATTTTATTACCATATATATTTGGTTTGCGACTTAACTATTCGTTCGAATATATGTAACCTATTTCGGAAGGCATATTTTCTGGAAAATAGAAATTATTGTATTATTTATTTATTATAATTTTATTCGTAATAAGTAGGTATCTACTTCAAAAATAACTTTAAATTAACATCATGCATCCTGCATTGATCCCAAACTATTTGGAGGATGTCATAGTCTACCCTTGTCGTTTTTAGTGAGCGGAAATCTTTGGGGGAAGCTTATGTCCAGCAGTGGACGTCCTCTAGCTGACATGATGATGATGATGATGATGTAATTTCAATAAATGTTAATCAAATAAGTAATTAAATTATCACTAAATTTAGTGCATCGTATTAAGAGAGCACACAAAAACCAGAAGATAGAGAACAGTGGCGATTGCCCCACCGACAAGAGCTGTTTCTCTAAAAACCATACTTACTAATACATATTATAAATGCGAAAGTGTGTCTGTCTGTCCTTTTCACGCTATAACCGCTGAACCGATATAGATGAAATTTGGTATACAGATAGTTTGAGTCCCGGGGAAGAACATAGGATAGTTTTCATCCCGGAAATCATCCCTTAAATGGGAGGTGGAAATAAAATTACTAATTTTACGCAGTCGAAGTCGCAATCGAAAAGCAAGTTAATAATAATAATAAAAAACTTTTATACTCAAATACTTCCTATCTCAGCTGTCAGGCAGCGCAGGAGAGTTCATGCCTCGGAACTTGACGGAGGACTCAACATTGACGATGTTCGTGCCAGACCTGTGCAGGACCGTCAACATGGACTTTGTGGACAGCGGCGAGATGGAAGGGTTACTGTACAATAAGTACGCGCTGACTGAACGGAGCTTTGATAACTGTGAGTATGCTTTCTATGCCTTTGAAGTATAACGTCAGTCTGTACCCATGAATACTGTAAAGGATCCGAAACGTTGTACTTGTGAGAAAATAAAATTCATAATTTATCAGGTGTATTGCTTATTATAAATTTCTTTCAAGAATGTATCGGGAATGGATGATTTGTTTAAGGACCCGAATTTAACTTTTGTTGTTTTTGTTGTTGTTAGAGTGTCACCAATGTGTTTTATTATCTCGCGGAATTTGACTTGCATCTGTTGTTTTCGTTAAATACATTGCTGTTTTTCATCATAATCAACCCATTAATGTCTCACTGCTGGGCAAGGATCTCCTCTCAATTGAGAGGGATTAGGCTATAGACCACCACGCTAGCCTACTGCGGGTTGGCAGACTTCACATGCCCTCGATAATTCTCTCAAGCATGCAGGTTTCCTCACGATGTTTTCCTTCACCGTTTGAGCATGTGCTGTTTTTAGTTAGTGTGTATTGCGAATTTCGAGAACATCAAACAAAGAGAGTCTTAAATTTTGCTTCGCCAATGGAATTTCGTATTCGGAGTCACTGAAAATGTTGTAGGTTTTCGTTGATTCGAATAACATATATATTTCAATCTTCAGCGTCGACGTCACCTTCAAACACGTGCTTCTGCAACGGCGAGTGCGCCTGGAGCGGCGTGATGAACGTGTCAGCGTGTAGGTTCGGTTCTCCGGCTTTCCTGTCTCTCCCGCACTTCCTACACGGCGACCCTCAGCTTAGGGACTCTGTCGATGGCATGCAGCCGGACCCTGAAGCACACTCCTTTTACTTCGCCGTTGAGCCGGTAAGAAAACTTGATAATTAGGTACCTTCTTATATATAATAAATAAGGAAATCAGACGAAGGACAAAGGTCCGAGACGTCGGTAAATTCATTATGGGGCTCAAATGGAGTTGGGCAGGACACATGGCGAGGAGAAGAGACGAAAAGTTGAGCAAAACGCTCACTGAGTGATGGCCAAGAGGCCATAAACGTAGTGTTGGACGTCCAGCGGCAAGATGGGTCGACGACTTCGCTTAGTTTTCGGGTCGAATCTGGATGAGATTGGCAGAGGACTGAAGCGAATGGCATGCATGGAAAGAGGCCTATACCCAGCAGTGGTATCAGAAAGGCTGGGGATGATGATGATGATGATGAATTACCTTCTTCAAAGGTGACAGGAAAATTATATGTTACAACTCAACGGAAGAGCGGAATCTCCTAATACAAGTATTGTTTTACTTAAAAGGTGATTCCGATCACTAGATATGTTATATTTTCTTAAGCTCATGAAATAAATTATTATTATTATTGTCATCATTATTAGCCCATTATTGTACTGCTGGGTACAGGTCTCCTCTCATTTGAGAGGGATTAGGCTATAGTCTACCACGCTAGCCTACTGCGAGGTAGTAGAGTTCACATGCCATCGAGAAAAACTCTTAAGCACGCGGGTTCCCTCACGATGTTTTCCTTCACCGTTTAAGCATGTGATAAATACGCACATAACTTCCAAAAAGTCACTGGTATTATCCTTAAATAAAAGGGGCTAATGTATAGTCCACTAAGACATAATTAACTAAAAATGTGTTTCCAGAAACTGGGTGTCCCATTAGACGTGGCCGCCAGATTCCAGCTCAACATCTACATGGAACCGAGTCCAAACGTTGGGTAGGTTTTCAGTTATAAAATAATCTGATGAAAATAAGTTTTACAGGTATAGCAGCAGCTAAAAAAATATATTTAAGAATCCAAATGTATTTTTTTCAAATTTCCACAATAACCACAAAACTATACCTATGTGAAAGATAGAAGAATTTTACTTAAACTTTGAAAGCAGAGCATATGGATTATATGAGACAGTTATTTGTAATATTAATTGACCTCTCCATTTATAATTAACAGGCTCTACCAAGACGTCCCTAGAATGCTGTTTCCAGTATTCTGGGTAGAACAAAGAGTGAAGATCGATGAAATAGTGCTTGTCCAACTTCGCTTCGTCCGCACCATATTCGACTGGGGCGGCACCGTATGCGCCTGCGCAGCGCTAGTGTTCGCAGCCCTTGTAACCATAGCAACGTGCTGGGCAAGAAAACCGCAGTACATCAAGACGGAGCTGCTGTCGTCCTACGAAAAGCCGAAAGACGAGGCCGAATTAAAGCTCAACCCTATATGAATGTTATAATAATTTGACTCATAGGAAGCTAGATCTACGAATTGATGTTAAGTTTCAGCTGAGTTTTGAAACCTTATTTTTGACGTTTATGTCATCGTTCTGTGACGTCTGAACGTCAAAGTAGCAAATTTTTATTTTTGTACGAAATTAGACTCGAAAAGTTTGAGTCTGGAATTCGACAAGCATATTTTTTTAAACTGCTTTGTCATCATTTACAATCTTAATTATGACATTAACATCTAGTATATATATTTTTATAATAGAAAATAATTAGAATATTTTACCCAGCATACTGTAGAATTCAACATGACTTTTTTGTATCAGATAAAAATTTTAGGAGTTCATCATTTAATCAAACAAAAGATCCATTATATTCCGTCCAGGAAATTCCAAAGGAAGTTTTAAAAATAAAACGAAGACACATCAGGATCTAAAAATATACCCGGACATTATGACACAGCGCCATTTAGTTCCGAGCTTAGCAAAGACACTTTCGATACGGATGGTCGATACGCAACATCTGAATATAAAAATCTCGTGTCTCGTGTTTGTTGCTGAACTCCTCCGAAACGGCTAGACAGGTTATTATGAAATTTTGTATGTAGGTATATTTGGTAGGTCTGAGAATCGGTCGTAGGCAATTTTTTATACCCATAGGTGATAAGGATGTCCCTCACCAGATTTTTTTTTCTTTATGACAATTTTTTTTAATTTTTTTTTATGGTTTTGCGTTTAAAAATACTTATAGCCCTAAATTTTCACTTTTCTACCACCAACCCTTTTAATGTGGTAACAAAGTTGGCTAGTAATAATATAATAATAATAATTTGGGGTCTTCAAGTCACGAGTGAATAGGTATCTTCTAGGTAAGTGTGTTTCATCCTAGACCACATCGTCACTTACCATCAGAGGAGATTGTAGTCAGACGCTAACCTATGTGCATTAAAAAAAAGAAAAATATCCTTTTTTTATGTTACATTAATCATCATCATCATTTCAACCGTTTGACGTCCACTGCTGGACATAGGTCTTCCCCAAGGATCACCACGACGACCGGTTATATGCCGCCCGCATCCAGTGGATTCCAGCGACCTTTACCAAGTCGTCAGTCCACCTTGCCGGGGGCCTGCCCACACTGCGTCTTCCAGTACGTGGTCGCCACTCTAGAACCTTCAGGCCCCATCGGCCGTCCGTTCTTCGAGCGATGTGCCCTGCCCACTGCCACTTGAGTTTGGCGATTCTTCGGGCTATGTCGGCGACCCGGGTTCTTCTACGGATCTCCTCATTTCTGATTCGATCACGTAGTGTAACTCCTAACATAGCCCTCTCCATCTCTGAGTGACAGTGAGCTTCCTTATAAGGCCCATTGTAAGCGGCCACGTTTCGGTGCCACATTAATATTATACTTAAATTCATCCATGACTTGTACCTACCGAGATTCATACCCGGGACACTTACTACAGAAGGGCAGCCAATAGCCACAGAAGTAAATAAATAAATTTACCGGTCGTCGAATTTATTTATTTATTATATTATTTCGAAACTATGCCAAAAAAAAAAGATGTTTTTTCTCTAACATTTTGACGAACAGTTAAAATAAATGGTTTCATTTATTGACTAAGTAGCTAATTAAAAATGAAACTTTGTAAAAATTTAAAGTATATATTGTTTTATTAGAATGTCCTGTGATATCGTTAGTATGTGTGTCTATGTCGGATTTGTGTTGATATTTTTAAGTGTTGCCATGTTAGAATAAGAGGTACAAACTATTACCACAAGTATTATTATACCTAGATGTAAAAAAAATACTATTTACAGGGGATGTAATGAAATATTGTATTTTTGTACCATAGTATTATTGTAATATTTGTGGTAATAAATGTAGGTTTATACTAAGGTAAAATTGGTATTATTCAGATTGGTCAAACTAGTAAACTTTTTGAGTAATTCCTTAAGATAATTGATATTTTTAATTCCCATGTAACTGATGTATTTGTGAATTGTACAAAGTGCAATAGTGGTATATTTCGTGCCAATTAAGCATTACCACAAAATCGCATGCCATCCCTTTCTCACCATTTACAAAACTGTACTGCGACAGAAAGGGATGGCACGAGTTGTTTCACACAGCC
This sequence comes from Craniophora ligustri, assembly GCA_905163465.1. Classification (NCBI taxonomy): domain Eukaryota; kingdom Metazoa; phylum Arthropoda; class Insecta; order Lepidoptera; family Noctuidae; genus Craniophora; species Craniophora ligustri. Next base: position 14,758,936 of record LR990962.1, on the reverse strand, counting down.
ATGCTCGAGATGTGGGTATTAATGAGTGTAGTTTAATTTAAAAAGTAATAGTTGTAAGTATTAATAATTTCAGACCAAAGAGATTTTGTATGATAATAAAAAAAAAAATAGTTTAGATTGTTTTATAAATCTGACTTGGATTTATCATTCCAGTATAAAAATGTTTTTCAAAATTATTTCTGTAGATTTTAAATGAAGCTCATTTAATTTTGTGATATTTTAAGAATATTTTTACGGCATTCCCACACATGACATATCTTTTGAAAATAATAATGTATTTTATGTACATAACATCAAAATACACATTAAAAATCTCTTGGCTTAGATAGAAAAGTAGCCAAATTGCTTATTTATTAATATATCATCATATTTTTATTATCATAGTATTGCCCTCTTAGTAAAGGGGTACAAAGTAATAGAAAGATATATTTTATAATAAACGTACTAGCAAAAATATCATAACATTTTTTAATTAAATTAGAATATTTTTTATAAATGACAATAGATTAAGTATTTAATGCTAATAACATTTTCTAAACTAGTCTTTAAGTAAGTAAATGAAATAATAATAATAACATTTAGACCACATTGAACGAAGTATTTTATTTAATTTTTTAATATAGCTGTAAATACTAGTGCCATCTCATTTTTGTACATCAAAATGACAAAGACAGATGTATGTTTTAAAGTGTCATTACTATTTTGAATTGTCACTTTTTTTTAATGTGGTCATTAAATTTATGTAAGTGCCCACCGTGTTGCCAATATACAAAGCGTGGTTTATAGTAAAAAATAAATAATGTAAATACGGGACGTTCAAGTATTACTTAAGCAGAAGTAATTAGTTTAATTCCCATGCTGTCAGAATAGTCACTCCCTTAACGAGCTCTGGCAATCTGACTCACTCGCAGAAACAACTGTTGTTGTTTTTCTGCGGTTTTCTGTAAGGCGGAGGCACTCTAGTCGGGCAGCCCAATTTGAGCGAGAAATCTCGCTATGCCCTGCCCTATCATAATCAATTTCCATGTGTCCTAATCAGAATACCAAAATTTTGAAAAAATATACTAGTTTAGACTACTTTAGACCCCCTCTCTCTTCATCAAAAATAAGAAAAGGAAGAGAAATACCAACCAGAAGCACCGCTCCCATTTTTTTACGCTTATGTAATATCTGAACGGCTTCAATATAATGTTCTCTAGTAAAAATAATATTAATATGGTCGTATCTGATTGAGAAGTTATTATCATAACGTTGCTGACTGTATATTGAGAAGAAATATCGATTGAGTGGAAATCTTATTTTAATTTAGCTAATATTTGTACAGAATTTGTAAAACTTAGTTTCGGAAATATAAGTAAATAGTTTCTTTAATATCTGTTTAATTTTTATGAACTCGAAAATCCTGTTAAAAATCCCACTTTAAAGGTATTTTTATACCAGATGCATATTGTAGATACTTTTATAAGTGGTAAAAATAGTCTATCATTTCTGTTTCTTTTTAACACACTTTTATTTTCTTTTATCTCTATCGACAACCCCACTTTATAGGCATCTGAACATTTAGAACCAAAGTCATAATAATATATTGTAAATGTAAAAAAACAGACAGCAGAGAAACAAACACCCAAGTCAGCTAAATCGTGTAGACCCGTACTCTTTGGGCTGTCCCAAAGAGGTACTATTACCGGAAGGAGTTAGTGAAGATAAAGGAAATATAGAAACAGAAGAACCCCTAAGTTATGTTAAGTGGCAGATGATTAGCAGGAACAGAGCAATACAAATAATTCATTTGAGGACACAGAAGGCGAGGTCCATAAGAAGATTCGAATATTTTTTTTTACAAGTGGTACGCCAGTTCGATAACATATTAAATAGAGAACCGCTTTATTGACTGCCGTTGTCGCGAACATGCTGATTTGATAAACTTTTAATGGTACGCAGTCTTTGATATCGAAAACCACAATTGCAAATAGCTATTCCAACCTGATTGCATTTTTTATTATTAAAATTTAATTTAAAGATTAGAAGAGCTATAATCGTAATCCCACTGTAAAAAAGGCTAGATTAATTTCGTACTTTACGCGTTGTACTTGACATAAACTAGTTTGGAATAATATCTAGAGGGTGCACCTTTTCCAAAAGTCTCGAGTTCAATCCTAAGGCGACCACAAACTTGTATAATAAGTGCACATTTATTACATGCTCGAATGGTGAAAGAAAACATCGTGAGGAAACTTACATGCCTGAGAGATTTTCTCGATTTCGTGAGAAGTCTGCCAACCTGCAGTCAGTTGGTGTGGTGGACTATAGCCTAATCTCTCTCAGGAGATAGGAGATTCGTGTTCAGCACTGCGACAGTAAATGGGTTGGTGATAATGCTCCTAGTATGACGTTAAAAATGACACCTTAATATTAACACGCCTCTCTCCTAAGTTAAGCGGAGACAGTATAAATTTCCACCTTTCAGATCATCAGGACATTTCGTTTCATCCCCATTTTACATCAAGAAGCTCCTCATCGATACTCATTATTTTAAAGTGCTCTTTTAACGTTAAAGATTAAGTCTGCGATTCCCCGAAGCCTTATGGACACTTAAGTTTAAGAGACATAGAAAAATATCTAACGACAGACGTCTGTTAACGTGACTTTATGTTCTAATTGTACGTAAGAACTGCAACACAATAGGACATCCTGTATCCTCATCCCGAGACTCTTCTGTGTAGGTACATCTAGATCAATCACGTTACTGGATTGTTACTGCAGTTACTATAAACTCTAGTGTACGGAGATAAAGTGTAAAATGTAATGGATCAAGTGTAACGGCTGGTTTATGGTCTTCGGACGATCCGATGTTGTGACCACGTGTACAGGTTTAGTCTAGATTTGATTTTGTTTAGCCGTTTAGGCATAACTGGTTATCTAATTTCATCTACTATGTACGGTCTGTAGATGTGATAGCCTAGTGGATTGTGAAGTCAAAGGTTTTGGATTCAAACCCAAGGCCTGGGTTTTCGATGTGTCAAGCTAATTAATTACATGCTCAAACTGTGAAGGATAATGTTGTGAGGAAATCTGTATGCCCCGCCGGAGAGATTTTCTCGGCGTTTGATGTCTGCCTACCCACACTAGGCTAGCGTGGTGGATTATGGCCTAATCTCAAATGAGAGGGATTAGGCCACGATACTCGGTCGCCAAGATTGTATGAGTATGTTGTGGTGGATGTGTGGAGTGTTAGATTGGATCCAATTTATTAGAGAAATGTTCAAAGTGATGGAAAAGGGAATCTAGAATGTGTTTTCTTTGTGTGAGAACGTTGGGAGATAAATATGAACAGATGGACTAAAAGAGTCAAGAACATGTAATGCATCTCTATGCATAAAAACCTCAGATAAAGATGAAATGATGATGACGTATTAGGTACCTATATTTTATTTTAATAATCCGTATTTACGCTCGTATTTTCAAACAACTGAATTACTTAAAAGTATATTTTTGGAGTATTTTATGTAGTTCTACCTAAAAACGTAGCTCTTTCAGTATTGGAGGAAGTCTTTGCCCAGCTGTTGGACAGGTACAGCTAGTTACATAATTTATATTTATGGCTAACCGTATGGCCAATGGGATTGAACAGTCTCTGAACAGTCTTAGGGGATACAAAAAAACCTCATAGTATATCTAAGGGATGTTATACCGTAAGTAGCTCTTGTCCGGGGTCCGAATCTTGTACTTAAATGATGAAGGAAAGGGACAGGCAACTTGCATGCTTAAAGAGACGGTATGTGTCTTGAGCAAAATCGCACTAGGCCTGTTTGCCAGGATAGCCTAGACCTTCTGGTTAGCGAGGAGTCTGGTACCCAGCAGTAGGACAATAATTGGGTTGACGAAGATTCTAGACTGTGATTTTTATTAAATTGACTCATTTACTTACACACAAGTTTAGTTAAATGTCTTTGAAATGCAAACTGGATGAGCCCAGCCGATAAATTGAGATAAACGGCGACTGAGATATGATCAGATACAGACATATACAGATAACAAATAGGATGATTTCACACAGCACATATACATGAAATAAAAGTAGTTTTTACAGAATTTATCGCAGTAGGTATATTGATATTGTTTAATCACGAAGATTCGGGTCTTTTACAGCATCCATGGTCACGGGAAGACCATTCACTGTGTTAGTCTGCCCGTGATAATGGATGCTGTAAAGGAACCGGTAAATGCGTAAAAAGTAGTTTTAATTAAATTTCTAGTAATAATGATCATAGGTTAGCCTAGCCCTTGGAGACCCTAGAAGTGTATGTCAGAAGTGTACTGATTTACACTCACAGTACTTAAGGTCCCAAGTAATAAGGGGCGAGCCTATTACTATCAACCGAGAAGGTACGAAAACAAACTCCGAGCTCCTACTGAGAATTTTATAGAAAACCCCAATTATTACACTTTGCTCGACCTGGGAATCGAACCCAAGACATCTCGGTCAACGGTGGCACTGACTATATGACGATTACTAGATCAACGGGGCAGTTTATTAGGTAGGTAAATTATTTGCTAGGTAGGTAATATATTATTTCCACACGTCTTCACCGTAGCTCTATGAACGCTCCCTAACTCACCTAGGAACGTCATTTCTGTCCTTGGTACCATCTCGAAAACCACTTTGCTAGCAATCAAGTCGTCAGTTTGATTGGCCAATTTTATAATAAACAGGTGGCAGGGTACGCCAGTCATCTACAAGTCGGGTGTGCCTCAAGACGAAGTACCTACGATATAAAAACTCTTTGAGTGAACAAAATATATTAAAAATGATTCGTCTGCTCGTTTTGGCTGTTGTGGGTATGTTGTCTTTACTTTAAATCTGTCTGTTATTAAAAAAAAGATGCAGCGATTAGGTTTTCGATGTTTGAATTGCTGGAGGTTTGAAATTGACGTCTGTGACGTCGCATAATTCGCATAATTTACGGAGTGTAGGGAATAATTTATAGGACTTAAACTACATGTAGGTCCATAGATAATTAAAGAAAATATTATTTATATACATGCAATGTCAAGGTTATTTTTAAGAGGATTTAAAAACTATTACACGATATTATTCAAAACTATAGATACTAGGTAACTAAATATAATAAAAGTAGAAACTTGCCCAAGCTTTGCAATAGTAACAGAGTAAATAGGTAGGTAATGCCAATTTTGAAATAAGTAGATACGTTGTTTTCTTTAGATAATTATAGGTATTAGTTTTCACAGCGTAACCTAGTATTGCTTAGTATGAATTATTTTTTCCAACATCTTCAACAATAATAGTCATATTTCAGATAATTAACTAAAAATCTCAATGAATAAAATCTATAGAATCCTTAATGATGAATTACTCATGCCATTGGTGAAAGTCATATAAAAATCCTTTAGATAGTTTCGATTTTAACACGTTCAGGCAGACATGGTGAGGAAGACACAGTTTTAAGCTTAAAAATTATATTGATTTTCTATTCTGTATTTAATAAACGTGGTTACTCCTGCAGAATTTATTAGAGCAAAGTTGCAATGCACATTTTGCTATTTAATTCTGTCAGGCGCTTAAAAGCAAGCCTATAATAATGTCGCACTAGAACTATGTAATTGATAAGAAAGAAGACAGGATTCGTTTTAAGAATAATTTAATATAAAGCAGTGCGCTTTAAGTATCTGCTATTTGGATCTGGATACATCCCGGCTATGTGACGCATTTTCTTATTATTATTTTACAATACTTAATATATTTTTTAATAACCTTGTTACCTACAGATTCTAATATTAGAAATAACGCATTAATCATTAAGCGTTAATAGTTCAGTGATATAGCGATAGGCTGTCACGTTACGCCTCTGATATTTTGAAATTGAGCGCTTTGATATAGGTATGCAACCTAAATCATTATTCGCTGAAACAGTAAAAGGAAACATCGTGAGTTGCGTATACGGTAACCTGTATACAGGTTACCGTATACAGGTTACCGCAGGTTACAGGGTTATACAGGTACTGTCCCATATGGGACAGTAAATGCGTTGATGATTATACATATACTAGCTTCCACCCACGGTTTTGCCGGCATTATATATAGATAAAAAATAGCCCTATGTGTTAATCCAGGTAGGTAATAAATTATCTGTAGGTATGCCAAATTCTATTCAAATCCATTAAGCGGTTTTTGCGTGAAATTGTAACAGACATCCACACATACATCCGTACCAACTATTTATTCATGCGTCACGCAAATTGTCAAATACAAATTCAGAACGCGATAATTACCCACCTTTAATTAATAATGCAAACAATAACATCAGTCAGTGTTTAATTGATCCACTGACACTTGAAACCATTGAAATAAAACACTTGTTTTTGACGGATTTTATCGCAGTATATTAATATTATTTGAACCCGACGCGACGTTTCGGATCCTTTACAGCATCCATGGTCACGGGCAGACTGAGGTTGAAGCTATAATTTCGACCCGATTAGACTAACGGTAGTTAATGATGCCTTCTGTGCTATTAGCCCCCGGTTCAAATCCCTGTATCGATGAACCTATGTGTATATCAACCATCTAGTATATCCGTAACACAAGCCTCGTTGCTTAGTTCGGTATAAGATGGCGCTGTGTCATAATGTCCAGTTATATTTATTATTATAATTACTAACAGCTATCCTACATTTTTATTTTGTTATTGAAACCAGTCAAAATTCACGAGTGTTATTCGCAGACCAATATTATAACAAGATAACCTAATTCCTTCTCGATTCTGTTGAAATGAGTCAGTCAAGAGATATTATACTTCCGTTCTGAAGGGAGATCAAAGCGCTCTCGGCCCGTTTACACCAGATTTGTGGCTGACACAGCATCCAACCGTGGTTTATGCAGTTCTTTGTATTTGTAAGAAATTGTTTCGACGTATCCTGTGGGTATTTGAACTTCATTGAGGTCTTAAGTTACTAGTGCTGTTGTAGATAGGGTATTTGTCTTTTGAAATGATGAAATGATAATTATTATTTATTTCTGGAAATAGATCTTCTAAAGACACTTTTACAAGTCATGTACCTACTTATAAGATTAAGATCTAGATGGCATCGGTATTTCTTAACTGCCTCTGAGAAGAAATGCCGAAACAATCTTAGAGAATGATGATGTCTTTTAAGATTTATTATTCATATTCAAGATTTATTAATACTTAAGTAGTGTGCTATTTAGATATTTAGCTCGACCTGGGAATGGAATACAGGGCCACTTGCTCAGCAATCGCATTTAAGACCACTAAACCAACGAAGCAATTTTTGTAATAAATAGTAGTAAGGATAAGTAGCTAATTTGAATCTTAGCCGACTTCAAAATAAGGCGGTTACATGTTCCACTGTAGGTATATTTTGTTATCATGGCAGAATTATTTAATTGTTAACCTCTTTCAAACATGACATTCCCAATTTATTTAAGATAAAAACCTAGTTGTAGATTGTAGCAACATTACAATGTTACACGTAATCCATTGGTAATATTGTACACAGTACCTAATTCAAAATTCAAGGAAGCATCGTGTTTACCCACAAATTAGATTTAAGATAAACATGAATTATGTTAATAGTTTCCTAGTAGTAGTAGTACCTGACTAAGTTAAACAAAAGCGCTTTAATATTTTGCTATAAGTAATATAGATTTACAATATGCTTAAAGAAAGAGAAAGCCATAATACCTATTATCCCTTAATTAGAAGAAAAGATTATCAAGTTGACAGTTCTTTGACAGACGCAACGGTGTTGTTAACTGCAAATTTAAAAAACCGCAATAATTTTGTGGGGTTCTTATAGTAGTACCTACATTATAAAAATAGTATAATAATACTAATTATTTTGAGGGGTTAATGACTCATTATTCTCGAAATCTCGAATGTAGGTCATCACTTACCATCAGGTGACCCGCCTGCTCGTTTGCCCCCTTATCACAATAAAAAAATAAATTGAAAAAGGTATCTTTTAATTTATTAATCTGTGTAAATATTTACACGGACTAAGTGGTAATGTAAGCGCCACTCAAGCTATTACGTAAGCCATTTTTACAATTATATGCTCGTCACACTTACGTATGAAACCCTAATGAGTGGGAGCGAGACAGATATGTGAATGTAAAACTTCTTTAATCATACTACATAATGGCAGTTTTTATGTTTATGAAGCACTGAATTTTAGTAATTTCATTAAACATTTCATACAAAATTCTTTATTAACAACAGCAACATTACTTTCTTAGTGGGAAATTATAATAACCTGGCAACTACCGCGCTTACGTAGACGTATTGAGCGAAAGTAGAATACAAGGTCACGTAAACAACAGAATAGAAAATCGCGTGAGAGATTCAAAGGTTACAATCATACACACTTTACATATAAAATCAGTGTCACAAGTAATATTCAGGTATGAATAACAGCGTAATAAGGGCAAAATTGTTATTAAAATCATTAATAATGGATGATAAGACTATCTATCTGTCACCGTGTGTAGGTATGAGTAATCCATAGACAACAAATAAAAGTCAATGTCAATGTCAGAGTTCAGTGTTGCCAGCATAGTGATAAAAAAACTTCAAAAAATGTCTACTATTTTGGTAGAAAAAATGTAATTGTTTGGATTTCTTGCAGCCATTGTGGTGATGTGTGAAGAAGAACCAATGAAGAATCTAACAACAATTACTTGGGCTCATGCCGTCAACAACAAGACATATTTACAAGCAGCCTTATCAAGTGAGTACGATAATTTATAAAAAAGAAAAGAAATAAATGTTTTGCCATTGACGTCTTAAATTTAATACTGTATTTTTAAATAAATACGTTTAGTTAATTAAGGAGTTTAATGAGCAATAAACGTAGGTTATAAGCAGAAAAAGCAGTTTCTGACATAATCGTTCGCATACAAACGTAACTTCATTCAATCAAATAAGTATTAGTATATTATTTGCCTTTTGATAATATAGTAAACTAATTGACGAAGACGTACGGTGTGGTTTTAGTAGTTTCAAATGAAAACGATTCAAATATCATTGATAATTAAAGCAATTACCGTTTCATTGAAAAAATATACATAATATTCATTTTAATTAAATATTAATGAAGTAAAAATCTGCCTTAAAGATTCAATAAGAAAAAAAATATTATTTTACAAAATTGGAACTAAAATCGAAACAAATGCGAAACTTAATGTGTTAACATTACCATTAAAGCAACATTCCACTACTGGAAATTCCAACAGCTGTGCTATCAGTCAACAATATCTTTGTCTCTTTCTACTGAATGGTGTTTAAAAGAGAGCGGTATTGGTTGTTAGTACAAGAGTAATTTGATTTGATTGAGTGTGGCAACACTAGGAGCTTGGATTGTGGTTTAAGTTATAGAGAACAAGAAATATATTTTGTTTTATATGTTTAACGAGTAACATTAAAAATATCGTCGATATGATAGTGTTTTTGATTAACATTTTTTTAATTTGTGTATTGCAAAGGTTTCAGAATAAGGACTATTAATTTAAGACGATTCGGGTATTGGCTATGTAGCCGCGTTTATCGTAAGTGCAATATGATAAGCGGTAACCTAAATTATTAATAAACCACTAAAGGCACTATTGATGTCTCGTCACTTCTAAATTCTTCATCTCTTTAGGTACTTTGCAATTTTGTTGCCTGTTTAAAATATCAAACTCAAACATAATTTTATCAAGGTAGGCCAAACCTCACCTCTGGTGTTGCAAACGTCCTTAGGCTACGGTAACCGCTTACCATCAAGCGGGCCCTAAGATTGTTTGCTACCCTTGCAACATATAATGAAAATGTTATATGAAAACGGGAGTTAACACTGTAATCTTTGAACTCTTTTTTAAAAGACAAAAGAAGGGGCTTACGTCGTTCTTGTTTATGAGAAAGTTCCGTAAGTGCATCGCTTGCACCACACGCCTTCAGGAATAGCTCTCATTCCCAGTTCATGGAATAGAACAATTTATAACAATCAACGTTACGACAGATTCGGGCTTCACACGTATGTTGTTCCACGGAGCATTAAGTACAATAAACGATGTATACTAGAGATATTATATGCGCGTCTTGCTGAATGTCTATGTTGAATATTGAATAAGCATCATCACCGACCTATCTATTCCCTTGCAGGGCGCGGGTCTTCTCTCATTTGACAAGGATTGTGTAAGCGGATTGCCAGACTTCACACGCAGGTTTCCTCACGATGTTTTCCTTCACCGTTATTAGCATGTGATAAATACGCACCAGTCTCCTCTTGTGGTACTGTTTGACTATTCGAAAATGAGTTTTCGTTCTCTTATGTGGTGTTTTAGACTTCAAGTCAAGCGTGAAATTTAGTAACCGTGAAATACTATGGTTTGTTTATTAGATAAAACCGTTAATTCGTTAAGATGCGTTGGCGTAGTGGGGATGCTGCGTTGTCCCTCACTGCTACCCCTTGGCCAAACTCAAATTCAAATATTTTATTTTAAGTACTTAGACCAATATTACAGGTCGTTTTAAAATATCAAACAGCAGCTGCACGGTTCCAAAAGTAGGACTTATGGAGAAGAACCGGCAAGAAACTCCATAGATAAAATAGGCCCTAGGATAAATACGCATCTGACCTAACAACGTCAAGCCAGTGTTTATGCAAATGTTTGAAACAATGATTTAAGTATAAATTATTTAAGTTCTGTCTCATTGGCTTATCTAGCATACTGACATGCTATGGCTATTGGGAACACGCTACATATTTTCGCGTCAATCATATACCTAGTTTCGAATAGGTAGCCCAACATCCTGGGCTGGGCACAGAACCATTCTGGAGTGGAGACGGCCCACCCAGCTCCTCCAGCCAATTACAACTAGTCTAAAGATGCCACAAAATTGTCTGCCGAGACTTAGTGTCGTCGATCTACCGATAGTTTTTTTGGTCTGGGCGATTGAGTGTATGAAAGATGGTGTTTTTAAACGCATCCACAACACAGGAGAAATTCCTTGTGTGGGGCAACGTTTATTTCAAAGAAAAAGAAAGGAAAGTATATATTTTTTGCTGTAAGGTTCATTTATAGTTACAATTACAACATGTGACGTTTAAATCGTGCGAATTGTTTCAAGTTGTTACCCAGTTAAACAGTATGCAAATAGTATTGCTTGCGAAAGGAACCGTACCTGTGAGTTGTAACGTAAATATTGTTACACAATCTGTGTATTTAGTTACATTCTCAATTGGGTTTCCGAGAGAAATAATGTTTACAGTAAGTAGTAAGTACTTCACGGTTGAGTTAAAGTTTGGATAACACTTCAAGTAGCTCATAGTATTTGTATATAAAAATGTACTTTAGTTATGCAATCTTTGATTTCAACGACTTTCACGAGTGCCTGTCAGTTGGATTCCCGGGTCGAGCAAAATGTTATTGGGTTTTTCTATGAAATTCTCAGTAGCAGCTCCGAGTTTGGATTAAAACCGAAGCAAAACCTAAACATAATAATCTTACAGGCAATGTCTGCATGCTGGAAGCAGATATCGTCATCGGTACGGTCATCGGCAAGGAGGGGCCCCCAGTCCCCATCATGGCCCACCCGCCAGCCACGAGCTCAGACCTCACGCTGTCAGAATTCCTGGAGACCATCGCCCAACACAACCAGAAGGCAGCCATCAAGAAGGGGGCCAAACTCGACTTCAAGTCCATTGAGGCTTTTGAGCAGAGCCAGGACCTCATAGGACGTTACCAGGTAAGGCTCACCATCATCCGTTAGACGTCCACTGCTGGACATAGGTCTCCTCCGAGAATCGCCACGACGACCGGTCATGCGCCGCCTGCATCCAGCGGATTCCAGCGACCTTTACCAGGTGGCCAGTCCACCTTGCCAGGGGCAAGGTCAATCATTATCATAATTTCAGCTAAATGAATTCACGCATAGGTACAGGTCTCCTCTCATTTTTGAGAGGCATTATGTAGGATTATGGTCGAAATAATATTCGATTGTTATGTTTATGCAGAGATTTTAATAGGTTTATTCAGAACGACACAACACGCAGCAAAATGGAAAAATCAAGAGAGTGAAGTTTGCTGTCACATTTATAAAGCCTGTTAAACATATGTCTAAGTTTCGTTTACAAAGACATTCCAACACCTGCCCTTAAACGAAAACATTATCAACCGATTATAAGACAATAAATATTACTCATAACAATAATTTCTACACAATACTCCTTAAACTAAATTGGTTTAGAAAGTTAACAAACTTTTCCTTTACTAGAGGTTTTGTGAGAATATCAGCCGGCATTTCATCTGTGGGTAAATATTTTATATTAATAAAATGTTTATTTATAATATCTCTAATAAAATGATGCCTGATATCTATGTGCTTCGTTCGAGCGTGAAACATTGAATTCTCACACAACTTCTGTGCAGACTGGTTGTCATTATACAAAGTTAAAATACAACTCAAATTGAGACATTCCATGAAAAAAGTGCGTATAAATAATGCTTCTTTACATGCATCTGAAAGCCCCATGTATTCAGCCTCTGTGCTGGACAAGGCAACCGTCTTTTGTTTACGACTTTCCCATGAGACCACAGAGTTACCTATTTTGAACACAAAACCTGTATAAGATTTGCGATCGACTTCGCAGCTCGCCCAGTCAGCATCTACATAACCAGCGATATTTAATCCTGATTTTTCAAAAAACAAACGATAGTTAAGTGTGCCTTTCAGATATCTTAAAACACGCTTCGCAGCCTTCCAATGAATCTCCGAAAAACAATTATTAAATTGACTTAAGAAACTCACCGCATGGGCGATATCAGGTCGCGTACATACTGCGATGTACATCAGACAACCAATTAGATTTCTGTACTCATAATTGTCAGATGACGTTTCTGCCTTGGTAAGTTTGAGACCTGGTTCCATCGGTGTCCCTATGGGCTTACAGTCATCCATTTTAAATTTATGTAAAACATTTTTAATATAACTTGTCTGATCAAGAGTTATTGTACCTTTTTCTTTACACAGTCTCATTCCTAAAAACTCATGAGCTGTACCCAAATCTCTTATTTCAAATTCTTTCATTAGCTGATCTTTAATAGCCTTTTTATCTATATTCGAAGATGTCAATAATAAGATATCATCTACATATAAACAAATCATGGTGAGCCCGTCCTTTTGGGATTTAAAATATACACAAGGTTCTATTGAAGATCTTTGAAAAGACATCTTCTTTGTTAGAACTGTATTTATTTTATCATACCAACACCTTGCTGACTGCTTGAGACCATAGATAGATTTGTTCAATTTATATACCTTATTTTCTTTTCCTTTTATAAAGAAACCCTCTGGTTGATCCATGAATACATCTTCGTGAAGATCACCATTTAAAAATGCAGTTTTAACGTCTAACTGATCTATATCTAGATTATATTCAGCAGCTATAGCGAATAGCATCCTAATTGTTGAATAACGGACAACGGGTGCAAAAGTTTCCTGATAATCAATGCCATATTTTTGCGTAAACCCCTTTGCAACTAAACGAGCCTTGTATTTAATTATTTTACCATTAAGACTACGTTTAATTTTAAAGACCCATTTACACTTTACAGGCTTTTGTCCCTCTTTCCTATCCGTTAAAGTCCAACAATTATTTTTATAAAACGAGTCGTACTCATCTTGCATTGCGTCTCGCCATTGCTTAGTGTCCTTGCCACTCAGCGCCTCCTGTACTGTCAGTGGCTCGTCACTGCCATAGCTCTGCATGGATACCATGTTGACATACTCCTTGAAATCCTCCATGCTTTGGAAGCTAGAACTATCATCACCAGATTCCAGCGACGATTCCTCTGGAATGTAAGTTTTATCCAACGGATCATCTGTACTTAAAATTGAGGACTCTTCCGGGTCAGTCTCATTCGATGAATAAATCTCTTGTCTTCTCTGGCTAGACTTAGTTACTATGTCATCAGACAAATCCTCATTAGAAGACTCTGGATTAAGTCCACCATCATCGAATGATTCTGACATAGGAACGAACAATTGAGATTGTTCTACAGAATCAATACTTGGTGTTAAAGGGACTTCAAAAAAAATCATCATGTGACATATTATTTTTGAATTTCTTTGAAATAAATTTTTCTTCAAAGAAAACTACATCCCTTGCTTTTATGCAGGAAGTTGGACATTCTGAGTCTATGAGCCTATAGCCCTTAGTATCCTCACAGTATCCAACAAAAATGTACTTTTTACTTTTGGCGTCTAATTTCTTTCTATTATGCACCAATGCATAAGCTAAACAACCAAAAATTCTGAGATGACTAACATCTACCTTTTTGCCTGACCATTTTTCTTCCGGTGTCACACCCATAACAGCTTTAGTAGGTGTTCTGTTTTTGATGTATACCGCAGTCTTGACCGCTTCTGCCCAAAACCGTTTGTCCAAGCCGGCATCTTGAAGCATGCACCGTGCCTTCTCCATTATTGTCCTGTTGGCTCTTTCGCTCACTCCATTTTGTGCCGGGCAGTAAGGAACAGTCGTTTGATGGACTATGCCGTGCTCCTTCAAGTATGCCTGTAAACGATTATTGACATATTCACGACCATTGTCACCTCTCAATATTTTTATTTTCCTATTGGACTGATTTTCTACTAATGCCTTAAAATTTTTAAAGCTTTCGAAGACTTCACTCTTAGATTTAAGAAAATAAATGAAAGTCTTCCTAGTAAAATCATCCGTGAAAGTCAAAAAATATTTTGATCCTCCAAGTGAAGCTTGTGACATAGGCCCACATAGATCGGTGTGAACCAACCCTAATATCTCATTTGACCTGCTTGTAGAAACCTTAGGAAACGGTAATTTAGCCTGCTTTCCTTCTACACAAGCAATGCAAGACATATAATTATTTTCATTATAATCAATCCCTGTGACCATACCTTTTTTCATAACATACATACTCCTCGAGTTCAGATGAGCCAGCCGCCGGTGCCACAGCCCTTGTGTAGCCTTACAACCCGATGCGGCAGTTGTGGAGGTTAGCAACCCTGCCTCCTTAACAGATGTGCTCGCAGACACATTCGAAACATCTGAAGTCTCCTGTGAAAGACCTGCAGAATCCAACACAGAACACGAAAAAAGACTGGCACTTTCAAATGCTGTATTACATGTAAATGAATCTACTGTGTCTAGTTGATACACATTATTTACACGCGTAGCAGTAGCTACTATCTGATCCCCGTCTAATATCTTACACCTCTTTGAGTTGAAAGACACTTCATAACCCTTACTGGTCATAGCGCTGACGGATAAAAGATTAGCTGAAAGTTTAGGTACAAAATATACCCCACTTATGGTCTTATCGCAGTTTTTCAACTTTACTATGACGTTGCCTTGACCAACAGCGGACAGTTTATCACCATTAGCAATGTTCACCTCCATAGGCTTTATCGAGACAAAGTCACTGAAGATACTTCTATCGTTACACATATGGTTCGTTGCTCCAGAATCAATACACCAAGAGTTTGCTTTCACAACAACCGAGAGTGCTGTCAACAAGACTTTATCCTTGACAGATGGCGTCTCGTGTCTTTTATTTTTCTGAGGACAATTCTTCATCATGTGACCGGACTTTTTACACCTGAAACACTTGAAAGTCTTCCTCGCAGCAAGAGCTGTAACCGTCTCTGTATTCTCATCCCGTCGCTGGTGCTCCTGAAGTAACTTACTTTTAACCATTTCACTCGATAGCTTGATATTATTATTTTCTAGTGTCATGATAAGCGGATCATATTCTGGTGGCAGCCCGCTTAACATTATTACAGCTACAAAATCATCATCTAACGGAGAACCAATATCAGCCAGCTGTTGCACAATTTCTATAATTTTGGATAAATATTTGTCCATGCTCTCGTACTCACACAGTTTCATGCTGAACAGACTTCTCAAAAGACTTAGCCGTCTGCACAATCCCTTATCCTCATAAGCTCTTTGCAAGTTATTCCAAGCTTCGAAAGCGGATACCGCATTTCTAACGTGAGGATATGCTGATGTATGCACTGACAAGCATATTTTTGCTAAAGCTTTCATACTTTTCTTGTCTGCAGCTTTTTCTTCAGATACCACATATTCCCATAAATCTTCATGCATCAGTAGCATTTTCATGGCAAATTTCCAATTATGGTAATCCTGGATTCCTTTCAATTTCTCCAGTGGTATCGACATACCTGTGCTTCCATTGTTAGCGGCCATTGTGTCGCGTTGACAAACGATTTAGTTTGAATAGATTTTAAACCGTTTTACAACTTTTCGTGTAAATAAACTGTTTACTACACACGGATAACACTCTGGGCCCATAACCTGTAGGATTATGGTCGAAATAATATTCGATTGTTATGTTTATGCAGAGATTTTAATAGGTTTATTCAGAACGACACAACACGCAGCAAAATGGAAAAATCAAGAGAGTGAAGTTTGCTGTCACATTTATAAAGCCTGTTAAACATATGTCTAAGTTTCGTTTACAAAGACATTCCAACACATTAGGCTATAGTTCACCCACGCTAGCCTACTGCGGGTTGGTAGTCTTCACACGCCAGCGAGATGTGATGCCTCTGCTAGCCCGTACTAGGTCTTCGTGGAGCTTTTACTGTTCTCTCCGCGACCATGGATGCTGTAAAGGATCCGAAATTTTGGAATTAAAACAATGATAATATACCGCGATAAGATCCGTTTAAAAGCTTTTTTTCAATGTTACCTAATCTAAATATCAATAGGTCATATTATTCAGTATATTTGAAGTCATCAATTAAGTCATGTTTTATAATTAGTTACAGCCTAACCATGTCCCATAGTAATCCCTACATTACGGCTGATACAATCAATTATATATCATATTGTTGTTATACTAAGGTTGAATTTACAGGACATGTCACAAGGGCCAATGTAATTGACCAGTTTTAGAAATATGGACTCTATTATTTTGTATATAGTGGTGGTTTTTGTTAAACGTGATGGCTGCAGACGTCTTAATTAGAATAATGACATAGCGTGTGAATAATCAGGAATTTAAAACTACATCTTGTGTGGTCGGTCTGTGTGAGGGAGAGGCTACGTGAACAGCGGCGCCATAAGCGACACGCTTTTATAAAGCCGCGTTATTGGATGATGTTAAAGCATTTTTTTAATAAAAATGGATATATATTATCTTTTATTTAACTTTGTTTTTTCTTTATAATTATTGTTCAGTAACTTTTGTATAATGAAGAAAATTTTGGTACACAAAATGAACCAAACAAAACACATTAGAAATTAAATAATAATTATTAATGTAAAATAATACTTTTTAATAAATGCGTTATACATAATTATAATATTAGAAAATAATCGTGAATTGAAATAAAATTATGATTACAAAAGTAAGTTTATACGAGTAATATTTTTATTCCTTTGGGAAATACAAAAATAACTTTACTTCCGGCACATTTACTAACCCTCATTTTTATTTAAACAAATTTATTCAAACGCCCCAACCCTGAGCAGTCGCTAACTTCGTGGCCACACAAGAACAACAGATGAATCGGCGCGCATATGTCTCGGGTCGCTAGCAAACCAAACATTTGTCTGCCTGTTACAACCACGATTGAGAACCCCTGAAAAACTGTCGGCTATCTATAAAAGATTTAGCAGATGTGCATAATTATCCTAGGTGGTAGTATGTTAAAATAATTTCCGTTCGTGGGAATTTATTTATGTAATTAATTTGGACTTAAATGACGACGTCGGCGTTGGCAAGAACTTCGGTGCTAGGTACTTACATTATGTCTGTCACGCAATACATTCGTTTACTTTTTTTCCTTATTTAATGAAAATTAACTTCTATTATTAATATCTAACTATAATAATCAATATTCCGCGATAGCATACACTAAAAATAGTTTGGTGAAACCAAAATCTCTGGTATTCGCGTAATGTTAGAAATCAGTATTAAATCGATAATATTTTAAAAGTAAGTATAAGCAACCTATTGAATATTATGCGTCAGGCAACTTGTTGTAACACTTGTTCTGAGAAGAATAAATACAGCTGCCTCGTTGGTCTACTGGTCGTAAGTACGATCGCTGAGCAAGAGATCTCGGGTTCGATAACCAGGTGTAGCAAAATGGTATTGGGTTTTTCTATCAAATTCTCAGTAGCAGCTCAGAGTTTTGATTCTTGCCCTATTACATGGGGCCTAAAATATACCGGTGAATTTTGAGTGTAGATTGCTACACCTCTGCCTAACCCTTCGGGGACGACAGGCGTGATTGTAATTGTAATGTTTAGGTACTGGGTGGGGGCTCACAAGCCGCAATGACACACATGTGATTCGTTCAACGGTTTATTTTATACTGACCCGAGTGCAGCGGTCCCGAACGGCCGTTGCAACTATACATAGGTACTAGTATCTACTTATATCTATGTGACTACACTACACTCCTCCCCACTTAATTAACAATAACAAAAACCCGTTTCTAATACTATTACTGCTCTGTAATAAATAACATTCACTTAGTTTGTTTATTAATCCTACTTATAACTAATAGTTTTACCTAATCTACAACTTCGAACCGGACGTGGCTGGGTCGGTACAGGGGAGGCAGGAGGCCTGATAACCTGCTCGTTTGCTGGCTCGGTCCTCTCGGCGGTTAACGGGGTATCGGTTCCACCCGTGCCCGTGGTCTGGGCTCGCGACATATCCTCGCGCGAGCTCATTTCTTCGGACTGCTCCGACTGGACCCCGACCGGCGCTCGAGGCACATCGACCGGGAGGTCTGCCGACGACGGTCCAGGACATGTTGGGATTACAAGTGAACTCCTAGATCTACGCTTTAACTGGTCGAGATGTCGGTGAACTACATTACCGCTAAGATCTAGGATTTTAAAGTCATTAGTTCCGGAGGAGTTAATAACTGAACCCGGTTGCCACTTTTCTGCTTTTAGATACTGACGGTACCAAACGTCATCCCCAACACCTACTACCCTATTCACTCCTCCTTTGGCTTTAACTTGGCGGGTCTGGGCCTCTCTCACCTTTAATTCCCTATCCGGTTTTAATGCATCTAACCGAGTTCTTAAACGTCTGCCTATTAACAACATTGAGGGACTTTCACCCGTGGAACAATGTTCCGTATTACGATAGTGTAATAAGAATTTATTTAGGGAAAATTCTACATTTTTATTTTCTGACAGTGCCTTTTTAATTACTTTTTTTAGGGTTTTAACCGCGTTCTCTGCCGCCCCGTTCGACGCGGGGTGATACGGTGCAGTAAATATGTGCTCTACGCCGTCACCATTCAGGAAGGTTGCAAACTCATTACTAGTAAACGGCGGCCCATTGTCGGTAACTATTTGCCTGGGCAACCCAAATCTACCCCATAGTTCGCTCAACCTCGAGATTGTGCTCCGAGCTGCTGTACTTGGTACCAAAAAAACTTCCAACCATTTTGACATAGCATCTATTACTACCAAGTACAACTTCCCATCAATTGGACCCATGAAATCTAAATGTAGTCTAGTCCATGGCCTTACGGGCCAAGGCCAGGGCCGTGGTGGAGCACTGGCGGGAGCGTCCGCGAGCTTCGCGCAAGTAACACACGCGCGGCACTCGCGCTCCACCGCCTCGTCGATGCCGGCCCACCACACGTAACTGCGCGCTATAGCTTTTGATTTCACAATGCCCATGTGGGCCTCATGTATCAATTTTAGGACCCTTTCTCGGCTACATTCTGGGATTACAACCCTATGTCCCCACATAATGCACCCAAGTTCTTCATACAATTCCGATTTCCTATTGAAATAAGGCTGCATACCTACTACGTCACAGATTTCCGGCCAACCATCCCGTATATACGTTAAGACTCTGCTTAGAATACGATCTTTCAATGTTAGTCTTTTGATTTGTTTGTAATCCAATAATAGGGCATCTTGTGCAAAATGTAGGTACGTTTGTTCCGGAATAATGTCTTTTACCCGTCCCGCAGTGTCATTGGGTAACCGCGATAAGCCATCCGCACAGTTCTCGTTCGTTTTTATATATTCTATATCGTAGTTATAAGCTGATAAAATAACTGCCCACCTCTGCATCCTACTCGCGGTCATAATCGGTATGCCTGTATTAGGGCCAAATATCGACACTAAGGGTTTATGGTCTGTCCGTAATGTAAACTTCCGTCCATATAAATATTGGTGGAATTTCTTTACGCAGAAAATTATAGCTAAAGCCTCTCGATGTATCTGTGAATAATTCCTCTCCGCGGTCGTTAACGCACGTGATACATAAGCGACCGGGCGCTCGCCGCGCGGCCCTCGCTGCGCCAACACCCCGCCTATACCTCGCGCGCTTGCATCACACGTCACGATAATTGGTTTCATTGGATCATAATGCGCTAAAACTTCACTACTAACTAACGCTCGTTTGACCTCTTCAAAAGAATGCTCACAGTCGCTACCCCAATTCCATTGAACACCCTTTCGTAATAACTTATGCAAAGGAACTAATAAAAAACTTAAATTCCTAATAAATCTTGCAAAGAAATTGACCATACCTAAGAATGACCGTAATTCTGTTACATTAGTTGGGCGTTGTAATTTTATAATAGCGTCAATTTTAGTTGTATCTGCTTTAATACCTTCCTTCGATACCACGAACCCTAAATATTTGACGTCATCTACTAAAAAAACACATTTATTCTTTCTTAACTTTAAGCCATAGTCCGCTAATCGTCTTAGAACGGCCTCGAGGGCCTGTATGTGTTCGGTTCTAGTCTTACCCCCTATAATTATATCATCAAGAAATCCTTGGACATGTGGAATACCTTGCAGTAAATTGGTCATAATCCGCTGGAAAATCCCTACGCTTGACGATAACCCATACACTAACCTATTGTAACGGAACAGCCCGCGATGTGTATTAATGACAGTATATTTTTTTGAATCATCTAACTCAATTTGGTTATATGCATTTGATAAGTCAATTTTGCTCAAAAATTGTGCCCCATTTAGGCCAACTAATACATCATCAATTTTAGGGAGGGGGTAACGATCGACCAGTAAAACGGGATTTAAAGTTGACTTGTAATCCGCACAAATCCTAAGTGTACCGTCTGCCTTAGTCACTGGCACCAATGGAGAAGCCCAGTCCGAGCAGTCAACAGGCTCGATGACGCCGGTGCGCAGCATCGCGTCGAGCTCAGCGTCAACGTGCTCCCGGAGCGCGTACGGCAGCGGCCGCGCACGATGGTAGACGGGCTCCGCGCTGTTGCGGACCCGCAGCGTCGCCTTACCGCCCGTGTACCGTCCCAGTCCTCCGCTGAACACTTCTTTATATCTGTGGAGCAATTTATTTATCTCATAATCTATGTGTATGTAATTTTTTTCAACATAATTACAACTTATTTTCGGTATGACAACTTGTAATTCTGCTAACCACTGCCTCCCTATTAATGAAGTAGTACCACCCTCAATAACGAATAACTGTAGTCGTTTTTTAATATCACCATAACATACTAATGGTTGAATAATACCTAACGGCTTTATTTTTGAGCCATCGTAAAATTTTAAAATAGTGTTGTCACTTTCAATAGGCAAGTGGTTAAATTTACAATCATAAACTATTTTACTGATACACGAAATAGCAGTACCCGTGTCTACCTCCATTTGTATAACAATGTTGTCAACTACAATGGGTAAACTTACCGCCTTGTAGCTGTTTAATGATAACATATTTAAATCCTCGATATCCTCCTCATCCTCGCTTGTTCCGTGCTCCAATTCGTCGAGGTGATTTAGCCGCCTTGCCTTCCTAACGTACTGGTCATTTTTTTCTGGCGGCCGTTGCCCACTCCGCTCTGGGCATACCCTCCGCAAATGACCTGCCCGCTGGCATTTGCTGCACACAAAATCCCGATACCGGCACTTCCCGTAATCGTGATTCCCGCCCCCGCATGCTGCACAGCTGGTCGTATTCGCCGTTGCTCGAACCGCTATACCGGCCATCCCGGCCTTCCCGCCGCCGGCTAGCCGCCGGAAGCCGGCTGCACCACCCCCGCTGCGCCCACGTCCTTGTCCGACGCGTCCCGCGCACTTCGTTACCGCATGAACAGCGCAGGCGCTACTCGCTTCAGAAACACCTTTAGGTCCCTCGACCATCGCTGCATCCCTCTCTGCCGCCTCCAAAGAACATGCCAATTTAACTGCCTCCGTAAACGTTATTGTGTCTTTCTCTGCAAAAAGCCGCTGCCGGATTACGTCACTTTTAAGCCCGCATATAAACTGATCTCGTAGATTCTCGTTTAAGTCCGCGTTAAATTTGCAATTACGCGATAGCTTTTTAAGTTCTGCCACGTACGTGGCAACGTCCTCCGATGTGCCTTGTCGTTTCTGACGAAATCGGTACCGTTCCGCTAACGATGATGGTGCTGGTTGCAGATGTTGACGCATCAGGTTGCCAGCTTGCTCATATGTTAACTCCGCAGGCTTCTTGGGACTGGCGAGATTTACCAGCAACTCGTAAGCCTCATCACCCATGCTCGCAATCAACGTGGGTAACTTTAAATCATCCGTGACTTTGTTGACCTTGAAGTACATTTCAAGCCGATCCGTATACGACGACCACAATCCTGACCGCACGTCAAATTCTTTTATTTTTCCGATCGACATAATAAATAGTTTCGTAGTTCGTAGTATATCACTTCCACAAAAATATTATCCTCGTCGCCACTGTAATGTTTAGGTACTGGGTGGGGGCTCACAAGCCGCAATGACACACATGTGATTCGTTCAACGGTTTATTTTATACTGACCCGAGTGCAGCGGTCCCGAACGGCCGTTGCAACTATACATAGGTACTAGTATCTACTTATATCTATGTGACTACACTACAGTAATCAATACAAGTTTGGAGTAGAGAGGGACAACTAATTTAGGGGATTATGTCAACAGTCTGAACCGCAGTGGCTGTAAACTACAGTTAGTAATTAACAGCAATTGGTGGCAATCAGAGAAATGTCTTCATAGCAATGATTCACGGTCATATTACTGTTAAACTGTTCTACTAGAGCCATGAGAAGCTGTAGATATATGCAGCATTACAGAAGACCGCAGTGAACCAACAATAGTTGTGTTTCTGCGAGTGAGTAAGGTTACCAGAGCTCGTTAGTGGAGTGACTATTCTGACGGCGAGGGAATTCCATTTGTTGTCAGTTTAGTAACTCCCCTATTTTAAGAAATCTAAATGATTTCTACAGGATTGGCAATGCGCAAGCGACACCTTTGGTGTTGCAAACGTCTATAGGCTACTTACCTTTAGGCGAGCCGTAAGGTAGTTAGCCTCTCTTGTGGCATAAAAAGAATTAAAGTTTGAGACTTTTCTTTTAATTTTGTGGCATTATTATTCACTTATACAGATACATCAAATCGTTACTTGGTATATTTTCATTACTTTAATACATCTTTCATAATGTTTATAATTTTTTTTTGATTTGATGTATCTTTAATGCGATAAAGAGCCATCGCGCCGATATCTCTGCTGGGGCGCAGGCCGCATGCGCCTCCGCACATGTGCATCGTCTTCCGCGTATCATTATCATGTGTAATCGTCTCTTTCGGACCGCATGAGCCGACTGGGCGTCTGTTTGTTAGTTAGCAGGAATTCATATCTCTGTTACATTGCTCGTGAACTTGCTAACATCGGATCGATTCCGTTTGAAGGTTGCAATATTTAATTAAGTAAAAGTATTTACTTGCTTCCAATGATTCACACTTCACAGACATTTTGATTCATCAATTCTTGGTTCGTTAGTTAGGAGGTTAATATAGTTTTATCATAATGGGCTAGTTGATTGGAAAGTCTCTTGCTAAACAAACTCCACCTCCAGAGATTTCCACAACGGTGTTATAACTGGTCTGGTCATCTCATCAGAAGCCATTTTAACCATGTATTGGGACTAGGACGTTTTATTTGTCAACGGGAAGAAAACCTTCAAAAGGCACCTGACATCTGTGGAATGTGGGATGATTACTTCACCAAATCGAACTCGGTCGGCATCTCATATAGGCAGTCTTTTTAAGAGACTCCGAGGTCTAACTAGAGACCCAAAACTTAGCTATCCAGTCATATTACTAAACTGTACATGTTCTAGAAATGTCACACAACTACTACTAACTGGTTTTGACATTTTATTTGTCAATAATCAGCAGTACACTCTAACAAGCTAATTGGTTTACATCCACACATAGATCGGTCGACAGTTGCATGTATACCAATTAGGTTGTTCGACTGTACAAACCTTTACCAACAATCTACCTTCTCTTCAGAATCTACCAATTTGGTTGAACGCGGACATCCTACCTGGACCAGTGGATGCCACTACGAAGCCTGTTGACCCTGCAAAGTTCCTGAAGCTGGGCTCGAAGCATGTCTGCGCAGTCCTGTCGGTTGGGTGGACCACCAAGTATGGAGGCAACATCACGGAGGGAGAGTACACCAGCGAACAGATTGGAACCATGCTGAGAATGATCAATGAAAATCATATCAATCAGAATGTGACTTTTCCAGTAAGTACCTATGTTAATAAAGAATTTCTTAATTATTATTTTTACAGTAGTTGGTAAACGTTTGACTACAATCTCACCTGATGATAAAATGTGTCAGGCTTACCTTGAAGGTCTATTCATTTGTGACTTGAAGACCCCTAAATTGTACTTGTCAGGAACTCAGTTAAATATAAGACGTTTTGCAGCTAAAATTGGGTTTCCATCAGTCATTCCAAAAAGCAATGAGTCACCAGACAAATAACTGACGTTCTTTCTGTCTCTTTATTTTACTTCCAGTCTTTGCAAGCACCTGTCCTTGTTTTTTTAGAAAATAAAGTTTCTCTTTAGTATTTAACTATAGGTTACAGCACTCATTAGTACTCCGCACATGACTTTAGATTCTTAGAAAAAAGGTCCTGCTTTATTATTTGATTGTTAGTATCAACAAGAACCTGTAGTTACTAAGAATATCTATCTGCCATATACATTTAACACTGGTTGTTGAGATTACTAAAAGCAGTGAGGTACTGGGGAGCATAAGACTGTAATATGGGTCGTCGTATATTTAAGTGAGTTAGAACCTAAAATGGTATCCATTTGAATGGAAACAGAGTCTAAAATGGACTGCTAAAATCTTTTTCTTTCGTATTATTTGTATCCAGAGGAAAAAGACAGGAAAAAATTAAGGTGTTCCAGCACCAGTCCCCACAAACTTCCTATGTCAGACCTGTAGCAATGTGTATCGCTCTTATATCAGTTTATTTAGCCACCAAAAACGTTGTATCTCAGATAATACAACCTGAAACGTGTGGAATAGACGAAAAAGCCATATTCTTATAATAGTTTTTGCGATAAATTATCTATAATTTCCTTCCTTTTAGGTCCGTGCAGGTCTAGCTGCCAACAGTCAGCCCGTTATCCTCGACCTTCTCCGAGAGACGTCTTCCCTGAACTCCTCGATGACGGTCTGGTCCAGTGAGGGCGACCACGTGGAGGTAGACCGTCTCCGGGCCCTGATCCTCACCGTTGGACTCGAGAGAACTTACTTGGACGTGCCTCATGAGTTGGCTGCAAAGCTGCACCTGCCCCCACCTGATACAAAGACCAAGAACTAAATTTTATAATGTAGATTTTTATAAATTAATCATTAAATGGTGGTTTATTTCAACATTCGGACATATTCTTTAATTTGTGTTTTAACATTTATGTTATAAGTCTGTATATTTGTACACACATCACGCAAAAACTTCTAAATATAATTGAAAGCAGTTTTCACCGATTGGTAGGGGTGTCTTTTGAAATATAGACTCCATTTTGAGCAGGAAAATATATTATTACTACTGTTTTTAATTTAATACCTATATTAGAATAACGGATTACACTACTATGTATTTATACACATACCACGCGGGCTAAGCCGCGTGTGAAAGCTAGTATTTCAGTCAACCTAATACAAAACCTGATGAACTTTACTTGGCTCGAGACCACACAACAACAGTTTCGGCTCTATAATTAAATCCACAACAAGCCAATTACTATTAACATACGCGCCGCCCTCAGATAAGGTCGTCACTTCCTGGGACTAGTCTAAGGCCAAGAATTCACCATCTGAATACGGCCGAGCTTACCATACTAATTATTACAAACTTTACGCTGGTTTATTATAATATCCATTGTCCCAATGTGCCTTTCTGTCTCCCGACGTTTCCCAAACACTGTTACATTTGAAACAATCAATTTTGACACCTATTTCTCAAATTATAAGACCCTTCAAAGCTGCGAATTGGAGTTGGTTTTAAGCCCTACATGGGGCAAATTTTTTGCATGCAATTCAAGCAATTTTGGACTTTGTATTATTAGAAATAAGGTTAGGTGTTGGTGTAATGTGAATGGTGGTGTAAAGGGTGTTGACCTTTGCCATGTGGTGACCACGTGACAGTGCCACACCATAGACGATTGTCATTCATGACCCGTTGTTTTAACAGACATGAATCTATTTAAATTGGTACCTGTATGAATGGGAGAATGTTTTAGAAATTTCAAATACAAGATAATTTAAAATTTATATGTTTGTGAATAAATAATATTTTGGAGTCATCACGTTTCGTAAAGGAGAAGTTAGTGATTGCGGAACCTTAGTGACAAAAACCAACGTTAATATTTATTTTTTCGTTAACATTTAAAAAACAGTCTTCAAAAAACATAAAGCTACACCCATTTCATTTTATTTCGGAGACATCTTTGAAGACCTCATCAACCCATTAACGTCCCACTGGTGGGCACGGGTCTCCTCTCATTTGAGAGGGATTAGGCTATATATAGTCCACCACGCTAGCCTACTGCGGGCTGGCAGACTTCACATGCCATCGAGACAAATCTCTCAAGCATGCAGGTTTCCTCACGATGTTTTCCTTCACCGTTTGAACTTGTGATAAATACGCACATAACTTCACAAAAGTCAGTGGTGCGTGCCCGGGTTCGAACCTTGAACTTCGAGACCTTTGACTTTGAAGACCTATATCAATGAAATTAATATGAGAGCCTGTGATAGCCTAGTGGTGCGAGGCATGACTAGAAGACTGAGAACATTAAAGGTCTCAAGTACAAACCCAAGGCATACGGCACTGACTTTCCGGGAGTTATGCTTAAACGGTGAAGGAAAACATCGTGAGGAACCTGCATATCTGAGGGATTTCTGCGATAGCGTGTGAAGTTTGATGAAGCCGATGTTAATCTTCTCAGGTTGTTTTCCTTCACCGTTTGATCATGTGACAAATACGCATATAACTTCCGAAAAGTCAATGATGCCTTGGGATTGAACTCGAAACGTTTAACTTCTCAGTCCACTGGTCGCACCAAGAGGCTATCAACCAGTGTTCTTGTCCTTAGAGGTTCATACAATTTTAATGGGAGTACTGCTTATCTATTTTAAATGCATTTATCCAGTCCTCGTACTACCACAACTAGATTGTAACAGTTACAGCGTGACCTCGACTAGCCTAGTCTGATTAAATTGTGACATTCCAATCAGATTAGGCTCCATTGGAACCCATTAGGTAGCTAAGTTAATGAACCTTGTGGTAGACCACCAACAATTATAAATGGTAATATCACACTACCGTAATAAACTAGTTATTGGTTAGATTTTTTGATGTGCAAATTGAGCGCTTTTGACAGCATCTCAATGGTAAGTGATGATGCAGCCGACTTGAAACTGACTTCAATAGTCAAAACTGAACTAAAGTTAAATGGGACCACACAGGAAGCACCAGCTTTCAAATAAAAAATGAATCATCAAAATTGGTTCACCCAGTTGAAAGTTCTGAGGTAAATGTAAATAAACAGTTAAATTGAGAACCTTCTCCTTTTTTGAAGTCGGTGGATAAAATTGGTGACGGTAGGTCTGTTAGTACTAATTCTGACTATTACGTGAATACGTTTAAAAATAAAATAACTTCTTGCAGATTTACAGGTACAGCTACGCTACATTTTTGTTACTTATTGATAATCTGATTTACACATAACGAGCTCACCATACCTTTTCGTGCAGGGTTCTACTACGTTGGGGTTCGAAGCAGGTGATAGAAATGGACAGAAATTTTCTGTTTATTATATCACACGGGTGGCAAACACCCACAAAGCAAACGGCCCGCCTGATTGTAAACGGATAACATAGACGTTCGCAACACCATAGGTGTCGCTCAAGCGTTGCCGACCCTATAGAAACCGTCTAGGTGTCTTACAATCTATAAAATAATTCTCTATTGAAATGAAGAAACCTATATTTCAAAATTGGTGACGGTGTCTTTTATACGTCAACTTGTGTCCCCTCGATCCAGAATAAATCCTTCATGAGTAGAATCTAATAAAAACAAACGCTGTCTAATTTGGCATCACTTGGCAGCCATTTTGTTTATCCATATATCACTTCTAACTGGCGACCTGATTCGTTCCCAGACATCATAGAAAAAAAATCTTAACTATATAAACAACGCGACGATGCCCGTCTGGTCACGTAAGCATGGGGAAGTGGTTTTCTAGCTCGTTCTAGATAATTTGGTAAGGAACACATTGTCGACCAGTTTCGGTATTAAATTGAAACTATTGTTTCAGCTGCCTTGTTGGTGTAGTGATCGTAATTATGACTGAATGAATGATTGAATGATTGTTTATTTCTGTAAATAGATCTTTTTAAAGACACTTTTACAAGTTATGTAATATTATTTTTAGTATCAAGTTGACATCGGCATTTCCTAACTGACGACCTGTGAGAAGAAATGCCGAAACAAACTCAGAGAATCATGGTCTCTTTTAAAGTCCAAACATTTTGGTTACAATATGTGAGCCTGACGATGTAGGTTAAAGTCTGAGATGGCCTTTTGAAGAAAGCACCAGTGCAGCTTTGAGTTGACCTGTCCATACTGACAGCACGCATATATCAGCCATCGTGTAGTGTAGTAGATTAGTCCAAGTTTTTATTTTTTTGGCCGGATTTTCCTTTTTTGTTTTTTTCTCTATGATGTATATACTTTTTTTGCCGATTTAACTTCATAGAACCGTGCAACTAGAGTTTTAACGTTTCATAAATCTTGATTTTTTTATTTTATTGAATGGTTATATAATAATATTGGTTGATTAGATTGAAAGTACCTAACTAAATGTTAAATACGTAATATGTGGTGGTATTGTTATGTGACCATTTCTGAATGACGAGTACGTACTCAGTATGTATAAGCTCTTCTCATACAAGAAACATAAAAGTCAGTCAATAATCATACCAAGAAATAAATTTTATTTTCTCCACAATTTCTAAGGAATGTAGCACACCAAACGCTTTGTGCTTTTATTAATAATAATTCTTAGTATTTCTATAAAACTCGGTGAGTGTAACCACAACATTGTTGCTCAATTCTTTGAAAGCGAACTCAATACGGGAGACTTTGTTTGTTTCGTATTATTGCGACGTTATAGCAAAGCGTATAAGCACAGTGAGGGAGAAACAGTGGCGGCGTAGACTTGACGGGGATGTCGGCGACGTTTTGTAACGTAAATTTTAAATTAAATAACCTGAATTAACACATTAATGTATGAGAATATGTACTGACTTTGCACAAATTACTGCTCACGAGTATGGAAAGCAGGAGGATGCAGGTGGCCCAAGACCGGTCATCGTGAAAATCTTTAGGGGAGGCATAAGTCCAGCTGTGGACGTCCTCTAGCTGACATGATGATGACGATGGAAATAATTAAGTACAAATACAGTGCGTTGTAGTACGTACTTACTTAGTAATAAATACTTTAGTAGTTACGTTCTTACGTAGGAAGCAAACTCCAAACTTCTTTGCCACGTCTGTGGTAAAAGGTTTGTGATCGTTTAACTGCGACCCACGACATTTAAGACAGCAAGCGATTTGGATAAACAATGACTATCAAAAGATATTTTTATTGTAGGTACTGTCATTGATTTAATAGGGTTTTAAAGTGTACCTACTGTTGATAAAAATGAAGTAAGGTAAATAGAAACCCAAGGTGGGAAGATAGTTCCCATCGAGACAGTAGCAATCACCTATCCACTTATTTTTAAAACGCAGAGAGTAAGCTGCGTGTAGCCATAAAAATGATGATAGCTTTTAAATTGGATGGTACTTTTGTTATGGAAATAAGGGGGCAAACGGGCAGGAGGCTCACCTGATTGAGATGGACATTTGCAACACTAGGGGACGTGCAAATGCGTTGCCGGCCTTTCTATAAAAAATATACTCTCCTCTTGAAGGTTCCCACGTCGTAACGGTTCGGAAAGACCGCCGGCGACAGCTGGTTCCACAGAGCGGTGGTGCGAGGCAGAAAATGCCTTAAAAACCGCACTGTTGTGGAACGCTGGACATCGAGATAAAATGGATGGAACTTTGAGTTCTGGCGCGATGTCCGATGGTGAAATTCAGCAGCCGGTACTAATAAAAACACATGTTTACAGATAAAATAAAAAAGAGAAGATGTATGTATATACTATTATTTTTTCAATGATTTTAACCGTCTTTGAACCCGCAACGAAATTAATCATGAAAATTAGATAGGAGGAGTAAGGAAATAGCTTTGTCAAGCGAGAGAGAATAGAGTTTAGATGTCATTGACATAAGGACAGATGTTTACAACTGGGTTAAGCCCAGTTGCTAAGCACCACTTTATAAATTATAGGTCCTAATAATGTGAGCTATTATATATGATTCCAATAATAGATTTCACTTAAAAAATCCCGGTTCCTTTCACCATCTGTCCTCGAGTCGCTTATACGACCCGGCGACATTTACAAACACATTCGCAGCATAATATGACGGGTATGACGTCTCGCCATAGATCATAGAAGTAACGGAGACAACTTCAGTAGCTTTTATTTTATTTTATATTTTATTTTTTTTGCTGCAACTCCTGTAAACAAGGATCAACGACAGTAACCATCCAGAAAATCGTCGAGACAATGAAGTCCGACGTGTCCCAGAGGAGCAATTTTAACTGTCTTGGAACCCGCAGCGAAATGAAATTATATAGGAGGAGTAAGAAAAATATCAGTAGGTATATTTTACTTCTTCACCGTCAAAGAATATTCGTTGATTCTTCAAGCAGCAAGAAGAGCCGCTAAACCTAGGCTGTCTCAGGGCAAGCAGTGTTATCAGATTATTTCAAGATAGGTTCGTTTGTGTTTATAGGTGATGGAAAAACATGGGCTTTTCGACTGGACAAGTGCGTGCAAATTTTTAACCTTCTCTTGGATGGATCCATGATGAGAATCTCATGCATCAGTGCTTGTCTCTTCATCATCAGAGCTTTTAGCATAAATATCTTTTCCGTTATAGCTTTAGTAAATGTAGACTGGAATTTTTTGGATAAAGGGTTAGCTACTCTTTTTTTTGGAGTGAGAAAAAATGCTTTTCAGATATAAATATTTTATCAAAAAGACTTTTTCTTTTACTATAATGTCTATGGCCATTTTGGGCATATTAACGAATCAATTTTCTCGTAGATTCTGTCTGTTTATGATATGATAACTACATGACTTTTAACCTCCCACATTCGCATCTTAATTGCAATTCTTAATGCGATGTTATGAAATTGATCGTTGTACATGGAATGTGTGAGCGGTGTCTCTGCTGGGAATAATTCAACACGACTTCCTTCTGATTAAGTAACGGTAGTTCTTCAATATCCACTACTTGTTATATAACGACTCGAAAATAACTGCTTATTACTTTGAACAGTGTAGCAGGTTGTGATGAAATTTGCCAATGAGATAGATTTCATCCTCGAGAGGAATAAAGACTGAACTTGGATTCTGAAGCAAGAAATTAGTTGCAGACTAAGTCAAGGGTTGTTTAAAAATAAATAATTAATATAAGAAATATTTTTTAATTGATCTTATGACGAGTGCCTGAACAGTATTTTCTTCTGTAATCCGCTCTCATTCCATGAAAATACCTCGGGATGGCATATTTACAAGATTCTTTTTAAAACGTTTTGTATTTCAGTTCGAGTGATTTTTTTTAATCATAGCTCAAAATTGTATGGCAATGTTAGTAGGTAAATGATAAAACATGATATAAAAAGAACAACTTTGCGATTAATTGGAGGTAGGGCATAGCGAGATTTCTGGCTCAAATTGAGCTGCCCGACTGGGGAAGTACCTCCGCCTTACAGAAGACCGCAGTGAATCAACGATAGTTGTCTTTCTGTGAGTGAGTAAGGTTACCAGAGCTCATTAGAGGAGTGACTATTCTGACAGCATGGGAATTCCGTTTGCTGTCAGTTTAAGCCTGAACGGTTTCAATGGGGTTTGGCAACGCATTTGCAAGCCTCTGGTGTTGCAAATGTCTATGGGCGGCAGTCATCACTTAGCATCAGGTGAGCCAGCAAAAAGATTAATCTACAACTACAATAATAATAATTAAATTTATCATGAGCAGGAAGTACTGAAATATTTTTTCCTTACCTGTTTATTGAGTTATACGGACAAAATGTAAGCTATAACGGATAGCCGCTTTTTATAAACGCTAGCGTAACGTAGCGTTTATTTCTCCATGGTTATGAAAAAAAACCTGCATACTGTGAGAAAACTATGTGCTTTATATATTTTTTGAACATCAATGCATTACATCATCCTATTCTATTAAATGCCTTCAGTATGAGTGAGACGAAAATAGAGACAGCTGTATCTAAACTTTTATTTTTAACTCACCGGCTATTTCGGCGGCGATCATATTGACATTTTGTAATGGTGGTTTAACTGGTCAAAGCATCTGGTATAACGAAACATGAGTACGTAGGTTCGAGTTGGAATAGGTGCTATTTTTTTATTTTCTAAATGTTTTGATTTTTCTAAAGAAGATTAAGTAATTGGTATTAGTTGTCCCTGGTGGATGTTTTTTTTTCTAAATGTTTTGATATTTCGAAAGATAATTGTTGACTTAAAACTGTACCTTTATGATTATATGTTGGTATTATAATAGGGTAATTGATAAATAAGTCCAGCGTATCATACGATACGTAAACATTTCTCAAACAAAACCGGCCAAGTGCGAGTCGGACTCGCGCACGAAGGGTTCCGTACAAAATAAGGCAAAAAAAATAGTTTTTTGTATGGGAGCCCTCCTTAAATATTTATTTTATCTTGTTTTTAGTCTTTGTTGTTATAGCGGCAACAGAAATACATAATCTGTGAAAATTTCAAATGTCTAGCTATCGCGGTTCTTGAGATACAGCCTGGTGACAGACAGACGGACGGACAAACCGCCTTAAAGTCTTAGTAATAGAGTTCTGTTTGTACCCTTTGGGATATGAGCACTGCGATAAAATCCTAAAAGTAGGCTTATTTCAACGTAACATTTTAGGTTAAAATAAACTCATTAGGTATAATGTTTATTTAATAACAATAAATTATTACAGTTTATTTGTTGACGTTATAGTTAAAGTTTTAATTACATTTCTTTATTAAGTGTCTAGAATGTAATCTTTCGGCGGCAGCACTTTAATAAAAAATAAAATAAAATTTAAATGTAACTCTTTGACTCCCTGTTAAGTGGTACAGTCGTAAACAGATTAGATAAAGCGAAACGATCTCAAACCTTATCTCTCTTCATCATTATAATATGTAAATATATAAATATTAACTATTAAGGCCATCTGGTAAATTAATCGTGAGATTTAAATGAAATACATTTTATTTTTGGGCGTTATAATATATTAAATTAAATTATAAAATAATAAAACAATAATTAATCTTTTTATATATATCACTGCTTAGCAGTATTGGTTGTTTATATATAAATCTCAGACCCACAAGTAATCAATTGCTGAGACCGTACATTTTGTCACAATGAATACTGTAACGGTAAAACTTATGTTTGTACTATATTTTTATTTTGTGTGTGGCAATAAACATTTTCTTTCTTTCTTTCTAATCCGTGGAAAATGTGGTGGGTAGTATATTAGTTAAGTTTAGTTTTTAGTTACAACTCTTTGTACGTTTCATTTACTACTGTTTGTTTTCCCAAATAAAATAAAATAAAATAATTATGGGCTGTGGTAGCCTAGTGGTGTGACCAGTGGACTGAAATGTCAAAGGTCTCGAGTTCAGAAGTTTCGGAAGTTATGTGCATATTTATCACATGCCCAAACGGTGAACAGTGTTTGCAACACCAGTGGTGTTGCTAGCGCGTTGCCGACCCTGTAGAAACCATTTGACTCCCTTTTATAAGAACCCCAAGAATAGGGAATGCTTAGGTTTCTTTAAATAGGGAAGTTACTACATGGAGAGCAATCGGAAACCCCATCAAAATAGTCACCCCCCTAACAGGGCTGCCAGATTGTACTTATCTTTTGATACCAAATTGGTATGTATTGTATCCATGTGGTATCTATGATCATTTGGTATAATTCGATAGAAAGCAAGAGGATCACAAAAAAAAGGTCAAGCCAAGAAGTTGTATCACGGATTTTAGCTAAAAAAAAGATTATCGGACATATAATGGGCACTATGGTATAATACCATCACATTTGGTATAATTGTAGATGGTAAATGGCATAACCGCGTCGTTGTTTACTGGCAGCCCTGCCCCCTAAGGAGCTTTGGCAGCCTTACTCACTCGCTGAAACACAACTATTGTTGATTCACTGCGGTCTTTTGTAAGGCGGAGGTACACTCCTAGTCGGGCAAACTCGCAGCTTCTGAAATTACCTGCGCCATATAAAAAAAAAAACAAATGATAGTCTCGCAAATTAACACGTTTCCAGAGAGTTTAATTTCCTTTTTTTTGTTGTAAGTGGCCAGTTACAGAAGCTTTCATTAGATACTGTTTACGACTCAAGGAGTAGGTAATAGCTAGACGACCTATGTGGTCTAGTGGTTCGAGTACCGGACTGCTGATCACGAGGTCGTGGTTCGTCTGGGTGTTTCCTATGTATTATAAGTAGGTATTTACAAAATAAAATAAGTATATAAGTATTATATCCATTGTCTAGTACCCATAGTACAAGCTCTGCTTAGTTTGAGACTAGATGGTGCCGTGTAAAAAATGACCCTGAATATTTATTTATTTATAGCTTTCAAAACAATCTATGATAATGGGTTGGCCAAGCTCATTGATATTAGCTCATTAAATAGTGTAGATGGCTTCGGCCGTTCTATTTAATGTAAAATAAATAAATAAATAATAAATAACTTGAGCTTGGCGATCAAGGGCGCTGGGGTTCAATAAAAAAAAAACTTTTTTTATGTTGTTTTTAAGTGAGAGAAGCTTTTTGTTATTAAAATTATTAAATATAAAATTAATTAATGTAAATATAATAGATAATATTATATGTTCTTTGGGTGAATTCACAAGGAATGCTTTGTTTGTAATTAGTTATAGGTATTAGTTATAAGTAACAATTATGTATTAATGAAGGCCCATTTACCGCATTGGTTAGCTGTAATGTGTAATGTTAATGTAGGTATACCTATGTGTTTTCAAAAAATATATATGTAATATATTATGTAGTGTATCAACCACTTAGTGTCCGTAACACACGCATTGTTGCTTAGCTTGAAACTAGATGGCGCTGTGTCATAATGTCCAGATACATTTATTTATTTCCAGGGTTCCGCAGAGAATTCTAATACCTAAACACGGTGGTGTTTATACGGAACCACAGGTCGCCAGACACGAAGGTATGAATGAACGACGAGACAGAATTACATTCGTGACTTATACATAAATATGCAATGTGATGCGAGGTGAAAGCCCCTATTGTCAGCCGGACGAAATTTATTTTCCTTTTTATCACTGTTCTTCGTATTTTATTACCCGTTGATTGCATTCGACTATAAACAATGCACTTCGAGGCACATATTGATTATATTTGATTGCTAAAATGATGGGGTGACTTAATTTCTTGAAAGTGTGAGAGTGATTATTTATTTTTATTTATACTATACTGGAATAAGTGACTACTGACGAGAAATATATAAATAAACATGATTATTTTGCGTCTGCAAGCTGTTATAGACTAGCGGTGTGAGCAGTGGACTCTGAAGTCAAAGGTCTCGCGTTCAATCCCGAGGAACGGATCAATTACTTTTTGAATTTAATACGTGCGTATTTATCACTTGTTCAGATGGTGAAGGAAAATATCGTGAGGAAATCTGTTTTTTTTTAAACGTTGCCCCACTCTAATATTTTCTCCTGTATCGTGGGTGCGTTTACAAACACAAATTTACACATACACAAACGCCCAGACCCGGAACAACTACCTGTAGAACATACAAATATTTGCTCCGTGCCGGGATCGAACCCGCAACCACGCACAAGCCGATAGCTCAGCCACTGCGCCACCGAGTCGTCATCGAGTAGTCATGCCTGAGAGATTTTCTCGATGGCTTATGAAGTTTGCCGACAAGCAGAAAGTGTACTATAGTTCACCACGCTAGCCTTCTGCTAGTTGGCCTAATCCTTTTCAACAGCAGACCTGTGCCCAGAAGTGGGCCTCATAGGATGATGGCGATTTTTTTCATAAAACTCTAGGTAGCAACAATATCAGTATATATAATCTAATAATGAGCTCAATTGATAAGAGAAACTACGTTGCAAATCCAAAATTAATTAATTAGCCAGAAAAATTTAAATTAGGTATTTAAAAAATTGAGATAAAAATATTGTATGTACCTACTATCAACATTATTTATCAGGAATATATAATACTAGCTGTTGCTTGCAGCTTCGCCCGCGCAATTTAATACTAATTTGTCCTCGTCATTTACCCGTTACAGTTTAATTATCAAAAATGACGAAATGCGTAGAAACAGGTATGCGTTCATTTTTATTGAGGAGCTTGAATATTAAATTTAATTCTTCTTGCTTTAAAAATAAGGACTTCCTATATAAACTTTCAACCCCTATTTCACCCTCTTAGAGGGTCGATTTTTATAAATCCAGAAATACGTGTTTAATAATTTCTAACAAAAAATTTATATTTTATATTTCTAACTTTAAAAATATCGGATTTCCATACAACTATTTATCCCTAATTTTACCCCTTTAGTGGACTAATTTTTGCAGCATTTGTCAAAATTTCAAGTCTGTAACCACTGTGGTTTAGGCTCTGCATTGATGAATCAGTCAGGACAAATGATTATACATATAATTATGTACCTACCTACGTGGTATTTATAACCGACTTCCAACAGGAGGAGGTTATCAATTCGACTGTATTTTTTTTATTTGTTTATTTTTAAAAAACTATGACCCATAGATAATATATCTTGCGGACCAACATAATTAGATATATATAGAATACGTAGAATAAATATAATCTCGACGTCTCAGATTCGGCCTTTACCAGTTAAATTTGGGATTGAAAAGCTTGCATTCAATAATAGAATACATTATTTCAAAACTTAAACCATTTCATTCTTTAATTAAGTTGTAATAAAATTTCTTATTAAGTATACTAAGTTAGAAGTCTAGATCGTAACTGAAGATTAAAAAAAAACTTTTCTAGAGACAAAAACTTTGATATTCAGCACTTTTATGATTATGTTTTATGTAAAGAAAAAAAAAACAAGTAACTATATGCTAAGAATAAGCTCAAGCGGGGAATTCCCCAGTCCAATAATAACAATTACAATAATAATATATTGGTTTTTATTGATATTATTAAAAGCAATGTCAATAGATAAACCGTCGAGCGGATAAAACACGCCGGGCGATGAAAAAAATCAAAGGCGGTTCCGATGCTTACAACGAGCGCGTTCACCTAAGCTATTCTGGAGCCGCGCGCCATGTGCCCAGTCGACGTTCCGCCGCGCTCGCACGATGCTGTGTCTACC
Source organism: Craniophora ligustri (assembly GCA_905163465.1). Classification (NCBI taxonomy): domain Eukaryota; kingdom Metazoa; phylum Arthropoda; class Insecta; order Lepidoptera; family Noctuidae; genus Craniophora; species Craniophora ligustri. Next base: position 14,720,988 of record LR990962.1, on the reverse strand, counting down.
CCTCCTCGTAATCCTCTTCACGCACCGCATCCGAACCGCACACGTCACCGACACACCGTTCTCCAACCGTTACGATAAATTGTACCAAAAATTGGACAAGTTAACCGCCGCGCCGCACCGACAACCGGGTCCTACACCCGAGGAGAAGTTGTACGAGAAATTGGACCGGTTGAATTCGCTGTCGCCCGATCGAGTGGAGCTGACTGATGAGGATGAAGAGCTTCTGACTGCTATGAAGGTATGGGGGGGGCTCAGTACGGAACAGCTTGACGGGGTGGTGAAAGACTTGCGGGGGATGAAGGCGGAGAGAAGAGAGGATGTCAGTGAACAGGAGTATGGAGATGCACCTTGGGATGACGAGGTAGGTACCCGTTATAATTATACCATAATTCCTTTGCAATGCTTTCGTATTTACCGACTCCCCATAATAATATTCAGTGAGGTCAATGGGTTCTCCTCCTAGCCAAATATCTTTCTTACTCAGATTCTGGTCAAAGAAATTAGGCAGCTAAATGTTTGAAACAGATTGCTGTGTTGAGTATTATATTTATATAAAAAATAATTCGTATCGTTTTGCGGTGATTAGTGAAAAAAACTGCAAGCAAATCTAATATTTCATAAACATACATTGATACACCAGACTTTTACTTATATATTGTAAATAAATTATAACTTAACTAAACTTTAAACTGTAATGAGAAAAGATACAGTTACTAGGTTATACTTAGCTCATTATTATTGACTTTTAGTTAACAATACATTTATTATTTTTACTTATTTCTTAAACTTACACACAACGACAAAAATGAGACGTTTAAAATAAAGCTATTTTGTTCCAAAACGTCGGGTTTGCATCGTTTATATTATCCATGGTGGAGAGATATTGTTTTTAGTTTTAAGATCCAGTGGTAGCCCAGAGAATTAATTAATAGCTTTCTGACTTTCATTCCCATTCAAAGCCCAATCTCAGAGTCTATATTAAGACACAAGTATTTTTAATAAAATGTAAAATAAACTGAGCTTAAAACCGGAAAGAACCATTTTCAAAACTTAACTGCTCTAATGGTCTAATGGTTACAAGCGTGAGTGCTGTGCGTGAGGTCCTGGCGATCCAAGAGTTATTAAGTTTTTATATAAAATTCACAGTATCACCAAACTCGATTTATATCATTAGGTTCATCCCCTATTACATGGAATTTAAAATATACCAGAGAAATGTTGACATCAGTACTCTTCTGCTTACCCCTCAGAAGATACAGGTGTAAATATGATTGTGCTTATAACTAGACCGTATTAAACATTTTGCATATGAATCGTCAATAAAACTTTTATAAACTAAAATTCTGCAATAAAAATAATACCTACTTAATATTTTTTTAATTAAAGGAAACCTGTATGCTTGAGATAGTTTCTTAATAGCGTGATGGTGTGTGAAGTCTGCCAACCCACAGTAGGCTAGCGTAGTGGACTATAGCCTAATCCCTCTCAAATGAATAGGAGACCCCGTGCCTAACAATGGGACAGTAATAAGTTTACCTATCAATCATTCTTCTCACAGTCAACATTCTCACAAGATCACATATCATTAATCTATACTATAAACATACCACAGTTTGCGTTAGAGGTTAAAATAAAATCATAATATCTTGGATGATATTTGAATTCCAAAAATCCCAGCCAGTTTGAACTGAACTATAATTTAGTACTTATAACTGAGCATGTTGTTTCAATTTCTAACCAGGAACGACTGAAAACTTGTTGTTTATTATTGAGCAACAAGTATTTTCACATACCATCACGCCTGTCGTCCCCGAAGGGTTAGGCAGATGTGGGCTAATGTACACCTAACAAGCTTATTTCCATCAACCGGCCACGAATCCGAACTGCTACTTTGCTCGACCTAGGAATCAAACCCGAAACCTGTTACTCGGCAGACACACTTACGACATACATACATACACTCACGCCTTTTTCCCATGGGGGTAGGCAGAAACTACAGAATGCCACGCGCTACGGTCCCTGCATACCACTTTTGCCTCGTCCACATTCATACATCTCGTCACACACTTACGACTTACTGTAAATATTTAGCAAAGAGGTTTTTACTCATAAAAAAAATGTCACCGTGTTATCAAAACGTACCTAAATTAAAACCAAACTGACGTAGTTTAGGAAGCTGGCTTATGACTAAGAGATAAGAGAAAGATAGAAATAGGCTGTGTCCACAGATTATATTATTAATAATGTAAACATGACGTGCAGTCTGTAGTAGATATTGTATATTTTCTTATGAGACACAGTGTAAAGAACTATTTTAATGAAATCGGCGTTGGAATTTTGTATCGGTTGCTTGTTTGTGAGTTATGTACCTACTTAGATAAATGAATCATGACCTGTCTACTTGAACTTTAAAGAAACGGATGTTCATTTTACATTCCTATAAAGGTATATTGATCTCTTACACTTAGGTACGCGAATATTAGACATTGAAATACAACTATGTGCTTTTGTAAGGACTTACGTTACATACCATCACGCCTGTCGTCCCGGAAGGTTAGGCAGAGGTGTACTAATGTAGGTACACCAACATTTCACCGACATGTTTTTCGTGCAACGACCGTGCACGAATCCAAACTGCGAGCTGCTACTGAGAATTTCATAGAAAAACCTAATATCACTCTGCTCGACCTGGGAATCGACTTCTTGCTCCGCAGTCGCATTGTACAACCACTAAACCAACAAGGCAGTTCTAAGGATTTAGTCTCGATGTTTTGAATCCTTAGTCACGGACAGACTCCCAAAATGCCAGAATAAAATAATATAAATGATTAATTCCGTCGTTACGTGCAAATCTGAAAGTTCCGCGGTAAAAAAAGCTTAATTTTGATGTTTTTTTTGCATATATTCTAGTTAAGATAAACGACCAAATACATACAACCAAAACACATGAAATTTTGAGTGTTTGAGTCATGTTCGGCTTCGAGCACGTACTTCGGCACGTTCGCTCCGAGCTTTTCAACCAATCAGAATATTTTTTTTATTTCCTTCCAATACGTTTTATTACCTTACCTAAAGGGAGATGAATGAAGAATAATACGATAGCAAATCAATAGTAAAATCAATAGGAACAATAGTAAATTAGTAATATAGTAATATATCTTTATACCAAAATTGAGCGAAGTCGGTTAAGTCGTTTAGGTGTAAAAACATAACAAATAGACAGAGTAACTTGGACATTTTTACTATTGGTATAGAATAATAAAAATCCTTATATAATAACTAAGTTGAAATCTAGTTATCACATAAATTAAATTCAAATATATAAACAAGAGCAGCTGGTATTTTTTTTCACCGCAAGATCTGCGTTTGCGCAGTAAATTCATCTCAAAGATAAATAAATACTTTGAGTTTATTTTTACTCCAGCTTCTGGAATCTGCAATAAAACTAGATTTACTAGTCAGGCAGAATGCTACCGGCCGCCGAGGTGTTGTTTATCTACAGATTTGAGGCGATTAAATCCTTCATTAAAAACGATCGATGGTTAATCAAGTGATGATTTAAAAGTTAAAAAAATAGCAAATTAAAATAAAATAATTTTATTTTAAGTATTACATTTATTTTCGTTTTCGAATTAATTTGATTTAATATCAAGATATCAAATCAAATCAAATCAAATCATTCATTTGCCTGAAATATAGTGGATACATGAGATGTTAAATTAAGCAATGTGGGTGAAATAATTCAGCCTCATTGCAAACATGCAACATGTTAGTCGATTTACTAATTATAGTAAAATTACAATTATTAGAACATACCGGATCATTTTCCATGTTCGTTTTCCATATCACGAACAAGATGACCATAAATTAAAAGTAACTATTTTTATTTCAAAGACAAACGGTAAGTACTGTTTTCATCTCAGCTTGTCAGCCTTTTTTTAAAGTTTCTATCCATGATCTTAAGTGTTACCTACCATAAATATTACATGTTGCAACATCTAATTATAATATCTAATATGTAAAGCTATAAACTATTGATGTTTTCTGATTGGTGAACACAGGAACATTATAATAATTTACAATAGATAGCAATGATTGTCGGATCGGATTAAGGCGTGTCTTTATTTGATTTGACAAGCAAGAAATAAACTAACGGATATGTTTGTATGTATGTATGTTTGTATGTATGTAATGTAACTATGATAGTTATAATGTTATTGTAGTTTATGACACACAATTTTAATAACACAATTAAATTCAATATTTTTTTGTAAATTTATTCCTCTAAATAGTATTTTAATTATTTTTATTTCAATGGGAATAAAAGTAAGATTTTATGAAACACATATTTTCATATAACAGCGCTCAGAGCCGGAAGAACGGTTAGTAGGTCATGAAAAAAATAATATAGGTTCTCTTACAAATTTAAACATTTATTGAAAGCAAATTATGTCCCAGTGTCATGAAAAAACATGTATATATTCCTGAATTACCTTTGTATGGCATTCTATTTGTGGGAATTACGATTATATCTGATACCATTAGTGGGAATTATAGTATATCTGATTCTATAAGTGGGAATTCTGTTATTATGCGATGTTGGTGTGGGAACTGATTATATCGTATTCGAAATTTGAATCCTATTTTACGTATTTGTATTGCAGTCTCCGGAGTTATCTTAAAACTATCAAACTACCTACACTTACATTTATGTCGCAATAAACGAACGTGAATCGATCTATATCTAAAATGGAAAGGATCGTTTTACAACACGTTATAAATCAACAGAATTGGCTTCCTACAATCGTGTTTTTATGCCCTATGTCAGACACAGCATGCCTATCGCCATAAAACTGTCACATCAAAAACACTAGAATACTTCTAAGAATTTGTTTTAAAATAACCTAACCACTAGCCGTGCCCAGCCTGAGAATTGAACCCAGAATGTTACGATTAACATCCGCATTTATGACTACCTAGTATCAAGTTTATTCACAGTTTGTCGATATACACCTACATTTTGCCAGTCGTCCTATGTAATAGGGGGCGAGCCTATTGCCATCAACCGGACGCGAATCCCAACTCCGAGCTTCTACTGAGATTTTCATAGAAAAACTTTGCTCGACCTGGGAATCGAACCAAGATCTCTTGTTCGGCAATCGCACTGTACGACCATTAACGCAGAATTAAAGATTGATCATATCAAAACTTATGATTTAAGAACACTCGAACAGAGTAAAACTTTTGTAAAAGTTTAAATATAAATCAAATCAAATCAAAATATCATTTATTCAAAGTAGGTCAAATTTAATTGGCTCTTTTTGAACGTCGACAATAAAGACAGCCCCCAAAAACGCCCGCCCTTCACCGCTTCCTAGTGTTTTTGTTGGGAAGAAGAAGCGGCGCAACAAACTCCCCAGCAACACAGTTCTGTCTGTTAATTAATTTAACCATTCTATACAATATTACAATGAATCTATTGGTACACAGTTTATCGAATGGCTATTATTATTATTATGTGAGCTAGCATACACAAATCCATTTTACCATTAAAATATATATATATATATGTATAGGTACTTATTGAAAGAATATTAGTCTACTCTATACATAGTTATTATAAGCCATAAATGCCAACCAGTTATGCAAGCGTATGCCGCATCTTACTACCATTTACTTCAGTCATTAACACGAATTGTATCTATATGGTGTTTTTTTTTATTCCGGTCTTTATTTCAATGTAAACATAGATAATATAGGCATAATAATATATACACTTATAATATTTTCACTCGAAATAAAACTACTTTTTTACGGATTTTAGCAGACTTAGTGCCAACTAAGTCTGCCATCTCGCATTAGGCTAGCGTGGGGTGGGATTAGGCTACGGTCTACATAACCTAATCCCTCTCATATGGGTTTTTAAGACAGAATATTGGTATCATTTAGTCTGTCCGTGACTATGGATGATGTAAAGGACCCGGAAACCCAGGGATTAATATCCATAGATAAAAATTATTCAAAAAAAATAATATATGCAAATTCTGGTGACGGTAAACCGACTGAACAAACTTTTTATTAATATAATATAGTACCTATATCTATACTAATATTACAAATGCGAAAGTGTGTCTGTCTGTTACGTTATCGAACTTAAACCGCTGATCCCACTTAGATGAAATTTGGGCTGGAGATAGTTTTACATATCTGGAAATAATGTCTATAGGATAATTTCCACTGCAACTACTGTTTGATATTTTAAAAGCACCTGTAATATCGGTCTAATTGAAATAAAATTGTAAATACCGGATCATCCCTTAAAAGGGCGAAATGAGGGTGGGGGTTTGTATACATAATTTCTGATAGATAGAAATAAGCAGATTAATGAAATATCAGAACCTACTAATTTAACGCAGATGAATTCGCATTTGGCATTAAATAAAACCACATCCTGTAGTAGGTACTACTGCAATTACTTTACATGTTTATGTTATGTAGTGTTTACTATTTAATTACGAGTTTACTCGGAAATATGTACGAGTGATAAATGAAGATACAAATATACATAACTAGCTTTTGACCGCGACTTCGTCATAGAATTAGTAATTTAATCCAATCTACTTATTTATTTTTACCCTCCGTTAAGAAGTTATAGATTTCCAATAATAAAATAAAAATAATAAAATAATAAAATAAATAAAATAAAATACGAATTTCCAATCCCCTTTTCGCCCTTTTTAGGGATGATTTCCGGGACCAAACCCATCCTATGTTCTTCCCCGAAATTCAAACTATTCTTGGGTATACCTGATTGGACAATATTACTTATTCTACGCTAGTTAAAAATTAAAATACGAATAAATGAATACATACTATGTTTCAAAATGCGAACTATTTCGAAACTCTTTGGTCTTAAACAAACATTCGAATAACCCTTTGAAGTAATACGCAACTGAATTCCATCTGAGAAACGTAGATAAACCAACGACAAACTTTTAAAAGTTTTACGACATGCATAAATTGAAAGTCAAAAAATAATTTGAAAGCGACATTCTTTGATCGTGTAGAATTGTGTTACAGTTAAATCTTTGTATGAATGTGTTCCAAAAACTATAAAATGGCCGCCCCGCTTGTTTTCGCGCCAGACGGGGCGTACGCTGGACAAACCTAAATAGCGCAGTAATTGTGTTATATTGAACTAGCTGATTCCCGCGACTTCCGCGTGCAATTTAACGAAAAACGGCAAAGTTTCATACTAACTTTACGCCCCCGTTTTACCCCATTTAGGGGGCGAATTTTCAAAAATCCTTAGTGTTTCCCTACGTTATAAAAGGAAACTGGCCGAATTTTAAGTTTCTAACCCTAATTGTTTAAACCCTGCGTTGATATGTCAGTCAGTAAGCTTCTCCTTTTATTGTGTTAAATTGGATACGACCACCTAATTAGGCGATTAGCCCAGCGGTGGTTAACGCTGTTTTCTGTTCTATTGGTCCCTTGTTCGAACCCTGGTAAGTTTTTGCGTCGAGGGTTAAAAAATGGGTTGTCTGTAAATAAAACTTAGTTTACGGCCGATAATTTAACCTGATAACACGCAGAACGCTTAGGCCGATTGTGCTTCTCTATCGCTTGTTCAGCGCTCTCTCTTGCACTCCCGGCTCAGTCGGAACGTGGCAATTTTTCCTGCATGCAGCGTTCATCGATTTATCAGACGTTATCACGTCAAGAGTTGTATATTACCCGACGACCTGTTTAGTTCAGCGGTAACGCCGCCTGCTGTGCTATGGGTCCCGGTTTCGAATCCCGGCAGGGTCAAATGTTTATGTGATGAGCATCAACATTTGTATCCGAGTCATGGATGTATCTATCCATACATAATATATATGTATTTTAAAAAAAAGTATATAATTATGAAGTATATCAACCATCTAGTGTCCGTAACACAAGTCTTGTTGGTTACCAAGGAACTAGATGGCGCTGTGTAGGTAATAATGTCCGGAAATATTTATTTTATTTATTACAAAATAACTGGCTTCTTTTATAATTTGCCTTCATGTTCGTTTGTTATTTCGATATTAGAATAATAAAGTTTAATGGGAAACAAGTCAAGTTGATTGATTAATTTTGCAGTTTAATAAGCAGTTAGTTCGATAATATATTACTATAAATAAATCTTGTGGTCCTTCTTCTAATTAAATATAAGCAGGCAACGTCGATCATGGTTCTATACATGGGCAATGCGTGATGGTCCATGGCATGACATTAAATCGTGCACGAATCATGGTCAGCATGAACATGATGTAAACTATATGCTAGGTTGCATGTATATAAAGTAACCCTCTCATTCATCTAGTGGTGTCAAGGCTTTAGGTGCGATTCCCAGGTCGAGAAATTGTGTTTTTCCAGAAAACTGTCAGTAGCAGCTTGGAGTTTGGATCTGTGCCCAGCTACTAGTACAGTCGAGTTCATTAATCTATTGGCATACGCAAACGTAGATGTAGATCGTACAAATATTTCCTACGTCCGGGAATCGAACCCGCAACCCATTACGCAGAAGGCAATTGCTCAGCCACTGCGCCAATCGCGTTAGGAAATAAGTAAATATGCAGATTTAGATAGTTATGACTTATGATGTATAAATTAAACTTAAGATTTAAGGAAGGGCTATGAAGTTACAATTTACCTTATAATGAATAATTTATTATAAAAGTTATGACTGCATCATTAGATGATGCATATCTCTATAGTTTTATGGCTCTTATGATGGCATTAAAATTATCTAGTTAAGTACGTTCATAAAATATTAAACGCCCTTCACCCATTTAATGAGTATTATTTATTAAACAACATTTTATACACAAATATACATCACGGAGAGACTTGGAATATTCTGTGTTTGTGAATATATCCCATATTTTATCCTATACTTATTATATACAGGGCGTCCCACGGATATGCCACACGGAGGGAATATTGTAAATGGAACATTTTACTGAAAGAAGACATTATTTAAATTTAAAAACAATTTAAACTGCATTCATAGATGTTCAAATAATTACATGGTTGAACCGGAAATAGAACCTGTTACACGAGAAAAATAATCACTCTGTAGCTTTATCATACCGATCGAAAGGCTTCATCATAAGTATATTTTTTTGCTAAATAACATAGTATCACAAATAAAAGGAAGACCATGAATTTTATTTTGTGCCAATATATACCTACCTGTAGGTACATATAAATGTACAGGTATATATTGGCACAAAATGGCATTTCAATTTACAAATTATTCCTCCTACTGTGACATTAATTATGTTATATCATGCAAATAAATTATGTTATGCAAATAGGAGTACAGCTTTTAATGTCTAAAGCTAAGTACTTACATACGGTATTACAGAATCGAACAAATATGTTAAGGTGGAAGCTTCACGGTAGCCCGCGAAATTCAAATTTTCGTACGTTTTTTTGCAATTTACCGGTCATTGTCAGACTGAACATTAAACAAAATATAATTTGCGCCTGTAATATATTTAAATCAATAAAACAGCCCTTGCATTGCATATAATATAATATAAAGACAGTGCATATGACTGCATTGATTGTCTTTTTCATGAAAAAGACAATTAATGCAGTTATATGCACTTTGAGGGCTGTTTTATTGATTTAAATAATTATAATTCTGTAACTAAATACCTATTACAGGTGCAAATCATATTTTGTTTAATGTTCAGTCTGACAATGACCGGCAAATTGCAAAAAACGTAGGAAAATTTGAATTTCGCGGGCTACCGTGAAGCTTAAAAACCATGGAACAGGGTTTAAGGTAAACTAAACTATTAGGGTTAGAAACTTGAAATTTTGCAAAGGAATTCCCTTTTATAACGCAGGGCAGCACTAAGAAAGGATTTTTTACCCCCCTAAGGGGGTAAAACGGGGTGCAAATTTAGTACGAATCTTTGCTGTTTTTCCGTAAATTGCACGTGAAGTCGCGGGAACCAGCTAGTATTATATATTTGCAGAAATAACTAATATAGTTTACCATTAACTTAGTTTGGAGTTCAGTATTACGATACCAATGTGACTTAACTTTAAATTGAGCTTCCCACTTCTGACTATTACGAAACATGTGCCGATTAGAAATGGTCTAATTAAGGTGAAGGAATATACCTACATACATACACTCACGCCTTTTTCCCATGGGTGTAGGCAGAACCTATAGAATGCCATGCACTACGATACAATCGTAGCGCATGGCACCTACGAAACAGTTTAGTTGGTTAAAAACATTTCTGAGTTTTCCACACAAATTCAAACTACATAGAAAAATCTTATAGGTAATATTTTGATCGATTCCAAACTGAACACAGGCACCCGAATTCAACAGCAGTCTTTTACGACTTCTATACCAATGAAGATGTTATGGTTGGTTAAATAAATTTCATAGTTTTTAAAATAAATCGGCAATAAAACCCAAGCTTTAATGAATGATGTAATTACAAAAACATCACGTTTGTTGCAAGTATACTAGTTATAATATAACTTCTAATTCACAGTTTTATAGCCTTTTAATGACAAAACATGCAATAATTCTTTATAGGGAAAGAAAATCACGATTTTATTGCACATAAAATCTTAGGCTTACTAAAAACCACAACGTTATAATATTAACACTACTTTGTTACCGGGACTGATATTAAATGCAATGTGTTTACGCTATACCGGACTCATGCCTCGACTTCATATTGAAGTCTTTGTCCAAATATCGTCAGCTTTCTGCAACTGCTCGTAAGCCATATTTATGTCCTCAAAATTGATTATTTCAACCAATATAATTTATTCACTGGAGTTTATTGTCGGTTCTTCTTCATAAGACCTACCTTTAGGAATCGTGCAACTAGTTTCGACATTTCAAAATTATTTATAAGTAATATTGGTCTAATTGAAATAAAAACATTTGACTTTGAGACTAGATCATAAATAACTCTCTTGTTTAGTATTAAAATAAAAAAATATCTAGATATTTTAACACAGAGTTATCTAGTTCCGAGCTAGACAACAAAGCTTGTGTTACGAATACTAGATGGTTGATATATTACAAAGATATTTATTTACCAAAAAAGTACATATCTGTAACATAGGGCTCGTCTCTTACCTCGGAACTAGATCGCGCTGAGTCATAATTTCCATAATTTTTACCAGAGCTCGTTGGGGGAGTGACTATTCTGACAGCATAGGCATTCCGTTTGCTGTCAGTTTAGTAATTCCCTATTTTTAGAAACCAAAACGGTTTCTGCAGGGGTTGGTAACGCATATGCAAGCCTTTTGGTATTGCAAATGTCTATGGGCGGCGGTCATCACTTACCATCAGGTGAGCCGCCTGCTCGTTTGCCCCCTTATCACCATAAAAAATAAAACACCATCTAGTACCTAACGAGATGGTGTTCTCATAATTAATGAAAAATCGAAACAAATTCAAATAGTTTTAATCTCGTATTCGTTCCATGTTAACAGCATTAGCGATTAGCGGTCATCATACCCTTTAGCCGTGCGAAAATACAGGATATTTTTATAGTTACTTCTATAAAAATAAAAACTAATTAACTATTTTACTAGTACATATGATACTATCTTCCATCCTACACATCCGCTATAAAACTGGATGGCAAGAAACAATAAAAAATAGATTAGAAAATTAAATCATTATATTTTAACTTTAAAATTTAATCTATACTAGCTTGTGACTGGGTGTTCGTCCGTGTAGAATCAGTTAATGGATCGAATTTACTCTCTTTTGAGAAATTATCGCTTCCGCTTACAAAATTGTCTCTTTTCTTGTTTTCTGGGACAATTTCGGGGACAAAAGGGCCTGACGACCTGTTTAGCTCAGCGGTAGTTAACGTTGCCTGCTGTGCTATGGGTCCCGGGTTCGAATCCCGGTAGGGACAAATGTTTGTGTGATGAGCATCAACATTTGTATCCGAGTCATGGATGTAAATATGTATGTATTTACAAAAAAATAGTATATATGTAGTATATCAACCAACTAGTATCCGTAACATAAGCCTCGTTGCTTACCACGGAACTAGATGGCGCTGTGTAATAATATCCGGATTTTGTTTTTACAAAAACTTTGTCATTTGTCAATAAAATCTCCGGTCCCCGGGACTCAAACTACCTCCATACAAAAATACATCTTAATTAAAATAACTTTGACATTATTAAGTATAATAATCATTGTACCTCCTATAAAACAAATATTTGCATACCAAATGTTATGTTAGAATGTTAATAGGCTATTATAAATTTAAGATCATACTTTGTACACATACATTCTGGCAAATTAATGAATTTGAATTTCATCCAGCAGTTGAATTTAGTTGCACGGTTCCAAGAGGTAGGTCTTATGGAGAAGAACTGGCAAGAAACTCCATAGATACTCTTTTTAAATTAAATACAAAATTGTTGATTTTGTTTTACAATGCTTTGTGTATGTAACATCAATATGAGACTGGTGCAGTTCGATATACACATTTTCACATTTATAATATTAGAATGGGTATCAAAGATTAAACTCCTAAAATAAATTAATTAAAATCGGTCACGCCACAGGAAGAGAACCCGGAACTAAGCGCAGATGTGCGCACGCGCAAGCGTAGGTACCGGCGGCATTTAGGCCATATTCCTATCAATATTGTACCGCGTATTGAAATGGTTACTGGCTATGAGGAAGTAATAGTTAATGGAGTTTATTAATATTATGCACGTGGACGTGTGGTTGGAATGGTTGAAGTACACAGCTATAATAAATTCATATCCTACTTACTATTTATGCTTATATGTGAAAGTGTGTCTGTCTGTCTGTTATACCGCTGAAGCGATTCAGAAGATATTTGATTTACAGATAGTTTGAGGTCCGGGAAAATACATAGAATAGTTTTTGTCCCAAAAATCATCCATCAAAAGGTAGATGAAAGTTTGTATACCGAATCGATACTTTCTAATAAGAGGGTAGAAATAAAGAAGCTGATGAACAAGCAGATTAGAAATAAACACTTAGTCTCCACAGACGAAGTCGCGGCCAAAAACTAGTATATAATAAATTAATATATCTGGACATTATGACAATACTACCCATCTAGTTCCTAGCTAAGCAACGAGGCCTGTGTTACGGATACTAGATGGTTGATATACGACATATATACTTTTTTTTATTTATTTTTATGGTGATAAGGCGGCAAACGAGCAAGCTGATGGTAAGTGATAACCGCCGCCCATAGACATTTGCAACACCAGAGGCTTGCAAATGCGTTGCCAAACCCCTTAGAAGCCGTTCAGGTTTCTTAAAATAGGGAGTTACTGAACTGACAGCAGACGGAATTCCCATGCTGTCAGAATAGCCACTCCCCCAATGAGCTCTGGTGACTTTACTCGCAGAAAGACAACTATTGCTAATTCTCTGCGGTCTTCTGTAAGGCGGAGGTACTTCCCCAGTCGGGCAGCTCAATTTGAGCGAGAAATCTCGGTATGCCCTACCTCCTGCGATTTTTTTTGTAAATACATACATATTATACATAGAAACATCCATGTCTCAAGTCAAATGTCCATGCTCATCACACAAACATTTACTTCTATCGGGATTCAAACCCAGGTTACTTATCACAGAAGGCAGCCTCAAAAACCGTTGCTCTAATCAGCACATCAAAATGACGATGACTGATGAATACGTGGACACGTCAAAACTGTTATGGCACTTTCTTAGAAATGCTAATTAAAACTTTGACCTACAAACATGTCACACAAACAAAATATTTGCACTTCAAAAGAGACTAAGATTCGTTGAATTTGTTTCGACACTTCTTATCTGAGTTCTTTAGTTGAGAAATCTTGACGCTATTTATTATGAAAAGTCTAAATATAATTTGTTAAATCTTGACTGGAGGCTGTGGTAGCCATTCTTCTATTCAAGGAACCCATTATTGTCCCACTGCTGGGCGCGGGTCTCCTCTCATATGAGGGGGATTAGGCTATAGACCTATATATATAGAGATATAGAGGGATTGGACTATATATAGCCTAATCCCTCTCAAATGAGAGGAGACCCGTACCCAGCAGTGGGACGTTAATGGGTTGATGATGATGAGGCTATAGACCACCTCGCTAGTCTACTGCGGGTTGGCAGACATCACATGCCATCGAGATAATCTCTCAAGCATGCAGGTTTCCCCACAATGTTTTCCTTCACCGTTTGAGCATGTGATAAATACGCACACAACTTCTGAAAAGTCAGTGGTGCGTGCCTTTGGGTTTGAACTCGAGACCTCTGACATCTCAGTCCGCTGGTCACACCGCTAGGCTACCACAGCTCTCTCATAAACGGTTCCTTACTTCTTACACTAATAAAAACGAAGGTATTAATAACCCGGTCGCACAAATTCTGTTGGTTGAATGACAATCAGTTTTGAGGAAATAGGTACAGCTTATGAGGAGCTGCAGAAAGCTGACAATATTTGAACAAAAGCCTTCAATACGAAGTCGGGGCATGAGTCCGGTATAGCGTAAACACATTGCGTTTAATATCAGTCCCGGTAACAAAGTAACAATAGTGTTAATATTATAACGTTGTGGTTTTTAGTAAGCATAAGTTTTTATGCGCCATAAAATCATGATTTTCTTTCCCTATAGAGAATTATTGCGTGTTTTGTCATTAAAAGGCTATAAAACTGTGAATTAGAAGTTTGTATTATGTACTGCAACAAACGTGATGTGCTTGTAATTACGTCTTTCATTAAAGTTCTTGGGTTTTATTGCCGATGTATTTCAAAAACTATGAAATGTATTTAACCAACTTAAACTGCTTCATTGATCGTTAGAAGTCGTAAAAGACTGCTATTGAATTTGAGGGCCTGTGTTCAATTTCGAGGCCGAACAAAATATAATAAAGTTTTTCTATGAAATTCCATATCTATTCCATAGCTACTTGGATTTTCCTTTTTATAACAAAAAATGTCTTGCCATAAATCTTAATATATATAACTCAAAGGTCTGACTGACTGACATAGTGCTCTATCAACGCACAGCCCAAACCACTGAACGGATCGGGCTGAAATTTGGCATGCAGGTAGATGTTATGACGTTGGCATCCGCTATACGAAACGATTTTTGAAAACTCACCCCCTAAGAGGGTAAAATGGGGGAGTAAAGTTAATATGAAACTTTTATTTTTTTTAGTTAAATTGCACGCGGACGAAGTCGCGGGAATCAGCTAGTAAATCAAAAAGAAACATATTTACATTCATGTTTAAAATCATTATTAATATTGTAGTATATATTATTTTATTGTTTTACGTCATATTTATAGCAATGCGATCGACTTGAACGAGCTTATAATACCTACCTACGCTTTGGCATAATATGCACATAGTCTGAAAATATCAATCATAATTGCTCCAGCCGTTTTGGACACCGTATGAAATATATACATTATTTAAAACATCAATCTTAATATCCATATAGCTTGGTCACACTTGGTAATTATTTTTCGAGAGATTCCTCGCTCAAATTGAGCGGCCCGACTGGGGAAGTACCTCCGCCTTACAGAATACCGCAGTGAATCAAAAATAGTTGTCTTTCTGCGAGTGAGTAAGGTTACCAGAGCTCATTGGGGGGTGACTATTCTGACAGTGTGTACATTCCGTTTGCTGTCAGTTTAGTAACTCGGACGACTCGGTGGCGCAGTGGCTGAGCGATCGGTTTGTGCGTCACGGGTTGCGGGTTCGATCCCCGCACGGAGCAAATATTTGTACGTTCTACGGGTAGTTGTTCCGGGTCTGGGCGTTTGTGTATGTGAAAATTTACGAAATAACCACGACACAGGAGAAAATCCTAGTGTGGGCCAACGTTTAAAAAAAAAAACGTTGCCCCACACTAGGATTTTCTCCTGCGTTGTCAACCCCTGTAGAAACCGTTAAGGTTTCGTAAAATAGGGTTTCTTTTTTTTTTTTTTTAAAAGAAACTCGTAAAAAAGGGAGTTTATTTAAAAAAAAAAAAGGAACTCCCTATTTTACGAAACCTTAACGGTTTCTGCAGGGGTTGGCAACGCATTTGCAAGCCTCTGGTGTGCAAACGCCCATGGGCGGCGGTGATCACTTACCATCAAGTCCTGCCCGTTTGCCCCCTTATCACCATAAAAAACTTTGTTTCCATGCCTCGTAGGCAAAACCAGGGTCAAACAGATAAACCTAGTTGTTAAAACCACGATATCTCCAACTATACATTTCTCTCAGTATGTCTCTCATTAACTAGTATAAACTTTATCTAAAATAGTTGAGCACAAACAACTTCATTTCTAAGAAGCGACACAACCGTGACATAATATGTAAATATAGCATGTAGCGACAGTTATAGTTAACTATTAGTAGTCATCGTGGGATTAGAAGAGCTATTTAGAAATTGTATTTTAGTTCAATCTTATATTAAAGGCTTTAAAAAAAAAAATTGACAACTCTTTGAACACTATAATAATAATAATATTCAGCGACATTTCACACAGCACCATCTAGTTTCAAACTAAGCAGAGCTTGTACTATGGGTACTAGACAATGAATATAATACTTATATACTTTTTTGTAAATACTTATAATACATAGGAAACACCCAGACGAACACAAACACTTATATTCATCACATAAATATTTGTGTCGCGTGGGAATCGAACCACCTCGTGATCAGCAGTCCGGTACTCGAACCACTAGACTACAGAGGTCGTCAAAATAAAAAAATAATTTAATTAAAACTTCTTTTTTTGGGCAGTCATCGTGGTATATTGGTATTATTATTTAAATCCTGATTTTTAGGATCCTTTACAGCATCTATGGTAATGACCAGACTGGCCGTGACTATTGTTTTTTTCTAATCTCTGGATTGGGAAACAAGCTCTCAGCCCGCCTGATGGTAACCATTTACCATAGCGTATGGACGTTTGCAACACCAGAGGTGTTGCTCACGCGTTATCAACCGTAAGGTGGAAGCTCCACGCTAGCCCGCGTAATTCAAATTTTCGTACGTTTTTTGCAATTTGCCGGTCATTGTCAGGCTGTGCATTGAACAAAATATGATTTGCGCTTGTAATAGGTATTTAGTTACAGAATTATAATCATTTAAATCAATAAAACAGCCCTCAAAGTGCATATAACTGTATTGATTGTCTATTTTTTTTTTTTTTTTATTTGGGACTTGCCCACCACCCAAATCCCTACTACTGCAACTCCTGTAAACCAGGATCAACAATAGTAACTATCCAGAAAATCGTCGAGACAATGAAGTCCGACGTGTCCCAGGGGAATGATTTTAACTGTCTTGGAACCCGCAGCGAAATTAATCATGAAGTTATATAGGAGGAGTAAGAAAAATATCAGTTTTTTCACTTCCCTCCTTATCAAGCGAGAGACAGAATAGAATTTACATGTCATTGATATGAGAACAGATGTTTACAACTGAGTTAAGCCCAGTTGCCAGGCACCACGGATGATAAATTAATAAGTTATGGGTCCTAATAATGTGAGCTATTATATCTGATTCCAATAATAGGTATGGCAAAAACGCTTAAACGCACGGAAATTCATCCTAGTCGCAACAAGGTCCGAGTAATAAATCACCCTATTGATTGTCTATCTCATGAAAAAGACATCAAGCCAATTGTATGCAATGTGAGGGTTGTATTGATGATATTAATGATTATAATTCTGTAACTAAATACCTATTACAGGCGCAAATCATATTTTGTTCAATGTACAGCCTAACAAATACCGGCAAATTGCAAAAAACGTACGAAAGTTTGAGTTTCGCGGGCTAGCGTGGAGCTTCCACCTTAAGTGGATGCTGTTAAGGAAACATAATACCTAAATAAATAAATATTTCGTGATAACACCTATAAGAACTGTTACTAATAAAAGAAAACTCATCAAAATTGGTTTACTCTGTAAAAAATTAAGCATGATTATATAACCCATTGGCTTCGGCACATTGTGGTTATAATAATGCGAAAAACAATATTTGAAGGGGGTTATTGGCGAGTCGAGTCCAGAGTGGACGAGAACAGCGAGAGACAGGCAGAAATGGAAAGCTTTAGAGGAGGCCTTTGTCGGAAGACAAGCTGTGGAGTGAAACCGATCGTTCTGTAAATTGTATATATCGTAAAATTGTAGAACAGCAATAAGCATTATTTTATTTTATTGGCGAGTCGTAGTTCAAAAACTCAGACTTTCTTTTTGAGTTTTTGAAGTTTACATAAACCTACTCAACATTTTAATATAAATAGGTATACATACATAATATACATAACTATAGATTTGTACTTCCTTGAATAAAATATCGCACACAGATTACAGATCTTCTTTATTCTTTATAGTTCTTCCACATAATAAGGATTTATTGCAGCTGTATCCTAGGTCTTAATAGCTGTGTCTACCGAACATAAGATTGTTACGACTCTCTCTTGCGGTAAACAGACTGATATGAAGTGTTATAATCGTTCCAGGATGCGAGGTCGAATGGCTGGCCACTACTCGTAAATAATATTGTAAGGAATTGTCCAATTTAAACCGAGCTATAGCATCATATTTTAATTGCTGCCCGACTGGGGAAGTACCTCCGCCTTACAGAAGACCGCAGTGAATCAACAATAGTTGTATTTCTGCGAGTGAGTAAGGTCACCAGAGCTCATTGGGGGTGTGACTATTCTGACAGCATGGGAATTCCGTTTGCTGTCAGTTCAGTAACTCCCTATTTTAAGAAATCTGAACGGTTTCTAAGGGGTTTGGCAACGCATTTGCAAGCCTCTGGTGTTGCAAATGTCCATGGGCGGCGGTCATCACTTACCATCAGGTGAGCTGCCTGCTCGTGTGCCCCCTTATCAACATAAAAAAAAATCGTCTGCGGTAAAATTTTAGCACCAATTTTATAATTATCAGTCCAACATTGTCCCACTAATGGGTATGGTTTCCTCTTGATTTAAAAGAGATTAACTATCATATTATCACGCCTGTCTTCCCCGAAAGGTTAGGCAAAGGTGTCCTAATGTACCTACACCTACGTTTCACCGGGGTCCCATGTAATAGGGGGCGAGCCTATTGCCATTAATCACACACGAATCCAAACTCCGAGCTGCTACTGAGAATCGTTCGACTCGGAATCACACCCAAGACCTCTCTTGTTAGGCAGTCGCATTGTACAACCACTAGACCAACGAGGCAGTTTCAGAATCAGAGAGATTAGGCCACGATACTTTACCACGCTAGCCAAGTGCGGGTTGGCAGAATTGACATATTTTCGACAAAGTATCCTCACGATATTTTTCTTTACCGTTCGAGTACATCCATACGCTTCTTTATAAGGCAAAATATACATTTGTTGCGCCGCTCCTTCTTCCCAGCAGAAACACTAGGAAGCGGTGAAGGGCGGGCGTTTTTGGGGGCTGTCTTTATCGTCGACGTTCAAATAGAGCCAACTTAATTTGGCCTGCTTTGAATAAATGATATTTTGACTTTGACTTCGCTACCAACGTTTCGCAATTTTCTTGCCTCTTCTTGCTAGACCAGAACATGATGATGAAGAGGACTTTATAAGAACATTTGAAGCAGTTGAGAGAACTAACCAACATGTCTATGCCTTAGAACCAAGTTAACCCCTAGTTCAATATATCTCCAACTAATAACTATGTTTAAACACTTGATAATGTTTATGATTTATAGACAACTTGACCTCACATCCTCTAATGATAATGTCCGTAATTACATTTTATACAATCTTTTTTATATTTGTTTAAAAAACGACCTATTATTTAACTAAATATATCCGGTCATTGTGACACAGCGCCATCTAGTTCCGAGCTAAGCCACGAGGCTTGTGTCAAGTGAAATTCGGTCTGGAGATGGTTTGAGTTCTGGGAAAAGATTTAGAATAGTTTATGTATTGGAATTCATTCCTTAAAAGAGTGAAAAAGGGGGTGGATGTTTGTATGCCAATCGATAATTTCTTAAAAGTGTAGGATAAGAAATTAATAAGCAGATTGAATAACAATTATTAATTAAAAGCGGCCGAAATTGCATGAAAAATCTAGTTTGTTATGTATTACATGAAAATAATACGTAGGTGAAACTAGAGTCTTAACGTTTTATAAATGCTTGAAAAAGATCATATGAAATAAAAACCTTTTGATTTTTTTATTTAGGGTTGGCAATCTCCGCAAAAAGGTTTTATATAAAAAATCTGAAGTTAATTTAATTTTATACCGTAAAAATTCTTACAGTTAGACCCCCTGACCTTGAACGACAAGTCATATTCCATAAACATATTTGTTCCATATAATAATCAATTTTAATAGCAATTTTCCTCTACAACATTATTAAAATATTCTCACTTCTTGGTACAATGGTATTATTTATTACGATGACGTCACTCACCCGGCGTGTGCGCAGGTCATCATGAACATACAAGTACTTAATTATGATTTACAAGCTGACACTTAGTCATAGAGACGTAATCAAGAACCAGATATGGTTCACTGTTTCCTAGAATTGGAATATTAGTACCTACATAACTTTGTATAGGAACAGGTTGCAATTTTTGGCCACCGATATTATGTACGTCCTGTTTTTTTTAAAATAAATAAATTATCTAAGATCGCAGTGCTGTTAACATCAGGTGAACTGACAGGTCAAGCGCAAATCTATTATATTTTTTATTGTTAGTACCTAATGATAATAATAAAAAATAAATTTAAAAAACTTAATATACCCGGTTATATTATGTATTTAATTTCTTGTTTTTGCCTTGACAATCTGTTAAAAATGATGTTAATATTAAAAGAACTTTTGATTTTTGCTTAGGTAGGTAGGTACTAACTGTATACATATATTTTATCTTTCCTTGAAATTGACATTTCTAAAATTCATACTTACTACGAAGTGGTTAATATATTGATTTCATTTTTATCGCTGTAACTTCATAAAGTTACTTCCATTTAACAGGGACATGACTAATTAAAGCCACATTTTATTCATCCAGTAAATAACATTGTCGTTGATCGTATTCATAATTGATTTTATTAATTAAGACGTTAAGAATAACGTAGTAAGCAGTCGATACAACGATTTTCGATTAAGCAGTCGAGTTAAAACTGTAAAAAAAACAAGTTTTTGATGGATCGTCGCAAACGCAGCACAGTTAATTCCTGATCATTAGTTTGTTTCTTTTTTGAGAAACAAGTTTAAATATAATCTGACAACTTCATACTTGTGATGGATGTATCTTTTCTTGGTCTTAGCAATATTGGTAAATAATTAAAAAAAAAACACACCCACTTAAAATTCATGTTTGTATTTTAAGCTCTTTCCTGCTTAGGACAAGTTATACCTACATGTATAATTGTTTAGGATCTTGATAATGTCGTGATAAAATTATATCAATATACCGCGATATAACCCGTAAAAAAACAGCTTTTAATTCAAAGAAAGGTATTTATATAGCAACCGTTTCATGTTACCTACGTCTGGTTAAAAATCTAACAATCACTAATAGTAAGAACCAAAATAAGACAATATTAAGTACTCACTTACTCAGAGCTCTAAAAATATCCAAAACATTAATCAATCACACTATTTACGGAAAGTCCGATAAAAATCTCCAGAAATATATTGATGAAATCCCCACCTATGAACCGTTTAAACCCCAGTCGGATTTATTTGACAAATAGCTATCATCGTATTATTGTCGTCTACATGCGTTTAAGCAACAGTAAACTTGTGTATGATAATACTTCATCAATCATCATCATCAACCCATCATTGTCCCACTGCTGGGCACGGGTCTCCTCTCATTTGAAACGGATTAGGCTATAGTCCACCACGGTAGCCCACTGCGGGATGGCAGTCTTCACATGCTATTAAGAAAATCTCTCAAACATGCAGGTTTCCTTACGATGTTTTCCTTCACCGTTTATAAATACGCACATAACTTCCGAAAAGTCAGTGATGCGTGCCCGGGTTTGAACTCGAGACCTTTGACATGTCAGTCCACTGGTCTCACCACTAGGCTACCACAGCCCTGTACATGCGTGTAGTCAACAGTAAATTTGTGTATGATAATACTTAAAAGACTCGTTTAATCAGTTATCACACTATATTTTCCAATTAGTCCAGCGGTAATTAACACTGCCTTCTCTGCTATGGGTCCCGGGTTTGAATCCCGGTAGGGACAAATGTTTGTGTGATGAGCATAAACATTTGTATCCAAGTCATGGATGTATATATGTATAATATGTATGTATTTACAAACAAAAAAAAAGTATTTATGTAGTATATCTACCAACTAATATCCGTAACACAAGCCTCGTTGCTTACCTCGGAACTAGATGGCGTTGTGTCATAATGTCCAGAAATATTTATTATTGTTATTTATTTATTTATTATTTATCTTTTACTAGCGACCTGCCCCGGCTTCACACGTGTGAACATTTATTTTTTTCAACATTTTGGGATATACTTTATAGTAATAAATATAGCCTATTTTACTCGGGGATAATGTAACATTCTAATAATGAAATAACTTTTTAAATCGGACTGATATCTAGTTCTTGAGATGAGAACGCGTTCGAGTAAACTTTTCCTGTTTATTATTAGTATCGATATAGATTTAATACTTATTTGCCTGCAAATTCGCCTGAGTAAAAATTTCAAGCCCACTTTTTGCTCCTTTGATAAAACTGTCGTATGTCCTTCCCCTGGACTCAAACTATCACCATCCCAAATTTCATCTAAATCAGTTCATATATTATTTAAGCGTGAATAGGTAACAGATATCTACTATCGCTTTTATAATATTATAGTAGTATGAATATGTTGTTCATAAAGTCTAGAGTTAGGTAGGTGCTTATGGCAAAACCTAGTCGGCAAAATATTGATATGTAACAGACCACAGTCAAACCCATTCGGCAAACATTACGTTTGTGCCCATCAGGTCATTGATACAATTGACATTGACAGGTGAGAGTCCTCTACTGTTGTATTTATTCGTCGACTTTCAAAACCTGTGAAAACTGCTTGGAATAATACGACTTTAAATTGTCCAACTGTTTGTCAATATTGTTTCGTCGACGTTATTGTATGGGACCTAATATGACTAGCGAAGTGTGGGTGTACCTACATGTACATTAGTACACGTCTGCTCAATCCTTCGGGGAAGACAGGCGTGATCGTATGTTATGTCACGTCAAACTTTAGCTTACACACTCTGCGAGCATTACTAACAAATCTTTGTTTAAATTGGTTTAGTTGCTAAAATTGGGTTCAAACTCAGGACTTATGACTAGGCAACATACAAAACAAACCTTTTAACATTACCTACCTACTTTTTATTCCTCGTTTTTGAAAATAATGTTATCTTTATTCCACGGCATTGTTTTCATATTCTTTTTCATAATAATTACGAGCAAATAATACTACATTCGCAGTTAAAACACCGGCCGATACTGAGCATGCCAAAATGTGCCATATCAATACTCAAATATGACACCTTTTAACCTGTCAATGTGCAGAAATTCCCGAGCCGTCTGGGCTGATAAGTGAACACGTCGTATAACTGATAACCTACCGGGTCTGTAGTGAATGGGTGCACGCAAGCTGCGCCGGCGCACGTGACCGCAAACCGGACTGTTCGGCGAATTCTTACATACTAGATAAAGTAATTTATGTACAAAGATTATTTGCCAGGCAGTCTGAGTTTGTAATGCTCTCTCAAATGTCCTGCTGAGGGTGGCGTTGTGTGTCGGGCCCCTTTATTCCCTATATCACGGTTGAGTAGAACGACACTGATACACACGTCATGCTCGTGAACGGGTGCTGTCAGTTGGGGCTGGTCGGCTCATACATGTCATGGCATTCGGGTATTATATTATAATTATTATTTTATTATTAGTGCTAGTGGATGACTCATGCGATGTGAACATCAGACTGCATTATTCTCATATCAATATTACATACAAACATTGTAAAGAAAACCAATTATCTATAAGATTTTCTCCATAGATACTCTTTTAAATAATTGGTTTTCTTTACATAGGTAGAAACTCTATAGTTTCTACCTACCATGGGAAAAAGGCGTAAGTGTATGTATGTTTCCCAAATTTTACACAAAAACAGTAGAACCGCTTGTTCTTTGAAGTTTAGGTAAATTATCACAAACCCAATTTCACGATCACTGGTTATAAGAAAACTTTGAAAATGTAATACTTTCTTTGACAACGAGATAAAAGTTGTGCATCGAAAGCATATTCTCGACTAAATTTTTATGTCTCTTAGCTACCGGCAGTGGTCGCTTAGGCGTAAAGTTGCCGATAATAGGCCGTTACAGGCGCTCGGTAATGTGCGGTCTGCGTGTCGCCGATGTCGTCCCATTACCGGACGGCAAGATAAAGTAAACTAGATATTATTCTGTTATAGTCGTTCCCCGCGGTCTCATCCACGTGGAAAATGTATTTTCAATGTCGTAGCTAAGAACACTAACGACTAACTCACAGTTCACACAAAAAAAAACAAAATCAAAATCGGTTCATTCGTTCGAGAACTACGATGCCAGACACACACACACGTCAAACTTATAACACACCGGTGTTTTTGCGCGCGGGGTTAAAAATAGAGATCAAACTACTTAATCCACTCAGGTACCTATATCTAACGAACCCCTTAGTGATTTAGCGTGATGTATAGTCTCGGAACGCGTGCGAGAGTGTGCAGCTTTTATTGTCTATTAAAATTCTTAGTGGTCATTGCACTGTCTGCGGCGATAAAAAGACGTAAGCGACAATAGAGAGTGTGAAGTGATTGTAATGCGCCGATGCCGGATTCCTATCATTACTGCCAACGTCTTGACGAACTTGATGCTATTTTCGTATGCACCCTCTGTTTAGCTATAATAGCAAATTCTTCTTAAAATAGGGAGTTACTAAACTGACAGCAAATGGAATGCACATGCTGTCAGAATACTCACTGCCCTCACTCACTCGCAGAAACATAACTAGTGTTGTTTCACTGCCCTGTTTATCTATTATAGTTGATTACCGCAACTTCGGAGGACTGTGGTAGCCGAGCGATGTGACCAGTGGACTGAGATGTCAGTGGTCTCGAGTTCGAACCCAAGGCTTTTCGAAAAAAACCACTGACTCTTCGAAAGTTATGTGCTTATTTATCACATGCTCAAACGGTGAAGGAAAACATCGTGAGGAAACCTGCATGCATGAGAGAATTCTCGATGGCATGTGAAGTCTGCCAACCCGCAGTAGGCTAGCGTGGTAGACTATAGCCTAATCCCTCTGAATTGAGAGGAGACCCGTGCCCAGCAGTGGGACATTAATGGGTTGATGATGATGACCGCAACTTCGTGTGCAAATTAACGAATAGTTAGTAGTTAGTTATGTTTCTGCGTAATAGTTGTGTTTCTGCGGTATTCTGTAAGCCGGTAGTACTTCCCCAGTTGGGCAGCTTAATTTGAACGAGGTATCTCCTACTTCTGGAGATTAGACTCCATAGAAACTGTGATTACAGTGAAAACATGTATAGAATCTTATATATGTATAAATCTCGTGCCATGGTGTTTGTCGCTGAACTCCTCTGAAACGGCTGGACGGTTTATTATGAAATTTTGTATGTATATTTGGTAGGTCTGAGAATCGGTCGTATGCTATTTTTTATACTCCTAGGTGTAGTATGTCCCTCACCAGAATTTTGTTTTCTTTTTTTTTTAAACAAAATATACTTTTTTATGATTTGGCATAAAAAATACTAATAATTCTAAATATTCATCCATCTACTACACCAACAAGTGGCAATACATTGATTGAATGACTGACATATCAACGCAAGGCCTAAACTACAAGGGTTAGAAACTTGAAATTTTGCACAGGGGTTCCTTTTATGACGCAGGAGAGCACTGAGAAAGGTTTTCTGAAAATTCACTTCCGTAGGGGGTAAAACGGGGGTGCAAAGTTAGTATGAAAGTTTACCGCTTCTTTTTTGTTAAATTGCACGCGCACGATGTCGCGGGTATCAACTATAATAGACAAACAGGGCAGTGAAACAACAATAGTTGTGTTTCTGCGAGTGAGTGAATGAACATGGGAATTTCGTTTGCTGTCAGTTTAGTAACTCCCTATTTTAAGAAACCTAAATAATTTCTATAGGGTCGGCAACACGAGCCATACCTCTGGTGTGGCAAACGTGTATAGGCTACGGTAATCACTTACCATCACGTGGCCCGTAACTTTGTTTACGGCCCTTGTGGTAGGTATATAAAAAAAGTTTCTTGCTGGGCCTTCCCCGAATCCAAACTTTGAGGTACTACTGACACTTCACAGAAAATCCCTCGAAATACTTTGCTCGACCTGGCAATCGAATCTAAGACCTGCGCAGCAGTCACAGAGCACTAGACCAATGGAGCAGTTTAAAGTGAGGTGACTAATATCGCCTTTTATATCAACCAACTAGTATCCGTAACACAAGCCTCGTTGCTTACCACGGAACTAGATGGCGCTGTGTCATAATGTCCAGAAATATTTATTTATTTATTTTATAGATTTACTTAGACTTCGGTTTTGCATCCCTACAAACGACTGATTATTATCAACGGTACAGTTTATACCAATAACAAACAAGTACAGACGCCGCATAGTGACGCAGTGCATGTCTGCTTGTCCCATTGTTCCTTCTAACCGCGATATTTACGATCGGATTATGTAGAAATGTAAGCTTTCCCCTGTTTAATTTGAAATAATTGTATATATTACAGGTGTAGTAATAATATTGTGATGTTTAAAGTGTTGTAATTATTATAAAGTTAGTTATTAAATAGTTTGTTAATTAAAATTATTTTACTGTCCCACTGCTGGGCACGAGTCTTCCCTTATTTGAAAATGGATTAGGGTACAGTACATCACGAGAAAATCTCTGCGGCATGCAGCCTCACGATGAGCCATGCTTGAAGTTTTTCTTCAACGTTTGTGCATTCCTGAAAATTCCTGCTATTCCATTTAAAATCCTGTCATGCCAGTCATTCAAAATTCAAAAGGAGTGCATGCCTTGGGAACGAACTCGACACCATATGATCTCACAGTATGAGTACATTGGTCACACTGATTCTGCTATTACTATTCTTCTATTAAATAAACTATTATTTATACATGAATCAATGTAAAAAAAAGCATTCAGTAATTTCCATTTTATTTAAAAGGAGTATTTATGGAGTTTCTTGCCTGTCTTTCTCCATAAGACCTACTTCTTGGAACCGTACCACTAGTTTGACAATTCAAAAGTACCTGTAATATTGGTCTAATTGAAACGAAACATTTGACTTTGACTTTGACTTTGATTAAACCTTAAACAAATCGAAACTAAAATAAATAAAAATAAAAAAAAGATTTCGGACACTTATTACACAGCGCCATCTAGCTCCGTGGTAAGCAACGAGGCTTGTGTTACGGATACTAGATGGTTGATATACTACATATATACTTTTTTTGTTGTTGTAAATACATACATATTATACAAAGATACATCCATGACTCGGATACAAATGTTTATGCTCATGACACAAACATTTGTCCCTACCGGGATTCGAACCCGGGACCCATAGCAAAGCAGGCAGCGTTAACTACCGCTGAGCTAAACGGGTCGTCAAACTGAGCTGCTACAAATTCATAGAAACATTCAATAACACTTGGCTCGCCGAATCAAATCTGAGATATCAGACACAATAAGTTCTTCTAGAGACCAACGCGGTTTCAAAGAAATTATGCCTTCGATGACAAACAACACAGCCGTTACATTGTAAGCCCAAATCGATTCCCATGCTGGTCAATCCAGTTTTCTTATTAAGGGTTCGTTCAGCCGATATGATGATAAGACATTGAAGAATGCAGCGCAAAAAGTATCGGCAGAAAAACTAGATTGCCGGCAATTTTGAGACGAGTTCATCTTGACGTAATTATACGCACCTTGCCGTATTATTAGCATGCTGTATGGTTATTTATTGAACTCCGTAGAAGGAATCTTGGCTGAACCTGTGGGAGTGTCGGTTTCTCATCAAAATCTGAGAAAAATGCTCTTTGATTACGCGCAAAATTGCGAAAAGTCTGATGCCTAGATATAGAATTGACGAGTTGAGTTTAGTTACTGTAAACTTTATGCTATTTATATTTAATATGTATCACGCAGTAATTATGTCAGATTATGATGCATCTTGATAATATTTTTTTTGTATTTTTAGTACCTACCTAGTAACATACATTCAACAGTTTTATAATTATTTAAATCTATGTTTGTTTCACTTGGATAAATTGCAAGTTTTTTTTTTGTTTAAACACTTTTGACATTGGCAGAATTGTCGAAATTAACACAGCTAACCATGACAAAACTGAATTAAATTTAATTCCATTTGACAGTTCGCAAAACGTCAAATTAGTTTAGTTACTAGTGGCACAGACTTATCTGACGATCCGTTTAGTTACTTTCCCATATTACAGGAGTCAGTACGGAACACGGTTACCGCAGGCGCTTACAATGCGTTATCAAGTCATAAATATATTGAGAAGCGGGTTAGCGCGGTGTTGGGTGATAAGATAACGCGCAGAATGCACTATTGCAATGTTTGAGAGGCTGCTATTGTACACTGGCCTTAATAACTCCGGTGTGAAACACTCCTAATCGAGTCGAGTACGGATTTGTAAACAAAGTCTAGTTTTAAAACTCTCTCCCTCATTTTGATAAGGAAAATTCTTCACTACTTTAAACACCTTATATATTTCTTTTTCTATTGTATCTAAGTATACATTATATTTATTTTAGATTAAGGATTTACAATCCAAACTGTTCGTTACGAACATGCGGCTTATAAATAAATTTATTACAATAACAATTTTTTGACGACCTGATTGGAGCAGAGGCTGAGCGATCAGCTTGTGAGTTATGGGTTGCGGGTTCAATCCCCACACGGAGCAAATATTTGTATGTTCTACAGGTAGTTGTTCCGGGTCTGGGCGTTTGTGTATGTGAAAATTTGTGTTTGTAAACGCACCCAAGATACAGGAGAAAATCCTAGTGTGGGGCAACGTTTAAAAAAAAAAAAAACAATTCAATCTTGGCCATCTAAGTTATAATTTATTGGTTGCTCATTGCAAAAACTACGTAAACACAATTAATTTTAGTCTCATTCTAGCAGAATAGTATAAAACCTTTTTCTAATTACTATCAAGGAATAGATGTTGTTGACTGTTGTAAAAATAAACTAAGCTTTATGACTAGGTACTTAGAATTCTGTCTGGACTTAAGAGGCTAGCGGAGACTGAACGTACGTAATTCAGAAGCCAATGATTAATTCATTAATTATACAAATTTATACTATTTATAATACAATGTGGGGCGGACTAGTGGGGTTTAAAAGGTCACGAGTTCGATCAAAATAATTACCTGTATTTTTGAAGTTATAAGACTATGGCCTAACCTCTCTCAAATTACAGGAGACTTGTGCTGATCAGTGGGACGGTAGGTAGATGGGTTGATTAAAAACATATCTAAATATATATTACTCAAAGGTGCCTGACCGACTGACTGACTGATATAGTAATCTATCAACCCACAGCCCAAACCACTGGACGGATCGGGCTGAAATTTGGTATGCAGGTAGATGTTATGACGTAAGCATCCGCTAAGAAAGGATTTTTGAAAATTCACCCCCTAAGGGGGTAAAACTGGGGGTTAAAATGAAACTTTTATTTTTTTGTTAAATTGCACGCGGACGAAATCGCGGGAATCAGCTTAATAATTATGTTACAGTTAAATCTCACTAAAGTTTTTGGCATGAATCCATATTGCCTATGATTGATAATCCCAAAAAAGCTATTAAAATTGGAATTACGAACGCTTGTGTTCCATGTATGGAGAATGAATAGTTTCTTAAAAAAGGAATATATAACTCTTATAATAAAACCTTTTCCAAAAAATAAATATCGTTTAATCATTATTGACCATGATGCAGATTTGTATAAAAAATAAGCTGCCCATATTACAAATTTTACGCAAATAAAATTGCTGGCAAAGAGTAATACTGAATAAATATTAATCTAAATCAAAATAATATCACAATGTGTTGACAATATCGTAAGAAGGCATAAACAAACCTGGCACACCAAACCGATCTACCGTTTTGGCTGTCTACAAGTATATCCAAGAAGCACTAACAATTATTGATAATAAAAAATATGCTATTGGTTTGTTATTAGACATGACCAAAGCTTACGATAAAGTACAATTTGATATACTATTAAATAAGCTTTACAGCATAGGCATCCGAGGTAAAAGTCATGACTGGTTTAAATCATATTTAGAAAACAGAGAACAAGTCGTAGAAATAGAACACTACAATACACTAACACAACACATTGTTCAAATTAGATCCCAAAACATACCTGTTAACGCCTCCATACCACAGGGAAGTGTCATAGGATGCCTGCTGTTCCTAATCTACATAAACGATCTCCCTAACCACATAAACGAAACATGCGTATTGTTTGCCGATGACGTCTCTATTTTAACATCATGTAACAATAACCAAAACTTAAACCAAACACTAACATCAATACTTGACACCACAACATATTGGATGAATGAACACAACCTTGAAATTAACTTTAATAAGACAAAAATAATTACTTTTCACCCGCGACAAAAAACCCCCATAAATATAAATTTTGAATACAAAGGATCCAAATTAGAAATAGTTAATAAATTCACCCTTTTAGGCCTAGACATAGATACACACATAGACTGGAAACCACATATACAGAAATTAAAAACTAAGCTTTCTAAATTTGCATATGCCCTCAGAGAAATAAAGAAAACAACAGACCTCAAAACAGCAATAGTAACTTACTATGCATATGCGTTCGCTTGGCTCAGATATGGAATTATATTATGGGGTAACAGTACAGACGCGCCTTCACTATTTACAATACAGAAGAAACTAATAAGAATACTGATTAACATCAAAGACACCGACTCATGTAAACCACACTTCAAACAACTAAACATCTTAACACTAGTCTGTCTCTATATATTTGAAATTTGCAAATTTGTAAGGAAGTACCCACAATTCTACAGCAAAAGAGAAGACATTCAAACAAAAATCAAACTTAGACATGGAAATAGACTAAATTTACCAACTTCACGGTTAAAAATGCACTCCTCTAGTGCATTTGTTACGTCCATTAAAATATACAATAAATTACCTGAATACATAAAAAACACAGAATCAAATAATATATTTACCAATAAATTAAAACGATTTCTCTTAGATAAAAGTTACTACACAATTGACGAATACCTCAAAGATAAGTTCCAACTAGGGAAATAGGGATAATTAGATTAAACAAGCAGTATCTACTTAAATATATTTATTTACCTTACTCACCATGCAATATCTTTAATTACTTACAAACTATTTGATAAAAATTACAGCAAATATATAAATATATATATAAAATAAATAATAACAATTAATACATAATCTAGAATATAACTATTAATAATAAATAAATATATGAATATTAATAAATTAAATTAATATAAATCTACACTTAAATAATACCTACCTACTTAAATATCTAAATATCAGATCTTCCTTTATTTCAATATATTATGTTTTTAAAAAGCGCTCTTCATCCTCTCCTCTAAAAACTAACTTGCTGTGCCCGACAGGGTCCATAATTGTTTCTCTTTAATTTTACCCACCAGCTTTTGTATACATTATGGGATGCAATAAAGTTATTGAGTATTGAGTATTGAGTATTGATATTAAACCATTCTTCGAAGCAAGCAGGTGCAACGGAAGTGATTCACAAGTAATCGCGGTGAAATTAGCTGCCACAGCTACAAGCTATTAACAACTTTAGCCGCAAAGTTATAGAGTTGGAATTGGGTGTTGTAATTTGTAATCATTTGTGAGTAATTTTGAAGGCGTATACACAGGTTTACGGTGTAAAGGAACGATGGCGGGTGTTGCTTGCCAACCGGTGTTGCCAAATTAAATGTTAATTTAGCTATAGTTTTAGAAATATGTATACATTTTAATACGTTTGTGTCTTAAGGTAGGATAGCTTTTATGAAAAACTAGCTCAACACTGCTTTGGCACATTGGAATTGGGTAAAAATATATA
This sequence comes from Craniophora ligustri, assembly GCA_905163465.1. Classification (NCBI taxonomy): domain Eukaryota; kingdom Metazoa; phylum Arthropoda; class Insecta; order Lepidoptera; family Noctuidae; genus Craniophora; species Craniophora ligustri. The sequence continues at coordinate 14,688,734 of LR990962.1, read as the reverse complement.
ATAAATATTAGGATATGAAGGGGATTGTATAATTATTGTGTCAACATTTGAGCTTAATCAATGCAGAACTTTTTGAGTTTTGAAACTTACACAAACCAAAATGTCTCGATTTGCCGGACCTCCGATCAGTCAGAAATGACGAATCCAAAACTTTATGCTGCTTCTAAAACCTTCACAGAAAAACCTTAAATACAGTTTATTCTGATTGAGAATCGAACCCAGTTTCTCACGCTCAACGATCAAGCTCGCTACTATTTGACCTCATTAGTCAACTCGGTACTCAGTAACTCAGTAGAAATTCAGTTCTAATTTTGAATTTATCTCATTACACGGGCACTTAATTTAACAAAATGTCGGTTGACTAATCTCATAAATAAATTCAAAGTACAAATTCTGTTCCAATTTTGAATTTATTTGCTCGATAAAGTTACTGCGGCGATTAAACTTAGTGCCTGGCTGACATTATCGGCAAAATAAATTTATTCAAATTCTGTGCCAAATTTGAATTTATTTATTTGATTGTTCTAGAGTTGTGAGACAAGAATAATGTGACTTTACCAGCAGCTTTAGAACAAAGAGTGAGTCATAAGTTACAATTGATGCTGCTTCAATTGTTCATGTTCCCTTTGCATAAGTTTGTAAGCTATTACCATCAAATAGCTTGAGTTTTGTTTGAACCTAACCTGGTCGCGCCATGGGTAGGGCAGAAACAATAGCACAGAATAATCTATAGTAAGCAGTACCTACACAATGGCTTGAGACGAGAGAATGTGACAGCAAATAATGTTCATAGCACATATTGTTCTATGCGCATTTAAATAAAACTACTCGACCCGAATACCGCAGCGGTCTCAAAGGCCGCCATGTGTGGTAAGGGTCCTGGGTTTGAATCCCAGTAGGGGCAAAATGTTTGTGCGACGAGTATTAGTATTTGACCTGAGTCATGGATGTTTCTATGTATAATATGTATGTAAATATTTAAAAAAAGTGTGTATATGTGTATATAGATATGTAGTGTATCAACCATCAAGTATCCATAACACAAGCCTCGTTGCTTAACTCAGAACTAGATGGCGCTGTGCCATGTCTGTGATATATTTATTTATTGACTTTTTACGGTTTTTTTAAATCCTCGACGTTTTAAATCCAAAGTGTGGGAAGGAAGTGGTACAATAAATGAGTTGATGAAATTAATGTAGAATGGCCATGAATATACCTATTTAGTCATTAATTTATCATTCAAAAGAAGTAAGGAAGAAAAGCGTTATATATTGACCTCGTACAGAAAATTAAAATTGACAGTCATAGATAAAAAAAAAACAACAAGAAGTGTCCTGCACGAGGCCAAAAGAAGCTTCTATCTCAACGTGAAGCTGCGAACGAAAGCAAACGATTGGAAATTGGCTAATACATACAAACACATTTTGAATTTCATGCGATATCTAGTCAGTCAAGCCCTAAACGTATAAAGACTCATTTCTAAACAAGAGACGTTTCTAGTTTCTAGACAACATTGCTAAGAGAGGTAGGGCATAGCGAGATTCTTCGCTCAAAGTGAGCTGCCCGACTGGGGAACTACCGCCGCCTTACAGAAGGCCGCAGTGAAACAACAATAGTTGTGTTTCTGTGAGTGAGTGACTGACAACATGGGCATTCCGTTTGCTGTCAGTTTAGTAACTCCTCAATTTTAAGATACCTCACCGGTTTTAAAAGGGGCGACAACGCGCGACCGACTCCTCCGGTGTTGCAAACGTCTAGAGGCTTCGGTAAAAGCTTCCTATCAGGCGAGCCGTGAGTGTGTTTGTCACACTTGTGACATAAAAAATACTCCTCCATAATCATATGTTAACAACTACCAGATAGACATTCAGCGGGCGTGACGTATAATGGCATGATTATTAAATTGTTATGTTTCCGGATGTTGTTCATGCTTAGATAAACCATAATTATTAATCAATATTATATTACATCAATTATTAGTATTAATTTAGAACATTTAAATGTGTTTAATAAATATTTTACATTTGATTTGATAACTACGAAATATTATAAATAGGGTAGGACAACCATTATTGAATGTATTGTAACTGAGTGTTTGAACTAAGCTGTAACTCTGCTCAAATATAAACTAGTGTGTGGATAATTAGTGTTTTAATCTCCATAGTGCTTTACATCTCAGAAGTGGGATACTTTTTTTTTTTTCTTCTTCTATAATGTCCGGACCATACCTGAACGGATTGGGTGTACGCAAACGAAAATTTTGTGTTTCGAGTTCTGAACACGAGAATAGCGATTCCGTTACCGATGTCGACCCTCGGAAGAGCAGAAACAGTAAAAACAGGCACTTTGCTCCCAGTGACGCCGAGGTGATACCAAAGTTCCGACCTGACGATAATAATAACAACGTTGTCGGGTGGCTCCACAAATTAGATCAGTTGGGCGATGTCTACGGCTGGCATGATACTGATCGAACCTTTGTTATGCAATTGCGTCTACGAGACTCTGCTAGAAAGTGAAAATTTTCAACGAGTGGAGACGTATACTACGCGTGAATCTACTTGGAGACGAGGTGCTGCAAGCAATGTGCAAGATTCTACACCGATCTACCCGCTCCAGCTGAAGATATGCTACGTGTGTCGGCGGCCGGGTCACGAGGCGCGTGACTGCAGACAACAACAGCGCTGCGAAAACTGTCAGCGCAGCGGGCACACCACAGCGGCATGCTGGTTCACAGCTGGGACATCCCGCCAGCAACCACAAAAGGTTAGTCAAGTACTGCATAATATAACCTATGATGTATATGCCGATATGTATAAGAAAACTGTAATAGTGAATGGAAAGCGTCTCGTAGCTTACATAGACACTGGCAGCAATTAAATCTACTTTGTAAATCACAAGCCATAAACTTAGAGGTTAAAATCGAGCCTAGTACTACTGTCATGAGAGGGTTTGGCGGAGCATGTGTTAATTCACTCGGTTTATGTTGCTTACGTATTTTAATAGATAGTGTGATATTGGATGGAATATTCGAATCGACTAATTACATTACATCAGATGTCGATTTATTACGTGGACAAAGTATGATTAATAGTGAAGACGTTAGTCTAGTCACTTCAGCTTCTTCTATACGTTTCGTCAAAAGTAAAGTTGTACAGGATTTATTTTTGGACATGGATTTACACGCATCAGACTTTATTGAAACATTTTCAGTACGCTTAAAGCATAAGGTTAGAATACCAAAGCAAACTCAATTGTATGTTAAAGTATTTATTGACTGTTTTGAAAGTCATAGGGACTGTACATTCTTAACTCGTACAGTATGGATGCAGTTAGGAAAATTAACTTATTTAATACCTGCCGCTGTTATTAATTCGTGTCGTACCTATTTGAAGGTTATTAATTTAGGCTATACTGATGTAGTGTGGGAGGACTATAGACTAATAGCTAGGGCGGAATTAGTGTCAATACCAATAAGTGATGGGAATGAATCTAAAATACTAGCTATAGATAGCTCAGATACTAATTGTTCGCGAATTATTTTTTTAAATATCGATAAAGGTTTCCTTAGTCGTACGGAGAACGAACAAGTACTATGTCTCTTAAATAAGTATGCTCACTCGTTTGCCACAAGTACCAAGGACTGCTGAAGGTTGCACTGACCTCATAAAGATGCACATTTGCACTATAGATAACCGGCCAGTGCATTATAAGCCTTACAGATTGTCACATAAGGAAAATGAGATCGTGAAGGGTAAAGTCAAGGACTTGTTAGAGACAGGTATCATAAGGGAGTCTATGTCAGATTACGCGAGTCCTGTAGTACTAGTCAAGAAGAAGGGTGGGGACTATAGGCTATGTGTTGATTATAGGGCATTGAATGCTAATACCATCAAAGATCGATACCCATTACCGCATACTGAAGACCAAGTCAATAAGCTATCAGGCAAATTCTTCTTTACTACACTTGACCTCGCCCAAGGTTATTATTAGGTGAGTCTAGATGAGGAGTCTATACCAAAGACTGCATTCGTTACGCAATCAGGGTTTGGCAAATGCACCGGCTGTATTTTCTCGCTTAATACAAATGACAGGGAAAATCGATCAAGATATTGCACTATATCTTGATGACGTAATGTTACCTACAATATCAGTACAGGAAGGCCTATTACTCTTGGAAAAGGTTTTACAATTACTAGCATGGGCAAATTTAAAATTAAATTTGAGTAAATGTTCTTTTCTTAAAGCATAGTGCCACATACTTAGGCCATGAAATTTTAGCTGGCACCATACAACCAGGCCAAGCTAAAATAAATTGCGTTGCAAAATATAATAGGCCGCGTAATGTAGGTACACGAAATTAGGCAATTTATTGGATTGACGTCTTATTTTAGGAAATTTGTTAAAAGATTTGCAGAAAGAGGCGTTTAATACCCTTAAACAACGTTTAATTGAAAAACCTGTTAGCCATTTACAACTGCGATGCTAAAACTGAATTGCACACAGACGCTAGCAAATTAGGTTTAGGCGGAATTTTTATGCAATATCAAACTGATGGAGTTTTAAAACCAATCGCTTATTTTAGTAGGGTAACCAGCAAAGAAGAGAAACATTATCATAGCTATGAGCTTGAGACCCTCGCTATCGTTGAATCCCTTAAACAGTTTAGAATTTATTTGACAGGGATCAAAGTTAAGGTTAGACTGTGCCGCCATAAGGACGACTCTTGTAAAACTCGATTTAATTCCTCGAATCGTTCGTTGGTGGCTAACCATACAAGAGTTTGATTTGGAAATAGAATATAGGCCAGGCGAGCGTATGAAACACGTAGATGCTTTAAGTAGAAACCCTACTACAAATACAATACTCATAAGTGATTATTCGAATTGGCTAATCACTCTGCAATTAAAAGATGATAATTTACAAAATATTATTTCTAGACTTCATGATAAATCTGATTCAAATTTACCAGTCAACTACATTGTTGGCTGATAGTATATAGATATAGAACAAGATAATATACTCTTCCGAAAAACTGTTGCTGGTGAGCGCTTTGTCATCCCTAAATTAGCTAAATACGGCTTACTCCAAAAATCGATCAAATAGGTCACCCCGGTTTCGAAAAATGTGAAGGTGCTATTAAAGCTCAGTTTTGGTTTGAAGACATGACACGATTCATAAGGAAATTTATATAAAATCGTGTTTACAATGTGCGTATAACAAAGGCAATTATGGTAGGTTGGAAGGTGAATTATATCCAATTAACAAACTAGCCATACCTATGCATACCTTATACGTCGACCATCTTGGTCCTTTTGCTAAACACGTAAAGGAAATACATTCTTGTAGTAATTGATGTTTTCACAAAGTTTGTATTTGCTCGACCGGCTAAGAACTGTAGTTCTGTAGAAACTATTAGGTTACTTAAAGAAATTATTATACAGTTTGGTTATCCAGTAAGAATCATAACTGACAGAGCCAAAGCATTTACGAGTAGATATTTCGAACAGTTTTCTCAAGAAAACCAATTTAAACATATTTTGAACGCAATAGCCAGCCCTCGTTCTAATGGCCAAGTCGAACGCATAAACCGTACTTTATTAAATGGTCTTAATACTATGTCGGAAAGTGAATGCACATGGGACAATAAGTTAGATGATATAGTCTGGGGTATCAATAATACACCAAACGCAACTACCGGTTTTTCGCCGGTTAACCTCATGTTTGGTCACAAAAACTCTAGATATCTCTTTCTCTTCTGATGCACCCTCAACGTCTGAGACTCAACAAAATGAACTCCAGGCAACTAGGGAAACTGCTAAGCTCCGTATAGATAGAAACATGACTACCATGAAAGCGCGATTTGCCAGGAACCGTAAGATATGTACTAAGTATAAAATAGGCCAATTAGTTCTTTGGAATGGGGGTATAGCTAGAGACTCTGGTACTGGCGTTACTAGGAAGATGAATGGATTATACACGGGTCCATACAAAATATCTAAGGCCGAACACACGTTAGATCGATATACTATTTCAAGTATAAAGGGTATGAAAGGCTATAGGAAGTTCAGTGCTGTAGTTCGGGGTGAAACTCTACGTCCGTACAAAACAATGATATCTGAGGATGATAGCGCAGGCAGTGATCGAGAAGTAGATAGGGATGATTTGATTGATCTTCTTCAAAGCTAATAGATCTTTAAATACCAGTATTAGATCATACCATGTATAAAATAATACTAATTATATGACTACTGAATACTTTGTGATAAACTCTTAATAATCATTTAAGGACGGCTATGTGATCAAGTCCATATAACTACAGGTTGCTGTGTGATAAACATAAAAATAGGACGGCTATGTGATCAAGTCCATATAACTACAGGTTGCTGTGTGGTAAACTTAAAAATAGGACGGCTATGTGATCAAGTCCATATAACTACAGGTTGCTGTGTGGTAAACTTAAAAATAGGACGGCTATGTGATCAAGTCCATATAACTACAGGTTGCTGTGTGATAAACTTAAAAATAGGACGGCTATGTGATCATGTCCATATAACTACAGGTTGCTGTGTGATAGACTTAAAAATAGGACGGCTATGTGATCATGTCCATATAACTACAGGTTGCTGTGTGATAAACTTAAAAATAGGACGGCTATGTGATCATGTCCATATAACTACAGGTTGCTGTGTGATAAACTTAAAAGTAGGACGGCCATGTGATCATGTCCATATAACTATAGGTTGCTGTGTGATAGACTTAAAAGTAGGATGGCTATGTGATCATGGCCATACAACTGCAGGTCGCTGTGTGATAGACCTAAAAGTAGGATGACTATGTGATCAACTCCATATAAGTATAAGTAGCTGCGTGAACAAGTCTTAAAAACAGGACGGCTATGTGATTAAGTCCATTATATGTTTCGGTATCTTATTAATCTGTAAATAAATCTGTGTGTCATTAATAAGTAGCCGCTCCCCGTGTGAAAAGTATAAACAATGACACAACCATAAAATGTTTGTAGGTATAATAGTATACAAAGTACTGCTCTGCTTCCTTTTCTGTTTCAGAACCTCGGGTTCGCAACGGGAGGAGACAACGGTGGTCGTGGGACACTCCCAGTACAGGATGGCCGAGTGTTAACAACTACCAGATAGACATTCAGCGGGCGTGACGTATAATGGCATGATTATTAAATTGTTATGTTTCCGGATGTTGTTCATGCTTAGATAAACCATAATTATTAATCAATATTATATTACATCAATTATTAGTATTAATTTAGAACATTTAAATGTGTTTAATAAATATTTTACATTTGATTTGATAACTACGAAATATTATAAATAGGGTAGGACAACCATTATTGAATGTATTGTAACTGAGTGTTTGAACTAAGCTGTAACTCTGCTCAAATATAAACTAGTGTGTGGATAATTAGTGTTTTAATCTCCATAGTGCTTTACACATATTAATATTATATAAACGCAAAACTTTGTATGTATGGATGGATGGATGTTTGTTACTCTTTTACGCAAAAACCGCTTAACAGATTTGGGTAAAATTTAGCATGCATATAGATTATTACCTGGATTAACACATAGGCTACTTTTTATCTATATACTATGCGGGCAAAGCCGCGGGAGGAGGCAGCTAGTTAAACCATAAATAGACGTTAAAACTTTTTAAAATTCAAATATCGGAGTGTTCTTTTTCCTTTGAAGTAAATCGATTGACTCGTCGGCGTACATTAAAAAGAAACAGATGGCCACTATTTATACTGGTGCTATTCTGGGTAGTGGGTTCGAGCCCGCCTGTTGCATTCCTATGCACTGACTGGGGAGCGTGCTCTTATACGGTGTAAACACACCGCTTAATATTAATGTAATAAGCTTTTGAACTTGTTATTCGTAATTTTAGAAGGTCAGCTAAAAATATAAAAGCTTTTTCTCGTTATGCTGAGAAGGAACGGGTATTGTAAACACTGAGTTATTAAGGTGGAAGCTCCACTGTATTAAGGTGGAAGCTCCACTGTATTGATTGTCTATTTCATGAAAAAGTCATTCAATCCAATTGTATGCACTGTGAGGGTTGTATTGATGATATTAATTATTATAATTCTGTAACTAAATACCTATTACAAGCGCGAATCATATTGTGTTCAATGTACAGCCTGACAATGACCGGCAAATTGCAAAAAACGTACGAAAAATTGAATTTTACGGGCTAGCGTGGAGCTTCCACCTTAAAGCTTAGTGGTATGACCAATGAACTGTAAAATCAAATACATAATCTGAGATCCAGCTGCAGAATCACCACGTTCATAGTATACTAGTCAAAATCTAGTTTTTAAGTATAATTAAGACTGGGGGCAAAAATTCCCCCAAGGTGATTTTTAGAAGAAGACATTTTTTACACCGGTAATCGAAATTAAAAAAATTGAAGTTTGTATGCGAAGCTGTGGTAGCCTAGTGGAGTGACCAGTGGACTGAGATGTCAGATGCCTCGAGTTCGAACCCAAGGCACGCACCGCTGATTTTTCGGAAGTTATGTGCGTATTTATCACATGCGCAAACGGTGAAGGAAAACATCGTGAGCAAACCTGCATGCTTGAGAGAATTGTCGATGGCATGTGAAGTCTGCCTACCCGCAGTAGGCTAGCGTGGTGGACTATAGCCTAATCCCTCTAAATTGAGAGGACACCCGTGCCCAGCAGAGGGACATTAATGGGTTGATGATGATGATGATGATGATGCGGATCGTTTCTTAAAAGGATAAGAAATTAATAAGCAAATTGTTGAAAAAGCAGATCCAGGTCAAATTACTGAGTCTACGCAGATGAAACTGCAAGCAAAAGTTAGTTATTACATAAATAAAACTGTGTTTTTAACTGCCTCGTTAGTGTAGTGGTCGTACAGTGCGACTGCCGAGCAAGAGGTCCTGGGTTCGATTCCCAGGTCGAGCAATGTGATGTTGGGTTTTTCTGTGAAATTCTCAGTAGCAGCTCGGAGTTTGGAGTCGTGCCCGATTAATGGCAATATAATATCACATGGGACCTAAAAAACATACCGGCGAAACGTGGGTATATATTACACCTCTATAGTACACCGCTGCCTAACTTTCCGGGGACGACAGGCGTAATAGTATATGTATGTGTACTGTGTTTTTTTTAAACTTTTGATCTCATTAATTCCGTTCTCAGATATCAATAAACGCCTGACATTTCAACTGACATGTCGTTGGTTACAAATGTCTATCTCGTAAATAATCGGGCGCACACAATTTATTAGAACGACTATAAATTACTAGGTCAATGTATGTGAAAACTGTGTGACTTAACAAATTGACAGATGTATTTATGACTCTATTAGAGGCGCCATGTATAGCTTTATACAGCAAATTGTATGTATTTAGGCACAATCCATATCCATTCTTCCATACCAATATTATAAATGGTAAAATGTGTCTGTCTGTCTATTACCTCTTTACGCTTAAACCAATGAATTAGATGAAATTTGGTACGGTCATAGTTTGTATATTGAGAAACCAGGATAGTTTTTAGTCCAGAAATAACATAATAATAGCAAAAGGGGGGGGGGGGGGTTGTAAGTTTGTATGAGAAATCAATAATGTCTTAAAAGACGGTAGTAATAAATACACAGATTACAGAAAACCGCAGTGAATCATCAATAGTTGTCTTTCTGCGAGTGAGTAAGGTTACCAGAGCTCATTGGGGGAGTGACTATTCTGACAGCATGGGAATTCCGTTTGCTGTCAGTTCAGTAACTCCCTATTTTAAGAAACCTGAAAGGTTTCTAAGGGGTTTGGCAACGCATTTGCAAGCCTCTGGTGTTGCAAATGTCTCTGGGCGGCGGTCATCACTTACCATCAGGTGAGCCGCCAGTTCGTTTGCCCCCTTATCCCCATAAAAAAAACAGATTGTTAAAAAGCCAAAAAGTTAATTACAAATTCTACACAGACGAAACCACGGCCAAAACTAGTACCTACCTAATGTTCATGTTTTGCGAAACAAATTGAGCTTTGAATTTATTTGTTAGCTTTTGCTCAGTTAGAAATAATGATATGGTTTCTGGGAGACTTTGAAGTTGAAATTATGGTTAATGAGGTCGACTTGTAGGGTGACCAACCTTACTTTATAATAACGTACATATACTACTTTATTTTTTATTATTTATCAAAAATAACGTTGTTAGCGTGTGACTATAAGCACAAAAGAAATATTCTGTATATACAGTAAAAATATACATAATTATGAAAGAAAGAAAGAAATATATTTATTTGGACAGCACTCAAAAAAACACAATGTACATTAAGGGCTTAAATACTAGTACTAGTACAAAGTATGTCGACTTAATTAACGCCAGATAGTTTACAACAGCTTATAGATATCGACTAATATCATTTGTGTCTCTAAGGCAAGCCCAAAAAGGCATCCAGGATCAGCTTATTGCCGAGTACGTTTAAGTACTTGACGCTGTTTTTCACCTGGACCCCTTGTTTAATACAATTTTAATATACACCATATATAATTGTACAGTTTAGTGGCTTTTATATTGTTTCATAAATTCATAATACATGTGCGTGTTTGCGCGCGCGTGTGTGTATGGTAATACAATCTTAAATTTGTTGTTACGAAATTAATAAATACATTTGTTTTCTTAAAAGTTGGTAACCCTAGTCACTTGCCACCCCTACCGAATTTAGTTAACGACCATTAATAACATACCATCACGCCTGTCGTCCCTACAGGATAAGGCAGAGGTGTAAAAATGTACGCCCACATTTCAGTAGCATATATTATTTTAGGTCCAATATATGTCCCATGCGCGAGCCTGTTGCCATCAACGGAGTACGAATCCAAACTCCGAACTGCTGCCTATCATAACATTACTGCACACTCTGATCTTAATCAGTACCTTTCATCTTTCATTTAACAGTCCACCGGTTCCATCACTATACTATCACAGCTCTTAACAATCGCCTATACCCAAAACAAATGCCTACAGGCTATGAGATCACATGTTCATCATATTATAATAATAATAATAAATCTTTATTTTCAGTCCAGAGATCCATAATATAGTAACATTAATTGGCACTTCCTAGAACTAAAACACGTTGAAAACAAATAAAATTAAAAAAAAAATTAATTACATAATATATCTGAGTGACGGTCTGTGTGCCGCCATCCAGTGATATATTATTTGGCCATTTACTCTGCCGGCTACAGAAGCCACGAGACTGTTATGTTCAACCGTTTTAAGACCAATTATTGTAGTTCCCTGTTCATTTTCAGGACCTCCACGATGTGCTGGAAGCTGACTACCCGATGGATGGCAACGATGACTGGGACTCTGATGACCTGGCCGACTCCAGTTCCACCTCTAAGCCGCAGGTCCTGGGCGTGACGCCATCTGCCTTCACTAAGACGGAATCGGTCAAGACAGTTGTTTCGGCTGCGGAGTCAATCGCTGCCACTAACGCGAGGCCCAGAATTTTAGAAGACCGTGAGCATTTAGACACTTTATTGGCATACATACCATAAACGCGCTTTTTCATTAATTTTTCGCTTTCATTAAATCTGCATGCCTGAAAGATTTTCTTAATCGGTAATGAAGTGTACGTAGTCGCACTAGGCTAGCGCGGTTGACTAGACCCTAATCCCTCTCAAATGTGAGAAGATCCCTGGGACAGTAATTGGCTTGATGATGAAAAAACGACTTATAATTCCAGCCTTAACACCAGTGGAGCGCACGGCTCTGAGGCGGGCAGCCATGCGGAGCATGAGCAACTTGCTGCAAACAGGGAAGTGCCTCGACCCTCAACCTCGCTGGCTCACCGTCAGACAGCTTGCCCCAGCCGCTGATACCAGGTAAATTTTAATTACTACACAAATTCGTTAATAAGTTTATTAAGCTAATACGTTTATTTTTGGATTTTGTTTAAACTACTAAATCCAAAATCTAATAAGTCTAATTTTGGATTTTGTTTAAAAGATGAATTAAGGGATATAAGGGATATATAAGGGAGCCATATAAGTGTCTGTAAAGAAAACACCGTAACATGATGACTACAATTAAATTCAAAATACATGTACATAATATGTATACAGAGTATTTATATATATTATTTATTATTTTAGAACCATTTGAACAGAACTTGTCTTAGGCGAACTGTGACTATTTTTTAGCAAATAATATTAATTAATTTTGATGATAAAATCCAAAATTTTTCAGTTACGTATTTATAAATAATGGCTAGTTTGAAAGATGAATCATTTAGTATCTTTAAGTAATGTGTAAATAATCTCATAAAACATGGTTAAGGCATCTGTGTCATGCGACAATTTTTTTATCGTACACTTCATTTTATCTAAGTCAAAAGATTAGTAATAAACAAATTGAACGTAAGCTTAAAAAAAATATGTAATAGATTTATTGTGTGCTAGTTATTATTCATAAAAGCTCGACTTATAAGTACCTAAATAGCAATGTGTCACGTACATAAATTGTTGCTAAGAATATAATATTTTGTGGTTGAACTATTTCGCTGTGCAATCAGTATTTTTTATTAGGATTCGGTTTTTTTTTTAATACAAAATGAAGATATGTTGATTTGCAGTACCCTTTATAGTTCTAAATTATTTTTTATAATAATAATTATAAACCTTTTATTTATTCATTTTTAATTAATGCTAATAATCTTCTATGATAGATACTTGCCACCATGCGTGCGTCTACATCGTTGCGCCCCTGACTCTGGCTGCTGCGTCAATGAGAGTGAAGTCTGCGCCCCCATAGACGGGAAGACTGTCGTTTTCCCCTTCTATGTAAGTACCCCCTTCTCCTATAATCGACTACTACAGCTTCTGCTTGAATTAAAAAACATTTTAATAAAAAATCTGTATTTAAAATTATTTACCGCTGAGCTAAACGACCCGTTTAGCTTAGCGGTAGTTAACGCTGCCTGCTGTGCTGCCTGGGTCCCGGGTCGGAATCCCGGTAGAGAAAAATGTTTGTGTGATGAGCATCAACATTTGTTTCCGAGTCATGGGTGTATCTATGTATGTATTTACAAAAAATATTATATATTATGTAGTATATAAACCAACTAGTATCCGTAACACAAGCCTCGTTGCTTACCTAACTAGATGGCGCTGTGTAATACTGTCCGGAAATATTATTCTTATTATTATTATTTCTAGCTCCATAAAGCAAACGGGCAAATGAACGTGGTGAGAATGCAGTTCTTTAATCATACGCAATGCGCATGCGTTTCCCGCGACACGCTGCAGATGACATACACAGCCAATCGGGTAGGAAAACCCAGCTACGGAGACAGCCAAGAGGAGCTGGAGAGACCCTCACGCAGAGCACTGGGAAGCAGAGAACTAGCGGAAAGTCAAAATGACTGGAGGGCGCCCACGGAGGAACCTAACCTGGACAAAGATGAGGACCAAACTGCACCTCCTCAACTACGCAGGTAGAGTTTAGCGTGTTGCTGTCGTAAATTTATATGTACACGTCATCATCATTTCAACTAAATGACGTCCACTGCTGGACATAAGCCTTCCCCAAGGATTTTTTTTATTACCACAATGGTGGCAAACTCGCTTAAGGCCCGCCCAATAGTAAGCGGCTCCTGTGGTCTATAGATGTTTGCAATACCAGAGGTATCGCTCGCAATTTGCCGACCCTGTAAAAACCTTTAAGGTATAGGGAGTAACCACACTGACACGAAACGAACTGACAGCAATGGAATTCCCATGCTCTTAGAATAGTCACTCCCTCAACGAGCTCTGGTAACCTCACTCACTCGCAGAGACACGGATTTTCTTATTTAACTGCGATCTTCGGTAAGGCGGAAGTAGGTACTTCCTCAGTCAGGCAGCTCAGCTTGAGCGAGAAATCTCGCTATACCCTACCTCTGAAGATTTTAACTGGTCCTGCGCCACCCACATCCAGCGGATAATAATACATTTGACTGTCCGATCCTGTCCAATGTTGATAAAGAAAGTCTTTATTTTATTTCAGATGCACCTGCCCGGCTCTGTTCTTGGCGAGCATGACAGAAAGCGAGCCTTGTTCCTGCGTGTGCGACTGGCCGGATAATGGGCGCCGACGGGATTGCCAATACCTCGCCAAGGGGAGGGAGCACTTCGGCCTCCGAGACAGAGTCTGCGTTGCCAGGGGAGACTGCAATCCCCCATCCTGCGAGTATGGGGCCTACGATAGGGACGTCGGCAAATGTCCTGTCAGGAGGTACAGGAGAATGAGGTTCCATTCAAGAGGCAGATACCAGGAGAAAACGATGGTGGTGTGAGGGAATTTGAGGTTGTTGGTTGTAGGTATCCTATTTTATATGAAAGCGGTTAAGGGATTTGTCTCGACCTGATTGAAATTGGGCCACAGCTTTTTGTTGGTATTTTTCCCATACTTGCTTACAGTCGTAGCAAACACTATGTATTTCGAATTAAAGATGTACTCTGGTCTTTTTAAAAAGAACCCGATCTGTAAGTCCAATTCGAGACGGTCTTCAAGATCAAGTAGATGATTCAGAAGTTTTTCTACTTAATTAGGTACATGCTTTCATTAGCTTGTATTATATTATAAATATCTATCGATGAAATGGAATCTTTAAACGTAATTTTCTCCATCTTTAAAAATAACAACAGGTCAATTACTTTGATACTGTTTTGAGACTAACAATTTCGTTTCGTATTGTTAGCCAACCAAAAACAAAACTAGAAAATATATTTTATTACAAGTAAATGTCGAGTGCCTTTTAGTTTTAACTCTATTTTTATAATGGAGTACGAAAATGGAGATGTAAATTAATATAATATGACGACATCAGATTCAGTGTGCAGAGAGCCATACATGAGCCATACATGGTCAGCGCCATCTGCTGGCACGGCGCGGCGCGCGACACTGCGAAAGTGTATCGACAAATTGCTGTTTTTCGCTCTGCAGCAGCAGTAGGCGCTTAAAAAAAATTAAAAATTATTGTTACCGCCCACGCCATCCCCACCCCAAACACAATCACTTTAGCGACTCTAACGCAGACAATGTGAAATTGTGAAACGAAGGTTGGCAGTCAATTTAGCATATTCATTTGTATCTCTAGCGAGGCAAAACAGTTCGGCACAACTCGCTATCCCCGTCCACTCCCTGATGTTACGTAGCCATGACTTTTTCCTCCGACCGATACGTCTTTTGCCTGCGATTTTGTCCATTATAATAAGCTGCTGCACCTTGTATTATATGTCCTAAGTTGGAAACTTTTCTTTGATGACGGTTTTCAAAATCTCCCGTCTCTGCTTCAATCGTCGGAGTACTTTTGTGTCCTTATAGAAAGCATCCGCCTATATTCCCACATTTCAAAGGCCTCTACGCGTTTCCTGAATTCTTCTTTAATTGTCCAAGCCTCATATCCATATAGAAGGACGGGCCAGATGTAAAAGCGGAGCATTCTAATGTACAAAGGAATAGGTTACGTTTGCAAAGAACACGCTTCACGCTCCTTTTTCGCTTTAAACTATCTAATGGCCTATAACTATACATTGACAGCTGACATTGACATTTCGTTGTATGACAGTAACATTTTTAACTAGAAACATTTGAATTCAAGCACTCTGCGCTTTCTTGCAATAAAATTATTTTCTAATTCGTTTACTCTTACCTATATTTTTATTTATCTGAATTGGTATATAGGATATTATATAATAGGTAATATATTATACTATGGAAAATTTCCAGGAGTACTTAACATAAGTATTTAAATATGACAAGTCCCCTATTTGTACAACTGAAGTAAGTGAATCAGACTGCATGAATAGAGCGCTTGAGTGTATTATTAAAATTGAATATTAATTTCGTTGTGCCATAAAAACTGAGTCAATATCATATATTTGATTGACATTGGACATGATACAGTGAAATATATCTTATTATTGATGATGTATGATTCAATTTCGTGTAAAACCGCAACAATTACAATACCATTTTGTATGAGTATAATGCATCTTTAAAAGTTTTTGGTCATTTTGTTAGTTAATGTATAATTTCATCAATTATATAAATGTTTTTGATGCTCATTGTACGTATTGGTACAATTATTTACGTTATTCAAGCAAAATCATATATCTCTTATAGCGTTGGGTAGGCTATTGGGTTGGTCTGAAACACTGCATGTCGGGTTTGTAAGCCGTTTATTATATAAAATAAAGTCACACCACATAAAACCAGACTAATGCTAAGCCGAACAAGAACAGTCACACGAATACTTAAGCGCTAGCGCGGGGAACCCCGTGGCACCGCGCAACGCGTCTCAAACGCCACTCTTTCTCTCTCCGCGCGTCGGCGCGTACTACTCTCGCGCGCCCTCTACGCGGCAGGGGAAACAACTCCCGGGGCTGCCAACTACACACACTGTAATGTGCCTATGGTCTCACGCTATACACTCCCCCTCGAGTCGTGAGAACGCCCTCGCTCACGAACTCGCACAAGACAAAAATTAACAAACAGGACAAACGTGCTTCCGTGGACGTCCTCTGAGTCTTTTCGGAACTACGGGACGAGGAGGCGAGTCACCGCGGGAATGAAAACGCGTGAGCTCGGATACATGAAACTTGCCTAAGATACCCTCCGGGTTATCTAACTCTGCAATACAGTAGGCTGTAGGACTAACCCTTTTTGCAACAACATATGGACCATCTCTTTTCGGAATGAACTTGGCAGATATATTCTTAGCTGCATTACTAAGGACATGAGACTTTAAGAGCACCTGATCTCCAATCTCGAAAACTTCGGCAGGCTTCTTAGACTTATCCGCACATATCTTGCGTCGGTCCTGCTGAGCTTCAACTCTTTCTCTTACAGAAACTAAACTACTAACGAAACTTTTCAAATAGGGCGTAATTTGAGGAACAAAATTATCCTTATTAAGAATCGACCTAATGTCATGCTGCACGTCGAGTGGCGAACGAAGCTCCCTAGCAAACATGAGGTAAGCTGGAGACGACCCAGTAGTTTGACACACCGACGAGTTCATGGTAAACCTTATTGCAGGAAGGTGCTGTGGCCATGAAGAGTGGTTGGTATCAACTAGACGTGACAACTGAAACTTCAAATCCCTATTTTTACGTTCAGCTGGATTAGCTGACGGATGGTATAAAGGTAACAACTCTTGACCTATACCTAAAATGAACATACACTGCTGCATAACAGCTGAAACAAACTGGACGCCATTGTCCGAAACAATGCGTCGAGGAAATCCATAACGAAGGAAATATTCTTCAATTAACGTACGGGCGCATACCTCCGAGGTTGCCTCTTTCAAGGCGTACAGCTCGGTCCAACGAGTCGCTGTGTCCTCTACCAACAATATCCATTTCTCATTATTGTCTCCTTTAGGAAGCGGGCCGAACAGATCTATTGCCAACACTTCGCCTCTTTGTTTTAAAACAGGAGTTTGTAAGAGACCCGATGGCTTCATGTTTGAGGATTTATACTTTTGACAGGTGGTGCAGGTCTTGATGTAGTCCGTGATGATCCTGCGCATACCTGGGAAATAGAAACCTTGAGCGACCCTACTGTACGTCCTATCGACTCCATGATGACCGCCTAAGTCGGAGTCGTGACACTCCTTTAAAATTTCTGAGCGGAGGGAAACCGGAACCACCAGCTGCGCCTCTTCACTATCCACATCAGGATTATACATATATAACACGCCTTGCTGCAAGAAATAGCCTCTTTCTGACCATCGTTTAACTCCTATGGACTCAGCGTCAGACGTATCTTCCAGATCACTAATAATTTTCTTTAGTTCCAGATCATCGAGCTGCGCACGCCGGAGATCAGCTGGACTTCTAGCAGGTAAGTCTACGATGACAGAGCAAATTCCACACTGACTTTTCTCTTCTTCTTTACAGGGCGGACGGCTAAGTGTATCTGCGATCACATTGGCTTTACCAGGCGTATACTGAAACTGAATGTTAAAACATTGTAGTTTAAGAGCCCATCGTACGAGCCTACCCGATGGTGACTTCAGAGTAAGGAGCCACCTTAACGGCTGATGGTCGCTACCTATGATGACCTCATGACCTTCGATATAACCTCTGAAGCGTTCGACAGCCCAGACAACAGCGAGTGCCTCTCGCTCCGTCGTGCTGTAATTCCTCTCCGCTGGAATGAGCAGACGGCTAGCATACTCTATTGGGCGTTCGTCTTTACCCTCGCCCTGCAACAATACAGCACCTAAGGCGTAGCTGCTAGCATCCGTCCTCAACACAAATGGCTTACTATAGTCAGCTTGAACAAGAATCGGTGCCGAAGACAACAGTGTCTTCAACTCTTCAAAGGCACGAACCTGGTCAGATCCCCAAGACCATGGCTGATTCTTCTTCAGTAAGCGTGTCAGCGGCTCAGCGACAGCGGAGAAACCAGGAATAAATTTTCTAAACCACGAGCACGTCTGTAAAAAGGTTCTAAGATGACGCAGCGACGAGGGTGCCTTCATGTCTAGGACAGCACGGACCTTATCTTCGTCAGCTGACACACCATCCTGTGTTATAACATGACCAAGATACTTTACTTTATCCCGTGCAAAGACACATTTTTCTCTATTAGCGCGTAACTTGAACAGACGTAACCTCTCGAAAACTGCGCGCAGATCTGAGACATGCTTCTCGAAGCCACCATCTGAAATCAGCAAGAGATCATCCTGGTACGCTAACAGGGTCACGTCTTTCAGTGACGAACCTGCACGAAGCCTGTCTATGAGACGCTGGAACGTTGACGGCGCGTTCTTCAAACCAAACGGCATACGCTTAAAACGGAACGAACCAAACGGCGTCAAAAAGGCTGTTTTGTCCCTGTCCTGTTCACGGACGGAAACCTGCCAAAAACCACTGCGCATATCGAGGGTACTCATAAAACAATTCTTTTTTGTAGACTGAACAAGCTCATCTATCAATGGCATCGGATAGACGTCGGTTTTCGTAACCGCATTGAGCTTCCTATAGTCAACACAAAAACGTACCTTACCATTAGCCTTCGGCACTAGGAGCGCGGGAGATCCCCAAGCAGACTCACACTCCTCGACTATATTGTCAGCCAACATCTTGTCGAGCTCATCCCGCATAATCTCTTTCTTCGCAGGCGTCAACCTATAGGGCGGGACAGCAATGGGGGTGTTATCACCGGTATCAATCGTATGCTCAGCATACGGAGTCGCGTCTCCCCCTGGTTCAAAGATATCCTCATATTCCACGAGGAGGTTGGCAAGAACCTGACGTTGTTCGGAAGTAAGCGAAGTCGCCTCATCGTCCCGGAGCACCTCTAAAGCGGCGCACGAAGATACAGGTGACGAGATCTTTTCAAACTGTATTTTAAATTTTTGTTTACTATTTTCCGCAAAGTGCCATTTACTTTCACCAAAATTAAACACAAGGTTAAATAAGGTAAGGAAATTAATACCTAACAAGCTTTCATTATTATTAGTTTCAGGAAAAATCAAAAACTTGACTATTCTAGTTTTATGGTGTAGTGTCACCTTTACCTCCGTGGTAAGTACATTCATCTCCCTACTAACACCATCCGCCAACCTAACATTTTGCGTCGACGGCACTAACGGGTGTCCTAACCTTAGTAGGAGAGCGTAGAGCGTGTGACCGGCGATACAGCTAGTAGCTGCAGAATCAACGAGCGCAGTACCACAGTTTCCCAGAATGTTTATATTTAACACAGGGCGACGAAAAGGTAAGTTACACCCATAACCATCATCTAAACTAGATACACAAGTATTATTAATACACAGTAAACTTTTATCAACATTAACATTACATAAATCTCCTACGGCATGTGTAGGGTTAACTTGAACGGACAAACTAGTGTTATTAAAACGCGAAATATTTTTATCATAATTATTACAACTGAATAAATCACCCACGGCACGACTAGGGTTAATTTTTAACGAAACACTAGATCTATCATAAACATTACAACCATTTGAATTACCCGCGGCACGCGCAGGGTTACCTTGTACAAACACTTGCGATGGCGGGTTAACTCGCTGCGATGCGGGGACAACGGGGACGGCAGCGGCGGCCGAGCGAGCCGGGGTCCTTCGATGTGCGGCAGCGCGGGCGGCGCTGGGGAAAGCGGCGGCGGGGGCGGCGGTTTCACGCGCTTTATAACAACCGTTGCTGCGAGCTAGGGCTCCGCTATGCGACGTGTTGTCAACTGAATAAAACGCTTGCTGACCCGAACAGTTTTTACACTTAGATTTTATAACGTTCGCGGCACCACATCCGTAACACTTTATTTCACTTTTTTGTTTTAAGTGACTGTCAACATTGTTATCATTATTATCACTATTACGCTTAAGTTTCTCACACATATCCTTTACGTGGCCTGAACGTTTGCAGTAAGTACAAAACTGCTTCTTGTCCTTGACGACGGCGGCGGTGGCTGTCTCGGCGGACTCGGCGGCGGCAGCAGTGCCGGCGGCCGGTACATTCCGTGGCGACGACGACGTTGACGACGATACTACGCGCGTACTCGTCTGCGTACGTGATCTCGCGAGAGACGAGTTACTAGCCTGACCTGGACTAGCCTCCTTCAGGGAATCTTCCACGTTACGGCACTTATGCAATAATTCTTCGAAGCTGTTGACATTTTCTCTGCACACACGCTTCCTAATGCGTTGACTTAGCAGCCCGTACGCCATATCCAGTTGCACCTTTTCCGATAGGTCATCCTTTGGGAACTTGGCCAACAGCGCACGTACCTTGGCTATGAACAAGTCGGTATGTTCCTCTCCTTGAGTCAACGAAAACAGTTTTACGTAAAGTCGGTGTGGCGGGTCGCGGTCGCCAAAGGCACTCTTTATCCGCTCTAGGGCCTCCGACCACGACTTGGTGGAGCGCTTTACGCCCTGCCACCACACTGCAGCAGGCCCCTCCAACAACATAGAGAAACCACGTAGGGCGTTTTCGTCGGAGGCGGCGACGCAATCTTTATACGTAATTACCGCATCTATGAAATTTTCTAAAGATTCGTCCGCGCGTCCGCCATAGCGCGTTGTGCATTTCGCGAAGTTTCCGTTCGCCCCAAATGCAGAGCCCGATGCTTGGACTTCAGACACGTTGCTATGCGGCGTTGACGACCGCACCTCGCGTAATAACTGCTGGCAGAACTCTTGTTGGGATTGCTGCATACTATTAAGCAAAGTTGCGAGCGTCTCTTGAGACATTGTAACGTTGGTGGCTGCGGCCGAGCCGCCATCATTGTTCGACTTCGAGCGATCTTCAGACCGTGTTCGCGGCATTTTCGATACGATAAGACACACGCTACTCGTATAATACCGAAGAAACACACACAGGGTTCGATATAAGTCCCAGATAGTCACTTGTAGTGTTCGTTGCAACACACGACAAACTTTTCACTACGCGTTTTATACCTACACACGTTGGGCAGCCACTTATAGCGTTGGGTAGGCTATTGGGTTGGTCTGAAACACTGCATGTCGGGTTTGTAAGCCGTTTATTATATAAAATAAAGTCACACCACATAAAACCAGACTAATGCTAAGCCGAACAAGAACAGTCACACGAATACTTAAGCGCTAGCGCGGGGAACCCCGTGGCACCGCGCAACGCGTCTCAAACGCCACTCTTTCTCTCTCCGCGCGTCGGCGCGTACTACTCTCGCGCGCCCTCTACGCGGCAGGGGAAACAACTCCCGGGGCTGCCAACTACACACACTGTAATGTGCCTATGGTCTCACGCTATACTCTTGATTTATGATTATTTTTCGGTTATAAAATGCAAATAAATGTATTATGAAATTCCAATAAAAATGAACGAGACACCAAATTGACGAAAATAATTTGACGTTTGACGGTAATGCAGCATTACTAAATAATAATTATGTCTAGTTAGAAAATCTATTATTTTCAGCATAATATTATTGTATCGTCATAATATACACCGAAAGAGATTCGATTACTTGTAAGATTATTATTATTAAGTTGTAAATAAAAATGTTTTTTAAAGTAAATATAGCATTTTATATTTTTAACTTCCCGATTTTGAGTTTTGTAATTATTATATCATCATCACTCCATTTTACTAGAAGCTGTGCTAGCCTAGCGGTGTGACCATTGGACTGAGATGTCAGAGGTCTCGAGTTTAAACCCAAGGCGCGTGGCTTGGGTTTGAACTCGAGACCTCTGACCACTGACTTTTCGGAAGTTATGTGCGTATATATCACATGCTCAAACGGTGAATGAAAACATCGCGAGGGAAGCTGCATGTTTGAGAGATTTTCTCAATGGCATGTAATGTCTGCCAAGCCGCAGTAGGCTAGCGTGGTGGACTATAGCCTAATCCCTCTCAAATGAGAGGAGACCCGTGCCCAGCAGTGGGACGTTAATGAGTTCATGATGAACTCCATTTTACTGTCACACTGGGCAGGGGTTTTCCTCGTTTGAGAAGGTTCTGCCACCAAGTATTTTATGAAAAACAATTAAATAGGAATCGAAACCAAGACTACAAGCAGCTGCAGTTGCCGCCATTAATAAGGGTGAATGTTAGTACCACTACTATTTCTCATTTATATAAATGATTTACCTAACGCTATCCAGCATCCCATGATTTTATTTGCAGATGATAGTACGGCTCTCTTCACAAATATTAAGAATAAAAATCATGAACTAGAAATAAATGAGTCCCTATCTAATTAGGCTGACAATCATCATCATCACATTAACCGTTAGACGTCCACTGCTGGACATAGGTCTCCCCCAATGATCGCCACGACGACCGGTCAAATGCCGCCCGCATCCAGTGGATTCCAGCGACCTTTACCAAGTCATCAGTCCACCTTGCCGGGGGCCTGCCCACGCTGCGTCTTCCAGTACGTGGTCGCCACTCTAGAACCTTCAGGTCCCATCGGCAACAATAAACAACCTAAAAATATATCTTACAAAAACCCTTTTACATGATTTTCAAAAATAAGAACAAAATATCAATGCCCATATCTATTAAGTACAATAATGAAACAGTATTTGAAGTTATAAGTACAAAATTACTAGGTACCTATATGTATAGATTCTAATATGTCATGGAAAACACACCTAAATAGCGTATGTAGCAAACTAAATCAATTTTCGTATGCCCTCTACATGCTTAAATAAGTATCTAACCAAACTACACTACTTTGTGCTTATCATGCTTATGTGGGATCAACTCTATCTTCTGATATCGTCGTTGTCAAACCAATATCTGCTATGTGCAAAAAATATAACTGTGAGATAATTAATATAAATAGCAGTTTTTACATACATACATACATACACTCACGCCTTTTTCCCATGGGGGTAGGCAGAAACTACAGAATGCCACGCGCTACGGTCCCTGCATACCACTTTTGCGTCGTCCACATTCATACATCTCGTCATGCACGCGCGCCGGTTATGAGTACTGCGTACCTGACCTTTTTGAAGGAGTTCAACAATTAGGTCGGTGTATGTCCTTCTAGGGCGCCCCCTCCCGGCGTTTCCACTGACATCCGCCTTATAAATTCCTTTCGTCAATCGCCTATCATTCATCCTTTCAACATGCCCAAACCATCTCAGTACATTCTTTTCAACTTTTGTCACTACGTCGTCTTTCAAACCACAACGTTTTCTTATCACATCATTCCTCAATCTATCATTCATAGTTACACCACACATACAGCAGTTTTTATTTGACAATATTTTAGCTGATGCACATAGCATGTTCTTTTAGCGTCTACAGTTCACCGTATGATGCTTAGAATCACATAGCAGCTTTTTTATACGAATATTGATTAGTAAACTAGTCATAATAGTCACAATGTCGAAATCTCCAAAAAGTGCACATACCAGATATTCATTTGACAACGACGATATACTATATTGAGGATACTCAAGTGATAAAGAAATTGCGTTTAAGGCACAGAAACCTGTATTAGATCTATAGGGATACACCAAACAGGTTCTTGTAAACCTCACTTTATCAGTCTCAAGATATTAACTTTACCTGCTCTTTATATCTACGAGGCCTCTATTTTAGTTAAATCAAACATCACTAGCTATGACACGTTAACAAGCAGTTGATTAAAGAATACATTACGCAATAAAACATCCCACACTGCAGTTTTAAGCAATAGTGTTTTTTGTATAGGCATTAAAATATATAATAAGTTACCCACAGGCACAGACATAAAGAACTACAATTCAATTGGTATTTTAAGCTAAAAGTTTTGTTGATTCCAAAGGTAGGTATATTTTACTGTAATAGAATTTCTTGAAGAAAAATTATTATTTCATATATTATATGTTAAAATGTTTGTGATATAATTATGTCATATAAATAATAAGAATTAGTAGAGATTAAATTAGTAAAGCGTAAAACTGTAATATTTTAGGTGTATAATGCTTTTCTTGCTTTTTTTTTAAATATTTAAATTGCAATGTTTTAACAGGCAACTAAGTTTATTAACCTATCCATTTTTAACATCTTTAAAATTCTGTACACTTAGTTCGCAATAAGGAGTTCGAATTTGAAAAAAAAAATTGAAATTTGTTGTGTAGTCGTAACTTTTTCGAAAATGAAATTTTCCAAAATCAAAGGAGATTCTTATTTCGATAAAAGATAACAACATTCGATAAAAACTAAAGGTAAACGTTCAGTTTTAATATTCTTATATTTCAATGTCTTTAATACACAATGTTAATTGCGGTAATTTTTAGGGTAGTTTTTATTGTATATCTTCAATAAAATTAAGTGGTAATCAGTAACTTCAGACGAAGCGGCGACGGACGGTAACAGTTCAGTAACGTCACCAACTTAATATTTACCTCACAAAGTATAACAAATCTCTAAGTTTTTACACTAGAGACATATTCAAAAAATCAAAATGTTTTCCTTCACCGTTTGGTGATAATTAACAAATAGAACCATTCGGCGCACCCAACCAAACGCGTGTAACGAAACCATAGCGCGATTCAGAAACGAAAAGTACAGCGCCATCTATCGAGGCGATGAGTGAACTGAGTTCTTTAGCAAAAAGTTTTACTGTCTCAGTTTAACATGGAAAAAATATAGATTTGACGGGAGAAATTTCGATTAAAAATTCGGGTGTTTTATTGGTATATATAACTAAAAACTCACTGTAATATATATATATATATATATATATATATATATATATATTACAGTGAGTTTATATATATATATATATATATATATATATATATATAATATATTACACATAAAAAGAAAGGTTTCAAATTTGGCGACGAAAAAAAAAATTTTGTAAAAGATAAAAATAAAAAACCAAATACACGTCTTTCACATAAATTTTGAGACCATGTGAAAAAAGTGTGAATATAAAAGTCATATCTTTTTATTACCTACAACTTATATTCGCAATAAACGATTGAAATTGAAATTGAAATTGAACTTTGCATTTTTTTCCATAGGACTTATAGTTTTGCCGGATTTCGAGATAAATCGATTTTTACCCTTAAAAACGCATACCCATTAATTACCCATCCACTTCCCGACCTCAGATGCCCGTAATTTATTTTTCCTGTAATTTGTGTTATATTCTCTTCCTTTTCCAATAGGTTTCATTCTTCTATAATTTATTTTCACTTATTACCATTTTCAAAGGCTTTTGCACTGGTCTAAGTCCTGAGCGAAGCAACGAGGCTAGTGTTACGGATACTAGTTGGTCGATATACTACATAATATACTTCTTCTTTTATTGTAAATACATACATATTATACATAGATACATCCATGACTCGGATACAAATGTTTATGCTCATCACACAAACATTTGACCCTACCGGGATACGAACATGGGACCCATAGCACAGAAGGCAGGGTACAAAATGTGTCCCGTCCAGATTCTTTAAGAAGCCCTACTTAAATAAACTGCTACTGCGTTGGCAAAGATGGGGCCAGTGGACTGGGATATCAAAGGTCTCAAGTTCGATTTCAACACACCAGTGACTGTGGTGGCTATGTGCGTATTTATCAAATGCTCAAAACGGTCAAGGAGAACATCGTGAGGAAACGTGCAAGTTTGAGAGATTTTCTCAATGGCGAGTGAAATCTGCCAACCCGCAGTAGGCTAGCGTGATGCACTATAGCCTATAATCCTTTCCAAATGAGAGCAGACCCTTGCCCACCCGTGGAACATGCAACGGGTTGATGATGATCATATAATTACGCAAATATTTTTCGTTTTAAAATGTCCTAGCGTCGTATTTACACAGGTGAAAGAATATATTGTTAATTTGTTTACATTTAAAAATAAAATTAAGGCTATGACTGCAAGGGTTACGGTTTTAAGAAGTAAAGGAACTCAAACATTGACATGATCAACCAAATTAATTATTGTCCCACTGCTGGGCAAGGAACTGTCATCCGAGAGGTTATAGTCCACCACGCTAGCTTAGTGTGGTTTGGCAGACTTCACACGCCATCGAGAAAAAAAATAAAAATAAAAGGCATTATGCATGCAGGTTTCCTCACGACGTTTTCGTTCACCATTTGAGGAAGTGATAAATAAGCACATCACCTCCGAAAAGTCACTGGTGTTTTGAACTCGTTACCTCTGTCTTTCAGTCTACTTGGTCTCACTACTAGGCTATCACAGCCAAACAATTATACATCAACAAAAATATTTGATGAAGGCGGCTGCTGCAATAGTTACTGAGTTAGTAAATTAAGTAGCTTGTAAAATATGAGACTGATGTTGGCTTTGATGTTGTTCTTTTGCAAATGCCTACCGGTTTCCGGGCAATTTGGGCTTGTCATGCTCCCCCAAATACCCTGCAGATGGTGGCGTTGTGTGTCGGGTCATCACACGTCATGCTCGTGAACGGGTGCTGTCAGTTGGGTCTGGTCGGCTCATACATGTTATGGCAACCTAAATTGGTTTTAGTTATTTCCTTTTTGCATAATTCATACGTTTCACATTGAACTGCATCAGTCTCATATTGTTATTGTAAGGCAAAACCAACTATTTTGTAATTTTGTATTTGATTTAAAAAGAGTATCTATGGAGTTTCTTATGAAATATGATTCGCGCCTGTAATAGGTATTTAGTTACTCTCTCTCTTTTATGTGACGCAGACGAAGTTTCGCGGATCAACTAGTATTTTATTTAAATAAAGTTATAACTGCATAAGCTCTGGATGCTGTAAAGGATCAAAAACAAAACGGCGGGATTAAAATAACATCAATGTATCGCGAAAAATTCCATAAAAAGTAGTTTTATAAATCTATTTTAATCATTTAGCACGTTAACTTGTGTAATTAGTAACTGCAGTATTATGAACAAGATTTGGAATCTGGAACTGACAACGGTTGGAAACAACCGCCTCGTTGGCCCAGTGGTTGATGTTCGATTCCCAGGTCGAGCAGTGTTATTGAGTTTTTCTATGAAATTCTTAGTAGCTCGGAGTTTGGATTCGTCCCATTTACTGACTGTAAAAAGGTTGATAATGATAAAAGTGCATAAGCTACTTATTTGAAATCATTAATAATAACAAACATTCTTAAGCAGCTATGCTGAAGTGGAACTGGGCTGGATTTATCTGCCGTATACCAGACGACCAATGGGCCAAAATCACTCAAACTCAAACTCAAATGTTTTATTGCCTTTAGACCAATATTACAGGTGGGTAGTAGACCGCCCCTCCCGGCGTTTCCAAGAAAAACAGTAAAATAATTCAATTGTTTTACTGTGTTATTCAATAACATTTATTTCGCACATGAGATAATGCCCTTCTGAATTGAGAGAACCGTGCCGAGGTAGGCCCCCGGCAAGGTGGAACGCCGGTCTTGTAAAGGTTGCTTGAATCTGCTGGATCGGTCGTCGTGACGATGAGTGGAGACGTAATGTCCAGCAGTAGACGTCAAAGCTTGATATGATGATGACGATGAATGTAGTAAATACGGTTCATTTTAATGATCCAATCAGTTTTCTCATATACCTTGAAAACTCAAACTCAAAATCAAATGATTTATTTCAATTAGACCAATATTATTATTTATTTTGAATTGTCAAATACTAGTTGCACGGTTCCAAAAGGTACGTCATATGGAGAAGAACCAGCGTGAAACTCCATAGATATTCTTTTTAAATTAAGTAAAAAATACAAAATAGTTGGTTTTGTTTCACAATGTTTAATGTATGTAATATCAATGAGTAATATTAATAGTGCAGTTAGTCCCACGTGATGGCAAAAGGCGACGCGGCAAGCCCAGTCGGAGATGTGCTGGACTCCTTCCAGAAAGACTGGTCCCTGAGAGTAGAAGGTGTGGAAGAAGAGTGGGGAGGCTGTAGCGTCCCAATGGAGGGTCATTGGAACTCTACAGGCTGATAAATAGAAAAAAAAACGTTGCCTGCCTGATGGTAAGCGGTTACCGTAGCGTATAGACGTTTGCAACACCAGAATAGAGATGTCCCTCGCGCATTGCTTATCTTACAGTAGAAACCGCTTAGGGATCTTAAATTATGGGAGTTACTAAGCTCACAGCAAACAGAATTCCTATGATGTCAGAATAGTCACTCCCCCAACCAGCTCTGGCAACCTTACTCACTCGCAAAAACACAACTATTGTTGATTCACTGCGGTCTTCTGTAAGGCGGAGGAACTTCCCCAGTCGGGCAGCTCAATTTGAGCGAAGAATCTCGCTATGCCCTACCTCTCGAATCAACTGACAAAACTAGTTGCTGGGTTTCTAAAAATGTGTGCTAATAAGAGGTAAAAAATTGTAAGTATACCTGTTATGTGCCTTAAATGAATTTCCGAACAAACATTCTAGAAAATATTGTTGAACATCGGGAAATGCATTATAAGTGCATATTTACCCTTCGAACTACTTCAATATTTTCGCAGATGCAATCGCAAGGTTATTTGTTTTCGTAAACAAATATATTTTCATATAAATAGTCAAATTTTGCCACGAAAGGTATCAGATCTTCAGTTCCGGGATATACAGACACTGTCTTTAGCCCAAATAAAGAATTAAAAGTTATATCAAATACTTATAATTACCGACATGAAGATCGCCCTATTATTGGCTGTCGCGTTCGTGAGTACCAAATACATACAATATACTTTATTCATAGATATTTTATAACTGAAACTCTTTATCATTCTAACAAAAAATGTTTTTAAATATGCACAGATAAATATGACAGTTGGTAATTAACATACTATCACGTCTATCATCCTGGAAGGGTTAGGCAGAGGTGTACTATATATACACTTTCATTTCACCGATATTTTAGGTCCCATTATGGGGCCTAAATAGGCTCGCCTATTACCATTAACCGGGCACGAATCCAAACTCCGAGCTGCTACTGCAATGATAATTTAATAGAAAAACCTAACAACACTTTGCTCGACCTGGTACTCGAACCGAAGACCTCTTGCTTGTCTGTCACACTCTACGAGCAATTAATTGCTTTGGCATTAACTAGAAGACGTATTACAGGCGGCGGTCGTCTGCGCACAGGAAAGTGGGAGAGTACAGGAGAGTGTGAGTGAGGAAGTAGCGCCTTCCAATAATCCCCTTGGTGATCTACTTTCGTTTGGTAAGTTATTCATGTTTCTTGTACTTCGCCATTCTTCGGTGAAGGTCTCAAATTGTACCTTATCATCATCAACTCATTCTTGTCTCACAGCTGGGCACGGGTCTCCTCGCATTCTCTCATATTGCAGAACATCACAATTACCTACCTTATTAATTTCGCATAGTACCTAGTTAAATGTTTCTCTGCAAAGTTGGGCAATTGAATGATATTTTTTTAGGGTTCCGTAGGTACTCCATGCCAAAAACGGAACGGAACCCTTCTAAGATAAATTTGTTTATCTGTCTGCCCGTCCGTCTGTCAAGACCATTTCTTTTCAAGAACTCTGTGAAGGTCTGTGATCTCTTGCAGCAGTGAAAAATTCAAACTTCAAAGTCAAAGATACAGCCTTTTATGCTCCGTTTTTCCCTCATATTATTTTGACATTCGCAAATGAATCAAAACATATACCTAGGGTACTTCTCATTGACCTAGAATCGTGAAATTTGAATGTCATGTAGTTAGCACAAGTAAAGTAAAAAACCCGGAAATCGTAAATTTGTAGCTGCATCGGAAAAAAATGCTTTTGTGATTACAAACTTATTTGCAGTTGGTAAACTAACTGCGATCTACGTCGCGATGCTTTCCTGTACCGGTAAATACGCACATAAATTCCTCCTCCAAGTTCACGGTCCAATAGTCACGTCACCGGTACGCGGTACGTAACCATTAGAGAACCTTCGAGCTCCCACGGCCATCAGCTGTTTTTCGAGCGATGTGCCCTGCCACTTGAGTTTGGCATACATGGCGTTTTTTAATTTGTATTTTACCCGCACCCACGATACAGGAGACATTCCTAGTGACGGAAACGTATTTTCAAAATTTTGAAAATATTCAAATGGTACAAATTAATAATAGGTATATTTTTTTTTCTTATATATAAAAAAATCGTGTCACTGTGTTCGTCGCTGATCTCCTCCGAAACGGCTCGATGGATTATTATAAAATTCTAGATATGTATATTTAGTAGGTATGAGAATCGGTCGTAGGCTATTTTTTACAACCCCGAGATTTTTTTTTTTTTTTTTTTTTTTTTATTTTCCTTTATTGGCCAACCAACAATTGTTTACACTGATAACATTTAAAGTAAGTATTTAATATCTAAGGTTAGTGTAACAATTAATTACAGGTCAGCACCGCATGCCCCATAAACAAATAAGATGTGCCACAAGCACTGGACTATAATCAAATATTGACATTTGAGTACTTTAAAAACATTAAAATTAATTAATAGGTACAACAAGCATTACGTGATGGGATATAAAATTATCTCTATATAAAAAAGGAAAAAGGAAAAGGAAAAGGAAAAAAGGAAAAAAGGAAAATGTTAACTTACCAGTTTTTTTTTGTTTTTTTTATGTTCTGGCATAAAAAATACTTATAACGGGATGAAGTTTTTTCTAGCGCCCAGGGGGGAATGAACACCGTGACTCAATGGCTGACTAGAAATATCCTAACGCTTAATGTCTCAAAAACTAATTTCATTACTTTCTTAACTAAACCCAGCGATAAGCCGAATCCGTCGTCACAAATCATCTCACACTCGTGTTCCAGGAAAAATAGTACGAACTGTTATTTCTGTCCCAACCTTACGAACATAGAATCAACTAAGTATCTCGGTGTAATTATGGATAGTTTGTAGTTGCACCAAAAAAAGTTACTTTTGCGATTACAAACTTATTTGCAGTTAGTAAACTAACCGCGACCTACGTCGATGCACAAGGACGGTAGTTTTCAAGCGGCAAAGTTAACTTTGTACCCCAATCCGTTAATCTTTTCATTTGAGCAATGTTCGGTACTTTCATAGCTTATGAATTTCAGTCTATAGGTATATATAAAAATCAATGCCACTTTTCGTTGTAATTTTATAACTCAAGAACGGGCTGACCTATCCAAACCAAATGTTAAGGCTTTGTTCGGACTATTTAGTAGATGGTTTATGTGAAGTTTGCACAAAAACGGTCGAGCGGTTCTTCATTTATCACATTTTTTGTAACAAATGAATTCAATAAATGGCGGATCATTTTGTTAATGGGGATTTTGCTGTCAAATTGAAACTTTTTTCAGTGTTGCCAGTACCAAGCATGTTGTTATGTCATTCATGCGGTCATTAGTAATTTATATAAATAAGTACCTACATATAGTAAATAATATACGACATGAGTAATATAAAAGGCTGCCTTCTGCCTTTAACTTTTTAAAAGAATTTTAGTAAAGGTTTTGTTATTATATTTATTCCGTGGTAATTGAGTCATGGAAGTTTCTATGTATATTTCTATTTCTATAATAATTATGTAATAATGATAAAAATTCCAAAAAATACTATGTAGTGTATCAATGATCTTGTATCCGTAACACGTATCTTATTGCTGGGCTTGGAACTAGATGGCGCTGTGACATAATGTTCGGGTATATTTATTTAGGTATATAAAATATATTTTTTCAATTTCATCTGTACCTAAAGAGACTAATATTGTTATTATATGTTTTGGGGATTAATTTATTGGGACTCAATTCGATGAACAGAAACCTTGGTGCGCAAGTCCGACTCGCACTTGGCCAGGTTTTTAATGACATACATTTACAATCAGATGTAATTCATTAAATTTCTTTCCTAACAATATATTGTAGGTATGCACATCTCTTATTAACGCATTAACTACTGGACACAAGTCTGCTGTTATCATCATCATAAGCCTATATTCGTCCTCTGCTGGATATAGGCCTCCCCTTGTGAAAGCCACAGAGCTCGCTCTTCGGCTCTCCTCCTTCAGTCACTGCCAGTTTCATCTCATTTGACAGCTACTAGAGTAGCATAGTCAGCGGTTTGGCAGCCTTCAGTAAAATAGGTACTTACGGCAGACAGGTTTTCTCACGATGCTTTCCTTTCCCGGTAAATACGCACATCAATTCCTCCTCCAGCTTCACGGTCCAATGTTCACACCACCGGCACGCGGTCATCATTAGAACGTTCGAGCCCCTACGGCCATCTGTTCTTCGAGCGATGTGCCCTGCCACTTGAGTTTGGCCTACATGGCGTTGCTCCGGGTCTTGGTGTTTGTGAATATGTGTTCTTTACACGCACCCAACGATACAGGAGACATTCTTAGTGGAAATTTTGGAAATAGTACAAATTAATAATATGTATCTTAATAATAAAAAGTTTAAGCTGAAATTTCTCTTTTAAGGTGGTCGTCTCACAGAACAAAGGGTGAAGCGCAGTATTCTTGGTGCTGTTGAAGGTGCTGTGGGAAATATGATAGGGAATATTTTAGGTGTACCAAAAAATTCAACAGATGAAGCTGGTGAAAATAAGACCGCTACAGGTATTCAGATAGGAGCTGGTCTTGACTTATTGGGGATAAATATGGGCTTGGGATTGAATGTGGGTGGAAATAATTCAAACGCAAATTCTGATGAGTCTACTGGTTCTGATAAAAATGGAGCTGTTGGGGTAGGTGCTGGTGTTAATGTATTGGGGACAGATATAGGCTTGGGATTGAATGTGGGTGGAAATAATTCAAACGCAAATTCTGATGAGTCTACTGGTTCTGATAAAAATGGAGCTGTTGGGGTAGGTGCTGGTGTTAATGTATTGGGGACAGATATAGGCTTGGGATTGAATGTGGGTGGAAATAATTCAAACGCAAATTCTGATGAGTCTACTGGTTCTGATAAAAATGGAGCTGTTGGGGTAGGTGCTGGTGTTAATGTATTGGGGACAGATATAGGCTTGGGATTGAATGTGGGTGGAAATAATTCAAACGCAAATTCTGATGAGTCTACTGGTTCTGATAAAAATGGAGCTGTTGGGGTAGGTGCTGGTGTTAATGTATTGGGGACAGATATAGGCTTGGGATTGAATGTGGGTGGAAATAATTCAAACGCAAATTCTGATGAGTCTACTGGTTCTGATAAAAATGGAGCTGTTGGGGTAGGTGCTGGTGTTAATGTATTGGGGACAGATATAGGCTTGGGATTGAATGTGGGTGGAAATAATTCAAACGCAAATTCTGATGAGTCTACTGGTTCTGATAAAAATGGAGCTGTTGGGGTAGGTGCTGGTGTTAATGTATTGGGGACAGATATAGGCTTGGGATTGAATGTGGGTGGAAATAATGCCAACGCAAATTCTGATGAGTCTACTGGTTCTGATAAAAATGGAGCTGTTGGGGTAGGTGCTGGTGTTAATGTATTGGGGACAGATATAGGCTTGGGATTGAATGTGGGTGGAAATAATGCAAACGCAAATTCTGATGAGTCTACTGGGTCTGATGCTGTTGGAAATGTTTCTGATGATGCCGATGTTCAACAATCTTCCTCTAACAATGATAATGAATAGGCGCAAGAAAGCTTTGAGGATGGGGTAAGAGATTTTAACGACAACAAATAAACTGATATACCTATTAAATATAATCACGGCCCACGATAAATTCCACCTAAAACCTGAGGAGGCTGACAATTTGTTGACATCATAATCACTACCCGTCACCACGTATTATGTTAAAGTTATAACTAACACAATCGTGGGCTAAAGGAACTGGCTACTGATCGATATTTCATTACATATGTATATGTATAGCGGTTACTTGTTTGTTAAACAATATATATATTTAGAGCAGTTTTACTTTTTATTTATACTCCTTTTTTAGTCACAAAGCTATTTAATATAAATAAAATATTTCATATTTTTTAATTTTGCGCCACCGTAATGACTATAAAAGGCACTGACGGTTGAAAGAAATAAGCAAGCAAATGTTCTTTCTAAAATTTCCGAATGAAAAATGTAGTATTATGTGAATATAATACTTAAAAAAAACATTTTTAAGCTATTGCATAGCTTCTATCGCGGGCCTTGAGCGTGGAGACCGAATCCAGTTCAGTTACCATAAACGTATAGTTTCAATGATAAATATTCCTGAATAACCTACATGTATTGTAAGATAATAAAATATTATGAACAATATTAACTTCTCATTTATTTAATGAAAGAAAAAAAATGTTTTCTTATCGGTCACCACGCTCAAAAAGAGTAACTTGAATTAATAAATATCAAAGAAAAACAAAGGAAAAAAAATACTGCATAAATAAAATAAATAAATAATTATACTTACATATTACCGCGGCAGTCTCCGAGTGCCACACGTCTTTTGTGTACTTAAAACATTGCTGATATTATTTATTTCTAATGTACCTATGTAACCTTATACGGTTTGCTTTGGTGTGGACAAAGTCGTGGGGAAAAGATATTTGATTTTACAGAAATTCATGATTACGGTGGCTCATAACTCATTCCGGTGGCTAACTGCGCCACCGCAATGACGCCACCGTAATGACGACGAAATGGTTTTTCACGATAATTACACAACTACGTAATTAATGGAATAGAGTTTTATAGCTCGTAATATTGAGGCAATTATCTTCAACATACATACAATACATCACTGTTCATTATTTAAAAGTTGCCACCGAACTGACCACACACGGTAACCAAAACACATTTCTTGAAAAACTTACCCCAGGAACATGTTAAAACTTAGGTAAGTACCGGCCACTTCATACATCAATTGGGCCCCGACTATCGCCCAGGTAATAGCTTAGTAGCTCGAAACTAGATGGCGCTGAGTCATCAATCAAATTCAAAAGGATTTCATTTCAAGTAAACTTTTTTAAGCGAGCAAGTAATTGTCAATAGTCAAATTAATAAAATCAAAATAATACGGTAGGTATGCATAATTTTTTACTCATTAACTACATTTAACTCACATTTGAGTAATTAAGGAAGACACTCTTCCACCTCTCAAGTGGAGACTAGGGCGGATTGGCTGTTCACCCAGGGACTGGCATCGCTCGTGTCCCCGACATTCGGACATCTACTCGAGTGGTTCGACGGGCATTTAATAGAATATGCCCATTACCGGTGTCTTCAGATTGTGGTTGAAACCGGTGGTTCCAACGCCCAGGGGCATGTTGCTGCGCCTGCGTAATTTATAATAGCAACAAAACGCTGTCCATGCTAATTACCTCCTTAGCACTTGTTTAATTTTATATGTAACTTCACTTGCTGTACTAATTTTGTCTAGTTAACACCTCATCTAAGTAAATTTCTTGTCTCGAGTATTTCGGCAGTATCATTTCAGCATATCCTCAAATCCTGTACGTAAATACACTAATATTGTAATTATACGTTTTGGGGATTCATTAATTGGGAAAATCTTAGAAACTCGATTCGATTAACGAACTTTTTACTTAACTAAAAGTTTGTACGGAACACTTGGTGCGCGAGTCCGCCTCGCACTTGGCCAGTCTTTTTAATGACATAGATTTCTACAATCAGATGCAATTCTGTAAATTTCTTTCCTAACGATAGGTATATTGCATGTGCAGATCTCTCATCAACGTATTAACTATTGGACACAAGTGTGCTGTCATCATCATCATCAGCCTATATTCATTCGTCCACTGCTGGACTTAGGCCACTGGATCTTCGGCTCTTCTCCTCCAGTCACTGCCAGTTTTATCTGACAGCTACTAGGGTAGCATAGTCTAGTGCAGTTTGGCAGCCTTAAGTAAAATAAGCATACAGGTTTTCTCGCGATGCTTTCCTCCACCGGTAAATACAACCGGCACGCGGTCACCATTAGAGAACCTTCGAGCCCCTACGGCCATCTGTTCTTCGAGCGATGTGCCCTGCCACTTGAGTTTGGCATACATGGCGTTGCTCCGGGGGCAGATGTTTGTGGATATTTGTTCTTTACAAGCACCCTCGATGCAGGAGGCATTCCTAGTGTAGGCAACGTATTCTCAACATTTTTGAAATATTCAAATAGTTCTAATTATTAATAGGTATTTAGTAAAAAGTTTAATGCGAAATTTCTTTGTTTTAAGGTGGTCGTCTCGCAGTAGGAAGGAAGAAGAACAGTATGTTAGGTGCTGCTGGAGATGCTGTGGAAAATATTTTAGAGAATATTTTAGGTATACCAAACAGACGAACAGATGAAGCTGATGAAAATAGGAACACTGCAGGTATTCAGATAGGTGCTGGTCTAAACATGTTGGGGACAGATATAGGCTTGGGATTTAATGTGGGTGGAAATAATAGAAACGCAGATTCTGAT
The DNA here is from genome assembly GCA_905163465.1 of Craniophora ligustri. Taxonomy (NCBI): domain Eukaryota; kingdom Metazoa; phylum Arthropoda; class Insecta; order Lepidoptera; family Noctuidae; genus Craniophora; species Craniophora ligustri. The sequence continues at coordinate 14,651,911 of LR990962.1, read as the reverse complement.
GGGTTTAATGGTTCTGAAGAAATTGAAACTGCTGCTGGTGGAAATGTTTCTGTTCATGTAGATGATTGAACATTGTTTGCCCGACCTCGAAATCGAACCCAAAACCTCTTGCTCGGCAGTCACACTTTACGTCCACTAGACTAACGAGGCAGTAATTATTATTGTTATAAAAAATAAGTTTAAATTTCTTTCTTTTCAGTTCGACTAAAGGGTGGTATTTATGGTGCTATGGACATTGAATCCAGTGCTGCTGCTGCTGCTGCTTTTGCTGGTGCTCGTGCTGATAGTGATAACACTCTTACTGGAGATGCCGATGTTAAACCATCGACCTCTCTTAGCAGTACCTACAATAGCTTAGCGGGGCACGTTACTATCCGATGAGTTACGATTTGGTTACAGATATCTCTGAATAAAATTGCTAATAAGTATTTTTTTTTGCTTTATATTGAATGTGGTAAGCTGTAGATATAAGATATTACTATTACGGTTCTGGCACTGGCCGGCTGCTGCCGCGGCACCGATCGCTTCGCTCGCTCGGCTCGAGCCCAGAGGGTCACAGTTCTAACCTAACCTAACCTAACCAGACAATAGGCTCGCCCCTTAGTAGACATGGGACAAACATACTGGCGAAACGTAAGTGTATATTAGTACACCTACGTTTCGCCGCGAGGCTATTGCCATTAACCGGGCAAGAATTCAAACTCCGAGGTGCTACTGAGAATTTCATAGAAATACTTAATAATACTTTGCTCGACCTTAAAATCAAACCCAAGGCCTATTACTCGACAGTCGCACTGTACGACCACTAGACTAACGAGGCAGTTATTATTATTTTTAGAAAAAATAAGGTTAAATTTCTTTCTTTTAAGGTCATCTTACGACCATAAATACCGCCCGTATTTATGGTGCTATGGAAATTGAATTCAGTGCTGCTTCTACTGCTTCTGCTGGTGCTGGTGCTGGTTCATCGGGTGGGCCAAGAGGTGGTGATAACACTCTTACTGCTGATGCCTTTTTTTCAGGAACTAGCGTCTGTTGTCTCTTGCAGCAGTGAAAAATTCAAACTTCTAAGTCTACGCGATCAAAAGATACGGCCTTTTATGCTTATCGTTTTTACCATTTATTTTGACACTCGCATTGAATCACAACCTATAGGGTACTTCTCAGTGACCTAGAATCAAAAAATTTGGCATAAAGAAATGTTATGCAGCACAAGTAAAGGAAAAAATCCGAAAATACACGTGTTTAGTTATAAGGTAAAACTAAAATGTTTAGTACTTACGATATTCTATATATTGTGTATATTTAGTAGCGGCCCGCTCGTCTTCGTACGGGCGGACATTTAATTTTCATTCACTGTTGTGTATATGAAAAAAAAACACAAATGCCCGGCAGGATGACCAAGGTCGTTTGGATGTAGCTACTCCTTTATCTCCGTTTTATCTACTCTCACCCTAAGATATTTGGTTTCCAATTGGAATTCTCATGCGGTGGACTGTGCCCACCCTAGGATCATGGATGTATATCAAAGAAGTCGAGGGTTCCGATACTAAAAGGTCATCACATTTAGTTGAAACTCGTCGGGGAAATGAAAGTTTGTGGTAATTAGGTGTCGTGGTTAGAGATGCACCGAATATCCGGTTACTATCCGGTATCCGGCCTATCCGGCCCTTATTTTACTATCCGGCCGGATACCGAATCATAACGTGCTATCCGGCCGGATACAGGATAGTAAAGTTGCTTGATTTTGGGGGTAAAAAATTTAATGTAAAAAAAAGTTAGTCATAATTAACACAAAAATACGCGAGCACGTGTGTACTTTTGAATGAAGTTACTCCGTACTGACATAACAAAACTCGTTTGGTTGCATAGAAATGTGTCCGCGCGAACGTTCACTACGAAACAGGTCAAAACCTGCTCGACGCGCACCTGCGAAACTCAAAATGTAGGTATAGTACCGCCGGCCGAATATTCGGCGGCCGGGTACCGGATATTCGGCGGCTGGTCAGGCCGAATATCCGGTATCCGGTATCCGGCCAAACAACTATCCGTTTCCTCTCTAGTCATGGTATTTAGGCTGTTTTACCTGTAGCGCCTCGATCACACTAGGGGCTAAACCTGAAGGGAAAGTCTTGATAAGCCCATGCCGAAAGATCATCATAAGGATTTGATCCCGTTCCCGCAACCCATGGGTACATGTTCCAGGGATATAAAGTAGCCTAGGTCTTATTCCAGGCTAATTATCTATTTAGCTAAACAGTAGCCAAGACGGTGCAGTGGGAGGGGGAGGGTCGGCGATTGCATCAAGCGAAGCGACGCGCTTGAACTTTATTCTCGCGTCCGTGATTTTTTTGAGATTACTCCTAAGATATTCGTTTAAATTATATGGTGTAAAAGAGGAAAAAAAAATCCATGAAATACTTAAAAACTCTAACTTATTTAAAATGATAAGGATTGATACCGTATTTGTGTGAATAGCTTTCCAATTACCGCTTTATAATTACACATTTTTTAAAATATTAAAATGTATATAGTATGATATCATTCAGATACATAGACATATGCTATTGCGGACTTTTTTGTAGACCTTTATAACATATAATATAATACATTATTTTGTTATATCTCAAAGGGTTTACGCAGCGCTTTCGTTGAAAGCTCCCAGACGGCTGAATTTTTTCCGACACCTTCAACAAATATCGTTATATTCTAGCCAATATATACAAGAACTTGATAAATTATATACTAAAACCTTCTTCAAGAACCAATCTATCCATTGGTGAAAACAACTTGACAATCGGTGCTTTAGTTTTTGAGTTTATCGCGAACAGACAGACAGACAGACGCGGCGGATGACTTTGTTTTTAACCGACTTCCAAAAGGAGGAGGTTATCAATTCGACTGTATTTTTTTTTATGTTTGTTACTTCATATCTGTGGATTGGGTTAATCGATTTTGAAAATTCTTTTTTTATATGAAAGGTGAAGCTTCCCGTGTGGTCCCATAAAAAAATTTTAGGATCTGATGAGTGGATCCTTGGGAAATTGAGAGAAACCCTCAAATTTTCTACGTAGATGACGCGTATATTGTTCAACTTCTTACCTCATAACTGTGGATTCCGTGAACCGATTTTGAAAATTATTTTTTTATATGAAAGCTGAAGCTTCCGGTGTGGTCCCATAAAAAGATTTTTAGGATCTGATGAGTGGGTCCTTGGGAAATCGAGAGAAACCCTCAAATTTTCTACGTAGGTGACGCGTTTATTGTTCAACCTCTCACATACTATCACGCCTGTTGTCCCCGAAAGGTTAGGCAGAGGTGTACTAATTTACACCCTCGTTTTGCCGGTATGTTTTAGGTCCCATGTAATAGGTGGCGAGCCTATTGCCATTAACCGGGCACGAATCCAAACTCCGAGCCGCTACTGAGAATTTCACAGAAAAACCCAATAACACTGCTCGATCTGGGAATCCAACCCAGGACCTTTTGCCCGGCAGTGGTACTGAACGACCACTAGACCAACGAGACATATAATACAACGAACCTATTACAGACACTAAAAAGTAAAAATAAAATAAAAAACTGCGTTAAAAAAAACCGACTTCAATACTAAAAAGTTAAAAATAACTTAATACAGTTTTAACTTCTTTTTAGATTTAAAGGTATGAAGTCGGTACCAGTGCCTGGTTGTACACTGCGCGATGGGTTTACTTGGCTTGGCACCGTCTTCATACCTTTAAATCTAAAAAGAAGTTAAAACTGTATTAAGTTATTTTTAACTTTTTAGTTTTGAAGTCGGTTTTTTTTAACGCAGTTTTTTTAGTCGCAAAGCTATTTAATATAAATCTTTTTTTTTTAATTTTGCTTCACCGTAATGACTATATGTATAAGCCACTGAAATAAGCAAGCAAATTTTCTTTCCAAAATATTCGAATAAAAAATTTAGTATTATGTGAATATAAATTTATTTGTTGATTTTCATATAAAAAAAAATATTAAACTATTTTTGTACTAGAAACATTGCTGATATTATTTATTTCTAATGTATGTAGCCTTATACAGATACAACAGTTACAAAGAAATTCACACAGACGAAGTCGTGGGAAAAGCTAGTTGATTTTACAGGAATTCATGATTACGGTGACTCGTAACTCATTCCGGTGGCCAGTTGCGCCACCGCAATGACGCCACCGTAATGACGACGAAATGGTTTTTCATGATAATTACACAACTACGTAATTAATTAAATAGATACATACACGTCGTAATATTGAGGCAATTATCTACAACGTACTACTACATACAATACATCACTCGGTTCATTATTTAAAAGTTGCCACCGAATTGACCACACACGGTAACCAAAACACATTTCATGAAAAACACCCCAGGAACATGTTAAAACTTACGTAAGTACCTCCCGCTTCATACGTCAATTGGGTACCGACTATTGCTCAGGTGACCCATACAAAAATATGGCGAGAAACATACATACATACACTCACGCCTTTTTCCCATGGGGGTAGGCAGAAACTACAGAATGCCACGCGCTACGGTCCCTGCATACCACTTTTACCTCGTCCACATTCATACATCTCGTCATGCACGCGCGCCGGTTACGAGTACTGCGCACCTTTTTGAAGAAGTTCACCAATTAGGTCGGTGTATGTCCTAGTAGGGCGCCCCCTCCCGGCGTTTCCACTGACATCCGCCTTATAAATTCCTTTCGTCAATCGCCTATCATTCATCCTTTCAACATGCCCAAACCATCTCAGTACATTCTTCTCAACTTTTGTCACTACTATGGCGAGAAATAGCTTGATTAATAAGATACAAGGAGTCAACTGCGAGCTGGAAGCGCAGCTTTAAGCGAGACAAAGACATATTGGCGTCTAAGTTTTTTAATTTAATAATTAGTAAGGGATTTGTGTTTCAAAATGTGACCTGGAAGAAATCTTTAAAATGAGATATCGGGATAAATGATACGTAAAAAATTCGAGTAATAGTGAATGATTATGTGAGCGCAATTTGAAGTGCGACAAGCCTCCCAGGGGTAGGCCGCCTATGCAATTGGGATATTCAACGAGGAATTTCTTGTAAGTTTGGAATAAAAATTCTAATCTGGTTTTAATATATGTATAAGCTGTGGCATACTGGCATCAACGACCGCGCAGCTATCACGCTTGCATTCGAATGAGGCCCGCGCCGTTTCGCAGGGTATTTATACGACGACGATGCTAGGAAGCACATCACCGCGAACTTACTTATTATGCGCTCGCCTGTGATTGGTCAGTTCTAAAAATACACTGAGGACACCTACCACCTAGCTACAGACTGAATATTAAATATAATAAGTGCTTGTAAATAAATTTTATTCAATCCGAATATTGTTTCATTACAACTCCTGACGACCTGGTAAAAAGCTATGAAGTATTTTATTTTAAAGTATAGATTAGTGGATTTGTGTATGCTAGCTCACATAATAATAACTGAGTACCGATTAGATTATTTGTGATATTGTATAGTGTAAGACATAAGATATTTATCATCAAAATGTAAAGTATTTTAAGTATTGTATTATTAAGTAATTTAATTAAATGGCAACCCCATATTGTAAACTAAAGTCAAATACTATCTATAATATAAATATATGTCATTAGAAAAGTTATAAAGGCGTGCAAATGTCAATTTGGATGCAGTCTCCTGTAGTCAGTCGGACTTACCATTAGCCTAAAACCTTGCTAAAAGTGATATTGTTTAAATAAAGAATCAGTTCGTTAACAATTTAGTGTTTGAATTTATAACATCATCACATCTCAGAAGTGTGATATAAGTGGAACTAAGTTCTACTTAACACGTCCACAAAGAAAAACTAAAAACGTAAGTACCCGCAGTCCAATAAATATTTTCTCTTCGTTATTGTTTCTTCTGTTCAAGCAGCAATTTATGTTATGTAGTAGACCAGCATGATTTACAATAGAAGGTTAGGTGTTTGTTCCGTTTGCGAAATATAAATTATGAAAAATGTTTTTAATTGAGTTCGTCTAAGTGATTACCTACACATACATGGCCTAGCCAGGGCTACTCTCTGGAGGCTGTTCACATACACATGGCCTAGCCAGGGCTACTCTCTGGAGGCTGTTCACATACACATGGCCTAGCCAGGGCTACTCTCTGGAGGCTGTTCACATACACATGGCCTAGTCAGGGCTACTCTCTGGAGGCTGTTCACATACACATGGCCTAGCCAGGGCTACTCTCTGGAGGCTGTTCACATACACATGGCCTAGCCAGGGCTACTCTCTGGAGGCTGTTCACATACACATGGCCTAGCCAGGGCTACTCTATGGAGGCTGTTCACATACACATGGCCTAGCCAGGGCTACTCTCTGGAGGCTGTTCACATACACATGGCCTAGCCAGGGCTACTCTCTGGAGGCTGTTCACATACACATGGCCTAGCCAGGGCTACTCTCTGGAGGCTGTTCACACACATGGCCTTACAACTAACTAGTTGCTAATTGTCTTGCTGTCCTACGTTCCTTTTTAGTTTATTTAAGTAAGGATTTATCTAAAACATTAAATGTAAAAGTTTCAGAAGAGATTCAGAGTTCAAGAAAGATGCCAAAACGCAAGCGGCATTCTCACGAACGCAGGTCTAAACATGGTGGCGAATTGAGTCCGCGGCCGGAGAATAATGCAGTCCCTTGCAAGTCAACTACTCCGGCCTTACGCCGAAGCAGGTCACGGGAGCGGCAATCGGTGAGAAGCCAAAGTAGGCGACGTCAAGAGCGACAGCTCCAGACCCCTATAATGCACAAGGTAGGAGAGACTTCTACCATTGGAACTAATCATAGGGAGACAAGGCGTCGACGCCAGAGTCAGTCATCGCGCTCAAGCTCTGATGTCGAATACCCACGAAAAAAGAGAAACGTTACTTCAAATGTAGATTTAATTGAAAAGTTTTTAGAGGTTTTAAAAAGTAAGAATACCCCTGATGTAGAAAAATTTCCTGTTTTGAATGTTGTACCTGAATTTGACCCAATGTCACGTGAACAAACTGTAGAGACCTGGCTACACAAGGTAGAGGAATGCGCCCAGATCTACGCATGGTCCGACAAACAAATAGTGCATTACGCAATGCCTAAACTCTGTGGCGTAGCTAAAACCTGGTACCAGGGCCTTCCCTCTCTATTGTATGATTGGACTGAATGGAAATCTAAATTATTAGAATCATTCCCCTCCCAAACCAACTTTGCAGAAATTCTTAGTGAAATGCTCAATAAAAAAGGCAAGTTCGGTGAGCCCCTCGAAGGATATTATTACTCAAAAATTAACCTTCTGAATCGGTGCGAAATATATGGTAAGAAAGCCGTAGACTGTATAATTTACGGCATAGAAGATAGAGGTATCCGCTTAGGTGCTCAAGCAGCACAATTTAACGAACCCGAACAGTTACTAAGGTTTTTCAAAAGTGTCAAGACAAATCAATCAAGCGATACTAGAAATAAAAACATTGACAGACAAGACAAAAGAATTAATCAAAAACCAGTAGGTAACGATGATAAGACGAAGACAAATAGTTTAAAGTGCTATAATTGCAATGAAGTAGGTCACACATTTTATCGTTGCCCTAAGCCCATAGTAAAATGCTCAAATTGCCATTTAAGAGGTCACCTGGTTAACAATTGTCCCAATAAAAACCAAGCTTCCAAATCAAACGCTGAGTTGCAGTCTATAATGAAAGTTCATTCCAACGTTGATCTAAAAACTAAATATAAAATACCAATTAAAATAAATGGAAAAACACTAAAATGTCACATTGATTTAGGAAGTGAATGCACTCTAATTAGACTAACAGATGCAACACAACTTGGAATTATTTGGGAGACTCATTCATTACCTATATTGAGAGGACTAGGTAATATACCTTATAGCCCCATAGGCCGAGCATTTGTTGAAATAGACGTGCAAAATGTTATCGAGGAGAACGTAGAAGTTTTGATTGTAACAGATGATATGATTAATGACCCCGTACTTCTTGGGCACACGTACACTGAACGCCCCCTAATACGAATAATTAAGACCGATACCGATATAATTGTAAAACGTTGTGAATGTCTGGACGAAACTAAGCTTATGTTATTTACGACACAATTGATCAATCTAAAACCAGATAGTACAAACGCTATACAGGTAATATGTAAGTCTGCTTATAGCGGTAAGATTTACGTGCATGGGTCTATTAGAGGACACACAGATAATGAATATTTCCTTTTTCCTGGTGAATATAGTTTAGATAATGGACAAACTACATTATTAATTCAAAACATTAGTGTCAAAAGTATAGTTTTACCGAGCAATACATTAATAACCCGTGCCCGCGTAGCAGATCAAATAAGTCAACCATATACTTACTCTATATTAGATATAACGTTTACTGATGTAACCCCTAAATGTGGTAATATAACACCCGAGCAAAAAACTGAACTAATTACTTTACTTGAGAAATATAGAGAATGTTTTTCCTCTAATTTGAACGAACTAGGGTACACAAACGGAATAGAAATGGAGATTCATTTGAAAGATTCTGAACCCGTAGTCTATCGCCCTTATCGCCTTTCATATTCTGACAGACAAATAGTTCAGTCGATGGTTCAGGAAATGTTAGAGTCTGGCATAATTAGAGAGTCTTCTTCGCCTTACGCCAGCCCTATAGTCCTAGTGCAAAAGAAGACAGGCGAAAAGCGACTCTGTGTCGATTACAGAGCCTTAAATCGCAAGACTGTCAAAGAACATTATCCACTTCCACGCATAGAAGATCAATTGGATCTTCTAGCTGGAAATACAATGTTTATTACGCTTGACTTAGCATCTGGGTACTATCAAATCCCAATTGCTGAAGAGTCTCGCGAAAAGACTGCTTTTGTCACACCCGACGGCCAATACGAATACAATCGTATGCCGTTTGGGCTAGTCAACGCACCCTCAGTATTTCAAAGGGCAGTTAATAAGATTTTGAGTAAGGACAGAAATAAACACGCCCTAATTTATATGGACGATATCTTAATTCCGGGCCGTTCGTTCGAACAATGTCTTAAGTCTCTCGAGGAAGTATTATTGCTTTTTAAAAGCAGTGGACTTACCTTAAAACTTGAAAAATGTAGATTTTGTTTCAATAAAATAGATTACCTAGGTTTCGAAATAAGCGCTGACGGAATCAGGCCAGGTTCCTTAAAAACTGATGCGGTGTCTAAGTTTCCCGTTCCTCAAAACCAACATGACGTTCGACGTTTTATTGGGTTAACTAGTTTCTTCAGAAGGTTCGTTAAAGGGTTTGCAACAAAAGCAAGGCCATTGACGGAACTTCTGAAGAAAGATTCAAAGTGGCGTTGGACTGAAGTTGAACAAAGTGCCTTTGAAAACCTAAAGGAAAATTTAGTTCAAAGACCTATTCTTGCATTGTACAACACACACGCTGAAACCCAACTGCATACTGATGCAAGCAAGATTGGCATTGCTGGCATCCTTATGCAAAAGCAGGAAACGGGCGTATTCCAACCAGTCGCTTACTACAGTCGCCAGACCACTTCGGATGAGCAGAAGTTTCATTCGTATGAACTGGAAACTTTGGCTATAATAGCGTCTTTAAATAAATTTCGCGTATACCTTCTTGGAATAAAGTTCACTATCGTGACGGACTGTAATTCTTTACGGACTACGTTAACCAAACGCGATTTAATACCCCGTATAGCACGATGGTGGATACAATTCCAAGAATACGACTGTTCTATTGAATACAGGCCCGGTGATAGGATGGCACACGCTGATGCATTAAGTAGATATCCTATTCCCGACGAAAATTGCGATACACGTGTATTAGACATCTTAAACGTAGGGTCCCAAGATTGGATTTCAACGGTACAGGAAAGTGATGATGAGATCAGACATATTAAAGACGTACTTAGCAATCCCCAATCTGAAAACATTGCCGATATTATAAAAAATTACAAAATTATAAATGGTCGCGTGTATCGTGTTATAGAACCAGACGTATTTAGATGGGTAGTGCCAAAAGGAGTTCGCTGGCAAATTCTCAAGGCAAATCACGATGAAATCGGACATTTTGGCTTCGAGAAAACTCTAGAAAGGATTAAGGCCTCCTTTTGGTTCCCAAAAATGCGTAGATTTGTAAAAAAATATGTGTGTGCATGTCTCGAATGTGCACATCATAAGGTACCTTCGGGAGCCAAAGTTGGTTTACTTCACCCCATACCGAAAATAAGTATCCCATTTCATACCATTCATGCAGACCATTTAGGGCCATTTAATAGGAGCAAAAGGGGAAATACTTATATTCTTGTCATCATTGATGCTTTTACTAAATACGTAAATATAACAGGTGTCCGAAATACCAAATCCTCTACAAGCGTAAACGTTCTCAAGGAACATATTAGTTACTTTGGCACACCAACGCGACTAATAACTGATCAAGGCACAAGTTTTACTGGAAAGAAATTTAAAGAATTTGTTAAATCTCGTGGCATAAAACACGTTTACAATGCAGTGGCTACCCCCCGAGCCAATGGCCAAGTGGAACGATACAACCGTACTATCCTGGCCGCACTAGGATCCATGGCTCATGAAAAACCCAAAGGAAGTTGGGACGACTACTTGACAGACATTCAGTTAGGGATTAACACTACTATTCATGCCACAACAAAAAAATCTCCGACAGAACTACTGTTCGGCTTTAGAGCCACTCATCCCTCTGTAGGCGCGCTAAATGAAGTTATTCACGAGGTTGGTAATGGTAATATTAATAATGTAGACGATATGAGGGAATGTTCCAAAAATTTAATAGAGATACAACAAAACAAGGATAAGGTGCGTTATGACCTGCATAGGAAGAAAGGCAATAGCTTTAAAGTAGGTGACCTAGTTAGAGTTCTTAGGAATATTCCTAGTCAAGACGGACAGTCCAGAAAGCTCGAAGCTAAATGTCGTGGGCCTTATAGAATCAAAAAAGTACTCCCCAACGATAGATTTGTCATAGAAGGTATAGTTGCTCTGGATAAGCTGTTCCCTTGGCTAAGTTTCAGTAATGCATATGATGATGTGTCCTCGACTAGTAATGATGAGGTTGATGGAGACTAAAGATTTTGGGTACTGATTGAGACAAGTACAATCGACCAATAAAGAAAAACTATAAAAGCAAAGCAGAGATTAGTAATGTCATGGCTAATCTCTGGGTAATGTCAAGGCCGGCCTTGTGCCCTTAGTTGACCTGGTAGCCATGTCAGGATTGGTACTGTCATGGCCAACTTCTGAATGGTTCCTAAACAAGCACTAACCAAGTGAATCGGAAATTAATTTAATAACAAAATGTGAAAGTCAGTTACAAACATTTGAATGTTTCTTTTTGAGTTATGTTATTGTATTTCTCTAAATAATAAAATTACTGAATATATGTAATGACGTGATTTTATAATAGCTTTGTGTAAGAGTATAACAACACTCTGGATATTGTTTGTATACCATATATTACTATTATAAGTTTAATTATAAGTATGACTGATTTTTATCAAGATGTATAAAACTAAGCAATATTTGTAAGCTAAGAATATTTTTATTTTGTTTCTCATAAGTCTGTTTTGTTATCCCTATTTTGATAATGTATTTACTTCATAACGAAGGGATTCGTTAATATTGTAGTCGGATGGCCGAGTTGTAAGACATAAGATATTTATCATCAAAATGTAAAGTATTTTAAGTATTGTATTATTAAGTAATTTAATTAAATGGCAACCCCATATTGTAAACTAAAGTCAAATACTATCTATAATATAAATATATGTCATTAGAAAAGTTATAAAGGCGTGCAAATGTCAATTTGGATGCAGTCTCCTGTAGTCAGTCGGACTTACCATTAGCCTAAAACCTTGCTAAAAGTGATATTGTTTAAATAAAGAATCAGTTCGTTAACAATTTAGTGTTTGAATTTATAACATCATCACAATAGAATCATCCAATTAATTAACAGACAGAACTGTGTTGTTGGGGAGTTTGTTGCGCCGCTTCTTCTTCACAGCAAAAACACTAGGAAGCGGTGAAGGGCGGGCGTTTTTGGGGTTTACTTTGAATAAATGATATTTTGATTTTGAAATATATCGGCTTTGAGCTGCGGACTGCCAATTATTAACAAAAATGTAGGGTAGTGACTAGTCCGTATTTTTTTTTAATCCATAGGTTAGCAAATCAAACAACGGCCCGCCTGATGATACGCAGTTTACCGTATCCTGTGAATGTTCGCAACACCAGAAGTGTAGCTCGCCCATTGCCAAGCCTGCAGAACTGTTTTAGGTTTTCTAAGTCAAAATATAATTTATTCAAAGTAGGCCAAATTTAATTGGCTCTTTTTGAACGTCGACAATAAAGACAGCCCCCAAAAACGCCCGGCCTTCACCGCTTCCTAGTGTTTTTGGTGGGAAGAAGAAGCGGCGCAACAAACTCCCCAGCACACATTTCTGTCTGTTTATTTAATAAATGATTCTATATAATACGATAATCAATCCATACAATATAGAGTGCAATAATTAACTATAGTTATGTGAGCTAGCATATACCAATCCATTTAACCAAGCAGAAAAATAAAAAAATACTGATATAGAAAAGAGCAACAAATGATAATATTAACACACTCTTAGCTCCATTTCTCTGCATGTGCCCGCTTGCCTGCTCACACGTACACATCGCAACAATTACACTTATTTTACAAATTAGACTGCTATCTTGGACTAATCCGGGTTTCTTAAAATAGAGGAGTTACTATCGGTACTGACTGCAAACCCCATGCTGTCAGGATATTCATCCAATAGTCTATAGTTTCTGTTTGCCCCAGAGCTTGAACGAACTTTATAAATTACAGCTAAATATATAGGTCCGCAAGCGCTCGATTTGACGACCTGATTAGCCCAGCAATCGTTAACGCTGCTGTCTGTGCTACGGGTCCCGGGCTTGAATCCCGGTAGAGACAAATGTTTGTGTGATGAGCATCCACATTTGCATCCGGGTCATTGATGTATCTATGTATAATATGTATGTATTTACAACAAAAAAAACTATATATGTAATATATCAACCGACTAGTATCCGTAACACAAGCCTCGTTGCTTAGCTCGGAACTAGATGGCGCTGTGTCATAATGTCCAGGAATATTTATTTATTTATTTATATATATTGTTTAACAAACAAGTAACCTCAATACATATACATATGTAATGAAATATCGATCAGTAGCCATTTCCTTGAGCCCGCGATTGTGTTAATTATAACTTTAACATAATACGTGATGACGGGTAGTTATTATGATGTCTAAATATTTTCATCAGCAGTAGCATTAACAACAGCAGCAGCAGAAGCAGCAACTTCACTTTGCACTGCTATAGCACCAAGCATCATAAAGGTCTGACGACCACCTTGAAACAAAGAAATTTCAACTTAAAATTATTAAAATAATGATAACTGCTAAATCAATCACCAAAAGGTATAATTACAATATTAGTGTCTTAAGGTATACATGTCATACACTGACTGTTTGTATAACTGCAAATAAGTTTGTAATCATAAAAATATTTTTTGTTTATGCATCTACAAATTTACGATATTCGGATGTTTTTTCCTTTACTTGTGCTTCATGACATTGCTTTATGCCAAATATCTTGATTCTAGGTCAATGAGAAGTACCATATATGTAGGTTGTGATTCCCTTGAGAGTAACAAAATATGAGATAAATACGGAGCATAAAAGGCCGTATTTGATCGCATTGACTTGGAAGTTTGAATTTTTCACTGCTGCAAAAGACAACAGACGCGACTTCCTCAGAAAAAGGGTCTTAACAGACGGACGGACAGACTGACAACAAAGTCTCAGCACTAGTAGATACTTCTACTAGAGGCAGATAGTTTAAACATCAGCATCAGCAGTAGGTAAGTGTTATCACCACCTCTTCGATCACCAGAAGAACCAACACTAGCACCAGCAGCAGCATCAGCAGCAGCACTGGATTCAATTTCCACAGCACCATACATAGCGCCCTTTAGTCGAACTTAAAAGAAAGAAATTTAAACTTATTTTTTATAACAATAATAATGACTGCCTCGTTAGTCTAGTGGTCGTACAGTGCGACTGTCGAGTAATAGGTCTTGGGTTCGATTTTAAGGTCGAGCAAAGTGTTATTAAGTATTTCTATGAAATTCTCAGTAGCACCTCGGAGTTTGAATTCGTGCCCGGTTAATGGCAATAGGCTCGCGGCGAAACGTAGGTGTACTAATATACACCTACGTTTCGCCAGGATGTTTGTCCCATATCTACTAGGGGGCGAGCCTATTGTCTGGTTAGGTTAGGTTAGGTTAGAACTGTGACCCTCTAGGCTCGAGCTGAGCGAGCGAAGTGAGCGGCAGCAGCCGGCCAGTGCCAGAACCGTAATAGTAATATTTTATATCTACAGCTTACCACATTCAATATAAAGCAAAAAAAAATACTTATTAGCAATTTTATTCAGAGATATCTGCAACCAAATCGTAACGTAATTCATCGGACAGTAACATCCCCCGCCACCCGCGTGGACCATGGGAGTGTCACGTACAAATTTGCCAAGCTATAGTAGGTACTGCTACGAGACGTAGATGGTTTAACATCGGCATCTCCAGTAAGAGTGTTATCACTACCTGTACGACCACCAGAAGAACCAGCTGGACCAGCACGAGCACCAGCAGAAGCAGCAGCAGCAGCACTGGATTCAATTTCCACAGCACCATAAATACCGCCCTTTAGTCGAACTAAAAGAAAGAAATTTAATACTCAATACATTTATTGCACTCCACAAGTTACATGGATGTTACAATATAATTATAAGAAACATGTGTGGGCCTTGTGGGGCACGGCAAATGTAGTAGAGAGGAAGAAGTTTTACTTCCCTTTTAAACTTTAGGTACATTATTTTATTTAAACTTTAGGTAAATTATTTTATTAATTTTTTTTATTTTTTATTTTATTTTAAGAAGGCTTACAGACTAATGACATTAATAAACTACTAGTATATGTTTAAACAAAATTGCTAATTACAAGCCTCCACCGATAAATTTTTAAACTATGTAAACAAAAGAAAACTTCAAACGCAAAACAAACCACAGATTTACAAACTTAAAAACCACTAATTATATAAAAAAATAATACTATAATACTATATACCAACTACAATACTATATAAGCAGAAACTATAATAAGATTTGTGTATAATAACTATAACTATAACTACATTAAACAGTTTAAGAGCCAGTGGTATGTGTTATTTTTCAAAAAATAAATTAGCTAGAAGCCGCCTCGCAGTGCTTGCATTTGTGCAGAACAAGTCAATATTTAATTCACGTGGAATTCTATTAAAACTATGTGCACTTCTAAGAAGGAATGCATTACGCCTATAATTAGTAGGAGTAAAAGGTACATGAAGAAGTGACCGTTGTCGAAGTCCGATCTGATTTGTGCGCATTGCCAGTTGTGAAACAAGTTCCGGGCAGTCAACTGATCCATTCGCAATGTTAAGCAATAAGCATATGTCATTAATATGGCGTCTACAGTCCAGCGGTAAAAAAGTGGTACCTTCTGCAACGATGGTCATAATTATCAGAGACTTGACGCACCCTGTAATGAAATGAAATGAAATGAAATGAAATGATTGAAATGAAATGATGATGGCTGCGTACGAACGAACAGTATAAGACTTTGATCGGCTTAATAGAGCGAAAACTGACTGCAGTTCTCATTATACATCCAAGTGCCTTTGAAGCACTCTTAACAATGTTCTCGACATGTTGGTCAAAAAGAAGTTTATAATCCAGAATAATGCCCAAATCTCTAATACTGTAAACTTTGCCGATGCTATGACCATGCAGCGTGTAATCTGATCCTATAACAGAAACCTGACGTGTAAAGGTCATATGGAAGCATTTAGAGATGTATATCAGAAATATTGCGTACAATCTTATGAATCTTCATATCATCAGCATATAGTAAAATGTATGAATACTTAAAACAATACTTGACATCGGCAATGAACAGCGTAAATAAGAGAGGCCCCAAAATTGAACCTTGAGGCACTCCTGAGGGGACAGAGCACCATCCAGAAGTGTACCCGTGGAGAACCACAGCCTGCGTACGGTTTTCAATGTACGATGAAAACCAACGGTACAAGTCGCCGTGTATTCCAGCTCTCAGTAACTTCTCTAAAAGCAGTCGGTGGTCGATGCGATCGAAACACTTACTGTAGTCAGTATAGATGACGTCGACCAGAGCCCGCTGATCCATCCCCTTAGATATAAATTCATGGGATAGTATTAAATTTGTGGTAGTGGACCGACTCCTGAGAAACCCATGTTGTTCATCACCAAAAGTGCATTTCATCGCTGCATATACATTAGTATATACGATGCGCTCCAAGATCTTAGAGAACAGACATATTTCGGAAATAGGGCGGTAGTTTTCAACATTAGACTTGTCTCCCTTTTTGAAAATTGGTGTGACGAAAGCAGATTTCCACATTTTTGGAACTAACCCGTCAGACAGAGATCGTCTGAATAAAATACATAAAGGGACAATAATGCTCTTCGCGCAATTAACTATAAATACGGGAGGTATCAAATCTGGTCCGCCAGATTTGGATAAATCTAAAGTTGCTAACAATTTCAAAACTTGAGATTCATATATTTTTATCGCGCCGATACTTGATTTACTATTTACAACGGGAGGTTCATCCGATGGGCTGAGCACCCGATCAGGTTCTTGAAAAGTGAAGTGGAAATAAGTCGCGAATAAATTGCTAATCTCCTCACCTGTGGTAGCAGTCATGTCACAGTAGTGCATAACATTGGGGAATGCACTATTGTTCCTTTTACTCTTCACGTAAGACCAAAAGTGTTTCGGGTTTTCAATTATCGAAGACTCAACTTTATCCATATATATATTGAAACAGGATTTCTCTAAATTAATTGCTCTATTCCTTAAAATAGAAAAAGAGTGGTAATCCGAGATATTACCATATGTTTTAAACTTCCGATGGTACTTATACTTCTCTCTCAGAACTTTTATTAAAGTAGAGTTATGCCAAGGTGGATGGGACAATTTTTTTATAGATGTAATGGGAATATATTTGTCTCTAAGGTCATACAATTTTTCATAAAAAATAGTGACCGCCATATCTAACGACTCAGTGTGCAAAAACTCAGCCCAGTTTATCATGTCCAATTCGCGCATAATAGCCTCATAGTCGCCCTTAAAATACATGAACTTTGTAGTCTTTTTTCCAATTAATTTGTGTATTTCACAAAAGTCGGCCCGAATCGTCAATGGTATATGATGAGCATCCACAGGAACTGCTAAGGGATCGCAGCATTCAGAGACACTAACTAAGTCATTGGAGAAAATCAAGTCAAGCAGTCTGCCGTTTATATTTCTTTCATTATTATATTGAGATAAGTTAGAGGTGGTCATTTGGTCAAAAAAATCATTTAAATACTGACTTGAAACGTTTTGCGGAATCAATTAATTGTTTTCAGCGCTTATCCAGGCTACATCACTACCAAAATTAAAATCGCCAATTATTAAAAATTTATCTAATGGATGAGTTAAGATTAAATGATTAACATTCACTGCAAAATTATTTAACTGACACTGATAGGAATTGCCAAGGTTTTCTTTGCAAAGGTACAGTGCGCAAATATGTATATTGTAATTTACCGCGGGTCGAGATCTTTTCAGAATAAGTGAGACCCAGACATCTTCGGCAGAACTACGCTATTCTCGTTTCTCAACGACTGTCAAGTCGCATTTTACCGCTATCAAAACACCACCACCCCGTTTTTGTGCAGTACGAGAATAATCACGATCTCGTCTCCACACAAGATACCTACCGTCAAACAACTCACTGCTACTTATATCATCGACGAGCCAAGTCTCCGTAAAAACAATTACATCATATGAATTGATAGATATATTACGGAATAGACTGTTCGTTTTCGTACGCAGGCCACGGACATTTTGGTAATATATATTAAGGCTGGCCATTAAATAAAATAACTAAAGCAACAAAATATAAGCACTTACAGTGCGTAAGCAGAATTACGTTGAACAATCTAAAACCAAAATATAATTTAATATAAAAATAGAGGGTATATTGCATTATCATAAGATAATAAATGACTAAGTAAATAAGCGCAATCAAGTTGTCAAATTTAAAACAAAAATATAAGTTCGGATAAAACCAGAAGGTAGATAGCAATATCGAAAAATAAACGAATACGCACATTGATGCACAGTGTCGCACAAAAAATAACATTGAATACCACATACTTAATGAGTTATGAATAGTGACAAAAGATGACGAACGGTAGCGGGACAATAAAAGCCGGCAACATATGGTCATAAAACACAGCACAGCACATAGAAAATTAAACAATAACCCGCACAAAATAAGGTTGTTAGTACTATGGCACAGTGAAAATGAATAGCAATAGTATTTAAAAGACTTACACTGTTGCACCGTGCGAGCACACCGGTGGAATAGGAAAACACAAGTAGCACACTGCGGTTCACGGTTCTCAAACTGTTCATGTAGACATATAGTTGTTGGTATAATTTTAACTGTAGCTCCGGTAGCAAATGTTGAAAAATCAGTAATGTTATTTATACAATTTTTAATAAGTCCTTTTCCGATTTCACAAATACGATTGGGGAGGAATCCATTTTTCTGGCATGTATCCTGGCGTGTTTCACCCATACATATTGAAAATCCGTTTCAAACGCTGTCTTTTTAGTTTTCGATAGTAGGAGTTTATTTTTGGTGGTTAGGTAATCATTTATAAATATTCTCTGGTTCCCCGATAAGGCAATTTGATTAGTAGTGAGAGGGGATGTCTTAAATATATATCTGGCTGCCGCAATAAAATCCTCCTTGACATAACGGTTAATAAAACAGACAATGACCGGTTTTGTGTGATCCTTTTCACGCGTAGGAACTCTAGTAACAAAGTTAATTAGATTTTTGGTTATGGGGTAATTAATTTTGTCACCAATGCTGGATATAATTTCAAACAAATTTTCGTTGTTTGTCTGCGTTAACCCCTTAACCTCCACATTGTTCATACGCGACCATTGATCCTTCTTTTCAGATTCCTCTTCCAGTCTATCAAGACGTCCTTGAAGCTGATCAATTTGACACTGGACTTTTTCAAGCTTGACGATGCGCTGCTCCATGTCGCTTATTTTGCTAGAAAATTCTTTAACAACCTCATTAAATTGTTGGCTCAGGGAGGATTTCAGGTCGGCGAATTCACTTCTTAGTGCTGAAATTTCGTCCTTCAATCCCTCCAAAGGGGCCAATTTATTAGCCAATGCACGAATTTCCATCAGGACGGCCGATTCAGGTTCCAATCTTGGCGAGCTGGGTGGATGGGTAGCTACCATTTGTTTACATTTAATACATCGCCATGTCAACTTTCGGTCCCCCAGCTTCCGATACCCGGCTTCGGTGACGCCTGCACATTGGTAATGTAACTCCAGGCCGCACAAAGTGCAACGTACTCCATCCGATAGTGGGTCCGCACAGGCACCGCATTTGAGTGATCCGTCCATTTTATTTGGTATATTTATGTGTTAAATTGTTATCGTAGGTCTAGTCTTAAGTTTGAGATACACTGACTTTGCTTACAAATAACGTTAGTGGGTTAGCTAAATACGACCGTAAACGACAGGGTCTACGACCATACTGTGTTAATGGTACATATATGTATATCATTTTATTATACTTAATTTTTTATTTATTTAATTATTTATAGTTAATACAAAATAAAATAAAAGTATTTTATTTATGACACATTATATTATAATTTGCTATATATGTTTTTATTATTATTATTATGTATGTTTATATAATTATGTATTTAATCTTGTTTTATTGTTGAGTTAATTCAATTTAATTTATTAATGTCATGTTCATTTTTATATACATTTATCATTGAAATATTCATTTATATGGTAGTAACATTTATTTAATAAAATTTCTTTTAGTTTTTTTATAAATATTCTGTCTTTATCTTCATTTTTTAATCGTAGGGGTAATTTATTGTAAATTTTTATTGACATGACATACGGGCTAGAAGAGTGCAGTTATACGGGAGCTTGGTAAGTTTAACCGGTTTTTATGCCTTAATCTCTGATTTGTATCTTGTCGTTTTGTGTAAAAGTTTGGATGATTTCTAACAAACTTGCATATTTCTGAAATATACAAGCTAGGTAACGTAAGTATTTTGTGCTCTATGAAGTGGGGTTTACAGCTATCAGTATCTTCTATACTGATAGCTGTAAACCCCACGTACGGTACGCAGTAATTTCTTTTGGAGAGTAAAAAGTGATGGTGTGTCTGTACTGTTTAATTTAACTGTTTAAACAATTTTTTTATAACAATAATAATAACTGCTTCGTTAGTCTAGTGGTCGCAAGGTGCGACCGCCGAGCAAGAGGTTTTGGGTTCGATTTCGAGGTCGGGCAAACAATGTTCAACATCTACATGAACAGAAACATTTCCACCAGCAGCAGTTGCAGTTACGCCAGAACCATGAGACCCATCAGAATCTGCGTTTCTATTATTTCCACCCACATTAAATCCCAAGCCTATATCTGTCCCCAACATGTTTAGACCAGCACCTATCTGAATACCTGCAGTGTTCCTATTTTCATCAGCTTCATCTGTTCGTCTGTTTGGTACATCTAAAATATTCTCTAAAGTATTTCTCACAGCACCTCCAACAGCACCTAAAATACTGCTCTTCTTCCTTCCTTCTGTGAGACGACCACCTTAAAACAAAGAAATTTCGCATCAAACTTTTTATTAAATACCTACAAGTCATATAAGTTTTCTTTTTGTATCTAGATGGCATCGGCATTTCCTAACTGACGACCTCTGAGAAGAAATTCCGAAACAAACTCAGAGAATCATGGTCCCTTTTAAAGTCCAAACATTTTGTTTACACCAGTGCAGCTTTGAGTTGACCTGTCCATACAGAAAGCACGCATACGTCAACCATCGTTTAGTTCAACCATTATTGAGGGAGCTTATCCGACGCAATTATCTAATATGAGAGGAGACCCGTGCCCAGCTGTGGGACATTATAATTATGGGTTGATGATGATAAGGTTTGACGACCCAATTAGTCCAGCGGTAGTTGACACTGCCTTCTGTGCTATGGGTCCCGGGTTCGAATCCCGGTAGGGACAAATGTTTGTGTAATGAGCATTAACATTTGTTTCCGAGTCATGGATGTATCTATGTATAATATGTATGATTTACAAAAAAAAAGTATATATGTAGTATATCAACCAACTAGTATCCGTAACACAAGCCTCGTTGCTTGGCTCGGAACTAGATGGCGCTGTGTCATAATGTCCGGGAATATTTATTTATTTATTTATAAGATAAGTTTAAAACCTTCACCAAAGGATGGCAGTAAAAGAAAAAAAACAACTTACCCAATGAAACTATATTACTAATGGGATTATTGTTATTTTCTGCGCTATTTTCTGTGTCACCAATACTCGTATTCTCTGTATCTGCTACCTCATTCTCACTGTTATGTACTGTCTCACTTTCCTGTACGCAGACGACCACCGCCTGTAATTACACAAGAGCGAAATTGAAAAATGCGAACAATACCAGAGCAATTATTGCTCTGTGTATATGTGCGAGGGATGGAGGGGGTACCCATGGCTCTTTATTTACGTGCTTAACTAAGTTAATGATGAGATTTCTCTTCTCGAACATAATTTACCTCAAGACAAGCCGCGTGTATTTTGGAATCAAAATACACGCGGCTTGTCTTGAGTTCAAACCACGGTATAAATAATAATATTAGTTTCGTATTGATGTCAAACTTTTTATGTATTGAAAAAGGAAATTGCCAATGAAACTAAAATAAAATCGGAAACTCTTTTGGGTTCATTGACTTTTTTATTTGTGTTCCATTGAATTGTTAGGTATTTAGATAAAACGAACAAATAGATTAAAACATTTAATTACCTAAATAAAATATGATAGGCATCAGAGAAAAACAATTTCATTCAGCGAAGGATCGTTATCGTTTGTTTGTTAGTTTTTTATCAGTAAATATGTACAGTGAATGGAACATGAAAATGAATCCAACATGTTAAAGGTAAAAATATGCCAATTTCTAACCTTAGTATCAATAACATCACTCACGTTACAAAATAGCTACCTATATACCTATCGTTTAAAAAAGTGTATTTCTATATATATTTTTTTTCTATTATTGGACTTGCCTTCCTAAGTCCCTACTACTGCAACTCCTGTAAGCCAGGATCAACAATAGTAACCATACAGAAAATCGTCGAGACAATGAAGCCCAACGTGTCCCAGGGGAATTATGTTAACTGTCTTGGAACCCGCATCGAAATTAATCATGAAATCAAATAGGAGGAGTAAAAAAATATCAGTTTACACTTCCCTCCATGTCAAGCGAGAGACAGAATAGAGTTTAGATGTCATTGACATAAGAACAGATGTTTACAACTGGGTTAAGCCCAGTTGCCAGGCACCACGGATGACAAATTAATAATTTATGGGTTCTAATAATGTGAGCTATTATATCTGTGATAGTTATAATAGCTGTGATAGATATAAGAGAGCTGTGGTAGCCGAGCTGTGTGACCAGTGGACTGAGATGTCAGAGGTCTCTCGAGTTCGAACCCAAGGCACGCACCACTGACTTCTCGGAAGTTATGTACGTATTTATCACATGCTCAAACGGTGAAGGAAAACATCGTGAGGAAACCTGCATGCTTGAGAGAATTCTCGATGGCATGTGACCTCTGCCAACCCGCAGTGGGCTAGCGTGGTAAACTTACTATAGCCTAATCCCTCTCAATTGAGAGGAGACCCGTGCCCAGCAGTGGGACATTAATGGGTTGATGATGATGATTATATCTGATTCCCATAATAGGTATGGCAAAAACGCTTAAACGCACGGAAATTCATCCTAGTCGCAACAAGGTCCCAGTAGTAAATCACCACAGACATCATTTATGAAAGACAGACGTAAAAGTGAAATATTATGTTAGGTATAATAACACATAATCACGGCTGTTATTGCGACCTGTAATTTCCACTAACTCACCAGAACCCACCGAGGACATACAGCCTCAATCATCATCATCATCATCAGCCTATATTCGTCCACTGCTGGACGTAGGCCTCCCCCAGCGAACGCCACAGAGCTCGATCTTCGGCTCTTTTCCTCCAGTCACTGCCAGCTATCTTGCGCAATATCCGACAGTAATTCTGCTCCTAGTCCCGCATGGAATAATGTTATTTTCATTATACCTGTTTCCCCTTAGCCCTCGTCCCTTATAACGACCTCTGTGGTGTGGTTCGAGTACTGGACTGCTTATTACGAGGACGTGGGTTCGATTCCCACAGGACACAAATATTTATGTGATGAATATAAGTGTTTGTGACTAGGTGTTTCTTATGTAATAAAAGTATGTATTTACAAAAAAAAAGTATATAAGTATTATATCCATTGTCTAGTGCCCATAGTACAAGCTCTGCTTAGTTTGGGACTAGATGGTGCTGTATGAAATGTCGCAGAATATTTATTATTATTTATTATCCTTTTACAATTTGGTAAAAATACAGTAGGTAATAACAATGTTTTTCTCCCAATCAAAATATGACCTGGAGTTTATCGATGAGCACTCGAAAACAATATCTTCCGCGCTTGTTTTGTTATCGTAAACCACGTGCACGCAATTGGTTGGGCACGGTTTATGAGATTATTATGAGCCGTTGCTGTTATTCGGGTATGGAGGAATTGGTCCATCTGTGCCTGGATATGATGTCCTGGTGTCGACTTGAAACAATCGCTAATGATTTTGCCCGACGGCAGTCTACGTCACCGGATTCCGATCGCATATCGTCAAAACCATCACTCAGAAACCAGTAAGTATATAAATAATTATGCAATGTAAAGTATGCATCTTAATTAAACATTCAAGTATGTACCTAAACATATAGGTATATCCTATATTATGTTTATTATCTTTTTAATTATTGGTTCACTAAACTGGACAAAACACTACACAAGTACACGGTTCCTGCAAGGGTGTGCAATGCATTGCAGGCCTTCAGGTGTTGCAAATATCCATGGGCGGCGGTGATCACTTACCATCAGGTGAGCTGCGTGCTCGTTTGCCCCTTATCGCAATAAAAAAACAGTACATTTTAAGAAACGGTTATATTAAACAATATTAGTGTATGACCTTTTCGAAATGAACACGGCATGCAATATACAAAGGGTGCATCACAGTAGAATAAGGGGCATTACAATTCAGTTAAAAGGAGTTAGTTCAAAATAGTTATCTGGTGGAGATATAAACAATGGAGCATCATAATTTACGTGAAGTTAAGTAATTACTTTGGGAACTTTAAAGTGTCTGCAAAGCAATACGGCCAACGGAAAGTGTCTGGGAGTATTTGCGACATATTTTTAAAGATACCTATTGCCTAAAATATACGTAAAAATCAGCTTGGAAAATTTACGTGAGGTAAGTAATATTTGTATGTACCTCGATTACCTGATATTAGAAAATTGGCCCACTAGGCAAGATAGCTAGTAGGCATGCGTTCTTAGTACATACTAGCACTACTCAATAATCGACATTTGGTTCGTAAGAAAATACGTGACGTCTGGCGGCCCTGGGATCTTACTCTATTGGCACTGGCAGTCATTGATTATGTGTCAGGCAGCCGTAAGATAATTGTGAATTTTGTGTTGTGAATTTAATTTAATTTAAAAGTCCAAAGACTATTTAAGTTTTTTACCATAAGTGAAGCATGAACATTTAATTGTGGATTCTCCATTTTAGGTGTGTAATTTTATATTAATTGTTATGTTATGTTACGTTATGTCATGTTAAAACTTATTTATATTTAATAAATAAAATCTCCATTTTAGATAAATCTAATTGTTCAACGATAATTACAGCGATAAAGGTAATGTTTCTTTCGATATTAATTATATATTCAGTGATATATTGTCGAATATTCGTGCTTTCATCATTAAAATGAATAGCATTGATCCGCTAGTGCAGCGGTTGTAGGTTATGCTAAAATTGACAAAATTAAAACAATAAGTTAACAGAACTATTTCACGATGAGTAAAAAATCGATGGCTTTACTATTCAATCGAAATAATTATCGAGCGTAGCTATGATTTAAAAAAATTAAAACATAAATATTAATTTTCTTTTGAAAAATGCTACCATTCCATCAGTATTTTCTTAAGACGTTGTCACGTTCAACTATCGTCAGTAAACCGACTTTACAGACAACCAATTTTTTTTTTCCTCAGCCTTTTTCGTCCTACTGCAGGACAAAGGCCCCCCTACCCTCCTTCCGTTTCTCTCGGTCTAGGGCCTTCTGCGGCCAGTCATTCCAGTATCGGTCTAACTCGTCTCGCCATCTCCTTTTAGGCCTGCCACAACGAGTAACGTTGTGTGGGCTCCACTCAGTAATGCGTGTTGCCCACAATTCGTCCGACATACGGCAGATATGACAGCCCAGTTCCATTTCAAACTTGCGGCTTTTCATCCAATTATTATTTATTAGTTTATCTTATTAACTATCCCCCTATTCAACAATAGTTATTTGTATAACATTTACGTCGTATAATCTGTAGTGTGTTCAAATAAAATTCACAATTAACTACTAAGTAGATAAAGGCGTGCTTGCACAGGTGTTTCATTGTGTAAATTTTGGAGGCGATCGACGCCATTGATTTGGCGCTACTTACGTTTCGTTTTGTCACTGCGTACTCTGTTGACGTGTAAACGATTTTGTTAATTTAATGTGCTTAAAATAACTGTTTAGTGCAGTGAAGTAACTTGCAGTTATCGTACAAAGTTAATTTATTCGTTTGAAAACTGAGCCAAAGTTAAAATGGCATATAAATTTACTATAACTACCGCATTCCTGTGGATGTATCTGCTCTTTACATTGGTTTGTACCTATTTTGCAGTTCTATTTTCCGTGTTTACCAACTTCCAAAAGGAGGCCGTTAGACTGTTTATTTCTTTTCTTCTGTTGAGAGTACTCATATTGATGTTATGTGAATATTAAGTTCGCATTAGGTACGTCTTTAATAGTTTAGATCGTTTTACATGAAAAATGTGCACGATTTTATAGTTGATACTAAAAAGCAAAGATTATTATTGATAGTAATTTTATACTCGTGAGGGACGGGGTGATAATAACCAAGTGTACCAAACGATCAGTAAGTTAACTTGCCATAGTCATATAGTCAGTCTTAATAGTTATTTCAAACAGTAAGCCATTTTCGTCAAAAGAAAGCTGTGTAAAACTCTGAGTACCTATTTCATATTTGTTTTTCATACCACAAAGATGGCAAATGGTGTGTATCAGCATGGCGGGTGTATGACTACTTTACTATGCTTTTAATATGATAACCTACATTGCTCGTACATTGCTACGGAAGGCATTTTACACTCACGATAGTTGGTAATTTGCCCAGATTCAGAATACACCCGCCACTCTGACGTCAGTTTCTAAATACTGTGGTTCTAAGATAGTACGTTTCTTCAAATTTTATGTACATTCAATACATTGCTCGTACATTGCTCTCATGCATATCTCATGGCCATTTGTAGTCATACACCTGCCATCCTGATACACACGGCAAATGAGCTGTTTTTTATATCATGCATATGCGAGCGTTTGACCACAATTTCACCTGTGTAAGTTTGCGGCGCATGACCGGTCGTGGTGGCGATCCTTGGGAGAGACCTATGTCCAGCGGTGGACGTCTAACGGTTAATGTGATGATGAATGATGATAAGCAGTTACTATAGCCTGTAGACGTTTGCAACACCTAATTGCGTTTTCTATCAGTTTAGTATCTCCCTTATTTTAAGAAACCTATAGGTATCGTCTATACAGGGTTAGCAACGTGCCGGGGTCCATCGATAAGAGCTGGACGCCCGCCGGGGTTGTGGTGCATGCTTTTGCGAATCCCATCGCCCCGGGAATAGGGTTGTTGGCGTTGACGGGTGCGGTTTAGTCGGTAAACGCTCACATTGGGCGGAGTCTGACACACCCCGTCGCCTCCCCAGGCGGGGGGGGCGGTCCGTAAAGGATTTTTCCACACTTAATAAATCAAATAAAATGGTCGGCAACGTGCGAGAGACACCTCTGTTGTTGCAAACGAGTATAGGCTACGATAGCGGGCCGTTTGCTTGTCACATGGGTATCTGACATAAAAAAGGTACCTAGTAATATCCATGCTCTTCATACAAACTTCTGCTCCTACCGGGTTCGAGCCTAGGACCCTTACATAGAAGGCAGGTTGCCTTAATAGCGCTGCGCTAATTAAGTGAAAATCAAATAATTTATTTCAATTAGACCAATACAGGTGCTTTTGAATTGTCGAATTAAAATGAATGTAGTTGCACGGTTACAAACGGTAGGTCTTATGGAGAAGAACCGGTAAGAAACTTCATAGATACAAAATTGTTGGTTTTGTTTTACAATAATTTATGTATGTAATATCAATATGAGAGTAGTGCAGTGAAAGGTATGAAGTCATTAATAAATGTCCACCTGTGCGGAGCTGGGTATTTCCACTAGTTCATAATGATTTCAATTAATTAATTGACTGTTTTTATTTATTACAGTTTACTGTGGTTTACGCAGGAGAAGTAGAACTTGGTTCAGGTAAGAATTTACATTCAAACTCAATCTCAAATGATTCATTTCAACTAGACCAATATAACAGGTACTTTTGAATTGCCAAATACTGTTTGCACGGTTCCAAAAGGGAGATCTTATAGACTTCACACAACACCGAGAAAATATCTCACATGTACAGACTTCCCCATCATGTTCGCCTGTCACGGTTTTAATATGTGATGATGAAAAGTGACTTTTGACCTTTCCCAGCTATATCACGACACTAGACTAGGGTTGCCATACGTCCGCTACACCGGGAAATGTCTCGTTTTTGAAGCATGGTGTCATCATCATCATCAACCCATTAATGTCCCACTGCTGGGCACGGGTCTCCTCTCAATTGAGAGGGATTAGGCTATAGTCCACCACGCTAGCCTAATGCGGGTTGGCAGACTTCACATGCCATTAAGACACATCTCTCAAGCATGCAGGTTTCCTCACGATGTTTTCCTTCACCTTTTGAGCATGTGATAATTATGCACATAACTTCTAAAAAGTCAGTGGTGCGTGCCTTGGGTTCGAACTCGAGACCTCTGACATCTCAGTCCACTAGTTTCACCGCTAGGCTACCACAGCTCTGTAAGCATGGTGTGCCGGCTGATAATTAAACTGTCCCGGTTTCAAAATCTTAGAAAATCGTCTCACTTTCAAAGTTGAAACTCGTCGGCAAACCATGTGGTAATTTATTTGGGATGAGCTTTTGTTTTATTTCAATGTCCTCATCCAGGTCCCCACACATATGGTAACCTTACACTAGACGCTCACGTATATTAGGACAAAAAAAATAATTTTCTGTTTACTCCTGCAGCGCTGCAGCAAGCGATTGGCGGAGACATGGGTTTGAAGTTGCTAATGGTTGATGATGGGACTTCTAATGAGAAGTGCTACTGTTCGTGCAACCTCAATAATGAAATCACCTTCATGGAGATAGACCCTAACGACTTCGACAGTTCCTTAGCGATGCTATAGAAGAGAGGACTGAACTTTTCAAATGTATGCTTGATATAAAATAATATATATATATAACATAGTTTTTCATTGATTCTTATCATAGTTTCTTAACTCTTCATTAATCACGAAAAAAACACACTACACGTACTTTTGAAATGCAGTGAAGTCAGACTTAGATTAGCTCTGTGCCCTCCTCGAGAAGACCGTTCATCATCATCATCAGACTATTTCGCCCACTGCTGGACGTAGGCCTCGCCCTTTGTGAATGTCACAGGGCTCAATCTTCGGTAGAAGAAGACCGTTGATATTCATATTCAAATGACAGTGAGCTGTGAACTTCATTATTATTATTAATTTAAGAGCTCAGCTCTTGTCGGTGGAGCAATCGCCACTGTTTTTCTTTTTTTTACACTTTTTGTTCCTTTCAAATTTCTCAGGTATATTAATACCACGCCACACGCTACGATTCCTGCATACCACTTTAACTTCGTCCTCATTCAAACATCTTATATAAAATTGTAAAATAAAATATCTGTGGGATATAACAAAACAATGTATTTTGAGTACTTGTATTGTATTTCCTAAGTGGCTAGACGGTTAAGCGGCCAGGGTACAGAGCATGGCGGTGCCGCGCTTGACCCAGAAGTCGGAGGACTCCTTGCCGGCCGGCAGGTCCACGGCCACCACGAACGCGCCCATGCGCAGCGGGTAGTAGTAGCACGGGCACACGTACCGATCTGTGGA
Organism: Craniophora ligustri; assembly: GCA_905163465.1. Taxonomy (NCBI): domain Eukaryota; kingdom Metazoa; phylum Arthropoda; class Insecta; order Lepidoptera; family Noctuidae; genus Craniophora; species Craniophora ligustri. The sequence continues at coordinate 14,622,347 of LR990962.1, read as the reverse complement.
CACAAGTACATTGTACTGCGCATTATAGTACGTAGGAACCAAATTTCCAACTTATTCGGCAATATTTTTTAATGTGCAACACTGCGTCCCACGTCAGTATGTGCAATCGTGGCGCGCAATGTGGCTAGCATTAAAAAATATTGCCGCTTTTACCTCAATACACATATTTACTATAGTAATAATAACATTTAAGCATATCAGCGTCAGGATATTAATTACATCCTGGCTCATGCTGAGCTGGACTCCTGTTCGGTGCGCTTGAGCATACATAATTTACTATGTATCCTGTTACTTTTCTTCTACTTATTTTTAATTTTGTATGTATGTGTGTGTCTATTTCTTTTACTTCAAATAAATGATATTTCTTTCAATAAGTAGTATCATTGAATTACTTGTCCTGAATGAATGACTGATTGACTGAGGCATCAACGCTGAGATTTTTTTGTACGAATAATCCGTTACGGGCCGACCCGCCGCCTGGGGAGGCGACGGGGTGTGTTGGACTCCGCCCAGTGTGGGCGTCTACCAAGTAATAACCATACCCATCAACGCTACCAAAACTATTGCTGGGGCCATGGAATTCTCGGTGGGATCAACAGATGCGGCTCTTTATCATCACGCCTATTGTCCCTGAAGGGTAAGACAGTGGTGTACTAATAATGTACACCCACATTTCGTCGATATGTTTTAGATCCCATGTAATAGGAGTCGAGCCTATTGCCTATCAACCAGGTAGAATATCTTACTTCTAAGAGAGTGAAAAAGGGTTATGAAGATGGGAACTCTTTCATTTTTGAAGAAGAAGAATAAGAAGCATGAAATTCAACATTGAAACTGAATTCGATTATTATTTAATGGTTTTTTTTTTAATTCAACTCCAAAAGGGGTAGTCACATGTATACAAAATTATGCGTATAATATAATTATGTAAGTTTTATTTTGCAAACGTGAAAGTAACTCATAACATTTTTTTGCGTTACAGTTACTATACGGCATAATACTAGTTCCTCTAATGTAGAAGTTTTGAAGTGATTTACTTACTGCGCAGACGTTTTCCGGTGATCCTGATAGGCTTGAAGTGTATCGGAGACATGGGGAACACCAGCTGCATCGGCAGCGGCTCCTGCAGGTGGCCCTCTTTGCGGAACCACGACGCTCCCTCCAGGTACTGCCCTCTGGAGGACCAGAGAAGCAAACAGCGTCAGAACTCTGTCCGTTATTGCAAGAATACCAGTTACAAGTGGACTGTGAAAGTCAAAGCTCTCGAGTTTGAACACAAGTAATGTGCGTATTTATGCTCAAACGGTAAAGGAATCGTGAGGAAACCCGCTTGGGAGATTTTCTCGAAGGTGTGTGAAGTCAAAACGCAGTGGGCTAACGTGGTGGACTGTCTAATCTTTCTCAAATGAGAGGACACTCGCACCCAGCATTGGGACAATGATTGGGTTGATGATGATGAGTTAGTTTAGTTAGTACAAGCACACCGTCAATCTTCGTCAAGCTTCACCCGGCAAGTCTTACTAACTAGGGGGCAAAGAGTCAACACAGTTCACTAGACAAATCGGTTGAGTCGATTTTTCCACTTAGGATTTTGCACACAGTAACAATATGGTCAAGGTTCCTTCTTCCTGGAAAAGGGTAAAAGAGAATTGACAATGAGGTTCATAACACATGCTGCAGACCTGATGTAGACGCCTCCATCCCTGGGCGGCCTCACGAAGCCGGCCTCTTCCAGCGGTATGACGGTGAACTCCCAGCACAACGTGTCGATAGGCCAACCCTCACCACGCGCGGTCGTCTGGAACACATTGTCAAACTAGAAACTTCTTTTTGTATACTGCGGAATTGCTTCATCGAGTATACGTTGAACTTGTACAGATAAAAAATCTACAGTTCCACAAAACTTGCCCTCTTCAGGGCTATGGTTTTCGAGAAATAATCTCTAATCGATGAACGCCAGCTGCATGCACGATAAAATTGTCACGTCTAACTAACTAACTAAAATTGTTAATCTCAGGGCCCATCATCCGTCTGAGCCGCGTGTAATCGAGAGCGCAGAACAAGTGACAGAGAGGCACAATCGGTCACTTGTGACGCATCTATCTCTTTGCCACTCCATCGGCCGAGTGTTTTCACGTAAAATTATGTTCCGTAAACCGATTTTACAGGAAACGAATTTTGAAGAAAATAAAAGCAAGAGTTTTTGGGTGGTAAAAAGTATCAAATATAATTTAGTATTCCCGTATTGTTTATGTTGCATGATAGAAATATGCATGCCTGACCTATACAATGTTTATGCTGCAAGAGCTTCTTAGAACCGTCCAAAACCGGACAGGAGAAGAAACGAGGGACTTGTGTTGAATAAGATTGGTTATTTTATTCGGTTTTGGTATTTCCACGTCCCCTCACCGCGGTTATTCAAACCAAATTTCAGCACGTCTCCTCTCTTCTCCGCTTCAGCGGAAATGATAGGCCTTATGGTGTAACACGTGTAGGAGTGTGCTGACCTGCATGACGGCGGTGAGGAAGCCGGTGGGCGCGACCAGGGCGGGCAGCCAGCACAGCGTGGGTGGCGCGCGCGGCGCGTTGGCCCAGGCCTGCAGGTGCGCGCCGCGCAGGAACAGCTCGCGGCACCACGCGCCCAGCGGCTTCATCGACGGCCGCCCTGCCACCCGGTGGTATACCTCATCACGTCAACCGTTACACGTCCACTGCTGGACATAGGTCACCCCTAAGGATTGCCAAGAGGACTGGTCCTACGCCGCTCGCATCCAGCGGATTCCAACGACCTTAACCAAATCGTCGGTCCACCTTGCCGGAGGCCTACCCGCGCTGCGCCTTCCAGTACGTGGTCGCCTCTCTAGAACCATCAGGCCCCATTGGCCATCCCTTCTTCGAATGATGTGTATGCCTATTATGGCCCCTTATTGGTATGCCTATTAACTGTTAAACTTATACTTAATATTATAAATGCGTAAGTGTGTATGTCTGCTACCTCTATACACTTAAACCGCTAAACCGATTTGGATGAAAATTTGCACGGCGCTAGTTTGATTCCCAAAAAAATACAGGATAGTTTTTGTTCCGGAAATCAATCAAATTTGCATGCAGTATCGATAATTTCTTAAAAGAGGGTGGAAATAAGTTTGCAGATTGGATAAAAAAAGCAGATTGGATACAATTACTAATTCTTCGCAGATGAAGACGTTAGCAAAAGCTAGTAATTAATAAATGCCGATGTACCTTTGTGAGCTGTGGTAGCCTAGCGGTCTGACCAGTGGACTGAAACGTCAAAGGTCTCGAGTTCAAACCTAAGGCACGCACCACTGACTTTTCGGAAGTTATGTGCGTATTTATCACAAGCTCAAACGGTGAAGGAAAACATTGTGAGGAAACCTGCATGCTTGAGAGATTTGTCTTAATGGCATGTGAAGTCTGCCAACCCGCAATAGGCTAGCGTGGTGGACTATAGTCTAATCCCTCTCAAATGAGAGGAGACCCGTGCCCAGCAGTGGGACGTTAATGAGTTGATGATGATGTACCTTTAACCCAGAAGATAGGCGTCTTCCCTTCGAAGATACAGGTGTACATGATTTCCAGCATCTCAGACATCACCACTAGACCTTCAATCGCGCGGCGCAGTTCCTGCATCATATAGAGCGGATCACTAAATCCATAGCATAGGTTAAATTCTTATTATATAATATAAGGCCTGGTTTCAACCGAAGCGGAGAGGAGAGGGGCGATGTGCGGAGATGTGTTTTGAATAATCAATCAGATATCGTTGCGGAGAGGAGACGTAATAACGAAATCTGACAACGGAACAGTCGCCGAGCAGACGCAAAAGACAGCCGCAAGTTACGCGGCCAAGGCGGCAACGTCGCGCGCTCCGGCTCCAACTGAGGAGCCCAAGCCGACAGCGCCACCGAGGACGGCACCAGCCAAGGCCTCTCAGCCCCAGGCGGCGAAGAAAGTAAATGCAGCGCCTGACGCCGCTGAGACGACTGCACTTATGGGACAGACCCAGCCTGGCTCGTCGCAGGCTAAGAAAGGGAACGGTTATACAAGACACATCTCTGCACATCTCTCCTGTCCGCTTAGATCTTAAAATGTGGCGCCATACCTTGAGCCCTGACGTGATCGTTCCGATGAGCACGTTGTAGTATCCGATCTCCTGCAGCAGCGATACGCACATGGGCATCACGATCTCAGGGCCCATCATTCGCTCCGTAGTTTCCATGTCGATCTTGCCTGGTAACTTATTCAACATCTCTAGAGCTAGTTCATCCACCTAAAGTATCAATAAATCGATAAATATCAATAATCGATATCATCCGTATTATGGATATTGAGATTTAGATTAATATCGATATCTTCTACCTATCATATCGATAAATCTACATGGTCTACCAACACTACTAATATTATAAACGCGAGGTAGTTTGGATGCTTGTTACTATTTCAACCAAACCAAAAACCGCTTAACGGATTTGGATGAAAATTAGCATACAGATAGTTTATTACCTGTATTAACATATAGGCTACTTTTTGTCATGCCATGTGAGCAAAGCCGCGGATGGAAGTTAGGTCTACCTAGTCCACCTATAATATCGATAAATTGATAAGCTCCGCTTCCAGATCTAGATATCTCCGCAAAACATCGAAGAACACGTTACCCTTTTTCTTCTAGTCATTACACAAACATCTATAATAGTCTGAAAACGTTTTATCCAGTTTACTCTTAGGGTATTGGTATTTCTTAGCTGCATTAGGGTAGACTGAAAAACAGCCTCGATTGGCATCTCAAAATAGATCAGTGTATTAATTAATAAATATAATAAATATTCCTGGACATTACGACACAGCGCCATCTACATAGTTCCAAGGTAAGCAACGAGGCTTGTGTTACGGATACTAGTTGGTTGATATACTACATATATACTTTTTTTTTGTAAATACATACATATTATACATAGATACATCCATGACTCGGAAACAAATGTTGATGCTCATCACACAAACATTTGTCCCTACCGGGATTCGAACCCGGGACCCATAGCACAGCAGGCAGCGTTAACTACCGCTGAGCTAAACGGGCCGTCAATTAAAGATAGGTAATAAAACCCTTCCCCGTTTTTCTTGCTGTGTAGTCCTACCGACCTATACTATTATCTACAATGGGACAGAAGATCGTGGGATATGGTGATTCCTACCTTCTGGTCCTCCCCGCCACCGGCTCCACCGCCCCCGGTGCTGGCTAGGGCAAACAGCGTCGAACACATAATCAACGCATCCTGGAACACATCAAACAGAGCTCGTTGGGGGGTGACTATTCTGACAGCATGGGAGTTCCGTTTGCTGTCAGTTTGGTAACTTCCCAATTTTAACGAACCTAAATGGTTTCTACAGGAACCCGCGAGTGACACTTCTGGTGTTGCAAATGTCTGTAGGCTACAGTAACCGCTTACCATCAGGCGACCAGTATGCTTGTTAGCGACTTACGTAGTAAAGTAGGTACTTATAGAAAAAAAAAACAGTGAGCCGTCACGGGACGCCTGGCAGATGTGAAACATCGACATTATTTTGTAAAAGTAATATGCAGAAAAGAACATATTGTGATAGGAACTAAATATGTCATAATGATAAAATAAAATATTACGTTTTTTTTTCACATCAAAAATATATGTGTTTAAAGAAACATATTAACACAAACTCAAAGAGGTTTAATAAAATTCACAATTAGAAAAAAAGGTAAACTTGAAAATAGAACTAAAATCAAATTTAAATTTCGTGGCGACGCTTTCGCCACGCCAGAAATCGGTTTTACGTGCGGCTATAGATGTTTCACATCAGCCAAGTGCGAGTCGGACTCGCACATGAAGAATTCCGTACAAAATTACGATATTTGTAAGGTAATAAACCCTTAAAAACAACAACAGAAATACATAATCTGTGAAAATTTCAACTGTCTAGCTACCGCGGTTCTTGAAATGCAGCCTGGTGACAGACAGACAGACGGACGGATAGACGGACGGACAGACGGACGGACAGACAGCGAAGTCTTAGTAATAGGGTTCCGTTTTTACCCTTTGAGTACCGCACCCTAAAAACGAAATAGCTGGTGTACTTGTGCGAGCGTGGCGACGTCGGCGGAGGCGTGCTGGCCGACGGACTCGGCGCGCTCGGACGCGGGCAGCAGGTCCAGGAAGTCGCGGTACGACTCCAGGCTGCCGTCACGCGGGATGTGGTACGCCGGGATCGACGACAGCCTACACAAACGTTTCAACATCTAATACAGTACTTCCAGTCTTTGTGGAAATCTTTTTGACAGCAGTGGGTGTTTTTTGGAATATAAATAATAATAATATTTAAATAATAATAAATATTTCTGGACATTATGACACAGCGCCACCTAGTTCCGTGGTAAGCAACGAGGCTTGTGTTACGGATACTAGTTGGTTAAAATATTATATATATACTTGCTTAGCACGGAACTAAATGGCGCTGTGTGCCATAATGTCCAGGAATATTTATTTATTTATTTATACTTTTTTTTGTAAATACATACATAAATACATCCATGACTCGGATACAAATGTTTATGCTCATCACACAAACATTTGTCTCTACCGGGATTCAAACCCGGGACCCATAGCACAGAAGGCAGTGTTAACTACCGCTGGACTAATTGGGTCGTCAATGTAAAACGGCATCTTTGTCTATTCCAGACAATTAATGGTTTATTGTCTGAGAGACAACGTTATTGGTGGCTGAATAAACCGATCTATGACATACAGACCCTACCACAGGTTTGACATAGGAAGTTTGTGATGACTGGTACTGAGGATCTTGGTGACGGTTCTATCTTTTGATATCGAAAGCTCTAAACCAGGCATCATCGCAATACTCGCGACCCTCCATAAAACGCTTGCGCCGATCAGTTCTTTTGTGGGCAAGCTATTTCTAATTACGGTGATCGATTTGAAAAACAGCCATGTCCGTCTCCAACCCGCAGTAGGCTAGCGTGTTGGACTATAGCCTAATCCCTCTGAAATGAGACGAGACCCGTGCCCAGCAGTGGGACATTAATGGGTTGATGATTTTCATGTCTGAAGCGAAACAACGGTCTCCCAATGTCCCTATTTGCAGATATTGCAATGGTGATGAGAACAGTTGTAAATTATTTTATTTAAACCAATAGGACACTTGTACATGGTGCCCAAATGATAATCCTCACGCTACCACTCCCTCTTGCAAAATATATTAAAGTAGTCTCATATTTTTCAAAATCATTAAAGCACACACTTAAAAAGCACACGATTGAAGGTTAATAAAAATACTCAAACATTTTCAGCCGCATCTGCGTATATTGGGAGACTATAATATATTATGACGACTCCGTGGCGCAGTGGCTGAGCGATCGGCTTGTGCGTCACGGGTTGCGGGTTCGATGTCCGCACGGAGCAAATATTTGTACGTTCTGCAAGTAGTTGTTTCGGGTCTGGGCGTTTGACGACACAGGAGAAAATCCTGGTGGGGCAACGTTTTTTTTTTTTTAAACAAAAAAACTGCTTTAATATATTCTTTTGACTGACCTGTAGAAAGGCGTTTCCAGCGCCTCCTCATTGAAGAACTGGTTGATGTAAGCGATGAGCACCCGCTTGTCCCAGTCGTCGGTGATGTGGCCCCCGTAGTTGATGATGGCGAACAGATAGCGGAGCGCGTCCCACGGCACCTCCTCATACTCCTCCAAGTAATTCGCCAGCAGGTTGTCAGACACCTGAGCACAAGAAGTCCAAGCATTCGAAGTCAGCACTCGAATCATAGATCTGAACCACTGCAATCTAATTTCTAGCCCTCGCTTGGAAGAAGAAGCAACAACTCTCCAGCAACACTTTCTGTCTGTATATTATATTTAAAATTCTATATAATTTCAACGCTTTTGGGCGTTTATTGAAGTTTTCTTCTTTCTTGTAGACTCTAGAGCATCTGGATTTCTCAAGTTAATCATAAAAAGTCAGTGAGATACAGAATAGGTTTTCTTTTGGGTTAAGATGTTGGGTTACAGTTCAATATGCTGACGTCGTGCAGGTTGACAGACTTCACACGCCATCAAGAAGATCTTTTAGGCTTGAGAGCTGCGTTTGTTTTTACAACTACATTACAGATTGAACCAACGTTACACCTGGATAATTATATAACAATTCAATTTAGGCAGGGGTCGATAATAATTATGAGAATTGTGAAACACTAACTTCAAAATAAAGTACTAACATCGAAGTCTGCATCATTGAAGCTGTAGACAGCATTGTAGCCGAGTTGTCTGAAGCGTTTGCGCGCGATGAGTGTGCAGTGGAAGAACGACACGCAGAACAGCAGGCGCCGGTACATCGGCGTGGCCTCGTCGTACTTGTCCTCGTTGATGTTCGCGAACAGGCGCACCAGGTTGCCCTTCAAGCCCTGGTTATGCCCGGAATAAGGATCAAGGAAGGATAGATGGAGACTAAGACAAAATCAGCAAATTGTAGGATGGATAAAGTAAAATCAGCTAATTTTGCTGAAGACCATAGATCTAATGCTTATAATTAATTATAACTGCCTCGTTAGTCTAGTGGTTGCAAGTGCTAGTGCTGGGCAAGAGATCTTCAGTTAGATTCCTAGATTGAGCATAGTGTTATTGGTTTTTATTAATGAAATTCTCGGAGTTTGGATTCACCAAGTTGCCTCAGTTTTGTTTTATTATTCCCATGCTTTCAAAATTGTCACTCGGGTAATGAGCTGTGGCAACCTTTCACTCGCAGACACAACTATTGTTATTGCAGTCTCCCTTTAGTCGGAGGTACTTCCCCATCTTCCCTACTTCTCAAAAAATCGTCGGCGTCCACAGCACCATACCATACCTGTGGCGGTTCCGTGGTCATCTTGATGCTCCTCTGCAGCATATTGAGAGGGAACTTGTCATCTGGCATAGAGGACAGCCAGAGACGGAATCGCGGGTGTATCTTGGGGTTGTCCAGGCCTCGCAGGGAGCCGAGCCACTCGCAAGCCAGGTGACAGTTTGCGAGGAACACCCAGCCACCTTCCTTCATTCCGTGGGACAGCATCCTATTTTACATACTTCATTATACGAAACAAATTTCATCATCTGTCAGGTTTCATCATATCAACCGTTAGATGCCCACTGCTGGACATAGGTCTCCCCCAAGGATGGCCACGACGACTGGTCCTAAGTCACCCGCATTCAGCGGATGTCAGGTTTAGAGGAATTAAACCACAATATTAGATATTAAAATAAAAATACTTTTTGCAGATTTTATCGGGACATACAAAGATGTTTTATTAGTAGATTGCTTGTCTGTTATTACTGTAGAGTATTTGAAACATCGGTATTTAAAATAATATCAATATAATATGATAAAATCCGTGAATTTTATTTTTATTTTTCTATGTCTATTGAAGACATTTTTGGTAACTACATTTGCAGTTGGTGCCCGATTAACGCTAATAATTTCGGGTCCTGTCAAATGGAACTTTTGGAATGATCTGGTACGTGAGTCATATCATACTTGGTAGCGGTGGGCGCCTGTCCCTGGCCGAGACTGAGCGAAGCGAACCGGTCGAACATCTTGACGTCCTGCGACAGCTGGATCAGCGCCGCCGTGGGGTCCACGCCGGGAGACAGCACGAACAGCAGCGAGGTCTTCCACGTGGACTCCTCCCAAGCCGCCTGGTGAAGATAGCCGCTCAGTATTGGGACTGACTCTGCGGTCCAAGCGCAGTCTCTACCTACCTACCCAGGCAGGGTATCTTGAAGAAATATATATAAACTCCTACTATAATGCAACGATGGGTAGAAATTATCAGCCAAACCATCGTCTGCTTATGAATTATTGCGGCCACAAACATACAGTATAAGTGTAATACAGGTTATCTTATATATAACAATCTCGTGTCACAGTTTTTGTCTCTGAACTCCTCCGAAACGGCTAGACAGATTATTATGTATCATCATCATCATCATCATATCAACCGTTAGACATCCACTGCTGGACATAGGGGTCCCCCAAGGATCGCCACGACGTCCGGTCCTGTGCCACCAGCATCCGGCGGATTCCAGCGACCTTAACCAGGTCTTCGGTCCACCTTGCCGGGGGCCTACCCACGCTGCGTCTTCCAGTACGTGGTCGCCACTCGAGAACCTTCAAGCCCGATCGGCCATCCGTTCTTCGAGCGATGTGCCCTGCCCACTATCACTTGAGTTTGGCGATTCTTCGGGCCATGTCAGTGGCACGGGTTCTTCTACGGATCTCCTCATTTCTGATTCGATCACGTAGTGAAACTCCTAACATAGCCCTCTCCATCGCTCTCTGAGTGACAGTGAGCTTCCTAATAAGGCCCATTGTTAGCGGCCACGTTTCGGTGCCGAAGTCATCACTGGCAACACACACTGGTCAAAGACTTTCGTCTTGAGACACTGCGCTATTTAGGACGAAAAGATGTGGCGTAGCTTCTCGAACGCTGCCTGAATTATTATGTATATTTTTTATTATTTTGAAATTGTGTATGTATATTTGGTAGGTCTGAGAATCGGTCGTAGGCTATTTTTACACCCCTAGGTGGTACGGATGTCCCTCACCAGTTTTTTTTTGTTTTTTGACAAAACATTTTTATTTACTTTTTTGTCATTTGGCATTAAAAAATACTTATGAACCCTAAATTTTCGCTCTTCTACCACCAACCCCGACAATGTCGCACAACGTTTGCTGGGTCAGCTAGTAATTATAAAACACGTAATTATAAATTTAATTGCTTTAAAATCGACCGCGTATCTAGAAGTGTGGAAGCTAGTTAGTATTTATATAGAAGTTTAGATGAGTGTGGGTCGTAATACCTTGATGTCGAGCACAGGCGGCTCGACGTACCGCGGGCCGAGCACGTTGATGATGAAGGTGGTGATGCAGGCCGACACGCGGTCCACGCGCAGCGAGCGCACGAACAGGATCTTCTGGAAGTCGCTGCAGATGTCGTTCCACTCGCCTGGGATAAAACGATACATATTTTTAAAACATTTAATTAAAAATAAAAAAAATCCTAGATACACTTTGTGGCGACTATCTTATTTTATTTTATTTATTTATTTACACGTGTGCGACGCAGACATACGTCTTGCATACGTCCGACCCGCGCGGCGGCGGATCGACACTGAGCGTGCGCCTAGGCCTCGGCTGCATTTGCGGCGCCCACCTACGAGACATCGCATCAAACGACATGCACTTGTTCGTATCGCCGTGGTCCGTGGAATACTGACGCTGAATCTTTGACTTTCCTATAAATACGGTGGCTCAATAAAATATGTTGTTCCGTCTCAAAGTTGGTGTTTTACTATTCACTTTGAAGAATACCCAACACACGGATATACTAGTTACAGTAAATAAATTTAAGTTAATAAGTTACATAAAAAAATTCAATACTTATATGTATATGATATAACAAATACAGCTTAATTACAGGATTCCTATCATGCATTCTTCTCACAGTACTCCAATCTACCTTTGCCGTTATGTATAAGTAAATATGGACGAAGGTTTAATCGTGTGGTAAGTGTTTGGGGACTCACCAAAGAGCGGCTGCGTCTCCGGCTCCGGATTGAGGTACCACTCCTTCCACTCCTTGCTGAACGTCTCAAACACATCCACGAGGCCGTGGAAGCCTGGCAGCTTATCCAGCTCAGTGATGTTGTCCCAACACTCGTCTGGCATCCAATCTGTACACAAAAGAAATCTCAATCTCACAATCTCAGAAAAGTCTTAAAACATTATTCACTTACAGCATCATAGAATACTGATACATTTTTATTTTCGCCTTCAAGTTCTCCTCATGTCGTTCAAAAACTCTCTGAGGTATGTAGGTTTTTTCAGGATGTTTTCCGGAAAAGCAGCGTGGGTGGTGGCACCCCCGGCAAGGTCATCGACGACGGTAAAGGTCGCTGGAATCCGCTTGATGCGGGTGTCGCAGGACGGGCCGTCATGGCGATCTTTGGGAGTGACCTATATCCAGCAGTGGACGTCTAACAGTTGATAAGCTGAATAAAGACGGTCCCTAAAAGTTATATAACCCTTTAACCGCCTTAATCTGATTTATCCAACTAGTATTTTAATATCTAATTCGCCTTTATAATATTGTATCAATACATGAAAAATATAAAAGCATATGCAAATATTAATCGGATAAATTCGACTTTGGCAGTTGAAGGGTTTAAGGGTCAATATGGCTTGTAAAAAAGCACTCACTGGTTGGATTGTCCGGCTGTTCAGATCTATCCAGAACCACTCCACCTTTCAAAAGGAACAAGTATTCGTTGCGACTCATCTTGCCCATTTGGAACAGTATGCGAGATACTATGTGAAAGGATAGTAGCAGCTTATGACGCTCAAACAGCGCTCGACATGTATTCCTGTGTAAAAGGAGCAAGAATAAGAGCTTGATTTTACTAGTTACGACTCGTGTCTATGGTTTTAGATGAAAAAGATTACAGATGCTAGAAAAACAATAAAAATTCCCGGAAAAAAAAGGTGTGAGAATGAGAAGCGAATTCTTCTTCTTCGTATCGATGGAACATGAATGACGTCAAATTTAATACCCACGTTTACTTAGTGGATAGTAATATGGCCATTAAATTTGACGAGCCCAGAATGATGCCACATTTATGGCATTTTCAGTGGCAAATTAAAGGTCTCTCGATGTGCAGGTGTTGGGGCACGAAGGGCATGAAAGTAGGTACGATATGGTTTGGGGAATGATAATCGTTTATAAATTCATATATTTACAACACCGGAAAACATAGTAAACACAATATACAGTGAATATTGAAATCATTTTATACATCCATATTTTATATGAGAAACATAAATTTGATTTTACTAGCTGTCCCGGCGAACTTTGCACCGCAGTCATTTTTATTTTCGTGAATATTTTCATAATTATCTTTATATACAAACCTTATCCTAACAACACACAATAAATAATTACATAATTTGATGCAGTCGTTTTGATGTTATACGTGTACACTGTTATTTCAGAGATTCATTTTTATATATATAGTAGCTGATCCAGCAAACGTTGTTTTGCCACATTATAGGGGTTGGTGGACTACCCCTAACTTTTAGGGGGATGAAAAATAGATGTTGGCCGATTCTCATAGATACCGGATAAGCACAAAAAATTTCTTCAAAATCGGTCAAGCCGTTTCGGAGCAGTATGGCAACGAAAACTGTGACACGAGAATTTTATATATTAGATTTAAATGAAGCTCGGTGAGACGTCATCCAATGCTACATAATAAGGCTGTCCATTTTACTTGCCACAACACCAACAAAGCTGTAAGGCCCGAAGAGGACAGGAGATGTGCGGAAATGTGTCACCGCACATCACCTCTCCTCTCCTCTCCCTTTTGGTAGTAACGGCGCCTTAGGGCTGCCGCGCACCCGCCGTATCAGGGAGGCTATTCTATTATTAGTCAATGGGATTAATATTTACTACTAACTTATAAACAGCATAGGTGTGGAACTCGTTGAGGTTGCTGATCCTGTCCTCCAGCTCGATGGACTTGGCGCTGCGATCGATGGAGTAAGTGAACAGGTCAATGTAGGCGTCCAGCGAGAACTGGTACATGGGGTCGATGCGCGACAAGTCGTTCAGAGCGAAGAACAGTACCGACGCTCGCACTGCCACCGGCACGTAGCCCTAGCACATAAATAGTATTTAGATGACTTGACGAAATTCAGTCCATGATGATGATTGGGAAGAATTAAATAGTATTAATTATTATTATTACTAAAATAAATATACACGTATACGCACATACACATCCTCGCACTTAAAACCAGACCTTCATGCACATATATGCATACACACGTCAAATAGCAGTTAGCAGACCAGTTATCATACAAAGTTTGAAGATGCCAAAATAAGGCCCGGTTTCCACCAAAGCGGAGAGGAGACATGTGAGGAGATGTATTTTGAATAACCAATCAGATATCGTTATTTCCACGTCTCCTCTCCGCAACGATATCTGATTGGTTATTCAAAACACATCTCCGCACGTCTTCTCTCCTCTCCGCTTTAGTAGAAACCGGGCTTTACACAGCTACCGTAATCCTATGACACTATGGGTTTTTCGACTCACAGCTCTAGCAGCATCGATCTCCTTCTCAGTGACCTGCGAGGTGATGAGCGCCTCCTTCACGTCCTGCGAGGTGCGCTGCGACGTCTGCAGCGTCAGGAACAGCTCCTCGTTCTCCAGCAGAGGAACTTGCGACTCGTACATGATGCGGAGCAGGTCGTTCTCTAAGTCCACCTGGTGGGGGCAGGTATAGGTTATTGGGAGGCTGTTTAGAAAATCTTATACATAAAAATCTCGTGTCACGGTGTTTGTCGCTGAACTCCTCCGAAACGGCTCAATGGATTATTATGAAATTCTGTATGTATATTTGATAGCTATGAGAATCGGTCGAGGCTATTTTTTACACTTTTGTTTTGACCAAATATTTTTTGGTTTTTTTTTTATGATTCTGCATTAAAAAATATATGTTCTCTCTTCTACCACCATTCCCTATAATGTGGCAAAACAACGTTTGCTGGGTCAGCTAGTAATAATTATATTTAAGCTAAGCAACGAGGAATTCGTCGGATGCAGGTGGACTAGGACAGGTCGTTGTGGAAATCTTTGGGGGACGCTTATGTTCAGCAGTGGATGTCATTTAGCTGATATAATGATGATTATGATGAAGAAACGAGGTTTGTGTTACAGAAACTAGAATGTTTTATTCACCTACATATATACTTCTTTTTGTGAATACAATCTTATTATACATAGATACATCAAAGACTCAGATACAAATATTGACGCTCATCACACAAACATTTGACCCTATCGGAATTCAAACCCGGGACCCGTAGCACAGAAGACAGCGTTAACTACTGCTGGACTAGTCAGGTGGTCAAATCTGGAACATCTTCCATGCATCGTCAGCGTGTCCGTACGCGTCACTTACTAGAACTTTCTTGTTGTGCGCGATGGAGAGCACCAGCGTGTCCTTCATCTGCTCGAGCTGAGGCCTCTCCTTCCGCACCACGATGCCCAGCAGCTGCGCCGTGAGCCCCTGCTCCTTCACCGCGAAGTTCACCATCGTGGTCTTCGTCAGCGTCTCCGGACTGTATACTGGGTTACCTGGTGTCAACGGGTGTTCGTTTGAAATATTATCTTGTAATTAGATATTAATCATATAGAGTAAGTGGTAGCCTAGTGGTGTGACCAGTGGACTGAGACGTCAAAGGTCTCGAGTTCGAACCCAAGGCACGTACCACTGACTTTTCGGAAGTTATGTGCGTATTTATCACAAGCTCAAACGGTGAAGGAAAACATCGTGAGGAAACCTGCATGCTTCAGAGATTTGTCTCGATGGCATGTGAAGTCTGCCAACCCGCAGTAGGCTAGCGTGGTGGACTATAGCCTTATCCCTCTCAAATGAGAGGAGACCCGTGCCCAGCAGTGGGACGTTAATGGGTTGATGATGATGATGATTAGATCTTAATCAAGTGGTATGCAAGGATCGTAGCGCGTGGTGTTCTGTATTCTACCGTAATGGGAAAAAGGCGTGTCTGTGTGTATGTATGGATCTTCAGCTGTTTATAGACTAGTGGACTAGTGGTGTTATATCAGTGTGGTGTGAAGACATAGGTCTTGAGTTGAATTCCAAGATACACAGCACTGACATTTCAAAGTAACGTGCGTATTTATCACATGCACAAACGGCGAAGGAAAACATCGTGAGAAGATCTACTTGCCTGAGAGATTCTCTCGGTGGTATGAGAAGTATGCCAACCGGCACTAGGGTAACTAGGTTTATCAGATGAACAATATGACAAGGTTGAAATTGTAGATTTTTTTTATCTCACAAGGGTGGGAATCAGGCATACTGCCCGCCTGATGGTAAGCGGTTACCGTAGCCTATCGACGTTTGAAGAAAGAAAAAAAGAAAGAAAGAAAGAAAAAGATGTGCCGACCTTGTAGAAACCGTTTAAGTTTCTTAAAATAAGAGAGATTCTAAACTGACAGCAAACGAAATTGCCATGCCGTCAGAATAGTCACTCCCCCAACGAGCTGTGGTAACCTTACTCACTCGCTGAAACAGAACTATTGTTGTTTTACTGCGGTCTTCTGTAAGGCGGAGGTACTTCTCAAGTCGCAGCTCACTTTGAGCGAGGAATCTCGCTATCTCTGCAAATCGGTCTACATCCGATAGTTTATAAATGAACTCACCAAGTTTGGTAGTCAGATAAAGGTGGAAGTTATGATGGTAGGAGACCATCTTGTCGTTAAACTTGATGACCTGCGAGTTGCCGATGGTGACGATGGCTTTCTGCAGAATAGGCGCGATGGAGGGGTCCAGCACCTCGCCCACGTTCTGGATGATGATGGGCGTGCCAGCAGACAAGCAGCTCTCCATTATCTTCAAGTAGTTCGGTTGTCCGAAGTCTACAACCTGGTTGTAATGGTTACTTATACTTCTGTTTCAATATTTAATAAAATGCAATTATTATAAAATCAAGATACTCAACAACTTCAGTCTCCTGTAGGCCCAGTATCCATCAAATCGGAGAGGAGAAGAGATGAGAAGAAACCTGCCTTGAATAACCAATCAGATTTCGTTATTTCCACGTCTCATCCCCACAACGATATCTGATTGATTATTCAGAACACATCTTCTAACGTCTTCTCTTCTCTCCGCCTCTAACCCTCATGGATGCTCCATTCGTTACAACGGGATTTTGGCACAACTTAAAGTATTTGGTGATTTGTACACCTTTTTTGCGGAAAAAATCCTTTACGGACCGTCTCGCCGCCTGGAGATGCGACGGGGTGTGTCGACCTCCGCCCAGCATGAGCGTTTACCGACTAAAACAGCCACATCCTTCAACGCCACCAGCCCTATTGCCGGGGCCATGGGATTCGCGTGCTCATGCACCACAACCTCAGCGGGCTTCGGTCCAGCTGTGGCCGCTGGCCCCCGGCTAGGAGCGAGGCATTGCTCGCTTCGTATCCTCCGCGCAGGCGCACGTGTGATGAACACGCGCGTCGCCTACTTGGGGCCATCATCGTTTTTTTTTTATGGTGAGACGAGCAGGCGGCTCACCTGATGGTAAGTGATCACCGCCGCCTATGGATATTTGCAACACCAGAAAGCTTGCATATGCGTTGCCAACCCCTGCAGGAACCATTTAGATTTCTTAAAATAGGCAATTACTAAACTGACAGATAACAGAATGCCCATGCTGTACTAGTCACTCCCCCAACGAGCTCTGATAACCTTAGTCACTCGTGGAAATACATGCGGAGGTACTTCTCCTGTCGGGGAGCTCAATTCGAGTGAGAAATCTCGCTATGCCCTACCTCTCAACAAATGTTCTGTACACCTGCTTACACCTCATAAAAAGTTCATACCTGTATGCCGTTCTTCTCCTCGAGGTGTGAGATCCAGATGAGAGCCTGTCCCTGCGGATCCACGGCCAGCGGCCAGCGAGTCGCGCGCACTACTATGATCCCATTTTCAGCACTGAAGTTGTCGTCTGTATAACAACAAAAAAAAATGTTTGACATGCTGAAATGGCGCTTATATTCTGAATGTGTCTGAGTATTTGCAATTCAATTGCTAATTCTAGCATCATTATGACACCGAAATTTTAATATTAAATTAACATTAGATAAAAACGTGAGTAAAATAGTTACGTTTTTACACGTCTAACATCATTGGTCTTTAGGTTTGCTAGACAAAAAGTACCAAATTTTGTATTCCTCCACAATTTTACGAAATAAACCGATTTTAATGAAATTTTACACATATTCTAATATATCAAGAGTATAAAGTAAGATTTTCAAAGGGTCTAATTAAAGTTTTAATAATAATATGATATTTTTGTTAGTATAATAATAATAATAATAATAATAATAATTTATTGATCATACAGAGGTAAAATATTACAATAATAACTTACAAAATAATTAGGAGGTAAATACAATGTTAGGTGCCTGTACTAGGATGAACCTGTGTCACAGGAGGCAAGTGCTTAACAGATTATTTATGAATTAATAAAATACTACGATTTTAATTATGATTAAAATATTGTAATAACTCAAACAGTAAGTAACATAAACTAAAAACACAAAAACGAATAAATTAAATTAAATTATGTAAAAAATTAAGTATGCATAGCGTGAAATAGTTCTGTATATATTTGAGGACTTATTTTTCAAAATTATTCTTAACAAACTTAATGTCGGTATGCCAAATTGATGTCACACGATAATAAATAAATAATAAATTAATTAATTTCTATTGTGCCTTGAAAAATTACCAGACACTGAAAATTCGAAACAAATATCCACCTATAATATACGGATCCTATTAGGGTTCCGTCTTCAATTCAGACGCACGGAACCAAATATGGGACGCTATTAAACCTGCACAAATATCCCATGACTTACCAGGCAGTCCCATGTAATTCCAATCTCTAAGTATGGCATCGTCTAACAAAAACTTCTTCATGCTAAGATCCATAGTCACTGGCAGAGATTCATTGCATACCTGGGTAAAATTAATAATATTAATAATCCTATGATCAAACTCACCATAAAAAATCCTTTTTAAGGTTCTGTACCTAAAGGATAAAAACGGGACCCTATTACTAATATTTCGCTGACTGTTCGTCCGTCTGTCTCTTTGTCACCAGGCTGTATCTCAACAACCGCAATAGCCTAGACAGCTGAAATTTTTACAAATTATGTATTTCTGTTGCCGCTATGAGAACAAATACTAAAAATAAAATAAATATTTAAGGGGGCCACTACAAAAAACTTTTTTTTCCTTATTTTGTACGGAACCCTTCGTGCGCAAGTCCGACTCGCACCTGGCCGATTTTTACTTATGCAACAATTGCAACAGGCGAAGACACTGGTCTCGATGACTCAGTCTATACCAGTTTAGGGGCCAGAGGAAATTTATGTCAAGAAATGATTTTTCTTATTACTTTATTCAAAGTAGGTCAAATTTAAATAGGTCTCTTTGAACATCAATCATAAAGACAACACTCCGAAAGTTAGACGTTTGCTATTACTTTGGCAAACCATTTTCTTCATGTTTCTTTTTTATTAGCGTTGATTATTATTTATTAAAACGCACATGATTGCGAAAAGCCCTTACCTCACCTAATGATATGTTTTTTTTTAAACTCATATCACTGAAAACCAGACTCAAATAGAGCCCCAACATACTGCGTGTCCTATCTATACCTTGTCATCAGAAAAGAGGTTGAATCTCCTCACCTCCAAAAACCAGTCTTCCATGAGAGACTCCCTGTACTCGGAGACGAAGGGACCGAGGTACGCCACGAAGCCGGTCGCGATCAAACAGTCGCCGGGCAAGTTGTCAAACTCCTTGTCTAAACGTTCCACCGTCAGCTCCCAGCGTTCTTTCTCACCTTTGGGTAACGGAGATAACAATTTAACACATGCCTGACATTTCTGGCTCACACTAGCTACTAATCGGGACAATTTTTCCCTTTTCTTTAAAAAAATCTACTAATCGGGATATTTTTTCCCTTTTCTTTAAAAAAAACATATCAGGTTTACATATCAGGTCTTTATTCCGACTAGTCAATTTCAAATTTTATTCCTGATACTATCTCTAGATCAAGCAATACCTGATTAGAAATATATACCTGAGAGTCCCGTGATGAGTGCCTCAGCTCTTTCCAGCTTAAGCTGCAGCATTCTAGACTTTCGTTCCAGCTCCTCCTTCTGCGCCACCTTCTCATCATACTCTTTCTGCAGCCGCGCGATCATTTCGCTGAGTTCGCGCAACTTTGCGCGAGCCTCTGCCAGGATTTGCTGCTTCATTCGCAAGGATTCTAGCGCTTCTTCTAGACGTTCCTTCTTTGGCTTTACAATTCTAAACAATGTGTAGTTTTAGTTTATAGACTTAAGTTGCTTAAAGGAGTAAAATAGCAAGAGCCTACTAATATAACCATGAACCCCTTTAAACCTCACGCAGTTAACCTCTGACGTTTCAAAATATGCGCGTTTAAATATCACTCTAAAGCGGTAAAAGAAAATATCATTAAGAAGGAAGTGTACCAACATACATCAGGCCACTGTGGTGGACCCATAAGCCAGCGTATTGGATTAAAACTTGATTCCTCGTAGCGTGAGAGGACAGCTGGGCCCAACAGTAGGACAGTAAAACAGCGTAGCGGTTGTTAATCAAATGGAACACTATCTAAGTACATGCAGATTACATGGACATTTTATAGACCTGTAGACTAAAACGTATGTCAAATTTAGTGACAATAAGATCCTTGGATTTTAGTCTAGTAGTGGATATCTAGGGGTTGATCATTATGATGAGGATGAAGACCTAGTGCTATTTTCATCGTCAAAGTTGTACAACAAAAATGAGACTTATGCTGCAGATGACAAGGAACACATTCCACTCACTTGTAAATCTTGCCGTATTTCTCCATGGCTCGCACCCAGAGGCACAGCGACTTGGCGGCGGCGGACACGGTGCCCACGATCTCGGGATCGAAGTCCGGCTTGACGGTGTACGTGCCGATCTTTTTCAGCACCTTATCTGATATATTGTCCTTGTCGAAGTCGCGCAGCCGGTCCAGGAAGTACTGGTCACCCAGTTGCCGCTTCGCCTCAGCCCAAGTTGGCTCTTTCTGTGATGACACGTGCGCGAAATTTTCAGATATTGAGTATAGCGACATTTCTACAGGAAAACGGGATTAAATATGTACCCTTTGAATTACAGTCTCCTTTTAACTGATGTAAAAATTCGCGAGACTACGCGTTTTTACATGTATGAATAAAATAGTAATTATATTTTACATCTTATTATGATATAGACAAATATTACCCTTTTTTTAAAGTAGTTTCAAGTACTTTCACTTCATGTAATAGTAAATGTCAGAAATCGAACGAAACATACGACGTACGCAATGAAATTAGTTCCAAAATGTTATATTTTTTTTCCTTTTTTTACGCCATGACATTATTTCGAAAAAGAAGATTACCTGCAGCAATATGAGCACAGCTTCCAACACCATCTCAACCTTCTGCGGCGGCTTGGCGTAGGACTTCACTTCTGTGATGTCCTTCTTGTTCAAAGCATCCAGGGCCTAGAGACAAACATAGTCTATTTAGACGACGCGCTTAGCGCATCAGTTAACCTTTTGAACGGCACAGCGTTAATCTATCTGTGTGCCTTGTATTTATGCCAAAGCTGGTTTTAATTTTAATATCTAAATATATATAACTCAAAGGTGACTGACTGACTGACTGACTGACATAGTGATCTATCAACGCACAGCCCAATCTACTGAATGGATCGGGCTGAAATTTGGCATGCAGGTAGATGTTATCACGTAGGCATCCGCTAAGAAAGGATTTTTGAAAATTCTAAGGGGGTAAAACGGGGGTGCAAAGTTAATATGAAACTTATTTTTTTAGTTAAATTGCACGCGGCTGAAGTCGCGGGACTCAGCTAGTTGACGTATATTTTTAAATTAAGAAAGTGCTACTGTTTCTTTAATCTCACCTATTTTAAGAAACCTAAACGGTTTCTACAGGGTCGGCAACGCGCGAGCGACACCTCTGGGGCTGCAAACGTCTATAGGCTACGGTAACCGCTTACCAACAGGCGGACTATAAGTTTATTTGCCACTCGTGTGGTATAATAAACCGGCCAAGTGCAAGTCGGACTCGCACGATGGGTTCCCTACCATTTACCAGCTACCTGGTCACCGTTAAATATTTACTTATTATATTTTTCGTATCTATTGTTATAGCGGCAACAGAAACACTGACTTATAATTGTCGGCACGAGTCGTGAGCACAGATTTTAGTAATAAAAGCCATTTTACGCTTTCGGCCAAATTTGTTCAGAGACTATATCGTGTGCAGCCTCGGCGCCCCTCACCATCGTCATTCCGCCAAAGAGACCGAAAATTTATGGAATGCGCAAGTGAAGTTTGTGCTCACAACTCGTGCCGGTACCTATACTAGCTATCGCGGTTCATGAGATATAGCCGGATGTCTGACAGACAGACGGACAGACAGACGGACAGAGGAGACTTAATATAAGTTGCTTCTACTAACCATAATTGTAATTGTAATGATATGGACTTTATCTGAAATAAATTATTATTATTATTATTATTATTAGTAATAGTGTCCCATTGGCACCGTTTGGGTCGGGAGCCTAAAAAGAAAGTCTGTTGGTGTACCTTGATAGCCTCTTCAAGGGCAGGCATGGCGCTGGCGAGGTCCCGCATGGCGGCATCAGCCAGCTTCTTGCACTGCACCTCCTCCTCCATGGTCTTCTTACTCCTGGCGGCGACGCTGCGCTGCTGCTCATCAGCATTGCGTTGCTGAACGTTGATAACCCCCATGTACTCTATACATTGTTCCGTGTACAAGTCGACTTGGATCTACAAACGAATAAATTTATGTTAAACTGTCTCGTTGGTCTAGAAGTATTGCTGAGCAAGAGGGCTCGGGTTCGATTCCTAGTACGAGCAAAGTGATATTGGGTCTTTCTACGATATTCTCAGTAGCTCGGAGTTTGGGTTCGTGGCCGATTGATGACAATAGCGTCGCCCCCTCGGATGGCTATTGGGATGGGTGTTGACTAGGATACCTATATATTATTATATTTTTTATTTCTAATATTGTAACTAAGTATATGTTGTGTAATGAATATGGATTGTTACTAAAAGCAAAATAAAATTATGATTATTATTATTAAAGTGTAAAACCACCACCAATATCCCGTTGCACAGGTTTTATTAATTAAGATTTGTTAGGTCGGCTCCTGTCAGCGTCAGTGCCCAGTGTGTAGTGTGTAGTGTGTAGTGTGTAGTGTGTAGTGTGTAGTGTGTAGTGTGTAGTGTGTAGTGTGTAGTGTGTAGTGTGTAGTGTGTAGTGTGTAGTGTGTAGTACCTGCGCCTCGGCGAGCTCCTCGGACATCTGTCCGACGAGGCGCGTGGTCTCCTCGACCTTGCCGAGTCCGTTGCGCAGCTTGTTCGCTTGCAGAGCTATCTCGATACGCTTCGCCGTCAACATCCTGACGGAACACGTTAAATAATGAGGAGACAATATTTCGAATTACTAACAACCATATCCATCCATACTAATATTATAAATGCGAAAGTGTGTCTGTTTGCCTGTCATTTTTCACGCTTTAACCGCTGAACCGATTTAGATGAAATTTGGTATAGAGATAGTTTGAGCCCCGCGGGAACCAGATAAGATAGACAGTCATAGTAATGGTTAATATATAACTGCTTTATATATACATCTACGGGAAAAAGCCCTTATAGAGGGAAGGAGGTGTCAATCCCTCCATTTGAAAAGGAGGATCCTCCGACCAGGCGAGGTGTTATGCCTGGCGGGCTACTGCCCAACGGTTGATGTTGAGTGGTTGTATATATTCTATCTCGCTAATAATTTTGTTTTAGTGTTGCCACTTACTCCAGCCCCCAAATACATTAACCCCAACTGCATATGTTTCCACATTTCTGCGCTTTCCACCTTGTATTTACTGCCCTTTCGGGTAGAAGTACATCTGAATGACTTTATTCAGCAGGAGACGTTTTTTTTATTGCTATAATTGGGTAAACGAGCAGGCGGTTCACCTGATGGTAAGTGATCACCGTCACCCATGAACATTTGCAACACCTGCAGAAACCGTTTTGGTTTCTTAAAATAGGAACTACTAAACTGACAGCAAACGGAATGTCCATGCTGTCAGAATAGTCACTCCCCAACAAGCTCTGGTAACCTTACTCTCAGAAAGACAACTATTGTTGATTCACTGCGGTCTTCTGTAAGGCGGAGGTACTTCCCCAGTCGGGCAGCTCAATTTGAGCGAGGAATCTCGCTATGCCCTACCTCCAAAAAAGACGATGTATTTCTGACATGACTTACTCCTTGTAGCCGGCCACAAGCCTCCAGTAGTTAGTGGGCGTGACGTAGTTGGTCCTCCTCATCTGCTGCCACATCTTGACGCAGTACTTGCCGACGGACGAGTGGATGAGCGACATGATGGACGCCACGGACGCCCGCAAGATGTCCTCGCGACTCTCCACCACAGATTCCTTCCTGCGTACCTAAAACAGGAAACAAACCATGGATATTAAATGAATTAGAAAAACATCCGTATATCCTATATCTAAAAAACTGCTACGCTAAATAGCTGCACACCACCAAACTTTTATAGCAGTTCCCTTATACCCTGAAGGTAGGGTAAAGGGGAAAAAGCTCAGTTGAAAATTAGCGTATATCGCAATATCCATAAAACATGCAAAAGTGTCTGTCTTTCTGTCTGTCTATTACTTCTTCACGTAACCGCTGAAGCGATTTAGATAAATTGTGGTAAAGAGATAGTCTTTGTCCCGGAAATCAGTGATCAAAAGAGCGAAAAGAGGTATGGATGTTAGTATGCGGAAATGATACAATTTATTTAAGCAGATTGATTGAAAAGCAGATTGGATAAAATTTATTATTTTACGCGGGCAAAAGCTGTGCTTACTAATATTATAAATGCGAGAGTGTGTATGTCTGTCTGTTTCCTCTTCTTCTCTTCTGCTATAACCGCTGAACCGATGTAGATGAAATTTGGGTAAAATCTGGGAAAGGACATAGAAGTTTTCATACCAGAAATCATCCCTTTAATGGGATGGAAATCAAATTACAAAATTTTACGCAGACGAATTTGCAGTCAAAATATAGTTATATTATAAGTAAGAGTACCCTCGGCCCCGTGATGGAAGCCAGCAGCTCGACGCCGTACAGGAACTTGTAGGCGACCTCCAGCAGCGCCTCCCGCGGCCACTCCAGGAACCAGTTCGTGGTGGTCGCGTTGATCAGCGCCGGGTACTGCCGGATGCGGTTCCTGCCGGCAGCCACGTATTCCAACATGGAGATCAGAGAAATCAGCACATAGTGAGCTACAATGATTTATCATGAAAATCCAAGTGCCGTGCCAGAAAAAAAAAATACGACATACTATTGCTGATGGCGTTCACTAGAGGAAACCTACGTCCAGCAGTGGACGAGTATGGGCTGATGATGATGATGATTGCTAATTCAGATTTATAGACTAGACCACCGTGCTGACCGAATACATATTGACAGACTTTATACGCTATTGAGAGAATCTCTCAGGCACACAGGTTTTCTCATGATGTTTCCCTTCATCGATTGAGCATTTTACTTCGAAATGTCAGATGTGCTGCGTGGGATTCGAACTCAGGAAGTCAGTCCACTGGTCACACCACTAGGTTATCACAGCTTATACACACTTATACACATGCTCAAACGGTGAAGGAAAACATCGTGAGGTATAAACCTGCATGCTTGAGAGATTTTCTCGATGGAATGCGAAGTCTGCCAACCCGCAGTAGGCTAGCGTGGTGTACTACAGGCACCTTTCAAATGAGAGGAGACCCGTGCCCAGCAGTAGAACAATAATGGGTTGATAATGATGACATATTGTGTTATAATGGGCTACCTGAACTCTTCGCCGATAGGACTGAAGCAGAGCACGATGTGTATATTGGATTTGACTCTGTCTACCAGGAACAAGTACACCACTTCGTTCGTCTGCATCAGGTTAGCAGCCTTCATCGGTTTTTCTAATGCGCTTTTTATCTGTTCACATAAACATATTTAGTATAAAAAGGTAGTGCAGTGTAGCGACATCTATCTCGCTACATTCTAACTACGTACACGGGGACGAAGGTAAAGCCCCAGTGCCCGCCAGGCGGAACCCTCGCCTGGTCTGAGGATCGCGTTCCCTCCATAGTAGATTTCTCCATACACATAAGAGTCTACCAACCCGCAGTATGCCAGCTGGTGGATTTATACTCTCTAAAATGAGAAGAGCCCCGAGCCTAGCAGTAGGAGAACAATGTGCTGATGACGTGCCCTATTAGGCGTCACCTCGCCACTCACGATCTCTTCAACCATATACATCCATTTACACTAAAAAAACTTTGCACTGATTTTTCGAAGAACACCATGGCAAATCATGGACAAACGTCGGCATTCATTCTTTGCCTTTTATTTATTTACATACATATTTATTTATGTGACAGTCACTCCTTGAATGCCCCTAACGAAGAACTATACGAAAACTTACATCTTCAAACTCATCAGGTTTGTACAAGTTAGTGATTTCCCCACTGCTGAGCAAGTTGTTGATGATCTCAGTGAACGTCTCCTCAGCTATCTGCGTGTCAGAGAATATGAACGTGGTCTTCTTATTGTCGACGCCGCAACCCGTGTATAGAAGCTGAAATCAATCGTTCAGATTACTGTATAAATTAATATTGCATTATTTGATGTAGATAGGTGCTGATTTTTGACACTAAGAAAACATTAAACATAGACCTTATAAATTAATTAATTATTATAAAGCTAAAGAGTTTGTTTGTTTGGCTGAATGTATTCAAATTCAAATTCAAATTTGAATTTGAATACCCATTTGATAGCCCATTTATCGATGATGAAAACATCACGTTACGTCCTATAGGGCGTCATATCGATGAAAAATGTTGCGAAAATGCTGTGAAGGATTGCCGATTAAATAATATTAGCGATTAAATTCGTAACAAAAATGTATTTATTGCTTATACATACAAAAAGAAAAACCATTTAATATATTGCGAAAGGCAGCTGGCAGCAGCTGGATGAGGAGAGCCGAAGATCGAGCTCTGTGGCGTTCACTAGGAGAGACCTGCGTCCCGCAGTGGATGAATACGCTGATGATGATGATGATGTACCAAATGCAAGGTGATAATTACCTTCAGGTCTTCTCTGAAGTCCTTCACGCCGTACGTCTTGGTGACGACCACTGTGAACGAGATGTACTCGCAGATGTACGTCGCCACTCGAGTCAGGCACGTTCGGCCGGAACCGCCTGCAAACGGTATTCATATATTAAAACGTTGCGAGAAAACTTTAGTAATAACAAAAATGCTCATAAAAAAAGTTTTTTATGGGACTAAATAGCAACTGTTCTGCATCGAACAAAAGAGAACTGACTATGGACTGACTCCAGAAATCGCAGTTTTAGACACAATTAAAATTATATGTGTGTGTGTGCGTGTGTTTGAGTGTGTGTGAGTGAGTGCGTGAGTGAGAGAGTTTGTGTGTGTGTGTGTGTTTTCCTTTGTGTGTATGCGTGTGTTTTTCTTTGTGTGTGTGTGTGTGTATGTGAGTGCGTGAATATAATGTGTCGACAATGTGTGAGTTGTGTCAATCCAAATCAGGCCAGCATGAGGAGCTAGATAACAATAAAGGACCAACCAATGCCAACACAGAGCAAGTGTCCCCTCGGCTGCGAGATGACGCGCACGATGCGGCAGATGTGCTCGATGGCGTCCTTGAACAGAACCAGGTCCATCTTAACCACGCCCGGGCAGCTGTTGTACTCATCCATCTGATTCGTTATGTATCTGGGTAAAGAAACAAATATAAATATCGAAGACAAAGAATATTAAACATTAAGACAAACAAGCCGAACACCCGAATGGAACGAAGTTCCTTTCGATTAATTAGTGAAGGAATTGTAAAAAGGAACTTCGTTCCATCCGGATGTCCCTTGCCACCTCTCAAGCTTTTTTTTCTACTTACGCCCATGTGAATGTCGAGCAGCTTATCGAGTTTTTCTATGAAATCCTCAGTAGCAGTTCGGAGTTTGGATTCATACCCTGTCAGCCAATCGCAATTGGCTCGCCCCTCAATTATATAGGACCCAAAACATACCGGAAAAATATGAGTGTACATTAGTACACCTCTGCCGAACTTCAGGGGCGACAGACATGATGGTATTATGGTATTTTATGTAACCTTCATCAGCTTTTCCGTCTTTTATTATTGGTCTATAGATAATAGTACAGGATCCCTCTAAGAATGACCTTCATCGAACTGGGTAATGAATGAAAAACATTTTAAAGTATACCTGGATCCCTTTAAGAACGACCTTCATCGAACTAGTTAATGAATGCAAAATTATTATGAAGTATACCTATGTAAAATACTTTTCTTCCATTAACCAGTTCGATGAAGGTCGTTTTTAAAGGGATTTTAGACTACCTACTATAAGTTAAAGTTTCTCCACTAACTTGCGCAATGCTTCAGGGTCGTTCATGTCGTCGTACACCTCGTACGGGTTGAGGAAGTGCCCAAACAGCGGCGGGCTCTTGGACGGGCACAGCGCGTGGAACGTCAGCTCGAAGTGCTTGCCCAGCAGGTCGCCCACGTGGTTCAGGAACCAGTCGCGGTCCCTGGCGATTACAAGATTATTTTTATTAATAAATAAATAAATATAGCCGGATATATAATGTCCCTTCTTTAGCACCTTCTAGGTTCGGGCTAAGCAACGACGCTTGTGTCACGCACACTAAATGTTTGATATATTTCATAGAATTTATATTATACATAGAAACCTCCATAACTCAGAAAGATTTTTTTTTATAGTACAAGCGTACTAACTGAACTAAGAACTTAAAGCCCGACCACCATTGGCATACACTTATAAGTACGTGAATGGGGTGCTGACGTGCTCCAACTGCGCTCGAACCTTTTCCCACAAGATTGGATATGCGAGTCACCAAAGGGTAGAACGACTACACCCAGGAACTCAGGATCCAGTCCTTTAATAATAGTCGCTGTGGCCGAAATCGGCCAGGATGACATCATCATCATCATCATCAGTACAAGGGTGGCAAACCTGCGTATGGCCCACCAGATGTTAAGCTATTACCATAGCCTATAGACCTACTATAGACTATATATAAACTATATAATATAGACTATAGATTGCATCGTTCCTTGCCGATCCCGTGGAAACCATTTAGGTTTCTTAAAATAAAGGAGTTACAAATAGAATTCCATGCTGTCAGATTATTCACTGCCCCTACGAGCTCTGGTAACCTTACTCACTCAGAGAAATACAACTATTGTCGATTCACTGCGGTCTTCTGTAAGGCGGAGGTACTTCCCCAGTCGGGCAGCTCAATTTAAGCGAGGAATCTCGCTATTCTTATACTTGTCGTAAAAATCATTATTGACTCACTTCTCTTCAGTTAGCCTGTCGCTGAAAACTCTGAAGCACTCGTGTACCCACAGTCGCAAGAACCTCGGCTTGGTGTTAGTATAATCTTTATTGCTACGAAGCAGACCCTGCGAATGATAAATAGTTCCTCTATTTTATTTTGTAGTGTGCGGTTTTTTGTGGCGATTATTTTTACATACATACCATCACGCCTGTCGTCCCCGAAAAGTTAGACAGAGGTGTACTAGTGTACACCCACGTTTCGCCGGTATGTTTTAGGTCACATGTAATAGGGGGCAAGCGTATTGCCATTAACCGGGCACGAATCCAAACTCCGAGCTGCTACTGGGAAATGCATAGAAAAACCCAATACACTTTGCTCGACCTGGGAATCGAACCCAAGACAACGAGGCAGTTATTATTTTGCCAAAATCAATTTATTGATATATAGTAAGACGAGAGGGGATTTGTAAGGAAGTTGCCTGAGAACCCTTCGTGCCCCGGAAAGCACGTTAAAACTTCAATCGCGGTTGTTATAATATGAACACTTATGACATTCTGTACTTGTAGTTTAAAACCCGACTCTGACAACCAGTATATTTCATACGTACATACACTTACGCCTTTTTCTCATGGGGGTAGGCAGAAACTACAGTTTATTTCCTAGATCAGCCAGATGACGTCCAGTGCTGGACATAAGCCTCCCCCAAGGATTTCCACAACGACCAGTCCTGGTCCATGTATCCAGGGATTCCAGGGACTTTTACCAGGTCGTCGGTCCACCTTACCGGAGGCCTACGCTGCGTCTTCTACCTACGTGGTCGCTTTGTATAGTACTGATATTAACATATATGGGAAAAGCTAGTAATTAAATATTGATTGATACCGTGAACCTATAAAATTAAGCGTACTTTAATACCTTTGTGTATTTTTAGAAAAAAACGGCGTAATTTAAAACATTAAACGCCGTTCTTTTCTAAAAACACACAAAGGTTCTTATGTATTGAAGGGGTTTGAATGTCAAAGTCTTCTGGTATTAAGTCAGCGTAGTGCACTAAAAGCATCAACCATCTTATACGTACTTGGAATATCTTGGAGATGTCTCTCAGATTGAACAGGTAGTGCATCTTGCTGGGGGTAGGCAGAAGTTTGGCCACTATGTTGTTGAACATGTCTATCGTTGCTATCAGTACCGTTTTACCTGTTACAAAAACAGTATGATTCTTTGTCTTTATTGTACGTGTTATATTACTGTCATAGCCCAATTTCAAAGTTGAGGTGCGTATTAAGGATTTTTCTCGACGATGTTTTTTTTTTATTTTGTTGATAAGTACGTCGATCGCCAGTTCGCCTGCTGTTAGGCGATACTGTGGCCTAATATGGAGCGCGCTTACCGAAAAGCTAAAAGAAACCAATTATTTCTTGATTTAAAGACATCCAGATTATAAATATATTAAATTAGCTTTTGCCCGCGACTTATCTGCGAGGAATAGTATTTACATCCTATGGCCTTCCCCGGGATTCAAACTATCTCCATACCAAATTTCATCTAAATCGGTTCAGCGGTTAAAGCGTCAAGAGGTAACACACAGATAGACAGACACACATTCGCATTTATAATATTAGTAAGAAGGTATGGGTTCTTATTCGAAATACTCTAAATATATTATATAGTAGTCTCACCGACAGACTTGGTCTCCTCGTCGAAGTCCTGCAGGTGCTGGCTCAGCATGGTGCCGAAGATCTTGACGAGCTGCTGCTGCGTGGGCGGCGGCAGGAAGAAGGCGTGGAAGCACGACAGCAGCCGCGCCGGCAGCGGCGAGCGCGCGCCGCCCGGCGGGCCCGCCGCCCCGCACAGCACCATGTTCTGACATACAATTTTTTTTTTATTGTGATAACGCGGCAAACGAGCAGGCGGCTTGGTGGTAAGTGATGACCGCCGCCCATGGATTGGAATGGACATTTGCAACACCTGAGGCTGCAAATGCGTTGCCAAATCCCTTAGAAACCGTTCAGGTTTCTTAAAATAGGGAGTTACTGAACTGACAGCAAACGGAATTCCCATGCTGTCAGAATAGTCACTCCCCCAATGAGCTCTGGTAACCTTACTCACTCGCAGAAAGACAACTATTGTTGATTCACTGCGGTCTTCTGTAAGGCGGAGGTACTTCCCCAGTCGGGCAGCTCAATTTGAGCGAGAAATCTCGCTATGCCCTCCTACAATATTATATATTCATTCTTTACTTTAAACTGTTACAAAAAACTTGCAACCTCCATTGGCCATGATGGTCGCCGTCAAGCATTTGTTAATCAATGGGGGCGTATGATGTTGGCTTCTAATTATTATTATCAAATGCACGATCATCATCTTCATCGCCATAGTCGTCGCCATAATTGTTCCTCATCATCATCGTCGTCGCCTCGATAATATAATCAATAATATTGGGCGTAACTCCAACAAATAATAATAAAACACTATGGTATAGAAAACACAATGATATATTAAACTGGTAAAATGTAAGAGTAAAATGGTAATGGTAAAATGATTCGAGTTAACGCGGCTTGGTTGGTGGCTGTTCGTCAAGTAACTTTATAATAATTTTAATATTAAAGGTAAAGATTTGGGTTAGCATGAAACTGCTGACTGCGCGCACGTTGGTGTTAGTAAACTGTACTTTATACAAATAATATAATCAACATCTTGATCGTAATTTTCAGAGAGGTAGGGCATAGCGATATTCTTCGTTCATAAATAGGTATATACGTTTGCAACAATGCTTCAAATCACTTATTCCCTGTGCGAATCTGGCTGCGAATAGTTTGCGGCTGAATGAGCAACGGCAACCATACATATTCAAGTTATTTACAATTTTTTTTTTTTATTGCTATGGGATGAAATTTTTTTGGCAAAAGACAATTGATATTTTTTTTAAATACTCGTGGCCAAATTTTAATTGGGACCCTGGCGAAAAAGGATTATCCCAGTCTTTTTATTTATTTATTTATTTTTATTTATTTATCACCCATACTAAACACTATCATTACAAGAACACAATCTTAATGCGATAGTATGGTTCACTATATATCTAATTATTTATCTCTAATACATACTATAATAAATCTATGTATCTACATAACAAATTATAAACAACGTCATTCTCGTGAATTCACTCATTGAGCAACAGAACAGGTCTAATTTATCCGCGACGAGGTTTAGAGTTTTGTGTGCGCGCGTCAGAGGCGCCTGTTGCAATAAGTTGTTGCGCGCGCGCGGCACGCGCAACAACTGCGGCATTCTTCGCCGATACACATACTTATCCGGAACGTTGAAATTTAATATCTCTAGCATCTTAGGATTAATTATCTTGCCACTTAAAACTTTAAATATATATGAGGCAATTGCCAGTTCCCTTCTTACTCTTAACTCACTATACCCAACCATACCCAAAATGAATTTAGTTGGATAC
This sequence comes from Craniophora ligustri, assembly GCA_905163465.1. Lineage (NCBI taxonomy): Eukaryota > Metazoa > Arthropoda > Insecta > Lepidoptera > Noctuidae > Craniophora > Craniophora ligustri. The sequence continues at coordinate 14,589,700 of LR990962.1, read as the reverse complement.
ATTAAAGGGTAAAAGGGATACACGCCATAATACCTCATATATAGATATCTAACAAACTTATTTTGCACTCGCTCCAACATAAGATTATATTTAATTTCATGTGGGCTCCAGATAACTGCATTGCATTCTAGCTGACTTCTTACCAACGCGTTATACAATGTAACAATGGCCGACACATTAGTGAAGCTATGAACGGTTCGAAGTAGGAAACCTAGGTTTCTGTAGGCTTTCTTGCAGATCTTAACCACGTGACTATGAAACGTCAGCCCAGCATCAAGGCTTACGCCTAAATCTCTCACCTCTGTAACCCTAGCCAATGGAGTGCCCTCAATATTATACTTGTATACGATTGGCGTACGTGCGCGAGAGAAGGTGATAGTCGCACACTTCGAGCGATTAAATTGTAAAAGATTGCTCGTACTCCAATCTACAATACCGTCGATATCCCTCTGTAACCGCTCGCAGTCATCCTGCTGTCTTATACACATATATAATTTTAAGTCATCTGCGAATAATAAGCATTTAGCATGTTTTATGACATCAGGTAAGTCATTTATCATAATTATAAACTCCATCGGCCCAAGATTACTCCCCTGACTTACCCCCGATCTAATAAAGTACGGCTCTGACACATAACCTGCACACTCAACGTATTGTTGTCTGTCTGTCATGTAACTGGCAATTTTTTTTAGTAAATGTGGAGTAAAACCGACACCGGCTAATTTCTTTAGCAATATGTCATTATCGACTAGGTCAAACGCTTTTTTAAAATCAAAATAGGCGGCATCGATCTGTACTCCACTATCTACTGCTGGGATGAGATCTGCCATATAGTTGAGTAGATTGCTCGAAGTACTTCTAGTTGGCCGAAACCCGTGTTGAGCGTCTCTAAGCTGTCCGCTGATTTGCGCGAATACGAGGTTCTGTATTGCTGACTCAAAAACTTTTGCAGGTGTTGATAATACAGCAACTGGTCTATAGCCTTCCACTTTGTCTTTAGCTCCCCCTTTAGGCACTGGAACGACCCGTGTTACTTTCCACCTCTCGGGAAATACCGCAGCTTGGAGACAAAGGTTGTAAATATGAAGTAGTGGCTCGGCGAGTGCAGCTCTGCAATCCCTAATGATATAAGGTGGAATACCATCCGGTCCAGTCGATCTTTTTGGCTTTAATTGCTGAAGTGCTTTCTGCACATCTCTTAAGCACAATCGGTCTAAATGAACTCGCGCCGCTCCGTTCAAGCAACCTGCCTCCTTTACCGCTGCACCTACATTCAGTTCTGCACGCTGCTCGTTGTAGATGGAATGAAAATATTTCGCAAATTCTGTAGCGCATTTCTCCCCCGTAAGAACCTCCCCATTAACCGAAATTTTAAGCGACACGTTACTACGCCTTTTAGAGTTAATATAATTCCAAAAGGACTTAGGGTCCTTCAATAATTCATTTTGTACCCTATCTTTGTGCTGTTTCTGAGCTAACTCAATCATATTTTTTACCTTAGTCCTGTACTGGGCAAACTCTTCATAATCACTCTTCGAGCCAGTAGTTTTGTACCGCTTGTGAAGATTAGCCTTTATTTTTATGTCGCGAATTATTTCAAAACTGTACCATTCGGGGTAACAGTACCTCGAACTGACATTACTTCGCTTTTTTCTGGGAACGCAGTCATCAATTATCGAATGAATAGTATTATAGTAAAAATCTAAACTCATTTCTAAATCTAAACAATAAATTGGGGTCCAGTCTAATGATGCAATTGACGAGTATAGAGTGAAAAAATCTGATTTATTAAAATTCCAACCTGAAACTATATTTGTGGTGGCAGTTGGTGTGTCGGCCACGAATGACTCGTCGCAGCTGGAGCGGCTCGCGCGCGTTCCCGCCACCGACACTCAACGGCGGGTGATACGCGTCCACCGTCACGAGCGGCGCGGCCGCCGCGCACACACTCACCTCTTCTCTCGCGAATGTACTCAACACTAGGTCTAGTTGCCGATCATTGCAATTATTTACTCTGTTGCACTGAGTGAATCCACAGTATGTTTCAAAGTATACATAATAATTATTTATATACGAGGAGCATGAGTACAAGTTAAAATCTCCAATCACTATGAAGTCTGTATATCTGTTGCAATAGTCTTCTATAATTTTAAATAATAATAAATACTCATTTTCAGTAGTGTTCGGTGGTATATACACAACGCATAATAAAAACAAAAATTTATTTCGAATAAACACTGTAGCACTCACTAATTCGAAAAGATGTTCGTCGACGATTACGTCACCGGTGGACACTCGTCGCAGTTCTAAGCGCGGTGTGGCCACTAAACACGCACCTCCTTGTTTACGGCCATCCGCTCGGTCGCACCTCAATATTGTGTAACCCGATGGAATCAGCTCTGCATTATGGATAGATTCGTTCAATCCTGTTTCGGTGATGGCAAATATATCACAGTCTGAAGATAAAATACCAATAAAGAAGTCTTCCACTTTTGTTCGGAGTCCTCTTACATTCTGATAGAATATTTCAGTACATTTCATTTTATTATTGTTTTTATTGAAATGTTTTCGGGTTTTGGGACGCTTTCCGAAACCATATCCACTCACAGTACTCAATATTTACAGCCCAATTTTCAGGATGACAAAGATGTTCATATTTGCTTTCTGGGAGTCCTATAATAAAGGAAGCATAGTCCCTTTCCGTTTTGTGCTTTATCCTTTCTATAGTTATCTGTATGTCTTCTTCAAATATGTTTTTAACGTGTCTTTCTAAACTTTCTACTGTAGTATTTTTCTGTAGTCGCCATACATGCATATATTTTTTACGTTCAGTCCCTTGAATTTCCGTCGATTGAGTGCTTCCTCCCTTCCTTACTTCCTTGTTAGGATATCGATGTTGCTTCTTAGTAACTGTTATCCAATTACCTTCCTTTTCAGATACTTTTTCAATGGGATCCAATATTACTATATTATCTTCCGTATTTATTTGTTCTGGTTTTTCTATAAACTTAATCGACTTCGTGGCCCCACACTGGTTGGTCGCGCTTTTGTTGTCATGCGCGCTGTTACCTACCTGCTTTATATTTTGTTTACAAGCGTTTACAAATGATAATGTGGGCTCGATTATGTTATTATTTGTGTTGTTATTTCCTGTAGAAGTAGTTTTGTAATCAATCTGTGCTTGTAGGTACTCATTTCTTTCTTTTAGGGTCTTATTTTCTTTTTCCAATGTTTCAACTTTTTCTGCCTTTTCTTGAATCACCCGCATTATTTTACGTAGTTCTCGTAACTCAGTGTCTGTTTTATCAAATCTACCTAAAAGCAAGGCATAGTCTCTCTTTTGATCATCCAGCTTCGATATCACTTCCGAGCGCAACTTCAGGATCTCTTCTAGCACGGTATCTTCGCTGTTAATCACGCTTATTTCACTACGTTTACCTCGGCTGCCGCGCTCCGTATTCACATTGTTGTTTGGCGTGAAGCTTTTCATATTTAAAATATTACCTCGTATCGGCGTTTCGGTATTATCTCGCTTCGGGATTGACCGGGAACATTCTGGACATACCCACTTGCTTTTATAATCTTCCGTGTAATCTCCAAATATCTCCTTAGACAACGCTAGACATTTCAAGTGATACACTTTGCAGCATGTTTTTTGGGAACATAACATGTACAATTGATTGTTAATCCCGATATCGCACCCGGAACATTTTTTATTCATTTTAGAAAAAGATAACGCAACGACGCACGACGCACCATGCACACGTCCACTCGCTCGCGCGTCGCGAGATTTTTCTTAATTATACTATGGAGGGAAGGAGGTGGTAGTCCCTCCACTGGTAAAGGAGGATCCTCCGACCAGGCGTCGCATATATACCAGTACCAAAAATAGATTTTGACTATGTACGCTATGAACGTAGTGATTCTGCAGACGGATCTCGTACTATTAATAATCTCCTTCACTATCATCTATTGCTTCATCATCTTCGTCACTATCGTCGTCAAAGTCATCACCATCAACATCATTATTATCATCATCATCAACCCATGAATGTCCCACTGCTGGGCACGGGTCTCCTCTCAATTGAGAGGGATTAGGCTATAGTCCACCACACTAGCTTACTGAGGGTTGGCAAACTTCACACGCCATCGATAATTCTCTCAAGCATGCAGGTTTCCTCACTATGTTTTCCTTCACCGTTTGAGCATGTGATAAATACGCACATACCTTCCGAAAAGTCGGTGTTGCGTGCCTTGGGTTTGAACTCGAGACCTCTGACATCTCAGTCCACTGGTCACACCGCTCGGCTACCACAGCTCATTATTCTAACCCCCCTTAACATCATCGTTCCTATCACTCGCTGTAACAGCTATCCCAATAACACAAGTACATATTCACACACATAACACTACAAATATCACCTTAACGTTCTTGCGCCACTGCTTGGCTCTGTCGAACCAGTAGCCGTAGTCATACCATAGCCTCATGAGCTCTAGCGGCGGCTGCGAGCCGTAGTAGTCACGGACTGGCATGTTGATATCGTCCATAAATGCTATCATCTTCTTGCCTGTAAAGTATCAATATATTCATATAGCTGTGGTAGCCTAGTGGACTGAGATTTCAAAGCACGCACAACTGACTTTTCAGAAGTTATGTGCGTATTTAAAAAAACATCAAAATCGATTTACTGAGTCGAGAGTTCTGAGGCAACAAACATAAAAAATACAGTCGAATTGAGAACAGGAGGTTCTCGACTGTATTTTTTATTTTTTTTATTTTTTATGTTCCTCCATTTATTTATTTATTTTCTTCAGGGGTATAACCTTTATTATCACCACGAGTAAAATCATGTGTGTGCGACGTCACAACTATCAGTTGGTCAATCAATCAACTTCAGCATCATAAGTTGACTCTGACACTGCCAGACTGACCTCCGGCCGGCACAAAGTTCCCTTTGGTCCTCTTCTCCAGTCGAGCCTCGATGATGTCCTGGACGTTAGCCGCCGTGGTCTGCGCAGACATGTTGATGACTTGAGTGCTGTATCTGAGGGGTAAAGAACAAAAATATTGCAATATATTCAATTCATAGTAGTACAGTTGGACAACCTAATTGGTACACATGCAACGTTAGACTAATCTATGTGTGGATGTAAACCAATTAGCTTGTTCGACTGTACATAACCAGTTTTCACGAACGCACTTCGCATGTTTTTCCCTCATTCGACACTCCATCACTGATTAAGTATCCCAAACATGAGCAAAGTCTGCTTTAGTTAAATATATTTAGGTACTTAAATTAATTTCAGTCTCCATAGTTTTCTAGTGATAAGTGGTGTTGAATACACAATGGAAGAATAAAATTATCAATTAGTGAAATTCTTATAAAAAATACGTTACTTTAAACTAATTTAAGATCTAAACAGAATAGTTACAAAGTGTGCAAATGGCTTCGTTTCTGTCTCTTTCGATTTCTTGCGATATTTTTTTATGTCCAGAAAGAAGAACAGATCTAGCAACAAAGATCACGGCAAACACACACCTCATCCAAACGGGAACTCTGTCTCATTTTTTTTTTTTTTATGGGACTTGCCCACCACCCAAATCCCTACTACTGCAACTCCTGTAAACCAGGATCAACAATAGTAACTATCCAGAAAATCGTCGAGACAATGAAGTCCGACGTGTCCCAGGGGAATGATTTTAACTGTCTTGGAACCCGCAGCGAAATTAATCATGAAGTTATATAGGAGGAGTAAGAAAAATATCAGTTTTTTCACTTCCCTCCTTATCAAGCGAGAGACAGAATAGAATTTACATGTCATTGATATGAGAACAGATGTTTACAACTGAGTTAAGCCCAGTTGCCAGGCACCAGGGATGATAAATTAATAAGTTATGGGTCCTAATAATGTGAGCTATTATATCTGATTCCAATAATAGGTATGGCAAAAACGCTTAAACGCACGGAAATTCATCCTAGTCGCAACAAGGTCCGAGTAATAAATCACCCCAGATATAATTTGCAAACTATCGAGCATAATATTGCGTTCACTTTGCCATAGACTACACTCCCACAGGATATGATGTGCAGATTGCTCGTATTCACAGTTATACGTTGAACAAGGGCACAATGGTGAGGAGACAAGCTTAAATGAAAACAATTTACTTTTAAAGTTGCCGTGTCCTGTAAGGAATTGGGCAACACAGTGGTCCACCTCCAACCAAGTTCTCGCCAGCCGCTCACGAACGGATGGAAAGAATTGGTGGAGATGGCGGCCCTTAGTAGAAGAATCCCACCTTATCTGCCATTCGTCTAAGAGTTCCTCCCAAACGTCGGCCTGGGGTTTAAACAATCTAATAATCTTAGCCCGGTCACGTTCTAAAAGGAATTCATTTTTCAAGTGCACTCTTGAAGCGAAATACATTGCAGCACGTCGTTGTGCCTCGAGATCGACCGGCAGCACTCCCGCGAGTACTGGTAGTGCTTCCGTACTAACAGTCCTATATGCTTTACATAAAAATATCAATGCTAGACGCTGACTTTGAAGTAACTTACGTCGTACCGCACCTATGGTGGCCCTATCGGCCCAAACAGGTGCTCCGTAGCACATACAGCCTAGGTAAGTAGCCCCATAGATGGTTTTTAATGTATGAAAAGATAAACCCCATGTAGCCGTAGATATTCTAGTCAAAGCATAAAAGTTACGTTTAGCTTTTTCACCCACAGTTTTAATGTGTTCAATAAATGAAAAAATTTTTTCTAGTACGAGACCGAGGTAACATACTGACTCCTTTCTTTTTACGGTGACGTTATCGAATTTGATGCTAGGCGAGGATTTAAGACTACCTTTCAAGATTAGTTGAAAGGTTTTTTGCGGCGCGAATGTTAAGCGGTTCCGTTCGCCCCACGCGGATATTAAATGTAAACACGAGTGAGCTAAGTTTTCGAGACCAGACCGCGTATTTGACTGAATGAGCAGAAGGCCATCGTCCGCGTAACCAGTCAATGAACAGCCGTGCGGGAGCGGTATCGCGAGAAAATCATCAAATCCCAGATTCCAAAGGTACGGCCCGATTACAGAACCTTGAGGACATCCCATAGTCAGTGCCTTCGACACAGAATGGTGCCCAAGTGTCAGTTTAACGGTTCCGTGTAAGAAGTACGAGTATATAAGAGTGTAGATATTTCTAAAGCAACCACGACTTTTTAATTTAAGCAGTAACATCGGCCACCAAGCGTTGTCGAAAGCACCAGAGATGTCAAGGAAAATGCCGACGACGTATTTACAATTCGAATTATTTACTATCGTTCTAACAGAGAGTGCGGCGTCAGTTGTAGATTTGCCTATGGTAAACCCGAATTGGTTATTATGAAATTTAGGCCCGTCCGGTAACAAACGTGGAACAATTAAACGTTCGAGGAGTTTCCCCAATGAAGGCAGTAATGTTATGGGGCGGTAAGACTTAGGGTCGTCCGGGGGCTTGTCGCCACTTTTTGGTATTATTCGAATAAAGCCGCGACGCCATGCGGGAAACGCGCGGGAAAACGCCCTCAGAAATACACCGACAGTAAACAGTTAGTATACAGTCACCGGCTGTTTTACAGGCTTCCTTAATCATCCGATTAGATATTTTATCATCTCCTGATGACTTATTTACCGGCAGTTTTTTAACGACGTTTGAGAATTCGTCAGTAGAGGGGAGGTTTGACATAGGTGACATTGGTGGTTCAGCTGCCCAGGCTCTGATCTGACGGTGGTAATCGTTGTCATCAGAAGATGAGTCGTCCGGAATAAGAGTGTTAAGTAGGCATTCCGTTGTCTCTTCTATACCAGCGGTATGTGTGTTGTTAACTTTAATGTTTTGAATATAAGCTAGGTCTATCGACCTGTTTGCTTCGAACTCGTGGTATAGGGGCGACCACGGGCCTTCACTTTCGAGTTTTTGGACAACTTTGTGCAGTAAATTATTCTTAGATTTTTCCACAGATGCTTTGTACCGGGATCTGGCAACTCTAAACGTATTTAGGGCAAGGGTGAGTGAGTCACCCCTAATTTGATGTTTTTTTAGTTTATTTAATTTTCTACGCGCTCTTCGAAAAAATTTACGTTGTTCTACTAAATTGGCACTCCACCAATCACATCTACGGATATTGGTCATAGAACCTCGACCAATGGCAATATCAGCACAGTATGTGAAGGTGTCTGACATGATTTCAGCACACTCTTCAGCTGACAATCCGTCGCGAGTGAAGTCCTTGGCTTGTGACGCGAACAATGAACTAAAAAATTGCCAATCTGCGCCCTTAGACTTATATCTAAAATTTTGAGCTTGATATTGATTAGAACCTTGCGTTAACATAGGGATAAACTCGTACACGATTAAGCGATGATCACTACATGACGCGTCTGGGAGGACACGCCACCTATCCAAGCGGACGTCGGCACTAGAAAGTGTGACGTCAATACAAGATTCGCCCATGAGGCTGCAATAAGTAGGTGGTGCATCGGGAGTATTGTGAACTGATAGGTTCATCTCAGCGATGAAATCCTCAACGGCGTAACTCTGTCTCATTATAAATACTGAAAATCAGTAGCAAGGGACTAGTTACTTGGTAGGGTCCAGGTTGGCTAGCGTGCCCTGTATGAGGTAGGTCTTGCCGGTGCCAGTGGGGCCGCCCACCAGCACTCCGTAACCTGCCTTCAGCATGTCCAGCGACAGGATCTGTACGCGGATGAACTCCACCGTCGGCACCAGGATGTTGTGAAAACCGGCGCTGTATAAACATCCAACTTAATTATTGCTACTTAGTCATATCATATATGTATAGATAGTAATGAGTCAGATCCCTGTCAGGAGCATATATTGTGGCTTGAAGGTTTTTGAGTTGCGACCACGTACTGGAAGACGCAGCGTGGGGTAGGCCCCCAGCAAAGTGGACCAACGCCCTGGTAAAGTGCGCTGGAATCGGCTAGATGCGGGTGGTACAGGATTGGTCGTCATGGCGATCCTTGGGGGACACTTGTGTCCAGCAGTGGACGTCTAAGATATTGTGAACCATATAATCGGCCTAGAGTAGAAACTGCCCTCTATATCGAACTATTCGTAATCGGTCTTATTAGAAATCCATACTACAGACCTATATTCAGCAGTGGATGTCTTTTGACCAGTATTCGATGCCTTAGCATCTCGTTGACTTTTACTATTCCACAATAACGTGTTGTAGATACAACACTCTTAACGAGGATGACACCAGTCCAACAAATAATTATCGCTTCACTGACTTGGGGTTAAATCTCCAGTTGTCCGGCAGTTTCTCCTCCCAGGGTTTGAACTGGCGCAGTCTCTCGTCCACGTAGTAGTCGTACACGGTGTCCTTGAGCGGGAAGATCCCCTCGTGCTCGCGGACCCAGTTGTCCAGCTTCCGGCGCGGCTCGTCCTCCAGCGTCGCGCACACCGACCAGATCATACTGCAGGCAAATATATCATTTAATGATGAACAAATAAGACCGTATATTAAAATTATCTTTTGACGAACATCAAAACAATTCCGAAATTCAATGAACAAAATGTAATGGACCGATATTGTTTCTCGAAGTTATATATATGCCATCTGGTGATCAGAGTTTCCAACTTTTTCCTAGATATATTTACATATACACATATGTTATAATAAACCCATTGCGATAAATTTTTGTACTTAAAGAGACTTATGGGACCATTAATTAAGCAACCTGTTGCCGCGAAAATGCCCTATATTTTTACTCATAAAAGGATGAAGTCTCTAGCAAAAGGCAATAATAAAGCAGTAAAAACGAACGCGAAAAGGAATCTCATCTTGGCGAGTCCCTCGAGGTCCTGCTCCTCGTCGGGCGCGGGCGGCTGCGGCTCGGGGCTGAGCGCCAGCAGGCGGCACAGCCCGCGCACGCCCGTCAGCTCCTGCCCGCGGACGCTCTGCCCCTCCGTCAGGTGCAGCCGCTTCAGCTCCAGCACCGGCGTCAGGATCGACAGGAAGAACCGCCGCAGCTGACATCGTACATTTCAAAATACCCTCAATAGTATCATTATGGAACAACCATAATGATAATATTGAGCCGTATTTAACTAGGTCATCTCTTTATCAAATAAGAAATTTGATAAATTAAGGATTGGCTAGGGCTCTTGCCATCACAACAGAATAAGAGTTACACGATAGCTGGTCTTGTGATCGCAAAGGCGACTGCTTCCATGACCAGATCAAGCATGTTTTAGGACCCATGTAATAGGGGGCGATCCTATTACCAACGGGCAAAATCCAAACTCTGAGCTGCTACTGAGAATGTCATAGAAAAAACCCATAAACACTGCTAGAACTTAAAATCACTAGACCAATAAGGCGGGTACTGTGCTTGTTTCGTTTTATAAACAAATCTGTTCTTACCAGCTCCCTATAATCCGGATTCTCGACAGTTTCGAGCCAGGAGTTGACATAGGGCCACCATCCCCAGTCTTTGTAGTCATTATACACCATGCCGTTACGGGACACCGTGGCTGGCGACGCCACTGCCAGGTCCAAGGTTTCGATCAATAACGTTACCTAGATGAACAACGAAAACACACTGGAGTATGTTGCCATTCCTAATTTACTTATACACTATCGACTGCTTTAAATTTGAGAGCTGATTGGCTCTACTCTTGATGGTTTCTCAGCACGAGACAAGGTCATTCTGAATCTTAACCTAGGTCTGCTCCAACAATTAATAATCTGTAGCACCCATTTCATAAAAGATTTAACGGCAAAAACCGTAAAATCTTTAGATATCAGAAAAATAAGATAAATTAAGATATTAAAATAAGTTTTTTTTAATTTATTTTTTTATATAAATATACGCATTTACTAAATTAAATCATCATAACCATAATGTCAACTCATAGACGCCCACTATTGGATATAGGTCTACCCCAAGGATTGCCACGACGACCGGTCATGACCGCATCCAACGGAGACCAGCGACCATTACCAGGTCGTCAGTCCCCCTTACCGGGGACCTACCCACGATCTTTCAGTACGCGGTCACCATTCAAGAATCTTAAAGCCCCAACGGCCATTCGTTCTTTGAACGATGTGCCTTGCTCACCGCTGCTGGAGTTAGCCATGAAAGTAAATAGGCCTGAATAATAAGGATGAACGTATTGGTCTATTAAATCCTAGAGTGGGGCAATGTTTTATTTAAAAGAGTAGTTTTTTATGCTTTCTAGTTCACGACTTACCTGAGCTGGCATAGATATTCTCTCACTGTTGACTAAAGTAAGTAGTTTATTGTCATCCATCACAGAGTTGAGGTTCTCTATCCATATGGCGTCAACTGGACCGTCAAATATTATCCACTTCATCTCTTTAGAATCATCTATAGGACAATATTAGACCTAGGTCAAATAGATCAAGGAAAACGACAACTCAAAAGGCTGCTGCATTAACTGTGGATCACGGTAAAGTCTAAATTTAATATTCCGTCACTGAAGTCTTTGCTGTGAAACTGTCTAAACTGACTGAGACTTTAAAAACATAATAATATTAATAAGCTAGCCTAATAATCTTAAGAATGATTGCGCACATCTTATGAATATAGCATGGACACGTTTTGTGATATTCGCGAGCGAGCGTTAGGCGGTTATCACACGGCACCGCGCCCTGCGGCTGAGACGGAGGTGACCGCGAGACCGCGCATTTGGGTAGTGCACGTATATTAGGCATCAATAGATTCATTAGAGGCCAATGCGATCTGTTTCACCGACTACCGGCGACTACGGCACTGCCGTGTGGTAATCACCTAATGGAATAGTTCACGGGCAAGGAACATTGTCCTCTCGCGGACACAAACAGAGCGGTTTACGGTGAAATGCGCACGCGCATACAATACCACGTGTCCGTAGACATCCGAGCGAATGGTGGTACATGGGCCTGGGTATTTAATTCACCCGCCACTATAAGTAGAAATAGTGAGGATAAGCCAATTTTATGGTAAGTAAATATTATCCGGTAGATAAGAAGAATCGTTGGAAATGACATAACGAAAACACACAAGCAACAAATCGTAAAATAATTTTCAACTTTATGGCACAAAAGCTAAACTACTAAATACCTTGACAAACAGTCCTCATAATAGACGACAGAACTCCATCCTTCCATTCTCCGGTTGCCAAATTGTATTCCCCGTACAGTTCCCCCAACGTCAGCGCTTTGGGGTTCATGGGATAGGGGTGCACGATTTCGAAGCCGGGTTTATTCTCCCGGCTGAGCCGCGTCAGGGTGGCTGCTAGCATCTTCCATGACACTGACTTGGCAGTGTTGGTATCACCGAGGAGAATACTCGAATGGCGAGAGTTCTAAACCATTTTTGTTTCGTTAGAGCTTTTGAATTTGACTTAGAAAAGGACGTAAAAATACAAAGAGGTTTTTTTAACATACATAGCTCTAAAATAGTCTTTGGTTGTATTCAAATGCGAAAAAGTATTGCTGAATGATGTACTGAGCCTGTATAGTCTTATCCAGCTTGAAATTATAAACTACGGCTGATTTTTGCAAAAAATAAATTCATATTTTCGGCAGCAGTTTGATTTTGTCAAATTGGTATAAAAAATTATGATTATAAAACATTTTCCTGTATATAAACTTGTTATTGTATATTGCTGAAATTAAACCCGCGACCCCGCAAATAGAAGTTTATATCTGCACAAATAGTGTCATTTATTTTCTCAATACCTTAGTCTCGTAAGTCTGTATAACTTTATGCAGGGCTGCCTTGACGGGTTGAAGTCCAACGAGCCTCATCTCAGCGGTGATGGCGGTCTCCAGCATCTCATAGTCCAGGGTCGGGATTTCCACGTCCGGGAATATGTCCTGCATGATGCCGTCGAACAGCGGGACATCCTTGGCTGTCAGCCGGGCCACGTTCATGTCTCGCATTGCTAGGATCACCATCTGAACAAAATTAACCCTATCATAGATCATATTCCATCTAAATCCAAGCCTGTAGCTGTTTTTTTCATACCACGAAGCGCGCATAACTTGCTCTCGCTCCCGACCATGGATAGGATCACGGCCGGAAGCGAGAGATCACCGCCGACTGCCGCTATGAGTTCACGGCGCTGCTCTGTCCAGGCCGGGCAGGCCTGGAGTGTGTGCTGCGCCGTGTCCTCGGGGCAACCTACGCAATGGTGACAACCGTGCGATGGCTCCCGGCCTATGCGACACAGGTACTTGCCGAAGCACCCATGCCCAGACAAGACCTGCGTCAGCCGGAAGCTGAGGGCGGCGTGGCGCCTCTCAAGCCAATCCTCCATGACGTTGACAATATCGTTGCCGACAATAACGACGCTACCAATATCTACGCATCCAATACGGACGCCAGTAGTAACGATGCCACCAGTACTGACGCCATCAATACCGACGCCACAATTTCCGCAATCGACGCCACAATTATTGCCATCAATGCCGACGCCACAAATACCGACGCCATCTATACCGACGCAATCAATACCGACACCAACAATACCGACGCCAACAATACCGACGCAATCAATACCGACGCCAGTAATACCGACGCAAACAATACCGACGCCAGCAATACCGACGCCGAAAATAACGTCGCCGACAATAACGACGCCACCAATACCTACGCATCCAATACCGACGCCAGTAGTAACGATACCACCAGTACTGACGCCATCAATACTGACTTCATCAATACCGACACCACAAATACCGACGCCAACAATACCGACGCCACCAATACCGACGTCACCCATAGCGACGTCAACAATACCGTCGCCACCATTACCGACGCATCCAATACCGACGCCAGTGGTAACGATGCCACCAGTACTGACGCCATCAATACTAACTCAATCAATACCGACGCAATCAATGCCGACATAAACAATACCGACCCCAACAATACCGACGCCACAAATACCGACGCCACAAATACCGACGCCAAAAATACCGACGCCAACCATACCAACGCCATCAATACCGACGTCACCCATATCGACGTCAACAATACCGACGCCACCAATACCGCCACGCCAGTAATAACGACGCCAACAATAATGACGCCGGCAATAACGACGCCGACAATAACGACGCCACTAATACCGACGACATTAATACTAACTCAATCAATACCGGACGCCAACAATACCGACGCCACACATACCAGCGCCGACAATTACGACGCCACCAATATCTACGCATCCAATACCGGCGCCATTAATACTGACTCTATCAATACCAATGCCATCTATACCGACGCTTTCAATACCGACGCCTACAATACCGACGCCTACAATACCAACGCCTACAATACCGACGCCTTTAATACTGACTCCATCAATACCGACGCCACCCATACCGACGCCAACAATACCGACGCCACCAATACCGACGTCACCCATATCGACGTCAACAATACCGATGCCATCAATACCAACGCCACGAATACCGACGCCATCTATACCGACGCAATCAATACCGTAACCAACAATACCGACGCTGACAATACCAACGCCATTAATACTAACTCAATCAATACCGGACCCCAACAACACCGACGCCACCCATACCAACACCAACAATACCGACGCCAACAATACCGACGCCGACAATTACGACGCATCCAATACCTACGCATCCAATACCGGCGCCATTAATACTGACTCTATCGATACCGACGCCATCTATACCAACGCTTTCAATACCGACGCCCACAACACCGACACCTTTAATACAGACTCCATCAATACCGACGCCACCAAAACCGACGCCACCAATACCGCCACGCCAGTAATAACGACGCCCACAATACCGACGCCAGTAATACCGACGCAAACAATACCGACGCCAGCAATACCGACGCCCTAAATAACGTCGCCGGAAAAAACGACGCCACCAATACCTACGCATCTAATACCGACGCCAGTAGTAACGATGCCACCAGTACTGACGCCATCAATATTGACTCCATCAATACCGACACCACAACTACCGAAGCCAACAATACCGACGCTACCAATACCGACGTCACCCATATCGACGTCAACAATACCGTCGCCACCATTACCGACGCATCCAATACCGACGCCAGTAGTAACGATGTCACCAGTAATGACGCCATCAATACCGACGCCAGTAATACCGACGCAAACAATACCGACGCCAGCAATACCGACGCCGAAAATAACGTCGCCGACAATAACGACGCCACCAATACCTACGCATCCAATACCGGCGCCATTAATACTGACTCTATACCAATGCCATCTATACCGACGCTTTCAATACCAATGCCATCTATACCGACGCTTTCAATACCGACGCCTACAATACCGACGCCAACAATACCGACGCCTACAATACCGACGCCATTAATACTGACGTCACCCATATCGACGTCAACAATACCGATGCCATCAATACCAACGCCACGAATACCGACGCCATCTATACCGACGTCACCCATATCGACGTCAACAATACCGATGCCATCAATACCAACGCCACGAATACCGACGCCATCTATACCGACGCAATCAATACCGTAACCAACAATACCGACGCTGACAATACCAACGCCATTAATACTAACTCAATCAATACCGGACCCCAACAATACCGACGCCAACAATACCGACGCCGACAATTACGACGCCACCAATACCTACGCATCCAATACCGGCGCCATTAATACTGACGCTATCGATACCGACGCCATCTATACCAACGCTTTCAATACCGACGCCTACAATACCGACGCCATTAATACAGACTCCATCAATACCGACGCCACCAATACCGACGCCACCAATACCGCCACGCCAGTAATAACGACGCCCACAATACCGACGCCAGTAATACCGACGCAAACAATACCGACGCCAGCAACACCGACGCCGAAAATAACGTCGCCGGCAAAAACGACGCCACCAATACCTACGCATCCAATACCGACGCCAGTAGTAACGATGCCACCAGTACTGACGCCATCAATACTGACTCCATCAATACCGACACCACAAATACCGACGCCAGCAATACCGACGCCACCAATACCGACGTCACCCATATCGACGTCAACAATACCGTCGCCACCATTACCGACGCATCCAATACCGACGCCAGTAGTAACGATGCCACCAGTAATGACGCCATCAATACCGACGCCATTAATACTAACTCAATCAATACCGACGCAATCAATACCGACGCAATCAATACCGACATCAACAATACCGACCCGAACAATACCGACGCCACAAATACCGACGCCACAAATACCGACGCCAAAATTACCGACGCCAACCATACCGACGCCATCAATACCGACGCCACCCATATCGACGTCAACAATACCGACGCCACCAATACCGCCACGCCAGTAATAACGACGCCAGTGATAACAACGCCAACAATAATGACGCCGGCAATAACGACGCCACTAATACCGACGCCATTAATACTAACTCAATCAATACCGGACGCCAACAATACCGACGCCACACATACCAACGCCGACAATACCGACGCCAACAATACTGACGCCGACAATTACGACGCCACCAATACCTACGTATCCAATACCGGCGCCATTAATACTGACTCTATCAATACCAACGCACACAAAACCGACGCTTTCAATACCGACGCCTACAATACCGACGCCTACAATACCGACGCCTACAATACCGACGCCTATAATACCGACGCCATTAATACTGACTCCATCAATACCGACGCGAAAAATACCGTCGCCACCCATACCTACGCATCCAATACCGGCGCCATTATTACTGACTCTATCAATACCGACGCCATCTATACCGACGCCTACAATACCGACGCCATTAATTATGACTCCATCAATACTGACGCCATAAATACCAAAACCACAAATACCGACGCCATCAATACCGACGTCACCCATACCGACGCCACCAATACCGCCGTCACCCATATCGACGCCAGTAGTAACGACGCCACCAGTACTGGCGCCATCGATACCGATGCCATCAATACCAACGCCACGAATACCAACGCCACGAATACCGACGTCATCTATACCGACGCAATCAATACCGAAACCAACAATACCGACGCCATTAATACTAACTCAATCAATACCGGACGCCAACAATACCGACGCCACCCATACCAGAACCAACAATACCGACGCCACAATACCAACGCCGACAATTACGACGCCACCAATACCTACGCATCCAATACCGGCGCCATTAATATACTGACTCTATCAATACCAACGCCATCTATACCGACGCTTTCAGTACCGCCGCCTACAATAACGACGCCATTAATTATGACTCCATCAATACTGACACCACAAATACCGACGCCAACAATACCGACGTCACCAATACCGACGCCATCAATACCGACGCCACCAATACCGACGCCACCAATACCGACGTCACCCATATCGACGTCAACAAAACTGTCATCACCATTACCAACACCAGTAGTAACGATGCCACCAGGACTGGCGCCATCAATAGCGATGCCATCAATACCAACGCCACAAACACCAACGCCACGAATACCAACGCCACGAATACCAACGCCACGAATACCAACGCCACGAATACCAACGCCACGAATACCAACGCCACGAATACCAACGCCACTAATACCGACGCCATCTATACCGACGCAATCAATACCGAAACCAACAATACCGACGCCATTAATACTAATTCAATCAATCCCGGACGCCAACAATACTGACGCCACCTATACCAACACCAACAATACCGACGCCGACAATTACGACGCCACCAATACTTACGCATTCAATACCGGCGCCATTAATACTGACTCTATTAATACCGACGCCATCTACACCGACGCTTTCAATACCGACGTCTACATTACCGAACCCATTAATACTGACTCCATCAATGCCGACGCCATAAATACCGACACCACAAATAACGACGCCACCAATACCGACGCTACCAATACCGACGCCACCAATACCGACGCCACCAATACCGACGCTACCAATACCGACGCCACCAATACCGACGCCATCAATACCGACGCCACCAATACCGACGCCACCAATACCGACGCCACCAATACCGACGCCACCAATATCGACGCCACAAATACCGACGCCACCATTACCGATGTCACCCATATCGCCGTAAACATTACCGTCGCCACCAGTACCGACGCCAGTAGTAACGACGCCACCCGTACTGACGCCACCAATACCGATGCCATCAATACCAACGCCACGAATACCGACGCCACCAATACTAACTCAATCAATACCGACGCCATCTATACCGACGCTTCCAATACCGACGTCTACAATACCGAACCCATTAATACTGACTCCATCAATACCGACGCCATAAATACCGACACCACAAATACCGACGCCACCAATACCGACGCTACCAATACCGACGCCACCAATACCGACGCCACCAATACCGACGCCACCAATACCGACGTCACCCATATCGACGTAAACAATACCGTCGCCACCATTACCGACGCCAGTAGTAACGACACCACCAGTACTGATGCCACCAATACCGATGCCATCAATACCAACGCCACGAATACCGACGCCATCTATACCGACGCAATCAATACCGAAACCAACAATACCGACGCCAACAATACCGACGCCAACAATAATGACGCCGGCAATAACGACACCACTGATATCTACGCAACCAATACCGACGCCACCCACCAATACCTTCGCAACCAATGCCGTCACTATCGACGCCATTAATACTGACTCTATCAATACCGACGCCAACAATACCGAAGCCAACAATACCGACGCCAACAATACCGACGCCGACAATAACGACGCATCCAATACCGACGTCATTAATACTGGCTTTATCAATACCAACGCCATCAATACCGACGCCAATAATGCCGACGCCACCAATACCTACGCATGCAATACCGGCACCATTAATACTGACAATGTCAATATTATTTTGTTTTTAATATTTTGATTTTAAATTTCGTAAATTTACAGGATCCATAACTGTACTTCATCTCCAAGCCGTTAATCTTGTAAACTTCATGGAATGCAATAAATAAACATGAATATATTTCATGAATGGACATTACTCACAATAAGTGGAATTTGTATAGTTTCGTCCAGTTTTCACTCTATCTTACCTCTTGTTCAGGCAGATTAGGGTAGGCCCTCCTCTTGACGCCCGCGTACCGGAGTAGCGCGACCATAGACCGCAGCCCAAAGTCGTAGTGATCCTGTTTAGACAGCTGCTGCATTGCCAGCTGGTATAACGTGAATACCTGGAATTAACAGTTTGCTGAAGTGAGTAAACGCCATGCTTACGAATTAAAATCGAAAGGTAATCGGAAATAAGTGGGTAGCATGTCAGTAGCACAGGTATTTGAGAAATCGCCAGTGATGATATTAGTTTTGAATGTAAGCCCAACGTTATCACTACATATTTCTAAAATAAATGTAAATAGGTAAGTTTAACCTGATCCAATAAATAATAAATGTAATCGGTTTTAAATCTGTTATTTCAAGGAATTCATTTATATACCGAAACAAGCAAGTTAAAAAAATATTTCAAAATAATTATAGATTAAAAATTAAAAACTGGTTGCAAAAGATCGGTTTAGGTAGGTAATTCAAATTGAAAGTTATAATCAATTAAATAGGAAACACTTTTAAAACATAAAAAAAAACATTTTGTGTGTGCGTGGATTGTGTTTGTTTTAAATAAATGACATTTCTTATTTTTCTTTTTTTCAAAAACTAAGTTAACAACGTAAGATTTACCTTTTTGGCATTAACTTTATAAGCGGTAAACCCATCAGAGAAGAGAGTATTCTCCGCGATGATGAGAGAGTCGGGCACACACATCGCGATGGGACGGAACATGGACTTCAAGTTGTCTGGCAACTCCGTTCGCCCCGCGTAACTATGGTGAAAGAATACCTGGTTTTACCCTCCAGCAAACTTATAATGCAATGTTGTCTCTAGACATGGGATTCAAGTACCATAGTTTTGTTTGACGACCCAATTAGTCTTAACATTGCCTTCTGGGCTATGGGTTCCGGGTTCGAATTCCGGTAGAGACCAATGTTTGTGGGACACATAGCACAGCAGGCAGCGCTAACTACCGCTGAGCTAAACGGGTTGTTGTTTAGTCAAAATTCTACACCCATTAGCTCAGTGCTCGCTGAAACTACTAGACAATCAAGCCCATATATTATGATGGCTACACTCACCCAGGGTTCATGGTAATGAATATACCGCAGTTGGGATCCAGCTTGATATCGCTGCCTTCAAATATGAACCTCTTCTGGAAGAGAGAAAGAGCTAGCAGCACGGCCAGGATCTGCTGCGCCACCACCGACAACACCTCGATATTGATGCGGTTGAACTCGTCGAAGCATCCCCAACAACCGCTTTGTGCGATACCTACATATTTAGAAAGATAAAACGAATTTAAATAACAACCTGCGGCTCTTTGAAAGATATTTGTGGCTCTCGATAAATGTGCCCGATTTCCCTTTTAATATTTATCATCGTCATCATCATCAGCCCATATTCTCCACTGCTGGACGTAGGCTTCCCCTAGTGAACGCCACAGAGCTCGATCTTCAGCTATTCTCTCTCTCTCTTCTCTCTCCTCTAATATTTATATCCCTATTATATTTTTTTAAATATTATCGTTCCGTATATGTCCTAGCGGTCCTGGCGTCCTCCATCCCCTTCTAACCTAACTTGCCGAGTCGGGGTGACTTATAGTCCAGATTGAACCCGGAAGTAGGCCGTCGAAATGTAAGTTTATTAACAATGAAAGGAAACTAATTAATACTGAACTAAATATTCGATACGATCTTTCGACTAAATCATTATTAGTCTAGTGAAATATTATTTAGAAATAAAATTACCTTGTGCATTTGAAAATTCGGCGAAATGACATTATTTCTAAGAAATAAACATGCTAAATAAAATTCCACCAATTAACTATTCGGTCAAATAAATAATTATGCGGAATGATTTTATTGTAAAAAAAATAGCCAGAGTGATTTTCGACTAAACGTTGTTATACCAAGGGTAAAACCCTTTAATATACCTACCAGCAAAACATTTAGCCATGGACTTGTAGTCAAGTCCGTCGGAACAGTTGGTGACCACCACCCATCTGGCGAGTGCTCGGCCCAGGTCTTTAACGGTCTCCGTCTTGCCGGTACCAGCTGGACCCTGAGGGCTCCCACCACGGAACAGGTGCAGAGCGGTCGTCAGGGTTATGTAGCATCTGAGGAACGTGAGAAACGGCTAAAGTGACTATGTACTATTAAACTGTAGTAGTCACTTAAGGTGTTTATTGAACCTGCTATAACTTAACAGATCAAATACCATTGTACTCAATTGGTATTACTAAAAATGTATGTCTAATCTATTTAAATAAAAGCGCATAACTCGAGAATGGCTCTGCCAATTCAGCAACTAGAAGGTTTTAATACAAAAAAAATATATCTATAATTAACTTTTGACAGAACGAATATAAATATGTATGTCCCTACTACATACTCAAAATGCTTTCAAACATTTCCTAAAGAATACAAACAAAATAATATATCACAGAATTAATTAGTTAAAATGTTGAAAGACTACGGTTATACATATAACGCTATATCTAACGCTCATCTATAAATCAATACTAGAAATACATTATATCTATGATAATATCTTTTAAAACTCTTTGATAGTTGTATGTAACAAAGTATTGTAATCATCATCAGCATCATCAGCCTATATTCACCCTTTCACTGCCCAGTACCCGGCTTCTGGATCGATATTATATCAAGGCTCTAGGCATTGAATTTAATTACTTCATTATATTTATGAAGACTTTTAGACATTCTTTTCATTTATGTCAAAAAGTCTTTATAAGTAAATACCCTAAATATTGAATACCCAGAGCCTTACAATAATATTGACCCAGATCCGAGTACTGGGTACTGAATGGGTTCATCAACTGCTGGACGCAGGCCTGTCCTAGTGAGTGCCACAGAGCTCGATTTTCAGCTCTTCTCATTCAGTTGCTGCCAGCTGCCTTCCGCAAGTCGTCGCTCAAATGTTTTTATACCTACTACTACTAGTAATTTGATTGAAGTGTTCTTTATGCTTCACATACACCCAACATACACACACGCTAACACTCACAAGTAATTGTTAATTCTAAGGTACCTGTCCGTGAGTGGAGTAATGACAAGCCGCCCAGAGTTCCCTATGTACTCATATGTATAAATGGAGTTGGTGTTGGTCTGCTTGATGTAGCAGTCTTCGCGCTCGCGGTCCCAGTAGAACTTCAGCTGAGAGAACCACTCGAAAGCGGTTACGCTCATACAGCCTACAAATTTAATCGAGCAGAGTTAGGAGAGTTGAGTCTACTGAGAACATAAGTCTAAAATTGATATTTGCCATGTGCAGTCTGGTAAAAACAGAGCCTAAGCACTCAGGACAAGCAAAACTTTAAACATCAATGTTTTAAATAATCAGTAGATGTCGGTCAAAACCGCAATGTAGCAGTGTACACATACGCATTAGCCTATTGCCGTCTACTGCTGAACGTAGGCCTCCCCTAAAAACCGCCAACCACCACGGGCTTGAGCAGCTTGCAATAGTGTGCTCTTATCAAAAGGGTGGAGGAAAATATCGCGAGGAACCATACATACCAGAAAAAATGTCTGTCTACCAACGCGCAGTGAATAGACTAAGTATAACCTAAATTCCCTCCATCCAAAACGAGCCCAGGAGAGGGGCGCTATGCTCTAATGATGAAGAGATATTTTTTTGCCATACGGGTGGCAAACAATCTTACGAACCGCCTTATCGTAATCGATTACCGAAGCCTATGAACGATTGCATCACCAGAGGTGTCATTGTCTCAAAAACACACTTACCCATCTTATACATTCTGTCTACCGTATCTCTGGAATGTATTTCAATGACACATAGCGCGTTAACTTTAGCGCGCAGGATCTTGGAGATCTCTTTACGTGACATCATCTGAAGAGTAGTGAGAATCTGATTCTGCTTTTTTCGCAGTTTCTTTAGAGGCTTCTTCTCTTTCATGATCTCGCAGCGACAGAGGGTCCGAGTGCAGTCGGAGGTCCACTGAATCTGATATTGATAATTCAAGGTAAATCTAGACTAATATTATAAGGCTGAAGAGTTTTTTATTTGTGTTTGTTTGAACGCGGTAATCTCAGGAACTACGTGTTGGAATAGAAAAAATAATTTGTGTTGTCATAGTCCATTTATCGAGAAAGGTTATAAGCTATTATAATATCACGCTACGGCCAATAAGAGCGGAGCATAAATGAAAAATGTTTCATAAATCTCCACCCGTGCGAAGCCAGAACGGGCCGCTGGTATGAGATAAACCGAATCGCCCACGGTGATTCAAGACATGACGAGAGATTTGTCGTGTATCAAAACGTCACGGGCTGCAGGTCGTTCGCTGTCCCATAACTATGCCTGTGGTACCCTGGTATCCCTTTCAGTGCCCAGCACCCGATTCCAGGTCGACATTATAGCAAGGCTCTGGGCATTCAATATTTAAATCATATACTTATGAAGACTTTTTGACATAAATGAAAAGAATGTCAAAACGTCTTCATAAATATAACAAAGTAATTAAATTCAATGCTCAGAGCCCTAATATAATATCGACCCAGGAGCCGGGTACTGGGCAGTGAAAGGTGTATGGTATCAGTCTGGTCCGTCCGACTTATGACTCAAACAAAGTAGGTACTACACTCCTGCCACCCTTCGCACATACAGGTATGATGATGGCAAAGGCACTAACCTTACTGGAAGTGATGCCCAGTTGACCAGGCCAGTCGTTGATCCACAGTTCTCTCTGATAGCGACACTTTCGTAATGCCGCTCGCGTCAATATCAATTGCTAGAAGATTACATTCTTGTTAAGGGGCTGTCCATTAATCACGTGAGATTCGAAAGGGGGGGAGGGGTTCAGCAAAAATTACTAAATATCACCTGGGGAAGGAGGGGGGGTATAGTAAGATATCACGTGTAATTATTTTTTCGTCAAACGCGTGATTTCTAAACCTAAAAATAGTATTACAAACATTTTAAGATTCTTTGTAGGTACTAAAAAACACGTGATTTTTGGTGAGGGGTGGGGGAGTAGTCTTAAACCTCACCACGTATCACCATGGGGGAGGGAGGGGTTAAAAAATGTTAAAAAAACATCACGTGATTAATGGACAGCCCCTAACATCTGTCTGCTGAGCAGTTCCGTTTCGTTACGTTCTAGCGACTAAAATACGTGCCCACCAAAGGTATGTTCATCTAATGCCATAATCACTACCTCTAGTACGTTATCACAGTCGTAAAATATCGAAGCTTGGTAAGAAATTAACGTGACCTATAGAAATTCCCTATAAATGGGACCTTTGACCGAGGGAGATTACTAATCGGCCTAGGGAGCTGCGTGAATAGGAGAATTCAAGCATCTATTGTATTTAACAGAAACTAAATCTTTGGTGGAGGTTTTTTACTGAGTTTGAGCATCCAATCACCCCCCTCCCCCTCATCATCAACCCATTATTGTCCCACTGCCGGGCACGGGTTTCCTCTCATTTGAGAGCGATTAGGCTACAGTCCACCACGCTAGCCTACTGGGGTTGGCAGATTTCACATCCCATAAAAAAATATCTCAAGCATGCAGGTTTCCTCACGATGTTTTCTTTTACCGTTTGAGCATGTGATTAATCCGCACATAATTTCCGAGTTTGAACTCGAGACCTTCGACATCTCAGTCCTCTGGTCACAGCACTAGGCTACCACTGGCCTAAGAGCGATAGTTTTATATACGCCACAGGCGAATAGCCTCTGCTAACACTACAGTACAATAACTACTACTACACTACAGTACTAAATCTACATACACACATCACGCATTTTTCACAAGGGGGTAGGCACCAACTACAGAATGCCACGCGCTACAATCCCAGCATACCACTTTTGCCTCGTCCACATTCATACAACGTACTAAATCTTCTAATACATCAAACATTCTACGACGACGATAGCCCAATTAGTCCAGCAGTAGTTAACACTGCCTTCTGTGCTATAGGTCCGTTTTGAATCCCGACAGAGACAAATGTTTTGTGTGATGAGCATAAACATTTGTATCCGATTCATTGATGTATCTAAGTCATATGTATGTATTTACAAAAAGAAAGTATATAGGCATGTAGTATATCAACCAACTAGTATCCTTAACACAAGCTTCGTTGCTTAGCTCGGAACTAGATGGCGCTGTCATAATGTCCAGAAATGTTTATTTATTTTACATTATCTACTTCTACCCTACATCAACAGTAAACATCTCACATCTCTGAGCACGACCCGCATGGTATGCTCTAATCCAAGTAGCCACACTTCAGCAGGACCGTCCAGCACCAAGTTATACTTCCACTCGATGCATTCTCCATCTTCTGAAGACATGGCTTTAGCCACTGGCAACCCTACAGCATTCTGAAATGTGAAGCTATTATGGAATATTATACGACAAGATTAGCGCACCTTGTGTTATAATATTATATTTGTTATTATTATAAACTAACCACATACTATTCACTAGCTAATTTAAGAAATTTTAGCAGTCAATCAGTCAAAACATAAATAATCAAACTTTAATTTTTTCTACATCATATTGATATACTTAACAACAATTGTAAATGAAGTCAATTATTTTGTAATGAACATTTTTTTTCTATATAAGTTTCTTGCTGGCTCTTCACCTTAAAAACATAATTTTTAGAATTTCTTGTAACAATTCTAAGGTTACTGTGATATTGTTCTAGTTTTGACTTTGTAACAAACAAATATATCAACATATAAAACACTTATACATTTTATTACTTGTTTGAATGGCTATTTAAATCCTAAATGTTATTTACAAATTATTACAACAAAAACAGTGATGGTCACAGAATTCATTTATTTTATAAAAATGTATCATATCATTTTCAATACCTTAATAACAATAATTATCATCAACTACCTCGCAGTTCAACATTCCTCGTAAAAATAAGGCAGAAAATTGATCAACTGACTTTTCGGATGTAGATACTATACACAACAGGTCCAGACATTTATTTATTTAGTTAATCACACACATTTTTTGTGAATATCTTATCATATAAGTTCTTCACACAGTATTAAAACATTTTCCAAAGCAAATTATGTTCATCCATCTTCATTATTAGCATATTTGCTGTATGCAACGCCATGTATCTTCTCCGGTAAGGTGAGCAGGATCTTCAACACTGCTTTCTTGACTTCGTCAGAACGACATGCCCAGACTAAATGCAGGTATTCATTGAAAAGCCCTTGTGCTTGTGAACTGGGATGGTACATCAGGAGAATCACTAGAGCCTGAAAGTGAAAAGGAAATTAAGAGGTTAGCTTTTATTTATATCCCTCGTCCCATCAACAAAGTTATACCACTGGCCACACAGGTCCTGATCTTATTTAGAGGAATTAGTATCATAGTTTACTATAGTAGCCCAACATTGGTTGTTAGACTTCACACAAAAAGAAATTGCTGAGGTATGCTGGTTTCCTTGTGATGTTTTCACCATTCACATATTTTATGTAATAAGCATGCACAAAACTTTGAAGTAATTCATCCCTTAGGCGGTCCCTCAAATGGTAAGCAATAATATTAACAACTTTATTTATTTATTTTCTCATCATCATAAGTATTTCAGTACCAATGTAATGAGATCACATATAATATGTTTGACTATAATCCACAAATAAATTAATTGAGATGAATTAAAAGTTTAAAGATGTGGATTCACTACAATTTAGTTGGTCATCAACAATACTTAAAAAAAAAATTCTAAAATAAATAGTTTTTTCTTTTTTCTTCTCATCATTAGTCCCTTGATTATGTGTGTTGGTAAATATCATTACTCACTCTGACATACAGTGAAGCCTCGTTAGCATCTTTCCAGTTATGTTCCCAGGGCGGGCACTTCTTCAATAAATACAATAGTTTGTTCCAGTTATGTGAGTAAATTGCTTTACAGCAAGCTATTCTGTATGCCGACTTGAATGTCCTCAGTTTGCTCTCCTGGTAATTTATATTAGACCTACTTCGTTGAAGTGTTACTAAGTTCCTTTTGCAGTAGTTTTTGATAGGGTTATTAAGCTTTGGTGCCTCTAATATCTCGATGACTTTTTTCTGGGAATAGAATGATTTATGAAAGTTGACAGAGAAGTTATGAAGAATATAAATTGAATATAATGCAATTGTAATGATCTACAAAACAAACTATAATAGGGATAAGGATATGCGTGGTGATTAATTTTTTTAGATTCTCTATTTTATGATTCAATGTATTGAGTATTATTCCTGATATAATACTTAATACATTGTTTATCAATTTAGTTCTTTTTTAATCATTAATTTTTTATTTTGGAAACACAACCATTGGTTGAAATGCACAAAACAAATCTTATATCAAACAAATAATATATATTGCTGTCTATAATCGTACTGTTTTAGAAATGTCTCAGTGTAAACCACAATGAAATAGACTGTGACTTTTTTCTAAAGCATGCCAAAGATACAGTAAAGATAGAGTAGTATTAAATCAGCTCACAACTTAATGAAACTTAAATAGTGAATTAAAACCTCAAAATAAAGTACCTACATTGATATGTTGGGGAAATTTTGCATAATGACAGGAATAATTTTTAAATACCTACTACTTGTTAAAACTTAAGCTATATCTAGACTAATGTTAAGCTTCCATCTAGTGCAAATGCTTAATTATTTTGCCATGTGATTTTGCTTTACATTTTTGTTTTCAGGAGAGTAAACGGTTAGAAAAGAGGCGCCGTCCTATAACAAGTATCTAATATATATGTTTACAGGGCCAAAAGCTATTCTAAAACACTAACAGTTACAATACTAATAATACAAAATCCGATTAAATTAGCTAATAAATATACATGACAATATTTACCATCGTACTCATCGGTACAAAGTGACATTTACTCAAAATATCTTCCATTATACAAGGCGAATATAACAATCTTGAGGGGTAGACACCGAGTTATAGTTTTAAAGTTATATAATTATTATTTGAGATCAAAACGTGAAAACAACTTCTAATTTATCAAAACATACACAGTTATAATTGCACATTGACAGTTGACAGTGATATTGACTTGATTGCAAGGAACTTAGATCCAACCTGGAATGTGTATTGTCAATTTGATATCAATATGAAAATAAACCTTATGATTATTGGGCTAAGTTCTATTATAGACAATCACTTGGTCAAAGAGAAATCCGGTCTGAGAGAGAAAGCGTTTCGAGAGCCGTGTGTTTCTTTCTAAAGTGTTGCCAGGAGGATTATTCCCAAATTTAGTAGGAGTGGTAGGAAAAAATAATATTGTCGTCTTATAAAAAAAAACATTAATTTACATTAAGAATATTACGATTTATTTTTATTATTTTTTTAATATCTGTTAGAATGAGAACATTTTTAAGCAATAATTTAGACACTGTATTGAAATATAATTAACAAAGAAAAGATTATTAGTAGAATATTTATATGAGATAGACTGGCAGTCCGTCAGCCATATTGATGTAGGGTGCCCATAATGAACGAAATTGTAAGATTATTTACACAATACAGCATATAAATAGGAGGTAGTCTTCAACATAAGCATAATTACGCTTGTTTGTTTTAGGTATTTTATGTATGTGCGTGTGGTGTGAGGGCCACTTCGTCAAATCTTTTTGAAAATTGCCTAGGATTTAGTGAACATTCCAAAACAATTGTGAAAGTTGGAATCAGAATTTGTGAAAGTCTAATAAGCGAGTTATAGCCTGTAATGTTGGGCCCTCAATCCTCACATAGAGGATTGAGGGCCCACCAGTATGGATAAACTATGGACACTACAGAAAATGTGTTTATGGCAAAATCTAAGCTAATGCCAAACAAAATTTGTGAAAACAAGATATTATCGTAAAACACTATCCTACTTTATATATCTTCGTTCAAAATGGGCCCTCAATTCTCACAAATGCAAAAGTTTAAACACAAATAAAATTAAAACCATTAACTTACAGCTGCTGTTTGAAGTCTTATACGCTACTAAATAATTTGTGAAAATTTGTGAAAACAAGAACAGGTCACCACGTCTTGTGGTTTAAAAGTTGTGAGCTTCACAAAAGTTGGGCCCTCAATCCTCCACTTTTTTGGTCTTCTCGTTATTACGCTTATCATATTAAAGATAAAGGAAATCCAAAATAGTCATTAATTGTGAAAAAAATTGTGCAACAAATTGTTTTTATTTGTTACCAATAACAATTACAATAAAATTAAATATCTTGAAAATTACCGAAATCGACTGTTTTTTTATTGTGTATGTGTGTAGGGTGACAATAATTTTATAATTTAACTATTGACGTCTTATGACATTACATTTTTTAAATTGCTCTCGCATACACCAGTCTTTTTTTTCTTTTTTTTCCCTTCTGGGATAACTCAAAGGTATTCTTGTCCATACAGCCTTGGCTGTATGGACAAGATTCCTTCAGTATTTTTTATGATGTATTTAAGATGGATGATACATGATAATGGTTGATAATTTGGTGAATTAATGGTTTATGAAGGATGATAAATGATTTTTTTTCTAGTTTCAGTAAAGATGGATTCAGTATGGATGGATCTTAATGTTTAATAATTTATCGAAACACAAATTTTAGAAAATAAAACACTACTGCTAAACATGTTTCGATGAATTTTAATGTGACGCTTCACTTTCCCGCCAAAAAGTCCTACCAGAATAATAACATAAAATACCTTATTTTAAAGAGTGTCTATGGAGTTTCTGGCCGGTTCTTCTCCATGAGATCACCTTCTTGGGACCGTGCACTAGAGTCATAAGTTTTTTAAATACTTGAAAAAGTTTAAGTATATGAAATAAAAACCTTTTGATTTGATTTAATTCATTTTATATATTTTATTAGTGACGATTTTGATTATTTGGGATGTCTGTTTACTAGGGATGGCAAGATTGGCAAGATTTATGATATATAAGGATGAGTAAATACTAAAAATAAAGCAAATAGTGCTTTTGTAAAATAAACACGATTTGCTACCCAGGATAGTGTGCTGGTAGGTACACTTAAATATGGCACAAAATATCGATATAGCGTCGTTACTGTTTATGATTCACTGTCACCATGGATGCTAATTATTTTGTTCACTTACCGTTTGTAATTGTTTAAAATGACAAAGTAAAAGCTTTTTGTATATTTTCCGCTCAGGTGATTTGATGTGCGTATGTTCATCACTGCTCAACATTGCATATTAAATAATTAAGTATGATAGATTACGATAAATACGATAACAAGGACTTCATAAATTGCAAGGTTAGAAAAACTTTAATTCTGAGCACAACTGCCAAATTGACGGCGACGGTTTTAAGTTTTTGACGTTTTCCATAATATTTGTTTGTAAGTGTGAGAAATTAATATTTATTCACTCAGGATATGGTAAAAATGTTATTAATAGATGATATTTAAGTTCAACACATTCGGCTTTGGAAGGCATGCTAATTGGTAAAAGTTATAATTGTTGCACTATAACTAGGAAAGAAAGAAAGAAACGAACTTTTAAATGATGTTTTCACCTTAATTTTCATTCACATCATTTAAAAGTTCGTTTCTTGTGTTTTGCTAGAGCTATTACAACATATATTATACGATAGTTTTACCCAATTTATTCTGATTAAGTTATGATTCTAAGTAATACACCTATAAGCCAATAGATGCCATTAAACGGTCAGTTTTACAAAAACTGATCTTCATTGTTTATCCCGTGGAGACTTTTTGTGGTCACCCTATTTTGAAATTTACCCAATAAAATTAAACATGGTTTTTTACACAAAAAAAGGTCTTTTAATATCTTTCTGGTATCGGATTTGTTGCACAATTTTTTTCACAATTAATGACTATTTTGGATTTCCTTTATCTTTAATATGATAAGCGTAATAACGAGAAGACCAAAAAAGTGGAGGATTGAGGGCCCAACTTTTGTGAAGCTCACAACTTTTAAACCACAAGACGTGGTGACCTGTTCTTGTTTTCACAAATTTTCACAAATTATTTAGTAGCGTATAAGACTTCAAACAGCAGCTGTAAGTTAATGGTTTTAATTTTATTTGTGTTTAAACTTTTGCATTTGTGAGAATTGAGGGCCCATTTTGAACGAAGATATATAAAGTAGGATAGTGTTTTACGATAACATCTTGTTTTCACAAATTTTGTTTGGCATTAGCTTAGATTTTGCCATAAACACATTTTCTGTAGTGTCCATAGTTTATCCATACTGGTGGGCCCTCAATCCTCTATGTGAGGATTGAGGGCCCAACATTACAGGCTATAACTCGCTTATTAGACTTTCACAAATTCTGATTCCAACTTTCACAATTGTTTTGGAATGTTCACTAAATCCTAGGCAATTTTCAAAAAGATTTGACGAAGTGGCCCTCACACCACACGCACATTTTTATGTTTATACTAGGCTGATTTTAACATTTATTTTAGTAATATAATATGTGTGTTGAGACTGTTCAGTAGTACAAGCCACGCATGTAACTTTACAAGGAATGATGTACCGAATACTTAAATCTTAATCTTACCGCACGTATGATGAGCCACGGTAAAACTCAAACATTGAAAATTATAGGTCACAAATCAACTTTAAGACAGAAATTGCATAAAACTGTTTTATTTAGTAATGTGTGAACCTAACTGTTAATATCTACCAAATAAATATTTATAAATTCTCCTTAATGTGTTTTACTTTAGTCTATCCTTAAAGCATAGCTACACTAGAGGTCCTGGGTTCGATTCCCGTGTCGAGCAAAGTGTTGTTGTGTTTTTCTGTGAAATTTCCCAACAGCAGTTCGGAGTTTGGATTTGTCCCGGTTAGTGGCAATAGGCTCGCCCATATTAATCGCCGCCTAATAGTAGAAATGTTGGTGTACCGCTGCACACCTCTGACTAGCCTTTCGGGGAACACAGGCGTGATGGTGGTAAATCAAATTATTGGTTAATATATTATATCCTAATTAGTATCTACCTATATCATATTCTTTGGTCACCCTAATAAAAGGGACAGACGGCTCTTCCGTAGCTATCTCGCTCGGACCGGGCATTGGCAGCCTGTGCGCATTCCAGGTTGGATCTAAGTTCCTTGCTTGATTGACTATAAGGTAGCACTTTATTACTCCATGCGGTCCATGCCTATGCCTTGACAGCTAAAATGTTGTCATTATAAGGGGAATAATTTCTACCAAGGTAAGGCAGGTGATGATCGAGCTCTGTGGCGTTCACTAGGGGACGCCTACGTCTAGCAGTGTGCGAATGTAGTCTGATGATCATGATGAAGGTAAGTACGTATGAAAAGTATTTTTTTAAGTTCGTAATAGAGCTTGAAAAATATAACAAATTGTTTGTAAAAAAGCTATAGTTTTTTTTATTTAATGTTTGGATGAAATGCTTCGTTGATTTAGGGTCTTGGCTTATTTGGTTTTTCTATGAAATTCTCAATAACAGCTCGAATTTCAAATTCCTGTTCAATTGATGGCAATAGGCTCGCCCCTTATTACCCCATCCCCATGTAATAACGAGCAAGCCTAAAACAAATATCGGTGAAATGTGCATAATGCGATATTGAATGAATGAATGATTGAATGATTGTTTATTTCTGTAAATAGATCTTTTTAAAGACACCTTTACAAGTCATGTACATTTTTTTTTTAAATATCTAGTTGACATCGGCATTTCCTAACTGACGACCTCTGAGAAGAAATGCCGAAACAAACTCAGAGAATCATGGTCTCTTTTAAAGTCCAAACATTTTGGATATAATATGTGAGCCTGACTATGTAGGTTAAAGTCTGGGATGGCCTTTTGAAGAAAGCACCAGTGCAGCTTTGAGTTGACCTGTCCATACTGACAGCACGCATACGTCAGCCATCGTTTAGCTCAACCATTATTGAGGGAGCTTAACGACCCGACGCACGTCTATGCAAGATCAGCGGGACATTTGCGTAGGCCATTTCAAAAACCCAAAGCCGCCAGACATTAGTTTGTAAGCGTATGTTTAACTACCTACAAAGTGCTCACATTCACATAGACATGTATGTTACAATAAATAATCCCATTGCATAAAAAATCAACATAATGTCAAATATAAAATAATTATGTCAAAAACATAACATTAACATAATGTCATAAATATAAAATAAATAAAATCAAATAATAATAATAATTAAAAATCTATAGGTACACCTATACAATTCATGTCAGGAAATAAAATAATGTCAAAAAAAATAAAAATAATAATTAAAAAAAAACAATGTCAAAATTATAATAAATTACAATAAAAGACGTTCGATAGCCCGGTTCATTAGAACTATTCAATCCCAAGCAGTTTTATCGTCCATGTAATCTTTTATAGTAGCCTTTAGCACAAAGTCTCTGTTTGATAAAGGATTTAAATCTGCTGAGACTTAAAGTTTGTACATGGGTTGGAATTTTATTATAAAAGCGTATGCATTGACATCTAAAGGATTTACTGATTTTCTGGAGCCTAGTTGCAGGAACAACAAATTTATTCTTATTCCTAGTATTAATATTATGGATATCACAATGCTTTTCAAAGAGATTGATATTCTTGTAAGCATATAAAAGATTTTCGTAAATATACTGTGATGGAACAGTCATAATATCAATTTCTTTAAATTTCTCCCTCAGTGAATATTTGGGACTTAAGTTATAAATTGATCGAATAGCCCTTTTCTGCAACACAAAAATACTTTGGATGTCAGCAGCATTCCCCCACAGTAGAATGCCGTATGACATCACGCTATGGAAATAACTAAAATAAACTAACCGAGCTGTATCTATATTCGTTAAATTACGAATTTTTTTAACGGCATAAGCTGCAGAACTAAGCTTCTTCGACAATTTCTCTATATGTGGGCCCCACTGAAGCTTAGCATCTAAGGTAATGCCTAGAAATACAGTGGTATCTACAAGATCCAACTCTCCACCGTTAATTATTACACTGGTTTTAACTTGTCTAACGTTAGGCGTTGTAAACTTAATACATTTAGTTTTGTTTTCATTCAAAACTAAATTATTTGCCTTGAACCAATGTACCACTTTCGAGATAGCAGTGTCCACATCGTATGTAGTCCTTTGCTGACGTTTTAGTTTAAATAAAAGCGAGGTATCGCCTGCAAACAACACTATCTCTTGATTATCTCCCATCAGATAGGGTAAATCATTAATATAAATTAGAAATAAAAAAGGGCCAAGAATTGAACCTTGCGGAGCTCCCATAGTAACAACCGACCCCGGAGATCTCTTTCCATTGACGTCCACCTTCTGAATCCTCTTACCCAGGTACGAAATAAGAAGATTCAGAGAAGTGTTTCTCACGCCATAGTGGTGTAACTTCCTTATCAATGTATCGTGAAAAACGCAATCGAATGCCTTAGATAAATCGCAAAAGATACCCAAGGCATCGTGTGACTCTTCCCATGCATCAAAAATGTGACCTAGAAGTTCAACACCGGCATCGGTTGTTGAACGACCCTTGGTAGAGCCAAACTGTTTTCTATTAATTAGGTTGTTGGCGTAAAAGAAACTTTGTAATTGATCTAAAATTATTTTTTCAAAAATTTTACTGAACGTTGGTAGCACTGATATCGGTCTAAAATTAGTAGGGTCTGACGTGCTACCTGACTTAAACAAAGGTATAATCTTACTATTTTTCATAAGATCAGGGAATTTACCACTATCAATACATTGATTAAATATAAAGGATAAAGTGGGTGCTACAATGTGAATAATAAATTTGGCAACGTCAACAGAATTTCCCCACAGGTCTGCAGTTTTTTTTACATTTAGCGTATTGAAAGTTTTAATAATATCGCTACTGTTAACATGTTTAAAATGAAATTCAATAAAGCTAGCTTTTACGTTTTCCCTAAGAAGGTTCTCTGCAACAGTGGGTGATGAATTTAAGGATCTAGTGACCACAACAGGAATACCCGTAAAGAAATTTTCAAATGCGGTGGCAACTTCCAAGTCTGATTTAATTATTTGTTCATCAATAACAAGACTATATTCACTGTTGCAGCCAACAGATCTCCCTGTTTCACTGTTGATAATATTCCAAGTCATTTTAATTACATTATTACTATTTCTTATTTTCGAGCTAATATAGAGAGACTTTGCTATACAACAAACCTTCTTAAATAGTTTGGAGTAGCTTTTAACATAAGAATTAAACTCCGGGGTAGTGATATAAGTTCTTTCATTGTACAGCTCATAAAGTCTCTTCCTACTTTTATGAATACCAACAGTGGCCCATTCACTGAAAGATGCAGTTCCATTAACTCTGATCGTCTTGGGTGTAAAAGTAGAATTAAAATCTTTGCAATAAATATTAAAAAAAGAATCATAAAGCTTATTAGGGTCACTATTATAGGGTAATAAAGGTAACTTATGACTAAGTTTATTGTTAAATGCCTCCAAGCCCAAGTCATACAGCCCAGATGGTGGCCTATATACACTTATTATAATGAACCGTTCTAATTCCACACAGGCTATCTCAATTGTTCGCTCAACAGAGAGGCTCACTATGTCCTTTCGCTCTTTAAATTTAATTTGATTATTTAATAGGATTAAGGAGCCACCATGAATGGCATTCTCTCTGCTGAATGAACTACCAACCTGGTGATTACCAAAATTAAAAATTAACTGATGGTTTTTCAGCCAATGTTCTGTGATACAAAGAATATCTATATTGTTACAATTTAAAAATAATTCAATTTCTAGTTCTTTATTCATTATTCCTTGTATATTTTGGTGCACCAGGCTGATACAATGCCTATTACCATCCATAATGCTGCAATTGTGTGTGATGTGTGATAACACATGTGAGTGTACATTAGTACACCACTGCATAACCCTTCGGGGACGACGACAGGCGTGGTGGTATGTTATAATAAAGGTTTAAGCCTAAGCCAGGAAATTCCAAATAAGGATTTTTTTGTCTAAAATCTAGTCCTTACATAATATTTTATGTACGGACTACCTACCGACCTAGATCCAGGATGATTATTTTTTCTCAAGAAAACCTTGAACTTGAAATTGTTGTCTGAGACTACATTTTACCTTATTATTACCCAACTCATAATATCATCATACTGTTACTACTACACAAAAAATACGTTTAAAAGTCTGCATAAGTCAAAATTTAAATTACCTTATCAATCCGAATTCGATTTACATTATCAAATAATTTCTTCAAGTGAACTTGTATTAGGGATGGTCTCTTTGAATTTCCGAGAATTTCCAGTAAATCATCATTAGATATGAAGTAAAATCTTGGAAATAGTTGACGTTTTGTCTCAAGATATTTTTCTAAAGCTCGCAGGATGCCATCCAAGTTATCTACCATTTGGTTCAATTTATTAAATAGGTAAGGTGCGGGCTTGTACAAGCAAGCTTCTATTGCATTTTTGCCTGCATGCATGCTATAAATTAAAAACTTTTTAGTAAAGTTTATTGAAGAAACATATAGAGCACTAGATATTTATTCAGCACTTCGATATTCGTAGCTGATGGGGTACTGAGGCGCTATCCAAGTATAATATAAAGCTTAAGTTCATATTATTGTATACTAGCTTTTGCCCGCGACTTCGTCTGCGTGGAGTTAGTATTTATATCCTATGTCATTCCCCGAGACTCAAATTATCTCCGTATGGGATGAAAACTATCTTATGTCCTTTCTCGGGACTCAAAATATATCTCTATACCAAATTTCATCTAAATCAGTTCAGCGGTTATAGCGTGAAGAGGTAACAGACTGACAGACACTTTCGCATT
This sequence comes from Craniophora ligustri, assembly GCA_905163465.1. NCBI lineage: Eukaryota > Metazoa > Arthropoda > Insecta > Lepidoptera > Noctuidae > Craniophora > Craniophora ligustri. The sequence goes on along the minus strand of LR990962.1, from coordinate 14,552,640 downwards.
TATAATATTAATAATTAGTAAGGACTAGCTTTAGCCCGCGACATCGTTTGCGTAAAATTAGTAAAAAAAATCTACTCCCCTTTTCCCACTTTTAAGGGATGATTTTCGAGGGTCCTTCCCCGGGACTCAAACTATTTCTATACAAATTTTTATCTAAATTGGTTTAGCAGTTATAACGTGGCGTAACAGACCGACAGATGCACTTTCGCTGTTTCGCATTTATAATATTAGTAAATAATATATAAGTATGGATATGGATTGCTCGAGTAAGTTTTACTGATATTGGTAAATTATTATATTAAATTATATTATTAGTCAATAGTAAGTGGTATGCAGGGATTGTAGCGCGTGGCATTCTGTAGTTTCTGCCTACCCCCATGGGAAAAAGGCGTGAGTGTATGTATGTATAATAATATGTAGTAAGACTCAGCTAAAATAATAACATCTCAAATTAAGTATTCACTTGAAATGCGCTTTTTACTTTATACTTTATAATCTCGTATCAGAAAAAATATCATGCGATGTCATCACGCACACCTTTGGAATTTCTTTGTAGTAATAAAGGCGCTTACCTTGAGGTAACTGACTGCCAATCGGCGGTCAATGCATCAAATATTATAACCTCAGCTGGCAATTGCTTCCTTATATCTTCCCCACCAAAAATAGTTTCTAAATAGAGGTATCGACGTTGTACTTGTAAAGATATCTGTGACACATAAATACTTCTGTTCCAGTTATAATACTCAATATTGTGGTTTTTATGGAACAAATGTTTGCGTGACGAGCATCAACAATTGTATCCGAGTCATGGATGTATTTATGTATAATATGTGTGTATTTACAAATATATATATATATGTGTAGTATATCAACCATCTAGTATCCGTAATACAAGCCTCATTGCTTACCACGGAACTAGATGGCGCTGTGTAATAATGTCCGGAAATATTTATTTTTTATATTTATTATTGACGAGAATTTGTGAGAATACAGAAGAATGACAGAAGAACACAGTATTCAAATGGCCCTCAGTGAAATGTATGCTTTCCCACTTAAAAGAAATATAACCAAATTGCTTACTTCAATACACTCTGCAACAAAACCCAAAGATTTCTCCCAATAGTCTACTTCTTTTATAAACGGCTCTACATATTTTGTTGATTTCATTGAAGATAGTTGGACTTGGTGATCTTCAAGGAACTGATAAAGAGTTATATAATTATATTGATTGGTTTTGAAATTATTAATAAACGAACTAGCTTTGAATAATGAACCAACCTGCATTACGTCATCTACATTCTTAATCTTGTACATATCGCCCTTGTGAGGTTGCATTTCATAAGTCGTGTTCTTCCACACTTCTCTGATAGCTTTAAGACCATTTTCAATATTTAATTCCATAGTAGCAGCATTAGAAATTTCTGCTATTTCCTCAGCATAGGCTTGGAAGTTTAGTCGCATTATTAGTTCTAATTTGAAGTCTTCGGAATTTTGATCGAAATCTCTGTATGTGAATTCAAAAAGGGGTAAATAAATATAATTTTATATATGTGGAAAATAAGTAAGTAAGATGGGTTTCAGTACAATATAAATAATGATAAATTAGCAGAGTTTAGCTGGATAGGTACCTGCGTAAGTTATTTAGTCCATATATTTAGGGCATTTGCGCAACATTGATTAGAAAGGGTTTAAATAACTGCTACAAGTAACATTTAATTTTATTTTATTATTTATTCAAGCACAAAACAAGATCACAAAGTAATGTATCTAGTAATTTTGGTAAAATAACCGATTTTTGTAGTGTCGTATTTGTTGATTGTAACTTATGAGTGGTAAAAAATCTCCACTAAAGTTTGTCTTGTGTCTGCATTTATAAATAAAAGTTGTATTGTGGATCGTTTTTGTTTTCATTGAAGAAAAAACAATAATTTCTTCCAATTTTAGTATCACTTCTCCTAAAAATTACTTCATTTTATTTACAAATGCGTCAATATTTTAAATATGGTATTTTTTTATCAAAGGCATACTCTTTATTTGGGAAATTAAATGTCAAATCATCTTTAAACTTCCTGCTAGCTTACTGCTACACGACCAACAACCCTGTGTATGTAGTTGTAGAAGTTTACAAATGTTAACTTACACCTCCATAAGTGTTTTTATTCGGTCCCAGTGCCGCTCCCTCATACAAGGATTCTTTAAATCACCAATAAGAGGTAATGTTCGCCGGAATGCATCAACTTTAATTCTAGTTGTATCTATTATTTCCCAATTTTTGTCCTTAAGCTGGCGCGAAAGTCGATTGAAATTTCTGCAATATTAATAACATATTATCTAACGGAATCATAATTGAAATCCCACACATATGAAATATTGATGAAAAATCTATGTGCTATTCCGTTTTTTTATTACTATAAAGTTTCATCAAAACTGTTTCTAAGTGTAGTAGTTTACGCAGGAAAGAGCAACAAAATCTTCTTATCATCATATTCCAACAAACTTTCATATTAACACATACTAAGATTAAACATATAATAAGGTGCTCGAAACGAAAAGTTTAGTAACTATACCTGAACAAAAACATAACATTCTCTTCCATCTCATCAGTCTCCATTTCCCAGAACGTTTGAGTTTTATATTTTTCCCAAGATTCTTCCCACTGGTTCACTAATCCCCAGACTTCCTCCAGCTTCTCCAATTCTTTCTCCATCTTCAGAAGATCCAGATTCACTGGAGTACTATAAAACAATCACAGTCCATAAGTAAATATGATACTGCCATTCCATAATACTTCTAAGAACAATCTCGTAGAGGGCCTATTTATATTTATACTTTATTGGAACGATCTGCTTATTAGAATCCAGCTAATAGATTTTCCATAATATACAATCATTTGGCCTATCTGGTAAGACTATGCCTTGTCAATAATAGCGATTCTATCAATGATGGTTATAATCATTTACAAAACATTATAACTAATCTAATGCCAAGTTATTTACGTTAAATTGAACACAGCAAGACCATCACGTATTTGCTGTTCTTGTGCTCGCAATGCATTAAGTTGTTCTCTGAAAGCTTTCAACTGAGCTAATGCATCTTTGCCGCTTATATCAGAAGTTATAGGAGCAGTCTTATAAAATTCTTCGCAAAATTCTTTAGCAGCTTCTTTAAATACCTGTGAGGAATTGGAGAAATACTTGATGAGTAGAAAATTTATAGAGTACCTAGGTATAATTTTTTGGATAATAACTAACATATAGGTATGCAAATATAGGACACGAAATGGCCAATACACTTCGTATAAGATGATAATAATACGAGATTGTTTATGATTGAGTACGTATTCAAGCAACATATAGCATGTGACATATACAGTATTAGTTCCTTATAATTATAAATGTCAAATATTTATTTATTTTAGATTTAATAATGTAATTAGTAAAATGTAGCGAAGTTAAAAAAAATACTAACTTCTGCTTGATCCAGTAAGCTGGTCTTGAATTTCTCCTTGTTTGCTTCAAGATTTTTTTTAGCTTCTTCCAACACTGTCAAATAGTCTGACCAAAGGACGGGTATATTTTCATGACGAGTGACCATATCAGAACTTAACTCAACATCAAATTTCACTGTAATTTTAATATTAAAGCAATTATAATCTGTGTTTGCAAAGTTCAAGTCAGTCTCAAGTTCGAATCCATGGCTCGCACTGAAGTTGACTACAGTTGTCTGTGTATTTATCACATACTCAAACGGTGAAGGATGACATCTTGAGGAATCCTGCGTACACGAAGTACTGCGAAGTCTGCCAACACGCATTAGGTGATGGACTAAAAGGGCTAATATTGAATCTGTGCTGAACAAAATTTTGGAATTTGATAAATTATATGCACATGCCAGTACACATTCAGACTAAGTTTATAATTTTAAATGTGAGGGATGGTTTACCTTTGATAGAGTAGTAAATAACATATATTTTCATTACTGAGTTTTAAAACTTTCTCCTTACCTAATGTCGTCATTTGATCAGTAATAGGAGGAAATGTTTTTTCAACCTGGGTAAATTCCGATATTAAGCGATCGTAAGTATCTATGGATTCCTGCAGCTCTTTCAAATTAGTTGGTTGCTAAAATACAAATGAATGGTTACTACGCTACATACGTATTTATCTATTTTTCGAATTTAACTACATGTTATTTTACCCCTTTATGTATGAAATAAATAAATAAATAAAATATCATTGTTTTTAATGATGATGGCGATTCACAATAATTGCTGGCTAAGGATGGCAAATGGTAAAAAGGCCTCATCATCATCATCATCAGCCTATAGCTGTCCACTACTGAACGTAAGCCTCCCCAAAAGAGCGCCAACCATCCTGGTCTTGGTAAAGTTATTAAATTTGGTTAAGTCACTAAAAACAAAAAGTAGATAGATATCTATCTATCATGTTTCATCGAGTTTTTTTTTCACACGTTACTGTCGCAAGCAATGATATCTATTATGAAGTCCATCAGTCTATCCCATTACCAAGTGGGCGTACTGGCTAGTTATTTCTACGGACCTTCATAGCCTCTTCGCTACTTTTTTCAACGTAATTATAAACAGCGTCAATATCGGATTCCGTCATTTTTCTCAACAGCTCTCCCAACCTTGTTTGCCAAACAATGCAGTGAGATATGATAGATTTTTTCAACTCACTTGAATTTAGCGTTACGAAATGAATCTGAAATTAATTTTACTCTATTTTATTTATCTGTGGATTACCAACAATTTACATAATTTTTCTTACACCTAAATGTTAACAAAACTTCAGACAGGAATGTAATGAAAACAACGAGTTGAGTTTACTGGCTAATACGTAATAAAATAAAATTTAAATAGTCCAATAAAAAATAAACAGATTTTTTTAACTAGTATAATAATATATTAAATTGAATAATAATTATAAAAGTATTAAAACAATGAACAAGATCAAGAAAACATATCAGTTGTAATAAAATTTAAAATTCTTAAAACGTATTTAATTTAATTGTACACGAGGCATAAAATTGTATAAAACTTTATATAATTAATCATTTATTAGTATCACATTAATCATAAATTATGCGGTATTTTGGTTATTTTGGTGGATGTAGCAAGATTGCATATACACACAATACTATATATTTTTAAGTTAGAATCCCACTGGAATAGGCAGATACTAAAGATTAATATAGGTATAATAAATATCTGATAAATGTTTAATTTTTTGGTCTCAATAGTTCCAATTATTATATTTTTATTATTATTCCTATTTATTATATTATTCACTTCGTTAAGTAATATGCTCATGAATTGTTGTAGAGTGCACAAAAAAAGTTTTATAATTCTGTATAAATTTTTCAAAACTATACATTTTAAACAAATATCCTACCTGATTAACTGTCTCTTGTATTTGAATAGAATTGGCAAGATTACTATAATTTATAATTAGATTATCAAAATCTTCTGCAGTATGCTTTTGCTCTAGATAAGTCTTTAAAAATTCATCTTTGTCTACAGTCCAGATATGCTTGTAAGGAACCCACATTGTTAAATGCTCAACAATAAGTTTGATATTGTAATCAATTTCTGAAAAAAAAGAATACCATTTTTATGATATAATATATCTATTGGCATGATATTTATTTATGACGTGAGTTAATTAAAACAAAAGCATGAGACAAACAATTGACTGTAATTTCTATGCTAGTATTTTCGGAATTTTAACGTCAAAACTTCTACTCAGACAAACATAAATGTCATCTTTGGATGTATTTTTTTCATTAAACTTTTAATTATATTGATTTCCCCTATTCACTTCATGCTATCTTATTAGAATAAGCTATTAAGCTGGCCCAATGTTTCTTTTGTTCTGAACTAATAAGTAGAACAAAACCACATCAAAAGATATTGTGTAAATTACCTGACCTGGTAATTTACACAATATCTTTTGATGTGGTTTTGTTCTACTTATTATGTAATTTATACTAAGAAATGCATACCTTCATCAATTAATTCCTGGAGTTTATTACAATCCTTGTCCATTTCTATAGCATAATAAAACCTCTTCAATCCCCCTGAAGGCAGGGCGAACTTTTCAAACAGACGAGGAACAGTACTCATAATGTGAACTATTTCGTCCAAAACGGTCGAAAATGTGTCTTCGATCTCATACCTTGTTGGTACATATGTTATGTTTTTTCCTCTGAGATATAGATTCATTTTTATTAGAGGTGCCGGTGCCATTGTACCTGAATTAATAGATTCATTTAAATAAACAATTCATCCAAAAGAAGTTCACAAAAAAGGATGTCAATTTTTTTTTATGAATTAGCGTTCCACACAATGCCCGGCATTATGCGGCGGCGCGGCGGCGGCGTGCGGGAGTGTGTGATCTGATATTGTACGCAAGTACCTCCGTTTGTACAGATTTTTTTTTATGTTTGTTACCTCATAACTGTGGATTTGGTGAACCGATTTTGAAAATTATTTTTATATGAAAGCTGATGCTTCCCGTGTGGTCCCATAAAAAATGTTGAGGATCTGATGACTGGATCCTTGGGAAATCGAGAGAAACCCTCAAATATACTACATAGATGACGCGTTAATTGTTCAACCTCTTTCACACCATCACGCCTGTCGTCCCCGAAAGGTGAGGTAGAGGTGTACTTATGTACACTCACGTTTTGCCGGTATGTTTTAGGTCCCATAAAATAGGGAGCGGGCCTATCGCTATCAACCGGGCACGAATCCAAACTCCGAGCTGCTACTGAGAATTTCACAGAAAACACTTTGCTCGACCTGGAAATCGAACCCAGGACCTCTTGCTCGGCAATCGCACTGTACGACCACTAGACCAACGAGACCTATTACAACGACTATTACATACACTAAAAAGTAAAAAATATAATAAAAACCTGCCTTACCTTTCGGGGACGACAGGCGTGATGGTATGTCATCAGAAAGATGACCTACGGAATATTTTAAAAACAAAAACATACTGCTTAATAATAATTAGCTTTCTTTTGATTACAAACCATCTCCATGTACACACTTATACATATTTTGCATTGTCGATTTGACGCCTAGTCTTAAAGCGTCTTCTAGAAGTTGGTCAAATCTTCTTACGTATTTGATCCAATGTTCTGCCATCTTTAATTAGAATAAGAATAAAATAATTACATCATCATCAACTTAATTACTGACCAACTGCTGGACATGGGTCCTCTCTTATTTGAGGGAGATTCGGCAACCACGCTAGGCTGGCCTAGCGTGGCTGCCATCCGGTGCTGGCACTGGATGGCAGATTTCACACACCATCGAAAGAAACTCTCAGACATGCAGGTTTCTTCACGATGTTTCCGTTTACCATGCCTTGGGATCAAAAACGGTATTTCAGTGTAATATATCCGGTACTTCACCTTATGCAAAAAATATAAACTGTTGCTTAAATAGAAAGTATTTACAAACATTTAAGAGTAGTCTAATTAATTATTATATTTATTTATTACCTTGAGCTAAGAGCCACTTAAGCCATTTTCTAAAAGCATACTCCATTACGTAATTCAATAAAATATTATATTATTACCTGAGTAATATATGGTTCAAAACCTTCATAAACAATTACAAGATAAATAACTATCTCTTTGTACATTTCTAACACAGCTTCCATTGCTGTAGCTTCCATCTTTGCAATTTTAGCATGTAAGACTTTTAAATCAAAAACATTGTAAATATCAAATTCTATGTAAGGTGTGTCGCATATCTTTTCCATTATTTTAACCAAATTGACGTTACAATTTTTGTACGTAGTTAAGAAATCCTGGAGCTGAAAATAAAAATTAAATTTTTAATAATCCTGAACATTTAAATACAATGCGTTTATCAGTAACATAAATTCATCATCATCATCATCATCAACCCATTAATATCCCATTGCTGGGCACGGGTCTCCTCTCAATTGAGAGGGATTAGGCTATAGTCTACCACGCTAGCCTACTGCGGGTTGGCAGACTTCACATGCCATCGAGAATTCTCTCAAGCATGCATTTGAGCATGTGATAAATACCCACATAACTTCCGAAAAGTCAGTGGTGCGTGCCTTGGGTTCGAACTCGAGACCTCTGATAACTCAGTCCACTGGTCACACCGCTCGGCTTCTACAGCTCAGTAACATAGATTACTACAATAATAATACTAACTTCTCCAATTTGCATTACACAGTCAGCGATGTACGCATCAGACATTGTTGAAGTCCATGTTAGTTTTGTTATTCCTGGCTGCACTTTTTTCTCACAAGCCTGCATTAGAAATATTACCAATTAGTAAAAATACTCATTACGTGGCAATCTAAACTAATTTTTCTAAATTAGGACGAACTGGCGGGCGACATTACGAACTGTTTCATAAATCAACTACACAAACACTTTAGCTTTAATTCTAATCTGTTTTTATAGAAGCAAAAACAGTCGTATCAATTTATACTACATCATCATTATCTTATCCACTAAATTTATTATATACAGACTAATTTTGTATATAAGATATATTTTATTATATAAGATGTGGAAGACGTTGTGAGCTACACAATTATACAAATTAATATTAAGACCCTAAAGTAAAAGTAAAATAAATAATTTTATCTAAATAATTAAAACTGAAATTATAAGCGGCACAGAATTATTGAAAATATTAATCATCGTATTGAATCTATTAGAAACTTAAAGATATCATCTGTGTGTTGTACATGTCTCAACGCATTTTCATGATGTGCAGCAATTACAAATCTCTAGCAAACTAGGCGAAATAGTGTAAGTGTCCTCACCAAAAAGTTCCAAGAAAAAAGACGATGCTATTGACTGTCAATGTCAAACGTCAACTGTCAAACGGATAGTAAATTTGAACTAGAATAGTTACAAAATTTGAATTATTTTGTAATTTAAGATGAAATATAAAGCCTGGTGATCTTCTGTAATTCAATTATAAGCTTATTTTTAAAGTCCCACATACATTTGTAACCGATATGAACTTAGGAGATCCTGAGTTAGAATTAATCGACCCAACACCAAATGTTCATACTTTGTTCATTCATTTTGATAAAGAATTTTTCTGGACCAAATTAGCGAGCAGAGCTGTTGTGAGGTGGAGCAAGAGAATGTATTCATGTGCTGGCGTGTGTTCGTAAGTATTATTTGATGCTGAGCATAAGCTAAGCATCTTATATTGATGAATCCGAATAAGTGAAAAATGAATCCATACAAATATCTCTTATTAAAAACAATTAATAACTTTGGCTAAATCTGCGACAGAGTCGTCTTAGTGGAGCTGCACTCAGAATAAAACTCATTTATATGAAATATGCCTATTGAGAAACCTCCAAATCCCATAAAATTTAACCAAAATAGATGTATAAAACATCTGGAAAATCAGATGAGATCATTCTTTCTAGATTTCTTAGTGACTTTATTATCACTGTCATATTGGCTCGATTATAAGAACAAGTTCTTAATAATTTAGGAACAAAGATGCAACACGGGTTTTTTTTCCCCGTTAAATTTATTAATATAAAAATATATATAGATACTCATTTTTGACGATCTCCGTGGTCTAGTGGTTTATGCACTGCTGATCATGGGGTTGATTCCCATAGGACACAAATATTTAAGTGATGAATATAAGTGTTTCTTATGTAGTATAAGTCTATCTATATCTATTTACAAAAATAGTATAATTATAAGTATTACCTCCATTATTTCTAGTTTGGGATGAGATGGTGCCGTCTAAAATGTTGCATTATACTAATTTAGTTACTTATTTTTCATAATATGTAAGCACTATTATGGGTAAACAAACACTGTAGGACAACCCCAGGCTAGATAGACTGATAACCTAAAAAGGTAGCAGGCATATACTGCATGAGGAAGGCGGAGGATGGGGTGTTATAGCACAGTTAGGGAGAGACCATGTCCAGCAGTAGACTTTAATAGGCTGAGTTGATTGATTGATTATGGGCTAATGAGATTATGGGCTGCTAATTTTTGTTTATAACTTTTGACGACTTGGTGGCTGAGCGATTGGCTTGTGCGTCACGGGTTGCGGGTTTGATCCCCGCATGGAGCAAATTTTTGTAGTTCGACAGGTAGTCGTTCCGTGTCTGGATGTTTGTGTATGTGAAAATTTGTGTTTGTAAAGGAACCTGAACGTAACAAGAAAATCCTAGTATGGGGCAACGTTTTATTAAAACAAAAAAAAAAAAAAAGTATTTATGTGTTGCTAAAAACTGAATTTTACGGCATTAACCTGTTAATTTTATTTTTAGCTACGAAGGCAGAGGTGGCCTATGTGACATAGCACTTAGTGAACCGCTCCTGAAACTGAGGCCCCGTAAAGACCTGATTGAGACACTGCTCCATGAGATGATACATGCATTCCTGTTTGTGACAAATAGAGACCAAGACCGAGATGGTCATGGACCAAACTTCCAGGCACATATGCACAGGATCAATAAGTCTGCTAGTCTGAATATTAGTATTTACCATAGTTTCCATGATGAGGTAAGTATCTATTTACTTAGGAATATAAAATTAGTTAAAGCTTATTTTTTAACCAACTTCAATAAGAAGGAGGTTATCAATTTGGATGTGGGTACTTTTTCTTGTTAGCGCAAGAAGTTATAAACTTTGTTCATAATATCAACGAAATACAAAAGAAAACCATTACAAAAACTATTTTTAACTTTTAATATTATTTAATCTCGATGTTTCGGGACTTCAGAGCATATAACTTGCGTCCCACGATAAAATGTCGATGTCTAGTATTTGTGTCATCATTTCAACCCTTAGTCCACTGCTGGACATAGGTCTCCCCCAAGGATCGCCACGAAGACCGGTCATATGCCGCCCGCATCCAGTGGATTCCAGCGACCTTTGTGTAAATATAAGAAATTAGAAAATATATTTTACCATCTCGCATTGTGCCCCTGTAATATGACCATAGAGACGCGTTGGCGTATCTGATACTGCCATCAATATGTCGTCGTAGTCATAGTTAAAAGTAAATAATGCATTTTCAGGTAGAGTTATACCACACACACTGGTGGCGTTGCAACGGCCCCTGTCAATTTAGGCGCCCTCACTTTGGTTTAGTACGACGTTCTGCGAACCGGACACCGGGACCAAGCGAGTACTGGTGGAAAGACCACCTAAAAAAATGTGGAGGCACCTTCGTCAAAATAAAGGAACCAGAAAAGATAGAAAAACCTAAAGCAAGCAAGAAAAATCCTATACCGAAACCAAATGCAGATATCACGAAATATATCACTAATAACATCAAAACTCTAAACAATGTCCCTAATACATGTGACAATAGCAATAACTCTTTCAAACCAGTACTAAAAGATTCCAATAATATTAAAGCTAACACTAAAATTAAAAGCAATAGTTCAAGCACTTTGGTTATTTCCAAAAAGGGAGCAATTTTCAACCCTACTGCAACTAAACCTAGTTCACAGCCAATACCTGTTTTTACTGGAAGTGGTAATACTATAAATAAAGGAAGACTTAATTCCAGTGCTTCAGATGCGGCAGAAACTGTCAGAAACATATGGGCTAATAAACAAATATCTACTGTACCTAATGTAAAGCCTGTTGACAGTATTAAAACTAGTCCTTCATTCAAGAAACCTAGCTTACTGCCTAGTAATTTCAAAAAATCTGCGGGAGTTTCTAATCCAAACAAACATAAAGCTGAACCTACAAATTTACAATCTCCTCCCTCTAAAATAAAGAAAATAGATGATTACTTTAAAGCCACCACATTGTTGAAAGACTTGTATGGTGACGATTATAAGTTAACTCAACCAAATACCAGTACAAAGTTAGTTGCAGTTAGTGTTAAAGTAGAGCTAGTTGTTTGTCCTATTTGTAGTGCTAAATTCAACAACGAAGAAATCAATCGACACTTAGATGAATGTTTGAATAAAGATATTATTGAAAAACTTAGTAAAGATAGCATTGAAAGCGCAACAGAAGTAAAGCCTAGTACAACAAAACTAAAAGACCAAAATGATCTGATATCACAAATACCTGCATTTATCGATAAATTAAATAACCTTAATAATAATACTGTTGATTTGACTAGTTTTAACGTTAATGATAAATACATAAATACAAATATAAGTAGAATAAAGACTGAACCACAAACTTCTTTACAAGCCATTGATTTAGTAACATCTGCAGCTCAAGAACACATAATTGAAGCTGTAAAACCTACAAGTAATCCTGAAAAAAGGAGAAGAAATACAATCGGTCTCATAACAAGAGTTAGAGAGGTTTCTGTGCCAACTAAAGTTAAAACAGAAACAGATACTGAGACTAGACTAGATGCTGTTATTATCACACCTGAGCCAGGAACAAGTGCAGATGAAGTATTTGATAAAATCTGTCCATGTTGCGGCAATAAATTCGACAAAGCAGTTGAAGAACATTTAGACGAATGTTTAGTTTTCTTTGACAATAATACTACAACTCCTGATGAAGGTGCGAGTACAAGTCATAACACGACTATAGTAATAGATGACGATGATGATGATGATGATGATTTTGATGAGACGATGACAATGAACGCCACTGGCACGAAAACTCCTTGCCCTTGCTGCATGAAGATGATAGAAACAGCAGATATGAATGTGCATTTAGATTTGTGTTTACAATAGATTCTTTGTTATTTTATTATTATTATTATTATCTAATTTATAATGTTACCTGTATTATTATTATTGTATAATTGAAAAAATAAGCAACAAATTATTGGTATTGGAAGGAATGTTTACGTTTCTTTGTTTTATCATTAGATAGGTTAGCGTTTCACCACAATCTCGCCTGATGGTAAGTGACGATGTGGTTGCATCTTAACATACAATAGTGATTTTAAGACCCCAAAATTGTACTCTTCGGGAAAAATATGGTATTATAGCACGGTCAACTCAAGTCGATTTAAGTCATTTAATTAGGATAAATCGAGTTCAATACAGTTTAAACTTTGAATTACGTTTTATAATGCCATCCTTAAATATTATGTCATAAGATCTATCAGCGCTGTTAATTAGTAATGTATTTTTTTATGAAGTTTCCATTTGATCATGTGATATTAGAATAATATAACTTTAATAAATAATTTATGAATGTAGCTAGTACTTAGTACTTATTTGCGTTTGTTTGCACATTTACGAAGTACAAATTCTTTCGGCCACCGGTCCTCGGGCCGTTGAGATCATGGTGAATCATCACCAGTATATTCACGTGTGCTATGGCTCCAACTGTAGGGTAAATGCGGTTTTTAGTCGTCACGATAGGCATGAGTCACTGACATCATCATGCCACCTACCCAGGTACCAGGCGATCTATTACATTATTCCAACTATAAAAAATGAGCCACACTGGCCTGTTTTAAATCCTCAGAAAACAAACGAAAATCCCATGCTGTCAAAATAGACAATGTCCCCTAACGAGAGAGCGCAACCTTACTTACTCGCAGAAACTCAACTATTGTTGTTTCACTGTGGTTTTTTGTAACAAGACTTTTGGGAGGCTGTAGTTCAGTACCCATCCCGGCAGCTCAATTTTAGCGATATATTTGCCTATGCCTCTCATAAAGCGAGAAGGTGATGACTTACCAATATCAGAGGCTTGAACAGTAGTCTCTCTTCATCAGACAGCGAGTCCAGGATCTTATTGTATCCCTTAACAACGGCCAACACGCTTTCGTACACGTAGAACACCGTCTTACTCTTCATGAATACCTGGTAGAATTTTTGCCATTTTAAATATTAATGCGTCTCTTGAAAACATGTAGTTAGTAGTACTTTGTATTTTGCATTTTTAAATGTTCGTAGTAATTACACGAATAACAGGGTACAAAGGCACGCAACATAGTCTGCGTCACCTTAGAGAGAGAGTGGTTTGAGTAATGAATTTTCCTAGTTTCATTTGCAACATTTTTCATGTATGTATGCTGCTATTGGTCGTAGCGTGATGCTATATATTTTTTTTATGGTGATAAGGCGGCAAACGAGCAGGCGGCTCACCTGATGGTAAGTGATGACCGCCGCCCATACACATTTGCAACACACCAGAGGCTTGCAAATGCGTTGCCAAACCCCTTAGAAACCGTTCAGGTTTCTTAAAATAGGGAGTTACTGAACTGACAGCAAGGTTATGCGTAGATACGTTAATGTCGGCATTGTTAATCGATATGTAGAATAGACTACCGATTTGATTGTTCTGTTGTGTGCCGCTTTCACAGTAATCAGGCTAGAAAAGCGAGGTTAACCGACCGACTCGTTATCTCCCGAAAATAAATGAAAGGATTGTGCGTTTAGATAAGTACAACAGTGACGGTAAGTATTTTCGATGGCAATTACGTAAAATGGATCAGAAATGATACCAAAGCGATGATCGTTTTTATTGGGACTTGCGGACCACCTGATTCTCTACTACTGCAACTCCTGTAAACCAGGATCAACAATAGTAACCATCCAGAAAATCGTCGAGACAATGAAGTCCGACGTGTCCCAGGGGAATGATTTTAACTGTCTTGGAACCCACAGAGAATTTAATCATGAAATTATATAGGAGTAAGAAAATTATCAGTTTTCCACTTCCCTCCTTATCAAGTGAGAGATAGAATAGAGTTTACATGTCATTGACATAAGAACAGATGTTTGCCGAAGATATGATAGATAGAGAACCAAATGGCTAAATGATGGCCTGCAGTAAAGGACCAACCTGATAAGCATGGACCGGTACGTCCATTGATAAGTTCTCCCATTGCGCCGCTTCCCTGCACAGCTCCAAGATATTTCTGAAATTTTCAGTGTATTTAGTTTTGTGTGTTTTGTAATGTCTTTTAAATGCTTAAAATATAAAGGTAAAATTTAGTTCTTGTTAAGTCATTTCGATAATGTTCTGCAGACGACTCTTTCTGATTAAAAACTCCTTATTTAAATTATCAGAGTGAAAAGGCTTTCTATCCTACCTCTAAATCTCTCTTGTTCATAACCATTTCCAAACTTTTAGGCAGCTCTGGTTTTTCTGATAGAAAATAACTTTGATGACTGAAATTTTGCATGATTAACCGTCTCAATATATACGAAGCAACACAGTGTCATTAGTAGCCGTATGCGATATTTCAAAGGAATTCAATTCCCATGTGCTGTCTATATAACGTGCGTAGGTAACTATTAACTTATTTAATAAGCTCTACGATGTATTTTTACCAAAAATCTTTTTCAGAATTTGTTTGCGAATCTATTGTACTCAAAATCGATGTTCTTAAATAGTTCGGGTCAATAAATCCTATAGGCACTTACAAATCGATGTTACATTCCAAAAGACCAGGATTCTCAGCGCTCTTCCTCATCAGGGTCTTGCTCAGTCCAGCTCCACATTTATCGTCCAAGTTGTGCTATTAGGTGATACATAAATTACGATTGACACTTTCCAGATATAAGTTAATTATAATTTGCTACCTATTTGAATCCTAATTAAGTCTATTATCTTAATTCCATTCCATCATCATCATCATCACGTCAACCGTTTAATTCCTTACTTAGGTACTCTAAAAATAGGGTTGCGCTACCTTTCTCTTGAACTTATTTTTGCACTTTTCAACATCATCTTTAATTCTTTATACGTGACATCTGGTTATATATTTCATATATTTATGGAAAATCTTTTATCACAATTGATGACAGCTACTTAGCTGAACAACACACCTACATACTACATTACCTACGCATACCATTCTATAGAAGAATGTTGTTACAAATAAAAGTTAGGAAAAGAGACTTGTTTGTATAGAGGAGAATCCGACAAGAAACTCCATATTGATTGATATGATACATATTCTGATACAGAGATGTGCGAGGCCAATGAACCTACTTAAGTAAATTTGTTTAAAACACCCTGAAGAAAATTCAATGTGACGCGTTGTACCTAACAACTGCAGCCTTGTCATCCTAAAAATAGACCAAGGTATATCTAGAGTAAAATATCAGGACCCTGTCTCACCGTCCACGATATCCAGAGCTCTCTGATAGCGACGTCTATGGCTCCCATGAGCCTGTTCACGTGCATGATGACATCTTCAGAATTGCTGCACGGTAACAGCCAAGCGGACGCTTCTGTCATTATCTGGATGAATAGAAACAGTGATAGATTAGTGCTGTCGGCGCCTGCAGTTGGCAACGTGCTACCCGTTTGTATGACCTGGGACTCCAAAGTTATAGGTCTCAAAATCATCAATTTCTGAAACTGTGAACAAAAACACTAACATAAAGAAACCTGCATGTCTAATAGATTTATCTGCTAATGTGCAGTAGGTGGTAGATCATGATTGTCTACTCCTCTTGACAATGGACTAGTATCGTTTATCAGAAACATTCTTACGTTCTTCAGATACATCAGCCTATTCTTCCTCATTTTGAGTACGACGGCCCTTCCCGCGAACGACGGCATGTCGGCGGAGTAGTGGCCCCGCGTCGAGACCATGTCCTTCTTGGAATCTTGGACCTCCTCGCTGAACATTGCCCACACCTGAACACACACAGAATAACTAATGTAACTAAAGAACCAACTAACACAGTACCAGTAGAATTTAAACATAATTCAGTGGCCTAATAGTCTGTGTCATTAATTGCCGCGTACGATTGACATGGTGTCTAGGATAAGTCTGAACATATCGTGCGTAAAGTCCTGAGTTGGATTTCCTAGTAGATCGGTGTTATTGCGTGTTTTATGAAATTCTTAGTAGCAGCTGAGTTTGGATTTTTGCCCGAAATAATAGCAATAAGTTCTGATTGAAGATGTGGTAATTATTACATCGTATGCAAAAATAAGGTTTGTTTTATATGAGCCTCTTACCTGCTTTTACTTAGGACATCGTCTCATAAGCATACAAAGGTATGTTAAGCGTTGGCTAACTGGTACGAATTAAGGCACAAGCAAAACAAATACCTAAATATTTCTGGACTTTATGACACAGCGCCATCTAGTTCCGTGGTAAGCAATGGGGCTTGTGTTACGGATACTACATAATTATTAAAAGTACCTATAATTAAAAACAGGCTAAATAAAAACTGTGTAAAGGTTCTGTGTAAGCTATCATCATCATCACATCAACCGTTAGATGTCCACTAGGTCTCCTCGACCTTCACCAGGTCGTCGTCGTATAAACTATATCGAGTGGAATTAACTAAGTTTGTGTTAAAAATTACTTCAGCAGTCTTCCTTTTGAACACCCGTTTAAGATTCTTTCTCTTGGAGTAGTTGTTGAGAGAGTACAGCGCCACTACCGCTTCTTCCAAGTGATTGACGCCTTCGAACACGGTGTCCACAAGGTTCTCAATGATGATCTGCAAATCGATTAGTAATTAAGCAATTCCTAGATCAGTTATGTATTCAGTAATGACATACATCACTCCATGATTTGGGTAAAATTGTGTGGATTCGAAATCTTCAAAATAATCTTTTATTGTTTTGGTCGAAGGTAGATTTTTAATTGTATATAAACTATGTAGTTATAATGATACCGAACTGTATCTGAGGTATCTGTAGGTGAGGTTGTTCTGGGGAACCAAACATAATTGAGAAGAGTCGGGTAAAGTTATTATAAAATTTGTAAAGACCACAATTTTAGGTACTTTTCCAACTGTAACTGCGCTAAGAGTCCATTTTCAAAGAAAGATCTGTTCGATAGGAACGAAGAACCATCATTTTCACCTCAATATCCTTGATGACGGTTCTGAAGGCCAGTATATCGTCGTACCACGACGGAGCCTGAACGTCAAGGATTGTGTTGTCAACGCACTTCACGTCGAGTAGCGCGTGGAAGAACATGCGCTCGATTTTCTCGCATTTGTCCTCAAAGTTGGCCCCTTGAGCACCGCCGAAACAAGGTTTGCTTATACAGGATAGCTCATCAATCCTGGGGAAATTTAGAAAAGTGAATCAACGTTCAAGCGGCAGACTTCTAAAATATTCTGCGACATTTTTTGACGATCATTTATTTAACTACTGAAAAATTACCTTCCAAAAATGATCATGCAGTTACAAACATCGAGCATATCGAAGCACCTCTGAATGAAAGAGTCGATGTAATTGAAAATGGAGCCTGTGTCCAGGTCCCAGCTGTCAGGATTAACATCGTTATGAGCTTCTGCCATCAAATCGTAAATCTCTCTGTATTTCTTGCAACAATCTATACACTTGCTGAACTCTCCTAACGCCTTAATTGTATTACCATCAAATAATTCATCCAACTTGATATAATTTCGGCACAAAATGATGATCTGGTTGCTCAAAGCTTTGAACAAACTCGTGATTCTAATTTCGGAGTTATAGTACGGAGACTCCATCCATATAAACCTGAACAGGTTAATAAGTTGCGGAATGTGTTTAGATATCTCGTCAGGGTCTACCACGCACTCCAGGATAGCGCAAGGTTGTTTAATGACCTGCAAGTACTCTATGTTGGAGGTGGCTTCGCCAATCTTCTGGGTAATTTCCTCACAAAGGGATTGGAACTGGTGAATGAATGTGGAGTGGGTGGTCACTAGGATCTTGGTTATGTGCTTCACTGCTGGGTTTTTCAGTTGGTGAAGCAAAGCGTTAAGGTTCTCATCTGTGAAATAAGTGATAATAAACCTTTCGGAATCAGGTGGCATGGTTGGCAAATTAGCACATTTATGGTATAGAGATCAGTTGCCATAGTCTAGGGGATACAGGAAAAAATACCGATTGTTGAACAACATTTCAAAAGTCTTTAAAAAATTTTGATTGATTCATTATGTTGAGAGTTCTTGAAGAATGGAATATTTACGTGAACTGATAAGTAATTATGAATAACAGTCACATTATGTTATAAAGTTAGAAAGCCAGTTAACCTTAAAGTGTTACTAAATAGACTTACGTCGATAAATCCAAAAGTCATATTCGTCACTAGGGCACAGCAGCTCTTTTTGAGAAGCCACAAAAGCCTGGTCTTCCAAACAGGACTTGATCTGGTGGGTCCAGTAAACCACCACACCCTCGAGCCTTTTCACCAGCTCTCGGTCAGCACTGGCCTTCTCGAACGACAAGCTTTGACCCTCCCGGGGTATGTAGAGGACAGTTAAACCTAACATCTTGTGATACAGGTCCGTTAGTTTGGCGAGAAATGTGTGGATGTTTGTGCAGAACTCACTTTTGACACCTGAAAAAGAATAAAGATCATTATCATATTTTATGGCAATTATACCATCGCACCTGTACACTTGAAGGGTTGCACACAAGTGCGCTGTTGCACCAACACAGTTTGCTGTTCGCATGCCTTCTAGAGTAAACTAGGACTTGCTATTAACCGGGATGAATTCTAAATTCCGAACCGTGACGGAGAATTTCATTAAAGAGTTCAATAACACTGTTTGACTTGAAAATCTAATCCTGGCCCTCACGCTAAGAAGTTGAACCAGTTAAAACAGTTCTTTACGATTTTACTTTGACATATGTATACAATTGACCAGACAATTGCGCCAGACGCTCACGTTCTGAAAATAGGAGATTGAAATAAATTATTTCTTGGGATAAACCAAAATACAGTATATTACTGGCACACAATAAAAGAGCCTTTCTAAATTAATTTACATCGTGGGAAGTAGTTAATTACACCGCATTGCGTCTATCATCTTCGTCGCCTCCCAGAGTCAACAGCTAAGATATCATTAAGATCGTAGTTAGCCTATTGAATAACTGTGTAACTGATTGATAATTTAAAGTTCACAGTTAAAAACAATGTACCTGTGAGAAACTGCAGGCAATGTTTAACGGAGAGCTCTTTAATAATATTAGGGTCTAAAGTACTATGCCCTGAAAGAACGCTGACTGAACGATTTATTACGAATAGGTACTTACTGTCCGGCCATGTGTTTACCGCAAAGAAATAAGGAGCATACACATTCTCTAGTATGTTAATTACATTCGATTCTATAGAGTCTACGAACGTCCCAAATATGATGTCATCGTGAAACGTTTCGGCCTTGAAAACGAAGTCTGGGGTCCTCAGGAAGTATGTCAGGTCGTATACAGGGCAGAGTGGAATATCGCTGCTGGCTTTAAGATTTTCTCCTCTGAAGTATACAGAGAGAACTAGGTGTTTTGGCTCTTGTATCCAGTTTCTGATGGCGTCCTTGGCTTCATCAGTCCAGTCGTCTTCGCGGAGGTCATAGAGAGTGGTCATCCTCATAATGTAGCCCAGCAGTTTCTCCAACTCTTCGGGCTCGTATATTGGTTTGACAGGAGTTTCGGCTAGCTCCCGCTCCAATTGCGCCAGACGCTCACGTTCTGAAAATAGGAGATTGAAAGAAATTATTTCTTGGGATAAACCAAAATACAGTATTTAAAGTAAAGGTGTAGGCACGTGAGTATGGAAAATTGAGGATACCTAAATAATTTGCTGACTATTAATTAGTTATTTTATTAAATAGTATTAATTGTTTTAAACAATACATAGGCAATGATCAAGTGCACGATATTAATATTTTAATATCAACCCCGGACACAAAATAGAGTAAACTTTTTTAGTTATATTCTATTTTGTATGTTTGTGTGAACATCGTAACACCGAAACGGATGAACGATATTCGTTAAGTAGTTTGATTTTTGAATAAATTTGATATGGAGTGTACTTAGCTACATATTATATAAAAAACTGTTGAGCGAAGACACCTAAATTTAGCGAAAAGTACTTAGCATGTACATACATAAAAAAACTTAGATAAATAAAGTGTTGATTTTTGAATATGAACTTTAAAGACCCATCTAATTTCGTGAATAAAAATCAACCATTATCGATTGGATTCGAAATCAGTAAAAAGTAGTTTAATTTCAATGTCTAATATTCGCATAAGTGTAAGAAATCAATACCCTATTTTATTATTTTATTTATTTCTCGCAGCACAACTCCTACCCAACCCTATATTAACAGGAAGACCCAGGTAGTTTGGCTTTATATAAAAAATACCCTTCAATACTCAATATTTTATTGCATTCCATAATGTTTTGTAAAGGTGGACTATAGATAACTTAGATCATTATATAAATAATAGAAAATAATAATTAATTAATTTCATAATTATAGTAAACTATAACATAAAACGTACAACGTAAAAATTATAAACGTACAGTGTCTAGAAAAAAGGGTCAAAAACGTAAGTGTTACCTCTGTCTTCTTCAGAGTCATGACTCAAGTCGTCACTCCAAGCGATCTTAGGTCGCTTCCTCTTTTCCTCTTGGCGGAAAGAGTCACCGCCCTCCGCCATATTGACGTTAATCACTAAACTACACCAATTAAACTAAACAATTACTTAACTGACACAGTAATTACTGAAAAACTAATTAAATTAATATTTTCTATTTATTGACAGTCTATGTTTTCCGAAGAAAACAATAGATTGACACTAATTTTGAATGGTTCCCGCCGTTTCTATTTTTTTCTATTGTATACTGCCACTGACTTTGATGACTGAAAGGAGTTTGGTATATTTTATTGATTAAACATTGCTTGGCGACGATACAGGGTAAGATGTTATGGCAAGCGGGTAATAAATAACAAGGTTTTTAAATTGTGTAAAGGTGTGTAAAGGTCAAAAATATCGTAGTGGTATAAATAAATAAATAAATATTTCTGGACATTATGACACCGCGCCATCTAGTTCCGCGGTAAGCAAATGTATTACGGATACTAGTTGATTGATATACTACGGTTATACTTCATATATACATATATAATATATACCTACATATTATACATAGATAGTTACTTTTATTGAGTTTAAAATGAATATCATATCGTTTGTAATTATTTCGTGATTTAGTATGACATTATGGGGACAGAGGATACCCACGCGTGAGACTTTCACAAGACTAACTACAGTAGAGACCTATAGAGGTGGGCAGAGGGGCATTTATTGCTAAAATTGAGCTGCCCGACTGGGGAAGCACCTAGAAGATTGCAGTGACATAATACCTAATAGTTCTGTTGTTGCGAGTGAATAAGGTGGCCAGAGCTCTTTAGGGGAGGGTATATTCTGAAGGCATGGGTATTCCGTTTGCTGTCAGTTTAGTAATTAACCAATTTTAAGAAGCCTATAGCCCGAGCTGTGGTAGCCTATTCTGAGATGTCAAAGGTCTCGAGTTCAAACCCAAGGCACGCACCACTGACTTTTCGGAAGCTATGCGGGTATTTGTCACATGCTCAAACGGTGAAGGAAAACATCGTGAGGAAACCTGCATTCTTGAGAGATTTCTCGATGGCATGTAATGTCTGGCAACCCGCAGTAGGCTAGCGTGGTGGACTATAGCCTAATCCCTCTCAAATGAGAGGAGACCCGTGCCCAGCAGTGGGACTGTAATGGGTTGATGATGATGAAGAAGCCTATAGTGGTTTTTACAGGATCAGAAACGCGGGAGCTGCCGTTGCAAACGTCCATTGGCTACGGTAACCGCTTACCATCAGGCAGGCTTCAGAAACAGAAAAAATAGGTTGTTTGCCATTCTCGTGGTATAAAAAACACTGTGTAGGAGTTCAATGCCATACTCACGTAGACATACACATAGACTAGGGAAAACAGATATAGAAGCTCTTTTTATGATTAACGCATTCTGATTGATTTGTCAATGTGCGTCCGCTGTCAGTTACCCAAAACCCGAATTATTGTTGCTATGTGTATAAAGTGCTAATTACCTTATTATCTCGAGTTCAAAATCATATAGAGTTAGTTTTATTTAGACTGGAATAAATTGTGCGATTCCTTTAGTGATCTAAGTTTTTCTGTAAGCTGTGCGAAGGACGGTCAAGATTGACCGTGGTTTTTTGTCATTCCTACTTACCACCGAAGCATTGGCACGCCAATTTGTGATTAAAGTGTAATGATATTCCACAGGTGAATATTGAGATACATATCAACAAACCATCACGCCTGTATTCTTGAAGGTTAGGCAGAGGTGTACTGATGTACATTCTGTTGTCCGAGTCCCATGTAGCTATTGTGATTTACCAAACACAAATCCAATGTTCAAGCTAATAAGAAATTCGTAACAGAAAAGTGCTATACCTACTTAATAGTTATTCCATTTGGCAATCGAGCCAATGACCTCTTGCTCTTGCAATCAGTTTCCCATCGATCATATGACACGGTAGTTTCACGTTTTTTAATTGTTACCGGATTAGAAAAATACTAATATACCTACTGTGATACATTCCATATAAAGTAGTTCTTTTCAAATAAGATGTTGCTATTTCATATATCGTTAACATATCAGCTTAGCGACCACTGCTGAACGTAGGCCGCCCCTCAAAGAGCAACTATCGTCGTCTTGGGCAGCTCGCATCCACCCGCTGCCAGCCACTTTCTTCTGCCTTACATTTCATATCATCAACATCATCCACAGCCTTTCTGATCCCACTGCTTGCTATTATAGGTATCTCTCAATGCATGCCATTCCCTTCAGTCCTGTGCCAATCTCGTCCAGGTTCAACCCAAAAACAAAGCGACCCCGTCTCGCCGCCGGACGTCCGATACTAAGTTTATTTCATTCTACTTAGCTGATTCCCGCTACTTCGTCAGCGTCCAATTTAACGAAATCCGTTTTACCTCCTTAGGGGGTGAATTTTCAAAAATCCTTTCTTAGTGCTCCCCTACGTTATAAAAGGAACCCCTGTGCAAAATTTCAAGTTTCTAACCCTTATAGTTTAGGCCCTGCGATATGTCGGTCAGTCAGTCAGATTCTCCTTTTATTTAGATAGATAATTTTCTTAATCTATGATGGCAGAGGCAGCTAGCATGCTCCAGCAAAATGTTGGATGGCGTGGGGCGTGTTCACACTCAGTAGGGACGGGCGCGCGCGGCTGGCGGGGGTGCTGCGCGCGCTGCTGATCGCCCAGCTCGTGGTGTCGCTGTGCATGGTCATCTTCTGCTACAACACCAGCCTCAGGGTCATGATGCTGCTCAAGCACATACATAAGGTACTTGTTCAACGCCATCTGTCGGTGCGGCGCGTGGCATTGCGGAATATCGACGAATCGCTTTGTTTCGCTCGCCAGTAGATGGCGCTAATAATTGTTACCGACCACGCCGCCCCCACCTCAAACTCAATTACTCTAACGATTTAACGAAGACATCGTGCAAGTGCAAATAAATATTGTAATAATTATGTTAAAGATTACAGTTATGTAATAGTTTATACCAAATAAACGACTAACTATACAGAACGGCAAGCTATACATGCTATAATGAGTGAGTGCTCTTCAAAAAGGTTGATTAGATAGATAGCCTAATTTGAAATCTTAAGATGATTAAATATTTACAGTATAAATATAAAAATTAAAATAAAACTATTTTTTACGGATTTTATCGCGGTATATTATTGATTTTATTATAACCCGACGTTTCGGATCCTTTACAGCATCCATGGTTTGGTTGGTTATGGTTGGCCAGCGGCAGTTGGTCGTCTTGAAGTTATAATTACTACCAGCTACCC
Organism: Craniophora ligustri; assembly: GCA_905163465.1. Taxonomy (NCBI): domain Eukaryota; kingdom Metazoa; phylum Arthropoda; class Insecta; order Lepidoptera; family Noctuidae; genus Craniophora; species Craniophora ligustri. Next base: position 14,528,049 of record LR990962.1, on the reverse strand, counting down.
TACATTTTTCATTATTATTAACAATCTGATTTACACAGAACGAGCTCACTGTCCTTCGGTCGGTTTTAAATAATATCAACAATATACTGCGATAAAATCCGTAAAAAGTAGTTTTATTTCAATTTCTAATATTCGCGTAAGTGTAAGAAATCAATATAAAAATATGCGGGGTGTAAGATTATTTGCCAATTTCTTGGTATAAAAAAATATTCAATATACCCTCTGGAGGGTTTTTGTAGTTTATATTAGTTCCTTGATAGAAACATTTATAAAAATAAGAGTGCCCGATAAAGTTATTGAAAGTGCATCGGAAATAAAATGTCTTTTAAATGCAACCTGAGATCGGCTTGTGAGTCGCGGGTTACGGATTCGATCCTTGTACGAAGCAAATACTTGTAGGTACGATATAGAGGTACTTATTACAGGTAAGAACTGTGTTGGGTTTGTGTATTATGTGATTTTTTGTGTACGTAAACGCACCTACGACGCACGAAAAAATTCAACTGCAGGACAATGTTTGTTTAAAAAAAAATTATCATGTCCCAGGTAACTGTGCTCCTCCTCTACGGGTTAATCCTGTTCCAAGCGTACGGCATGAAGCTGCACTATACCGGCGGACTCCGCCTCATCGCGCTGTTGCTGAAGTGTCCGCACTGGAAGCGCGCGACCCTCGTCAGCAGCGTGTGGATGGTCTCTGGGACCATGGTTGCCGCCAACGGAATGCTGGTTTACGCGGCCTGTAGGGGCACCTTGAAGGTAAAGATATCTTTCATGTTTTTTTATGCATACCTACAGAACAAAGAAACCTGGAGAGGTGAGGTAGGGCTAGTCAGATTTCTCGCTCAAATTGACTTCCTCGACTATGGAAGTACCTCCATCTTAAAGAAGTTCACAGTGAAACAAACATACTTGTTCTGATCTGGGTTGATCTGGGTTGGACAGAATTGTCCAATCGATGTTGCTATGTCGCCGTAAGACATAAGTAACATAAAGAAGGCAAAATTCAACACATCAGGCGGATACCTCGGTGGCTCAGTTGGCAGAGCGTCTGGAGTACTTATCCAGAAGACGCGGGTTCGAGTCCCGCCAAAGGTTGAATTTTTCTTTCTTAATAAAAATTTAAATATACTTGTGTTTCTGCGAGTGAGTAAGGTTGCCAGAGCTCATTATAGGACTGACTATTCTGACAGCATGGGAACCCTGTTTGTTGTCAGGGAAGTAACTCCCTTATATTGAGAAACCGAAAACGCTTCCTATTTTTAAGGGGGTTCTTTAAAATAGGAATGTAAAGGTTTCAGGATTGGCAACGCGCAAGCGACACACATACACACTTACCTGTGGTGTTGCAAATGTCTGTAGGTTACTGTTACTGTTTACCTGATGTTAGGCAGTAGGTAACCCATGTGTTATAAAATATATATACAGGATTATTAGTAATTCAACGTATTCCCGTTAGGAGGCATAACGAGATTTCTCGCTCAAATTGAGCTGCCCGACTGGGGAAGTACCTCCGCCTTACAGAAGACCGCAGTGAATCAACAATAGTTGTCTTTCTGCGAGTGAGTAAGGTTACCAGAGCTCATTGGGGGAGTGACTATTCTGACAACATGGGAATTCCGTTTGCTGTCAGTTCAGTAACTCCCTCTTTTAAGAGACCTGAACGGTTTCTAAGGGGTTTGCCAACGTATTTGCAAGCCTCTGGTGTTACAAATGTCCATGGGCGGCGGTCATCACTTACCATCAGGTGAACCACCTACTCGTTTGCCCTCTTATCACCATAAAACAAAATAGGAGGTGATAGGGGTAACTATATGCAATATTTTTAACCAGATGTGCAATACGCAAAAGTGAACCATTTTAGAGTTATCATGCATTTTTAGCTTTTTTCAAAATAAGTCAGAAATGCAGCATCGAAGATTAATTACATCTTAAAGCTGCTTCGATAAAATCGGTGAAATATTTGCATGTTCGCAGGCTTTGATGAAGGAGCTATCGTCTTCATTGCGTATTGGTATCTCTCAGTACTTGACTGAGCCTACTTGGAAAGCGTTAATGGACACAATGCAGGTATATAATTATTTTGCTAATAATTATTTTTGTTTACAATTATTTTCAGTTTCTGACTATCTCTGTATAATATTGACGACCCGTTTAGCTCAGCGGTAGTTAACGCTGCCAGCTGTGCTATGGGTCCCGGGTTCGAATCTCGGTGGGGACAAATGTTTGTGTGATGAGCATCAACATTTGTATCCAAGTCATGGATGTATCTATGTATAATATGTAGATATACATATACATATTTACATCAACTAAGTATCTACTATCCGTAACACAAGCCTCGGTGCTCAGAACTAGATGGCGCTGGGTCATAGTTTTCGGATATATTTATTTATTTATAATATATAAAAGTACTGCCTCGTTGGTCTAGTGGTCGTACAGTGCGACTGCCAAGCAAGAGGTCTTCGTCAATTCCCAGGTCAAGCAGTGTTTGTAGTGGGTTTTTCTATGAAATTCTTAGTATCAGCTCGGAGTTTGGATTATGGCCCGGCAATAGGCTCGCCCCGTATTACATGGGACCTAAAACATACCGGCGAAACGTGGGTGTACATTAGTTCACCTCTGCCTAACCCTTCGGGAACGACAGGCGTGATGGTATGTTATATAAAAAGATCATGGCACGTTATTTGTCCGCGATGATCTGCTGAACTGATAAACCGAATTTAATGAAACTATACACGTAGTGTGCTCCAACTTTAGACTTGGTAAAACTTCAATCAACTAGGTGGAACTCAGTTGCTGCGGGGCGGACAAGCCGACAGACTGGCACGAGATACCCTGGATCAATATGGACTTCCTCAACGAGGGATCAGACCTGGTTATGAAGTGAGATGCTTATTTTATGTTTAACTAGTTTATATCAATATAGATAAAAAGTAGCCTATGTGTTAATCCAGGTAATAAAATATATGTATGCTAAATTTCATTCAAATCTGTTGAGCTGTTTTTGGGTGAAAGAGTAACGAACATCCATACTTACAAACTTTCGCGTTTATAATATTAGTAGGATATTAGTAGGAAGTAGGATATACGTTAGGGTGTCCCTTATTTTTCGAAGATTTTATTTTACAACACTATAGACTGTTATTTTATTCATTAGGGTCTAAAACACTCAGATTAAAAAATATATATTTAGAGCAGTGCAACACGTACCTACCGACTTGCGCTGTAACTGTTCATATAATAATATGTACGTACGTAGTGTGTTTTGTCAACTCTTTTACATTTTCATTTCAGACTACGTAACCGTACTTACTTATTTGGTTCACTTTGCAAACGCTTAACGCATCCATATTCTTAAATAATTAATGAGTCGTAATCGTGTTATTTGGTTACCATAAAATAGAGCCAAAGCACAATGTTTAATAATAATAATAATGCTTTATTGACATAACATTGGTACATTGTTATTAGAATTCCCTGACTTCTGCACTAGTAAAAACTGTGTTGCAGGAGCCAGTGTCCTCCCCGTTTTAAATACACATTTTGTCATTATCAAACAGCAAAACATAAAACTATTGCTATTACATTATTACCTAAGACTTAGAACTACGCACAAGTATGTGTGTGTGTGTATGCGTGCGTGCGTGCGTGTGTGTGTGTGTGTGTGTGTGTGTGTGTGTGTGTGTGTGTGTGTGTGAGTATGTGTGAGTTTTAAATCTGTTATTACTAAGTTTTTTTGTTTTGTGTACTTTGTTGTACTTATTGTACATATAAGTATGTTTGAAATACATAAGTACAGTCGAACAGCCTAATTGGTATACATGCAACTATCGACCGATCCATGTGTGAGTGTAAACCAATTAGCTTGTTTGAGTGTACGTTTAATGGCCCCTTTTTGTCATAATAATCTTTATGCTTTAGATTAGCGGGCGCAGATGGTAAAGTGCTGCCGCCGGTGTCTCCGTACTCGTGCTGCACGCCGCGAGTCCTCGCGCCCTGTTACCACGACCCATTGCAACAGGTGATACCTTTCAGCTAGTCCAGATAGTATCTAATTAAATTTTCTCGCTGAGCGAGGCTTTTAAGCATCAAAATCAGTGAAAACGTCCACGTGGTCGGCCGATCATCACTCGTACAGATATTTTCCAGTTTGACAGAAAAGAGCCTATTTGAATATGTGTGGTTTTTACACACATAAATTCAAATATCAGTAGACCGTAGTTTATACCTAAATGGTAAATCATATTTTTAACAAACATAATTTTAGTTACATTGGTATTATTGGAATTTTAGATTGAAAGGTTTTAACTACATATATCAGAATATAAATTTTGTTTAGTTGTATTCCACTCAGCCTATCGTAGTCTACTGGTGGACATAGGCCTCTCCCAAATTTAGTTGTATTATGTATGTAGCTTTAATTAAACTTTTTATTTAGCACAGTATTTTGACTACTTGACTAGCTTGATTCCCGTGACTTCGTCCGCGTGCAATTTAATGAAAAACAGCAACGTTTCATACTAACTTTACACCATCGATCAACCCCCTTAGGGGTGAATTTTCAAAAATCCTTTCTTAGTGCTCCGTTATGTTATAAAATGAACGCCTGTGCAAAATTTCAAGTTTCTAACCCTAGGCCCTAAGTTGATATGACATTGATGATGTTGATGATGATGATGAAGTTGATGTTGTCAGTCAGCTTCTCCTTTTATATAAATAGGTAGATATATATAGATGGATTGTAGGTTGTATGATACCGTGTTGTAGTCGGAGTGGCGCGAGGTGTGGTCGGAGGGCTCGCCGCTGCTGTCGGCGTCGCTGCACACGCGCGGCTGTGTGGAGGCGGTGCGCGCGCCGCTCACGCGCGCACTGCTCGCGCTGCAGTGCTTCAACATGCTCGTGTTTTTATTCCAGGTACACAGTAGCCACTTAGGCTTTTTTTTTAAGTTCGGAAAAATCCTATCTCGTCGCCTGAAGAGGCGACGGGGTCTATCGGACTCCGCCCAGCATGAGCGTTTACCGACTAAAAAACCGCACATGTCAACGCCACTAGCCCTATTGCCGGGGCCATGGGATTCGCGAAAGCATGCACCACAACCCCGGCGGGATAGGCACTTAGGCCTGATAATCCGTTAAGCCGGGAGCATCGAAATCTCCGATACGCCCCACGTGGGTCCCCGTGACGGGTATTTTTGTATGAAGCCGCGCAAGCGTCCGCTTAACGCAGTTTCAGCCCTTAGATTTGTTACGACACGACTGAATAAATACTAACCCGCGAAATAGCAACAGAGACCAGACCTAGAAGTTATCTGAATAATGCAGTACAACTTACAGATCCTGATAGTGGTGCTGACGCAGCTACTGCGCACGAGCGCGCGCGAGGCCGTGCTGCGCGGCGACTGCGCCGGCACCGGCCGCGGCGTCCTGCTCGGCACACTCACCGCGCAGCCCTCCCGACAGGTACCTAGTCCCTACCTAAGATCAGCGTCGGATTAAGGTAAATGGATGCCCTCAGCAATCTTTTTAAAATCGAGCGTAGCGGCGATAAAAAAAAGCTCATCCCACTTAAATCATCATCAACCCATTATTGTCCCACTGCTGGGCACGGGTCTCTCATTTGAGAGGGATTAGGCTATAAGTCCGCCACGCTAGCCTACTGCGGGTTGGCAGACTTCCGACGCCATCGAGAAAATTTCTGAAAGAAAACATCGTTTCCTCACGATGTTTTATTTCACCGTTTCAGCATAACTTCCGATAAATACGCACTTAACTTCTGAAAACTCAGTGGCCTTGGGTTTAAACTCGAGATCTTTGACGTATATCGCTTTTAGGTCCTATATGCAGAAATATTTTTTTGATACTTGAAGTAAAAATCACTTTTTGATCTTCCTGGCAAAATCACATTTTGGTCCTTCGAGCCAAAACCAAAACATGTTTGGTGCTTAGATTCAAAGTGAAGATTTTGATAATCTGTAATATAATACAATATTGGTTCATTAGAAAACCTTGTCTAGAATGATTTTAATACATGAGAAAAAGTATGTTTTGCTTTTAGTCGGATGTGTCCAACATTCCTTGCTGTCTTCCAAAATAACAAAATAGCTGATTCCCGCGACTTCATCCGCATGCAATTTAACTAAAAAAATAAGTTTCATATTAACTTTGCACCCCCGTTTTACCTCCCTAGGGCCTGAATTTTCAAAAATCCTTTCTTAGCAGATGCCTACGTCATAACATCTACCTGCATGCCAAATTTCAGCCCAATCCGTCCAGTAGTTTGGGCTGTGCGTTGATAGATCACTATGTCAGTCAGTCAGTCAGTCAATCACCTTTGAGTTATATATATTTAGATTATAGTTGAGCTTATAGAAGTGCGGAAAAGTCACTGTATAAATTACATATCGCATAGCTACAGAAACAAAGTATATAATCAAGGTGATTGTTACATGACTCCAGCTGCACCATTTAACTATAATTTTCTATTATAATTATGTACATACGTATATGTTTTACTTCTCTTTGTACAGCTGTTCTTATTTAAACAATATCAAAGTCATTGTTCGTATCAGCTTTAGCTAAATAACACTGATTATACAAGTGCAACATTTTATAACAAAATTTAGTAGCTTGATATCTGCTGTGATTTTCAAAGTCGATGTTCACCAGTGGCCATCCATTATAGATTCTGGTTACTAGGAGTAGGTGAGATTGGGCGTTCATATATTTTTTGGTTTATGTAGCAGCAACCCAGCTCGAGTAGGGAGGACTTGTTGGGTTGCTCGAGCACAAGTGTGGGCGTAGGGGGTGGTACAGGGGGCGGCACAGGAGGGGGTGCGGAGGCAACTGGCAACTGCTACGTTGGAGCAAGCGGCAGCTACTGCGCCGGGTGGGCACACCGCCGCACGCACCGGCGAGCGCATCGCTACATACGCACCAAGAGTCACAATACATACTTATCCTAGTAAGTCACCAGCCTTTGGTTTACACAGTTCAATTTTGGTTCAAGTCCAAGTTCAAAGTCATATGGGTAAAGAACTCAAAGTGATCTACATAAAGTGCCTATTGGTAATCTTAGAAACTAGGTTTGAACAATTTTGATCAATGGAGAATTTGAAGTTTTAAATTAAACCAGTGCACCGATAAATAGATTAATGGCAAATTTTTAAATCATGTGATTAGAATTATTAATTTTTTTTTTCAGGCGAGTTAAGTCATTGTGGTGTTGGTTATGACTGTAATAATTTGAATACTAAATGTGCACAATGGTGTTGTGAAAACTTTTTGAAGTTGAGGAGACATTTTAATGGTCATTTACTTTGTAAAATGAATTGCCATTTTTAAATACTGTAATGCTTGTTTTCGAGTGACAGTGTTGTCAATTGATTTCGAAGGTACTAATAGTGACAAATGGACAGATAAGTAAATGTGACTTGTTTTCATAATGATTATTTCATAAGACGTGTGTACAAACTGCAGTATTGTGTAAATAAAAAACAAATTGAATCAATGCAAAGGCTTTATTTTCGACGTTTTATAAACAGTCCTTACTAGCTAATAATTAAGTAACGTAGCGCTGATGCGAATGATACATTATGTCGGCGCGGGGCGGCTCGATGGAATGTGTTCGTCGTTCGCGCTCCGCCACCGTCGGCACTCCGCTCGAGAACGTCAGGAGGGAGGTTCGTGATAAATAAGTGATCGATATCCGTCGGGGTGCCGAGGGCGGGGAGGCCGAGGCGGGGCGGCTCACAGCGGCGGCGGGCCGTCGGGGTAGCGCAGCACGGGCTCGAGGCCGAGCGGGCGCGCGCGGCAGCCGGGCGCGGCGGGCGGCGCGAGGGCGGCGGCGCCCAGCAGCAACAGCAGCAGCGCCTGGAAGGGCAGAGACGCGCGCGCCACGCGGCACACGAAGCGCAGCCCGCGCCCCATGCCACCGAACAGCGCGCCCTCCTCGCTCTCGCTGGTCTCTTCATCCACTACCGGTCTGTGGAGGATAGTATACATCATGTAAAACAAGTTTCGGGTATTTAAACAATCTCAGATACTACGAGGTGCATTCTGAGTTGTAATAGAAATGTATCGTTGAAGAAAAATGTTTTCAAACATTGGTTAACAATAATTATTATCATCATCAGGGCTGCCAGATTGTATCTTTTGATACCAAATTGGTATAATTGCACGATGTATTGTATCCATGTGGTATCCATGATCATTTGGTATAATTCGATACAAAAGCAAGACGCTCACAAAAAAAGGTCATTCTGCAAAGGATAATCGAAAAATCGAGGGATTTGTGCTAAAAAAAAAAGCTCATCCGACATAGAATGGGCAGTATGGTATAATACCATCGCATTTGGTATAATTTCAGATGCTAAATGGCATAATCTCGTCGTTGCTTACTGGCAGCCCTGATCATCATCAGTCTATATTCGTTAACAGATGATTGCCAGCGCCACAGAGCTCGATCTTCAGCTTTCTACAACTCCTGATTTTAATAATAAATTTGCCGAAAATAGTACCCATCCATTTTTTAAAAAATCGGTTGTCTGTCTTGTCTGCTTTGTAACTCGACTTAAAGACTCGACTCAAAGGACCAAAAGTAAAAGTATATAGAAGCCTATTATAGCCTTTTTAAATATTTTTAAATTGTAGACTTTTATTTGTCAATTTAAAGAAGTTTTTTTATGAAAGAAAAAGAAAATGAGATACGTGTATAAAAATAGATAGTTTAAACTACGCCTGAAAGAAAATATTATGCAAAATAAGAGGTGGTTAGGCGCACAAATTAATGTTCCAGCAACCAAAATACACTTGCGGGGGCAAAAAGTATATTATTTTGTACGATAATTACTGCTGAATTTATATAGACTGTAGGTATATTTAAGAATATCAAGCTTTGATTGCCAAATAGATCAGACAAATCTTAACTTGAATTTTAAAGTGTATAGTCGTTGCTACTTCTAATAATCTACGCAGTGTACTTACTGTGTCTCGTCGAGCGGCGGCAGTTGCAAGCTCGACAACTCTTCTTCGTCCTCCTCCATTAGCTACAAACGACAAAATACGTCAACATACGGTGCAAAGCGACTACAACGTGGTAGGTAACCTACTATGAAAACAAACACTCCACTTAAACGCGCATTTAAAATTGTCGATAAATCCGGCAATACACGGCAGATTGCTTTGGCAATAAAATCAGTGCAGTGTTTGCTTTGCTAATTCAAATTGATACAACTATCTTCAAAATATTGAAACAATGTCTATATGTATCAGTTTCTATGTTCTATGTCAGTAAGGAGTTGTCAGTAAACCTGTTTACATTATGTGTTCTAAACAAATCAAAGCTTGCTCTGTGTCTGCCTCTTACTGTGCTGGCGGCAGGGTAAAGCGTGGTGTAAGGCAAAATAAATTATACAATTTTATACTTTATTTCTTTTGTTATTTTCTCAAAAATACTTTGTTAGAGGTTGTTTTGGATAATTTAATTGTGGCTCTAGTATACGATTCGTTTTGACTGAACAATTTAAGACAAAAAATTATTTGACTTCAGTTAGGTACGTCTGTCTTATAGTTGATTTTAGTGGTAGATATAGATAATATAATGGTGTGTGTACTAGAGCCGTTTAGTAGTGAGTGAGGGAATATACCTGTGGTGCGAGCGTAGCGGCGGCGGCGGCGAGCGCGCCCGCGCTGCCAGCCGCGGCGGGCCGCCGGGACAGTGCCGCGCCCAGCTTCAGCGCGTACACCGAGCACAGCTTGCGCAACGACTGTAGCCGCAGCCGCAGCTCGGCCAGACGCGCGTGGGGCCCGGCGCCCGGCGACAACAGCGCCGCGGCCTCGTGCAGCGCCAGCACGCGCGGCTCGGCGCGCCGCAGCTCGTCGCGCAGCTCGGCGAAGCGGCGGAAGTCCCGCTGCAGCTCGGCCGGCTGGCGTGACAGCCGCAGTGGCTCGCGGCCACGCACGGCGCGCTCAGCCGCGGCTAGCTGCGCCACCAGCTGCACCACGATGTCGTGGAACTGCCGGTTGTGCAGAAGCGCGCGCTGCAGCGTGGCCTGCCAGTCGTGTGCGCGCCGGCACGCCGTGTCCCAGCGCGCGTTGGCGGCGGCGAGTCGCGCGCGCACTCGCTCGGCCGCGGTGGCGGAGCGGGCGTGCGCTGCCACGTGTGTGCCCACCACGTTCAATGATACCACAATCGATTTGTGCGAGTCCAGATCCAAAAGGAATTCACGGTGGTCCTAAGAGACAAAAATTAGTAATTTATTTTTATAATCAATTTGTTTGTAGTTACATATTATAAATGAAAATATTGAAATTAATCCGTCATCCAGTTCTACACACCTGTATAACATCTTCTAGCGCGTCATACTGCTCGGGCGGGCCGGTGCGCGCGTCGTCGGTGGCCTCAGCGAACTGCAGCCACTGCTCCAGCCTCCACAGGTCGTTGTCCAGCTGCTTCCAATTACGCTCAGAGCACAGCGGACACGTCAATCGACCCGATTCACTATAGGGGGAAAATAGATAGATTGTGACAGTCTGAAGCGGAACTTAGGGCCAAATCTGTTAAATAGTTACTAAGTACCACTTAAATTATTTTGAATTTGGTTTTATGAATATGCTTTTGGAATATGAATATAGTAATACTTTATTAAAATTTAATCGTCAGTTAAGTAAGTCAGTAAGAAATGAATTGATTTCTAATGTCGAAATCCAAACCAGAAAGGTACAAAAATCTATCAAGATATACTTAAATATACTGCAGCCATCATATAGTATTATATTAAATAAAATAAAATAATGCAAACAAACAAACAACTACACATAAAATATCCCAAATATAAAGCTAAACATTATAATAAGTGTATAGTGCAGTGCAAACAAAGATAAATACGTGTGTGATATTGAAACTACTTTCAATAACTACAGTAATACTGATTAATATAATCATGCAACACCACAAGCATTTCTGCTACACTTAGGTAAAAATTATGAATCAAATAAGACTAGACATAACATAAAAAATATGAGTTAAAGGCAATTCTAATGCCTGTGTTATAAATTCCATAGTTAGGCTTGTATTACAAATTATTACAAATCAAAATCTAGGTAGTATATGAATGCTACACTAAAATTAATTTATCAACAAAAGCTACTTGTATGATCTAATCTAATTTAACTTAAAATAAATGGAATAAAATTATATAATATATTATACTATTTTGTTTTATATAAGGTGAAGTACAAGACAAAACTATACTACGAAATACAGCCTATCTATGGGAACAAAATATAATTTTAAAAGGCTAGATAAGGTAGCAGAAACGACACATGTATAAAACTACAAATATTAGGAAAGCAGTACTCACTGTTCGCACGTGAGCGCGTACAACGCTGAGTGGGGCAACCTAAAGGATCAAAAACGCATGTGTTTAGAGCATGCCGGGTTAGGAAGCTGTTACACACGTGACACGACCCGGGATAAAATTTGATACGCCACAAGTGTGTACGATGCTTTATACAGTGATACATAGTGCTTCAAGTGTCGTAACGTTTAGTTATTCGGCCTATTTCAATAAATATTTGGTATATCATGAAAATTACAGTACCATATTGTTTTTTAGAGAAATATAGGTACTGGGTAGGACAAAATATAAGATTAATATTTTATTTTAAAATATTACGAGATATTTTTTGTGATTTAAATGGTATGGCGTATCTATATTTTATCACCTAGTCTGTGCACTCCACGGCATTTTGAATAAATTTAAATAATCAGTCTTTTTATTTTATTTACAACTACTGATTTTAAAATCATATTCTTAAGAATTTAATACATAAAACTATATGCAAAAAATATTGTACAGTCAGCCACAGAAGTTCCAATGAAGGACCAATGTCTGTTACCATCTATAAAAACATTGTGGAATGCAAATAAATGATATGAATATGAATATGAATATGAATATGACTTTTCCTTTCAAATATTTGGTCCTTTTACCCATAATTTTGTATGTGTTGCCGACTGTACGTCACCAATACATATTAATCACTGTTCAATAACAGCTTTAAGCCCCGTCACCAGATGCCAATCAGTGCTATAAGTGCTACCATATAACAATCATCAAGTAACAACATTGAAGACTTAAATACCAGGACATTTCATATGATGACATATATTATGGCTAATAACTAATCAGAGAAAAGTGCAAGAAATAAATTCAAGACAATTATCATAAATAATATTATGGGTGGCATTCATTAAAGTATTGAAGGCAAGCAATGAACAGGACAATTTCTATTAAAATCTAGGCTTCAAGAAGACCTAATTGAGTTTATTATTTATGGAATTATTTGTATATTAATTTGACATAATCTTCTCAATTTAATATTCTAAATTAATATTTTCGGAGGAAATGTATTTTGTATTGTTAAGTTAATTAAGAAATAGAGACAGGGCTAGAAATAGCAGAAACTTAGCAACCTCATTAAAAAAATATTATCACACCATCTAGATGACTTTACGTTGTCATTTACATGAAATGTCCAAAGAAGATCGTTAGGTTCAAGTCGTGTAGATACTAAAATAACATCAGGCGCCAAAATCACACATAATTACAGATTCACAAGATCTATAATTGCGTGCAATTTGACTGTTAGAAACTAACCTCAAATTGTTTATTTGGAGTTCCCGTTTCTTCGCCTGGCTAAGCAGGTCTTCGTATGTCAGTGATAGAGATTCTACTTCTTTGAGCATGGCTTCATCTTCTGTAGCATCACATTCGGTGAGGAGTAGCTCAGATAGATGTTTGGCCAGCTCTAGCGTTTGTCCAGGTTTGGCACCAGCTTTGGCAATATCTTTGGCGGCAGTGGCTAGTTCGTCACTGCTTGCCTTTTCGTTGGGTTGTGTTTGGAGGGATAATCGTAGTGCCTCTAGAGCCTCTGAGGTTTCTTTGACAGCTGTCGCCAGTTCTGCTCTGTAGGTTTCCTTCGATGTTAAGGTGTCTACTTGGAGGGCAGCATCTGTTTCCCATCTCAGGGTGTCCACCTGTCAGAAAACATATTATAAGTTTTTATAATCGATTGCTTCGAAGTTAAACAATGTGGTACCTTGGTTAGATGTTTGGTTTAGAAAGTATGTTAGTGAGTACACGGTTCATTATAATTACCTGAACAGCAGAATCGACGTCGCCAACGACCTCAGCTCGCGCAAGATCAAGTCGTGTTCGCACGTCTGCAAAGAGCGCACGGTACTCGGACACCATGTCGGAAACTCCCGACACCGTAGATACTGCGGCGGCTAGCCGGTCCGCATCTTCCACTAGTGCTTGGCATTCTAGAAGTTCTTGTTCGACGCCCTGGGGATTATCAGATATATGAATGAATAGTTGCGTCAATCATGACTATTCATGACTTATTTAGTAACAGTTATGCACAAAAAATTATAATGGAAGTTAATCGTGTTTTTATGTATAGTAATATAATTACAAGTTTTTATTTATGTAAAAGGCGAGTTTTTTTTAAAAAAAAAAACGTCACGGTTCACTCAACTATCCTTACTAGGATTTTCTCCTTGCGTTTACAAACACAAATTTACACATACACATACGCCCAGACCCAGAACAACTACCTGTAGAACATACAAATATTTGCTCCGTGCGGGGATCGAACCCGCAACCCGTGACGCACAAGCCGATCGCTCAGCCACTGCGCAACCGAGTCGTCAATTGATTGAACAATACTTACATCAAGTTCTTTCAAAGTTGCGTCTTTGTCGAGAGGCGTGGGCGCGAGGTGTAGCGCTCGCGTGAGCCGAACGTCAGTCTCGGCCAGCGCCACCACCGCTCGGCCGTGCGCAGCCACGAACTGCCGGTGAGCATCAGCACCAGCCGCATCCACGCGCCCGCGTAGCTGCTGCCAGCGCCGCACCGCAGCACGGAGCCGCGCAGCATCATCAGCACCTGCTCCTCTCAGCTCCACCCCTCGGGCAGAAGCTATCCTACTGTACGCATCTTCCAACCGTTTGATATCACCTTCTAAACTTTCCAACTCCTTTATCACAGCTTTTGAAACGGTCTCGTCCTCGGGCTCGCCACGTTGCTTCCTAGTCTCAATTTTCTCAACTCTCTTTTCAATTGAGTCAAGTTTCTTTTCAACTTTTGGTAGCAAGGAGTTGTTTAACTCTGCGGATTTGCGAATTTCTTTAAGCGAACTCTTTCGCTGTTCTGACATATCGCAGATATTTTTCCATTTTTTTTCGACGATGTCAACGCCTGTGTGAATGTTGCGAAGGTCAAAGTTACCTTTGAGGACGTCAGGATCGTTGAATACGAGCTCGCAGAGGTTCAGAGTCTCTCCTACTTCTCCGCTCTCGTCTTCTATACTCTTATGGATCTCGTCTCGATCCCTGAATTTCTCGTCAACAGCCCGTGTCGTTAGATGTTCCAGTACAACAGATGTAGATAAGTTTGATTCAATGGAATGTAGTTTTAACCTGATTTCAGTAAGCCGTTTTTCGAGTTGACTTATGGTTTCCAGGAGTTCGCTTATCTTTGCTATTCTTGATCGTCCTGTTTCTTGCATTTTATGCCATCGTTCTTGTAAGTCTTTGAGTTGTTTAGATGTATTCTTACTGTAAGTTTTTTCATCTTTCTTAGATAGATCGACTAGAGTAGAACCAGTTTCAGTGAGCCATTCGAATTCACGTTCTTTCATAACAGTTTCTGCCTGAACTTCGGAGTTTATTCTTCTAATAAGGTCCTGAGGATCGATAGCTCCGATTTCAGTGCTTTGGCTGGAGGCTTCAAGGCGTGTTTCGAGTGTGTTAATCCATTCAATAAATCGTTGCAGACGGGAGTCAAATATTGAGTAGACTTCCAACCTTTCTTGTAGTCTGTGGATGATAATAGATAATTGGTGTTCCAAGTCAGCACGCTGTTGTCGCAGCTGCCATACCCTTTGGTTCACTAATCTTATGTCTTGAGGGCTCAGGCATTCTTTCAGCTGCTCTTGAATAACGCTAAGGGTTTCAATTTGGTTTTCAGTCTTCACAATCTTTGCTCTCATATCTGAGTACCTCTCGATCGCTTTCTTAAGTTGAGGCCTGGATAATCTTTCTTCGTCAGTATAGTTTACTATTTCGTCCTGAGTCTTTGAGTATAGTTTGTGAAGTTCATTTTTCGATAGATTTTCATATTCATTGATCAAGCCAAGTATCCTATTTAAGAAATCTCTCCACGTGTCTAGACTAGCCTGTAAGTTATCAACTCTCTTGACGATGCCAGCGTATTCCATTCGTACAGATGTTCCGTATGCCTCTTCAGTAAATACGAGAATTTTCTTTAGATCACTTAACAATTTTTCAGATTGTCTCCTACCTTCAGGGACTTTGTCTGAGAGATTCTGTATCTTTGCCAGTATTTTTTGTATTCTCTTAATATGTACGTATCTGAGTTGGAGCTTTTCCTTTTCCCTTTCCATTTCCTTCAGCCATCTCAACAACTCCGTGTACACTTCTCTGTAGTCATCCCACGCTGCAATCCTAGTACATACTTCGTCGTGTCTTTCAACTATTCTAGCTAGAGTCTCATTGTGGAGGTTTGTCAGAGTATCAAATTTGTCAGTCAACTCTCTGTTCCTTGTTTCTATGTTTTCGTTCATTAAAACTGACCTCTGTGACGTTAGTAGGTTTTTGTGTACCCTGCATAAGCGACGGTGTTCTGTCAGATTTTCATAGTCTGCGGGTACTGAGCCAGATAAGAAGGATTGTAGGTCTATTAAATATTCGTGCCATAGCCTCAACGCCGTGGCTGCATCTCCAGATCTGACTAGTGCGGTTGAAAGCCGATGGTAGTGTAAGAAAGTATCTCTGAACATGGCCTGCCATAGTTCCAATATCCTGACTATCGAGTGTTCATCTGAAACGTCTCGATCGATGTCGGGGAGCTCAGCCTTCGCTGGAGCGATGTCTGCTTCACTCTTTCCGAGAGCTATTAGATTATCACGTAGCGCAATCAGTTTATCTTCTACTATTTCGCCATCTTCGTGTAAGGGTGTTAGGTCCTGTAAAAAATAATGATACTTCAATTAGATGTTTCACATTAAGCTCTAAAATCTAACGAGTAACGTAGGGTACCAATAATATACATATAAGAATGAATAGTATTGTTCGATGTCGCTGTCTTGTGATCAATCAGTTGTGAATCTAGGTAATGGCGCGTGACAATTGATTTCTGGTGGCTACAATTTATCAACAAGATCGAGTCCACTTCAATATTTTGTCGGTCAATGGCCTAGAATTCTCATATTATCTGTAAAAATATTTTTATCTGTTTTAGTTATCTTAAACCGACCAGATTTGTTCAAACCCACTTGAATAATCTTATAAGTTTACCAACCTTTATCATATTTTTACCTTTTTTCTAATTTTTTTTCTATGATTTTTTTTCTATGATTTTTGTTCTATGATACTAATTATCTTAATGTTAAACTTTTTAAATTTACTTCTTAAACTTATTGGGCTTTTTGATCGTCTTTTTCTAACATATTGCTTTGGCAAAGTTTACTATAAGTGCTATTTAAGTGTAAGGTATATTTGGAAAAAAAGTTTTACTCTTCAATAAACGTTGAAGAACAATTTTCAGGTTTACAGTTTCATTTTATACGACGCTAATAACATTAATACCCTGTATGTATCCTGTTAGTATACGTTGGTAAATAAATAAATACTTAATAAAATATTTTCTATAAAATACTATTGGTGATCATGATCAATTTGTTGGAATGACTATTCCACAGTCTTTTTACAGATCAGTTTTAGAATTGTGACAAACTTAAAGTATATCACGTGTCACGGTGTTTGTCGCTGAACTCCTCCGAAACGGCTGAACGGATTATTATGAAATTTTGTATGTATATTTAGTAGGGCTGAGAATCGGTCGTAGGCTATTTTTTATACCCCTAGGTGATAAGGATGTACCTCACCAGTTTTTTTTCTTCTTTTTTGACAAAGTATTTATTTGTATTTTTTTTACGATTTGGCATTAAACAATACTTATAACCCTAAATTTTCACTCTTATACCACCAACCACTATAATGTGGCAAAACAAAGTTTGCTGGGTCAGCTAGTATAATATATAAACATCTAATCAATCAGTCTTTAACCAATATTGTCTTGGTACAAAGTGCAGGGCAATCAATACTACCGTTATATTAATAATAAATTCATGAAGGCATACGTGGGACCGTTAGCACCCACCGACAGTGAATATAAACTGAATACAATCGATTTAGGTAATGCGGTATTATGCCAATGAGAATAAGTGTCGTTTTAAAGAATATTCTTGTCGTAGATTATACCACTTAATCCCTTACAGTTCTGACATATGTTTGTTAATTTACTAAAATAAATAAATAAATATATCCAAAGATACAACGACACGACGATCCGATTAGCCCAAGCGGTAGTTAACACTGTCTTCTGTGCTATGTGTTCCACTTTCGAATCCCGATAGGGACAAATGATTCTGTGATGAGCATCAACATTTGTATCAGTATAATATGTATGTATTTAAAAAAAAGCATATATGTAGTATATCCACCATCTAGTATCCGTAACACAAGCCTCGTTGCTTTGCTCGGAACTAGATGGCGCTGTGTCATAATGTCCAGGTATATTGATTTATTATTATTAATTTAAGAGCTCAGCTCTTGTCAGTGGAGCAATCGCCACTGTTCTCTATCTCCTGCTTTCTGTTTGACTTCTGATACGTCTCAATTCCCACTTTTTCCTTCACTTGATCAACAAAACTTCGTCTAGGTCTTCCCCTTCCTCTCTTTCCCTCTTCTATTCTCTATAGTTCTTAACAGCTGTCTTTTCTCGCCTACAATCATTGTACTTCCTCGTTTGTTTATTATATTATATTTTTTTATTTAAACATGTTTGTTTAGTTAGGTACTATAGGTAAGTAGACTGCCACAAGACATTTCCTTACATAGTATCAACAACGAATCTGTTTTGCACAGATATGTAGACCTTTTTATCTATCACGTTATAACAATTGCGCGACCTATTGATCTCGAGTGATCAGTGAGTTATAACGAACCTATCACACTGCGATGAAATACCGTTAAATTTATTAATCGTTTTATATCTGCCACATAATATGTGGACAGTAAATTAAATAGACAGTCTATATTATATGATTTATATATTATATAAATCATAATTTAATATCAATATCTATGCATCTAGACTTTCATATGTGCATGTATTGTATTTAAATAATAAAATAAGAAATACTCTTTTTATTTTCAATAATATTTAGGTGACTACGTTCAGTGTATTTTTTCTTTTAAGGTTTTTAATGTGTTAATTAATATAACCTAAACCTGAAATGATTGGTAAGACTTACAAAAGTAACTAGCAGTAAATATGATACTGAAATGACAACCATTTCAATGAGTACGTATTTGCGCAATAAACAATAATCTATCTAGTGTATTAACGTAGTATTATTCTAATATCTAACCGAACAAACCAAGGGTGCTTAGAAAGCAAAAGGAGACATTTATATGTAGGTATACTAGCTAACCCATCAAACGTTGTTTTGCCACATTATAGGGGTTGGTGGTAAAAGAGTGAAAATTTGGGTTATAAGTATTTTTGAATGCCAATCATAAAAAAATACCAAAAAAAGGTTTTATCGAAAATTAAAAAAAAAAGTTTGGTGAGGGACATCCTTATGACCTAGGGGTGTAAAAAATAGCCTTCGACATACCAAATATACATACAAAATTTCATAATAATCCGTCGAGCCGTTTCGGAGGAGTTTAGCCACAAACACTGTGACACGAGATTTTTATATATAATATGGAATTCCTAGAAGATCCTAACTTAAAGAAATTGTAAAGAAAGACATTACCTGTCTCATATCACACAGCTTCTCTTTCGCGTGCTGAGCTTTAGACCTTGCCACCTGGCGGGCCTCTCCGAGATCTGCCAGGGTCTGCACAGCTCCGGTCACCAGCTGCAACCGTCGGGCCAGTGCGTCCACGTCAGCTTGCAAGGCCCGGGAGCCGGTCTCGGCTGAGACACGGGCAGCCAGCGAACGCAGTTCGGCCACGCGAGCTTCTTGTTCAAGACATGCCTGGGGAAGAAGATATAATATGATTAATACAATGACGATCCGATGCGGTATTAAAGGCTGCTTTCTGTGGTATTATAGGCCTTTGAGTTGTTCATTCAGGTACGGATAAATGTTTGTGTAATGAGCATAGACATTTTGAGCTGAAGTACGTATTTACAACAACAAAAAATGTAGTGTTTCAATTCAACCATCTAGTATCCGGAACACAACCCACGTTGCTTAACTCGGAACTAGATGGAGCTGTCCGTCACCATCACGCTTAAACTAACGACTCGATCGTTTTGTGCGTCACGGGTTGCAGGTTCGATACCCGCACGGAGCAATTTTTGTGAGATCTACAGGTAGTGATGTCGTTGTATTTTAGTTGTATGGCTACTGCTATCTATTATTATTTATCAAAGTTCATTATTAGTACATTAAAAAAGGTCAACTGCGGTCAGTAAGTACCTACTTCGTCGCCATCCGCGAGTTTGTTTCATGTATGTATGTATGTATGTGGACGAAGTAAAACCAGTATACAGGGATTCTATCACGTGATAATCTGTATTTTCTGCCTACCCCCTTGGGTACAAGGCGTGAATGTATGTAAATATACTGAAGTAGTTATAAATTTAGGGAGTTGTTACATTTAAAACTTAACCTCGGAATAATTTGCTAGATTTAACTGTAAATATATATGTATAAGTAATTTCTATCATAATATTTTACTTTAAATACATAAGTAGCGTGGTAATTATTTACTAGAAATAACTAGGTACCTATTCACTTAAACCAAATGTGTTAAACCTTGTTAGGATTTCGAGATTGCATTTGCTCATCAACGTGTGGTACATTTCAGTTAACAATGCAATTTCAAACTGTCATCCACAATAATGCATTTTACAGTGTACTTACCATTGTCTGTTCAGTATGGTAATAACTTTACAGTTACCATTTAACCTAGAGGTGGTGATAGTCTGCTAGTGTAACCAGTCGACTGTGAAGTCAAAGGCCCTGAGTTCAATCCCAAATCGAAGTTACGTGCGTATTTAGCACATGTGTCGTGGGGAAACCTGGATGCCTGAGAGATTATCTCGATGGCATGTGGGGTCTTCTAACCTGCAGTATGCTAGCGTGGTGAACTATAGCCTAAACCCTCTCAAATGAGGAGAGACCCGTGCCAAGCAGTTTGACAATAAATGGATTGATGATAACTGTACCACTTATCCGCATATTTTAAACAGGGGAAACTAGAAGATAGAAAATTTATATTTTTAAAATATTCAAGCGAGAATTCTTTGTCGTAATACATATGTAGGTATGTATATAATGAGGACATTAGTATGTGTCAGCCTGTAGGACGAGTATAATGGCGGACCTCGTGACCTGCTAGTTCTATTGCCATTAATTGGTGTTTGCACAATGGCTATTAAAATTTGCGTTTCAACGTATAGACTCTTGGCGAGCCTATTATGAATTCAACTAAATAAGATATTATTATCGTATACATACATTATACAAATGTCTATATGTTTATGAAACAGGCGAGAGGCCTGCAAAAATGTCCTATTATATTGATATTCTCATAATTTCTTATAATTACGTGCTTATTTTATTATGTAAGTCTAGACTTTAAAAGAGAATATTATTTATCTAAGTTCATTTCGGTGTTACTTTTCGGAGGTCGTAAGTAAGGAAAAACCGGCGCCCATCAAGTAATTAAAACCTTGTAAAAGTATCTGATCTATTTACGGAAATTAAAATATCACATTTATATCATCATTATAAATTGATGACTATACATATATTTCATTTTATTAGATTGTTTTTCCAGATTTACATTGAACCGGATACTTTAATTACGAACTGATCGTGACATTGACCTCTCTGTTATCCATAATAGTTTATAATGTCGCGTTAATTTTGAAGTTTCGTAAGATGAAGGGTTATCTAACTGGTTACACGATATGCTTCTATCTCACTATATCGAGGATTTAGCACAAGTTAGTTAATTTTTTTAAATCTGTAAACATTGGAAATTGTATTTCATCATTTCAACCGTTAGACGTCCACTGCTGGACATAGGTCGCCCCCAAGGATCGCCACAAAAAAAATGTATTTATTATATCTATTTTAGGGCTAACTTCCTATAAGCGACTAGTAACACTCACATGTCTCAAAATGCATGTATTTGAATGAATATATTTATTTCGCATAAAAATACCACTATAATAACAATTATTGTGGCCAGTTGTTAAATATACGTTTAATAAACCTACTCCGATGTAATTTTTTACGTCTTTAATATCTTACATAGGTCAAACTCTCAAACTTAAAATATAATTTATTCAAATTATCTTTTTCGACAATAAAGACGGATCCGAAAAAGCAGCAGATATTTTGTGACATAAAAATACTTTTCTTCTACATTTATTTGACGTCAATGATTCTTTAAGATGGGTCAAATGATATTGGTCTTAAATTGCATCTGATTTAAGTACAACCTCACTAACGTGCGTACAATGTTCCATATGTTTACAAAATACAGTTGTCAGTCTGTATCCGTCAGTGAAGTTATAAAATTATAGCATCGCATGTCATTCACCGCTTATCATTCGCGACTTGCACCGAACGAACGGAAAGTACTCATAGTCTCGGAATTAGAGAGCTGTCAAATGGACCATGTAATGCATTCTGGTAGACGAGAGCCAGCAATTGTATTCGTGGAATTGAACCATTTGTTTTTGTGATATCAGCGAATAGAGTGCTCGATGGCTTCAATGGGCTAGCGGTTGTAAGCATTTGACTTTGATTTTCAACATCAACCCGTTATTGTACCAGTGCTGATGAGTGCTGTCACGGGTCTCCTCTAATTTGAAAGGTATTAGGGTATAGTCCACCTCACAGGGTGGAAGACTCCACATGCAATCGAGAAAACCTCTCAAGCACGCAGGTTTCCTCACAATGGTTTCTTACACTGTTTGAGCAAGTGATAGATACGCCCATAACTTCCAAAATGTCAGTGGTGCTGGCTTTAGTTTTGAACTCGAGACGTTTGACATCTGCGACCACAGGTCACTCCACTAGGCTTGGACTTCTACGACTTCGACTTTACTTGTACTCGTAAAACAGATTAGGGATTGGAATTCGGTATCAATACATTTTATTGAACATTTTTTTAAGTACTATATTCGAGTAAATATAATAATTTTAAAACTCGATTAGTGCAGGGGTTTTAAAACTGCCTTTTGTTGTAAGGTTTCGTTATTTCCGTAAGGAAAAATGTTTGTGTGATGAGCATACATGAGTCATGGATATTTCCATATACAGTATATACATATAACTACGTATCTTGTTTCCGTAACGCATCGTCGGAGCTCGGAACTAGATGGCGCTATGTTATAATATTCACTCGTAATAATTCCCGGATCATGTATCCATTATAATATAATTATTAGAGTCTAACAATTGAATACATTTAGAAGAAGATACATAAATTATTGTACTTTTGGATAAATTCATTTCGACCCTAAAAATGTGCTGATTTAATTTTAATAAGATAATAATATTTTTTTCTGATATTTATTATAGTTATGTTGAATCAAAAACTTGAATATGACGTGTAAAATTATTATTATGGAGTTGCAGATGATATAAAACAAAATATAGTTGAATTTAGATAACTCAAAGGACCATCTACCATCATATCACATACACCGTCTACGCAAAAGTCCATTTTTACAACAAATAAGGTCAATGACAGCATATGACGGCTCTTTGCGGTCTTAATTGGAAAATTTACAAAAAAATAAATATCCGAGTTACATTGAAAAACTAGTTACATAAATAAATGTGCCCATCAACAAGGAAACGATAAGGCCCACGATGTTGTGTAATCACGACCTTGTCCTAGATAATATTGTCGTCTCGGTAAATATGACGTATAATCATATATTTAATCTGTTTCTTGTATATTCGACGAGAGTTTTGAAATCAAATAAATATATTTTATATCTGTTTACAGTTGGTCTTACGATTTTGTTTGGATATTTCTTTTTTTTTTTTGTATTTCTTTTAGTTTAATCAACTGAGCTGATGGTCCTTTGGCACAGATATACATCAAGTTTTTGTTTTTTTTTATTATTGTTATTACACATTACTATGTATTGCTGTGTGTCATTAGGGACACTTTCTTTCTTTAATTTATAATTATACTGTGTGAGAAAAGTATCTTTATATTTTTTTCTGGTATTTTAATGTTATTTAATTCCAACATTAAAGATTCTCAACAAGTCAGCAGTATCTTCACAAAGTCATGGGCAGATGGACGTGTTTTGTGTTGGAATTTCGGTAATAATTGACATTCCGTTTTACGCAGAATGAGCTCACAGATAATAACGGTTACTCGTCGTTTTATATTAACATATAAAATTCTCGTATTCATTATGTTCGATATCAGTATACTAAACCTTCAATGCTACGAAACTCCTTATTTAGCATAAAGCATGGTACTGTGAGGTCATCATGACTGTTTTAAGCCTTAATTTTCTATAGTATACGACCTCGAGTTGGTGTTATAACCAACAAAGAACAAAGCCATAAATCTTTCTAAACAGAATTCGGCGCAAGCGCAATATAACGCACGACTAATCTTATTGAAATTATGGTTTCATAATACTATAATTATATTACCGCAAAATATTTTCTCCTACCAATTTTATCGCGGAATATTGATATTATTTTATCCCAACGTTTCGATTTTTTACATAATTTATGGTCGGATTGTCAACAATAAATAAAAAAGTAGGGTAGGTGTTAGTAATCTTATACCTATATATAAAAGGAAAAGCTGAATAACTGACTGACTGACATATCAACGCAGGGCCTAAACTATAAGGGCTAGAAACTCGAAACTTTGCCCAGGGGTACAGGGGTTCCTTTTACAACTTAGCGGAGCACCAAGAATTTTTGAAAATTCAACGCCTAAGGAAGAATTACGGGGGTGCAAAGTTAGCATATTGCTTTTATTTTTCGTTAATCAGCTAGTTTGTTATAACATCAAAACAGCAAACAATCTTGATATTTTATTACAATAATTACAATACACAGACATAGTTAATTCAGGTTCGGATCGACGGCGGCGCGTGCGCATCGCATTCTTGCTCGTTAGATCACATCCGTAACGCATCTGCGCTGTTTCGATCGAAATAGATCCGCTTCATATTTGCTCTTTAATGTGGATAATTACGATATCCGCTACAGAATCTATTCCAGAAGTTTGAAACTGAATTGCAACGTTTAATTTTGATCTAAAATTTACATTAGCCATAGGCTCGTCCGCTATTATATGGGAGCTAAAACATAACGGCGAAATGTGGATGTACAGTCGAACAAGCTAATTGGTTTACATCCTCACAGATCGGTCTATAGTTAGATGTGTACCAATTAGCTTGTTCGACTGTACATTACTACCTACCTACATCTCAAAATCAAAATCAAAAGGTTTTTATTTCATATGAACTTTTTCAAGCATTTATAAAACGTTATGACTCTAGTTGCATCTCTGCCTAACCCTACGGATTACAGGCCTGATGGTATTTATTTCAATTGTATTTATTGTATGCTAACACACAGCTGTTACGTGTACCAACCACTGTGATTGAAACAATACATATTAATTTACAGTCATTGTTGAGAGTTGTACTAGCTGAGTATTGATACCAGTGGATTGTAAAGTTATAGGTCTGGATTTCGATCCAAAGGACCAATGATTTTACAAAGGTATTTCGTATTTTTTTCTTGATCAAACTGTGTCTACTTCTGGGCTAGCCCAGTAGTCGGACAGAAGTAGTTCAAATCCGTACCCTGAGACTGAAACGTCGATCGCTCACCTATTGCGCTAAATGTCGTCATAATATTGTGTCACGTGGATGGTAATACCCGATAATATAATTATAAATAAATTTTCCTTGTTCCTTGGAGTTATTCTGGTATCAGCGAGAATATAATTCCCTTCCGGAAAATATACGATAAATAGGTATGGCCGCAAGTTATATAACAGTTTTTACCTTACATATAAGTAAATACAAATAATAACATAATATTTGAAAGCATACACGATTATAACCTATCGCTAGGTGCGGATAGCTGTGCGTTTGTTGTTTTGCAGAATATTTTTTATTTTAAAAACATTAAAAAAAAAAGAACTGAGTAAATATCATTAATTCAGATCCTCGTTATTTTTCTTTAAAAACTATTTCAAGGGTCCTAGTAAAATGCCTTCTAAAATTAATAGACACTGAAGCTTTGCAAGGACTGTTTTTATGATTGTTTTTCTAGTCATTTCAGTTTATCTATTAAGTCAGTTAATCGTACCGCAGTATCTCTAAATTTATGAACATCAACTGTACTGATACTGTCGTACTGTATTGTCTGGTAAAAGTTATCAGCCTGTTGCGTCACGTGCATTACTTTCATACTTTCACTGCGATATTTGGATGACGAACGTGAGAATGATCGTAATGATTGCCGAAATTATATGTGATATTATGTGTGTGGCGAAATTTGTAGACATTCGATGTATTATTATCACTACGTGTATAATTATCGAGTGATACAATAGTTTGATTTGCGATTTCAAAACATTTATAAACTACAAGTAATTTCATCATCATCATCATGCCAATAGCTGTTCCACTGCTAGGCATGGCTCTCTTCTCAATTGAGAAGGATTAGGATATTGTCTACGCTAGCCTAGTACGAAATTACGAATTGGCAGACTTCACACTCCATCGAGAAAATCTCACAAGCGTGCAGGTTTCTTCAAGACGTTTTCTTTTTACATTTGAGCATGTGATAAATACGCACGTAACTTCGAAAAGTGCTGCGTGTCTTGGGATCGCATTCGACACAGTCGACACCCTTCATTTCACAGACCAGTGGCCACACCGCTAGGCTACCACAGCTATTTCATTCATTTATAAAAGTATATTACTAAGCTATTCAATATTAAACACAGGCCTAAACTATAAATAGGTCCACTTTTAATCATCGTTATTAGTCATTACTAATGACTAATCTTTCGTTCTAAATGTATCAAGATATATTAATGGACCGGGCGAGCCTTTTGCATATGCAGCCAATTCGCCTAATGGCGGGCATTGATACAACCCAGGCATGCGAGGGTCATATCTATATTAAAAACTTAAGGCAACAGTCATAAAAGCTTTTAAAATTATTATACTTATCTTTATTGATAAATTGCAATTGAAAGAGAAAGTTGAATGAATTTGATGGAGTTATGAGTCTTTGTATCTACTTAACAAAAGATTCGTATTTTAAAACACAATTATATTTTTTTTGTATAATGCAGGTGTATAGGTACGTATGTGATTTTCTTTTCTTCGTGATTAATTTGTAAGATTTCACTTATTGTTATCTGTTGATTGTATGGTTAAGGCATAAGGCCTGAAGAAAACGTACAATCCAATTGCTATTTATTAAAATGTCATCACTACTAAAATATGTAGTTTAAGTTGGTTTTAGAGTTACCTAAATATGTAATAAAGGTTTGTATTGTGTATATTTTTTTAATGTATGAAATGATTTCTGATACTCATGCGATTATTATTGAAACTATAACAATAACGATCAAAATACATATAAGTTCAAGACATATAAAAGGGTCCGAACCAACGGCATGCAATAATATCAATATACCACAATAAGTTCTATAAAAAACTAGTTATAATAAACGTATTTTGCCAAAACAAGATAATTATTAAAATTTACAAATTCGCATGTAATTACAGTTGAAACTTTGAGTTGAAACCTAGCGGTTTCCGCACGTGTAAGTGATATTGGTTGATTACCAAGCCGCGTGTTGTCGGCCGCGAAGTTTGTACAACGCAAGGGCGGCGTATCGCGCCCGCTATTAAGACGTTCCACTGTTCTACCATAGAGCTCGGAATGCATAGACATTCCATAAATCTAAAGTGCACTAGAGGATGGAATATAGTTAGCAACCTGTACTAGACTAGCGTGGTGGATTATTATAGTTTAATCCCCCTTTACCAAAAAGGAAATCTGGGTCTAGATATTGGGCAGCAAAGTCCATAATTCCTTTTTCCCTTGACAGATATCATCATCATCATCATCATCATCAGCCTATATTCGTCCACTGCTGGACGTAGGCCTCCCCTAGTGAACGCCACAGAGCTCGATCTTCGGCTCTTTTCCTCCAGTCATTGCCAGCTATCTTGCGCAAGTCGTCGCTCCACCTGGCCGGCGGCCGTCCTACACTACGTTTGCCGAGACGCGGTCTCCACTCAAGAACTCGTTTGCTCCAACGGTTGTCGGTTCTCCGAGAGATGTGACCGGCCCATTGCCACTTCAGCTTGCTAATCCTCTGAGCTATGTCGGTAACTTTGGTCCTCTGGCGGATAACTTCGTTCCGGATTTTATCCCTCAGAGAAACTCCGAGCATAGCTCTCTCCATAGCTCGCTGAGCGACTTTAAACTTGTGGACCAGTCTCACCGTGAGTGTCCACGTTTCGGCTCCGTAGGTCATGACAGATATACATACTCTAAATTTAAGCACACCCCGTTTATTCTATTTTATTTTCGAAACTGATACCTGTTCCAACTCTGTATGCGCATTAGGCTATTTGTACAGACAGTTTGTGGAAAATTACATTTCTGTAAGAAGTACTGTGAACCAAGAAAGGCCGTTTTGTAAGAAGTAGGTACTCTGAATTGAGTATATTTGACTAAAAACAACATTTCTAAAAAGACAAGTAGGTACGAATTCTCTTATTTCTCTATCAAAATGTCGGATGCTAATAACAGTACGTTACTGCCTAACCTTTCAGGGAGCACAAAGTCAAAAGAAACATACCTACCCATTATATTTTTCTGAGTCGCGTTGCAGACGGAAATCCGACAATGCATAGTGGATATAATTAACTGTACGATGATGGCATCCTTAAACCGGTTTGTGAGTAAGACCGGTTCAAGTTTAACTAATGAATGCAACATTTATATGCATACTGATAATCCTTGTGTTTATAGCTCAATTGTTTAAGTGGAGTGCTTCTTTAAAAGTAGTTTACGAAGAAATATATTTGCTCCAAATGAATAAAAAATGCAATTAATATACAAAATTCTACATAATATAAACTTTTCATAGCTAGACTGCCTCGTTGGTCTAGTAATAGTAAGTATGATTGTAATCAAGAGGTCTTGGATTCGATTCCCAGGTCAACCTATGTTTTTGTCTTTTTATTAGGCATGTCAAAATATTAAAACTTTAAACGTTATATTTCGTAAATTTTTAACGAATTAATTACTAGGTATTTCGAGATTTTATTAACTGAACATCATTTGGTATTGAATTTAACTGGTATTTGTACAGTATTAACTTTAACAATGGTTAAAAAAGAAAAAAAAACTTACATAAAAATCTCTGCAGCAGTTTTCTACAAATAAATAAACACATATACAAATATGTCCAACTACTTTTTTACGTAAAGTGTAAACCAATAAACCTTCTAAAGCGATACAAGTTAAGTTTTTATACTTAATGACGGTAAGGCAATACAAATTAATCGCTTGAGCATCTTCCCCATACGGTGCGGAGAAATCTTAGCTTTTTCTAGACCTGACACATCATGTTGGCACAGTTATTTATATAGTTCCAATGAAATGTATCAGGATACATAGTGTGCAGCTGGTTTCTCCTGGCTTTCTGCCTAGGAACAACGTACTCTCTAACCTATTTAAATTGAATTTGGTATTCGATTCTATAATATTTTTTATTGCAAAGTAAGAATAATATACTAGTTATAAATACTTTATCGATAAAGGTTGTTTTAGGGCACAAAAAAACGTTGTATATTATTCTAGACGATTCACGGTGTATTGTCTTACAAAACGATTTTTTGGCTAAATAAACCGATGCGATAGCGACACACTTTACCACTTTACAGCTCTAACAAGGGAAGGTGCTGGGACCTTCATGACGATCCTGTCTTTTGACTTCACAACAGAATTAATAAAATATGAATCGTTGAAGAATTTGTGTAAATTACAGCAGACTATTTTTAAAATGGCCTTCTGAAGATTTCGATGTTTATAAATAAATAAATTTCAAAATAAGAACGTTGCTCTGACCAATATCGAGTCGCTACTTTTCGCGCCTCTTGCGTCACGCTGCA
Source organism: Craniophora ligustri (assembly GCA_905163465.1). Classification (NCBI taxonomy): domain Eukaryota; kingdom Metazoa; phylum Arthropoda; class Insecta; order Lepidoptera; family Noctuidae; genus Craniophora; species Craniophora ligustri. The sequence continues at coordinate 14,498,716 of LR990962.1, read as the reverse complement.
GACGATTTTACGGCAAGACGTGATTCGGCAATGTTCGGGTCGACGGATTAACGCGATTGGATTGCGATGCGCGAAGGCACTGGAATTTAGTCATGCAGCCTAAATATGGCCAGTATTTATTCACCGACTCAGTGCGTTATAAAAATAGAGGTATGTTAGCACGGAGTAGTTTTATATTGTATGTACTGTGTGACTGCTCATACAGTTTTAATTCTGATACACGTACACCCTACACTGAGAAATGTGGCCTACAGTACATAATATATCGATTTGCATACGATAAAATTACGAATTATTCCAATTAAAAAACATCCAAGATTTTTCCATGTGCGCACAATATCACAAAATCTTATTAGCAAGACAATGCTATTTGATAATTGTTAGTTCTTGAAAATTAAAATGGGCGCTTTGTAAGATGCTCTCTGGCCTTCGACGGCGGACCTACATTCATACATACATGTCTAATTGTGCTAACTATTCAAAATGGTAAAATCGACCTACATCGGGCACAAACAGATAGGCGTAAAACACAAAATTTGCAACTGAAGTAATTTCAACTAACTATTTAAAACACCCGATACTCATTCACATATTATTATAGTATAGTAGGCATTTAAAACAGCTTGATAAAAATATATTTAATTGGCACAACATGAATTCTCATTAATTTTATCTTATTCAATTTTAAGTTAATTGTTATTCAGTATTATTGATGTCATTAAAATCAAGAAATTTAGCAATGTTTTGGTTGTTCGTCATGAATAAAATACTGGAAATTATTTCATCAATTAAGATAACTAATTATATTTGATCGTCTTCTTAGCTAAGTATATTTATATACATTGAGAAAATACAATTTTAACGAACCAGACAACCAAAATAAAATTAACAATTCTCAAGTAATAGGTGTAATTTATCAAAATAGATGTCACGAAATTCTTTTAAATATTCTAGTTAAACGCTGAACCCAAATTGAATACCTAACCTTCAGAATATTAGTATTATTTTGTAATGCAAAATAGTTCTATAAATATTACAACCCACGTAGGATTCATCTCAAGGCAATACCTATGTATATTTTAGATCTAGGTTTAACATATTAAATGACGTCATAAAAAGCTAACTTCAATAGTTAAATACGAATATAGCTGAAGGTTATTGATACAAATCCATCTTTTGGTAGTTTTAAGGCCTATTTATATGTATATGGCAAGACAGCAAAATACACTGAGGTGAAGACTACAATCTAGAATTCTTGTTGAAACTGTTATGATGTATATAATATTGCAATATGACATTAAGTAAAATATATGAGACAAGGGTAAGAAAATCAGTGAAATCGATCAACTATTTGAAACAATTAAGAACTGGTGTTCGAAAATACGGAATTACCTCAATATTGCAATACATACCTAATTTGTTCAAATTTGTTTTTGGTCGGGTCTAGTCTATTCCTAGGTCTATCTACAGAGCGAGGAGAGGTCGTCCTTGACAAGTTAACAGCGATAATCACGATGGCATCGCTACTAATGTTTGTTTTTAATTATATTTTATGTCTTTGACTTTGAAAACTTAAATTTGAATAGTTTTAACAACGCGTAGGTGTATTTAATTTTCAATTACTGAGATATTTGCTTTGTTAAGGATAAGTAGGTACATAAAGTAGGTAAATCTCATAGGGACTATGCTGAACCGATTTAAAGATACCTACTTCATAATAAATGTTCTATACAAATAAACTTTCTATTTGAACTACAATATAATGTACATTTGAACCTAGCTCCTTAAACAAAATCTCGTCTTATTAGTAATAGTATGATCAATTACTAAAAATAATAGTTAAGCTGCACAAGGTAGGTACTCTTTTAGCAGTATTCCTCACTGCAAAAAAATTACCTAGTGTAGAGTAGCTAATATTATGTACTGTTAAGTCAAAGGTGTCTAGTTCGATCTTAAGGCAGAAGAAAAACACTGTGAAACTACCCACACTAAGAATACTCTCAGAACTCGACAAAGACACATGTGCCTAGCAGTGGGACAATGAGTTTATGAGAGAATGTTCCTAATGTACCTTTTTGAGAGAAATAAACGAAATATTATTATTATTATTATTCATTCATTGTTCAGCTATTTTCATGAGGTACGAATAAGCCTATTCCGATTGCAATAATTATATCTTGAGACGTTGAAAAAACCAAAACAAGTTTGTTAAAAGCTTAGGTATAAATTAGGGGACTCGGCACCCATTCACATATTTTCTTGTCATGTTGCCAGCGTAATTAAAAAATAACTCCGAATTTTAATCTATTTTCAAAAAACTTCGGTGCTTGCAAGTTAGTCTAGCCACAAAAACATGGTAATTACAACTGCAGGTATAATTCTTAGCCACAATACCGCGACCTTGTGTGTTGCTGCTGACAAATTAACCAAAGTTGAACTGATAATTTTAAATGATGGGCACATTATTGCTAAGGCTGTTTTCTTTAAGCCTGAGTGTGCATATTAAGCTGTGGTAGCCCAGTGGACTGATATCGTTCCCGAGCAAGCACCACTGACTTCTCGAAAGCTATGTGCGTATTTATTACATGCTCAAACGGTGAAGGAAAACATCGTGATGAAACCTGCATGCTTGAGAGATTTTCTCGATGGTACCTGCCAACCCGCAGTAGGCTAGCGTGGTGGACTATAGCCTAATCCCTCTCAAATGAGAGGAGACCCGTGCCCAGCAGTGGGACGGGACGATAATGGCTTGATGATGTGCTTAATAAAAACAAAAAGTAATAAGTAAAGATATGTTAAGGTGCGGTTAGGGAGAGGCCTATGTCAATTGTGTTAGGTATATGGTGTGGGTCTTAATATTTTACAATTAGGGACTTTATTAGCTTGTAGAAATTACTGTCTAAATAATATTATTTTTGTGTAGCTGCGCACTAGTAGCGTGAGGTCATTAGTTTGATTCTCAAAAACGTAGTAGATAATGAAAGAAACGTATTTAAAAATTATTGTAGGTATGATGTAACTTCTCAAATAAGTAACAGAGAAACGTTGGTCTCTAATAGGAAAATTATTATTAGATGAATGTTATAATTAAACTTAAAAACCCACCTTTTTTATCAGTTTTACAAGTTTTTTAGCTTAATCTCGTAAATTATGAGATTTTTGACATTTAACATTTATGAGGTTTCATCGTGTTTACTCTCGTACAAATAGGCGGTTCCTGTTTTGGAGCCAAAACCAAAATGGTAACTTTTAATTTAAAACTCGTGGGCATATTGATACAATTGATTGAATATATAGGAAAACGGCGAGAGAGTATGTGTGTACGTATACACTGAAAATACAATTCTGGTTACTTGAATTAAAACCGTTTTCCAAATAAATCGTAATACCCTATTACTCCTAGGTATAACTAAGGCTTCTAATATTGTTATTGCAATATTTTATCTCTCTCTCAGTTGAATGGAGTCAGTTGGTTACACGCCCTGTCACTTTTTATGCACTATTGAGATCCTTAACCCACTTGGCTGTCAGAATGACGTAACATGTTAGGTACAATCTCGTGGCTTGTCATAGACAAACAATAAAGGTAATTTTATAAAACCACAAAATAAACGCAAAGGTAATATGAATAAAATAATGTTGACTGATAATTTAGTTTAAAGTAAAAGAAAATTTATGTAAATGCATTATGGCACTGTCAATTTTTTTTTCATATTCTTTTTTATGGAGTAGGCAAGCATTAATTTAGTTAATACAGTTGTATTTTATTTAAAATAATATGCGATTGTAAGTATTGTGTGAGTGCCAATTGCTAAGATGGTATAATAAAACTACTATTTAGGAATTACATCGCGGTATATTGATTTAAATTTAATCACGACGTTTCGGATTTGTAACATCGTCCATGATGACGGAACAGATTGCTACTATAATTCAATGTCTAATATTAATAATAAACAATTACCTAATTATCAAGATTTTATATTCACGAATAAATCTTGAAATATTATGTACGTGTAATAATATACGTGAATGTGGACGAAGCAAAAGTATACCACTTTTACTTCGTCCACAGGGTTCGTAGCTCGTGCGTTCTGTAGTTTCTGCCCACCCCCATGGGAAATAAGCGTGAGTGTACCTATATGTTATCAGGTAGGGGACATGCCACTCAAATTGGGTTGCCCCATTTTCGTCTACAAACGGAACTAAGGCTCCCCTTTTAGCACAGTTTCCTTTCTGGTAATGCAATAATAGCTAAGTAAAATAATAGTAACATCGTGTATTTTTGCCGCTTGATTCTTTTGACTTGTGCGCCTGATGATCTCACCGTTTGTTATTTATACAGATTACAATGAACTTTGCATTTAAACGTTTATGAATTTATAAACTATGTTAGCCGTTGATAAATAAGTTACTTAACGACTAGACTGTATGATGCTAATTCCTTTGCCTAACGGATGAATACGTTTAAAATTAATATCTCAAAGAATCCAAAGATTGAGCCTATAAAAAAAATATTCCATAGATTATTTCAGTAGGTTTATTGCAGCTTTTTAATAATATTCATATTTATTTATGACACATCTTAAGCTAATCGAATTTTCGTACCTATGTATACCTACGTCAGTTAATAAAAGACGGACGTAGCTACGAGTTAATTTTTAGCGGTATTTTTTTGCAATCTAGTAATGTACAGTAAAAAAAATCTAGCTAGTCTTCTATTTTCGAAAATGTAGGTATAGGTATAACTAAAATGAACACAATCTTACCTTCTGAAGTGACATATTTGCAGATAAATCACAATGTGGTACCCTGACACATATCCCTTATCACAACACTAAAAATCACGATCATATCTCACGTTTGACAATATTATAGTAATGGCACCAATGAATTATTCAGCACAACACTACTCCTACTCACAATTAATACACTAATTAACTTAATTATATCTTTAAACACTTATTATTTCACTCATTACAGTGTTTAGGTACAACAACAATAAACAGATTAAAAATAATAATTAAAAATCAATGTTGCCGATTCGTTAAGCACGTACTTTAATAATTACTTTATATACATTTGAGGGTAGTATTATTTTTTAAATTAAATAAATATTTGGTTTTTCTCCGTATTTTGTTCGTTAATATTTATTTTTCAAAATAAACATACGACTCTGTCATTTCACTGACAAACTGCACTGGCCAGTGGTGGCGTCACTTTTCAATTTGAATGCGGAATTCAAATTTTACAAATTTGGAACATCGCTTACAATAGAGTCACGGCCGCGTCCCAAGGTCGACATTGTATGCAGTTACTGCTTTTATCGCCTAATGATCAAATGAAATTATGCATAGTCGACATTTTAAGCATTGTTTCACTCGAGTGTGCAATCTTGGACGTTATCGATCGTGACACTTCGGATTTGAGTTATTCGAGTTATGTTTCGTGTTTGTTCGTTTCTTTTCGCGCGTTTGATGCAGACGTCCTTCGGTGTGGACGCCCGCGAAGCGACTGGGCCGTGGTTGGCTGTGCGTATTATCACACACGTTATCAGCGCGATTTCATTGTGAATGTTCATAAGTTTCACTTCATTAACTGGCTTTATCTTTATTTTTGTTCATTAGGTGCTACGATGACGTCAGAGCTGCTGTCAAATTATTCAGTCGATAAAACTGACTTAATTTTGGGAGCGTCTAGTGTCACGTTTCAGCGATTTTCAATCAAAACTTGTTTAAGAACTTTACAAAACCTTTGAGTGTAAATTTGATGTCATGCGATTTGTTTTTATCACGCGATTGTTGTGGTCTGAAAGTATTATTTTTTACCAACTTGTGGTTTTGATAAAAAAAAACAGGAGTTTGATAGTATTTATAAAAATAAATAGATTTGATATAAAACTACCTTTTACAGATTTTAACGCGACGCGATTTATTTATATCTCGACGCGTTAATGTTTTATTTAGAAATTACATCTATTATTGGCAGAAATAAGTTAAAATCTATTAATTAAGAAAAAGATCAGATACTTTACACATATAATATAAGTAAGGTAAGTTTATTAACAAATCAAATTACCTACTAACATTCGGAAATTCTTTTTACGGTTTAGTTAATTGTTTCACGCAATTTTAGCGGTTCAAACACCGTTGGTTCACGTAATATGCGAAGTAACAAACGTGTAAAAGCACAGGTAGGCATTTAAGATTAAACTTGAGTTTTCTTAAAACTACACTAGTCAAAATAAACGAAACATTTACTAAAATACAAAATACGTCACGTTGAAATTTTACTCCACTTATAAAATATTATTTATTACGCGAATATTTGACATGGAAATAAAATTATTATACTTTTTACATATTTTATCGCAGTAGGTACATATATTGATAATACAGTATTTTATAGAATACAATATATAGATACAACAACAAACTAATAACAGCGTATAAAAAATGACAGCTCCCTATTCGTCTGACGATCGCATTTTGATAATAATTCACGGCCGCGCAAAGTCCGCAAAAGTCCGAAATCTCCTGCTAACGTTGTTTAACAACCTACTGTTGTCAAAAGTTCATGCGAATTCCTTTCATTATGCCATTGTTACAAATTAGCCGCGATAGCCGCCTCTGATACTCTCACAGTATTCATCCAGCTATTTTTTCTCTTGTTTGCACGCAAAACAATGAGGTTTCCAAGTTATTTGGAAAATTATTATGAATTACCGAGGTATTGGTTTAAGTAATTTAGAATAATGATCGGCTTCACCTTTGTGTACGGACTGTTATTGACAAATACTCAAATTTAAGTTGCTCTGAAGTATAGAGCTACTTAAAATGTAGTATTTGACAGTTAAAATAATGACAAAAGTCTCACAGTTGCATTTACTTCATTGCGCAGTTGTCCTGTCAATGTCAGCCATCAGAATGAAATCAGCTTGTAGTAATAAATTGCTGTCATATTTGGCAGCCGCTGACAAACTGACAACTGTCGATACATGCGTCATTCCGGTCATGCACCCCATCACTAGACGAGTAATATGCAGCGCGATATGAATTCTCATTCATAATTTAAAAAGTTTGTTTATGGTAATTGATTTCTTAAACTTACGCTTATATTAGACATTGAAATAAAACTATTTATACGGACTCTTTCAAGCAAAAACCACTAAACGTTTTTGTATAGAATTTGGCATACAGACAGTTTATTACCTGGAGTAATACATAGGCTGGTTTTTATTTATATACTATGCGGGCAAAACCGCAAGTTGAAGCTAGTAAATATAAAAATATACATTTAATTATAACGTACTAGTAAAAAAAAAAAATATTTATTTCTGTTTTCACAGAACAAAAAGAATACCTACAAAAAAAATGAAAATGCTGTATTAAAAATTAAAATTTTGTAACATTACTTTGCTTTTAAATTATAACTGTTCTTTTTACAGAATCTATGAACGGAGGAGATTTGCAAAAAGTTCGTGCTAAGTGCATAGACCCCGATGTGTAAATATCTACAAAACGACCGTCCACGCCTACTCACAGATAATACTAATGTATGTATGTATTATAGAGTACACAAAAAACCTGATCCTAAGCGTCTACCATACAAATAAACCTTTTTGTTGAATCTGTCAACGATATTTTTTTTGCTAAATAATTAATTTAAAAGTGTTTAAGCATTTCTATTCGTATGCCTATGTGTAAATCTAAAATAAAATATACCTACTTTTTAAATTAACAGTTTTGGACACAAAGTTTTAAAAATGTTGAAGAATAAATTACTATTTATGGATTTTATCGCGGTGTATTGATATTATTTTCATCATATTTTTACGATAGAGTGTACCCGTTGCCAAGGATGCTGTGGACTTGTGACCTGTGGACTGTGAAGGACTATTGACAAACATAACACGCCATTAAGAAAATTTCATGTTTCTTCACGATGTTTTGTTTAACGGTGTCAGCCTATGATGAACAAGCAAATAACCTTTAAAAAGTCAGTGGTGCGTATCATGGGATCGAATTGGAAACATAATATAATATCTTCGTATGCTATCTAAATGGTAATGTTGAAATTACGATTAGTTTAATATAACCCATTGTTTTGTCATCGCCTATCCCCTTTTACGTCGATAAAACTTGTAAAGTTGTACGCAATACGATTAGCAATATGTAATTTCGTAAGGACCACACCTAAAAAAATTATAATAAAGGTACATAAGTTTCGTGACAATTTTTTCCAATTAATTTACAAAAGTGCACAAACCCACCATAAATTTCGTAAATTATGTGCGCTATCTGCCCAACCCCTGAACAGATATAGCGAGGTAGTATTACCGCTGAAACGTTCGCGAAGTGAGAGCATCGACCTCAATCCATTAACTAAAGTTAGGTGCGGTCAGTTCGCCCGAGTCACGGTCGTGAATTCGATGCTTGTTAACTTAACTATATTTATCTTTTGCTCGTGTTGCCTTTAAGTCGGTTTAAGCTTTAAAATACGAGCAAGAGGTCTTAGGTTGATTCCCAGGTCGAGCAAAGTGTTATTGGGTGTTTCGATGAAATTCAAAGTAGCTTTGTGCCCGGTTAATCGCAATAGGCTCACTCCCTATTACATGTGACCTAAACCACACCGGCTAAACGTGGGTGTACATTAGTACACCTCTGCCTAAACTTCCGGGGACGACAGGCGTGATGGTATGTATATGTATTTTAATCGCATCCAACTTTATTATCACGCCTGATTTAACTTAAAGGAAGGTATTAATGTAAAAAGTTTATAACACTGCTCAATAAAAAAAAATCGCCGTCACTCACAAGCTTGCGAATAACATGGTACAACTGAAAGAAAACACACACAAACGAGACATCTCTAAGAAATAAATCCTTGGATGTCTAAAGTAATCTAACAAGTTACATTACAAGAGCGTTGAGTACCGTTACAATGGCTTCAGAAGTCGTGTTCGTGTTATTAGCACTGGGTAGCCAAAAATTACGCAAGACGACAGAACTAGTAGGAATAATAATTTGAGTTAGACGGTTAACTTGATAAGTTATAATATAATTAAATGTAATCTTAGATTGTCTGTAAGATGTGTTCATAAGTGATACGATCGTTAATTATACAGATAATTAATTATAATTATAAACACACTGAATAAATGTGTATTAATTGCGAAGACGCTAAGACAAAATGTGATGCATATCGTCAATCATTTCACAAATCGAAAGTAGGTACATGACATCGGATTAGCACTTCTTAGATGATTATATTAATACCTTAAATACACATTTTAAGAATTTTGCATCAGTAAAAAGAGATAATGCCTTTTTAGCGAACGACCATTCATTTTTAGTAAATGACAAAATGTACAGAACTGTCGACTCCTAAAATAACAGATAATAAATAAATATATAATTGTGTATTATGTACTCTAGATATCGGATAATATTGGATATAGCACGTACTTGTTGTGTGTAGGGCGCGTCGTCAGGCCGCAGCGCGTGCAGGCGTGACTCCTGGAAGTCTGCGAACGCTCGCACTGCAGCAGACGCCTCGCGGTACCGCTTCCACAGCTCTACAGCTTTGTGGTACCTACGGGAGGACACAATTGTTTAGGTCTTGATGTAATGAATAGGCTGATATTTCTAAGAAGTAAAAATATTAATGAAAAAGGTTTTTTTTTTTGACAACTCTAGTCACTTTTTTTTTTGAATCGTTGCCCCACACTAGGATTTTCTCCTGTGTCGTGGGGGCGTTTACGAACACATATTTTCACATACATAAACGCCCAGACCCGAAACAACTACTTGCAGAACGTACAAATATTTGCTCCGTGCGGGGATCGAACCCGCAACCCATGACGCACAAGCCTCGATCGCTCAGTCACTGCGCTACCTAGTCGTCATTACTTTAATAAAGCATAGGTACCTACTGTAGGTGCCACAAATATTTGAGCGGAAATTGGAACCGGGACTCGTGACACAAGCCGATTGCTAGGTTACCGGTTGCGAGTTCGATCCCCATACAGAGCAAATATTTGTACGATCTACAAGCAAGCTGCGGGTTTGGGCGTTTGTGTATTTGAAAATTTGTGTTTCTAAACATACCTACGGCACAAGAGGAAATCCTAGTGTGGCTAATTCTATTTTAAAAGAATAAAAGGAGAAAATTCTAGTGTAATCCTAGGGAAATCTTTTCAAAAGAATAAAAAGAACACTCACTTGTCGCACAGCTGGTTGAGATTGGTGCAGGTGTGCTCGTAGGCCGCGGCAGCATCGTCCAGGTCTCTCCGGAGGCTGGCCGCGACTGAGGGCTCGGTGGAGGCCACCAGTGGCGCCGCCGCCGTCGTCAGCTCCCCGACCAGCTCACCGCTGCGCCGGGATAGCGACTCGCTCAGCGTCTGTACAGAGAACAGGCGTAGTTAAGACAACACTCCATCAAAGACCACCCTCTTCATCCCATGCGAAGCTAATTATCACTATGATGTTTGAATTTTATTTAACTAAATTAGTTCTAAGCTTAATGAGATTATCGTCTCATTGCTTGAATAATTTTAGAAGAGAGATCGTTTTTATTGAAACTTTTTAGGCACTTAGGACACCATAACATAATTATGTGACGAACTCTGCACTGAATACTCGCAATCATATAAAAAAGGGCTGGAATTAAGGTTTGAGCTGCATCAGGGTTATCTATTAATCTATTAATTTAATTTAAAAGACTATCTATGGAGTTTTTTGCCTGCCTCTTCTCGATAAGACCTTACACTTGGGCCGTGCAACTAGTTTTGACAATTGAAAGTACCTGTAATATTGGTCTAATTGAAATAAAATACATATTTGACTTTGACACTTAGAGTATTTTTTCATTTAGTCTTACCTCCAATTTCTCAGTAGCCTTCAGTAGCCTGTCATAGTCCACCTGGCCCTGTACTGTGAGCAGTTCCACCATGTAGTCGGCTTCCCTCACGGCGCCTTGCACCAGTTCCAACTGTCGCTCGAAACGGCGCCATAAGTGCAACTTGGCTCGTAGACGGCTGCTTAAGTCACTGCAAGCTGCTTCCAGTTCCGCGTGAGTTTCCTGCAAGGCAAAAAGCTTTATTAGAAGATAGGTTCAAAGTAAGTACTAAAGGGACATTATTGTGAGTGAAATATATTCTGTCCTTTTCAAGAAACAACTTTAGGTAATTAAAAATAGTTTAATTACTGCTATGTTGCTGATTATATTTAGTTTCATAATGAGTTTGATAAAGTAAGATTTTTTAAATGAAATCTAATCAAATTCATATCTAAAGTTTCTTGGATTTTTATTTTAAATTTGATTCTAAATAATTATAAGTTTATAAACCAAAAGTTTAGCAATTACCTGCAGAGCAGAGATGTCTTTTTCGACTCCCGTAGGCGACACGACAACACGGAGACTAGTCGGCAGCGTATGCAGTGCCTGTCTCAACGCCAGGATATCCCTCCATTGAGAAGCTAGTTCCTCAATCAGCTTATCACAGTTCTCCGAAGCCCGTTCGACCACATCACTGCCCTGTCTCTCCGCAGCTTCGCATTCCTCTAACGTCAAGCGGGCTCGGCGTTGGCTCTTCTGGCATCGCAAAATACCAGTTTGAACTTGCACTATCTTCTCCTTCAGCAGCATACTACGTTCAAGCTCCTCGGATATCTGGTCGTCTAGAATGCCTGACTGTGTCAACAAAGCACCAAGCCGCTCCGATTCAGCGGTAGGTAGTAAACTCAGTCTTCCTAGTTCATTCTGTATCCTGTCGATACGGCCAGTCATAACTTGCAATCTTTCAATGTATAGATTCAGCTCATCCTCGCTCTTGATTACGCCCTTAAGGTTATCTAGAGATGCACGGAGCTCTCTCAGCTCTTCTTCAAGAATGTTTAGCTTTTCTCCTGATGAAACGTCGCGGTCCGAGATGTTCTGAATTGCTGTCGAGTGAATATTATCAATCTTGGATGCTAAATCACTCCATTTGTCTTCGATCTTTGAGAAGAACTGTCGCTGTACCATTTCGTCGGAGACGGGTAGAATTTCAAGGGCCTTTTCGAATTGGGTTCCCGATTCATTTTTCAGGTTATTGTGAACTTCATGCTGTGCCTTCAATTCCCAGAATCTTCTAAGGTTTCCTGTGGTAGTTATATTTTCTGGAGTAATAAACTCCAGTTCTCTGTTTGCGATTTTCATCCAACCTTCAATCCTGTCGATAAGGAGGTCATACGTTAGCCAGTTTTCTCTGAAAGCAGTCAGCCTCGTCAACCTGGAGTCTACGTCATCCTGTAACTTCAACAATGTGTCGAGTGCTACAGAACACTCAGTTTCTAAACCAGAGCATACTATTAAGTTTTGGAGGCTCTCAGTAATGGACAAGAGCCGCAGCATTTTCGCGTAATGATGGGACACATCCAGACTTATTGACTGATACAAGTTAATATACTGTTCATGGTCTCTTGAAGTGACATTCGTTAGATCCGGCACTCGCTGTTGAGCTACAACAAGCCACTGTCGCTCTTCTTTCATCCCGTGTTGCAGTAGTGACCATCTTGACGCAGCTAAAGTCATTTGTTGAGCTCGACTCGCAGCCCTATCGATGATCACAGTAGCTCTCTCATGCAGAGAATTGTGTAAAGATGAATACTTTGCTCTTGTTTCACTGTCAAGATTATCCTCTAGAGATTCTAAAATAGCTCTACAATGGCTCAAATTTACGAAGAATTTTCTGTGTTTTTGGATTTCTTCATGCAGATGGTCCAAATCAGATACAATAATCTTTCCGTCGAGCAGAGCTTCTGCCACTTCAGTAATCTGACCAAAGTCTTGTAGAGTCTGTTCGTATTCTTCAGCCAAGGACGATAGCTGTAACAGTCGGTCTCTTTCGGTGTTGATCGCGTTTTCAACCTGCTTAGTGTCGTCATCCGCGTTGTATAATTTGGATGGACACTCCCTTTTAGGGTTTGCTTCGATCAGACTGCGACACCTCTTAAACATTTTCTTGATAGTTTCAGTATTGTCCAAGTTATTCGTTTCAATTATATCAAGTTTTTCTAATTTCTGTTGTGTTGGTATTTCCGATAGTATGACATCATCTAAAGTGTTTTTGACGTCCTCTACGGAGTCACTGAGTTTGTCTGCGTCTTCTAAGAATTGGATCCATTCTCTTTCTACTTCTTGTACTTTGACAGAGCTTTGACTACTCAAAGTATTAACTGCGTCCACTTGACGCGTTAATGTTTCTATCAAAGTAATCATTTCTTCATTCACTTCAGTGACTTCAATAATATGCTTTAGATTTAAAACATGATTCTTGAGTGATTTAAGACGTTCGGTTTCTTCCGTAGACTTCACACCACTAACAGTCTCTCTTTGGATCTTGTATTGTATTTCTTCCAACCAAATTGAAATGGTTTCTATGACTATGATAACACTTCTCTCTGTTCTAGTTGGATCGTTGCTTTCAATAGCATTCTTCACTTCATCCAATTCTTTATTGACAACGAGATTATATGATTTTTCAACTGACGGCTCTAATAACGCAACAGCCATAGAATCGTCGGGCACAGTCTTTGATGGTTCTGTTACCGAATGTGTTCGCTTTTCAAGAGCGTCCAGCAGTCTTGCTTTCTCTGATTTCTGAGAAACGATAGTCTTACTAGGAGATGGCGATTTAGATTTCGATCTTTGTACAACATCAGAATACGTCAATTTATGTAGTGGTTGCTTAGGCATCATAGGACTGGCAAGGTGAGAAATTCCCTCATCTATCGAAGATGTATCTTTAAGTGAAACATCTTCGCTGGTTGGTGTGACAGACATAGACAGCTCTGTATTTATTGGGTCAGACAGACTCTCGGGTGACTGTAAAAGCGGTGATTCAGTTTTCTTCTTAGATTTCCTCTTTTTATGTTTGTATTTGTCACCTAATATCGATTGAGGGGGTTCTTCAAATGAACGTTCACTTTCTATGAATTCCGTAGTCGCTCGAGGTATTGATATCTGAGCTCTTAAGTGGACTTCATAAGGTTCATCCGTGGAGGTAGAAATAGAATCTTCAGAATATTCTCTTGGTGATGTTTGCTGCGTGCTGTCAATGGTTATGATCTCTTTTCGTTCTAGATCTTGAACTGGGATTAACACAGGGGCGAATCCTACCGGTGGTTCTCTTGGAGAAGTTTGTTGTGTACTGTCCACTGTTATGACCTCTCTATTAGGAGGTGTAATTACCTGTTCAATAACAGGTGTAGGTTCAGGTTCCGGTGGAGATGGTGGCTCCTTTTCTACTGGCAGTGATGGTACTTTAAGTATTTCAGGTGTCTCCGATACTTCTTCAGGCTCAGGTTCACGAGGAGTAGTCTGCTGAGAAGTTTCAACGGTTACAATATCCTTTAGTTCAAGTTTGGGAACTTCTTCTTCTTCTCTTGGTGTTGTTTGTTGCGTACTGTCAATGGTGATGATTTCTTTCTTAATTTCAAGTAAAGGTAGAGAAGGAATTTCAGTCGGTACAGGCTCAACCTCTTTAACAGGTTCCTGTTCAGGTTCATCAGATTGAGTGAATGTACTGACGAGTGGAATTTCTGGCGTTTGCATACCCATCTCCATTAAATCTTTCTCTTTTACAGGACTGGTCGAAGTACCTTGTTCAGTTATTTCTTGCTTTACCGTTTGAATATCCGTTTCAGTTGTTTCTACGACTACTTCAGTACTCTTCTCATCTTTCTGTACTACAGGTAACGGAGATGTCTGCATTTCTCGTGACTCTGTAACGATTTCAGGTGAAACAGGTTTTTCTTCTACAATGGGTTCTTCAACAACAGGTGAAGTCTGCGCAAACTTTTCTTCTGGAGTACTTATGTCATGGGGGATAACTTGAGTAGTTGCTTCCAGCTGGACTATTGGTTCTGGCGATTCTGGCCGACTTGTCTGTATTTCAGTATTTGACATTATCTTTTCTACGACAGTACTGACTTCTTCGATAGTTTGTGTGTGTGCTTCGGCGTCTTCGACTGGCGTTGTTTGCGTTATAACTTCGCTCATAGATGTAGGCGTGGTCTGCAATTCAATGTCAGATGTTTCTGGTCTCGATATTTCTTCAAAAGGTTCTGTCTCCGCAGGAGAGGTCTGGATAGAATATTCTTGAGTGGCAATTTCCTCGATGACAGGAACAGGGAATTTCAAAATAGTTCCAACTTCCCTTTCGGCAGTCTCGGGACTGCTTTGAACGCATTCTTCTACGATTTTCACAGTAGTAATGTCTGAAGTTTCACTAATGGTACGGTATGATTCCTCTTTAGGCGATGAAGCTTCTACTTCAGTTCCCAGCTTTGGGCTCTCTGGTTTAACTTCTGGCTCTGGTTCAATTTCAGGTACTGGTTCTATATCTGGTTCTGAAGGTGATTTTGGTGGATGCACAGGTGTCTTCTTCTTGCGTTTCTTATCTTTACCTTTCTTAACTGGTTCAAGCATTTCAACTGGTGTAGTCACAGTCGTATCATCCGTTTCAGTAGTAGCAATTACAGGATATACAGTCTCCTCGCTTTCGTTATGAGGCTTTCGTTTTTTGTGCTTCTTTTTCTTATCAGGCGTTGCTACTGGCCCCATAGAAATATCTTCAGCTTCGTAACCTCGTTCTTCAGAGATAGTCAGTGATTCAGTTTCAACATACGAATCATCGAATTCAGGTTCCTTAACTTCAACAATAGGTTCCTCTGGTTTTTCAGGAATAGATGGTACAGGCGTTTTTAGGCCTTCAAGCGGTTCAGGAGATTTCATTTTAATGATTGTCGAAGACTCTTCCGTTTTAATGGCTTGCTCTTCAGGCAAAAATTCTTCTATCACTACAGGTTCTAATATTTCTTCAGTCGGTGTGGGAGACTCGCGTGTGGCTGATTTAGGAAGCTCCACATAATGGCTAAGAGAAGAACTGTCAGTGTTAGCAATGCTTTTATCAGTTTCAATTTGCGTCTCAATTTCTGTAGATTCACTAGTCGTTGAACTAGTCTTTTGCTTCTTCTTTCTTTTGCTTTTCTTATGTTCTTTTGCAGATTCCGGCGGCGTGACTTCTGTTTGTGCTTGCTCTGCAACGATGTCTGCTACAGGAACTTTAGCTTTTTCTTTCGTAACTTTGACCTCGATAGGCAAAACGACTTCAACGTCCTTCTTTACAACTATTGGTTCTTTTTCAAATTCTTCAACCTTGAGGTCGAATTGCACTTTGGGTTCAACTTTTGTAGGTTTTTGCGTTCTGGTTAATGATAAAGAAATATCAACAGATTGCTCATATTTATTGGGCTGCGTTGCTTGAGTATCAGGTTCAAAGCCTCGCAGTTCTGTATCTTGGCGTTCTGATTGTAGGAGCATGGTAACTTCGTGCCTAGTATCAGGTCTACTTACCTGTGGTTGTTCAGAGCCAACTAATTCAGATGTTTGCGATGGAACATCTTGTTTTTCCGGTTGGTTAAACGTCATTAGTAGTTTGTTGACACTTTCAGAAGAACCTTGGACTTGGGGCTCATATTGTCGTATGTACGACATTTCAGGTGCCTCAGAGATTTTAGCTACGTCGGATTCGGATATAACATTTCCTACTTCCAATGGTTCCACTTCAACCGCAGACTGCGTTGGTGCTTTTTCAGTAGTTATATGACTCATTATCTTTTCGTATTCACTTTCAGAACCCTCTTTGATAATAAGTTCTTTTGTTAATTCAACAACTCCAATTTGTGGTTGTTTGACTAAATTCATTTTTAGCAAATCATCTCCTTTATTAGTTACTGACTCATCTACTTTGGAAACCATAACAGGTTGTTGATCCTCTATTAAAGGCTCCGTCACAACTGATTCTTTTCTTTCCGGTAATTGTTGTTCTTTGATGGCAATAGAAACTTTGGATGGTTTTTCATCGGATCGTACAGAATCTTTGAGTTCTGTAACTATATTAGTAGATGTCACAGTCTGAATTATTTGGCTGACAGTAGTATGGACGGGATCTTCTGAAATTGTCGATGGTTCAATTTGTTCTTCTTTGGTAATTTTGCCAGGAGAATAAATTGCTCCAGTATGAATACTCTCTTTATCCAATAGTTCTTTAGTAAATTCCAAGATATTACTTTGTGGCCCAATTGTTAGCTCCTTAATTTCTTTTTTAATAAAATCTTGTGTAGCGTTGTCAGGTTTGGGCTCTAAAATTAATTGTTTCTCAGGAGAAGGAGTCTTAATGCTTTCTCCTTTTACGGGTGCTTCATCTTTTGATTGTAAATCTTCACTAACAACTGTATGATCTATCTCACTACCAATAACGGGCTTTGTAAGGTCTACAAGATCTAGAGCTTTAGAAATATCGCTAGCAGGGCTTGCAGGAGTTACATCAGTCACTTCTACCGCCTGGGCTTCTTTTGGCTTATCTTCAGTAATCTCTTCAGTCGTAGTCTGAGGTTCAAATTCAAATGCTTCCTTAACAACTGTTACAGTTTCAAGTGCTTTAGGAACGACTTCTTTAACTATGGGCTTCATAATCACCTGTTCTTTCTGAAGTCTTGCTGTAACTGGTTTATCTGCTTCAACAGTTATTGACTTTTGAATTTTAGGTGTCTCATCTTTCTCAGTTTTTTCAGAAATCCGTTCTTTCTTCTCACGTTGTTCTGAGTTTTTATGGCTCACCGAATGGCTAATCTCGGCTCCAATAAAATCTTTATTAATATCGAGGAGAGTTGTTTCTTTTTGTGCTATTGTTGGTTTTTCAGAAGCGATATCTGACCCTTCAAGCTTTGAAACGTCTTTAATGGGCAAATTCTGTTCAGTTATTTTTACTTCTACCTTAACTTGTGGTTTTAATTCTTCAGGTTTTGGTGGTACCTCATCTCCTGGTTTTTCTGCCACAGGTTTTTCATCAACTTCAGTTTCTTTAGTCGGAGTTTCTTTAGTTTCATGAGGTTTTACATTTAATTCAGAAGTTTCAGAATGATGTATTTCAGTGCTAAGGAAGTTCTTTGTAGGATCACGGTCAGAAGCATAATTTATTCCATTTGTTTCAGGAATCTCAGTGACTGCAGTTTTTGCTTCTTTTTCAGTAATAGTTGATTTTTCACTTATGACATCAGTTACGACGCTAGTTTTTGTTACTTTGGTAGTAGGAGTAGAAATTGTTATTGAAGGTTCTGTGGATTGAATCGTTTCCTGGATAGTTTGCATTACTGCAATAGATTCTAGGCTCTTGTCTGTTAGTGAATCACCAATTTTCTTATGTTTGTCATCTTCGCCAAGGTTTGAAGATAATTCTGTAGAACCAACAATAATTGTAGTGTCTTTTTCTTCTTCAGGGACTATAATTTGAGAAGTTTTTATATCCGTCTGATAATTATCAGTTGGTTGAGTTACAGTAACTATTTTGGTTATTGTACATACATCAGGAGTAGAAGTTTTGCCAAATTTGACATCCTTGGCTACAGTCTTGTCTTCTTGAATGATATTAGGTTGCGGTTCAGTGGAAACATCAAATGCAGAATCAGTCTGGTCACTAGGTTCTTTTCCCGATACAGAAACCTGTTCTTTCTTTACGGTAGGCTTCTTAATGGGTGACAGCGAAACAGTAGAATGGTCTAATTCACTACCAATAAAGCTTTTAGTAATATCAGCGATAGTAGTTTTTTGAGGAGGCACTATTGTTGATTTTGCTATCACCGGGATTTCATCCTTAGCATCTTCTTGTATAGCTTCCAATACATTAGGTTTGTTTAATTTCACGTCAATTTCAGCAGTCATAGTTGTATCCGGAACATATTCATCGTCCGGTTCTTCAACAATTTGTTCAGTCACATGTTCTTTACCGTCTATTATTTGTACTTGTTTAATAATTCTGATGCGTTTAGTCTTAACACCTTCTGTTTGGAGGCTATGAGATACTCTAGGTTCTTCTTCAATTACTTCTACGTCATCTGGTTCCTCAATAACTTCTTCAGTCACATGTTCTTTACCATCAATAATTTGTATATGTTTGATAATTCGTTTTCTTGTCCTTGTGATTTTTCTAGTGACCTTTTGTACAACAGTAGCGACGTTTGTAGAAGAACTTTCAAATGTTGAATGCTGCACACCTTCAGTTAAGAACATAGTTTGACCTTCATGCGGTTCTTGAACAATGTAAGTAGTTTCGTCAGGTTCTTGGATAGTAGTTTCGTCAGGTAGAATTTCAAATGATTCAGATACTGTTACAGTTTTTATTGGTGTACTTTCTCGTTCCTGAGAGGAACGTAGTACAGTTGAAGATTTATGATAACTGCTACTTTCCTTCTGGATAAAATCTTGCATCATTTTTTCTAATTGCTGTGCTTGCGTAAGATCACTTGGTGGATGTGAATATTCAGTGTGTTCTTTATCATCTTTAGGACTATCAGGCTTCTCATCTTTTGATTTGTAATCAGGTTTGTCATCACTTGGCTTGTCATATTTTGGTTCATCATCCCTAGGGAATTCATCACCCTCGCGAGGCGGAAGCGCAGAATGGCCACCTGCGTTATCATCATCATCATGTTCCTCTCCGGCAGCTGGTATGTCACCTCTTTCTCTCACATTGATAGAAACCCTTGGAATTTGTTCCTCAACGACTTCCGTTTGATCAGGTTCTTCAATCACTTCTTCAGTAACATGCTCTTTGCCGTCAATAATAACTACGCGACGGATAATGCGCCTACGAGTCTTGACTATTCTTTTGGTGACTTGTTGAACTACAGCCGTTACACTAGATGTTGACGTTTGAACTTGAGGAAGTTCTTGGCCCTCAGCTAGTAGGAGAATTTCTTCGGGTTTCATATCTTTCTCTAAAGTAATCAACATGTCTGGTTTGGATGTAAATTCTTGGATGGTGACGTCACCTCCTGGTACGCTCGATATAATTTGACCTCCATAGGTTTGGTATTGAATATGCTGTACACCACCATCTTCTAATGTAGTAGACGTACCTCCTTTTTCATCCCTGATTGCTATTTGAGAGTACGCTTGATCATGTGGAATATCCCTAGATAATATATGAGATTCATGTTGTTGGCTTTGTAGTATCTGCTGCCTTGTAACCAGGGTCTTTCTCACCTTCTTCACAATGATTCTCTTAGTGCCATCAGCGTCTACAACGACTTCCGTGGTTGTTTCATCAGGTTCGACCATAACCGTCTCAAATGATTGAGGTAGACTATGTGTAATGTTTAATTGTGAGTCTTTTCTAAACTTATCATCTCTATAGTTAGCGTCAATAAGCAGTGACTTTTCGTCAACTCTTTGTTCTCTCATAACAGGCCGACTTGCAATTTCTATGGTTTCGTGGCCATCAGAAATTGTCTGCCTGACTTGGATATTTTCAAGAATTTCTTGTGCTTCAGAATGTGGCTCACTAGTTTGTATGGCTATTTCCATGGGTGGAGCACACGTGATCGACACGTCATGTGTGGTTATAACCTCAGGTTGGCATATCACAGACTTATCAGACATGGATGGAGGTTCAGACATAAGGCTTTTACCTGTCTGAGTGTCGATTGCAACCATTTCTTTCACAACCGGTATTTGGACTGGTTCGGGTTTATCATGACTAGGTTTACTTTCTTGTACTGTTGTAGCTTTAATACTCTCCTCCGAAGGTTGTTTTATTGATGGCACTTTTTCCGATGGTAATATCTCTTCTTTGATGGTGTCACTCTTTCTAGGCGAGACGACTTCTTCTGGCATCGAAGTAGAATCGATTGTCCTATCTGTTTGCGAAATGTCATCTTCAGCAACTTCTGGAGCTGATCTCATGTGCAGCAGCACTTGCCTTAACCTCTCTATCTCAATAATGACTAGATGTTTCGTATCTTCTAACGCCTTCTGCATTGCATTCAACTTCACCCTCAAAGACTGACTAGATTCATCTTGACTTATCACAGTTATAGATTTCAGTATAATCTCATACTCTTCGTATTCTCTAATGTAGCGTTCATAAATCTCAATATATCTTACAATATCTTCTTCTGTTAAAACTTCTGACTGTAAGGTGGATTCTTTGAGGCCGTTGTTAATCGCCTCCAGCCACTTATCCAGTTTGGCAATCTTCTCTTTTTGTTCTTCGATCTCCTTAGTTTGACGAGCCATCTCTACTTTGGCGTCCTGAAAATAAAATAAAGCATTGATTTATTCACTGTTCATAAAGTAGGAATGCTTATAAAAATCATAAATACAAATATTCACTCAATATGCTATTAAAACCTATCAGCCAAGATACATTTTTATGAGGTACATAAATGATTAGAATATCATATATTTTTATAAAAAATGCGTCTTGCTCAGGGTAAGTTAACAAAGCTGGCATAAATATAATGTATCAATTTTAATAAAGCGTTGTGTGTAAAGTATACATTACTTTTATAATTGATTTTTCGTAATAAAGATATTATTTGTTTTCTTGTTTCCAGGCAACAAGACTATATGAAAATATACATAATAAATATATAGTTAGTGCTGATATTATAAAACATTGATGAATTGTTAATAATTTATAAAAATAAATGAAATTTAACAAACCAGTTAGTACCATTTACAAAAATATATTTTGATTTAGGTTACCTTTCTTACCTGGATGATGTTGAGGCCATCGCGTGCTTGCGTCAGTAGCTTTACTATCCTTGCCTTCATGACCACCAGCTCCTTTATAAGAGACTGCACCTCCTGTTCCTGCCGGTACTCCATGATCTTCGTCTCCAGAATGTTTGCTGCTTCTTCGCACTTGACTAGAACTTCTATACCCTCCTGAAATATTTTGAGTAAACGAGTAAGTTGTGAGTCATTTAGAATATTTTTTTAAATTAGCTAGGCATTAGATACCTATTATAAATTTGTATGTAAAGGTAGAAAACTACATAATATATTGAAGTTTCATGTTATTAATAAGTTACTAAACGTTATGAATTTAATGAAAGCAAGAAGACGGTTCACATAATAATATAGTATGGGAAATGTTTACTTCTGAACTTAATATGTTTTTTTCTTTAAATGTGGTACGTGTGTAACATTTTTTTGTGGACTACTAAATAATTCTTAAATCCAGAAAGTTACAGCAGGTATCAACTGCGAAGAGTAGGAAAATAGTATTAACTAAGACATCAAAAATCTCTAGGATTAAGAAATATTTCAAATCATCATATTGCACCAATGTTGGTAAAGTGAAAACATTTTGTCGCAACATATTATCACGCTTAAGTGCATTGCAAACATTAATTGGACGGAGATTACACAAAAACAAACATGTTGACATTGTTTTCTTGGTAATAATCTAAATATAACCGTGATGTGACTTGGAAACCATGTTACCTACTCATACAAGTATGTCATAGTTGAATAAAATTTTACTACAAACATTTGTATGTATTCGACTGATTCTATAGGTTCAGTTATTCAGTGTGTTGAATTAAATCACACACATAAAGATATGCATAGCAATGTCATATTAGATTGCAATGCCGATAATAAAATAACAAGTATGACTACTAGATTTGAAGAAATAAGTAATGGATTCATAAGTTGTCGGTAAGGAATAATATCACATTCATAAGTCCACTTGATTCTAAAAATTCAAAGTGATGACTCCTGCAGCGCAGGACATTTGAAGGTTGAGTGCATCACTGCAATATAAATTATAAGAAATACGGTTGACGTGATTCATTCTAGGCATACCACTGTGCCGTATTTCTATTTGCACATAAAATGGAGTAAGTTCCTCATAAATTTTATGAGTCATCAATACTACTTATTAGTTTAACGAGCTAGTTAAAATTATTTTGATTGCAAACGTGTCTGTTGGTACGTTTAGAAAGACTAAGAGAAGCGGACATACTCTAAATGAAGTAAATATATACCTAGCGGATAGCGATAGATTCAGTTTTCAGATAAACCTATAACTGAATTTAGCTATACCTAGTTTATTTTCATAGAACTGTGCACCGTCTAGATTTTTTAGACATTACTAGGCGTAAATCCTATAGGATTTCTTTTCAGTGAGATTTTGTGCTCAAGAAGTTACATAGGTAAATAACTCTTGTATTTATCTACGCGTGTTGTCTAAATATATAGGTTCATTAATTGATCAAACAAAACAAAATATGTGTTTTCCTTCTAGGTGATGACGAATAACAAGAATATACTCGTATATTTAATGATGAGATACCATCGGAGCGACGTAACAACCTAAAATTGAATTCGTATTTAGAAATGATTTATTCGTATTATGGCGTCATTGCTAAAATTATACGAATCAGCTGATTTTATAGCCCATGAATACACTACAATACATTACAGTACATTTGAATATAGAAGTTTTCGATTAGAAAGTTCAATCGTTTGTACTGTACCCTCTAAGGGGCAAGCGGATATTCATAGTTCGTCTTATAAAATAAAGGACGATTATATTAATCAATACAAATACCGCGTTGAAAATGAGAATTTAAACCTAATAACTTGACCATTAACTTCTTACAACGAATAAAAGAAAAAGGAAATTCATTGAACATTTCTTAGCGTTTCTATTACATTCATACCACGTGGATTGTAATAGTAAATGTCATTATCGTTTACTATATTCATACTATTTGCGTGGGTTGGTAAACAAAATTCGTACAGTACACTTATGTCATACGATTCGTACTACTTATGCAAACAGATTAGGTACACGTTATAATTAAGGCCACAATTTTACGGTCAAAAGTCAGACATGTAACTCGTATAACCGTCTCGTCAGTCTTGGGATCGATATCCAGGTCGTACAGTGTCATTGTGGGATTTTTCTATAAAGTTCTCAGTAGTAGCTCGGAGTTTCGATTCGTGCCCGGTTGATGGCAATAGGCTCGCAATCTATTGAATGGGAACTTAAAACACACCGGCGATATGTGAGGATACATTACACCTGCTAAACCCTTCGGGGATGACAGTCGTGATGATATGTTATGTTACTCATTTAAATGATGTTGACCACAACGAATGGACTCATTGACTTCCAACAATGAATAAAATGTAGCTCGTTCTAGCTCACTGATTGACAATACCTAACTGAAAGGAAGCACATTGTATGTTTTGTAAGGACTCATTGCAGTTGATGTACCATTGTACGTTGTCGGCCGATATACAATGTTTAAAATACATACAAGTACAGATAATATTTCTGTAAATGTTAATTAATATTAACCAGTAATCATCAAAATTAAAATAGAAATTGCCATAATCATCTTACATCGTTTAAAGAATTGCTAAAAAAACTACCTTCGATTTGTCTTTTGCCAAAAAGAATGGTGAAGATGTTTTATTGCAATCATAAACCAGTAGCTTATCTACTAGTACTTTAAATTATTCTTTATAAAAAAAACAATAATATTTATGATTTCAGGTACAAAATTAACATGATAAATACATATATTAATATTTAAGCACCTCTATAAGCAATGCTAAGAGAACAAGCTATTAACAATCACTAACTAACATTTTAATGTTGTTGTCCTGTATTCAAATAACTATCACTTGATCCTTCAGAAAATATTTCTAATAAACAGCTTTACTGATCGCGTCATTATAAAATATAATCAACAAATACCTTTCAAAAATAAAGCCACTATCACTTGAAACACTTCACGAAAAAACAATCGATTAAATCGATTCCGTCGTAAAATAATTTTCATTCGAATAATTCGTAGGTATTCGTATCGACTGCACTGCGTTCGTTCACTTACTAGTGCCCTGTGAGAAGCCAAACACTAACATTATTATTAACTCTATGTCGTAACGTGCAGGTGACATCATTTGGTGAAACATCACAATATATGGGCTAACTGACTGCCAAGGCCGCACCATTGTTAGAAGATGATAGAACTTCAAAATCATTGGCGATGATAAAAAATACCGATGCACCAAACAGTCACCTCCTATTTAAAGTGTAGCACCTAATTAAGCTATTGAAAGCATCATAGTTTTTCTTATACGTTGGAACATTTTTAAATACGAACCTTTTGTAGATCAGAAATGAAAGATTCATAGTATTAAAAATACAAAAATATCTGAAATGTGACAACCCACTGTATGTCTTTCGAGAGAGTCACAGTAACCTACATTTCTCGATCATCTCCCACGATTTGCGCAAAATAAACAGCTGGTGTATGCGCTGCGCTTTTTGTAACTCAACTAAATTCTAGTTTTGTTTATAAGGCAGCAGCATCGGGCAATTTTGAATGAAGATTCATTTGATTTCTGGTCTATACCAATTTCTATTTTGAGATAGCAGATCCAAATTTAACGGCGTTTACGTCAGTAGGAATTTGGGTCTGTTATTTTTGATTAATGGTATATATACAGTGAACTTACCCTGAGGCCTTCCTCCATGGCTTCCAGACTCTCGTCGGGCAGATCCGATAGGCACGTTTGTACATCTCTTATTTCTTCTAGCAGTGTTTCTATATCGTTAGATAATTCATCCTGAGAACACACGCTTTTATTAGCATTGCACACTTTTCTAAAACAGCAATATGGAATCAAAAGTTCGAGTTGATGATTTCTAGTACGAGAATTTTTAAATAAAGCCAAAACAATGTAAGACGGTAAATATAAGCATGCAAATGCAGTTGAATTCAATAAATATCTCCTATAAATAAGTTCACGAGATTTTAAATAAATAGTAACAATAACATTCTCACACACATCTGTACAAGATGCCTCCTGTAGCAATAATTATTTCTCGTGCAAAGTAAATCAAGATTAAATACGTCTCTGGACTGTTAGCTTTGGATAACATCCAAAACATAAATTACAGGTTTGCATACTCGAGGAAATTAATGTATTGGGGCATTTACTAGGAACAAATCACCAAGTTATATTCAACTCTTATTTGTGAGAATTAGCGTATAGAAGTATTTTTACTTCTAATCTGTCCCATAAATACTACATCCATGAT
Organism: Craniophora ligustri; assembly: GCA_905163465.1. Classification (NCBI taxonomy): domain Eukaryota; kingdom Metazoa; phylum Arthropoda; class Insecta; order Lepidoptera; family Noctuidae; genus Craniophora; species Craniophora ligustri. The sequence continues at coordinate 14,472,759 of LR990962.1, read as the reverse complement.
GTAATTTTTTATTGGAAATAATTATGTTTTTTTGTGAATTATTTATCCAATTTATAAAATTTAACATCCACTTAAAATCTCAAACGAAAAAAAGTTTTCAAAACTCATACTTTTGATTCCATATCGTCTAAAAATTTTGCAAACACAGTTCACAGTGGTCATTCCATTGAACTTTTGGATTAGGTTAGGATCACAATACAACAAAAATATCAAAATCAAATTAGTTCATAACATCAATGTTGGCATGACATGCGCACCTACATAAATCTGCAGACAATGACTGTTGTGGAGATTGACAATAAATAAAAACTGGTCAGTTTAGGTCCCAAGTGTCCTGTACCGTGACTGCATAAAATTGCAGATTTTTTTCATTCCAAGACGAAAATTTTAAAGATTTTTTGGTCCAATTGAGAGTAATGTTATAGTTATGGAGAATTTAATTGTTTTATAGTAAATTTCATTTTAAGTTAATTTCAAACTTAACTGTAAATGATATAAATTTAACTGTTATACTGCCATGTATGCATGTATGAAAAACAACATAGAAACAATAAATTTTCCTAAACTAAACATACATGTTAGTTTTTGTTGTCAATAGCAGTGTGGTAAAGCGTGTGGCATTCACACTGACAAGCGTTTGGAACGAGTCCGGTACGGAACACTTGTGATAAGGATTAATTCTGTTCTAATTATTGTGTTCAGTTTAATAAACGGAGACTAAAAATACTTTTAACAAGACATTCAAAACAAAACAGGTAAAATAACATAAAAATACCATTCCATTATTTTTTTGATTTTGGTATTTAATTATGGGTCTTGCAAACTATACTACTAAAATCCAAAGAATAGCAAAAAATATGACTGACCTTAGCAAAACATTCAACTAAATTTGTTTGCGGACTTTGCCAGTCCTTTGCATAAATTATAAATATTTCAGACTATGCAGTCTTGTTTGTTGTGGGTTCATTTTCATCAACTTTGAAGGTCCAATTACAGACTCTATAAAGACTTTTCTTATTAAAGCGACAACAGTCTATCGTCTCGTAGTAGCCAAATTTTGACAGGGGTTATCAACTGATCATCATAAAATAAAACTATCACGTGAAAATAAAACAATGCACGTCATTTTAAAATTTATTATAGTAAAAATCTGATGATTGACAAAGACTAGAAAAAATCAAATCTGACTAGAGTTGACTAGATTTATTATTATTCACACAATACAAAATTAACGACTATTCAAATGCGTAACTATACTACTGTAATACTTTACAGTGCACGCCAAAATGTGGCACTACAAGACGAGCTGCGGCGTGGCTAAATACATCACAATACAGAGCTTCGTAATATGTGAAATTAAGAATTTAGTAATTAAATCATGCCAAACATAGAGTATGTATTTAAAAATCGTACAATACGACTGTGGGTCAGTCACCTTTGCAGTCCTCTGGGGTGTCTCCTCCGGCTCCTGTTTGGATGAGGATGGGGCTGGTGCTATAGGTAGGGTGGTTAGTATATCCTCCCTAGAGACAGTACTGTCCAAAACGTCACTAGGAACAGGTGTTTCGACGCTCAAGTACGATGATTTGTCTTTCCAACTACATATGCCACCGGGTAGATCCATGGATATGTAATCAGGGTCATACGGCAAACCGTACGATTCTTTGGGATCTTCACCTTCAGAAGAGTGACCAGAGTTACCACCCTGATCTCGATCTTTATCATTTTGGTCTTTAAACTTTATTTCTGTGGTGTCATTAGAAGATGTATTAGTTTTATTGGCCAATGAGAGGAAGTATTGGCATTCAGCATCGTGGTATAGGTGTTTCTCAGGCCAGAAAGAATTATCATTGATAATATTTTCCTCGACCGTAATATTTTCGTCACTATGGGATTTGTGAGTGTCTACAGGTGTAATGGTTTTTTCTACAGATTGACGTTTTACCATCAATAATTCCGCATCATCAATATTGTGTTTGTCCGTCCAAAAAGTATCCGTTTTAAGATTTGTGAGATTGTTAGTAATGGTATCAATGTTAGAAAGTGGGCCGTCAGATACAAAATCAGATTTAACAGTTTCTTTGGCTGTGATGCTTTCGGTAGTGGATTTCAACATATCCTTTGATTCTAATATCACCTCTAATACCTTCGGTTGCTTTTCTTCGTTATTCTGTAATTGTTCTGTTTCAATGAAAGAAACTACTTGAGTTGCAATTGAATCGTTTCCTGTTACCACATCTTCTGGAGTAGTTTTTTCGAGCACTTCTGGTATGAAACATTTATTGCCTTTTTCAGATTCAATGAACGTTACAGTTTGTGTTGCTCCTTTATCTGCAATTTCTACTTTTACATCTTTTTCGGATACAAGTACCCTATCAGAAACAGTCTTGATAAATTCTGGTTCGGAAGTTACTTTTTCCAACACCTTGTCAATTTTAGTAACGGTCGGTGTTTCTTTAATATCAGCAACAGTTGTATCTTGTCGGGCTGATGTTTGTTCCATTAAAGTGTCTATATAACCTGTTGCTGTATCAAAGACAGCTACATCTGTAGGTTTTTCTGAAGGAGTAATTTCTTGTATATCCAACTTACTAAGATCTCTAGGAGTCTCATCCTCTTGAGTAACTAAAAAGTCTTCCGAGTGCTCTAACGAGTGGGTTTCAGTAATGGAAAAGGGTTCCGTATCATCTAGTAATGAATCAATCATGCTGACACTTATATGTTTATCATCCAATTCTTCATCGTGCTTAGCTGTTTTGTCTTGCATAAGCAGTACAGGTGGTACAGTTTCTTCAGTTGATTTGGGCTCCAAGCTATAATCAGGGTCAGGAGTAGCCAGCGATGGAGTCATATTCTCTAGTAATTCATCATACTGATATTCGATAGAGGTTTGCGTGTCAGTTAGTTCTTTAGGTGAATCGTCGCTAAGCAATGAAGAATCGTTTTCAGGTAATAACATTTCTTCAATCTCTCGTTGTAAGTCAGCCATTTTACTCTCCAGTGATTGATCTTCAGCAAGTGTATTCTCAAGTTCCAATCTCTGGGTTTCGATTTCTTCTGTAATTAACTTAGTAGGCAATTGGATTTGCGTAACATTTTGTGAAATATCAGTTGGTTGTATGGCCGAATCTTCAACTGATAACTGTGCATCTTTAATTTCGATTTTGTACGTTTCCGTAGGTTTAGGTTGTATTTCTACAGATATGATTTCTGATAAATCCATGCTTGAATCCATTTTCCAATACTGAGCTTCTGAGAAAACTCTATCCTTTATAGGTGTATGAATAGATTCGGGTGTGGAAACAGGAGTATCACGCTTCTTTTGATGTGTTTTTGTCCGTAATGTAGGCTCTGCAACAATTTCTTGTTCAGAAGACGTGACTTCTACTGGAGATGAACTCTCTGAAGCTACAGATAATTCTATAGGTTTCTTGTCTTTCTTCTTCTTTTTGTTTTTCTTTTTGGATTCCGATTGAATTTCTGAAGTAATAACTGTTTCTTCATCTTTCTCTTCTTTCACTGTTTGTTCCAAAATTTCAACTTCTTTAGGGTATTCAGAATTTTTCTCAACAAGTTTGATAGCTTTATCTTTGGACTTAGAAGATCGTTTCTTTTTATCCTTTTTCTGAGGCTGTTTATCTTCATCAGATGTACTTAAAGCCACTACATTAGGTTTAGGTTTAATTTCTTTTTCCTTAGACTTTGAGGAGCGACTTTTTCTGCTTGATTTTTTAACTTGTTTTTCATCGTCTGAATGACTTTGTGTTGATTCAGTATCATCTGGTTTAAGCGTAGTAGTCAATGCTTCAAATCTATTTTCAGATTTTTCACGTGTATCTCGTTTTTGTGGTATGGTTGATTGAGACCGTGTATCTCTAGATTTTGATCTAGACCGTCTACTCCGATCAACTATGATAAAGCCTTCTGCATCAACTTTCTCTATTTCTGACTTATGATGGTCTTTATCGGAATCATCTACAAGAATCATTGGAGGATTTGGTTTAACAAACACTTGTGCTGGTTCAGAATATGATACTTCATCTCTCTGTACTCTCTCAGGTGATGGGCGTTTGGCTACTATCTTGGCCCAAGACCCAATTTTATTATCGGTTTCTGAAACAGTATCCTTTGTTTCCACGACGTCATACACTTCTTGTACTATTGGCTGAGTTGATGTCTTGACTGCTTTGTCAACTTCTTCTATATTTTCTGACCGAGACAGTTTTACTTCCTTTTCTTTTGGTTTCTCCGTAACTAGCTGTGTAAATTCTTTATTTTCGCTTATCAAACCTTCAGCCAAGACATCAGCATAAGACTTACCTTCTTCAGCAGCTTTGACCCATACGTTAACAGTTTCTGATAAAACTGGAGTTACTTCACGTATAGATACTACTGACTGTGATGTTGGTGATGAAATTTCAGTTGGTTTATTAATTAGAACTTCCCTCTTGTCGTCTTTTTCCTTCTTCTTTTTCTTTTTACTTTTCTTTTGTTTACTCTCAACATGTTCTTCATAGACTTCTTCGCTAGGAATTTCGACTTCCGAAATATTTTTTTCCATAGGTGGAACTTGTGGTACCGTTTCTAATTTATCTTTCTTAGTTTGTAGTACTGACGAATAAGAAATTTGTGGTGCTGTTGGCGTATCTTCTTCCACGATTTCTATAATTTCTTCTTCCGGAGTAATAGGTGCGGGTGCATCGCCAACTACCTCGGATCTAATCTCAGACATAGTAGTTATAGTCTGATACATGTAAGAGGGTGTAAACTCAGGTGCATCAGCCGATAATTTTGAATACAATACAGTGTTTGAATAAGAGGGCTTAAATTCAGGGATGGAATCAATTTCGGGAAGGAGATCATGCAAGCTATGTATGGGAGATTTTTCTACACGGCTAACAGTTTCTGTTTTGGTTAGTTGTATTTCCCTAATATCAGATGGAACTACAGTTTCCGTATTTATGTCCGTAGGTTCGAGCGTACTCATATCTGTTTTTTTACTAATATCTGATTTAGGTATGTTTGTAACCGATTCTGAAATTTCAGTTTGTATAAACTCCGCCGAGATAGTTTTAGGCTTAGAATCGAGCTCCATATCCATCGTGGGTCCTACTTCTACAAATTCGCTTTTATGAACAATAGTGAAATCATCAGGTGCCTCAACGATTTCAATGTCTTCTAAAGGCGAAGCAGATCCTGCAGCGAGTACATCTTCAACAATTTCTTTTTCTGGACTTGTAGATTGCTTGGGCTTAGGTGCTTCCGTTTGTAACAATAATTCTTTTTTGGTGTATTTTATAGAATTTTCAATGTCCTTAATATCACCGAACACCACTGGCACAAGACTTTCGTTGAGATCATCAATTAAGAAAGTTTCATAAGCTGGTTTTGTTTTTTTAATAACTTCCGCGGCATCATGTTCCGAAAGAGCTTCTGTGATGAGATCTTGTACCTCAATAAGGTCATCGTTAGATTTAAGTATTAAAGATTCTTTTGCCGTGGGAACGTCAATAAAAAGTTCTTTAATTACTTCAGGTTTAGCATCAGAAATGTTATTTTGGTTTTCTTCAGGCTGAGCGTTCTCTGCGTCGCAGACAATGTCTGTAACTTCGCTATGATAAATTATTTCAAATGTATCGTCATCAAATGACACATGTTCCTTTTGAGCAGTTAAAAGTGCTTTTGAAGAAATGTCAGTAACTGTACTGTCACTCAATGTATGCCTATCTATTTTATTTTCAGCCATGGCCACGTCTTGATGTTGAGTATCTAACAATGGTGTTTTAACATCTGTTGGTGTTGCATCCTCTATATTGCCGTAAACTACCGAAACCGGCGTATTACTAAGATCATCGACTTCAAAGGAAAGTTCAATATTGTCGAGACGAGCTTTTTGAAGTGGCTGCTCTTCAACTGTGTTGATATCTCCGACCGGTTCTGGTACTATACTTTCACTAGTGCATATAGTTTCTGTTATTGGATTAACGTCAACCTCTACAACAGAAACTTCAGGTTCTTGAAGTGAAATACGAGTCGAGGCTAGTAAACTTTCAGCATCATTTAGTTCATGGTAACTAAATCTTGGAACTTCATAGATAGAAAGTCTCATTGGTTTCTGCTCAATTTCTGGAATATTTTCTGTAATAAAAGTATCATTTATAACAATATTGTTATTAAGAGTTTCATGTTTTCTTAATTGTTCAGTTTCTGGTTTCGATTCGGCAATGACGTTAACAATTTTTTGAATATTCTGATCTACATCTTTAGGCGGAGAACATTCCTTGCTTGTTTCTTTAGACTTAGTTAAAGTTTTAGCCGACAGTACTTCAGCATCAGAAATCTCGTGATAACTGATCCGAGGCGTTTCATATATCAATGATTCAAGCGCTTTATCAGTATCTACGGACGCAATACTATTTTCTGAGGAAACTGTATTATCGTCTTTGCTGGACGGTTTTGTAACACCACCCTTAGTACCTAAAAGTTCAGCATCAGATACGAGTTGATAGCTTGGAATAAGTGATTCGTTTGAGATCTCCGTGAATGTTTGCTCTATTTGTTTACTAGTTATTTCAGTAGACGCATCCACCGTTCTTATGACGTCGATTACAAAATCAGCTATAGTTTCTAGTGTATCTGCTTTATTACTCTTACGTTCTAGTGCAAGGCGTTTTTCGGCATCAAAAATTTCATGATAACTATGGCGCGGCGTTTCTTCACGTAGAAATTCAATAGCAAAATCAGATTTCGTATGTTTTTCAATTTCAGGTACAATTTCCGAACTATAAATTAATTCTTCTTTAGAAACCGTGTGTGCTATTGGTTTATCGCCAGGTTTTAAAACCAAGCTTTCAGTTGTTATAAAATCAACGGTATGTTCAGTGACAGGTTTACATATGGTAGTAGTTTTATCAAGAGACTTAAGAAGAGAATCTTCAGCAATTACTGGTTTTCCATCTTTAAACGCTTCCGTTATTTTAGTATCTCCTATTGCATCTTGTGATTGTTGACTTAACGCTGCAACTTCAGGTGATATAGCTTCAGTACGTATGGCCTTAGATTCATCTTTCAATTTAATGTGAGATGCCAAAAATATTTCAGCGTCTTTTATTTCTTGGTAGCTTATATTCGGTACTTCTTCTTTTACTGGTGAGACTCTTTCTTCAACCTTTTGAATTTGTGAGATATCTTGATCTGCTAGAAGTTCGTCTGATGTATGAGAAGCCTCACTCAAATCATCAGTTTTATAAACAGTTTCAGAGACACGCAAAGATGAAACTGTTTCTTTATTAGCAACTTGACTTGCCAACATAACTTCAGCGTCTTTTATTTCATGATAACTAAATCTAGGCTTTTCTTCACTAGCTAATCCTGACAATATTTCTGTAGCTGTAGAAGATAGGTCCTCTGTCACTGGCTTGATATTTTGGATACCTGATGGTGATGTTTCGGATTGCTTCTTTTGTTCGGCTTCTTTTTTGGTAAGGCTTATTACTTTTTCCGGAGTAGCACCAACTACAGTTTTAGGGACATTCAAGGCTAATTTGAATTCAGCATCCTTTATATCTTGATAGTTAACAGTTGGTGCTTTTTCTTGAGAAAGTCGGGAAACTTTTTCAAGTTCCGATTTAGGTAAGGGTTCCACTGATTCAAGTATTGGTTTTTTAAATTCAGCGTCTTCCTGTATCTTAAGAACTTCTCTTTCTGTCGAAACGTTGGAATCCTGTTGGCTTAACATTAATTGAGTGTAATCATAATCTAACTTATAAGTATCCAAATCTTGTGAGTATGATTTGACTTCGTTGATTAACTCCTGATAAGGAATATCGCATTGTTTATCCTTAGTTTTCTTATCAATTGTTACTCTGCTACGATCTTGAACTGAGCCAAAAATAGCTTCTTCCAGTATTTCACTTAAATTTTCTTCAGTTAAGGACTTGTCAGATTTGTTGGATGTAACATCTAATGTATTGTCCTGTTCTTTGTTGGCAGGTACAATTATTGCAGAATCAGTCTGCTCTTTTATTTGCTCTGATCTTTCTTTCTGTACAAACTCTTGTGCTAAATCGATTTGTTTAATATGTAGATTTGATCCAGCCAGTTTATCATCAGTACCTTTCATAATTTCTTCAGAACTAGAAGTAATAACGTTTGTTGGAGTCTGTGTTGTTGCCAGCCCAATTTCTTCTGTTACAATGTCTGTTACTTGTTCAAATATATTTTCGCCAGGTTCTGGAACCTCTGTTTTTGAAACATTATTGTCTGACTCTAATATAGTCATTCGATCTGTAAGAACCTTACTATCTACGATATTATCACTAACATTAATAACGGAAGACTCTTCACTAGTGATTTTGTTAATTGTCCTTTCTTCACTTATAAATATATTATCTTCAGTAGGTTGAGGTTCTTCCAGCGAGTTACTTTTGCTACTAAATACTTTAACAGTCCTGATAGGAGGCAGTTTCTTCTCTTCGTGCGTAATCAGGTAAATAGTACGGGTTTCAACATCTTGAGTTAAAGGTTCATAATGAGTTATTTCTTCAACGATATTGTATGACCCTTCTTTCAAAACGTCAGGGTAAAAGAATTTATCATTATTATTCTGCTCATTATCAGAACTGGTTACTGGTATAACTTGTTTCTGGTCTTCTAAACTTTCTACATTTTTGTCACTAGAAGTTTCAGAAACTATTTCAGAAGATTTGTCGGGAAGTACAGCTTTTTCTATTGAAGATTCAAGATTGCGTTCCATTTCTAGTAACATATTAGTCGTTTCTTGTAATATGGTAACTTGATTAGCAACGTATGCAGTTTCAGCAATATTCAGTTCAGAATCAGGCTGACTAATAGGTTCAAGAGTGGTTTCAGTTACACCTTCTTCTTCCTCTATCATAGCATTCCAGTCAATATGTTCAATTGGATGAATATTTTCTTCTTCATCAGGTGAAGTATCATGATCAACTTTCTTTGAAGATTCCGAGTGTTCATGTTTATTGACTTTAGATCCAATGATGACTGGTTTTGGCTGTTCTTGCTTGGCTTTAGGTTTCGGTACTTTATCTTTTATTTTCTTTTTAGAACCTTCGGAACGTTCAATTTCCTTTAAAGCTTTATCAATGTCATCGTCATTAATTTTTAGTTTTTTAGATTTCTTCTTTTTATGCGATTTTACTTCTTCAAAAGGACATTCTTCTATTTTTATTTCTTCCATAGGTGATTTCGGTGGAGATGATTCCGATTCTAAAGATATTTCTTTTACAATATTATCAGATTTTGGTTTCTTTTTAGATCGTTTGGAGTCTTCCTGAGACTTAGATTCTCTGATTTCTTGAGATGTGACTTCACTAATTTCCGAAATAGACGCTATTTCTTTTAGTTCCACAACTGTTCTTTCAGTTTCTTTAATAGCGTCTTGTTTGCTTCTTTTAGATTTATTTTTCTTAAGCGAAATTTGTTCTTCAACTTGTTCTACTACGTTTGATATGCCCGTTTCAACTGGTTCAATAGATTTTACGTTTTCATCAATTATTTTGATTACTTCTATAGTTTCGCGGTCTACGGGTTCTGGTGTTATTTCGTGTTTCTTTACTTTAGTCTTCTTTTTCTTAATTTTAGATGATGGTTCATCCATTTTCACATTATCAATTTTAGCCGTTGGTAAAAATTGACCTATTTGTGCTGATTTTGATTCCGTCTGTTCTAACGGCAACGACGTTAGTAGCGTTATTTCTACAGATTCTTGGGGTGATTGCAACAGTTCTTGTTGAATAGGTTCGGTAGTAATATTTTCTGACTGTACAGACTCTTCAATCTGTGTATTATCAATGTCTTTAAGCTGCCTAGACTTTTCTATCTCCAGTAGTTCAGGTTGAACCTGTCCTGCTAGTGTGTGACTGGACTCACTGGTAATAAAATCAGACGTAATGACTGCTTCAGATTTTGGTTTATTTTTATGAGATTTCTTTTTATTTTTTACTTTCTTATTTATCTCTTCTATTTGTCCTTGTTCCTCTTGTTTTTGTTTCTGTTCAACAGTTTCGACTGACAATAATTCAATCTCTTTAGCCACAGTAAGTTCTTCAATATCTTGCTTTGGTTGAACATCATGGTGTTCAGTAAACGATACCAGTTTATCAGTTACTGCCTTGATCTCTATATTTTCACCGGCTTGTTCTTGTGCCTGTTCCTGAGTAACGGGTTGTAACTCAACACCTTTCAATGTATTGCTATGCAATGTTTTATTCTTCTCATTATCAATTTCCTTGTGCTGGGTCACTTCTAAAGAAGTTTTGGTCACTGTTTCAAAGTTATTAATTGTATAAGTTACATTGGAGGCTACTCCAACTGTAATTTCCTGTGTGGTTTCGTCTATAACATTAATATCTCTTTCTTTGGATTGATCATTGGGAGACAAACTCTGTTGTTGAGCCTCTGTAATATTTGACTGATTAAGAAGTTCTAAAACTACTTGTGAGTCATGCTTAGGGGCAACATTAGAGTTTGTTTCAATGATCGTTTGTTTATTCATATCAAAGTCAATAACAGGAGTACTCTCGGTAACGCTATCAATAGAACTACGTTCTGGTGTTTCAGATTTGTCTAAAGAAGCTTGCTTTTGACTCTTCTTTTTCTTCGATTTATTTTCTTTAGTTACTTTTTCAATTGGTGTTTTAGACTCAACCGTAATACACTCCGTATTGATATTTTTTGTTTCAGTAGGCGATACCTTGCGGCCTTTCTTTTTCTTTAATTTAGCTTGTGTGTCTGTTTCTTTAATTTGAGATTCTTTAGTATCAATACTTTCAGAGTCTTTTGGAGTTTGCACTGTTGGTATCTCAGTGATACTATCTTTACTTTTATCACGAGAGTCCTTTGTTTTTTTCTTTTTGTTTTTATCCAGCTCTTCAATTTCTTTAAGAGCTTGTTGTATTTCATCTTCAGGTGATTTAGGTTTCTTAGATTTTTGTTTCTTCTTTGGTTTTTTATGTCCAACCTCCTCAACAGTATTTTCAGACTGCGAGTCCTGTAAAATGATTTCTTTTACAGTTTCCACAACTGTAGCACTGTGTTGCAATTTTTTAGTTACTTCTTTGCTATGCATTTCTACCAGTGGCTCTGACACTTCAGCTTTGCTCAATGTATCCCTAATAGGTGTTAATTCAACTTCAACTGGTAGCTCAGGTTCATCGAAGTCTTCGACTTCTATAACCTTTTTCATAGTCTTTTTCTTTTTCATCACTTGAACGTCATGAGCCTTTGTGGGTCGCTTTTCAGGCCCGCGCCTCTGTCTCGGCATTTCCCTTGACCTACTTCTAGGTGGAGGACGATCGAGCCTATCAGGCCTTTCTAATCTATAAGTTTTTTCAGGCCTCTCAGGCCTATCGGATTTGAACCTCGGCGGCTCAATCTTCTCAACTTTCGATTCATATTGCTGAATCGGTGGAGATCTTTCAACGCACTCTACTACGATCTCCTTAACCAGCTCAACATGTGCCACTTGTGGTTTCGGTAAGGACGTAACGCTCTGTGTACGAGGTTGCTTACGTAGTCCGAGTGCCAATATTTCTGCATAAGATAGTTCGTGCGGGCGTTGCTTTGACATCGGACTAGGAATCCTTTCTGATTCTACTGGATGTGGTTCCCTCAGCGGTTGATCCACTATTTTTCTAACAGGTTCGGGTGATTCCCGATAAACAGATGTAGGAACATCGATTGGCATCTCCCGATACTGTACTGGGGGTTCCTCATAATATTCAGGAACCAGCTCCGGTTCCGGTCGCGGTACAAGGTCATCATAGTAAACGTTCACGTCACCGCCATAAGGCTCACTGACACTGATAGACTCGCAAATACGGGTGTCACTTTGCGACACTGCGGCATCGTCAACTCTCTCACTGAGCACACACGGTTCCACGAGCACTTCCACGGTTTCGTTCCGGGCGTCGTCCCGTTCGGGCGGGGAGGGCGGGGCTCGGTCCGGGTCGTGCTCGTCGGGCAAGGCGCTGCGAGCGCGGGAGCCGCGGGAGCTGGAGCGCGAGCCGGAGCCCTTGACTATCTCGGCGTAGGTGATGCCGCCCGGCGCCCAGCAGGGCGAGCGCGCCCGCGGGGCGGCGGCGGGCGGGGCCAGGCGCGCGCGCTCTCGCCGCTCGGGCGAGCGCGCGCGCCTGTTGCTGCGCGCATGCGTCGCGCTCGCCACGAGCATGGACAGAGTGGCAGCGTGCTCGTCGGTCGCCGGTATCACGAAGTACGGGTCCAGCGCGTAGATCGCTCCGGTCAGCTCTTCGATTCGCCGGGCGACCTCCTGATACGCAAGTACGGACAAACACATAATTTACAAGGGTGTCTGTCAGACGAGCGGACGGACGTGATGAGAGGTACATCGAAAAGAAACGACGGTGGCTGCGATGCGTCTCGTATATTTTAACGTTTCGTATAATGCTTATAAAAATTACAGGGAGAGATGACAAGGAATTAACTTATGAACTAAACGCGGTTAAGTCGCGATCTACGCGTCTCGCAGCGGTTCGGCGTCGGGACTGCCGCGCTGCACCAGTAGTTTGACTCGCTCATTACGCGCCTGAATCTTGCTCTGAAGCGACTTGACGCGCTCACGACACTCCTAGCGGAGGATATCAGTTCGACGTGTTAGTAGCGGGGAGGGTGAGGAGGAGGGTGACAAAAAGAAAACAAAAGATAAATAAAAAATGATCGAGCGTCGAAGCGGGCGCCGAAACGCCCGCGAGGTGAGATGAAGCGTGCCCGCCACCTGCCCGGTCGCCCTGAGAGCCTCCAGGTCGGATAAACAAAACTAGAATACTCGCTAGCCACCTACTCGCGGGGATCGGTGCGGGTCGAGCCGAACGTAACGGTGCTTACCTGCTGCTGGCGGTGTGCGCGCTCGGGCTCGCGCGGGCTGTAGTTGGGCTGCGCGGCGTGGCGCAGCTGCTGCTCGGCCTGCAGCAGCTGCGCGCGCAGCTCGGCCACGTCGGCGCAGTAGGCGTCCACCTGCGCCAGCGCGCGCGCCAGCTGGGCAGCCTGCCCCGCCGTCTGCTGCGCCAGCGCGTCCAGCGCCGCCGCCAGCTCGCGCGCGGCCGCCTCCACGCCCTCCGGCCCCACCGACTGCGCCGCCACGCCGTCCGGACCGAAGTGCACCTACCGATATTAAATGTGTTAAACACAAGTCACCATCGATGCATCGCAACGCCCCTGGAAATATACACCACCGAATATTTATGACAATGCGAAGATAACGACTCACGTTGAGTTTTTCCACTGCATATGAGATCTTTGTCTTCTGCGTGGATGTATCGTTTATCAATTTCTCCCTCAGGGCGAGACGATCCCTGAGTGGCTTTTTTGCATTTTGAGGTGCTTCTAGCGTTCTTGAAGTAGCATCGAGCCAATGCCCGACATCCTTTAATTTTTTTTCACATCGCTCCCACTCTTCGGCTAGTTCCTGTAGTAGACCGTTCTGTAAAAAAACAAACATTATTAAACAGTTAGATTGTGCTTGCCACCCTTGTGTATTTTTATTCAGCAGTACTGACTGTCTTTGCTAATTTCTTTTCGACGTCGACGGTAGCATTCTCCGCTGCCTCTAGCCTAGACGGCAAGTCTCCCGGGCTCGTTACCCGTTCGATTGCATCTATCTCCTTAGCCATATCCGCTAAATTCTTGGCTTGCTGCTTACAGCTCTTGAGCGCGTTCTGTAAACATAAATAACTTTTAGTAAACAATCACACGCAAACATTTTATCACTGGTTACAATGCATACCCCATATTCAGTCTGTTTTTGTTGCGCCTCCTGCAAGTCGGCCAAAGGGAGTGGCCGCGCAAGGAATGCACGCTGTGTCTCAACCCAAAGTAGAACTTTCTCAAGTAGTGTGAGGAATCGGGCCACCGCATCACAAGCGTCCTCCACGGCGGCTTGCCGTGCTTCTAGCTCACTGCACACCGCTGCAAACTGTTCCGACAGCGCAGTCACTGTAGACTGGACTAATTGTCTCTCTCCAGCATCGCGGCTGCCCTCAACAATAGCGCGTGCGTTACGCATCAGCCTCTCCACAGGGTCGGCAACGTTTGGCACTTCGGATCTGGTCGCAACCAGGCGCTCCTTGTAGGCCTCAGGCGCCAGCGTGCGGTCCCTGGCGGTGAGTTCGGCGGCGCGCACCCACGCCTGCACGTCCTCGACATCACTCGTGTATTCAGAGCGAGCCGTACGCGCACGTTTCCATTCCCTCTCCTTTTCTTCCATGGCTGCTGCTAATGCCTCAGAAGATAATTCTAAGGAGGACAGCTCTTGGGCGATGTCCGCCGGTGCTGATCCTCCGTATCGTTTCCTGCTCTCCTCCGTGAAGTTCTTCGTTCGCTCCACCAAATCCGAAACCTCCTTGGTCAGCGCACGCACACTATCCGCTTCGTCCTCTCCAAACACGTAGAAAGTTCTGACTTTTGCTGTTAACACTTCTATTTGCTGCCGGAGCTCGTCGATTCTCTCCGACACGCGATCGAATTCGGACACAATGTCGTCTATCTCAGCAAGCCGCGCCGCAAGAGTCTGTCGCAATCTGCAAAATAAAAGTAATATTAAAGCGTACAGTTCCCAACGTACAACACGGGATTGTGGTATAGGGAGCGCGAGTGAGGTGTAGGTGCCAAAACTCGACGAAAATAATCCGGCGGCGCGGCGTGACGCTGCGCCCGTGACGGTGCAAGGTCGCCGCGGCGCCGCTATGCTACCTCGTCGTTCGTGCTCGTTCGCTCGCGGCGCTCCGCTCGCGTCGCCCGCCCGTCGCTCAATGAACCGTTCTCGATAGATTCGCTGGACGCATCTAATTTTAAATTCCACGTTCTAATGTTTGAACGGTGACATCATAGCGCGCGAGTTTTTTCGGTGCATTCGCCGGCCACTGTTTACGTTTTGCACGCGCATGGGCGACCGCGTTTACCTTATCCTAAAGTGACGTAAGCCGCGCGACCTTCGGCTGGCCGATTGCCATATGTTAACTAATTGTAAGGCGGATCGTTAGTGTCAAACGCACGATGAGCATAGCTCGCAAAACGGAAACAGCCGACACTGTAACACAAGAATTATCGCACTGAACGATGACGTGACCACATGGAGCGGACGGCCGATGTTGATTCTATACACACAATTTACTCACTTCAAAATGGTAATACATACACAATTATACAAAAGATCCCGTGGGACACAGTTCCCAGTCCACTGAATCACTATTGTGACGGTGAATCATCGCACGCCGGTACAAGTAGGCACGGCCACATTTGTATCACATAATTCAAGTAAAATCGTTTAATGTCGCAGCCGCACGGCGACGTAGGCACGTCCCAGTCTCCTTATAGCATAAAAATTCTCTTCGATACTGTAAAAACGGTGTGCGTCGCTTATTTTCGGACCGGTCGACGAGTTTCTGGTTCGCGGAAGGGGACCGTGCGACTGTCTTGGGCACTCGTTTCGCAACACACAATTTCACAAAGATACACTTTCATAGCGTCGTCTTAACTTTTATGTTGAACTAAATGTATTTTCTTGTTGCTAAAATGGCGTATCGTTCTAAGTATATCCCTTTAGCCGGCTTCCAGTGCAGACTGTGAGGCCGTGACCCATTAAGCGCTGCGATCGCCCGCATGCGCAGTAAGCTCGGAAATAGTAGTCTGCCAGTTTGAATAACGATTACACGTCTCCCCCATGCCCTGTCGATTGTCTGGCTTTTGTTTCGGTGGAAACTGAACTTTGTATGCTGTCGTATACGTGCGACATTGGCTTATAAAAGGGCACGACGTAGGGCGTTTTGGTTGCGAATCTTATTTTCTGATTGATTCTATTCTAGTCTGCAAATGCGGAGAAACTATAATACTTGATGAAATTACAGAAAAAGTTCGATTTTAAAACATAACAAAAACAAAGACTACAAAAAATAAACCGTACTCAATATTTATGAACTGGAACAAAACAAAAAGTCTTTCACAAAACTTTTTTATTTTTATAGCAATTCCAGTTGATCTATCCTTCATTACAACACCTACCATTATCACCTGGTACGGAACAAGCAATTTTCCACTAATTCGCTAACAAATTGACACTCACATGTATAAACGCAGTATACTTAATGAAAGTCGGCTTGGAATAATATTGCATGAAGGCTCCGCTCCCAACGAGACTAGTAAATATGTAGATACGTATGTTTCATAAACGCATGTCTGGCTTCAGAAAAAAGGACTCATTCGATGCCAAATATTGATTGCTGTATTCCGTTTTGCACTGATTTCATGGCGGGAGAAAGCGTAAAGTTGCAATTTTGGTGTAACGCGCAGGTAAAAATAAAAAGTGAATGCACTGGTCAATACTGCCATCTTTATTTCATACTGTTGACAATATAGAATCATTATTAAAGACGTAGTCTTCTGTACGTATATTAATGAAGAAACTGCAGAGTTCATAAAGGGTTATTTGTACACAGAAAATATTACTAGGTACCTATAATTATCATCTTTTTTACTACCAGTAAAGCGAGTAGCAGTATGTTTAGGTATGTAGTTCTCTGGTTTTAAAATGTTATAAATCAATACTGTGAGCTTATTATATTGATACATTATTTTAGGAATAATTACGTGAATGCTTTGATAGTTTTTTTTTGATAGATTGCTTTGGTAAGACTGAAATTTTGCAGGTATATAATGCCTCAAAAAACATTTTTTTTGTATAATATTATAGGCATTCCAAAGTCCTACTAGATAGTGACATATGTATTTCATATCCAGAACAATACAATGGTACTCATAAATATGATTATTTTGTTTGACGATAAAAGCTCGAATCGTTTTTGCATGATGTCAATATTTTATGGTCGCAAAAATTCTTTGGGACGACCTTAAAACCTATTCGCGAGCAAAAAATATATTTTAAAACGACGATATTTCACATCAATAACAACGTGTATCAATTAATTTGTAAGGTTAAGCTATCACTGTTGAGGTCATCATTTGAATGGATGACCATCCTTAATATATCGAGACTACTTCGTGCCTCAGAGAACACGTAAAGCCGTCAGCCCCTGAGAAATGAAGTAGGTTTGATTTATTACTTACATTGCTAATAAAGTCGGCCACATATAAGGACAATTGAAGTTGTTTAGCAACGATAAATGTATGAGGTAACTACAGGAACAGAATACAGTTATCACTAAACTAGAGCATAGCATCACGGCATTGTCCCCAAGGGGTTAGGCAGGTACCTACACCCACATTTTGCTAGTATATTTTATTACCATCAACCGGGTACGAATCCAAACTCAGAGCTGCTACTGAGAATCATAGGACAACCAACCAACACTACTCGACCTGGGAATCGAGCCCAAGATCTCTTGTTCAGCCGCATTTACGGCCACAAGACCATCCCTCGATGGTATTTATAATCCCGCTTATATTCTAGGCAATCTCCGCAGATTGACGAGAATATAAGCGGGTTTTCGAGATACCTCAACGCGAGTTCTATGTAAATAACCATTTACAATGTATCGAGAGAGTTATGTCATCGCTATTTCCCGAACAGGAAGCTAACAGTGCGGTCACATTGTTACTGAACCTCGCCTACATTTTATTTAGTCGTTAAATATAACCACAATATGTTTGGCAGAGTTATCGTTATGTTAAATTGTATATCCTGTTGGAACCGAGTTTTCAAGTTCAGTTGTGACACGATTTTATATTACATTACTTTATCCTGTTTTACTAAATGATTTAGGCCACTGTAAAACTAAATTATAGATATAATTATGTTTATGTAAATATCGGAAAAGTTATAAATAAGAGGTTAACTTAAGATAAAGGTGGGTTTCGATAATTTGACATGGAAACTTCTGTTCCTAACCAGAAGATAAACGACATGCGTTACAGTTCCTTTTTAAAATTAAATAATTAATTAAGGACCTGTAGACTAAATAAATAAAATAAATAAATATTCAGGGACATTTTACACAGCACCATCTAGTCCCAAACTAAGCAGAGCTTGTACTATGGGTACTAGACAATTGATATAATACTTATATACTCTGAATCTGATACTTAAATTTTTGCCAGTTACTTTCGCAGACGCCGAACGCAAGAACTCACAGAAATTGTAATCAGATGAATTATATTAAAACGCATCGAACTTGACAAACATTTTTTATTTGAGAAAATGGACCTTAAATAACCTTACAGTGCTTTTGTTTAAATGATGTGACACTGTTTTTACTATAAGGCCTTATATATTTAAGGTTATATGTAGCAGTTAATACTTAGTCTTTTAGTGTAAGGTAAATCTTCTCAAGGGCATTCATCAATCCTCGAAATTTGAAATAAAATTTCTCGTTAATAAGTCCAAGACTCATTAACAAGTCTATGCAACATCATTCCATTAATCAGGTCTCATATGCCACAAAAAGTATGGAATTTATCGAAAGACACACACGCAATTCTTAAAATAAATGACGCGGAAATTGTACCGTTTATATACAGGGTTACATGTTATACGGTTGATAAACGGGCATGGCGATAACAAGTCAACGACCCAGCTAATGGCAATGTTGCCAAACTGTGTTGGCGGGGATGGCATCGGGAGATTGGCATGCGTGGCTGGCGCCGACGGACCATAACTTGACGGGGTACGGTTACCGTCTTCAATGTGCATTGGACTGAGGAGACGCGGCTCTATGCTTTGTGGTTTATAGGAAAGCGTACCTTCAACTTAACCTAGCGATCATTTATTTTGTCGCCGGACGAATAAACAATGCCTTTTGTATTTTATTATTGAGGATTACCGTTGTTGTAAATCTCTGTAGTAGAAATAATGTTGCTATGTGTAAAAATAAGTATAGCGTACGTATAATATACGTATTATTTTGAATTAATATGCTTGAAAGTTACAAACGACATCAAATTCCGCCGCAAAAAATTTTGTAGGTATACAATCTTAATTACTTTAGTACTAAGAAAAAACCAATTTAGTTGCATATATTATATACATGTGTATTATACTCCCTTGTGTAGATTAGATGTCTACTAATTGGATAATTAATTTCTTTGACATAAAACTATCTTATAAGAATTTTATCACGATAGAATCTGTAAAAAGTAGTGCTGTTTTAATGTCTAATATTCGAGTAAGCATAAGACACGTATCTGATTTCAAATCGTAAATCTAGCGTGTAAGAAATGGTAAAGCAGGCATGTAATGCATCAATGATTCAAAAGAAATTAATAGAAGTGGACGTCAAATCTTCTATCTTTATTTAGAGGCTATTTTCCAGTATAGGATGGTTATTACTGGGCCATAAAACCGTGTAGGCTAGCCAAGTGCGGTCATTATAGCATTATATATTCAAAACAGTCTGTCGTAGCGGTTAGGGGGGAAGCTTATGTCTGCTGGCAAGTCGAAACCAGCTGTCACCGTTCCCAGTACGTTGTAATATGCAGGAGAAATGCATATTTTTAACCGAATCAATAAAAGCCCTACCGTTACCCTATCTTGTGTCTTTTCGTGTTTGAATTTATTTATAGAATACATATGTTACTATAAAATAATGTTATTATTATTATTATTCACAGATAGTAACATGATTACTTATGAATATTTATAAAAATAGGAAAAAAATATTCTATCTATATTAAGTCTTTGTAATTGCATTGCTTTCATAGGTTTTGAATTGGGTACCTTAGTAGCAACATTTCTTACTTCTTGAACGTAATAAAGTTAAAGTAGATTTTATTTAAATAAAAGAGAGAGTTGTTTAAATGCATTTACAACATTTAGACAGAGACAAATGCATTATTTCTTGTTCAAATTGAAACATTGCTGTACATTAAAGTAATACTTTAATACCAAAGATGATGAAATGTACAATAATTGAATCCACTTTCCAAGGAACACGAGATAATAATTTTAGTTTTAGTTAAACCTTTTGTTTTTCACAGCTGAGGAAATAGGGAAAATATATCACTAATTCCATCTTTGAAATCAACCAAGTTTAGGTAACTGGTAGTACTTTATAAATGCTTGTACTTTTACATAGATACGATTATGTATGGATGACGTTATCACACTCCATGCGGTAAATTGTTCTATTTAATTTCTAGGCAGCCATCGTATAACATTATCAGATCCCATCTGGCGAGGAGATACGATTCAATTTGCAATAAATTCTTATTTGTTGAAGTGTGTAATAGTAGGTGACGGTTTTCAACCTTGTCACTTTTTATATTATCCATACTTATTAATATTATAAATGCGAAAGTGTGTCTATCTGTCTGTTGCCTCTTCACGCTATAACCTCTTAACCGATTTAGATGAAATTTGGTATAGAGATAGTTTGAGTCCCGGGGAAGGACATTGGATAGATTTCATCCCGAAGATCATCCCTTAAAAGGGGGGAAAGGCGGGTGGAAATAAAATGGCTAATTTTACGCAGACGAAGTCGCGGGCAAAAGGTAGTCTAAATATACTATATAACTCAATGGTGACTGACTGACTGACATAGTGATCTATCAACGCACAGCCCAAACCACTGGACGAACCGGGCTGAAAATTTGGCATGCAGGTAGATGTTATGACGCATTAGCATCCGCTAAGAAAGGATTTTTGAAAATTCACCCCCTAAGGGGGTAAAACGGGGGTGCAAAGTTAATATGAAACTTTCATTTTTTTAGTTAAATTGCACGCGGACGAAGTCACAGGAATCAGCTAGTACTGTATAAAGATGCAGTTTGTGATGTTTTTGCTATACTTGACTCCAGCGATAAATATACACTGTGTGTGCCGACCACTCGTGATTTCGCTAAAGCGTATAGTGCACAGAATATGTTTGATGTTATTACTTCAAAAATGACTCAACTGCCAAACCTTGACGAACGAATTTAAATGAGATTCTCGTATTACGTAATCGACAAATAGTAAGACTTCCTTTAAAAATCTTTTGCTAGTTTATTGTGTGTTGGTTACTTGTGAAATATATGCATTGATATACAATGATAGTGTATTTTGAAATACGTTTATATCAAGGTTGTTCGTATGTCCATAAAGTTCTTGGTGACTCTCAGAGTGCATGTTAGACCGAGGTCGGTGGATGGACTAAACTACAAGGGCACTTAATAAAACACCTTATAGTTTGATACCGAACTGTATTAGCGTTCCAAGGAGTGAACTGTACTAGACCTCTTGGAAGAATGACTAAGTACTATTGTATGGGCTGAGGTCGTTAAGTGGCGGAGAATCTTAACACCGCGATCTAGGAAAAGAGTAAAAATGCACAGCGCCATCTTACCAGCTGTCACTTAACTTCTAAGCGGAACTATGAACTATGAACTCTAACAGGGCAAGTAAACTGGTACATCGTTATAAATTCAATAAAAATAGAGAACTACACTGTAATAATTTTGAATTCAATTTTTAAATAATAATCCACATAACTTACATACATAACATACCATCAGCCGAGGTGTACTAATGTACACCCACGTTTTACCGGTATGTTTTAGGTCCCATGAAATAGGGGGCAAGCCTATTACGAATCCAAACTCCGAGCTGCTACTGAGTATTTTATAGTAAAATCCAATAACACTTTGCTCGACCTGGGAATCAAATCTAAGACCTCTTGCTCGGCAGTCATACTGTAAGACCACTAGACTAACGAAGCATTTATTATATAAATAACAATAATTGAGAGCGAGGACAGATTTTTTCAAAGCCACATTGCCTTTATAGTCACATTTAATAACGTTTTACCATGAGCACTAGCAACTGCATAATAGGTCAAACTAGAAATCCTAACCTAGACACAATTAAAACAATGACATCAGCTTATAGTCACATGGGGCAGGCGTATCAAGGTTGCAAGCTGTTCACTCCATCCATCAAGATGCAATGCCTAGTAAATCTCATTATTCGTAGTGGCAAGGCCAAAGTCATGTTCAAAACGGGCTCAAATATGTTCGCCGTTACGGAAACTGAGTCGGTTAAATAAGACTTTGTTGACGTTACAACTACTGTAGTTGAAATATTACATAATTACTGTCAAGAATAGGTAACAAAAGTGAATTGGTTTTCTTTTTAGTTACTTACTGTTGCTCTTTAAAACGTAGATGAGATTCAGAATTGGGTACGGATTCAAATATGTATTTTCTAATACTCGATGAATTTAAACCCAATTTAGCTATCGTACTTTCTTAGATATTCATAATACTTATGTATCTAGCTTTAAGGTCCTTTGTTTAATGCCTACGAAATATGGAATCCATGGCGCTTAATAGAATGAATGGCATATTTTATATCATCATATTTCTTTTTACCTAGCTAGCACATGTTCGCTCGTCAAAATCTTCTGTAAATATCACGATCAACGCAAGCGCATTTCAATAAAGCTCTTTGCTGGCTGATTTTAGAAATTACGTTACTTTTAAAAAGTGTGCGGAATGTAACACGGGTAGTTAAATGTAAGTTTATACAGCTACTAATAGTCTCGGCTACTAAATAAGCTGATGACGTCACTTTACTTAGATCTAAGGGTTATTTTAATAAACTCGGAGATTTCTTAGCTAGCGGTGATGTCATCGTACAAGACAACACGTTTAAATGCAAAATGTACTCTATTCTTTGTCGTATAAAGTCCACGATGATAGTGTGATTATTTTCGCAAAAGCGAAATCATTTTAAGATCCTGTGTCATTGATTGCGTAACGCGAATTTTTGTAAGGGGCCAGTCTTTATTACAATGTTATGTTATCTCACGTATTTTCTATAGCACTTGAAGAGTTAAATTCAATAACAAAGTTCCCAAGATAAGTCTTCCGTAATAAAAATATTCATGAATAAACAATGAGACTATAAATAATATTAATATCTGTTGTATTATGTAGCTTTATCAAGAATTATCTTAGATATGGTAGCCTTAATTTGTAAAATTCAAAGTTTAAATAATTAAATTTTGACCAGATTTTTATCTGTGCGACAAATTTTTCAAAAGTTTGTGTCGCATTCATTGTCTTACATTTTCACGAATAAGACGAACATAAAAACATAAACATTGAATTAAGATATATATATATATATATATCCCACCGTCTGCCCGTGACCATGGATGCTGTAAAGGATCCAGTTGGTATGTAAGTATGCGAGTTCATCCTGATAACTAAATACTTAAAAGGCAACATGTATTATTTCAAATTGCAATATATTAAAGGTCCTACAAACATTTTCTAATTAAATCCTCAATGCGAAACAAAATAAAAACAGAAAACATAGTGTAAATATACTTGTTGTGTACCAATTTAGTGAGACTATTTTATTTTTATGTATTTTTTTTAGGTCTCGCTCAAATTCTTGTATGAAAAATCATCGAGGTATTATTGGTGTTTATGCAATAGTCACGTGTTTATGGTGGCATGGTTTTAATTTATTTTTAATTCGTCTGGGGCTCATACTTCAGATGTCTGAGGCACTCAGATTTTTGCTGTCGTGATTATCTTTATAAAACATCATATTTGTTTACGTTAATATATTTGTATGGCGTTCAAGTGTGTTCACTAAAGAATACGTTATTTTTTCTGGCCTGTTTCTTTTTTTTCCGAAGAATATTTATATAAAATCAGGTTTTTTTTGTTTCTTTGTATAAAGTGAACAGACGACAAGGTTTCTGCGCCGCGTATCGCGATTTGAACCCTGCACGGAACAGAAAGGACTACAGTATAGATTTTTTGGGTCTCGGTATTTGTTCATTGTTAATATTTTTGATTTACCTACTACACAACAAAAAATCTTAACTTGGGGCTTAAAAAATCTGACATTATAATTTTTCTTTAGTGTCGTAATTTCTAAAATTGTTTTTTTTGTTTTTTTTACATTAGAATGGTTCTACAGCTAGTTTCCAAAGTTATTTTCGATCACATTTACCTACATTTATAATCCACAGTCGCGTGTCTCTATTATGAAAATTGCTGCAATAAAAATGATCTAACTAGTCTGACGCTCAAATCGCGCTATAATTAGGTTTTACGTTTATAAAACGTTTCAAATTTTTTTGGGTTATTATTTCAGAGATATGTTTGAAGAATTATAATTAGTTGTTAGAGAATTTTATACCATTTATGTGCATGACCCTGAGTAACACGCAAATCTATAATCTACATTCCTTATTATACAGCTTAATTTTCTCTACAAATTTTGTCACGCTATTTTAAACGTGCATAAGTTTTTGACATATTGACTCTATATTGGTCTTAAACATACACTTGTTTTACCTACATTTATATAATTATACTCTTTCTATGTTGATAAAAATGTCGTAAAAGATAAACATGATAAAACCATTCTGTACTTTATTGAAATGAAAAGTAGGTTCTCTATTGTCTGCTTTATGATTTTTCTCACTATTAGCACTAAATTGCGTTGTAAATGCAATATTCTTGTTGCCAATTATAGCGAACTCGATTAATTTACCATCAACCTTGACTGCCCTTACACTGCATCACCATTTACGTATCAGGTTTTCCAGTAAAGAAATTCTTCAACAATCTTCTTTATACTAAAGAGACGAAAGTTCAATTTCGCTTGAAATTATTTTCCCTATCAGCAGAATGAATTTGGCACACAATAAGGATTGTGAATAATTTTATTTCGCCCTTACGCTCTTAATAGTCGCGTAATAAAGTTTATATTTGCGTGTATGAGCGGTAAATATAAATTTGCAATACACTGAGCGGTCATACCGCCAATGTTTGGTAAAGAATTTGATGTCGGGAAAACAAATTTTGAACTTTGTTCTCTGAGTATGGAATGTTATTAAATTAAATTCTTGTTATTAAATACCTATACACTTATTTAATTTTTTTTTCCATTTTTAATCCAGACTGGACAGAGAATGACCTACAGGTGATAAAACTAAAACATATATTTGTTTAGACCATACAATTGGAAAACATTAATGAAATATATTCATGTATTTTATACCATCTCTTGAAGACACCATTTAAAATAAGATTAAGTCTTAATTTTCCATGAGACAATACTAAGAGATTTGTTAAAGTTGAGAGGCTTTAATATATTTTATTACCTAAAAAACTGTACCAAATAACTGCCACAGTTTCACAGCTAATTATACGGATTTTATCATAAGCTATCCATCAAAATTTCAACACCAGAAACTAAACTTAAAAAAAAAGTGGTCAACAATCAAACTAACCAACCAGAATGTTAGACGCCAACAATTTTTCGGCTGACTATTTCAGTTGATGACGAAATTGAATCAAACGAACTTGAACCTTGCAGCGAAGCAAGAAAGTTGAAAATTAAAAGTGTTGCGTTTGTAGATAATACAAATATTTTTGTTTTGGGATAAGAGCGTCGAGCTGTCAGCTACTTGATACCATGCCAGAAGATTTCTTCCGGAATTCATTGGCAGGATTAACGGCAAACTGCCCTAGTTTCCGAGATAAGGTTTTTTTTATGTAATATTCAGTAAAAGACCACAGCTGTTAACGTTATGAAAACTTTGTCAGGGGAAAACGAAAAACGCTTTTGTTTTGCCTACATAATTACGTTTCTGACCTAGTTACTTGGAGAAAGAATTGTAAAATTTTAAGTAAACCCTGATACAATACAAAACTTTGGATTAAATTCTCTGTGTGAAAGTTTTCGTTTTGTCACGTAAAAAATGAGCTGATAGCTATCAAATGACTGATTTCCATAAATTGTAGCAAATATAGATATTTGCTACAATTTATGGAACAAAAAATATGCATTTAAATCGATCCATTTATTTTGGCACTTCGACGCTACAAAAAGAAACGTCTAACTTATGACACCCCTCTTATTGACCCCTATATAAAACTGCTTTTTACGGATTTTATCGCGGTATATTGATATTATTTTAACCCGACATTTCGGATCATTTACAGCATCCATGGTCACGGGCAGACGGTGTTGGTTGTTTGGAAATTATAATTTCTTTTTTTTTAATTCTCTGAGAGTTTTGTTCATTTTTAAACGATTTGAGTAAGGCATATATAGATTTTGTAATCCCATAAGTGTTCAAAGCCTACCATCATCACTAAACCTATTTCTCTCAACAGGCTCGCCAATCGACCAACACAAATCCAATTACGGTGACACATAAGCAACTAGTGTTACGTCTAGACAGTATTATGTTCATGCTTATATTGCAGTCTTTCTTACTGTAGTAGTTTGCGACTATCAGTCACATTTATCACAGCACAATCCAAAATTTGTACCATACAACAATCTCGTACTTTTTGTCTAGATGGCTCTATACTTATAGCTTTCTTTTTCTGTCTTCTTTTATTACGTTTTCGTTTAAGCAATGTATGTACATATTTCCGTTGACTAGGTCTAACTGTGTATATTGGTGATAAAGAAGCGCCCTTGAATATAAAATTTAAAATATCATCTTGACGCCCAAGATTACATGAGGTACTTACAATAAGTTTTATCTTGAACACTGAGCTAATAATACATTGCAATACCCGACGTAAATTTTAGTGAAATCTCGCCTCTACAGTTAAAAACTAACTCTATTTGTATCCCGAGGTTAATGTAAATGGTTTACGTTTAATGCTTTTCTGCGAATGTTACATCACGCAGTCACAGTTTGACCATTAATTTTGCACCCGTCAGTAAACAATGTTTAATGCATCAATGTTGGTTTTGGCACCTAACGTGGACATACAGAATTGGAATCCAAAAACACGGATTAATGTTGAAAAATACTTACCTTTGATGATGTAATACTGAAACAGGCACATAAGCATAATACATTGGTTTAAAGGTCACTGCATTTAACATAACATTTTGGGGCTCTGATCCAATAGATTTTTAATAAAGGTTCACATAACTATACAGTGTTGAATAATTTATTTAATTATTGCAAATTTTTGTCTCAACAGACTACAACATTCACGCTGCCTTAGGTCTAGGAGGACCTAAATGAGACAATAAGTCTCATTATTAAATTTTCGATGACAATACTTGTGAGCTTCAACCCAATATATAATTAACACTTACCTGCTTTCTACCAAATGACATCCAAAGTCTAAATAAAGTTCACAGCAAAAGCAAACAGTTTGGGTGGGGACTTATGGCAAAAGTAGTGATCCTTTCGTGAACAATTTTGACGAGAACTGTTGCAAGAATACGGAGGGATGGTCGTAGAAGGGAAATAAAGATTTTTTGTTAGGTATAGTGTAAAAATGGAACATAATTCTTGCCCTGGTACTGGGAGAAGACGAAGATGAGGTTTTGGCAAACGATAACTTTAACTTTTTAACTGTCTTTTTTGCTTTTGCTAATCTCCAACAGCTGAAGGGTCAGGAAGAAAAATAAGAACTCAAGGAACTGTGTAAGTGACACAGTAAAGCACACACTGACAGACAAAAACACGACTTACTTCTCGTAAGCTTCTACGAGCTCTTTGACGTTTCTCTCGGTCTCGTTCGCAGCGTCCTTGGAGTGAGGTTTCAAGAGGTTGACGACGAAGTCAGCGTGCTCAAGTAACTCGTCCCGGGTGTCTTCGAGGCTGGACACTTCGCTTTGAAGTTCCTGAGAGAAGACACAATCTTTTAATGCCAACTGATACATCAGTTAATATTGTTTTTTTTAGTTCTATCGTTTAATGTTATATACTTTATGCCAATATTGACGGTTCAGCATACACCAGAGGTAAATCATATATAGAAATGGTTTTATTGTATCTTCCGTGTTGCAATTCAACATTAATTTTATTTGGTTTACTAACTTAAATAAAAGTTTTACTTAGAAATATAATGTATGTTGGAGTTGCCTAGCTTTTTTACCTATAGACTATTAGTTTAAACAATGTTTTTCTTTTATTATATGAGAAAGTCATGCAATTTTTATATATTTATTTGACTAAATCGAATCCGACCAGCACTTAGTAATTACCACTACAACCATTACTACCAAAATCAGTACTACATCAAGCCTCCGCTCACCTGCAAGGCATGTCTGGTGTCGACGGCTCGCCGGCGGGTGCTGGGATTGGCGTCCAGCTGCCTCAAGCGGTCAGAAGCGGCAGTGATGGCAGCCGCCAGGCTCCTCTGTACGTCCAGCAGTTGGTTCCAGCGGTTGAGCTGCTGGTCTGCTGTTGCAGCACGTTTGGCAAGACCTTTTGAAGGAAGATAAGGAATATAACCATCTTAGATAATGTTCTCAGAGTGATTTTAAAGACTGATTGCCTGTTAAGAATGGAATCCGAAATAATATTACCAGTATTAGCAAATCTTATTGGAGATTAATTTTCCGAGTACTGGGTGATTTGCAATCCAACATTTATGGGTACATTTTAAATTGTACCAAAAGTAAATAAATAATTACAAGATATAAAAAATTACACTATGTAGATATATGTATTATTTCATTACTTCGGTGTTACAGAAAAGTGCACGTGTAAAGTTTTAGACAATAATTGGTGTCAAAATGGTTTTTAAAAAGTTACTATTAGACGTATCAAACAACTAATTAATTGTTATGAAGCAAGAAAGAAATATCAACGCAGGTATATCTTAATAATCAGCATCATCATGTACAAACCTTCACATGCCACATTCCATCTGTCAGCGAGCTCTCGGGTCCTCTGCTCAACCCTCTCCCCACTAGCGGCATCAGCGCCAGAGCAGAGCTCGCGCGCCCGCTCCCGGACCACGTCCAAGAGCGGCTGCTGATTCTGAAGATATAGGGTACAACAGGTCAGTTTGACAACAAACAGTATTCATTACAATACACAATCCTTTGTAATTAAATCTGCAAATTCCTGAATGAAGCCATCAATTTAATTTAAGAATTAATCTAATAGAGACTACAGTAATACTAATTGGGGAAACTTAAGTCCTGCAGAATAGGCTGATGATAAGTAGGAAGATTTAGTTTACTTGAGAAGGCAAAATACGTCCATATTCTCGTAAAAGAGGAAGGAATTGGTGCAATGCTTGTTAGTATGAGTCCCTACACAACCGAAATACAACGATAATAATATAATGATATAATGAAAAGGGAGATAGAGGATATTTACGAGAATATTGACTAAACTGAAATATTGGATGCTATTGACTATAGTTTCTTGCATCAGCCTATTTATGCTAAAATTGGGGGGCCCTAGAATCTACCTTTAGTGTCTAGTTACTGATAAATGTTGGATATTTTTGGAGATTTGGTCATATATATTCGTCAGAATGTTTTCTTTCACCGCTAAGTTAATGTGGCTTCGTGCAGGAAATTGACGAACGAAAACGGATGCAAAAATGCTTCATAAGTTTCATATTCACAGCAGTAACGTCGAGAACTTATTGCTTACACAGTCGGCTGGCTGATTACCCAATTATAACTGCAGTTCACCTTTCATACTTACGAACCGGTTCCAAACCTAAATGCATAAGAAAGAATTGATTACAACTTGTTATATTCAAGTAAAGTACGTATGTCTTCATTTCATATTACGTACAATAAGCCGTAATAAGTTAAATAAGTCATTTTTGACAATACAGTTCTTTGTTCATATAATTATGTCTAGTTAAGTTGGTTTGTATATTGATTATGATTGAGCTCAAATTTTGATATACATACAACCAGCTTCAAATATTGCTTTTATTTATTTTTCATTGCTTTCACGATAATGCTTTGTGTTGTTTCTCGTTTCTCATTCATGCAACCACAATTTGTCACTGTGAAACGTGGCACCAAATTTTAAATAAAATCAGAGGTAATTCTGTTCAACCTCATCCCATGTAAGTTGAATTGGCTTCCAGTTTAGCCAGGTCGCTGAATACCAGTACAAAACGAACAACTAACACTTCCGCAATCCAATTACTAGCTTATATATTTGTCCTAAGCTTAGTCTGCCAGTTAAAATTTTAGGCTTCTGTCGTGGGTTTTCTCAAGAATACGAGGAAGTAATTTACGAAATTCCATAAAAAGTAAAATGCTGAATATAAAAAATCAACATCGAACAACATAGTGCCTATTGAACGTGTCTTAAAAAAATCACCTGTAATGGCTTACAGTGATTTTTTATTACACGATTTGACTGTATTTAATGGTAATTACAGTCTAATATTTGTCAATGACAATACCGGAAACGTGATAAAATTGGACTGATAGTAATTCAAGTTTCGCTTTTAGAAAATCAGCTGTGATATCTAATGTATTTTTTAATATTATAATGATAAAGAGTTCGCTGGTTTGTTTGAACGCAATAATCTCAGGAAATCTAATTCCTCAAAATGAGAGGAGACTCATTCCCAGTGGGACAGTTAACAGGTCTTTGCATCGAACAAAGTTGTGAACCGTGAAACCGCTTCGGAAATCGGAACTGCTTACACAGTTCCGAAGCGGTTTTATGATCACAACTTTTTAATATCGATTGTTATTGTATTACAACTATGTTCTATGACCTTGTCATACGACTTAAAATGACCGGGAACCATAATGGTCTCATTGTGCATGCTTCGTCTACCGGATCTGACATCATGTAGTTTTTTTTAATGTCAAATGAGGCTCTATGTCGTATCGCCTTGACTACTACAAAACATTGTTTATAACTTTTCATATATTTGAACCCAGCATTCATTGTTACAATGTACTTATTCTATCTAAGTCTTACCCACAACTATGTCTAAATATAAATATTGTATGGGAACATAATTTTGCAATGCCGTTTTTTTTCGCGGTCTTTATCGTATTCTGCAAAAAGTTAAAATGTTCTTAGAACAAGAGGTTAGATGTTAATATTGTAATTGTTCACGACACTGGTATTGATTAGCAGAATTAATTTACTGTAGAGAAAATCACTAAGGCACTCAAATTTCCTCACAATTTTATTACCGTACCGTTTCAGTGATTGATTAATTATTTATTATAATATGGTTTCGAATGCAGCTTACTTTTCTTGCTGTGTAAAATAAATAGTGACTATCTAGTTTTATTTTAAAGTTTTACTTATCTATAATTCTGTAAGGTTTTCCTCACTGATATAATAATTTTCGATAGAACTCAACCGAAGTCGTGAATCGAGAATGATGATCACACGGCTAGGTCTGTAGTTAGATGCATTAGCCGAGTTACTTTGAAAGGACTGGGAAAATTCGATGGTATTCAATTCGATTATGTAGCAAGTGACAATAGGTTCAAAGCATTGACTTGCAATTCACGGGGTCGAGAGTTCAAATTGCATCCGTTGCAATGGTTGCGGCCATCCCATTTATTCTAACAGGCTTCAATTTGCTGAAACGACTTATGTCATACTAATTTGTAATTGACCCATAGCAGGACAAGAATCGCTTCTTATAGACACTAGTCGCAGACTCGCAGTATCACCATTCAGGTCCCAAAAAGCCCCAGCCTGATGCTAAATAGCTTATAACCATCCTCAAAAATCGGGAATGCGAAAATAATCCCTGCTTTTGACAATAATCATATTAGTGGTATACTATATAAATATTTCCAAGTGCGCGAAACACTACTTATAAATAAATTTTCAAAGAATTGAATATTGCACTTGGTCGTTTAAATTGGACTTTTAAACCAACTAGCTGATGATCTAATCCATTTTCATTTATTGAAATCTGAGTGTGTTCGCTTGAAGAGTATTAATGCGAATATAATGGCCACAAGCGACTGGTGTTTACAATGTTATCACAGCTGTATACTGATGACTGATAAGCGGGCCTTGATAACAGCCGTATTGCACTATTAAGAAGTTTATAAGTATTTTTTCCATTATGCTACAGGTATAGATGGCCTGATAAAGAATGCTGGGAGTTATGTTACGTAACCAGTGCTTGTCAAAATGAATGACAGAAGCCTTTTCACAACATCAAACCTCCTTTTAGTTACTGATAGTGGCCTGAAGGCCAATTACCTTTGTAATGTTAATGTATACCTAGATACTCTTTTTCCTTACTCTCCTAAAAAATCACAAGCTTTAAGTGGAATTTAAGTGGTGCTAGGTTTCAATTGTCTAGCACTTGTATCTGGCTAGCTCACTGATTTCTTACACTTACGCGAATATTAGACATTAAACTAAAAATTATTGGTAACAGATTTTATTGCTATGTAGGTACTGATAATATTTAATCACGTAATTTTGAGTAAATGCCAACGATTTTGGCTAGTATTGCATTATAGTAGATATCTAATTGAAAAGACTAATACAGGAACTGTAGTAAATATTGCCGATTATGAGAGTCAGAAATTATAGTGTCTAAATAGTCTCCAAGTTGAAGCTACCAGGCACCGGCGCCCGACCTTGACACCTCTTTTCTTTGTGTCTATTTATAGCCGGTGAAAAAAAATGATCGCCACAAGATTGCAGCGCCTGCGCAGCCTATAAGCCTACATTCCAACCTGCTATATTTACACTATGCTGATTAAAACTGCGATTAGATTATGAACATGAAGAACATTGTTGTATAGCCGTGTTTCTGCGTGAGAGCACATTTGATAAGAGTTGCATTGAAGGAGATTTGTATTAATGAGGTAGCGAATAAAGTATACTTTTATTTCATTTCTTGCAGCTTCATAAATTATTTTAAACGCAAACTGATATAATACTTCTATTTTTTACTTTATTAGAATTAATGAATTATTACAAAACCTGGACTAGAAATAAATTTAAGAATATTCCTCAATTTTGATAGGATTTCTCAAAAAGAATTTTTAATACTTGGTTCTTAACTTAAGGAAAGAAACAGCTACATAAACAGGTATTTGCAAAGACGATAGTGTAATTAAGAAGGCGTAGGTAAATGAATATAACCTACAACTTTAATTTAGCATTACCTAAGTAAATGTGGGCTGAACAAATTGGAGCATCGTAAGTGTGATATAATAGTTGGCAATTAAATTATACAATTGAAATATGATTAAGAAAACATTATATCTTATATCATTATTGTAAAGGTGACTAAGTTCTTTATCTTTAAGAATCAGACGAAGGACATACGACATTCATCCTGATCAAAAACGTATGTATTAGAATTTAAGTAAAACATAATAAAATACTTAAACACGCATTATTATGAAAAGTCGAGTCTACACAAAAATTATGCAAAAGAAACTGAATTCTATGAACATTATATTATATTCATAATTATAATTAAAAAAATAGTATACCAAATTCCGCTTCTAGGTGTTTTACAAAACCCAGACAGCGGCAAAACAGTGGAATTTATAATACCGCTGTAGTATGACGTATAGTTATGTTCATTGCAATTTGGCGATGTCTTTCAGACAACCTTTGCGTTGAAACAAGTAGAAAGTTACCAGATGAATTAAAAAAAAAAATGTAGGTATTGCATTTCAAAATTACTGGTATAGCGAAAGTAGGCTTTGGTTGCAACTTTCACTGTTACAATTTGTATTGACATCGGGATGCTGAAAACTGCATTCCATTTCTTGTAGTCAATTAATGACAACGCAAATCTACCGATCTGAAAGGTTAAGCAACAATTCCAACGGTCAGTGCTGGATTAATCTTTAAACTATTTAAGCAATTACTTAGGGCATCTCGTCTACGGGGGCACACGATCCCACCGGGGTTGTGGTGCATGCGAATCCCATAGCCCCGGCAATACGGCTAGTGGCGTTGATGGGTGCGGTTTTTTAGTCGGTAAACGCTCATGTTGGGCGGAGTCCAGCACACCCCGTCGCCTCACTCAGGCGGCGGGAGGGTCAGTAAAAAAAAATCCCCACTTAAAAAAAGAAAAAAATAAGAAAAGGGGGCACACGATCGAGAAATAACACGGACAATCAAGGTGTAGGGTGCTGCTGGTAAAAAAAAAAACCCAACCCACTTCTTCTAAAGTTACGAAGAGTATGTGGGATGAGTGATGACCCTTTTTTTAGCACCCTACACCCAAAATTGCTGAGAGCATTCAGTTAACCTTAATCCGGCACTGTACATGGTCAGTTTTATAAGAATGGGCAACCAATCTTAAGATACCGAGACCCCTACGCGGTCAGCAGGCTAGGCCATCAGCCCGGACTGTCACACGAATATCTATGACAATAATCTATTCCTACACAGATACTAAATTAGTACCCACAAGAAGACCTGAGGATCAATTTATCCTGCAAATAATGGTGTACAGGTATTGCCCAGTACTCAGTTTCTAGAGGTATGATTGTAGTCGCTTCGTACCAATATTCAGCCGCGTCTAGGTAAACTAGGAAACCGTTTAAACCGTCGGTAAAAGTACGATTATTTTGATTAAATTAATTATTTATTTCACGGGGTTATTGACCCCTTATTAGCAAAGTTTAATGAATTTGCAAAAAATGCAAATGAACGATAATGTTGATTAAATATATTAAATTCTTTTACATTACAATTCCACTCCACATCATAAATAAATTATAATTATAACCAGTACGAATTTCATTTGAGGTATTTAACTTATTTTGAGAATTTAATTTAAGTTTTAATTAATTTAAATTAATTGTGCACTACACTTTAAATGTATGTACCTATAGCTAATACTTATATGCTGTTTTAAGTTTCTATACAATAAATAAAGTAAACTGAATCCATATGTGGATAATTTAGCGTAGGCATAATTATGATCAGGTATGTATTAAATTAATACGCTGTGTAACGCCATACATTTTAAAATCTTTATATATTCAGGCTTCTTATAAATCATCGTGATACGGCGCCTATTGAAAAAGTCACTCCCCTTGAATTTGAACAGTGACGCAAGAAGCAATGTTTAAAATATTAAGTGCGAGTTGGGCCCATGGTCGTTGGGCCAAAACGTGGGATAATAATCATAAATGAGTCAGTCTGAGTCAGTCAGTCAGTCGACCTCACCAATTACAGACTGTCTCGTCATTTGAGGCCTTATAAACGGTTAAAAAATCTATTTAAATGCTCGTTAAGTATAACTTTCGTCACATTAAACAAACAATCATATGGTTTTTAACAGTTCAAGGCGTTTTTGGTATTGATTTATTGATATAGGACGCCGTGTTGTTTTCAATAGTACAGACAAGCGATAGAGGACACGCGATGAATCGATATTGCGCCCTTGACCTTCAAGGTCACCTGATTCCTAGTCAGCTACCTGCTTAGGCTTAGTAGCTACTACCACTCCGTACTCATATGCTTTATTAAATGTTGTTGGTTTTATAATATTTGAACCAAACACATACAGTTACGTTCATTAAATTTCTTAAAAGCGTTATAACTAATTTATTCTATTAAGGATAGAGAAGCAACAATAACATTTGTAAGTAATTACTGTATCTTCGTTTAAAGTATAATAGCCGGTATATAAGCGATAATATTTTAACTTAAAAGTCCAATATTTTCGCTGAAAATGGCTTGAACCGGTGCGTTGGTGTTTAAACTCACCGTGCAAACGATAATAGCCGTGAGATCACGTTTCAAGATCACAAAAAACCTTAAACACTTTTGACGCAAGACTTTACATCACAGAGCAAAATTTTGTCAAACAAAGTCGTTTATATACACAAATCAGCATGAAGTTAGAAAAGTGAAAACACAAAATGTTATGCCGACCCGACTCGAGCGTGACCTTGAACTTGACACTCGGAAAACAACAACAAACCCGACTTGCACAACAATGTGCGAATTTACAATATTATTATAATTAAACGTTGTATCACAAACTTACCTTCCTTTTTCGCGGAATTTTTAATACCTACTTACTGACTAGAATTAAATTAATAGTAATAGTATATTGCGAAATTAGTTGTGAACTAAGTAGGCACGTG
Source organism: Craniophora ligustri (assembly GCA_905163465.1). Classification (NCBI taxonomy): domain Eukaryota; kingdom Metazoa; phylum Arthropoda; class Insecta; order Lepidoptera; family Noctuidae; genus Craniophora; species Craniophora ligustri. The sequence goes on along the minus strand of LR990962.1, from coordinate 14,436,944 downwards.
GATATAACACTTGCACGTTGTAATAACAAGGCAATAAGTTGTGTGTTTGTGTACAGTTCTCATTGCGATGCTATGCAGTCACAGACTGGCGAGCGCGCGGCCTGGCGGGCGCCGTGACATCGCTCGGTTAAGGCGAAGACGGTGAAGTCATAACAGTTGTGCAATCGTTTATCGAAACTTTGGTCCTTCGCAACGATTTGGTCCTTCGTGACAAGTTTTCGGTGAAAACATGATAACTCATGTTTTCATCGAAAACTCGTCATACGCCAAACTAAAAATTTACTCATAAAAATTAACTTATAATTATATCGCTCAACATTTTTGAGGATGCAGAAATATAAAATTTTATTAAGACCAATAAAATTATCAATGTGATGCCAACATTTTTCAGTGATATTTTTTTAGAGCTACCTTTCTTAAATTAATTGACTAGCTTTAGTTTCATATCTAGTTAGATATTTTATTAAAATATTATTGTATTAAATCAAATATTGTATTATATTTTGTACTTTTGGTACTTACATGTAGGTATATGTATCTACAGGTAAACTCTTTTTCATTTGGTCACAAGTTAAAAGAATATCCAGCTTCATTTTAAAGGATTCTGACCTTGCCTTTCCATATATTTTCATGGCTCCATAAGAGTCAAGTTCGTGCTATGAATTATAATTTACTTTTTGCAATAACTGATCCTACTGTGCGCAATAAATAATCCATTTTCAATATACATATGTTTAAGTAGTTAACAAACAAAAAACAAAACTATATTTTTTTACGTATTGTACATATTATCATCAATCGGACACTTTAGCCCGGTTGATGGCAAAAGGCTCGCCCCTATTATATGGGACTTAAAATATACCGGCGAAATTTTGTATACATTAAACCACCTCTGCTTAACCTTTCGTTGTTTATCTAAAGTTTTAAGCAATCAGTTTTGTTTGACGATCTGTTTAGCTCAGCGGTAGTTAACGTTGCCTGCTGTGCTATGGGTCTTCGAATCCCGGTAGGGACAAATGTTTATGTGATGAGCATCAACATTTGTATCCGAGTCATGGATGTATCAATGTATAATATGTATGTATTTACAAAAAAAAGTATATATGTAGTATATCAACCATCTAGTGTCCGTAACACAAGCCTCGTTGCTTTCCACGGAACTAGATGGCGCTGTGTACCTAATAATGTCCGGAAATATTTATTTATTCGATGACTACAGGGGTCATGATGTTATGTTATTTGCGTACGGCTCACATATTTTTTCCTCTACTAACATACCTATCTTGATCGAAAAGCGTTACGTCATTTTCTGCAGTCGGTTAACAGCGCCGGTATAATCATTTCAGCAACATTGCCTTAAATCCACAACAATGGGCCTTGAAATCAAGTGCATTAACCTAGACGTTTTTTAAAATAAAAATATGTACAGCCAACTCCAGTATAACACAGGTTGCATAAAACTAGGCGCAGTTTCTAGCCAAATTTATCTAATTAGGGGGACCCATCTTGTTATGTTTTTAATCGTACATGTATCTATTCACATATGAAATTATTTTTTTTGGCTGACTAATTCATTAATGTAGAAGGTTCGATATTTAATAAGTAACTGGTTATTAATCTATTTGATGCAAGTTCTTTTTCAATAAGGGAGGACTTTTTGAAATTATACACCCGAGGAATAAAATAAGGGATGATTGGTTGTATAGAAATCTGTCATTATGTAATCTATAAACAAATAATGTAAATTATAACCACATTTAATGTTTATTTCACTTTCTCCCGTAAGTGAGTGGTAATATGTGTATTAAAAAAAAAGATTGTATATTATATGTGTAAGTATTAAAGACGATGTTTCGCGAGTGTGAAAGTTACGCTACTTTAGTACATTGCACCCGAGCGAAGCCGAGAAGGGACGCTAGTCTAGTTTATTGTACATTACCCTAAATAACAGCATGCTTTTCTGGAATGTTAATACAACAGCTGTCATGTTTTGTATTAGAAATGAATAAAATAATACGATTATTTATTTTATTTAATTACTTTGTTCTAATGTCAACTTGGTTCTTTTATATTTTTCCTAAATTAGTAAATGGATATACCTATAACTACGCTTATAGGTATATCCACAATTGTAAATCCACTGTGTCGAATGATTTTATAATTTACCTAGGCAACATTGTATATTGAATAGCGGTTCTATCAGTGTAAAGGATATTGTTTTATTTTTCGTTGGCGTATTTTGTTGTAACTAAATTTATATTGAAATAAATTATATTTCACTTGAAAGAAAGGATTATTTTATTCCAGACTGCAAATAATGAGGAATGAGCAGATAAATTCATCATCATGTCAACCGATAGACGTCCACTGCTGGACATAGGTCTACCGCAAGGTTTGCCAGGTTGAAAAAGAAAGATATATCGATACTACTGGAATAAAATTTTCTCTACTACCTTTAAATTGAACATATTACTTGTATTTACTTATATAGAGAATTTGACAGAAATTTGCACTATAACTGATTAGTACTCCATGCCAATATTGTAGTTTATCTATCTATAATCGCACAGTTTATCGATATAACAAGATATCGCATTGTATACTTATGTTATTATGAAATAAGTGATAAGGGCACGTCGTATCATACGATTGTACATAATTTCAATGTAACATTTATCTTTATGTACTAGGAAGAACCGCGAATTTTTCTCAGATAGATGTATGAATGTGGACGAGGCAAAAGTGGTATGCAAGGATCGTAGCGCGTGGCATTCTGTAGTTTCTACCTACCTCCATGGGAATAACGCGTGATACACTCACGCGTATGCATGTAAAGAATGTTTAGTCATTAATTAATAAGGTTGAGCTAAAAGATGACTTATGTATATGTGCCGTCGGCAGTGACTGTTCACCCAAAAGCTGTCCTGGTTTTTTGTTCAAAAGGTCTATTTCCAGAAATGACTTACGTGGTAACACTTACTTATTGGATACTACATATTATGTCTGGACTTTAAAGGCGACATGTTTCTCTAAGTTTTTTCAGTGTTTATTGAAACACCGGCGCCAAGTAACAATTAATAAATTAATTTCCAAATATATCCTTCATATTATCTATTTACAGAAATAAGTATCACTTTAATAAACCTACTTTTTTAATAAACCGACTTTTGGACAAAAAAAAACATGTTAAATAATAATTTTATTGATTTATGTGATTGACAGAATGACAGATAGTGATTCAAATATTATTATCTAATATAATATTTAATAATATGCGCAATCAATTCATCATTTAAATTATTTTAAGTAGATGAAATTGCCCACTTAATTTTATAGATAACAAAAGAATGGTGTCCACGAAAAAAGTTATTTAAATTGTAATTCATTTTTATATCTGTCACATTACAGATAGCACCTACATGTAAATATTTGCAAACTCTTTGCACGCGCAAACTGTTGACGTTAAAAAAAACAAACAGTGATGTTCAACAAAAACTGAAGACCGGCGCCATTACATTATTTTGAACGGTTCTGACTCCATTTAAAATTATAATACCCAATTAGTATGGAATTTATTCGTTTTGTGGCGAGTCAAGTATAGCACAGTATCGCGTTATTGGTACGTAGTTTTTTTATCAGCCATTGTTAAGCATTTCGTGAGATATTGATCTTTGCAACAACAGTTAATTGTGCTACTTATTATGTCATCGGCGGTGACCGAATGAACTCATTATGGGGAGCATTGTTAGAGTGACGTTTGTTGTTCTGAATCTTGAATACAGCATGCCACTAAAGTACAGAAGACCGAACAACGACTTGGCTTTCAAATAACGATTAAAAAACGTGCTCGATTTACAACATTTTGGGAAAACATACGATAAGCAACGGGGCTTATACTACGGATACTAAATGACTGTTACACTACATAGATATATATTATGTGTATTTAGCTCAGATATAATGTAATTTTGCCGTTGTCACACAAACATTTGGCTCTAAAGGGCACACACACATAGCCTGACCTCTGTTCTGTCCTCTGCCATAGTATTAACATTGTTCAAGTATCAACATAATTTTAGGGAGTTCCCCGATAATAGTCCACGGTCAAATGGTTATCGTGTTTTGATTACAAAGGAAATGTATGGAAGTGTGGAGTCCCCCGCTTATTGAAAGTTCAGACAGTGACTCACGAGAATATTTGAGAACTCATTCATCACCTAAATTGATTGAAATTGAACGATTTATTCACGCTTGTGCCAGACATACCGGGCTAAAAATAGCACAATTTAAATCATACAATTTTTGTTGCTGAATACAGAAATCCGGAGATCACATCGCGAGGCTATTTGTACTGAAATCTTGCAAATATACCACTTGGGTCGTTTAATATTTATCGATCAACGATGACGCACAATATCTGGTTTCGATGACCAACTTGACAATCAGTATTTACTCAGTAATCAGCCAGCCGACTCATAAAACATATAATGCGGTTGAATATTACACCATATAACTATATTATGTTCTGACTTGTCTAGCAACTGCGTTTTGTAGAGCTATAGTAAAATTCTCAAAAAATAATGTTTTTTTATTATTTACTCTGGGCCTATAATATACGTGACTAATAGCTGCGATACTTCTTGAGTCATATGCAGAAGCTATAACCTTGAGTTTAATTTACATTTCTAATTAAATTAGGTCTTCTACTGCGCGTAGCTAGACGAGTCAGAAGTATCTTACTATAATACACTCACCTCAAGATCATTCTTGGCATGATTGAGCTTCTCCAGGTGCAGCCTAAGCGCGTCCACTGACGTCACTGCCTCCTCCTGAATGTCGTTCTTATCCAACATCGCCTTGATCTTCTCCACGAGCTGGCAGAAGTCCTTCCAGATCTCCAAATCCTGTTCTAGTTGAGCTTGTCTAGACTTAGCAGAGTTGAGCGTGTTCTTCAGAAGCTGGTTGTGTTTCTGGTGATCCTTAGACAATTCCTCTTGTTCAGAAGCTGCCAGAGACGGCCAGATCTTGTCTACGATGTCTTGCATCCGCTTTCCAACAAGATCTTTCATTGAAGGTTCGGAAGTATTGAAGAATGATTTGTGTTCTTCTAGATCGGATTCTATGTTCTCAAAATCGGTACCGTTTTTGCCCATATCTAGACGTATAGTCGCTTCATTGACCCAGATGTTTAGTTTTTCAACGAGTTGCAGGTATTGCTGTCTGTATTTCTTGTTGTCTTGTAAGTATTTTTCTCTGTTAGCTAGCTCGGCTGGTAAGGATGTCCTGAGAGAGTTAGCTTCAGACATCATTTCAAGTAATGTACTCGGAACCCCGTCATCGTTCTTGATTACATCCGTTATCTTCGTAAGTTTGTCCAGATACGACTGAATGTTTTTGACGAGGGTTGCATGTTCTGTGAGTTTTTTGTCGACGCTCGAGACGTCTCTGTTCAGAAGTGGTCTTGAATGTACTGCAGCTTCGTTGTCATGCAGCGATTGCAGGATCTCTGAAAGATCTGCACCGAGTTTTTTATGTTCTGCAGCGGCTCTCTCGTGTTCTTGACGCTTGGCTTCGACAGTCCTCCTCAACGTCAGAAGCTGTTGTTTCAACGACTGTAGCAGTTCGGTAATATTATTTCTGTCAATAACAGTACCTTCAGCAGCGATCTGCTGACCTTTGTCTGTTGCGGTAGCAAGCAGAGCTTCGCAACCTTGAATCTTGAGAATAATATCATCATAACGCTTAATCTTATCTTCCAAAGAATCATTAGATTTTTCAATTTCAGATGTAAGATCAGTGTATTTGGAAATAAATTCTTCAATTTCTTTCACTAATGCAAAGAATTGTTCTCTGAGCAGCAGAAGCTGTTTGAGTTTGGATATTTGGTCTTCGATTGTGCTCATTAAGTCATCTTGTTGCGTTAATATGTCCTGAAGATCATGTAAGTTGCCGCCTTGAAGTTCGTTAAGCATTGATTTGTTCTTCTTCAGATCAGTTAAGATAGATTCATACGCTTGAATGATTGGCTGGACGTCTTCTACTTTGTTTCCTATTGGTTTGTTTAGCGCCTTCAGTTTGTTTTGGATTTCATTTAAGAATTCAAGCGCAGCAGCAATCTTAGCTGCAGCATCCTTGTACTCTTTGATGTGTTTGAGTAGAATACCCTTCTTATCGTTGATTATAGCTTTGATCCTGGCGAACCTATCAGACAAAACATTGACTTGTTCCTTTAGCTGCAGTTTGTTTGAATCAGACAATGACTCCATTATATCTTTAGACTTGTCCTTAATTTTGCCAATGTTCTTTTCAACATCTTCAGCTTCTTTGCTAAGTTTTTCGAACTTTGCTAGTTGTTCTTCCAGAAGTTGAAGGCTGGTGGTACGCAGCTCAGGAGTAGCAGCTACCTCAGCTTCGTTCAACCAGCTCTGGCATTTAGCAACTTCAGATTCGAATTCGATTCTACCTTGTAATCGTTTATTAAGTGCTGCAAGTTTGTCATCAATGTCCACCTTCGCAGATGTATAGGACTTATTCAAGTTTTCAAGAATAGCTTGTAGCTTAGCCCTTTCTTCAGGAGAACAGTCCTTAGATACGGCATTTCCTTGACGCATTACTTCAGTCAATGTATCATTGTGGAAGTCGGATAATTCAGTCTGGTGTTTCTTGTGTACTGCAATTTCTTTTTCAACTTTAGCAGTCTCGAGTGGTACAGGGCCACCAAGTTTCTTAATCTCAGCAAGTTTAGCTTTAAGCCAGTTTTTAGCCTTTTCGATATCATTTTCAAGTTTCTTCCTGTCTTCTCCGCATGTGCCTAATCTTTCGATCTCTTGTTTGATAAGCGAAGCCAGTTGCTTTTGTTTGGAAGATAGTTCAGACAATTCTGACTCTAATTGCATTTGTTCAGAAGGTTCTAATTCAGCTTGAATGTTGCTTACCTTCTTTTCCAAGGAGTCAATGACTGTCTTCTTACCATCTGTTTCTTTGAGAAGGTTTGCGACTTTTTTCTGTCGTTCTTTAACGGACTTGCTCTCATAACCAAGAGGTTCAGGGTGGAGGATGTTGTCGATTTCCTTCTGCATCCATTCATTTTGAGCGGCAACTTCACTCTTGGTGCCATCAATAGCCTTATAGGTGATTTCAAGCATTTGCAACTTGCGTTGAATGCGCTTGGCAATGTCATTGTATCTTCGTTCAACTGATTTCATCTGCAAAGATAAAAAAAGACTTAGTAATTCATTAAATAATTACCTACTATAGCAGTGTATTATTTAAATGCTATAATTTCCAGTAGTACTATACAGATTAATAAGTAATTTCACAGTGAGATCATTACTGCTTCAACAATTACCACGATTGACTATTTTTTATTGACTATTTTTGTTTATATATTGAATGACAACTTACCTGTTCTTCCACTTGTTGGGACTCCAAATTGCTTACGATGTTGATAACTTGGGATCCAACAGCCTTAATGCTATCCACCTTGCCTTTGCCAGCCTGCCCAAATTCGGAAGACAGTTCCTTAAGCGCGCTTAGCTTCTGAGGGCAAGGTAGACCAGAACCCTTGTCAGCTACGCACATCTTCTTGAGTGTGGAATCAAACCAGTCGTGAATTTCTTGGCATTGGTTGCGGAAGGCATCGATAATTGCTTGGTTGCTCTTCTCTCTTTCCATCGCTTTAAGTATGGCTTGTTCTAAGTTATCCAGTTCTTCTTCTAGATTAATCTCGTCTTCAAGTCCTGTACAATCAGAAATTAAGATTAAGACTAAGCACACTGATAATGTGAACACTATTACTTGTATCAGATCATACATTCACTAAAGTTGCTTAAATGATATACGAACCTTCGGTTGGTATTTCCGTAAGGAGCCTGTTCCTCTTTTCACTAAGAGAAGCAAGCGCGTCATTCATGGCGGCCATGTCCTGTTTCGCCGCCTCAGGCCTCAATTTGGATGGGTTGGCGAGCCAGTCACGGGCTAGCGCAGTGTGGACCGCGATCCACTCCTGGATCTCTAGGACCTGCTTCATGGCCTCTTCCATGCCATGGACAGCGTCTCCTAACTCTTCCAAGTGACTTTGTACCTAAAGATAAATTTGGTGTAAGTTCAACTGAAGATTTTTATTGAAAATGTGGAAACTAGTTTAATATTTTTGTCGATCAATGATTATGAGGAATGTGCGTATAATCAAGAAATACTATGAAGTTGTGTATAATACAATTATATAAAATTCTATGATGTGTTTTCATTACTATGATTAGCTGGATAAAAGCTTGTTTACAAGTGGTCTAATTACCTAATTTGTGAAGAATTTTCGTTGTTTTAATATTTAATAAAATTCGTAAGTATGTTGAAAATGTGACAATTTCTGCAGATAAAAATAACTATATTCAATATATTGATGGGAAAATTCAATTAATTTGCATTTGGTTTCTTCTGTAACGAATACAGTTTCAAAAAGTCATTGTTACTAGTATCACAAACAAGCATGCCTTACCCTGGTTTCGAAAGTCGAAAGCTTTTGCCCAAACTCTGGCGCCTCGAGATTCTTTAGTATTACGTCAATACGTGGCACGCTCTCTACTTCAGTCACATGTTTCTATAAACAAACCATGCATGACACACACAGACATCAAAACACACAGTGCATGTTAGTACTTATGTTGGTTATAATTAATTGCTTGTTAATAGTAGACGGAGAAAATACAGAGCTCCTGACTTATTATTTGGTATAATAATACTATAACTGACATTTTCTTTAAACAACAAACTCACTTGCAAAACAGTAAGTAAGACCGGTTAGGAGTTAGCAGTTGTAGAGTTTACATTAATACATCCAGACGTTTAAAAAACCCTCCCAGGTAAATCCCATTGATTTAAATGATTAGTTATATGCATTACTTTCTAATGCTATATCTCAAAAAGAGATAGAATTTTAGAAAATCAATCAATTCTTTTATGTATAAACTTTTGAGTTTATAAACGCGACTAACAACGCTCAAGTTGTCGCAACTAGAAGAAATTTTTTCCAACAATTCACAATATTTATAATTTGTAATCTAAACGAGTGTACACTGCCACATTATTCTTGATATTTTCTCTGTAATTTCTCGGTACGAACGTGACCTAGCATAAGCATCCAACACAACTTTGTTCTCGTGGTATTAAGTGTCATGTAACTAAGTGATTCATGTTATACGTGCCCGTTGTATTTTATACAAAAAGTGCTGTCTTATTATTGTCTGACTCGAGATTATTCATGAATATAGGATTTTAGAATTTGTTTTTCTTTTATAGGATATTGCCCCAAGGATTGATGACATACATCAACACCCAAACACATGTAGGCTACATAAATATATTCTCATAACCTCATGATCCTTGGTTTCGTATGATTTCGTGTTCATAGTATGTTAATGGAAATAATGAGGGGCTTTGAATTATTTTGGTGCTCACACCAAATAAAAAATATCTCTAACTACTCATAGTTAGAGATATTTTAAGCGAATTCCTGTCTAATTATTACTCTTTTCAGCAATTCTTCAGACGTTTATACGCGCCTGATGTTTTATTGCCGCAGTTTGCTTAGTTTCATGATTGCTATACGAATTACGGGCACTAAACGCCATAACTGTATTATACTTTGTATCATAATCAAGTATATATTTGAGTTAATATTATATTAACAAACTGCTTTAGTTACTGAAGAAATATGTTTTAACTATAAATAGCGCAAATCAGTGATACCTTACACCACTTTATCAAACCTTAGTATACTTATAGTTTGACAAAATATCCTCAATTGCGTTTTAGTTTCTTTAGAAAGGAGCAGAAATCATTTTATAAGTCGGTATACTGTAAAAATTTCAGAATATTCTCGACTCAGACAAAACCAGGTGCACAAAAGTTACATTGCCAACGATCAAGCCTTTACATATTATTGATCTAACTACTGGCTATCTACCAAATTGTTAACTATTTTGTATATTATTATAATAGGAGATCTTATCTTACATCAAAACGTTGGTTCTGTTCGTTTTGTCGACCTGGCGAACTTAAGCATAGATTGATTATAAATTACTTGCAGAAAATTCTGTTTTTATAAGCCAAGACAATTCGCATTGCATTGAATTCGATTTTTTATAAGCTAGCTTCTCACACTCCATTTATAAAGTTAGAATAATATTGCTAGCATTAACTAGTGTTGCGCTATATTCATCTAATTTTGAAAACTTACTTTAGTTTATTGCTTTCTCTTTATCAAAGAAAATGACTTCATTATTACCATTAAAACATGATTTACTTAATACATTATGGTCTGTTTTGGACCGTACTCCTAATAACAATGCAACGCGATTCGTCCAGATACATTCAACAGGCACACAACCGACACAGTCAGTTCTGTCAGTTCAACTGCACTTCAAAACGACGTCAACACTTCGGAGGCGAGTATGTTGGAGGAAGCTTTCAGTACCTGGTCTATGAGGTCCTCGAGACGGGCCCGCACGTGCAGTTCCCTCGGTGGGATGGGCAGCGGCGCCGTGTCCGCCGGTGATGATGGACGGGACACCGACGCTGCAGCCGCTGAACATGCTGCCACGGCTGCGGATAACCGACTCTTCTCAGTTTGAAGGCGGTTGTGGAGACCCTGTAGGTAAGGAATATCAAGTTAGTTTTGATTTATTTGTGTGATTGTACTTTTCAAGAGACAAATTTTACTAACAAGTCTGGACTTAACCCATTAAAGATTTTTTTAAAGGATCTGTTTACAGAAATGAAAATGATTTCTTAATGTTATTGTTATGCGATCTCTTCCCTGTAAGTAATGAAAACAACTTATATAATGTCATAAAGATTACGATTTCCAACTAGAGAAAAAGGTTCTTATTGCCATCAATAATTATGTATTATATGCAATACTAACCCTGGCCTTATCCAGCAGATCCCGTCCATGAGAAAGACCATCAACTGGGACATCCAGCTCCGTAATGGCCGGCTCCATTTCATCCAAATTGTTAAGGATGCTCTCCAGCGTGTCTTCATACTCCTTGAACTTGGCGAGTCCCTCTCTGAGACGACGCTCGATCTGTAAAGCAGTAGCCAACAAGCTCTTGTGGCTATCATTGACATTCTTCAATTGTTTGCCGACGGTGTCACGGATTGACGGTGTGGTAGCTTCATAGCGTTCAATCTGGGCTTGTCCTTTGCCTTCTAATTCGTCTAAAGTTGATCTGTATTTCTGAATGTCGTCGAGAAGAACCGCATGCTGAGCTAGTTGCTCCTCAGTCTGCTCTCTATTGGCGATATACAAGGAGTTATGGGCCATGAGCTGGAAGGAAATCTGGAGCAGCCATTTCTCTGTATCTTGTAGAGACTGGTGGTAGTTATTGTAGTCTTTGATCTCAGATTCGAGTTCAGCTTTCTTAGCGGCGCATTTAGCGCGCAATGCATTGCATTTCTTTTCAATCTCAGTAACTGATTGTTTGATGGCTGGTTTCTTCGCCCATGAACTAAGTTCAGCGGCTTCGCTCTTAAGCCGTTCCAATTCTGGCTTTTTATTGTCAATCTCGTCTTCAATATGCTTGTATTTTTCTAGAAGAGTCTTCATTTCTCCTAATTCTCCGCCCGTTTGTGGTACCTTGTCCAAGTTCTGTTCAGTTTCCTTGATCCATATATCCATCTTCTTTTTAGACTCTTCGAAGTCCTCCCATTTGCCAATCGCCGCTTTGAGTTGAGCGGTGATAGAGTTAAGGTCTATCTTCAGTTGGTCCCAGCTCTCTTGTAAGATTTTCACGTCGTTTCGGAGACCATCTTGTTCTTCAGGTGGAGTGTTGTTGAGAGCCTTCTTAAAAGCTTCTTGTAAGACGACGAGCAAGTGATGACCTTCAGTCATTCTGTTGTTTACGAGTTTAACTGTCTCCAGTTTGTCTTTCGTGGTTTCGATATCACCAACTCCAATGGAATCTTGTACAGTGCCATGAGCTGTCTCCAGCCACTGCTGGAGGTCCTCCTTTGCTTTAATAAACTCAGTGTGATCAGAAAGATTCTTCTCGCCATTAGAAACTAGACCCTGAATTTTAGTGAGTAATGTTGTGTATTCAGTTTGCAAGTTAACGGTTTTATCACGGACCCAGGCACAAGCGCTTTGTTCCATCAGGTTCTCACATCTATCGTTAAGTTCTTCCAATACGTGCTTGTGTCCTAAAGCCTCAGACAGAAGTTCCTGTAAAATAACATCAATATTAAATTAAATTATTTCAACATAAGCATTATTATACTTTTATTACTATAGGTAAATACTTACGCGACATTTATCGAGATATTCAGGGGTAATTTTGTCGACCTTTTGCACGGTCTTTAACTTATTATCGAACTCTTTGACCCACTTGCTCATCTTCTCTGACGTTTCTAAGTAATCCGACCATGCAGACAGACATTTTTCCAACAACTTCTTCGTGTCCTTGCAAATCTGTTGGAGATTCTCCCACTCAATTTTCAGCTGCTTAATTTCTTGATTGATGTTGTCTTTACCTTCATTGCCAGTAGTTTCAAGTACAGCATTGCTGAGGCTTATTGCCTTCTTTAGCAGTGCTTCTCCCTTCGGTAGGGATTCAATGATTTTGTTGACTTTCTGCAATTTCTTATGTACGGAGTCTTTTTCACCATGAGAGTCGGAGCACTGTTGGATTTCGATCTTGCAATTCCTGATCCAGTCATAGAAGTTGTCGTATGACTCTTTGTATTGAATGTGGGAATTAACGTAGTCTTCCAGTTTCTATAATAAAATAAATTAAATGTTATATGGCATATAGTTTGTTATAATTAGAATAATAGTATGTGAATATTAAGGGGATCAATGTTTTAGGGATACTTGATAGTTTATTACAATCATAGTTTCAATTTTATTTAAAAGTTAATTGGCTATTCTAATAACTACTTTACAGTTAAATACACTTACAGAAATCATTTCATTGACAGTCTTCCTGATGTCATCATATCGCTTTAATGTATCCTCGATACCTTTAGACTTGAGAGACGAATCTTCCCGCAGTTTCTCGTTCAATCTCTTAACTAAATCATTATGGGAGTCAATATCTCTGTTAAAGGTCTTGAATTTCTCCAACTTAGCCTTCTTCTCTGACAAGTCTTGGAGAAGAGAGTCGTCTGATTGGATCTTCTGGTCGATGTCGTCTAACCACTCCACTAGGAGTTTGTGGATCTGAAATATTATGGCAAATAATAAAATACTTATAAACTTGAACCTGTGCTCGCAGGCATACTTATTAATCTTCGTGTGTTAGTACTAGTTTAATATTTACTCACCTTAGAAATATCATCAAACTGTGATGCTCTGTTAATCAACTTATTCTTTACATCCTGTAAGTCAGCTATCAGTTTATCGAACTCCTGTTTAAGATTATCTGTGTCCTCCTGTATCTTGGCCGCTCCTGTCTGTTCAGTGTTCATGATTACCTTCTCTTTGAGTTCTAGAAGATACCTCAGCCTGTTATGACCTTGCTCCAACGATTGACGGAGAAGCTTCACTGTGTTAAGTTTGCTATTTACTTCGGGCAGGTTGTTAGGTATTTCAGCACACTGGTTAAGTTTTTCCCGGGTTCGGTCGAGCCAGTCTTGGCATTCGCCATACAGCGCGTTGTGTTGTTGGTGTTCCTAAAACAATTTCACGAATTAGTTTTGTATTCATTAGAGAAGTTATTTCAAAATTCAAAGCTTGTGGCGTGACTGAAAGTCACTACTTTTCAGTTATTATTTGCGTATTTATCACAAGCTTAAACAGTGAAAGAAGACATCAGACCTCTTCTGGCAATAGATCAAAATCTTAGTCATACCTGGTAATGGAGTTCTAGTCTCTTCATCACCTCCTTCGCCAATGACAGTAAGGCATTATATTTGGTGGTAAGCTGGGTGATACCATTTGAGATCCTGGTATCTGCGCATGTCTCCAATAAAGTCTGAGCGTGTACGTTAAGTTTATCCAGCTCTGCTTGCCAGTCAAATAGCATTTGGAGGTGACCCTGAAAGAATAATATTGATAAAACATTGCTGAGCATCTGTTTATGTGCCCCAAAAAAATACATAATATTTAAACTTTTTTTAAAGAGATATGACACAGCGCCATCTAGTTCCAAGCTAAGCAGCGAAGCTTGTGTAACTGTTACTCGATGGTTGATACACGACACACATATTTTTTGTGAATATACATAATATATTATTGGAACCATGACCCAAGTACAAATATCTATGCTCGTCACACAAACATTTGCTCCTATCAGGATTTGCACAGTATAACATACCTGGAATTCCTCAAGAACGACTTTTTTCTGTTCCAAGTTGTTTTGTAGTTTGTTGAAGGATTGCACTAATTTCTCAGTCTTCGACAACCAATCTAAGGCTTCCTTGTACTGCTCTTCGTATTCAGTCCACTTGACGATACCTCCCTCGATTAGAGCTTTAGTGTTATTTAGCTGTTCACTGTTAAGAGAAAATAAATTGTAAAAGTATTATTATGTAAATTGAGCTGAAAAAGGATTCAATTATAAAATATCGTAAATACCAAATTATACTTACACATAAGTATCGTACTCCTCTTGCATAAGAGCTACTTCTTCTTCAATTTCTTCTCTGTCTTCATCGTCAGCCAAGCCACAGGATATCTCACCTTGTTCCAGAGCCTTCTGAAGCTTAGCTTGACCTTCAGGCAGTTCACTTTCCAATACCTTGAGTTGTGAAATCTTACTACTCAATGATTCTTTATCTCCTGTTGCATCAGAGCACTTTCCTAACCTTTCTTTAGCAGCTCTGATCCATTGGACGAAGTCTGCACCAGCATCAATGAATGCTTGATGTTGTTCTACAGTTTCTCTCTGTTTCTCATACAAATCTTTAGCTTGTTTGGAAAGAGTCTCGTATTTGCTGGTGATTTCAGACGCTGGAGCTTGTTGCATAAGTTCTGAAGCCTTAGAAGTTACAGACTGAATCATGGGTTCAAACGAAACGATATCTTGCACAATATTGTTTGTTTGACGGAGTGTGGCTTTCCTCTCGGGCAGACTAAGACCGGCCGTGAGTCCGGCAAGACGGTCCTGGCCCTTTTTGGATTTGGCAACTTTCTGTTCACACACTTCTTGAAGTTTAGCTTCTCTGTCGGATATCCATTGTTGCAGTTGTGAATAACTAGAACTGTAGTCAGCCCATTGAAGCAAAGCTGTCTCCAAATGAACTTTAGCTGTACTCATTTTCTTCACAAGACGGTCCCACTCATTTTGAAGTTCCTTGAGTTCAGTATTGATTTTATCCTTACCGTCAGACCTTGTGTTTCTAAGGACTTTCTCTCCGCTGTTGACAGTCGCATGAACTAGGTTCTGACCTTCTTCACGACGTTTAAGTAAGTCTTCAATTTGTTCGAGACGCTTTTGTAGGGCTTCCTTACTGCTATTGCTGCCAGCTTCGCTGCCACTGCGCGTGATCTCCCAGGCGTCATCGATCCATTTCTTGGTCTTTGCATAGTTATCATCATACGCCTGATGTTGTTCGTAATTTGTTTCAACTTTTTTGAGGACATCATTAGCCATGTTTACTAGCACTTGATACCTGGAGTTAAGGTGACGTAATTGATTATTCACGTAGGTATCTAAGTGTGAAGCTAGAAGACCAGCAGCTGAAGCATTGAACTTCTCAATGTCAGCTTTACCCTTGTTCAGCTGATCGACTATTTCCTTTACTTCATTGACCTGACCGCCCTTTTCTTTAGCAGTTCCAAGTAAAGTAAGTTTTTGATTTTTGATAAGAATTTCTTTTTGTTGTAACCAATCGGACAATCTCTCATATTCATCTTTGTACTCACGCCACTGGTTGACTGTGTCTTCTAATTGGCTCTTCTGTTGTTTTATTTCGTTAAACAGATAGTCAAAGCTTTCTTTCAATGCTTTCATTTCATTCTTGATAATTGTTTGACCTTCAGGTGATGTACTAGCCAATACTACCTCTCCGGTGTGCTGCAAATGTTCTAACAACAGTTCACCTTGCGCCTGTTTATTAATCAAAGCATCAAGGGGTGCTACAGAATTTTCGATTGCCAGTTTATCACTCAAAGATTTTGATTTCAGAGAAGGCACCTTTTCTCGAGCTCTGCTTAACCATTGGATAAGCTCGTCATGAGCTTCTTTGTACAGTCTGTGGTCTTTGTATTGTTCTTCGCGGTCAGCAAGAAGTTTCTTAATCTTATCATAAAGATTGTCAAATTTGCTCAAAG
Source organism: Craniophora ligustri (assembly GCA_905163465.1). Classification (NCBI taxonomy): domain Eukaryota; kingdom Metazoa; phylum Arthropoda; class Insecta; order Lepidoptera; family Noctuidae; genus Craniophora; species Craniophora ligustri. The sequence continues at coordinate 14,420,671 of LR990962.1, read as the reverse complement.
TTTCTTGTGCTCTTGATGCAGCCTGGTTTTGTTGACCACTAGCAATCATTTCAGCTGCTTTAGCTTTTAGTGTGTCTACGTCTAAACGATCACAACGGGCTTTTTCTTCAACTTCCTTAAGCTTTTCTAGCTGTCCTCTCTTATCAGACATAGATGACTCATATGGTGTCAGTTCAGCTAACATGTTCTCTAGATATGTGTTACTCTTTTCAATGAGCTGTATCTGTTCGAGGAATCCTGCCCATTTGCTTACTGAGTCATCCAGCATATTCTTGGTTTCAATCATCCTAGATAATAACGCTGACCACTGCTCTTGCAAAGCAACTAACGAGTTATTAATAGCTTCATGACCTGCCGGAGCAGTATTGGCCATAACGTTTTGTGCTAGTTCAACAAGAGATTGGACTTTCGTGAAACCTTCATCCTTAGTGAGCAACAGGTTCTGAATCAAAACTAATTTAGTTTCCAGATCATCTTGAGAGCAAGAACTTAAATCAGCACAGAAGTCGAGCTTATCTCTTAATTCTTCGATCCATTGTGAGCATTCTGTGACATTGCTGGCGAATTCTTGATGAGTCTTGACATACTGTTGCCATCTATTTGTCAGATCTTTAACCTTTTGCGACAGACTTTGATACTTCACTGAAAGGTCCGATATTTGTGATGCACGTGGTCCAAACACTCCAGTGTGTAAGTGTTGAGCTCTTTCAGTAATGTTGTCAATTTCGAGTTCTTTAGCGCGCACTTCACCTTGAAGCTCCTGGAATTTCTTGAATTGTTCTTGCTTCTCTGGTAAAGTTGCTTTGAGGTCAACAGCGTGGATTTGGTTGTCTGTATTTCTGATCCATGCCAAACATTGGTCCTTCATGTTTTCATATTCATTCCATTGTTGGATCTTGTTTTCCATTGAATCAATTGTTTTCTGTATGAAAGAAACAAGGCCCTCCCATTCTTGGTGAGAAGCATCAATCTGGTTACTAATGTTAGCTTGTCCATTACTTATGGTTCCTGGCAGGACCTTTTCACCTAAAGAACGTATTTTGTCGATACGATTCTTCTCTTCGGGCAAGTTTAGCTGTAAGGACTTGAGTTTCTCGCAGTTACTGCTTAAAGCAACACGTTCAAGGTTAATGTCACCCCACAGTTGGGCTGTGTTATGTGTAGCTTCAACCCATTCTTCCAATTCTTTAACGGCTTTAGTATATTGTTGGTGATTGTTTACAATGGCCTCATATTGCTCAACGAAAGACTTTGCTCTGGCTAAGATGGTATCGTGCCTTTGTTTAAGTTGATTTATTTCCTTAGATATATCCTTACTTACATCGGGTAAAGTTTGGGCACGGGATTCTAGATCTGCTATGTCTTGTTGGTGGGTAATAGCGTCTTGTAAGAAAGCTCTGTATACGTTTAGTTGATTGCGCTTTTCATCCAGAGTAGCCTTGAGTTCAATTTCTCTAGGAAGAGTCTTCTCAGCAGCAGTTAACCATTGCTGTACAGTCTTCAGATTGTCTTCAAAGGACGACCATTTGTTAAGTTCGGAATCAAGATCTCTCTCAGCTTTAGTGATGTTATCATACAAGTTGTCAATAGCTTGTTGAATTTCATGGAGTTGTTGTTCGATAATTTCTTTGCCCTCAGGTGATGTAGAAGGATACAATTTTTCTCCAAGTTCGAAGGTGTTATTAACGAGCAGTGTAGCATTACGCCTCTGACTTAGTAAGTCATTAAGGCTTTCTCGTTTAGCACTTATGCCTTCAGGCGTGTTAGACAAGTTTTCTTTGCATTCATCGAATTTATGCTGCGCCGCCTTCAACCAATCACTGCATTGGTTGTATTTTTCTTGATAAGCGTTATGGTCGTTGACAGCTTGTTCACATTTTTTAACAAGCTCCTTTGCAGTTGACTGTACTGATTGGAAACGTGACGTCATTTGTTGTAAATTCATTGTGATTCTAGTATCGTTACAGTTCTCAATAAGATCACTGAACTCATCAGTTAATTTGTCGACATCATTCTCCGTCTTCTTCAGGTTAGCCAATATAGCCTGAAAAAATATTCCAGTTAGAGTTTGATGTAGAAATAGGAGAACGGGATTATTTATGTTTAAACTGAACTACAACAACTACCATTAGTACCGTCATTGAAATAGTTAGACCTTTTAGACGTTTGTCAGCATTAGAAGTACCAATAACCAATGCCTCTATATTAGTAAAACTATAAATAGAATTAAAATCAAAACATGAAGTATTGGAGACATACACAACATACGAGTACTTATGTATTAAGTGCAAATAATATACTTTTATTGTTAGGATTTTATGCATATTACATTTGTGAAAATAAGTACTACTGAAAATTAGGCTATGTCCTACAGTGCTGAGGATAAAAGATGTTTATTTCTTTCATCAACTCTTACTTGATCCAAGGCTTCGCCCAAAGTAATGACTGCGCTCAAATCATTTTCGTGATTATCAATCGTCCTACTTAAATCCTGTTTCAAAATTTATCATGTAAATAAAGAGTAAAAAATGCGAAAATTATAGGTTTATTATTTAATCAAAACTCTTACCTGATATTTGTTGAGCTGATCCACCTTCTCTTCCAGAGTCGCTTTGGGAGTATAGGTTTTCAAGCTCATCTCAGTGTCACTTAGCCAGTGTTGGAGACGATCATTGGCGCTATCAAACTCGATCCATTGTTGGATCTTATCTTCGATTCCACGTTTGACGTCGTGAACTGTAGCGGTGAACTTCTCCAAATCAGCTCGAAGAAGACTCAACTCTCGAGACATACCGTCTTTGCCTCTAGGAGAAAGTCTTGCATTATTCTTCTCAATCAGATCAGATAGCATCTTCAATTTATTATTTCCAGTAGGGATTGCATCTAATAATTCTTGGATCTTAGCCAATTTGCTTTGTAATGCCGCCTTGTTGCCACTGAAATCTGATAGCAGATGAAGGCGGTCCCAAAGATGCTTCTGATAATCTTGCAAGGACTTTTGTTGATCAGCAAATTGTTGGTAGATGTCAAACGTGCTTTCGTGTTTATCAATGATACCCGTCAACCTGTTCGTCAGAGCGTTGTATCTGTCCCATACTGATTTTATGATTGCATTCATTTCATCGCTTTCTCCTTTTCCTGAGTGGAGAGTGGCAGATACACTCTTGGCTTTTTCAGTTACTGTTTCTATAACTCTCTTGTGTGAATAAATTTCTTGTAACAGTGTCTTATTCTTTAACAATTTAGATTTGATTTCTTGAGCTGAGTTCAGCACAGCCTTTTCTTCGGCGTCTACAATTTTCTCCTTCTCATCTAACCAAGACAAAGTCTGTTGTAGAACATCTTGGTAACTGGACCACTGTAATGTTTGAGACTCGTATTCCTTCTGTTGTTGAAGGATGTTATCGTTTAGTTTATCCCATCTTTCTCTAAGAGCTCTTATTTCAGTGCGAATGTTTTCCCTGCCATTTGCAGCAGTTTCAGGTAATACTTTATCTCCAGCGGTGGTCAATATTCCAATTTTATGTTCGCCATTTTCTCTTTCCATCAAAAACACTTGAAGTTTGTTGCCCTTGCTTTCGATGCTTAGCTTATCTTCCTTAGTCACCATTTGCGATAGTTGCTCTTCCAACGGCTTCAGCCATGCTTCGAACTCGCTACGTAGCTGTGCGTATTTTCTATGATCAGCTACGAGTTCTGACCAATGGTTTACGATTTCCTTTGAGATAAGATGCAACTGCTGATAGCGACTACTTACTTGAGTAACAAGAGGCTTAAGACGTTCAGTGCCACTAAGTTGGATTAGACTATGAGATTCGTCAACGAATGCATCAATTTCTTTTTCTTTAGCATTAATATTATTCCTAAGATCAACATATCTTTGTAATTGAGCTTCTTTGTCTTTAAGAGTAGAGCATAGGCTTTGATCTCGGCATTTTGATTCCATGTCCTTTAACCATTCAGTAATAGATTCTATTGAAGAATCAAACTTGTTCCAAATATCTAATGTATGTTTGAGTTTCTGTTCTGAGGCACCAATATTTTCAACAGCGTTGCGTAGTTGGTCATGCAAGTTGTCAATTTCAGATTTGATAGCTGTGTTACCAGCTTCGGAGGTACTTTTGCTTACATTTGAGAAAACTGCTCTTATTTCATCTAATTTGCTTGAACCAACCTTTTCAATATCCTTCAATGCAATTGCAGATTGTAATTTCCTAATTATTTCCGACTTTTCACCAGTTGCATTTTCAATATCAAGAAGTTTTTCAGACTGTGAGCCAAGCCATTCTTTGTACTGTTGAATGAGGCGTACTAAGTCTTCATGTCGTTTCACACAATCTTCTAAATTATCTTGAAGATTTTGAGATTTTGTTACTATGTTTTGGAAGAGCTGTTTGATAGATTGCAGATAAACGTTCAAAGAAGCGTCATGAGTCTGGTCAACTAACTGTTGGGCTTTGTCACAAACAGATTCAACAAGTTGTTGATGAGTCATAATCTCTTGGTGCATAATCTTATGGTTTTGTAGTTGCGCTTTTTTCTCTTCAAGAGAAGCCTTCAATTCAGTGTGACGCTGCATTGCTCTTTCTACGTCCTTGAGCCATTTTGTTAATTGCTCTTGTGCAAGGCTAAAGTCTGAGAATTGTAAGAGACATTGATCTAACTTGTTCACAGTTTCTTGGAAACTGTCACCGAAGCTATCCCACAGTGTCCTAATCTTGCGGATTTTTTGGCGAATAACTTCTCTGCCATCGGGGCTAGTATGAGTGTATAGTTTTTCACCCAAACTCAAAAATTCTTCAAACGCAGGAGTCTTTTTATTCCTAGTCTCATATAGTTCTTTAGCTTTGTTTTGCTTTTCTTGTAAAACGGCATAGTCTCCTACGATTTCATTGAGATCTTGTAGCTCACCTAGCATACTCATTAGCCAATTTTCCATATTGCCATATTCATTTTCAAATGTCTGGTGCTCCGATACGAATACTTCATACTTGGAGATGATCTCGTTAACAAGATTGTTAAGTGTATGGTATCTCGTTGCCAATTTAGATGTCTTATTTGTAAGTTCAGATTCAGTGGCTACGTTCTGTTTAGTATCAGTAAGTGCGGCAAAATCAGCGCTTCTAGAATTAAGTTCACTGAGAATCTCCTTGACCTTCTGTAGGTGAGCAATCTTAGCTTCCAAATTGCTCTTGAGGCTCTGATCTCTAACTTGGTTTTCTTTGATCTTCAACCATTCTTCAAGCTCATCTAATGTCTTCTGACTTTCGGTCCATTGTTTCAAAGTGTCTTTAAGTTTTTTATCTTGATCTTTGCATTGGGTCGCTAATTGGTCCCATGTTACTTTGAGCTGTTCGTATTCACTAATTAGTACAGGGTGTCCGTTAGGACTCGTAGATTCTATTACAGTGTCTAATTGTGATCTAAGACCTCCAAGAGCGCTCTGGATATCTTTGGCCTTGAATGTTACTTTTTCAATAGCAGCAATCTTTGCGTCTACATCATCTTTTTGAGTAACTGCTCCATAATTCAACATGCTGTTCTCAGCAACAATATGATTAAGGCGGTCTCTGACGTCTTCAAACATTTGCACGTACTTTTCGTGATCGGCAACGTGAGACTCGTATGTAGAAATTCTTTTCTCAAGTTCTTTAGACATATCTCTATATCTTTCGATAGTTTTAGAAAGGCTCTTTTCAGCCTCTTCATCAGGCATCAGCTTGATCTTGTCAGTTAGTTGTGACAGCATAGATTGATGTAATTCAACCTCTTGATGTAAAATCTTGTTGGCATGAAGCTGAGCTTTCTTTTCAGGTAATGTGGGGCAGAGTTTAAACTCACCAAGTTCCTTTTCCTTGTCGCTTATCCATTTTTGAACTTGGTTAAATGTGTCATCAAATGATGACCTCTTGTTAATGGTCGTTTCGATGTCTTTAATTACATTATTGAGTGAGTCAACAGATTCTTCAAAGTAATCTCTGAGAGCTCTGAGTTCATTTCTGACCTGCTCGCGACACTCAGGTGTAATGCCACTGAATAGAGCTTCACCTGACTCAATAGCATTATTAAGAAGTTTTTGACCAATATCTTTATTCTCGTTAAGTTTCTTCACCTGTGCAAGATCAGCCGCCGATGGTTTAGCATGCTTGCTCATGACAGCCAAATCCTTGATTTTACTGTTGGCATCCTGAAGCCAGTTCTTGAATTCAGCAATAGATTTGTCGTATTTTCCTTTGTTATCTTTCAGAGCTTTTAGTCTATTAATGTGGCTATCCATGAACTTTCCCACGGTCTGATATCTTGATACCAAATGATTGATGTGTTGTAAGACACGAGAATCTGGATTGCGAGATAAGATCTTTTCTCCGATTTCTGTAAGTTTACTGACCTCTCCACCATAATCCTTAATCTCTTGGTTGAGTTTTTCAACTTCAGCAATTTTAGCATCGATTTCATCTAAACTAAGTAGGTTTGCTGCTTCTTGTCTTACTTTGTTTTCTTTGTCCTTTAGCCATTCTGAGATATTTTCTAATAAAACTTCATATTCTTGCCAAGCGTCGATGTTTTCTTTAAGTCTGTTTTTAATTTCCTCACAGTTAGCATTTAGAACATCTAGATTTTTCTGAGCTTTCTCAGTTTGTTGCGCTGCTTCTTGCGCACAAGCAGGCTCAGCGACGACTTTTAGAATATCACGAGCTTCTTTTAACTCTGCAACTTTATTTCTGCAGTCAGCAATACCATTCTCCACGTCTACGAGCGCTGCACTTTTAACTTCTAAGTTGTATTTGTCACTGGTTACGTCAGGCATGCACCATCTTGTCTTATCATCTAATATCTTCAGGTTTCGATTGAACATAGCCAATTTGTCGGTAAATAGTTTTTGCAAGAAAGTTAGCAAAGTGATTTCAGTTTTATTTGCGTGTACCAAAACGCTTTCGAATCTCTTTTGTAAAGTGCTTAGTTCTTTTGGCACTAATGATTCGTAAAAGCCAGGGTAGTTATCGTTCATTTCTGATACATTTTGTGACAAGTTATCGATTTCGTCACTCAAGTTCTGTAGTTCAGCTTTGCAGGCCTGACATTTCTTCAAACGATCAAGTATTTTAGCATTATCACCAGTCATATCATCGCACTTAATGATATCATCACGGATTTTACTAACATTATCTGAAAGACGTTTGATCTGATCTTTCAATTTATTTTCCTTTGTTCCCAATGATGAGACTGCACTTTCTAAGTTATCAGCAAGTGACTGAAGAGCAGCAAACTCGTTGTCTAAGTAATCGATAATCGAAGACACCTGACCAACAGGGATACTCTTGTTTAAGTTAGTGATTTGTTCACACTTTGCCTTGATACTATTCTTAAGACCTGTGTAAATGGGCAATTCCTCCTTGTATTTTGTTAGATGACTTTGACCGAATCTAATTTCTAAATTGTCACAAGCATTGGCTAAGTTTTGGCCAGTTTCACTCAGCCAGGTTATTACTTGATTCTTCGTGTCGTCAATCTGTCTCCAGACAATCAGTTGAGATTCTAAGTCCTGTATCCTCTTGATAACAGCATCGTTTACTTTTTCCCAATGTGTTTGAGATGTCAAGAACGCCTCTTCTAGCGGGCTTGTATCAAATCCTCCTAATGTCGAAGCCTGTTTAAGTACCGATTGCTTAATGACATCCATCTGGTCTAATAAGCCTTTAGATCTCTTGAGGATTTCATAAGATTTCTTTGCTTTTTCCAAAGCCTGGCCAGTTTGGATGTAATCATTAGGAGCATCTTTGCAGTCGTTGTAAAGTTGCTCAGCCCTACTCATTTCCCTTTCAAAGGCTACTGTGAAGTTTTTCAACTCGTGAAGTGTCGATGAAAGTAAAATGTACTTGTTCTTGGTGTCACGTACGGCATTCACAACTTGGTCCCAGTTGTTATCAGCAGTGGATAAGGCATTTTGAATTGTGCCCATGTTCGGTTGGTCTTCTCTCATCAAGTGAAGACCTTCCTCTCTGAGCTCTTTTCGAATAGATTGTTTTTCTTTCATGTCTGCGTCTAATTTATCTAATTGTTCTGTCATGTCTTGGATAGTAGCTTCAGTCAAAGGCACAGGTTTCTGGGCCATTTCATTAAGTACGGACTGTACGTTATGTAAGACTTCAGATAAAGCATTGTGTTGTACATTGAACTTGTCCCACCTGGCGCCGACCTTTTGAACTAAATCGCGCTTAGTAGTAACTTGGTTAAGTAAAGCTTCTGCCTTTGTTTCGATTTCCTTAACGATACTGGTAGGAGACATGATGCGGCCTGTGTTTTGATCAGTGACTTTAACTCTCGACGGTCCGTCTAACAGAGCTACATTACTCTTCCATTCGGGTATTTTGGTTATCACATTAACGAGTTCTTGTCTTAAAATTTCGTAACTCTCTGGCGTTAACTTCGGGCCCTCAATCTGGTACTGTATGTGGTTAAGTTGTTGCTTAGATTCTTCATACCAATTAAGTAAGTCGGACCACTTTTGTAAGACACCTTTGTTCTGTTGTATGTTGTTTTCAATTATTTGGTAATGCTCTGCTATATTCGAATATGTTTCACTCAATGAACGCGACTCGTCTGGATGCGAAGCAAGTGTCATATTCTTAATTTCGTTGTAAATATCTGTGAATTCAGGAGCTTTAGCCGCATGTTCTTGTAGAAGAACATGCATTGACTGTAGTGTAGGTTCTACTTTGTCAGCCCCGATCTGGTCGTAGCTTTCAGTCTTTCTTCTAAAGTCAGTGATCCAGTTATCGAAGTTGTGTAGTTTAGTCATAAACTCCTGTCTGACGATAATCTTGTCGGATAGTTCGTTGACTCTGGACCGCACTGTCTCAGCCAGATCGTTGGTACGTTGTTTGATGTCTGACACTTTGTTTTTGAGTAAGGTGGCGCCTTCTGGCTGAATATTATGGCAAATATTATCACAAGTCTGTGAGAGACTAATGATTTTGGCTTGTTGTTGTGAAATTTCGTTTCCAAAGGACTTGAGTTTGTTCAACTCTCTGTCTAATTTTTCGACTTGCGGTGAATCAACAGACACGCTCCTGCTACTCAGTAACTTTTCGCCATTCTCAATCCACGTTTCTAGTTTATCGGCTTCACGTTCAAAGTTTTCCCAGTTGGAGACCAGTTTTTCTAGTTTGTTGTTCCACTGGTCAGCCAAATCGTGAACTACTGCCCATCTTGAGTGAATGGCATCCACTTCATCAGGGGCACTAGTCTTTCCTGACAATTGATGACTGACACTGGACAGGATTTGCAAGTTCATCAACTGCTTATCACAGTCAGTAATTAGAGCTTTAGATTGTTGTTGCATTTGTTGTGCCTCAGGCAAAGTTGTAGGCTTGGGTACATTGCCTAACTTTAGTTCAGCTTCTTCGATCCATGGTTTGATTTCAGCAACGCCTTTCTGATACTTTTGATAGGTTGCTAAATCGTGTTCGACTACTTTAGTCTGGTGTTCGGTTGATCTCTGAAGGTCAGCCATCATTTTCTCTAATAAGGCAACTTCACCCTTCAATCTGTTAGCATCTTGGACACGGTGCTCTACAGCTAACTTAGATCCTTGGTCAGCAACACCTCGAATTGTTTCGAGTTTTTCCGAAATAACCTTCTGTAACGCCTGAGACTTTATTACTCTTTCTTCTGGCGTGATATTTTCTGAACGAATTTGCTGGATCAACACTGGACTCTCCTTTTTAATCCATTCTCTAACATGTTCTAACTTGTGTTCAATTTTGACCCATTCCTCGTTGAACTTCTCTAAATTAACTACTTTAGAGTCAACTTCATCTTGTACTCTTACCAACTTGCGTTCTATAGTTTCCAGATCTTTCTCAATTATAGGCTTGGGCTTTTCAGCTGTTAGTGTACGCAGTTCAGAATACGCTTGTTGCAGCTGTGGTAATCTTTCAGCCTTGGCCTTTTCTATATCAGTCTTTATGATCTTCGTTTCTTGCAGTTCACGGCCGATGTTAGTAACACCAAGTTCAAGACCTGGGTGAACGACATAGCTTTCATACTTGTCGAGGTCTGACAGAAGCTCATCCTTTTGGTACTCATAGTTAGACCAGACTTTCTGTGTGTCACGTAGTTTGTGGAGACGATCGGTGGAAGTCTCGTAGGCGGTGTTCCAGCCAGACTCAAGGTTCCTTACGTCCTCCCTAACAAAGGCGGGTGCGTTAGCGTCCTTGATGAGATCCTTGCCTCTTTGAAGCATGGACATGACTGAGGGTCGGTGGCGGTCGAGCTTCTGTACGGCAGCTTGTTGTTCAAGCACTAATTGCTCGACGTGCTGAAGTGACTGAGGCTCAGGTGCAACCATGGCCTGTTCTTTAGCATTCTCCAATACACAAATGACTTCGTGGACTTCTCTGCGGTATGTATAGCATCTTGTATATGTCTCAGTCTTTATCATTGTGATCTCGATGGTTGGTATGAGATTCTTGTACCTCGCAATCAGGTTTTCTAGTTTAAATTGTTCCTCTTGGGCTTCTGCTTCTGAACAGTGGTTTGAGAGCATGTCTAGTGTTTGGACTAGCCATTTCATGTCTTCTCGTTTCTTGTCGGCTTCACGGCAAATATTCTAAAAATGAGAGTAGGTTATATTTCTTAATCTCATGCTTGCCTACCTAAAAACAGATACTTTTTTTTTTAATATTTTATCAAGTAATATTTACCATTAGTTCCCTCAACTATTTGTATCCAAAGGAAGCATAGGAGAATAATACAAAACTATTAATCATAATATGTAGCAGAAACCACATTATTACAATGAGAAAAAATACCCAAATTTAAATAATGTTCTGCTTTTTTAACTGATTTTTACGTTTTACGAAATCTTATGAGACTAAGCTTACCTGGAAGATGGTTTTCTCTCTCTCAAACGCCTCAGCCGAGTCCACTTCTCTCACGATGCTGTCCATAGTTTTGTCCACATGGTCCATCCACCTCTCCATTTCCCTGAACTTGTCTCTGTAGGCGTCCCACTTCGCAGGGATCCTCTGCAGCTGCTGTCTGAAGTGCTCCACCCTTTGTACAGTGGCTTCCCACATCTGTTCACATTTCCTAACGGACTCTTCCAGAGTGGTGTCAGAAGTCTGGTGGGTGTAGCTGGTGGCGATCTTGTGGAGGTTCTGGAGACAGTGCTCCACTTGCATGATTTTGCCTTGGTTGCGGAAGTACTCCTCGTTGCGGATGAGGATTCCGTCCGCGTCGTCGCTTTGGTTGTAAGCCTGTATTAGGACATATTTATGGTTAGTTGAACGCACTTGTAGTGTATTTATTAATTGCACTTGTATTGTATTACTTATGTTTTATACCTGTGAGTTTTAATTTAGAACTAATCAACTTAAGCAAACATTATTACTACTCTCTATGTAGGTAATTTATGATACACAACATAAACATTTACTAAATATGTATTATTTCAGAATCCGTACTTATTTATGGAGGGGTATAATTAAAAATTTCTCTCATGGATTAGTGGTTTTTGGGCATAGAAAACTACATCTTCTAATATATAAAATTCTCGTGTCACAGTTTTCGTTGCCATACTCCTCCGAAACGGCTTGACCGATTTTGATGAAATTTTTTGTGCTTATCCGGTATCTATGAGAATCGGCCAACATCTATTTTTCATCCCCCTAAAAGTTAGGGGTAGTCCACCGACCCCTATAATGTGGCAAAACAACGTTTGCTGGGTCAGCTAGTAATTAAGTAAAAGTACCTGTTCCTCATAAACGATCTCCTTCTCAATGTCTTTGATGCAGTGTTGGAAGACGGCCTCGTCGAGGCGGAACTCGAGCCGCATGAGGTGCGGCGGCGCCTTGTCCAGCAGGGAGCGCCAGCGCTGCTGGAGCTGCTCCACTATCTGCACTACCCGAGGACGATCCTCTTCACTCACCAACTGTAAGGAGAAAGACATTAAATTCCAAGGTCGGTTAATTAAAGGTTTTGTCACACCAATGCCACCATAATTAAATATTCACTGTGCTCAAAAAGATCTGTATGTAAGTCTGTCAGTCCATCATTGGGACCATCATCTTTATTAGATAGAAATTAACTTGACGAATACTCCAACTATGTACATTACCAGAACGACGACGGATTGGAAGCTTCTTTGCACAACGGAGATCTGAGATCGTATTTGCTGTTAGGGTAATTTTATCTGTATACATTATGGGAAGTTATTGAGTTATTGAGTATTGAGTATAGGTATTTCATAATATTGTAATTTATTTTGTGACATGCCTACGTAAATGACAAAATCTTAATATCAATTCGGTTTCCCGATAACATAATTATTATCAAATCTTGAGGTTATAATCTTCAGACATCATCATTAATTAAAGAAAGAAAACTACCTCAATAAGCTCTCGTCCAGATCTGACCAATTCAGAGACAGCTCTCTCGTCGGCTCCTTGGAAGAATCTCTTGTGGAAGTCGACGGCTTGCTTGGAGTCAACCCTGTTGTCGGCGAGCAGGGCATCAGCCCGTGCTGCCCACTCCTCAACGGCGCGCTTCTTGGACTCGAACTCCTCCCACGCGCGGACCAGGCGCTGAAGCTCCGCCTCACGACGGGTGGCCTCCGACGATACGTGAGCGAACCTGATGCAGGAAAGGTCAGTTGGTCCATTGAAAGAGCAAGTTACAAGGAATCAGTTGCCTGATTTTGTGTTTCCCGAACTCGAAATCTCCTTCTTTTAACCGACTTCAAAAAAGGAGGAGGTTATCAATTCGTATATTATACTGTATTTATACTCATAATTTTCGACTGGGTTAACCAATTTTGATGATTCTTTTTTATTTGAATTTTGAAAAGCTTTTTGATAAGATTAGTAGTGTGTCACTTGCAGCGATTACTCAAAAATAGGGAGCATTTTATATTATTCACTAAGACTGATATTTTTGCTTACCTCTCATTAAGGTCCCTCATGAGTCTAACTTGTTCCGTGACGTCGGCACTCCTGTCGGTGTCGGCAGACTTCACGATGTTCTGGAACACCTTGTTCTTGCTCTCCAGCATGGAGCGGTAGTACGTGGTGCGCGAGAAGAACGTGCGATGGATTTCGTAGCGCTCTGAGATTATTTCACTGCAAAAAGAGAGGCACTATCGTTATAAATTATACCAGAATCGTTCGATTCGGTTTAAAGACATTTATTAACTCAAAAAAGAACATATAACAGTTCACTTATATTGAGCATAGTTATTTCTACAATATGATTTTATATATATACAAGTCTGAGCGAGCATGTAATAGGATGTTTAGATATAATTTTAATTTATTAACTGCATGTATTATAATATACTATTATATATTTTATTTAATGGCAATGTTCGTTCTTACGTATTCTTCTAATCGCTTTTTGAAAATGGGAAGACTTTCGCTTTTTTCAACATTGTCTGGTAATCTGTTATACATTTGTGCACCTTCGTATAGTATGTTTGATTTACCATAGTTGGTTCTGGGCTTATTAAGTTGGAGTTTGTTTCGTTGTCTTGTGTTGTATGGGTGTGTTTTTTTGTTAAGTTCTACTTGTGTGTGTATTTCTTGTGTGATGATTTTTCTTACTAATAAGCATGTATTCAGTGTGTATAGTTGATGTATACTTAGTATTTTTGTGTCTTGATATAATTTCCAGGTTGGTGTTAAAAAGTCATAATGATAGAGTATTTTAATTATTTTATTTTGAACAATCTGTAGGGCTTGTAGATTTGTTGGTGCTGCACAGCCCCATATTTCAACTAGGTATTCGATGTGGGGTTTGACAAGTGAATTATATATCACGGTACGTATCTTAGGTGGGATGCAGTTCGATATTCGGTGTAAAGCTCCTATAAGGGGTGATATTTTAGATTGTATGTAATCAATATGATTTTTCCAGGTTAGCCGACTATCTAATATCAGTCCTAAGTATCTTTCATGGTTTGAGTGCTTTATTTCTTCATTCAATATTTTTATTTGATTTTTATTTAGATTGAATCGAGGATTGAGAATCAAATAAGGCGGTTATTGCCTTTGTTTAAAATTGGTATGTAATTATGTATATGTCGGAGGAAGCTATAAGTCGGTTTGATTATTGTTTGCAAGAATAACGCAAATAATGATTTATTACATTTTTCCATAGCTTAAAACCTCCTTAGTCTAATAAAAAGTAAAAAATATTGTTATCAGTTATAGACCAATCAGAGCAGAGCATTTAGCTTGAGCGTGGTCGAGGCGCCATCTTTACTTTTGGAGGGACGCGGACAGTATTGGACATTATTGAGAAATAGCGACTGATCGAGTTGGATCATTGAGATTGAGAGTCTGAGAGACTGAAAGAGTATTAATTGTTGGTAAAAGTAAGACCGGTGCCCTGAACTCGCTGCTCGGTCTTAACTGTGCATTTTCTCTCGATATTATTGTGAAGTGATAAATTGTTATTTAATCCGAATTAAAATAATATGTAGTGCAAAACCATGATCATTATGTTTGTGCTTGTAATTAACCCTGATGATGCCCACGAAATTCTTAACCACTAATGACGATGTCAACAGAAATAATGTTTCTCCGACATCAGAAGTGGGATAACTACCTCCGCTTTCTGTCGTTTTTCAATTTATTTTCAGATTTTTCATACATACGGACACAAAGCAGATCGGCCTTTGTTAGTCGTGGTTCGAAATTCGAATACATCTGGAAGCGAGGTGCAGTCGCAATAATAAGGCATTGTAGATAAACAGAATATCGAGAAAAACTTGGTGATGTAAATACTGACGCTGGTTGGTAACGGTGGACTTCTGCTTTTGCGGATCGTGGTATACAGGAAAGTAAATTAATTCTAGTACTTATTCAAAAGTTACTTCGTTTTCAGTAAGTGATAACGTTTAAATAAAAAAATACGAACGGAATCAAACGGATAACGATGATGGCAAAATCGTTGTACTGTTGTTGTATGTTGCTGCTGTTGTACTGTTGTTGTATTTTGTTTAAAAATGTTATGATATCGGAGTTTCTGCGTGTGTGATATACTGGTACAGGTATAAATACCCAATGTGAGCTTACCAGTACGCAGACTGGGTATGTATAGCAGAAACCTGGCCGTACCCGATTAGTAAAATTTTATTGTATTATCGAGTAAAACGCCGAACTAAATCGTATGACGGTACGGACCTACGCGGGTCTCTCGTCATATCCAGTACGGCGGCGCGGTCATTCATAATGCTCGCGCTCGCGGAGAGTACGAAGTTACCCGAATACTTACGGCGATTCCCGACACGCGTACGTGTAATATTTTAGGCATTTTCTAACAAATAATTCGGTGATACAAATCTGTTCCTTATACATATCGGAATTAAGAAGTTAATTGTGTAATGATGTTAAAGAGTATTTCATTTTGAATTACTAAAAAGAGTTATTTACTTTTAATAAAGATAGAGGTCATTTTAGAGTACCTATTTTAAAATATTGGAATTGGTCGACAATAGTAATATTATTAATTTCAATGTTAACTTTTTTTTACGTCAGTTTATTTGCCTGTGAATATTTTATGAAGTCAGATTGAATTTTTGGCGGGATTTAACTGTTATCGTGTTTCTGTATTGTTTTTGTTATTTTGATTGTTGTGTTGTTATTTGTCTGTGTATAAAGTAATCGAGTTTCTAAAAGGCGACCGCTAAAGGTGATGATGATGATGATGACCGCTAAGGCCAGGTTTGGAAAACCTGTAGGTATTTTGATATAGGGTTTTAGTAAGTACAAAACACTGGAGTCCGCTGGAGTGGACACGTCGTACACATGGATGATAGTAGATTGCCAAAGTCTTTCTTCTACTCCGAACTCTCATGCGGAAAGCGCAAACAAAGAGTTCAATATCTGCGTTACAAATACGTGTTGAAACGCAATCTCGCGGCCTGTAACATATCTACTGATGGTTGGGAGGACGGAATGAAGAGTACGGAATGGCATCATACCGTCTACACTAATGTGGTGAAGTATCGCTTTGCAAGTCACATCAGAGCCCATCACAATGACCAACTGATCATTTAGTAGTCGCCGTCACCGGATACGGTGTGGAGGACACATATTAGTACCTAGGTACTGGGTATACGGCCATACCCATACCTTTGAACCCGGGTACGTTGCAAGATAATGTTGCATGGTATATCTCATGCCTATAAGATACCCTAGGAGCATGGTGGTTGTTAATGTTTAGGTAGTCTTTGTGAGAGGCGAGGCGGCGGATACAAGGCAAGGTGGCCATAACAAGATGAGGTAGCCATAGCATGGTAAGGTGGCCGTAGTAAGGCGAGGTGGCCATAGCAAGATGAGGTAGCCATAGCAAGGTGAGGTAGTCGTAGTAAGGCGAGGTGGCCGTAGTAGGGCGAGGTGGCCATAGCAAGGCGAGGTGGCCATAGCAAGGCGAGGTGGCCATGGCAAGGCGAGGTGGCCGTAGCAAGGCGAGGTGGCCATTGAAAAGTACCTAAAATCTGTTGGATAAAAGGCGAGGTGGCCAATTATCTAAAATGTGTAACGTGTATAACGGCGAGGTGGCTGTTTCGATACTATGAACTTGATTTCGTGTGTAGCGTCTGGGCTATAAGGAGTCAGATTCGATAGCAAAAGGCGTATAGCTAATTTAAGATAATATCTTATCATCGGTGTGCAGGAGATAAAATAATAATTCCTTTGGTCAGGAGTGGCCGAACGATAACAATATCTTTTTTGCAGTTAAGGACGATGCGCAACCTTCAACATCACACGAGGGCGTGTGGTATGTCAGGACGGCCGTGTCGGAGGAAGCTATAAGTCGGTTTGATTATTGTTTGCAAGAATAACGCAAATAATGATTTATTACATTTTTCCATAGCTTAAAACCTCCTTAGTCTAATAAAAAGTAAAAAATATTGTTATCAGTTATAGACCAATCAGAGCAGAGCATTTAGCTTGAGCGTGGTCGAGGCGCCATCTTTACTTTTGGAGGGACGCGGACAGTATTGGACATTATTGAGAAATAGCGACTGATCGAGTTGGATCATTGAGATTGAGAGTCTGAGAGACTGAAAGAGTATTAATTGTTGGTAAAAGTAAGACCGGTGCCCTGAACTCGCTGCTCGGTCTTAACTGTGCATTTTCTCTCGATATTATTGTGAAGTGATAAATTGTTATTTAATCCGAATTAAAATAATATGTAGTGCAAAACCATGATCATTATGTTTGTGCTTGTAATTAACCCTGATGATGCCCACGAAATTCTTAACCACTAATGACGATGTCAACAGAAATAATGTTTCTCCGACATATATAATAGCATTTGGTTGCGGCATTTTCGGCAAAAAAAAACAATGGCCAATTAAGTCTACCCTCGACAGATATTTAATAGTATTCGCTTTTTTTTTATTTAAGATATTGAACTTAATACTGGGCATCTATGAGCTAAACGACCCGTTTAGCTCAGCGGTAGTTGGCGCTGCCTGCTGTGCTATGGGTCCCGGGTTCGAATCCCGGCAGGGACAAATGTTTGTGTGATGAACATTAGCATTTGTTTCCGAGTCATGGATGTATCTATGTATAATATGTATGTATTTACAAAAAAAGTATATGTGTAGTATATCAACCATCTAGTATTCGTAACACAAGCCTCGTTGCTTAGCTCGGAAATAGATGGCGCTGTGTCATAATGTCCAGAAATATTTATTTATTTATTTCTCTCTAGACATGTCAAAGAGCTTACTAGAGTTGTAAAAGGTTGGGAAAATTTCAAGTTCCCTTTATGGTAAAGTAAGCAATACAGATATATCTTCAATGCTAGAGACCAGAACTGGAAACTTAGTCTGACGAAAAGACTTACCGTCTGGTTTCTCCTCCAGTCCTCAGCGCCTCTTCTGCCTTGTCTAACCAGGAGCCTATCTCCTTCTGTCCGCTCTCCAGCGACTCGTGCTGTACTAGCAGCTGCCTATACTGGTGCAGCTTGACCGGTACTGTGGCGCGGACGCGGACCAACGCCTCTTTCTGTTGCTTGAGCTTCGCCATGTTCGCTTCTACTTCATCGCGAGGCATTTCCGCGATCGCGTTTTGGAAGGTTCTAGAAAATGTACAGAGAATTATATATTATAATCTTAAAACAGCTGATTGATATTTACAAAGTGTGTTGACTTTATCAAGATTGGAAGCTGCACCGTTGCTTTAACTTGTCGACACGTTCTTCAGTAACATGTACAGTTATTTTCGGCATATTATTATGCAAAATACAAATGTATAATAAATTTGTAATACGCTTTACTGAATATACTATTTAGTATTATCTGTTAAAGAAAGATCAATTGCTGTTTGGGTATAAACTCATTATTAATAAGCTTTATTACTAATCTTCCCACTTTACATGCAACTAATTTAAATGCGCAAAGCACCCTTCACACCATCTCTCACACTATTTCAACTGTAGATGAAAGTTAGAGACCAACCTGCTGATAGTTTTGAACACTTCCTCATGGTGTTCTATCTCAGAGTTGAGCTGCAGGAGCTGGTCGATATAGGCCTGGATGTCCACAGTGTTGGCCCTTGGCTGCCTGTTGAGGAGATTGTCGGCTGCAGCCAGCCACGAGTCCAGAGCATTCACTCCTGAAGCCAGCTCGCGGCGATTACGAAGCGCATCGCCACCGCGAACGTATCTAAAATTATTATAGTATATTTGAAAATCTAAGTGACAAACAGCCTTATCATAATGTAACTATTGACTTAACACCGGCTTATCCTTAAAGATTTACGACTTTAAATATTTATGTGTATATTTGATGATAACTAAAATCAGTTCTGAGAATAGATTTAAATTAATAACATTTAATCGCTTAATTACTTTTCGAAGAAATTTTTGTGTAAACTCGGTTGCTCAAACGATATTTCGATAATTTAATATAGCTATGGAGAAACTGTATTTATACCTACTTTATATGTGAATGATTGTTAAAAAAACATCAGAAATGTTTCATGAACCAACCTTTCAGCTTCTTCCCAGACACGTTCCCAACGTTCAGTGATCTCCACGTACTTCCTCTTCACTTCTTGACTGATGTCTTCCGAGGATGTCGCCGCTAGGAATCCTGCCGCGTCACCCAACAGTTGGTGCTTCTCTTTCCAAACCGTCAAGTCTTGGAAGAACTCCAATCTCTCATCTTCCGAAACTCGCAGCATGTGCTGCGCCTTGTCTAGCCAAGTGGTGAAGTCATCAGATAATGTGTTCCACCGCTCCCAGTGAGCAATCACTTCCTCCAGCACACTCCTCGCACACCGCACATCAGAAGCTACACGCCTCCACGTTTCGGAGACATCTTTCAAAAACGTATCGATGTCTCTAGCTTCTGTCCTATCTACTTCACAAACCCTCTTATATTCCTCGGCTACTTGCTTAATATCAACGTAAGCTCTATCAAACTCTTGGAAAATCTTATTTTTAGTCACAAAATTATCATAATCTTCTAATAAGGCACGTACGTGATCGATGCGACCGTACTTGCCGGTCCACGCGGCAAGCTTGGCCTTTGTCAGCTCGGTGAAGGCTACAATACAACACTTGTGTTCCAAGTACTTTAACCTGGCTTTCCTCTGTGGCGCTCTTCGACTTACAGTCTCGAGTCGCTCTTTCATGTCTTGAAGTCTTTCGCCAGGTATTCTGGTGGCGTCTGGTGATCTTAGTGCCGCTTCAAACCTGTCGATAACTTCTGGCAGTCCCGCAAAGAAACTGCTGTGTTCCTCTAATTTTTCGCTGATTATGGCAGCGGTCCTTTCGTCTAAGCTAGTGGGGATTTCGTCAAAGTATAAAAGATATTCGGCCCTCGCTAACCATTCGCCGACGTTTCTGAAGTCTCCGGGGAGGTCAGAGTCTAAGAGCCACAACCATTTTCTGTGCAGTCTTTCTAATTCTATCCACAGGGAGACTAACTCGCGCCAGGACTTTGGCGCGATCGCTACAAGGCTTTGTGTGTACATGAGTTTCTCTAGTTTCTGGTAGATAGGTTCTCGTGCGAGCCGGTCGTTCTCGGCGCGCACGTAATCTTCGTAGTGTCGCGAAAGTGTTCGCGAGTCGTATTGCCTTTGAACTGTGGTGACGCGCTCCGTCAACCACATTCTAAGAGATTCGTACTCCTCTTGAACTGCCGCTACGGCATCCGGTCCTGTCGTCTGTGAACAAAACAATTAATATTGTGTAATGAGGAACACTTGTTAAAACAGATTTAATTAGAACAATGCTAAGAGTTGATGATTCATTAATGCATTGCAATAACTTTAGTTGACCTTATAAGTATAAATTTATGATAACTATTATGTAAATACAGCTTGGAATCTGCTTTGTTACATATTGGACATGAACTTGTCAAACTCAATAGTTAGAAAGATGAATATATTTATGGGAGAATATGAGCGAGACCTTTATTCAGTAGAAGTACTTTAACTACTTCGGCTGACAGACAATAGTTTAAAATAATAAGAATTAGCTGAATCCTACCTTGGGTTCAGGATATTTATGCAGGAACTGGGCTACATATGTCATGATGGACCTCTCATCAGGCTTGTCCACGTCCACATCCTCGGCATCCAACAACCTTGCGATGCCAAGAGCGGTCTCAGCGACGTCAAACGCATGTTCCAAACGTTGTCTGTTCGTCTTCCTCTTCATCTCCGCCAAGTTAATCAGGTTCGCCTTAATGGCGTCGATTATAGCAAGAAATGCGATACCATCGCGCCATGATGGACCGAAGTCTGTTACTTGGATGTTTGAGTCCCTGGAAAAAAATGTAACGTTGAAAACAATATCAAAATTATCTTGATTTGCGACATACAATGTGGAATCACAGTATCGCAGTACATTTTTATTCAGAATTATAATTATTCAGGTCACGGGCATGTGTCGATGCAATTTAATTCTACAAAAAATCCAAAACTTCTGGATTAAATAATATGAAAATACAGCGATAAAAACTTAAAATGAAGTTTTATTTCAACATCTTAAATTAGATTATTGTTTTACATTTGTGTCCAAAAATATAAAGCATTAAAAACAATTCATTTATTAACAATCAGTTGCATCTGCTCCCTCAATAAGGAGGCCAAATTATTATAAGTGCAATGAAATTAGGCCAACGGATGTCTCTGGGCCACTTGGCAACGTTTGGCGAAATTAATGATGGAATTAATAATCAACAACAGCAACTGATGCCATTGACGTCACTTATTTGCAGGATTATAAGATATATGGATGATCCTATTAGCGTCGGGGATTATGCGCAAGGTGTGGGTTTGATCCCCGGCCGGTACTTCTGTTTGTATGATCTGTATGATAGCCTAGTAGTGTGATTAGTGGCTGTAAAGTCAAAAGTCCTAATTCGATCCCCAGTCACGCACTACTGATTTTTTTAAGTTACGTGCATATTTATCACATGTTCAAAATGTAAAAAAAAACATCGCAAGGAAACTTGAAGATGCCGAAGAGATGTGAAGTCTACCAACCCGCGCTAGGCTGCCAATCTCTCTCAAAATGAGAGGAGCCCCAAGCCCAGTACTAGGACAATAATTGGGTGGGATGATAATGATTATTTTGTTACAAAATGTTATCAGACTATCTTAAGATATCCCGCTTTAACCGTGTTAAACGGATATAATCTCTCTATTATTGGTTATAATATGTTTCATTGAAGATTTCCAGAACACTTACTTCGGTAACGCGTTGGCGACCCACTGGAGTAGGGTCTTCTTGGCGCCTTGCTTCCACTTGTCCTCAGCGCGCTGGGTCGGGGTGGCCGCCCCCGACTCGTACGACATGACGGACGCACATCGAGACCCTCCCAGGTACTCTAGAGCCCGGCTGTTCTCCTCGATCTGATGGTAATGCAGCAGTTAATAACAATAACTGGTATTAAATTAAAAATGTAAAAACCCCCGACACATTTTGTGGCGGCTATCTTGGACCAATTTTCATCAAACTTAGTTTAGAACACTCCCGACTAACGCCCCTTTCAAACAAAATCAAAATCGGTTCATCCGTTCGGGAACTACCATGTCACAGAAAGACACACATACACCCACACAGACACGTCATACTTATAAAAGCACCCCGTGGTTTTTGCGTCAGGAGTCTAAAACATATATATAGATAGTGGTAGAAAGGGTTACAGAAGAACTGTCTTGTGCTCTGCAATTTTGGAACAAATAAAATTAAATGGTTAATATTACAATAAAAAATTTCAAGCATTCATGAAACGTTAAGACTATCACTTCTCGGTTCTAAGAAGTTGACGGTAGGGAGAAGAATCCGCCAAGGTTTTTTTAAAAATGAAACAGATGTTAGAGGTAAATCTCTTGTAAGATTGGACAGTTATAAATATTTTCAATAGGGTGTTGCATAATTAAAATTTATAGGGTAGTTTTAAACAATACTTATACTGTGTCACTTTGTAGAAATAAAAGTATCTACACAATATAGTGCATTTAATCTGTGTATCTGAATCTCAATATAAAGATACAACTAGGGTTTGAAAAATACTTCTATTACGAACAAAAATAGTCTCAAAAATATCAAGACTATTTTAAAAGAATCAGAATTCCCATTATTTACGAAGCTTTTGAGAGCAATAGAAGTTACTTGAAAAAAGATCTGCCCAATTTTAATATGTACCTAGTATATAGCTACTGTTATATCTGTCTTATTAAAGCGTATCAAAATTTGACCTCGGATTCATAACTTGTTTTGATGAAATATGATTTAATGACAAGGATTGCCAATGCACAACAAAATACCGATTTACATAAATGAATAAATTAAGCACGGCGCGCGGCGGCGCTTCTAACGCTGGTAATGTCTGAAATAATTGCTTCACTAGAAAAAATGCTTTTATAGTATAGTAAGAAAAATACCAGACATATTTCTACTGCTACTCCGTTTATTATCAATTATATGACGGATTTTAACAGTCACCACGTGCTCAAACAGTGAAGGAAAACATGTGACACAGATATTCTCGTTAGCATGTGAAGTTTGCTAACCCGCACTAGACAGTATGGTGGCTAGGGCGCCTTATCCATCTCAAAGAATGAGAGGAGACCCCTGCCCTGCAGTGGGATTATAATGGGTTAATAGTGATGACAGATTCAAAATTGCAAACCTATTCTCGTTTATTTTTCTAGTAAAGAAGCGCCAGGAACTACTCGTATTACCTACAAACCATTATCGCTAGTCGCGAAATTCATCACACATTTACTAATTTGCTAAATCACTACTCGCACGCTCACGCTTAATCTACGGGTGAGTGAGTCAAAGGTGAAATGAATGACTAAAATCATCTAAAGATGAAGTCCAATTATACCAATTTGGTCAACCAATAGCAGTACCTACTGTGTAGTCTTCGGTCTCTCTGGCTTTGGGAAGTTTTAACGAGCTACAAATAAAATAAATGCAACACAAGGAAGTTCTCGGAAACGTCTGGAAAATTTCCCAGACTCAAGCAAGCTTATTAATAAGCAAAATACCTAATAGAGATTAGATACCTAATACGATAAAGCAGCAAATCTGATTATAATACTATTCATGTGAAAACTACTTATATGCTTGAAGAAGATAATAGAAAAAGAGTATACGATAAAAATATGCCAAGAGACCTGACTATGTTAGAAGCTGTGATGCTATTACCCACCTTAGGTCCTCTATCCTGTGGGTCCAATACATTGAGCGAAGCTTGCGCAAACAAAATTAGTTCAAGCCAATTAAAATGAGAACAGACTGTGGATTGAAATAATCATACTTAAATATTCATAGAACTTACGAATACTTAACATTTAAAATTAATTAGTGTTTAAGAGAAAAATCGGAATTAAGACAGGTAAATAATGCAGTTCATCCTCATTTTAATGGTAATATTACCAATAATATCTAAAGGAATTTTAGATACAGGATAGTGCAACTACTTCAGTTAATAGAGACAGTCATAGAAAATGGATCTCAAGTATAAAGTAGTTGATAAAAAACGACGAATCAACTAAAAGTTATAACAGCACTACCTAGTCTACTGATTGATGATACTAATAGTCTGCTATTGGCTGTTCATTTTGTTTCAAAATTTCTTTTGAATATAATTTCGAAAAAAGATAATTCATGTCCATACTATGAATGACAATATATGGAGGATGAACAAATATAATATGGGAGATAACATCCAATCAATAACTGATTCAATGAAGCAGACTGGTGCCTTAATAAACGTAGATGTTAATGATCATAGTGATAATATAAATAAAACAGATGAGATCATCGATTCAAATTGTATAAACATTGATGATCATATTAGATTTATAATTGTAGTAAAACTTTTTGAAAGTGTAGATCTATTCTACCTACGCAATACGGTGGAAGTTTTATCCTAATTTAAATCTATTTTGATACCACACGGTGCCGGGTCGTAGTGAACAGTGAGCCACAATGGTGAAATTTGAGAGTTACTAGACAGATTTACTTTCCATTGCTATTAGAGATTTTTGAATGTCTACAGTCATACAATACTTTTGAGAAAGTGATTTGTCAATTTTGTTGCTTTGGAGGCTATCTGATATCAAGATCAAATTCTACTTAAGATTTTAATACAAAAGGAATGATTACGTCATTGAAACTTAGTTTTTCAAATATGTTTACGAATGAATGTACTTAATTTGATAAGGGCTATTTACAACACTTAAATGCATTATTTTGTGTGTGTAAAAATGATCTGTTGGAAAGTAAACCAATTTATTAACCAACCGGTCAAATTGAAGGTCTATGTGGAAACTTAAACCAGGAAGAGCGTATTCCTACCTGGAAGTAAAGGATGATGGTCCAGATGAGACCAAGCACGACTGCCGGCCGACCGTCTACCAGGTCGGCGGCGTTGATGTTCACCAGCTTGATCCTCTTGCCAGCCAGGAAGCGTAGGGCAGTGTTGGCGTTCGATAGGAAGTGCGGACGTCGAAGGACTCGGCCGCGCTCCATAGGCTGTTGAATTTTATTATATGTCATTGAATTGGCTAATCAGCCAACACTATGCCTGATGGTCAGCATAAATTGTCTTGGTACCCTATTTTGCCTGTTTGAAGGAAGTTTTAAAGATAGACTATCCAATCTAAGTACATTCTTGGGATAAGGTTCTCACAAATACACGGTTGTCTCATTAGCCCAGGATCTTTCGATCATACAACCAAGTAATCTTTAGTTATTGTTGAGTTTTTAAATTTGCGTTTAACATAATATAATTTGTATCAGTGAAATAAATTGCATAATTGCTACTATCTGCATTTATAATATGTAAGAAACCATTTATGAATGATATGCTTATATTACTCACCAGCTTCTCCCCAGACAGCACTTCGAGCAGCGCCAGCAGTTTGGTTCCATCGCGCAGGTCATAAATTAGGTCATCAATGCGCAGTGGCGGTATGCGCTGCAAGAGACAGAAAACATCAGTGGAATTCTGATACAGGGTGACGCTGTCATATTTTTAGCTTATTTTAACTCATCTGCGTATTTGACGACCCGATAAAGGCAGTAGTATTAAAGACTGTCTCTTCTGGTAAGGCCTATGTTCTGGATATCAACCATTTAGTAACAGTTACACTAGCCTCGATGCCTAGCTCGGAAATGGCGCTGTGTGGGATTTAAATATAAAAACTTATCTTGCTCCCTCGTATGCTCACGTCCGTAGGTTCAAAAGAAGAAATGTTGGGATTAGCAAGATATTCATTGAAAGAATAGAAAGTAAGGTAAGCTGTTAAAAAAATATTAACGTACCCTGATGGTTACTAGCAGAAGTTTTATTGCCCTAATTCTTGTTTGATTAGTAGTGCTAGGCAAAAGTGAATTTGTTGTTGTAAATCTGTAGTATTTAAGGTCTTTGTATGATTAAATTTCATATTTTCAAAGTCCTCGAACATGAACGAAGCAGAAAATCGTGTTTTTGTTCCACGTTATTCAATTTCCCCGATCAAAGTAAGTATGAACTTTGACCTGACCTTTTCACTCTCTGTCTTGTAACTGTACACTACTAAAGATATTAAGTATAACAAATATTAAGCTTAGCTAGATTCGGTTACACCCTTCGAATCCCAAAGTGAATTATTCAATAAAAATGCGCCTTAACCCAATATACGTGACATAGATGTAGAAAATGGATTGGGCAAGATCCAATAAGCCTTACAAGCGATAAGGATCGAGACTGAGAGGTGTTATAGTAGCATTTATTGTATATTCGGTAAAATTTAACACATAACTACCCACGTTTACATCATCCATAATACTTACACGTTATAGTTAGTGTATTTTGAAATAATCAGAGTTCTTACCTTTGACAAATGTGAATTGATCCAATTAACAAACGTTTTCTTCTGTACTCTTTCCTGTTCATCTGCAACAAGAGAATAATTCCGTTATCATTTACGGAAGGCAAAACATTAATCGTATACTAAATAATGTTAAAACAAATATTGCCGTGAATAATTAAAGTGAAGTATACAAAATTAAGTACACTTATACAGTTAATTTCGATAATCTTGACCATGATAACAATATACACATCAAATACTCAAATGCTACAACATTCAGGAAGCTTGTTAAGTCTTTATCTTGATTAATTGTCAGGATTTCTTTAGAAATAAATAAGTCCCCTTAACCAAGTTCAAAAAGAGTTAAAAGGCATTAATGAATGGAAACCTTCTTCACTTCCAATCTTTATTGATTCTTAAGTTAGATAACAACTTAAAAACTACTGTAAATGCGGCGCTTCGTTAAAATTTAAACCATAATATTACCATAATAGAAAACAAAATGTGCCTAATTTGCCCATCCCTAAATTCACCGCAACCAAAATAGGCAGAACCCAAACAAGTCCAACAAAAAGCATACACTAAATACCTAACGAACCTATAAAGAAAGATCAAACGTACAACAAGAATAGCTGAGACGACCATAAATGCTTTTGGCAGCAGTCAAATGGGAGCCGATTGCCAGATTTGGCACGAAGCGTATGAGCTAACTGCATCACAATGGAGTGAGTCACTTTCTCTAGAGCAGACGACTCTGCCTGCCAAGTTCACTGCTCTAAGGATATTGTACGATAAGAGTAAACATCATTTTGCTATATTGTTTGTTATGTCTAGATAAATAGATATTCTATATTTGGAATTGTGCTATATCTACTTTTAGCTACAATATTATTGACTGTCGTCATCGTGCGATCGTCATGCGTTAGATTTATCAAAGTGAAGTGAAGAATCAAATATTGACATCGTTTCAAACCTAACACCAGGTTGTGAATAATCCCAAAAGAAAAAATATTTGAGGTTCACTCAGCTCGTACTAAGCTAATCAAATTTTGAGTACTGTCAAAAACTATTCCAAATATAGCACTGAACTATTAATTTTGTTTGTTGGCTGAATTCGTAATGGTGGCATCCGATATTTTGTGTAATAAATAATATATATAATAATAATAATAATAATTTATTCAGTAAATATTATCTGCTCAGATACATATATACATTAGGTAATAGAAAGTGTGTCGACTATGTTTTTTTTACTTTATGTCAATACATCGTATTGGGTGTAAATCCTGATTGTATCGTAACGTACATAAATAAATCATCATTGATGATAATTATAGATTTTTTGATCCTACTGCCAGATACTCAAATTCCATTCGTATCCGATTTATACCTTTTAAATTCTGAGCTCCCAATTCGGTTCTTTTTCTATTCGAAATGTCTTTACAGCGTTCAGTGCTCCTATTGGTCAAACAGTTCAGATTCAGCCAATGGGAGATCCGAACGATAAAAGTGAAGATCGCGCTCGCACACCATCAAGTCATTAACTGCACCAAAGTTAATAGGCACCTAATATACATATCTACGAAGTGAAATAATCAGAATTCTATTTCGAGTTTATGAGTTCATAGACACTGCCCTGTAAAACAAATATTTGGAGATTGCGCGATTGAGGATGTTGATCGATTATTACAGTGTTGGCCAAACTGTAGTGTGTATATTTTTAAACCTAACGGTAAATGTAGTTCATACAGTTTCGTTTATTTAAACTGTTGCAAGTACTTGTACGTCTGGTTAGCTAGATTAATTGGTTAGAGCTTTTCGAATGTGATGTATAACCGAACCTGCTACTGAGTATAAAGTCTTTAACTGCCAGATGGAATTATTGGGTATTTTCTATAGGTTGCTTAAGGTAACAGGTGACACAGGTTTACGATACTTAATAGGTTCACCCCTATCATATGATAGGTGACCTAGTGACGTGTAAAGTATGGATGTACATAATATGTACATCACTACACCTCTTTTTCTAACCTTTTAGTATTTTACCCTACGGCTCGTGAGCTCGATTGCTAAAATAGTTGTTCCACATTTGAATGTTTGTGTTTGCATTACTTTTGTCTGTAAACGCATTAACACAGTTATTAACGTAAAGAAAAGGTATTTTTAAATTGAACACTGAAATATGTAAAACTGTATTGTGTGTACGTTTCTTTATTTTATAAAAATACAATATAACATCACCCCAATACCCACATTATAAATAAACAGAAAACAAAAACACTAAATAATTCATAAAAAGATAAATTACAATATTAGCTATAAGAAAGTACTAAAATTTCCGTAATAAATGTGAACAATTTCCCGTAAACGCATTGTTTTCATGGGGTCCCCGGAGTCTTTCCGTCAATTATCAGTCACGCACATCGTCCTGTCACTTGTGACTCCAAAACCTTGGCTCACACGCATGGCACGACCAGCCACGGACAGAACCCCATCTTCCATTGGAACAGGGCTGATAAACTTGCTTTTGATAGATTTATTTTGAGACTAAGAAATTATTTTTCTCAATTTGACTCTATTTTATTTAAACGATTACACAAATACAAATAAGTATGAATTAACACGAGTGTATCGTATCAATTCGTATCCTGCCGTTCAATAAAATAATTTATTATTTTTCCATTTATTTATATAAGGTAAGGTCACTTTCTTTAACTATAGTCTAAGCTACGGTACAGCATATCAAGCTACCACAATCTGTCAAATTTCTTTGATAGATTTTTAACTTTATGACAAACCAATAAGGCTCATGTTCAGTTGGGAAAATTTGACAGTTTCGGATAGGTTGACCTGCTGCAGGAGCAGCAGTCGTACAGTCGCTAGGAGGACCTAGCGACTGTACGAAACTCAATATGACAATTCTGTCCCATTTACCCAGTAATTTTAGAAGATCTGATAGAGTATTGTATTGCTCAAATATACTGCTTAGTAGCATTTGAGCGGCCATTCATTTGTTACAACTTCAAGGTTAACGTAGCGCGTGAATTTAATAGACAAATGTGGCTTAACAACCGACTTTTCTAAGGAGCAGCGTCTGAGTAAGGCCCGTTTTCCACCAAAACGGAGTGGAGAGATTTGCGGGGATGTGTTTTGAATAACCAATCAGATATCATCAATATTTGACGACCCAATTAGTCCAGAGATAGTTAACACTGACTTCTGTGCTATGGGTCCCGGGTTCAAATCCCAGTAGGGACAAATGTTTGTGTGATGAGCATCAACATTTGTATCCGAGTCATGGATGTATCTATGTATAATATGTATGTATTTACAAAAAAAAAGTACATATGTAAGTATATCAACCATTCAGTATCCGTAACACATGCCTCGTTGCTTACCAGGGAGGGAACTAGATGGCGCTGTGTCATGATGTCCAGGAATATTATTATTATTATATCGTTGCGGAGAGGAGACGTGAAAATAACGAAATCTGATAGGTTATTCAAAACACATCCCCGCACATCTCTCCTCTCCATATTGGTGAAAACTGGGCCTAAAAGGCTTACAGACTGATGTTATAATAAAACATTAAAATCTAAATCCGTTTTCCGCCCACCCATGAATGAACTCACTAATTCTTTTTGAAGCAACCCTAAATTTACGATCAATTTCATAACAGTGATCGCGTGTCCGATAATTCTTCGGGTGAACCAAACGCTTATCTGAAGGCATCCTTTTATTTCTGTCGATATTATCTATAAAAAATATTTCCATTTCCTGTCGATGCATAAACACGTAACTTTTGAGAATACTTATAATTTTATTTTTATTTTTTTAAACTATTGGTGTTTTCTTCCGTTTATTTCTCCTGTATCGTTGGTGTTATTGCAAACACAATTTTCATACAAATAGTAACATTAATTTGCTCCGTACGTGAAGAATCCTTCTACTGCAGATTCCTTAACAATTTAACCTATTAGACCTCCTCATTTCAACCTTTTAAAGTAGCTTTAAAAATATCAAGCAAATTGTTATTCTAAGTTAAACTTTGCAGCCGGTCACGTAAGCTTCAGTTGACATTGTGTCGAGCGCCGGGTGACGTCACGCCCCATTACTGTGACCATTAGCAATCACACTATCTATGGGCAGGTATGGCGACCCTGGCCCTGTCACCGTGACCCTCATACGTCTCTTTGAATAAACCTTTATATAGAAACATATCATAAATGTAGTTATCTGTCATAATAAAACATTACTTAGAACCTAGTAGAGTAAAAATATTTTTTTTCTTTCTCATAAATAATTAAGAAAAAAATAAAAATAAATTATTTAAGTCGGCGCCAAAAATATTAATATAGGGTGTGCGTACCGCTTCTAATAATATTCAATTTAATTTGACTAGTTCAATTTTCGTGTGGTAGGAACCTAATAAAAATTAATGTCTACCTATGTTTGTCTATCATAAACACAAAATTAATATCGTTCCATTGTTTTTAAACTATGGGAGCTATAAACTACCCGAAATAATATCGATATACCGCAATAAGATCCGTAAAAATAAAACGTATAAATCAATGTCCAATATAAAAAAAAAACATTTACATATCTTCTCCGTTGAAATTGCTTGTATTGACAAGCAATTTAGTTTGCTTACGCTGTGACCTCCTTATGATTAATTTTATATAATAGTTCAATACAATTTAGTAGACCAGTAACCTCAGGAGTAAAACTGCGAGCTAGCCTCGCAACATATCTTTATGTGACGTCTGCAAATAAATAAATATTCCTGGACATTATGACACAGCGCCATCTAGTTTCGAGCTAAGCAACGAGGCTTGTGTTTATTTATTTATTTATTTATTGGTTACTTGTAACATTGGCTTTATTAAAATAAAACATAAAACCAGCAAAATATTTCGTTAGGTATTATTAAGAAACTCACAGATTGCTATAAAGAGCTTAGTAAACTATTTGGCAATTTTGTAGCCAAATGATGATCGCAGTACACAAGGTTAAGTGTTTAAACGGATAACATTAAGTTCAGATTTGACTATAATGTAACATATTATTACTTCTTGAACAGGGCAAGGTGAACGTGGTAATAGAATGCTTCATATAATTATGTTCGACCAGATTGATAATGAAGAAATTGAATTTGTTTTAATCTTCTAGTAATAGACTAGCCTCCGTGTATTTATAAGTTTTATCATACTGATTATTTATATTAGGCGAATACAAGATAATGAAATAAAACTACAAAATTAAATAAAGAATTTGCTAGCATTCGTAAATAAATTTCATGTGAATAGAATGATTCTTTTTAAATTAAATTATCTGTAACAATTTCCAAAAAAAAGTTTAACCATTCCATTATTTAAAACGAAGAAATAATTGTTACTTAGAAAAACAATTTGTTTGTAAAGGAAATGGACAGCAGTATGTATATAAAAACAGGTGCAAAATAAAATATCAATCCATTTCTGTTACAAACCCATTTCTCACAATGTTCTACTCAAGCTCAAACAAATACAAAATAATAAATCCAGAACAGACAGACCTAAATGAATAAACTGTTAACAACATCTCACTAACCGTAACAAAAAAACTTTTAAGCGCGAAATGAAAATGAAAAGTGGTACATTATATGATGTGTCCGCACGTTTACTAACAGACGAAAATGAATTGATGCCAAGGTCGTTTGACGTAAACACGCCACGAGAGGATGATTTCTATATCTTTCTCTATGGTGGAGACAGGACTCTTGAGGTCTTTACTGACGATAAGGTACCCTTGGATTCCAAGGACTAGTTTTGAGTACTTATTCCTTTATAACCAGAATAATTAAAACAGAAGACTAATTCATTCAAAACAATTTGAAAGATGAAGAAGTTTCAAAGTAAAAATTAATACTGAATCCTAAAATGAAAATGAAAACAACTTATACTATTATATTAAACATTATCAACCCATTAATAGAACTCAAGTGTCCTAATGACAGACTTCACGAATTATATTACTTGCGATGCGATTATAATAAAAAAATAAGTAGTTACAAAATTAAACTAGTTATAACCAAGTGTTATCGTAAATATAAAGATTTTTAAGAACTTGAAAAAAGTGTTTTAAGATATATTAAGACATTAAAAGGTCAGTCTGATACATGTCATGTCTAAATTAAATAAAAAGGCCTTTCATATCTCACTGAACCTTCTGATGTAGGTAATAAATAATATAAAAATACGTAAACAAGATAACCACAAGACGATGATCTAATAGCAGCCTTGGCACGCAACGGCATGACAGAACTTATTAATATTACGCTACAACTCAAGTGTTTGTGATCAATTTTATCGAGTTACGAAAACTTATTCAGATTCCAAACCGACGTAAATTAATATTTTGGGTACGTTCTTTTGTAACTTGCATAGCTACGAGTAGTTTAGGAGATTAATATCTATTATTTCCATAATAACTAGTATTATTGGGAAAACCAATATACGCTTGTAATTTGATTGAAATAAAAAAGCTGCGGTAGCATAGAGGTGTGACAACTTAGAAGTCAAAAGTATCGACATTTTGTTATATGTGTAATATTATGTGCGTATTTATCACACGCTCTAACAGTGAAGGAAAATATCGTGAAGAAACCTAAATGCCTAATATATTTTTGTTATCGTATTATAGCCATAGACTAATACCTCAGATGAGAGACCCGTGCCCAGCAGTGGGACAGCAAATGAGTTGATAATTATGAAAATAAGATCGATGGGAAATTGATGGGTAAAATATTTAATTATTATTATAATTGATAATTTCTCCAGATATCCATTTATACTAATGTAGAATAAAAAAATATATGAGTGGATCATTCGTTTAAACTTTAAACAATATAACATAACTGCCTCCGGCGGCTTTACATGCATGTTATAGAAATAAAGTAGCCTATGTGTTAATCCAGATAATAAACGATATGTATGTTAAATTTCATTCAAATCTGTTAAGCGGTTTTTGTGTGAAAGAGTAACAAACTTCCATCCATACATACATACTTATAAACTTTCGCGTTTATAATATTAGTAGGATATTGCAATTCAAACAAGTAAACAGATTATCCTTGTTAATGTAATAAAGGATCTTCCTTCTACTTGACATCATCTCAATGTCAACTGTGGCAAGGAAAAATGTACATTCTCATCATCTGCCTATATTCGTCCACTACTAGACGTATGACTATATGTTTTCATTCCCATAAATAGTATTGAATAGCAATAACGATAAATTAAGTAACGATAAAGTAAGTAGATAACTATTTTAAAGTAATAGATATATAATAATTATATGATGGTAATGTTAAAAACCAGTTTTTGCATATTTTATGACGGTAGGTTGATAATTTTATAGAATCCTGACGTGTAGTATCTTTTGCATCCATGACGGAACTATAAAATCGTTTATACTTAGAAAAATAAGGATATACTTTGACTACCTACTTGACCATTTGAGTGAAAATCTGGACAAGACTTTCGAAGAGAATCTGATTCCGAACTAGATTGAAATGTACCCTCTCAAATTTGTACAACGGTGTAGTTAAAGCTAACCTTATTTTAGAAATAAAGGTATCATTCAATTCAACCAGTGCTTCGGCCTCATTTTTATTGAATCTTTACCCATCAAATTCGTAGGCGTTATTAATGGTACTTACAGCAATAATGAGTCCTACAGTAGTATAATTAACAGCAGTGTCTTGAGATTACTGTTTATCATGCGTTGGCACGCTGGCACAATTTATTTTTTGCCAGACAAACCTTGGCTCTGTGGCCCTTGACGGTCGTTGACGTTTTATTACATCATTGATTACACGGATATCAACCTTAGCTTCATTCAATTGTATTTATGTGTTGATTAGGCTGTGTTGATTGAAATACAGGGTTATTTCATTTCCTTTATACGTAATATTTGAATGACAGCTCAAATGTTTTATTTTAGGATACCATCCGCAAAATGGCTTAGAGCAACTTTTTTACAAATTTCTACAAAATTATAGCTAGATCACTTATTGATTGTAGATTTGAAATAATAATAAAGATTTTAATAAAGAATTTTTATTGACATAAAAGGCACACGTGTGAATCCCCTGACACTTTAACTAGCATTTACTGTATTTGAGGGCCCTGTTTCTTTACCTTAATGCTATTTAACGTATTTCTGTCATATAAAATCATGATACACCTACAATACATCTAATGCTGGTTTTTAACGCTGCAAAAAATGTTGCAACAGGTTTGGCAGTTTCAAGGACTTTTTTTGTGAAACAACCTGCAAATTTTGCGAATCGTTACCAAAACAAGTTTTTACATTTATATGATTTATATTTTATTTGATCGGAGACGTTTTCAACCGATTTTTGATATGATCTTTTCGGAAACACTATCGTTATAAAATTAAAGGTGGAATATTTTATTTCAATAAGACCAATATTACAGGTACTTTTGAAGAGGTAGTTCTTTCATCGATTTAAATTATAATTTTTTCTTCACCACAACATAATATGTTGTAAATAGCCATACGAGTTTTAATAGAAAACCAGAAGACAATAAATAACAAAGCTAAATCATTGATAGCAAAGACAACTGAGCCAGAAAGTTGCAGACAATTAAATTGACTATTAATCTTGAACCAGTCCTAATAGTCACCTTAATACAACGCTTAGTGAAACTAATATTTCAATGACTGTCTCACATTATTTAGACTTTCCATCGTAAACATTTTGTAATTGTAATTTAACATTCGTTATTTTATCGTTTTCTACTAAAACATTAAAACTAATTTATTTATCACCGGCGGTTTTACCTGCATAAAAGTAGCTTAAGTGTTAATCTAGGTAATAAACTATATATGTACCTATGCCAAATTCCATCTGAATCCGTTAAGTGGTTTTTGCGTGAAAGAGTAAGTAACAATCATCCAAACATACATCCATAGAAACTTTCGCGTAAGTAGATAGTATAATTATGTTATAAACAGTTTGAATTGCGTATAGAAAACCGTTAATTTATACTCCGTCATTAGCTATTAACAAGACCAAATTAAACCTTTCCCAATATTTGTTTGTCTAGTAATTTCTTAGAATATGATAATGATCTTTCAGATGAAATCAATTGAACGTTCGTATTAATATGTGATGATTGACTGCTGAGTTCCTGTAAACGGTGACTAAACAATCCAAGTAAATATAATATACATACTATAAGTGCCGAGTTATGGCTGTGATGACAACACAGCTTCATAACTTGGCACTATAGGCGTATCTTGTTCTACTGTTCCTTCAGGGGGGTTTGGGTCCAGCGCTAAGTGATCAAAGTGCTGGAGCTAGGCAATCGTTGCTTAGCTCAGATCTTATTATCAATGTTATTTTGTGTTATCAATGACCGAATATAGTTCAAATTTTTTAATTTTGTTAATTGTACGATTCTTTCCTTCCAAACCACATCAAATTATGACATTACATATCAGATTCAAATCAGAGGAATTGCGAAAGAGAATTCGGGACCAGTTTCTAGAGGTTGCCAACGTAATTGATCTTGATCATAATTGAAATTATTATAGATCAACCCATTAATTGCGTATGTCTAAATTGCAATTGATTTATTAACTTAATTATTTTATGTTACGTACCTGTTTATATACGTTATTTGGGTCATGTAGAATTACAAGTTTATATTTTGTATAAACTGTCTCATCGGTCGAGTAGTCAAAAGGTTTCGCATACATACACTCACGCCTTTTTCCAATGGAGGTAGGCAGAAACTACAGAATA
This sequence comes from Craniophora ligustri, assembly GCA_905163465.1. Lineage (NCBI taxonomy): Eukaryota > Metazoa > Arthropoda > Insecta > Lepidoptera > Noctuidae > Craniophora > Craniophora ligustri. Next base: position 14,384,509 of record LR990962.1, on the reverse strand, counting down.
CCATGCGCTATGGTCCCTGCATACCACTTTCAATGCCCTTCAATTTATAGGTATACCTACTCACAATATATCCCTTTACCGTTCTAGTGACGGCGTTCAGCATGATTTCGAAAAGCCACTCCAAGGACCTTTAGCTTGATAACTAGAAATACTGTAATCTACTGTATACCCATATTAAGCCAGCAAGATTTTGGTCTTATTAAGCACCCACAAACTAGATATGTATCATATTACTTCACCAATAAAGTCGGGAATAGAAAGCAAACACTAAATTCACTTAGTATCTTTTGTTAGTGGAATAAAAAAATACAACCGCCAGGCGTTTGTGAAAGAAATAAACACGTAAACGAAATAAACAAATCAATCGGTAGTTAACACTGCCTTCTGTGCTAAGGGTCCCGGATTCGAATCCCGGTAGGGACAAATGTTTGTGTGATGAGCACAAACATTTGTATCCGAGTCATGGATGTATCTATGTATAATATGTAATTTATTTACAAAAAAAAAGTATATATGTGGTAAATCAACCAACTACATAGTATCCGTAACACAAGCCTCGTTGCTTAGCACGGAACTAGATGGCGCTGTGTGTCATAATGTCCAGGAATATTTATTATTTATGTAATCGTACTGATGCGTTATCTGTAGTCCTTACCCAACTACTTGGCTATCATTAAGATTTATTGTTCCGTGCGGGGATCGGACCTGCGACACGCGGGGCAAAAACCGATCAATCGAACACTGCACTAAACCGGCACGCTTAACCTATTGCTTAAAGAATTTTTAAACTGATTAAGTACTTAAAATGCTTCATGGTAACTTTTTTTATATCACCCTTGTGACAAACCATCTTACGGTCTGTATGATGGTACGAGAGTGAAATGTTTAGAGATGAATTCCAAACTTAAGTATTTTTCTAGGCAAAGACTCAACCATCGTTTTATTATAAGGTCCTATTGGATCCGTTAGACTGGCCACAATAGAATATTAACAGTTATCATTCCACCTACAATGTTCATTCTACACACAGTCGACGGAGACAAATAGACAATACACAATTTTCATTCATTCTTGAACCAGACAGGAATATCAAATAAGCGAGACTGGTTACAAAAACATACGAAGCTTTAAAGCTTCTATTAAAATTAATTACCTACACGAATGGCTATTCACTTAGTTGTGGCAAAGTGAAGGTAATAAACTGATAACTATTAATTAAAATTGAATAAACTACCAGACATAGTTGATCACTCTCAAATGATTGAACGTTTTCTGATAATATAACATACACTCATGTCTGTCATACCCGAAGCGGTTACTAATACTGCACTGTACTAATATACATTCACATTTCGAGGATGCTGTCGAAAAGGTAGGTAAGTTTAGTATGTAACTTAAGAAGGTTACATACTGAACTAAGAACTTTTCTAGTTGAAGACCCACTTACGGCTAAGAACTGCCTGGTACCATCGAGGCAGTTCTTAGACAGTTTTCTTATATCATAACTAAGAAAACTCGCAGTCACTGTGCAATGTTTTTATGGCATTGGTAACTCTCTTAGGTGCCCAGGAGATGACTGTCTTTATCTTGAAGATCCTATATCTGTGTGGGATGATGTAGAAGTGTCATCCCTGCTTTGTTTGTTCAGTTGAAGAACGGATAGCTACTGGGCCTTGAAGATTCTCCAGTGGCGACCAGTACTGGAAGAATCAGCGTGGTTGCCCCCGGCAAGGTGGACTGACGACTGGTAGGTTATGAATGTATATAATGATGAACTCAAAAATAAAACTTTCTAGGTTAATTAGGCTTCACAAATTAAACCAAAACTGCACTGTGCGTGACCTGATACGCACTTGGGCGAGTTTTGAAGAGTATTTTTGTCAAGAGGCCAGATGGTAGGCAAGTCATTTCTAATGCAGAAATGAAAAAAAATATTCTGATGATTTTAAAATATATCTCTAGACAATTAAAATTTTATAAAAAAGAAGGAAAATGATTTATTTTAGACTCGCAACAGGACTGGAACAGGACTAGGTAAATTGGAAGTGCTTTGCGCGAGTCCGAAAAAGGTCTTATCTCAGCATTATGCTGCGATAGCTGAAATGCTCGCGCATAATGTGACCTATATTAAAACACATTTATATACATTATACATACTGGATCAACATCAATAAATACTCTAGCGCATATCGACAAAGATATAGATAAGATTTGCAGACAGATAGTGTAATCGCAACATTTAGAAAGGTCACCGATCTATCTGATGTTGTAATTTTAGTATTAGATAATACGGGAAGATAACCTAATGTTTTGATAGTCAAGTCATACCGTATTTTAATTATATTGATAGTAATAATACTATTATAACGCGTGTTACCAATCAAAGATTACGAATTAAAATTACTGTCTCATACGTGTCGTCTGACTCTAGCAAAAGAGCGGACATAAGTACCCTACTAATTACCCTAGGTTGAGTGTTAGGACCCGTGTCTATTTCATAGTTGAGCAAAAGGTTATTATGCAATTTTTCATAGCACCTTTAGTTTTATTTGTAGATTCTTTTAATGTCTTATTATCTATTATATGGGACTTAAAGAGCATGCCGTAATCTGTGATGTTATGGGCCACATCAGAATTAAATTCTAGTCTAATAAACGTAGTGTCTCGCTTCTATCTTCCACCACGCCTATATAAACCTGCACTTTTGACTCTATTCATCATTCTCTATCATCATAATGTTCATCTAATTCTAAATACTTTACATCACATGACTGGCGGCCCAAACCCGTTTTTAGTTGGCAACAATATTGAAGCGCAAGTCGTGTCGTGTTGAATGACACCTACGCACTCGGCTGTAGTTCGACGAACAAGTTCAGGTTCACGAAGATCGAAGAATAAAAAATATCAGATCGAAATCGTTCAGGAAAATGACAGATAACGCTTTTTCGAACAACTGTTTCTGTAAAAGTTGATCGACCCTAGGATTTCGTCCTATCACAAAAGAACCACCGATGGGCTAAATAGAACAATTTTTAAATCTGTGCTGAAATCGAAGTTGGGAGCAACCACAGAAACGGATTATTCAGTTGACAAGCAAGATCATGTTTACGCAGGAAATCGACTGAGATAAATATTTATGTTTTAGTTAAGAATATGTGAGCTGATCGGTCAGTTTAAAGGTTCAGGCAATCACTTCGTATAAAATATATTTATTAATATATGTATAATAATAACACATTTAAGTAGGGATCGTGAGTATTTTCGTTTAAAGAGCTGCCTCACTGGGGACCTCCGCTTGTTGAACAACAATACTTGTGTTTCTGTAAGTAAGCAAGGTTATTGGAGGAGTGACTATTCTGACGGCATGGGAATTCCGATTACTGTCAGTTTAGTAACCCTTATTTTAAGAAACCTAGTGGTATAAATAAAAATAATTATGTACCTATGTAGCTGATATTCAATTACCTACAGGAAAAAGCAAAAATGGTATTGAAAAACCAAACAAAGATGAGCAAGGACAAAAAATTGTTGACTGGTAGAGAATACAAAACAAATATATTCTTAATAAACAATGCCAGGCAAAGACAAACTAGAACGCATTATATTTATTAAAGCTGATTCAATCAATTGGTCGCAATATTGCAAATTTTTATTTGGAATTCCGCTCAACATCCGAATATATTAGTGCTGATACTTAAAAAACGTACCATGTATAGTACAAAATAGAGTGTAAATTCTGTTGGAACACGTTATTTGAATGACAGACGCGATGAGGTCATCAAGGTAAGACAACATTTACGTAATGCATTAACATGTATCAAATAAACGGCACACAACTCCTTGACTAGGTCACTGTATAAAACCTAACCTTTTTGGATTATAGTCCTGAGAACTAGGCCATTCTAACGAAAAGGTACTTGACTTGAAAGAATGTTTTAAAGGTAACTTTAAAACGTAAGTATCAATACTGTATACTACTTTCACCCTTATAATGATGAGGCATAAGGTCATAAGTAGTATACCGCCAATATACCATGTAATAGTGACCAGACATGACTGCTTAACGTGAGGCCCTGGTTGTGATTCACCGATCGAGCAAGATGTTATTGTGAAAACTTCCCAGTAGCAGCTTGCACTTACGATTTGTGCCTAGTTAATGGCACTTCGTCCACTATTACAAGGACTCTTAAGTATACCATTTAATTTAGAATATCCATTAGTAGTCAGTACATCTCTGCCTAGCCTTTCAGTTATACTGGCATGATAATATATGTAACTAGCTGAAACGTCATTTAGCCACATTTAGAACAATACGTTAACGTTTGAAAAAGATTGTCTCTCAAACTAGTTATTTGGACACATTAATTTTGGAATAAACTCTACACTTATATACCGTTTATTAAGTGAGACTTACTTTCATTATCTCTCTCTCTCTCTCACTTTTTTCACTCTTTCGTGATAGAAAATACTAAATCATGATAAAATCACTACAGAACAGTCATATGAAGAGGTAAATAAAGATACTGACATACAAAGCCTCATTAATAATTCATACCGCCAATATATTGTATAAATAGCTGCATTTTCCTCAAACAACATTATGCATAATGCGCAAGAGCACAGATAGCGCAACATTCCACTTTTATCTTCCATTTTGAATTCCAGTCGCAGACGGTCTGGTCTCAGAGTTTAAGGTCGAAATTTCGCAATCACACCAAATTCTACCTTAACATCGTAAAGTAAAGGTATATTTCATAAAAATGCTGTTATGCTTGGTGCATTTTTTAAAAAGGATACGCCTTGCGTAGGCGCACGCGATTTTATTGATACAGAACCGGGTTGAGTAAGTTTTTGAAGCTATTTCAAGAATTATTATTTATAGATAACTACATAATGTAGATCAGTTTTTTCAATTAGAGCTAGGAATGAAAAATAATGTGTCTGGACTCTGCAAGCTGTCCATTTAATCGGGAGAGTAGGGAGCATACGTAACTTAAGTTAGGTTAATAGGTGCAATGATGTAGGTTCACACCATATTTCCTAAGTCCAATAGGAAACAGACACAAAACTACACCCTGAGCTAGAATTATGTATTTCTTGATGAATAACTCAATAAAAATTTGCTTGACCTAGGACCTGACACTTCACAGTCTTGTGACCATTACTACCAATAAAATAATCGGGACAAATGCAGAAAATATAAATAATAATATAATACTTTAAACTGCATACAACATGTACGAAACAATCAGTTTTAGTAATATTTTATTTTCTTCATATTAACAACAGATAGAGCATTTGATAAAGCTTGTAAAGACACTAATGAGCATCAATTACGGCTAATAGCTATACTTCAAGTATTCCGTAAGCGCCTGCCACAAAAACTTTTAAACGATTTTTAAGAGCCATTGAGATACATATAAAAAAATCAATTTGTCTACAAAATGCTATATTTATTCTGTAGCTGAAACACAACGTATTTAAGCAGTCTTATTTAGTTTGTAAGAAAGAGATTTTAATTTAATTCAATTAAAGTGCAATTCTTCATATATTTAACTATCAGCAACTAATCTCTCATAAAATCAGAATTCGATATTTAAATTACCTAATTTGTTTTATCAATTCGAAACGATATAACCAATTTACATTCCATTTTTTGTCGAAAATATTCAAACGCTACAATATGGTAGACTATAATGTCATAAATAATCGGGAAAAAAATACAACGTTAAAATGCCATGACATCATCGTGTAATGTGAAACCGGTTGGTTGCGCAAGCACAGTGAGGTCACCCTAACGATTGAGTAGCATGTAAGTAAGTGAGAGCGAAATGGCAAATTTGAAACAAATGATGAAGATTTTAAAACCTTTAAAATAGTGATAAAGTTTAATAACCGCATTGAGTGAAATAAGACTTATTGGCAGTTTTATGAACTGTTTTAAATGTCGGGTTAGCTCAAGGAGATATCCTCGGACCTAAACAAAATTCATATGAATTATTTGAATGTACATTAAGGACGCTGTAAAATAAATATAATTACCTCTTTATTTAGAGACAACAATGATTTCAAAACACAATTGAATTGCTCAGCCCATATCTGTTGCATAGCATATGCACTGTGAAATTGGTGTAATCTAAATAAAGATGCCGAGAGAAATAATAAAAATGGGGAAGTACCATTTCTCCAGAAACAAAAATCTAAATAAAAACCATATTTTGCAATGAACACCAAATTAGCATTGAGAATATTATGGAGAATCGAATCCAAACATAAAACACACAATCAATGACTCGCGTAACCTTGATTTGAGTGTTACTAATTGCATCAATAACAAAATTTATCGAACATAATACGTTTCTTGGTAATCGATATAGGTTCCGTCCGCCGCGCCGCCGGCCGCGCTAAATTCCTAAACCTTGTAATCTAAAACGTGAAGTAATTCCAACAATTGATATTATTTCAATTTTGATCGTTATAAAAATATTGAATTTTAACCGCACCCATAGCTATTGGAATGTTTCTATAAGAAACTTTAAGCAAAATGTTATTGTTTTCTATAATTTAGTAAATTTTACTAACACTGACAGACTAAAGTTCTATAAGGTTGCGTCCAATGATAAAATTTTGAGGTAATGTTAGGTCACCTAAGTTAAACCTAAGGTCATCTGAGGTACCTACTTGAGGCGGAGACGAATGCAGAAATATTCTTCAAACAAAGTTATTTTATAATATTTTCCTTTACGGCAAACAAATTTTATTAATAAGTTTGTAGTCAATATGGCGTAAACGCTGCATTTTATATTAGCAACACCATCTTCAAATTTATCTACATAGTCTATCTACAAAACGCTCAATTTCCCATAGCAAGGCTTTTATATGTACTCCTGTTGAGCCGTTTTATCTCCTATAGATCAACGCCCACGCACGTCTGGGTTATAATGGCTAAAAAAACTATTAAAACGAGATCAACCGACGCGGAAAACAAGGTCATGGGCGCTATGCAATTTAACTGCGTGGCCCATTTATTATTATTCTACATACTACAATAGAAATTGATCGACTTTTTCGGTTAGATGTAGTCACAGAACAGATAAAACCTCTTATCTGTTTTATCGATGTGGTTCAAAGATGCGTTACTAACTAATCAAGAGCAGATATTAGGGTAAGATAGAAGAAACTCTTCCTCCGTAGACGAAAACAAACTTCATTGACTTCCTTAACCTTTCGGGAAATTGTGTTGTTTTTAAAATACATTGCACCACTCTTTCTCCTGAACCATGAGTGCATTTGCAAAGCCTAATATTCACAATACAAACACCCAGACCCGGAAAAACTAACTTTAGGTAATGGCGGTGAAAAAGCCGCTCGACGATTGCACCAGCCGTGACTTCACAAATAAATTATACCTAGTTTTAACCTAAGCATTCACAGTTAAACAATATCATCTTCAATAATATTTATTCAAAACTCTTTAAACAGTTTGCACAAAACGATTGCACAACATTTTCAATTCACGGCTTATCATGCCCTGTAAATGGGCCAAGAAACGGTTTTATTTATAAACAAAGATATTTGTAATTTTACGTACCTACGTTCACTTGTTTGTGTCTCTCAGTTTCCATGGTGATGGAATTTTAAATGTATTGTTAAAGTCAGAGGTTAGGCTGTCTGCTACAACTCAAATTGTGCACTATAGTCATGTCATTACAAGTTCTAATTTCAGTTGTCATCAAAAAGATAGCATTCTGGTAACATGTTTATTTTGTTTGATGAGGATTATTGGATGAATCAATTATAGAAGTGCAAGTACAGTAAATATAAATAAGATTATTAGTAACTACTTCATAAGACTACACTATTAAATAGTTTAAAGCCATAGAAACTCAAAATATCTCATACAATGCCCATTTATCCAATGCGAGGTCATTACGTATATAAAAACAACATACATACATCAGAACGCGGCAGTAGCTTTTCCTTTTCTTTCCATACATCTTTGTCAACCTTCCATTTGCTTCCTTTCTATTATGATTGTATTATCTTTCATACCATCCATCTATTTTCTCTTAAGTCTGCGTATTCCCTGATAATCTAGTTTGGTTTATTCTCTTATACTATCAAACCTGGCCAAGCTTTACTGTGCCTGAGGTGTTATTCGTTGGTTTGCAGTAAAAAATATTGTGATTAAAAATTTAGATAAAAACGACCCTATCTTTCAAGTTGGACTAAACTACAGTGTGCAAAGTTTCATTAAAATCGCTTCATTAGTTCATAAGTTATTAACGGATAAACGTGACACGAATATTATTAAGTTATATGAATAAATATATGTAATTATTTTTATGTTTATCGTTCAATGCAATCAACGTTGCTTAAAAACAATAGAATGACAGGTACTAATTCCCGAATGAGTCACATGTGCCAATTGACAGTATTCACAGACCATGAATGAGCAACCTGTGTGTATATATGATTTTATGATCCATTTAAATATTCATTGTAATAGAAGTCAAGGATACACAATTGACAATCGATTATAATCAGTTGATCGTATCTTATCACTCACGTACCTCATCTAGGTATCGGTTAAGTGGGACTAACTGGCAACTGTACAGCTAATTATTATAATTGGTCGATTTTTGTCTGATTGGCTACCACTATAGCATTGGCATAGCAATGTTCTTGTTTATGGACAAGAGTGGCAAATAAGTGAGATGTCTCGCTCAAATTGAGCTGCCCGACTGGGGAAGTACCTCAGCGTTACAGAACACCACAGTGAATCAACAATAGTTGTCTTTCTGCGAGTGAGTAAGGTTACCAGAGCTCATTGGGGAGTGACTATTCTGACAGCATGGGAATTCCGTTTGCTGTCAGTTCAGTAACTCCCTATTTTAAGAAACCTGAACGGTTTCTAAGGGGTTTGGCAACGCATTTGCAAGCCTCTGGTATTGCAAATGTCCATGGGCGGCGATCATCATTTACCATCAGGTGAGCCGCATGCTCGTTTGCCCCATTATTACCATAAAAAAAAAACATAAAAGCCTGCACAATGGTAGGCTATGAACGTTAGCAAGACCAGGTAAACGCTTAATAAGTCACTTATTAAGTCGTATTTATCCAGCAGTTTCTCTTTTTATATAAAAAAAACTTCTAAAAATCGAAAAACAATAATGGCTATACTACTGCAAAAAGCAGAATATTTGTAATTTTTACTGATTCGGTAGTATCCCGAAAGAACTTAGAAGCAGAGTCGTACTCTATCTAGCAATAAATAAGATTTGTTGGAAAACATGTAGGCAATCGGACTCGTTAGTAAATAATTCATTTTATAAGTAAGTAATTCGAATGGCTTTCGCCGCAACTTAGTCAAGTTGACTGATATGGCTTGAGACTATATACAGAATTTAATCTATACTACTAGCTAGCTACTAGCAGATATTGATTAAATACGTAGGTAGATATGGCTGTTTTTGTATATAACTACATATATCCTTTCACTTGCTTACTTTATGCCTGTTTGTATTCTTCTACTCTTAGATTTAGAGATTACTTATCATATCATAATATGAAATATCGTAATCTTCAAAATTATTTAAATCAGACTTCATTATTGCAATGAATTGCTTCAACTAGGCTTTTTTTCGTGTAAACATATAAAACGTGTCAGGTAAACATATAAAAATAAAAGGAAACTATGTTACCATTTGGTATTCAATATTTTTATAAGTATACTACTCTATCTTAAGCCCAGCCCAAGTATACATACTATAAGTAGAACCAGGGTCAAACGCAATCAGGTATAAATAAAAATATAGTACCTACCACGAGTAAATAAAATCCTCAGCAATATAAACTAACCCCAAATCCAACAAAATATCAATCAAATGACTCACATCTACAAACACAGGGATTTTTCCCGTCACCCTTTTCCGAAAACCTATCTTTTGGGCCCCGTCAAGGCATGGCGAGGCACTGCCAAATTATTTATTTATAGGCTCTAACAAAATCATGATATAGAATATTGATGATATTGTTATGGTATGTAGGTATAGATTATTATATGTTTCTTTCACCCAGTTATGTGTTTTGGAGTAATCATCTTCATCAGCATCCACCCATCCACTTCCTCAGCGTTTGACTCAGCATTTCGCTCCCATTTGAGAATTCACGTGGAGTCAAGAAAATCTTCTACGGGATGCAAGTACACTCCTCGGCAACTCACTCGGCAAGAGCCGTGGTAGCCTAGCGGTGTGACCAGTGGACTGAGATGTCAGAGGTCTCGAGTTCGAACCCAAGGCACGCACCACTGACTTTTCGGAAGTTATGTGCGTATTTATCACATGCTCAAACGGTGAAGGAAAAACATCGTGAGATAGGATACTACCGAATTAGTAAAAATATACAAATATTCTGCTTTTTGCCATTGTTGTTTTTCGATTTGAAGAAGTTTTTTTTTATATAAAAAGAGAAAATGCTGGGTAAATACGACTACTTATTAAGTCTTAACCTAGTCTGGATAGCTGTGCCTAGCGGTGTGACCAGTGGACTGAGATGTCAGAGGTCTCGAGTTCGAACCCAAGGCACGCACCACTGACTTTTCGGAAGTTATGTGCGTATTTATCACATGCTCAAACGGTGAAGGAAAAACATCGTGAGGAAACCTGCATGCTGGAGAGAATTTTCGATGGCATGTGAAGTCTGCCAACCCGCAGTAGGCTAGCGTTGTGGACTATAGCCTAATCCCTCTCAATTGAGGAGACCCGTGCCCAGCAGTGGGACATTAATGGGTCGATGATGATGATGATGATGAACTACACTCACTAAGAATTTCGTGAAAGAAGGCGCGTGCATAATAAAATGCTTCATCAACCCATCAAATAAACGGCTCTAAGATCAAAATCTTACCGTGGCAATTCACGTCATAATATATTTGTCATCATCATCAACCCATTATTGTCCCACTGCTGGGCACGGGTCTCCTCTCATTTTTGAGAAGGATTAGGCTATAGTCCACCACGCTAGCCTACTGCGGGTTGGCGGACTTCACATGCCATCGAGAAGATCTCTCAAGCATGCAGGTTTCCTCACGATGTTTTCCTTCACCGTTTGAGCATGTGATAAATACGCACATAACTTCCGAAAAGTCATTGGTGCGTGCCTTGGGTTTGAACTCGAGACCTTTGACATCTCAGTCCACTGGTCTCACCACTAGGCTATCACAGCTCTTCATATATTTGTACAAGTAATGAAACGTATTCGTTTTCCATAACAAAACAATTTGTGATAGGCCATGTCCTTGTAACAGTTACAATACGTAACAAACCGAAACATGTGTGTAAACTATTATTAGATGATTGTGTTTTAGTGTTCTGAAAAGAAGATGTGACTCTTCATCTTGACAGATTTTATTGAAATATGTAAACTTTGCAGCGTCTTTTTTAAGATATTTTCTCGCATTCTATAAAGACTAAAATTATTTTTTTAACGAAGTTCAACAACAACGTGTTACAACTCACAAAAAAATTAAAATGATTGCGAAGCAAATGCAAGTATAATGAGACTTCCTAAGCTCAAAGTCCTACAGGTAAAATCAATAATACTATAATATAATACCCTTTCTCGGCTACTTCCCATTTGGTAAACTTCCCATCTGGTAAACCTCAAATTATACCTACTAAAAAGTTGCGTTTGGTAAACATTTCGTTATTTCATACATTTATTCCCATTTGGTTAGTATTTTTATTTTGTATGGTACAGTCAATGTCAAATTAATATTGAAATTAGATCAGTGACTTATATGTAAGAACAGAGCTAAAGTTGGGGTTTAGGACTTCCGATATCATACAGCAACTTTTTTAAAGTGGGCAATTTTGATTTGAATTAAGGAACATTATTGTTTAATTATGTTGTTACCATTAACTTTGTTAAAAATAATTGTTTAAAAACATTGATTTTTCAATTTGTAGTCAATTTTTTATGTTATTTCTTTATGTTATTGTTTATTTTTAAAGTTGATTTTGTATGTTGATGTCTTGTGTGATGAAAAATTGAAAGAACTGATAAATCTTGTCATTGAAGTGTTATTTTTCTTGATTTTTTAACAAATTATCAAAAGTTGCTTGTACTTATCACTTTTTTCTTTTTATTGATTTTGAACTGTGTAGTGTAGTCTATTTTTTATGTTATTATACCAAATCTGTGATTATTGTTATTTTTTATTTTTGTCGGTTTTACAGGTAGTTGTCTTGTATTATAAAAAATTGAAAGAACTGATAAAACTTGTCATTGAAGTAGTCAAATCAAACTGTGATTTTTCGTATTTTAACAAATTTTTAAGAATTGCTTGTATCACTTTATAATTTCTTGTTTTTTATTGATTTTTAACTTTATAGTATAGTCTTTTTTATGTTATTATACCAAATCTGTGATCTTTGTTTATTATTAAAATTGATTTTGCATGTAGATAATTTGTGTTATAAAAATTGACAGAACTGATAAAACTTGTCATTGAAGATTTCAAATCGAACTGTGATTTTTCTTATATTTTTTAACAAATTATCAAGAATTGTTTGTGTGCCATTTATTATTTCTGTTTTTAAGTTTCAATGTGTATAATATATATACATAATCTGACTATTGTACCTGTTATTAATAATATATGAATGTTAAATTATCAGTTTCGTGTTTTCTTTTTTACTTGACTGTACCCATTTCAACTGAAAGTTTACCAAATGGGAAACAACACTTATAATTACTGAAATGTTTACGAAATGGGATTAAATGTATGAAATATAAAAAGTTTACCAAACGCAACTTTTTAGTAGGTATTATTTGAGGTTTACCAAATGGGAAGTTTACCAAATGGGAAGTAGCCCCTTTCTCTGCCCAGTACCCGGCTCCTGGATCTATATTATATTAGGGCTCGGGCATTGAATTTAATTACTTTATTATATTTATGAAGACATTTTGACATTCTTTTCATTTATGTCAAAAAGTTTTCATAAGCAATATTGAATGCCCAGAGCCTTGCTATAATGTCGACCTGGAATCGGGTGCTGGGCACTGAATGGGTATCATTCATGATATACACTTTGTTGCGGACATCACTACGCCTGGGCGACCGCGGCGGGTGCCGCGGGGAGTCGGGGCGGCGGAACACCGGTCGTGCGCCGGCCACCAGCTGACAGAACGAAACGGACCGCGTCATCGTCCGCTAACCGAGCACACACGTCCTAACGGCTACCTAACTGTAGTATTGTTAACCGCGTATTCTAATTTTATTAATACAGTCCACTATAATTATTACCGGAGTTTCCATCCTCGTACCACCTGTAGGATATAACCATTCTAACTATGGTCCATCGAGCCATCGAGTTGATTAGTTGTCGGAAAGTATATGCGGTTTTCAAAATTTGAAAACAGCCGTTGAAATTTTCATCAACGGACTTCAAGACGACTTCTCGCAGCCGTGCGTGGGTGCCTGGAACCTGTGTGTGGTCTTCATCTTCGTAGCGGGTGTGAAAAATAAGGCGCATTTGTTGGAGCGATCATAGTTCTTCAGCGGTCATCATCGACGGGTCATCAAAAATTTGAGCCCAAGCTGAGCCCGAGAACTTCGTCATCCATATCAAGTCTAGAAGCACTTCAAGCTAGAAGACGGTTATTCAGGACGCGCAGTCAATGCAAAGGATTTCGTGAGATCTTTCCATTTTCTTACTAACATTCATTTTCATTTCAATATTGCACATACTAACGTTATTCCATTTCACCTTGTTAGAGTATTACGTAGTGCATTAGACCTAGTATCATACACTCACAGTATTCATAACGGAAATTAGTAACGCGTATCATTAATTAATGCCGAGTTAAGTTTAACAGGTTAAAAGTGTCGGGGTTATTGATTATTTTGTTGTTATTGTTCTGTGTAAAATTGTTTTAGTAGTTTCATCCCATTCATATGCCATTCCATCCATTTAATATTACTACATTATATTAATCACAGTAATCTAGTTATTATTAAGTTTCGCATATTGACATAAACCTACCCACATTTTTTTATTTTATTTTTTTATTTGAAATTTGAATTCATGTTTTCTTAACCGCCTATGACCTTTGAACAGACCTTTCCACAGTCAGCTGTACACTCCTTGCTATTAATTAGGCATTTCTTCGTGCTTATTTATTGTTATTTTACGCTTAGCATAAATTACTAGCTATTTAAATTTAACTTTTCTACTACTTACTTTCCTGGTTAGTCATGGCTGAAGAAATGACAGTTAAAGAGCTTACAAAAAAGCGTGCACCAATAAAGGCTCAACTTACTCAATTTACGACATTTTTAAGTACTACTAAGTCTTGCGAACAGCTGAGCGAGGAACAATTGGTCGAATTGGAGATTACAATTGAGAAACTGGTTACCTTACATGCTGCTTATGATCAATTACAGGGTCAATTGGAATACTTGTCTACACGACCTGACGAGCAATATACTGAACGTGAACAGTTTGAGAGCAACTACTATAAGCAGCTTGCGTCTGCTCGCGTGCTTTTGTCACAGCATCGTGCACAGCTTGTTTCTAAGGTAAGCTCTAGTGAACAATATCCAGTGGTGGCTAGACAAAATAATGTTAGACTTCCAAAAATTAATTTACCTCACTTTAGCGGCGGTTATCAGAATTGGTTAGAGTTTAAAGACATTTATGTTTCATTGATTCATGACGAAAAGGGTATAGACAACATAAATAAATTTCACTACCTACGATCATCTTTACATGGCAGTGCTGCATTAGTAATTAAAAGTTTGGATTTCAGAGGGGATAATTATAACAATGCATGGGAATTGCTTTGTGAAAGGTTTGACAATAAGCAATTATTAGTCAGCAATCATATTCAGGCTTTATTTAACGTTGAACCTATACAAAGGGAAAGTAGTCAGAGCTTGCGTCAAGTTGTAGATGTGACAAATAAAAACCTAAGATCACTGGCAACCCTAGGGCAGCCCGTACAACATTGGGATGCTATAATTATTCATTTAATGGCATCAAAGTTAGATTCTGTTACGGGCAGAGAATGGGAAGAACATAGAAACACTCTGGCTGAGCCTCCGTCTTTAGACGTGTTTATTAAATTTATTTCTAACCGTTGTAATCTTTTGGAGACACTTGAGGAGGCAAAGGTTTTAAAATCAAAACCAGAGTCATCGCACAGTAAGCTAAAAAGCTACTCTGTATCGACCAGTAAAAGTAAGTTCGATAACTCATGTCCTCTGTGTAAACAAAATCACTACATATTTAGCTGTGAACAATTTAAATCCTTGACAGTCACTGAACGTTTATCTAAGGCTAAAGAGTTTAAACTGTGCCTGAATTGTTTACGCCCTGGTCATTTGGAAGCGACTTGTCGGCTCGGCCACTGCAAGTACTGTAAAATTAAACATAATACTTTGTTGCATTCTCATGATGATTCTGGCTCTTACAAAGAACCTATTATAACGTGTTCTGGTACTAATTATGAATTTTCATCTAGTCATGTATTGCTTTCCACAGCATTGGTAAGAGTCACGGACAATTCCGGGATGCCGCACAGCGCCAGAGTCTTACTTGACAATGGAAGCACGGCTAATTTCATTACTAAGGCCCTATGTGGTAAGCTACATTTACCTATTTCTAATGTAAACTCACATGTTGCAGGTATAAACAATCAAGTGTCTGCTTTAACATTGTCTTGTCCTTTACATCTTCAATCCTATGATGGGTCTTATGATATCAACATTGATTGTTTTGTCTTGCCTGACATAACCTCTCATATCCCACATACATACATAGACACATCAGACTTAAGGCTACCGTCAGGGATAAGTCTAGCTGATCCGTCCTTTAATGAACCTTCTACGATTGACATACTCGTAGGAGCCGACATCTTTTGGAACGTGATCGGTCACAACCGTATATCGTTAGGTAAACATATGCCAACGCTCTTCGAGACCAAGCTCGGATGGCTCATATCAGGCACCTTACCTCAACATAACATAAACCAAACAGTGTGTATGTTCACGCATAACAAACACACCACACATATTCGAACACCCATGGATCTTACAAGGTTTTGGGAGCTTGATTCCATCTCGCCCAAATTTAATTTCACATCCGAAGAGCGAGCATGTGAGCATAATTTTATTAACACTACGAAACGTAATGCCGATGGACGGTTCGTAACCACCATTCCCTTAAAAGAATGCCCTAAAGTGTTGGGTAACTCCTATGAGATGGCCAAGCGTCGATTTCTGTCATTGGAACGCAAACTCGATAGAGATCCAATACTTAAGCAGCGCTACGTGGAGTTCATGCAAGAGTATGAAGCATTAGGTCATATGAGTGAAGTCTCATACCCTTCTTCATCATCAGCAACTTATTCGTATTTCATCCCTCATCATAGTGTTCTTAGAGAGTCCAGTACAACGACTAAGCTTCGCGTTGTCTTTGACGCTTCAGCCGTCACAACGTCCGGTAAGTCGTTTAATGACATTCAAGCTGTAGGCCCTAGAATTCAGGATGACTTAATATCCATATTATTGAGATTTCGTCAGCACAAGTATGTCGTATCTTCAGATATTGAAAAATTCTTTCGTCAAATCCAAATACACGAGTCGCAACGATTTCTCCAACAAATATTGTGGCGCTCTGATCCATCATTACCCCTAAAAACTTTTACTTTGAACACTGTGACCTACGGAACAGCGTCTGCTCCATACATCAGCACACGATGTTTGACTCAAGTGGCAAAGGAGGCAACAAACACTCATACACGTCTATCTATACAACACGATTTTTACGTAGACGACTTTCTGTCAGGAAGTGACTCTATAGAGAGCACTATCACTCTATGTAGAGACGTTATAAAAACACTTCAATCTGCACAACTAACTCTTAGAAAGTGGCAATCAAACAACCCACAAATACAACAGGCAATCACTACAACCACACTTGACTCATTCACTCATAATTCATCCACTAGTTCACATACAGACACTCCTAACTCAGTTAGCTTATGCACCGATGAACCAAGCAAAACACTCGGTCTAAATTGGCATTGGCATACTGATACACTTTCGTTCTCCATTCATTTACCTAACATTACATCTACCACTATCACAAAACGACATATACTCTCTACAATCGCACAAGTATTTGATCCCCTGGGACTCGTCTCTCCATGCATAATTGAGGCTAAAATTTTAATGCAAAAATTATGGAGAGACAAGTGCTCATGGGATGACGATATTAACACCGATATTAGAAAATCATGGCTTAAGTTCATTAACACCTTACCACAGCTCAACCATCTTAGCATACCACGCTGGGTTGTTTGTTGTGATAAGCCTTTATCTGTGGAATTACATATATTTACAGATTCGTCAGAAAAGGCATACGGAGCTTGCATATACGTTCGTTCCGTAGCAAGCAACGGTGAGATTCGTATGAATCTACTCACATCCAAAAGTAAGGTTGCACCAATCAAATCGACCACAATCCCAAGGCTAGAACTCTGTGGGGCCTTATTGGGAACTAGGTTGTGTACAAAGGTACTAGAGTCCTTAACACTTAAACCTAACAAATGCATATTTTGGTGCGATTCGATGATTGTCTTAGGTTGGCTGTCGGCATCACCTGCCACGCTTAAACCGTTTGTCAGGCATCGAGTGTCGGAGATACGGGAAGGTTTTGGTGATTACGATTGGCGCTATGTGCCTTCTAAGGACAATCCTGCTGACCTCATCTCCCGTGGTCTTAGCGCTGACCTCATAGGTCAAACTTCCATGTGGTGGTCAGGCCCTTCATTTTTATTATTAGACCCGTCCCTTTGGCCCTCAATGCCTAACAAGGAAGTTAACATAATACTACCAGAGTTATTAAAATATGAACTTAATATAACCAATCAATCATTACACATAATTAATTCTAATAAATTTACAAACAATAACTTATTCCAAACCTTAATTCACAATTCTTCTAATTATTCTCATTTACAACGTCTTTTAGCATATATACTTAGATTCATTAATCGTAGCAGAAAGGTACACAATCATAGTCTTACACTTACTAATTTAGAGTTAACTTACAGCGCTGATTTCATAATCAAAATAGTACAAAGGGAAATGTTTCCTGAAGAGTACGAGTTGCTTTCATCAGGAAAATTACTACCAAAGAAAAATCGCCTTAATAAATTATCACCTTTTATCGACGCTGGTATTATTCGAGTCGGTGGTAGATTAGAAAATTCTTGCTACGATTATAATGTCAGGCACCCAATAATCATTTGCAGTAAACATCACTTTGCTAAGCTTATTTTTAATACCTATCACTTACGCCTATTTCATGCTGGTCCACAGCTACTTTTAGCTACAGTCAGACACAAGTATTGGCCATTAAGTGGCAGAAACCTCGCCAAATCAACAGTACATAAGTGCGTAAAGTGTCAGCGATTCAACGGTAGAACAGTTCAACCCATTATGGGTAATTTACCTAAAGAGCGAGTTCAGTTCGAGTTCCCTTTCTTAGAGACTGGCACTGACTATGCTGGACCCATTCTTATTGCTGACCGCAGAGGTAGAGGGTGTAGACTCATTAAATCATATATATGTGTTTTTGTTTGTCTAGCCACAAGGGCGGTTCATTTGGAGCTCGTCTCAGATCTAACAAAACAGGCTTTTATTGCAGCACTTAACAGGTTTATTGCTCGTCGTGGTAAACCAAGGACCATTTATTCTGACAATGGCACGACTTTTGTTGGAGCATGCAATGAGTTAGCTGATATATTAAAACAGGACTTTTCTTCAGAAATGGCTGACACAGGTATCAACTTTTCTTTTATTCCGGCCTACACCCCGCACTTCGGTGGTTTATGGGAGTCTGCCGTAAAATCTGTTAAGCATCATCTAAGGCGTATACTAGGCTTCGCACATCTCAACTATGAAGAGATGTCTACATGTCTGATTCAGGTCGAGGCAATACTAAACTCTCGTCCTCTTACGCCCCTTTCCACTGATCCTTCCGACCTATACCCTTTAACTCCTGCTCATTTCCTCATTGGGAGATCTCTCACTTCCTTGCCGCATCCGCAAGTCATCAACCAGAATATCTCCAACTTGAAACGTTTCCAACGTATAGAGCACCTGAAGCAACAATTTTGGAATAGATTCTCTAACGAGTACATCTTTTATCTCCAACAGAGAACAAAGTGGACGGACTCCGATGGGGTGCTTAAGGAAGGAGCTATGGTGGTACTTAAGGAGCAATATTCACCGCCACTGATGTGGCCCCTGGGTCGTATTGTACGTCTCATACCTGGGAGAGACGGGATAAGCAGAGTCGCAGATGTAAGGATCAAGAAAGGAATCGTTCGACGTGCTTATAACACCATCTGCCCTCTTCCAGTCTAATCCTTGAAGACAAGTCTTCAACGCCGGGAGCATGTTGCGGACATCACTACGCCTGGGCGACCGCGGCGGGTGCCGCGGGGAGTCGGGGCGGCGGAACACCGGTCGTGCGCCGGCCACCAGCTGACAGAACGAAACGGACCGCGTCATCGTCCGCTAACCGAGCACACACGTCCTAACGGCTACCTAACTGTAGTATTGTTAACCGCGTATTCTAATTTTATTAATACAGTCCACTATAATTATTACCGGAGTTTCCATCCTCGTACCACCTGTAGGATATAACCATTCTAACTACTTACACTTAAATCTGTGCAAAGCTGTTTCCACAAATTATACTAATCATACAGTCACTGCGCCATTGAATATACTAGTATCATCAGACATTATAAGAAGAAAGCTCTTCAATCAATTTCTCCATCAATCACTATCAAAGCGATCGACACAAACATAGCCAGACATTCCTAGTCTAACTTCTAGTCTACCTACATAAATCGCTAATAAATAAAGCGGTTTGACAGCGAAACATCATTTTGTCGATAGAAATCGACGAGAAATTGTTTATACTTTAACTTACTTCTTAGTATCTGGGTGGGCTGTATTAAAATTACCGTAGGTTGGTTTGAAATGCTTGACGACCTCTGTGGTCTAGTGGTTCGAGTACCGGACTGCTGATCACGAGGTCGTGGGTTCGATTCCCACAGGACACAAATATTTATGTGATGAATATAAGTGTTTGTGTTCCTCTTTTATGTATTATAAGTATGTAATTACAGAAAAAAAGAAAAATATAAGTATTATATCCATTGTCTAGTACCCATAGTACAAGCTCTGCTTAGTTTGGGACTAGATGGTGCTGTGTAAAATGTCGCAGAATATATATTATATTATTATTATACTGTATACCATCACGCCTATCCCGAAAGGGTTAGGCAGTAGTGCACTAATGTACACCCACATTTCGACGGTACGTTTTAGGTCCTAAGTAATATAGGGCAAGCCTATTGCCATCAACCGGGCATGAAGTCAAACTCTAAGCTGCTACTGAGCTTAAATTCACATGGGCAACTAGGATTGTTTATGTATTGTAAATAGGTACACCTCTATCTTCGGGAGACAGAGACAAAACAAACCACAAACAGCATTCGCACAAATGTCTCAACGTTTCTTCGTTTGTTTTGTTGGTATAAAACATATCTATTAATATTTAACGACCCACTAAATTATATCTGATTGGATAGATTGCAAACAGATGACGAATTATGACTGTTAAATATTTTATTGGGGGATTGTTCCCCTTTTCACTATGTAGGTCACGGCATTAGTATGATGGCGAACGTAATATTGTTTGTACACGGAAAAAGTAGCGCTAAATTAATTCATATTATTATATTATATATTATATTATTATATATATTATCATATATATTATAATTATCATAACAATTGACCTCCACACTCTTTATCTATTATAACTATTATGTTTACATTGTGCAAAAGTAAGAGTAATTTTTTTAACATTGTACACAGGTAGAAAAAATTATAAATTTAATAATTACATACTAGCATCACTTCATGGAGGAATTAGTCCAAGTTTCCAAGGAATTAGATCTATAAAACTGGTAAATCGTTTCAGAGTTTCGATATGGTACAAGACGCCACACTGGCCTTCACCGGTCGAGACCGTGCAATGAATCCCATTTAGATATCAACGGATTTATGTATGTACCATGTACCTAGAGTTCTATAAAATCCAGATTCCTGTATAAAAAAAATTAAGTACACAGAGAAAAACAAATGGATTTATAAAACAATGTTTATTGTTCCTTTGTAGTTTTCTTTTGTGTGTGTTCACAAGTGATATGAACTTACATAAATTTTAATAAATGTCATTGATAAACGGGCTTGTATGTATTGTCTTGTTGTTCAACTTGAATGTATAGAAAACACGCAAACGTACTACGATTATTGTTTATTTAGTATTTCGAAGGTACTTTTATGATATTTTTACGCTGCCATGGCCAAACACGAATCTCTCTTCTGTAGATAATGCGGATACCTTATATGCGTTGTAATGTATTATCAACCCATTTAATGTCCCACTGCTGGGAACGGATCTACTAGTGTGGGTTAGCAGACTTCACATGCCAAGAGAAAATCTATCAGGCATGCAGGTTTCGTCACGATGTTTTTCTTTCGTTTTCCAGAATTGTTGAGCATGTGATAAATATGCACATAACTTCGAAAAGTGGGAGATGCGATTGCGTGCCTTGGATTCAACTTCAATACTTTTGACATTTTAATCTGGTCACACCACTATGCATCCATTTTTTTCTTTTGTAATGTAGGTATCGCCATATTTGAACGAATAAAACATCTAAAAACTGCATCTTGAGTAGAAATTCAATTGTTACTTCACGAATTTTGAAAAATATACTACGAATTATTGGATTGTTTATCTGTTCCACTCATTATTGTTTGTCTATGTATTTAGATCATACGAACCTACTATGAGCATATCACGATATACGACCTTGAGTGAGCCCCTTGGGCTCGACTTTCGAATCCCACGACATTGGCGTGCTATACATTTATAATATCACTTCTTATATCTATGATCAATATCGATCTCGATTGCCCCAAGCCATCGATGTACAACTATATATATTGCATAGGCATATCGAACTTGATGCACTGAGTTGATATCTACAGAGAAATCTCAAGAACATTGAATAAAACTACTAATTTGTGGTTGTCATCGCATCGTTTACGATGTGTATAAAGGATAGGATAGTTTTAGGAATGCTCAATTGCATATAACCTAAACATCGGATTATAACGTATGTAGTAAAACTACTGCGCGGTGTAGCACATAACCCGGGAGTACTGCGTCACCTAAAACTTTGCGTGCCAGACCAGTACGTGTGGAGGCGGCGGCGCCCGCAGCTACTGACTGTACCAGCAGCCAGAACCAATCTGCTCGCGAAAACACCTCTTACAAGAGCTATCCGTATTGTGAACGAAGTTCACGATCGGATTGATATATTTTCATGTAACTTGAGTGAATTCGCAAAGGTTACACTGAATATTGTTAGTTATACTGTAAGATATTATTAGTTTTATATTGTTATTGTATACACCTTTTAAGATAAGTTTATTTTTACATAGTTATTTTCTATAATATTTATATAAGTAGGTACATTATTAGTTCTCTTCATGAGAATTTATAATAATAATTTTGTTATGTTTTGTGCCATATCTATTACCTAAGTTTTGTAATAATAATGAAGCTGCACTATCGCATTGGGTCCACTGTAAAGATAGATGTAAGGAATATTTAAATAAATAAATAAATAAATAAATATTTTTTCCGAAGACAGATCACCTTTATTTTTGCCGCGATATATAAACGATATGAGAGGTCACGTGATAACCGCTAGTTGGTTAATCACGCGGGAATGACATCATTTCATTAGCACATGCGCAATCCTAGCCTACTGGGCACTGGAACATCGGTATCAAGTGTTGTATGAGTTGTATGTTTGTTTTGTACTTAGGATACTTTGTTGCTAACACTATAGGTGTCTCTCTCTCGCTCTGTCCTTTAAGAATATAAAAAAAACACTTGAGAGGTGTCAAGGGACACCCGGATGGCACGAAGAATTAGTGAAGGAATTGTAATTTCGTCTTAATTTTTTCCGTCTAGCCCCCTTTTGCAACGCGCGATAAGGAACTTCGTTCCAATAACGATTGAAAGACTTTATTTCACAGAAATATGAATGAAAAAAATAAGACTTATTCTTCGCGTGCAGGGCACGACATATTTAGCGTCGACAACGCGCAAACTACGCCTATGGTGTTGCAAACGTCCATAAGATACGGTAACCATTTACTATCACGCGGGCTGTAAGCTTTATTTCCAGGCTTGTGGTATTAACCCGCCACGGTCGGCTATACTCGAAATATCAGAACGTACTCACGACGCTTTCGTCGGCAAATGTCGATAAAAATATAACCATTTTATTGTACCATGGCGCAGGGAACATTTTTTTTCTTTATTGACGTGGCGGTCAAAAAAAATATTGGTTGAGAATCTCCTGATCTATTTGGCTACTCGACTAGGCTCTAACCCGCCAAAGACAAGCGCACTACCAGTATTATTTGCTTATTTTCAAATACGCGTTAATACTATTGTACATTTTTAATGACTCCTCTTACTTTACTCTTTATATAATGATCATTATAACTTTATTTATCATATTTTTCAACCTATCTTTGCTGGATGTTCATTCAGTAGCTAAAACCTATACAATGGTTGTAAAATCTGTGCGGAGAGAATAACGAAGCATTAATACTCTTGTTCCTTTGCTAGAATAATTCTAATGAACGTTTAATTATTGGAGACGTAAATGCAATAAATTTCTATTATGAGTGTGAGCAGACAATCAAGTCGCGACATTAAAAATATTAATAGCATCTGTTTACTATTATTAATAATAATTGCTACGTGATGAAGCTTGCTAATCTGAGAAATAAAACCGAATCGAATGTAACTCGTAAATGTGGACTGTATTGAGAAATACACACACATACGTTATATCGTGTGAGATCAATTTAATGCTTCTCCTTTTGTAGTTAGATTTGGTATGGTATTAATAGGAGCTAAAACAATATAAGATGACTAAATAAGAGGTGGCTTGATGGTCACAGAGACCAAAGAGTCGGCATTTGCGCGACGGATTGCAGATTCGTCTACCGTAGGTATATAGCAATTAATTGTAAATTGCTTGAATGGTTGCACACGTAAAAATGTCAATATATATAAAAATCAATGGCACTTTTCGTTGTAATTTTATAACTCAAGAACGGGCTCACCTATCCAAACCAAATGTCTAGGCTTTGTTCAGACTATTTAGTAGATAGTTTATGTGAAGTTTGCACAAAATCGGTCGCGCGGTTCTTAATTTATCACATTTTTTGTAACAAAAAAAAACACTTCTATAACCCTACATTTTTACTCTTCTGCCACATTATAGGGGTTGGCATAACAACGTTTGCTGGGTCAGCTAGTTTTTTATAAAAGCGTCCATAACACAAATTAAAAGACGGTGTAATCCAACGTATTTTAAAGAAATAAGATAAAGAGAGACAGACAATAAAATAATAAGTAGACAATTTTGTCTAATATCGGCTCTATATTAATGACAATTGTAATTCTCTTTACAAGACGTCCTTTCGACAGTAACTCATTAGATATCAATTCATATCCTGTCCACGAACTCAATGTTTGATCATTTACATTTTAACAATATTATTATATTAATATTTATTATAGACGCCATTGTTTGACAAAAGCTCTTTAATATGTATTCATATAATCAATGTAGAACATAATTTGAATTATGAATTGAATGATAATAAAAAATCAGGAAAATTCATTTATCCTGAAAGGGTTTGCCGAGGTCCAATGTTACTCACTTCATTTAAAAAGGTAATGTTCAGTCTTATCTGGGTAAACTGGGAATCGAGCTTTGTTGTTGTTGTTGGAAAATACTCGAAAAAGAAGCCGGACATATCCAATTTTTCAAAAAAAAAAAAATTGTATTTCTGTACAAAATTACCAGTCAGAATGTTGTTCGTTATTTTTTCTATCCATCATGTTCTAAAATAAAAATCGTTCAATACAATGAATTTTAAGTAAGTATTAACTTTTTTGGTATAGTACTATTTCCAATCAACCCTTAAGGTATTTGACAATTAAATAATACCTACCATGACATATCGCACCTATGTTTATTCCGAACAGATGCTCAGATTCCTTGTAGTAATGTGAAGGAAAACAATATTGAGGAAACCGGCATGCCGGAGAGATTTTCTCAGTAGCGTGTGAATTCTGCCAACCCGTACTAGGATAGCGCTGTAGCCCTTTTAAATGCGAGGACACCCGTGCCAGTAACTGGTTTGACGACGCGCTCAGATTCATACTAAAAATAAGATATAAAGAAGAACCCAAAATACCACAACGTATTAGTAGGTACCTATAATTTCGACGATTCGGATCTTTTATGGTGGCATCCAAGATCCAAAGAGCTGGTGAAAATAATATAAATATAGAATAGCGAATATAGAATATAAGTATATAAGCGATAAAATCCGTAAAATGTATTTCTATTTCAATATCTAACATTCGCGCAAGTGTAAGAAATCAATGTTTCAGTATATAATTTGAAAACGTACGTCTACATACGTGTCACACCGCATCGCATGTTCAAACACACCGGCCCCGGCCGTGGACGCCCGTGAGCGAAGCAAATGCACCGATATGCTGCGGTTAGGCGTTACGTGATACGCCTCACTGGGCGACACCAGGCGTCACAGCTAAATGGGACATTACATGTGATGGCGATTTTGTGGCCACTTGTGTTTTACAGCCTTTTAGCTTTAAGTGGTAGTTTGAAGGCTTTGGAATGTAGATGGGAGATGCTTGTGAAGATTATGTCTTGAAGAGATGTTTTACCATGTAGAAATGTATCTTATATATAAAATTCTCGTGTCACAATGTTCGTTCCCGTACTCCTCCGAAACGGCTTGACCGATTCTCATGAAATTTTGTGAAAAATCGGCCAACATCTATTTTTCATACCCCTTAGTGATAAGGGTTGTCCACCAACCCCTATAATGTGGCAAAACAACGTTTGCTGGGTCAGCTAGTATTGTATAATATTTTTTGTTTTATTTACATGCTCTCTTATACACATCCGAGTTCATGCATTCTATAGAATATACATAATATCAGAACAAGAAATTATGCAAGGAAAATAAAGACACAGTCTAAAAAATAACAACTGATCACACAACACAGATACATGGGTACATGCATGTATGCTAAACACAAAATATGAAGTCAAAATTAGTTAGTCCAAATCCAAAAAAAAATATGATCTCATCTAACACACAGCATCATTCAGTTAACTTTAACTTATGATGCAGTTATACATATTTTTGAGCAAGTATTCCCTGAAAACACTATAAAACGGTTATTTTTTAAATAACCAGTTTCTCATAAAAAGTCACCTAATCGAAACGAAGGTCAGCCACATTAGACTGGTCTGGAAGACCAAATAAAATAAAACCAAAAAATATGCATATTTTATGTGCATGCGCAGCGTGGGACGAGAATTCACAGCCTCGGTGCTGGCGTTCTAACATTATTATATCGATAATTGAATCTACGCTCATGTGTAAGTAAACCTAGTGAGATAAATAAGATGATTTATCAATTTAATCATACATTTAATCAGCTCAAACGGTGAAGGAAAACATCGTAAGGAAACCTACATGCTTGAGAGATTTCTCCATGGCATGTGAAGTATGCCAACCCGCAGTAAGCTAGCGTGGTGAACTATCCTCTAATTCCTCTCAAATGAGGACCTATGCCGAGCAGTGGGACAATAATGTGTTGATGATAAAGCTGAAGAAACTGTATAATTGCAAAGGGCCTCTTGTGCAATGATAAAACAATTTTAGTTTAAGACTGTACACAGCAAAACAGTTAAATAAATCTAACATTAAAACAGAAAACTATTATCGAAAGGACGACGGTTAAGTTTATTGAAGTTTGTTCATCTGGATGAACAGATGAAGCAGTTAAAGACAATAAAGTCTTGATTAAAATACAACGCAACCACTCACTTTTTAAAACTTAATAGGAACACTTCCGTTATAATCAATTAGCTTAATTGAATTGATCTGTTAAGTCTAATTGAACAGAGTTGTGTATTTAGGTGCTGGTATTTCAAACTAAATCCGACGTTTTGGAGCGTTCACAGAATCCATGGTCAAGGGCAGGCCATTTAGTCAAAATTCGACATCACATTTCTAAGAGCGGAATACTATCTTATTTATGGGAATTTTGGGCGAGATATACATATACATTTCGGTAGCTAAGTAACGGGTTAGGTAGTACCAAACTTAAAATTATTAATAGTGCCGTAAGAATTATACCTCGGAATCTAGGGCCAGTCAATAAACTAAATACATATAAACTTTCGAAATGTGTTTTTAACATTATGTATACAAAAAAATGTGAAAAAGAAGATTGAATGCCCCTGAATTCCGAAGATTTCATTTTTTTACGTCTTATGGTACTCCACTAAAAGTTCTTTAAGAATTTCTTCTATTTAAAACACTCATTAGCTAAGAGATTTGTCAAGATCAGTAATGTCCTTTTTTAAACGACTCCAATGATTGGACTTGACGTTACCATCTATAATCAGTAGGCAGTAATTACATGAGGATATATTTAGAACGCGTTATCTCGACTCTACAATGTTGTGTTGACAGCAATTGTCTGTCTGCCGTTGTCCTTCAAATATGTGGGAAATGCCGACTTCATAATACAAAGAACTTGTGAAATAATCTGTGGAGTTAATTTGGACTTGGTTTGTGACTGTGCCAATTGCGTCGAATATTGTACAATATGAAGATAATACAAATAAATAAATATGTCGGCGCAGGAAGGCCTTCATCAGAATTCATCGTGTATTCAGTTGTTGTGGGCGTATTTTCAATCAGGAGGCATCATAATTATCGCTTCTGACTTCTCATTATAATCATGCAGATACTAGGGCACACTATTCAGGCAGATTACAAGCGATTCGTCGCAGACGTGGTGCGCTTGCGGTTCCCGTTCAGCTCGTCTCCAACACAAGATATCCGCACCGCTTCCATTCAAACGACGCTCCGCTAGAGCGACTTTTTGACAACAGCCACTCTCATTTGACATTAACGTTATCGACGACGCACGCATGCGCCGTCAAATAAATAAATATTCCTGGACATTATGACAAACAGCGCTATCTAGTCCCGAGCTAAGCAACGAGGCTTGTGTTACGGATACTAGTCGGTTGATATACTACATATATACTTTCTTTTATAAATACATACATATTATACATAGATACATCCATGACTCGGATACAAATGTTTATGCTCATCACACAAACATTTGTCCCTACCGGGATTCGAACCCGGGACCCTTAGCACAAATTCAAATTCAAATTCAAACTCTTTATTGCGAACTAAGTGTACAAAATTTTACAGACGTTAACTATTAACAATAAGTAGGTTCTTAAAACTTAGTTGCCTGTTAAGGCATTGCAATTTAAATAATTAAAAAAAAGAAAGAAATAGGTATACTTATATTTAAAATATTACAGTTTGACGCTTTACTTAGTCTTGTATTTTATTATCTAACATTATTCATGCATTGTATATTATATTAATCTATTCTTATAATTTATATTACATTATATTAGAAACATTTTAACGTACATATTAAATAATTATATTTCTTCAAGAAATTCTTTTACAGAATAATATGCCTTTTGAATCAAGAAATCTTTAAGTTTTCTTAAAGAAAACAGAAGGCAGTATTACTACAAAGGAGCAGTATTACTAGTATTACTCTATTGAGTCTTATTATCAGAGATCAGAATATTCCCTCTCATTCTTAACCACATAAAATGTTATAGATAGATAGATACATAAAATATTCTTTATTGTATACACCAAAATATAAAAACATACATTACATTAATACAATTATCTAAGAAATAAGGGTGCAATGGCGGTCTTATCACCATTTCTATCTTATAGCCATTTCTTCCAGACAACCTTTGGATGGACAAGAATAAAAGTGAAACTAAACGGGTGTGTCATACAGTGGTTTGTTAACAAAGTGTATAATATTTTTACTACAAGTGTCAAGTGATGACTTTGTGTATAATGATGTTCTCTAACTACTAATCCAATTTATTCCTATTTAGCATCAGCTATAAATACTTCTACATCCGACGTTTGAACTAGTAATATTTTTAATCCAGCCTTCTAAAGACCGTAGTCCATCTACACTCCGCTTAATTTAAAAATGTAACTCGTGATCGTGAACAAACACATTTGACTTTTAAATAAACCAAACGGATGTTTTACCCAACATTTCTACAAGCATTACTTGTTATTCAGCTCAGTGTTAATTTACTGCGTCAATGACATCACTCTAATTATAATATGCGATTACACATGCTATGTGACGTCACGGAGCCATTCAACAACCCGCAACAATTTTATTGTAATTTTCTCAGCAACATTAAATAAATTACTTTATAAGGTGATACGCAATAATAATACTGATAGACTTAATGTTCATTTAAGAAAATATTTAAAGGTTTCTAAAGACACGATGGACCGACGATTTGAAGAAGGTGGCTGGCAGCGGATGGATACGAGCTGCCCAAGATCGGGATGGTTGGCGCTCTTTGGGGGAGGCCTACGTTCAGCAGTAGACGGCTATAGGCTGATAAGTCTAAAGATGCAGTTCTTCAGCTAGTAATGAAGTTTGATTTATCTCACCCGCCTATTGTACAAATGAAACAACAATGCAATAAGGTTCTTAGGGATTAAGAATTATAAGGCAATACGTCTACCACTTAATCTCTTGGATAAGGAGCGCCTACGACTATCTTAGCATGGGTCGTGAGCTCATTAGGAAATACAAGTAGTTTCTGGTAATGAGAGGAAAGATTGTCATCTGACCTCAAGAACCCTAAGTGAAACCAGATTTCTTTGTTACGATATTATCAATATACAATTTAATGTCAATGGATTATAAGTTACTACGACTAGGGTCGCAAGCCGTACCTCTGGCTTTGAAAACGTCCATAGGGGTAACCGTTTACCATCAGGCGAGTCGTAGGCTTATTTGCTACCATTATGGTATAAAAAACCTTTAAATCTGAAGCAATGAAAACTGGGAAAAACTCGGTAGAATAAATAAACCTTGTCAACAGAAATTCTTTTTTATTGCAAGAATTCTTATCAATAAAAAATTTTACAACAAAGTTCGAATTAATTAGACGGCAAGTGCAATATTTATCGCACCGCTAATACATGAAGAGGTAGACGATAAGATAAAGCTTTAGTTTATAAAGAGCTAACGCATCGCAAAGGAATTAAATCTCTACCATAATGATATTGAGATAAAAATTGATTGAAACTGTCGTCGGTCATATATTGATATGAAAAGGACTTGAGTGTTCTTGAAAAAGAATCATAATGTGAGTCGGTTATTCACACGAAAGTAAATTTTGCAGGTAAAATAGGTGTTTCTGCACCTATTTTACCTCATTTTGTATGAAGGAAATAATTGTCATAAAATTTCAATCAAATGAAACGTAATATAAGTACAAACATATCACGCCTGTAGTCCCTGAAAAGTTAGGCACATTATGCGTTTTCGATCCCCTGTAATAGAGGGCGAGCCTAGTGCCATCAACCGGGCACGAATCGAAACTCCGAGCTACTACTGATACTTTCATCGAAAAACCTAATAACACTTCACTCGACCTGGTAATGGAACCCAAGAACTCTAAGCTTAATAGTCATACTGACGATCACTAAACCGACGGGGATGATACACAAACGTTAGGGCAGTAATGTTTGTATCAATTATAATAAACAATGGGAGAACCTTGAACAAGAAAACTGCAGAAGCAACAAGTTACAAGAACACAGCGAATGACGGTGGAAGAAAATGGATAAGCAACAGGTGGTACAAAACTGTCACCAAGAAGAAGTGGTTCCAATAAGTATGAAACTTCTATTTTCAGGTTTATTGTATAAGTTGACGTTATATTATCATGCTTATTATTATTATTTTGTCGCGGATTTCGATCTACCGAAAAAATTTAAAGTTACGATTAAGGTAAATCTACGGTAAAGATACGATTCCCAATTTTGACATCCAATTTGCTCCTTGAGCGGTCAAATTTAAAACTTGGCACAAATATAAATTTCTGTGACCCTTACAAATAAATGTATATTAAACATTGGATCTAGCATTTGATGGGAAAATATAACACAATAGATATTCAAGCGAAACGATTTGTTGTTTTGTTCTCAGTGTGTTTTTAATTAAGAAAATGGATAGTTATCAACTTTCGTGAACAATGATGAATATAGGCAATATTTGGTAAAAGTAAAATCAAATTAGCAAAATTGTCAAAAATGTCTTACAATAATAAACAATACTAACTTCAATATTTGTCAGATGCCCAAGTTAAGAATTCTTAAAATAAGACAATGGACCACAAACAATGAAGATTGATGTATCCGAGCTATAGCTAATTATATATATATAATACGAGACGAATTTAATGGAAGAGAAATTGGACCAACCGATGCAGTGAATATCAAGCAAGCCACAGGCGAAAGTCGGATTGTTTGACAGGCTTATTCATAAATCTAGGCAACAGACTATGCTATTATAACAATTTAAAAGGTCTAGAACCAGTTTGCAAATAATAGGCATACATTCATCAAATCATAAACGAATACGAGTTGACTGTGACAGATTAGATACTGATTTATTAATTGGTATATTCTATAAGCTACGTCAGCTTAGTGGTGTATCCAGTGGTTTATAAAGTCAAAGGTCTTGAGTTCAATCCTAAGGACCATCTTTTACTTTTCGAACTATATTTATCACATGCACAAACGGTAAAGGAAAATATTGTGAAAAAAACCTGCACGCCTGAGAGATTTTTTAATTTCTAGCAAGTTAATTAAGGTCTCTCAGGTAGCTTAACTAAAAGTGACAACACTAAAATATACTAACAATAATTATATGATTTAAATAAGAGCATATGAGGTTCTAGCTTACCTCATGATGTAAAAAGATTTATGTTAAGATAATTGGGATTTGTGCACGTTTAATGGTAATAAGCTCGCGATATAATAAACAGGAAACGGTGGGCGTACTGTCTACATGTTAAAGGCAAACTTGTAAAGGATCCAAGTAACATCATACTGCAAAAATCTGGTTTCTATTCTTAAGATTGCGTAGGCACTGCCCAGGACACAAGACTTTCTTGTTAAACCAGAAATTCGCCATCCTACGGATAAAGGAAATAGCAGGTATCACTTATACGCTATATATAGCGCCTACGACCTGTTTCAATGTATTTTTTATTATATCTTACTGGAGCTGAATACGAAACGTTAAGTATTACTCATCGTGACGGAATGTTGTTTCCTGATAATGTAATTTGTATTTCTGTAGAGGTAGGTTATTTACATAATACTCTTTTCTTTCTATCGTTGAAAGTTCCTTTTTATGTATAGAGACACTTTTAAAAGATAACACCTAACATAACACTTAAATAAATAAAATAAATAAATAAATGAAACTATTTTGGGTAAATTTAAAATTGTAATTTGGGTGTTCCTTAATTTAAATCGTATAGAAAGCGATGCGATTTTAATTAAACAACACCCAAATTTCAACAGAGAAGATGGCTGGGTACTGTCAACTGCAACTCATAAGACATAACAGATTATATTAAAACTAAATCTAAGAATAAAACTCCAAGACCTAAGGATGCAGTGAGCTCATCACCATCATCATCATCGACCCATTAATGTCCCACTGCTGGGCACGGGTCTCCTCAATTGAGAGGGATTAGGCTATAGTCCACCACGCTAGCCTACTGCGGGTTGGCAGACTTCACATGGCATCGAAAATTCAAGCATGCAGGTTTCCTCACGATGTTTTTCCTTCACCGTTTGAGCATGTGATAAATACGCACATAATTTCCGAAAAGTCAGTGGTGCGTGCCTTGGGTTCGAACTCGAGACCTCTGACATCTCAGTCCACTGGTCACACCGCTAGGCTACCACGGCTCTTGCAGCAGTGAGCTCGTTTTGTGTAAATCGGATTATCAATAAGTAATCAAAATATAAGGTAGATGTTTGTAATCATAACAACAAGACAACCAATATTTCAGTCTGACAATGTATGCGCCAAAAGATCCGAAAGATGGGATAAAAAAAATAAAATATACCGCGATACAATCCGTAAGTAATATCTTTATTGCTATATGTATATGGCTGTTAACGAACAAATAACTGCAAATCCATCGTCTGAAATATTACTTAAGGCTTAACGTCAAAACCTTGAACTTCCATTTAACATAACAAATTAGTCTCACTAAAACCGTTTACTGAGACACACAATTAAGCTCTAAGTCGTCTTCATAATGGTGATTCAGTGTCTCACAAAGTAAGTGCATTGTTTTATTTTTTTCGACCGACGCGACGTACATTACTTATGCACGAGTCTAAATCAACAGTGAGTAAGCAAGTTGAAGCTAATGAGGTTGACTATTTTGAGATGAAAAGTAAAAAAAAAACTATGTTTTAGTATGCAGGAATTAATAGAATTGAAGCCTAGTAAGGATAGCTTGGGCCACCCGCATCCAGCGGGTTTCAGCTACCTTTACCATGTCCGGTTGTTGTGGAAATCTTTGGGGGAGGCTTATGTCCAACAGTGGACGTCCTCCAGCTGACATGATGATGATGATGATGATGAAGGATAGCTTTGTGAATATGTTAAATAACAATAGAATAAAATAAATAAAA
The DNA here is from genome assembly GCA_905163465.1 of Craniophora ligustri. Taxonomy (NCBI): domain Eukaryota; kingdom Metazoa; phylum Arthropoda; class Insecta; order Lepidoptera; family Noctuidae; genus Craniophora; species Craniophora ligustri. The sequence goes on along the minus strand of LR990962.1, from coordinate 14,350,596 downwards.
TTCCTGGACATTATGACACAGCGCCATCTAGTTCCAAGCTAAGCAACGAGGCTGACAGTTTCAGAAATTATGCTATAGTATTTCCTGGAACTGTTCACAGCAAAGTAATTACTAAGCTGATTAACGATCTGCAAGGTTAAACTGCGCTTGCCAAGGCCAGTCCATAGATGGGTGATCAGTCTATAGGTGTAGAACGTACAAATATTTGCTCCGTGCGGGGATCGAACCTGCAACCCGTGACGCACAAACCGATCGCTCAGCCACTGCGCCACCGAGTCGTCAAATCGTCAAGTCGATCAATTATGATCAGTATAATACTAATATAAACACCGCAATAACACATTTATTACGAAATTTGATAGAATAAATATTGCTACATATAGTTACAGGTCACGGCGATCAAACAAAATATTTGTCAGCTAAAAGTATACCTATAAATGCTGTTTGATATTTTGATTAGAATCTTGTTGAGTTGTTGAAATCTAATAGCAATCATATTTATCCAAATGTATTTAAGGATAAAGAAAGATCCGGTTTTACTCAAGAACAGAAAAAAACACGGTTATGTACCCAATCAAACATTTGATATTTTATTTTTAATGTTTGAGAAATTAATTTACCTGCCTACCTAATAATATACCTAGTTCAAAGTAAATTATGCTGAAACCCTTATTCGGAAGAACAATAATTACAGACAATATACAAAAACTACTTGAGAATTGAACATTAAATTAATCTAATCACACCAGTAATTAAGAAGCCCTAACGACCATAACCAGTTTGCTTGAAAAAGTATTCAATTTATTTACTAGAAATCGTTTGCAATGATGTCATTTGGACACAACAGTCGTAAATAAAAAATATATACGTTTTGTTCACAAGTAAGTCAAACTATGTAGAATTAGAATACCAAATTAAGTTGTTTACAACTGTCGATTGCCAAGGCCGAAATGTACTTTTGACATTTGCCGGTAACTCAAGATTGTAATATGGCCTTCTGCGGTGCAAGTCCAATAATATGTGCATAAACTGCCATTTGTATAATTAATTATAGAAATAACTAATGACAATAAAATCTACACCTAATAAACACATTTTTAATGAGAAGGATTACGCCAAAACACATCTGAACAATTTCAAGAGCCTAAACTTACCGCGTATTTCTGCAATGTGTGAGTCATATTCCGATTTGCTCCTCAGGTAGTCCTTCCTGGGGGCAGTTTGCCAAGTTTGTTGCTTATACTCGGAGTACCACTCGTGCTGTGGTGACTCCGCCCTCTCCTCACTCCGGGTTTCAGTCACTGTCCTCTTTACTACCCGCTCGAACTTGACGAACCGGACGCCGGCAGCCAGGTCGCCCTCCTCGACCTGACGCTCGAACTGTTCCAGCTCCTCAACAGGTTCCACATGTCTCAGTTTCAAGTTAGGGAAAGAAGATTCGAAAGTCTTTGTAGGGGATTCTGTATCACGAGTATGTTTAAGTTTAACTTCGATTTTCGGCGACTCTGGGCGCCGCTTGCGCTGTTCTATACGCCGCTCTATTTCGGTGACATCGGTAGTTGCGTCTACTGTGTCATTACTAGATTGTCCACTCCATACTTTCTCAAAGAAATGCACGCGGTCCCGAAGACCGCTTTGCGACGGGGAGTCGCGACCGTCCGACATTGCGACATGACCTCTCCGCACGGAGGCTCGCTCGATACTAGCCGCTAAGTTGGAGGTTCGACTTTGCGCATGTGCTATGCAATCCCACGTGTGGCTGTAGACATTGCCTAGACAAACCCGGCAAGCTTTGGGGAGCTTTTAAAGGAGGCTTTTAAATGCGGAAAATTATGTTTTCAGTGGAAAATATTACGTAGTTCATATTTAAAGATGTAATTCATTACTACTAGTATCGACATACCTACGTAAACATGAGTTGACAACAAACAGGAAAACAATGCACACCTATAAATATACTAACTATTTTAATAGTAAATCAACTATATTAGGACTAATTGTTTTGTAGGTACATCTTTAGTAGGTTATCTTTATGCGATAATGAACCTGACGCGATTAGCTCGACAATAATTATGTAAAGTATTTTTAGATATTATCATTTTACCAACTGCTTGTGTATACAAATGATAACAAGAGTTCATTTTGCCAATCTATATAGTTACTTAAGATATCAAATTATTCAAATTCACTAGACAAAGACAAAAAAGTTCAATAGTGTTCTCTCTTTGTTTAAATTAAATCGGTTTAATTTACCTTTTTGTTTAGAAGTTTTGGCGACTCTATCCACAATAAATTCAGTCAGTAATGTTCTTGTAGTCCTAACCATGAATGCTGAACTCGAGGACTCGAGGTAATAGTTTTGAATTCCTAATTGAGCAGTGTCATCGCTTTTTATTTAAGGAATTCTCAGTGGCACCTCGATTCAAGTTTGGATTGGGGTCTGGCTAATGGCTGTAACCTCGAATAATCATATGAGTATTCTTCCACCTAAACCACCATGGATAGACACGTAATTTATTTATTATTATGGAACTTCAACACAGGATACACACTATACATGATATGTTATACAAATACATTGTTTATGAAAAAGGTGTGCTCCTCCAATTAAAGAAGGTCACAGCATGCACTTACAATATATGTAGGTGAACAAAGAAAATAAAATTAAACAAAAATAACAAAAATAATGATAATTACGTAGGTACGTAAATTTTTACATATGTTATGATACATAGTAGTTATTGTTCAAGATAGAACCAAATCAAAGACCCACAAAACACAAAAGCCACATAAATTTGAAACCTAAACATGTAGCAGAGAAGTGCTTATACTATAGCAGTATTTCAGTGACAGAAGTGGTAGCTATGTTCTTTTAGGTAGTCCGTTGAACTCGCTTTATGTGGCACAGTCACGGAACCCCATGTACGTAGGCATTGAACGGGACACCGGTGTCGTGTCGTGATCGTATCGTTAAGGCTTACAACGTAACGTGGTTAGAGGTTTAACCCAATGAATGCGGGGGAAATATTCTTGTTATGTTAGATTTATTCTTAACTTAGGATTGACCTACTGATTTTTTACACTTACGTGCATATTAGATATTGATATAAAATTAGCTTTTATGGATATTGTCGCAGTCAATTTAACGCCATGTATATAGACACTATTGAATAAAATAATGACAGCCTCAAACTTCTTCACTCATAAAAAGTTTTGAAGCAAAACCTTCATCGTCCTAATTTTTGTTGACACTTATTATGACTTAAATACCCGAACCATTTAAGAAAAGAATTGATTCTTATTACAATGATTATACATGTTAATATACTGCGATAAGTACACAGCACGCCTGTCGTCCCCGGAGGGTTAAGCAGAGATATAACATACTAATATTGTCTAATATACCTATACCATATTTCGCTTGTATGTTTTAGATCCTACGTAATACCCTCAACCAGGCACAAATCCAAACTCCGCGCTGTTACCATTCATAAAAAGTAGTAAGTACAATTTTATTCCAATACTTTTCGAAGTTTGAGGTCTGTAATAAGATCCTACGGTATCAAGGTACGTTCTAAGTCTGGCGGCCTAGATATTGACATTAAATTTATGTTGGTCTGAGCTGAAGCAGCTTCACTACGTCACCGAGACAGTTTCGAAGTCGTTCAGCCGTTTAATGCCAAAAGGTTTGTGGGACAAACTTCACTTCCATTACAAACATACCGTACGAGATGTCATCAAGATTTAACTCAATTGTCATATACTTTAAGTTTATTTTAGTTTGGTAAAATCTAGCCATATAGTTGTAGTATTAGCTACTAGTATAATAGGTATTGCACGCAAAGATTTGATCAAGATTTAACTCAATTGTATTGATTTAATTGATTTAATCAAATATATTGTTAAGTTTATTTTGGTTTGGTAGAATCTAGCTACCAGTATATTAAATATCCTGGGTGTATATATGATTGAATGATTGAATGATTGAATGATTGAATGATTGATTGAATGATTGTTTATTTCTGTAAATAGATCTTTTTAAAGACACTTTTACAAGTCATGTACATTTTTTTTTTTTAGTATCTAGTTGACATCGGCATTTCCTAACTGACGACCTCTGAGAAGAAATGCCGAAACAAACTCAGAGAATCATGGTCTCTTTTAAAGTCCAAACATTTTGGTTACAATATGTGAGCCTGACGATGTAAGTTAAAGTCTGGGATGGCCTTTTGAAGAAAGCACCAGTGCAGCTTTGAGTTGACCTGTCCATACTGACAGCACGCATACGTCAGCCATCGTTTAGCTCAAACCATTATTGTGGGAGCTCAACGACCCGACGCACGTCTATGCAAGATCAGCGGGACATTTGCGTAGGCCATTTCAAAAACCCAAAGCCGCCAGACATTAGTTTGTAAGCGTATGTTTATCTACCTACAAAGTGCTCACATTCACATAGATATGTATATAATAAATAATCCCAATGCATAAAAATCAACATAATGTCAAATATAAAATAATTATGTCAAAACATAACATTAACATAATGTCAAAAATATAAAATAAATAAAGTCAAATAATAATAATAATTAAAAATCTATAGGTATACCTATACAATTCATGTCAAGATATAAATTAATGTCAACAAAAAAAAATTAAAAAATAATAATAATAATTAACATCAATGTCATGAAAAAATAATGTCCAAATCATAATAAATTACAGTAAAAGACGTTCGATAGCCCGGTTCATTAGAACTATTCAATCCCAAGCAGTTTTATCATCCATGTAATCTTTTAACGTATAGTAGCCTTTAGCACAAAGTCTCTGTTTGATAAAGGATTTAAATCTGCTGAGACTTAATGTCTGTACATGGGTTGGAATTTTGTTATAAAAGCGTATGCATTGACATCTAAAGGATTTACTGATTTTCTGGAGCCTAGTTGCAGGAACAACAAATTTATTCTTATTCCTAGTATTAATATTATGGATATCACAATGCTTTTCAAAGAGATTGATATTCTTGTAAGCATATAAAAGATTTTCGTAAATATACTGTGATGGAACAGTCATAATATCAATTTCTTTAAATTTCTCCCTCAGTGAATATCTGGGACTTAAGTTATAAATTGATCGAATAGCCCTTTTCTGCAACACAAAAATAGTTTGGATGTCAGCAGCATTCCCCCACAGTAGAATGCCGTATGACATCACGCTATGGAAATAACTAAAATAAACTAACCGAGCTGTATCTATATTCGTTAAATTACGAATTTTTTTAACGGCATAAGCTGCAGAACTAAGCTTCTTCGACAATTTCTCTATATGTGGGCCCCACTGAAGCTTAGCATCTAAGGTAATGCCTAGAAATACAGTGGTATCTACAAGATCCAACTCTCCACCGTTAACTAGTACACTGGTTTTAACTTGTCTGACGTTAGGCGTTGTAAACTTAATACATTTAGTTTTGTTTTCATTCAAAACTAAATTATTTGCATTGAACCAATGTACCACTTTCGAGATAGCAGTGTCCACATCGTATGTAGTTCTTTGCTGACGTTTTAGTTTAAATAAAAGCGAGGTATCGTCTGCAAACAACACTATCTCTTGATTATCTCCCATCAGATAGGGTAAATCATTAATATAAATTAGAAATAAAAAAGGGCCAAGAATTGAACCTTGCGGAACTCCCATAGTAACAACCGACCCCGGGGATCTCTTTCCATTGACGTCCACTTTCTGAATCCTCTTACCCAGGTACGAAATAAGAAGATTCAGAGAAGTGTTCCTCACGCCATAGTGGTGTAACTTCCTGATCAATGTATCGTGAAGAACGCAATCGAATGCCTTAGACAAATCGCAAAAGATACCCAAGGCATCGTGTGACTCTTCCCATGCATCAAAAATGTGACCTAGAAGTTCAACACCGGCATCGGTTGTTGAACGACCCTTGGTAAAGCCAAACTGTTTTCTATTAATTAGGTTGTTGACGTAAAAGAAACTTTGTAATTGATCTAAAATTATTTTTTCAAAAATTTTACTGAATGTTGGTAGCACTGATATCGGTCTAAAATTAGTAGGGTCTGATGTGCTACCTGACTTAAACAAAGGTATAATCTTACTATTTTTCATAAGATCAGGGAATTTACCACTATCAATACATTGATTAAATATAAAGGATAAAGTGGGTGCTACAATGTGAATAATAAATTTGGCAACGTCAACAGAATTTCCCCACAGGTCTGCAGTTTTTTTTACATTTAGTGTATTGAAAGTTTTAATAATATCGCTACTGTTAACATGTTTAAAATTAAATTCAATAAAGCTAGCTTTTACGTTTTCCCTAAGTAGGTTCTCTGCAACAGTAGGTGATGAATTTAAGGATCTAGTGACCAGAACAGGAATACCCGTAAAGAAATTTTCAAATGCGGTGGCAACTTCTAAGTCTGATTTAATTATTTGTTGAATCTATACCATAGAATAACGAATAACAAGAAAGAATAACATTTAAATTAATTTATTTGCAAATAACATTTTGATCAATGTATTTATTAATTTACGAGTTTTGTTTTCAATACAAAATTATGACTCAATTGAAGTAGTGCTTGAGCGATTGACTTCTGCGTCACGGGTTGCAGGTTCGATCACCGTCCGCAGCAAATATTTTTACAATCTACAGGTTGTTGTTCTGGGTGTGGACGTATGTATGTGTATGTAAAAATGTGTTTGTAAACTCACCCTCTACACAGGAGCAAATCATAGTGTGGGGCAACGTAAAAGAAAAAGTTTTGTGGTAATTATAATACACTGTGTTTGTCAGTGTAATAGACCACTTCAAAACAACAAGGTTGTTCCCAAAGGGTGACCAGACTTTCTAATTTTCTAACTGTCCAAACATTTAAAGTAACTCAATGATGTTATCACCGAAAGGGGTGTTACAAACATGATCACCACACCATAACCAAATTCCGTTACAAACTTCTTATTCACCACTGACGGAAATCAGCTGATACTAATCATCATCCATCCCTTTCACACGTTGTTGCGTCCCATCGGGCGCCAAAGGGACAACGCCTAGGGTTGCCATAAATGTGCCAAAGACCAGAAAAAATTAATTAAGAAAGAAACAGTAGTACATATCGTATATAGCGTATTTTTTCAGGGGGGCTCAATGCTAAGCGATTAAGGGAACTGGGACTAAAAAATTAAGTTCACCCCACATAAATCACCAAAGGAAATTCCCGACAAGTTTCAACTAAAAAAGGGGGAAGACTTTTAGAAAATTCTTAAACCGAAACAATTTGCTTATCGGCCGGTACAAAATGTTTCAAACCGGGTACATGTCCCGGCGTAACGGGACGTATGGCAACCCTACCAGGGCCCAATGCCCTTGATTCTCGACCTCCAGTTCAGTAGACTGTGTCCCATTTGCTGGGATCCTAATTGTTAAATTGGTTCATTGCGAACAGTGAATGTGTTAGTTCCACTTTAACGTTGAATGAGTAATTGCTATTAATGTTAGTAGGTAGTAATTATTTTTGGTTATAAGTACACAACTGCGTTGGTCTAGTGGTGGTTAATGCGGCTGAGCAAGAGGTCTTGGGTTCGATTCCCAGGTCGAGCAAAGTATTAAACATCGGGATGTGTTATTGGGGATTTCATCTTAATGGGAAATTCGCAATATCATCATCAATTAAGATTCATGCTCGTTTGATGATAATAGGCTCGCTCGGGTTTACATTAGCACACCTCTGCCTAACCCTTCGGGGACAAAGGCGTAATGCTGTTAATATAAAAATAGTGTAACACAGAGCAATGCCATGCCGTGCAACTTAGTTTGACAATTTAAAAGTACCAGCAATATTGTTCTAATTGAAATAAAACATTTTGACTTTGACTTTGACAATATTTCAAATGATTAATTTTATGACAGCTATTTGCGACGTTGCCAATTTTCTGCTTGCACCCTTCTCATGCTAGCTCCTTTCATTTCATTTCTCGCTCAGTGCCGGAAGATTATCCATCAGTAATTAGGTACAGATGGGCTTATTGAAGTGATGACTGAACGGTACTGTTACCAGTCGGGAACTTTTGTTCTAGTGAATGGGGTACTTTCTCTTTGTGATTATAGTGTATTGCGGACAGTGAAGCCGTCTCCTTGGGCCAGTCGTTTTAGTTACTTTGTTGCAGTTATTCAATGTACAGACTGACTGTTTTATGATTCCAGGAATTTGATCTTATGGACTTTAAAAGATCTGGCAAGAAACTGACGATCTTTTAGATAAAAGGGATCTTAAATTATCAATAATCGAAGTAACCAATAACAAATATTAAGTAAAACATACACCTGCCTGTACATATATCCGAGCTGCGGTTCGATTTCCTTATAAAGCAAATATTATCTTATGTGACGACTCGGTGGCGCCGTGACTGAGCGATCGGTTTGTGCGTCACGGGTTGCGGGTTCGATCCCCGCACAGAGCAAATATTTGTACATTCTACAGGTAGTTGTTCCGGGTCTGGGCGTTTGTGTATGTGAAAATTTGTGTTTGGAAACGCACCCAAAAAAAAGACCTACAGAATATCCCTGGATATTTTTGCAATCGAAAATTGAATTTGTAAACGGATAAAAATTCAACATGTTATGTACATATTTCTGTACGAAAATCTCAAACATCCTAAGCTTACGGTCCGCCTGGTATGATATATAAACGGTTACCGTGGCCTATAGACATTTGCAACACCAAAGATGTCGCTCGCGCTTTGTTGACCCTGTATAAACTTCTATTGTTACATCAATCAACTACGTTCCTTGTAAATGATAATAATTAATTACCATATCAAAGCAATGACACTATACATCTATTTAATTCATGAACTCATATTTATTGGAAATAGATTACTCGCACAATAATCTCTAAACAAGTACCGTTTAGAATATTCATGGCCTATAGCTATTATTAGACCTCAAGCAATGATGCTAAGCTAACCGATGTATGTATAATTGTACATAATTATGCATAGTATATGCTAGGTAAGTATTTGCAATTGAGATTTTATACAGCAATGCGGGCTCCACATGACGAATAATAATAATAATATTAATAATATAATATAATGATATTCTGCGACATTTCACACAGCACCATGCTGCATGCAGCACCAGCTTGTACAATGGATATAATACTTATATACTTTTTTTTTGTAAATACATACCTATAATACATAGGAACCACCCAGACGAACACAAACACTTATATTCATCACATAAATATTAGCGTCCCGTGGGAATCGAACCACTAGACTACAGAGGTCGTCAAATAGTCATAAAATATTAATGACCTGATTGGCGCAGTGACTGAACGATGAGCTTGTGTGTCACGAAGTGCGGGATTATCTTCGAACGGAGCTAATATTTGTACGATATAGACGTAGTTGTTTCGGGTGTTTGTGTATGTGAAAATTTGTGTTGGTAAATGCACCCACGACAGAGAAGAAAATCCTAGTGTCCACGTTTAAAAATTTGACAACTTTTTGGTTAGTAACAATTGAGTTTTACTGTATAACTCACACTGTTTTATAAAAAAAATGAGAATACCCACACCGTTTTCGTGGATATTGACGTGCTTTCAATCTTCCTTTTAGTTCTCTTTATTGCCGTAAGTATAACATAATATAATATTAATTCTACTCATAATGATAGAAAATCTAAAAACTAAATGCAAAAAATATGTAAGTATACTCAGATGACGTTATACGGAAAACATGATACACATTATTATGATGCTAAAAATATTATTTTATACTGTGTCCACTTCCCTCTAACCAACGCAAATAAATAAAACTGCTATTTATAAATAATTAATCTTGGAAACGCGGAAAATAAGTCTGTTCCTGAAATTGAGCAGTAAATATCAACATTATGAATAAATTATGGCAAGTTTTGGTGCAGTCTGCATACCGCATACAATTATGATAGAATTGTTAAGAACTTGCAATAAGTTCGTCGTAGGTAGGCCGCACGCCAGCTTGGCGTACTCAAGGTCTTTGAACTTTTCCTCTGCCAACTTTTCTTATACTTTCTACGTAGCATTTTAAACCTTATCAACATCACTTTAGACCGACGTTCATTAAGCAAATTAGGCAAAAGCTTTCTCGTTCCATTCAAACTATTTTGAACTGTGCTCCTTGAATTTAAAATTGATTTTAGGCTACTCAGATAGTTCTATGTTTCAAAGCAGGACTTACTATAATGCCATATCGAACGTAGGTGCGGTCTAAACGAGCGTTTTCCTAAAGTTAAGTGGAATCTCATAATGGCCACAGTAATAGAAAGAGTATTGTAAAGTTGTTTCTGTAATAAGCAAAGCTGTAATTCCTTCCTTCTAATAATTTCTGTAATGTTCTGTAAACGTTTCTTGTTTATGGGGTTACCAACCACGTCTTTAACACTTTTTGTTTTATTATGCTAATAGTGATTTTTTGTTTGTGAAATTTTCTTTTTCTCATGCCTAAATAATACCACTGTATTTTATTCTCAGTAATAAATGACTACAAGAAAATCTGGGTTTAGTGTGTCAGATATACATCAAAATTCAGGTATTGTGAAAATGCGAATAATAAAAGTGAATACATAAACATTAAATTTAATTCACCGTCCAAACATGCAAATGATATGACTAAATAAATGAATAAATTCAGTGGTTTGAATCCAAACATCATCTTTCTACTTTCTTTCTAAAGTGGCCAACTTTGAGGATTCCTCTACCGAAATAATAATAATAATAATAAATTTTTATTTTACAAAATTACACATACAATTACAAAGCAAATTACAATTGGAGACTCAATTACAAGACTAACAGTACATCGTAACTTGATTTGGGAACCTCTGCATCCGAACTAGGTGGTAACCTGTATATCGGAATGCAGTCCATCCCCTTTTTAAAAAATTATACAATTTAGAAACCATTATTAATCCATTATTATGCAAAACTGCTACTGTGAGTTTAGGGGGGACTTTAGTTTTACATAGAATATGTGCAAGCATTGGTGCGTGATGTACTCGTATAAAGAAGGAATTATCAAAATCGGACAAAATATTCAATAAAAAGTAACGTGTAACCATGAAAAAAACATATAGGTACGCATCGACTTGAGAAACCTACTAGGACTTAAAAAAACATATTGCTTTTGAAGTGTACTAAAATCTTGTAAGGTAAAAGTTTAGTTGTAGGGAAGTTAATAGTTTGTGTAATAGGATCAACATCAATGTTATTATGGTCCAGTATTGATTCCATAGGCCTCCCAAAAATTACTAACTTAAGGTGGAAGCTCCACGCTAGCCCGCGAAATTCAAATTTTCATACATTTTTTGCAATTTGCCGGTCATTGTCAGGCTGTACATTGAACAAAACATGATTCGCGCCTGTAATAGGTATTTAGTTACAGAATTATAATCATTTAAATCAATAAAACAGCCCTCAAAGTGCATATAACTGTATTGATTAAAGTACAGCCTGACAATGACCGGCAAATTGCAAAAAACATACGAAAATTTGAATTTCGCGGGCTAGCGTGGAGCTTCCACCTTAAGGAAAAATCAAAACATGTCTGTTACAGCTCAAACCTAAGTAGGTTCTTACATACATATTGTGCCGATCCGGTCCGTCCGGTTCGGAATACGACACAGAGAGACGCATTGTCTGCGTCGCACCAACTGAGTGTGGTATAATAAGATGTTGTTCAATGTAGCTGAGCCCTTCGAGAGATTACCCATCAAAGTTTTATTTCTTTCTTTCTTTAACTGAGACTGCCTCGTTGGTCTAATGGTTATACAGCGCGACTGCCGAACAAGAGGCCTTGTGTTTGTTTCCCAGGTAGAGCAGTGTTATTGGGTTTTCCTATAAAATTCTCAGTAGCTACTCGGAGTTTGAATTCCTGCCTAGTTAATGACAATAGGCTTGCCTCTATTACATGGGACCTAAGAAAAAGATATACCGAAACTAAGTTAGACTATTACAGTGCTTTGTTTTACAATATGTGAGTTCAACTACATATATCTACGCTTAAAATAACCTTTTAAAGAAAACGCTTTTCGATTTTCAGTACCTTACAGTAATGTGTGCTGAAACTTTTTAAAATGTTAAACCTTTTGTAGGAGGTAGGGCATAGCGAGATTTCTCGCTCAAATTGAGCTGCCCGACTGGGCAAGTACCTCCGCCTTACAGAAGACCGCAGTGAATCAACAAAAGTTGTCTTTCTGCGAGTGAGTAAGGTTACCAGAGCTCATTGGGGAGTGACTATTCTGACAACATGGGAATTCCGTTGGCTGTCAGTTAAGTAACTCCCTATTTTAAGAAACCTGAACGGTTTCTAAGGGGTTTGGCAACGCATTTGCAAGCTTCTAGTGTTGTAAATGTCTATGGGCGGCGGTCATCACTTACCACCAGGTAAGCCCATCAGCCCCCTTATCACCATAAAAAATAAAAAACCTGTCACAAACATCATACAATCAATCCTGTATACCTGAAAAGTTGGACAGAGGTGTACCAAAGTACTTGACAGCCTAAATTCTTAGGATCTTAGGTACATTCTGAAGTGTCATGTAAAAAGGGCAAGCCGATATTAACTGGGCTCAAATTCCGAGCTGATAAAACCCTCCTAATCCCCTTAATAACCTTCCGCTTGACCTGCATCCACACCTGACACCTCACGCTTAGTAATCGCGTTAATAAGTAGATTTTCTTAACACCAATAGGACATTTATACCTACCCTAGTAATAGTAAACGTTATTTTATTCAGATAGTACCTTCTACCTACTTTAAATTATTTATTTTTATTTTCTAATGGGTTGATGAAACATTATAATAAAACTATTTTTTACGAACCGCATGGTATTTGAATCGACTATTCGGATGTTGAGAGAGATGAGGAAGTTAAATGCACATAATCAAAGTCTATACGTCTGTCTGTTTTTTAACTCTACAAACTTTAACCACTTACCGGATTTAGATGAAATTTGGCATGGAGATCATTTGGGAAAGACATAGGATAGTTTTTGTCCCGAAAATCATCCCTTAAAGGAGGAAAAGGGGGGTGAAATTTTGTCTGCGGAATCGATAATTTCTTAAAAGCAAGATTAATGAAAAAGTAGATTGAATAAACTTACTAATTCTATGCAGACGAAATCACGGGCAAAAGCCAGTACTCCATAAACTAACAATATTTGTGAGTTCTTCAAGATTGGAATATTCACGCAAAACTAGTAAGTACAGTAAAGTTATTTTCTCGTAAAATCGTACAAGTACAACAAAATTAATAGTAATTGTAATTTACACAATCGAAATGATGTCGGTAGAATACATCCCTTCTGTAACCTGTCTTCTGTAAACTCTTATTACATTTTACCTGGTACATTATTAGCAGAGAATAACAAATAGCAGTACGTACCGAACGACACGACAAGCTTTCGTTTCTACTTATCTATTGGAGTACAGCTCTATGGCGACCTGATTCCGCGACACAATACTGGGCGAAACTTTCGCGGGGGATTGAGATCAACGCTCGCGCAGGAACTTGAAACAAGCTTATAATTGATTCGCGTAATTTATTTATTTATTCGGTAACATCCCAAGTTTCGTCTCGTGGGCTCTGGCTGAGGTTTTTTGGTGTGAAATGTTAGGTTATACCATGTTGGGAGAATTTTTGTCTTATGATAATAAGGGGCAAATAGACAGTAGGCTCACGTAGAATGTTTTATTCTCTCATATTCCTCTTGTTGTCCAAAGCCCCTTGTTAATTTAGTATAATACATTATACAGGGTTAGTTGGAAAACACAAACAACCTCGCAGGCCTAGATAGCTAACATCGTAAGCAACAACTTTTGTTCTACGAGTTCTGCCATAACTCAATACATGAAAAAAAAATGATATTTCAAGTTTCTGTTGTATGACACACGAATATTATAAGTCTGTAGTTTCATTCATAAAGAAGGACGACGTGACTCTCGCGCTATTTATAAAGGCTTCAACACACTACTGCTTAAAAATGTTTACAAGTATTAGTAAACAGTTGTTAAGAAACATACGATCATAATATTAGAAAAAGATTTCTTGTTAGATAATGTTAGTGAACATTTCTGAGCAAAATTGTTAGTTAACAAATTGCAAAATAAAACATTTGTTATCATTTGTTTGTAAATTTATACCCAGGCCACGGCAGGGGCAATCCAAACTGCAGGCAAACTGATTTTTCAAATGTTATAAACCTTTGTTAACAATTTCCTCCGGTGTAGGAGCACTTAAAACAGTTAACAATTCTTAATAGAATGTAGCAATGCCTAACATTTTTTAGTAAGTGTATTAGTGTAGCAGCACCTTAATAATACACAATATTCGCCAGTTAACTACCTATACCTATGTCAAATACTCGCCGCCTTTGTAGAAGCGGGACGCCTGTTGTGTCGATGTTTATACATATTATAAAATAGTAAAGAATGCAATATTATTACAAGATAAATATTAAATAATAAAAAAAAAATGGATATTTGTACTGAGACTAATTAATATTATAATTTTTTTTTTAAATAGATAATACAGCGACAGCGAGTCACTGTCGCTATCGTCACCTACGCTAATGACAAGGCTTTCTAAACCTAATTAACGATTATACAATTACCCTTGTAGTGTTATTTATTAAATTATTAATTTACGCACATTTCAATAAATAAACTAGGTACCACGCCAGCGCTCTCTGAGGGATCGATAAGTGAGGCACCGCACGCGGCTGTCCCGCGGCTGCCCCTCTCTGATTTTAGCTCGTACGACCACGAATGGGTTTGTGGGCAGGCAGTGAGTACATACCTACACTGAGTCCACAATCGCTTCATACTTTACCTGGCTCCATTTAACTATTAAAAGCAAATAAATCATGCGTAGGTATGTAGATTAGGTATCTTAACTTTCAAAGTATGTGAAGATGATTTACGTAATCGTTTGTTAACGCTTTCCACAGTTTAGTTAAACTACTTACTTAATATCAGCTGGGCGCTTACCTACCTACCTAACTGTCATGTGTGTTACGTTAAAACGAACCATTGAAAGACAAGCAAATATCTACTTACGTCTCTGAAACAACTGGTAGCCTAAAAAACGAGACTTCACTGTTTAATGTTGAATTTAAAGATCCGTCACTGAACACGTATTTTTTGTTGCTTCATTTTTGCACAAAATAGTTCTAACTTCAAATACGCAGTTGCACTGATGTGAGATATCGTGTCCCTTAGCGGTGTCGCGCACTTTTTATGTAGATAGGTTTCTGTAACTATCTGTTTTTTTTAATAACACTCAAGGTATAACCCAACAACACATCGATCGAAATGGCGACGGAAGGAAACATACAACGTGACGCGCGCGCATCTTGGCCGACGGCTGGCTGCTAACTAGGTCAATCGGACAATCGGTCAAGTTCAAAGCTAGCACTCGCAATGCGCCCCCCTTTCTCCGCGTCCCGCGGGGTTTTTACTATGTGCATAGAGTTAGGAAGCGCGTAAAGATATCATGAAATAAATATTTGGTTTTGTATGAAATAAAAAAAAATGAAATCAATGAAATTATTGAAAGTCGTAGAACAAAAGTTGTTGCTTATGATGTTAGCTATCTAGTCCTGCGAGGTTGTTTGTATTTTCCAACTAACCCTGTATAAGTGGTCATAAGTAAGTATGCCACTTTTTGGTATGAAGTATAAGTTCACGCTAAAGGTTTCGTGGAGTTAAGCAGACAACTTTGAGATTATGCCTGTAAATAACTGTAATGAGACTTTCGTGTAGGTTAACGCAACCTACAAATTAAGTTTATATGATTATTTGTGTAATGTAATAACCCTATAATTCACCAAAGTATCACTAAATTAACCCGCTAGCAACTCTGTAGGAACAATGTGTATTTTTTGGTCTAATACTTATTTTTTATGGACACATTAACACGTCGTGGCGATCCTTGGAAGAGACCTATGTTAGCTATTTATATAAATCTTTAAGTATATTTATGTTATTTAAGGTATTTTTGAAATAATACATTATTATATTTGATTATAATTTGATAGTTATTCGATTTGTTTAAAATGCTAAAATGGCGCCACCGGATATTTATCCCGACGGATAGTCAAATGACTATTTGAGTTTGATAAAATGGAGGGGTATTGAAAACTTACGGAGTGGCGCCATTTTAGCAAGTCAGTAGTGTTTGCACTGCGAAAGTGTAAGGAGCTTGTAATACCCATGTAAGTACTGTGAACTGTAATAATATAACTATAAATCTATTGCCATAAATATAATTTGTGCTTTTATTTTTACCCAGTGTTTGTACCCATTAAATAAATAATGCTTACTTATTTAAGTTAAATACTTTGACTTCCCTTTTGCTCTGGCTAGCCTCACATTTCAGAAGTGGGATTGTACCTAACTTCTAATACTGTTATTTATTTCTAAACAGCTTTTTATTGTTTCTTTCTAACATTTTTTTTTCTTTGTTGCTTGATATATTTGAATACCCTACCAAATCGTTTGAAGTTATCTAAATCTAAGTCCATGGTCGTTATTTGATCCAATTTTTATTTTAAATTGTTTGTAGTCCGCTTGTAAGCCATGCGTAAGCGTTTAATTTATTTCAAATGCAATTTTTTGTCCGTTGATATTTCGTTTCAGTTTAATAATGGAAAACGTACACCAATTGTCGCCTTGTGAGCAATCTCACGCAGTAGAACGTGACAAGTGTGCGCGAAGATCGCGGAGCCGGGTGTTACCTTCGGGTAGCCGTGCTGTGAGGACACCTCGAAGAAGATCAGAGAGGCGCTCATGCAGTCCGGAAAGGGGTCATGGCTTCAGCCGTTCGCCCCGCTCCCGGAGTCGTGCGGATGCCAGAAAAGTTCATCGAAGACAGCGGTACAGAAGTCGGAGCTGTCGCCGCTCACATAGGCGCGCCAGCCGGTCGCTGTCACCCGTGAGTGAGTGCAGCCAACGTTCCGTGGTACTGGGGAGGCGCGACTCGCGGTGCTGCGATAGGCGCCGCGGTGCTCGTCGCCGGCCCAGGAGCCGGTCCTACACCCGGTCCAGGAATGGAACACGCGGCTCCGGATCGAATGCAACCACGCACCGGGTTGAAAACGACAATCAGCAACCGAATGGTGTCGGTGAGTGTACTACTAATAATGTTAGCATGTCACAACTTCTACAAGTTTTAACGTCTTTGAAAGGAGAAGATCCTATGCATAAACTAGGGAATCTCAATAATGCTGTACCAGAATTTGACCCGGCAAAGAAAGAACAAACTATGTCGATGTGGCTACATAAAGTTAATGAGTGCGCTTCTATTTATGGGTGGTCCGGAAAGCAAACCGTTCATTTTGCCCTTCCGAAATTGCGTGGGGTAGCTCAACGTTGGTACGAGGGTTTACCATCCGTACTTTTTACATGGGGAGAGTGGCAGGATAAACTACGGTCAGCTTTCCCTTCCGATGAAAATTACGGACAGATGCTTAGCGATATGCTTTTTAAACGAGCTCGCTTCGGAGACTCTTTAGAAACTTATTACTATGATAAAATAGCGTTGATCAATAGGTGCGGTATAGTAGGTAGAAGAGCAGTTGACTGTATCTTGCATGGGATTGACGACCGTTCGGTACGATTAGGGGCAGAAGCAGTACAATTTGATGACCCCGATAAACTACTTACATACTTACGAAATTCTAAAAACGTTAAACCTGGTGACCGTAAAATTATTACTGCCACCAGTAAAAATGTCGGTAAACAGGATTCTCAACCGCGTGTCCCAAACAGGCCTCAACGTTGTTTTAACTGTAAGCAAGAGGGCCATCATATACAACAATGCTCACAACCTGTAAAAAAATGTACTAGATGCAACAGATTTGGGCATGAAACAAATAATTGTTTTACTAAACTTCCAGTGGCTGAAAAGAATGTCATGTGTGTCTCTAGTTTGGGGAAAACCAATGATAAATATTTTAAGGTCGCGATAATTAATAATGTTCCATTTGAGTCATATGTAGATCTAGGTAGTGAGGTTTCTATGATGAAATTAACTGAATTTAAAAAGCTAGGTGTAGGTTATGAAGTAGACAATTCAGTGCTAGTAGGATTCGGAAATTCAACCGTTCTTCCTTTGGGCAAACAGTCTGTTTGTATTTCTATTGATGATGTAGTCGCCAACGTAGAGTTGGTGATAGTACCAGATAGTGTCATGCAAGTACCAGTGATGATTGGTCACACTTTTACAGAGCAGCCACACATTGAGATTCTTAAGACTAAAGAGCATTTAGAAATTAAGGAGTTAAGTCATACAATTACTGAAAATCACAGGATAGATTTGTACTGTAAAAGTGACACCACCGTCTCTGGAATAACAACAGTTGCCGTTTACACAGAGCCTAGTTATGATGGAACTATATTTGTTGACGGAGGTTTTAGGATTGAAGCTGATTCTATGTTCTCAGTTTTAACAGGGTTATTTCGTATTCAAGCCGGAACAGGGGAAATAGTGCTAAATTCATGGGGCGTTGTTCCTATTACGTTACATAAGAACAAGCTTATCGCTAGAGGCAGGGTCGCACGTAAAGAAAGTCAATTTAAAGTTCATTCAGTTTCATGCTTAGATCCTATCAGTAATTTAAATGTTGACACTGGTTCAAATTTATCTACTGCCGAACGGGAACAGTTACTGACTTTATTAAACCGGTTTAGAGGCTGTTTCGCATTCAATTTAAATGAGCTAGGCTGTACCTCAGTAGGAGAAATGGCAATAAATCTTGATAGCAATGAACCTGTAGTTTACCGACCATATAGGTTAGCTATTAAAGAGAAAGAGGAAGTTAGAAATATGGTTTCAGAACTATTAGACAACGGTATAGTCCGCCCATCAAGATCAGCATATGCTAGTCCAATCGTGCTTGTCAGGAAGAAGAGTGGCGAGGTTAGACTTTGCATAGATTATAGGGCGTTAAATAAGAAGACTATTAAGGAAAAATATCCTATGCCGTTGATCGATGACCAGTTAGATGTTCTTGCAGGCCATAAGCTTTATACTACACTTGATTTAAAATCAGGCTATTATCAAATTCAGATTAGAGAAGAAGATAAACATAAAACTGCGTTTGTAACACCAGACGGCCATTTTGAATTCAACAGAATGCCGTTTGGTCTTGCAAATGCTCCAGCAACCTTTCAACGTCTTATGAATCAAATATTAGGTAAAGCGCGCCATAAGGAGGCGCTGGCGTATTTAGATGACGTTATTATACCATCTAAAACATTTAATGAGGGTATTTTACGGTTAGAATCGATATTACAGTTATTTAGTCAGGCTGGTCTCACATTGAATTTATCCAAATGCATGTTCTTTAGTCCTAAAGTAGAATTCTTAGGGTTTGAGATATCTGCTGATGGTATTCGACCTGGATCAAAGAAGGTAGAAGCAATAGAGAAGTTTCCGACTCCTATTAGTCAACACAATGTTCGACAATTCCTTGGCTTAGCCAGTTTCTTTAGAAGATTTGTGCCAAATTTCTCAGTTATAGCAAAACCACTGACATATTTGTTGAGGAAGGATATTAAATGGGTTTGGGGCCCCGATCAAGAAAATTCATTTAGAAAGTTGCAGGCTGAACTAATGCGTAAGCCTACTTTGGCTTTATACGATCCAAATTTAACCACAGAACTGCATACTGACGCTTGTAAATTAGGCGTTGCCGGTATCCTCCTTCAAAAATATGATAGTGTTCTTAGACCTGTTGCATATTTTAGTCGGCAAACGACCCCAGAGGAGCAGAATTATTCCTCTTATGATCTTGAAACCTTAGCAGTTGTATCATCTCTACATAAATTTAGAGTTTATTTAATTGGGATCCCATTTAAGATCGTATCTGATTGCAATTCTTTAAGAGCCACTTTCCAGAAAAGGGACATGATTCCTCGGGTAGCTCGATGGTGGGAGCAAATGCAGGAGTTTAACTTTAGTATTGAATACCGACCAGGGAAATCAATGTCTCACGTGGACGCTCTAAGCCGTAATCCTATAAGCGACGTACAAATAAAATTCAATGTAATGATTGTTAATGATGATAATTGGTTAGCCACAGTCCAACGTTCGGATGGCGAAATACAAAGAATTGTAGGAATATTAAAAGACCCTAATTTAAATAATGTTATAGATATTAAAAACAATTACAAATTGAAAAATGATAAGTTGTTTAGAATAACGGCATCTGGGGATAAATGGGTTGTACCAAAGGGAGTTCGCTGGCAAATAGTTAAGCAGAACCACGATGACATTGGTCATTTTGCAATTGACAAGACGTTAGATAAAATTAAATCACATTATTGGTTCAAAAAAATGCGAAATTTTGTAAAAAAATATGTTAATTCGTGTCTAGAATGTAGTTACTCGAAATCTATGGGTGGGAAAAAACCTGGGTATTTGCATCCGATTGATAAAGTCGCTACTCCTTTTGATACAATCCACGTGGACCATGTAGGACCGTTTATACGAAGTAGTAAAGGAAATATGTACATACTTGTAATTGTTGATGCGTACAGTCGATATATCTACCTAAAACCCGTTAAGAATACGAAGTCTTCTACATCTATAAAAGTATTCCGCGAGTACTTTGGTAATTTTGGAGTCCCAAGGCGGCTTATATCTGACCGCGGTACTTCATTTACCAGTGATATTTTTAGGAAATTTATGACCGATAAGGGTGTGAAACATATATTGAATGCTGTAGCTACTCCTAGAGCCAACGGGCAGGTAGAGCGCTACAACAAAACAATAATAGACGCTCTCACTGCAAAATGTGTAGGCACGGCTGAAAATAAATGGGACGACCACTTGTTAGATGTACAATGGGGTGTGAACAATACTTTTAATAAAGGCATTAATCGCACTCCTTCTGAGGCTCTTTTCGGAACAAGGCTGTCAGGATCAAGTGACAATAAAATAGTCTCTGAATTAGGCGACGATGTAACAGATATTACTGACGGGCAGAATATCACTGAAATCAGGGAAAATATTAATTCCCATATAAGATTGTCTCAACAAAAGGCCAAAGAACTATATGATAAGAAACGTTGTAAGCCTCATGAGTACTCAATAGGTGATTTAGTTAGTGTAGAGAGGCAAGTACCCGCTACAGGACAGAGTAAAAAACTTGTACCTAAATATCAGGGTCCCTACAGGATAACAAAGGTTTACGATTGTGATAGGTTTCAAATAGAGGACACCCCATTGACCAGAAAGGGCAATAAATTATACTCTACTGTAGTAGCGGTGGACAAAATAAAACCTTGGTTGAATTTTAATAGACCCCACGATGAGTCTCTAAGTGAGGAAAGTGACGGTACTGACCCAGAATAATGTATTAATTCCATCTGTTAGTAGATGTGCTATATGGTGGTAATATGTCTAGATAGTAGTAGATGTATGTGGTGATAATTAGTGATAATTGATAATATTTGTTACAATATTAATAACGTGAATACGATAATACTATGGGTAAATGAAAATAACGATTGATTGTATTGGTTTTATTAACTTGTATTGATTTTGCAGGTCATCTTTCTTTTGTTGATGAGGATATGTAAGAATAATTTTGTGGGGCCTGTTATCACTGGTATTCAGGACTAAGTAGGGCCTGTTACCAGGTGTATTCAGGACATAATGGGACCTGTTGCTACTGGTATTCAGGACATAGTGGGGCCTGTTGCCAGGGGTATTCAGGGCATGTGGGGCCTGTTGCCAGGGGTATTCAGGACATGTGGGGCCTGTTACCACTGGTATTCAGGACATAGTGAGCCTGTTGCCAAGGGTATTCAGGACATAGTGGGCCTGTTGCCAAGGGTATTCAGGACATAATGGGGCCTGTTGCCACTCGTATTCAGGACATAATGGGGCCTGTTGCCACTGGTATTCAGGACATATTAGGACTATTGCTATTAGTATTAATGATGTAAGGAAGCCTGTTGCTTGTAGTAGTTTGCGCATTGATTTGTTAAACATGCATTATAAAATAATAAGATGTGAGATCTAGTTACTTCTAATTTTCAACATTATTGTAAAGTATATACCTACTGCGTAAGAGATGAATACTATTATGTTTAAGCAATGTGAATATTTGAGTTGTCATAGGTTCTTTTGTAGGTGCAGGGGAACTTGTGATAGCTTAGATGTTTAAAGCTAGAGTAAAGATGAAAACTCTCATTATTAATTTTATTGTTGAATTACATTCTATTGGTGAATTAGTGATCAGGTTGATATTATTGTAGAAGACAAAACTATTGAGGATATACGAAAGCATTGTATAGTTTGTACAAGACATAATTCATTATTAACCTACTGTCACTTTTAATACTATATTTTTTACCGTACGAGGACGTACGAGATGTTGGATGGCCGAATGTTAGCTATTTATATAAATCTTTAAGTATATTTATGTTATTTAAGGTATTTTTGAAATAATACATTATTATATTTGATTATAATTTGATAGTTATTCGATTTGTTTAAAATGCTAAAATGGCGCCACCGGATATTTATCCCGACGGATAGTCAAATGACTATTTGAGTTTGATAAAATGGAGGGGTATTGAAAACTTACGGAGTGGCGCCATTTTAGCAAGTCAGTAGTGTTTGCACTGCGAAAGTGTAAGGAGCTTGTAATACCCATGTAAGTACTGTGAACTGTAATAATATAACTATAAATCTATTGCCATAAATATAATTTGTGCTTTTATTTTTACCCAGTGTTTGTACCCATTAAATAAATAATGCTTACTTATTTAAGTTAAATACTTTGACTTCCCTTTTGCTCTGGCTAGCCTCACACCTATGTCCGGCAGTGGACGTCTAACGGTTGATGTGATGATGATGATGAAACAACATTTTCTAATAGGTATACATTTATTTTCCAATCCCATCCTACCTTAACCCTTTATATCTACAATAAAGGACACAAGAATATCTTAACGCCTACGTACAGGCGATGTGTCCAGACCTAGACAAAGCAGATAGCTGAACCGGTCTGGCGAGCTAGGCACGCTAGAAATCTGAGCCCGTATTGTTAGAGCTAGGTCAAGCAATATGCACTGTACAGCTTATAGTGTTTGGATCTTTCAAACGAGTTAAGTGCCCTTTAGACAACATCATTTCTAAGACTGGCCGTATTACTCTGGCAATGAAATGTATTTTAGATTATACATACAAAACAACAAACGTCCGCTGAAAAAATAAAACTTAAAAAAAATCCTCAATGAATATAGAAACTTTTTCTTCAAAAATTGACAATCAGCTGTCTGATGACCACATGCTTATAATCAAACGATGTCCACTGCAACTACATGTAATTTTATTCTCTCCCCTCTGTCTGTTTACATACTTAGCAGCAAGTTCATTTATAACATGTTTGGTAATAAATTTAGTGGATTGTTAAGTCTATGAATTCGTCTACTTAGAGCTGTGGTAGCCTAGCGGTGTGACCAGTGGACTGAGATGTCAGAGGTCTCAAGTTCGAACCCAAGGCACACACCACTGACTTTTCGGAAGATATGTGCGTATTTATCACATGCTCAAACGGTGAAGGAAAACATCGTGAGGAAACCTTGTATGCAACTGTTATAATTGGGTATTAAAACACTCATGTGATACTATTATCACCATATAGGGGTATTAAACCCACATTCGTGTTTTAATACCCATTATTATACAACAGTTGCATAAATAACTATTATTACATTATCATATACAACGAGTATATAAACCAAGTTTAAAAAAATCAATTAAACTTGGAGCTACATTGAAATAAAAATCCACCAAAAAAATTGTATCTAATCAACAAGACTATCGGTGAATATAATATCTAATTAAACAAAAACATATGTTCCCTAACACAAAAACTCCTCAAAATGATTGCAAGAAATCATACATACGTGCCTTTGACTTGACCTATGACATAGCAACTCATTATCTGTTAAATGCTATCACTCCACTTACATATGTATTATGAATAACCAAAATCTTACCAACAATAATAATAGTACCTATAATTCTTATTTCTTACGCGAATGTAGAAGATATTAAAATAAAATATATATTTCTGGACATTATGACACAGCGCCATCTGGTTCCGAGCTAAGCCAATTAATAAGCTGACCAAATTAGTCCAGCGGTAGTTAACACTGCCTTCTGTGCTATGGGTCCCGGGTTCGAATCCCGGTAGGGACAAATGTTTGTGTGATCAGCATGAACATTTGTATCTATGTATAATATGTACGTATTTACAACAAAAAAAAGTATATATGTAGTATATCAACCAACTAGTATCCGTAACACAAGCCTCGTTGCTTAGCTCGGATCTAGATGGCGCTGTGTCATAATGTCCAGAAATATTATTATTATTATTCATACTGACAGTGTGTGCAAGAAGTAACAGTAGGTATTCATAGAAAACTAGTCCTTTTTCAGTACCTACAATACTACGATTTTAAATTAAACATAAAACAAGCGAAATAAGGATTACTTCGCTTCTACAATCCTACATTTCATTTCTGAACGACGCGTGATCACAGCACAGCTAATAGTCACGTTCTTCTGGAAATGGACCACCGATACTTTACCGAATTTACTGGAAATGTGAATGGAGACTGTGTTTATACTTCGAACAAGGTTTAATTAGTGATGGAAAACGTGTTTATTTCCGCTGTTAATCCCTCTCCGTTGAACTAAATTAAATCCTGTTATTAATTTTGAGCATGTTATTGTTTCCAGTATATACTGGCAGCCTATTGGCGTCACCCTTCTTTTAATAAACTTCTGACTTTTCAGGAGTTTTTAAACTTATACCATCACGCCTGTCGTCCCCAAAAGATTAGGCAAAAGTGTACTAATGTACACCCACGTTTTGCCGGTATGTTTTAGGCCCATGTAATAAGGGGCGAGCCTATTGCCATCAACCGGGCACAAATCTAAACTTCGAGCTGCTGCTGAGAATTTCATAGAAAAACCCAATAATACTTCGCTCGACCTGGGAATCGAACCCAAGTCCTCTCGCTCGGCAGTCGCACTGTACGACCACTCTACCTACGAGGCAGTTTTCAGGAGTTATGTGCGTATTTATCACATACTCAAACGGCGAAGGAAAAGATCGTGAGAAAACCTGTTAGTAGGAGTAATTCTCTCGATTTTGCCAACCCGCATTAGTTTTGTGTGGAGTAGCCTAATCCGTCTCAAATGAGAGGAGACCCGCGCCCAGCAGTGGGACAGTAGGTAATTGAGTTGATGATAATGAATGTTTCCAGTACTTAGTGAATAGAACTGGTACTGGTATTCACGTATTACAAGTGAGGTTTAGAGTTCCACTCGATTCTTGCACACCACAGATGCACCTGGGACCACAGAACCATTAACAAAGCAGAACTAAATATAATATTGAAGATAGGTAGATACCTATACGTAATTTGCGATTTTTTAACAGGTGGTGATAGCTTTAAACCAGTAAAAGAGTTTGCTGATTTCGGAAGTACATATGTTCAGTGAGGATGGTATGGTGAATACAGATGTCAAAAGGAGAGTAAACGGGAGAAATATAGTGAGTGCTTCCAATGATCGCTAGCATAGCACTGACACTATAATTCCATATTATGTATGGAAGTGAAAGTTGGGTGTAGCAGAAGTGACCCATGAGTAGAATAAGGTAACGTTTCTTCGAAGTATGAGTGATGCAACTTTAAATGATACTGTTAATGATATTGAGGAGGTCTGTGAAAATGTTCATGTGAATAGAAAGTCAATGGAGTGACAAATATTAAAAGAATATACTAAGATAGTTTAGGCACGAATAATAGGTGATTACTAAAAGGAATTCAAAATCAGATGGCAATGGAAACGCTAGAAGTCGTCCTAAAAGGACATACGTCAACCTAGCTGGTGAATTCGTTCAAGAATATCAGTTGCGTAGTACTCGCAACCAACGGGCATTTATGACAAGAAGAATGAATTGGGACAAAGCAAATGTGGTATGCAGGTATTACAGGAAAGGACGTTCCGTAGTTTCAGCATACCCCCGTGGGAGGAAAAGGCGTGAATGTAAGTTGGGATGGTTAATTGTCCTGATGGTAACCTCTTCAATGTTTAAATATTAGTGCCTATAGCTTTAACAGCACTAAAAAAATTACAGATAAGAATTGAATCTAGTTTGTTTACCCGCTAGTAGAGATGAGTCATACTAGGTAAATTTGATACTAGGTGCATCTAGTCCGATTCCGTACAAATACTAGATCTAAATACCTATTCCACCTAGTCCATGAAGTACGCGTACTTTATAGTATGTTTCGGTTAAAGTCTGCTAGTGATACCTGACTACTCGATCTAATTACCTATTCCACCTAGTCCATGAAGTACGCGTACTTTATAGTATGTTTCGGTTTAAGTCTGCTAGTGATACCTGAAAGTACGGTTACGGTACTTTACACAGGCTTAGGACTGTCAACGTGAAATATCCATCTTTATTGTAGATTGTTGGCGTATTTAAAAGATTTCAATTCATTTTTTATACTAATCAGTTTTAGCCTATTTTTAATTTTTGTTTACTTTTTTTAACTTTTTAGTTTTTTTTTATGTTTATTTATAATAAATATAATATAAGCTCGCAATCTAACAAGATTCGCGCGGGCTTCGGGTGCCATGTCACGACGCACGCCGCCGCGCCGTGTGCAGAACAGTCAGACTAGGTGGATCGAGTATTTTGTAACTTGAGAATAGGTGCTACCTAGTCTCGATAAATACCTAGTCCCTGGATCTGTTCTAGTATATCCGCTTCATCTCTACCCGCTAGCGCTGGTGCCTTGTTAGCAAGGTAAAAGTACGGACTGTAGATACTTAATGTACATGTATAAGATGTTTGATGTACGTTATGTGGTACCAAGAGAGCGCATGCCATAAGCAGGAGTTATTTTTAACCGACTACGATGAACTCGTGAGTGTAATGTTTTGTGTAAAAGCTAGACGTTTAGTCTGGACCTGTTTAATGACGCATTAATGGATATAAGACTGCATCTTGTTCATATACAAAAAGCTGAAAACCAGTCAAAACAATTTGAATTTTATGAACATTATTGCAATTAATAATACGGTTTGTTAACCTCATGGCTGCATGCATCAGCCGATAAAAATATAATTTTCATGCAATACAATGAACACTCGACATCAATTCCCGTCACCATTTATTTTGAATCCCCCTATAATTTACTTTAGCAGCTAACTGCTATCAGTGATAGCCTATTGACCACGCAAAGTCACAGGTCACGAGTTCGATGCACGCACGCTCGATTTCTCAAAAACTTTTGCCGAATTAATAATCACTCGTCAAAACGTGAGAATTCCTGCATGCCTGATGGATTTTC
The DNA here is from genome assembly GCA_905163465.1 of Craniophora ligustri. Lineage (NCBI taxonomy): Eukaryota > Metazoa > Arthropoda > Insecta > Lepidoptera > Noctuidae > Craniophora > Craniophora ligustri. The sequence goes on along the minus strand of LR990962.1, from coordinate 14,323,134 downwards.
TCCGTGACACATGAAGTCTGACAACCCTAGTTTGGCTAACGCTTGGCCGAATTATGCTTTATTAAAATTTTACACATTCAAGCTCTGACTGAAAAAATAAACGTGTTAGTTGTTATTGTAAGGCGTAGTATTTAGTTTAACTTTGTCACTATTTTATACTATAATGACGATATTATTATGTAATAGTCATTTCTGGATTATTGAGCTGAACTTAAGCGTGTAAAAATCAGATATTTTAACACAGCGCCATCTAATTCCGAGCTAAGCAACGAGATGTGTGTAGCCAACTGACGAATGAACGTGGCTACATGCGAGTTGTACCTCTGTCAGTACCCCTCAGTATTTATCTTCCGATGGGCTCCCGACAGGTTCCTCTTTCAACTATAATAAATTTCAGTATAAGATAATAATTGTAACTGCATTTTGGAACATAAATGATAGGTTTATATACTGTATTCGGGATGCTCTAGGGCCCCGTCAGACCGGGATCCATGGTATTTTGACCAAAATTCCACCCTATTGATACCACAGCTAGTATAGTCACAGGTGACCCTTAACATCAGGCTGGCTGCATACTCAACGCAACTATAAACAGCCATAAAGTGTACAGTCGAGTTCATTAATATATGGATCTTTCTAGGCATCAAAAATATATCAACGTCAAAAAAGTTAATGACAATGTGACAACTGTAAGTATCATCAAATTGTTGTCAAGATTTGTTAATATGTGACAGCTTTTTTTCAGTAATAAGCTTAGCTTGCTCAGATATTATCGAAGCTACAAGGTGATCACATATTTATATATTTAATGAATAATTAGTCAAACCAACACCTGCACAAAGAAAGAAATAGCAACTAGATTATTGCCTTATGCATGGTATATATTACTCAACCGTTCACATGAGGACATATTTATGATCTATAAGTTCTATAGAATTTATTGAGCTTTCGAACGCTTACAATATTTTGAACCCTTGGCAATGCCAATATATCAATGAACTCGACTGTACCTATGCATCTAGAATTCCTATGCCATCACGATGACATCAACCTGCACTAACACAAGGTTAACCGGCTCGTAAAAGGGTCAGCCGTGCGTTTATATGTAAACGAGGTGACCCAGGCTACATAAACTTTATCTAGGTATAATGTACCTTGACATTGTAGCTCTGACACATAAAGATACTCACACACTTGTGTACTGTATTCTTCTCATTTGAAGACATAATTTTAAGCCTTATCATGAAGAACATTTAACTTTTATTGGTTTATTTGCTGCAGTTTGTATGTTTTTAAAGTTTTATGTACATAGAAGGGATAGGTCTATTGCCATTACCGTGAATAAGTCCAGGTTTTGATACTATGTACTCTAGGCTCCGTACCATAACGTGTTTATATAGTATGATTTAGGATGCAAGCGAAAGATAGCGATCTAGAAATTAAATAGCGCTATACCTGTTAAACACCTGGAGTAAAAAAACTAAGCTAGCTTCTTTCAAAGACTAATAAAACGGCGAACCAAACCGAAGACCCTCACAAAAGACAGCCACCTAATTTCGGTTCGGTTCGGTTCGCTTGTGTAGCTAAATATTATCCGTGTGTCTATTAATTACTCACTGAGTGACCTTGGCTGATATATACCTATTTTTTTTTTAATAACATGAATTTCAGGTAAGAACTTTCTCGTTTTATCTCGGTTAAACTATATTTTTAAAAAGCCGGCCATAACCCTAATTGTTTCTAAATTACATCCAACAAAAATGGAAGTAAAACCTTTTTTTAAAAGCTGTCTTAATTTTCATGACAGTCAAATGTCAATAGCCACGAAACTAGTGATGAGGTCAATGTCCCTATTCCCAGTTATTCTAAAATAGCACTTTCATAGGAAACATGGGTGAATGCGGTCAGCGCGATGACTGACGCTCGACGGTCAAAACTCTTCGACGGTTCTCGTACGTTTGTTTAACGATAAATGACAAAAATATGGGCTTTTATCTGTTTTGTTTCAGTTCAATGCTGAATTTATACATTATTTTACAGCAGGCTATATCACTGCATTTGTTTTGTAGTCTCAAGTATGCTGAGCGAGCGAACGTATAAATAAAGTATTTAAGTAGTATTATTTAGGTTGTAAAACAAGGATGGCACTATTAACCTCGTAAAGCGCCGGTATTATAACTGATACATGCAAAATAAAAAAAACACGTATGTATTTATAGGTACGACGAATTTTTTAAAACGTATAGGTATTTTTTTCCACAATGTATGGTGTCTTTAAAGGGTAAATGAAATCAAATTTATTAAGATACTTAAACACGTTACGGGTCGCATTTACATATTACTTATAGAAGGGTCCTGCTAGTTCGACCGTGTGTTGATATTTACATTTTATAATATCATCTGAAACAAAACACCCACAACGCGATATATGAATTACACCTACCTGAATGTTAGAAGTTACTTTTTAAAATGTAAAGACTCTTTAGTCGGAGCCTCCATAGTTAAAAATGCAGATCTAACATATTTTTCACTAATGGTTAGGTAGAACTATTAATGGTTTACGCAGAACGTCTAAAACATAAAACCCCAGTACTAAGGAGCCGAATTTGGGACCAATAGACTAAAACCATGTAGCTCCAAGTTTTATTTAGTCCCCAGGAGACCTTCAAACAACGAAAGTGAACCGATCAGGTGCTGCGGGAGACAGGTTATCGTTCTAATAATACATTTGGCAAGTCTAAACCAAAGAATTAGCGACAGATTAGTAGCGGACGTGTGATGGTTTATTTTCGTCAGTGAAGTAAGGTTGAGGCCGGCTCTGTTTCACGAACAAACACTAAAACAGAATCACTTCGCTCTATATTGTCTATAGCCGATAGGTTTGAATTTAGAATCGGTTTGTGAAGTTATGCGCTGTTCGCAGCAGAAACGGGTATTTTGAGTCGAGTGTTACATGCGAAATTGAATTTTCAAATGTAACTCGCATACGCTTGTCATGATATCTACATTTATATATAAGTCAAAGGTCACTCAAGGACTGACCAAGCTCAAATTATGAATACCGCTAAAATTGCAATTTGGCAGGTACCTAATCATTATTGAAATGAAACAATTTTTTACGAATTTTATCGCGGTAATCAATAGACAAAATGTTTTGTGATAAATATGGAAATTACTAACTTAAGATGCATCTATGAATAAATGTACATATTATGTATTTGCAACCCTTTCACTGCCCAGTACGTCGATATTATATTAGGGCTCTGGGCATTGAATTTAATTACTTTATTATATTTATGAAGACTTTTTGACATTCTTTTCATTTATGTCAAAAAGTCTTCATAAGTATATACTTTAAATATTGAATGCCCAGAGCCCTACTGTAATATCGACCCAAAAAAAGAATGGGTTGTAACGATGTAATGTATGAACCATCCGTAGATAGTATCCGTAACATAGCGTGATTTATTGTTAGTCTAAATCACGCTCTTTATGTACCTACCTTACTTTGAATTATAAAGATGAATTACTTAAACTGTTGTGCACTTAATTCAATAACAATAAATATAATTATTGTAGATGTAAGAAATTTTGTAACAATTACTGGTTGTGTATATAAATAAATACTCTCTTCTGTCATGGTATTTACACATAATGCCAGAGATAGCTGATGTCTGAAAACGTGGAATTGTGTAGACCATGTTAGTGCGTCTGTATGTCAGGTAATACTTAAAGGTATTTAATTCCGAAGTTTCAGATTCTTTACGGAATGTATGGTGTCCCGGTCAGGCCGTGGATAATGTAAATTGGGTTGCGAGAAAATGTCTAGTATTGGCGTTAATGTGAGAAATTGTTATATTATTACTGGCAAAAATACCGACTAAATTACGCGTAAATATGTAAGTTTAATAAGTGGATTTGATGGGACAAACTATTAGTATTTAACCACATGGGCCATATTATGCTGTTTAAAACAAAATTATGTAGCCCTTCAAAATCCAGAAACAGTTGTTTACTTTTATCTAAACAATAAAGTAATCAACACATCACTTAAAGTAGCCGAAACGTTCTAGCATACATTTTCGAGAAATAAAATCTCCGTCGAGTGTGATGTCTGCAATAACCTTTATATTTACGCACACCAAGGATACAACATTCTAGGAATTCTCAATAGGTTTGAAAATAAATGAAAAAACTCTCTCACTAACATATACAACTTGTAAGATTGGGCTGTGAAAAATGGGTTAGTATGTTAGTCGTAGGTAGATTCGTAGGCGGCTGCCTGACTATAAATACTTGCGAAATATTGCGATCTTTAATCTCGTTTATTGTTCATTTTTAACCGACTTGTTATAAAGGAGGAAGTTTTTAATTCGTCTGTATAGTTTTGTGTAATAGTTGTCATTAATCGGAATAATTATTATATTTGCGATGGTTAAGTATTGGGTGATTCAACTCATTTATTGTTAAATTAAATAAATTAAATTATATAAAACATTGGTCAAAACTAACTATGTTGTCAATATTGTAATAATAATTATTATTGCATATCAAAATCTGTAAGAAAAGCTACAAACAGTATGTTTTTTTCTAAAATTTACTAGCAAAATTTCGTAAAATATAATACACAAATACGTCTTATCGCAACGGGAAGGTAAGAATCAAATCATGATCTAACACAATTTTGAAATGAACTATCTTTTTTTATTGTTCTTTACATATAATTGTATATACTTTAAGAATAACCCTTTACAGCCAAGGTTTGATTTTCTCCTTTTAAATAAGCGTAGGGGTTGAAGACTTCATCAGTATAGAGGTTGAGAGATGAGTTTCTACGCCACATGTCTGGGATGTAAACAGCTCTTTGTTTAAAACTTTTTAACCAAGATCTAACTCTTGTATGGCGTACAGGTATTTCTTTTGGGTTAAGACGTTTTCTTAAAGGAGTCGTGGTAGCCTAGTGGTGTGACCAGTGGACTGAGAAGTCAAAGGTCCCGAGTTCGAACCCAAGGCATGCACCACTGACTTTTCGGAAATTATGGGCGTATTTATCACAAGCTCAAACGGTGAAGGAAAACATCGTGAGGAAACCTGCAAGCTTGAGGGATTTGTCTCGATGGCATGTGAAGTGTGCCAACCCGGCAGTAGGCTAACGTGGTGGACTATAGCCTTATCCCTCTCAAATAAGAGGAGACCCATGCCCAGCAGTGGGACGTTAATGGGTTGATGACGATGATGATGAAGGCGTTTTCTTACGAGAATATTGAAGTAGGTACACCAACGTAATACCGTAATGTCGACGGCCTACATACGACACTATTTTTTTTAATCTTATGCGAAAAAAGATAGTCTTAAAACATCAATAATATTGCGTTGCGGCAGATGTAATACTTATTTTACTAGGAACTCAACTAACCACTTACTATTGGTTTCCTGTACAGGTTACACCTTGGAAAACAGTTCAAATATACTTTGATTCGTTGTAAATAAAATTAAGATACAAATTTTATGTACCTAGTGTGTATGTTACCGGCAATCTGTAATTCAGATTTTCTATACAATACCTAGGCAATATATAAAATACCTAAAGCGTCCAGGCAATGCATGATATATTATGAATCTTATTGCCCATTACATACTTTATCTAGGTAATGTATACAAATCCTAGGTATTGTATAGCGTACCTGCCGCTGTACCGTTCATGTGTAAATAGGTTAGGTTAGATTAGAACTGTGACCGAACTGAATTCACAATTAAACGAAAAGTAGAATACCTAGGCAAAGACGACTTTGACGACTCGGTGGCGCAGTGGCTGAGCGATCGGCTTGTGCGTCACGGGTTGCGGGTTCGATACCCGCACGGAGCAAATATTTGTACGTTCTGCAAGTAGTTGTTTCGGGTCTGGGCGTTTGTGTATGTGAAAATATGTGTTTGTAAACGCACGCACGACACAGGAGAAAATCCTAATGTGCTCCTATCCTTTTTTTTCTTTTTTTTTTAAAAACGTTGCCCCGTTTCAACAAAAAAGAAAAAAAAAGAAAAATTAATACATACCATACATTAACTAGGTACTCGTTTTTGGTTTTCTATACATTGCCTAGATTATACAGATTACCGGTAACATATTAAATTGATTAAATTATTTTTTACATAACCGAGCTAGATTTTAAGTTAAGCTATGATAAATTTATATAAATACTATTAGATATGCCTAACGGTAGAGCCCTATGAGCAGGGCTCAGCGATCACCAGCTAATAATACCGGCGCAAATTGTTTACTCCGTTGTGGTAACGGTTTTGCGAGAGCCAGAGCTCGTAAGGGATGTCTCTGATTGATTCGCGTGCTCCAATTTTGACCTCGGTTTTGCTTTTTCAAGATCCTCTCTAATTGCGATGTTAATGCTTTTTTTCATTTTAATAAGTAAAGTTCTAAAGTAGCACCATATACACTAAATTTATATTTTACTATCTTCATCATTCATAAATAAATAAAAATAAAATAAATAAATAAATCATCATCAACCCATTAACGTCCCACTGCTGGGCACGGGTCTCCTCTCATTTGAGAGGGATTAGGCCTACCACGCTAGGGTTGGCAGACTTCACGTGCCATGAAGACAAATCTCTCAAGCATACAGGGTTCCTCACGATGTTTTCCTTCACCGTTTGAGCTTGTGATAAATACGCACATAATTTCCGAAAAGTCAGTGGTGCCTTGGGTTCGAACTCGAGACCTTTGACGTCTCAGTCCACTGGTCACACCGCTAGGCTACCACAGCTCTATTTTTTTTTAAATGAACTTCTAAAATCCACCATGAATATCATAAAAATCAAGCAATGGACGTTGTTTTTTGTTTTTTCAAAACTCAGACTTGAACACAAACCCATGACAACACGATGGATAATACCAACATAATAGTAATTCTTATAAATAGTCTCATCGGCGTAGGCGTCGTTGCTGACGGTACTTTTCTATATAAATAACTTTATTTATAAAACATCCTCGTCTATAAGTAGATATAAATTCATTTAGACGTGTGCAGTGGGCTTAAGATGTCGCATACAAACAAATTTATACTCTGTGGATTTAAGATTAAGTGTTGGAATCGTTTGATGGCATTATACATGTTGTGCTTCAGTGTACTCGTGTATCAGCGAATGTCCTAATTGAGTAATCAAATAAAAAATATTTTAAATAAAGATCATTATGTAATTTAGTTTACAGTAGTAAAACCTTGAAATTAACTTGATAAAACATGATTTTTAGTATCCATCATTTTACGAATGTAAACCATTATTCAACGATGTTTACAAAAATAACCGATTAGAAGAATAATCGATTTTAGTACTCTGTCTGCATCAAATGATGTAAATCAAAAAGTTTCTCATTCACTTGCTAATTAAACGAAATCTTAAAAATAACTTGAAAATTATGTAGATGAGAATGTTGGAAAATTCAACTTTACGCGACGAACGGTTAGTGCCTACATAAAATATTTAAACAGTTAGTGGGCCATATCTTCACGACTTTATTTATTGATGCGGCGCAGTAATAAACGCCTACGTACCTATATCGCTGTGATTTACACCTTGTTGTGTCTTTTACTACAAGATGAAAGTCAATTGATTTATTATAATTAACTGGAGTTAATGGGCTATCGCTTCAAGGCCCTCGCGAAGGGCTTACGGCTTATACATAAACTAAACACTAGACGTATCTACGAATAGTCGTCAGCAGTGCCGGGATTAAGGTACCTACCTAACTGGATGCTCTAAGCAATCTTGGGTGGAGGGCCCAAAAAAAAGGTTATTCCACAAAAGTACATTACCAAAACGACGACCTGATTGGCGCAGTGGCTGCGCGATCGGTTTCTGCGTCATGGGTTGCGGGCTCGATCCCCGCACGGAGCAAATATTTGTACGTTCTACAGGTAGTTGTTCCGTGTCTGGACGTTTGTGTATGTGAAAAATTGTGTTTTTAAACACCCACGATACAGGAGAAAATCCTATTATGGGGCAATGAGAAAGAAGTACATTACCAAAACTTTTTTTTATTTCTTTATTGCGATACGAAGGCAAACGAGCAGGCGGCTCACCTGATGGTAAGTGATCACCGCCGCCCATGGACATTTGCAACACCTGAAGACTTGCAAATGCGTTGCACATCCCTGCAGAAACCGTTTTGGTTTCTTAAAATAGGGAATTACTAAACTGATAGCAAATGGAATGCCCATGCTGTCAAAATAGTCACTCCCCAACGAGCTCTGGTAACCTTACTCACTCGCAGAAAGACAACTATTGTTGATTCACTGCGGTATTCTGTAAGGCGGAGGCACTTCCCCAGTCGGGTAGCTCAATTTGAGCGAGGAATCTCGCTACGCCCTACCTCCAAAGAAACATTACGAGTTAACTTTAAAAGTGGGCTGTGGTTTCTTTGCCTCAGCACCCTACACCTTGATTGATTGTCCGTATTAATTCTGGGTTATGTGCCCCCCTAGACAAGATGCTTTAAACAACTTATGGGCTAATCCAGGACTGGTCGTCAGACATTAGAAATGTTCTGAAGCCTGTGATTCTGGCAGATGAAATAATTATTTGTTTTGAGTTTTGTTTATATCATAAGAGTGGAAAATGGTATGCAGTGGTAGTGCGATGGTAGGCGGTTACCGTAGCCCATAGACGTTTGCAATACTAGAGATACTTCACAGATTCTCACTTACTTTCGCAATCCTTCACACAGTGCATTACGTTATCAAAAACCTATTTGAAGCGCCATAAACACTTATTTTTAGAGCTTACCTAAGAAATCGTAAATAATAGAATCTGCCAGTTGTATCACTTCTCTAAATACACCATCACCTTTGCCAGATACACATGACCTAACAGACCTTTGGCAAATTCCAATTATAAACAGTGTGAGAGTTCTTGGAAGTCGTTCATTCATAGCCACCATATTTGCATTTAGGTCACTCACAAATAGCAAGTAATGACACGTGACAAATGTTGTTCAAACATTGTTGAAATCTTGGAATGCCTCCGTCTTATAGCCGTGACGAAATTCATAATATCGTGCTGAATATTGTGACAATAGATATCATAATATTTTTTTTCAACAGATTGGAACTTTAGAAAAGAAGAAATTGAAAGAAAGTAGAAACAAAGTTTATTCTGATAGTCACAACACAATACAGGCTATACGGTAGACCAGAAGAGATCAGGCAATTTCTAGTTTGTTTCGCGCAGAACTTGATTCTGCAGATTATACGTAAGAAACGTTCTCTAAGTAGGTATTACAGCTACACCATCACAATGCATATTTGTTCGAAAGTAAAACCAAATTTCGAAATCACTTAATTTCAAGATTTCCATTTCGATAGCTTGTGAAATCTATCAACCCGCTCTAGCCATCTCATTCTTAGAGGTGACTCGTAACGCGTGTTATCACACGTTATCACTGCTTTATACAACTTTAAAGCTATTGTATACTCAATTCTAGTATCATTCCAAATAGATACAGCAGCAGCATTCAGCTGTTTTTTTCCACACGCTTTTGAACCAAAGCATAAGAAATGAGACATTTTCCTGAAATCATTATGTCTTTTGTGGGAAGCGTTAATTAACTAATGTTAGTATTTAAACTAAATTTCACAAACTTCATACACGAGATGTGACGAGACCACTAAAATAGAACTAACCAGCCACAATGTGCCGCAGCTTGTGCTGGATTTTGGCACTAATTTACTTGCCCTCATTGTTAACACCAATGCGCTAATGGACTTAAAAGCATTACTTATAATATTCATGAAGAAAGAAAATATTTTAACGTAAAAGATTAATTTTCAACATGCCTACATACTTAATTGAAATATTGAGAAACATTTGCGGTTAAATACTGCGATGAACAAGTTCTTAAGCTACGCTAATATATTACCAGAGGCAATAAAAAATAATCACACGAGTGAATCCACAGAGCTAAGCCAACTTTTACTAGACTGCGAAGACAAACAAGCAAATTACATAGACATATCATCTAGAAATACATCGTACGATAGGTAAAACATGCAATAATAGAAATGAGACGAACGAATTATAACGAGCCGTGCATCGACCTCGAATTTTCTAACACTTTCCGCGTGTCTTATAAACGATTAACTGATGACGTCAGTGGTATTAGCGCGGGGGCGGATGACGAGATGAAACTACAGTAGAATCAGCTGTAAGAGATGCTGAGATGGATATATTTGAAACCGAATTGCGCACGTGTATAATTAATTATGATATTCGCGAATTTATAACAAATGATGACCGAGGTCGCATAATTCCGCTCAAAGATTGATGAGAAGAATTCAGTGGAAAGTAACAGATTAACAGTCGCCTATGACAATTCTAGAATATTTTATAAAATTAGATTGGCGATATTTATTATTATAGTAATAATATTTGTCGCCAATGACGTCGAATTGAAAATCTATAGTCAACAAATATAAATGTAAGACCCATAAGTATATACTAATAACCAAAAGACGCAAATAATGGTAGTACTACAATTGCAATAGGTTTAAAAGAAACATTGTATCTAAGCACTGAATGAACCTATGAAGGAGGAGAAGATCTGGCCGACGGCCAGGCGACAGAGGAAGGTACAGTGTTTAAAATTGAAGGGCGCCGGCGCCATCGCACTAGCCAGAAAGGAAAATGATTCAAACAAAATCTTTCCAGCACCCCAGCAATAAAACTTTAATAAATTTAATCATATTAGGCAGTTAGATTTGAAAAATAAATAAAAGATGTAAGTAATAGCGTTTTTTGTTGAGGATAAATAAGCTAATAATGTGTAACGATGTAAATTAAATCATATTTTAGGGGGATTTATTAATCCATGCTTGGATATGCTAATCCCATTGTGTATTTCACAGTAATAGCTATCTATATAAAAGGAGAAGCTGACTGACGTAATGACTGACTGACATATCAATGCAGGGCCTAAACTATAAGGGTTTGAAACTTGAAATTGTGCACAGGGGTTCCTTTTATAACTTAGGGGAGCATTAAGAAAGGATTTTTGAAAAACGGGGGTGCTAAATTTTTCGTTAAATTGTACGCGTACAAAATCGCGGGATAACTATCAATCAAAAAATCAAAATCAAAAGGTTTTTATTTCAAATAAACTTTTTCAAGCACTTTTAAAACGTTATGATTCTAGTTGCACGGTTCCAAGAAGTCGATCTTATGGAGGAGAACCGGCAAGAAACTCCATAGACACTATTTTAAAATAATGGGTATTGAATACAATGTTCAGGCAATGGTGTGCGAGGTCAATGTAAAAAATGTAATGTATGTAAGTATACATCGTCTTTATATAGCCACTTCAATATTATATTGCTGCTTGTAAACTAACCAAAATTAACATTGAACACATAAACTGACATCAAATAATCATTATTTTAAGTCCATATATAAATGCATGCACGAAACTGTACCGATTATTTTAAGCTCATCAACATTCTGGCACGCATCCGTTAATTACATGCACACGTTTGTGATTGTGAGTCATTTTTCTGTACAATCACTGATTATTATAGATCTGACTTCTGGCCTGCACTTCAGTCAAATATAAACAGAACAATAAAAGACGCTTTGGGCGTAAGTGCGCGAAGTGAGCTGTGGTAGCCTAGCGGTGTGACCAGTGGACTGAGATGTCAGAGGTCTCGAGTTCAAACCCAAGGCACGCACCATTGACTTTTCGGAAGTTATGTGCGTATTTATCACATGCTCAAACGGTGAAGAAAAACATCGTGAGGAAACCTGCATGCTTGAGAGAATTCTTGATGGCGTGTGAAGTCTGCCAACCCGCAGTAGGTTAGCGTGGTGGACTATAACCTAATCCCTCTCAATTGAGAGGAGACCCGTGCCCAGCAGTGGGACATTAATGGGTTGATGATAATGATGATGAATAAGAGACGCTAGTAATGTCATTGTTATTTCAGTTACTTGTTTTGATGATGACAAAATTCATATACTAAAAGGACACCTAGAAGAAAATGGCAATAATACTTATGATTGTGAGAAAGTCAAAGTCAAATAACTGTATGATATCGCAGACATAAATACTATTGCAAACATTGTCGTGGAAAAAATAACTAGAAATGTTCATACTAAAAAGTAGGAACAGGTAAATTCAAGTCCTAATATCAATTACGAACAATAGGCTAAAAGTGAATCCTTTTGATAAACATGATGATTTTTTTATCAAAACTAACTTAGTGGAGTGACTAGTCCACGGTGAAGTAAAAGGTTTCTAGCTCGATCCTAACGTCTAATCCTTCTCCAATGAAAGCAGACTTGTGCTCAGCAGTACGACAGTAAATAAGTTGATAGTGATAATGCTGTATTTTTAGAATAAAATAAAGGTAACTACAGGAACTACAACAATATAAAACATAGAATAGGTACAACATCCGATTGCGACCTTGCCAACGCACCAAAAGTAGACCAACACCAAACGATACGAGACATTAGAATAGAAATGTCGTAATACGGGAAGCGTTCGTCATTCGCTCACCGATCCCGCAAGGTGGATGATCTAACAGGTTCAGTGTTACATGCATGTGCACGATACATTAACGATGTTTGTTTTGGCGACCATGTTGATACTCTTAACGGTCATTTCAAATTAAACGATAGGAACCTCGTTGATAGAAGGGAAAGTAAAGATGTGATTATATCAGAATTTAGTAGCCTGTACGTTTGTGATTTTAAGTGAGTAGGTATCTAGTTAAATTGTATTGTGTTAGTATATTCTAGTGAAATAAATTGCTTGACATTTCATGCCAATGTTACTGCCAACTGAACAGATACAACATTTGAAAACTCGTAAAATATTATTGCAATAATGACTTGAAAGAATCATATTTACTTATATAATAGCATCCAAACTAATGTTTTAGTTATTGAAGACAGAATAGCGATCCCATAATAGATATATGTTTTGTCAGCATTGCTATTAAAGACAACTTATATTAATACTGATGTGCGTAGAGCATCTCTCCCGTAATTTCAATGCAAACAGAACTTCAAACAATCGGCCCGTGAAATTGAAACGAAGCGTAAAGTGTCTACAGTTCATAAAGCATATGAAACTATTTTACATTTAACGAAGCTGCATCAAGATTGACAGTAACACACATGTCCCCGATAGTGATTGACGCGGTGTCCATGCACTACACCGCCTCAGAAATTATCGCTTTTGGCATACCACCAAACTCTACTACTTCACTTGCTAACTTCTAGTTATAGAACATACACGATTTAGCTCTGTCTGCAAGATACATAAAACATGTCACATTGAATATATTATTATTATTATGAACTCTATTTACATTATGGAGGGTTATGGATGGCTGCAAGTATTGCGATGAGGCCTGTCTCAAGAACCATGGGTTTCAAAAGACAGAAACGTCATGACGGTGTCTCAGCACCAGTCACCACAAACTTCCCATGTCAGACCTGTGGCAGGGTGTATCGCTCTCGCATCGGTTACACCAAAAAATCGTCTGGCCATAGGGTCACACGTAATTTTATTTCTATCTTTGACAAATACATTCATTTTGCTCGAACTACTCTACCTACATATATTCGGAATTATAAACAGTATTTTTGGTTAAACAAACAACCATCGATCAATTTTGAATAAATGAAGGGGAAACGACGAACATATCCTAAACATAACGTGACTGTAGTCAATAAAATCATCGATGGAATTTAATAGATCACTGATATGCGAAGCTAAAACCTGGTAAAGTGAATTGGTTAGAGATAAAAATGCAATTGGAATTTATTATGGGAGCAAAAATATTACGTACATGAACAGTCTTTTTAGATAAAAAATAAATACCATAAATGTCGGTCAGCTTTATTAATAAGCGATAGGTGGAATTCTCAATAAGAATATTAACATAAGAATTTTAAATTACAAGAAGTATTGTATGAATATAAGACTGGTATACCTAATTGACGTTTTCTTACACACAACCTTTGGTTCGGTTGAAATAGAATATACATAACTGACTATAACATTCGACCAATGTAGTCACAAATCTTCCAAAATTACAAACAAATTTAACAATACATAAATAACGGGGTCAAATAAAAATATCGTCAATGTTAACCGTGAACAGCTTGAACCTTCGCCTTTTCCACGTCATAACGCATTATCTTAGGCCATGAGGAGACGTCAAGAGTCCCTACCGCGAGTGTGAGGCCGTGGGTGTGGTGACGTACATGAAAGCAATATGTGAGTGTTCAATTTTCCACATGATCGCCGAACAAGACGTGTTGGCGAAACATTAATGACACTTACGTAGAAGAAAAGATTAAATTATGATAAAAACGCTACGGGAAAATTTTGTGTACTGTGGCCCATTTACTTTGGCTTTAATTAAGGGATGAATTGATTAGACATCAAAATAGATTTTTATTTAGGTATTCTGTTTAGTTTGATTTGAATATTTAAATAGATGTGAACTTTACTGGATGTATATCTAACAATACAGTAAAGTTCACATCAAATTTAATTCACACACTTTATTCGACTTTCAAACATTGCTCAAAAAATTCCGTGTGTGCATTTTATTCAAGTTTCCAATATTAATATTACTTAAGTATAAGTTTTCACTAATTTTAGAGGTATTGGCATTTAAGAATTTTAATGTGGATAAAGCAAAACTGGTATGCAGGTATCGTAGCACGTGGCATTAACTACAGAATTTCGAAAACGCCTTTTGCCGCTAGGTGTAGTCTACTGCCATCCTCATATGAAAAAGGCTTGAGTATGTGTATGTATGATAGGAACTTATTACAACTAGTCTACAACAGCCCTAGGCTAGATAAGAATAAGACCCTAGATTCTCACAGCTCACATACAAATAAGTATATTAATATAACTAAGCCTCTGAATAACATATTTAAATATATGCATATATCACATTCCTCGGAATCAAGACATAACTTCATCTTTTTAATGATACTATATCAAGCCAAAGTGAAACGTAATGAGATCAATTTTTCACAAAATAATCATACATAAATAAGTTCTTGTCTCCGTCTCAACGTGTCATGATTCAAGCTGTAACGACCCAGTGACTAACGTCACTAAATCTGGTCAAACGGTAAATATAGCACCATCTGTTCATATGTAACTGCAATTTGTTGGTTGTCCGAAATTTGCCAGCAAATTAGATATTTTGGTGATGTCATGGAATCTACAAAAACGAGAGATATAACCGAGGAAAGAGGATAACCAAAAGTCAAAGGAAATCGCTGTTAACTCCTGAATTCCTCTGATCGGTTGAGTCAAAACAAATCTGATCTACTGAAACCCAATTCAACGATAAAACGATTAAGAATATTATATAGTGCCTACATATAGATTTTTAAATACTAAATAGTTTAAGTATGAGTCAAAGGTCATAAGATATTCGTCTCCAGAATAACAAAATACGTCATAAAAAATCTAAAACGTTCTAGCATTCCAGATTCCTAGGCCAAACGGTATTTAGCTTTGAATCACACGCTCTCGAATATCGATGTTGTTCCAAAATTAGAATCTAGTTCTAAATTTATTTCATCTTGCATAAACACACCTGTGTTGGAGCAAAACAATAAAATTTGACTGACGTCTTTGAGAATTTTGATCGTATTGATTGGATATAACCCAAATGACATTCGGCTTTTCCCACCCATATTACTAATAACACTTCTTCTTTTGAAGTAATTAAATACGATATTGGAGAAAATGCTTTCATGAATGATGTGACGCACCTGACAATATATTGACAAAGTCCCGCCTGAGGTTGAATTTTTCTTTCTTAATAAAATTTAATATATTTCCTAATAAGTTTTGATAATGATTCTACAATAGGCGAAATCTTGTTCAAAGCCAATAATAAATCTATTGGTACCATTTTACTAATTTTCTACAACATCCACATTTCCTTCGCTGTACTTAGATTTACCAGTCACGATGACACAACTTCGGTCATACAGTTACGCTCAGTTTATGTTACTTACGTAAAAATATTTTTGTTAATTGTACTGACCTTGCAATAACTGAATTGTCGCCTGATATTCCGCTAGCTTTTCATCCACGTAGCCTTCCTGTGACTGCTGTGCTATGATCTCCGCTGTGGAGGGACCTCGTTCTTCCTCGTCTTCTTCGTATATCATGGGCCGAGGTGGCGGAGGCGGCTCCAGCGGCACTCCCGCGTAATCGTACTCCCGAACCGGCTCGTAAGGTGACGAGTAATAGTATTCAGGACTCTGCCCCAAAATTGGGGACATTGGATAAGGGGAAATGGAGAAATGAGAACTAGGCGATGGTGAATGCTGACGTAAATTGTGAGGGGAGTGCAGAGGTCGAAACGGTTTTGGGGATGGATGGACTGGCGGTGGTGTTACAATAGCAGTGGAGTGCCTAGGTCCTGAGATGAGCGGAGGCGGGCTGGGAGCCCATGGTGAGGGGGGACGGTAGTTGAGGGGGGAGGCGGGACCCGGGGGCCGCGCGCGACCTCGCCCCGGCGGCTGCGACATCTCGCGGATTGATTCACGTCAACCCGGTGTCACGCCACCATGTGCATCGCTGTAACAAAAGAGACAAATTTATTAATACAAGAAAACTACCTCACCAGTAGTACGAAATCATGGTTATTTTTAGCCTATCTATGATCTGGAGAAAAACTTGTAGTTCATGCATTGCCAAATTGATTAATAACTGCTTATGAAAGAAAAAAATACAATGTATATCGGACAAGTCTTCATAAAGTATTACGTTTATGTTGTCTACTGCCCAGCAGTGGGAAAGAATATTATTATTACGGAATTATTGATTATAACGACATCTAATCAAAAGCATGCAGCTATATTCTAATACGCAATACTAATCTGTAAAACTAACATTAACAAATTAAAATACCACAAACTAAAGGGCTCACTTCAAATCTATTCCTGTTCGTATTCCCAAATCTATTTTAATGTCTCTGGAAGGGGTTAAGACCCACATTTACACCGCAATATACCATGCGGACGAAACAGATGCCCCAAAACCTTTATTAGGTACAAATGGGTTCTTAAGTGTATTTATTGAATCGTGATAATGTTGGAATGTCGGTGCAGTGGCTCGAGGCCACTGAAAGAATTTTCGGAACATTATCTCACCTCTTGCCAAATGTTATACAAGTTATTAGGTTCGAAAGAAAAATAGAATACAAAACAAAACATGTGTATGTGTCGGTCACTCAGTTATAAAGCTAAAGACAATTACAAATAATTACATTTTCACAGAAAAAAAATTACCGGATCTACCTACAGACTATATGTGCGAATGTCTGTCTGTCACATCTTCACGCTTTAACCGCTGAACTAAATTAGATGAAATTTGGCATCGAGATAGTTTAAATCTCGGCGAAGGACATGTTTTATCCCGGAAGTCTTTCCTTATAGACGAGAAGCTGGGTGGACGATTGAATGCGGTATCGATATATTAAATCAAAAGAGGAAGATAGGAAATAAATAATTAGACTGATGAAAAAGCAGATTGGATATCATTAATAATTCTACACAGATGAAAAACTAGTATCAGATACATTTTATATTTGGATTTCTCCATGTCTTTATCTTCTTATATGTTCTTTAACTATATTTAATTGCATTCTTATATATATCTTTATCTATATTTAATTGCTGCTTATTAAGAATTCGTGAGTTCATTAACAACATCGATAAACTTGTCAGTAGCTACGTTAATTAATATCTTAATGTTTCCAGGTTTTGAGGAACATAAATTCTCCTTTTTATTAGATACAAAACTAATTATGGCTTTAAACTCAGACTAATTAAAAGGTGTAAAACCATTACTAGTTAACTTAATTGAAGAGTGTATGCAACCTGATGTGATAGTAATGCATTACCATAATGAATATTTCGAAGCAAGTAATACGATGAAGTCTTTAGCAAACTTTGAAATAAAATTTATTGAACTAAGTAAAAAATGTGCGTTTAATTCCCGAACTAAAGAAGGCAAAGATCAACAAAAGCAACGAAGGCCAAAATAAAGGAAGGTCTATACAATAAATGAATCAAAACATAGGATTTGAGTAAAGAGGTCACAAGGCTCCGTGAGAGCAATAATTTTGAAAACAAGAACAGAGCTTATAGTATATCAAAAAAGATTCGAAAGTAATACTTACATACATAATAATTACATACATACGAACATTGTAAAGCAAACCTATTATATTCTAATTTTCGTTTAATTTAAAAGAGTTGGAGTTTCTTGCCGGCTCTTTTCCATAAGTCCTACAACTTGGAATCGTGAAACTATATAGTTTTGATAAAGCACCTGTAATATTGGTCTCATTGGAATAATACATTCGTTTGTTTGAATAAATAAAAAATATAAAATAGTTTTGACAAACAAACTTAGAAACAATACAATTGAAGCTGTGTTAAAGAAATTTCGACCCTAATTGTAAAAAGGTCCCAATAATCAGGGATGATGAAAGTATGAATAATATAAATAATTTTATAAATGATGTAGCTCTAGAAAATTTGACGCCAGTTGCACACTGCAATGGTGATATTTTGAAAGACATAACCGTTGAATAAATTATATTGGACGCGTGCCAATGTCAGGGGATTGAAAAAAGTGTTTAGAAACAACGCTCGCAGTGACGAGTAAGAAACTAGAACAGATCGGGCCAAAATCTTGAGACTAGACGTGAAGACGTTTTTTATATAGACACCTTGTTTCCAGGGTGATCGTGGGTTTGAACAAGTATTTATTATAATAAAGTGGAAAAATAAAGAGGAAGTGATATTAATATAAATATGATACCAGATCCTCGCTCCCTATTACATGACCTAAAACATAGCGAAATGTGGATGACCATTATTGCCTCTGCCTAAACCTTTGGAGACGACAGGCATGACGGTATGATAACATTAATCACAACATATGATTTAAGCAATACGATACCAAGAAAATACAGATTTTTTACCTTTAAGTAGGCAGAAACTACAAAACGTCACGAGCTAAGATCCCTGCCTTACATACACACGTTGTATGTTATTATAGTATATTCAAGATTTTGCGAAATACTTATAAGTAGTACGTTATTTGAATGGATAATACCAAATTATTGCAGACATACAATATATGATGCCAATAGCCATGAATATATGAGACGAAATCCCTTAAACTTTTAGAAACTAAATTCCTGGTCTAACAGATCAATATAAAAACGTTTTGCATAACAAAATAGTCAACGAACTTACGCAAAGACGGCATCACAAATGGCGGCCGGCCAGACGACAGGCATACGTCAAAAAAATTACTCTTTGGGCAATGCACGGGGTCTGGCCGGCCTCCAACCGTGCCAGCGTGTAGACCTCTTGTGTAAGAAGCTGGAGAAACACATGCCAACGATTGTTATGGCATGTTAGAAATAATTTGAATGATCTATGGTGACAGGTGACGCCGGTTTAATAGGCCCTGTGGTATAAACATTCATATGATGGTCCATTAGCTATTTATATTTATTTATTTCTCGGTTTTATGGCCTGTTTTATTTTAATCAGGGTTTTAAGCAATCATAAGCTGATGGAAGTGTTATATTCCTTTGAAAGTGTAACTTTTGACACATATCCAGTATAATGCAATACAGTCATTGATTGGGAAAGTATAACTTTTTTTAAGCAAATGACGCACTGGAACAAACCCATAGGACCTGTAGCCTCTATTTAATGGTGATCGTTGACGTATCGGTAATCAGTCGAGTATTTTCCAGGAAACATTATCTACTACTACGACATTAAATGTAAGTATTTTTGGATATGTGACACATTTTGACAGTTCGAGTCTGAGCCACTGTTTGGTGGTAAGATTGGAATTACTTCATGACACTGTAACATGTGGAATAAATCCAGACATTCGTATTTAAATAACTGGATAACTTTATATAAATAAACTCAATAATGTTTCAGCAGTGGAACAGGAGATCAGTAAATCACGAATGTTAACATTTATAAAATTGCTGTAGGCGTACACGTGGGCACCCATCAAAGTTATAAAAATTATAATCAATAGTGTTTATGATATATTTCATAAATGAAAATCTGATAGATAATATTTACGTATATATTGCACTATAGTAATGGAAAAAGCATTGCAATGGATTGAAGGTATCCATAAACATAATTCATATAAATATATCGAAAAATCAACTTAGTACATATATGTAAATTAACATCAGATACTTGGGTAATTAATTCATAGTTTTGATAATATGATTCTGAACCATTTGAGTTACAAATAAAAGACATTGTCAACTGAAGAAAAAGTGATGAATAAAAATATGTTTTCCTAATTTTAAATTCGTTATAAGGAACCCAGGATCGTGCCCTTAAAGCGAATAACGAGGAATAGAATATAGGAAATGCATAAGCAAGATAACGTTTACCCACGGGCTGTCTTCGTGTTTTTTTTACAGTATATTCGTACAAAAGTTAGAGAAAATTACAACACAGTGCGTTCAAAATCAATCTTTCTTATTAAAAGATCCGGTCACTCGTCAAAAATATCCTACATCTCTAAAGACCTGACAGATCTTAAATCAGTTTTTCTCTGTATCACTATGTCAATCTCAGCTGGAGTCAATACACTATATGTATAGAATATTGGCAGCGCTTTCTGCACCGATGTGCCAGTGATATAATGGACGGAATTAGAACCAAAATCGTATCTAGTTCATGATATATTGCTAATTCCGTATCTTTTCTTTTAACTTTATAGCGTTATTCTGACGTACCGCCGATTTTCTCATCCATTGTTGCAAATGTAGTTACAGTTTAGATTAAAACAACGATTCGAGCATTCAATCGTTGGCTATCATTACTAAGTAACTTAGAAGATTAAACATTTCAGTCATGCGTAAGGTGTTAGATTTTCTCGCGAGAATTATTATACATTATTTAATAAAGATCACGACGTAATTGAGAGAAAGTGTTAAAGGATTTCATATCTTAATGTAATTTGACGACCTTTGACGTCCTGTTTGGCGCAATGGCTAAGTAGGCTTGTGCGTCACGGGTTAAGGGTTCGATCCCCGTACGGAGGAAATTATTTGTACGATTTACAGGTAGTTGAGAGTCTGGGTCTGGGTGTTTGTGTATGTGAAAATTAATGTTTATTAACACACCCACGACACAGGCGAAAATCCTAGAGCGAAGCTGCGTTTAAAAAATATTAACTACCTCTTGTTTAGTTTACTACGATACCTACGTTGTACTGTTTACTGCCTCTTTCGGCTTTTAATAATATTTTATTATGCAATGTATTTTATTATGTTCGGAGCATAACTTCTTAACACAGGTTTCATAACTCACAGGTCACTTAATACCTATTTCAATCCTTATTACGAGGTACATATTACTCACACACTATCACATTTTTCTCCGTGATATCTCTCAAAACTATGGCAATATATAAATCAGAGAGTTAGTGGGTCACCGATTTGATGGACTGAACCATTTGTTTGTTTTACATAATTATTGCATCAACTTTTCAACGAAAGGCGTTTCAGTAACAGTTCAAAGATCAAAAAATATATATTCATTTATTTACGCGCGAAATTCTCGGAAGATTAATTTTGCTAACCTTTTTTATTACACTCAACACTGGTTTGCTAATGAGGATTTATTGCAAGCTTATTTTATTATTATTTTTTGCGACGCGTGTGACCCATATTTTCATGACTTACCTACAGCAAATTTTTTAACGGTTATATATTTTCAAATAGGGTCAGTGTCAACTTAGATGCTACGTCATAATGTTGTCTTATAGTCATTGTCTTACTAGCCACCCGGCTTGGCACAGGTACATACAACTTACAAGTATTTAAAAATATACAAATTTCAATTGTTTTTTTTTCATACGGATCCCTATTAATTTTTCAAATAAAATATAGCCTATGTTTAACACGGATAGCGTGACATTCGAATGGTGAAAGAATTATTCTAATTGGTCCAGTAGTTTTGGAGCCTATTCAATGCAAACAAACAATCAAATCTATCCTCCTTATAATATTAGTATAGATTGATCCAAATAGACCTAAAACTTTTACTTTAAGTATTTTCTGTGAATAGATATTTGAACATAGTAACAGACAATCTTATCGGTCAATTTATGTTTTTAGCACAAATACCCTACGCTTTTCTTAACTGACAATCTCTATGAGGCCATAGCCAGTAGTTACCTATACAAATAAAGAACTTGAAATGAATTGAATAAAAATCGACAAAATCATGATATCAGCTAAAGGAACTGTTTAGCCACCATAATCACATTAAAACTGATGAATTCAATAATAAAACATGATCTGTATGAATTTAGTCGTCAGATGAATTAACCAACACTTATCTGGACACGTTAAAACAGACCCTTAAAAGTTATAACTCTTAAGCTACTACTACTACTTGACTATTATTTAATCCTTTCATTCAAGGACAAGACTTATGCCAATAAATGGGTTGAATCATCCAAGGTGTACTTATATAATAAAAACAAAGCTTTCAAAAACCTATGAAGATATTATATTGCACAAGCATTTTAATGAAGATCAAACTTCAAAATACATCTGCACCAACATCAGAAGTTTAGAACAAACATTTTTCATTCGTGACAGTGTGGTTCCCAGTGCGCTTGTATTAGTAGTAGCTTGGCCAGCCGCCAGAGCGTAGGCCAAGCTAGTGAACTTCATTTAAAAACGAACTGAACCTTCAAAACATAATAATTAAAACTTTAACGTAAATCGTGATTATTTCCAAAGTTATTTTAGTAATTCTGACCCAGTTGCTCCCAATTACATGCTGTATATAAATAAATGTTATAGCGTTGTGTTTGCAGACACATTTAAAATAAATTCGTGATATCATTTAGCTTACAACAGTTATATGAACGGGAGAGTTTAACGATGTAATGCAGTTAAACCGAAAAACAACGCTGCAATTCTACGATCCATTTATTCTATAAGCCGAAACTCATCGTGGCGATCCTTGGGGGAGACCTGTATCCAGCAGTGAACGTCTAACGATTGATATGATGATGATGATGACATAAACAATATGATGTGTAGCAGGCAGGGTTGTCTGCGCATCCATCACCAAGAATTCATACTATTTTGCTCCATATTTTATAATACAACAAATACTACGACGAAGTTCGGAGAGTGATGAGCTACCTGAAGAGAGAAAGGAGAGGAAAGTGGCTTTTCTTACGAAATGCTATGAATGTAAACACAATCAGGGTATAATAGAAAATTCCAGTGTAGATACAATATTTTAAACTATTCTTAATAAATCAAAACAGAAACACCTATGAGTGTGCGACCCAATTCCTAGTAGTTTTGTTTAGAGTCGACCAATAAATCATCGACTAGCATTCAGCTTAGCCTCTGATGAATTAGATTAGATCAATAGTATAATTCTGAGTATTAGTTTGGACGATGCCAAAGGTATGAGAAAATACTCATCGATCAATCCGTCATCGATTCTTAAGAATTCTAAGAGACACAACACTATACTAATACAATAAATTCATCATCGATACACCAAACTAAACATCGGTATTAGCTGTGTATACTGTAATCTTAGCTGAACAAGCCTTATCAACAGCTTTCGGCCATATAAATTTAATTACGAATTAAGTGGGTACGGTGGCAACACATCAAGCTACCACAATCTGTCAAATTTCTTTGACAGAATTTCAACTTTATGACAAACTAATATGGTTCATTCAGTTGGGAAAATTTTGACAGTTTCGTATAGGTTGACCGGCTGGCGACTGTATCTTATTTAATCGAGATTTGAGGTACTGTTTAAATTTAAGTACCTATTGGTATGTTCGACTATTTGTAAACGAAACAAAACAGTGTTGATCTGTAGACTTCACGAAGAGGTTATTTTAACAAAAAAAAATAGTTAATATTTACTGCAATGCGAATCGCCTGTACATACTTATAAATATAGAAGCTGTATCAATATCAACACATCTAAATTAAACTTACAATAAACTTATACAACAGCAAGGGTACAATTATTGGCTTTATACTTAAGTAGAATCTATGTGTCTTCTTATGCTAGTCAGAAAATCTGATCCGTAAATCTGATTCCCCATAGTGCGTTCCAGTAGCCTTAGTGTCTATATTTTAGGTCTTTCATGATCAACACTATCATCGGTAATATAAAGAAATCTAACACTAGATATAAAGATTCCCATAATTTGGGCAGATTACTTGAAAAAGTGTCGATGTTTTCTACTTTGAATAGGTATATTATAATACTTGGTATGGAAAGTTTGTCCGAAAATACCCACCCAAAATTACTCCTGTGCTCGACTTTGTTAGTAAACAAATTAAAGGGCAACTTTATTTACCATAAACACGCACTGTTTATAGAAGCTCGAAAATAAATTATAAACGGAAAGAACTCCTTATGCAAGTTGAATCTAAATCTAAATATATTTTGACATAAGCTGAAGATGACATTCCCTTAAGGCCTATCTTATTAAAAAAACACAAATGTAACTTTTAACAAATAAGTCAGTATGAGCATCACTGATATCAAACATCTTCGATGTTAGATGAAAGCTAACAAATAATAGAATGAGTATTTTATATTGCGAGACCTATTCATGGGTTTCAATACATTGGTGTGCAAATCAAATGTAATATAAAGCTATAAAGTAAACAACCTCGCGACGTTAAGAGACACTACAGTCTATTAATAGAAGAATACCAAACCCATCAAACCATTTGAACAATTTAATAAAGTAAAGCTTGTAATAAATAAAATAAATAAAATGCGTTTAATTCAGGTATGTTCACCCATATTTTTACATTGAAAAGAAAATAAAAAATTTAATTCTAATTATTAATATTGTTATTGTCCCTCTATCCAACACTATTTGTGACATGCTTATTACAGCAGTGACGGATATAGGGACAATAATGACGAAACAAATATTATAAAATAACAGAAACTTTCGAAAGAATCGGGCGATCATAAATGTTGCATTTCTTCAAAACACCACTCCAGATAAAGAGAGCCCATGATTTATCTAACAAATTTAGTAATTAATGAAATTTAATATTGATATTAATCAAATTGCATTTGATGCAGTAGAGTGAAATCCATTTTTATTTTAAGAAAGAAAAACATTAGGGTAGACTATGTTAATTGCTCCGTGTTGCAGATTTTTCTCCAGACTCAATTAGGACTGGTTACCATGTACGCAAGGTTGCATCATTCATTAGATCATTTGCAATTCGACTGTAATGAGTGTACTTATGACGCAGACACTAAAATCGAGAAGGTGCCAACACTGTGTGATGGCGATAATCAATCTAACT
This sequence comes from Craniophora ligustri, assembly GCA_905163465.1. Classification (NCBI taxonomy): domain Eukaryota; kingdom Metazoa; phylum Arthropoda; class Insecta; order Lepidoptera; family Noctuidae; genus Craniophora; species Craniophora ligustri. The sequence goes on along the minus strand of LR990962.1, from coordinate 14,297,674 downwards.
TCGAGTCTTTAATTTCCGTAAATAAGAGAGATAAATATACTCATTAAGTACCTAGGAACCACATTTTTCATTAGTCTTTTAAGGATATTAGAGTTCAAGAAACTAAAAAAGTACAAAGATTAAACTGCTTGAAAAATGAGCACAATATTTTAGTACTTTACAAATCAAGAGATCAAAAACGAGGCGAGGAGGAAACAGAACAGTGTCGGTTACTCCACCAATAATATACAACTGAAGAAGAAACGCTAAGAAAATTCGGAGTAAAATAAAGCGTATGACAAATGTTTCAAAACAATATTATACAATCACATAACACGAAAAATGGTATGTATAGAAACTAGAATCAATATATACTTAAAGACAAAGTTGAAGCAATAGTACATATCTAACAACAGGAATATACCCCTAGCATTCATGAAACTGCGATTGGCAAATGTGAATCAGTTAATTTACAAGATCATATAGCCGTAAAACCATCCGCAACAACATATTGCCCTCATCAACATAGAAATTACATTTCAGAATGACAAGTTGATACTATTTGCATTTTCGACACAGAATTTCATGAGGCACTGAACAATATAATCCATTTTGTACAACATGCTCGCTTAATATCGATTAGTATTAAGTCGATATAGATGATTACTTTAAGAAGGTTCTGAGAAGTAGGTTAGATGCAAGCAGAGTACAGATACAGTCTGTGCATCGTCAGTTTTGTTTACTTTTTTTGTATCCGTGTACCATATTTTTAACGGACTTCAAAAAAGGTTTGTTACCTCATAACTTTCGACTGGATAAACTTGGGAACAATCTGGTCCAGTTCAGAAATTTCAAGTCGGCTTTTGTTAGAGAGAATGATTTGGTTAATTAATGTTCTGTTTTTTCTGTCTACATCATTGTGATCAATACCATATAAAACACCTGCAATAATTTGAGGATAATAATAAATGTGTACATACAAAAACGAAGGAAGATAATAATGCTTTTGTGTAGTTTTAGAAGAAAATATACCTATATCGATTGATTTCTTTGGCTCACTACAAGACATATACGTGGTGTGTACAGCACTCGTAGCTACTCAGGTCACTAACGATACTCCATGAAATAAAGCTAACTGGATGTCACAAGCAGTCTTAGGCGGTGGAGCTAGAAAAATGAGCTCATCCCACTTCATCATCAACCCATTAACGTCCCACTACTGGGCACGGGTCTCCTCTCATTTGAGAGGGATTAGGCTATAGTCATCCCACTTTAAAAATCACCAAAATATAACAAGATCGTCCGTATTAATTCTCGATCGTGTAAATCTCGGTCCGTATTAATTCTCCCTAAGCAATTGCTTAAATAACTTATGGACTAAATCCAGGACTGACAATACTTCATTTATTGGCAGGTCTATTACTTTCTTGCAATCTCCATTTATCGAAAGCTTTCTATTTAATGACTTAATTATTCCTTTTTATAATTCATATCAATACTATTACGTATTCAAAAAGTTTCTTTGCTCGTTTAGTAAAAACAAATATCAAGACAGAAACATGAAAAAGATGAACATGAAAGAAACAGGATGAAAAAAGCGACGGTAATAGCAGATTCGCGTGACTGCCGCCTTAGCGACGCCAATCAGAATGAAAAGGCACGTGGTTGACTGTAACGTAACCCTTTTTTAGATATCAAGCGAAGAATATCGCTGTTTTTATTGTCTATATTTGAATTTTACAGGCAGTTTTTTAGGCAAGCACGTGTTTTGTATAAAAACTTGTTCTGAGATATCCTGCATATTGCGGTTTGATAACACTTGCAATTTTAAATTAAGGTTCGCTATATTCAATACAAATTAACATATTTATATTTGGAAGCATTTGAGAAAATTGGCGCTCTTATTCAACGAAGGAGTTGTCGGGAACGGGTGCCTAATGCTGACAAATACTGCGAGAAGTTCTTCTTGGAAGATCGGTGAAAATTTGGAAAATATGTTAAGTAAAACTAATAGCAAGAAGCTTTTAATGGTAATTACAGTGTACAATTATTTTGGCAACAAGATACAATGTATATTATGATTTAGAGACTTTGGAAACTCTCAGACAATTTGATAGCTATTACATAGTTCCCATTAAACGTAGATATCACTCTAAAGAGCCATTTACAAGATATTAAGGAGCCAAAATAAACTTTACGTTGAACTAAAAGGCACGTAAACTGATCAAAGACCGCTTTACGACCTTCTAATAGATCTTTAAACTTCAGTAAAGTGTATTTTTTAACAGGCCTTGTGTATTTTACAATACGGAACATAAATAATGAAGATGCTTTGGTTCAATCAGAAGGTAAGGACGAGTGAAGTAGAGAAAACGAAGTATATCGTCATAATTGTGTATCACGTGAGGTTTATGAGGTGTATGGTGTATGATAAGTGGTGGATCAACCCATAAAGGTTAAATGGAAAAGTACAGATGAAACACACTGGTTTATTGTGAATGTTTCACAATAAACCAGTGTGTTTGGAGGTCTAGGAAATAACCCATTTCCAATTAACGTTCGCAAATCTGAGCTCTAGTTTTCTTTAAACTAAACTCTTATCTAAACTCTGATGACTAGGATCTAATCTAAACTCTGGTGCTGTTGAAAATTTCATAGATACAAAAAAACAGGGAATCGAACCTGACATGTGCAGCCGCTAGCGAGTACTACACCAATGAAGCAGTCATTTGATCAGGAAGAAGATATATTGAGTCCCTTACAGTTACTAGCCACTGTCTATGACTTACAAAAATGTTCAATTCAAATTGGTTTCATTAAATATGATGGTTTATAAATAAGAAATGGAATTGCGTCACATTATGTCAGATTTTAGTTCATCATCTTTATAAATTCTAGTGCATAATTTTTATATGAATCATTTTTATTTTATCAGCGTTTAACAAAATCATGAAAGCCGATCGTAGAAGCTAAATTCAAAATCCAGATTGTTTAATTTAAAGTTAAATCAAATGAGTTCGACCAACATAATTTTCTTCGTACACCGATCTCAAGTCACGTACACACGTATTTAGGTAGCATAAACATACGGATAAATCGTATTTCCCAACATTTCGCCGAGGTGAAAAGTTGCTATGTAATTACCTCGGTAGAATACTTATACCTTAAATAGAACAGGCTCAATTCCAAACTTACGATTAAGATAATCGTGCACGAAAATCATAAGCAACTAAAGGTATTACGAAAATTGTTGTAAAAGTTGTTGAAGTATGTTGTTAACGTAACGCAATACAAAATTATATATTCAATAGTACGGAAGAGCAGATACAACATAACAATCAACAAGATGCTGTAAGAGAAAAATCAATACGGTCAGCCTCCGTTGTGTCTAGACTATAGCCACAGACTGGCGTCCCGAACAATCTATAAGGAACTTAGGCGCAATGCGGGAAGAGCACACCCATACTGCAGGAAATGCATTAAACTCCATACTTGTACACATGCGACTAACATAACAGTCAACTTAACAACAATATGTTACACACATTTATAGGTTAGGAAAGCGACCGGTGCAATGTTAACACAAATTGAAGCAAAAATCACATCGATAAGCAACACACTGGGAATGACGGAGAAAATAATTTTGGAACAGGCTGGCGGACATATTGAAACTCAATACTCTCGCTTCCAGAGCGATAAGCGAGTCGCCGGCTAAACCGCCGTTAGTAAAGCGTTAAATCTCAAACAGACAAAAAACGGAAAACTATCGAATATAATCACTACGTTACCGGTAACAGGGCACAACGTTCAAAGGTCCACAACACTGTCACTTCAAACACCGATATTAGAAAATTCAAATACACTGGATTTTATATTTTTCACGGACGCGTTCCAAATTAGGAATTTGAATTTTTTTCTTGTGTACCGTCGAATGCCGTATACGGTGTGACCTTACCAAGTGAACGTTTCGTTACCGCGCGTTCGGTTGCGATGGTTTGGGAATGTCGGAGCGGCAGTTAGCGTTGGACTGAGGCGGGCGGGCGGATTCGGACGCGTTCGGCTCTATTCGGCCACATTTATATTTAGAATTTGGCTCTCTCCCCGGTTTTATATAGCAGTGAGTACATCGCGTATAAAGCGTATCCGAGATGTATACGTATATGTAGGTATATGTGGCATATGTATATATAGGAATTACGACTTTTTATTGAGTGGATTGTAAATTTTTGCATACCGTCCGTTGGTACGGGATAGTCGATATTTCTGGGCGGGCGGGACTATTTTTTGGCAATGTTAGCTAAATGTTCACCCACACGCTGCATAAAAAGAATTCCTATAATTCTTTGCTAAAGTAGGTCTAATAAATAGTGACGTAGCCGATACAGTCGGATATCGTGTGTTTGTGCAATAAACCTTGCAGCTTGAAGAAGCTTGAGTGTGCTAATTGTATTTAACACTTCGTTAGTTCAGTTCGATGCAGCAAAACCGTGTTTTACACGCGTCTTTTGTAAAACCAACAGATTATTCAATTGAAACTTTTACTACTTTAACTTAACTTAATCTTAAAAGTTTAAAATTTACCCCGATCTTACTAAAGTAACTTTTTAATTAACTTTCTTGGAAAGCATTTCTATGATTAATTATTATCTCATGGCTATAAGATTTGTCACTAACTTGTGAATTATAGCATGCTGCAAGATTTAACCCGGCTAGACAGGAAATAGCGGACGTTATTGCGAAATTATGCCGTTTTTAGGGGACCCAAGTCAGTAAAGTATCCCTATAGTTTCCCTATTGCCGTCTGTCTGCTTTTCTGTCTGTATGAGTAAATGACTCATGGAAAAGGCTACTCTTAGAGAACTGTACAGTGTACGGCTTAGAAAATCATGGTAAAATGAAATCTTTAAAATTTGAGCGAGTTTGTTTTCGTCTAATCCGTATTGAAGTTATGCTTGTCCCAGCTAAACTGTTGATTTGGATACATAAGAAATTTTCACGCCAGTAGTAGGTATATTCGAATTCAGAACGAAAATTATTTCAGTTGAGTAGGCTTTATAAATTACCGCGTAAAAAGCCCGGTTTCCACCACCTTTGGTGAGGGAAGGGAGAGGAGAAGAGATGTGCGTGTGTTTTGAATAACCAATTGGATAGCATTGCGGAGAGGAGACGTAGAAATAACAAAACCTCATTGGTTATTGAAAACATATCTCCGTACATCTCTTCTCCTCCCCGCTTTGGTGGAAACCGGGCCTAAGTCGACGGACGGAACCATACAATGCGAGTTTTCGTTTTCGTGGTCCGCTTATAAAAGGAAATAGGCGCACAAAGGGCTTTGAGTGAGTGCCTTACAACCCACCCTAAGAATCCCATTTCCTCTATAATGAAATATGCTTACAAGCATAAAACTTACTTCAAAACTAACGCCTTACTGCGGTACATTGTGGTAAAGATAAAAACAACCTTTAAACGGGGCTGTACATATTATCGTGTCATTTTGAGCGTAGTCGGTGCAGAACTTTTCGTGGCTTTGCAGCTTACACTAACCAACATACATATACCATACATATACCTATATATTTATATATATACAAACTTTGAGGATAATGTAGCATCCTAATGGTGAAAGAATTTTTGAAAACGGTCCAGTACTTTTCAAGTTTATTCGTCACAAACATACAAATCTTACCTCTTTATAATATTAGTATAGATAAAATGAAAGCTCAATGTCACTTAGCTAGCGATTTAGTATGCTGTCCTTGTTTTTTTTTTTTGCCGGCTGGTATAGCTAAACAGAAGCAAAAGGGCACGTCATATTGATGGTAGACCTAATAGCCACTGGAGCAGATGTCTTGGGTGGAGAACAGGCAGCAGAAGCCATGCTAAATGTACTAACGTAGGATTGCCACCAACGATTCCGACGGCCTAGTTAAGCTCACTAGAAATTCAGCTCAAAATTAAGCTTCCAGAGTTGGTATTCCCCGATAAAAATAATCTGAGTGTCTTTAAACCTAAAGTGGATCGGTTTTTTCTAGGTCAAGCGTAAACCTATCAGTAATAAAAAAATGTTGGATACGGCTGGCGTATAAAATCGGTTTTAGTATTAGTTGCGAGCTGTTATTGCACAGTGGACTAAGATGTCAAAGGTCCAACGCACGCACCACTGACTTTTCGGAAGTTATGTGCGTATTTATCACATGCTCAAACTGTGAAGGAAAACATCGTAGGGAAACATGCATGCTTGAGAGGTTTTCTGATGGCATGTGAAGTCTACCAACCCGCAGTAGGCTAGCGTGATGGACTTAGCCTAATCCCTCAAATGAGAGTAGACCCGTGCCCAGCAGTGGTACCATAATGAGTTTGTGATGATGAGTATTAGTCGGGATTCCCTTGTGTAGCACTGGACGTCTAATGACTCATGTCATGGTGATGACGACGAACCAATACAATTAACTTGATATTTTATCTATCAAAGTACGATTAGACTCTTTTATAACATTGCTTTAAAACGTTCTTTTCAATATTTTTCAACAAATATTAAAAGAACCGAGACCGATACTAATATTATTACGTAAATTCGTGGTTAAGGGTAAAAATAAGTCTTGATAACCTTGAAACGTCATACAGACGTAATATTCACATGTCGCGATATTTGTGTTATGTGTGACATGTAAATTATGAACACGGTGACGTCGTTATCCAGGTTTCCCGGTCGATAAATTGTATAAAGTCAAATATATTTATAGTATTCGTAATTAGCCCTCTAAGTGGTTTTACCCGACTGCGTCAGAAGGAGTTTTTCGAGTATATGTATGTATGTCTGTTTCTTTCGCACGCCCTACAGCCCAAACGGCATGATGGATTTTAACATATGCGATGTCGTTAGATTTGTTTTGACAGCGGGAGTGATATAGGCTATAAAAAAATTTGGACAATTAAAAAGGCCGATTTTGGACGCCATAGTGTAAAAAAGAAAATTATTAAAATCGACGAACTATGTCAAGTATTGATGGTGTCGTTATGGTTGGCGTCGGTATTGGTGGCATCGGTATTGATGGGGTCGGTATTGATGGCGTCGATATTGATGACGTCGGTATTGATGGCGTCATTAATGATGGCGTCGGTATTGGTGGCGTCGTTATTGGTGGCGTCGGTATTTTGGCGTAGGTATTGTTAGCATCGGTATTGATCGTGTCGGTATTTTGGCGTCGGTATTGATGGCGCCGGTATTGATGGCGTCGATAATTATGGCGTCGGTATGGTTGGCGTCGGTATTGATGGCGTCGGTATTTTGGCGTAGGTATTATTAGCATCGGTATTGATCGCGTCGGTATTTTGGCGTAGGTATTGTTAGCATCGGTATTGATCGTGTCGGTATATTGGCGTCGGTATTGATGGCGTCGATAATTAGGGCGTCGGTATTGGTGGCGTCGTTATTGGTGGCGTCGGTATTGATCATGTCAGTATTTTAGCGTCGGTAATGATCGCGTCGGTATGGTTGGTGTCGGTATTGATGGCGTCAGTATTGTTGGCGTCGGTATTGGTGGCATCGTTATTGGTGGCGTCGGTATTGATGGCGTCGGTAATGTTGGCGTCGGTATTGGTGGCGTCGTGATTGGTGGCGTCAGAATTGATCATGTGAGTATTTTAACGTCGGTTAATGATCGCGTCGGTATGGTTGGCGTCGGTATTGGTGGAGTCGGTATTGATCATGTCAATATTTTGGCGTCGGTAATGATCGCGTCGGTATGGTTGGCGTCGGTAGTGATGGCGTCGGTATTTTGGCGTAGGTATTATTAGCATCGGTATTGATCGCGTCGGTATTTTGGCGTCGGTATTGATGACGACGGTATTGATGGCGTCGGTAATGATGGCGTCGGTATTGGTGGCGTCGTTATTGGTGGCGTCGGTATTGATCATGTCAGTATTTTAGCGTCGGTAATGATCGCGTCGGTATGGTTGGTGTCGGTATTGGTGGCGTCGGTATAGATGGCGTCAGTGTTGATGGCGTCGGTATTGAAGGCGTCGTTATTGATTGCGTCGGTAATGATGGCGTCAGTATTGGTGGCGTCGTTATTGGTGGCGTCAGTATTTTGGCGTAGGTATTGTTAGCATCGGTATTGATCGTGTCGGTATATTGGCGTCGGTATTGATGGCGTCGATAATTATGATGGCGTCGGTGTTGATCATGTCGGAATTTTGGCACCGGTATTGATCGCGTCGGTATGGTTGGCGTCGTAATTGGTGGCATCGGTATCGGTAGCGTTGGTATTGCTGACGTCGGTATTGTTGGCGTCGTTATTGTTGGCGTCGGTATTGTTTGAGTCAATACTTAAAGCGTCGGTATTGGTAGCGTTGGTATTGACAGTCAATATTAATGGCGTCGGTATTGATGGCGTCAGTATTGGTGGCGTCGGTATTGTTGGCGTCGGTATTGGTGGCATCGTTATTGGTGGCGTCGGTATTGATGGCGTCGGTAATGTTGGCGTCGGTATTGGTGGCGTCGTGATTGGTGGCGTCAGAATTGATCATGTGAGTATTTTAACGTCGGTTAATGATCGCGTCGGTATGGTTGGCGTCGGTATTGGTGGAGTCGGTATTGATCATGTCAATATTTTGGCGTCGGTAATGATCGCGTCGGTATGGTTGGCGTCGGTAGTGATGGCGTCGGTATTTTGGCGTAGGTATTATTAGCATCGGTATTGATCGCGTCGGTATTTTGGCGTCGGTATTGATGACGACGGTATTGATGGCGTCGGTAATGATGGCGTCGGTATTGGTGGCGTCGTTATTGGTGGCGTCGGTATTGATCATGTCAGTATTTTAGCGTCGGTAATGATCGCGTCGGTATGGTTGGTGTCGGTATTGGTGGCGTCGGTATAGATGGCGTCAGTGTTGATGGCGTCGGTATTGAAGGCGTCGTTATTGATTGCGTCGGTAATGATGGCGTCAGTATTGGTGGCGTCGTTATTGGTGGCGTCAGTATTTTGGCGTAGGTATTGTTAGCATCGGTATTGATCGTGTCGGTATATTGGCGTCGGTATTGATGGCGTCGATAATTATGGCGTCGGTATTGATGGCGTCGATAATTATGGCGTCGGTATTGGTGGCGTCGTTATTGGTGGCGTCGGTATTGATCATGTCAGTATTTTAGCGTCGGTAATGATCGCGTCGGTATTGTTGGCGTCGGTATTGGTGTCATCGTTATTGGTGGCGTCGGTATTGATGGCGTCGGTAATGTTGGCGTCGGTATTGGTGGCGTCGTGATTGGTGGCGTCAGAATTGATCATGTGAGTATTTTAACGTCGGTTAATGATCGCGTCGGTATGGTTGGCGTCGGTATTGGTGGAGTCGGTATTGATCATGTCAATATTTTGGCGTCGGTAATGATCGCGTCGGTATGGTTGGCGTCGGTATTGAAGGCGTCGGTATGGATGGCGTCGGTATTTTGGCGTAGGTATTATTAGCATCGGTATTGATCGCGTCGGTATTGATGACGACGGTATTGATGGCGTCGGTAATGATGGCGTCGGTATTGGTGGCGTCGTTATTGGTGGCGTCGGTATTGATCATGTCAATATTTTGGCGTCGGTAATGATTGCGTCGGTATGGTTGGTGTCGGTATTGATGGCGTCGGTATTGTTGGCGTCGGTATTGGTGGCATCGTTATTGGTAGCGTCGGTATTGATGGCGTCGATAATATTGGCGTCGGTATTGGTGGCGTCAGAATTGATCATGTCAGTATTTTAGCGTCGGTTAATGATCGCGTCGGTATGGTTGGCGTCGGTATTGGTGGCGTCGGTGTTGATCATGTCGGAATTTTGGCGCCGGTATTGATCGCGTCGGTATGGTTGGCGTCGTAATTGGTGGCATCGGTATCGGTAGCGTTGGTATTGCTGACGTCGGTATTGTTGGCGTCGTTATTGTTGGCGTCGGTATTGTTTGAGTCAATACTTAAAGCGTCGGTATTGGTAGCGTTGGTATTGACAGTCAATATTAATGGCGTCGGTATTGATGGCGTCAGTATTGGTGGCGTCGGTATTGATGGCGTCATTATTAATGGCATCGGTATTGACTGCGTTGGTCTTAGTGGCATCGGTATTAAAAGCGTCGGTATTGTTGGCGTCGGTATAGATGGCGTCGATACGGGTGGCGTCGGAATTATAGGCGTCGGCATTGTAGGCGTCGGTTTTGGCGGCGTCTTTTGGCATCGGTATTGATAGTGTCGGTATTTTGGCGTCGGTATTCTTCGCGTCGGTATAGATTACGTCGGTATAGATTACGTCGGTATAGATTACGTCGGTATTGATGGCGTTGGTATTGTTGGCATCGGTATTGTTGGCATCGGTATTGATGGCGTCGGTGTTGATGGCGTCGGTATAGATGGCGTCAGTGTTGATGGCGTCGGTATTGAAGGCGTCGTTATTGATTGCGTCGGTAATGATGGCGTCAGTATTGGTGGCGTCGTTATTGGTGGCGTCAGTATTTTGGCGTAGGTATTGTTAGCATCGGTATTGATCGTGTCGGTATATTGGCGTCGGTATTGATGGCGTCGATAATTATGGCGTCGGTATTGGTGGCGTCATTATTGGTGGCGTCGGTATTGATCATGTCAGTATTTTAGCGTCGGTAATGATCGCGTCGGTATTGTTGGCGTCGGTATTGGTGTCATCGTTATTGGTGGCGTCGGTATTGATGGCGTCGGTAATGTTGGCGTCGGTATTGGTGGCGTCGTGATTGGTGGCGTCAGAATTGATCATGTGAGTATTTTAACGTCGGTTAATGATCGCGTCGGTATGGTTGGCGTCGGTATTGGTGGAGTCGGTATTGATCATGTCAATATTTTGGCGTCGGTAATGATCGCGTCGGTATGGTTGGCGTCGGTATTGAAGGCGTCGGTATGGATGGCGTCGGTATTTTGGCGTAGGTATTATTAGCATCGGTATTGATCGCGTCGGTATTGATGACGACGGTATTGATGGCGTCGGTAATGATGGCGTCGGTATTGGTGGCGTCGTTATTGGTGGCGTCGGTATTGATCATGTCAATATTTTGGCGTCGGTAATGATTGCGTCGGTATGGTTGGTGTCGGTATTGATGGCGTCGGTATTGTTGGCGTCGGTATTGGTGGCATCGTTATTGGTAGCGTCGGTATTGATGGCGTCGATAATATTGGCGTCGGTATTGGTGGCGTCAGAATTGATCATGTCAGTATTTTAGCGTCGGTTAATGATCGCGTCGGTATGGTTGGCGTCGGTATTGGTGGCGTCGGTGTTGATCATGTCGGAATTTTGGCGCCGGTATTGATCGCGTCGGTATGGTTGGCGTCGTAATTGGTGGCATCGGTATCGGTAGCGTTGGTATTGCTGACGTCGGTATTGTTGGCGTCGTTATTGTTGGCGTCGGTATTGTTTGAGTCAATACTTAAAGCGTCGGTATTGGTAGCGTTGGTATTGACAGTCAATATTAATGGCGTCGGTATTGATGGCGTCAGTATTGGTGGCGTCGGTATTGATGGCGTCATTATTAATGGCATCGGTATTGACTGCGTTGGTCTTAGTGGCATCGGTATTAAAAGCGTCGGTATTGTTGGCGTCGGTATAGATGGCGTCGATACGGGTGGCGTCGGAATTATAGGCGTCGGCATTGTAGGCGTCGGTTTTGGCGGCGTCTTTTGGCATCGGTATTGATAGTGTCGGTATTTTGGCGTCGGTATTCTTCGCGTCGGTATAGATTACGTCGGTATAGATTACGTCGGTATAGATTACGTCGGTATTGATGGCGTTGGTATTGTTGGCATCGGTATTGTTGGCATCGGTATTGATGGCGTCGGTGTTGATGGCGTCGGTATAGATGGCGTCAGTGTTGATGGCGTCGGTATTGAAGGCGTCGTTATTGATTGCGTCGGTAATGATGGCGTCAGTATTGGTGGCGTCGTTATTGGTGGCGTCAGTATTTTGGCGTAGGTATTGTTAGCATCGGTATTGATCGTGTCGGTATATTGGCGTCGGTATTGATGGCGTCGATAATTATGGCGTCGGTATTGGTGGCGTCATTATTGGTGGCGTCGGTATTGATCATGTCAGTATTTTAGCGTCGGTAATGATCGCGTCGGTATTGTTGGCGTCGGTATTGGTGTCATCGTTATTGGTGGCGTCGGTATTGATGGCGTCGGTAATGTTGGCGTCGGTATTGGTGGCGTCGTGATTGGTGGCGTCAGAATTGATCATGTGAGTATTTTAACGTCGGTTAATGATCGCTTCGGTATGGTTGGCGTCGGTATTGGTGGAGTCGGTATTGATCATGTCAATATTTTGGCGTCGGTAATGATCGCGTCGGTATGGTTGGCGTCGGTATTGAAGGCGTCGGTATTGATGGCGTCGGTATTGGTGGCGTCAGAATTGATCATGTCAGTATTTTAGCGTCGGTTAATGATCGCGTCTGTATGGTTGGCGTCGGTATTGGTGGCGTCGGTGTTGATCATGTCGGAATTTTGGCGCCGGTATTGATCGCGTCGGTATGGTTGGCGTCGTAATTGGTGGCATCGGTATCGGTAGCGTTGGTATTGCTGACGTCGGTATTGTTGGCGTCGTTATTGTTGGCGTCGGTATTGTTTGAGTCAATACTTAAAGCGTCGGTATTGGTAGCGTTGGTATTGACAGTCAATATTAATGGCGTCGGTATAGATTACGTCGGTATTGATGGCGTTGGTATTGTTGGCATCGGTATTGTTGGCATCGGTATTGATGGCGTCGGTGTTGATGGCGTCGGTATTGATGGCGTCGATATGGGTGGCTTTAGTATTGGTAGCGGCGGTATTGGTGGCGTGGGTATAGATGGCGTCAGTGTTGATGGCGTCGGTATTGATGGCGTCGTTATTGTTGGCGTCGGTATTGATGGCGTCGATATGGGTGGCGTTGGTATAGATGGCGTCAGTGTTGATGGCGTCGGTATTGATGGCGTCGTTTTTGATGGCGTTGGTATTGATGGCGTCGATATGGGTGGCGTCGGTATTGTTTGAGTCAATACTTAAAGCGTCGGTATTGGTAGCGTTGGTATTGACAGTCAATATTAATGGCGTCGGTATAGATTACGTCGGTATTGATGGCGTTGGTATTGTTGGCATCGGTATTGTTGGCATCGGTATTGATGGCGTCGGTGTTGATGGCGTCGGTATTGATGGCGTCGATATGGGTGGCTTTAGTATTGGTAGCGGCGGTATTGCTGGCGTGGGTATAGATGGCGTCAGTGTTGATGGCGTCGGTATTGATGGCGTCGTTATTGTTGGCGTCGGTATTGATGGCGTCGATATGGGTGGCGTTGGTATAGATGGCGTCAGTGTTGATGGCGTCGGTATTGATGGCGTCGGTATTGATGGCGTCGGTATTGATGGCGTTGGTATTGTTGGCATCGGTATTGTTGGCATCGGTATTGATGGCGGCGGTACTGGTGGCGTCGGTATAGATGGCGTCAGTGTTGATGGCGTCTGTATTGGTGGCGTCGGTTTTGATGGCGTCGGTATAATTGGCGCCGTTGGTATTGATAGAGTCGGTGTTGAGAGAATTGTCTTAAAAATTAAAGTTATGTCAGTTTCGGTTCGACTAAAAGCATTTTATTATGTTTTCCCGTAAAAGCCTTCCACAAAGTATTAGAAAACGTTTAAAAAAAAGAATAATGAATTTGGGGAAGCCGTTTTCAAGTTATGCCGTGATCAAGGGAAATAGGGTTTAATTTTTTTATAATAATACGTATATAGATGTCCATGCTCATCACGCAAAACATGTGCTCCAACCAGGATTAGAACTCAGGACCCTTGCCAAAGAAGGCAGCCTTTAATACCGCTGCGTTAATCGACTCGTCGAATCATTCATTCAGTCGAGTCATTATTGTTTTATTTAACTTCGAGTCCGATAATATAGGACCTATTGCAGTAGTAGTAAGAACACTAATTTCATGAATCTCTCGGACAAAAAATACATTTACGTAGTAAAAATCACAAAATTTTTAATAGAAAAACGCTTATCTTCGAATTGTGAAAATTAATCATTCAGACAATACATATTAGAATGAACGGATTTTCTTTCTTTCTAGAGCCAAAATCGAGTAGCTACAATTCTAAGCACGTATGTTCTACAAAACATAACGTGTCTGTATATGCTAGCAAGCCATCAAGATGCTAGTCTGTCTCAAAGAGCTGTACTATTACTTAGTATAGTACCTACGTGTAGACTAGGGATGTTTCTGAGGTTCAACTCTAATTCCGAAGTCGGACTTCCGAAGATAACGTACCTCCAATTTCGATTTGCGTCCGACACTTTTATAAAATCGAACGTCGAGAAATAAATGATACAAAAATAAAGACGCGGTACTTTCGTTTAATTTTTATTTTATATAATTTGCCTCATTTGGAAGTATAAAAGTAAATTCGTTTTATTTTTAACGCTACTTATGTAGGTGCATAATATCAAATTTTTTTTGTGATCAACGCTATCTAAGCTACTATATAGTAGCTATATAGAATATTTTTTTAATAAATTTAAAGGGACTAAACTTGATTGTATTATTTTATTTTCTGCCTTCGCCGCCTCTGACTCTAATTCAGGTTCCGACTCCGAATCTAATACCTAACCTAAATTTAAAAATTCCAACATAACCTATTAAGTAACATCCCTAGTGTAGACTGCCTCTGCCTGTAGACAGTTTTGTTCAGCTGCGTCGGCACTGTGCACTGCAGTCATACTGCGTGCCTATAAATTTTAATTCCAGCGAGACAACGCTTTTAAAATATAGATAGGTATGTAAGTATGTACCTACTTACCAAACGCAAGGACAAAGAGTTACGAAGGCTAAGTAGTCTCAATAAATAATTATATAGGTACATACATATACTGGACTTGGTAACAAAAATATATCTTACGGTAAGTAAGTACCTACCTATACTGATATAATTTCATCACGACATGGCGACATTTCGGATCGTTTACGGCATCCACTATTCAAAACGTTTAATTGAAAACGTTGTTTAAAAAATCGTTTAGAAAACCGAGTCCAGAACATACACACAACACTATTTAATTATTATAACAAAATGATCAAAAACATCAACAATATTAAAGCTAAATTCCTAAAAAAAAGTATTCGCCGAATAGACCATCTAAAGAAGAAACAATTTGTAACAAATTTGATCTAATCTAAATAGAAACTTTTCTGTGTATATCCGGATAAAGTAGCTGTTCATCTGTAATTAAGGCTGCCATCACTTAAATTGCCGAAGCAGGATAAAAACAGCAATATACCCGAACTTTTGGACGAAATATAGTATTTTCCCCGGACACCTCTGAAAAAGTATTTTTTTGCAACAGAAAAAAACATCGTTATAATTTTCGATCGTTGACTATTTTACCGTGCCTTCTTGAATACGGGTTATTATGAATGAATTTTTAATTAAGACTTATTTCAATTAATCATTTTACTATAAATAAATATTTTCCCTGACAAAAAAAGTGTCCGGGTGACACTGGACAGATGGCAGATCTATCTGTTATTGTAACTTTTTCTCGAACATAAAAATTATAAATTTACTTTTTTTACTAAGATTTCGATAACGTCTTTCGCCACAATGCTATCGCCACTTTGTTACAATTCAATGATTGGTTTTGTTAGCAATATTCTTAAAGCAATAGTTTGGAACAAAATGTAATTTTGTAATGGAGCTCAGTACCAGCATGGTTTCGGATTTATTTTGATTTTGGGCAAAGGCAAAACCAATGTAATGGACCATTCCACAATTCATGGCTCCGCTTCCAGTAATAAAATTTTATGAATGTTTACCTTTATATATCCAAGACGTTTCTTCTCAATAAAATCCATTTCGTAAGTATTGCTTAGTTTCATTATTAATATTGTTCCAACGAATTGAACTTGCCTGTTCACACTTTTCCGTTTTCGTGTCAAACGACAGATAGGCACTTAAAAAAACACGCTAAAATTCGAATCCCCAGTTTACCGTTTTACGTTACCCATTTTGAATAACTTTAATAAACTTACTCCAACTCACTGACATACAGCATAACTATAATCATTCAAAATCAACAGAAAAAGGTAATAAATATTTCATTGATGTGTATCTATTTAGTACACTGAGGGTAGATTAAAATAAATCCTTTTTTTTTACTTGCTACCCTACAATTTATTGCTGTCATTGGTCAGCTGTCAAAAGATGTGTTGCGTTCCAGTATTATTGAAATGATAGTAGCTTATTAGCGTTGAAATAATATAGTCAAAAAGAACTTCTTGAATGATGAGCTTTTATTTGCAATATAAAATAATAAATTCTTTATTCGTTTGGTTAAATAAATAAATACAAAATTATAGTTACCAAACCATTTCGAAACGATTTGATGTATTGGTTTTAAATTATAATGCTACGTAACTAATCAAATACTGTATCTGAACCGCGACTATTGTAAAACAATAAAAACATTGACTGATTTTATTTTGTGAATTATTATTTACTTTATTACAACACTGTTGTTTAATAAATACTATTTTTACAATTGGAAATCTGTTACCATTATGTATTGTTGACGAAGTGTTTGATAAGTATTGTTTAAAAACTTCGCTTAATATTTTTGATCGATTAAAATGTTTAACCCTGATATCAATGATTATCAGCTTACTTCGATAATAACAGAGTGTTGCGGAGGCGTAGCGGTTGTTTACTCAGCCCTATACAAGCCGAGTAATCAAAATGTCGCTATCAAAAGGTATTTTGTTGACAAAACGAAGGAAAACGCTAGTTTGATTCAGGTACATCACGTTAGTACAACATTTTATTTATTTTCTCTTTTTTTACTCTGTATTACGCCCAGCCAGTGTCATCTACACCCCAATTATTATTAAACTGAAACTATAGTTACATCTAGTTCCCTTCTTTTTGTGTAAACATCAATGTATATAAATTTCTAGGTCAATCAAGGGCTTCTAAAGGGCACTCCCTAACCAATATAACTAAAATATTGCAAGCTTTTATTTTTAAGAATGATATCATACAGTCATACATTACAATTTGAAATCTGCAGTCATGATATAAATATGATTGCATATACGATATAAACAATAATATCACAATTATTATAAACTACTATAAATATTTCATATTATTTATCATTTTAAATAATTGTTGCTTGTATCCTGATAGAGTCTAAACAAATATCAGCACTTTGTCTTCTAGGCTTCAAATAATATCCTCATAACTTTGTTGTGTTTGTTTTCATTTGCTAATAATTATACTATGTTGAATAAATGATTTATATGAAAATAAAAAAATTGTCTATGATGTACTATCAAAACTCCTTTTGGATGTAGTTGGCTCAATCACAGATTACTAAATAGTGAACACACTACTTGTAATA
Organism: Craniophora ligustri; assembly: GCA_905163465.1. NCBI lineage: Eukaryota > Metazoa > Arthropoda > Insecta > Lepidoptera > Noctuidae > Craniophora > Craniophora ligustri. The sequence goes on along the minus strand of LR990962.1, from coordinate 14,280,284 downwards.
TTATATTTCTTTCAGCAAGACATTCTCACAAGGAAAGAACTGCAGCATGTAAACATACTGCCATACTTGACGTCATTTGTCCACGGCAGAGAACTCTATGTGGTGTCTCCCCTCATGACATTCGGCTCCTGCCGGGACATCCTTGACCGATACTTTCAGGAAGGGCTTCCAGAACTTGCTTGTGCCATTGTTCTCAGAGACACACTACAAGCTTTACAATATTTGCACAAACAATTATATATTCACAGGTAAATGTCAATGACAAACTAAAATAATAATATATCTGATCAGATTTTTTAAATGTAGCATCTCATCTTCATCAAACGGTGAAAGAAAACATAATTTAAGAAATCAAACCTGCGTGCTTGAGAGATTTTCTCGATGGCATGTGAAGTCTACCAACCCGCAGTAGGCTAGCCTTCTCAAATGAGAGCAAACCCGAGCCAAGTAGTGGGACAATAATGGGTCGATGATGATGCGTCCAGGCCAAGGGTCGGCAAACTTTTGCGCCAGAAGAGTCAAAAATTAAAATTAGAAGAGATTAGATTGGATAATCCAAATAATATTTTTCTTTTTTTTTTACAAAATAATAAAAAAAAATTGTATTTTTTTATGATTTGTCATAAAAAAATACTTAGAATTCTAAATTTTCACCCTTCTACACCAACCCCTATAATGTGGCAATACAATGTTTGCTGGGTCAGCTAGTAATAATATAATGTTAACAAGCGGTGTAGCTTGGCGAGGAGATTTATAATAGGTTTTTATGTATTTTCCTATGAACAAATGACTTAAAAAAAAATGTTCAGAAGTGTCCGCGCGAGCCACGTGCTGGTGGGCGCCAACGGCGGCGTGCGGCTGTCGGGGCTGCGCAGCGCCGCGTCGCTGATGGTGCGCGGGCGGCGCCAGCGGACGCTGCACCAGCTGCCGCCGCCCGACCGCGACAACACCAACCTCATGTGGCTCAGCCCCGAGCTGCTCGAACAGGTACTGCGCAACACTAAACCATTTAAAAGAAAGAGTATTTATGAGAATAAATACTTTCAACAAGATACTAAAAAAAATGTACATGACTTATTAAAGTGTCTTTAAAAAGATCTGTTTACAGAAATAAACAATCATTCATTCAATCATTCATTCATCATTCAATCATTTTTCTCTTTCTAAATAAAAAAAAATATTTTGTCTCTTATAAATACTTCTTCTCTTTCTTTAGGCACACAAATAACGCATGACTCTGACCAATAATGAGGGAAAAATAAAAAAGAACTTAAATGTAAAACTTACTTAACATTACAATCCCCCAATGACATATATTATTTAGTTGAAGAGGACTTTTGAAATAACGACTTGCTTGGTTCTAGTTTGTTGGATTCTTCCCTTGATTATGGAGAGAATTTACAATAAACAGAAAATTATGAATAAGTATTATTTATGCCTTTCATGTTTATTGATTACGTTTTATTTGAGTATTTTGCATTCAGTCAAGTCACGTCATCGACAACATTAGAATTAGTCATTCAATGAGGTCATATTATATGTAAAATAATTTTAATAGCATTTATGGACACTTTAGTGAACAATTAATTTCATATATAACTAACCACCAGTTTCCACATTCCCACCAGAATCTCAAAGGGTATGATGAGAAGTCGGACATATACTCCCTGGGCGTGCTGTGCTGTGAGCTGGCCAACGGCGCGGTGCCGTTCGCGGACGTGCCGACGACGCTCATGTTCACCGAGAAGGTGCGCGGCAGCAGACCTCAGCTGCTGGACTGTTCCACCTTCCCGGAGCCGTGTCTTGAAGATACCGAGATGAAGAGTGAGTGTTTTGTTTTAGAATAATTCTCCAGTTGATCATTACGGCAGAAATTTAGTCGCAGTAGGTATATATCTTACACATATATTTATATGTGTAAAATAATAACCTACTGCCTCGTTCTTCTATTGTATAAGTGCGACTGCTGGGTGAGAGGTCTTAGTTTCGATTCCCTAATCGAGTATTGGCTTCTTCTGGAATATTCTCAGCAGTTCGGGGTTTGAAGCGTGCTCGGTTGATGACCTAAAACATACCGGTGAAATGTGGGTGTACATTATTACACCTCTGCTTAACCGTAATAATTGTAAAAAATTGCTTATCTAATACTTGAACTTCTATGAAGATGATGATGATGAACTTAATCAACTAGTCAACATATCTCTATTGTAATAAATGAATAATAATGGCATCTGCAGGCATGTACAACACGGACAGCGGCGTGGGAGACAGTGCGGATGCTGTGTCTCGGCTGCGGCAGGTGTACGCCGCCAGGAAGCTCTCCGACACCTTCCACCACCTCAGCGAGATGGCGCTGCAGAGGTACCTACATAATTTGTCTCTGATTTAGTTTTCCATGATAGCCTGAACTCTGAAGTCAAAGGTGTTGAATCATATGCTCAAATGCAGGGAAGGAATTTTCTCAATGTCGATAACCGCATTTTACTTTTAAGCAGATATATAGACCTACGTATATTTGGGCACAATTTTGTAATTGATTTTAAACTAACTTCCTGATACGGTATATTTCAATATATCAGAATTTTATACCAATACAAGACTTTTTTTGTAAGGTTTTTTTAAATTATTTAAGAGATATAATTTTTATATACTTAACTATTTAAAGAAGTTTTCACTTTTACAATTATTATTTCGGATAATGTTTAAATATATTTTACGTTTTTGTGGTACTTGTAAAAAATATACTTATTTAATCAAATACAGGGACCCTGAGAAGCGGCCTTCAGCCACACAGCTGCTGAACCATCCGTTCTTCAAGCAGATCAGGAAGACCGACTACCTGCCGGGACTTATCGGACGAGTCAAGCCTATCAAACCTGATCCCAGTGAGTTTAACTAATAAAATACATAGTACTACTTCTGCAAGAAGAAAGAAAAAACATTTATTTTCGCACCCAAATAACAAAAAATAAAAAACCGCACGACATTAATTGACCAAAGTAGCCTATGTGTAAATCCAGGTAATAAACTATATGTATGCTAAATAACATTCGAATCTGTTAAGCGGTTTTAGCTTGAATGAGCAACAAACATCCATCCATCCATATTTATAAACATTTGCGTATATAATATTAATAGGATATATAGGTACATATAGCTGTAATTTAAACAAATCTCCTCATTTTCGTTTCAGATGACATGTCAGCACTGTTGCTCCAAGAGAAGTTATCGGAGATGGACATAGAGAAGACGACAGAGTGGGACTTCTAGCAGTCTCTGCCCCACACATCCTTGTTACACATCCTCGCTATACGCCTCCCACGTGAACACGGCCACAGCACCTGACGCAGTGCTTCTTAACCCATTGACAATAATTTACACATTTATTGACCACTAATATACCCAATAAATAAATAAATGTACGTAACGAAGTAAATAAGCTGACATTATACAATTTTAGAACGAAAACAACAAAATATTGGAGGTAATTAATCAATTAAAATGATAGTTGATTTCGGAAGTAACGTTTCACATCAAAATGGTTCATCAAGAATGCACCAAAACTCTCAAAAGAGTAAAAAAAGAAAGTCAGATTTTAGAGGATACCTAGTAATATACTTAAATACCTATTGTGATCGAGTTCCATTTACTTAAATAGCAAAAAAAGGTAGTTCAATTATATTTATATATATGCTGCGACAAATAGACCACTGAACAAATTTGACACGTATTCCTAAACTATTAGGAGTGACTTTTACTCAATAGTAAAAGAGAAATGAGGTGACATATAATATTCTTTACTTTACCATCAAATGAATAAAAATTAATGGAAGCAGTCTTACAGATGCCTGTATACTTACACACCTATTGTTCAATCAAATATCGTCCTTATGCCATTGTAATACGAGTACGAAGACATACCAATCGTGTGTAGAACAGATAATTACTTGCGTTATATTTTAAACTGTATCTCAATCATATAAGGATGGTATTTAATTATCATATGTGAGAACACATACTGTCTTCGGTTCATTTACAGACCCTCAACCAAAACAAACTCATTTACTGTTGTGTCCCACTGTTGGGCACAGGTCTCCTCATTTTAAAGGGACTAACAAAAATGCTGTGTACATTTTAATAACTTATGTTATAAAATTTAAAATAGTTCTTAAATCCTACATCCCAAAGTTCCAATATGTTGACCAACCTCATTAGTTACGAGACGTAAGGAGGCGTATATCGACATGAATTTATAATAATAATAAATAATAATTATTAAATATAATATTAGTTCAATTAGACCAGATTTTGCCACTGTGATTATTAAAGAACAATTTATTGTTAAATTGCTTTTTCTTTCTTCTTATATCACCAGATTTTTCATCATCAGCGGTCTTCACCAAGCAATTTGAAAATTTGGACAAATAGATTCGATTTGAAGATTTCATTTTGTCAAGTCGACATAGATCTTCGAAATATTTGTTCTTATATTTTATTTTAGTGTTACTGTTTGGTTTTCCCGAAATAAATACATTGAGATGCTGCTAAAGATTACAACGCCATCTAGCGGAAAATCACAAATAATAAATAATTACAAACAGCGGCATTGGAAATGTGATCATATTTTATTAACAATAAAGTTGAGTACAGCTTGCAGCCATATGGCAGCTGCGCGGGCGCCAGCGTCCTCGTCGCTCAGATACTCGCTCGCCACATACGAGGCGCGGCCCGCCCTGAAAACGTACACAATACTTATAAACAGTTCATTACAGTAGCGTAGCGTAGGGGGGGGGGGGGGGGGGGGCCATGGCCCCAGGCGGCATATGAAAGGGGCGGCATCAATTGCCACGTCGTTTTTATACTAGTAGAAAAGGGGGCGGCAAATTTCCAGACGGCCCTGGGCGGCAAATACCCACGCTACGTTTGCTACTGGTTCATTATAATAATATTGCTGGTAGATTTCAATCATGTACCTACAAAGCAACTAGTTTTTTTAATATCTATATACCGCAATGGTGGCAAACAAGGCCCGCCTGATTTAGTACCTATATCAGCTATCTAGTATCCGTAACACAAGCCTTGTTGCTTAGCTTGAAACTAGATGGCGCTGTCACAATGTTCTGGTCATATTTATTTGACCAGAAAATTAAATTTTAATCAATATTTTACCATGTTAATAAATAATTACTAGAGAAAAAAGAAAGTACCAGTGGCACTAGACAAGAAATTAAAATTAGACTAAATTAAAATTAAAATTTCTGGGTTTTAAAAGACTATAAATTATCTATCTATTATAATTTTATCTGATATTAATTAATCCTGACGTTTTCGATAAGACTGTTTGGCATGGATGTCACATTCACTCACAGTCTTATTAAAATGAGGTATTAATATATCTAAAGTCTTAAAATATATTAGGTATTGGAATTAATTCGTAGCGTTTTACGAAAAAAAAATTGAATATTACAGTATTCTATTTTTATCTTCAAATATTTTTTTTATCGTAAATCTATTGTATTAAGGTGTTATTTTCACGGCACATCTTATTTTTTAATTGTTAGTTGGTAGGTAGGTAGGTACGCTTTAAAAAATTATAATGGGTAGTTCACTACTTCATTATATTTTTTTAAAGCGTACCTGTTTCGATTGATGTCTCATGGTTTGTCAGACCAGAATTTCACATCTTATGAAGATTGCAGAAATTGGCCCGATTCCTCGATTGCCTCAAAGGACGAAGCATTATTTCATCTCCTCTCCAGGCGAGGTATTCATCTCCTACCCGAAAGATGGGAAAAAGTAGTGGCAAGTGATGGGGAATACTTTAATAAATGTATTTTTTATTTTGATTTTAAATAAATTAAATTGTCATTTAGCTCTCAACAACTTGAATTAATTCCAACACCTAATACCACGGAATATTACCTGGCCACCATGCTAGCTGTAGCCTTGGCACCAGTACCGGCGGCTTCTGAAGTCTTTTTCAGCAACACCTTCAGGTCTCCGTTCAAGTTCTGTTTGAACACCACGGCGGCAGAGTGTAACGTGTCCAACTGTGGACGTAGAAAGTAATATTGTTTATTAAATTTGTATTTTCTTCTTCGTGGAGTGCGTTCTAAAATACCTTTTTTTTTCAGATATACTTTCTAGTTAGATTTTTCTGTTTAGCGTTTGACCACTATCAAACCAGATAGTGGTCAACCGAAGCACGCTTACCTACAAAAAGTCTATTCATAGTGACTTAAGACGCCTAAATTTTACTCGTTGGGAAATAAACTCAGGTCTGCTTAGACTTATCTAAGTGTTTAGTTTATTACATTACATATAACTGCCTCATTGGTCTAGTGGTCGTACAGCGACTGCCGAGTAAGAGGTCTTGGGTTCGAATCCCAGGTCGAGCAGTGTTATTGGGTTTCTAAGAAATTCTCAGTAGCAGATCGAAGTTTGGATTCGTGCCCGGTTAATGGCAATAGGCTCGCCCCCTAATACGTGGGACCTAAAACACACCGGCGTGCATTAGTACACCTCTGCCTAACCTTTTGGGGACGACAGGCGTGATTGTATATCAGTTTATTACATGGAAATGAAGTAGTAAGGCACCTACCATGGTTCTATCGCCAGGTTCCGCTCCTCCATACTTTGTAATGGATTCCATGGCACTTTCCCACGCCGCGAGCCATGACGCTGGCCCATTAGATTTGGCACTGAAAGAAATTAGTAGTATTCAGTTACTAATCATGTAAAACTTCGTTTTGCTAAACACCTTAATTTATTATACGGTAGGTAACGCCTCTAAATCTTATATATAAAATTCTCGTGTCACAATGTTCGTTCCCGTACTCCTCCGAAACGGCTTGACCGATTCTCATGAAATTTTGTGAGCATATTGAGTAGGTCTGAGAATCCTTTTTCATACCCCTTAGTGATAAGAGTTGTCCACCAACCCCTATAATGTGGCAAAACAACGTTTGCTTGGTCAGCTAGTCATCTATATAAATAAAAATTAATGTTGCTGAGCGCATAACTTGAGAATGGCTCTTTTTTTCTGTGCCGTGGGCTCGGCCAAACTTTTATTAAAGTTCCTTAAAGTGGTCCTTAAAAAATTTTTACCCCAGGAGCATTCATAAAAATATTAGGAAGGTTTTGATCCTAAAATAAAATTACGATTTATTAACTTTTTACTGTCCGGGCAGCTAGTGTTTAATAATTATGTACATATTATCGAGATCTATGGTGATCGACAGACAAATATAGATAAGAATCCTTTCAAGTGAATAGTATGTTACGTCAAGGGATCGATAAATATGAAAAAATGTGTAAATATCTTACTACTTAAGCTAATTGAAATAAAACTACTTTTTACGGATTTTATCGCAGTATATTGATATTATTTTAACCCGACGTTTCGGATCCTTTACAGCATCCATGGTCACGGGCCGACTGAAGTGTTGGTCGTCTTGAAGTTATAATTACTAACAGCTACCTTACATTTTTAATTATTATTGACAATCCGATTTACACTGAACGAGCTCACCGTGTCCTACGGTCGTGCAGTTTTGTTCTTGGATTTAGATTTAAATCAAAATCCAAGAACAAAACCTATCTAAAAATAAAATCCGTAAAAAGTAGTTTTATTTCAATGTCTAATATTCGCGTAAGTGTAATAAATCAATACTTAGGCTAATATCGTACCACTCCAGAATTGAGGTACAGGGAATACAAGTAGAACTTACGTAGCCATAGCCTGAGATGCCGCTGAGAGGCCCAAACTGTAGATGCCTCCAGATGTGCCGCCCATGTCAGTCTCCGCGATCTCGGACAGGTCCCATAACACATTGGATGGAAATTCCACAGATGCAGTCTTTAGGTATGACTGAATTGCTGGAAAAGATTTATAATTTAGAGGAAATATGTAGGTATTTGTAAGCTTCTTACAAAAATACGGTCAAAAATATTTTCATAACATATTTGTGAGAATTATACCTATAGTATGCAAAACCGGTCGATAAATAAATAGTTTTAGTGATACCTATTCATTGTTACTCAAAACACGGTGATGAAAAACATTGATGCGAGATTTTCTACTACAGATTGTCTACCAAACGGTATTAGGCCAACGTTGTGGCCATAGGGCGGATTCAAACTTATACATTTTACGACTAAAACATTCATTAAAAATTCGAACCGTAAAGGGGTAAAATTAGGAATGAATAGTCGTATAGAAATCCGTCATTTTTAAAGTCAGATGAATGAAATTTTATATTCAAGCTCCTCAGCAAGAATAAATTCATATGTGTTTCGTCGGTTTTGGCAATTGAAACCTTAACGGGGAAATAGGTAGGAGAAATCAGTTATAAAATTGCGCGAGCGAAGCTAGGAGCAACAGGCTCCCAGCTAGTTCTTGATATTTTAACTCACCTTGTCCAAATTTCTTAAGTGTAATCCCACAATCTCCGTCACCGCAGCCGGAGTCCAGTTTGTTCAACAGAGCTTCACTCTTGGTCAGCTCATCCGCGGCAGCTAGTAGACTGCCCAGGAGTAACTCCTGCTCTGTATTCGAAAGAGATGGACCGGAGGCAACCTGCAACATGATCATAAAATTATATGAATGACTTTTGTATTTGGTACGGAATTTCCACAAAATATTAAGAAATCATGAAGAAACTCAGAAAATCCATAGTTTTGCTTAATTCATTATACACATTATACACATATATAAACCAATTAAAATTATTTACTTTCTAATTTTAGCACAAACTATATGTAGGTGCCAATTTTGTAGCGAAAATAATCAGCTAAGGTTTGCTTAATTTCCTATTTGGCCAGGGAATTGTATTTTGGATAGGGATTTAGGGATTTCTAAATCCCTAAATTGCTAGGTACTTTTTTTACGGACATGCCCGCCGCCCAAGTCCCTGCTACTACGACTCTTGTAGCCAGGATCAACAATAGTAACCATCCAGAAAATCATCGAGACAAGAAGCTCGACGCGTCCCAGGGGAATGATTTAACTGTATCCCGCATGGTATGGAGAACCCGCAGCGAAATTAATCATGAAATTAAATAGGAAGAGTAAGAATTGTTAGGTACTTTACACATACCTTTCTTCCACCACTCTGCAACAATGTATCATCATCGACATTCTGCCCCTCGCTCCTCACAGACAGCTGGCATCCCGTCCACGAGGCGGACTCCGAGGGTACGTCAAGCAGGTCCAGCCACAAGTCTTCCCTCTCCCTCGGCAAGTTCAGCAGACAGATCTGAAAGCCGTGCATCTCCAGCGAAGTCTTGAGGTGTCCGGAGAAAATACGCTCCACCATAATATTCTTACTTTCTGCGAATCCATCCATAAAATACTGTGAAATTATCTATCCTACCGTTTATTATTTTAATACGTGTTATTTCTAATCAAAGTGTTACGAATTTTTCATCAACTATGAAGTGAGATTTTTTTTTCTCCCAATCAATTATTATAAATCTCTTTGGTCCTTAAACACAACTGTAAAATAAGGGAGTACATAAATACCCTTCAACCTTACGCATTTGAGAAAATTAAGTAACGTAATCAATTACATAATTATACAAATATATCTAAACTTACCTAAATATTCTTTGGTAACAGCACTAATGATGTTCATCTCAAAGACGGAGGTTCCTCCCAGGTTGTTGATTGTCACAACTACTCTGTCGTCAGCAACCAACTTTAATTGTGGAATGATCTAAAAATAGAAAAAAAAATACTAGTAACAAGAGAAAAATAGGTACTTATGACCACTCCAGAATGGCCTAGTGCCTACCCTAGGATGTTGGGCTACCGATTAGAAATTCTCATAGGTGGACCGTGCCCACTCGCACTGGGGCCAACTCCTGCAGAAAGTCTAGATACGCTCATGACTGCGATACCTTTTATTTTAAAAGAGTGACTGCCGGAATTTCTTTTCGATATCTTCTCCGTATGGCTACTTGAAACTGGGTAACTAGAATCTTAACGTTACAACAGTGCTTTAAAAAATTTAATTTGAAATCAAAATCTTTTGAATTCGGATGCGATAAAGAAGTTTAGTTTAGTTTAGTTCTGCAGCTTATGCCGTTAAAAAAATTCGTAATTTAACGAATATAGATACAGCTGGGTTAGTGTATTTTAGTTATTTCATACGGTATTCTACTGTGGGGGAATGCTGCTGACATCCAAACTTTATATTTATATTTTTATATTTACGAAAATCTTTTATATGCTTACAAGAATATCAATCTCTTTGAAAAGCATTGTGATATCCATAATATTAATACTAGGAATAAGAATAAATTTGTTGTTCCTGCAACTAGGCTCCAGAAAATCAGTAAATCCTTTATATGTCAATGCATACGCTTTTATAACAAAATTCCAACCCATGTACAGACATTAAGTCTCAGCAGATTTATATCCTTTATCAAACAGAGACTTTGTGCTAAAGGCTTACTATACGTTAAAAGATTACATGGATGATAAAACTGCTTGGGATTGAATAGTTCTAATGAACCGGGCTATCGAACGTCTTTTACTGTAATTTATTATGATTTGGACATTATTTTTTTCATGACATTGATGTTAATTTTCTTTTTTTTTTTTTTGTTGACATTAATTTATATATACCTATAGATTTTTAATTATTATTATTATTTGACTTTATTTATTTTATATTTTTGACATTATGTTTATGTTATGTTTTTGACATAATTATTTTATATTTGACATTATGTTGCTTTGATGCAATGGAATTATTTATAATATACATATCTATGTGAATGTGAGCACTTTGTAGGTAGATAAACATACGCTTACAAACATTGTCTGGCGGCTTTGGGTTTTTGAAATGGCCTACGCAAATGTCCCGCTGATCTTGCATAGACGTGCGTCGGGTCGTTAAGCTCCCACAATAATGGTTTGAGCTAAACGATGGCTGACGTATGCGTGCTGTCAGTATGGACAGGTCAACTCAAAGCTGCACTGGTGCTTTCTTCAAAAGGCCATCTCAGACTTTAACCTACATAGTCAGGCTCACATATTGTAACCAAAATGTTTGGACTTTAAAAGAGACCATGATTCTCTGAGTTTGTTTCGGCATTTCTTCTCAGAGGTCGTCAGTTAGGAAATGCCGATGTCAACTAGATATACAAAAAAATTACATGACTTGTAAAAGTGTCTTTAAAAGGATCTATTTACAGAAATAAACAATCATTCAATCAATCAATCATTCAATCATCATTCATTCAATCATTTGGATGATCGTCGCCATAACCTTCTAGCAAGCAAAACAAGCTTACAGAGATAAAGGAAAGATGATGAGAGATGTTGTTGTATCATCATCATCATCATATCAACCGTTAGACGTCTACTGCTGGACATAGGTCTCCCCCAAGGATCTCCACGACGACCGGTCCTACGCCACCCGCATCCAGCAGATTCCAGCGACCTTAACCAGGTCGTCGGTCTACCTTGCCGGGACAAGAATTCACCTTGCTTGAGGACGCAGCGTGGGTTGTTGTATTAAGAAGTCTAATTATATCAGTGAATATTAACTAAAGTAAGAAGGTTTATTTGATAATTGAACTGACCTGATCAATTATCATTGCAATAACTTCCTTTGCGGTGCTCATTTTCACTTTGGCAATACCGGCTTCTCCGTGTACTCCGGCACCTAATTCTATCTCGTCCTGTCCTATTTCGAATAGTGGTGGCTGACCTGACAACGGTAAATTAGGAGTATGAGTACATATGTAAGGTATAACAGTAAACAAATAGTAGTTATTTAGAAATCACACTTAGAGACACTCTTAGATTGCGTATCTAATAATAGCTGTAATTAATAGGTAGGTACTATGTCAAAAAGCAGGTAATTGTGTTATTGTACTTAGGGCCTTGCTTTAGGCCAAAAGGTTGCCAGTTGTGTATTCTTATAGGGTAATAAAGATTATTATTAGGTATTATTATAATTTCTGAGATAGCCGGAAACATATGACAAAAACATAAAACGATGCAATCACGGAAGATCATGTAAAGAAACCGGAATTCTGGGCCTGCCGCTGACTTGGGTAATCCATAGTGGCGAAACGTGGGGGGTGCTAGGGGGGCCATGGCCCCGGGTGGCATTTTGGGGCGGCAAATTTGGGAAAAAGTTTTTTTCTTGCAGAAATAAGCTAAAATAGGGGGCGGCAAATTTCTGCTCGGCCCCGGGCGGCGAAAACCCACACTGGCAATCCACGATAAGGAGCCTTATTTAACAGGCTCTTACATAGCCTAGCGGCCTTTTAAATAATAGACAAGTGAACATTTAATATGTAGTTTCATACCAGGTAATGAACAGGCACTTAAACAAACTCCCAAAGTGGCCATGTAATCGTTTACTTCCAATGCCATATTGCGGATAGTCGCCAGGTCGTAGCCACGCGCTGCCAATGCTCCACATATCTAAAGACAGGACACGTGGTGAAATAAATTCATTTTTCATATATTTTATAGACACCGTATAGAGATTACTATAGTAAGTAATATAATATAATAGACTCAAGATTTGCAGTCGGCTGCACGCCCAAAACATTATAAAGTTGAACTCGATCATCATATTGACAAAAGGTGTACCTATTTACAGTTTTCAAAAAGAAATAAAATTAAATCATTATAGTTAATTAGACACATTCAAATAAAACCTAAAGTTTTATAATAAATAATAAAATAATCTTGAGAAGAACGATCGGTGACGGAGAAGTAACGAGGTCGAGTGGGTTCAGCAGACAGAGTTTGTAAACTTACCTTGTAAAACAGCACCTCCCCGACCATACTCCGTCCCCCGGTCTTGTTCTTACTGGAAGCGACATCTTCACCGACTATCACACCTTCAACCTGGTCAGAAAACAATCATCAAAAATGATAAACTGCCTCATTGCCCTAGATGCAATACCGAGCTTAAACAAAGCGTTATTGGACTTTTATATAAAGCTTGGAGATTGGATTTATTTCTTGTTAGTGGCTATATGCTCGGCCTGTGTTACCTACCTAGCACATGCAACGCCGACCGACAGATTGTAGGACTTCTCCATCGCTACATCTCTGCCTAATCCTTTGGGTACACATGATTTATAGTAGGTGAGTATAACGAGTTTATGTTGAATTGGAAACGGGTACTGATGTTACGGGTAACCGAAACACTGTAGATCGAGCACTTGACTGGGTCCTGGATATTTACAGCCTCTAAATCCTCACTGGAATTATCTAGTGATGATTTTTAGCAGTCATGATAACTAGCTCACTAGAAAAACTAATTATTTCAGACCAATCAACAATTCAACGTACCTTGATTCCTAATATCTTAGCCTTTTCAATAGCTTTGCCGAAATTTAATCGGTCACCAGTGTAATTGCCGATTATCACTAAAACTCCACCTGTAAATTACCAAATGTATTGTTATAATAAAGAGATACGCCGTAATACTATTTGTAATATTCCAGAGATTAATAAAACTCGAGCGTAACCTGCGTAACACAGCACTACTAGTTCCAACTACAGAGTATAAATGAACAAACATAAAAAAAAAGTTAAAAAAAGATTCCGACAAATTGAGAACCTCCTTTTTGAAGTCGGTTAATAAGTCTACGGTTCCAACTCAATAAGACACGACACAACTTAAATCTACCGACACAATTATGTATACACATTTATTTCTAAGTACCTACATTACACTAGTCATAAAAGGAACAATTTATTAAGTGGACGTGCAATCAACTATCTACCCGTATATATATTGTAGTCTTTGATTGGTACATATTATCCTGTCGTCTACTTTGACTACTAATCAATTCTACGTATCTATATATGTAATTGGTGAGGACAGGTCAACTCAAAACAATTGAATCACTATTATTAACGGGCCAATTTGCACCTAAAGACTCATAGCTTATTCACGAGACAACAAACTAACGTCACAAAGAGATGGCCTTGAGTTTTGTGGCTTGAGGAATGGAGAAAAGCGAGGCCACCATAAATTCTGTGCAGGTTCAAAGTGTGTTCAAAAGTGTAAGTGTAAATATTATCAATATATCATTAACTCATCCTATCGCAGTCCACGGGACATTGGCCTCGACCAAACTTCCCATAACACTGAAAATTACTTCCAAATATTGTTTACCTGAATTGTATTTATATAACTGTGCAATCGCATAGAGGACGTGGCCAGTAGGTGGAGAGGCGAATACACCACCAGCGACGGCACCGTTCAACAGCCCAGCTCCTACAAAACCTGAGGGAATTGAACAGTTCATAAGTTCGAATGCTAATTCAATGTGAAATTGTCATATACCTACTCAAACTAGCTCAAATTTAATTGGCTGTTTTTGAACGGCGACAGTATAAATGCCTGCTCTTCACCGCTTCCTAGTGTTTTTGCTGGAAAGAAGAAGCTGCGCGAACTCCCCAGCAAAACATTGCAGTCTACTTATTACATACAAATTAACATATCATCACGCGTGTCGTCCCCGAAGAGTTATGCAGAGGTGTACTAATGTACACCCACATTTCGCCGGTATGTTTTTAGGTCCCATGTAATAGGGGGCGAGCCTATTGCCACTAACCGGGCACGAATCCAAACTCCGAGCTGCTACTGAGAATTTCATAGAACCCAATAACACTTTGCTCGACCTGGGAATCGAACTCAGGACCTCTTGCTCGGCAGTCGCTCTGTACGACCACTCGACCAACAAGGGAGTTAAATTAAATGGCAGGTAAATTAGGCGCAGATAAAGTACGCACATCCTAAAAGCTGGCTCCTATTATTTTACATAGCATTTTCTCTCTCATAACGCATGGAAATTCATGTTATCATTATCTTACCAGCAGCAAAAGGTTCATGTCCTGAACCACCTCCTCCAAGAATAGCCACACGTCCTGTGTCTCTCTGCAAAATATAATGAAATATAAACAAATCAAATCAAATCAAATCAAATCATTTATTTCAATTAGACCAATACAGGTGCTTTTGAATTGTCATATTTAATTGAATTTAGTTGCACGGTTCCAAAAGGTAGGTCTTATGGAGAAGAACCGGCAAGAAACTCCATAGATACTCTTTTTAAATTAAATACAAAATTGTTGGTTTTGTTTTACAAAGATTTATGTATGTAATGTAATATTAATATGAGACTGGTGCAGTTCGATGTGAAACGTATGATTTATGCAGAGAGGAAATAACTAAAACCAATTTAGGTTGCCATAACATGTATGAGCCGACCAGTCCCAACTGATAGCACCCGTTCACGAGCATGACGTGTGTATCGGCGTCTGTCTACTCAACCATGTTGTAGGGAATAAAAAGACCCGACACACAACGCCACCACCAGCAGGACATTTGAGTGAGCATGACAAGCCCAGACTGCCCGGCAACCGGTAGGCATTTTCAATTTTATAAAAAACAAAAAAACATCATCAAAGCCAACATCAGTCTCATATTTTACAAGCTATTTTGCTAACTCAGTAACTATTGCGTTAATAAATCATAAATTAAATTAATAAATAATTAGCATGTCAATTTGTAAAAGTGTATAACTAAACATGTCAAATTGTATAAGTGTATAACTGAGCATGTCAAATTGTAAAAATGTATAAATATATCTTTATGTAAAACAAAAGAAGTCAGACCAATAAATAAAAATAATATTAATAATCATGAGGCTAGTAAACCTGTGGAGCTGGACTAGCATTCTGCCAAACTTTTTTATCTACAAGATAATCTTCTAATTTGTAATATGCTTTCTTGCATAGAGTAGACTTAACGATAGATTTAAATTTGTTTTCTGGGAGGTTTAAAATTATTTCCGGAATTTTATTATAAAACCGAACACTATATCCCACGAAAGAGGTATGGACTTTAGCAAGACGAAGCTGTGGCTGCATTAATTTTGACTTATATCTAGTATTATAATTATGCAGTTCACATCTTTTGGTATGTAGTGATATATTCTTCCTAACGTACATGATATTTTCAAAGATATACTGACAGGGCACAGTCATGATATTTATTTCTTTAAAGAGTTCCCTGAGAGAATCACGACTACTTAGGGTATAAATGGCCCTTATTGCTCTTTTCTGCAGTATGAAGACTGAGTCTATGTCTGCAGCACGGCCCCAGAGCAATATTCCGTAAGACATGACGCTATGGAAGTAGCTAAAATAAACTAGTCTTGCGGTTTCAACATCCGTAAGAAGTCTGATTTTTCTAACTGCATAAGCAGCTGAACTCAAGCGTCCTGCTAAAGCCTTAATGTGCGGTCCCCATTGAAGTTTGGAATCTAGTTTAATTCCTAAGAATACAGTTTGATCTACGAATTCGAGCTTCTCATTATTCAATATTATGTCACAACCATCGCTTCTAACATTTGGTAAGGAAAATTTTATGCATTTAGTCTTCCGCCCATTCAACACTAGGTTATTAACAGTAAACCACTCATGGACCTTGAGAAGGGCGCTATTTACATGGTCAACATTCGGTGAACGTCTATCTAATTTAAAAATTAAAGAAGTGTCATCAGCAAACAACACCATCTCACATTCATTTTGGCACATGTACGGTAAGTCATTAATATATACTAAAAACAAGAACGGACCTAGGATAGAGCCTTGTGGGACACCCATTTTAATAGTAGAACCAGAAGATTTGACCCCGTTTATCTGGACTTTCTGTATTCTACCTTGCAAATATGACCTTATTAACCTCAACGAGTTTAGCTTGAATCCATAATGTTCCAATTTTAATAATAAAGTATCAAGTCTATATACGCACACTACAATATGCTTATCCAGCTCAACACAAGACATTTCAATACTATGTTCAACAGACATTGAGACAATATCCTTTCTCTCTCTGGACTTTAATGAATTTTTTATTAATATAAGGGAACCACCGTGAATCATAAACTTTCGGTTGAAACAACTAGCCACATGATAATTTTCAAAACTTAGTAACACCTGGTATTCTTTTAACCAGTGCTCTGTAATACATACAATATCATACTTGAATGATTCTAGGAAAAGTTCAAACTCTAACACTTTGGAAGTGAGTCCTTGTATATTCTGATGGTATAATTTCAGAATGTTCAGACTTTTCCCCTTCACAGCTGAGGTTAATAACATGCCAGAAGATATTATGCCTCTCATATTACTATCTTCTGTTGTCTTACTGACTAGTTTAAATTATAATTGTTAGAATCTGGAGCTAGATCTACTGCCCCAACGTCAGAATTAGTTGGCAAGGTTATACTTCGCGTACACCTCCCCATGTGTGAACAATAGTCCACATTGTCAATGACTAGACTAGGCTTTGTATAGCTAGATACAACTGGCTTTGTATTTATAATTAAATTAATATTGTTTGCTATCAAAGTAGCGATCAAACATTTGTATCTCTTAGGAAGAAACATATCTTCCTGTGTTAATTTAAATCCACTAACAAACTTGTTTGTGTCAAAATATAATAACCTATCACTGTGACGACATGTCAGCATGTGCATGGTATTGTTTAATCTGAATATATTGTTGTTACTATTCTCTGTCAAGCAGTCTGAGTAAGGAAATGCACACAACATAATCTTTCCTACACTCAATTTCAATAAGGTGTCTATACCATCCACAATATCCTTTTTCTTGAGCCCTATACTGTTTCCTAATAGTAAGACTACAATAGTATTACTCTGAATTTTAGTACTAACAATTTTTTTAATAATTTCCTTATATTTTAAGTGATGATTACAATAGTTAATCACACTGTTGCTTAAATCACTATGTAACAATGATCCCAAACCAGATCCTATTTGGTCACTAAAAACTATTGTATTACTGTAAGTTGTTACTGTTTGAGACATTGTTGGTAACAACAGATCACACTGTGGCTCCGGAGAGGTTTGAGAGCAGGCACAATTACTGCATAAGAGATTTCTTGTCAGAGACTCATATCTCTCAGCATTATACCTGACTAGGTCAACCAGTTCCCCTGCCTCCAGCATGCGCCTACTTAACTCCTTTTGACAAGCCTCGTATTTATTGAATATATCCGCTAACATGTCCTCCCTATGAAATAATTCTTCACGCAGGCTTTTTGTGTCAACATCATACACTATCTTACTGTGTTCTAACTGAGATGAACATGTTTTCAATTTAGAAATTAAATTTAAGCGGTCCCTTCTTAAGCTAATATTTCCTTTCAAAAGGTTTTGTTTTTTTATGGCTTTGCTGTACCTTTTAATAAGTTTTTTTATTTTAATATATTTCTTCAACTTATTTTTGCTAAAAAGAATAGGATATGTGGATGCAGTATCATCACCAGTCAAGTCAATGGTCACAGCTGTCTCGCACTCAACCCTGGACTCACTGCAACCAACCAACTCATCATACCGACTATAGGTGTTATCGGTCTGCTTTTTGGCTTCTACTGATTCTAGAAATACTATAGCCTTATGGGCCTCACATAACTCATGCTCTAGTTCAGAAATGCGTTTCAATGCCAATTCATGTGTGTCTGAACAGCTATGAAAGTTTGACACTTGTTGTTGAAGATGGTCATGTTGGTCGAGTAAGTCCATGTGCTGAATGTGCAGCTCAGCCAGGTCATTCTTAAGATAAGTGTTTTTATCGTTGATTTTCTTAATCTCGACTTCACTGTCCTCCCTTTCCTGTAGCAGCTGTGCACACAAGTTTTTAGACGACTCCAGTTCCTTTAAGGTGGCTCTCAATTTAATCTCCATATCTCTAACCATTGCATTGCGGGTCATCATTTTCAAGTATATAATATTCCAGTGACCTGGAATGTGAAAATAGACAGGTGAATAGCAAGAAACAAAGAGAGATGTTGAGTAGGGGGTAGAAGGAAATGAATGTACCTATTGACAAGATTTAAGGAAATAATATTAAAGTTAAATGAATTTAAAGTCTAGGTATACTTAATTGTTTTAGATAAAAAATAAGTTATATTTGACCTATAATTATAATGATAACACAGTGGAGTTTAATTATTGTAAATATAAAATTATAATCAGTTAGGCAATATCTTTATTGAGGCACTGGGAGGCGCTAAATATTAATATCTAAAGAACTGATTTAATATAGATGTGTAGAAATATTAACAAACAGCTAAGTAGTAACCAAATTATTGCAACAAACAGGATTTGCAAGTCATACAGTGAAAGTGCATACTGGCCCTAGCTAGTGGTTATGGGAAAATTTTGTTGATGTGGGGTAATAAACCATAGAATTAAATAAAACAATATACTCCCCAGGATTGACCAAGTTATTGATCAAATATTCAAATCCAAATTCATCCGTTGGGTGGTTGAATGTTGAATATCACTGCCACTGCTATGCACGGTATTTTCTTGATTTAATGACAAAACACTTTGTAAACACTGGGTACTTATGTTAATTTGTAGTTATATTCGATTTCATGTGTTTTTAAAGATTAAATACTATAAATTACATTCAAATTAAATTTAAATATTACGAGCTAACTTTTTGACAACCGGCTACCAGTGTTGCCAGTCAAAAAAAAAAAAAAAAAAAACTATTAATAAATATATATATAATAATAAATAATAAATATATATATAATAAATTTAAAAAACTATTAGTTTAGCCCAGAAATTTATTTATATGCTATATGATAAAAAAATTCGATGTTTTAATAGTTATTCTGACATGATACCCTAGTACTTCGTTCAACAATTCCCGTGGTTCATCACTCTTCGTTCAGTATGTATGAAACAAAAATAAACTATATATTTACCATACATACATGTATGTATATATTTATAAATTTGAATGATGTTATAAGCTACATTATTTCAAAGTTTCATCAGTAGTTTTTCCGTGAAAGCGTAACAAACGTCCACACCCATACATATCTATAAAAACTTTCGCGTTGATAATATTAGTACAATTTTGAGCTGAATATCTATCACAATAAAATTGATTTATGTATACACCGTACTCATATCCGACGCGCATACATGACAATATGTATGAATGTGGATGAGGCATAAGTGGTAGGTATGCAGGGATCGTGGCATTCTGTGGTTTCTGCCTACCCCCATGGGAAAAAGGCGTATGTGTATGTATGTACCGTCTGCCTGACAGTGATGACCCGGTGCTTCGGATGCAGCTGTAGTGAGGGGTAGGTGGCCACAACTCCTCGCAGGTTGTCGTCCACACACGTCTCTGTGGAGTTTATTATCTTCTTCGTCACAGGCCTATTTGACGACATCTGTAGTTAAAGTATCAATTAGAATATTTATAAATATTTTATTCGGTTCGCTCTCAAACTCAAACTGGTCTAGTTTCTGTATGGTCTTCATCGGTTCTCAACCTGTTTATAAACCACTAGCTGATTTCCGCGACTTCAAATTAGTATTTTTTTTTTTCAATTTAAAGTAGCCGAAGATATTAACATTAGCTATTTGCGATAAGTCTCGTCAAAATTGAACCAGCCTTTTCAGAGATTAGCTGGAACAGAAAGACGAGCAGCCTCGTTGGCTAGTGGTCGTAAGTTCGACTGTTGAGCAAGAGATGATGACGGGTTTCAGGTCAAGCGAACTGGGGCATAAAACATACCGGCAAAATGTGGGTGTACATTAGCACACCTCTGCCTAACCCTTCGGAGACAATTGGCGTGAGGTTACACCGCGAGTTGGTCGTTTAGTCTCTGCTTATAATAGTAAAGACTTTAAGATAGCTCTTTAGATTTGTTCGTCGTAATACCTAGCATTCTTTTCATATTATTTACTTATCATCAAACACGCAATACAATATATCATTAAAAACATTATAAGAAACAGACTAAACTTCAATTTATTTTTCAGATAGGAATAGAGAGACCTTAGGTTATATACATATAGATTTAAAAATAGGTACGAAAGCAGAGTATCTGTATGTACTATTACACCAATAAAAATACACTGTGAACACTTTAACAAAATAAATAAATATATAACTACCTATAAAAATTCTACTTCATATTTTACGCAAATTATGTTCAAAACAAGAACATTTTACGTTTTTAAGCACTTAGAGACTACTATAGTTTCCTTAATTATCAACACAACTTACCTTAAATCTTTACCAAACACAACTCACGACAAAACACTAAAACGAACCACCAAACAATTACATAAGCGATATCATTATCAAACAAAGTTTATGACCTCTGCACTTATCGCTGTATCTAAAGAAAAAGTACAATATCTAAATACTGTGACCCCCTCCACATGATAGCAATAAAAATATTGTTAACACAGCCTGTTTTTCTGTAGCATTAATAATTATATGTTTAAAAACTATTGCTTTATCGCGCTGTGGACTGTATTTACTGCTAATATTGTCAGCGTTGGTCACGTCGACTAACTTCACTTGTATTATGCGACTGTATCGGTTCGTCTCTCTCAGTTCTTTTGTAAGACTGGTTGAGTATTGAATAGCTAAGCTACGTAATGCTAGATTATTTTGCTGTGTTTGTAGTCTTGTCTCGGAAAAGTTATAGAAAATACCCTTTAGGACTTTGTGTCTTAGCTGTCGTTGAAATATGGAGGGTTGTAGCCAGCCAGGAGAATTATTTCATCCAACTAAACAGAAAATATAAATGGCGGGCGTTTTTGGGGGTTGTCTTTGGTGTCGACTTTAAAAAATTCCATTCAATTTGAAACACAAATAACATTAAATTTATCATATAGCTAGCTTAAGTCATAAAAATAATCACTAAGTAGGTACGTATTAGAGTTCACAAACAAACTCACCAACACTGGATAAGATTTGTGTTATTCCGTTGTTTGTGATATGATAATACAACAAAAACAAGGAACTGTAGTTTACTGAGCACTACAATAGATGTCACCACAGGAATTGGAAATTGAGTAAGTACTAATAATTGTAGGTAAATAATATTGTAAATGCCAGCGCATCAACGAGGAATGACCAATGCAATTAATGTTATATTCATCACACAAACATTTGACTCCACTGTAGTTTGAACCCGAAAGGCAGCTTTAAACCCGTTGCATTATAGGGGCCCATAATTGCAACCCATGGTTGACTGCAAGACAACAAACTGCGGGGGCCTATCTGACATTAGAGGGAAGGATTGTGACCGTTGTGGACAGAACTAAACTAAGGTATTAAATATTCTGCACAGCATTTTCCCGTTCCACAATTTTCTTCTTTAAAAATCTTATTCACCGCTAATAAATATCGCTGATAACTTTAGCAGGTCAAAAGGTTTATTCTAAAAGGAAACTGCTCGTTGTGAAGCAAAGGCATTTGTTACTGATTATATTTAACTAGCCATGAATACACATAGTTACAGACTCAGATAAAAATATACCATTTTCCCGAGTACTTAAGGTAGAAAACCATTTAATCTTAGTTGACAGATACGGCTTTGTTCGTTGAATGACAGAATATTGTACCCGCATTATATGCATGCAAACGGCCATACGCGTAATTAGTGAACGTGGTTTATAAAGGCACAAAAAATATACATAAGAATACTGAAACGTCGGGGAAACCATACATTTAATAACACAAAGGAGTGTCATTTAGCATGCAATGACACAAAATGAGTCTGTGGTTACTAGGCACGTACTAAAGAAATGAATATGTAATTTTAAACATATTTATTCACACTTCTTTTAACGCAGTTTTTTATTTTATTTAATTTCAATATCTAGGAATGTAACCGCCTCCATTTTGAAGTCGGTTTAAAATGACGCTGATTAGACCCATTATGACTTAGCCCATTAGGAATTACGATATTAAAACTGAAATTATAAATAGTTTGTTTCGAATCCCGAGAATCTCAGGCCCCAAAGAATTTATTCAGAACACTTTTCTTGTCCATTCAAGCGAGTCATAATCAATCAATCAACTCATGGCGTGTGACCATGAGTTGATACTATCACCCAAGCGTCTCCCAAATATTTTGGGATTGGCTTCCAGGCTATGAGCGACTCAATATCAGTATTTTATTTGACGCCACTGCCATGAAACCTCCACAAACCATATAGAACCTTATAGAATGATATAACTGCAACCAACAGGCCAAAATATGATTAATTGATGAAATAAAACAATGTTTTCTTTTTAAAATTATAATCATATACATGCTTATGTATCAGAATTAACTTAAATTTAATTATGTAGGTACTTATATATTACATTACCGATACAAGTTTATGAACCTTTTTAAAAAAGGTTATTGTTTAATTTAATCAATTGTATTTACTTGCAGTGTAAATTATAATATGTCTTTATTAACATCTAAGTAACTACCTCATAAGCGACCTTAAGAATCATGTAGGTACTCAGTCTATAGAAAATGAGTAAGACTTAGTGGTTTGTGCTAATTTAGCACAAACCACTAAGTCTTAGTTTAGTGTTTAGTGATTCCCCCACAAAGAATCCAATCCTTTTCCATTAGAATCTTACTTGCTTTGAAATAAGTAATTTAATTCCTGACAGGGTTTGAATTAGTCTTTTATGAGGAGTCTAAACTTCCTTTTATCTGCTAATAGTTTCCACTGTGTAAGCTTTTTGCGAAATACTGATTTTTGTGACCTATTGACCTATAACTTTTTTAGCCGGCACGATATCCATGTCGATTTTCATCTTTACATCTTCATTACAACGCCGTCATAACGGTGTCTACCAAAATTCAGCTCACACTGCGGAATTATTCTGCAGTAAAAACCTTAATTGACTGGACTATAGGTACTTAAGATCTCCCCCAGCGGTCAGCTTTCTTATACGGTGGACGATTTTAATCCATTTACAAATTCTACTTCATCATATAACACCGTTACTTAATTCTAAACTTGATTAACGTTTTAGCGAACACTTTATTCACTCCCGACGCAAAAGACGGGGTGTATCGTGTGTCATTGTACCTCCGGAACGGATGAACCGATTTTGATTTTGTTTATTTTGTTTGAAAGGTGAGTTAGTCGGGAGTATTCTTAGCTATGTTTGATGAAAATCGGTCCAAGATAACCGCCACAAAAGATGTAGGGGTTTTTTTTTAAATTAAATTTTTATACAGTCATTTTGATCTGGTCTTCAGTAAACTCGGAAGCTGTTACTAGCCCCCTGGAAGGGTGTGATGCCGCCGAGGAGTGCTCGTGATGCTCCGTGGTACACGATGCGGTATGACGCAAAGATGGCATCCTCGGGAACTTTCCACTCGAAGGTCACTCGGCTGGTCCCCGTGATCGTTGACACACGCTCCCACGTGAACCTGGGCAATGAGAAACTGGTTCAGCAAGTAGATAGAAATTATCATGCAATATGTACTAAGATAGGCATTACAAAAAACAGGCGGTACAAAATTCTATTTATATACAGCAAGATTCTTAAGTTGACCAATGATCAGATTCCAGTAAACTATGTAGGTATATCAATCTCACCAATATTCTATTCAGTACCTACATTGTAATATTTTTTTAGCGCCATCTAAAAATCTCTTAGGCATACAAGTTTAGGATATTCACTGTCACCGAAATACGCACATAATTACGAAAAGTTAGTTTTGGGTGCCTTGAGATCAATCTCTTGACATCCCGTACAGACAGAATTCTCAGTCTTGTCGCCATTCCGCTATAACAGCTCCATATTGCAAACCTAGTCTGCCAACCCGCAGTAGGCTAGCGTGGCGGACTATAGCCTAATCCCTCTCAAATGAGAGGAGACCCGTGCCCAGCAGTGGGACATTAATGGGTTGATAATGATGATTGCAAACCTTATGATGTCCTTGATGCAAAATATAAGGTTTATATAGACTTACTTAGTGTCCCAATCGGCATCGGTAGCGTAGGTGACCCACTGGTTCAGCTCAAGCCTCTCCACCACCGCGTGACTCTCTTCTTGCTTCAGATCATTGCGAGGGCTCGCTGCCACCTGGAAAACAATCCATCTATTGTTAATTTGATTTCATCTTTCTTGCAACATTCATTGATCAAATCCGAAAGAAAATGTAGTCATACATACATCGCCTTCCATATTTTATGAGTTTAACCAATCATTGTTACTTTACACACCAAAGAATGAAACCTGATCTGCAATATCTTAGTGTACCAAGTTTATAAATATATATTTTTTTAATTTATCCAGGACAACTTACAAAACAGACACTAATACACAATTTGTTGACAAAACATGTTTCAAAAATTACTTGCTAAGTGTTGTTTTTCTTACAAGTTGCCGCGGCATGGTAAGGGACAGTTTCAATACACCGTGAAATTATAACTATTGCTGGGACGAAAATTTTGGACTCTATATCAATAATGGAATCCATTTATGTGAAATTTAAATGAAATAAAGATATTTTTTTTTATAAAAAATGTGACAGACATACAAAAAACTAGAACGAAACCAGGATACATGGTAACGCCACTAAATTTAACGTACTACGATTACTACGATCGATATCATTCAATGTTACTCACACATAGGTACACAACTAACACAACTAAGCAGTAAAGCATGCCGACAAAGACATAAAAGCCGCCCGCGCGCTGCCGCTAACTTACCTACACATTTGCCGACAATCCACTCGGACGCACTACCTATTATTACCTACCACGCTGAGCGGCGGCGGCGCCGCAGTGTCGCGCCCGCCGCAGTGTCGCCGCCGGCGGCGTGCGGGCCGGGCGCTAGTTCTACTGTGACTCGCGCGCGGTAAGATTTACGTTGTCACGCGAAAATGTGTCGTCAGTACGAATATACGAACGCGAAGTACTTAGCAATTGTTCAGCTGTACTGTGCACATTAATGGACTCTCGTGAATCCATACTTAGTACGGGAAGACCATCACCAAGTTCAGTTTAGTGCTACTGTGTAGGCAGTTATTATAACGGCCAATTAATAGTGACTATTTTCATTGAACGCTATCTAACAGCTCGTTTTTAGACATGTTATAAACGATAATATCGGGGCTGGCTGTTAGATGATATCCCTGTAGCGTACTTAGCAGGAATTTACTGTCAGCATGATGGCTGCCCCGCTCATTATTCAAGTGTAGTGCGTGCCTACCTAAACACTCAGTTCGGTGATAGGTGGATAGGCCACGGCGGTGGTCCCGTGGCTTGGCCGCCTAGGAGCCCGGTCTGAACGCCTTTGGACTTTTTCTTGTTGTCGGAAATCAAAAGACTTGTTTATACCCGTGAACATGAAAATCGTGACGAGTTACGCAGTGCGATAGTGGACGCCTTTGATAGAATGAAAAGTGACAGAGACACGTTAAGAAAGCTAAAAGACAATAGTATAAAACGGGCACGTTTGTGTATTGAACGCGGCGGACTCCACTTCGTCGTCGTAAATAAACTTTTAGCAGGTAACTTGTATGTAAAGTTGATTATTTTTGTAAAAAGCTCCAATTTTTTAAATACGCCTGAAATACCTACCCAGTCCCTTGACTGTTTCAGCTATCTGTTTTTAATATTGATACAGTAAATACCTAAAACTATGTTCAAGTAAAGTATTTCTGGCGGTTCTAAGCTCGTGGAATGTATGAAGGAGAAATTGGAGTACAATTTATTCCGTGAAAATGTTGCCGCAATGATTGCCGCAGCGGCTGTACGAGTGACTGCTGCGCAAGGCGTCGCGAGTTCGATCCTTGCTCAGAAAAAAAATGTATGATCTGCAGGTAATTGTTCTAGGTCTGTGTGTGTGTGTGTTAAATCTTTGCTTGGGGCAAAGTTACAAAAAAAAGGTTTTTTTAAAGCTATGTACCTACTTAACCTAGGTACCTACTTAATTTTTAATCCCTTTTATTTAATTGGAGGTAATACGTAGATAGGTGTAAAGTAATACTTACCATCAATTTCGTCGCCATCTGCATCGTATTGCTAAATACAATTTATTTCAATAATAAAATTACATCAATAAAGTACTGACCTACTACTTTTAAATAACGCGTAAGTACTTATTAGTACTTTACTTATTCGCTCGGACAGCCGCTATCCGTTTAGTACCAGCTGACTGGCGGGCGTTCGGGTCATTGAACCCGCCGCCCGCGCCGTCCTCGCGAGGCGGCTTCAGAGTAGCGAGCTAGCGACTGCGTCCGATTTTGAATGAAATATTGGTGCACTACTACTAGCAAACTCGATCAAGTGAAAATATTCTTTTCACTTGCCAACTTTTTTATTATAAACAGTAGAGTTAATCTAAGACTTTTTTTTGTTCTACTAATTATCATAAGTTTCCCACCTTTCGGTTCCACAACGACTACAATTTCACGGTGTATATACTCGTACATTTGATGTAGGTATATTCCTTGTCACCAAAAACTTAAGTCATAAGTTTAAAACACTTAGAGTAGTTAACAGGTAAGAAGGAAGGAGAATGATCGATAAAGAAGACTTACGAAGGTGGCGCTGACGATGTCTCCTCTACGGACTTCTTGCGGCGGCTGCTGAAGACAGTCTCCGAATCTCCTGCCAAGTGGGGTGCCGTCGAATAACACCGGTGTGATGAGAGAGAGCGTGCGGCTGCGGTAGTCTTCGGGCTCCGGGCCTGCAGGGACGTCACCACCCTAGTGGGTAGGAACGTCTTCTTATTTAATATTGTTTTATAAATTTATAACGGTGTCAAAGATTTTTTTTGTTGGTTTGGATTTGCTGTATTTTATCGTGTAAGTATTGGAGGAGTATATTGGTGTCAAAGATTTATTTTTTCTTTATTTTGATTTGCCATATTTTGTCGTATGTATGTGAGAATGGTTTAACAACGGACAACAGAAACTTAAGTGATTGAGTTGCATGATCTATGAAAATCCTGTTTTTTTTAAGTGAAAACTTCTTTAGGCGCGTTTTGGATGAATTAGTTCGTTTATCATTAAGTTGCCATTATACTAAATACATAAAGAGATACATACGTACAAAACTATAAAATGTTCTTGTAAAAATGTTTTTCTAAATTCAATTACGACTCGTCTCGTCTCCTCTCCTGTTACATACCTCGATAGCGACTGTAGTGAACTGATGGAACTTGTTCAGGAATATGTCCAGAGTGTTCGGTCCGTAGATGGTAGACGCTGCTTCGTATCTTTGTACCTGGCAACACATAAAAGGGGTTGACTTACAATACTGATACAAAGATTCTCGATGGCATGTGAAGTCTGCCAATCCGCAGTAGGCCAGCGCGGTGGACTATAGCCTAATCCCTCTCAGATGAGAGGAGACCCGTGCCCAGCAGTGAGACAATAATGGGTTGATGATGATGAAGATTCTCAAGCCTTTAAATTCTCTATAGCTGCTCCAAAGTTTGGAACTGTGGCATTAAATTGGAACTTAAAACATGCCAATTGTTTTGTGTAGTGTGTAGGTACAGTACACAAAACAAGTACAGTACAGTACAGTACATATATTTATATTAGTCTGAAAACGAAGTCAATATAGAAAACAGAATATATGAGGTGAGTATAATGTAATACTGCTGCTATACTGTAGGTACTATATAGTGTGTAAAATTAAAACGATGTCTTACCTGATATTCTTCAAAAGTTGAAACATAATGTATGTATTCATTTGTCAATCCTGAGACGACCACTCTGGGTTCAAACCCGTTACGCTCCATCACGTTGCCGACCACAGACTTCATACGCCGCCCAGCCATGGTGGTAGGCTCTCCGGGCACGCCCAGGATCACCAGGTCTCCGAGCCAGATGAGAGAAACTGACACGGTGCGAGGGTGCCAAGGCAGAGGGAAGTTCGCCTGAAAGTATGACAACATTATTTATTTTATTTTGTTATTAGGGAAATAAATATATTTGCTGGCCACTTACAAAAACAGAAATTGGTTATGAGATGATAAAATAAAATTTTGTGTTAAATTATAGTGTTAAGCTCATTATCATTTAGAATTTTAGACGATCTGATTAATGCAGTAAAGGCGAGAGAGGCCCGGGAGAGAGGCCCGGGAGAGAGGCCCGGGTTCAAATTCCGGTTGTGTCAAATGTTTGTTTGATGAGTAAGGACATTCGTTCCTGAGTCATGGATATGCATGTACCTAAAAACATCTATGAAGTGTAACACAAGCCTCGATGCTTAGATGCTCGGAGCTAGATAGCGCTGTCTCCATAATCCATAATTATACCAACATTTCAAGGTTGTGCTTAGTTTCTCTTTGTGGTTTTATGTAATTTGATATGTATATAAGAAATTCTTCTGAGGGAAAATTTACGAACCCGTCCTGTAGCCAGTAGAATAGGTTTAGGTGCGTGACAAGCCGAGTCTTCTTCAGTAGGTTCTGCCACCACACCGCTGATCAAATCCAGGAGTGGGTTACCTTCTATTGTACCCTGCATATTAAAATAAAAGATAAATATAGTGTCTTTGGTACAATAAACATTAGTAGAACGTGAATTGTCAAATCTTTTCAGACTCATTCTTACACAGAAGCTTATAGCAATCGGCTCGCGTTTTTAAATGATGTAAAAGATCCAAAATATCGAAACTATTATAGATATTCTAATACCTACTAACGATTAAATCCGTAAATAGTTTTTACCTGAGTAATGTTTAGTGTATTAGCGCCATCTACAGTGCCTGAAGCAAAACTGTAGCCCATAGCTGGAACACAACCTTGAACTGGCTGATCCTGGTAGAAGAATAATTACAGTTAAAACCAAATGTAAATAATTTGCTGAAAATAGAATATGAGATCAGTACGGAAAAATAATAAGAATGTGAGATCAGAAGTATGCATTGAATATTGATATTGCACTTATTGCACGATTTAAATGCCCCAAATTGAAAATGAGTAGTTTCCACCACCAAAAAAATATATTTCGATCACTAAAAATCTCGAAGTCTTCAAGTTAGTGAAAATCAGTTTAGTATTGTATTTTTTTATGATTTGTCTTGCTTAAAATATCTAAAATTTTACTATATCCCGCACTTACCACATTAAAGGTCTGGGCCACTGGGTCGTATTTGGCAACCACCTCGTCAGGCATCTCCACAAACTGGTGGACAACGGCCAGGTCGCCTGTCAACTCTTCACTCCGGGAATTTAGTGCCTCCTAGAAATTAAATAATCCAATTATAAACTAATAAAGAAAACTTCAATTATTCTTTGAGAAATTCACTGTTATACATACTCCATAGAATGTAGCCTACCCAGCGTAGTATAATTTGTGTGTACAATAACTAATAGCTGGAGGAAAATATTAATTGGAAGTTTATGTTTATTGTTATGTAAAATCCAGCAAATATTGGGTCTTCATTTTTATTGGTTCGTCCTAGAACCTAAACATTTCATCAGTGCATGGCGAAACAAAATAGTTTGTGGGTAACTTAGGATATTGCGATATTGAATATCAGAACAGATCTGCGGCGATTAATAAGAGCGTGAATGACCAAGAAGAAACTTAGAATGTATTTAGAAAAGGAAATAAGTAGGGTCGGCAACGCGCGAATTACACCTCTGGTGTTGCAAACGTTTATAGTAACGTTGAAACGAGTAACCGCTCACCATAAGGTAGGTTGTAAGAATATTTACCATATTTACCATCCTTGTGGTATACCTACAAAAAAGGAGATATAAAAAAAAGTTACACACCAACGCTCCCTCAAACACAGCAGTACCGATGAGTTTCACGCTCTCAAACATATCTTCGCCGGGTCCTTCAGCGAAGCATCTCTCCTGGGCGGCGCAGAGCAGAAACTGGTTGTCGCAAAGAGCGCCGGAGAACTCACAGCGAGCGTCGCGGGTGTTAGGAGACACGTCACCCAAGTTAGATGAGAAGAAACCTGCTACTACATCAGGCTGCAAGAAATTAAGTCTCGTTCAAATAATGTTTACCCAGAACACCACAGAAAAAAACAAAAAATGTGACTCGAATATATATCTATAAGACATTGCAATAAAACTTACTGTCTGACCTTTACCATAAATGCTGTAAAGGTCAAGTTCAATGTACCGCGATAAAATACATCAAAAAGATAATGATCTCTCCAAACCAATATCAGTCACGGCGATTGATTCTAACTCCGGTGAGATACAATGTCTTGTTTGTCCGTGTAAATAGATCCTTTTCCAACGATAGCGTCGAGGTAAAGTAACCAAACGATTGCATGAAACTGCATGTGTAACATTAGCAATCAGAATATCTTAAGCATCATCAATAGCCCTAGATTCCTTTTATACAAAACTTAACTGCTTCTAAAATATTCTACTAACCTTGCCAGGTAAGCTTTCAGGGTTCAGCTCCTTCTCCAACCTAAGTGCTGCGTAACCCAGATTGTCTGACGAGACGAGGTGGTTGCTCATGTTCATGCTAGTAGTATGTACTGCAAACCAGTTCAGCACGCCGTGGAGGCTGCCATCAGCCTTCAGGACCTTCACTTGAGTTAGAATATCGTCTGTATTGCTGTCATAACTGAAAGGAAAGTGAGTATTCGTCTTCATAGTGAGCTGAGGCGTTTTAAAAGTATGCACGATGCAGATAATATCTGATTGTGTGAGATATTAATTTAAAATATAACCTCTGCAAAAATGCATGAAACTTCCCAAACTCATCTATTATTGCAATCAACATTTTAGATACGGTGGTTATGATCCTCAGAAGTAGAAAAACAATACAGAAAACTTCGAAAGAAATTACTATATACATACTAATTTAATTAATTAAAAAGTAATATATTCTATATTATTACCGAGCTCTCTCCTCAGATGGGTTGTAGTCATAGGAGTAGGGTGATCTGTTCCTGTGAGCATTGGCCACTCGGGTCTGGCCGAAGAACAGACGCGCCGGTACTATGCTCTCGTGGGCACGGACTATACTCTGGAGATAAAAATAAACTTTAGTAACCTTTCACTAAGGTCGAAATTAGAAATTATTTATTGGCAATTAAAAACAAAGTACCTAACATAAAAAAGGTCTTATAAAATTTATTGCGCCAACAAATCGCACCCTCAATACGACCGAAGCAATATTACAACGCTGGTTTTCATTGAGGGAACCAAATGAAGTGCGGATGATAGGCTGGGCACAACAGCTTCTTACAAACGAATGATAAATGTCTCGTCAGCTGTAGGTACATACCCTAGTGACTCCATTAACGTAAGCATTGAAGGTCTCCTGTGAGAATCCGAGGATGCTGACGTCGAGCAGGAAATCCACCAAGTAGCCTCCAGGCCCGCTGTGCGTGTGTGTGCCGGTGATTATCACATTCCTCAATGAGTACAAATCACCGTATAACTCTTGGAGATTCTTCACCACCTGGGGATTATGGAGTTCGTTTAATTTTCTTTTTTCTTTTCTCTTTGTAATAATTATTTATAATCCTCTCGAAAAAAACCGATTTCAAATGACAGAACTGGACCAAATTGAAATGGGACCACACGGGAAGAACCAGCTTTCAAATAAAAAAAATATCAAAATCGGTTCACCCAGTCGAAAATTTTGAGGCAACAAACATAAAAAAATTAAGACGAATTGACACCCTCCTCCTTTTTTGAAGTCGGTTAAAAATGACTACGAGTCAAGACTTATTATGGGTAAGAAATAAGATCGACTCGCCACCAATTTTTTCATCATCGATATGATGATGATGATGAAAAAATAGACCATTAGACGTCCACTACTAGACATAGGTCTCCCTCAAGGATCGCCACAACGACTGCCACCATTTAATAAGAAATGGTTAATAATAGAACAAGAAATGTTTTCTGGTCTTCCTTACCTCACGCCTGACAGCAATACCGACAGCCTGTACCTCAGCAGTGACCAACACGATTCTAGTGTCTCCCTTCACGAAGATGAACGACCTGGCGAACTGGCGCAGGTGTAACCCTTGGCCACTTTGACCGACTTCGGCGTAACCCATCTAAAAATATTCAAGTATTCGATCATTAAAACGGATCATTAAATAAAGAAAAAACTAACTCCAAATAGTGCTCTATTTGGAGTTAGTTTTTCTTTATTTTCGAACCCCGGCATTGTAACAAGCATCCAATTTAAACAGTTTATGTCATAACGAATAATAAACAATGTTTCAAACTTAAATAAATCTCGAGCAACGAGCAAGTCAAAACTCCCTCCCTTCTTTACAAGATCTGATCCTGCAATGACGACAATAACGTTTTGAAACTGTAACATAGCAAAACTTACGAAAGTTATATCCACTATCGGTCCGGTCATATCAGCTATTCCCACGCCCACTTCATAGGGTGGCGGCGAGTCCTCATATACTTGATCAGGCACGGTAGTCGAAGTATCGGGCACAGTCGAAGTTTCGGCCTCAGTCGAAGTGGTCGCAGAAGTCGGAGTAGTTGTAGTGTCTGTAGTTATTTGCGCGTCCTGGTTGTTGGCGTCGTTGACTACTAGGACTATGGTGGCTGTCATGCCACCTATAACTCCTAGGACAACCACGACTATCACCAGTTTGGCTGTCAGCGAGAGAGCCATAGTGTCTGGAATGATAAAAAAAAATACTTGAGGTATATGAACCGTCCGGTGGACTGCAGTGGGATAGTAAATGGGTTGATGATGACTTATGATGCTAGTAACACCGGAACCATTATGGTACTTAAACGCTATAATCCTAAGTCGTCAATAGTTGTGTGGCAACTCCCATCAAATAAATTCGTAAACAATACCCATTACTAGCATTACATGAATTTACTTTTCCATAAATGTTGAAAAGAGAGCTATGGTAGCCTAGGTGTGACCGTGAGGAAACCTGCATGCTTGAGAGCATGGCATGTGAAGTCTGCCAACCCGCAGTAGGCTAGCGTGGTGGACTATAGCCTAATCCCTCTCGAATGAGAGGAGACCTGTGCCCAGCAGAGGGACATTAATGGGTTGATGATGAAATGTTGAAAGTCTACATTTCTGTAAATATTGTATACGATTTTTGTTATAACGGTAGTTCAAGTATTTTGTTCTGACAAGTTGTCATCCAACTTTACTCAAGAACAAAAGTTCTCCTTTATACTTGAATATTTCTTCAGCTTTGTTTACGTCAAAACCGCCAACTGCGTCCCAAATCACCTGTATAATTACGAAGATAGATTGGTATATAATTAATATGATACTAAATAAATAATGTGTATAATATCAGATAACAAATCCTATCAGCTAATTAATAAATGTGACCGATATACGTTCATGATCATTATCTCGTTGACATGTCGATCCTCCAAAAATATCATCACGCAGGCATACTGAAAGGTGATAAAGCAGTGGTATATTTACAGTTTACCGGTGTGTCTCTAGGACTCGGGTGATCGGGGATGGTTGCTATTAGGCCAGATACGTTGGACGAATCAAAACACATTCTGTGCTATTGAGAATTTTCATACGCATTAACACAACAAAACTTTGCCCGACCTAAGCATCGAACCAAGGAACTTGTAACTACAAAAGTAGGCATTTGATGAAATAACTGAAGACTGTAAAGTTAATATGTAAAAAGTAAAGTGAGAAATACAGTCATGAAAAACTTATTTGTATCTTCCATAAATATTAGTTTGTTAGATATTAACTAATAATATAGTAACAAAACAAATACAATATAAGTATACCAATAATATAATAAATTATTTCCTTTTCGAATTTCTAAAATGCCTTTGTTAGTGGATGTTTTCGGCATAAAATATAACATCAAAATCTTTTAACGCCTATGATTTAGACTGTGGATTTAGGCTCTGCGTTGATGAATCAATCAGGACAAGTATTATGTATACATACTTATATACACTAACACATCATGTTATGTAAGACACGTCGAGTTTGTGCCACCAATCTTATCACCAAACTATTTCATAAACTTCTAAAGACCTTGAGCATCTAATAAATTCAGCTGGTATCTACCATAGAACAAACTTGATAACCGTATAATTTTGGGTGGTCAACGAACGGGAAGAACAAAACATGTAAAAAAACCCAGACATTATGACACAGGAGCAAACAACGAGGATTGTGTTACGGATATTGGATGGTAGATACCCTACATAGTTATACATATTTATATTTGTTTTGTATATATACATAAAAACATTCATGGCTCGAGTACAAATGTCCATGCTCCTCTAATTTTGTTTCTACCACCAGTTTGCCATTCTTGGCAAACTAGGCAATAGCCCGCCTGTGATAAGCGGTTACCGTGGCCTATATACGTTTGCAACACCAGAGGTGTCGCTCGCACGTTGCGGACCCTGTATAAACCGTGTAGTTTATAATAAGATATACAACTATTGCTGTTTTACTGCAGTCTTCTGTAATGTGGAGGAGGGAAGTACCTACCTCCGCCTTAGTCGCCTATTTGGGCAGCTCAATTTGAGCGAAGAATCTCGCTAGGGACATAGAAAGCAGCCCCTAATACCGCTGCTCAAATCCGTTTGTCAAATTATGGTTAGCCAAAACCAATCACACTAATAAAAAGTAAAAGTAGGTACTTACTGTAATTAAAGAAAACTCGATGAAAATATAATAAATATTTTTATAAAAAGCTAACTTTAATAACAGACACCATTCCATTCAAATTAAAAATCAATAATGAAATGAGATAATATTACAGCAATCGATATTAATTAATCGATCGAAGTAATCCGATAACACAATCATTTTAACAGAAATTATCTAAAATATTTGTATTTGATAAAGTGCTTCTGTATATTAGGGTCTGAAAATGAAAAACAGTATCAAGAACTCACTGTGTTTGTGAAAATAATATACAGCTTTTTGAAATTATATATTTGGGCCAAAAGGCTCGGAAAATGAAAATGTAATAAATATACTGTATTTCTCCAAGGTCTCGAGTTCAAACTCAACCTCTGACTTTTCGGAAGTTATGTGCGTATTTATCATATGCTCAAACGGTGAAGGATCAAGTAAGACATCGTGACGAAACCTGCATCCTTGAGAGATTTTCTCGATGGCATGTGAAGTCTGCCAACCCGTAGTAGGCTAGCGTGGTGGACTATAGCCTAATCCCTCTCAAATGAGGAGGAGACCCGTGCTCAGCAGTGGGACGGTCATGATGATTCTTCATTTAAATAGGCTATGTATTTTTGATGATTGACACTTCGGTAATCAGTATGTCGTGTGCCTAAGCTACTACACCGCATTCTGAAACCCCTATCGAGAAAGTAGCTTACAGCATTCCTGTCTGAAAACCATTAGCAGACCCTCGCAGCCTCAACAGATTGTGTCGCTGGGGAGTTTGTTGCGCCGCTTCTTCTTCCCAGCAAAAACACTAGCGAAGCGGTGAAGGGCGGGCGTTTTTGGGGGCTGTCTTTATTGTCGACGTTCAAAAAAAGCCAATTAAATTTGGCCTATTTTGAATAAATGATATTTTGATTTGATTTGATCATAAACCTCTTCGCTCTAGATAGGAATCCGGACGTGATTTTAAATTGCAATAAAACTATTAGGTATCTGTGACCGTGGATGCACCGCGATCTTTTATCGACCTTTTTTTTGTAAATATACTTATTATACATAGATGCATGCATATCTCGGATACAAATGTTGATGCTCATCATACAAACATTTGTCCCTACCGGGATTCGAACCCAGGACCCGTAGCACAGAAGGCAGCGTTAACTACTGCTTGGTTAATCGGGTCGTCGAAGTACACAGTTTTATTAACCGACTCAAAAAAGGAACAGATTATCAATTCGAATGTATTTTTTTTTATGTTCTTACCTCATGACTTTCGACTGGGTAAACCGATTTTGTTGATTATTTTTTAACTGAAAGCTGGTGCTTCCCGCGTGGTCCCATATTAATTTGGTCCCGTTCTGAGTCTGACATTTGAAGGTTTATTTTTGACAGAATTATTTCAGTGCCACATGTGTTTATAAGTTACAGTAGCAATCATAAATAATCCACATTAATTATGAATACATTAGCCCGCTACCTTGAACACCGTTAATTTGAACACAAGATAATTCTTGAAAGATAAACGTTACATTGATAACGTTGAGTTGATTACGATCATTTGTGATGTTAATCCATCGTAATTGCATAAACTTGATTTTTTATACAAGAACACTGTTGGTACGTAGTTAGAATTCGCTACCTGTTTAATGAGCATGTCAATAAGTCTTTGATCTCTGAAGTAATTAAGGTTCATCATCAAATTCAGCCTATATTCGTCCGCTGTCGGATGTAGGCCTCCCCTAGTGAGCGCCACAGAGCTTACTCTTCGGCTCTTCTCATCCAGTTGCTGCCAGCTGCCTTCCACAAGTCGTCGCTCCACCTGGCGGGCAGCCGTCCTACACTACGTTTGAGACGCGTTCTCCACTCAAGAACTCGTTGTGGATTACCAACTCTCAGATCGTTAATACCTACAGTTAAGAGCAGATGCTCTTAACTGTAGGTATTACACTGCTTGTAAAATGTTTAATGTAGGGAGATCCCTACATTAAACATTTTACAAGCAGTGTAAACAGTAAGTACCTACCTAAATCTGAATGATATATTAAATAGCATCGAAACAGATAGACAATATAATATTTGACGACCCAATTTGTCCAGCGGTAGTTAACACTGCCTTCTGTGCTATGGGCCCCGAAGTCGAATCCCGGCAGGGCCAAATGTTTGCGTGATGAGCATAAACTTTTGTATCCGAGTCATGGATGTAGATATCTATGTATAATATGTATGAAATTTACAAAATAAAGTAGGTGTAGGTAAATATATGTAGTACCAACTAGTATCCGTAACACAAGCCTCGTTGCTTAGGTCGTAACTAGATGGCGCTGTGTCATAATGTCCAGAAACATTTATAAAATATTTTATTTAATAGCAATAACCGACATTGATATTGTTCAAACTACGATGATGTCCCGTCTATCCACATGTACCTTACCCAGTCAAATGATATTGTGTTGGGATTTCGAACATGTTTTAAGACTGTCTATACTTAAATAATCTGAGCCAATAATGATGCCATTTTAGCTGGTGGGTACTGAGATATCTGATGTTGATAATAATGAAATTAAAACTCAACAAATGGTATAGAAATATTTATTAAAAACAATTGGCACTTCACATTTAATAAGTCTACGAACATTGTTTAACTCAGTTCTAAGAAAACACTACGAGTATATACCTACTTATATAATTATATACAAATGTATAATATAATATGTTGAAGATAAAACATAAATACTGCCATCTTACTCTTACGCGAACATAAGACATTAAACAAACCTACTTCGACGGATTTTATCGCGGTATATTGATGTTATTTAAAATCCAGATATTTCAGATACCCGCGGAATATACCCGTTACCATGGTTACTGAAATACCAATAAATCAATAATATCAATATACCGTGACCAAATTCGTCAACAGTAATTTAAAAAAAAGGATCGTTTTATATAACTTAAAACTCTTTAGCGGAAACAAAAACATTGACACAGAAAAGCACATTTTTCACAGAACATTAATAAATAATTTATATTCCAATGTAACAATATTTATTGTGTTTATAAATAGTTTGCACGGAACAGAATAACATACAGAGATGATTGCGTTATCTTTTTAATTTAAGCTTGGCCTCTGTTAAGCCAGGATAATACCTTAATTCTTATCAAGCGATAAGTTTTTACTTATTAATCTGTCAGTTAAGCTAATCCAACGACCAACTGTAGCTATCTTACATTGTTATGTGACCACCAAGAAGATTTATCTGCATTATTAATTGCTAATACCAAATGGAATTAATTATTAGACTGATAGTTCTGTAATAATGATAATATTACAGTACTTACACACATGAAAATTAAAAGTTTTATTATATATAAAATTATAAATATAGTATAATATACATTTTAATCGTTAGTATAAAGCAATGACCTATAATTAACGACTAGACTAATTAAATATATGAATAATATAAGACATATCCGACAAAATATTATTACAAAAGAGTAAGGTTTATGAAATTAAATAAAAAAAACAAATGCCCAAGGTTATTTTACTGTACAACAAGCTTAGCTTCGTGTTAAATCATTTTAGTCCTTATATCGGTAATTATAAGAGTGGAACTTATAAGATTATAATTATAAGAAACTGGTCTACCGACAAGTTTGCCAACTATACATAGGTATTACAATATCTATGACCAGTTTAATAATGTGTATTTATTTATAAACTCACAGGATTATATTAAGCTCCAAAAATTTATAATAAAATAGTATCTAAAGTTTGAAAACGGACAATGTTGTAAGAAAACACATCAAATAATTTCGAGCTAAACAACAAGACTTGTGCTACTTCTTCACTTCAAACACAAACTTTGAAAAACACCCTTACGTTCTAAAATTGCTTACCAATACTCGTACGTACAAGTTATCAATTATTTTTTCGCTTTGGTTTATTCTTAAAACTATCACGCTATATATTAAGTTAAGTACGGCACTAATAGTACATTAGCTGTAGAATTTGGCAAATTGTTAATACCACTAATGTCTACTAGATGTCGCTACTTGTAAAGCATAGACTGCGTCTACGTAATATAATGTGATTAAGTCTACATTTGATTAAATAATCATATGTAAGTTCTATAGCAGTATACATATATTGCATTGTAAATATTTTTATTCATAATAA
The DNA here is from genome assembly GCA_905163465.1 of Craniophora ligustri. NCBI lineage: Eukaryota > Metazoa > Arthropoda > Insecta > Lepidoptera > Noctuidae > Craniophora > Craniophora ligustri. The sequence continues at coordinate 14,240,660 of LR990962.1, read as the reverse complement.
TGTTATTTATTTTAATATAATAAAATATACTGAATAACTTAACTTGGCACTTAGTAGAATAAATATACACAAAAAAAACTGACGCTTTTAAAATATAAAACGAAATTAAACCACCAACCCAACTGTCAAAAGGGATATTCTAATCAATTAGAAAAATATAGCCAGTTGCATTATGATCATAACTCACTAGGAAAATAATATTCAAATATGTGTTTTTTTTTAAATCGTATTCAAAACGACATTTATCGAATAGCCCGTTTGTGTTAAGCCCGCTTCTCGCGTACTGTTTGCTATTCCATCTCGTCATTGTAAAGTGTATCTTCAAGGACTACTTTAAAATCCCTTTTGGAATGTTTTTTATTGTATTTTATTGCAGTGGTATAATTTAAGACAGCTACGACCTTTACTGGGTAAAATATATGTTAGTTTGACAATCACGATGGCAATAAAAGCACGAAACACTAGCCTTAACAAATAGGTAATAAAATATATTTACATATTCCAGACATTAATATCAGGCTTTGAAACAAGGAAATGTTTCCAAACTGTCATGATTATAAAGTCCATTATACACTAGCAATCGATCTTCCTCAAGGCTCTTTCTTGGTCCCAGCAATTTAAAAATAAAATACGACATGAATTCAACTTCTTACTAAAAAACAATGGCGACAAATCTAATACGATATATTATCTTAAATTAAAAGCATATAAGACTCTTCAACAGACACTATTTATAATCATCTTCAAAAAAAACAGCCGCATAAACTTTATGATATGATAAAAAGAGACTGACAATATATCAACACTACAAGTGTAAACGAGACAGTAATATGAGAACGACCGTTAAGAACCGTTAAAAAAAAAGCACATAATAGTGTGAGTTTGTTGTCACAATCAAAACATTAACGCGTTTAACGGTCGGCATTCTGATTGGTCAAAGTATTCGAATCGGGCCAATCACAGCTTTGGATTCTGGTTTACCAGTTTTTACACTGTTGAGGACGATTCTATAAAAGCGTCATGATGAACTCTGATCTTATGTAGTACCACCTCTAATCGAAGGCCTCAATCAGTTCTAAGACACCTCGAAACTGTCCGTAAATCCTTGGTAAGGATATATTCCTCCGAGGACGTACTTGTAGTTCCCGAAGTGGTGGATCCTGTAAACTCCTCGAGGGGTGCCCACGGGGATCTCCCACTCGATCTGTACACGACTTGTGCCCATTATCTTGGAATCGCGGATCCAAATGAACCTGGAAAATAAAACGTTCAAGGATAAACAGTACTAGCAGTTATATGATCAACAAGTACTCTATTGATCTAGATGTCGCAAGCCAAGTCGAGCGTGAGGTCTTGGTTTGAATTCCCAAGTTGAATAAAGTGTTATTAGGTTATTTAATGACACTGACAGTACCTAGCGGAGTAGAATTTGGATTTGTGCATGGTTGATTAGCCTATTAACCAGAGGCTCAGTTAACTCTAGAAATTCAGATCGCCCCTATTATATGAGACAAGTAGAGTAGAGAAGTATTACTTTAACAATCTAGTGACCAAGCGCTCCATGTACGAAATAAATATTTGTATGAACCTCGGTATTTGTGTATGTGAGAATTTTTGTTTTTAAACATACCCAGGTAAAGGATGAATTATCGAAAATTCCGTTATAAAATAAAGACGAAAGCAAATTAAAGTAGCAAGACCGCTCAAAGACCATATTAAGTGTCTTCGGTTTTGCATAAAAGATAGGACCAATTTATTCCTTCTCCTCTCCCACTTACTTAGTGTCCCAGTCAGCATCGGTGGCGATGACGGTCCATGCGTCATCTTCTTCAGACTCGAGCCTCTCCACCGCGGCGTACCAGCGCTCGTGGCGGATGCTGTTTCGGGGATGGCCTGACACCTGACGAGATTTAGCAGCATAGAAAGAAGGACTTGAACAATAAGACAAAATCACGGATGCTTTCTTTTTTGAGAAGTCGACGTCTTTTTGGCTCATAAATTTCCACAAGAACTGGTTATTTGCTAGCCGTATCCCATAGCAAACCTTTATTATAACTTATCCAAGCCTTTCCCCAATTATGTTAAATTTAGGTTACAATCTCCCTTGAGACGCCTAATTTTATCAGTATTTTATATGAAGACTGCCATCAGACCTTCGTAAGCAATACCGATCTATGATATCGGTATTATATAATTACTAGCTGCCTCCCGCGGCTTTGCCCTCATGGTATATAGATAAAAAGTAGCCTTTGTGTTAATCCAGGTAATAAACTATATTATGTACGCTAAATTTCATTCAAATCTGTAAAGCGGTTTTGCGTGAAAGAGTAACAAACATCCATCCATATATCCATACTTACAAACTTTTGCGTTTATAATAGTACTTAGTCAGGACTTTTAGGTTTCTAGTTACTAACGACTTGTTTATGAATAGTCAACCATACTTATTTGATAAGCAGACACATTGAAAAAAAAAACTTTTTACACAAAGCCCCTTTAAAAAAAATATTATGAACTTACAAACTGTGCTACAACGACATCTCCGTAGCTGTACTGTTTCTGGGGCTGCTTCACACAGTCCCCGAACTCGTGTTTCCATGGCGCTGAGTCCCACAGCACCGGTGGAACCAAGGATATCAGGTGACTGCTTAGATCCGGGGGATTTGGTCCTGCTGGTAGCTTCTCACCCTGAGATTGTATAAGTACAACATTAAAATTAAGCTTCAATAGGCAATATTTTATAAGTATTTTAGTCTCTAGTGAGGAGCGTCGTTGACAAATTTGAGACTGTTTGTTGTTACATTTTAGTAGTATTCATATAAATTAAATATATTAATTCACACCTATAGGTGTGTGTGTGTCTCTTGTGCCCCAAAAACGACCTCTGTCTGGCCACACCTAACGCCATTGAGGAGGCCTCCATTGCCATAAATATTGTTTAGCCATTGTCACGATAAGAAGAAATAATATTAACTTTTGATTAATTAAGGATAAAAGTAATTGTAAATTAAATTTTATTAAATTGACGCATCTATTAATCCCGAAAACACATTCATTATTCTCCTATTTGTATTAGCAAAAAATATTTTATGCATTTTCTTATATACTTACGGAAACCAGTGCATTAGTTAATTCCACATATTTGTTCAAATAAATATCCAGTGTGTGCGGCCCGAAGATCGTCGATGCTGCTTCGTATCTCTGCGCCTGCGCAAATAACCATGACAATCATATATTAAATAATAAAAATTAATACGATGTTACTACCCGCGTCTGTCTGTATTTGCAGTAACATCTTTTACACGAGAATTTATTGTAGTAGTTTCAGTAAAAACAAACAAGCCCACTGCACCAGGCAAATTCAAGCCGCTACTTTGTGTCCCGAAATCACGGTCACCTTCCTTCGCGCCATATTTCAAGATTGACCGATTGATTGATATGACTTACTACATACTGACTACTTACCTGGTATTCTTCAGGAGTCGCAATGTAATCCGAGTAGATGTTGGACAGTCCAGCGATCACCACTTTCTTGGCATCGGGAGCAGTCTTCGCGACGATGTTCCGAAGCCTTCTACCTGACATAGTGGTGAACTCTCCGGGAACAGCTGCCAGGAAGAAACTTCCGATGCGGGCCACAGAACAGGAGACAATGTGGGGCTGCCATTCGTACGGGAACTTCGCCTGTAAAGTTGACTGGAGTGGGTTTTTGTTTTTACACGCCAACACCACAAACAATATCATCCTTCTATCCTTGAAAGGGAAAGCAAGGCAATACTAACATATTCTCACATCTAGCCGATATGTTTTTGGTCCACCGCCTTTCTTTTATGGGCTCTAAAAACTTATCTGTGGTTATGGAAGCTCCACTTTACACACAGACTTTTATCCACGTTAATGAAACACGTAATGAAGATGAATACACTTTCAGGCTATGTCCACATTCACAGAACGGTCTTTAGAAAACGATATCAGTGTCTTTCTACTGTTCCTACCATGTGTATATCAAGCAGTTCTTACGCGTCCAGTAGCCAGTAGGATAGGCTTCGGCGCCTGACACTTGACATCCTCCTTGGTGGGTTCCGCAATGAAGTCTCGCACGGCGTTCCACAGCGGGTTGGAGGTGGTGGTGCCCTGCTTGAAGTCGAAGGCGCCGGGCCCATCCGTGGTGCCCGCCGCGAAGCTATAGCCCATCGCTGGCAGACAACCGGACACTTTTGCACTCTGAAAATTAAATTGCGTGTCGACAATTCATTCGCTGACTTCAAGAAACGTCTGGAAAATCCTTTGGCATGTGGATTTCCGGTGGTTTTAATTAATAAAAAAAATCGCACATGATTCCATGAATACATTGCCTTAGGACTCAAGGCCTATGTATGAGCTAGTAGTAGGAATAAAATAGTGACCCATAGACTATATAGAACCATACCACTAGGTCCATATATAATACTTAGTAATGAGTGTACATTCAAATCATAATCAGGAACTATTTCAACTGTTCCACTCATGCTTCTCGCACCATGTACATTAATAAGATAGTATTACTCACAGTGTTGAAGGTTTCAGAAACTGGGTCGAAGGGAGACACCTCCTGGGAGGGCATCTTGACGTACTGGTGCACGATACCAACGGGACCCGTCACGTCTTCACCGGGTTGGCTCAAAACATTCTGGAAAATTCACAATATGTCGAAATCACCCGGTTTTGTGAATAAAATATTGGAACTTTGTATTTCTACAAACATACATACTATCATACCTGTCGTCCCCGAAAGGTTAGGCAGAGGTGTACTACTAATGTACACCCACTTTTCACCGGTATGTTTTAGGTCCCATGTAAGAAATAGAGCGAGCCTATTGCCATTAACTGGGCAAGAATCCAAACTTCGAGCTGCTACTGAGAATTTCATAGAAAAACCCAATAACACTTTGCTCGACTCGAACTCAGGACCTCATGCTCGGCTGTCGCTGTACAACCAATAGACCAAGCAGGCAGTTCTATTTCTACCTTCTCATAAAGATGCTTAGTATAGACCTTAACGTTTTGGGTTCTACAGGTACTTAACTTTCCCGCATAACAAACGGCACTAATCTGATGCTTAGAGAATATCCTTACCATAGCTGTCTGAAACAACTTGGTGGCAATAATCCTGGTGCTATCGAACATATCACGCCCAGGTCCTGACGCGAAACACCTCTCCTTCGGCAGCTTGCACAGCAGAGACTCCTGGTCGCACTTAGCACCAGAAAACTCGCAATGAGGACCTCGGGTGTTCGGAGACACGTCGCCCAAGTTTGTGGAGGCAAATGCACAGACTATGGTACCCTGGTACATAATATGATAAAAAGAAAAGGGTTATTTAAGACTGCTTGGTAAGTGGTTCCTTATACTAAAAAAACTCTCACGAGAAAAACTATATTTGTTTGCAAAATATCATTGTATGATTGATTGACTGCTTTCTACAGGTTTCGCTTGAAATGTTGTTAATTTTATCACACGCTCAAACGGTGAAGGAAAACATCGTGAGGAAACCTACACGCTTGAGATTTTCTCGATGGCATGTGAAGTCTGCCGACCCGCAGTAGTAGGCTAGCGTGGTGGACTCTGTAGCCTAATCCCTGTCAAAGTGAGAGGAGACCCGTACCTAGCAGTGGGACAGTAAAGGGTTGATGACGATGACGATGACCTAAAAAACGTCCAATAATGATATGTCACAAAAACTGGGAAGTTTTATTGTTAAACCACAAGGGAGGCAAATATTTATTATTTTATCTGTTACCACTGACGAGGTCAGAAATAAATGTGTTTCTTTCTTTCTTTCTTTAAATAAGTTTACGGCTCGCCTGGTAAGCAGTTACTATATAGCCTATGAACGTTTACAATACCAGAGGTGTTGCTGGCGCGTCGCCGATTTTGGCACCTTGGACGAACAAAGTAACAACATTTATGAAAAACTGATGAAATCGCCAACCCGCAGTAGGCTTACGTGGTGGCCTCTTTAATGAGAGCAGACCCGTGCCCGGTTGATGATGAATGAATGATGAAATGTAGTGGTAATGGTTACCTTTCCAGGCAGCGTGTTGTTTCCATTAAGTGCTTTCTCCATCAGTACAGACGCATACCCCACGTTGTCTGAAGAGATCAGGCGGTTGGTGTTGTTCATGCTGGTGGGGTGCACCGCGAACCAGTTGATCACACCCAGGATCTTGTTCTCCGGAGTCACAAAGCGGATCTGTGATAAAGTCTTGTCGGTGTCGTGTTTGTACCTGGAAAGTGATAGGAAAAATTAAGTTGGGATTTTTGTCGCTAATGTTTTATTTTATGCCCATCAAACCCTAGCCCGCCCTATTGCTACTCTTATAAATCAAGATCATCAATAGCTACCATCCAGAAAATTGTCGAGACAATAAAACCCAACATGTACCAGGGAAATGATTTAAACTGTCTTAAAACACGTAAAGTAATTAATCATCAAATTTAGGGAGTAGGAAAAATATCAGTTTCCACTTCTCTAGCTAATGTTATTGTTCTGTATTTCCTATGTCCTGGTGGAATCTTAATATAATATTTTAGTATGAATATTTAAAGCAAAGAAAGAGTCAAAAACCGGCCAAGTGCGAGACGGACTCGCGCACGAAGGTTTCCGAACAAAATTATGTAAAAAAATGCATTTTTTGAATGGGAGTTCCCCTTAAATATTTATTTCAGTTTTTAGTATTTGTTGTTATAGCAGCAATAGTAATACATATTTTTTGAAAATTTCAACTCTCTAGCTATCGCGGTTCTTGAGATACAGCCTGATGACAGGCAGACAGACGGACGGACAGCGAAGTATTAGTAATAGGGTCCCGTTTTTACGCTTTGGGTACGGAACCCTAAAAACCGTTGCGACCCTTCGGTCCGCGTAAACACAACTAGGGTTTTGCTGGTGATAAAACTGTGTTATGAATTTCATAGTTTGATCCGTGTATTACCTGGCCCTCTCTTCAGGTGGATTCCTGAGGTAGGAGGAGGGGGAACGGTTGATGTTAGCATCTAGCAGTTCAGCCTCGCCATACTCCACGCGAGCTGCTGACAGCCTGTTGTGAGCTATCACTATACTCTGAAATACAACAAATGCTTTATAACCTCACTAGTAGACCTGGCCATTTCTGTGGCTAAGTTATTCCTTGGTTCAAATTTGTGTGCGGAATTGATAATTTCTTAAAAGATTAATAAATAAGCAGATTGGATAAAATTACTATTTCTACGCAGACAAAGATGCGGGCAGAAGCTAGTAAAAAACAAATAAAAATATTCAGACACCATGACACAACGCCATCTAGTTCCGAGCTAAGCAATGAGGCTTGTTATGTTCGTTACATTGATATTAAACTACTTTTTATGGATCCAATGACACCTGGATGGATTCTCACTTTTTTGTAAGAATGTATATACATGTATTTCCATGCGAAAATCAGAAGTGCCCATCCACTATTCATCCACTACTTAAATCGGGTCAGTCATGGAATTTTTGGGTGCCAAAGGAAAAAACATAACCGGTGGGCACATAACGGGTTTTTCTAAAAACCGGTTATTTTCTCACGACTTCCAGCAGGCTTACATAAGTTTCCCGAATTAAAAACCGCATTTGTTTACAGGACCTTGACCTTACAGCCGCTAGATGACGACTTACTAACTACTAACTAGTTTACTTACTCTATAAATACCAAGAATGTATGCTGTATAAGTCTCCTTCACGAAGCCGAGGATCGGAAGGTCAAAGAGGAAGTCCATGAGGAACCCCCCAGGCGTGGAGTGCGTGTGAGTCCCGCTGATGATGACGTTGTGCTCCCCGTATAGCTCGCCGAAACGCTTTTGGAGCCGTTTGATGACCTGGAGTAAATGAAGGTATTTAAGCATTATAAAGGATTCATTTAGATTAGTATAGCTTTGTTAGCCTAGTGGTGTGAGCTGTGGACTATAAAGTCATGGGTCTCGAGTTCACCCCCATGGTATGCATCAGTGACTTTACAAAGTTACGTGCTTTAGCACTTACTCAAACGGCGAAGGAAATGTCTTGAGGAAATAGGCCTGAGAGATTTACCTGCCGGCCTGTGAAGTCTGCAAACCATCACATGAATAGCCTTATACCCTTATGGGAGCCATGTATAGCCTTATAGGAGGGCTTGATGATGAATTTAGAATAGAATTACCTACAACATTTTTGTAGTTTTAGATCCCAAATAAATATGGAACAGGAACAGAGCAGGAAAAACATGATTGATCTCAAATGTTCCAAACAGAACTAACCTCTTTCCTCACAGCATGGCCCATCATGGCAGCGTCAACGGACACGAAGACCAGCCTCTGTGTGCTGTCGCCACTGCCATCTTCTAGAACGAACGCCCTGGAGAACTGCCGCAGGTGAATACCATACCCTCGCTGTTCCAGCTGTGCATAGCCCATCTAGAATTATAAAGACAAAACACTGAAAAGGCGGCCCTGGGTCTTTAAAAGGACATCAATAAAATAACGAAGTCACTTCTAAGAAGTTTAATTTCATTATTAATTGATTTGTAGCGACTAAAGATTGCACTTGGTGCACTCTTTAGTGGCAATAGGCTCGCCCCCTATTACATGGGACCTAAAACATACCGGCGAAACGTAGGTTAAAGTACATTTGTACACCTCTGCTTAACCTTTCGGGGACGACAGGCGTGATGGTATGTTATAAAAACACAAGTCCAAGTTTTGAGAATTTGAACCAAAGTTCAAATATTTGATATTTATATAGAAGCATTTCATAGGAACTGCTTTTATACACTTCGATAGTCGAGTTTAAAAAGTGCACCATGCACACATTAGCTAATATACATAATATACATTTCGACGACCTCTGTGGTCTAGTGGTTCGAGTACCCGACTGCTCGTGGGTTCGATTCCCACGGGACACAAATATTTATGTGATGAATATAAGTGTTTGTGTTCGTCTGGGTGTTTCCTATGTATTTACAAAAAAAAGTATTTAAGTATTCATTGTCTTAGTACAAGCTCCTGCTTAGTTTGTGACTAGATGGCGCTGTGTGTGAAAGTTGGCAGAATATAAAAAATACGTTTCATATATCTATAAATTTCAAAACTTTAATAAAAAAACATTACATTGTATACCAGAAATACCTTATCCTGTGTTTTGTAGCGATAATACTTAATTAACGAAATTAATAACAAGTAATTCAAGGAAATATGCATTAAAATTTAACCGCGTTTCCGCCTCTTGTTGACGACAACCGACAAGGACGTACAATTTCTTGACCGAAACACATGCACCGAAATATATATCAGAAAGTATATTTTTGCTCGATAAAATGGACTTTTTTAATGGTAATAAGGGGGCAATTGCAATACCAGAAGGTTTGCATTTGCGTTGCCAACCCTGCAGACACCGTTCAGGTCTCTTAAAATAGGGAATTACTAAACTGACAGCAAACGGAATGCCTATGCTGTCAGAATAGTCACTCCCCCAACGAGCAACCTTACTCACTCACAGAAACACAACTATTGTTTTTACACTGCGGTCTTCTGTAAGGCGGAGGTACTTCCCCAGTCGGGCAGCTCACTATAAGAGCTCTCTAAAATTGGACTGTTTTTTTTTTATACCCCGAGGGTAGCAAAAATGCTTATCCGGTGATAGTAAGCTTAAGCCTATGGACGTTTGCAACATCAGAAGTATCGCTCGCGGGTTGTCGATTCATAAAGCAGTTCCGGCAATCGGAATCATTTCGGCGTTCGATGCACCATTCTCCCCAGCAAAAACACTAGTAAGTGGTAAACTCTATGTGGTCGCTCCACGCAACGATGTTGTAGGGAACTAGCAGACCCGACACACAACGCCACCATCAGCAGGTCATATGAGTGTGAGCATGACAAGCTCACACTGCCTGACAAACGGTATGCATTTTTGCGCTTTATGAAAACAACATCAAAGTCAACATCAGTCTGATATTTTACAAGCTACTTTACTAAATCGGTAACCATTGCGATAATAGTTACAGTAACATCTGATTCTGTTTTAATAATGATGACCCAATTAGTCCAGCGGCAGTTAACACTGCCTTCTGTGCTAAGAGTCCCAGGTTCGAATCCCGATAGGGACAAATGTTTGTGTGATAAACATAAACATTTGTATCCGAGTCATGGATCTATTTATTTATATTATATATGTCGGAGAAAGCTATAAGTCGGTTTGATTATTGTTTGCAAGAATAACGCAAATAATGATTTATTACATTTTTCCATAGCTTAAAACCTCCTTAGTCTAATAAAAAGTAAAAAATATTGTTATCAGTTATAGACCAATCAGAGCAGAGCATTTTAGCTTGAGCGTGGTCGAGGCGCCATCTTTACTTTTGGAGGGACGCGGACAGTATTGGACATTATTGAGAAATAGCGACTGATCGAGTTGGATCATTGAGATTGAGAGTCTGAGAGACTGAAAGAGTATTAATTGTTGGTAAAAGTAAGACCGGTGCCCTGAACTCGCTGCTCGGTCTTAACTGTGCATTTTCTCTCGATATTATTGTGAAGTGATAAATTGTTATTTAATCCGAATTAAAATAATATGTAGTGCAAAACCATGATCATTATGTTTGTGCTTGTAATTAACCCTGATGATGCCCACGAAATTCTTAACCACTAATGACGATGTCAACAGAAATAATGTTTCTCCGACATCAGAAGTGGGATAACTACCTCCGCTTTCTGTCGTTTTTCAATTTATTTTCAGATTTTTCATACATACGGACACAAAGCAGATCGGCCTTTGTTAGTCGTGGTTCGAAATTCGAATACATCTGGAAGCGAGGTGCAGTCGCAATAATAAGGCATTGTAGATAAACAGAATATCGAGAAAAACTTGGTGATGTAAATACTGACGCTGGTTGGTAACGGTGGACTTCTGCTTTTGCGGATCGTGGTATACAGGAAAGTAAATTAATTCTAGTACTTATTGAGTCAAAAGTTACTTCGTTTTCAGTAAGTAATAACGTTTAAATAAAAAAAATACGAACGGAATCAAACGGATAACGATGATGGCAAAATCGTTGTACTGTTGTTGTATGTTGCTGCTGTTGTACTGTTGTTGTATTTTGTTTAAAAATGTTATGATATCGGAGTTTCTGCGTGTGTGATATACTGGTACAGGTATAAATACCCAATGTGAGCTTACCAGTACGCAGACTGGGCATGTATAGCAGAAACCCGGCCGTACCCGATTAGTAAAATTTTATTGTATTATCGAGTAAAACGCCGAACTAAATCGTATGACGGTACGGACCTACGCGGGTCTCTCGTCATATCCAGTACGGCGGCGCGGTCATTCATAATGCTCGCGCTCGCGGAGAGTACGAAGTTACCCGAATACTTACGGCGATTCCCGACACGCGTACGTGTAATATTTTAGGCATTTTCTAACAAATAATTCGGTGATACAAATCTGTTCCTTATACATATCGGAATTAAGAAGTTAATTGTGTAATGATGTTAAAGAGTATTTCATTTTGAATTACTAAAAAGAGTTATTTACTTTTAATAAAGATAGAGGTCATTTTAGAGTACCTATTTTAAAATATTGGAATTGGTCGACAATAGTAATATTATTAATTTCAATGTTAACTTTTTTTTACGTCAGTTTATTTGCCTGTGAATATTTTATGAAGTCAGATTGAATTTTTGGCGGGATTTAACTGTTATCGTGTTTCTGTATTGTTTTTGTTGTTTTGATTGTTGTGTTGTTATTTGTCTGTGTATAAAGTAATCGAGTTTCTAAAAGGCGACCGCTAAAGGTGATGATGATGATGATGACCGCTAAGGCCAGGTTTGGAAAACCTGTAGGTATTTTGATATAGGGTTTTAGTAAGTACAAAACACTGGAGTCCGCTGGAGTGGACACGTCGTACACATGGATGATAGTAGATTGCCAAAGTCTTTCTTCTACTCCGAACTCTCATGCGGAAAGCGCAAACAAAGAGTTCAATATCTGCGTTACAAATACGTGATGAAACGCAATCTCGCGGCCTGTAACATATCTACTGATGGTTGGGAGGACGGAATGAAGAGTACGGAATGGCATCATACCGTCTACACTAATGTGGTGAAGTATCGCTTTGCAAGTCACATCAGAGCCCATCACAATGACCAACTGATCATTTAGTAGTCGCCGTCACCGGATACGGTGTGGAGGACACATATTAGTACCTAGGTACTGGGTATACGGCCATACCCATACCTTTGAACCCGGGTACGTTGCAAGGTAATGTTGCATGGTATATCTCATGCCTATAAGATACCCTAGGAGCATGTTGGTTGTTAATGTTTAGGTAGTCTTTGTGAGAGGCGAGGCGGCGGATACAAGGCAAGGTGGCCATAACAAGATGAGGTAGCCATAGCATGGTAAGGTGGCCGTAGTAAGGCGAGGTGGCCATAGCAAGATGAGGTAGCCATAGCAAGGTGAGGTAGTCGTAGTAAGGCGAGGTGGCCGTAGTAGGGCGAGGTGGCCATAGCAAGGCGAGGTGGCCATAGCAAGGCGAGGTGGCCGTAGCAAGGCGAGGTGGCCATTGAAAAGTACCTAAAATCTGTTGGATAAAAGGCGAGGTGGCCAATTATCTAAAATGTGTAACGTGTATAACGGCGAGGTGGCTGTTTCGATACTATGAACTTGATTTCGTGTGTAGCGTCTGGGCTATAAGGAGTCAGATTCGATAGCAAAAGGCGTATAGCTAATTTAAGATAATATCTTATCATCGGTGTGCAGGAGATAAAATAATAATTCCTTTGGTCAGGAGTGGCCGAACGATAACAATATCTTTTTTGCAGTTAAGGACGATGCGCAACCTTCAACATCACACGAGGGCGTGTGGTATGTCAGGACGGCCGTGTCGGAGAAAGCTATAAGTCGGTTTGATTATTGTTTGCAAGAATAACGCAAATAATGATTTATTACATTTTTCCATAGCTTAAAACCTCCTTAGTCTAATAAAAAGTAAAAAATATTGTTATCAGTTATAGACCAATCAGAGCAGAGCATTTTAGCTTGAGCGTGGTCGAGGCGCCATCTTTACTTTTGGAGGGACGCGGACAGTATTGGACATTATTGAGAAATAGCGACTGATCGAGTTGGATCATTGAGATTGAGAGTCTGAGAGACTGAAAGAGTATTAATTGTTGGTAAAAGTAAGACCGGTGCCCTGAACTCGCTGCTCGGTCTTAACTGTGCATTTTCTCTCGATATTATTGTGAAGTGATAAATTGTTATTTAATCCGAATTAAAATAATATGTAGTGCAAAACCATGATCATTATGTTTGTGCTTGTAATTAACCCTGATGATGCCCACGAAATTCTTAACCACTAATGACGATGTCAACAGAAATAATGTTTCTCCGACATATATGTATTTAGAAATAAAAAAAAAATATATATGTTATAGTAAATCAACCAACTAGTATCCATAACACAAGCCACGTTGCTTCCCTCAGAACTAGATGGCGCTGCGTGTCATAATGTCCAGGAATACTATGAAGCTGTCCATGGCGCGTTTACAAACATCTTAATCTTATTTACTTATGCATTTTAGCAGGTATGGAAATCGGAAAGGTTGAATGGAGTGACTGAGTTGTGGCCAGGTAGAGCCACTGAGTACTGCCGGATCATCTGTCATCCACGATTCAGTGTCGTGAAGCTTGCACAGTTATTAGTTCCTCGTGTAACGGGATAGATGGCGCTACTCGTATGATTAGCCGTGGCTTGCGAGGTCAGGCACCGGCGCGGCGGGGGCGGTGATCTAATTTAGTTTAAGCCTGTTAAATTGTTTAGTGAATCAAACAATAAAAGAAATCTAAGTTTATAGCTTATACGGTGTGTGAGTCAGTTTATGTTCTAAAACATACAAGGCATACTCTTTTAAATTTGAAATATTAAATATACCTACGGTTTACGGATTTTATAAAGAAACTGGCGCAGTTATTGACATGGATACTATAAAGGATCCGTAACGTCCGAATAATATCCACACACCGCGACAAATCCATAAAAAATAACGGTATTAGAAAATACGTAGGCGAAAATTGTTTATTAAAACTTTCCGAGTTTCCATTTTGGTTTAAATTTTAACGAAAATAAATAGACGATTTATAACTACACAAATAGTTTTTTTTACTGAATTAATTTGAAAATAAAACATAAAATGGTCGTTGCTTTTAATGTGTAAGCCGATTGGTGTGCTACGAGGTTTACGACCAATCAGTGCACCGAACGCGGCCAACGCACGTTGCGAACACTTTTAAATTTCAAATTAAACCGCCACGAGACTTCATCATCTTTCAAGCCATTTCCCTTGTTTATTGGAGTCAGCTTCCATTATATCTAGCTGACTATATTTCATAATCATAATCATAATTTTTATTGCAATCCATAATGTACATACAGGTGATATATACATATAGTTAATAGATACAATTATGGACCCTGTCGGGCACAACAATGTTATGTAGGATTGATTGATGATTGATTTTTATGATATTAATTGATTGATGTTTATGCGAAACAATCGCATAATAATAATATAGCAATATTGTTCCAGTTCTGTGTGTTTGTGTATGTGAACATTTTTAGGTATTTGTAAACGCACCCACAACACGGGAGCAAATCCTAGCATAAGGAAATGTTTTAAAAAAATATATGTAGATATACATCAAGCAGATAAACGAGGAAAAGTTATGTATCAGACATCAGAATAAACAACATGCACAAACGTGTTTGTGGAACAAAGAGGCTATACAAGCAGAATAATATTATGACGACGCTAACATAACAAAACCATGTGCAAATAATTAGGTACAGGTTTAAGTTAATTATGTCAAAACAAACATTGATTCATTTAAATGGTGTATCACCCTGTAGTCATAATAGTCGTGGTTGATGACCGCAGAGACTGTATGAAGTGTTTTATGTAGAAGACTTCAGCTACGCATATAAGGAACACATTATTATCAACGCATTTGTTGTCCCACAAACGCTGGGCTCGGTTCTCCTAGCAAAACGTCAAAACACGACTTTGGACCATATTGACGATATGTTGACCAATAGATAAAGAATATGTTTCAAATAGATACAGAATCAGCAAAATCGGTTCACAAAGTCGAAAGTTCTCATAAATTTCGACTTCGACGTAACAAAAATAAAAAATACAGACGAATTGATAACCTCCTCCTGTTTGAAGTCGGTTAAAAATTATTGAATAAACGCCAAAGGTGATAATACCACTTAGGCTTTTATCAAGTAGAAGGTATGTTAATAAAATACTAGAATAAGCTAATAAGTACAACACCAATAAAACCATAAAATTTAAAGATGTAGGAAAAGTAATGCTGAGCAAGATGTGTCGATTCCCAGGTCAAGCAGTGTTATTAGATTTTTGTAAAGAAATTCTCATCAGCAGCTCGGAGTTTGGATTCGTACCCGGTTGATGGCAATTAGGCTCGCCACCTATATGATGGGACCTAAAACATACCGACGAAATGTGGGTGTACATTAGTACACCTCTGCCTAACCCTTCAGGGACGACAGACTTGATGGTATGTTATGTTAGGTTAAAAAGTTATTATTATCATTAATCTGCTGGGAAGTTTGTTGCGTTTGCTCTTCCCATTAAAAACACTGGGAAGCGGTGAAGGGCGGACGTTTTTTGGGGGCTGTCTTTATTGTCGACGTTCAAAAAGAGCCAATTAAATCAACCCTACTTTGAATAAATGATATTTTGATTTTGAATCTCTTTTGAGATACATCAAATTCTGTGTGTACACGTTTTAATAGTCTACCACGTTGCTCTAGTGCTAGTTGATAGACTTCGCACAACATTGACAGAATCAATCAAGTGAAAAAGTATTTTTATATTTTTAACAGTCCGAAATGCGTAAGATTTGAATTTACCAGGCCACGATCATAAGTATTTAAATCTCTGGACCAAACGGTGTCTGGTTAACATACGCATTGTAACATATAATTATGGTGTAGGTATTTCAATATTCACAATAGACATTTATAATTTAGTCGTAAATCTGAGTTCAGTCACAGTATAAATATGAAATTATACTGTGGTTCAGTGTAGTTGTTTATGTCAATGGAATTATGCATACCTTGTTATTTATTCATGATAACTTTGACTATTGACGATTTAAGACAAACCTACATTGACCTCACAGACTTGTTATCAAATAATTGTACTGCAATAGGTACCTTTTATTTTATAAGTGTATCTATGCAGTTTCTTGTCGGACTTTTAGTCCATAAGTTCACCTTCTCGGAACCGTGCAAGAATTTTATCGTTTCATAAATGCTTGAACAAGTTTATTTCATAATAACCTTTAGATTTAATTTGATTTAACTACATGCGGAATCTTAACACACGGTCAGTTTTTTAAAAAGCACTATAGCTGATATAATAAGTTCACTCTTGTCCATCCAATGGTTGTTTGAAAGAAATTGCTATTATTTTTTTTTTAAAGGGACTTGCCCACCACCCAAATCCCTACTACTGCAACTCCTGTAAACCAGGATCAACAATAGTAACTATCCAGAAAATCGTCGAGACAATGAAGTCCGACGTGTCCCAGGGGAATGATTTTAACTGTCTTGGAACCCGCAGCGAAATTAATCATGAAGTTATATAGGAGGAGTAAGAAAAATATCAGTTTTTTCACTTCCCTCCTTATCAAGCGAGAGACAGAATAGAATTTACATGTCATTGATATGAGAACAGATGTTTACAACTGAGTTAAGCCCAGTTGCCAGGCACCACGGATGATAAATTAATAAGTTATGGGTCCTAATAATGTGAGCTATTATATCTGATTCCAATAATAGGTATGGCAAAAACGCTTAAACGCACGGAAATTCATCCTAGTCGCAACAAGGTCCGAGTAATAAATCACCCCAGATATAATTTGCAAACTATCGAGCATAATATTGCGTTCACTTTGCCATAGACTACACTCAATTGCTATTAGCGATAAGACCGCCAATTGTACTTTTACTATCTGTATTTTGGTGTACAATAAAGAATACCCACTGTTTCTATAACACAATACGTCCGAAGCACTGTATTAAATCACCACGGAACTACCATAGCCATAATAAATACATACTCTATGGACTTAAGTAACTACTATAACCATAATATAAATGAAACACATCACAATGACTGCATTGTGTGACAATATGACAGCCACAGGTCACAAAACATTTAGCCGTTGACATACCGACAAGCGTCTATCCGCTGACACAGTCACCTTGACCTTGGGAGTTGTCGAACGAACAATTGTGCCTTTTTTACCGTTGACATTAAATCATTCCAGAAATTTCTTCGGACCGTTGCACCTATTGTGCACCAAGCCTACAAAGAGATCGTGTATGTAGGTACCTGCTCGTTTTACGTTTTTTGTGCAGTTTTATAATTGAACGAATGGAAGGTTTGATTTATCTTTATTGAATAAAACATCAGTAAACCGCTTAGAAAAACGAGAAACCGAATGAACCTATCATTCGGTTTCTCGGTTATTGGTACTCAAATCATCGGCTATGCCGGCTGCGCAAAATAAATGAATGGTAGGCAGAGAAATGCATGCATGACGGGGCATGACCCATACAATTAAATTACGCATTAATAGGTAAGTAGGTATCATAAGATCACAATGTTTTTCAAATGAAATTATTAAAATAATATGTTCGACCGAAGGTTAAAGGTATAGGTACCTACGAGCGTGTCTGATTGTCTGCGTATGTGTTTTTGTATGTCTGAGACAACGAGTGTGGTTTTATAGTCTTTGGTCTGAGGCATTTCTTGAACGGATAAACCTATTATGATTCAGTTTCTTTTTTTGTTTATGAGATTAAAACTCAGTCCAGCTGTTTGGTGGTCTTTAATTCTGTCGAGGGGTTTTTAATTTCAGATTGAGTTTGTATTTAAAAAGCATATTTATATCAATATACTTACCCCTTACGGACAAGAGGACCGTCATGGGGGCATGACAACGGGTGGTTTTATAGTCTTTGGGTCATGACGACCCCCTGGGCTATCTGTCATGAGTTCATGGCTAGGCCATACGGAATTACGGATAGGTATGTGACCCCCCCACCCCTGGCCCTTGCTTACGAAATTATTTGGTTGGAAATTTGTTAAATTAAGTACAATAAATAAATCTAACTAGATAGTTGTTCGGTACAGTCTCAGTAGAATTTTTGCTCATTAGCGTTTTACTTGCTAGATTTTTTTTCATTATACACCGGTGAAAAGATAAATGTTAAGTAGGTATACATACATTAAATTGAATATTTAATTCAAGGTCCTAACAAAAAAACAGCTTATTATTTATGATGCCGAAGCCGTAACACACAGAGCTAGGTTCTTTTTTTTTTCTCACAAATTAGCATATTTATAGTTTATAATACTTTTACTGATTTCTTATACGAGTAGGTGCCTTTTGTTTGACGACTATTTCGCGCTGTAGCTGAGCGATCGGCTTGTGCGTTACGGGTGGCGGGTTCGATCCCCGCACGTAACAAATATCATTTTGTACGAACTACATCAGCTACATGAAGTTTCCGGGTTTGAGCGTTCGAGTATGTGAAAATGTGTTTTTATAAACGCACCTACGGCACCGGAGTAAATCCTAGTAGAGAAACGTTTTAGAAAAAATACTAGTTATTTATTTCTAGTCTAGTTGTTTTAGTTTGATGTTTCGAGGGCGAAATTAAAATGTTTTCCCTGTCGTTTCTTTAACACATTTGAGAAAAATCACACAATAAATATATTCGGACATTATGGCACAGCGCCATCTAGTTCCGTAGTAGGCAACGAGGCTTGTGTTAAGGATATTAGTAGGTTGATATACTTACTACATAACGATTTACCATTTTTTGTATATTTACATACATATTATACATAGATACATCCATAACTCGGATACAAATGTTGATGCTCATCACACAAACACTTTTGTCCCTACCGGGATTCGAACCCGGGGCCAGCATTAACTACAGCTAGACTAATTGGATTGTAATCATAACATTGTATTTGAATTACGACAGTTCGTAACTGACACAGCCAGTAATGTCATAAATCATGTGTCAGTTAAGTCTTGTTGTCAGTCTTGTTGTTCCACCGGCGTGCGTGAGTCATGCATGACCTTGGAGCGGTCAAGTGCCGTGGCCCAGTTATCTGCACACCTCAGTTTCATTGCGAGGATGTTGATGTTGCAGTAATTGTACGATTAATAAGATACCCAGGCACTGTTCTGTGTGTTTTTGGGTTAAGGTTTGAGATCTTAATGAGTAAGATACAATAATTATTATTATGCTTTATTATAAACCATGAGGTCTATAAGAAACAATGGTACAATGGCAGTCTTACCAAACAACTTTTGGATGGACAAGAAATAAGTGAAACAAAACGGGCCCAGTCGTGGCGTACCTAGTAAATACTAATATATGTAAACATAAGTTATCAATTCATCATACAATCCATACTAACATTATAAATGCGACCGTATGTCTGTTTGTCTGTCACCTCTTCACGCTTAAAACCGCTGAACCGATTTGGATAAAATTGAGTAAGGAGATGGTTTAAGTCCCAGGGAAGTGTATAGGATGGTATAGAAGCGCAGGTACAAAAATCGCAAAGCGTATGAGAGCGAGATGACATTAGCATTGCGAATAACTTCAGACAGAGCTCATTAAATTGTCGGTACTATAAGAAATCCCACAGACCACAGACTTTCTGTCGGCCGATATTTTGTTCGGTTTCTTAATCAATTTTAAAGATTAAATCGTTATATGTATACTTGCATACATCTTCATACTGGTTAGAGAAACTTATTAAACTATTGGCCAATAGAATATCTCTGGTCTGCTGGGACTAATAGTCTGATTTAATAGGGTGACTATCATCTGTGGAGATTGCAAGTTTGTTTTCGCAATTCGAAATGTGACGCGTGATTGGCCCGTTCCGAACCAACCGACCAATGAGAGCGACGAGCGGATTTACACTGTTGACAAACACACACATTCGCATTCTCTATAGTACACACACTAAGAAGCCTCATCCACCCCTATTTATATCCCGGCAGTACTGTAAAACTGCGTAGTAAACGTGTAATTAAAAATCCACATTGACGCAGTTGCTAACGTTCATAAATGTAAAGCTTTATAGTGAGATTATTAAGGTTGATTTCGGTTTGTACTTGGCAGGGAAATAATGATCAGGGATATAATGTTTGTATGTATAATCCACAATTCTCGTATTAGACGTGTTACCCTATTGCAAACTTCCGACCTTCGCCGCAGATGGCGCAACGCACAATGCAATGTTAGTATAACAAGCGAATTCTCACTGACGGCAACACTGGCCGGTAATTTTGCAGCTTGCTTATATTTTTTTTAATCGACTTCAAAAAGGAGGTTCTCAAATTGTCGGAATCTTAGTTTTTTTTTTAAGAATCGTTCTCATATACGTTTTTAGCTATCTATAGATTTGTTTCAGAAGCAAAGCTTTGTTTTCTTTGTTGTAAAATTTAGTATGGGTTTTAAAATTTTAAGCGAGGTCATGTTTCATTTATACTGTAGCAAAATAATTAAAGATACTTTTTTAATATGGTTTTTAAGAAAGGGTTAACCGACGTATTTCAGCGCTGTGGCTGAGGTTTCAGCTTCTGTGTCATGGGTTTAAAGTTCGATCTCCGTATTTTTTTGTAGTATTTCTGTTCTGCAGCATGGATCAGGAAACTTGTTATAACAATTTGTGCCGCACATGACTTAATATAAAGTTCAATATGCTTTATCATACTCGTGTAACGGTATTTCAACATTGGATTCATTTCAAGGCTCCTTGGTGCCAATATTCATACTATTATCGTTTTTTAATTGCAACCGAAATACAATCACGCGCTTTCAAACTACGCAAGACGTGTATGGGTTTTTGAAAAGTGATTAAATCCCATACAAAAGGCCCGCAGTATACTGCGCATTTATAGACAAGGGCAGACTAACCATAGATACTATTGTATATCCAAAGAGGGGTTTATGACACCCCCCTCCCCTCCTATATTTATTTACTGCAAATATAGTTAAAAGGACGATGTTACATAATTCCTGGACAATAAATATTCCTGGACATTATGACATAGTGCCATCTAGTTCCGTGGTAAGCAACGAGGCTTGTGTTACGGATACTAGTTGGTTGATATACTACATATATACTTTTATTTGTAAATACATACATATTATACATTATAGATACATCCATGAATTTGATGCTCATCACACAAACATTTGTTCCTACCGGGATTCGAACCCAGGACCCTTAGCACAGCAGTTAGTGTTAACTACCACTGGACTAATTGGGTCGTCAAACATTGTATTTATTACATTTATGCAACTATATTCTGCCATACAGCATGCAAAAAAAAACAAGTATTACTATACAGTATTAGAACAAAAAAAAAACAAACGAAATGAGAACCTCATTTTTGACCCGGTAAAAAATCATCATTGACGTCACATCAATATCAATTAATTAGGTATGACTATTGTAAGAAAAAGTCAGTGAGAAATATTTATGTTCGTACAGTCTAAAATAATGTAATTATACTATAATTGTAGTAGTAGTGACCGACCGAAACTGGTTTTTACGACGGAAACCGAAACCGAAACCGAATTTCGGCAACGGTCTCAGTTTCGGCCGAAACCGAAACTGAAGCTTCCTTTTAAGGATCATGTTTTGAGAGAAAAATAAAGAAAACGTTATTAAAATCAGTCAATTTTATTTTTTTATCTTTAAATCACATAGCTCTGCAGTCTTGACATTTTCACTTATTCATATTCTTATAGTGGAGCTATTTATGATACGGGGCAGCCATGAGTGGCATGACTAATATTGCTTATTGTACGCTTGGACACTGAATACTGTTTACGCTATTACTGCTGCCTTGAACATGAGTTTCCGTTCTACTTGATCCTTCATACCATTATTTGACGACCCCATTAGCACAGCGGTAATAAAGGCTACTTTCTGTGGTATGGGTCATGTGTTCGAATCGTTCGATTTTAATGATTCTTTTTTATTTGAAAGCTGGTGCTTCCCATTTCAATTTGGTCCAGTTCTGACATTTGAATTCAGATTTTTTTTGTATTTAATTATTGTTATGCACTGATGATGCATGGATAGTTGTACCTAAGTCACGGATATTTCTATACATATACTATAATGTGTGTGTATTCACAAAAAGAAATATCAATGATTTATGAAATGTATGCATCAACCACCCAGTTTCCGTAACACAAGCGTCGTTGCTTAGCTCTGAACTAGATATGTAGCTGTGTTATAATGTCCCAAACCATTTACTATAGCCGTACTGAGCACGGGTCCTCCACTCGTAAACAGCTTTACAGATACCTCACCTAATGTTAATTAGCAGATATTAAAAGCCATCGGAAATGGTCGTCTTAAGACGTTTATCTTAGATTTCCCTTAGTTTGGTTTTTTAGTTTGGTTTGCCTTAGATATGATCTCAAGACCTATTTACATGATCCCGGCAAGATGAAATGACGACCTAGTAATGGTTGCTGGAATGCGCTGGACGCGGGCGGGCGCATGCCCGGTCGTCGTGGTGATCCTTGGGGGAGATGGGGAAGACCCATGCCCAGTGTACGGCTAACGGTTGATGTGATTATGATGATGATGAACCGCACATGATCATATATAATCTAAGCTTTCATTAAATGGCGAGAGTTTTTAGTGGGTTGTCTTTGTTGTCGAGGTTCAAAAATATTGAATTAAATAACTAAATTTCCGACAACCTTCAAAATAACCTAATAGAATCCGGAATACACATAAGAAATATATACATAATATTTAAATAACTGTGAAGGCATAAATTACTTCAATGATGGTGGCCATTAAATGTAGTTTTTTTTTATATCAAGCAGTTATTAAATTACGTAGTCATTAACATAACATTGGTTGAGTATGTCAAGTTCACATGCATATAAAGCGAAAACAGAGGTCAACTACGTGAATCAGAGCATCAACGAGATATTAAACGGGTTATTTGTTAGGAGGAGGAGGGGGGGCGATTACTTTAAGACGTACGTATAATGTGTAACACAGAGGCTAAATATTCCAATTTTTGAATCATATTCAGAAACAAAAGAAGGATTTGTAAAAAAAGGTTTTAGTATAAATTTATTTCTTATGCATCCTTTTCAATCATCACTACAGATTACTAGTGCTTAGTATTAACCTCAATTCTGTCATTTAGTCATTTTTGGACCACACCTTCATTGGCAGAATTGACGACATCGGCATAGTTTGCAATTATTGAAAAAAAATTTGAATCTTAGTGAGCAGATTTAATTTAAAACAAATTTAAATATGAGCTCGCAGTCAGAACAAACCAAAAAACCAGTGGCATCCGAGGACTGTATTTTTATAAAATGCTGCTACAAACTAAGATTTTCTCCTCTGTCGTGGGTGCGTTTACAAACACAAACGCCCGAAATAGTACCCTGTAGATCGTCGTATACATATTTGCTCCGTGCGGGGATCGAAACCGCAGCCGGTGACGCACTTGCCGATCGCACGGCTAGTGCGCCAAATGAGTCATCACGTCGTCATATAAATTCACGTTTCTTTTAGGTGCTGAAAACCCTTTACGGACGTTCCCGCCGCCTGAAGAAGCGACGAGGTGTGTCGGACTCCGCCCAGCTTGGACGTCTACCGACTAAAAACCGCACGTGTCAATACCACCAGCCCGAACACGAACCAAAAGGCACGAACTTATATCGCCGGGGCCATGGGAAGGCGTGCACCACGACCCTGAACAATATAAATCGTACTAGACTCTTACGTCTAAACGGTAGGTCTTTTTTTATGGCATAAAGGTGGCATACAAGCACACTGCCCGCCTCATGGTAAGCGGTTACAGTAGCCTATAGACATTTGCAACACCAGAGGTGTCGCTCGCACGTTGCTGACCCTGTAGAAACCTAGTTACTAAACTGACAGCAAACGAAATACCCCTGCTGTCAGAATAGTCGCACCCCCAACGAGCTCTGGTAACCTTACTCGCAGAAACACAAGTATTTTTGTTGCACTGCAGTGTTTTGTAAGGCGGAGATACGCCACCAGTCGGGCAGCTCAATGTGCTCTCCAAAAAAGGTCGTAACAGATACTTACAAACGCGATCTCAGCTGGGGGACCCGTGACGTCAGCGATGCCGACGCCGACGCGCAGCGCGTGCGTAGCCGCCGCACACGCGAGCACCAGCCACGCGGTGTACATCTTGATCTGAAAGTGAATGATATTCAGTGTTATAATTATGAAAGTGTATTGAACTTGAGGGGCTCATGGCTAGGTAATAATTATGTTCATGAATCCATCTGCTAGGATTTACTGACCCTGCTGAGACCAGAACACAGTTATTCGGACATTATGACACAGCGCCATCTAGCCGAGCTAAGCAACGAGGCTTGTATTACGGATACTAGATGGTTAATACATTACATCTCTTCTGTAACATACATGGGGGACTCGGACTCAGGTCCATGCTCATCACACAAACATCTGTCCCTAACGGGATTCAAACCCGTGACCCGTACCACAGAAGGCAACCTGCAATACCGCTGTACTAGTCGGGTCGTCAAATTATAACTAGTTTCCTGCAAAAACAATTAATTTTAGCAAAAGTATTGTAGTAAGACACTAACTTATATCGAATGTGAATTATTGCTGTATCTATTAGTTTAAATAAACGTCATTGAACATCTTCATCATAATCTCATACATATAAAACATATTATTTTCATTTATCATTTACTTTCGCTCTAACAGCCGTTGCGGCACATAATAGAATTACAAATGATTACTCGTAAACATATTATTATCTTGATTGTATTATTCATTTGTACAAATATTAACATGTTAAGTACATGTAAATGTTGATATTTCCGTGAATATGTTATATTAGGGATCCGTAGTTGTTATAGAACTTGTATAGCCCGGGACATCTGTATGTCTGTCTTTTCGCGACTTTGTTCAAATGTTCTTAGTACAAGAAGACTGTAATTTGGCATAGGCATTCGTTTATTTATTTATTTATTTTATTTACTTCAATTAAAACGGTACACAGACCAATTACAATCATTTAAGGCAAAATACTTATATTCGGGACATTTTTACTAAAAGAAATATGTCAATATCGAAGACAAAGAATAATAAACCTTAAGACAAAGGTTGCAAAGCATAATCACGCGAACAGAGTAGTATCTATAATTTTTTACTGTACGGAGCGTATCAACGATATAAAAATAAAGTGGGGATGCTTTTTTCTCGTCCCATTGTGTAAGTCCTCATCGGTGAAACATTAAGTTTCAAGAGCAATTTTTACTAAAGACGAGTACTAAGTCTACTAGCTAAATGGCTGGATGCGTGAAAAAATCATAGCAGTACCTAATATACATATAAACAACGAAGTTCTAGAAAACTGTCACAGCTAAGTTATCGAGTGAGTGTATTAGTAAAAGTAAATAATGGTGACCAACAAGTAACTGCGGAACCCTACACGGCCGGGCCCGACGCACCCTTGGCCTATTTTTCTGTCTTAAAGTTTGATAGTTGGGTTTCCATTAAATAAGCATAAAACGACTGAGGAAATTACCAGTTTCAGTGTTGTCCTGACTACCCGTTTGTCCTTATAATATCGAATACATTTATGTTACGAATCTTTGATAGCAGTATTTTTTTGTAAGATATTATATTAAAAAACTTAATAATTAATCATTTGTATACTATAATAAGAAAAACGAGATGTATGAATGTGGACGAGGCAAAAGTGGTATGCAGGGACCGTAGCGCTTGGCATTCTGTAGTTTCTGCCTACCCCCATGGGAAAAAAGGCGTGAGTGTATGTATGTAATAAGAAAAACAATATGTTCAGCTGCGTTTAAAAAGACTGAAAGACAGCTTCAAAATAATTGAAGAAAGCGGCGCAACTAATATCGTCATTACAATTATGAGTCTTCATTAACTACGACTGAGTTTAAGCGTTTTTGCCATACCTATTATTGGAATCAGATATAATAGCTCACATTATTAGGACCCATAACTTATTAATTTATCATCCGTGGTGCCTGGCAATGGCAACTGGGCTTAACCCAGTTGTAAACATCTGTTCTTATGTCAATGACATGTAAATTCTATTCTGTCTCTCGCTTGATAAGGAGGGAAGTGAAAAAACTGATATTTTTCTTACTCCTCCTATATAACTTCATGATTAAATTCGCTGCGGGTTCCAAGACAGTAAAAATCACTCCCCTGGGACACGTCAGACTTCATTGTCTCGACGAAATAAAATTACCTTTTTTGATTTCTTTATGTCTGATAAGAAACGAATTGAATTAAAAATATTAATATACGTACTGTGATAAAGTACGTAAAAAGTATATTTTATTTTCAATTTTGTTGGTTTTAAACCGCACATTCATATTAAGATTGATTTATGTTTCCTACAACAGTGTGACACACCTTATGAAACAGGGATTCTCAACTAACTGGTTGGGGGCTGTCCATTAATCACGTGAGATTCGAAAGGGGGGGAGGGGTTCAGCAAAAATTACTAAATATCACATGGGGCAGGGGGGGGTATAGTAAGATATCACGTGTAATTATTTTTTCGTCAAACACGTGATTTCTAAACCTAGAAAATAGTATTACAAACATTTTAAGATTTTTTGTAGGTACTAAAAAATACACGTGATTTTGGTGGGGGGTGGGGGGGTAGTCTTAAACCTCACCACGTATCACCATGTGGGAGGGAGGGGTTAAAAAATGTTAAAAAAAACATCACGTGATTAATGGACAGCCCCTTGGCTGGTTTCAATATATCAAATAATTCAAGTATCCCGCAGAGGTGCATTTTGCAGACACCAATAAAAAATAATTATGATTGATTTCAGCAATGGAATACTTAGTGCCTACCACAATAATCGGTCTACTCGAACTAGACGATAGTTGAATAAAACAGTAATAGTAAAGTAATTAGAATTACAGTTATTCGATTAATGCTAGTAGACGAATATCGGATTTAATCCCCGGTCAGTATAAATATGATAGTAGTTCTATTCTCGGGTGTTTAAAGATGAAAGTATTTGTGTTTGTGAACAAATATATGTATATGTTTGTTCACAAACACTCATCACACTTTCAGATGAAAATACTTTCATCACACTTTCAGATGATAATCCTAGTTAAATCGAATAAAACTGTCATGTAAAAAAAAATATGTAAATCTAATATATCGCAGTTATTGGAGATATTTTTTTTAATTTTGCTAAATTATACCAATATTGAATATTATGATTTTGAAACCAAAAGGTTGAGAACCACTACAGTCGTATTAGCTTTCGTCGCACGCTCATAAACGGTGACAGATTAAATATTTAATATTTCCGACTAATTTAATATGTTTAGCCAAAGGTTGAGCGACTCGGTCGAATCAATCAGGATTCTATTCACGCGCACGGCCGCGCAGATCAATGTCATTGACAGTCGGATCTTCCGGGCGACGTGATTTGTTTTGTGTACGCAGACTACGTTGTTAGTGGACTTACGATACAAATCTACACTAAACAACACCTGACTGCCTCGTTGGTCGCAAGTGCGACTGCTAAGCAAGACGTCTCGAGTTCCATTACTACGTCGAGCAAAGTGTTGTTCGGTATTTCGTGCCCGGTTGATGGCAATAGGGTAGCCCACAATTACATGAGACTTCAAACATATAAAATGTGGGTTGCACATCTCTGCAAAACCCAGCAGGGAAACTTTCTGCTTCCCTAGTGACCAAAGCTCAAACGTCACACTTATGTTCTATTTAAATTTATTTATGTAGGACGCTAAGCTTAAACTATTATATTTATTATTGATTCTATGTAATTTCAGTTAATCCCATTGTATCTGAGCTTCTGATTTTCTTGAGATTTAATTATTATTGGTTGCCTTCTTTGTTTATTATGCGGATGTATGGCCTATGATGTATGTATGTATTGGCCCACAATAATATGAATAACTTATTAAAATGTATGTAATCACACATGTTATGGCTAAGTATAATCCCATAATAAAATTAATAATACGTATGTTCTACATTGAGGTTACCTCTCGCATTGTGTGAGTGCGTTGACAATTGTACAAATTCTCGCATGTTTAAACACCCTGACCCGGAACATATATGTGTAGTCAGTAGGCTATACAAATATTTGTTATATATTATATGGGAATCTGACATACCATCACGCCTGTCGTCCCTGAAGGTGTATGCAGAGGTCTAATGTACATACACATTTTGCCGGTATGTTGTAGGCCCCACGTCATAGGGGGCGAGCATATTGTAATTAACCGGGCACGCATCTAAACTCCGACCTGCTACTGAGATTTTCGTATAAAAAAACAAAATAACACTGCTCGACCTGGTAATCGAACTCAAGATCTCTTGCTCAGGAGTCGCACTTACGACCACTAAGCCAACGAGTCGGTCAGACCATACTTATAACATATTATGTGTTACAGATATGCAGAAGCCGATTGCCAATGCCAGTCGTGTCGTCAACATCGCCAATGTTAACATTATCAGAAATCCCGTTTTCAACAACAGGTAGGTTCAAAAGGAGGCCAGACGGCCATCGCACTCGTGGACCCAATAAAACCAATTAATTGCTCACTGAAAGATATCACTCCTTTTACAAACAAAGGATATTATACTAATTTATTATTATTACACTTACGCGAATATTAGTCATTGAAATAAAATGCTGTTTTTACGGGTTTTATCATAATTATAGTCGGTGTATTGATATTATTTACAGGCAGACTCTCGGGATAAAATTATCAATTATCAAAGCAGAATTTTCAAGTAGAACTTAGGATTGAGTGGAGTTATCGTAATTTTGGAGAAAGTTACTCATAAAGACTAAGGAATGACAACGGTTGATGGAGAAGTATGAAAGAAAAAGACAGTACAGGACAGAGAGCAAGAGAATTTATGAATGACATCATGTCCTATTAATCCGGGGACAATTAACATGAATGACATATGAGCACTATCCATTTCATTCATTTGCACAGTAATTAAGGAAGCAAGTAACGTCAATATTTAAAATTATTATGCTGGCGTTAAGCCGTATATAAGTATTGTATCTACTTATAATATTTATGTTCCAGTTACTGAGCAATGCCAATGCAGCAAGTGAAATCGCGCCAATAATAAGTACATCCATAGGCTGAATATGATACTTACCATGACCAGATAAAAACAAAATGTCACAGACAATATAAAGAAGACTTTTTCTATATTTAAAAAGGCACGCACCACAGAAAAGGCACAGAAAATGTTAATGAATCGTTTTATGAAGAAAAATACAAAGAAAAACAAATACACAACCAGTAATTATCTCGTTTGATAACAGAATGATGATCTAACGTACGATAGCGGAGCAAATAGTAGTAGAACAGAGTTTAATGACACGGCAATAAGGCAATCAATATTTTGTAAAATGAAATATTTATTTTTTTAAACTACATGTCTTTTTATTGTGCAAATAGGTAGATTACAACGCTTAACGCAATAATAAAAAGTGATTCATACTATTTACATGATGGTCATAATATTTACTTGCCTCTAGTGCAGTAGGTACCTAGTGGTCGCTTTACATGCTAAGGATCGCGGTTTTGAATCCCGAAGGGAATAATTGTTCGTGTGATAAGCATGAATAATTGCATATACATATATTCTATTGTTTGTTTTGTTGTGTTATGTATTGTCATATATGTATAGAAAAACACATGTAAAAATTTGAATTCCATAACATGTGCAACACTAAGCAGACATCAGCAAGTAATTTACTTTCCCCTAGGGCCTAGGCATTAGGCTAGAGTCCACCACGCCAGCCTGAGGGCAGCATGGCAGCCTTCACGCGCCATCGAGAAAATCTCTCAGGCATGCAAATTGCTCACTTTGTTTGCCTTCACCGTTTGAGTAATTGATAAATAATGACGTGAAGTCAATGGTGCCTTGGGATTCAACTTGATATATTTGACTTCACAATCCACTCTCGGCACCTCTAGGCTGTCACCACAGCTACGGGTAAAAGTAAGTAAATGAAAAAAAAAACAATATTCTGTGTATGGGGCTGTCCATTAATCACGTGAGATTCGAAAGGGGGGGGGGAGGGGTTCAGCAAAAATCACTAAATATCACATGGGGGAGGGGGGGGTAGGTATAGTAAGATATCACGTGTACTTATTTTTTAGTCAAACGCCTGATTTCTAAACCTAAAAATAGTATTACAAACATTTTAAGATTTTTTGTAGGTACTAAAAAATACACGTGATTTTTGGTGGGGGGTGGGGGGGTTAGTTTTAAACCTCACCACGTATCGCCATGGGGGAGGGGTTAAAAAATGTTAAAAAAACATCACATGATTAATGGACAGCCCCTATCAAGACCTTTTAGGCTGGGGGGGGGGGGGGGCTTGGCCCCAGTACGCGTGGCCACCTGCAGCAGCTGTGGGCAAGGTCTAGCTATGAGAATTTCTAACCGGTAGCCCAACATCCTAAGGGTGGGCTCTAGGTCATTCTGCCGGCCGGGTAGGCCGTGCCCACCCGACCTGGCCCTAGATATGCCCATGAGAATTCTAGTTGTACTATGGCAAAACAATCGTTATAGGTTTGTTGAAGTTCACTTCGTTAAGGAAAATGTTCACGCAAAGGTCTATTGTAAAATAATACTCATAGGAATTAATTGACCTTATACACGGAACAAGCATCGAAGGTAAAACAACGATTTAAATAATCATTAATAGTTACTTAGTTCTAGAACTTTATGAAATGATGTAAAATGATTCTGCTTATAATGATTTACTAGATCACTGAGCTAAAGAGGCAATGAAATTGTTATTTATCGTAACGTAAAATGTAAATAGGTATGCTAAAAAATCAATCAATTTGCTGGGCACGGATCATGTATTAAGTATATGTAAATTGATGTAATTGTAAATTATATATTAAAGCTATGAATGTGGACGAGGCAAAAGTAGTATGCAGGGACCGTAGCGCGTGGCATCCTGTAGTTTCTGCCTACCCCCATGGGAAAAAGGCGTGAGTATATGTATGTAAATTTGCGTATGTATGCGCACCCACGCACGACACAGGAGAAACCCCTGTGTGGGCCACGTGTTTATAAAAGCGGAGACAAGAAGAGTTGAGCAAACTATGCTCTATAGTTTTCTTTAACGAAAATTCTCTAGCAGTAATTTGAGGAACTAAAATCTCCTCTATAGACCGTAGAGCCACATTCAGTATACCCGTTACCCGTTATAAAACTACATTAAGCTTTAAATATCTTAACATAGTGTAACATTTAAAACCTACTAAATAATCTTGTGTTTCAAGGGCATTCCAATGAACTTCATGAAATCACAACAAGAGTATCATCAATCATTACAATACCTTATTAACTGCTAATAACATTAGTTTAGCATGAAATTTAGTTAACATTTAACCAACTTCTTGCCAACTAACGTATGTCATAAAAAGGCACCTTGAATAAAGTTCAGCCAAAGAGTTCATGTAGGTTGAATGGAACTTAATTATACCATAGTGTAATAAATTCTATTACACTATGATTATACTAACATTGAAATACGTTTTATCTAAAGTCAATAGTTTTTTGGAAGCAGTCGAATTAGTTATAATTTAAAAAATATTCCAAATAGCTTCAGGTTTTCTCACGATGTTTTCCTTCACCGTCTGAAAATGTAATAAAAATACGCACATTATTTCGAAAACAAAAACCGTGGTGCATTCCTTGGCTACGAACTCGAAACATTTGATTTTACACTTCAATGGGCTAGCCCAGACAGTCTTTGAAAATACAATATACGTATATTATATAAAAAGGCTTCTGTATGTCTATGACCTAGTTTTGACAACAGCCCAGCTGCAATATTGGTCTAATTGTTGTTTTATTTATATTATTGTATGATATTGTGGTGAGAAAATAAATATTTTTCTAATTATTATTAATGGAAATAATACTTTTGACTTTGACTCTGGTTCCCGAAAAGTATAAGAATACTAGCTGCCATCCGCGGCTTTGCCCGCATATATACATATATATAAATTATAACCTGTGTTATTCTGCTGTATAAGCTATATTCTTGTAAATCCATTCAGTAGTTTTATGGGAAAGAGTAACAACCATCCATATTAGTTAGGGTTAAAAAGTTGCCAGTATGTAGGTAATATCACGAAATGAGGACATCTTACATCCGTAAAATATCACACAGCTGACATTTATAAATGTCTAATGGTTTTAGTTATATGTAAACGTTTTAATAAATAAATACTAACTGATTAACGTTTAACTGTTATGACGTGTTTTATGAGGCTAGCGGAGACTGCATTTACCATTAAAACGTGATAATTAACTATAGTTAAGTAGCAATGCTTAATGTCTTTTCAACGGATTTTAATATTATTATTCGCACGAGATTATTTTGTCAATAATACTGTGCTAAAACAAAATGTAGACCAATTAGCACAATCTTATTAAATTTAATTAGCTTTCCATTCGTTCTGGTGCAGTATTTTAGAGAAATAAACTCGAGCCAACCTAGATACTTATAATTAAATGAATTTAATAATGTCACGAAAATATGTATAACTTTTTTTTTTTTATAGCCTGTTACGTCCCACTTCTGGGCAAAGGCCTCCCTACTCTTCTTCCACACCTCTCTGTCTTCAGCTCTCAGGGACCAGTCTTTCTGGAAGGAGTCCAGGTCATCTCGCCATCTCCGACTGGGCCTGCCGCGTCGTCTTTTGCCATTACGTGGGACCCATTGTGTCGTGATTTTGGCCCATTGGTCGTCTGGCACTTATTATTTTTTATAATTGGCTCGCCCATATCCATACATAGGCCTTAAAACGTAATGTAGGAATACTCTGTCTACCCTTCTAGAGACACAGACATGTGAAAACTTATTTTTCAAATCTTTGCCTCTCAGTCAGATATTACGTATTGTCGCCGAAACTAGGAGTGTCTGAGTGTGTTTCATATCTAAACAAAACATGTTAACCGATTCAATCCAGACTCAGGCATAGGAAACTTATCCAATTAGCAGGGCGAACGGAAGTCAGTTACGTCATAAACACAGAAACAACGTCAGCACCTATGTACCCATAACATATTATTATTACGACTATATCTGATTCACGCGAGCAAATCTACGGAAGTTCTTGAACTTGAAACCGAAGACAATCGACAAGACACGGAGCACTGGCACTTTTACGACGTTAAATATCGTCAGACATGTGTCATAAATTTAATTTTACCGTCGTAGGCTTATTGGTTGTGTAGTTGCGTTGCTAAGTAACGCGGTGATAGCTTAGTGGTATGATGGACAATGGACTATGAAGTCAAAGGTCTCAAGTTAAGACCCAAAGTCACTGACTTCTCGAAAGTTATGTGCGTATTTATCACAAGCTCAAACGGAAAACATCGAGAGGAAACTTGCATGCTTGAATGATTTTCTTTCTTGTCTGCTGTTCTGGATTAGGCTATCGTGGTGGAGTTAAGCCTAATCCCTCTCTAATAAGAGGAGACATTTACTCAGCAATGGGATAATAATTGGGTTGATAATGATGTTAAATAATAACCATGCTGACTATCGACAATCAGTGAAGATTAAGATTTATTTATGGGTTAACCACCAGAGATTGTGCTTTGTCGGTCCCAGCTGTCAAAAATACTAGCAACGCATACTACCATCCACCTTAGGGCATAATGTATGCCTAAAATTGAAATGCGCCGCATCTTCTGTTTTTGCAGCATTCAGCATCAATATCGATAATTAGGAGCCATTGTTAAAGGATCCAAAATGTCGGGAATAAATAATATCAATATACCGCAATAAAATCAGTCAAAAGTATCTTTATTTTAATGAATTATTAAATTCTGATTTTCGGATCCTTACTTACTTAGCATACTTGGTAACAGCATCTAGCATTCATATCTTATTGTTGCCCGTTCCCGTTAAAATCCTTAAATAACTATTTTTTATTTCAATGAATAAATTGTATATTTTTCAGTGTCGCGCAAAATGGCGTGTTTCACAATATCACCTGCTTATCCGTTGCTCATTCGTTTCTCAACAGCACTAGACAAAGTACGCAAATGCATTTATCTATTATATTGAGATATTAATCTTTAGAGTATGCCTTTGTGGGCTTACGAAGTTCTAAAGCTTATTCAAACTAAAGTTTATGAAATAAAATTAAAAAAACTGCGTTTAAAAAAACCGACTTCAGAACTAAAAAGTTAAAAATAACTTAATACAGTTTTAACTTCTTTTAAGTTTTAAAGGTAAGAAGTTTTCTATGGGACCACACGGGAAGCACCCAGCTTTCATATAAAAAAAGGATCATCAAAATCGGTTTACCAAGTAGAAGGTTATGAGGTAATAAACATAAAAAAACAGTCGAATTGATAACATCCTCCTTTTTGAAGTCGGTTAAAAAGAAAGAAAGAAAAGACGTTCAATTCTTCGTAGATTATGTATCTATATTCTATAGATACGAAGTGTGGTCCTAAACCCAGAGATGTCAGTGTTATTTTTTTATCGATTCCATCAAAATGTAATAAATACTATGGATATTTATTTACCAAGAAGATTTAAATGCAGTAAAATAGTCTATGATTGTTATTTTTTCTTGTCAAAATATTAACCCGCAGGTTCGGGCTACCTAACTGTAGGGTTAAGTAGGATTTTGTAAGTTTGTATTGTATTGTTTTTATCAACATTTGTTTCGGCATGATTGTTTATATGTATCTATCTGTAACCACAATATGCCACAGCAAGCCCGATAGAGTATAAATAATTTATTGTACTTGTATGAGTTAGTATTAAGTAAATATCTTAGGTAACTAGTTCTACCTCAGGGCCGTAAGCAGACTTAATATAATTGGAATGTCAATGTGCCCGCCGTCGACACACTTGTGTATATTTTTAAAGAGTAATTTCAAGGCAGGCTGTATGAGATTTTTGCAATGGTTTTTGTAATATCTGGTTATGAGAAATATTTCCAAAAGCTTGGAAAGATTAACATACCATCACGCTTGTATCCTTAAAGGACTAACCAGAGAAGTATATGGTGTACCTACTATTACCACAGCTCACAGGTTTTTTTTTTGATGTCCCATATGATTGGGCAAGCCTGAGGGTATCAAATCGACGAGGGTTCGGAGAATTACACAGGAAAATACAAAAATATCTTTCACTGGAAATCCAAACCAGGGACTCTATGTTCAGCGGTAATTGATCCCACCAAAACACTATTTAGCCAGTAAACATTTTAAGCAGATTAATACAGTAATAGACTACAAATACAAGTAAAGATATAAAGTTGTTATTGATATTATTTTAAAAGCTTTGAATAGTGTACCCACACTTATTCGTAGTCTCCTAGACATGCAAAATATTCACCGTTTATGTAAGGACGCAATTTTTTTCACACCCAGAGTTCTCTGTAAGATGTATATTTTTATTCATCATTTAAGATGTACCCAATATATGAACAAAAAATTTGCAATCAAATAGCGAGAGTCAAATACGATGCACTTAGATGCACTTTCATAACATCGGCACTGCAACTACGCCGCAACTAGGGCCGTCCCATGATGTTTGAAGTGAGAGAAAGTTTTATCGATATCGAGTTATCGACCAATTAATTTGAATATTAATTTAATCATTCATTCTTATAATGTACTTGTCACTCTTATTATCTCTATTTCACTAAATATCTATGTCTAATAGCTAAGGATATCAATGACCTTGATGTAATTAGATATCATAGATTAAAAGGCTACAATGTCAGAGATTACTCAACCTTCAAATAGTTCAAATGTCAACTTTTAATTGTACATATCTACAGACACAAATGCAAACAGCAGATGCATTTGTCTTTTTATTTTTAAAGTATAAAGATCAATTGTCGTTGACCTGTCAACTTATCTCAGACCATAAACAATACTGAGCTATTACTTCCACAATAACACAATTCATTGGTTGACATAATTGGTCATAGCTCAGAAGACAATATGTACGTAAAATTAAATTAATGTTGACGTATGATGCTAAAGGTCAGCATAAATTGAATGACGGTATACTAAAATATTTATTAACTAGTTATATTATTGAAAGTTTTACGAAATGTCGTATTTATGTACAATAATATATATATATTATTAATCTGTGGTCGTTTAAAAAATAGCGTTTAGAACTAATTTATATTATTTTGGATTTTTAGTCTGTTTGCCTATTTACTTAGTTGTGCAAGGATCACATAAAAAGTAGAAAACCACTGTAGTTAACTTATATGTCTAGCATAATTCATCTCAATTTGTCCAATAAATCAAAAAGATATTCATTTCAATAATGTATTAAAATACAAAACTTTTTTATAGAGTTTTTTAGATGTGTCAAAATAAAAAACTCAAATTGTAATTACCTAATTACAATTTGTAAACTTGAGTAACCTTACTCAAGTTTTAAATATCTAATTAAACAGTAAAATAAACATACCTACATATTTATATTATATCCGCTTTTGTATTTTATAATAATAATAAAAATAAATATTTTATTTTTATTTTTTATTTTATTTTATTGGGACAAAAAACAGTTACACATTACAGTAAGAGTATGACAGTTTACATTTAAAACTAAGTAAACGTGTAACCCACACCAATGTCCGCGAAATAATGGTAACGAAATAGTTAAATGCATGCGAAATAACGGAACAATATTCACTTATTCAGTAAGTTGTACTCGTGGGTATTTTAAGTATAATATTAATAATTAATTATTGTAGGGCTTCAGTAGCCTTTTTCTTAAACTTAAAGTGCGATAGCGTGAAAATATCAAGGTCGAAAAAGTGTGTGTTATACGTATCTACGATGCGTCGGAGGCGCCCGTGCACCAGCATGAGTTTTACACCTTGCAGTGTGAAACAGCTGGGGAACGCGCGCCTGTCGACGCATCGAAGTTCTAGGTACATTGTAACATAAGTTATTGGTTATATCAGTACAATCGAACCTGTTGTTACACAGACCATGCAGCATCATGACCATCAGTAGGTAATTTTTCTGGAGATTATGACACAACGCCATCTAGTTCCGTGGTAAGCAACGAGGTTTGTGTTACGGATACTAGTTGGTTGATATACTTCATAATTATATACTTTTTTTTTGTAAATACATACATATTATACATAAATACATCCATGACTCGGAAAAAATGTTGATGCTCATCACACAAACATTTGTCCCTACCGGGATTCGAACCCGGGACCCATAGCGCAGCAGGCAGCGTTAACTACCGCTGAGCTAAACGGGTCATCAAATAATATGCTCTTGACATTATATCCACAGGCATCATTGTATTAAATCAATTAAATAATAATGACAAGGAATTTGTATGTTTCATTTATAATTTTAGGGATTTTATTATCCAAAGAAATTACTTCAACAATGTCGATCGCCATTTCATGCCGAAAAACGCAGTTATTAAGTTTTTATCTATATGTAGGATGTATACAACAGTTTAATAAAAACAGCTTTACTGTACAATGATTTTGGCACCTATCCAAACGCTTATACATATGTCCACTGAGCATGTGTTCTTAATACCTAATAACTCCTCAACCTTTATGAGATAATGACTTCACAGTGAATATAAGACAGAATAAACGAAGTATCTTATTCTTTATTATAGCGTCTTCAAATTCGTTAATTTTACTGGAATGTGTCGTCATATTGTGGTGTTGAAGTCGTATTTATAAAGTCCTGTCACAAAAATGCCCGCTATTGCTATTTCTTCCGGTGAAATTTACAAAGAGTAGGCACTTGAAATTAACCCTAATGTTAGGTATCGATTACCAAATACGAATCATGCCAATCTCGAAAACTATAGACGCAATCTTTAATTATTTAAATAGTGATTCGAACATTTTTAAACGAATTGGATGTCAAAATTGAAAATAGAAGCGTTTCAAAATCCATTTTGACATGTGACACAATGACAACGCCGACGGTGCTTTTTCGCAAACGTAGTTACATATATGTAAAACTCTTAATTTAGACTTTTATTACATCATATGTATTATTTAGGAGAGATTGTGAAATTTACCTGTAGACTGGGACTAATTGATTGAAATAAGATACATTTATGGAATTCAATTTATTTAATATTTTATCGATATCGTCTTTACCGCCCCCATCACTAGTATTCACAGTTATTACCTAGAGCTTCTTAGAAAATCGGACAGATGTCCAGAGAAACCTGTAGATATACAGTGTCCGAGCTGAGAGCTGAGAGTAAATCCAACAGAGCTATCGCTAGGCTATCTTGTGGTCGTTCGTACTACAAGAATCAATAACAGAAAATTCTGTAGTCAATTTCAGTGAAAGCTACGGAAATGTAGCGTAGTGTTTATGTTTAGTTTTCGCTTGACGCTGTGATAGCTCAGTGGTCAAGTTAAAATCGATCCCAAGGCACATATCACAGACTTTTCGATATCATGTGCATATCCATCACATGCCCAAACGGTGAAGTAAAACTTCATGGGGAAACCTGCATGCCTCAGAGATTATCACGATAGCATGTGAGTTTTGCCAACTCGCACAGGCCCGCATTAGGCTTGCGTGGTGGACCATAGCCCAATCTCTCTCAAATGAAATAAATGGCTTGATGATGATATCAGTATTTTAAAATTCCTTAAAAGTACTTCACCTCAGTTTAGATCCTTCACAAGGCTATCAAATATATTAACACTAGTATAAAGAAACATATGTATGCAAATAGCTCTAATTCGGCCTTTAAACTTCGAGATCATTATAACCTTAACACTTCTATTTTGGACTTCACCTTAAAGCCTTCATATATGTATTATATCAGAGTTATGTATATTAGGTTGTTTTGGTGTATAATTACGAGGTACATATTATCTATATTAAAGGTACATCAAAGTGAATGTCAAATCTTTTATTTCAAGAAAACCAATATAACAATTGCAGGTGCTTTTTAACCGACTTCAAAAAGGAGGAGGTTCTCAATTCGTCGGAATCTTATTTTTTTTTTTTTTTTTATGTATGTTCACGAATTACTTAAAAACGCCTGGACCGATTTGCAAAATTCTTTTTTTGTTTAAAAGGGTAGACTTCACAGTTGGTCCCATTGTGACCACATCATGATCTGATGATGGGATCCCAGGAAAATCGAGGGCAACCCTCAAATTTTATAGGCAATTATCACGTTTTGAATATATTTACTGAAATTGTTCTAGTATTTGCGTCTGATAATCATCATTTGATGTTGATGAGCTGATGGTGGAAGGTAGAACTCCTCAACAGTTAAGAGTTAAAAGAAAATTCTTTCAGTTATAGGCATTTATTACATTAACATGTATTCTCCAAAGCTGTTCAAGTATTTGCATTTGAAAATCACCATCTCATGTAATGATCTGATGATGGAAGGTACAACTCCTCAACGGTTAGGAGTTGAAGGAAAAATCTTTCATAATTATAAGTATATATGGATCGATAGTTGTATTCTTTCAGGCTGTTAGATTGACCTGATATGAAAAGTTTAATATATACAACACTAAAAAGAAAAAATAAATTAACTTTTTAAAAAAAGAAAAACCAACTTCAAAAACTAAAAAGCAAAAAATAACTTCATACAGTTTGACCTTTTTATTAGTTTTAAAGGTATGAAGTCGGTGCCGATGATGTGGTGGTTTTTTTGGCTTGGCACCGACTTCATGCCTTTAAAACTAATAAAAAGGTTAAACTGTATGAAGTTATTTTTTGCTTTTTAGTTTTTGAAGTTGGTTTTTCTTTTTTTAATCAATTGTCAAAACTGGTTGCACGGTTCCAAAAAGTAGGTCTCATGGAGAGGAACTGGAAAGAATTATCTCCATAGATACCTTTTAAATAACTGCAAATTGCATATTATCAATACCCT
Organism: Craniophora ligustri; assembly: GCA_905163465.1. Classification (NCBI taxonomy): domain Eukaryota; kingdom Metazoa; phylum Arthropoda; class Insecta; order Lepidoptera; family Noctuidae; genus Craniophora; species Craniophora ligustri. The sequence continues at coordinate 14,200,500 of LR990962.1, read as the reverse complement.
TGCACATTTGAAAGCACCAGAGTTTGTGTTTATTGAAAGAAGAAGAGAGAAAAGATGCAGTACCTACGGCCAAGGTATCGTGCAGACATTTTCTCGACGGTGCAGTGTGTAAAAATGCCAAACCACACTAGCGTAGCGTGGTGGACTATAGCTTAATCCCTCTTAAATAAGAGGAGACCCGTGCCCGGCACGGGAGTATACAAATTGATTATGCACCAGGGAAAATCTAGAAAGACTGTGTTTTCCACTACAATCACTACATAGTATGACTTAGGGTAGAAACATAGCTAGTCATTATTTTGTGTTTATCAAAATAAATGCATTTTTTATATTTTCTAGATTTTTTTTCAGGTACTTACTTAAACAACCTACCATTCAAACCTACTACCTATTCAAATATGGTGCGGAGAAAGTACCCGTTAAAACAACACAATACAATATAGACGAGAAACGAAACGCATAAGAATCGAAAATATGAGACTAAACTGCTAAACAGACACAAAATATTAAGCCAAATGATATTGACCTCGTTAATCAATATAAGTTGTCTATATGACAAGCACTGTTTTATGTCAATGCAATGTCTAAATGTCAATTTATTTTATTTATATACATTTATATTGATTTTACGCACTTGAACTTTTTATACCGCATAAAATAACATACATCTTTTTTTAAGACTACGGTATTAGCAATTTAATAAATAAGGTTAAATTAAAATGATTAAGAGGAATCTTGGAATGTTTAATCAGAGACCTATGTAAATCAAATGGCAGTTATTTTTAGCAAAATGATAGGTTACGACACACACGACACGTTAATAAACCTAAACTAATAAGTCTAATAACCAAATAGAAACAAAAGCATCAACTACTTTAAAAAAACTATCTATGTAGCATAGAATTTACGTAGCTATAATATGATGACTGTAATTAATTACGTGCATAGCTTCATTAGGTAGGTACGCAGGTATTTCCCGAAGAATTAACATAGGTAACCATAGGTTTATACATATATCTACACCTACATATTTCTACAAGTGAAGTAACTATGTTTTTAAAATTTGGCGAGCCCATTATCATTTACCGGACACATATCCATACTTGGTTGTCCGAACTGGGAATTGAAGACTGACCTTACTATAACAATTATATTCCTATTAAATTAACAAAAAGAGTTGATGCAGTAAATGTAGTTAATTCTAGTAATAATAAATGCGAAAGTATGTCTGTCTGTCTATTACCTCTTCACGCTTAAAAGGCTAAACTGAAATTGGCTATGAATTGTGCCGGCAATCATGCCTTAAACGAGCGAAAATTCGGATGTTTATAGTTAAAATTTTCATAATAATTAAATAAGCCGATGCAGCAGTGAGTAGTGTAATGGCACAGTTTGGGAGAGGCCTATGTCCAGCAAAAGTATGCAATAGGCTGAGTTGACTGAAATAAGCAAATTGCATAAAACATAAACTAATTCTATACAGACAAAGTACGAGGCAGCTAGTTTCCTATTTAAGAAGTTAAGTCAACCACCACTTCAAAAAAAGCAGTAGGTACCTACTTACACTATTACGGTGTTCAATAGCGCTTTCAAGGCCACTGACTTGACATTTTGCTCACCCAGCGTAAAATAATAATCATGATTCCATCATTAGTAAGGCGTTGAGCAATAACTCGGACAATGCTGAATCGAGGTACCTACTTATAAGGTGTCATAAGTGGCAGTAGACCGGTGAACGCATAATACTCGACCATTATATGGAAGGGGTAAGCTTCATTCACAAAGGGTCTATCAATATCGAACCGGGGTCTTATAAATGTTAATAGCTTTCCACGCTATAGAGTCTAAATCAGGCGCTTCTTGAGAAATAAATGGAATACTGACTGCCAAATATTTATCAAGATTTATCTCAGGCTTAGAGACCGTTTTAGAGTTTTTAAATAGTACATATTTGAACAATACAAAATATAATCAAATGGAAATCAGGCTAAGTAAAAATATAAAAGGCAAGTTAATCTTTTAAGACAAGTAGCAGAAATAATAGAAAATATATATTATTTACGGCATATTATTACACGGCTGATGTTCTTATAAGACCTGTAGGGCATTCTGTAACTAGCCCCATATACTTAGTGCATCAATTTACGTATAAATCATGCTTCTGCATTGGTGCCTGATAAGCTAAAAAGGAATTTTGATGCATCAAATCATTATTTTATTTATGTTTTCGTGCTGGTAAGACGATCGCCTACCCAATTGGCAGTGATCAGAGCACATCGCTCAAAGAACGAATGGCCGTTGGAAGATCGCGTACTGGAAGGCCCCCGGACCGACGACTGCTGGAATCCGCTGGATGCAGGTGGCACAGGACCGGCCTTTCTGGCGATCGGGGAAATCCATAACCAACAGTGGACGTCTAACGGTTGATATGATGATGATAAGCCTTAGCCCTGCGTTCCATTTAATTCTTTGATCTTTTTCATCGGAGACAATCGACCCCCTTTTTCCTGTGTTTTCTATTACCAGCAGAGTTCAACACGTACAAGTTAGTCATGTGCAAACTGTTTCCATTGCTAGTTGGAAGAGGAAGGAAGTTTTTGTGGGAAACCTCCGACAAAACTGGATACATTTGATTAGATATTCGAATCATGTGTACGGATACAGATTCCAGTGCCATATTTACGTGATTATTTTAAGTCATTTGAGTCTACTACATAGTGAAGAAATTTTAATATTATTGATAAACATAAGCCAACAAAGGTGTATAGTAAACTAGCTGACCCAGCAAACGTTGTTTTGCCACATTATAGGGGTTGGTGATCTACCCCTAACTTTTAGGGGGATGAAAAATAGATGTTGGCCGATTCTCATAGATACCGGATAAGCACAAAAAATTTCATCAAAATCGGTCAAGCCGTTTCGGAGGAGTATGGCAACGAAAACTGTGACACGAGAATTTTATATATTAGATAAATAAACGAGGATGATTGCCATTCTTTTTGACGACTCGATTTGACTGAGTGTTCGGTAAATGTGGCTCGGCTTTAAGTCCGCAGTCCGCACGGAGCAAATATTAGTAGGATCTACAGTAACTTGTTTCGGGTCAGGGCGTTCGTTTGCGTGAGTGTTTGTAAACGCAATCACGACACTGGAGAACACCCTAATATGGGGCAATATAATAAAAGCTGCAATATGAAAAGATGTGACTATAAATTCTCCATTCATACTTTCTGCTTTTTTCCTCGACTCGTTTTCAGGCCCATTGTGACATTTATGGCAATTTTCGAAGCTGCTTGCTTATGTTTTTGAACCGTTATCGAGGTTAATCACATCGACGTATTGCTTATCAAATGATATGAGTGATCGATATTACTAATCCTTAAAAGCCTTCGCGCTCCATCGATTTTTTAGTCCGGAACTTGCCTTTTAGTTGAACGGAAAGGAGCATCTTTTGTTCTTTCTCATGATCAGAACACAACATGGCCATTTTATCATAGCCGTTTATGAAAATATATTTATTAATTTGTTTTCAGAATACATTTAATGGTTTTTAAACTTATAGAATGACCATAGCAAGAAGTAGAGGCGTTTTGTGAAAATATTCATTCTTAAACATATCATAACATACCATCCCTGAAGCATTAGGCAGAGGTGTACTAATGTACACGCTAATTTCCCCATAAGTTTTAGGTCCCATGCAATAGCAGGTGAGCCTATTGCCATCAACCGGACACAGGTCCAAGCCTCGAGCTGATACTGATAATATCGACCAACGAGGCATTTCTTAAAATTGAATTAATATTGTTATACAAACTTATGCGAATATACGTAGACACGTGGTCATGTCAAGCAAGGTTTTATGCCAGATTTCCTGGTTAATAAAACTTTAAACTAAAATTTGAATTCCTGTCATATGAAAACAAACAAATGAAAAGACTTCCTATAGATGACAAAGCTGATTTACATTCGTTGTTTTGATCGATTGGACACTCATTTTTATTTCGAATTTCATTATTATTTTCCGTCGGTTTATTTTTTTGTTAGAATGTTTTTTTGCGTAGTAACTAGGAACTGAATAATTGAAACATTACACATATCATACAGTATAATATATGTGTATAGTGTAAACAAAAATTGTCCTAATTTTTCGTTCTGCTCTAAGGGAAGGATTTATTTCATACATCATCTTCATTTTTAAAGGGCTAAAGTCCACGCTACGTGTAGAAGGCTAGCTTCTACAGGTTTTGCTGACTTCACCTGCCATCGGGAAAATCTTCAAAGATGGAGTTTTCCTCACAATATTTTTCTTCACCTTTTAAGCATGTCACAAATGCGTATTTATCACAAGCTCAAACGATGCAAACGCACATAGCTTCCGAAAAGTCAGCGGTACGTGCCTTGGGTTTGAACTCGAGACCTTTGACAATCCACTGGTCACACCCCTAGGTTACCACAGCTGGTCATACATAGATATGTTTATATACACGTTGACATGGACATCATCCTCACATCAATAGTTAGACGTCTGCTGCTAGACATAGGTCTCTCCCAAGGATCGCCACGGCGACCGGTCATGCGCCGCCCGCATCCATCCTTCTTTTGTCGTCGGTTAACAACTGGTAGCCAGTGGCATAGCGTGGGTATTTGCCGCCCGGGGCCGTCTGGAAATTTGCCGCCCCCTTTTCTAGTAGTATAAAAACGACGTGGCACTTGATGCCGCCCCCTTTCATATGCCGCCCGGAGCCATGGCCCCCTTTGCCCCCCCCCCCACGCTACGCTACTGCCGGTAGCCCTCATGACATGGCCCATAACAACAGACTAGCGATTTGTGAATGTTGGTACAGGCATAACGTATCTTATCTTTGTGTAATTTTTGTACATAACATTTGCTACATTAGAAATTCTCGCATTGTGTTTTCTTTGTACACCTATCAGTTATCAAGTGATAAAGTAATTCGTTTGATATATTAAAAACAGAGGACGTAAACAACAATATTTTGCAACAAAGCGGTGACACATTCTGTAAAGGTATGTCGCAGATATGGAGAAGACATTTCCTTTTTAATGTCAAAAGGAACAAAATACCTGAATCCTTATAGGATCATTTCTTTGTACCTCCAAAATCGAGTCAGACAAGACCTTCTTTCTCGATTAATGAAGGTATCGACTTGAAATTAATATCAAATACTGGCATCTGCTGTAGCTTAAAATTCCAAAATTGATATAGGGATGGGTTTTTTTCTTTCCATTTACCGTTATTTTTCGGTTCCAACGTGTGTTTAAAAACTGCTGTTTCTTTTATACTACTGACAGCTAACTGAATTCCCATGCTGTCAGAATAGTCACTCCCCTATTGAGCTCTGGAAATCTTACTCACTCGGAACACAACTATAAAGTAGTATTATTTGCTTCGGTATCAACCTATGGTCTACCAATCTTTCAATTACGGTTAGATGAAGATTGAGTCAGTTGATGGTTTCAAAACAGTCCTAGCCAAACAATAGTTATTTCTATTTAAATTTGATTCTCTTGTCGTCAAACTTTATAATTCAATTTACACAAGTATACCAGAAGTGTTTTGTATGTTTAGCTAACAACGCATATTTGCAAAGAATCTGTCTATGTCATCGATTAATATACACAGCAACAGCAAATAGGTCCATTATTATACCGATTTACCGATTATACACAAAGGTAACAGTCTCTTTATCCAGTCAACGGACTAATTACAGATCTACACAACTGATAGACAAGTTATAATTATTATACCAACGGTAAGACAAGGATGTAATTATTCTGACGATAATATTATTGTGGTTTCAATAACAGTAAAAATAGGTACGAAGAAGGATCAATATTGATATATTAATGAATATTATAAGAATATGAGTGATATTCTTATAATATTCTAGAAGACCCTACTATATATATACAGAGATATGATCGCCTACTTTGTGAGATTAGATAATCTATATAATGTATATAATGTAATTTAAAACAATGTTTGCGTTCTTTTGTTTTCCTACGTAAACATTATGAAAAATAATAAACAAGTCACTGCTCTTTTCAATGCCACAATGCATTAAAAACGTAAATGATAAGTGTAGTTGCAATATGATGGGAGTTAGATAATATAGACTGACTCATCTGATACTTTAGATCATTCAGACTTGTCATTCGCATGTTATTCCAATATTTGTTATGCTATTACAAGCCTCAAGGTCTTCCAAGTATCACACCCCGTTCACACAAAAACTGTTCTTAGATCCGCTCGACCGGTTTTAACGGATCCGTTTTCTGATGCTCATTTATTTTGGTCTTTTAGTAGAGCCGGAATACTGTTGTGTCCTTATAAATATATACGCTCGCTTTTAAATATTACTACAACGTTACCATGGACGTAAAGAAGGATATACTCCTGTGAATACAAGCACTTACCTACTTATAAAACAACATCAAGGTTTTGCGAAGTGACGAGAGATTTTCATAGGACGCTATACAATTAATCATCATCATTGCGTATCACAAACATCCTCATTGGATCAAATTTATATATTTATTCCAAGTTTTTTTTGCCAATCTGTGGCTATAGGAATTACGACTGGAACCCTTAATCAAGAGGCCGAAAGACATTAATTAGCTGAAGATCAAGGTCTGTAGCGCTTACTGGTACAGCATATTGCAGTGGACGAATGTGAACACTGATCTTTTGATCACAATGAACCAAAATACAGGGTTTTGCAAAAGCTTACATTGGTGAACTTTCATCATTCATGAACCTTCATAGTTAATTTTGATAATGATTAATAACTTATTTTGAAAAGAGATCATGTTTGTGAGTTCAAAGTCCAAAGTTTTTGTTTTGAATTTTGCAAAGTTATTTGGAAACGCAGATCATAATAAATATACCTATAATAATGCAGAGGTACACCGGCAGATATAATAAAGATAAATTCTATTTTAAAACATTTGCGTTATTAAATAGAGACTTCAATGTATCCATGAAAACATATCAATTGCAGTTTCTGATTAATTTGGGATATGTCATGTTATAGGTAAGCCGTTAAGCAGGATATTGCGCTCAAAGGTGTCAAACGCATTGCTAAAAACGAGACGGTGCGTACACCAACTCTTATTTATACTTTTTCTTTGTAAACTATAACGCTGAGACGGTACCTTGACCAGTATAAAACCTAGATTCAAATACCGTATTGACCATATAGTACTTTAAGTACCTAAGACTATTATAGGATATATCCTATGTAAAATATATACATATTTCAAAATACAATAAGTATATATTCGCTTATATCAATAGCAATAAAAGAAAAAGCCTTATTTAAGTATTTATCGCTTACAAGGAAGTATACTAGTAAATATGCTAGGTTTATACATAATTTGAGAAGAAAATTAGGAAATTAAGTTATCAAAGTCAAATGAACTTGGTTCCTAGGTATTATATTATGCACAATTACTGGGCCAGAGTCCTATCATTAAGTATATCACAAAAAAAAACAAGTATTATTCATAACAAAGATTTCAATGTTGTTGAGTTAGTTTGAGCAAATTTAGCGAGTGCTTATTTTTAAATAATATAATAAAATATTTCTGTTTTAATTACCTGTATATCGATAAACAACAAGCTTAAAAAGTTTATTAGTTTTACACTTCCTTTAAATCACATTTTCCCGCAAAATGAGTTTTATGACCCCGCTGATTTTACGTTCGGAACCACCAAAACAAATATTTTATTCGAATTTTCAATAAAGTTTTAACTTAATCGTTAGTTTAATTTTAAATGTACGTATACACGAAATGTAAACACACTTCACAAAGACGAGTTTTACACACGTAGGCCCTCTCTCGCGGCGTATAGCGCACTAAATTATATACAGCGGTCTGCGCCGAATCCAATCCAAATCCAAACACGAACATCTGTCACAAACCTTTGGCCAACTTACATCGCCTTGTTACAGAACGTCATTGTCCTAATATTAATATATTAAACTAATTAAAGGTACACGGGATTTTTTTGTATGACTAAATAGTTAAATTCGGCTAAGCAGCAGTCTGCATATGCAAAATTTTGTTTAGTTTATAAATAAATGAATAAATCCGAACATTACTACGCAGTGCCATCGGGATCAGGGATAAGAAATAAAGCTTGTGTTACGGATATTAAATGGTTGATATCATCATCATATCAACCGTTAATTTAATAGACGTCCACTGCTGTACGTTGGTTGATGGTTGATTTACATCTATGGGTGCTATGGGTCCAAATGTTTGTGTGATGAGCATAAAACATTTGTATCCAAGTCATGGATGTATCTATGAATAAGATTAACGTAAGTATTTACAAAAAAAAAGTATATATGAAGTATATCCACCAACTAGTATCCGCAACAAAAGCCTCGTTGCTTAGCTCGGAACTAGATGGCGATGTGTCATAATGTCCAAAAACATTTAAATATTTATTTATTTGTAAACGGCGACATAACAAAGTAACCCCATAAATAATTATGGTGAAATGATAATAATATGAGGGCCTAAATAAAATATAGAAAAATTTGACGGATAGAAGCGAATATATTATCTCTTTGAAACACGGAACAGAAAAAAAGTCCGTGCTTTGAAAGTGCATTATGTTTTTTTTTATGGAAATAAGGGGGCAAACGGGCAGGAGGCTCACCTGATGGTAAGTGATTACCGCCGCCCATGGACATTTGCAACACCAGAGGACGTGCAGATGCGTTGCCGGCCTTTCAAGAAATAAATAATATATGTTAGTAATTTGTGTTAAAAGTGACGCCCGCGCCCCGTTAGCTACTTTTTTTAATCTACTTAATTGATTTTATGCCGCTTGTTCTTCCCAAAAAAAATTTAGAGAATGGTTATGGGTGGTCAATTTTTAAGGTTTACAAGTCATTATTGTCGACGTTCAAAAGAGCTAGTCAAATTTGTAAAATGAAAAGTCCAACTTAAATCGATCTTCACGAAGTGAAATAAAGTATATATACTCCAAATAATCTCTTATCAATTTCCAAGAAGATACAAATAAATATAATATATTAAATCTAATATTCAATCAATGACTGTTCGTCATTGATTGAAGATTGAAAAAAAAAAAACTTAAACTGGCAACAATGAAAATATTTCAATTTGACACATTGACAGTTTAATTCTTCAAAAAACAAAAATCTTGAAAAAATCATCAATAATGTTATTACCTAAGTTGAAAAGGGATACCTAAACAAGTGCTTCTATTTTCAAAATAGTTTCTTGCCAAATAGGTTAAACTTTTAAAACACTTAGATTTACAAAATAGCAAGTGATGGAAGTTCGAAGTTAGTTGTTTCAAATGTGACTAAAAGTTCCTAAAATAGAATAAAAACCTACAATTCAATCATGTGCTTAGTCAAAAGCAGATTCGACTATGAGTCGAATCTGCAGTACAGTGAACAATGAACAGTATTTTCATCAGACATTGTTGAACTTAGAACGAATAAATTGGTGACGAAAAAAATGGTGTTGGTGTTGTCTACTCCTAGTGTTTATGTTTGTGATGTGTTGATGTGGTAGAAAATTACAACTTTTTATCTTTTATTTCCGTTTCTCTAGTAGGTGGCTTTTCAACTATTTTTAAAACTCGCGCCAAATGTTGTTATAACAGCGCCATCTAATACGTCGACTAGAACTAAAGAATGGGACCACATAAAGTGCTGCCATCTATTGTTGTTCATACTAAACTTTGAATACCGCGCGCTAGATGGCGCTAGTACAAGGTTCTCACAGTGCTAAGGTTATATTCACACGGCTACAGTTATCTCTCTATGCCGGATGCCTACGTTTTTATAATTTCCATATTTTGATAGGGTACCTACCTAGGCACTACTTCGAAGCAGGGACTGTTTCGATATTCAATTGAACAGGTTAACTTCGGAAATAATTACGATTAGTTGAATGAAAAAAGGGATTTTTGAAAGGGGGACATTGTATTCGCACGCCCTACACTAATAAATTTATTCACTTCGGAAGAACAAAATTGACATCCTGAACTAAATGTATGCGCTACAGTATGAACACAGCCCAATCAATTGCGCTTCTCAAGACATGCGCCATATTTATTTTTATAACGCTATCTTTATCGTCATTCATTATAATATCGGTTCTTGAAAATTGAGAATTTCATGTTCGGGTATATTCTCATTCCAATACTGTGGGACAAATAAATAAGCTTAAAACAAAATAACGTTTTACTTAAAATCGGTTGTATTTACATTTCGTCCATTGTAGAAAATCAATAGTGTTCAACATCACAAATAAATAAAATCGTACTAAGGTATTCACATAAGTCGTACATAGTACAAATATGCGACAGCTCACTCTCTTACCACAAAAAAATGAAAAGGCGGGACAATAAGATTTACTCATATTATAATTTTATTGATTTCCATGTCAATTTTCTCTAATGAAAACATCTTTGCTCCCTTTGGTATTCGATCGCCAACGGAACAATTAGCTAAATGCTTCTTAAACATCTCGCAGTCTCTACCGGGGGTCGGCTGCGTAATAATCATAAGTCATCTCAACTAGGTGTCTGCGCTCACCGACGCCCCGCGAAAGACTGAACGGAGTGAAAACGGATTCAACAAGAAGTATCAAAACACTCATGTGACGACAGCGTCTAGGCGGGCGGTACGAATACATCGCTGGCGAGTCAATGACGAGCCCGAGCAGCGATGTATATCGTACAACGGGTGATTTTCCACGCGAGAGAGCGCGTCGCCGCGTCGTGGTGCGGGGGCACGCCAGGCGGGCGCAGCGCGGAGAGCCGCCGGCAAATCGAACGAGGCCACGCGCGGCAACCACGCGCCGCCGCCCCGCCCCGCCCGTGGCGTCCTTTCATAAAAATGACGTACATCCTACATACTAAATCACTTTAACCTAGGAATCTCTTATTCCACACCGTGAGACACTGGGAGTACCGATCTGGAGGTTCTATCCTAATTAACAGTTATGGACAAAAATTACAGGCCGGTTTGATATTATTTCGTAAATCGCTATCGCGGCACGGCGACCGTCGCGCTCTCTTTATCGGACGTACAGAGAGCGCGCGGCCGGCGCGCGATGGGCGCGAGATAATGGCAAAATTGTGATGTTTTTCTAGTAAACTGACGTGTGGAATATGACCGCGTCTCGTCCGGTCAGCGGTAGACGCCGGGTACAAGGTAGCGCATCCTCGTCCTGACTCGGTGACCCTGGATAATGCCGTATCCGTGCCGATTCTATGACTTACCGACTATTTATTTTTTTAGTTTTATTTCGTTATCATACTTTATCACTCAATCCAATACGCGACAGAGTCGAACGAAGAGGCGATTGTGCAACCGAAACGCGGCTACGGATCTAATGTTTAAAAGAATACGATTAACCTGGCTGCAACATTCACACTGTTACATTACTGATTATAAAAATCACAGGCTTCACTTATGCTAAGTATGTACACACAAACTCTCATCGACAACTAGAAAATGAAGAATTGAGCTTTGTGACTTATAGCTTATTTACTCTAACGCGCCAAATCTGGCTTACTTCTACATTTTAATGGACAGGTTCCTACTGCACAGAAAAATATCACAACTTCACCATTCAACGGGCTCACAGGTAAACCTAGAATACAGAGCGGATTTCACTTAGAATAAAGTTTACTTCCGAAAAACACATTTGTACATTTCATGACAAAATTCAACAGCATTCTACTAAGTCTTAATTATACGCTCACTATCGAGCAGAAAAAGTAAAGATACAGCTTTCAGTACCGAACTTAAATAATATAAAAAAATGAAAATCTGCATTGAATTTGACTTAATTAATTACATTTGTCATTTAAATAGAACTTGCACCCGTTTTAGGTGGGAGCGTTGTCGGCCTCGCGTGTTCCCAACTGTTGTTAGTGTCCTGTAGTTGGGGCTGTCGCTGTGTGTGGACAGTTGAGGCGAAGCGAGGCCGCGCCAGTCCGGGGCGTCACGAGCACTAACACATCACTGTGACATTGTCCATAAAGAGGCACGAGACGTATTACGCATCCTCCTCCTCCTCTTCACCCAGTAGCTCCTCTTCCACTTCTTCGTCTGTAACAACAAACACGTGATATTAGCATACGCAGCCGAACAGTCAGACGCAGAAGTGTTTATGTACCTACTGTTTTGTGTATTTGTTTTTTTTTTAAATACAATTTATATGATGTACTTTCTATTAAATTAAAATGTCATAAGTACAATAATGAAAAATATACATAGCAAAATTAAACGATAACCTCACTTGCTCGTGTTTATGCATGTGCAATGTTTAGCTTATGATTACAAGTTAAAACATAATTGACGTGATAATCACGCAGATTTAAATCGAATGAAATGAAGGAGGTTCTGAGCGTAAACTCACCTTCACCGTCGAGATCGTCGTCCTCTCCCTCGATTATTTCGTCTTCATCTTCGCCTTCTACTTCTTCATCATCATCTTCTTCACCCTCGCCCTCTCCTTCTAAGTCTTCTTCTTCACTGTGTGGCTCGTCATCACCGCCTCCACCATTCTCCTCCTTTCGCGCCTTTTTCGCATCCGTTATTTTCTCCTAAAATCGAAACAAATTATTGGCGGTAACCCGTAATTTTAATTGTTTACGTACCGTGTACGACAGTACTCCGCGCACCTTGACGTATCCAAGATCAAACAAGTAATAACTGGCCATTAGCCAATATTAATTCAATTTTGAATGCACCAAGAGAGATCTGTTTATGGATGATTTTGTGGGAAACGATGTAAGTTACCTGCATAATAATGAGACGCAGGTGACAAAGATATGTAACGATAAAGAAGCGTGGGTCATTAGTTGTTGTGTAGGGGAAAGAGCGACGTAGAGCGGGGCCGGCGTCGTACGGCCCTTTTTCCCGTAGCAAAGTTGAGCGGAACGCGGTCACCGCGCATACCTACCTAACCGTTCACGACGCCGTACATATACACAAGAAGCGACTAAACAGTCTAAATAATAAGCAATGATAAAGGTTCCCCAGCGTCGTTTATTAACATACACTTTTAGATGTGTGAATTACGACGAGGTTAACCTACACAATTCCCGTATCAAGCCGTCAACGCCATGCGTTCATGTTGCCTAACGCTACCAAATTAAACTTAGTAAGATAATAAAACATCCATTATAAATGAAATTAGTAGAAACTAATATTCCCGCTCAATTAGTGCAGAAGATGAATGCTAACTGATAGTTATGAACAAGTGCTACTAGAACAAAGGATACCTATAGTATAATACACCTACATGCAAATAATGCCGGGTCATTGACTACATTTCAGTTTAAGCGCCGAAATAAAATAAGAATTGTACAAATTGTAGAAATGTAATTGGTTCATGGTAAATACGAATATATTAAGCACTGGATAATAATAAGAATATACCTATTATGACTAGATAACGCGGGCCGAACATTTTAGCGGCGGTTACGATAGTCCATCCGACTCAAACACTGACATTCGCGCCGGCCATGTTACTGATCCATCTAGCGTCACGCTACGGTAAACGTCAGCCCTGGGAAAGTCTAAAATAACTATTTATACGAAATTTAATCAATAATTTTACACCAAGAGAGCATTATCACAACTAAAGGCGTACCTTGTTTTATAATAACCACATCAATGAGGACAGCGTACGTTCCCGCGCCATGTTTTTTTTTCGCCAAGGTCATGCCTCTGTATCGAAAACGAGTAAACAAAAGCTAAAAATTAGAGGCCCGCGAATATATTCACGCTTATGATTGAATTCATACCTTTACAATTTCAGAGGACATAATGCTATTAGCTCATCGATTTCCCCACACACGCTAAAATGCTTAAGTCGACAGAAATGACATCCAAAAATACGCCGGTAAGTCAGCATCGTTTCCGTACCTAGGTGTCTACATTCACAGATCACTATTAACCACGTGGAATGATGTATGAAGGTAATAAATGATAGAATAAAGAAAATTTGTGTAATACAACCTTTATAATAGCGTTCAATAAAATGGCGAGCGATTATAACGAATACATTTGTTTGACATGTGCACTCACCTCTGCTGCCCTTTTGGCTCCTTTTAGGTCACTTTTGGCGTCACCCTTCTTCTCATCGCCAACCTTGTCGACGGCCACTTCACTGTTATTTTCATTGGTGCTCATGATTGTTCTGATTTTGGTGTTAATTACTAGAATTAGTAAATTAAGTTGTACGGCTGCCCGGATCCGACGCGCGACTGACTGACTGAGCGAGTGAGCGAGCGGCCCGATGAGTTTGAAAACGAAGATGGCGCGGGCTTCTGCACGCCTCGACGCTCATTGGTTCGAAGCGTCCGCCATTAACAAGCTATGACTAGCATGTGGGCAAAAATGTTAAACTATATTTTCGTCATTATGCCATAATGGTACCAAATAATGAGTTAAATCGATGTTAAAACTATTGTTGATCTAGATTATACACCTATTGTGTCTTGTAGTGATGTTGATTTCGAGAAATGTAAAAAAATAAGAGCGCGTCGGCTTCAGTTAGTTCCAAATTTCGACACCAGGGGCCGTTGAAACCTATCAAACGAAAGCGGGAAAATAAAAAGTTTTCAGTGATAAAATTGTACAAGCATTACAGAATTACGGACTTAAATTTATTTGTCAGCAAAATTATGGTAGGTGAGGTGAAACCTAACCTTCTTATAAAAAAAATCACACTTGACTGACTATCTTGAAAGCACTAGACACCACTTTCTGGAAATTGTAGTAGGTACGGAATATGTGGATAATGGTATTGATTTTATCCCTAAATGAATGATAAAATAGTTCATACATAAAACCGATAAAGTGGGTTATTACTTGATTATTTTTAAATACTGACTACCTATTACTGACCCAATGCCTACACTTTTTTTAAACTGAAGAGTGGTAGTTCCGTACAAGTATAATAGCCGCGTATCGGCCGCCATATTGAGAATTGATACTTTTTTATTACCGGGTTGAAGACTTGTTATTGATTCCAGTAGCGTAAGATAATCCTAAGGTCTCAAAAATACCTACACCTTTAGAGATTTAGTTTACTTTTATTTTAAAGTATTTTACAAACTATTTAATGATTATAACTAAACTAAAATGGATTTATATTTCATAAATGTACATTTACGCAGGCATAGGTGTATTTTACCTATCATTACCCGATTGTTTTGTTTGACGGATGTTTTTAATCCCATCCCATCCTTATTTGTCATGTCTATTCCGCTGCTTATCAATCAAAATAAAGAAAAACGTATTCAAAATCATCATTTATTTACACATTGGGACTAACCTTACATTTTTTTTACGCCACACACATTTGGAGGCGTTAAGATAAATAAAATACACTCGAACTAAAATATAATCGTATGACCTATATGAGCGGTGGCAAACATAGTAAAAAAAATTGTAAGTAAGTAGGTATAACTTTATAAATCCCACAAAAATAGATATTTATTTTAGACGTAACGGGAACATTTTTATTTACATTTATCTTGTAGCCAATATGTTAGACATACAAACAGCAACTTGTTACTTACAACGAACAAGTTGTTTTTTATCGATATAGGCGAAATCGACGTTACATCTAAAATAAATGCTGAAGTAATTATTACACAATAACAAAACGCGGAAACATAGGTAATGTTATATTTTTATTAATAGAGTGCAGATTTGTGATCTGTGTTAGTCAGAAACCTATCTAGCTGCTTACTAATTGAGGCAAAATTATTGCTTTCATTATTTATTTACTCTCAGTAATATTATATATTTATTCGTTTTTATTGGGAGCCTTTCCAATTTGTATATATATATATTAAATATATTTTAAATTGTATTTTAACTTTCAATAAGTACTTATACTAACCTATTAAACAAGTTTTACTAGCACATAACACGAAGGAAACTGCTTTGGGGATTGGGAGATTTTTATCTACCATACAGAGGTAAGAAGTGTTACTAGAATTTTTTTACAGGGCAGAAATGGTTAAAAAAGCTGGAATTCTGTTGCATCTACAACCTTATTGCTTATATAAATGAGATATATAGGTCGATAAAACACAAGCTCTAGCATACTTTTAAAGTTAATGGATCAAACAGCAGAAATTTCTTTAATTTCAAGGAAAATGAACATTTATTTCTTGTGACTTTCAGGATATTAATATTTATACTTATTCACATAAAATGCGAAATTCCGTTAGTTAACTATTCATTATCCTCTTCTACCTAATGATTTTCTTTTCCAAACTAATTATAAAATAAGTATTTTCTAATTTATGAATCAAAATATCCATCAAATCAGTATATCACAGGCATATACATTATTTATATAATATAAAATTATTTTACCTTTACAATTTCAATACTATCATACTATGGGACTCATGTGGTTTTTCATATTAATTAAAAGGAACAAGAGAAATTCTACAATTTTAATGTGTCATATATACATATATAGTGCAGTTTTATAACAAATATATTTTCACGACAAGTTATTATCATCAATAGCATAAAGTTATGTTTCGATCGGACTGTTCCTTAAATGGTGATCTTCAGCTTCAAAAGAAAAGCTTCGTTAATTATTTGATTTATAATAAGAATCCGCAAGCCCCAATTACCATTCTTATAGGTTTGTTGGTAAATCTTATTAGGTACATATTATACTAGTATAAATATTACTCTGGTACACATGGCTATACTACAACCGGATTTTATCTAAACATACTAAGCGATACATTCATATTGTTTCGTTACAAGAAAAAGAGATTTGTAAATAACATATTATAATATATTTACCTAACACTAACATCAATATGTCTGATACACAGCCTTGGGATTATTCAAACAGTAATACAGGCCCAAAACTAGGCCCGTAACGGAAAAGAAACTGAAGCGTGCACTAAATCTAGTGTCTAGTACATATTACAGGTCATTTGTAAATAGATATTTTAAATACGCCATGACTAACACACGAATCAGTGCTGCGTCATTCGCGTCCCACAGTACGTGCAGAGATTACACATGACCTATAAAACAGACAATTGTGGTAATTTAATTGCCAGTATTGAATATTATCCTTACTGGCAATTATTAATGTTGGGCGCGAAATTCGAATTACTATTATAGAGGAAAAAATAACAACGCCATCTAGTAACAAATAACGAAAACAGCGCTTTTCGATTGTGATGTTTTTCTCTGAAAGCTTTTTGGAAATATAGATTGGCAATTTATATGATTATTTCAAGTTATTTTAAATAGGTTTAACGATGTTACAATAATTTAGATACCAACAGATGATTAATAAACAACTTTTTATCTAGATCATTTTTTATATTAAAAAACCACAAGTGTCCCTGGATTAATATTAAAAAAAAACAACTAATATTAACATGTGATGTTTGGCATTTACAATATTTTAACTAAAACGTAGAAATAGAACGTGAAATAGTAGTTAGGAGACAAAACTTTAAACGCCTAGTTAAATATAGTAAGTTTAGATTTAAAAGCAGCGAGTACTTATTAGTTTTAAGAACAAAAATACGTGAAAGCGAATATAATCTTCGTAAATACACGTACTTACGTCTACACTGACGAATTTATAAACTCTCATACTATCATGGCTGTATTTCCAATAGGTTAGGCAGAAATGATCTCTGTGGTTTTAGATCCCAAATAATTGTAAACTAATCACTATGCCCAAATTTTTGCTATTCACAGACTACATTTCACGTTGCAGTAACTTGTGAGAACTTTGACAGACACAATTCAACCTGGGATTCGAATCCTGGACTTCAGTCCGCTATGGATTACAATTTCCCGTATCACAAGCATAATGATTAATCTACAATATTGCTTCTAAACCTTTCTGATTTAATTTAACTTAACATTATGTTTTGTCCTAGTCTTGGCTGTCATCAAGACAGATTAAAAAAACATTTAAAAGCGAACAGGAAAATATAACAATTGAATTTTTCACAAGCATTATTGGCGCTCACTACATTATAACAATATCAGGAATATGGCAGTATCTACATACATTTGTATACATACTAGACGATAGTGTAGTTTAGTTAATGTTCATAACCCAATATTATCAACAATAATTGGTCTAGCATCCCATTTTAATTTGACTAAAAAATCTTACTTCACTAGCTAACTGATAATCAATCAAATTTAACAAAACAAAAATATAACAACAAAATTCAATGTCAACATTTCGCTGCGTTTAAATCTACTCTTGGTTAAGCCTGCCTCTAGAAGGTGGTGCATACATTCCCATCGAATTCGATGTTGCCACCTAGAGGTGGCACGCTGTCTTCGTCTGAGAATAGTCGGTTTTCGCCCCGCCACGCGCTATATAGTGTAGGTAAAAAATCGTTGAACAGTGGACTTCGGAGCTGAGAGACGCTGTTTTCGCGTACCACCTGAAAATAAGTAGTTTGTGTTAGTGGCTAAATAGTAACACAATTAAAAAAAAGCTTGCATTAGTTCTGGTGGTAATAAATCGCTTCATCCATTTTGTTACTTCAATTTAGCTCTAAAACTGTATTCAATCGCATTTCGATTTCTGGCGCGAAAACGTGAGCCGCCATATTTGATTCGCTATGACGTTACTCGCTAAATTAAAAAAAAAATTGCTTTATGCTCCCATCGCGCCATTTGTGGAGATTTAGGCTGACACCAAATAAACGTAATTTTGCGAATCGCATTTTTACCGCTGTGCAATATAAGACTGAAATTACGTTCTTTAGAATAAACCTTAGAGACTAGCAAACGACTGACTTTCGATCAGTCAATATTTTGGTTTCAAATTATAACGATTTGATCTTCTGGCACATCGGTCTTCGGAAAGCCTGTGGTATTCGGAGAGCCTTAGTGGTGTTCCCACAAACATACAAACATTTGTTCTGATAACTTAAGCAACAAAATGCCAGTAATAACGTGTCAAGTGTATAATATTATCCATCAGATTGTATTTATCGCAAACCGCCACAGTATCTTATCTTTCTCAGTTAGCTCTTACAATTCTTGTTTGATAACATTCATAATAATAACACCACTCCGAAATCACGTGAGTATTTATAGAACTGTTACTGTTACTCAAAATAAAATAGGCATTATGTTTTCAAAGAACGACGCGGTGATTTGAAGTGGTTATCTGTGATCTGAGCAGGACATAATAATCATCATCAAACCATTAAAGTCCCACTGCTGGGCACGGGTCTCCTCTCATTTGAGAGGGATTAGGCTATAGTCGACCACGCTAGCCTACTGCGGGTTGGCAGACTTCACATGCCATCAAGACAAATCTCTCAAGCATGCAGGTTTCCTGACGATGTTTTCCTTCACCGTTTGAGCTTGTGATAAATACGCACATAACTTCCGAAAAGTCAGTGTTGCGTGCATTGGGTTCGAACTCGAGACCTTTGACGTCTCAGTCCACTGGTCACACCGCTAGGCTACCACAGCACTAATAATGCTGACTGCTAATGTATATAATATAATATTTTATAAGAGAGCTGTGATAGCCTAGTGGTGTGACCAGTGGACTGCAATGTCAAAGCTCTCGAGTTAAAACACAAGGCACGCACCAGACTTATTGGAAGTTATGTGCATATTTATCACAGCCCCTCTTTACAG
Source organism: Craniophora ligustri (assembly GCA_905163465.1). Lineage (NCBI taxonomy): Eukaryota > Metazoa > Arthropoda > Insecta > Lepidoptera > Noctuidae > Craniophora > Craniophora ligustri. The sequence continues at coordinate 14,180,782 of LR990962.1, read as the reverse complement.
GGAACCCCTGGTTTAGATTGTGTCGAGGCCAACAGCAGGACAGTAAAAGGGTTGGTGGTTAAACTTACTCTTTCTAATCCATCGTACGTGGGATCATTTAGACTCCTGGGCATCCAGATCTTGATGTCTTTGTCCAGGCCGCTGGTCGCCAGCACCGGACACCGGGGATGAGCCTCTATACAATTGACCTGCAAACGTTTTAAACCTTAAGCCAAAAGAACTAAGTAAAATTACTATTAGGCAAATGTTTCAAATGTGCGCCAGCGCAGGTGGTGTTTCAGAAGGATAATGCAGCATTCTAATTGTGAATCAATTTTTGAAATCAGTTCATTTTTGAGTTTATTTGTTACAAGCAAAAAAATCTTTCCTCTTTATAATAATACTAGCTTTTTCCCGCGACTTCGTCTGCGTAAAATTAGTAATTTTATTTCCACCCCCCTTTTTAGGGATAACTTCCGGGGTGAAAACTATGTCCTTCCTCGGGACTCAAACTGTCTCTATGCCAAATTTCATCTAAATCGGTTCCGTGGTTATAGTGTGAAGAGGTAACAGACAGACAGACACACTTTCGCATTTATAATATTAGTAAGTATGGATTAGACATTTATTCTACATTACAAATGTACACAGAGTTTTTTTTCAATCCTACTAATATTATAAACGCGAAAGTTTGTAAGTATGGATGGATGTTTGTTACTCTTTCACGCAAAAACCGCTTAACAGATTTGAATGAAATTTAGCATACATATAGTTTATTATCTGGATTAACACATAGGCTACTTTTTATCTATATACCATGCGTGCAAAGCCGCGTCAGGCCGCTAGTATACTATAAGAGTATTGTATATGGTTAATACTCACGACACCGTTCATATCACCCCGCAGCCACTGTACAATGGACTCGTTCTTCTTGTCCCACATGTAGATGTAGGAGCAGTCTGACCCGGACACTATGAACTCGCTCTTGGGCCCGAAGAACGCGACGCCTTTGAACGTTGCGCTATTGCGGTGTCCGCTATACCGGTGTGTGAAGCCCTCTTTTAATTCGCTTGTGCTGTCCCTGGAATGATTAAGATATTTTGTTACTCAAAATGCCTAGTATAAGAGATTTAAATTAGGAAAAAATTGTTAATGTACTGTAGGAAGTATGTAAACACATCCCGCTGGATGCGGGTGGCGCAGGACCGGTCGTCGTGGCAATCCTTGGGGGAGACCTATGTGCAGCAGTGGACGGCTAACGGTTGATATGATAATGTAAACACTCCTTGGTATGTTAAAACTTAAGTATTTATTTTTCTATCACTGATGAATCCATCATTATTATTATCTTAAAATGCCTCATCGGTGTAGTGGTCGGAAACTAACTGTACATTCTACGAAATTGAAGTTATAGACTCGTCGTACGTGACTGGACAGGATGAGTCTACACCGTAACCGGTATGGTTAGACCATAACGGTTTATGGCGTCAACGGTCAATGGGCCTCTTTCTCGTAACCCAGTCATTGGTCACCCAATACACATTATGAACCTATTAACGTCCTACTACTGGGCACTGGTCTCCTCTCAATTGAGAAGGATTAGGCTAGAGTCCACCACGCTAGCCTACTGCGCCACTGCAGGTTGACAGACTTCACATGCCATCGATAATTGTCTCTAGCACGCAGGTTCCCTCACGATGTTTTCCTTTACCGTTTGAGCATGTCATAAATACGCACATAACTTCCGATGAGTCAGTGGTGCATGCCTTGGATTCGATCTCGTGACCTCTGACATCTCAGTCCACTGGTCACACCGCTAGGCTACCACACCTCTAACATAACACATAACATATCGAATACACACGAATATTGAAAGTATGTGCCGATTCAACAACAATAATAATTGACAACAGTCAATTTTCCCAAGTTTAATATTACATAAGATAAATACAGCAAAAACCGACCCCATTATTTTTAAATGAACATTTATGTTGTCTCAAAAAGCCACTGAAACTTTATACTATAAATGCAACCAACCCAACTCGACTGGGTCCAAAATTTGTTGATAGTGAGAAACTACCATGAATAGCCTTATGTGTTTTGGACTCACTTGTCATAGACATCGTTTAAGGTGTCGAACAGGTAGATGTCCTCGTCGTTGTAGGAGCCGAGGATCTCGGTGCCGTTGTAGTTGAACACGGCGCAAGTGAGGTGCATCATCGAGAGTCGCACTTTCTTCTTCACGTTACCCTAGAATTTGAGAGAATAAGTTTTTAGGGTTTCCTACCCAAAGGGTAAATACGGAACCCTATTACTAAGACTTCGCTGTCTGTCCGTCCGTCCGTCTGTCACCAGGCTTTATCTCAAGAACCGTGATAGCTAGACAGTTGAAATTTTCACAATTTTTGTTGCCGCTATAAGGGGGGCTCCCATACAAAAAACGCCATTTTTGCCTCATTTTTACGGAACCCTTTGTGCGCGAGTCTGACTCGCAATTGGCTAGTTTTTCGTTTTTCTTAACTAGCTATGATATCGATCGAGTTCGACCCCAAGTCTTTTTAATATTATATTTGTATTTAGCAGCACACAAAGGGAACACAAGGAGTTAAAAAGGTTTTGTTGGGGATTTCCGATTATTCACCTAATCATCGATTTATTAATCATCGACCTACCACGTTACCACAATTATCTGTGTCGGGGCGGCATCCTTTTAACGATAACTAACGATTTGTGCAGCATTTGTATGATCTCATTTCTATGATCTTAATGAATTATGACTCAGTTCGCACGTTTGTAATGGCTCAAGAATAGTGAGCGTGTGAGTAAAAACCAGGCGCATCTTTCGCCGGGGTTGTGGTGTATGCGATTCCCATGGCCCCGGTTGGTGGCGTTGACGGGTGCGGTAACCGCCCACGCTGGGCGGAGTCCGACACACCCCGTCGCCTCCCCAGGGGGCGGGAAGGTAAGTAAATATTTTTCCGCCCCTAAAAAAAATTACCTGCCACGGGACGCCTGGCAGGTGTGATACATCGAAATTGATTTGTACTGTTTGTACGAGTAATATTTGTAAATACCAAAGAGTTATAAACTATTATCCAATCTTATTATATGTCTGTGGTTCCTTTTTTCATGCCTGTGGTATTACCTATCTGTGGTAGTACTATGCATTAAGGCGTATGGCGTGGTAATGCGTCGCCACGGCCATCAATCGAATATCCTCAGCTAAAAATAAATGCGTGATATCTTACGGCGTGATCGTTGAAGAAGGCGGGGCAGTACTGCGCGAGCGGCTTGTTGGGCTTGCGGCGGTCGTACAGCCGCACGAACTTGTCGCGGCCCGCCACCACTAGCTGCCGCGAGTTCATCGGGTTGCCGCTCACGCTGTACAGCGGCACCAGCACCGCGTGCTCCTTCACCTGGAACAGCCTGCAACGAGTCAATAATGTAGACCCAAACTGCACTATGCAACAATGCGCCACAACGTCAATTTTCAGGACCTGACTGCAGCATTTTACTTCGTACAATTTATTGTTTATCTATATACTAATGTGTGAAGCAAAAACTTTGTATCTCTTTTTACGAAAAGTATAAAATTTTCCACATTTATAGATTATATAGAAAAGGATTGCAGAATGGTATTTTTTAAGCGATTTAATTCGACTGTTTTTTTTTATGTTTGTTACTTCATAACTTTCAATTTGGTCCAGTTCTGACCTTAAAGTCGGTTTTTTTCGAGAGTATGATGAAATTATACATAAAAATCAAGTTGTTGACGATTATGTTTACCTTGGACAAAATATCCGGTTAGGTAAGTCCAACTTAGAGAAAGAGGTCAATCGTCGAATCCAACTCGGCTGGGCAGCGTTCGGGAAGCTACGCCAAATCTTTTCGTCCCAGATAGCGCAGTGTCTAAAGACGAAAGTCTTTGACCAGTGTGTGTTGCCAGTAATGATTTACGGCACCGAGACGTGGCCGCTTACAGTGGGCCTTATAAGTAAGCTCACAGTCACTCAGAGAGCGATGGAGAGGGCTATGTTAGGAGTTTCACTACGTGATCGAATCAGAAACGAGGAGATCCGTAGAAGAACCCGGGTCACTGACATAGCCCGAAGAATCGCCAAACTCAAGTGGCAGTGGGCAGGGCACATTGCTCGAAGAACGGATGGCCGTTGGGGCTTGAAGGTTCTCGAGTGGCGACCGCGAACTGGAAGACGCAGCGTGGGTAGGCCTCCGGCAAGGTGGACCGACGACCTGGTAAAGGTCGCTGGAACCAGCTGGATGCAGGTGGCCCAAGACCGGTCGTTGTGGAAATCTTTGGGGGAGGCTTATGTCCAGCAGTGGACGTCCTCCAGCTGATATGATGATGATACATAAAAATACTTGTAATTTTAATGAATAATGGTCGAATTTCGACCAGTAACCACTAGTCAGTATAGATATAGGTAAGAGTGGGGCATTACTTGGAGGCGTGGTCGGCGCGCACGTCGCACTGCATGACGAGCCCGTCCTCGCCGGCCGAGATCACCACGTGCGGCTCGGCGCCGCACACGTGCAGCTTGTGCGCCGCGCGCGCGTGCGCCGCCAGCCGCCGCCGGCACACCGCCGCGCCGCCGCACGGGTGGCACTGCAGCAGCCGCACCTGCGGACCGCCACCGACACCACTCACTACTTGCGACCGTCACGAACATTACTGTCCGAGTGAAAACCTATGCCTCGCTGAATATTGTGTTCTCAATAGAGCACATTCGTAAAACATCACGTTCACTAATTATCCCATAGTCCATTGAAATGTTATTTTTGGTTCTACGACAAAAGTTCCAGTGCCAAAGTTGTAGAGAATTATATTTGCAACGAAAAATATGCTTGTAATTTTTTCGTCAGATAGACTGTAAAAACATTTGCACCCTTTTTTCCAAGATGGCAGCCGGAGTACAAGGGCTGCGGCCCCACAAACTTGAATTTAAGTTTACACTGGCCCATCCTTAATATCTAAAAAAATTAATTGCGTCCTCTGAGAAGTGTAATTTGAAATATAACTTTTCGAGATGTATAATTCGGTAGTGTAATTAGGTTAGATCAGAACTGCGACCTCCTCTGCCCCTATCAAAACCGAATTCTACGTGTTTTGCAAATGCGATGTTTTACGAATCTAACGAATCTTTTGAGAATATGATATTCAGCGACGAAGCGGTGAAAACTTTAGGCGCGTTGAGCACTTTTTAGGTGAACAAAAATCATGGAACCGGCGTCATCTTCACCGCACGCTTTACATGAACTATATGTATACTGTGTATATAATAATATGTCGATAATATACCTCCGTGCGTTTTCACTTCTATCGGCAGTCCCCAAAGACGCATGCTTATTTTTGACGAATCGAATAAGATTGCTTTAAGTTGTGAAGATGCGGAATTTGAATCCAAGTAGGGTCAATTATTGTCAGTATGTTGTGACGCTGTTTGGCGGAGGCCTAAGTACAGCAGTGGACTGCAATGCGCTGAGTTGATTGAGGGTGAATTATTATAAGGGTTATAATCGTCGACGTTTCTACCTAAATTGTGTAGTGTACCTATATTGTGTAGTTATTTGTTATTTGTAATTGTTAGTAATAGTGTTATTTAAAATAGTTAATAATATTAACTAGATTACTTAAGTAGATTTAGCTATCGCATTAGGTTTCTAAACCTGTAATGATAGTTTAAGAGTTTTTAAATAAATAAATATAAACTAAAGCACGGATAATATTTACGACATAATTATATTAACCATCTAATACAACTAGTGTTTAGCGTAACACAATCCTAGTCACTTAGCTCAGAACTACATATCGTAGTTTTGCTACTAACCACTATACTAACAGGTTAGTTACAATTTTCATTACAATAATTATAATATGTAGTTATATTAATACATGAAGCAAAAGCGTTTTACGAAATTTTCGCGGACGGAGAAGCATAAAATTTCACCCACTTATAGTATATGTTCATAGAGAAGGAGTGTAGAATGTTTTTTTTTATATTATGCATAAAAAGAACTTATAATTTAAATTAATTATGGTCGAATTTCGACCCTGTCCCACTATTTTTGCTCAGAAATTCTAAGCCAAAATGAAAAGCAGAAAAAGTAAAGCAATTTCACAAGATGGATAATAATACTACATATTTATATAAATAATAATTATTATTATTACTATCACAACTTACCTGTCCATCCCGGGCACATGTGACAATGTTCAACTGACTGCCAGCGTTGAGATATAGGAACTTGCTTTGGAACACATTAGACTTGTGGCCGGTCTTGATCGTCTGTAGAGCTATGCTTCGCGACCAGTTCCATATAACCACGTTTGTGTCGTCCGACCCTGATGCTAGGAGGTGCCCTACAAAGAACATAGTTTAAATATCATTTAAATTTAAAAATATGAGTTTTAATTTTTAATTAGACGACCCGTTTGGCTTTGCGGTAGTTAACGCTGCCTGCTGTGCTATGGGTCCTGGGTTCGAATTCCTAGTTGCTTACCATGGAACTAGATGGTGTTGTGTAATAATGTCCGGAAGTATTTATTTTTATTTATTTATTATACTGAATATAAGTATTATTTCTTAGTAGCATTAGTTTCTGCCTACTCTGGAAAAAGGTGTGTGTATGTTACTTACCTTCCGGGTGAAAATTTATGGAGTTAACGCAACCCCTGTGTTTGTTGAGATGGTGGAGCTTCTTCATTCTGTAGATCGCGTGCAGGGATCCGTAGAACCGGCGCTCGAACATGATGTCGTTTGTCGTGGTCTTGCCGCACGGAAATGTCAGCCCCATCTCGCGGTTTATTATTTCTGGTAACAGACATATTAACACTGTAGCACGTGAAGATAGAATAGAATGAAACTTTGTAAACGTTTGTTTGTAAATAAGAAATTGAGATTTCGATAGTCATGGAAGCTTAATGTGGTCTTCTAAGAACGAATTTTCTGAAAATGTTAATGATTCTAAACTATCCAATTTTATTTGCTCACGCCGGGGCCATGGGATACCCAAAAGCATTCACTACGACCCTGAGGGGCTTCGGTCAAGCTGGACCCCGGGAGCTCTTACTAACTGGGGCCCTCGGCAGAGCCCTGTTATCGTCTGCAGAGGGTGGGAAGAGTTTCGCATCGAAATACCGGCACTACTGTTCACCTGCGAACCCTCTGTGTCCGCAGTTCCACGGCTACGGCCCGTTCTAGGCCGCGGAAGGTAGGGAAAGCGACGCACCGTAAGCGGTCGTGTACACAATGCCGCCGACGCCGCATCGCCTCTGCCTCCCCACCCTTGATTTTACCATATCACTAGATCAGGGGTCAGAAACCTGCAGCTCGCGAGCCACATGTAGCTCTTTGAATATGAAGCTGCGGCACTGTAGTTCCTTAGGCATTTAAAATCGTTTCTCAAGTACTATTTATCGTTGGTAAGAAAATATGTAGTGGATCTTTAAAAACTTTGAAATTATGTAAATTGTAATTTACTAAGGTTGCCGACCCCTGACACTAGACAGTTGTTAGTAATAAATTGCTAGCTGCGAAGAGTTAGTACGTTGGCGGCCAGTAATGGAGTAAGCAAAATTAAACAGCGGCGACTGACGGCCCTGGGCGATCGCAGACGCATACACAGAATAGAGGCGGAATAGATAGCGGAACGAGCCCTTATACCAAAAATCCTTTCCCACCACGGTCCGACCAACGACACTGCACCCTACCAGGACGGTCACAACTCACATGTCCATAGACAACTCAGCAAGTCTAGTTTAACCTTACCGACCCGTTATTTCTTATACACGAGGCCTCCCCATGGTATTATATATAAGAAATGTAAAAATATAAATAAGATTGAGCTTAAAATCAGCGGCAGGCATTTGTATGCCGGAGTTTTTGGCACTGACTTTATTAACAACAACATATTTATATAATTAGCGCACGGAGCTCTGATCTGAAAGATTTTTGTTTCTCACAGCATCAATTTGAGAGATGAGACATCTTCATGTAAAAATCCTATAACAGAATGCAATCCTGCATTCACATCTTGCGGTTTACCGAATCGTTTTTCATATGCAGTTCGTGGAAGCATACGAAAATATTTGGGTGTATATTACACTATCGTATATTCGGTAAAACCTGATGTGGTAAATAAACTGATTCGTTTATTTTTGCTGTCTTGTAACCGTATCGATCTTCGTACCGTACCGTATGCTGTCCGCGTATGTTCTGCGGAAAGCAGATCGAGATCTCGAATAGGATATAGGTCCAATGCTCAATCAACAGACGAAACTAAAAAACGTATAAGTTTAAATACATATACGATTCGATAACACTGTAGTGTGACGCAATTTCAGTATGCTGTGGTAAGGTAACCTCAGATTCTTTTTAAAGAAAATGTTGCCCTACACTAGGGTTTTTTCCTGTACCTTGGGCTGTTAGAAACACAAATTTTCCCGACTTAAATCACTGCAAAAAACCAATATTTCCATAGTCTACAGATATTCAGGTCTGGATTAATACAGACAGTACAGGAGAACATTTTTAAATAGGCATAAAAATATATTTTCAAAAATATTTCGCCTATTTCTTACACTTATGGGAATACTAGATTTTATCACAGTATATCTATTAACCAACATGTTGAGACGCACGGTTCCGAAAACTAGCCTAATATGTCGTGGCATGCCTGTCGTGTCAAGCGTCATAGAAGTTGATAACACACCTATTATACCATCGGCCATGTATAAAAATAACTTTTGATGTTTTTTTATATATTTTATTTTTACACACAAAAAAGGAAGGCTCATATTCAGCAGTGGATGTCATTTAGCTGAAATGATGATGATGACACATAAAAGAAATCAATGCAATGCATCCACAGCGGACTGGTTAATCTACACATATTTTGTCCAGTTGAAGACACCCAAATAAGAGAAATATCTAGTTTAGGGGCAAATAAATGTATGACCTGTAGGTATTTGTTGTAGAGAGTATGTATATTTACAATTTTACATAAATGCCATCTTTTCACCAGGGATAACAACAAAGGTGGAGTAAATATTAGTGCTTACCTCTGAGAAAGAAGTAATTGTGTTTAGGCCTGGGCTTCAGTAGTACACTAGGTGGTTTGCCTTTATTTTCATCATTCTCATCATTCTCTTCAGTACTCCTGTTCATTGGCCGGTCATCCTCAGAGTCTGTGTCTCCTGACTGGATGTCTAACAAATTGTCTGACTCATAACTGTCATTACTGTCTGATGAAGTTGATGATCTGTTGATGAATAAATTGTTTTTGTGTATTAGTTGTTAATAAAAACTAAAACTAATATAAATGATGAAATGTAATAGCATTATTTATTTCTTTATTAAATGATAATAAAGAATATATCACTACGACTAATTTTGATTTATATTTCAATTCATATTCTTATACTGTTTACAGGTTGATCAACTAATTTTAGGTAATAGCCAATTTAGTCATTTAAATATTTTCTTCAATATTCAATTAATGGAGATTTTTTTTATGAATGGACAAATAACAAGGATGCTAACAATCCAAAAGATGCTTTAATCTGAACATCAGAAAGTGTACCATACAGCTATGTAATCAGTTGACCAATGGGTTTTAGTTTTAGTCTTGCAAATTGATCACATAAATACTACTTCAATGAAAATTCATATGACAAGATATTGGAAATTTGTGAAAATAACTATTATCCTGTATTGTTTCAGTTATTTTTTATCTAGAGCTTGTATGTATACTATAAAAAAAACTGACAACTTTAATTCCAATAAACCTTTTAAATTGGTGGAAATAAGCCACTCATAAAGAGAATTATTTTTCCATTTTAATAAAGTCATTTAGTCTAAAAATATATTTAAAATAATAATTAAAAATTCAAGCCAAAAAACTGAACTGCAATTCCATGATTGCAATGTGAAGAAATTAAATACTCTATTATATTATTATATCTATCTATTTTATATATGAGAATAATAGTTTTTAGTAGGTGATATACAAAACTGAAGTATCTATCTATACATATCATATATCTCAACAACAGTGATTTTAGGTTTCATCGTCATAAAAAAATCATACATACTAGTCAACTTTATCACTCAGGGTTATCAATTATCATGGGTCAGAAACATATTTTTTTATAAACAAACCATAGGTCATTGTTATATGTAGTTCAAACACCTGTACATACTAAGCACTAATACATTAAAATCTTTTATTTCTTTCTTTTAAATTCATGATGTCAGACAGCAAAGTAAAAAAAAAAAAAAAAAAAATATTACAGATGGTAGAATTATTGTAAGGTGTTATAAAAATTGAAGGATTATCATAATTCCCATTATAGGACAAGGAGGGCTAATAAATACACTTAATAACTTACCCACTGTTAGAACCATCTGTATCTGGAGTAAGGAAGTCAGCTAGCCTTCTCAAATCATCACTCTCTGTTTCTGAATTACTTTCATTTAACCTTGTACTTGGAACATTTTCTTCTGCAGACAAGTCATCAGAATCTCTGGAGGAACCGTTACTATCTGTATCCCTGTCAGGTGTCTTTCTTTTCCTGTAGTTCCTACCCCATCTTGGACGTCGCAAGTTTAAGAGGATCGCCCGAACATTGCTGCCCGAGGGAGCCGCGTCCACTACCTCATTGGAAGGCCCCTCCATGGCACCAGCACCCCGGTCATCACTGCTGGTACTCTCAGATTTGTCTGCAGATACTCCACTGTCCACATTCTCATCTTTACTGGACGGCTCACCTAAAAAAAACAATCAAAATGGACACGAAGTTTTTACGTCACATTTAATATGTACGCAAATCTAGTACAAAGTTTTACCAGTTTCTTTGAAACTATCCTGTGAACTTCCATCATTCAGTTTCAGTTTTTTTCCACCCAATTTAGGGCTCTTGGGAGAACACTGAATTTCGTCATCGCTCGAAGAATTATCTTCCATAGTTGCTTACGTTGATATTAAATTCTACAATAGAATGAAACTATGGAAAACTTGAAGATGACAATTGCAACGCAATAGAATTCCAGCTGATTTAATAGTTAAATTTACAGTAAGAATAAACTGAAACGGATTCTGGGTAGGTATTCAATGGAGGATTTTTTCCTAAATTTTAGCGATTTTGGCAACAAGGACAAGGACAAAAATAATGATGTTGTCAGCCTAAAAAAATAACGCATTCGTTTAAAAGATAAAATTGTTAATAAACATCGCAGAAAACGCTTACGTTTTAATATGTGGGCGTTATCATGTTAAAAGCGTGTTTCGTTGTACATGTACGTACATAATCTATAAAAACCCAAATAAAAAAAACTAATCAATAAAAAAAAATTTTTTTTTTCTACGCGGTGGCGCTCGAGTATTTAGAGCTGAGTTTGGGTTTCATTTTATAAACTAATAAGGGGCAAATTGCTAGTATTAATTATTGAACGTAATCAAAATTCACCTCAATCACTTTTAAAAGTCCCCAATAAATAAGAGCTTCAGGCGAGCCTCCTGCCCGTTTGCCCCTTATTTCCATAAAAAAGAGCACAAATATTTTTTTTATTCAATTTACTATATTCCAGTGAATATGAATCATTACTACATCATTAATCAGCTGACAATCTTTCTACCGCTGCCCACGCAATTGATTGTGATTTTCGTATTTACAAAATTATTTATACAATCACCTAGTAAAAATTTTGGCCTGTTTGGCCACGGCTACCACCATTGAAGTGGCCTCTTTTTACTCATACATTGACACGAAAAGAAGATCGGGCTTATATCAGAACCATAATTTTCGATTATTTTTCCACCATCATGCCAGCAGTGCAGTGCAGACGCATAATCCCCCCTCAACGATGCAGCTAAAATTACTACTTTCAGAACTTTCTAATCAACCACTAGGTACCGCTGCCGCGCTGGTGCGCCAGCTGACACTTAATTTACATAATCATCTATTGAAAAATATGGAAATCGATTGGCGTACTATCACTACCTTAAATGCAAGGATACCTCCCCTATTATTAGAACACATCGCATCCGCTCAGGTACTCGAGACAACGTTACGAAAATTACGAATACTCACAAATCGTTTATTGGAACGGTCCCTGTCAGTCATGATGTTTTTGATTGTCTACTGTCACCGGTACCGGTTGGTTGTCAACTTGTCACTGTCAAAATGTACATGCTGGAGGAGCCGATTTTGCATTTCTATTATTTTTTGTCCAAACCAAGTACAAAATAACCTGAATAAGAATATTTATTACTAAGGGAATTGTAATTACAATCATGGATACCCAAGAAGAGTTACTATCCTTTCTCGACCTATTGGATTTAGACGAGGAAGTTATTGACAGACCTTTGAAACAAATTATGGAAAAAAATAAACATACGAGTAAACATTTAAAAAATGCGATACAGTTGTTGCAGTATAAAATCCTCATAAATGTCCAAGAAGGTACGGATTGTGAAAACGATGAGGAATTTAACTTCGTTGTTAAGTTACTTAAGGACTTAACCCACGAAAATGTTGATTTTGTGTGTAAAATCATCAATATTGTACTCAGCCTTAATCGAAGCAATGTAGTAAGTAAGGCGGAGCATTTGTTGCAACAAATTCTGTCTAACATTGAATTTCATTCGGAAACACACACATCCACCTCTGTAGACATTGATACAATATATACACAAACTTTACTAAGTTTGAAGGCAACTGATAGCATCCTTGATGCTACATTAAAAACAGGAGAACAGGTATCCTTACTATTCTTAGAGACACCATTAGAAAATATACTTGATTCTACCAATGAACCCCTCAAAATATATTTTTTGACCAACACAGTACCTAGATTAGTGGATGGAGTTATTGGGTACAATATTCTGGATAGAATTTGGGTGTATATCCAAAATATGAAAGGAGATAGAAGAGAAAGTGCTTTGAAAGTACTTAGCTGCCTCTCAGATTACTACCTACCCACTCCAAATGCTAAAGGAGATAGTAGATTTGTGTCTAATATGATAAATCAGTATAATTTTTGGGATATTGTACTATTTGGTATGACTTCTGATGATGCTGCGATAAGAAAAATATCTGTATACCTTTCAAAAAAGGCCATAGATTGTGTTACATACACAAAAAAAGATGTCAGTGTAAAATCTATGAATAATACAATATTTCAATGGAAAACCAATAATTCAAATGTGTTAAAGAGCATGTGGGATAATTTCTTTGTACTCATAGACAGTTTAGAAGAGAAGCAAGGGAATATAGTGTTGCCATCATTAAGATTATTTGAAAGCATAGACATTGGAGATTGTTGGATGTATTCCGCTTTTAAAATGGGTCTGAAACATGACAATACCCAAGTCCGACTAAAATGTATTGAATATAAATTGAAAACAAAGATAAGAGATCAATCAGAGTCTCAAATATTACTGGAAGCTTTAAATGACATAAATATTTATGATCAAAATTCAAATTATGAAGATCTTAAAATAAAAATGAGAGATTTACTCAAAAACACTCCTTCCTTCATAGAAGTTTTTAAAACCATTCCTCATATTAAATGGTCTCCTGTGCCCTTTTACCATTTCACTGATATTCTGGCTAATTTGAAAATAAATGGTTTGAAAATGGAGGGTAGGGAAACGGCCAAAATAATTATTGATATTTTAAAAATACCATGTAATAATGTGGTTCTAAGAAAAGCAGTACAAATTAATGTAATTAATTTAATTAAAAACTGTTTCAACAGTATGAACTGGAATGATATAGCTAGTATTTATTCTGTAACACACTTTGAAACTTTGTTGCATGAAAATCTATTTGCTTCTATACTCAAACAAATAACTTTCACCAATGAAGAAAAAGTAAACAATCTAAAAACTTTGTCAGAACATTATAATAACATAGATTTAATAAAACTGTATTTATATAACAATCAAGAAGATATAGACATATTTATTGATTTAATCAATAAGAAATTAAATAAAGTACAAGAAAGTTTAAACAGACAGTATTCAGATAAAAAGGAATATGTAAGTGAGGTAATATTTCTTGTACATTTGCTAAGCAAAACAAGAGAAAAATGCTCTTTTCTACATGACATTAATGAACTTATTGTTAGACAATCTAAGACCATATTACAATATATTCTGAGTCTGTTTTCAAGTGAAAGTATTCTGACTCTAGAAGATGCATCTGCATTGATTGAAAAACACCAATTTGAATTCATAGATAAAGATTTAGGTCTGATATTACTACAGGTTTATAAAACGGCTATATTATTCTTAAAGGATAATTCTGATTTGAATAAAGCAGTCCTTAGTATATTTACATTAAAAATGTTATTGAAAAATCCTGTGTTAATTGAAAATTATGGGCATGAAATGCTCAATACAAAAAGATTTATAGAATTAATATCTAATATAGAATTTCGAGATACACAAAATGAAAGTGTGGGTAGATTAAAAAATGTGTTTTATGAGAAATCTTGTGCAGTAATCTACTTTTTAATCAAGGAACAAAATGACTTAGAATCATGTCTCAAAGACGTAATAGATTACATTGAAAATGTGCTAGAATGTGGAGGATACGGCTGCCTAATATGGATCCTTAAAATAGTCAACAAAATCATTAAACCTCTAACAAACGATGAAACCAAATTCAATATGATGCCGTTTATAAACAGAGTATGGAATGAAATCGAAGAATTGAAGTCAAATAATCAGTATTCGCCTTGCATTGAAGAGTTTGTAGAGCTTATCACCCAGGATGCTCTTCTAAAGAAGTCAATGTACAACAATATAGTGATTTCGTACTGTAACAAGATCATAGAATACGGGCCTGTGAAAACGAATCCATTGTATTATTTGATTAGGAAGCTGAACAGCATGAATGTTAAGGATTACGGTCATTTGATTTATGTTTTGTGTGAGATTTTGCTTTACTGTCCTGTGCCAAGAAAAGATCAGAGGTGAGTTGGCGATTCTGGCCTTGATTTATTTTGTAGTCGCTCTTTATCAAAACATGGACATTGTGCGAATAGGATGTTCTGCAAATAGGACATTGTGCGAATGGAACATTTTGCGAATGGTATGTTTTTTTAACGTGTTGCGCGGACCTTGGGGAGCACTGACGTCACGAACCAACCGCGCGCTGTCGTGGAAATTTTAAAAGTGCTCAAAACTTCTAACGTTCATAACTTTCGTAATTCCGTCCAGAATTACGTGAATTAAGAATTATATAACTTACGTAATCTAAACTTTGCCGTTTTAGTGCAATATTCGCATGTTACTAACACATGCCCCCTATTGCTATTGGTTACTTGATTAGCGGAATGAATATTGAGGAGTGGAGCTAAATTGATCTGGTACAAAACGTAACTCCGGACACAGTTGACACTCGATAACTTACCTCTGCACAGACTAAGAGGAACCTACAGCTTACAACGTCTAATAACTATTTTCTGTGTCCCTTTGTTTCAGAATTGCTGACAATGTAACTCTAGAAGTTTTGCAAGACCCTAAATATGGGATAAATCAAGAAAGGTGAGGTTCATTCTGCTATTGTCCCATATAGTATCCATAACAGAAGCCTTGCTCTTTAGCTGGCAACTATAATTCTAATATTTTTTATTTAGTATCTGTATGATTCTCTAATTTAGCAGTAGTCAATCACTAGCTGTACTTAGCTGCAGAAAATCCGTCCATACCAATATACATACATACATACACTCACGCCTTTTTCCCATGGGGGTAGGCAGAAACTACAGAATGCCACGCGCTACGGTCCCTGCATACCACTTTTGCCTCGTCCACATTCATACGCCGGTTATGAGTACTGCGTACCTGACCTTTATGAAGGAGTTCACCAATTAGGTCGGTGTCCTTCTAGGGCGCCCCCTCCAGGCGTTTCCACTGACATCCGCCTTATAAATTCCTTTCGTCAATCGCCTATCATTCATCCTTTCAACATGCCCAAACCATCTCAGTACATTCTGCTCAACTTTTGTCACTACGTCGTCTTTCAAACCACAGCGTTTTCTTATCACATCATTCCTCCATACCAATATCTACTTTTTTATTTCCAGTATCGACATCCACTTCAACTATGAGATCCAGTACTTATCCATAGCAACTCTATGCAACATCCACGATGCAGAAACCCTCCGAATGATTATCAACTTTATTACCATAAGAATAGACAACACTTTTAAAAATAAACAGAGATACCATGGGAACTCTCATTTGCACAGAATATTACAGACTGCGTTACAACATATACTAATGTTGGTGGTGAAGAGTGGTGATATGGAGAATATGCTGAACTGGTGCTTGGATTTGCTGGTGAAGTTGCCTCATCAGCCCAGCGTGAGGGTCTGCATCGAGTGGTACATTTCGCTGTACTTTTATATCCAGGTCAGTTGGTATATATTTCAATATATAGGCTAGTGGACTTCAAAGGGCTTTCGAAGTAACCTGTCCATTAATAACAAGCTGAAACAGTGAAGGCAGACATGGTGAGGCAATCTGTATGTCTAAGAGATTATCTAAGATAAGAGAGATAGCAAGACTCCTTGCTCAAATTGAGCTGCCTGACTGGGGAAGTACCTGCCTTACAGAAGACCGCAGTGAGTCGGTATATTTATATTTATTTACAGCATCCATATTCATGAGTCAGGGTATACCCCGTGACCAGGGCCGGATTTAAACTCAATGCCGCTCCTGGGCACCGGAAAAAAGTCCGCCCTATTACTAGAATTTTACTTAAGGGGGGGGGGGGGGGTACGTGTGGAAAGACGTTTTCATGCTTATTTTTTATTAATTTTGGTTGGTTGGTTAAGGTATGAAAACTAATGTTATATATTGAAACTATCAGGTTATTTCATACATATATTTATATTTTTCCATATTTTACGACAGTATAACTTGAAAAGTAGCGGAGATTTCAGCTGATACACATCGTAGGTTGTCTTCCGACTTAGCAGTTGGTGTGCACTATAGAAGCTATAATTTTTATCTGAAATCAATGGCACAGAAAAATTAATTTTCTTTATACAATTACGCTGAATATGGACCACCATCAGTGCGCAGGGTGCGGGCCAGCTCCAATGTTGTCCTGGCGTTAATCGCAGGGCGGTTGGACTGCCCTTATATAGGAATGTGCTGCAGTATGCACATGCCTATTGCAGCACAATAAATAATGAAGTCAGCATGCCGTGGCTACGCTGACTTCATTCAAATTCAAAAAAAAGTTGTTACAAATAAGTTTATTTATTTATTCAAAATTAGCATAACAATTTTATTTTTATTTTTTATTATTATTTGTTATTATATCAAATATGGGAATATCTTCCTGAATTAAATGGATTTTATTTTATTTATCATAAGCGACATTTTATTTAAACAATTTTTCTGTGCTATGATAAGTTATATTGTTGTTTAATACGAATAAATACTCATAAATATATGCATGAAATAATATTATTTTTTTATACCTTATAAAAATCAGCATGAAAACGGCCTTCTACACGTATTTCCCCCCTTAAAGTTATAGTTAATGTATTTCATTAAAAAAAATTAAAATAACTAATTTATTGCAGAAACTTTTTTTATATTATATGTATATTCTAAAAACATAAATAAATATTTGTTTTTTTTCTAACAATTATAAATTTGGCACCTCAACCATTATACCAGTGTTGTCAATTATTTATAGGGAAAATTTCGCAAAAATATGGGAGTTTGATTGATCCTTTTTGCATTTAATTCTATTTCTTAAGATAATTATTTTATTATTAAATACCTATATAAATATATATATATTTTAGGTTTCCTACAGGAATTTCAGTTTGGAGGAATAATTTTATTAAAAAATAATACTACTACTAATAAATTTTGTTTCATATGACAACCCTTTATTCAGTCACACATTCAAATACCGCGATCATATTTGTTCTTCAATCTTTTCTTAGCGAGATTCCGTCCGCCTTTTTTTATAGGTCCATGCTCAACATCAATAAAGTTTAATGCAGGTTAGATTTATGTAATCATGCCAAATGTGAAAACAAACTTCATCAAAGGAACCTATATACGTTTGTAAAACAGGCTGTAAGTGGCAGCATGCGCTGTTTCAACTTTGTTAAATTCAAAAATATACGATTTTTCGTTAAAATTAAAATTAATTGGTGAAATCGATAAATTATAACATTTTGTTTTAATTGATTTATTGTTAAAGTTGATGTTTTAAGAAATACAAAAAATAATTCCGAATTTTTTTCAATTTTTCAGAAATAAATACTAATTAAATTTCTTTAATTCCAGAAAATAGAAAAATCGATTGTTATTTGAAATCTTCAAGGAAACAAATTGATTTTGACTTATTTAGTAAAAATTATAATTCATAAATAATGAATGAATTGAATTTCTTGAATTATCAATTAAACAATAAATTAATAGAATTAATTAATTATATTGGGGAATCTCGATAAGACTAAAAAAAAATTTTTTTTCACTTTCAAAATTTTGCCGCCCCAAAACATTTGCCGCCCTGGGCACTGCCCGTGACCATGGATGCTGTGAGAATACTAAATAATATCAATGTACCACCTGCCTGTCGTCCCCAAAGTGTTAGGCAGAAGTGTACTAATGTACACCCACGTCTCGCCGGTATGTTTTATGACCCATGTAATAGCGGGCGAGGCTATTGCCATTAACCTGGTACAAATCGAAACTCCAAGCTGCTACTGAGACCCTCATAGAAAAACCCAATAACATTTCGCTCGACCTGGAAATCGAAACCAGGACCTCAACTCAGCAGTTGCACTTACGACCACTAGACTAACGAGGCATTTTTAAAGCATATTGCAATTATCTATAGGTATCTAATTCAATAAAATTAATTTCCAGAAAATCAACCTGTCAGAAGACATGCTACAGCTACTTAAGGCGAAGAACGTACCGCTGACATCGCAATTCTTTATAATGTACTGGTTATTGAAACATAAGATATTGAATAATACTTATACTGAAGAAGAATATGACTTCGTTCTGCATTATCTTCTTTCACATACCATGGGGCAGTTATTCAATGTCAGACTGAACGCCCAATACTTAGCCACAACACTTTACAAACTGGCAAACAAACCAACAAAATACCAATACACAGTTGCCATTATAGAAAAAACATTCGCCGAAAGTAACACGGATAAACACTTTTTAAAACTCAGCAGCGATTATTTCAGTAATCATTTTGATATTATTGCCAACTTAAGTCCTTATTTCATTTATTATCTGTTGCCTAGACTTTGTGACGTAGATAGTAATGAAAAGGTTGATTTTGTGTTTGTGAAAAATATTATGAATGCTATCTCTGAAGGTATAAGCAGGAGCGGTGGTGATAATGATTTTATCAACGAATGGAAGGATTGTAGAAAGGCTGGTGACCAGTTTATTCAATTGGAAATGAGTAAATGTGTGGATAGTAAGGCGGTTGACGAGTCCGAGTCTTTGGGAACTATTCAGAAGAAATATATTCCTTGGCGCAACATGACTGATGTCAACGTGCATGATATGGAGAAGGTACGTATTTACTTTATTTTTCCGAAATATATTGTTACTCAATATTGCCCGCGACTTCGTACGTATTGTCTATACCAGGGGTTCCTAATCTTTTTCAGCTCGCGGCGCATTCGCCAATTTAGAAATTTGCCACGGCGCCCTACTCTGGTTAGCTATTTGAAAAAGATTCAGTAGAAAGAAATAGGCGAATATAATGATACCCGCGAATATTTGTGGTTTTGGGTGATGACAGATGTCTTTATTAAATAAATAATCGACTCACAGGCGGCGCCCCTCGCTACTTTCTACGGCGCACACTTTGGGAACCCCTGGTCTATACGACAATTCGCCACAAAAGATAGCCACCATGTGGTGAATATGTAGCTTTTTGTTCTTCATGCCATATGTCAATACTTCCTAAAACTTGACCCTTATCAGCGACAGTAAGGAATGGTGAAAAATAGTTTCAAGCTATAAATTACGACGAAGGCTAGCATTATGTATTGATTATTCAAAAATTCTATAATGTTAGACTACATTTTAATGAAATGTTTAAAAATTTAATGTGTTCATCAAATTCTTTGAATATCTTCAAAGAATTTGGTAGGTTTTTATTTGGCCATCCAAATTCTAAGCACACTTAAAATAAATTAAATTAAATAAATTAATAAATACTATAAAAAAATTACCCTATACCTAATACCATAAAAAAAATGATTATGTGGTTTAGGAGTCCACTTGCTTAATTATGTCAGTGTTTTTAGTTCCTCATTTAGCGGTATAGATGTCGCTACACACTGATTTTCATATTATTTCATCAGAGGGAATGCCCAAGTCAGTTGATAGTGGTAGCGTCTCTGATCGACAAGCTACCGAACTTGGGCGGCATGGCGAGAACAAGCGAGGTGTTTGGAGTACAGACCTATGTGGTGGACAGCCTGCGACACTTGCAGGATAAGCAGTTCCAAGGACTCAGGTAATTAAGGTGTCAGTGTAAGATCAGATGAATATAATATAGTTGTATATAATAAGGTGTCAGGAAAACTGGTTATTCAATAACCTGTTTTCCTGAGTTCGAAACAAAAACACAATAGAACACACAATAGAACTTCGAAATTAAAAGGAATAAATATATCCAATTATTATGACACAGCGCCATCTAGTTCCGAGCTAAGCAACGAGGTTTGTGTTACGGATACTAGATTATTATTACACGACATAGTTTTTTTTGGTGAATCTAATACATATTACATAGAAATATCCATGACTCAGGTTTGCCCCTACCGGAACTCGAACCCAGGACCATTACCACAGAACCCTGAAATACCGCTGCAATAATCGGATCGTCAAATGTTATTGCTCAACTTTATATCCTTTATTTTAGCGTATCAGCAGAACGCTGGATCAACGTGGAAGAAGTTCAACCAGGTCGTCCTCTCAAGCAGTATCTGATGCGGAAGAAAGAGGAAGGCTACTCCGTGGTGGCCGCCGAACAGACGTCCACCAGCTCTAAACTGCAGGGGTTCAAATTTCCTAAGAAGACCCTTTTATTACTTGGGTAAATTTTAAGTTTCTAACCCTTATAGTTTAGGCCCTGCGTTGATATGTCAGTCAGTCAGTCGGCTTCTCCTTTTATATATAAAATGATATAAACGCATGATTTTAGTCCTTGTATAAAGGAACTTAACCAACGAACAAAAGTTGACGAAAACCCATTTGATACCGTTCGTCAGACATGTCTGTGCGCACCGTAACATTAAATCGATCTATTTCAGGCACGAAAAAGAGGGTATCCCTTGTGACATGCTGCCTCTAATGGACCACTGCGTCGAGATCCCACAGCAAGGCTTCGTCAGATCTCTGAACGTGCACGTCACAGCCGCCATTTTTGTTTGGGAATATGCTAGACAAAATGTGTTGTAGAAACGTTTAGACTGTCAGTGTGGGGGGGAAGAAAATAATATAAATATTGTAGGTACACAGTACTGCCAATTAATAAATATTTTAAGAATTTAATTTTTACTTTTATTTTTTGTCATTATTTTCACTGTAAAAATACCTAAATAATAATTATTCTGAAAAATTGTGTTAAATAACTAATAATAATAGTATATGACCAGACTCCATTACTATCGTCTAAAAGTTTTTTTTTTCATAGTAAATAGAATAAAATAAGAAAAGTAGTTGAGGTAACCAAATAAATATATAATAGATTTATAATTTACTAAGATTTACAGAATAATTTAACAACTCTTGGCAAAAGCGTAATTTTGATAGGCTTCGCTTCATACTCCTCCTGATCAATATCCATTACTGTTACATCTAAGTCTTCTTTGGGATACAGCGTCACACATCTTGCAAGAAGAGAATCAGGTATACTGTCATCAGCCAGCCGGTCCCAACCGTCTGACACGAAGTCAGAGTAGGAATATTTATATTTGCCTATGCCTATACTCAAAGCGGGCGTACTCACGCATTTGTGCACGTTTGGAGTAACGATCCTGAAGTCACAAGTCTGGAAACAATATTCCTTAGTAGTCTCACACCGTGTGTTGACAACATTAGCAGGATCCTTCTCTGTTTGATGCGACGGTGGGATGAAGAAAGACCATTTCCTCTTCACCTCCGGCCGCTTTTTCACGCAATTGCTGCATCCGTCGCACGGTGGGCTGTATTTGATTATGCCTTTGCAATCCCAGTTGATAGAATCCTTGTACCCATTAAAGATAAAAGAGGCATACTCTCTGAAAGGTCCATACATCCAGTATTTGTTTTTCTTTGCCAGAACATCTCTGAAGGCCCCCCATTCTAGAGAGCACATGGCAAAGATAGGTTTTCCTGGTGTTTTTTCCTCTGGTTCAATGGGTTCTATTTTCATAGCATCTTTCCACACAGTGTTACCTTTTATTATAGCCATTGAAGCTTCAATAAGTTGCTTAACTCTCCCCACACCTTCCCCTTTAGTAAACAGGGTGTTTCCAATTGTATTTGTGCATCCGAGAGGTAGAACGCCAAGGGGGAATCTGTTCGCGTCATCATTTCTGCGCAACAAACCTGTAAAATAAATAAGTTACAAATAACTAGGCATCACAGACTGTGATCTGACGGATGTAGACTGCCAACAATATTTATCATAAGGAGATGTCTTTAATACAATAAAATGTATTATCATAAACTAACGAAGTTTTACTTTAAGAGTTAATGTAATGTCATAAACTCCAAAGAAGAATTACAAATATTATTTTAGAAATAATTAGAATCAATGAAAATCTAATAGTTGTAATAGATTTTTGGGACACATTGTTCTATAAGCAAAAGTAAACTGAAAATACTGCCGATTGACGCCGACTTAAAAGCTTAGCTCTTTATTTTTTTATCATACAATTTAATTTTATTTAATGGAGTTTGAATAATCAAATAACAATACACACTTATGTTCGGTATTTTTTTTCTCTTTTGGTCAGTTAAAATTTTAACAAAAATACTAGCAGCTTATTACAACATTTTGATCAATTTAATGCTTTCTGTACAAAAGCATATTAAGAAGTATTGGGTTACACAAGATTATTTCACAATCTATTTAATTTCCTAGATAAAAGATATTTTTAGCAGGCACATCTAGCGGAGGTGATATCGGTACAGCATGTTATAAAAAATAATTAAAACTAATGTTATAACTTACCCGTAACACTTTCAGATAAGGTGCCATCCCCTCCAGCCACAACAATAGCCTCGGTCCCTTTCAAATTTTCCACCAGCTCTTTAGCATTGCCCTCACTGGATGTCTGTATAACATCTACCTGCAGCCCAGCCAGATGCAGGAGTGGTTCGCAGTATTTCTCAAAGTCCTGCTTTGCCTTCCTTTTGTTTGCGACAGGGTTGAGTATAACAGTCACTAATGTAGGGTTTTGATCAATATAAATTGGGTAATCACCATATTTTGAAGCCTCCTTGCATGCTGCTCGCATAAGCAAATTGATCCTGTAATTGTGATAAATTAATATAATATGATTATGATTAAGAAATTTAATCTAATGAATATAATGGATTTTTTGTTTTAAACACTCAAATATCTGAAACTGCTGGTCGGATTTAAAATGCTTAATAAACCTGCATTTTGATAGTTGAAATTTTAAAGAAGTTTAAAGGCATTTAATAACACAAAACGAGACTTAGAAGCTCCGTGGAGACTGTGGAGGGCATTATGTATGCTATATATATTTTTTTTTAATTTATTTTTTTATAGTTAATTAAAACGGCACAGGTCCAATTACATTAATTAACATAGAATTAAAAATTATTAAGAAATAAAATAAAAATACAATAAGCATTCAATACAAAAATTAAATTCAGAGATATACAATTCGTGGACAAAATTGTTAATAATTATTTGAGTAAAAGTAACTTAAATACATCACAAAATAACATAAACTAACATGTAACAGTGGACACCCTCGCATATTGTCTCTCACAGAACACCAGACAAGCACGCATTATTTTCTTCCATTCATCAGCAAACACATCACATTCAGGGTCGGCAGTCAGGAGGGCGTTTAGCATCCTTAGGGTTCGACACACTGGGGATTCAGCTCTAGCAACAGATCTAGATAGCGGTAGTGCGAACAGTTTATGACGGCGGTTTTGACGGTGCCCAAGGTATTTGTCGGGCACAAATAGGCGGCAGAAAAGTCTGTGGAGCTCAGGGCAGTCAATACGACCGCGCTATATGAATAGTTAACTATAACTACGTTACGTAAATAACGAAGGAATACTCATAAATGATCTCATATCTTTTCATAGTTAATAAAATTGACGAACGACCGAACAATTAATTTATAAAACAAATAATCATAAATTAAGACTGTAGCTGCAATAGTCTTCAATTCAGAGAGTAATAAAGCTTTATAATAACAGAAATAAGTTTGTTTTTATTAAAGCAAAAAATTTACTCACTCATATTTCTCTTTTGCTGTTAAAGCGCCATAATACAACGCAATGGCACCTAAAACTGATTTTTTCCAATTATTTCGTATGATATTACTGAATTTTATAATTTTATTCATAATTGTTTTAATTTCTAAGGTAAAATTCGAGGTTAGTGCTCCAACTGAAGTGAATAAAATTAATAATGAAATCTGCTATCTTCTATCTACTGTCATTTGGTCCAGCTGTAGCTGCAAGAGGCTGACAATCTGACATAACCTGACAGTGAAAATTTATGTCAATATGACAAGAATTAACATTTCATACCATTCAGAATAACAACATGCGTGCTAAGAAACTAACTAGAATTTGTAAACAAAACAATTTTCTAGATTCTAAATTATACTTGATCTAAAATGCCAAAATTATAAAGATAAAGGAGAGATTATTGGTTGCATAAATTTAAAACTTTTTAAAGAATCAAAATGATGCATTAATAATTCACAGATTGTTTAAGGTTTACCAAACCAGCTTATATGCTGAGTTAATATTTTTACGACCCGTTTAGCTCAGCGGTAGTTAACGCTGTCTGCTGTGCAATGGATCCCGGGTTCGAATCCCGATAGGGACAAATGTTTGTGTGATGAGCATAAACATGTATCCGAATCATGGATGTATGTATAATATGTATGTATTTACAAAAAAAAAGTATATATGTAGTCTTACAACAATCTAGTATCCGTAACAAGCCTCATTGCTTAGCTCGAAACTAGACGGCGCTGTGTCATAATGTCCAAAAAATATTTATTCATTTATTAATAATTGGCGCTCTTTGGGGGCCTACGTTCAGCAATGCACGGCATAAGCTGATAAGTAAGCGGAGCACCATAATTTGAGTGTTCAGATAACTCGGCAGTAAAACTTAATATTTCAATTACGATTGTAACAAATTCACAATCACCATTACCATCCATCATCATTATTTTTTAATCGAACTACATTAAAAAATATGACGTTTCTTCTTTATTAACATTTTAATTAATAGTACGAACAGTCTCAGTTATAAAAAGTTACGAGCTGTCTCTCTGGTATCAGCTTGTTTACTATATTTAATGAAATCAATTTGTATTCTATATTCATGATTATACGGTGTAAAATTGTATAACCACATTAACGTTTGGATTACAGCTAAAATCATAGAGAAAACTCAAATTGATTTGTCAAATAAATATCTAGATTTTCGTTTCATGATGTGTTAGATTATAATTTATTTCCTTCGGATTTCATGATGAGTTCTGATAAGAAAGGAGTCATGAAGTTATCCGATGGCTGGGTGCTTTGTACATCCAAGTCAAATCCTGGCAGAAAGTATTATTTTAACAAAAGGACTGGAAAATCTTCATGGACCCAACCACAGGTGAATTTCGTATTTTTTATCATTCGTACATTATTGTTATAAAACTGGTTTGTTGAATAATAAGAATTTATTTGTGGAGAATTAGAGCTAATATTAATTTGAAGGGTTGATGATTATTCTAATTCTATGTTTTCTTGTATCTCAAGGCTAACGAAAAGTCCGATAGGAAACAAAAAAACAAAAAAGAGAAAGTAAATAGAGAAAAGAGCAAAAGAGAAGAATCACCGAAGAATAATTTGAAGAGGAAAAGCGATAGCTTTGAGGGTCAAGATTCTTCTAAAAAGAAACACAAAAAGGGTATGTCTTTAATCATGACTAACATAATAAATAGGTGAAGATATGGTAAGTATAAAGAAATATTATTTCAGAGGTATGCAAGCATGGAGCTGATAAATCATTAATCTTATGTTGAAATACTAGCTACATTCCTGTTGAAAATTATAATTCATTATGCATATTTATTCTAAGTCAGTGCTAGTTAAATCATATTTATACAGCAGATAGTACACAATAAGGGCTTTTATTCTTTTTAACCGATTTCAAAAAGGGGTAGTAGGTTATCAAATTGACTGTAAAAAATGGAACCCTATTACTCCATTCTATTAACCCTATTAGTCTGTCTGTCTGTCCGTCCGTATCTCAAGAACCGTGATAGCTAAACAGTTGAAATTTTCACAGATCATGTATAACTGTGGCCACTAAAACAACAAATACTATAAACAAAATAAAATAAATATTTAAGAGGGGGCTCCCATACAAAAAACTAAATTTTTGTCTAATTTTCTACAGAACCGTTCATGCGCGAGTCCGACTTGCACTTGGCTGGTTTTTATTTATGTATGTTGTCATTTAGTAAGGCATTTGTTCAGCAATAATGGTTCTGTGTCTGATACAATGATTATTGCAATGTTCGAGAGTATTTTATTTCTTCTCAGCTTGAAATTATCCACACAATAATGTAAATCTTATCTTTACCATAATAAAAATAATAATAGATAGATGCTTCTAATATGCTATTTTAATTTGTACATTTAATGATTTGATTTCTTATCTTAGAGTATGTCCATACAAATTTTATATAATAAAATTGGGTTAGGTAGGGTTCATGTGAATTACATACATAATTATATAAATGTGGCTGAACTGTTTAGTGTTATACTCTAATAATATTCCTGCAAGATGATTAGCTAAATAATTTATATTCTTTGTGTTGGTTTCTGTGAATTCTAAACTGATGTACACAAGATATGTAATTAATATTTCAAATATTTTGTGCAGAAACCCCAACACCATCAAAGTATAAAGCTAAATATGAATCACCACAGAAACCCACCCAAGCTCCATGCAACCCAAAAGACACCCCACAGAAGAAGACACCAGTTAAAAATGCAGCGAATCAAAGACTTTCACAGCTACGGACACGGTTATCAGCTGAAGCTCAAGAAGACAGCAGCAACAGTAATGACGCATCACCAAATAAGAACAAATGTAAATTCAGCCCTAAACCAACCCCAATAGAAACGAAGATGGCAAAAACCGAAACTAAAAGTCCAGTTGTGAGTGACAGCAAATGCACAACCTCACAGTCACCAAGCAGTGACAGTTTGCAGTCCATACCATCACCGTCTCAGTTCTTTGCAGCGAATAAAATTATTTCCTCAATGAAGGCTCAGCTGCCTGATGAATACCGTGATAAAACAAAACCTAAAGACACATTTGCGGATATTGAACACGGAATATGTAATCAGACTTCCGAATATACATATTTGAAACACCCGGCTACTCCACCGCAGTTTTCAGAAGCAAGCAAGCTTTTGTCTGCTATTAAATCGAAGCTGACTAAAGTACCTGTTAGTAAAGATGGCAACATTAATATTTATTCTTCCGCTAGTGAACGAATGGAAGCGTTACGGGCTAGTTTGGGGAATGAAGTGATGGAAATTGAAAGTGAACCTATATTATTGAACAATAGTCTAAATATAATGCAAAGTCATAGTAAAGAAGTTAAATGTACAAGTGAAGCTATGGATGTGGATTGTAAGGAGGTTTGTTATTTATTTATTTATTACTTTGATCACGTAAAACATTAATGATTATATGTTTTTATAACTGGTAACTGAGCACTGCCTATTAACGTAATGCAAGCATGAAATGATATATCGTTCATTCTCAAACTATGATAGGTGTTGTCCCAAAGCAACTGTTATTGGGTTTTTCTATGAAATTCTCAGTAGCAGCTTGGAGTTCGCTTTGTGCCCAGTTGATGGCAATATGCTTGCACCCTATTACATGGTACCTGCACCCTATAACATTTGCACCCACATTTCGTGGGTGTACATTCGTACACCTCTGCCTTACCCTTCGGGAACGACAGGAGTGATGGTATGTGTCGTTATGTAAATTTGCATGGTACAAATTCTTCATCATCATCATCAGTCTATATTCGTCCACTGCTGGACGTAGGCTGCCCCTAGTGAACGCCACAAGGCTCGATCTTCGGCTCTTTTCCATCAGTCACTGCCAGCTGCCTTGCGCAAGTCGTCGCTCAACCTGGCCGGCGGCCGTCCTACACTACGTAAAAGAATTCAAATTCTTACAGTAACACTATATTATACATCGTATAATTTCGGAAATTAGGCACATACGCCCAAGTATAGTTTTAATTAGAATTATATTTATCTTTTTATAATATTGTTTCCAGATAAAGCAAGTAGCACCTCTAGTGAGTTGTACAAAAGATAACATAAATAGCCAAGTGGTTTTAGTTGTGGATACAAATATATTTATACACGAACTGGATATGATCAAGAATGTTCTCAGTTCCAATATTAAAGGTAATTATCAATGTATTTAATCTATCTCTATAAAAATGTATCCCTATTTCCCTTGGTCACGGCATTACGCGTGAATAACTGAACCGATTTTGATCAATTTTGATATTGATAAAGACGGAACCTTGGGAGGATATACTTAGATTACTATTTGTCAACCTTCCACGTGAGCGGAGCCTCGGGGAGATGCTAGTTATTTATATTTATTCAAAGTAGGCCAAAACTTTTTTGAATGTTCGCAATAAAGACCACCAAAAAAAAGGTCCGCCCCTTCACCACAGTTGAATTTGGGTATATATCAATACTCTTCAGTCTACGTATAGGCGTTCATCATCAACCAATTACTGTCCCACTTCTGGGCACGGTTCTCCTCTCTCTATTTGAGAGGGATTAGGCCATAGTCCACCGTGCTAGCCTACTGCGGGTTGGCAGACTTCACATGCCTTGGGAAAATATCTCAAGCATGCAGGTTTCCTCACGATAGTTTCCTTCACCGTTTGAGCGTGTGATAAATACGCACATAACTTCCGAAAAGTCAGTGGTGCGTGGCAAGGCACCACTGACGTTTCGTGGAAAAACAATCCTTGGACTGGTCACACCACTAGGCTACCACAGCTTTCGTAGAGGCATGATGGCATCGAAAATTTACTTGGTATCGTTAAACGTCCCCCAGGACCCACAGTGGTCAAAAAGCCTGGTAGATTTTTTTTAAAATCATACGTGAGGGTTTGACCGCTTTCTCAACTGATGGTAAGTGACGATGTAGGCTCCGATAAAGCACGCTTACCTAGAAGAAAACCTATTCACTCGTGACTTGAAGACCCCCAAATTGTACTCATCGGGAAATACAGACTCAGGCAACTGATTTCATTATCTCGCTGTGCGGATAAAAAACGACGAAGCGAAACGCTTGGTGCGGCAATTTCCACCATAAAACGGTACCGTCTATCTGTTTGCCTAGTTGTCCGGTGGTAAAAGGGTGATGGCAAAACTAGATCTACCATACTTATGTCAGTTTCCTCGCAGGGTACACCGAACAGCCGACGTTACTGGTCCCTTGGCGTGTGGTGAATGAACTAGACCGGCTGAAGGACAACAACAACTGTAACGGCGCTATATGGAAGCGGGCCAAGACAGCCATGGACTACCTATACAAGTCCATACCCGCGAACAACCGGATACGAGGTAAGGTCTCTTATCGATTTATTCACTGTTATCGATCTATTCACTCTTATCGATTTATTCATTGTTATCGATTTATTCATTGTTATCGATTTATTCATTGTTATCGATTTATATATTGTTAACGATTTATTCAATGTTATCGATTTATTAATTGTTAGTCTACCGGGATTCGAACCCGGGACCCATAGCACAGCAGTCATTGTTAACTACCGCCGATCTAAACGGGTCGTCAAATTACTCCAGATTCAAATTTATGAGGGATAGTGTTAGATGTAATTGTAATTGTTATTGTTATTCAAGTATTATGTAAGTACCAAAGCGGGGTCCTATCCTAAGGAGAGGGGTGGTGGGGAAAGGATTCGAAATTACTTATTAATGTATGTTATACTTGAACCTTGCGCTTTCAAGAGCATGCGAAATATTTTAAACCCTTTATTCATATAAAGTGGGCAGTGGGCAGGGCACATTGCTCGAAGAACGGATGGCCGTTGGAGCTTGAAGGTTCTCGAGTGGCGACCGCGAACTGGAAGACGCAGTGGGAGTAGACCTCCGGCAAGGTGGACCGACGATTTGGTAAAGGTCGCTGGAATCCGCTGTTTGCAGGTAGCCCAAGACCGGTCGTTGTGGAAATCTTTGGGGGAGGCTTATGTCCAGCAGTGGACGTCCTCCAGCTGACATGATGATGATGATGATGATTCATATAAAGGGTTTAAATTAAAATATTTAAACCCTTTACATGAAAAAACAGCAACAAAGAAAACATTTGGTCATCCAAATGTTTTCTTTGTTGCTGTTTTTATTTCCTTATTCCTTTCTTTCATATGTGACATTATGTGTCCAGGTCAACCGCTCCGGGATGCCAACTCGCATATATACCCGTGCGAGTCTCCGGATGATGAGATCCTCAACTGCGCGCTCCAACAAGCCGAGAGGGGGAAGTCAGTGGTAAGACGATAGTAATTTTAGTCGGCCGATGGGTTGAAGGCTCTAGAGTGGCGACCACGTACCGGAAGACGCAGTGTGGGCAGGCCCCCGGCAAGGTGGACTGACGACTTGGTAAAGGTCGCTGGAATCCGCTGGATGTGGGTGGCGCAGGACCGGTCGTCGTGGCGATCCTTGGGAGATCTATGTCCAGCAGTGGACGGCTAACGGTTGATGTGATGAAGTCAAATAATGTGTATAGTAATAGTGTGTCAGTAACAAAATATCCAATTATTACAGATCCTGCTGTCCAACGACAAGATCCTGTGCAGCAAGGCGGTGATCAACAACATCAAGAGCATCGGGCTGGCCGAGCTGAAGGGTCTACTGGAGGCGACGCCGCAGGAGACCGACCCGGATGTGTTCGATAACCTCAAGCATTACCAGGCCACTATATATCAGCTGCTGGCTAATATATTGGAGGTAGGTTTGGAGCTGGATTTGATCTCAATGAACCTTTAATACGCTTAATATGTCCACTGTCCAATTACTCCAAAGGAGTCAGTCACATTTGTACCAAACTCATATGTCCATGACTCTAAATTGCAGTCATGATCCAAGAGTAAATTTGATGTTTTTTACTTGACTGGACGTATGAATAAGAAGAAAAAGATTTTCGTGGACGTATATAGTAAGGCTGCCGAAAATGTAAAAGAGTCTCCGAAAAATGTTGCCAGTTTCCCATATAATTATTGTCAAGTTAGGACGAGATTGTAGGTGGCCGTACGAATTTTATAACTTTGTACTGGGACAGAGAAGGAGAGAGAGGTTAAGAGGTCTATGAGAAGACTGTATACAAACTTGATTACTGTATACTGTCTGACTGTATACATACTTTGACGACCTCTGTGGTCTAGTGGTTCGAGCACCGGACTGCTGATCACGAAGTCGTCGTCGGGTTCGATTCCCACAGGGCACAAATATTTATGTGATGATTATAAGTGTTTGTGTTCGTCTGGGTGTTTCCTATGTATTATAAGTATGTATTTACAACAAAAAAAAAGTATATAAGTATTATATCCATTGTCTAGTACCCATAGTACAAGCTCTGCTTAATTTGGGACTAGATGGTGCTGTGTGAAATGTCGCAGAAATATTCTGCGACATTTGATTGAGTAATAAATGGTAAATGGGCAACCTAGAAGGTCATTCACTGACCTTATTGGTCAAATTGGTCACGAACGTAACTGGCGCGACAAGATGTATAAATGTGGACAAATGAAAGTGGTATGCAGGGTTCGTAGCTTGTAGCATTCTGTAGTTTCTGCATACCCCCATGGGAAAAAGGCGTGAGTGTGTGTATGTAAATGATACATATTTTCTTATATTATTTAGAGATTTTTTTTGTTTTAATCTTGATATTAGAACATAGGCCTTTTAGAATTCAATCAATAAATCAACTCAGTTTATCGTAGTCCACTGCTGGACATAGGCCTCGCCAAAACTGCGCCATAGCACTCTGTGACCCGCCTTCCTCCTCCATTCCATCCCCGCTACCTTAGAAATTTATTTATGTAAATTTGCTTAAATTGTAATTCATTTGCTGCCGGGCGCTTAAACTGAATAAATATTCTAAGAAGTTATTTGAGAAGAATATTGCTCAACCTTCCCATAAATTCTTTAGACTAATTGAACTACAGAGTAACTACAGACATTATTGAGATCTACATACCTATAAGTAATTAAATGTTTTCAGAACGAAATGCGTGCGAAATACAACAATTTATGGCAACACGTGCTGTTCAAAGCGCCGCCTTGGACGTTGGCGGATGTGCTCCAATGTTTGCTCAAACATTGGATCGCGGTGTTCAACGAAGTGTTCCCGAGGATACAGCATCTCATCACGGACCTGAAGAACGCGTTGACCTCTGTTGATAGCAAAGGTAAGGTCTATGATATTTGAAGATCTGTGGTACAAAACGCGACATGTTAGTAGACCTATTTGTCAAATATTTTGTTCAAATAAAATTAGATACTGTAACTCAAACGAAAAGCGTACATAAAAAGGACAATTCAAATAAAACTACTATTAACGGATTTTATCGCGGTATATTTATATTATTTTAACCCGACGTTTCGGATCCTTTACAGCATCCATGGTCACGGGCCGACTGAGGTGTTGGTCGTCTTGAAGTTATAATTACTAACAGCTACCTTACATTTTTAATTATTATTGACAATCCGATTTACACAGAACGAGCACGCTGTGTCCTTCGATCCGAGGATCCGAAGTATAGTCATGAATGTACTCATGACCGAGTCATGAGTACATTCATGACTCGGTCATCCAGACTCGTTCATCACACAAACATTTGACCCTACCGGAATTCGAACCCGGGACCTGTAACATAGAAGGCAGCGAGACTAATCAATCTAAAACTAAGATACCTTCATATGAAACAGCACGGTAGACTATGGCCTAAATCTTTCTCAACTTAAGACCCGTGCCCAGCAGTGGGACAGGGTTTGACAATAATGATGATTGTGTGATAACTTCCTTTTCAGATTCGAAATCATTATCAGAATCCGAGGTATCGAACTTCAAAGACCTATGTCTGGAAGTGGCGAAGAAGTGTCAGATAATACCTGAGTACATGGAACTCGCCAAGATCACGGTGGAGCGGCTGCTGAACGACCGCTCCTGTGATGCTGAGGACGAGAAGCATGCAGAAATGATGGTGATAGACGCCTTCGAGAACGTCTGGACTGTTATGTCCAGTTTTTGGTAAGTAGTAGAACGCGTTGTTGGTCGAGCCCTTTTCGAGTTTTGCGCTTAGCAACCATTCATTTTTATTTATATAGAACTAGCTGACCAAGCAAGCAGGTGCGCGTCGAGCAGGTTTTGACCTGTTTCGTAGTGTAACGTTCGCGCGGACATATTGCTTTGCAACCAAACGAGTTTTATTATGTCAGAACGGAGTAACTTTATTCAAAAGTAAACACGTGCTCGCGTATTTTTGTGTTAATCATGACTAACATTTTTTTACATTTCATTTTTTACCCCCAAAATCAAGCAACTTTACTATCCGGTATCCGGCCGGATAGCACCTTACTATCCGGTATCCAGCTGGATGGTAAAATAAGGGCCGGATACCGGATAGTAACCGGATATTCGGTGCATCTCTAAAAATTTCATAATAATCCGCCTAGCCGTTTCAGAAGAGTTCAGCGACAAACACCGTGACACGAGATTTTTGTGTAACTGTATGTTGGTGTCGGCAGTGCCAAGTTGTGTTCGCGCGTGGGCGTGGCGCACAACATCGAGGACAAGTGGCCCGGCGACGAGCCGCTGGAGGCGCTCACCTCCAAGCTGACGCTCTTCACCAACCAGATCACCGCCTTCGCGCTCGCTATTAAAGGGTCAGTTATTTATAGTATTATCCTTATTATTAAAAAAAATAATTCTGTAAAAAACACCGACTTCGAATGTCAGAACTGGACCAAATGTGAAATGAGACCACACGGAAAGCTTTCAAATAAAAAATTATCATCAAAATCGGTTCACCTAGTCAAAAGTTCTCAGGTAACAAACATTAAAAAAATACAGTCGAATTGAGAACCTCTTTCTTATTTGAAGTCGTTTAAGAACTCTGCCCCATACCAGAATATTATTAAATTTTTTTGTCGTATAAGCCGCAATGGTCCACAGATAAAAGATAAAATGAAATAATTGGTTTGCAAAAATCCATGCGCCAATTAAAATTAAGCTAAAATTGTGATAGGCGTCAACTCGTCATATATCATGTGGAATATATGTAGCTTAAATAATATATTTTTGAACGAGTCGACTTAGAGAATAATTATTTGAGAACTTTTTTGGAGATTTTTCAATTTCCTACAAGAATATGATATTAATTTCTTCAATTGACCACCAGGTTGAGCGACCGGCTTGTGCGTCACTGGTTGCGGGTTCGATCCCCGCACGGAGCAAATATTTGTACGTTGTACAGGTAGTTGTTCCGGGTCTGGGCGTTTGTGTATGTGAAAATTTGTGTTTGTAAACGCAACCACCATACAGGAGAAAATCCTAGAGTGGGGCAAAGTTAAAAAAAAAAAATGTGTAAGAACGCAATAAAATTTCAAATAAATAGAATAATGTCATCAGTGTAATTTTACCGCTCTTCATATTTATATTCTATTTCATGAAAAAGTCAATCAATGCAGTTATATGCACTTTGAGGGTTTTATTGATTTAAATTATTATAATTCTGTAACTAAATACCTATTACAGGCGCAAATCAAAAAACGTACGAAAATTTTAATTTCGCGGGCTACCGTGAAGCTTCCACCTAAGGGCTCAAACTTTACCAGATTTTATTTTCTATAGGGTGTTGAGTGTGGAGACATTGGAATCAAGTGTTGAGGACCTGGAGCGAGCGTTCCGCGACAGCTTGGCGCTCATCTGCATGGACAACGAGTACGTCAACAAGAGCAGGCTGGCCGTGTTCTGTACTAAATGCAGGTACGACTCAATATATCGTTATACATATAAACTCGTAATAAACGACCTGTTATATTTTAGAAATAGGAAAAAAAATCCAGCTACGTAAGATGTAAAGAAAAAACAATTAAAAATAAAAAAAAAACCCCGACACATTTTGTGTCTGTCTCGGCTATCTTGGCCCGATTTTCATCAAACATAACTAATAAAAAAATTCAAATTCAAAATAATTTATTTCAAGTAGACCAGTATAACAGGTGCTTTTGAATTGTCAAACTAGTTGCACGGTTCCAAAAAGTAGGTCTATGGAAAAGAACCGGCAAGAAACTCCATAGATACTCTTTTAAATAAATATTATTATTTATAATAATCTCGACTAACTCATAATTTAAAAAAAACCTATAATATTATAGTTCGAGAGTTATAATGCCACAGACAGAAATAAACAGAGACACAGACACACACACACACACATACGTACACACACACACTCACACATACGCACACACACACACACACATCAATGTATAATGAGACCTGATTGATTATGTTATAAATAAAACTACTTTAGTTCGGTATAGTATCATCGGTGGATCCGAAATGTCAGGATTAATATATCTAAAATTCGTGGGAGTGTGAGAAATTACTATCTAATTATGTTGTTTTTTATTACAGAAACATGCTTCAAGAGGCGTATTCAAAATTCTCACAACTAATGGAGCTAATTGAAATATGTAAAAACACATTGGTGAATCAGTAAACGTATACAGTGTACAGCCGCGGCCACAAGTGTTGTGTCTATAGTCGAATAGTAGATCAGTATAATCTATATGTACCTAGAATTATTAGTAAGTAAATATAATTTGTGATTTTGTACTTCAATAAAGTAGGCGCACTTTTCTTTAAGACTTAAAATGTATTTAAATCGCATACAAACTTGTTAGGTATAAAAAAATATTATTATGTTATTTCGATATGTATTGTGTATATATGAAACGCTTGTGGCCACGTCTGTACTAGCGTCTAGTCCGTACTGTACAAAAGTGTACCAATTTAGATAAAAAAAGATCTATTTTTCAATTTAATGAAGAAGTTCCTTTCAGATGTGACTCTCTTTATGTGTTTGTGACTGATGTGGCGGAAATCTCTATTGGTAAGGTTTCTAAGATATTTTGTATCACGCCTGATTGTTGAAACTAAACATGGCGCCCTTCTATTATTGCGCAAGACGATTTAGGGGTTAAGTTGGAGTCTACTATGTCCTGTTATCTTTTGTAAGGGGTGACCTGATCACGACAATGCATATAGATAAGATTATAGTTTAAAAAAGCGCGCGCATCTGTATGAGCATTCTCGGATTTATTTCCTTACAATAAACAAGATTTTAAAATAAGACCAAAAATTAATATTTTCAGAAGGGAAAAGGTAGGAAAAAGGTTTGACTAGAACAAATCGTCTTACGTAATCAATAGATGGCGCCAAATAGGAAGATTAAAATATGATTTTTCATATGAATTAAACATTTTCACTTTTTTTAAGAGCTATAAATCATATAGTTATGAAGTAGTAAAGTAATAGTCAAAGTCAAAAATATTAATGGAATCATTTATACGACTTATTTATTATGAATTATTATTAGATTTTTTTGATAACTTCTCTATTAAAAATTATATATCCCTATATTTTTTTGAGTAAATATTTAGATCTTTCACAGACAATTTTCAGTGTTTTTCAATTAGTATATTTATCTAATGCAAACGAAAGGGACTTCATTGTCTTCCAAGACTGACTAATCCTTATATTTTGAACATGAAAAAAAATAATGCATAATTTTCTCATGAATTTTTGTTTTTGCGCAATTTGAACCTCATTTGTTAACCTTTTAACTGCAATAGTCGGATTTAACCGCCACAGTCGGATATATCTGACAAATATTTACGTGTCAATTTATATGTTGCGTGTATACAAGATTATATTGATCTTTTAAGCGAATTGGACATGAAAATATTTTTCGGATAATTCAGACTTGGGCGCATAAAAGGTTAATGTGTGATTAGTATTTAAATCATTAGTAAAAAATTGATGATGTATTAACATATCTAATTGTTGTGCAATTTAATGTATTTTTGAGGTTCATACTTAACTGTGTAGGGTGTAACTGTTGGGATACGAGGTGATGTGACTTAAAATGGCGGTTATTTGCGGGTCTTAGAGGGGGTTGTAGTAACTAGAGATGGCGCTAGAATTTAAACGAGCCCTAGATGTAGAACTGTTTACACTGTGTACAGAATTAGAGCGAGATAGCATGCTAATGACCGCCATTTTCAAGCCGTTCACACTTATCTCATATTCTTCCAGCTAAACATAAAGACAGACTCAGATAAGCATTTCTTCCTTACCACATCGTCTTCGATTTGTTTAAAAAAATAAATAATTTCAGTGTTACGGGTATCTGTGTAGTTTTTTGTAAATATATAAAATATTATTTGTGTACTATTTG
This sequence comes from Craniophora ligustri, assembly GCA_905163465.1. Classification (NCBI taxonomy): domain Eukaryota; kingdom Metazoa; phylum Arthropoda; class Insecta; order Lepidoptera; family Noctuidae; genus Craniophora; species Craniophora ligustri. Next base: position 14,142,941 of record LR990962.1, on the reverse strand, counting down.
ACGTTGTTGCACTTCATCTGTCAGTGCCGTTTGACAGTGACGTTTCGATATGACAAGTAGTTGGACGTTTTTTTAAAGGTGTTTACAGTATGGAGGGAAAATGTCCGTTAAAAGGTATTAATTAGGCAGCGCTTGCGTAGCAAAAGGCAGTTGATTTTACAATACTAATATATTTTATTAGCTTAATTTGGAACTAGATCGCGCTGAATGAACTAGAGGAACATTTGAACTGCTTTCTGCTAAGTTACATATCACTCCCTTTTGCTATACTAGCGCCATTCTGGTCAGTTCTTCAAGTAATAATTAATGTTCTCTAGAAGATTGTTCTCCTTACCTTTACCCTCCAAAAATTGCCGGCTAAAGTATTAATAAAGAGAAAAGAAGATAGTCATATGGTCCATTTTAGTAAAGGTCAGTGGGCCAAATTATCTTCTGTCTCTTTCTATTGTGGTCGTAGCGTGTTTACGCTGCTCGAGTATTGAACATTGTATTTAAGTAATGGAAATAACTAAACTTTGTTACGCTTATAATTCTTTAGGCTTTGTTCACACCACACGTATTGTCGGTCGCTGATAGTTATCAGGTGTAACTTTGGTGTGAACGAAAACTTGCATATGAATGGAAATTAACTTTGGCTTACAGTCGATAGCTGACAATACTTTTAGTGTGAACGCGGCCTTACATTTTCAAAATGAACGGCATTTAAATGCCATTAAATGAAATACACATACTGTATGAAGCGATACATATTATATAAGATGGGTTTCTGCTATCTGCCGAGGCTTATGGAAAATTAATGGGTAATAAATACCTAACAACTGCTGGTAATCAAATATTAATTTATATTTATATAAATATATGTATATTTACATTATTTAATCGCGACATTTCGAATCCTTTACAGGTTCCTTAGTCACTGGCGGACTGTGTAAAAAATCATTCATAATTTTTTCTCTGAAATACGAAAGAGTATTTCTCCCAAACGGCCTCCGCAGAAATCCACCTTAAATGCCAAACCTGACCTGAAATATTTTTGTTACATTTTGAAATTTAACCATAACAACATGTATTTAAATATAATAGGACCGGAGAAGAATACCACCTTACTGGTACACAGCATATATTTATTTGTCCTGTTCCACAGAACTAATCTGTTTGATAAAATTTAATATTGTTATATTTGGTGTGGCAATACCGAGTTTAGTTAATCAATATTATTATCAGGGGAATAACCGGAGCGTATTTATCTCAATTTCAAGAGGGAAGGAATATAGAGTGGAATACCTCGCGTCATCAGATCCTGGATCCGGAATGATAATCATAACGGTCTCAGGATTTAAAATTAAGGTGGAAGCTCCACGCTAGCCCGCGAAATTCAAATTTTCGTACGTATTTTGCAATTTGCCGGTCATTGTCAGGCTGTACATTGAACAAAATATGATTCGCACCTGTAATAGGTATTTAGTTACAGAATTATAGTCATTTAAATCAATAAAACAGCCCTCAAAGTGCATATAACTGTATTGATTGTCTATTTCATGAAAAAGTAATTCAATCCAATTGTATGCAATGTGAGGGTTGTATTGATGATATTAATGATTATAATTCTGTAACTAAATACCTATTACAGGCGCGAATCATATTTTGTTCAATGTACAGCCTGAAAAATACCGGCAAAATGCAAATAATTATGCACTAAAATTTGAATTCTGCAGGGTAGCGTGGAGCTTCCACTTTAATGAATTAATGTTGAACTTTGAATTCAAATAATGTATACAGATTTTTTACACTTACCTACGCGAATACGAGACATTGAAATCAAACTACTTTTTACAGATTTTATCGCGGTATATTGATATTATTTAAATATCTCTGGACATTATGACACAGCGCCCTCTAGTTCCGTGGTAAGATACGAGGCTTGTGTTACGGATACTAGAAGGTACACTACATAATTATGTTTTTTTTTGTAAATGGATACATATTATACATAGATACATCCATGACTCGGATACAAATGTTTATGCTCATCACACAAACATTTGTCCCTACCGGGATTCGAACCCGGGACCCGTAGCACAGAAAGCAGCGTTAACTACCATTGGGCTAATCGGGTCGTCGCAACGGCTGTAAAACATATTAAACGTTGGGATTCAAAAATATTAATATAACTTGATAAAATGAAATAAAAGTTGTTTTCTTGTATACAGTTGCGAATATATCCAAAGTTCAATAAAGGGTTCGTTATTAAAAAAAAAACTATTAAACAACAATTGATTTACATTTCAGGTATTATATATTATACACTCTATGATCTTACCTTGAAGTTCAGTTTAATACATAAATATGTGTTATTCAGATCTCTGATTATTATTATACATAATAGATAATTCGTATTAGTGTTAGAGCCTATTTGTTATTCTCAGCATGTAATTGGTTTAAATCCAAACGCAGTGATTGATATACAAGTGGAATTAAAAGTACTGTATGTGAAGCGACTTATTGATCGATAGATTGTGGCACAACAGTGGCGCGACTGTCGCATAATTTATTCGTCCGGATTTTATTTTCCGAGCGGTATGCGAAATCAATTCAATTTCTGGAATGTTCAGTTTGCATTGACCTTTGTGTTGTAGTGAAACGAGACCCTATTAGCACCAAAAGAAAAGTTGGTACAGTGACGCACACGAAAGACTATCTCGGGTCAAATCGGTCAACCGAGATATTTGAACTGTCTGACCATAGGCACCTATGTGAGTGCGCATGTAATCGATCGTTTCAAGGAACCATCTGTTTCTGATTATTTAGTAATAAAGTTCTGTTCTCATCATTGCTCTAGTGCTCAAAAGCGTGAACGTGAGCTACTTATATTACCCTAGTCAAATATGACAGCAGGATGCTATTCTCAGTATATACAGTTAATGGCAATAGAGTCGCCCTTTTTTACATACGGCCAGTAATTCTCTAGAGATAAAGGCGTCAAAGTATATACATGTATGTACATACGTATGTATGTACATACATGTATATACTTGTAAACGTGTATACTGTATAGTATACACGTTTACTTTACAATTTCAGCTCCATATGACGTCTATTTTCTTGGCCTTTAGTGTGACCCTAGTTTCACTAAATAGCGTCCCGACTGTTGTAGCTACATAAATAAATAAAACGTTGATTCTACTTAGCGTGGAAGATATTTATATCGAGTGTTGTTGTTAAAGTCAAAGTCAAAATATTATTTATTCAAAGTGGGCCAAATTAAATTGGCTCTTTTTGAACGTCGACAGTAAAGACAGCCCCCAGAAACGCCCGCCCTTCAACTTAAATTAACAAGTTTATACACCTATAACAAATATTATTTCCAATTAGAGATAAATATCTGCCGAGCGAAATAAATATCTCCCTATTATTAAGCTAAATGCCTCAATTGCTTTTTTAAATAGTGTTTTTATACAAATAAAAATATAATTATTTTTACTGTGGCAACATATCTTCCCATTCACTTTTCACGTTGTTTGTTTCGTATTGACCATACATTTGTATAGGTGTGACGTAAGATCTCACGAGGCAATTACGTTTTTTTTTGTAATTTTTTTAGAAGTTCAATGTCATTAGGTAAAGCTTCTAAGGGGATTATATCAGTTACAATCTACATTATAAAATAAAAATAGAATAAAGATCAACTAATTATTAGACAGAAAAATAAAAGTCGACAACCAATAATCATGCTATTCAAGCTGATGACAAAGAAGTGTGCCACATATTATACCACTAATTCATCACGTCGATATAACAGAAGTTTGAAAGCACCATAGACCGATTCTGTAGGACCCACCGTGCAATATAAATATAAATTAGAAATAACTGAAGATTTATTAACGCGTGTTAGATTTTTATAAAGGCATGAAGCTTAAAATCAAATGAATGTATTACTTAAATAATAATAAATGATGGGTTTTGTATTGAAATTCTGATAAGATATAAAAAAAATCCCAGCTGTCACCCCAGGGGACAGATCTAGAGGGGACAAATGGGAATAATTCTAAATCTTAACAATGGATCGCTCTGATCGGATAATCTGGTACCAAGTTATCCCACTTGTTTGTATAATTATGACATAACTTCAAGTATTCTATCAATTTACAAATCAAAGCTAGACTTAATTTTGAATCTCGAAATCGACGAACCCAATTTACCTATGTTTTAATTAATAATGTCTCCTTTAACTGTATTTCATTTAATTCTACTACTTATTTTGTTTTAGTTCATATTTAAGCTTCTAACTTATTGATTTTCGTATCGCAATTAAGTTTCATAACAGCGCAAGTGAAGTTCTTCCGCAGTTGAAAAGTATCTTAAGTAGTTTCTCACGTTCGGCGCTGCGAGCCTACTATAAGCACTCCATAAACTACTCTATGCAATCGAGACGAATGTGTTGAAAATATTCTAAACGTATTGAGAGTAAATAACTGAGAAGAAATAATACACCTGGGATAGACATGTATCAATCCAATATATACATATATATTCTCATATTGATATTATATACATAAATCATTGTAAAAAGAAACCATTTTGTAATTTTATTTTTATTAAAAGAGTATCTATGGAGTTTCTTGCCGGTTCTTCTCCATACGACCTACTTCTTGGAACCGTGCAACTAGTTTGACAATTCAAAAGTACCTGCAATATTGGTCTAATTGAAATAAAACATTTGACTTTGACTTTGACTTTGAAATACCCTGGCTGGTATAAAGCGGCGCAGCATCGAATATGTCCGTGCCTATTATTTATTACTACATAATGATCAAAGTCAATTAGCCTAAGGGCTACTTCTGCATAAGTTCTATTTAACATATCGATAGAAAATTAGGCACATTTTGTTCATATTATATATTTTTTTCTGAGAGCTGTGATAGTCTAATGATGTGAATGTGAACGTGAACCCAGGGCACGCAAAAACATACGTAACTTCTGAGAAGTCAGTAGACTTTTCAGAAGTTACGTGCGTATTTATCACATGCTCAAACGGTGAAGGAAAACATCGTGAGGAAACCTGCATGCTTGAGATTTTCTCAATGGCATGTGAAGTCTGCCAACCCGCAGTAGGCTAGCGTGGCGGACTTTAGTATAATCTCTCTCAAATGAGAGGAAACCCGTGCCCAGCAGTGGGACAAAAATGTCTATCCATTTTTGTTGGTGATGATATTTTTTTTAATCCGTCAAGATAACTCGACCCTGCAGTCAAAATGCGCATGGACTGAATAAACATTTGGTAAAGAAATGAATTATTCTACGATTCATACTGAGTTCGGTGTATCTGCATTTTACAATTAACAATATATGTATATGTTTTATAATAGCCCCATTTAAATGCAAGTATTAATGCAATCATTCAAAGTTGTTACACAAATAGATTCAAGGCTGAATATATATTATTAAAATTAGTTAACTATGATTTTTATTGTGTCTAGACAACGTTCCACAGTCATTAGCATTGATCTTTAGCAACATTTCCGGGTACGGTAGTCGCAATCTCTACGTAAAATTGTTGCACAGCGTGCAGCGCGAACGTGGTGCTACAGTCGCGCCACTTTTTGATAACTAACTGTTTTACAGAAACTTATAACGATTTTTGTTTTTAAGGAAAGATGAAATAAGACTTGTTCTTTACCATGCTGCACATTAAATTAAGTCATATAAGTTCTGTTTATAAACTTATGTTTAGATAACGTGTTTATTATAAATGTACCTTGGGGCTCAAAAGGCCTAGTAGGGCATTAGGCCTCTAGCCATTTGAATCCCAAAGTACGCATCGCTATTTAATTATTATATTTCCGTCATTATCTTCTATAAGTTAATTTGTACTTTTGTAAATATCCTGTATAAACGATGTTAAATATTTTTACGTTAAATGTTAGTTAAAATTAATATTGTTGTAAGCTATTAAAGTAAAGAAATAAATGTGAAAGCGGATGATGGGAGTAAAAATAATTTATTTTTTATTTTATATGTGTTCATACTTTTTCAAAAAAGAACAAGGGTAAAGGAAATCTTCAATATTTAAGATACCTCCAACGCCTGTGGAAAAGGGGTGTACTACGCCAAATCGAATAACAAATAATCGAATATCAATTGATCGACCACTATAAATCGAACGTCTAAATACTCGAACGTTCATAATATCGAATGGTTATTAAATCGAACATTCAATACATCGCAAACTCAATACATCGAGTGTTCAAAATATCGAATGTTTGTTTGATCGAGCGTTCAACGCATCGCATATTCATTCTATCGAAAGATCAATATATTTTTTACGAATACGAGTAGAACACAAAATTTACTAATAAATCACATTTGAATACACATATAGATGACGGCGATGACAGCGGGCGACTTTTTTCTCGGCGCAGGTGCAGCGGCTGGCCCGGGGTTGTGGTGCATGCTAATATCATGATTTATTTACGTATCAACTAGATTTCGCCTTCGCGCCAGGCCACATCAATCGAAGAACGGATGGCCGATGGGGCTTGATGGTTCTCGAGTGGCGACCACGTACTGGAAGACGCAGCGTGGGTAGGACCCCGGCAAAGTGGACCGACGACCTGGTTAAGGTCGCTGGAATCCGTTGGATGCGGGTGGCGCAGGACCGGTCGTCGTGGCGATCCTTGGGGGAGACCTATGTCCATCTGTGGACGTCTAACGGTTGATATGATGATGATGATGAGATTTCGCCTTCGATTTCATCTTTATAGAATTGGTAATTTTGTCTAATCTCCTTTTTTAATCGATCTTATTTCTTACCGTCCTCTTTTCAGATATCAATGCCGCATACAAACTTCCTCCCCTGTTTTCGCCCCCGTTTTCACGTCGTTGATGTCCGGGACAAAATAAACTTATTCTATGTCTTTCGGGACTCAAACTGCCTACAACTTTTACTACTGCATACAAAATTTCATCTAAGTCAGTTTAGTGGTTAAAGCAGAAAGGGGCAACAGACGGACAGACATATTTTTTTATTAGTGATTATTAAAAAGCCTCAATATTTTAAAAAAAAATATACAGCTATTTAAAAATACCTACTCACAACTTGTCTAAACAAGTTTTTCATATTCATAAATATTATTTGCATCCGACAATGTGATTTGTTTTATTTATATAAATAGAATTCATTATAGTTTCAAAGAACTGTATACAAAACATACTTTAGTGTTATCTTGATGGTAGTTCATACTTATATTGTTTGCATAAGAATACGTGTAATTTTAGTTTAAGTTAGCTTAATATAACACGACATAAATCTTAAATAATAATATGTGTACATATTATATGACGTAGATTATGTAAGATTTAAACTAAAATTACACGCTGAAGGAAAACATCGTGAGGAAACCTGCATGCCTGAGAGAGTTTAATCGATGGCAATTGAAGTCTCCCAACCCGCAGCAGGCTAGCGTGGGACAATAATGGGTGAAGGTAACCAAATATCAGTTGTTGATAGACTTTTTATAATAGGGTACATTACGATCGTTTCGCTCAACTAGTCGGTATCTATTTTGTCACCTTCCAAATATATTTTTGTGTATACCACACTATAATGACAACGTTGTTTGTCGTTCGGTAGTTGCTACACTGTATAAGTACTCAATTCCTCCTTGTATCCTAGCTTCCACTTCCCGATTTACTCGTGCAATGATCGCGGTTGATCATCAGTCTGACACATGTATTCCATTGTCTATTTTGATCATATCAGCCGCTTTCTCCGCAATCATGATGACGGCTGCGTTCGTGTTCCCGCTGGTGATAGATGGCATTACACCAGCGTCAACTACCCTCAGTCCTACCACCCCCCTCACTCGTAACTTCTCGTCCACAACCCCCTTACCCTGCACCCCCATTGCGCAAGTACCAATAGCATGGTATTGTGTACTCGCCAAGTTTAAAACGTAACATTTCCAATACTCATGACTTCCAAAATTCAAACTGTCACATTCACTAATTCCTAAATCTACTATTTCAGACTTCATTTCCCTGAAATATGTCGTATTAATAATGGTCACATAGTCTTCTACGTATTTCGCGAAGTTCTCCAAGTCGTTTTCATGCCTGAAATATCCAGAATAGATCAGAGGACTGTCTTCAGGATCTGAGCTTTTGAGCTCGATTTTTCCTCTCGATTCTGGGTGAAGGAATGTTACTAGAGAAAATAATGCTTCTCTTTGTTGCGTGGCATCAGCTAGTGCAATACAAGAGTTATCCGTTATAGATAGAAGATCTGCACTTAATAAAGGAGGAAGAATTGCCGCAGTGGGTGTAGGAACAGCTGTGACTTGATAGTCTGGATATGTCTGGGTTTTATTGAGTGCAACAAATCCCAAAATAGAAGGCACAGGGAATCGGTCCAGGTATTGCAAAGGTTCAAGATTGCCCTTTATTGAAGATAAAGTTTTCTTTCCAGTAAGAGTTATGGCAACCATAGGATGGTCTTGCATATTGCTGCCTACGTTTGGTGAATTAAGTACTACATCTATGTTATTTGTTTCCAAGGCCTCTTTTGGTCCAACACCTGACAACATAAGTAAATGTGGACTACTAATAGCTCCAGCGGATAAAACTACTTCTTTGTTCGCTTTCAGCATTATAATTTCTCCACTGGGTAGTTTTACTTTAACGCCTATCGCTCTTTTGTCTTCGTTGAATATGATTTTTTGTGCAAATGTTTTTTTGAGGACATGTAAATTTTTTCTGTCTTTAATGGGACTTAGGAAAATCTTTGCTGTATTCTGGCGTGTATTTTTATCAACAGTAAAACTTGAAGGTGCGAATCCTAACTGCTGTTGGCCGTTGGAGCTTGTAAGAATACTGTGTCCATTTTCTTTAAAGGCATTTAAGTAATTGCTCGTAATATTTCCCCAGTTTGGTTGTGTGATGCCCAAATAGCCTTTGGTGTTGTGAAGATCGACTGAATTTTCTCGTATAATACTTTTATCGAAATATGTGGTTATGTTCTCCCAAGCCCAACCTTCGTTGCCCTCTCGAGCCCATTTATCATAGTCCTCCTTATTCCCTCTTACATAGAACATAAAATTAATCCCACTAGAACCTCCAAGCATCTTACCTCGAAGGTTCTTGATATTCTTTGTTTTGAGTCCTTGACTTGAAAAGCCATCATTGACTGTGTAGTAATTCCAATTAGGAAGGGCGGTCAACACAAGGACTGATAATCCTGGACTCTGAAACGAAAAAGTAGTAAACTTTTACATTTATAAAGACGCTTCTTATCTAACGCTTAGCTTTTGCCATTGCATTTTTTATAGAATCCACTATTATTCATTAGATCTATTGCATAAAGCAATTAATAAATAATGATTATCGATTGTTCGATTCTGTCATCATCGTCAACTCTCTCCCTCTCCCTCTGCTGGAAACGAGTATCTTCTAATTTGAACGCGCAAGTCAAGCGCGGGTTAGCAGAATTTACAAGCCATTGAGAAAGTCTCTCAGGCACGTTTCATCACGATGTTTTCTTTCACCGTTTGAGTTGTGATAAATAAGCACGTAACTCCGAAAAGTCAGTGTCTTGGGTTTGAACTTCACTAGGCTATCACAGCTCCTGTATTATGTATGACCTATTATCGACCTTAAGTGTTCGATATCTCATAGAATACCTATAATTATTTCATACTTACAATGGAAGCGTCTGGCGGATCATCACCAGCTTCAATGAGGAGCACGTTCCAGTTTGAGATCTCAGTAAGCCTGTTGGCCAGTACGCACCCTGCAGACCCTGCTCCCACGATTATGAAGTCAAATGCTTGGCCATCTAAAACACAAAAAAAGCTGTTACAAAATATAATATTGCTCCTGAAGATTTTGTGGTTGGAGATTTTTTGAATGAAGCATTGTTTTAGTTGTCAGGAGTTGCACTAGCAGGCGGGTCTTAGTGTGACTGGTCCATTCGATCATCGTGGTCGGTAGACCCTGCTAAATAAGTGCGAATTTTATTTGGATTACGCCAATTTTTACCCTAATGTGGTAAGAATCCACTAGAACGTTTATTTCCATCCAATTAGACCGAGAAATACCCAGGTTTTTTTCCTTAATCAATATTTAAGTTTAAAGCGCAAAAAAGGGAAAAAAGGTATAGTCAGTGGCGGCACAAGACCTAAATTTAATATGGGCAAGGTACATTTCGCGAGGCCCTCTGATAGTGCACGAAGGGAAAATAAAATAAAAAATCACTTGAAATGTATAGTATAAAATAATAACGTATAGTTTATCAGTAATAATCGATTATTTCACTCACATTCATTCCGGGCGCCGAAGAGTGAAATACAATTTAAATTGAGAATTAATTCTAATGTATTTAATATAAGAAAAACCATGTGGCGTGTACTTTTGGATTTTCCATACCTAGGTACTTATTTAAACTTATTTTCGGCTGTGAGGCGCGAGGCCCTTTGCACCACGCTAGTCTGGTGCAGGTTGGCAGTTTTCACCCGCCATCGAGAAATCTTTTTCCGTCACCGTTTGAGGATAAATCTAGCGGTCACTGATCACATCCCTAGATAGCAGTCGCTTTGTGTATTTAGCTTTGTTTAAGGTAATATTGTTAATTTGAAGGTATAATATTTGTATGTGTATATTGTACTACAGCACTTAGTGTTGCGTCCAGATCAGAAAGGGTATTCAGTTAGAAGTGAAACTATTCGAATATACAATTGTAATACTTGGTGTATTTGTTTACATTAAAGGTATAATATTTAAAACGGGTTTACTCTACAGCGGGAGGCGAACGACTGTGTGGCTTATGGCAGGAACGTTATATTCCCTTTTCTAAGTGGTTAGGTATCATATGACTTCACAGTGTAAAATACTGATAGTCAGCCAAATCCGGGTACCTAGACTTGAAGCCGGCCCAACATAGTAAGGATAAGATTTGGACCGCGTCACATTCATGAGATAAAATCATACAGATACCTACCAACTTCTTTGTTAAGTGCAACCATTGTGAGTTTGAATAATATAATAAATTCATTTCTAATGTATACAGATTATGATAACTACTTAGGGTAAAGGTCGTATGATGCATGAACGTTAACTGACATTGTGTTGCTATAATAAGATCTACGCATCCTATCTAGAATATACTGAAATAGAACGCAGTAAAAAAAGTTAAGCCAAAGGCAATGAGCCACAGATAATAAACGAAATTTATATTCATCACTTTTAGGACCCGGTAAAACTATTATAAAATTTAGATATATTGGCCCTTTCGTGGCATATCAGCTTAATTTATTAGTCTAAAACTTGAATCACCGACTACCTAAATAGCAGGCAACAGTGATCATCGGCACGAGTCTCGGGTTAGAATCCCTGTTGGGGCCAATACCTGTGTGAGGAGCATGAACATATAATAATATGTACCTACTGGATGTCATGTAGTGATAATGAATGTAGTGTATCAAACTATCGACCATCTAGTATCCACGACACAAGCATGCAGGGCTGCCAGATTGTATCTTTTGATACCAAATTGGTATAATTGGACGATGTATTGTATCCATGTGGATCCATGATCATTTGGTATAATTCGATACAAAAGCAAGACGCTCACAAAAAAAGGTCATGCTGAGAAGTTGTCCGCTAATTCTGCAAAGGATAATCGAAAAAAAAAGCTCATCCGACATAGAATGGGCAGTATGGTATAATACCATTACATTTGGTATAATTTCAGAAGCTAAATGGCATAATCGCGTCGTTGCTTACTGGCAGCCCTGCAAGCATGGACGTATTAAAACCCTCATAGACAACTAGCGGACCGTCCCGGCTTCGCACGGGTGGAAATTTATGCAAAATTTTTCATTAATGTTTCGCCCCTATTAGTCGTAGCGTGATGTTATATAACCTTCCTCGATAAATGGACTATCCAACATAAATATTTTTTCAATTCCAACCAGTAGTTCCTGAGATTAGCGCGTTCAAATAAACAAACTCTTGAGCTTTATAATATTAGTATAGATAATAAATAGATTTTAAATTAATTAATAACATAAATGCGTGCCATAGCTTACCATGTACGGTGGCGTGTGGTGGGTATATCGACTCGTTACTACTATTCCACGAATACAAACTCACTACCGCTATTTGTATTAGTCTGATGAGAGGAAACAGAACCTTCACCTCTAACACAGAAGTGGCATGCAAGATGTTCCTAGAAAAAACAGAAAGAGTGATATTTGTTACTTCGTCTGAGGGCAGCCATCCGTCCGGGATTCCCCGGATTTGTCCTAGTTTGAAGGGCATCCGGGGGCCGTCCGACAGGGGTTTCAAAAAGTGTCCGGTTATAACGCGGACACTTTTGTCGTCAGGGCAACGTTTTTATTTTAGTTGCAAAAATATATTTTTCAAGGTAGTCCGGGGCTATGCTAAGCTATATTTCGCACAAATGTCCGGGTTTTTTGCCGTGTTTATCCGACGATGGCAGATCTAGACCCGCCCTGGTTGACGGTTCTCAGGTGTGGCAAACCGGGCAACAGTTTCGTGGGGCGCCAAAATCATAATATCATCATCAACCCATTATTGTCCCACTGCTGGGCACGGGTCTCTCTTCATTTGAGAGGGATTAGGCTACCACGCTAGCCTACTGCGGGTTGGCAGACTTTACATGCCATTGAGAAAATCTCTCAAGAATGCAGGTTTCCTCACGATGTTTTCCTTTACCGTTTGAGTGAAGTCAGTCTGGTGGTCGTAAGTGTGCGACTGCTGAGCAAGAGGTCTTCGATTCCCAAGTAAAAAGTCCTATTGGCTTTTATTTTATACATTTTTAAAAGCAGCTCGGAGTTCGGATTCCTGTCCGGTTGATGTCAATAGACTCACCCTCTCTATTATATGGGACCTATAACGTACCGACGAAGTGTGGGTGTAATCAATACACCTCTGCCTAACCCTTCAGAGACGACAGGCGTGATGATTGTGTATGGTATCTATGTAGAACTTTTTAATAGACCTGTATAGTTGCGTGACTTTTTCCAGAACTAGATCATCTATAAAAATCCTATAACCTATAAACATGTGACCTAAAACATACCGGCGAAACCTGGGTGTACCTTAGTACACCTCTGCCTAACCTTTTGGGGATGACAGGTGTGATGGTACGTATTCTACGTAAATTAAATTAAACGGTACAACTGAAATATTACCGAGGAACAGTCTAAATGTTTATTAATAGGAAATTACACAAGTAGGTAAAACAATGTACGGAAGACTGAGGTCATGTTTTACCGCTTCGTAATAAATACTTTTTACTCTTGAAATTTATACATTGTAACAGAATATGTAAATATACATGACATATATGTATATTATGTATATGTTGAGCCGTGGTAGCCTAGTGGACTGAGATGTCAAAGGTCTCGAGTTCGAACCCAAGGCACGCACCACTGACTTTTCGGATGTTATGTGCGTATTTATCACAAGCTCAAACGGTGAAGGAAAACATCGTGAGGAAACCTGCATGCTTGAGAGATTTGTCTCGATGGCATGTGAAGTCTGCCAACCCGCAGTAGGCTTGCGTGGTGGACTATAGCCTTATCCCTCTCAAATGAGAGGAGACCCGTGCCCAGCAGTGGGACGTGATGATGATTATATGTATATTTAACTGCGATAGCCTACTGGTGTGACTAGTGAACTGTCAAGTAATCGGTCCTGAGTTTGATTCCAAGCATCACTGACTTCGAAGTTATGTTCGTATTTATTTCATGCTCAAACGGGAAAGGCATGATCCTGTCGATGGCACGTGAGATCAGGCAACTCACACTAAGCTAACGTGGTAGTCGTAATTAGGGTTGCCAACCATACTGTTAAAAACAGTATTATATTTTTTTCCGCACGTTTATAGGTACTTTTTACTGTTCAATGAAAAAAAAGTATAAAAAATACTGTTTTCATACCACTGGTATTTTAAGTAATTTTACGACATACTTTACTTTACTGTTCCTTTTTCTAAAATACTGTTCATTTTATTTTTCAGACCTAAATATACTGTATTTCTTGTACAAAAAGTTGGCAACCCTAGTCGAAATACCTACTTCATTACTACTTCAATTTAAACTTTAAATAAGTATACAAACTATACCTACAATATACATGATATTTACTAAGAGAAAGAAAATAGAATGTAATTAATATAATATTATAAAAGTTGTAACCAGAAATTTAATATAATGTTCATAACTTTATATAATCATCAACAGTGTATAAACAATAACCAAATATTCCTTGGACGGACAGACTCGTACCTACATAAAAATCAACAACATTGACGAAAAATAATTGATCGGAAACAACTTTTGTTTCTGGTATGAACAATTTAAAAAAAGTACATACGTACATACTTAAGTTTTTTTTTTTTATTGTGACAACAAGGAGGCAAACTGGCAGGAGGCTCACCTGATGGTAAGTGATCACCGCCTGCCATGGACATTTGCAACACCAGAGAGTTGCAAATGCGTTGACAAACCCCGTATAAACCGTTTAGGCTTCTTAAAATAGGGAGTTACTCAACTGACAGCAAACGGAATTCCCATGCTGTCAAAATAGTCATTCCCTCACCGAGCTGTGGTAATCTTACTCACTCGAGGAAAGACAACTATTGTTGATTCACTGCGGTTTTCCCCAGTCGGGCAGCTCAATTTGAGGGAGAAATTTCAACTAAGTTGTTATCAATTATTAATATAATAAAAATCAATGCCACTTTTCGTTGTAATTTTATAACTCAAGAACGGGCTCACCTATCCAAACCAAATGTTTAGGCTTCGTCCGGACTATTTAGTAGAAATTTGCACGAAATCGGTCGAGCGGTTCTTCATTTATCACATTTTTTGTAACAAAAAAAACACTTCTAACCCTAAATTTTCACTCTTCTATAACGTGGCAAATCAGTTATTTATAAAATATTATTTTACAAGATTGGCAGGTCCCATAAACATACTAGTTATGTATTCGTTATTTGACGGCAACATGGGTAGAGTGGTTTGCCGATATCTCCGCCATGGATCGAATTTTCGATACATGTATAGAACAAAAGTATGTGGACTACAGGGTTCCCGTTTCTTGGTAATTTATGTAATAAATAAATAATAAATATTTCTTTAAGCTTCGTTAAGCTACGGGGCTTGTGTTACGGATACTAGATGGTTGATATATTACATATATATTTTTTTTTTTGTAAATACATTCATATTATACATAGATACATCCATGACTCAGATACAAATGTTGATGCTATCACACACATAAACATTTGTCCCTACCGGGATTCGAACCCGGGACCCATAGCACGGGTCCTCATACTAGCTCTTGCCCGCGACTTCGTCTGCATAAAATTGATAATTGTATCCAATCTGCTATTTATTTATACGCTCTTTTAAGAAATTATCGATATCCACATACAGCACCGTTAAAAGCGTAACTCAAGTGAGCTAAAACGTGCGTCAGATTTTAATTTTAATGTTTAATATTATATAGTGTGTCAAAAAATCATTAAAAAGTTAAAAAAAATCTCGTAAGCCATAAAATATATTTTACATGACATAGTAACTACGTTAATTCGAAATTTGTTTGTACAAAAATATTTGTTTTTATAAAATTATTTTTTTATTTCTGGGAATAAATTATTAATATTTTCTTACAATAGATAGGTAGGTCTGTACTTGTTGTTTCCTTGTGTAAGGTTATTTATTTTTATTAAAAATAAGTACATTATTATGATTATCATAATAACAAAGTTGCAATCCAAACTCTGGCTTAGAATTTTCAGTAAAAATCCTAAGCCAGAGAATTAGACTTAAAATATATATGTATAGTCTAATTCTTAAATAGGGTCAGCAGTAGACTTTTTTTATATATTATCAACTTATGTCTTTTACGAATTATGATGATTACAAAAGGAAATTTATGTAAAATTCTAAAATGAAAATGAAAAACAATATGAAAATCTTATTTTACTTACTGTATCTGATTTCCAATAATCACAATTAAAATTCCACAGATCACACATAATATATGCAAATTTTTAACTGCGAAAGTTCTCATAGTTTTTAATTATTTAATGTTCTTTCTTAAAAGTTTTTTTATTGTTCAATACTGACACGGGCTGTACTCATTCAGCCTGCTATGGAATTGAAAACGAGTTCAGTTGTGAATGAAAGGAAACGAGTAACTATGTATATGTTAATGCCGGTTTTAACGAAATATTAAGTACAACTGGCGTCTGGGAACGGGTGTGTGTATCTGCGCCGCTTCTATGTTGAGTTATTACAACTGCACAAGTTAAAATGTTCTGGCTCTAATAAAACAACAAAAGTGAGCTCGGACACTTGCTTGCTTGTTGATTCACTGCGGTCTTCTGTAAGGCGGAGCACTTCCCCAGTCGGGCAGCTCAATTTGAGCGAGGAGGAGGTACATAGGTATGTACTTTTCAAATCGTAAAAACCAGTCATACTGTTTCTTTCTTTACTTAAAAAAAAAACGTTGCCCCACACTAGGATTTTCTGCTGTGTCGTGGGTGCGTTTACAAACACAAATTTTCACATACACAAACGCCCAGACCCGGAACAACTACCTGTAGAACTTACAAACATTTACTCCGTGCGGGGATCGAACCCGCAACCCGTGACGCACAAACCGATTGGTCAGCCATTGCGCCACCGAGTCGTCCATATTAAAATACCCTTTTTATGACGTTTCCAAGTATTTGCATCTATGTTAGTTTTTATATCTGTCTGCACCAAAATGATGAATACATTGATTACCTTATTCGTCCTTTGTACAGGATGTACGATCAGATCCATGAACTTGATAGTACGTTTCATCATACATTATACCTAGTATTTGAAGTTTACTTTTGTGAGAATGTACTTGAGTTTTTTACTTATAAGTACTATTTTTTTTTTTTTTTTTTTTATGGAAATAAGGGGGCAAACGGGCAGGAGGCTCACCTGATGGTAAGTGATTACCGCCGCCCATGGACATCTGCAACACCAGGGGACGTGCAAATGCGTTGCCGGCCTTTTAATAAAGAATATACTCTCCTCTTGAAGGTTCCCACGTCGTAACGGTTCGGAAAGACCGCCGGCGACAGCTGGTTCCACAGAGCGGTGGTGCGAGGCAGAAAATGCCTCAAAAACCGCACTGTTGTGGAACGCTGGACATACAGACAAAATGGATGGAACTTTGAGTTCTGGCGCGATGTCCGATGGTGAAATTCAGCGGCCGGGATCAAACCAAACAATTCCTCGGAACACTCCCCGTGATAGATGCGGTAGAAGATGCAGAGTGATCCAACATCTCTACGCAGAGCCAAAGGATCAAGCCGATCGGAAAGAGCCTGATCATCGACAACTCGAGCCGCCCTTCGTTGGATTCGGTCAAATGGAAGTAGCTGGTACTGGGGGGCCCCCGCCCAGAGATGAGAACAGTACTCCACGTGGGGCCGGATCTGCGCCTTATAGAGATTTAGGCGCTGCGCCGACGTGAAGTACCGTCTCGCCTTGCTGAGCACACCAAGCTTCTTTGAGGCCAATTTAGCCTTACTTTCCAGTTGACCGCGGAACTGGACGTTGCTCGAGATGTCGACACCAAGTATTCCGATGCTGGCTGTGGCGGATAAGGGAGTGTTCTCAAAATTAGGAGTTACGACGAATGGTGACTTCTTAGCGGTTAACGCGCAAACCTGTGTCTTTTTGGGGTTGAATTGGACTAAGTTAAGTCTACCCCAGTCCGAGACTTTGGTGAGCAAAGACTCGACTTCAGACACAAGTTTGTTCCGACACTCAACGACGCATTCCCGAGAAATGTTTGCTCGGCCAGTGTACACGGCATCCACAGTGCTGTCGTCTGCATAGCAATGAATGTTGCTGATATGCAACATGTCATTGATATGCAGAAGAAACAGGGTAGGAGACAGGACACAGCCTTGTGGAACACCAGCATTGACAAATTTAGGATCAGAGCATGCACCGTCAACGATGACCTTGATGCTCCGACCTGCCAAAAAACTGGTGACCCAGTCGCACAATTTCTCGGGAAGCCCAAAGGAAGGCAACTTCGACAGAAGCGCTTTGTGCCACACCCGATCAAAGGCCTTCGCCATATCCAGACTAGCTGCAAGCGCCTCTCCCTTGCTCTCAACTGCCTCCGCCCATCTATGCGTTAGGTAGACTAGAAGATCACCAGCTGACCGACCCCGACGAAAGCCGTACTGGCGGTCACTAATCAGCTGGTGCTCTTCCAGGTATCGCAGGAGCTGGCAGTTGATAATGGTCTCCATTATCTTGGAGAACAAGGAAGTGATTGCTATAGGCCTGTAATTGGACGGATCCGAGCGATTGCCCTTTTTAGGGATCGGGTGCACTAAAGCGGCCTTCCAGGATTTCGGGACTATGCCTAATTCGTAGGAGTGTCGGAAAAGACGCGTTAAAACCGGTGCCAACTCTGGAGCACATGTCCGCAACACGATCGGAGGGATGCCATCGGGCCCACTCGACTTGTGAATGTCCAAGGAAAAAAGTGCTTTGCGAACTGCACTTTGCCGGAACTTAATCTCCGGCATCGTGGTATCGCACCGCGGGATTGTCGGTGGTGAGTTTCCTTGGTCATCCAGGGTCGAGTTGGACGCGAAGAGAGAGCCCAAAAGATCGGCTTTCTCTTTCGCGGTATGGGCCAGCGAGTCATTCTCCGTGTGTAGGGGCGGAAAGGATGGCTGACAGAAATTCCCTAAGACAGCCTTGGCGAGAGACCAAAACGCACGGGTTCCCGACGGGAGACGTGCCAGTCTGTCGCCAATTCTGCCAATGTGCTCCGACTTCGCCTTAGCAATAGCACTTTTGAAGGACCTAGAGGCAGAGTTATACTCCTTTTTAAGTGCGCTGGTATTTACATCACTAGACGCCGATGCGTTAGCCCAGGCCCGGTAGCATTCCCGCTTTCGGCATAGTGCCGTCATGCAGGAACGACCATACCAAGGCTGGGATCTGCCACCGATGGGCACCGCAGAGAACGGAATAAAGAGTTCCATACCCTGCAGCACCACATCGGTGACAGAGTCAGCAACGACGTCTGGATCATCCGGCTAGAAGCAAATCCGCCCCCATGGGTAGGATGCAAAGAATGACCGCATCCCGTCCCAATCCGCTTACCTGTAGTGCCATATGCGGCGGCAGCCCGCAAAGCGAGGCCGTGTTAAGCGCGCAACTGGCACCGTACTCCGAACGAGGCAGTGGTCCGACGAACCAAGAGGAGGATCGACGGAAACCAGGTAGCCATCCGGATGAGAGGTCAACAGAAGGTCCAACAGGGAAGGTAAATGATCCTCCACATCTGGGATTCGCGTTGGCGAGGCAACCAGTTGTGTCAAATCATATGCCAAGGCGAAATCGCAAACAGATCTCCCCGCATGATCGGTAGTGCGTGAACTAAGCCATTCGGCGTGGTGGGAAAACTAGTAATAATTCTTCGTGAATTAATTTAAAAACAAAGCGTAGGTATGCAATTTCTAAGTAATATAATATAGTTATGAAGATATTTCAAGACTGGACGGTGCAATGGTCTGTGTGATGAACATACATAATATGATTTATACCGGTATCGTAATATGTTTATTTCTTTCTAAGCAAAATCTTGTATATGAAATAATATATTCTGCCAAATCGGTGAGGCGTGCAAAAAAAACCACAAATAATGGTATACCTTTATACTGTAAAATTGTTTGCTTAGTACCTACTAATTTATAAAATTTTATTTTAAATAATAATTTTATGATTCATTCATCATGATTCTAGGTAGGTGATTGTGTATATGTATTAACAGATGCACAATACACATTTATTTTATATAGTTCAAGCTTTACTTGTGGTGTAGGTACATAATTATTTTATTCTTTATGTGTGTCTACTTCGACTGTTAACTATAGCGCCAAATTTTTTATGCAAATTAGATTAAATTAATGACGTACTAGATGATGGGATATACATATTTAACCAAAATACTTTTACGGTTAAATAGTCTCATTTATAAATAAAAACCGGACAAGTGCGAGTCGGACTCGCCCACCGAGGGTTCCGTACCTAATTTAAATATAAGATCATCAAAGTGGGCGCAGAGGACATCTTAAACGAAAAAAGAGCACATGTCTATAAGCTGTTTATTATAATTAATTATTTATTTATCATCAAGTTGACATTTTTAAAATAGATTTAAGTTGTAACTGTTTTTAAAAGGACGCGAAAATCTTAACATAGCAAGATTTGGAGGAAACTTGGATTGAAATCGTTGGGTCCTCTTACCTAGTTCGTTTCGAGTAGCCTTTATATAATTTATGTAATATTCTTCAATTGCTTTGTATGATAAATTGTTTGATAGATACCTATTTTAATGATTACTACGTATTTTAGTTGAAGTTTGCTATAACGTTAAAATTAAACGTGACGTATGTTTTATAATATCCTATTAAAATATACCTACTATTACTATTTGACGACCCACTTAGTCCGGCGGTAGTTAACACTGCCTTCTGTGCTATGGGTCCCGGGTTCGAATCCCGGTAGGAACAAATGTTTGTGGGATGAGTATGAACATTTGTATCCGATTCATGGATTTATATCTATTTTTATTATGTATTTACAAAAAGACGTATATATTAACCAACTAGTATCCGTAACACAAGCCTCGTTGCTTAGCTCGGAAGTAGATGGCGCTGTGTCATATAGTACACAGATCTTATTTATTTTATTATTAAGTACAAGAAGTGCATACTGTGAACGTTGACACCGTTGCCAAGCAACGTTGTTAATTTTGCAGCTTGTCATTATAAAAATATATTATGGATATTAATCATCTTTACCTTTTATAAATAAAATATGGATATTAATCATCTTTACCTAGAGAAAGATGATTAATATCCATATTTTATTTAATAGTACCTATTTAGGATTGTGTTTAGTTACAGAATTAAATAAATAGTTTATGAAAATAAATAAATAGTAAATTAAATAGATATTAGATGCCCATTTTTTCTAATGTGTGTATTGAGACTACCGACCTACATACAATAAAATGAAATAGATTAACTTATTGATTGTTTCATTTACCTATCTTATTTTCATTGAAAATGTGATGAAACAATGATATTGTTATTAGCTTTATTTTTATTTATTTTTGATATCAAAATCGGTATTGTTTCAAACATCTTATTACACTAATATTTTATTCGGAAATCGATTGTATTAAAATCTTAATCAGGACGTTGTACCCCGTGGTTGTACCCGTACTGATTAAGATTTTAAACAATCGATTCGCCATAATTGATTTTTGAATATTAATGAAATTGACATTATAATTTTATGTTCAAAATTCACGCCAAAACGCTCGCTGGTGTCATGGCGTCTGCCTGTGACGTCATTTCTATGTATATCAACACTAAACATTAGGTGCTAATAAACTAATATATTTAGCGTGTTAAATATGAACTCTAAATTATATAAGTGGTATGCGGCCCCCCAATGCAATAAATAAATCAAATACAACTCTCAACAAATTATATATTTACGTTCCACGCAAAAAATCACCATCATAAATAATAGGTATTTAAAAACCGACATTCGACTTATCACGGGGGATTGCTGTATTTTGTACTTTTATTTTAATAAATATACTATTTATCAATGTCATTGATAAATATATTAATAATGCGTCGGAAAAAATAAATAACATTTATTTTACAATATGCACATCCAGCTATTTCATATGATACCCCATTTTAAACTAATAGCTTCAACTAGAAATTCAGATTCCTATAACAAAATTCAGTTCAGACCCCCTATTAATTAAGATTTAGTTACGAATGTACAGTTTCGAGATTTTTCCTTGTATTTTTGGTCTATAACGATGTTAAATACCAAATTTCATAGTTCTAGGTCAACAGGAAGTACCCTATGAGTTTTGATTCCCTTGAGAGTGTCGAAAAATGCGTTTTTTGCTGATTAAGCGGCCGTATCTTTTTTTTACGTAAACTTAGAAGATTAATTTTTTCACAACTTCAAGGGACCGTAGATTTGAGTATACGGTTTAAATTTCAACTTGATACCTCCACGTATTTCCGAAATAAAGGGTCTTGACAGACAGATAGACGGACGGCGGACAGACTGACAGACAGACGGACAACAAAGTGATCTTATAAGGGTTTCGTTTTTTCCTCATGAGGTACGGAACCCTAAAAATATTACAAATTCCTCAGGACACAAAAGCCTCTATTTAATAGCACTATCTCTCATCTGTTGTGTTTGCATATGCACATATTGCAAAGTTTCAAAAACATCAATCCATTTGATCGGAAGATCATCGCGGACGAACAAACGAGTAACACACAGTTTTTCATAAATAAATATATAACATGTAAAATAAAAATTGAAAATAAATAAACTCATATTTTGCGATTGTACGTTCCCACGTACCGTACGTAACATTTACTAAACATATATTGATAAAAAATTGGAATTATAAACTTACATGTTGCGATTGTGGAGTATACCTACATACTAAATATGTATATTCACTTTAAAGATAAATTTAAATATACACGAGCAGACAGTAAAGTTTTTATAATGAGACCAGTTGTAGACTGAAGTTTTTAGTCGACCACAAAGCACGCGCTCTACTGGCCTTTCAAAGTTATATGTGTATTTATTTATGCAAATAGTGAAGCAAAATATCGTGAGGAAACCTTCATAGATCACGAGAGCGTGTGAAGTTTGCTAAACTGGAGTTAGGTACTTTGGTTGCCTAAAGGAAGGACTCGTCGTACCTGATGAGACCGATTAGGCCATAGTCTAGCCCAGCGGTGGGACAATACGTGGGTTGATGAGAACTGCGTTTTACTCACGTCGCTCAACGTTACTACTTGAACAATAATTCAACACTGTCTCCTAAATACGATATCCTTTGTCCTATCTATCCTTTACCATTTCTTGTAAAGCTTCTCTTGCCGGATTCTTCTCCGTAAGCTCAACTTCTTAATGCTTGAAAAAGTTTAATTAAAATGAAAACCTTTTGATTGATTAGTATGTACCTACTGCATTGTTGGACAGTGTTTTGAATCACCTAATTATCGAGCGACTTAATACTCGCGAGACTCATTTACAGTATCTAAGAAAGTTTATTTCAACTGAAACTTAGCTTATTACTTCAATATATATTTTTAAGTTTAACGGCAAACTTCAGGAACCCGCGTCGGCCCTTTGAGCTAGAACTAGTAGGTACACTCACACGGGAAAAAAATTAAATGGCCACTCTTGGTGATGACTACTGATGAGCATTAAAATCTCTCAACAGGACCAGGGTATTTCTGCTGAACGCATTCCGCCACCTCACTTAAGTCCACCAGCTCCATAAGACTGGTCTGTATAGGCAGGCCCAACAATATCCACAACGCGGAACAAATCGATATATATCCCGCGCTTTCTCTAATGTCTAACACCTAAGTACATTATTTTCTCCTAAGAAAACAGTAGTAGGAGGGAGGGTACGAAGTTAACTGGCTTAGAAGCCAAAAGTTTTATTTTATTTTAAATCAAATAGGTACTTATTAATTCACCTTACAACGACGTAGGTATATTCGCTTATTAATTAAGGCCATAAAATCTTTTTTTTTTAATTATAGAAATACAAAACATGTTTTTGTTTCTGGTCATTAACTTACTTATTATTCGTTTTTTTTTCGAGGGAATTCAAGAGGCCCAGCGGTGACGGAGACCCTTTTAATTATAAATACAATTCATTTTAAATCGTAGCGATATTATTAGAATTGACGAAATATTTATTTACGTTTGTACCTACAAGCCTTGAAAGTTGTTGCTGGCCTTCTGTTCATGCTGCCATACCATGGCGGTTGCCATGGACACCAACGATGTGTTGTTAGGTTTACGTCGCTAGTTGCGACGTATGTAGCTTAAAAAGAACAACTGCGACGCGGCGGCGGCGTGGAGTTAATAAGTATAGTACCTATCATATCTTCTTCTTATATATAAAAATCTCGTGTCGCGGTGTTTGTCGCTGAACTCCTCCGAAACCGCTGGATTGATTATTATGAAAGTATGTATATTTAGTAGGTCTGAGAATCGGTCGTAGGCTATTTTTTATACCCTTAAGTGATAAGGATGTCTCTCACCAGTTTTTTTCTTATTACAAATTATTTTTTTGTATTTTTATTTCGATTCAAAGTTCATGATGGCATCCAAAAATAATTTTAATTTAAAATTTTCACTCTTCTACCATCAACCCCTAATATTGTGGTAATACGACGTATGCTGGGTCAGCTAGTATTGTATAAAAATCTCATATCACAGTGTTTGTTATCGAACTCCTCGGCAACAGCTTGACCAATTTTTGTGAATTATATTGTGTATATTTGGTAGTTCTGAGAATAGGTCGTAAAGTATTTTTCACCGTCGTACCCCTAACTTTTTAATCGCGATTATAGTATTTTTAAATGGCAGAGCAATGTTTGCCAGTTCACCTAGTAAATTATATTTATTTCTGTTAATAGATCTTATGAGGACAATTTTACAAATTTTATTGGTTTTTTCTGACTATTCTCTCGACTTTATAGAAATGCCGAAACAAACTCAATCATCGTCTCTTTTGGTGCAGACATTTTGCTTTACAATGTGTGAGTCGAACAATGTAAGAAAACAATAATTGGCCTCTTGTAGAAAAGCTTCTTATCATCTTTGTGTTAATTTGTTCTTAAGTCAAGGGCGCTCTACGATAGATCAGGGTATTCAGGATACACTAGTGTAGGCCATTTCATAATCCCAAATCCGCCAGAGATCAAAAGCTTACAAATAATTATATAACAGATTAATATCTATATGCGTTCGTATATCGTAAGTATATTTACTTTCATAGTACGCACATTTATAGTATTTTTATAATATAATAATAAATAATGTTATATATACAAGGTGTTGTTTTGCATCCTCGTCAAATTTCAGGAGGTTGTCATAAAATACATAAATAATCAATTGAAAGTACGGTAGTGGGCAATAACTAAAAAGTGCTGCTTTTATTTGTTGTTGAATTTTAACAGTGTTTCAGAATTAAACCCTTAATTCAATACAAATAAAACAGAATCACCCGACTACGCACACAGCGACAATGCAGCTGTGTGCGTGAGTGTCGACGTCTTCCTACGAAATGCAAGCGCGGGCGAACGAATGATCGGTAGCAATAATTTACCTAATTTTATTTCGAAAATCACCTACATTATTGTAATAAATTTTGCTTGATAATGAACTCATTGTTGAGCATCATTGGAATGCGGAAATCTTACTAATGGCAGTAATACTAGTGCGCCAAAGAAAAGTTCATTGACCTGTTATCAGATGATTAATAAAATGTTAGTTTTGCTTTATCCTTCCACCTAAAGTTTTCGTAGTGATTTTGTTTTGATTTGTGGATTAAATTGATTGATTTGAAATTTTCCTTCCTACTTAACGGGCTTAGGACCGGCAATAATACCTACCTTAGTTGGTGTACCGATCTACTTATGATGGAAATGGAAAGACCTGCTAGTTAAATGTAAGTACGTGGTGATACTTTCGACTCTTAGGTATTATTAGCGTAGTTACAAATTTGAAATCAACTTATTTACACTAATCAAATTGATTAAGCTAACAACGTATTTACAAAATGTACAAATAAATAAATTACCTACTTAAGTTACCCGGAGGTATTGTTCAAAGTGGCCTCCATCACACTCTTCGCACAATTGAGCACGACGTAGCTGATTTTCCTTCAGCTTGCGTAACACTAACACATTAGTTTTTACAGTGTCAAAAGCACTAATGATCCTTGCACGTAATTCTGTTACACTGGTCACTTCCTCCGTGTAAACTAACCTTTTAACGTCTCCCCGCACATAAAAGTCTAGAGGCGTCAGGTGCGGAGAACGCGGAGGCCAGGCCACAGGTCCTCCGCGACCGATCCAGTGGTCACCAAAACTTTCGGTCAAGTACTCGCGTACTTGCCGACCATAGTGAGGGGGGGCACCGTCCTGCTGGTAGTACAAGTTGCGATGGAGTGCCAGGGTACATCCTCCAACATCTCCTCGTCAACGTGACGCAACAGCTCCAGTTTTTGGGTGTTGCAATTCACGCTTCAGTAGGCGAAACACTGTAGTGTGGTGCACTCTAAAGTGTTGACCAGCCTGCCGCGTGCTTGCCCGTGGGTCTCGCTGGAAGTATTCCAGCTCTGTGATGGGGGTTCCCGATCGGGAAACATTTCGGTGAACATCCGGATGGCTCCACGTAGGCTGTCTCCACTGATGGCATACAGGCGGACCATCTCTACCAACTCGACATTCGGATAGTTGTCCGTCATCTTGCACTTCGTACCTACGTCTCAACGATGTACCGAGAAGTGAAATTCGCAAAGCGCGCGCACGCGTCGGCGACATCAAACAGACTGTTAGTTCCGGGGTCGCGGCGGCGTGGCTAGGGATTTGTACCTACGAATCGATCGATGAATGATAGTTGCGTATGCGTTGTGTATGTGTTGTTTGCGTTTGTTTGTGTGTGAAAGCGCGGTTATAGGGCTAGTAACAGACGGGCCGCGTTTAAATACGGCTGGTTCACACTTACGGATTTCCGTATACAAGCAAAATAAAAATAAAAAAACCTACTCATTTTATTGTTGCTTTGGGTCGAGAATCATTAGCATAATTACGTCCTTGAATTTGACGAGGATGCAAATCAACACCTTGTATATTTAAGGGGGTTACCCCTTAAATATTTATTTTATTTTCATTTTATTATTTATTATAGTAAAAATACAACTGACTATTTTGTGAATATTTCAAGTGCATATACCTCCTATATATATTATATATTTTTGTTTGTTGTATGGGACCCCCCTTAAAGATTTATTTTATTTTGTTTTCAGTATTTGTTGATAGAGTGGCAACAGAAATGCATAATTTCGAAAATTTCAACTGTCTAGCTATCGCGGTTCAACAGACAGACGGACGGACAGACGGACGGACAGACGGACGGACAGACGGACGGACGGACCGCGAAGTCTTAGTTAATATTTTTAGGGTTCCGTACCCAAAGGGTAAAAACGGAACCCTAAAAATATTTAACAATAATCCATAAGTTCCATTGCTAAGTTTTTACGAGCGACTGAGTCTCTGACGATCTCTTAATTGGTCTCCTCAGAGATTATCTCATACCTACTTTAGGGGGCAACATTGAATTAATTATGACTTTTTTAACTAAATAGGTAGCTATTAGTTTCTTTTTTACTATGACACACATATTTAGCTTGATGACTAGGATCGATTTTTATCTGCTAGTGAAAGTGCTGTCAAAATCAGTCGAACAATTTTGTATACTTATTAGCCAGAACAAACAAACAGATAGACGTAATTTTTTTGCTTTACTTTCTTTAGTTTTATGTAACTTATCTCCCCTGACTCACAAACTTAAATGGCAACCCTGCCAGGATACAACGACTGTATATTGACACTAAATTACTTAAAATGACTTAAAATAATAATTCAAAGATGACCGTTATTATTGGAATGATCCTAAAGATATAATTTTTTGGATATAATTCTGTTTTGTTGCACTATTTTTTTTATTTATTTTGGTATAAACTGAAGTGATTATGAGATTGAATTATGTAATTTATTCATCAGCCGATTCTGGGTCTAAATATATCGATTATTATCGATATTTGGCAACTCTATCGATTTCACTGACTGACGTTAGACGTTACTGACGTAAGACGTTATAGACTGTTATAGACTACTACCTACTGCTTTTAATTATCTGTATCGGTGCACTAAGGTATATTTTGTATTTTTTTATAAGAGCAAATTCGTGTAATGCAATTTCGTAAATATGTCGAAACTACGTTCAATATTGAATTTATCGTATTGCCGGTATTATAGCGTACAGCAAGCGAAGAAAAAGCTACCTATAATATCGTGTAAGCGGCCAGAATTCAACCATTATGATGGTCAGAGTTACAGTAAGTTCGAAGGCATCCCCCTCGCTTCTAAGGGCTGGTTAAGCAAAAAATCGAAGAATGATTACTTCATAATCTACGGAAATGCTAATAAGAAGGAGGAAACACCACTTCACAAGAAGAGTTTTGAAGAAATCGGTTTGTGTCCGAACTTGATTGAGGTTATGTCTGAGCAAGGAATATCTTTACCGACAGCCATTCAAGCGAAAGGCATACCAGCTATATTAAAAGGCCATAACACAGTTATGACTGCCGAGACTGGTTGCGGGAAGACGCTGGCGTATTTACTACCAATCTTCCAACATATTTTGGACTGGAAGCCAACTGTCAAGGAGGATTTCAACAGTCCCTTAGCTGTGGTCATAACGCCTAGTAGAGAGTTAGGTAAGTTTTAGAGTATAACTGTTTTTTTTTTATATTTCGAGAACACATGTTAACTTTACAATGTTTTTGCCATACATGGGAACCTCTCAAAGATTATCAGTTTAAGTGTTTATTATTGTGTGAAGTCTGCTACTCCATTTCTAGGAAATGGAAATATAGACAGGTTCTGGACTGTAAGCTTAACAAGATGTAGATGACGGTAAATTTTTTATCATTGTGTTCAAGTTTATATCAAATTAATCTTTTTTGTTTTACAGCCACTCAAGTAGGAGAGGTAGCTCAAAATATAGCCCAACGGTTAAACCTTAATGTAACTACATTGGTTGGTGGGCGTACCAAGCAGAAAATGCTTAACCCACCTATAGAATACTGCGACCTTCTCGTTACTACGCTTGGAGCATACAGTAAACTAGTTACAACTGGTATTTTCAAGATCAATAATGTGCATCATGTGGTTTTGGATGAAGTGGATACATTGTTAGATGACAGTTTTATTGATAAACTGTCTCACCTGTTGAAGAAGTTTTCTGTAAGTATGAAATATAAATATATAAATAAATATGACCAGACAGACAGCACCATCTGGTATATAACAGCTCTAATTACTGTAACACCTTTTTTGTGGTTGATACATATGCAATATTAATAAATAATAAATAAAATAAAATAATGTTTATTAGCAACCAAATATGTCACAGTACAAAAGAGCCCTGTCTCCTGATCTAGATAACAACCTGTATCACAGGAAATAGTGTCTTCCCTAATACACAGTTAGGTCTTATATTTGGTAAGACTTTGACAAGAATGCATGCATATAAATATTACATATTTAGACTCAAGTAGGTATAAAATGTTTATGCTCATTACTGAAACATTTGCACTATTGCAATGAAGAAAATAGAGAAGAAGGAAAATCATTTGATCCATTCTGATTCCATTTAATACTGCTGATTATCTCTCCGAGTATAAGTAAGTTATAATCAAAGTACTTAATGCTGTATGTGGCAATCTCCTCCTCCTGACCTACCTTTTGGAACCGTGCAACTAAATTCAACTAAAATTCGACAATTCAAAAGCACCTGTATTGGTCTAATTGAAATAAATGATTTGACTTTGACTTTGACTTTCTCGGAGCAGTGGTCCAAATATGTGGGCCATTGTCTTTTTCTTCAGACTATTTGTGGAGTCAGAAACCCAAAAACTGCCACAATATTGAACATATGTATATACATTTTATCTAATATATTAATAATAATTTTACAGATTCGACACAAAGTTGAAATCCAGTCACCACCGGTGGGTTGTCAGGTCACCCTGGTGAGTGCTACCACACCCCATGAATTACCGGAAGCTGTTAATGCTTTTGTGGACCCTACGTCGTTGAAGATGGTCACCACCGGTAACATCCATAAAATACTGCCGCATGTGCCTCACAAGTAAGAACTTTGTGTATACATTTTCGTTTATTAAACTTAGAACAAAGAAAGAAAAGAAAGAAAATCTGTTTATTCGCGCAAAAAAGTGACACATAATTATATGTACATATAAAAAAATAAAAAGTTAAAAATTGGTATTATGCTTCACACCCACGCTAAACGGCTGAACGCTCCTCAGCTTAAAGCCGTGGCTTGTGCGCGCAGGCACGAATCATCGGCGCTGTTTTTCAGTGTTAGCCGACTTAGTATTTATGTAAGTCATAGTAGTTTGAATGGTACCTACCCCCGATTTTTAGAAACCATTTGCATAATAATAATATAATAGCTGCCCCACTAGTCTAGTGGTCTTAAACACAGCTGCTGAGCAAAATTGTTATGGATTCTTCTATGAAATACTCAGGAGCGGTGGCGTAGCGTGGGTTTTCGCCACCCGGGGCCGACCAGAAATTTGCCACCGCCAAGAAAAATACGTTTTTCCAAATTTGCCGCCCCCAAAAATCTACCGCACGAGGCCATGACCCCATCAGCTACGCCTACTATATATTTGTGCGCAGTTAATGGTTTGCCGCTTAAGATATAGGACAACTGTTCCATACAGTTGTCCTATCCTGTACTTCAGTATGCCTATGACTATTTACATCATATAAATATAAATAGTAAGAAAACCACAAGGAAACCCAAGTGATTATCTTGACTGTGTGTGAAACAGTAAATGGGCACTTCTTGATAACGTTAAAGTAGATATTAAGTCTCCATATTTCATCACCAGATTCCTTCGTCTCGGCAAAGCTCAAAAACCAATGGAGCTCCTCAAGTTAGTCCAAGCAGATGTGAACAAACAACGTCCCGTCATGATATTCTCTAACCAGACGGCTACCTGTGACTTTGTGTCTATGTTCCTGAACGAGAACAACATTGAATGTATCAACATCAACGGCAAGATGGCGGTGGTGCTGAAGATGGGCAAGTTTGAGATGTACAAGAGCGGAAAGGTCAATGTCTTGTCTTGTACTGATATTGCATCGAGAGGATTGGACACTACTCGAGTAAGTTTTTAACAGTCTTATAAATAGGGTTGTTATAGAGCTCCTAAACAATCTGATATCCGAAATGACATCTCTTATTGGCCTGGTTGATGGCAATCGGCTCGCCCCCTATTACATGGGAACTAAAACATACCTTCGAAAAGTGGGTCTACACATCTGCTTCTGGGACGATAGGCGTGATGTATGTAAATTCTATCAGATGCTGTAACACAATCTTCGAGTATATGTACTTTTTTTATTTTTTTTTATTGGATAATCGAAAAATTGATCATTTTACTGATTTAATACTATCTGGATGTCCGTTTACGTAAAGATCCAAAATTCCTGGTTATAAAGAATGTTATCAACACATTAAAATTACATCTACTTTTAAACCTCCTTACAATTCAATTTTTTTTTTCCAGACACAGCACATAATCAACTACGACTTCCCCCTATACACGGCAGACTACATCCACCGCTCCGGTCGCACCGGCCGCATCGGCTCCCCAGAAGACTGCAGCATCACCAACTTCGTGGCGTGGCCTCGTGAGATACAAATGGTCCAGAAGATCGAGATGTCGGTGAGGCAGCACAGCGAACTGCCCAGCGTTAATGCCAACATCAGGAGAATAATCGAAGACAGGGTCCTTAGAATGGTCAATAATTAATAATGGCAATGGAAAATGAACCCTGCATTATCAATCTTTTTGGTAGGCCACTTTACAGTTTACACTATTTGTATAGTAATATATGCAGTGGAACATAGAAACCTCCTCCATTTTTTTTAGTTGGTTTATAACGGTTGAGCCTTACTAACGACCCAGTTAGAGAAAAAAGAGTATTGCTTTGGTATTCTTTCCTATTCTGACTTAATCAGTGCAGATTATATTAAAAAAATCCAACTTTTTGTGAACAAAATGTGGCTCCAGCAATTTTTTCTAGGGCCTGATTCATGGAAAATTTATAGATTTTTTTTGAGAAAGAAAATTTCAACATCCGGTGGGTTTTGAACCACCGCCTTCCGGTTAGATGTACACAATCCATTTTCTTTAATTAATTATTTTATTTTAATGACGTGATTCTTGCTTGAGCTGTGAGAGTTTGTAGACAGACGGTTCATCTAATGTCATATAGTGTCTACCAGTATTGATTGCCAAATCCTAATATCAAGATGTTATATAAGATAATATGTATATGTCAAAACATACCTAGTTTGTATTCATAGTTATTAGTACGTGTAAGTTTAATAAATTGTTAAGTTTACAGTGTCGTTTTTCTTAATCGTGCAGTTAGTTTGCTAAACCTGTTTGGGTATTTTTTTTTTATACCAGGCGGTTGGCAACCATGGCTTACGGCCCGCTTGATGGGGAATGGTTACCGTAACCTACGGACGTTTGCAACACCAGAGGTATCGCTCGCGCGTTGGCGACCCTGTAAAAACCGTAGGTAGATTTCTTAGACTGGCAGCAATTAAAATTCCTATGCTGTCAAGTTGGTAACTCCCCTAACGAGCTCTGGTAACCTTACTCACTCGCAGATACATAACTGTTGTTTTTACACTTCTGTAAGATGGTTTCCGATAGTATATATTAGTCTATGGTGGAGGTACTTCTCCAGTCCGGCAGCTCAATTTGAGCGATGAATCTCGGTACCTATCTGAAAGGATTACATTCATACTCAAACGGTGAAGGAAAACACCGTGAGGGAACCTGCATGCTTGACAGATTTTCTCGATGGCATGTGAAGCCTGCCAACTCGCAGTAGGCTAGCGTGGTCAACAGAGGCCCAATCGCTCTCAAATGTGTGACAATAATGGGTTGATGATGAATAAAAATGCGCTGATTAGTTTCAAACCAATACAATTGTATTTCATAATATTCACACAATAGTCTAAATCTACTTTACACACGATAGATAGAAACAATTGAACACGTTGGGACCGCCTTCACTAAGGGCAAGACTAGAATACACGCTCTTCTAAAAATAAAATGTCTTTGGACATTGAACCAAAGTCTATAAAGATAAAGTTCTAAAATATTGCTTATAATGAAGACTACGTAGTGTTTATTTAGTGAGGTGAATGCCTCTCTTATACCTAATATAAATACTATTACAACTTATTAATAAAACTTAAAATTATAATATGACTAATGTAATTGAATCGTCAATAAGTTTACATCTGGACGTAGGACGAATCAATCAAGGATTTGTAAAATTTTCGGTAACCGAAATTATTAATATATAAAACACTTATGTTTTATA
Organism: Craniophora ligustri; assembly: GCA_905163465.1. Lineage (NCBI taxonomy): Eukaryota > Metazoa > Arthropoda > Insecta > Lepidoptera > Noctuidae > Craniophora > Craniophora ligustri. Next base: position 14,109,739 of record LR990962.1, on the reverse strand, counting down.
GATGGTATTTGGTTTTCAGTAGTACCCATTTTTGGCCTTTGAGCGCTGTGATACTTATTGTTAGTAAGAAGATACTTCCTGCAGTCGCGTGTTGTAAATATCCAAAATATTAAAATAAATATTTTTTAATGGTATGATAGGTCATTCCAGGAAAGCAAAAAAGGATAATTATGTATATTCAAAGAAATAAGAATTTAAAGTATTATTATTAATTAGGTATAGTTTTCATACAAACTTTCATCCCCTATTTTATCTCCTTGGGGATAGAATTAATCAAAATACTTTCTTAGCGGATGCCTACGTCATAATATCTACCTGCATGCCAAATTTCAGCCCAATCCGTCCAATGGTCAGGGCTGTGCGTTGATAGATCACTATGATTTTGTTATCAATAGATTAATAGAACTACCTACTTCAGGTGAAAAAATATTCTCATATTTTCTCTGCAAATAGCAAAGATTGAGAGACAGGTGAGCGTTATAAATATGAATACGTAGAAATGGTTACTTTTATTTTGTATAATATGTATATAACTGGTAATTATTGAGTAACACTTAGATTTGTCCTGTGATAATGATGACCTATGGGATTGTAAATGAGTTAATGATATGTATACAATACATATGTATGTACTGCTGATTACGGGGCCGAATATTCTTTTATTTTGTGTCCCACTACTGGGCAAAGGCCTCCCCACCATTTTATTATTATTATGTTATTATGTATTAACAAAAAAAAATATTATCTATGTAGTGTATCACCATAGTACCATAGTGTAATACATTTTATTACACTATGATATGACCAACCATCTAGTACCCGTAACACAAGCCTCGTTGATGAACTCAGAACTAGATGGCGCTGGATGTTGCAGATTCATTTTGAATTTGAAATATATTTTTTTGTTTCTTTAGTATGTGTTATTTTGGTTCTCATTATTATGATGCTTTAAATCACATACATGTACATACAAGTATCAATAATTAATTACCAGTCATTATTAATATATTTGTTTATTTTACTTATTTACTATACATTATATTATAATTTATAATACTGTTTCTTTTGGCGTTTTTACAAAAAAACTATTGGTAAGTTGTTAATATATTACTAAGTAGGTTAGATTGCAATATTTTCTACAAAATAGTCTATATTTAATAACACAGATTTTCCACACATAAAATATTTACAATAAGTATCGTTTAAATTGTGGTTTTATAGAATAATGAATAAAAATGAACTAATAATGTTTTAACTTTAAAAGGATATAAACATATATTTTTATAACAAATAAATGAAAATGATATTTGATGAAACGCATAAAAAAAATATTATATCTCGACAAATTTTGATTATGTACAAACATAATCAAAATTATTACTATCAACACTGAAAGGTGCTTTTCAATTTTTAAGTTAATTTTCTTGTCAAAATTTTAAATACAAAGGTATTCAAAAAAGTACATGTATATTTAAAATACCATATAATTATTATTTATTGGTACCATTTGGCACGTAAATACCAGCCTAATACTTTATGGGGTTCTAACGCCATTAACTAAACTACTCTTTGGTGTTAATGTCCCTTTTATCATCATAAAATCGTTATGATTTCATATCTACACATTTACAGTTATTTCTATTAAATACTTAATTATATTTATCATGTTATTAGTAAAATATTATAATTTAATAAATACTGATGTTGCAACTAGTGTTGCCATGTCTAGAGTGTCAAATTTCGGAGCGGACGTTTATATTAAACAGATTTAGAAACAATAATCCTAAATAGAACTAGTCCTATTTAGTCCGAGTTTGGTGACCAGAGAAATATATGTATACTTATTTAAAGTTCAAACTCACGTTTTCCCTCTAAAAAATATCGAATATAGTAATATAGACTTTAAGTTAGTGAAAAATCGGCCAAAAAATCGTGACATCCATGACGTGAATCCCCTCATGTACACAGTTTAAGAAATAAACATCTTTGTCTTTGTCATCTGATTTCCTGACATTGGAACGGCTTTCGCTAATCGTGACACCTGGCAATACTAGTTACAACTAAATATTCGTGATAGGCTTCACTAGCAATATTTAGCCGTTAAAGGTACACAGGACAATTCTCTTAAAATATATAATTATTTTATGGTTAGTATTTGGCAAATTAGCAGTACCTATCCCTGGTCACGGATAGGCTGTAAAGGATCCGAAATGTCGAGATTACCTAAATAAAATCAATATACCGCGATAAAATCCATAAAAAGTAGTTTTAGTTTAAATGTAGTTCGCTTGAGTGTTAGAAATCAGTTCAGTTCATTCATCAAATCTACTTAAAAAAGTACTTGGCACGTTTAATTCCTGGATGAAGGACCGGGCCGGGCATCCTCGGTGGATTTCCACCGGCTTTCTAAAACCGCCTTCCCTTTGGTATCTTGATTTACATTCTGGTGGCTGTATCTTCTCTGCTCCTCAAATACCCTGGCAGTTATGTTGAACACACTGTCAGCGCTGGTTTTCCTCCGGGTATCCAGAGTCGTTAAACTATTTGCCGCAGACGGTGCTATCCTGTGTGGAAACCTCGGAGACCCTTTGATTTTCTCACAAGAATTCTGATGGGACACTGGTCTTTGGTGCGTAGCTGGCAGAACAAAGTTGACTCTGGTCTCCGGCTCTGCAATATACTTTTGAGGGAACTGCCTCGGAGGTTCAAGATCATAGGAACACGATGGTTCGTCGTCAGTAACGCGTATAATAGGACCACTTTTCGCGTAAGATTCTCTCCTAAGCTTCAGCTCAGGATGTGGTACATGGAGGGTGTTGCAGGAGAGGACCATAGAATGTTTCCTGTTCCCTGGAACGAGTCCAGCTATCATACCAACATGCATTTTTAGTGCAGCAGCTATACTTGCACCTGTAGGGTCTGCTATAGACATCGTCGAGGCTTTTCTACTTGACGGTCTACTGCTGCCAAAGAAGCTCTTTATTCTGCTCAAAAGACCAGTGTGTTCCTCCCTTTTGTTCAGGCAGAGGTTGTACAAGTCTATTGCGGGTTGGGATTTCCTGTAATTGAGTTTTGGTTGGGAGCTGAAACTGACGGAGTTGCGTCCTCGGAAGACGTCGGTGGAAGGCCAGCTGGCGCGGGGGATGACAGGCGGAAGAACAGAAAGGAGCAGCATTGGTAAGCCTCCACTGATGCTCGGGGTACGTCTATCGCTGTTGTGCGTTAGACCCTCTTCTTCTACCGTGTTGAGTTCAGTCTGCAAAATATAAAAGCCAATTTTATTTAAGCATTTTTAATATTATTTAAGGTAGAAGGTCTTCGCTCAATCCCCCAATTTCAATTATAATATTAAGTTACATTGTATATCTACAAGTTGATTACTCATTACTACGATGTTTTTTGGTCAAGTTTAACATTTGAAGGTACGGTTCAATTATGTACCAGACGAAAAATGAGCTATTCTTTATGGACTTGTTTTTTTATTCGAATTCCTGATTGAACCACTTAGGTTTATCATCATCATCAACCCATTATTGTCCCACTGCTGGGCACGGGTCTCGTCTCATTTTTGAGAGGGATAAGGCAGACACTTCACATGCCATCGAGAAAATCTCTTAAGCAGATTTACTCACGATTTTTCCTTAACCGTTTGAACGTGTGATAAAACGCACATGACTTCCGAAAAGTCAGTGATGCGTGCCTTGGGTTCGAACTCGAGACCTATGACATCTCAGTCAACTGGTCACACCACAAAGCTACCACAGCCCCACTTAGGTTAATGTAAAGAAATAATTAATACTTGCCCTTTTATGTAAGGATAGAGACGCATTAGATCCACTGGCCGACTCCAGCGGTTCTGCCAATAGCTTCTCAAGTCTCCCAATCTCTTTGTCCAGCGCTGCCACCTCTCTTTTATACACTCTGTTCTGTATCTCTATCCTGAAGTGTAGTTCCTGTGTTTCATCAGTCACAAATCGTCTCGTTTTACATTCTAGTCTTAGACCCATGCTTTGTATTACCGGGTCTTCTTCAGCTGCAATAAAAGCTTAGTTTAGTCATTTAGTTTACAGTGAAGTCGGTAGCTCTTATAGCTTTATTTATTAACAAGATCAGAAAACTTTGAAGACTTCATTATTCTAATTTCAACATTATTGAGTTACGGTGAAGAAAATACAGGTAATAAATATTATATCCCAAATAAATATTACAACCCTCTGTTCCTTTAGTTTCTTGGAAAGAAGGTATTATTTATCATGTTAAAAAAAGATTTTAGCGCGTTTGTCTGCATCTCAGCTGATAGTAAGTGACGATGGAGCCGAAGATGTAGCACGCAAGCTCAAACAATGTCTTTTCGCTCTCGCCTATAAGATTCCTAAGTTATATGATTCGGGGAACACAGACGCGGGTAGGGAATTTTATTCTCTGGCCGTTCGCATAATAAATGAAGTAGCAAAACGTTTCGTGCGAATGTGCGGTGGTGTCAACGACGAGTCAAGGGAATTATAATCTTATAATATCGATATTAAGAAAACTTACCATTACTCCTAATAGCGACAATCTTGGGCAGAAACAGCAAACACAAAGTCGACGTTGTGGTAATCAAAATAAGGCTCGTAATTGAAATATAGGCTAAAGTTGCTCTTTCAGATATAATCGTTCCTATAACCACCACACTAGCGCTGGTGATGACGACGGAATAGACGCTGATACCGATGTACTTGGAGTCGTTGAGAGCAGATATCTTGACGTTCCTGGTTTCCCAAGCCATGTAAACTCCAACGATGAGCAATAGGCCTTTATAGGCGTACAGGGCACACAGCCAGCCAGTCGTGTTTTGAGATTTGCAGACTTCTATCTGAAAAATACATTTTAGAAAACATGAGGGTGTTTAGCGCTTTTGACAATGGAGGAGTAACTTTTATAGGAAATGGGGGCGAGGAATTGAACCGTAGTTTTTATGTAAAAACCTCATAACACTCAATTGACGACTTTTTGTCATCTCGATTGGGGAAGAAGGTGAGCAAACGTGCGTAACGGGTGGTGTGTTCGATCCCCGCACGAAGCAAAATCCTATCTGTACGATCTTCATGTAGTTATTTAGATTTTGTAAACGCATCCATGACACAGGAAAAAAAATCCTAGAAACACAATTTATAGCCATTTTCGAACTATTTCTAAGACAGGATTTTCCTAGTTCAGATACCAGTCTCTCACAAAGGTGCATTTTGTTTATTTACGTCAATGTTTTATAGTTTAAGTAACCTTCAGAGATCAGAGAGATCTCCTGTATTAGCAATTCTGAGATGGAATTGGAGTACAAACCTGAGGTTGATATATGACGCTTCTATCAGTAGTGCTGATCTCCGTGGTCAAGTTCTTCAGGTGCCTCTCCATGGGGTCCAGCATGGCCCATAGTGTAACTATCATCCCATCGATAACCAAAAGCGCGCAGACCAGAGATATTAGTGGGGTGTCTTGCAGTAATTTCGTTTTACATACCCCACTGCGATTACTGAAAATAAACTTACTTTTTATATTCTTCTTCTTCGTGTCGATGGAACATGAACGACGTGACTTTTAATATTAAAAAAAATTTAAGTACATAGTCGAGTTGTGTGACCAATGGACTGTATCAAAGGTCTCTACTCCGATCCCAAGGCACGCTCCCCTGACTTAAGGTTGCGTAATTATTTATTACATGCTCAAATGGTGACGGAAAACATCACAAGTTCACAACTGTATAAAGTCTGCCAACCCGCAGTAGGATTGCGTGGTTGACATGCCTTGACATTCGGAGAAGAGACCAGTGCTCAACAGGGTGGCAGTAACAAGGGTTGGGTTGGGATGATACTCAATTTACCTTATAAATATCCTGTGAACTCGATAGGTCTTCGCGAACATAGAGCCGAAAGCGAGTGAGAATCCAGCTGATAGGATGTACACCCTGCCCTGAAAATATTAATGAAAGTATGATATGAATCATACTTAAGAATTCCCGCGATGAAATCACATTTCAAACAAAAAAAAACTAAATCATAATAGACTCTATATAGTAGTTACGATAACACCGATACGCGATAAGTAAGACTTAACTTAACTTAACTTAAAACACCCCTCTATCTGCGTCAGGGGTTGACTAAATATTTATTTACTAGAACAATGATGTCACCAAAGAAAAGTCATGTTGACAAACTTTTAAGTATTTGAAGAAAGTGAAGTTCAAAAGCGTTCATTATTATTTAAATAATGCTCACGGTGCACATAGCGGAGAAGGGCACGTAGGATGGTAGCGTGGCGTTGTCCACGCCCAACAGTGCGACAGCTGTGTACACCAGCACACAGCCAATCAGTGTCATGTTGTTCAGCCTGGGAGATGACAGCTTTATCGATCTGAAAACACATTTTATGAGGAAAAAATAAAATAAAAAAAGAACACTACCATTCTTTGTGAAGGTTAAGCTGCATCGACCTAGGTCTATGGGTGAGTGACAATTTATAATTAGTAATAATAATAATAATATTTTGTTTATTTTTCTCAATGAGGTACACTGGTACATACATTATGTGTGTACCTATAGTGATAATCTGTCGGTACTGGTTATCAAACGAATAACTATGATAACATGGTACCTATTCAGAAAGGTGAACATCTTGACAACCAGTTTTCTTATCACTTGGGTATTGCCCAGTAATCATAGTTGTCCATAAGGTTAAAGGCTAGGCTGAAAAAAGAAAATAGAAGGAATTGTTGTGTGTATTGTAGCTTGATTTTATTGTTTCGGTCAAATACCTTCGTTTGCTGTAGTGCAAGTTGAAAACCAAGAAAGCTAGCGCCAACGCAACTCCAAGAGCGGCTAGCGTGGCGACGGCTAGCCTAGCGGGCGCCCACACGGAGTCCACTCGGAGGACCAGTACTCTTCGAGCTGCGGGCACCCCGCCTGCCCACTGCGGCCGCGCACAGTCCGAGCACGTCATCTCCCTGCCATGGGTGTATAGAGCTACTGTCTTTGGTCTGCCACCTAGAAGAAGATTGCCGAAAGAATTAGGCTTTGTCAAAAAACCGAACAAACTATTAGCTATTGATTTCTTACACTTACGCGAATATTAGACATTATTGACAATCCGATTTACACAGAACGAGCTCGCACGACCGAAGGACACGGTGAGCTCGTTCTGTGTAAATCAGATTGTCAATAATAATTGAAAATGTTAGGTAGCTGTTAGTAATTATAACTTCAAGACGGCCAACACCTCAGTCGGCCCGTGACCATGGATGCTGTAAAGGATCCGAAACGTCGGGTTAAAATAATATCAATATACCGCGATAAAATCCGTAAAAAGTAGTTTTATTTCAAACTATTTTGGTAAATTATTTATTTAACGTTATATAAATTTACGAAAATGCCCCTAATAGTTGCAAAAAACAGATTTCTGCCGGTTTTACTAATGGCAAGGGCTGATGCGGTTAAGAAGTCGGTAGTAAAGAATTTGGATAGTCACAGTCACATAGAGATCATATCACGAATATGGATAATTATGACCTCTATCATATGTCACATTAAACCCCCAATAATATACCTACTTGATGTAATATTCATATCATAAGCTATCATAAAGCATCTTACTTTGAATTTGGTAGAACGCTGATGTGCCTATCCTGTCGGCTCCGTTAAAAGAGACAGGGCCCTGAAAACATACAACAATTATTTCAACATCCATACATACATACGGTTTAATCACAAACTGTACAATGCTAACAGAAAATTTCGTTAGGAAAACTAATGACTCATTTACTTTAATCGAATTGGCAGTATTCGATCGAAAACCGTTGCCAGTCACCGTCTAGTTTTAGTATAAATTGTTATTTGATTGATTCTATTCGGTCACAAATGTATGTAGGGAATTATAAATAAATCGTGTAGTAGTGAATATTGTCATCTGAATGTGGGTAGCCGTCAAACCAGTGACGAGATTGTGTCAGTTGTCATAAATACGTGTACCGGTCATTAGCATATTATTACCTCATCCTGATTTCCGGTGATTCCCCATATCTCATCAAACTCAATAGATTATAATAATATTTCCGGACATTATTACACAGCGCCATCTAGTTCCGTTGTAAACAACGAGGCTTGTGTTACAGATACTAGGCGGTTGATATACTACATAATATACTTTTTTTTTTGTAAATACATACATATTATACATAGATACATCCATGACTCGGAACAAATATTGATGCTCATCACACAAATATTTGTCCCTACCGGGATTCGAACCCGGGACCCATAGCACAGCAGGCAGCGTTAACTACCGCTGAGCTAAACAGGTCGTCAAAACAGATTAACTGTTATATATACTTAAATTCGATTATTGAACGAATCGGGTGGCCGCAGGTGAATTCGGTTGTAATGGTGTTATTATGTATTTATATAGGTCGTTCCTTTTTCCGAAATGTTGGAACTATCTACAATTAAGACCACCACAATACTATGTAGTTACTGACTATTGTGTCAACACAATTACTCGGCCACTGCTGAGCATGGGCAAGGGAGTCCTATCATATGAGAGGGGTTAGGCTATAGTCCACCACACTAACCTAGTGTGTATTAGCAGACTTCATACGCCATCGAGAAAACCTCTGAGGCGTGTGGGTTGTTGCCTCATAATGGTTTCCTTCACCTTTTAAGGGTTGTGATAAATACGCACATTACTTTGAATGGTCGGTGGGCGCGCCTCGGGAGCTAACTCGAGATCTTTGTCATCTCAAAATAGACTCTTATTGTAATGTGTAACTCCTAATTGTAATGTGTACTCATGTTTTTCAAATAAATTATCTTTATCTTATCTTATCAATCAGGCCACTATGCTAGCAGGCTCCATTCTAGACGAGCAATTCTTTTTTTAGAATTGAGTTGAGTTTTGTAATACCTATAGGTACATAACTATTTAATCCCCGTTGATATAGGGTAAAACACATTTTAGGCATTCGTTGGTGAATATTCAAAACTATGCTAATTTAGACCTGTCCACCAGACACGCGTTAATAATAAGCTCGGCGCACAAAGCCTGTAACTACATATGTACGACATAATAAGTAGGATTGACGCTGAATTATTTACTAAAACCTTTTTGAGTGCCGTATTTAATTGGTACCTAGTATAGTTTAATCAATAAAGCTAATGAATGTTAGTTTTATAAGGCGGAAACAAGCTAAGGGCCCGCCTTTTTTTTCTCTTTTTAAGTGCGGAAAAATCCTTGACGGACCGTACCACCGCCTGGGGAGGCGAGGGGGTATGTCAGACTCCGCCCAACATGAGCGTTTACCGACTAAAAAACCGCACCCGTCAACGCCACTAGCCCTATTGCCGGGGCCATGGGATTCACGAAAGCATGCACCACAACCGCGGCGGTACTAAGGACCCGCCTGATGGTAAGCGGTAACTGTAACCTAAGGGCGTTTGCAACAGCACACGTGTTGCTAACCCTAATATAAGATTGATTATAAAAACATATTTTATTAAAAAGTATGTATCTGCTATACTAATATTTTTAACCATGACATTTCGCTAATATTGTCATTATGCTAAATAAATAGCTTTTACCCATTTACGTACTTATATCTAAGTGTGCTAGAAAAAAATATGACGGCCGCCGTTTTCGCGCCATAATTTTAAGAAATAAAATTGTTTTTTTTGAGCTCATGCCTTACCTAGGCATGAGTTCAAAAAAAAAACACCTTGAAAACATTAATAACAACAAAAAAAAACTGCGTAAATTGAAGCCGTTGTAAAAAATCTCCCATTAACAAGGTCTGTAGGAGAAAAAGAGTTATCAAAGAAGGTAGCCACTTAAGTAGATAAGTTTCGTCACAAAACATTTTGGAGAAATTGCTTGTCATGTTGAAAGATAACATAAAACATGCGCTGAGCTAGGTGAAAGTTGTTGAACAAAAGCCGTTTCACTAAACTTAAATATATTTTATAGAAAATTTTATATGACAGTATTTTAAGTTCTTTAACTAGATGGCGCTGGGGATTTTGTTCTTAAAACAAAATGCTTGACTATAAAATTGGGAAAATAAAAAGAGTTATTTTAAGGATATCTTCATTATATTAAGGCAATACTCGTGAGTATTAAGAAAAATGCCTTCAGCGTTCAAATATTTCAAAAAAGTTTGATTGTTAACGGTGAAGGAGACAATTATTATGAAACATAAATATTGAACGTACTAGGTTTATAAAATGGGCTCTATTTATTGCAAGCTGTAATCGAATCCGCGATTAGTTGTGTTATACCGTTCCGAGCGACGTTGCTAGTAGCTAATATCCACCACGCTTCGTTGCTTAGCTCGGAACTAGATGGCGCTGTGTCATAATATCTGGACATATTAAATATCTTACCGAAACTCCAATAAAACTGAGGTTAGCTAACTGGTCCAAGAATTCCTTCGCCATATCCTGCCTGTCGTAATCGAAATGGTTGAGTCCAAGCCTGTATGTTCCATTGCTTTTCCTATTGCCTGAGGATCTCCAGAGCTGTTCAGCCTTGCTCAAGGCCAGGGCTATAGCCCACACTGCGTCATACGTCTGCGGAGCATAAGGGGAGACTGCAACACCAACCGCTTCCATTTCCCGATGAAACATTTCGTTTGTCTGAAAGATGGTGGTAATTTTTTATTTAGAAGCAAGCTGTGTTTTGCTTCAGATGTTTAAAGATAAGATTTATGTTATATATCTCAGCATTATCAACCCATTGCCATCCACCAGACACGAACAGTAGGAGAGTTACTGTTTGGCACGGCACTCCTCACATTTGACAGGGAGACACATATTATATTAAGTTTAATAGAGTAATATAGAAAGAATTTTAGAAAAGTTTAATATAAATAAGAAATCTAGACGTTTTCTTAAGGTAAACTAATTTAACTTTAGTTTTACTTATTTTATAAAAAGATACCTATTGACTAATGGACTGAGAATGTATTATTGAATCGCCTTCCAAATTGCTGGACTTTCAAACTTGAAAGAGGCAATCTACCTGTGACTATGGATGCTATAGTATGTCCGAAAGATCTTAAAACACAAAGATGAAGTACTTACCAACCCGGAGAACGAGGCAGCGTCTCCCACGATGCCCCTGTGTGCAGTGACGGTCACCAGACCCTCGAGCGCCCTGGCGAGTTGCGGGCGTGCACAGGGCGGTGCGCCGCGAATACGCGGCGGCATGCCTGACACCAGCCACGCGTACTCCGCGCCGAACATCCCCAGTCTAAACGCCTGCGATCTCACAAACACCACTCACTTATTACTACGAATATTACTCAAATCATAAGGTTTTTATTTCATATAAACTTGTTCAAGCGATTACAGAACGTTAAGACTAGTTGCACGTAATACGGCAGTTAGTGAGTCTGACACTGTATTTATTTAAATGATGATACAATTGGTGTAGTTTATTGTTAGGAAGTTAATAAGTTGATCAATCGGTCAATCTAAGTGTGCCGCTGTTAATACCTAAGATATAGAAACCTGTCTCTGCCACGGAGAGATGTTAACCGTAATTAGGTAAGTACATAATATACTTGACCAAAATCTGTTCAAGCTTATGAAAATTTGAACATTCCCTTGATAGGGCGGATGATCTTCCAATTGGATAAACATATTTTCTCGAATTATAGTTGAAAACACGGTTAAATAACCTTTTAAACAAAAACCAAAGTCAAAATCGGTTCATTTAATAGAGATATGATACACACAAAGATATACACGTTTAACTTAATCCTAACACACCTCTTTTTGCGCTAAGAGAAGAATAGTCAATACCAAAAATGTTAAGGGAAGGGAGAAAAAAAGCTTGCTGGAATTGATCAATCGTGTTGAATCTTTTAAGTTATACTTGAGCCTTAAAGGCAACTCACCTCACAGAATATCTTCGGTATCATCTCCTGGGAGAAGCTGCCGATGATTATACGAGTATCTAGTTCCTGGGGAGTACAAACCATAATATTTATTCTGCTTCTTTGACGACCCAATTAGCCCAACGGTAGTTAACACTGCCTGCTGTGCTATGGGTCCCGGTTTAGAATCCCGGGAGGGAAAAATGTTTCTGTGATAAGCATAAACATTTGTATCTGAGTCATGGATGTATCTATGTATAATATGTATGTATTTACAAATAAATAAAGTATATATGTAGTATATTAACCGACTAGTATCCGTAACACGAGCCTTTTTGCTTAGCTTGGAACTAGATGGCGCTGTGTCATAATGTCCAGGAATATTTATTATTTATTTATTTGCTTTTGCTGAAAGTGTAGTGATGTATATGTAGTACCTCCCTGGCCTAGTGGACGTAAAGTGCGACTGCAGAGCAGTGTTATTGGGTTTTTAAATGAAATTCTCTGAAGTAGCTCGAAGTTTGGCCTATATATGGGACCTAACACATACCGGCGAGATGTGGGTGTATATTAGTACACCTCTGCCTAATCCTTCGGGGATGATAGGCGTGATACGTTACGGTATTTCGATTGTAACGTTTATGGAATAGGGCGAGCTTATTGCTATCAATCAGGCACGAATCCAAGCTTCGAGCTACCACTGAGAATTTCATAGAAAAACTTAATACCTAACACTGTTCGAGATAGGCGAAATAAATACAAAGGAAATAACCTCGTTCATTTAAAAGGTCATTTGAAAAAAGTCTGTTTCTGATTTTGGACAACGATTCTAAGTATAAATTAGTATAATCAAAATTTCGTACAGACAGTGAGGCGTAATTTATAAAGCCACAACATTTAATTAATTAATTTTTGATTTATTAATTCCTGAGAATGTTTTCAGGAGTAATTTTAAAGTAGGTTTTGTGGGTTGCGGTGGTAAACAATGGCTAGGTGAAGTTGTAACAACTTTTGCTTTGAAGTCGGAGCTTAACAATGTTGGTTTGTGAACATCCTTTTTGGCTAATCTCAGAAAAGTAGGCCATTTTTAAAAATAAAGAAAAAAATAAAAAATAAAAAATAAAAAAAAACTAAATACATGAATAAGTGTCTAATTTATAATATGAACATAGTTTGTTGAACCATTTGTATTCATATTTATTGATTTTTTATTTTGTTTTAGTTTTTTAGTTTAACAAACACGTTATTTCAAAATCACAAATTTATCACGACCAACTATCCGTAGGTGGGAATTAAACCAACGACTTAGAACTTAGTTAAAACTTCTTTAATAATTCCGTCAATTGTGGCGTAGACATGTAATTTGCGGTTAAAACGTCCTAAATTACAAGCAAGCGAATGAACACGATAGTTATTCAACGACAGTTGAAACTTTCTTTCATTTAAAACATATTACGAAATATAGCTGTGTAAGTTCCCAACTGTTCTTCATGGAAATAAGCAATTTTAAACTTCGCTATTCTCAATGTTTAACTAATACTGATGGCGTCTTGAAGTCAATATAATTTGTCAAACTTAGTTCGTTATATGGTTGGCAGGCTGTGGAGTGAATCAATTACCTGTAGGAGCGGTACAGACTCTATTATGTGGCATATTGCTTTCAGCTCCAGATATTGGCTGATGCTGGAAATTCTATGCCGTTTTGGCTTGTTTGATGACAGCTTGATTGCCTTAAATTCATAGAATATAGTGTGTTCTGTATTTTATACTGATTAATCGAATATTAAACAGTAGACAACTACTATTTACAGATTTTTATGTATCTATAGTTAAGAGCAGACTGAGTAATGGAAGGATCTGAAACGTCGGGATAAAAATAATAACAAAATATGGTGATAAAATCCATAAACGTAGTTTTATTCCAATACATATATGAAACAGCTTTAAAAAATCACTGTAGCATCTTTGAGTTGACCTAGTTTTGCCGATGGCATGTATACATCAGATTCGTGTGGCACAATGGGAGGACCCATGTAATAAAAATTAATTAAAAATTTAAAAACATCCCGGCATAAAATAACAAAAAAAAAATTAGGCGGCGGCCATTTTCGACTGATTTCAATCAAACATAGCTAAGAACACTCCCAACAAAATTCACCTTTCAAGCAAAGAAAACCTATTTACTATCGGCTCATCCGTTCAAGAGCTACGGTACCATCAGATAGACAAACACACACACACAAGTCAAACTTATGACACCATGTCGTTTTTGTGTAGGGGGTTAAAAATTAATATTATCTGTTTTTACAACAATAATAGCGCAGCTCATAGTTCTGTAGTAAGCAACGAGGTTTGTGTTACAGATACTAGAAGGTTGATATACTACATATATACTTATTTTTTTGTTGTAAATTCATACATATTATATATAGATGCCATCCATGACTCGGATACAAATGTCCATGCTCATCCCACTAACATTTGTTCCTACCGGGGTTCGAAACGAGCACAGAAGGCAGCGTTAACTACCGCTGGACTAATCAGGTCGTCATCATAAAACTGCATAACATTTAACATTAACACGTATCTGCCCCAATCAATCAGCTATCTATGTAGGTTGGCGCTAGTTTCGCCCCCGATTGGACCGTCAACTTCATCCATGTTGTCACAATCAATCGTCGAATTGATTGATTCCGTTGACGTGCCAAGTTCCGTTGAATTCAAACAGGAATGTTTGTGGGCTTGCGGTACATAAATTCAATCGTCATGCTGACGTTGCTTGTACGTCACGGCCGTGTTTGATTATGTGATCTGTTAATTAGTGTTGTGGATGAAATACAAGAGTGTCTACGAGTTTTGTTGCAAAACAGTCCGTTTATTTGGCTGTTATCAGGTTAATACTTTGATATAGGTATTAACATTATTGTCTTGAATTAAGCTTAATTATAAGATTTTTTGAATAAAAGCACATGCCGGTTTGGTGCCCACTAAGATTCTGGGTCTTCCTCTTATTTATCATGACTAAGCCTTCAAATAATTGTAATTTAAATATCCTTTATACATAATATAGTGCCATTCATATTAATTGTAGTTGTCTAATTGCTCGAATAATTGTAATTTTATTATAATTAGTAGATACATTACCTAATATTTTGCATACCCACAATGAGGGTGAAATATGTCCTGCGCTGTAACTCAATTTAACATCTCATGTATCCACCATATTTCAGCAAATAAATGATTTGATTTGATAATATTTTTAAATAATAACATTATGTCTGTATTTGCTGGAAGAAAAATATTATTTATATTGAAGTTATGGGTGATCTTCTTTTCCTTAGTCACCAAAATTCTAATTATATTAAGAATGATAAAACATGGTTGGTGTAATATTACACACGGTGCTGCTGGCTAGTTCTGTTAGTTTGAACTTGGCTGGACACGCTACCGCGTGCCTTATGAAGGATGTTAATGATATTTTTTTATATAAATAAATAAATAAAATAAATATTCTGACACATTTTACACAGCACCATCTAGTCCCAAACTAAGCAGAGCTTGTACTATGGGCACTAGACAATGGATATAATACTTATATATCTACTTATTTTTTCTAAATACTTATTTTTTATAATACATAGGAAACACCCAGACGAACACAAACACTTATATTCATCACATAAATATTTTCACCCCGTGGGAATCGAACCCACGCCCTCGTGATCGGCAGTCTGGTACTCGAACCACTAGACCACAGAGGTCTTATACGAGATATATGTGTTACCTTAAGTTGTTGCAGCTGTTCCTTGAAGTCTGACTCCGCGAAGGTGATGGAGGCCGCGCAGGTGATGTTGGCAGCTTCCAGTTGGGTCACCAGCTCGTTGACAGCTAGGGAGTAGATCTCCTCGTTCTGAGAGAATGCTGTCACCGTGTCCCAGCCAAATTGCCTAGAAAATTAATATTTGGATGACCTGATTAGCCCAGCGGTAGTTAACGCTGCCTTCTCTGCTACGGGTCCTGGATTCGAATCCCGGTAGGGACAAATGTTTGTGTGATGAGTATAAACATTTGTTTCCGAGTCATGGATGTATCTATGTATAATATGTATGTATTACTGGAACGCTGTGTCATAATGTCCGGGTATATTTATTATACCCCAATATACTAGAACTCATATACATATATAGGTCTGAAGCCTAGACTATAGACTTCCAGTCCTTGAAAAGGTTGAGATTTTTTCTCAACGGCATGTGAAGTCTACCAACTCGCACTAGACTAGCGTTACACTCTATTTCCTAGTGCTTTGAGAAGAGACCCGTGTTCAGAAGTTAATTCTTCGAGCTTTTAGTTTTAAGTTTAGGTTCAAATCTATAAAGTGTGACTTGTATAAAATAAATAACAAAGCGTATGAGAAAAAAAAATCCCTTTTATGTTTTTTTCTATAAAATAAGACCCATACACAGGGTCTGACTTGACAAGAAAGTATGAAATTACTTGAAGTCGCTCAAGTATATTTCACACTTCGCCCCCTTTATGGCCGAAGTCGTTCAAGATCCAATTCAAAGTCACACAAGACGCGCTCGAAGTGCTCAGGTACCCACAATCGTCGGTATATTGTCGTCCCGCTTTTGATATACTAACAATGTGCAGGAAATTTTTTGTCACACATAAATTGGTAAAAAGATTTTTATTTTTTCTCGGCGAGTGTTCGAGAGTTGTGCGTGGCGGCAAGTGGAGATGAAAACGAGGAAAAAGGGTTTTATATTTAAAATATATGAGAACACTTTTCAATAAAATTGGTTTAAGATATAAAAAGAAGGTTTGATATTCTCGTCACATTACTAAGCGGCTACTTATGAAACTTTATGTAGGAAATACATAATTCAAATTCAAATTTAAATTCAAATCATTTAAACTAGTTGCACGGTTCCAAAAAGTAGATACTCTTTTAAATAAATACAAATTACAATATAGGAAGTCAATTCCTTTACAATTAGGTACTATTTGCAACATCACTAATAATAATATGAGAATAATGCAGTTTGATGTGAAATAACTATTTACCCAAGACAAAATAAAACGAATTCAGAATGCCATAGCATGTTTAAAGAATATATATAGCATAGTAGCGCGTGGCATTCTGTAGTTTCTGCCTACCCCCATGGGAAAAAGGCGTGAGTGTATGTATGTATGTATGTATATAGCATAGTTTAAAGAAAAAGAAATTGATGCACCACCTCAGTAATTTCTCCTATGTCGTAGATGCGATTACAAACATGAATATTCACAAAGCCAGACCCCAAATAATCTGTGGGCTGTAGGGTATATTTGTTACGTGCGGGGACCGAAACCGCGATGAAAAATCTCGTGTCACCGTGTCTGTCGCTGAACTCTTCCGAAACGGCTAAACGGATTATTATGAAATTTTGTATTTATATTTGGTAGGTCCGAGAATCGGTCGTAGGCTACACAGTAGGTTTTACACCCGTAGGTATTAAGGATATCCCTCACCAGACATTTTATTTTGATTTTTTTGCCAAACATTTATTTGTATTTTTTATGATGTGGCATTAAAAAATACTTATAACCCTAATTTTTTACTCATCTACCTCCAACTCCTAAGTAATGAACACATTACACAATAATAATTGCGCTAAACAAAAGATCAAGTCCTTCTTCGTGTCTTTGGAACATGAAAGATCCAGTTTAACACTAAAAATGCAAGAAATAAAGATCAAAGTTGAGTGGCAGGTTACAGCGACGCGTTTTCATGAAACCCAGTACCATATAATACTAGTTCTTCAAATCTAATTGGACGAACTACCCGTGGAGGTTTGTTTTGAACTTATTTCGCTGAAGTCTTGTCGAGATAAATTAGTTTCTTCAACTTGGATTTGAACTTTTTTCGAACTTACTTCCAGACGGACTTTTATGATAAGTTAACATAAGTTAACTACTGTATATATAAATATATAGGTTTCATATCATATTTTTCACTGCTGTAATTGTATTCTGATCATTAAACTGTTGAGTATCCCACTGCTAGGCACGGATATCCACTTACGGCAGACACGTTGTCGAGAAAAGTTCCTTCACAGTTTTATTTCAATCGATAATTATAATTAATTTCTAAAATTCTCATGATTATGCAACTGTCTCGTTGGTCTAGTGGTCTTGCAGGGCGGCTGTCGAGCAAGAGGTCTTGGGTTCGATTCCCAGGTCGAGCAAAAGCAAGTGGTTTTTTCTATGAATAACTCAGTAGCAGCTCGGAGTTTGGATTTGTGCCCGGTTAATGGCGATGGGCTCGCCCCCATTATATGGGACCTAAAACATACCGGCGAAACGTGCGTGTACATTATTACACCTCTGCCTAACCCTTCGGGGTCGACAGCCGTAATGATATGATTTCTAACAGCCAGACGTGTGTACTCGGTATTTAAACTCTATCTATGTATCTATGACCTTACTGTTAATTGTAATAATACTAGAGTACCTATTCTCTAGTTTAATATTAATACTTATTGAGTACACAAAACTTATACCTTTATTTCAAAAGAAAAGTATTTCTCAATAAGTAATTAAAAAGATTTCAATGACTTCAGGACATTTTTATATTAGAAATTCGTAATTATAATAACTTTTACATACAAACTTATAATTGTTTTCTTTTTGATCAGTTCAAAGAAATAATGAATAAATAAATAAATGCGAGTACAGCAGCCATGATATTAATTCAGTCACTAATAAGCTTGAAATACTATAATTCAAGTTTATGTGCGTATTTATAATAAATAAAATAAAAATAAAATAAAATAGCCTTTATTGCTGTTTACAAATAATAAATGCTTAATTAATTAATATCATCAATACAACCCTCACATTGCATACAATTAGATTGAATGACTTTTTCATGAGATAGACAATCAATACAGTTATATGCACATTAAATGATTATAATTCTGTAACTAAATACCTATTACAGGCGCGAATCATATTTTGTTCAATGTACAGCCTAACAATGACCGGCAAATTGCAAAAAAACGTACGAAAATTTGAATTTCGCGGGCTAGCGTGGAGCTTCCACTTTAATCACTAAAAACTAAATTGATTTCATCAGTTTTAAATTGCATTTGAATGATCGGCATGTTTATGTGGAACAGCTTGTCTATCGACAAAGGCTTCCTCTAAAGATTTCCACGTACATCTGTCTCTTGCTAAGCGGGTCCATACCGGACCAGCTATTTTCTTGAGGTCATCTTCCCATCTTTTGATTTGTCAGTCTCTATTTCTTTTACTATCTCTGGGATACCATTATGTTCTGTGATATTCCATTATGTTCGTATTTATCATATGCATATTCAAACCATAAAATACTCAATATAAAAGACTATAGCCTAATCCTTCTCAAATGACAGAAGTCCCGTACTCATATTCTTTCCTAAAAGGCCGAAATATATATATATATATATATGTAAATAAATTTGCAAGAGCCGTGCTTGCAGAGCTGTGGTGGCCTAGTGGCGTGACTAGTGGACTGACATGTCAAAGGTCTCGAGTTCAAACCTGGGCACGCACCACTGACTTTTCGGAAGTTATGTGCGTATTTATCACATGTTCAAACGGTGAAGGAAAACATCGTGAGGAAACCTACATACTTGAGAGATTTTCTGTGAAGTCTACCAACCCGCAGTAGGCTAGCGTGGTGGTCTATAGCCTAATCCCTCTCAAATGGGAGGAGACCCGTGCCCAGCAGTGCGCAGTGGAACAATAATGGGTTTATAATATATGTGGTTTAAGCCATAAATACAGTAATAAATACGCACAACGAACTATAAAACCTATTTACTCGTATATTTTCAACCAAATATAAGCAAATAAAGACACCAAAATAAACCTAATTATCTTTATGAGTAAGTTTGCACATAACCACAAATCTCGTGTATGTTAAGTTGGTGGCAGTCTTTAGTGTATGGACGTAAGTTAAGAACGTTCCATACTTGTTAAATATAATGAATCCAATTAGTTCGGACATGTGAAGGGAAAATGGCGGCGGTAATGGCATACTTCATAATTTTTAAAGGAAAAATTATTACGACGAATTTTGTCGTAAATTGAGATATTGTATTTATTTTTGGCATTATTTTGCGCTGTTGGTCAAATATTATGGTTCTAGTCCTTTATTTCATTTCATTAATAGAATATATATATATATATATATATATGTATATATATTACTATTAAAGAACAAATAAAAATAAGTTTATAAAAAAAAACGTCATCCTGTGCGCACGTTTGTGGTTTGTGTGTGTGTGACGTATGACGAACCCTAAAGATTTTCAATTTGTCAACGTATCACTCTAGTTTAATTATCTCCATTTTGTATGTATTTCCTTTTAAAGTTTAAATTAACGTTTTGTATACGTTAATTTAAACTCTATCGACATATGCTTAAATAAATATCTCTGAATATTATTATGTCACCAACAGTGCCAAATATTTCGAATAGATTGATGTAAAGGGGAGGCCTCGACTCATTAATCTGGCTTGATTATATCTTTTAGAAAATTCCTCCGATTTAAAATATAAATCGAAACAGAAATGGTTTTGTAATAACATTTTCTCTAAATGTATTTTATTTATTACTAGATGTTGTCAGGTCGTTTCATTCTTTGCAATAAGGTTGAGTATAGCACAGCTGATACACACATCATGCTCGTGAACGGGTGCTGTCTACTGGTTTGGTCGGCTTATACATGTTATGGCAATCCAAATTGGTTTTTATTTTCTTTCTATTGCAAAAGAAATTCAAGCTACTACAAAACTGCATTATTCTCATGTTGTTTTTCAATAATTGTAAACAAAGCTTTTTAATTTTGTAATATTTATTTATTAAAAAGATTATTATCTATTGAGTTTATTGTCGGTTATTCTCTATTGAAAAGATTTTCGTTTTGGAACCGCGCAACGAATTACGACACTTTAAAGTATCTGTTAAAAGTAAAAATATTATAAAACATTTTTGACTTGTAAATAATGAGTCAAAACTCTCCTATTTGCACAAAACTCCAAAAAAACCTGCGGCCATGGTAACTACGTAGCAACGTAGCGGCGTAGCACGGTTAGCTACGTCGTAGCGACTACGCCTAAGTCATCTTGAAATGTCGGGTCTCCACACTTTACAAGGTTAGTCGGTCAAGTTGTGCTTAACTCTACCGTGAAGTATTCACCTTGGGCACCATACTATACTATAGCAGGAATTACACACATAGCTCTGAGCATCTGGAAGTTTCTAGAAGTTTCTAGAAGCTATATGAAATTGCAGTGAACTCTAAATACAGAGTGCATCTGAGGGCACTCAATAAAAAATATGTAGGAATGATAGACAAAATTGGTATATCGTGTTAATACAAAAAAACACAGTAAATGATCTTCCGTCTTTCGTCAATAATTTTACTTATCGTAAGAATTTTCTATGAAATTCTAAGTAGCAGCTCGGAGTTTGGAGTCATGCCTGGTTGATGGCAATCGACGCCCCCTATAACAAGGGACGTAAAACATACCGGCGGAATGTAGGTACGCCGGTACGTACATTAGTAAACCTCTGTTAAAGATTAAAATTTTATAAACCTTTTTGATCGAAGCCATGAAATTCCCAAAAATGCCGCTTATATTATAATGTTGTCCTTGTAACACTTACGTAAAATGTAATATCATAGAATCAACACAACCTTATAATAATAAATATTTAATAATATTTAAGAATAATAATAAATATTTCCGGACATTATTACACAGCGCCATCTATCCATGGTAAGCAACGAGGCTTGTGATACGGTTGATATACTAGATGGTTGATATACTACATAAATAGGTTTTTTTTTGTAAATACGTACATATTATACATAGATACATCCATGACTCAGATACACACGAACATTTGTCCCACCGGGATTCGAACCCTGGACCCATAGTTCAGCAGGCAGCGTTATCTACCGCTGAGCTAAACGGGTCGTCAGTATCTAGCAATTATAGGTTATTTATATATTTTTTTGTGATAACTTATATCCATGAGAACAAAATTGAATTGACTATACATTCTTTTAAAACATAGTTGTATGTATGTGGCTGTTTACACAAAAATAATCAAAATATATAAGAGTAAATAGGTTTAAGACAAAGTAAACTGTTTTATATATAGTCTATGCTATGACATTATATAAATGAAAATAAAAACAAAACATTAGGGATACAATGAAACGTTAAAATTGAGAACTACATATGAAAAAGAACACAGGGATCAATAAATATACCGTTGATTTTGATTTAGATATTTTGAACCTCGACTTTAAACTAAATGCAACATAACGTTGATTCACATGTCATCGAGATAATCTCACCATTTGAGCATGTGATAACTTTGAAAGCCATTGGTGCGTACCTGGGGATCGAACTCAGGACCTTTGGCTTCACAGTTCACTGGTCTCACCACTAGGTTACCATAGCTTGACATATGCATAATAAATGAGATTTTAATTTTTCGTGTAAAAGCTTCATGGATGGCAGGAAAATAGAATGCAAACGATTGTATGGTAAATTATTTTTGAGCACTTTAAATGCGATGAAAGAAAATTAAAAAAATAAATAAATCAAATGTTACGTGGCTCTCTGTTTCTCTTAAAAGTAAACTAGATTAGTAGTAAAATCTAGAAGTAAGAGAAATGGCTTAATGTCTAGCCCGTAATTTTAAATATTTTTTTTGGAAATATTAAAAAAAATAACGCCGCCTGCTCAAAAGGTGAAGGAAACTAGTGAAGTCTGCCCACCCACACTAGAGTAGCGAAAAGGACTATAGCCTAAATAATCTCAAAAGAGGAGACCCGTGCCTAGCAGCGGGAGAGTAATTGAGTTCATAATGATAATGAAGAAATTGATAGACAGTAAATAAAAATAATATATATTTATTGTGAGACATATAGCTGTTTCTTAGCATGAAAAGTGTTTATAATTTTTTTTTTATTTTGGATTTTTTGTCTACAACCATTGTGGGTGATTTTTGAAAGAAATAGGATTGAGCACACGAATTGAGGTACGAATATATATTTTTTTGATTTCATCCCAATCCGTTTACCTATTAAACTTATTATGGAAACTTACCTGATGAAGGCAATTCTGGCTGGGTTGTGTGAAGAGTCAGGGGCCACGGTGCGGCAGAACAGAGGGAACTCCGTCCTGTCACTCAGAGCTGGTGATGTGGACCCAAATGATACCTAGACAAACATATTTTATTAAAAACATCATTCATGACGTCAACTCAAATTATCACATTACTTTGTTTAGATAGAGGAATGAACGAGTCACTCTGTTTAGATTTGCCCAGCAGTGGGGTATCTCTGGCTTATTCCTGTACACTTGCTTTGAATTTTCTTTAACACGTCTATACGTATACTGTGTATGTATGTATATAATCCGACCATCATGATTTTTAATACTAAAACCACTCGCTAAAAATTCGCTGAGTAGTGAACAAACGAATTAATATCAGTTTATTTAATATATGTGTGAGCGAGACAGCAACAACTAATTAATCCCGACATCATTAATAATAATTAATAATTTTATTATTATAACATTACAGTGAACACCCAACGATGTGTGAAATAAATTAATATGATTGATAATCCACGAGTTAGGGTTGTCAAACTTGGCTTTGAAATACTCATAGTATTTGTAAAACATATTTCTTACTCTTTCTCGTTTAATTACAAGATATTGATAACTTTCTTTTTTACGGATTTTATCGCGGTGTATGGTATCCTTTACATCATCCACGGTCTGTCGGTTTTCCCGTAACCTTGAATGATGTAAAGGTTCTGAAACGTGAGGCTTTAATAATAAATAATATCTACGTATATACCGTGATAAAATTCGTAAAACAAGTAGTTCAATTAGATGGCGCTGTGTCATAATAATAATTTATTTCAGGAAATTCTTGACATATTGAGCACATAAAATTATAAACACAGCATTAATAATAAATATAAATATGATAATAATGTCCAGGTATGTTTTAATTGTTTATTTATCTGTGCCAAAGGGCCATCAGCTCAGCATTATATCAAATGATGGTTGTATTTTTATGTAACACGTCCAAATGGACTTATACAAAAGTGACAGAAAAGGTTTTACAAGGTCGGCAACGCGCAAATGTAACCTCTGGTGTTGCTGACTTATATACGCTATGGTAACGCTACCGATACCCATCCTCGTGGAAAAAGACCATCAATTTTTGATGAGGGAACCCTACGTCCGGTCATTGTTAAAGCCTAATTGATACAATTGTAATAAGAATGGTACGCTTGACATCAATCTTACTATCCTACTAATATTATAAACGCGATAGTTTGTAAGTATGGATGTATGGATGGATGTTTGTTACTCTTTCACGCAAAAACCGCTTAACAGATTTGAATGAAATTTAGCATATATGTAGTTTATTACCTGGATTAACACATAGGCTACTTTTTATCTATATACCATGCGGGCAAGGCCGCGAGAGGCAGCTAGTTAGTTATAATATTTAAAATGAGAATGGTTATAGGTCAATCACATACATATTTGAAGACTCGTTTAGCTCAGCGGTAGTTAACGCTGCCTGCTGTGCTATGGGTCCCGGGTTCGTATACCGGTAGGGACAAATGTTTATGTGATGAGCATAAACATTTGTATCCGAGTCGTGGATGTATCTATGTATAATATGTATGTATTTACAAAAAAAAAGTATATATGTAGTATATCAACCATCTAGTATCCGTAACACAAGCCTCGTTGCTTAGCTCGGAACTAGATGGCGCTGTGTCATAATGTCCGGAAATATTGTTTTATATTTTTTTTATATTTAAGATGAACATAGATTTAATGGATATCTGGATATATATAATAAAGGGTTAAAGAGTGATTTTATTTAAATGATTAATATTCACGGAAATGTAAGAAATAATTGAATAAATAAACTGTTTGGAGTCAACCGGATCTTTAGATCCTTATACATATAAGCACTACTACATTAAGCTGCTTTTCAAAGTAAGCGTTTTTTCAGTGGCTGGACTTGAACACCTAACATAGAAGACTTTAACTTACTTTGTTGCAGTCTGAACAAATAATAATTACATAGGTACTATCTTTTTGTATTTTTTAGCATATTTCAAGCTAAGATTTTGAAATTTTTATTAAGAAAGAAAAATTCAACCTCAGGCGGGACTCGAACGGCGTCTTCTGGATAGGTAGGCTCTTTGTTTCTCGTTGGACAGAATTGTCCAATCGATGTTGCTATGTCGCCGTAAGACATAAGTAACATAAAGAAGGCAAAATTCAACACATCAGGCGGATACCTCGGTGGCTCAGATGGTGGAGCGTCTAGAGTACCTATCCAGAAGACGCGGGTTCGAGTCCCGCCTGAGGTTGAATTTTTCTTTCTTAATCAAAATTTGCATAGGTATTGTTGACAATATAATTCAAAGCATCAATTCAGTTCCTATTTCCCCGCTTTTGTAACGTGTGATAGAAAGGAATCACTTTACAGTTCTACCCCCACTAGTAATACGATTACTAGCAAAACAAACCTACCCGAAATTCAAATATTGGATTTACGATTTACCCACAAATTCTTCTTCAACCTTCCCTCAAAATTGAACCCTATTCTGTATGATCTAAGCTTGAAAATCTTGTGTACTGGGTATAGGTCTCAGATGTACTTTATAGCAAAATTGGATTGTCTATCTAGGCTCTGTTCGTTTGTTAGATTTGACGTCGACGTCGGTAGCAGGTAAGTACCGGATTGAAGCGGATATAACTGGTTCAAACTGGTTTAAAGTGGCTACAGTTCGTTCGTGACTAATTTGAGGGTACTTGATACCGACCGGTGTCTTGGTAAATGTGTTTTGTGTCTTATTTATCTTCAAAACTTCCGAGAATTATATTATTAAAATAAAAATTTTAATGTGCATGACGACACAGTTGATACAATGGTCGAGTGTACGACTTTCGCGTGTCGCGGGTTCGATTCCTGCTCGGGACCAAATAAATGTATGGCCTACTGTATTTGTAAACGCACCCACGTCCCAGGAGAAATTGCTAGTGTGAACAACTTTTTTTTTAATAGAAACAAATATTGTTCCTTTTCAAGACTAAAAAACTAATTTCTGGGTATTGTTGCCTTAAATGACACCAAGATGCAGCATATTGCATTGTCGTGGCTAATATTGCCAATTTACTCTCCTCATATACTGACCACTGTAGTTACTTTGCGAAAATCCTTTTTTAAGGGTTAATCCTTCCGAGGGTTGTCCAGGAAAATCTCAAGGATTATATGTGAATAGAGGTTTTCAGAATTGGCCAATCAAGTAAGAATTACCTGTAAATAAAAAAGGGATAATGTTGTTTTCTAAAAACACACCGGTAGAGAACCGTCTTAAAAATGTTCTTATATTTGTTGTATCTTATTGGTGGTATGGAGAATCTTGCCGGTTCTTCTCCATAAGTCAAATAATAGTTCCACGGTCCCAAAAGGTAGGTCCTTTCAAAACAGTAGGACAATTCAAAAGTACCTGTAATATTGGTATACGTCGACCCGTTTAGCTCAGCGGTAGTTAACGCTGCCTGCTGTGCTATGGGTCCCGGGTTTGAATCCCGGTAGGGACAAATGTTTGTGTGATGAGCATCAACATTTGTTTCCGAGTCATGGATGTATCTATGTATAATATGTATGTATTTACAAAAAAATGTATATACGTAGTATATCAACCATTTAGTATCCGTAACACAAGCCTCGTTGCTTACCACGGAACTAGATGGCGCTGTGTAATAAGCGTTCGGAAATATTTATTAAAATATTTATTATTATTGATCTAATTGAAATATATAATTTGAGTTAGACTGGATGAGGAAGGCGGAGGACAGAGTGTTATGGCGTAGTTTGGGAGAGGCCTATGTCCAGCAGTGGACTGCGATAGGCTGAGTCGATTGATTGATTGATTTGAGTTTGAGTTTGTTTGGTAGATTAAATTTGAATAGAACAGACTCTACAAAAATAGTTTTTGAAACGCAAGTGCGTTTCAATTTCATAGATTTGGATAAATATTGAAAATTTTGTAGTTTTGCACCGATAATGTTGAATTCTACTCATATAATTTAAATTAATAGATATCTAAGAAAAAAGCAATATTTTCGACGTGTTAGATCGTTTACATCCATAGTCACAGGCGAACGGATTAGAACGTATAAAAAACAGGTTTTATTAAGTCATTTTGTAAACAATGTATAGCGGCAAAAAATATTCTTACAGCATATTTCCTCTTTGGTTATTTGAAATCCCGTTAACGGTAAAATTGAATTTTTTTGACGGCATCGGCATCGTGTATGGCTCGTGAAATTGACGTGTCGGCCGTTGTGCCATGCTACACTCTTTGAAAAAGAAATTTCTAAAAGGTACGCGATACGAAATGAATAGAAAATTAACCAAACATAGCCTGAGTGTTGACTGTATGTGTTTTATTCAATATACAACGCACGAGAACAACTTATTTACAAATGATTAAATTGAGAATTGTTGCATTTAGATTCTAAGTAAGTAAGATACTTATACATGCTTTTCGTAGTAGGATTAGTGGATTATGTAGGATACTATTCAATATATATATAGTTACAATATATATACATACATATAATATTACACATAGCAGACAATACATATTATTACAATTAAATTTAATTAATTTTCCCCTTTCTCATCAATCCATTTACTTTTATAGCACCCAAACCAATAAAACACATTGCTTCTTTCAAAAGAAAGCGTAGGGAGGGAAATGGTACTTATGATATCAACATAAATACGCCCACTGCTGAACAAAAGCATCCCCTATAAATTTCTATAAACTCCAATTAATTTGGCCGTCCGTAAGCCTGTCATCATCAACCCGTTATGCTCCCATTGCTGAACACCGGGTCTCGGGGTCACGGGGTAGGTCTCCCCCAAGGTTCGCTACGATTTTTCCGCATTCAGCGGACTCCAGCGACCTTTACTAGGTCGTCAGTCAGACTATAGTCCAAGGTTATTTACCTGCACGATATTCCAGTAGGGCACAATCTTTGCGATGCTCTCGGTGACCTCGGAGCAAGCTGTCCCCAACAGCATCACCATGCGAGACTCTCTCTCCGTGTATAAAGCGTGGAAGAAGCGGTCTACGCCCACTCCTGGGTCACACTAAGGAAAAAATACGTAATTAGCTTGTAGAAAGACAAACTAGATAATTTACTACCTTACTATTTGAAACGAAATCTCTCATAAATGATTGCATGAAGTCAAGCAATAATTTTAGCTTGAAGTAATATTCTTAGGTTGGCAGACTCCAAACGTAAAAGAGAAAATCTCTCAAGCATGGGAAATCTAAATTTTTTCCTACACCGTTCTAAGTTAGTGATAATTATTATTATTTATAAAAGTACGTTTCGAGTCTATAGACGAAACTACCATGACGTTCCTTTCGTTTAATTAGTGAAGGAATTGTAATAAAATTGTTTTTTTTTACAATAACTTACTATAGCAAAAAGTGTCGTTACAACTTTTCGTCTTCTTTTTTTCCGTCTAGCCCCCTTTCGCAACGCGCGATAAGGAAGTTCGTTCCAAAAACTTAGATTTAGAAACTCGAAACCTATTAACTTCGCATTCCACGGACATATATTAAATGCACAAAAAAAAGATCGCCTAACATATTTTATTTTACTAAAATAAGGCTTAATATACGCAAACGAAGTATCATCGTGTTAGCATTAAATTACATAACCGTCTTTAAACTTGTTAAATCTACATCATCAAATTATATAACTACCCTCATTTACAAGTCAGCGCCGTGTGCCTGTCGTAAAGGAAGGACGCATTAGGAATACCAAGACAAATACATTATAATATTCTAAAGACTAAGGCTACTAGAAGGTTGGGAGGTAAAGAGACTTGAGTCTAGAGAAGGTTGGGAATTTACTTAATCGCGTAAAATTACTTGAAATTTGTCATTATTTGTTAATTTATGGATATTATTCTCCTATGTGTATATACGAGTACTTACTTCGTAAACAGATACTTAAATACATTCTATACCATTTATAGAACCTTAAAACATATTTCACTAGCTTTAGAAACGCTAAAGTAAAGTAAAGATATCGCTAAAAACTGATACTATTGAAGAGAAATTTGAGTTATCTGAGTAAGTTGTCAATAAATCTGTTCAATTTCTCAAGTTCAATACCTATCCTGTTCAGAAGTTATATTTCTGCCATTATCTTATTTTCTAATGTTACAGTCAATAATTGTAAAGTAATGGAGACTAACAAAGTAGAATATATTCAAAATAATAAATGAATAATTTCAATAAGATACCTTCGTATCGTTGGTGATGAGATGCAGCTTGTATCCCGGCAGTAGACCTCGTTTGTTGACGTGATCTACTGCAAGCCTTGCTGCAGCCAGCTCGGATACTCCGTCAGCTCTCGGAGCGTCTCCTACGGATAGCTCGAAGAGGCCCAGAATGGAGACGATGCGGTTCGACTTAGTCTTCGGTAGATCTGTGGAAAAAGGGTCTTTTAGAATTTTTAAATCATACAGACATAATGGCATCGTAAGATACAAGTTATAATTTACTTAGTGATAAAAAATAATATAGGTACTGCCATAAAATAAATAAATAACATCAATATGTACTAGGTACCAAGATAATGTATTTACAATAAAAAAAATAGCATTGCTTGGAAAGTTTAGTCTAAAAGAAACTACAAAACCCAGAAATATCGATATACTTTTATTGATGAGAATTGAATCAGTACTTTTATATTTTTGTACACCAACATCAACGCATAGATAGCTGAATAAGAGTCTTCTCTCTCAATGAGAGAGATCTCTCTCTCGATAAAATTATATCGATATTTCTGGGTCACTCTTATATTTGTGTCTTGGCGCGTTAAGGGAGAGTTCACACTTTCATTAACAAAATCTTTTACTTATTCGTCGTCAAAAATAGTGATTATTAATAAGAATATAATATTCGAAAGTCTATAGTCAACGTTCTTACACCGAACTGGAATTAAAAACACAAACAAAATTATACCAAACACAAAACACCATATTGTTTTCTTTACGTCAAAAGTGGGGTTAAAAATGTATGTATGTATTTCCCGAAAAGGGTTTTCCCTTTACTGCTTGAATAATACACAAACAACTGACGCCATCCGTTTGAGATTAACACGGGGTATCATGTTCTGTTGGGGCTGAAGGTATAACATAAATTGTGTCAAATATATTATGTAGGGGTCTGTGTTTGCAGGTGATGAATTGTTTGTAAGAGGAATATTCATTTATTTTCCCTTGTTATCTTGGTTTGAAGTTAGTGATGTGACCAGTGGACAGATAAGTCAAAGGTCTCGAGATCAATAAAATAAAATAAATAAATATTTCCGGACATTTATTACACAGCGCCATCTAGCTCCGTGGTAAGCAACGAGGCTTGTGTTACGGATACCAGATGGTTGATATACTACATATATAGTTTTTTTTTGTATATACATACATATTATACATAGATACCTACATCCATGACTCGGAAACAAATCACACAAACATTTGTCCCTACCAGGATTCGAACACCCACCCGGGACCCATAGCACAGCAGGCAGCGTTAACTACCACTGAGCTAAACGGGTCGTCAAATATCAATAATAAATAGCACAGTCACTGACTTTTTGAAGTTACGTGCGTATTTTAAGATGCTCAAACGGTAAAGGAAACATTCTAACTTAATTTTACAATTTAAAATCTCTGTGTATTCTCTTTCTCGTTCGGTCGAGTCGAGTCTCGTCTCAAGTCGAGACCTGCTACTGCCACATTTTATTTTAAATTGATATGACCATATTATTGAAAAGAGATTCATCTTATCGTATTGGATTGACTATGGCCGTGTTATATTATCTTAAAACGTAATAATACCTATATGCCATATTAAAAAGATAGGATGGTAGAGGTCGACTACCCTAATAACGTTGATAAGTTACGGTTTTAGGAGGCAGATATCTTCCTAAAACCGTATAATATCAGCTGACACCAAAAGCTTTGTTCTCGCTTCATTACACCCACTCATAACCATTTTTTTGTACACCTATGTTCCAAATGTTAGGTTTCTCGATTTAATAGCATTAGAATGTTGACATACATATATCATTTAGTCAGGAAAATGATTTTACTTATTCAATCTGAAGTTATGAAATAAATAAAAATGTTTAGTTGGATTTATATTACGAAACCAGCGGCCGGAAAGTAGTTTCATGACATTAATTTCTTCAACAATTTCACGTATTGCAAGTTTTATTATGCATCTATTTTACTTTTTTATATTGTTTATTTCCTATTCCTAATCCTAGTGTGGGTTGCCCCACACTAAGATGTTCTCCTGTATCGTGGGTGCGTTTACAAACACAAATTTTCACATACACAAACGTCCAGACCCGGAACAACTACCTGTAGAACGTACAAATATTTACTCCGTGCGGGGATCGAACCCGCAACCCGTGACGCACAAACCGATCGATCAGCCACTGCGCCACCGAGTCGTCGTGATATTGAAAAACTTTTACGTTTACAGGTGAAGCTGTAATCTTAATCCGGCTTTAGTCGTAGGTCTCTTGTTTCAATCATATGCGCTAAATATTATCAGTTTATCACTCACTGAGGTGAAACTGATGTCTTACATTTAGTCGAGATTTTTTTATCTCTTGTTTTACATACATACATATGTATATACTATCGCGCCTGTCGTCCCCGAAAGGTTAGGCAGAGGTGTACTAATGTACACCCACGTTTCGCCGGTATGTTTTAGGTTCCATGTAATAGGGGGCGAGCCTATTGCCATCGACCCGGAACGGTTATCCAAACTCCGCTACTGAGAATTTTATAGAAAATTCCAATATCACTTTGCTCGACCTGGGAATTGAACCCAGGACCTCTTGCTCGGCAGTCGCACTGTACGACCACTCAACCAACGAGGCAGTTGGTCTCTTGTTTTAATCATGAAGAAGTTTGTATGACTGCAAGATTTTTATACCTACCAGCAGCGTGGTGGACTTGAGGATTCTCGCTAGCTCTACCTAGCTAGCTAACTCTCTAGAGATAGAGACTGCCAATAGGATAGTTAATCGACGACCCAATGAGTGCAACGGTAGTTAACACTGACTGCTGCGCTATGGGTCCTGGGTTCGAATCCCGGTAGGGACAAATGTTTGTGTGATGAGCATAAACATTTGTATCCGAGTTATGGATGTATCTATGTATAATATAAATGTATTTACAAAAAAAAAGTATATATGTAGTATATCAACCGACTAGTATCCGTAACACAAGCCTCGTTGCTTAGCTCGGAACTAGATGGCGCTGTGTCATAATGTCCAGGAATATTTATTTATTTAATGGGTTGATGACATTAATTGAACCACCGCTCCTATTCTGGTAGCTAAAGAGGGGTTGTGTCTCTTAACAAAATTACACGTATTAATCAGAGTTGTAAGTCAATTATAATAATTAACTTCCCGACAAAACAACACAAACATAATTAACCGAAACAGTTAATTTGCCCCTATTTAACCTTACGTAGCATGTATACGTTATTACTATTATTACAACGGCATTGGTTTAATATCGCAATCCTTCAAAAACAACACCGGAGTTGAGGAGACTGAAAGAAAGTCAATATGTAACTTCTGTAATTTAATTATAACGGGAAATAAAAATGAGTAGCACAATTTTGTTTTAAATTCTATTAACTTGTGTTTTTGTATATTCGGGTTGAATTTCTAAATATAGCTCAGAATCAGTTGTTTTTAAACAAAGACAAACATTTTAAACATAATTTTGTAGTTTTAACCGTACCATATATTTCCACAGGCATTAAATAAAAAGCTATCATCTTGATATAAAAAAGAGAAATAAAAAAACAACATTTTTAATTTAGGACCAAAAAACTTGTATGGATCTGAAGCTATAGGTATAACAAAATATAGTTACTCTATGAACAAGAAAAAGAAGAAAATGTTGACTGCATCATTGGATTTTATCTTGCCTCTTGCCATCTAGCCTCAGTACTCCCTGATAGAGAACGTGGTCCTTCGGTACAAATATATACTCTGGCTTTTATACTGCCAGCCGCTGACTCCACCCGCTCAATACACCGTCATGGTTTGTTTTAATTCAAATCGTTATTATGTTATTGTAAATACATTGAACGCATTTCAATTATTGTAAATTGTAATTAATTAAGATTGGCGTTCGTTTTAGGGTTTAAATAGAACACTGGAGTATGTAAACTTACTTATACATATATGAGAAATCGATCATTTTGATCACCCCATTTACTGTTCCTACTGTTGAGCTCGGGTTTCTTCTCGCTTGAGATGGATTCGATTCGATTTTACACCATGCTAGGCTAGGCCGGACTTTGCACGCCATCGAGAAAATCTCTCAGGCACGTAGATTCGCTCGCGACCGCTTTCACTGTTTGTGCATAAGATTGCGTAAAGTATCCAAAACGTTGCGTCGTAATAAAAAAAATAACAATATACACCAATAAAATCCGTAAATAGTGTTTCAATAGAATTATTATTCTCGTACGTAAATCGCGCTATTCACTTCTTACGTAATCTATTGCTGGAATTTTTCATACTTTGCAGAATACTGTGCGCGTGCAGAACACCCACACACTGTTCCACACGTATCGCGTGGGTTCGCCATAGTTTTACATTAGTGCCGTCTCTGGGTAAAGGATTTAAGCTCAAATAAATTACACGTTCTTCGAACACATCGTGTTTACTAAAGCAGTTTATGTTTTCTTTATCCTAATTCATTTATTTTAAAATAGTAAGGGATTATGCAATGTTTTTGTGACAGCACCTCTTCAGAACTATATTAACTTAATAAATTATAAGTAAGTAGATTTCCTTATAGCTGTGGTAGCCTAGCGGTGTGACCAGTGGACTGAGATGTCAGAGGTGTTGAGTTCGAACCCAAGGCACGCACTACTGACTTTTCGGAAGTTATGTGCGTATTTATCACATGCTCAAACGGTGAAGGAAAACATCGTGAGGAAACCTGCATGCTTGAGAGAATTTCTCGATGGCATGTGAAGTCTGCCAACCCGCAGTAGGCTAGCGTGGTGGACTATAGCCTAATCCCTCTCAAACGAGAGGAGACCCCTGCCCAGCAGTGGGACGGTAATGGGTTGATGATGATGATGATGAGATTTCCTTAAGGATCAGATATAATTATGTAAACTGATCCAACGACAACCTTTCGGCAACCTTTACCAGGTCGTGTATCCATTTTGTTGGGGTCCTTCCATCTACTGGTCTATGGTTTCCACCCAAGAGCCTTTCTACCCTAACTGTAATCAGCTTTATAAGTTACATACCTCACCCTGACGCTTCAAATATAATTTATATTCACAACTAAAACTCAATTATTTCTTTCAAGTAGAGTATATTTGTATTACTTTTGAATTGTGTAAACTAGTTGCACGGTTCCAGAAAGTAGGACTTATGGAAATGAGCCGGAAAGGCCTCTTTTAAATGAATTGTAAATTACAAAATAATTAATTAATCTCCTAAATCCCTATTAATTCCAGATTCTGATTCGAATCGAATGCTAATCATTGATATTTCAATAGGCCACTGAATAACCTTGAGCTGGGATGTGAGGACCATAATAAGAGACCATGTATCGTGGTCTAAAGACAATGGGAATTCACACGAGATTGGGAAAAAATATACCTATACCCGGGGGTAAAATTAAGTCATAACTAGTTAATAATATGCCATCGAATTTCCAGTGCTCCTTTTGGGATGATGTTTTGTTTTAATTTATTACTAGGTAACCAGTTACGGTCGCTTAAGCCGTTGCGAGCGAACCTTTGAACCCACCTCAGGGATTATATTTCGTCCTTGTGTACATACCTTAACAAGGGAAGACTTTATTTCTTACCGTTCCATCATATTATTATTATTTAAAATAGTATCTATGTAAGAAAGAAAGAAAGAAAAAAAGAAAAGACATTTATTTGTCACCAAAGACAACACGTACAGACACACATAGTTAAAAAATAATAATAATAAAAATACATAAAACTCAGACTGTTACTGTTGCCTGTCGTGTCGCGCGTGTCCGTGACAAAAAAGGCTACCACTCAGCTTAATGCTGTGCTACAGTACGATACCATAACAAAGCGCTGATTTTCAGTGGCCACCCAGTGACGTTCGGATATTAAGCCAGCTCATATATCAATAAATGTAGGTATATTAAATTTATTAAATGCATAAGTGTATATATAACATAAATATGTATATATATATGTATATATATATATCTATTACTTGCATAATATTATAAAACAATATAATACATTACTTACACTATAATTTAGAAAAAATAAAAAAATTAAACAAAAATCTCGATCCCGATTTATATTGCGTCTGTGTGGCACGCACACCATTGCGCACCGGACCGGTCCCGTCGACTCCTCGCACGGTCTGCGAGATCACGCGACATTACCGCCGGCGCACGAGTCGAGTGAGGTCACGTAACCAAACCATTACGATATTTTTAAATTGTAAGAGGTATAAGATACCATAATATGACACATAAAGTTTAACAATATTAGCGTATTGTGTATTTATAACTATTAACTAATATCCTAATAACGATTGTGCCGGATAAAATTATTCATTTTAGTAGTACCCACCTAATGTAATCAAATTATTGCGTTAGCCCACCAAGTCTACCGCATTACCGCCACGAGCCGCAAGATGAACGATTAATGTTGTTCCTAGGTCATAATCACTATGTAAGTAAATCCTGTACCTACCTAATTTTATTATTTACAGCACAGTTGTTCACTTTTTTTGTAGTTCTATTAAATGTTTTTTAAGGTGAAATTTAAAACTTTGTTTTGTTTTTAGGGATCTCATTGGAGGTGGTAAATCGTTCCAGCAGCGAGTGGCGGCATATTTGAAACAGCCTCTAAATGCCGTGGTTCTGTATCGAGGCATCGACAGCGGGTTGGAACTTGAACGGGTGGAGTAGCTATAATGATCCTGCCTCCAATTTAATTGTTTGAACAGGTACTCTGGCTTGTGTGTATTAATGACTCCGAATAATAAACTGGCTAAGTAAAGCTTTCGCCGCCCAGCCATTTTTAGCATATTATTAGAATTTAGGTACGGTGTGACATGATTTCTCCGGGGTATACTAAAGCAGTATGGGGCACATGCATTTTGAACACGTTGGATCAGACGATCAGTATGGGCCAGGAGGCATGGCCCATAAACAGCGTCACAGTAGTTCATCTTTGAAAGAATAAAAGTGTAAAAGTGTCTACCAATCTTTTTCTCATTGCCACGCTAAAATAGTTTCTTATCCTATACAGAACCTTGAGTCTATAGAAACAGTTTTTTACTACGCCGTTAATATGTTCCTCAAAGCGAAGGGCAGGGTCGATGATAAGGCCTAGGTTACTACCAGATTCAACTCTTTGAATGTGTTGTCCCATGATTTTCACTTCGGGTTTTGCAGAAAGAATTTGTTTAATTTGATTTCTGGTTCCCAATATCATAAACTTAGATTTTTGAGGATTCAGCAATAGTGAGTTTCTAATTGACCAAGTTACGATTTTCTCGAGTTCCATGTTTAAGATATTTACTGCAGAAGTAGTGCAACCCGCACCGAAAGACATGTACAGCTGCGTGTCATCTGCATACATATGGTATTTACAGTTCTGTAAACATCGCACTATGTCCGCACTGTACAGTATATAGAGAAGGGGGCCCAGCAACGATCCCTGAGGTATTCCACGGGATATCAATCGTGGAGTAGAGGATGTCACGGAACCGTCCTGCTTACGCATATCAACTCACTGTGACCTACCCGTAAGGTAACTGTCAAACCATTTTATTGTCTCGCATTCAAAACCGTAAAATGAAAGTTTTGACATTAACAAGGTAATATTTATTGAGTCAAATGCCCTAGAGTAATCAAGTAGTGTTAGTATCGACCCCTCCCCTCGATCCCGGGCTTCAAGGATGTTACCTACGACGTCTGACAAGGCGGTGGCAGTTCCGCGTCCCTTTCTAAATCCCGACTGAAGGTCCGGTAATACATTGTTTGTCTCTAGATAGTCACTAACTTGTAAGTACACTACTCTCTCCAACACCTTAGACAAACAAGATAATATACTAATTGGACGAAGATCCTTATAATTTTGGGGATTATAATTTTTAGGAAGTGGACGCACAATTGCATCCCGCCACAGACTAGGAAATGTATTGGAGGTTATAGATAA
This sequence comes from Craniophora ligustri, assembly GCA_905163465.1. NCBI lineage: Eukaryota > Metazoa > Arthropoda > Insecta > Lepidoptera > Noctuidae > Craniophora > Craniophora ligustri. The sequence goes on along the minus strand of LR990962.1, from coordinate 14,072,425 downwards.
ATTAACTATATTTGTTATTGTAGGTAAAGATTGTGGTAGAGTAAGAATTAACATTTCTCTTGATATACCGTCAATTCCTTGCGCGTTAGTAGTTATATTTTTGATGGTACTTAGAATTGTTGCTGGGTCAGTTGGCTTCAGTATTAGTTTTGATGTACCGTGCCGATGAAATTCATAGAAGGTTAATTGAGACATGTCAACATTGTAGTCGCCCGGCACATCCAAAAACGCTGAATTTAAGCCTTCGGGATCATCAAACGGCTCCAAAAGGACGTCGTCGTCCCTACTCTCAGATAAAACATGTTTTTTTAAATTATACCACAATTGTTTTGAGTTATTGATATTCTCGTTAATGTATTTGTTAAAAAATGCTTTTTTTTCATTATGTAACCCCAAAATAGCTTGGTGTTTTAAGTCCAAGTAGTAACGTCTGTGCGCTTCCTGTTTTGTTTGACGATATCGTCGGTGGGCATCATCCCTCAGTTTATGCATCAATTTTATGTTGTCTGTTATCCACGGCGTGGGTTGAGTTTTAAACGCTCTAGTTTTTATTGGCGCATGGGTGTCAAAAAGCCTTGTTATATGTGAATTAAAAGAGAGAACCATGTCATTTAATGTGCGTGTGGTGTGAGGGCCACTTCGTCAAATCTTTTTGAAATTTGCCTAGGATTTAGTGAACATTCCAAAACAATTGTGAAAGTTAGAATCAGAATTTGTGAAAGTCTAATAAGCGAGTTATAGCCTGTAATGTTGGGCCCTCAATCCTCACATAGAGGATTGAGGGCCCACCCGTGTGGATAAACTATGGACACTACAGAAAATGTGTTTATGGCAAAATCTAAGCTAATTCCAAACAAAATTTGTGAAAACAAGATATTATCGTAAAACACTATCCTACTTTATATATCTTCGTTCAAAATGGGCCCTCAATTCTCACAAACGCAAAAGTTTAAACACAAATAAAATTAAAACCATTAACTTACAGCTGCTGTTTGATGTCTTATACGCTACTAAATAATTTGTGAAAATTTGTGAAAACAAGAACAGGACACCACGTCTTGTGGTTAAAAAGTTGTGAGCTTCACAAAATTTGGGCCCTCAATCCTCCACTTTTTTTGGTCTTCTTGTTATTGAGCTTATCATATTAAACATAAAGGAAATCAAAAATAGTCATTAATTGTGAAAAAATTAGTGCAACAAATTGTTGTTATTTGTTACCAATAACAATTACAATAAAATTAAATATCTTGAAAATTACCGAAATCGACTATTTTTTTATTGTGTATGTGTGTAGGGTGACAATAATTTTATAATTTAACTATTGACGTCTTATGACATTACATTTTTTAAATTGCTCTCGCATACATATTACCAGTTCTTTTTTTCTTGTTCTTCCCTTCCGGGATAACTCAAAGGTATCTTATCTATACAGCCTTGGCTGTATGGACAAGATTCCTTCAGTATTTTTTATGATGTATTTAAGATGGATGATACATGATAATGGTTGATGATTTGGTGAATTAATGGTTTATGAAGGATGATAAATGATTTTTTTTCTAGTTTCAAAAAATATGTGGATCTTAACGTTTAATAATTCATCGAAACACAAATTTTAGAAAATAAAACACTACTGCTAAACATGTTTCGATGAATTTTAATGTGACGCTTCACTTTCCCGCCAAAAAGTCTTACCAGAATAATAACATAAAATACCTTATTTTAAAGAGTGTCTATGGAGTTTCTGGCCGGTTCTTCTCCATGAGATCACCTTCTTGAAACCGTGCACTAGAGTCATAAGTTTTTTAAATGCTTGAAAAAGTTTAAGTATATGAAATAAAAACCTTTTGATTTGATTTAATTCATTTTATATATTTTATTAGTGACGATTTTGATTATTTGGGATGTCTGTTTACTAGGGATGGCAAGATTGGCAAGATTGATGATATAAAAGATGAGTAAATACTAAAAATAAAGCAAATAGTGCTTTTGTAAAATAAACACGATTTGCTACCCAGGATAGTGTGCTGGTAGGTACACTTAAATATGGCACAAAATATCGGTATAGCGTCGTTACTGTATAAGATTCACTGTCACCATGGATGCTAATTATTTTGTTCACTTACCGTTTGTAATTGTTTAAAATGACAAATTAAAGGCTTTCTGTATATTTTCCGCTCAGGTGATTTGATGTGCGTATGTTCATCACTGCTCAACATTGCATATTAAACAATTAAGTATGATAGATTACGATAAATACGATAACAAGGACTTCACTTCATAAATTGCAAGGTTAGAAAAACTTTCATTGTGAGCACAACTGCCAAATTGACGGCGACGGTTTCAAGTTTTTGACGTTTTAAGATAATATTTGTTTGTAAGTGTGAGAAATTCATATTTATTCACTCAGAATATGGTAAAAATGTTATTAATAGATGATATTTAAGTTCAACACATTCGCCTTTGGAAGGCATGCGAATTGGTAAAAGTTATAATTGTTGCATTATAACTAGGAAAGAAAGAATGAAACGAACTTTTAAATCATGTTTTCACCTTAATTCTAATTACGTTTAAAAACGTTTCGTGTTTTGCTAGAGCTATTACAACATATATTATAGGATAGTTTTACCCAATTTATTCTGATTAAGTTATGGTTATAAGTAATACGCCTATAAGCCAATAGATGCCATTAAACGGTCAGTTTTACAAAAACTGATCTTCGTTGTTTATCCCGTGGAGACTTTTTGTGGTCACCCTATTTTGAAATTTACCCAATAAAATTAAACATGGTTTTTTTACACAAAAAAAGGTATTTTTTTATATCTTTCTGGTATTGGATTTGTTGCACAATTTTTTTCACAATTAATGACTATTTTGGATTTCCTTTATCTTTAATATGATAAGCGTAATAACGAGAAGACCAAAAAAAGTGGAGGATTGAGGGCCCAAATTTTGTGAAGCTCACAACTTTTAAACCACAAGACGTGGTGACCTGTTCTTGTTTTCACAAATTTTCACAAATTATTTAGTAGCGTATAAGACATCAAACAGCAGCTGTAAGTTAATGGTTTTAATTTTATTTGTGTTTAAACTTTTGCGTTTGTGAGAATTGAGGGCCCATTTTGAACGAAGATATATAAAGTAGGATAGTGTTTTACGATAATATCTTGTTTTCACAAATTTTGTTTGGCATTAGCTTAGATTTTGCCATAAACACATTTTCTGTAGTGTCCATAGTTTATCCACACGGGTGGGCCCTCAATCCTCTATGTGAGGATTGAGGGCCCAACATTACAGGCTATAACTCGCTTATTAGACTTTCACAAATTCTGATTCCAACTTTCACAATTGTTTTGGAATGTTCACTAAATCCTAGGCAAATTTCAAAAAGATTTGACGAAGTGGCCCTCACACCACACGCACATTGTCATTTATGTCCTGCAACCCGCAAATTGAGTCCCAAGGGATCGCCTCTAGATCCCTTCTGAAATCATCGACTATTATATCCCTAAATGATCTAAATGTTAATATTTTACGTACTGGTTTTTCTTTTTTAATAACTATTTCACAAGTAAGGAACGAGTGATTACCAAGTTCTATTATGTGATCCACTTTAACTCGTCGGTATCGCGCATCTGTACATATCACATCGATTAGGGTAGCACTATTACCCACGGAGTGTGTAGGTTCACTTACAATTTGGTGCAAGTTACAGTATCCTAGAAATTCTGTAAGTCTTCTAAATTTGGAGTCATTAACTAACATATTTACATTAAAATCTCCGAGTAAAATAATATTGTCATATGGAGCGAGCGCATAAATGCTGTCTGTGACAGCATCTAGGAAAATGTTTAAATCTAGCCATGGTGGCCGATACGCGGTACCGACCAAAATCTTTTTCTTTTTAGCTGTTATGTTCAGCCACATTTGTTCAATCTGTGGATGATGTGGATGAGCTCTGAGTCGTATACTGGTCCCATTTCTAATATAGAAAGCGACCCCACCTCCACGCCCCCCACGAATTGTATTAGGAAGCGGAGTATGGCGCATTTGGTACCCTGGAACCACCGGTGCTCGGCCCTCCTCTCCCCTACGTAACCACGTCTCATTAATCGCCATGATATCAACTGAATGATGACTCATTGCAATAACAAACTCATCGTGGTTTGTGGAAAGTGAGCCAGCATTAAATAGACCTAATTTAATATTTATGTTACGGGGCATGTATAATACATAGATATAATTTCAAATATATAGAATGTACGTTTTGTGAAACAGGACTTGTGTAAATAATAAAATAAAATAACATAGTAATAATAAATTGTAAATAGTGTAAACACAATGATCTCATAGTCTTAAAAATATATAAATAACGATGTATAGTGTACAACATAACAAAAACTTTTCATAACATAACATAATATTATTGGTAGCGGTCCTACTATGACTCTGAACCAAAAACACGCATGAGATCTGCCTCATCACGTATGAGACTTGGTTTATCATCGGGCTTATGCCGAGCGAGAATACGGCCATGTTTCGTCCACACAAACTTCCAGCCGAGACGTTGCCCGGTCTCCCGTGCATGCCGAAATAACTGACGGTTCGTTTTTGTTAGGCGTTCATTTATATAAAATCTTTTCGGTGGAACTACTGGATGTAACTACTTTCTTGCCAGTTCTTCTCCATAAGACTTACTTTTTGGAACCGTTCAACCAGTTTTGAGAATTCAGGAGCACCTTTAATATTAGTGTATTTGAAATAAATGATTTGACTTAAGATATACATATTATGTAATATGGTGGCGCGGTGTTAAGCAAAAATCAAGAATTCGAGTTGCTACAGAGTATTCTAGAAAAAATCAATAACGCTTTTGAGGATTGGAACCTCACCTCACGTTTGCAATTATAAAACTGGTTAGACAATCTAATAATTATACCTACTCGAAATCTTTGCTAATATAAAACTCATCGGAGTGGCAGACTATAGTGACTATGGATGTCGTAAAGGATTGGAAATAAATACAAATATGTAATTATACGTCATAAAATGTCACTACAATATCATTAAATGTCTAATATTTGCAGAAGTCTTTTGGAGGTAGGGCATGGCAAGATTCCTCGCTCAAATTGAGCTGCCCGACTGGGGAAGTACCTCCGCCTTACAGAATACCGAAGTGAATCAACGATAGTTCTCTTTCTGCGAGTAAGTAAGGTTACCAGAGCTCGTTGGAGGAGTGACTATTCCGACAGCATGGGCATTCCGTTTGTTATCAGTTTAGTAATTCCCTCTTTTAAGAAAAGAAAACGGTTTCTCCAGGGGTTGGCAACGCATTTGCAAGTCTTCTGGTGTTGCAAATATCCATGGGCGGCGGTGTTCACTTACCATCAGGTGAGCCGCCTGCTCGTTTGCCCCATTATTGCGATAAAAAAATAAAAAAATAGGTGTAAGAAATCAGCTCAATCTGCGGCAATGTAGGAATTTGGCGTTGAGCTAACTTACTGACATGGTATCTGTGTCATGTCATCAGTTCAAATTTTAAAGTTGTTTTAATCTACACATATTTTAGGGCTAATATTGAATGAAGAGAAACAAAGCCTGTTGATAAACCAAAGAGGTTTGGACATACCTATATATGTATCTTTAAATTCAAATAAAGTTAACTCTTTTGAGCTTTGTTATTTCATTATCTGTGGCCTTTTTTCCCCAGCTTTGTATGCGCGGGCTACTGAGGCAGAAAATTTGAGCGAGCTTGCTGATGTAGCGCTAAAAGGCAGAAGAAAAATCAAATAAATATTTTCAAGGCAAATATTTATTTCATATTTGAGTAAAACTACGTTGATTAATCAATTTCTTTGGTTTAGCGGCACTTGCCGATGTGTATCTATAGATAGGTGGCTATCTTTAATATGTCGAGGCCTCTCTGTGTCTTGAAGATGAAGTTCCGAACGTTCAGGCTGTCATACGAATATATCTAACAATTTTTAGTGGTAGTAGAACCAGTTCATGCTAAGAATATCTTCATTTAGGTTAGAGTGAGAAGCATTGTATTAACGGAATTTGCTTGTGTTAACAAAACTATTATTGTTATTTTAATGTAATCACCCAATTTTGAGTAAAGGTGATAATTATATATGGTATCAAGCTAAATAAGGGTCAAGTGACAATTTTCTATGATACATTTTAAACCTTACTTATTTTTATGATCTTTTTGATATTTTTTCATAATGATATAAGAGCAATAATTACTACCGATACATGGATAAACACGAACATATCATTTATGCATGGGTTGTAGATATTAATTAAACAATTTTGGTAGATTTTTGACCTCACGTAAATATAACTATTAATATACTGATTTCTTAGAAAGAAAGAACATTGAAATAAAACCAGTTATATTTTATGTTGAAAAGGTTCCGAAACTTCTAGATTAAAATAATATCAATATACCGCGATAAAATCCGTATAAAGTTAATATTTCAACCTGGTCTAACTGTAAAAACCCATTTAATATACAATTTGATTTGATTAATAACATTTGAAGAGGTATAAGCCGCAGTTCTTACTAGCAAAAGAGTTATTTAATTATTATATAAAATCCCTTCTAAGGAGGCAGACGTATCCAACAAGCTCCGAGATCTTCGGATCGCATTCTATAGTTCACAATTCACATGCGGACATTAGGACCAAATGTAGATTTATGAGGATGGGATATTAAAACATCATCATTCTTATCCTTCAGAGGATAATATGAGACAGAGATTGATTAGAGTGGACTCTGAAGTCAAAAGTTTTGTCAATATCAAGACCACTGAATTTTTGAAGTTACGTGCGTATTTATCACATGCTCAAACGGTGAAGGAAAACATTGTAAGTAAGCCTGCGTGTCTGACAGATTTTTTGCATGCAGGCATGTGAAGTCTGCCAGCAAGCCTAGTGTGATGGACCATAGCCTAATCCTTCTAATGAGAGGAGACCTATGCCCAGCAGTGGGAGAGTCAATAAGCTGAAGATAATTCTAATTTCATAATACGTTATGTATTTTTAGAACTATATTTTTATACTTATAATTGATTTGATTCGTCTAAAAATATATTCTCAAGATGAGATGGATGAAAACGAAGAAAAAATCTTTGGCAGAATCAATCAATACGTCAATCTGAAATTTAAAGCCCTTATCTTCACAAGGTAGATAGGTATATCTTGTTAGATAAAAAGAAGACAGTGTAAAAGCGAGCAAATGAGCGCAAATTCACTTGGATACGCGCGCATTCGTGTAACTTCGCTTTAATTGTCAAGAATTTAACGCTTCGACGCGCTTCGGCTCACTACTATGCACTAGTATGAAACTACCCTTTGTTATTGTTTTAAGTTTTATGTAAATATTAATATACTAAACAAGTATAAAACACACTGACATTGTTTACATTACATTAACAGTGAAACTGTACGAATAAACTTACGATCTGTGTTTTGACCTAAGTATGTCTCACAAATAAATATTATTGACAAGTGGCCCGCCCTGGCTTCGCCCGAGTTATAAATTTTGAGATATTTTTTTTAGTAATAAATTATAGCCTATACTACTCAGAGGTAATGAAACATTAATTGGTGAAAGAATTATGGAAATCTTTCCTCTTTATAACATTGGTATAGATTGATAAAAGTTTTTTTTTAATTTCTTTTAAGTATTTATGATCGAACTAGCGACACGTGGTGCAGGAGCTGTTCGCTCGGCCATTGCACTAGCGGTGATATGGATTTAATATAAAAAGAATTTATAACTTTTCTTGCAGGATCTCCATGCAAGTTAAGTTATTCAATCAAAATTTCGATTTTATGGGTGATCTAGCAAGGATTTAGCTTTACATAAATTAGATCACATCTTAGTTTTTTTATTAAAATTTTAAGATTTTGACGAGTAAGTGGAATTCAAGCTTACTATAAAATTGAATAGGTAAGCTTTTTTGGTAACGAATTTGTTATAAGTATTCGTACACAATTTATGTTAAGACTGTAAATGACGTGGTTTTAGAAATAACCACGCTGATAAATATTGATCTATGAGTCGAACCTGTGTTGTAAGGTCAGTTTATGATTTTCATTGCACATCAAAACCCGTACCTCGGAGAGCGCGTTAACCTAGCGGGCTGCCTGCGGTCTCAGTTGTTTATCTTCATACCAAATTTCATCTAGATCGGTTCAGCGTTTTAAGCGTGAAGAGGTAACGGACATACATATTTTTTCATTCATAATATTAGTATGGATTCAGGTAATTAATTAACTATAAATAGACTTTTACCGTTTGGTAGTAATAAAACACGTTAGTAAATAATTCACACACTATATTTAATATCAAAATAACCTATCCTATATATACAATTTGGGTAGTACGGGTAGTACTCAGGGTGACACGCGAAATATTGATTTACCAATCACGGAAATATTATGCGTCTGTGGAGCCCTAAAACATCGGTGGTACGGTACGTAAATACCGCGCGTCTGCCGCGGGTGCCTCAGTGTTCGATGCACGCTTCGCGTGCGGTGGTGTCGTCGATGCTTGTAGGCTATCTGGTACAGTACTCCCCCCCAGCGAAGCGTACTAGAGGTTTGGAGACTCTTCCTGACTTCGTAATGTAGGGTGTATCACGGATGACATCGGCAGCAGGGTCAGAGTTCAACAGGAATGCAGGTTTCAGTCGATCCACGGAGACAATCTTTGTTTTGTCATTTATGAGTATTGTGTATGCCTTGTCCTTGCGTTCGATCACTCGATGCGGGCCGTTGTATGTAGGCGTGAGCGGCTTGCGCACCGCGTCGTTACGTACAAACACATGCGTACACGTTCGTAAGTATCGAGGCATGTATGTTGTGCGGCGGTCTGTATCGCTGTGTGCGGCGTGAAGTTTTTGCATTGCGTTTGCTATGACGTCTTCATAATGTGATTTTATTCCGTCCGTTATCTTCACGCCCATCATCTCGCCGGGTAGCCGCAGTGTTTGGCCATACAATGCTTCTGCTGCAGAGACGTCTGTGTCGTTTTTTATTGTTGTACGTAAACCCAACATGACAGTTGGTAACTCGTGTGTCCAGCTTGAGTTTTGTAAACGAGCTGTTAATGCTGTTTTCAGTGAGCGATGCCAGCGTTCTATCATGCCGTTTGCTTGAGGGTGGTAGGCGGTGGTACGCGTGCGCTCGATGCCTAATCGCTTCATGAGACTTTTGAATAATTCAGATTCAAATTGACGTCCTTGGTCGCTAGTCAATTGCTCTGGGCATCCGAATCGAACTATCCAACCCTCGTACACTGTACGGGCGACTGTTTCGGCAGTGATATCAGCCACTGGGTATGCTTCAGGCCATCTTGTTGCTCTGTCGATGATTGTTACACAGTATCGTTTCCCATCTGATAATGGTAGTGGTCCAACGATGTCAATGTGGATGTGAGACAGGCGGTCGGTGCGTGGAAATGTTTCGAGTGGCGATACAGTATGGCGCTGTGTTTTACTTTGTTGACATTCGATACAACTTCGTGTCCAGTCGCTGACGTCGGTATTCATACTCGGCCAAAAGAATCGTTTTGTTATCAGGTGGCGCGTGGCGCGAATGCCGGGATGACTCATCGCATGAATTGTTGTAAATACGGTTCGTCGCAGCTGTGGCGGTATGTAGGGTCGGTAGCTACCTGTTGACGTTTCGCACAGTATTTTGTAATTTGAATTGCTTGGTTTTATGCGGTGAAATTGTAAGTTGTCGTTTCGCATAACATTTTCAATTTCATTGTCATCTTGTTGTTGACGTGCTAACTCATCGTAGTCGATCGGTGACGGTAATGTTATTGTTTCGATTCTGGATAGGGCGTCGGCTACAATATTTTCTCTGCCTTCAATATGCAGTATCTTCGTTGTAAATTGACTAATGTAATGAAGATATCTTGTCCGCAGCTGTGTTTCTGTCTTGCTGTTATCTCTCGTGAGCGCAAACGTCAAGGGTTTGTGGTCCGTATATACAGTAATTTCTTTACCTTCGAACATTTTTCTGAAATGACGAATAGCTAAATATATAGCTAATAATTCCCGATCAAAGGTGCTGTATTTTCTTTGAGCATCGGTGAGTTTTTTTGAATAAAAACCGAGTGGTTGCCATCTTCCATGAATGTACTGCTGTAGGGCTGCGCCGACGCACGTGTTGGATGCATCGCACATGAGTGAAATTGATGCATGTGTCGAAGGGTGTGTCAGCATAACAGCGTTTCTGATGCTGGCTTTGCTTGCTTCAAAGGCTTCTTTTTCATCAAGCGTTAGCTGGATTGGTGTTTTGTCATTCTTTTTCGAAGTGCGTAGGTACTTGAATAATTTTTCTTGTGTATGCGCTGCGTGTGGAATGCATTCTTTGTAGAAATTTATTATGCCTAGGAAACGACGTAGTTCTTGTACTGTTTTTGGTTCTGGAAATGTTGTTATGGTTTTAACACGTTCTTCGATTGGTTTTATTCCGGCAGCTGATACGTCATAGCCTAGGAACTCAAGATTTTCTTTTCCAAAAACGCACTTAGACACGTTTATTCTCATGCCATGCTTATTTAACCTCTTGAAAACTTCTTCTAAGTGTAGTCGGTGTTGTGTTGGATCAGCAGACGCCAAAAGAATGTCGTCGACGAACGGAAACACGAAGTCTAGATCGCCCAATATATTGTTTATATGCCTTTGAAATGTTTGACCTGCGTTACGTAATCCGAAGCACATTCGTGGGAATTCAAACAATCCGAATGGAGTTATTACTGCCGTCTTCTCTATATCTTCTTGTCGAATACGCAATTGATTATATGCTTTGCGTAGATCGATTTTTGTGAATACCGTCATGCCTTGTAATCTGTAGGTGAAGTCACGCAGGCGGGGTATCGGGTATCTATCGGGCTTTGTTACGGCGTTTAGTTTTCTATAATCTCCGCATGGTCTGAGTTCGCCATTCTTCTTCTGGACTATGTGTAGAGGACTAGCCCATGGTGATTTGCTGGGTCGGCATATACCTTGCTCGAGCATTAACTGGAACGTTTCTTTTGCGGCTTTGTACTTGTGTGGCGGCAACGGGCGTGCTCTGCAGTACACAGGCGGTCCATGTGTCACGATGTAATGCTCCACGTCACTAGCACTTGTATTACTAAAATTGACGGATGTGATGTCGCTGTATTTTTTTAGCAGGTCGTAGTACGGATCATTCACGTTGAGTGTGAGTACCGTTGGGGTTGATGTGCTGCTCGATAGACAGCCGTTGATTGATAAGCCTGTCTTCTTGTCTATAAGTTTCTGGGCTCGTAGGTCGACTAGAAGATTATGATATTGCAGGAAGTCGGCGCCGATGATTGGCCTCTTCACGTCAGCCACAGTGAACTTCCATTTGAATGATCGTCGTAAACCAAGATTGAGGTCCAAGTCGCGTTCGCCGTAAGTACGTATGGGCGTGCCGTTCGCTGCATACAGTAGTATAGCACAAGCCTGTGTAACTTGTTTGCAGGGCGGTATAACCGACACGTTAGCTCCAGTGTCGATCAAGAAGCGCAGCTTGTTGGCGGAGTCGTAGATGTATAGACGGTATGCAGATATTTTGTTGATCTCGGCTCCCGTCGTAGCCAAGACCGCGATTAGTTTTCCTGCTGCTTGCCATAGTTACACGGTGATCTGCAGTTGCGGGCGCGCTCGCCGAAGCGTTTGTGAAAGTAACAAGCGTTGTCCGATGAGTGTTCGTTTTTATACCCTCGGCCGCTGTTAAATCGGTTGCGCGAGTGCGATCGTGAGCGAATGAAACGGCGAGATGCGTGCGACGTCCGTGACTGTCGTACTTTTAACTCGGCGATCTCCCTCGTTAGTTGCATTACGGCGTCTCGTAAATCCTGTTGTCCGTGAGATTGCTGATCTTGCATTTGTGTCGTCGCTTTTGATATCTTGGAATGATCCTGACAGGTACAAGAGCACACAAAGTGTGACTCGGTTGATTGGTCGTGCATTTTATCGGCCATTGCAGCGAGAACATCAAGCGATGTCTGTTCACTAACTGCTAAGACTGCTCGTGTGGCCACAGGTAGGTGACGCATCCACAACACCTGCAGCGTTGAATCAGGCATTTTGTCGTGCGCAGGTTCTCTCATACGCCTGAGAAGCTGTGATGGTTTTAGATCACCCAATTCCATCTCGGTGAGGAGCTTTTGCAGCTGTTTGGTTTCCGATTCTTCGTACACGGAAAGTAATCGTTTCTTTGCCTCCTCGTATCTGTTCGTGCGAGATTTGGACATGACAATGTCACTTATCTGTTCGACATCCGCTTTATCCAGATGTGCCACCATCAAGCTGAATTTCGACTCCTCATTGGGCTTCTGTGGGTTGACGACCGTTTCGAATTGCCCAAACCATAATGATGGTTTGTCACGCCAAAACGTAGGAATACGGGCTTTGACGGAGATAGTTTCGATATCTTCTGAATCCATGATAATGACTGGAGAACGTCGGGGTCACCAATTTACCGTTTGGTAGTAATAAAACACGTTAGTAAATAATTCACACACTATATTTAATATCAAAATAACCTATCCTATATATACAATTTGGGTAGTACGGGTAGTACTCAGGGTGACACGCGAAATATTGATTTACCAATCACGGAAATATTATGCGTCTGTGGAGCCCTAAAACATCGGTGGTACGGTACGTAAATACCGCGCGTCTGCCGCGGGTGCCTCAGTGTTCGATGCACGCTTCGCGTGCGGTGGTGTCGTCGATGCTTGTAGGCTATCTGGTACAGACTTATTATAAATAAACTTAGTAGGAGGTAGGGCATAGCGAGATTTCTCGCTCAAATTGAGCTGCCCGACTGGGGAAGTACCTCCGCCTTACAGAAGACCGCAATGAATCAACAATAGTTGTCTTTCTGCGAGTGAGTAAGGTTACCAGAGCTCATTGGGGGATTCTGACAGCATGGGAATTCCGTTTACATTTAGTTCAAAACGGTTTCTGCAGGGGTGTGTAACGCAGGGCACGCCACGATAGTGGCGGTAAGACCCATCATGGAGGATTGGCTTGAGAGGCGCCACGGCGCCCTCAGCTTCCGGCTGACGCAGGTCTTGTCTGGGCATGGGTGCATCGGCAAGAACCTGTGTCGCATAGGCCGGGAGCCATCGCCCGGTTGTCACCATTGCGTAGGTTGCCCCGAGGACACGGCGCAGCACACACTCCAGGCCTGCCCGGCCTGGACAGAGTAGCGCGGTGAACTCATAGCGGCAGTCGGCGGTGACCTCTCGCTTCCGGCCGTGATCCTATCCATGGTCGGGAGCGAGAACGCGTGGGATGCCGCCGCCTCTTACTGCGAGCAAGTTATGCGAGCAAAAGAGGCGGCGGAAAGGGAGAGAGAAATCACAACCTCTCTCCCGATCCGCAGTAGACGCACCGGGCGCCGGAGGGCGCAAACAGACCTCCGGCCTCCATAAGCTGTGGCCAGCGGGTGGGCGCGACTAGGGGAGTCCGCCGCCCGAACTGGTAATGGCCCCAAGTAGGCGGCGCGCGTGTTCGTCACACGTGCGCCTGCGCGGAGGATGCGAGGCGAGCTATGCCTCGCTCTTAGCCGGGGTCTAGCGATAAGAGCTGGACCGAAGCCCGCCGGGGTTTTGGTGCATGCTTTTGCGAATCCCATGGCCCCGGCAATAGGGTTAGTGGCGTTGACGGGTGCGGTTTTTTAGTCGGTAAACGCTTAAGCGGAGTCCGACACACCCTGTCGCCTCCCCAGGCGATGGGACGGTCCGTAAAGGATATTTCCGCACTTAAAAAAAAAAAAAAAAAAAATGGGTGTGTAACGCATTTGCAAGCCTTCAGGTGTTGCAAATGTCCATGGGCGGCGGTCATCACTTCCCATCAGGTGAGCCGCCTGCTCGTTTGCCCCTTATCATCTTAAAAAAATAGACTTGTCTAAAACGATCGAGTTCAGCCAAAACACAGCAAATCCTATCGCAAAAAAACACCATAAAAAATTATCCCAGAAACGTTATTGAATTCCTAACAAGCACTATACCACGCAAAATCTCTGCGGCCATTTTGTAAACTTTTAAGGAAATTAACTTTTTAAGCGATATCTACGATGTCTGAGTGGATGAAACGCATTTTATTAGATTTATAAGAAAGGCCGGTGGATTTACGAGTGGCCCAATAAAATTGCAATCTCGCAATTTATAGCTGAAATTTTATTACGAAGTGTAAGCATGGGCGTTAAAAGCCGTATTTCAGATAACTTAATATTTCCAAATGCTAATTTTGTCTACGTGTTAATTGAAATACCAGTTAGCTGAAGGATTTATGGAGCTGTAAAAATACGCAGAAGAATTTCCTCTAAGTACATAATTTATCTCCTTCTGAAAGTTTTTTTGTCCTTATTATATTTATAGGTATAAAGACTAGCTCTTGGGCCAGTAAAAATTGAAAGCACCCAGAATAACCCACCAAAGTTTCATCATTATCGGAGCAATGTTTTAAGAACGCATAGAGGATAAACATACTTACATTAACTTTGATTTATATGGATGAGATATTTTAATACTTTTTAATCAAATCGTAAATGCGGAAACAAGCAGGTTATTCTTTGGAAACAAAATGGAATATGAATTAGAAAAAATAATTAAAGCACATGTTATGCAAATACTCTTCAAACATAACTATTATCTACATTGGCAATTCACATGTAGGGTTATTAAAGCTTATATCCGTGATAATCCGCTTCAGTATACTTGCTAAACAGCTATAATGCGTCGCGCGGCATACGGCGAGCGCTCAATGCCATACACCGGACAATGGCCAGATACGGACATTGTTAGCGGGCTTTGTTTTACGCAAATGAGGGTTAGATTGCGGGTACTTAGCTATGTTGTTTTGATTTTTTTAAACATTGTTTCTATTAGCTGATTTTTACGGAAATTTTAGACAACAGCACGCCATCCAACCTGTCATATTGTATTGTTTCTTCATCAACCCATTATTGTCCCACTACTGGGCTCCGGTTTCCTCTCAACTGAGAGGCATAAGGATAAGTCTACCACGCTAGCCTATAGCGGGTTGGTACACACGCAATCGAGAAAATCTCTCAAGTATGCAGGTTCATCACGATATTTTCCTTCATCGTTTGAGCATGTGATAAATACGCATATAAATTCTACCATCCCGTACCATGTTAGTTGTTGGACTATAGCCTCGTTCCTCTCTAATGAAGAGGTAGACCCATGCCTAGCAGTGAGACAATAATTAGGTCCATGATGAAAATAATTGAGGGGTACTCAACATTTAATAGTGTTTGAGTATTTTGGTGAATGTACATATATCTGACTCGAGCCAATGGCCAACACAGCATATTCTCGGTGTTCATTGAACACTTTATCATACAGAAAGCGGATATTGGGCAGATATGGGCATTGCGGCATAATGTTGCAGGCAAATGAGGGCTTGGATTAAGGTCAACTCATTAAGTAAAGGTAAATGAACGAATTACTTGCTTTTTAAGCTTACGTATTAAAAGTAAATGGTGTATTTGAACCACTGGACATATAAGGTGTTTCATGTTTGGTTGCAAATAAATTTTACTTCTGTAAATAGATCTATAAAGATCTTTTACAAATCAATGATTGACTGAAAAGTCAGTACTGCGTGCCTTGGGATTGAACTTTAGACATTTGACTTCATAGGCCTCTGATCGCACCACAGTTCACAAGAAAACAACAGTAACAATATGTCTGCAAAAGTCACTATCTCAATCAACTTTTCTCAAAACGAAGTTTATCCAACGATTAATGGTTTCATTTGAAACACCACTTTTTGTAATAAAAAATTAATTAAAGAGCCATATCGGTATGGAATTTTTCGTTAGAGTTAAACTTTAGGGTCAACCGGCTATCGAAGCAGCGGGGGCGTAATTGGTGACGGCTGAAAATACACGGCGTTTGATGATATAGAAAAAAAAAGTTACAGCACCATGATTGGTTTTTCCTAAAATTTTAATTGATATTTCGGTGTCACCGATACGATGTTCCATTTTTAAAAACATCGGTTGAATAATTTTTTTCGTTGAAACTTGCTTCAGTTCGTAGCGCAGTTGAGTGTAGAATTAGTTTACTATTTCATAAACTCAGGGTTTTTGTTTTGGGATATAACCTGTAGATGGCTATAAACACTGATATGCATATCTATAGCTACTATCGAAAAACATTTTTTTTAAACGTTGCCCCACACTAAGATTTTCTCCTGCATCGTGGGTGCATTTACAAACACAAATTTTCACATACAAAAACGCCCAGACCCTGTAGAACGTACAAATATTTGCTCCATGCGGGGATCGAACCCGCAACCCGTGACGCACAAGCCGGTCGCTCAGCCTCTGCGCCAATCAGGTCGTCAGAATAAGCACCTTGAGAGTTTTTTTTAAATAGGTTGAAAATTACCATTCAGGGTCGACAGGCGTGATGTATAAACGAAATTCGGCTGCAATTACATCTGCATTTTTTTGGAAATAATATCAGATCTAAAGCAATATTAGAAAACTATGAGCAGAACTGTAGCTCAATTTTCGCTAGCACAGTATCCTCTAGCTCACTCGGAGTGCACTCTAATGGTGTATAGAAGCTGAATGCACACCGGCCACACAGTATGATATCGTTTCACAAGTCACTGAGGGCTCAACAGTGTTATCTGCCACGATGCGGGATTCAATTATACTGTCTTTGTGAGGGTGGGTTATGTGGAACGGCATTTCAAGTAAAATTTAAGGTCGAGAATGTTCTGAATATGCTGATTTTTGTTTAATTGTATACCCTACGATCATAGGTTTTTGAATACTTGAGAATATTTTCAATCTATAGGTACCTAATTTTCTGGCTGTTGATTTTAAAACTGGCTTTTTAAAGTCAAAGTCAAAGTCAAATCATTTATTTCAATTAGACCAATACAGGTGCTTTTGGATTGTCGAATAATTAATTTTAATTCCAATATTTTCAATGAAGTATTCTGAGGGTTTTGTCATTAATTTCTCAGTTCCACCCTGATGATTTTAATAGCTTAGCGGTATAACCAGTTGACTCTGAAGTCGAAGGCTTCAAGTTAAAACTCACCTTTGACTATTTGAAGTAATATACGTATCACATGCTCAAACGGTGAAAGAAAAAATCGTGAGGAAACCTGCATGCCTGACATATGTTCTCGATGGCGTGTGAAGTCTGTCAACCTGTACTAGGATAGCGTGGTGGGTTATATAGCCTTATCCCCTTAGCATGAGAGGAGCCCCATCCCCATGCCCATCAGTGGAAAGTAAATGGATTGATGAAAATGATAGCTCTGCTCTTTAGATTTGTGACCACGGCAATGTTTTTGAGCTACATTATATATTCACTTATAAATTCTGCTTATTGCATGATAAGCAGAATTTATAACTGAATACGTAAATATTTATATAACAAAATATACCCAGCAAATAATATGATTTGTCTAATAAAATATTATCCCTTTTTTCATGCTCAATTAAATATTAACGCTGGCATCAAATTCTTTCCACCCTTGTGTGATAAAATACAATACATATACGATAAGAATTTGGTACGCTGCCAAGTATCAAGAAATATACGAGCTTAAGTAAGATAGGGGATTCCAAATTGTATTAATAATATTTATATTCCTAACTAAACTAAAATACCTACTACGTAAATTGCCAGTGTAATTTATTTATTTATTTACTTTGATTGTAATACGATTTTAAACAATACAGCGATCAAGAAGGTAAATAATAAATAAAAAAAGCTGGTTTCGAATGGTCAAAACTTAAATGGGACCACACGGAGCACGAAGCACCAGCTTTCAAATAAAAAAAGAACCATCAAAATCGGTTCACCCAGTCGAAATTCT
The DNA here is from genome assembly GCA_905163465.1 of Craniophora ligustri. Taxonomy (NCBI): domain Eukaryota; kingdom Metazoa; phylum Arthropoda; class Insecta; order Lepidoptera; family Noctuidae; genus Craniophora; species Craniophora ligustri. The sequence continues at coordinate 14,054,507 of LR990962.1, read as the reverse complement.
GAGGTAACTAAAATAAAAAAAAATACAGTCGAATTGAGAAGCTCCTTTTTTGAAGTCGCTTAAAATAAAATCATATCATATTTATCTCCCATCATGCCTTTATGTCTGAAAGGTCAGACGAAAGGTCTACAGGCTGCATGCACGGTGATGTGCACGGTATCCCATGTTATAAATGACGTGCTTCTTGTTAACCGAGCTCAAATCCAAACAGATGTTACTGAGAATTGTAAAAAATACAAATAATACTTTGCTGCCTGCTAATCAAAAAGGACCTCAAGCTTAGGAGTATCACTACACAGGGGCTAATATAACAATTTACATTTTTTATTTGTATTTTGAACCAAACAAACACTGCAATGCATTTGCACGTCCTCTGGTGTTGCAGATATCCATGGGCGGCGGTAATCACTTACTATCAGGTGAGCCTCCTACACGCTTGCTCGATCATTTCCATTAAATAAAAACTGACATCGATTTCAAGATTGGTAAATTGGTTGCTTTTTAAGGCTGCCCTCTGCTGCAAGGGTTTTCGAATCCCGGTGGGGGCAAACGTTTGTGTGATGAGCTTGAACAATTGACTGAGTCACGGATGTTTCTATACATAATATGTACCTATGTATTTACAAAAAAAACACTAGCCGTTGTTGAGCTCGGAACTAGATGGCGCTGTGTCATAATGTCCGGATACATTCATTTAATCCAGCCGCTTTTTGCTCCTGAATTATAAACATTCGTTTATGCAAACTCAGTAAAAACCGTTTTCATCTCAATTGACCTGTACATGAAAAGCTTCGAACAATACACATGTACCATTCAATATTCAGTACAAACAAACAGCCGAGTGAATTGCTAACTACCTGTAAATGAACGGGCACAAAACGCTAATATAATATATAGCTAGCTATGTTGAGTTTATATTCAAACTAGCGGCCGGCCGCGGCTTCCCACTGGTGAATATATAAACATTTAATAAAAATAAAATTCGAAACATCATTTTAAGGGTCTTTTCGGTAAATTTCACACAGCTTGCGTTAAATTATTGAAGTTATCATACGGATCCCTTTTTTTTGAAGTGCGGAAAAATCCTTTAAAGGCCTTCCCATCACATAGGGAGGCGACGGGGTGTGTCGGACTCCGCTTGTGCGTTTACCGACTAAAAAACCGCACCCGTCAACGCCACCAACCCTATTGCCGGGGCCATGGGATTCGCAAAAGCATGCACCGCAACCCCGGCGGGATCATACGGATCCCTAATTGTTTTTAAAATAATATATAGCCTATATTGTGTATCACGCATAACATAGCCTTCTAATGGTAATAATCATTCAGATCCAGTGGTATTGGAGAATATTAAATACAAAGATACAAAAAATCTAATCTTTCTTCTTTAATCAAACGGTGGAGGAAAACATGAACGTTTGACTTAAAATATAATATGTATTCAAAGTAGACCAAATTAAATTGGCTCGTCGTGAATATTCTCATAGGGCTGTGGTAGCCTAGCGGTCTGACCAGTGGACTGAGATGTCAGAAGTCTCAAGTTCAAACCCAGGAATAGCACGCACCACTGACTTTTCGGAAGTTATGTGCGTATTTATCACATGCTCAAACGGTGAAGGAAAACATCGTGAGGAAACTTGTATGCTTGAGAGATTTTCTCGATGGCATGTAATGTCTGCCAACCCGCAGTAGGCTAGCGTGGTAGACTATAGCCTAATCCCTTTCAAATGAGAGGAGACCCGAACCCAGCAGTGGGACAATAATGGGTTGATGATGAAGGTTCTCCAATGCAAGACAGGCCCAAATTCTCCCGTCTTTCTTCATCGTGAATCTGTATGACTGTGAGATATTTCAATGGCGTGTGAAGTTTACCAACCTTATATACACTAGGCTAGCGTGATAGGGTATAATTAAACGTACCCGACTTCATCAGACTGCAGGCTTGTGCCCGACAGTGGGACAGTCCGTGGGGTGATGATAACGTGCCGAAACTACAGTTTGCAATTAAATACAGCGTCAGCTAAAACAAGCATTTATTTGTGACAACAAAACAAAGGGTAATTATTGTTTAGTCTATCCACAGATAGACTAAACAATGTGAACCTAACTGATAATTACTAGAAAATAATAACTAAAAAAACGTATTTATTTTTGCTATTTAGTGTTTATACAATAGCTACTTTTTGTGACAATATCTTTAACATGTTGAATGTTTTATTGCCATCGGTCCTTGGTTAATGTTGTAAAATTACAAGACGGTATGGTTGGTGCAATGGTTTAGCGATCAGCTTGGATGTGTTGCGTGTGGCAGCCGAGCCTTAAAGGTTGTTGTTTATAGTTAGGTAATTCTTATTGCGCGGTAACGTTTAAAAATAATTGAATCAGATGTTTTGTGAGTAGGTGAACACAAGTTACGCAAATAAATACATTTATTTACTACGTACCTGTCTCACTATTACGCCAGGTACCCATCGGGGTGAGCAGTGATTTGATGTGAACCTTCTACGATACTGACAACTCTTTTTCCATCACCTACATTTCTAAAGTACCTGTACTCACAGGCAAGGAAGTAATTACATGAATTTCTAAATAATTATATTACATACATGAACATGAAATATATTAAATTGCTGATAAGTTTAAATTTCCATTTCAAAGCCGTGATGCGGAGTAATTTAATGTTATTAATGTTCGTAGCTGAGATTAACTTATTAACGTAATGTGTGGTGGAATATACGGGGAAGTATCATGTGGGAACTAATGTCACCACATAAAAATTATCGTTTATGAAACGAAGAAACACATTCTTATTTGTTTTATTTTTGGTATGAGGGGCTTAAAGTTAGGTTTATTTAATTATTCACGCCACCGCCCGGTCAACGGACATTTGCTATACCAGAAGTGCCACTCGAGTGTTGGTGATCCTGTAAAAACCGTTTTAAGTTTCTTAAAAAAGGGAAATAGCTACTCCCATGCTATCAGAATAATCACACCCCCAACGAGCTCTGGTAACCTTACCTACTCACTCGCAGAAACTCACAACTATCGTTGTTTTACTGGTGTTTTGTGTAAGGCGCAGGTACTTCCCCAATCGGTCAGGTCATTTTGGACGAAAAATCTCTTAATGCCGTATTATTTAACTTAAAAAATCATAAGAATGCGATTGAACTTTGTTACACAACCACAATATATTTTATTGAAAATGGTTGTTGAATTTGTTTTTATATATGCTAATTATAGATACTTTCAATGTATTTGCGTTACTATAATGTTTTATATTATACCTACGATTATAATAATAACGGTTACAGACAGACAGTTATAATTGATCCAAAACTTTGGGATTTATAATAACTATATACCGCCATAAATCTGTTATATTTACTTAATACATATACGTATAATCGTACATACATAATACAAACACTATTTTTTCTACAAAGGGTTAGGTAGGGGTGAGCTTTTGTGCATTCACAAGTCACTTGTATGTTTTCAGGTTCACTTTAATAGGGGCGAGCCTATTTCCATTAACCGAACACAAACCCAAAATTATAGTTTGAATTTATATCCGGGCTACTTCTAAGAACTAAATGGTGGTAGGCGTCCGTCAGATCGTTTGATCAATGTGGGTTAGATAGCCAGTAGTCCGGTAAAAAGTAGATTTATTTTTAAAAAAATCGTAAGTGTATTCTTTTTTCTCGAATGGAAAAATACATTTCCTTTGCTCTATACTATAGGGTTTTAAAGAAAAACCTTTTTTATAACATATTTATGAGCCGACGCTACCGTAACACTACATTTAAAGAGATATTAAGAAACATTACACCAGAACTTTCACCGCTAAGATTAAAACTGTAAAGAATTTTAAATCTGAAAATAACTAAAAGCAATTTGAAAAGCTAGATTAATTTCCGTCCTTTATTTTTTTCTTCGCGGGATGAATGCAGCTTCGTCACTAACTCACTAAATATATTAACCTAGATCCCTGCAGAGTGTTTTAATTTTACTTATAAACTATAGGTTATCTACAGTCATACCATTTCTGTGCTTGCTATAAAAGATTCAATAGAAGACTCATAGCACCACAAACGTATTAAAAAAAATCTGCTAAGATAATAATTGAATTTATATATTCTAGTCCCGTAGCTGTGATTGCTCAGTGGTGCGACTTTGAAGTCAAATGTCGAGTTCGACCTCGAAGTACGCCCATGCTCAAACCGTGAAAATAAACATTACAAGGAAATCTACCTGGAAGATTTTCTCGATGGCGTGTGAAGTGTGCATGAGATTAACAAGGTGGGCAATTCCCTGAATGCCTGATCTCTCTCCAAAAATAGGAGGAGACCCGTGCCCAGTAGTTGTATAGTACGTGAGTTGATGATGATGATTCTAGTCACAAAGCTAGCATTGATAGCTAACTAGTTTAGCAAAGATAAGCTAGCATAGCAAAGATAGCATTCCATCGCAGCACCTTATCTAACGAAAATCACGACTGTATTACTTAAGAGCTGAAACTGCGTTAAGCGGCCTGCGTTAAGAATAGTCACTGCAAAAATTCATACATTGATAAAAAAATTACCACTTTACTTGTTTAAGTACCAACGCAAGATCATTTCTCGTTTGATCGTAAACTCGACGTCCCCGCTCCAATTCCAAGCGAGTGTTTCCTAACTACACGTTCACCCGCAAATTCCGCGTGCAGGCTTACTAAGCATTACCGGGTTATACGCTGAGGTACAGCCAAGTGGATATTACGGAACATAGCGGGTGAAGCCGCCTGTAAAACGTGTTAAAAAGAACAAAAGTCCGCAAATGAGTTTTCATGTAGATTTAAAATTGTTAAAGATTTTTCTGTGTAAAGTCGAGAGTATTATTCTGAAGAGTAGGTACTTAATCTTGGAAACTTTAAGGAGTAGTTCATAATGTAATTGAATACTAATGGATTTTGAATCTATTATAAAATATCATTAAATATTTAATTAATTATTCGTGCATTAAATTGTTATTACTAAGTTAAAATCTAAAGTTACCTAGCGGTGTGACAGTCTGACAGTGGAGAGACTGTGAGACGATGAAGGAAAACTTCGTGAGGAATCTTGCATGTAGAATCAAGTTATCAAGGGGAACTATAGCACAATCCTTCTAAAATAAGGAGACCCATCAAAGAATCAAGCCTAGCAATGGGAATGGCACAGTATATGGTTGATTAGAGATAAGTTAAGAAAGATATGATTGACGACCCAATTAGTCCAGCGGTAGTTAACTCTGCCTTCTGTGCTATGGGTCTTGGTCGAATCCCGGTAGGGACGAATGTTTGTGTGATGAGCATGAACATTTGTATCCGAGTCATGGATGTATCTATCTATAATATGTATGTATTTACAAAAATATATATATATGTAGTATATCAACCAACTAGTATACGTAACACAAGCTCCGTTGCTTAGCACGGAACTAGATGGCGCTGTGTTTCATAATGTCCAAGAATATTAATTATTTATTTATTATATTCATATTTCTGTAAATGCAAATTTAGTAGTATCTCTAGTATCCAACCAAGTCATGAAATTCAATTTCATCCAACGCTGCCTCGATATTTACGTTTTGGGAGTCGTCAAAAAAGGAAAAAAATCTTTTCTACGCAGTCTGCAATCTGCATTCAGAGAGACTTGAAAATAAATCCAAACCAAATCCAATAGTCACGGAGCTAGTGACTACAAAATCAAGCGATTGGTTTGACAAACAAATAAATGTAGGAAATAAATGGCATATGTCAATTGAACACAGACATTAAAGAAAAACTAACACGAGGGTCTTTATCACAGCAACAGAATCCAAAATAACTATGATGTGCCCGTAAACCGTGAGCTAAGCCGCGGGTGAAAACTAGCAAATAATTTCAAGTACTTCTGAATAGTCAAAAACTTTAAAAACAATATTTATTGTAAGGATTTGATTATATTATGAAAATTTTTATCATAAATTTTTTAATATTTAGATTTGAAGAATAAATTAAATAGGCTTGAATGCAGTACCGGCGCGTGTGCATGACGAGTTTTATGAATGTGGACGAGATAAAAGTTGTATGCTGGGATCGTAGCGCGTGGTATTCTGTTGTTTCTGCCTACACCCGTGGGCAAAAGGCGTAAGTGTTTGTATGTATGCAGTACTGTCTAAAAGATCACCGTTTATAACGAGAACTATAAATTGTTTTTAACAAAAGCCGCAGTTGTCCGCGTTCGTGTTCCTAAACTATAAAATCCAAATGTACATTTGTTTTAAAACAAAAACACGTGCAGTCATCCCGCAGAATTTCTTTTGAATAAACAATTATTTTGTTTTTTGTTTGGAGTTTATTTTTCTGTGTACAAAAGCGGCCAGACAGCAGACAGTCTAAGCCGAGCATAAGCCTGAGAAATACATGTACATAATTTGCATTGTTTTCATCTGAAATAAAGTGTAATAAAACCTTCAAGAATGCTCAGAGTATGAATTTTTATTGTGAGATTAATGTTTGGTGGTATTCAAGAAAACATATACTGAAATAAAGAAAGAAATATTGTTTTTTTGATTTAATATTACTACGAAACGTGTTTTTGTTAGTATTAGTTGTGGCTGACATCAAAGACGATTTATTTATTTGTTTTATGCTATCTTATGACCGAAAAACTGGAGTGACAGATTGTGTTTCGCTTCTAAGCATAATTTAATCCATGGTTGGAGGCAAGAGTGCGATAAATCTCGACATTATTTCACAGCGTCATCTAGTTCAGAGCTAGGCAAAGAGGCTTTAGTGACTTATACTAGATGGACGATAACTACATACATACATATACATAGAAGCATCGTTAACTCGGGTATGTACGAATGTTCAAGCTAACCAGTATGTGACCAGTAAACCTGAATACATCAGTTGGGCTAATGATTGAGCTACAATCAACCGTTATTGCATTACAATAAAATATACTCTACAGCTCTTGGCTTGCACAAGAAACATTTCACTATTTGATATAGCTAAAATTGTAAGCCTGACTTTGTCTCTCTTTATACTTCTATGACTTCTGCAATAATGCATAATGCAATTTATCACATGCTCAAACGGTGATGGAAAATATCGTGAGGAAACATGCATGCTTGAGAGAATTCTCGATGGCATGTGAAGTCTGCCAACCCGCAGTAGGCTAGCGTGGTGGACTTTAGCCTAATCCCTCTCAATTGAGAGGAGACCCGACGCGTTTGCAACACCAGAGATGTCACTCGAGCATTGCCGACCGAATTTTATGTGCAATATTTTTTTTAATGTAATTAGAACTGCTTTTTATCGCGACGTTTTTTCCAAGTCTGGCTTTGGTTTGACGTTATTATTTGTAAATATTTGTGTTTAAAATGCAATCATGATAGAGCAGAAAATTGTAATGTTTAAAAAATAAAATTTATTATAATTTAAAAAATACTCCCTACACATCGATCTGTATTAATGATAGTAACAGATTTGGACTTGATTTAAAATTAAGAAATTTAAATTAGTTGGACTCATTTAAAATTAAGGAATTTAAATAACTAATTTCAATTCATTAATTTAAAATAACTCCAACTGTATTTTAAATTCAGATATTAACTGTTATTAAGTTGAACTTATTTCCAATTAAGCTAGAAAAGGGTATACCCTTTTAATTCAAATTCAAATTCAATTCAAAATAATTTATTTCAAGTAGACCAGTATAACAGGTGCTTTTGAATTGTCAAACTAGTTGCACGGTTCCAAAAAGTAGGTCTATGGAGAAGAACCGGCAAGAAACTCCATAGATACTCTTTTAAATAAATAAAAATTACAATATAGGAAGTCAATTCCTTTACAATTTTAATTTGCTACATCAATATGAGACTAATGCAGTTTGAAGTGAAATGTATGAACTATTCACCCAAGACAAAATAAAACGAAATCAGAATGCCACCGCATGTATGAGTCGACCAGTCACCACCGACAGCACCCGTTCACGAGTATGACGTGTGTATCAGCGTCGCTCTACTCAACCATGTTGTAGGGAATAAAACGACCCGACACACAACGCCGCCATCGGCATTTTAGTGAGCATGACAAGCTCAAACTGCTCGGCAACCTGTGGGCATTTTTACATTTTACAAAAGCAACATCAAGGTCGACATCAGTCTCATATTTTACAGGCTACTTATTAATTAATAAATACAACAGTAATATCTCTCTTGAATACACATCTCATGTCACTTATGTGATCAATAATAAATTAATATAATAAGTTAAGATATAATACAACTTAACATGTCAATTAATAAAATAATTAGGAAATGTCAAAATATAAAAAAATACAATAATAATGCAATAATAATGTCATTTTCACTCCACATCATCACAAAATAGTAATATTAATTCAGTCTGATAGCCTCGTTCACCAGAACAGCTTAATCCCAGGCATTGTTATCTTCCAAGAATTCTTTCAGCGTATAATAACCCTTAGCACAAAGTCTACGCTTAACCACAGATTTAAATTTATTAAGGTTCAGTTTCTGTATATGGCCTGGGATTGTATTGTATAAGCGTATACATAGACATTTAAATGATTTACTAATCTTTTTGAGCCTAGTTGAAGGAATAATGTATTTATCTTTATTCCTAGTATTAACATTATGAAAATCACTACCCTTTTTAAAAAGATTGATATTTTTGTGAGCATACAACATATTTTCATAGATATACTGTGATTTTAGATTTTTTTAGATTACTATAGTAATCTTTTAATAATCTGTTGGACCTCTCAAAGGTTAAAAAATCATCAGCATATTTATTTGTCTTCCGACTTCAAAATGTGCAACTACATCAGTAGATAAAATCCTCTATAGGTCCTGTCTTAATGGATTGTCTCCATTATTAGTCCGGTGTGCATACAACATCAGTCACAAGTCCACGGTTTGAGGTTAAACAATGCATGTAAGCCCCTCAAGAAGTTACTTAACAACTCAGCTAGATTGGTTCTTGAGTAAATAAGTCTGCCAATTGAAGTCTGATGTCAACTTTCTGAACTAAAAGTTTGATACGTATTTCTATTTTAATAAATTCTTTAATTTTACTAAATTTTTATGTGACTTTTAGAGTGGGATTTTGTAATATGTATTAACCTAATATAACATAGGGAGAGCTGTGATAGTCTAGTGGTGAGACCAGTGGACTGAGATGTCAAAGGTCTCAAGTTCAAACCCAACGAACCACTGACTTTTCGGAAGTTATGTGCGTATATATCACATCGTGAGGAAACCTGCATGCTTGAGAGATTTTTCGATGTGAAGTCTACGAACCTGCAGTAGGCTAGCGTGGTGGACTATAGCCTAAACCCCCCTCAAATGAGAGGAGATCCGTGCCCAGCTGTGGGTTTCACACCTTTGATACTTTCTTGCTTTCCTTTCACCTTTGTTATATAAATAGGTATAATATGATAGGCAAATTATGTAACTGGCCTAGTAATGCCTTACTGAACGAAGGATTTTCTTACAGAACGGTCCACGACTTCAATAATAACTGTATCTTCAACTACAGATTATAAATCATAAATAAACTCACAGAGTAAATCTTCTGTAAGTCCTATCTAGCACAAATAGGCGAGAGCCGGTGATACCTCATAAATTTATGATGTACATCGGAAAAGATATTTTAAGACTGTCTAAAGGCCAAAGTTTTAAGTTCAAGATATTTTGAGCTCGGTCTAGAAACGGGTGTGGAACTTGCACAAGATACCTATGCATGATAATTGGTAGGAGCAAAAGTATTTCGTATTTTGAATGTATTGTTAGTAGTCACACCTCTTAGAATGTATATTCAGTAGAATGTAACTAACTAGTTTACTTACTTACTGACTTAGCCTGCTTATAATTAACAATTTTAGATTGCTTGTTTATTCTTTCGAAAAGTTAGATTAAAACTCTAACCCCCTTTCGCCGCTTTAATATTATATATAAAAACTATTCTACTTTACCTATCCGTCCCCAGTACTCAAACTGTCTCTATACCAAATTTCATCTTAATCGCTTCAACAGTTTAAGCGCAATAAGGTAACAGACAGACAGATATAATTTTGTATTTATAATATTATTATGAATATGTATTACCCGCCCGTTACTAGGGTAAACGGATAATATAGATCTTTGTATTAGATTAACTACAAAAATCCTTGCAGCCACCGCAAATTTGCGGTCTCTTTCTATATTCATGAAGTAGCTACTCATTTATTTTTTCATACACAAAACATATTACCCGCATAATTCCCTATTTCACAAGCAGTAAGCATTCAACTTTGATATATCACATCTCAAGTCCAGCGAAATGATATGATTTTCTCGTTTCCTTTCCTTTGACGAAATCAACCTTACAATCTTTTGTATAAGATTCTATTTCGTTTGTGTATGACTTAATTACATCGTGACATATGTCAGGGTGAGAATTAGTACGTGTTTTTGTTATGTAATAAAAAGTGTCGATGTGTGGGAGCGACGTCACAAGCCATTACTTTTCTGTGATTAGTGGAAATAAATGTTTCCGAAGAAGCAGATGCTGTGGTAGCCTAGTGGTGTGACCAGTGGACTGAGATGTAAACGATCTCGAGTTCAAACCTAAGGCATTAACTTTTGGGAAGTTATGTCCGTATTAGTCGCATGCTCAAACGATAAAGGACAATATCGTGAGGAAACCTGCTCGTGCAAACCGATGAGTTTCTGGTATTTATAAAATCGATAAATATCCATTCTCATCACACAGACATGGTTACCCCTATCGTGATTCAACCCTTGCCATCGAAAATAACCCCTTAATATCACTGTGCAAATGGGATCGTCATCATAGTATAACATATTTATATATCTGAGAGCTGTGGTAGCCTAGTGGTGTGACCAAAGGACTGAGATGTCAAAAGTCTCGAGTTCAAAACAAGGCACGCACTGACTTTTCTCGTATGGGTATTTATCACTTGCTTAAACGGTGAAGGTTCAGAACAAGGCACGCACTGACTTTTCTCACGCTATGTGCGTATTTATCACTTGCTCAAACGGTGAAGGAAATCATCGTGAGGAAACCAGCATGCTTGGGCTACTTTCTCGATAACATGTGAAACAACGACAGCCTAATCCCTCTCAAATGAGAGGAGATCCGTGCCCAGCAGTGAGACTATAATGGGTTGATGATGATAATAGATTCGAGGCAAACAGTTCTAGTCCTGGCTATTACTACATTTATGGGTATAAATAACTATACAAATGTATGCTCATGTGAAGGACGTACACTAATGAAGATATATTGAACCTCTCCTGTGTAATTAATGAAAGAAAGTGTGTTGTTTATATGTAAATATATGTACATATAAACTTATAAAGTGGCTGTGTTAATGTTTGTTTCTGTAATCGCGAAATGTTTGTAGATTTTCTACAAAATAAAATACAACTTTCAAGGTTACAAGAACAAAAACTTATACCATAGAATAGTTATATAATAACTTTTTAGAAGGTTTCCTCATGATGTTTTTCTTTTTAAACCAGCGGTTTATTTTTTTTAAATGCTCGTATAATATGTGTGTAGTGCAGAAAGACAACTATTGTTGATTCACTGCGGTATTCTGTACAGAGGAGGTACTTCCCCTGTCGGGCAGCTCAATTTGAGGAATCTCGCTATGCCCTACCTCCAAACATATCCTCCTATTGTGGGCACTACTTTATTGACCCACTGGTGGGCACGGGTTATTTCAAAAGAATATATAGTCCACAATGATAGCATGGAGCGCTTTGGCAGACTTCACTTTCAGGCATGCACGATTCCTCACGACGTTTTCCTTCACCGTTTGAGCATTGTACAAAAGTGCTATAACTTCTAAAAGTCAGTGTTGCGTTTAGATTGAACTCGAGACTTTTATTTCACAGTAAACTGGTCACACCACTCGGCTATCGCAGCTACTATTGAAATAACCAATTTCAATTTCCAAAATGGTATTAATCGAAGACTATCAACAACAAATCAGTCACTGATTTCAAACTAACCGCATTGACAACTAACCCTCGAAACCCGTAAATGAGGGTTGAAACCTTACATTGGAATGCAATAACTCAAATGGCTTTAATTTAACCCGTAACTGCCGATTTGAGCCGGCCGATTAAAGCCCAACTTTGTTGTCTGTGTTACTTTGTATCGATCGGCGTTGGAGGGTTAATTGAATTAGGTGTTGTTTAAACATGTGCTTCTACCGAGTCAATGGCATTTAGGATACAATAATAAGCGATTTCGATTGGCCGAGTGATCGGCCTGTGCATCACGGGGTGCGGGTTCGATCCCCGCACGGAGGTTACATTAACGTAAGTACCTAATCTTCAAGCCAAAGAGGGGTTTTGGTCACCCATCCAAAAAATAACCTCAGCGGGTACAGCTTAACCTTAGACATAGATTTTTCCACTGCAGGGGTCTCCTCTCATTTGAGAGGGAGACTTCAATTGAACAACTTTAAGTAAGTAAGTATAATATTTCTTATTTAAACACTAGCGGCCCTTCCCGGCTTCAGACGTGAACGATATAATCTTACAACATATTTTTTTTTATAAATATAGCTTATGTTACTCAGGGATAATGTAGCATACTAATACTGAAGGATTTTTTGAAATCGGTGTAGTAGTTTTTGAGTTTATTCGTTACAAAACATACAAATCTTTCCACTTTATAATATTAGTGTAACTGTACACTAGAAAAAATACCTACGTAAGTTGTCTCTTAGTTAATTAGCGTTTTAGATCCCCCTTATTCACTATAAGTAGGAGCTTCTCCCCACTTCTTAGGGGGAAATGGAAAATCATTAGCAGCAAGTCTCCCCAATCTTTTTTTGTTGTTCGTAGCCTCCGACTTGTTACCGGAGCTATTATTTATTCAGCGGCTTTATCGCTGGACGCCTTAATTAACATCAGTGCGTGGTTTGAAATATTCACGGTGATGTTATTCTAAGAGTGTAGGCAGATTAGTGGGGAACCCGCACGAAGCGCTTCGTTTCGTCGTTTTTTGTCCGCACAGCGAGGGAATTGAATCAGTTGCCTGAGTCTATATTTCCCGATGAGTACAATTTGGGGGTCTTCAAATCACGAGTGAATAGGTATCTTCTAGGTAAGCGTGCTTCATCTTAGACCACATCACCATCAGGTGAGATAGTGGTCAAACGCTGACCTATAAAAAAAAAAAAAAAAATTTGTAGGTTTAGTCGACACAAGTACTGTAAGTAAGTAGTGGGTGCTGTGTGTTACATCCAGCTTACAATGCTAAGATTGAACAGTGTTATTCGCTATATGATTTAGCTATTAAATTATGGAGAACATATTTCTCATGTCGACTTTTTCACATGACAAGCCAGGCTGATTATAACCCCTAGATTTATTATAGCTACCTAACTTAATATTAAAACAACAGACTAATATATCAGAAGAGAATAATAATACTGATTTACGCGTATACTATGAGATACCACGATAAAATCCGTAAAAAGTATTTTTATTCCAATAATTATAGTAGTTTCATTTTCAACAATAAACTTCGCAGCAACAGATGCTGACTCAATATGACAGAACAAATCACTAAATTGAATTCGAGAAATTTAATTCTAACATCAATCAAGCAATAAAAGCGTTAAAATAAAGCTACATAAGACTGAAAGCTGCTTATATCTGTAATAAAAAGCACATGCGACGCGTTAAATTGAATCCGGTGAAGAATGTAACTTCATTGTCTAGCAAATCGCTTTATTGAAAAAGTGCATCATATATACTACGTGGCTAAAATTTAATAATCTAGGGTGCTATCAGACTGGGCAGATAGACGAAATCGATTTTAATCTAATGGAAACTACCACTTCAAATCTTGTTTTGAAATAAAAGTAGCGTTTTATGCATTTTATCGCAGTATTAAGGTGATAGGTTACTGGTGTGACTAGAGGAGTGTGATGGAAAACATCGTAAGAATCTGAGAGATGAAAAAACTGGTCTAGTGGTGGTACAGTGCGACTCGGCAGCTTGTCTTGGGTTCTATTACCAGTTTGCGCAAAGTGTTGTTGGGCTTTTCTGTGAAATCCTTAGTAGCAGCTCGGTGTTTGGATTTGTGCCCGGTTAATGGCAATAGGCTCGCCCCCTATTACATGGAACCTAAAACATACAGGCGAAGCGTGGGTGTACATTAGTACACGTAACCCTTCGGAGACGACAGGCTGGTGGTATGTCTATATTACTGATTTTCTCTTTTATTTGTGCCATAAGAATCTCTTTAATTTCTTACGTCAACGTTATACCTTAAGGCATTACTGAGAAAAACTCTTAATTAACCTGTCAAATAGACGGACAACCAATTGGTCCTATAAGGTCCATTGCGAGATTCCTCGCTCAAATTGAGCTGCCCGACTGGGGAAGTACCTCCGCCTTTCAGAAGACCGCAGCGAAATAACAATAGTTGTGATTCTGCGAGTGAGTAAGATTACCAGAGGCTCGTAGGGGGAGTGTATATTCTGACAGCATTAAAAATTCTGATTGCTATCAGTTTAGTAACTCCCTAATTTTAAGAAACCTAGACGGTTTCTACAAGGTCGGCTACGCGTGTGCGACGCTTCTTCGTGTTGCAAACGCTACGATCCTTGCGGCATAATAAACCTTTTTGAGTCCTATAAAATAAATTGTGTGACGTCTATCGCACCGGTATATTAACACCCTTAGTTATGCCGAGTACATAACGGAATATAAGAGATTTTAGTATATTTACCTCGGAATTCCCTTTTTACGGTTCCGTAAACTGAATGGCTAGGACGGAACCCTTTTTCATGTCAGTCTATCTAACCTTGTGTATGTGAGGGCTAATATCCACAAAATTAATAAAGATAAGGATGTTTTTATCTGTTATTTTATACTTACCTCAAATTCAAATTCAAATTAAATTCTAATTCTAATTCAAATATTTTTATTTCAAGTAGACCAATATTACGGGTTCTTTCGAAATGTCAACACTAGTTGCACGGTTCCAAAAAGTAGGACTTATGGATAAGAACTGGCAAGAAACTGTTATTGTCTAATTTTAAAACACAATATTTTGTTTGTAATGTTATTTCTTTTTTAAATTTATTTTATATAATTATGTTGCTTGCGGATAATTGCAAATGTTGTGCATATTTGTAACTGGAGTAGCACGTGCAGTTAGTTTCTAAGTGAAAAATGTATGTATATGTTTGTGTTTATTCTGTAAATATGCCTTAAAAAAAAAAAAAAAACTCCATAGATACTCTTTTAAATAATTCGTTATATTTACAATCTCAAATCAAAATCTCAAATACTTTACTGTATTTCTCGTTACTAATTTTAGAGAATACCTAGTAGATTTCTTAATCATGACATTAGATGTTATTGAATACTTAGTCATACAGTAAATAGTATAAATACTTAGAACAAACCGATAATCTTTGGGTGTAATGTATACCCAAAAATTATCGGTGCAGCTCTATTTACCCCCTAGAGGAATAATAGGGTAATGATTTGTCAATTTTATATTTATATACGTGAAGCAAATTATAGACTATCATACTGCGTTAAAAGAAACGTTTACGTCATAGAGGTGGCAGAATGAATAATATAATATATAGTTTATATATAGTTTAATATATAGTTTTGGATTTGTAAGGATGATTTTTACAGTTTATTAAATAAGCTTTTTATGCGACCATAAAATTTTCAGTAAAACGAGATATAAAATAGATTTCGAACTGTTTAAGTACCTACATCAATGCCTACCTTATAATAATACCTTAATTATTCCAATTAAAACGTTACTCTACTAGTTGTATTTTTGTAACACGAATGACACCGCCACAACAACTCTTATTAATATTAAAGCTATAGTTATATTATATTACTTTAATTTAAGATACCTACTAAGAAAAATCACATATTAACAATTACTTTTTCGTTCAAAAATATGTCAAAATTAAAAAATAAATGATATTACACAAAATTTTAAATTCCTGATCGCAATCAGAAATTTAAAAAGTTTAATCGTACAATCGATCAACCAAAGCGTCAAATTGTTCGTAAATTACATTACATTTTTTAAGCCACTTGGATGTAGACACCTTGAAAGATGTCAGACTGTCCTGGACCGAATCCAATATCCTATGGAGTGCCAATGAGTGCCTCTTGAACTTTACCAACTCGTAGCACTTTATTTTTAAAGGTATTTTAGGATATTCCCAGTTTGAATCCCCGGTTAGAAGGTAATATATGTTTATCTGATTATATTGTTGAACTAAAAAATATATATTGTTATTTATGAACTAGAAAACCGAACGGTACCGGTACGTACCTACTATGTACATATTAAAATTTGGATGCAAAACAAGAAAATACTATATTTATTTATAAACTAGAAACACAACAATAAATTCAAAACAAACATGGCACTTGTAATTATTTAGCCAAACAAAACATGAAAGTAAATTCGTTGTTATATTTTTAATGAGGGTCCGAGCTTTCATAATATTTTGTAACCTTCTTAGTGATTACTTTAATTAGTGAGAAACAATCAAAACGGATGGCCGATGGGGCTTGAAGGTTCTAGAGTGGCGACCACGTACTGGAAGACGCAGTGTGGGCAGGCCCCCGGCAAGGTGGACTGACGACTTGGTAAAGGTCGCTGGAATCCACTGGATGCGGGCGGCATATGACCGGTCGTCGTGGTGATCTTTGGGGGAGGCCTATGTCCAGCAGTGGACGTCAAACGGTTGAAATGATGATGATGATGAATCAAAACGGCTGTTTTTATAAAAAAACCTCGTCATTAAAGTCCGGTCTTATTTATCTTTTATCGAGTACATGAAAATAATAGGGATAGCCTAGTGGCGTGGACTGTGAAGACAAAGGTCCCGAGGCACGCACCACTCATTCGTAGTCACGTGCGTATTTATCACGTTCTCAAATGGTGAAGATAAACATCGTGAGAAAACTATGCTTGAGATATTTTCTCGATGGCATGTATAGTTTACAAATTCGCACTAGCTAGTGCCCAGTAGTGGGACAATAATGGGTTGATTATGAGTACATGTATTAAACGTCAGAATTTATTGTTTTATTGCTTAGCTCGCAACTAGATGGCGCTGTGTAATAATGTGAGGATACATTTATTTATTTGTAGTTATAGTTGCCATTATTATATAGTATTATTTGTGTAGATTCTTCCTACTCTATAGAAACTGATAAGATGCAGTAAATGAGATATGACTTTATATTTGTTTAGTTAATAAGAAGGACCGCAGGCCACTCACACTAATTAAAGTCAAGACTACTCTTACTTTAGGCATAATTATAAGATCTTTTTTCTATTTATTGGGTAAAAATGTCACAATCTATAGCGCTATGAGCGTGTAAGGTACATACGCGCTACGGTCTTTGTTTCACAGGTATGTAGATCAAATTACAAGATCCATATCTTGTTACTTAAAGTTTTACAATCTAATGTTACTAAAAATACACTATACTAGAGATACAAAATATATTTGTCGCAGTCGTATCGCCGTTTGAATTTCTCCTACCGTAACTGTAGCGTGGTAACCCTAACTAAAGGTCGCGTTAAAGGTCAGAGGGTAAGTCTCATAGTTGCACTGTGTTAAAACCTTTTTACATCGTGTTAGGATAGTTTACAAAACTTATTGACTTACGCCGACAGTATCATATTAGTCCTTGGAGCAATATCCTTTTTGACTTCGGCTAGTATTATGTAGTATTGTTTTAAATTTTGATTTAGAATTGCTTTTTTTTTAATTTATATTTAAAGGAGTTTGACAGTTAGACAGTGGTTGACTGTCATGTACAAGTTCTGGCGATCCACAACCAAAAGTGATGTAATAGTTTTAAATCTATTTTGTTAGTTTAAAAAAAAGCGGTGTAGGAAAAATCGTGAGGAAACCTAAGTGGGTCTCCTCAGGATGTTACACATATTATATCCTCAGGACAGGTTGTAGACCTTGTACCCGATTAAAGGGAATAGGATCGCCTATAATTACGGAGCTTCACTTTATAATTCTGGCCCTATGTAACCACGAAAGTTCAGCCATAATCGGAATAATATACTGTACATCTTATATATAAAAATCTCGAAATTTTGTGCATATATTTGGTAAGTCTGAGAATCGGTCGTAGGCAATTGTTATACTCCTAGGTGATAAGGATGTTCCTCACCAGTTTATTTTTTTCCTTTTTTTTCAAAATATTTTTTTGTATTTTTTTATGATTTGGCTTCTAAATTTTCACCCTTCTCCCACCAACCCCTATAATGTGACAAACCAACGCTTGCTGGGTCAGCTAGTAGTATTATAATGATACATTATTGCCTACTAGACATAAAGACGTAATGTTTCGTTAACGTTATTGAAATTGGAACCTTTTTTTAAGTCGATTAAAACTGCAATTAGAAAAAACTCCGCACTATATTCCCATTTTATAACCGACAGTGGTATTGTTGGGTTGGTTAGTTTGATTGTCACTGTAATGTCCTGGTTCTAGTTTTAACGGCTTTTAGACTGGGTGGGTAGGAAGTAGTTTCCGCTGGGTGACTTTTATTACAAGTCTTCTGTCCTTAGAATTGATTTTAATGGAGATTTTTACGTTCGTATTGTCATGAAGCGATAAATGATGGTCAGAAAACAGTTGATTAAGAAAGATAAGTACCTACTAAACTAGGTTTGTGTAGTTTTTTAATTGCACGGTTAGTGAAGGGGTCGAGCGACTGATTTTTTATACTTTGGGTTATATTATTGTATTTTTCATAGAGAACTAATCAAAACAAATATAGTTAGCCTTTATTATTTGTTGATAATGTAGCTTTTTATAAGTGAAATAATTTCTAAAATCAGTTAAGTACCTAGTTATTTTTTTTTCCATTACAAAAGAACAAACAAAAATAAAATCGACTCTTTATACAATATTATCATACTTCAGATGAATATAGATTCAACGCTATATAATACAGACTCCATAATTGAATAATATCATTGGAACAGACAAAGATAATAGAAAATAACTCTAAAAGTCAACAGAACAGTGCAAAACTGTTAACACGGCCACCTGGACTGCTAACTAAATAACAAAGTTTCTGTGTCGGCGCATCTCGTGGTTACCACGGTAACCAGTGACCTCATGCAAACTTACTGTTGTTTGTTTAACTTTGAATAAGTCCAAACAACAATTTTATGTTTATGTTAGAATTAAATGTTTGGACGACCCAATTAGTGCAGCGGTAGTTTACACTGCCTTCAGTGCTATGGGTCCCGGGTTCGGTAGGGACAAATGTTTTATGACATGGATGTATTTATTTAAGTATTTACAAAAAAACTATATATGTAGTATATTAACCAACAAGTATCCGTAACACAAGCCTCGTTGCTCAGCTCGAAACTAGATGGCGCTGTGTGATTTAAATGTCGGTTAGGTACCGACATTTAAATAAATAAATAAAGTATTCTAAATGAAAACCTCATCCATCAACCCATTATTGTCCCACTGCTGGGCACGGGTCTCCTCTCGTTTTGAGAGGGATTAGGCTATAGTCCACCACGCTTACCTAGTAGTTGGTAGATTTGACATACCATCGAGAAAATCTCTCAAGCATGCAGGTTTCCTCACGATGTTTTCCTTCACGATGTTTTCCTTCGTTTGACCATGTGATAAATACGCACATAACTTACGAAAAGTCCTTGGGTTTGAACTCGAAACCTTTGACATGTCAGTCCACTGGTCACACCACTAGGCTACAAATGAAAACCTAGGTCTTTTATATTACTGGCAGCCACGAATGAAATGGCCAGTTCCGTTTAAAGAGCTGTATAGAGTAGAGCAACACAATGGTTTCCAATCGTTTGCTCTCTGTGAACGAAGCCGATAGCCTTCCTAGTTACGACCTTTAGGGTATAAAGACTCGGTCACAAAGAAGGCGGAGCGGGTGGGGATCGTTATAGCCGATGTTTATAGCTCGTTTTTATAGCAGCTTGCTATTGTACACACACTCCAAAGGGTTAGGTAAATGGGTATTAATGTACGCCCAAATTTCTCCAGTATGTTTTAGTTTAGGTCCCATGTAATAGGGTGCGAGCCTATTGACATCAACCGGGCACAAATCCAAACTCCGAGCTGTTACTGAGAATTTCATAGAAACACCCAATTAGTTAGTTTACACTACTAGTTGACTAATAGTAGTAGTAGTTTATATAGGTAATACTCAACGCTTAATGAGTATTTTTTTTTTCTTAACTCTTTACGCCATCACACCTTCCCAGTTTTCAGCCAGTCAGTTAGTTACACGACTTAATTGGCGCAGTGGCTGAGCGATTGGCTTGTGCCTCACAGGTTGCAGGTTCGATCTCCATCCCGCCGGGGTTGTGGTGCATGATTTCGCGAATCCCATGGCCCATGGCCCCAGCAATAGGGTTAGTGGCGTTGAACGGTGTGGTGTTTTAGTCGGTAAATGCGGCGGGACGGTCCGTAAAGGACTTTTTCATACTTCAAAAAGAAGGTTCGATTTCCGTATGGAGTAAATATTTGTACGATCTACAGGTCTGGTTCAGGTTCCGGGTTTGGGCGTACACCATCTGGCGGGCTGTAAGCATACCTGTCAACCTTGTGAAACCAAAATAAGGCCACTAGTCAACCAAAGTATATCGCAGTATGAATTGGATTGCCACCGAACAATGTCATCGCAGAGATTAAACCACAGCTACATAGTAAAATAGCGTATCTACAAGCGCGTTATACCCGAGAGCTATTAGGCATCTTTAATATTAAATAGTGCTGTCATTCCAGTAACCGAACCGCAACCGCAACGCTGACGCGGCGCCGACGGGGCCGCGACGCCCCACGGAATAATTGAAAAGACTTGAGAACCGTCTGGATTTGTAATGTGGATTGTGGCTGCGTTTAGTGTTTGCTGCCTCGGGGAGTGTTTTGTATCTAAAGCTCTACTTATAAGTGTGTTCTCTGTTCATTTGACGACCCGTTTAGCTCAGCGGTAGTTAACGCTGCCTGCCGTGCTATGGGTCCCGGGCTCCGAATCGCGGTAGGAACAAATGTTTGTGTAATGAGCATCAACATTTTGTTTCCAAGTCATGGATGTATCTATGTATAATTTATGTATATATTTACAAAAAAAAAGTATATATGTAGTATATCAACCATATAGTATCCGTAACACAAGCCTCGTTGCTTACTTTTATTACACAGCGCCATCTAGCTCCGGCTAGATGGCGCTGTGTAATAAACGTCCGGAAATATTTATTTACTTATTTGTTCAGTTGATTATTTATTTCCCAGTGTGTTTGGGTATTCCCATAAGTCAAATTCAAAATTATTAATTATTGTTTGTCACCGGTGAAAGATGGTTCTCGGGAGCGAAAATCATTCTTAGAAACTCCATGCTAATAAAAGCATATTCAAATAATTGGTGATTGACAGCTTGATTTTGTATTGTTGATGTACTTAGTCAGTAGTATGTACGACTTATTAATATAATGCCGCGGTAAAGCTATAATTATTAATATAATTATTTATCACTTTGTACACAAATTATACGAGTACAGATATTCACTGTTGTACATAGATAATAAATACCTATACACCTATATACTTTCTCACAAACAGCTGATTACGTATTCATCCTTTAAGTTTCATGGACACACCTACGTACCTACATATTTGGCAAAGACTTATAATAAAGTTTTTGGTTTTAATCTACAGACGTTACAATTAAACAAGAGGTTCTTAATATATTATATATAAGGGTTATTATCGTACTTACTTTGTCTAAGCTTTTAGTATTCTCTTCATTAATTTCAACCTTGAAATAATGTAAGAACACCAGCCTTTCTTGCCTAGAGTAGTTAATATTTACAAGTCAAGTTTAAAGAATTTTATACTCTTTTATTTCCCCTTAAGGTTTATAATAAATTGAAACTCAAAGTCAGTAAAGACAGTTTGGAGTTAGGAGGATATCTTGAGAATATTACTGTTCACGATTTCTTTTTAAAATTTAATACCTACAGGTTGGCAGAAATAATTAGTGAGTTTTATAATTGAATATTATCGATAACATAGAAGTGTTTTTAAGAATTTCTTATCAGTACCATTCAGAAGCTCCGAATTTTCTTTTTAATAAAGGTAATATTTCCTTTTAATATTTTTTGGGGTTCAGTACCTGCGGTAATGTTGGTATTAGATATATGTTATTGAGAGATTTGTCTTATTCATCATCATCATTATCATCAACCCAAGTATTGTCCCACTGCTGGGCACTGGTCTCCTTTCATTTGAGAGAAACTAGAGAATAGTCTTCAGATTTCACACGTTTTTGAGAAAATCTCTCAAGCATGCAGGTTTCCTCATGATGTTTTCCTTCACGGTTTTTAGTATGAGATGAATACGCACATAATATCCGAAAAGTCAGCGGCGCGTGCCTTGGGTTCGAACTCGAGACCATTGATTTGTCAGTCCACTCATACCTCAAGGTCATCACAGCTCTGTCTTCTTCTTGCTATTGTATATCTTGGTAGCTACTATATACATATACCTATTGCTATGGGCTGACAGAAAATACATGAAATATGTATATGTATGTAGATCACTCTCATTAATTTTTTTTGTCCCACTGTTGGCCAAGGGTTTCCGCTCGTATAACCTTATATACAACTAACACGCCAACCTGGTGTGAGATTTCTTAGAATAGAAGATATAGGTAATCTCGCGATGATTGGCTTCACCGTTTAAGCATGTTATAAAAACGCACATATGTATATAGGTGCGTTTTTATCACGAAAAGTTTGTGCGTGAGTCTTGGGTTTGAACTCGAAACCATTTGGCTTTCCAGACCATTATTCATACCACTAGTCTATCACAGATCTTTATAATCAAACTTCTCATTGAAAAGAGAGCCGTGCCTAGTTAAAAATAGAATTTAAAATTATACTGACCGAAGAAATTCACTCAATTGCGTTTTTCCAATTTTGATAGGGATCCCTAAATTAACAAAAGAACCTTAAGCCCATTGGGAAAAGTTTAAAGGTTAAGCACGTCAATCACCCACTCAATTAGCTTTCTTTTGTTGTCAAAACCAACGAAAATTATTAAACTTCAGTCAGTGAGGGTTTCCAAATTCATAATCAATTTAATTTTGGAAATAATTGGGGGATCATTTTTTACCGTTTGTTTTTTTAAGGCGTATTTTTTTACTACTTCCATTAATCAAAACTTTAGTAGGATTATACTTAGTTTTGGGTTTTTCCTGCAGTTTAAGGATTGTACTTATTATAACATTGAAAGGATGAATGATAGGCGATTGACGAAAGGAATTTATAGGCGGATGTCAGTGGAAACGCCAGGGGAATACGGGAGGGGGCGTTCTAGAAGGACATACACCGACCTGATTGGTGAACTCCTACAACAGGTGCGCAGTACTCGTAAATCGCCTAGTTATCAACTTTCTAGCTAGTCTTTTGAAGACTAGGTGTCTTCAAGTCAAAAGTGAATAGGTATGTTCTAGGCAAGCATGCTTCACTTTTAGCGGTCTTAGAACACATCGTCACTTACCATCAGGTGAGATGATGGTCTAAAGCATACCTATCTTTGCTTTAAAAAAGACTAGCCATTCAGAAAGTTAATAATAATAAGTATGTCCGGACATTATTACAGTGCTATCTAGTTCCGTGGTAAGCAACGAGGCTTGTGATACTAGTCGGTTGATATCATACTTATATACTTTGTTTTTGTTGTAAATAAATACATATTATACATAAATGCATCCATGACTCGGATACAAATGTTTATGTTCATCACACAAACATTTGACCCTAGATTCGAACCCAGAACCCATAGCATAGCAGGTAGCGTTAACTACCGCTGAGCTTACCGGGTCGGCGTAGTTGACAACAAGGCGACGACTATCAATACCTATTCCAATAGTTCCAATTCTTTGTCCGATTTCAAAGGAGGTCTTATCGCCATTTTTAATACGAGAACTAGGTAGGTAGAGCTCTTTCAACGGGGATTATAGGTCCAGTGCTAATAAGGTACGGTACTTAAGTACAGCTAAAGATTCAATTTTATTAAACTATCAAGAAAATAATTACTATAGTGAAAAAAACCAAGAGGTCCTGGGTTCGATTCCCAGGTCGAGCAAAGTGTTATTCGTTTTTAGCAGCTCGGAGTTTGGATACGTGCCCGGTTAATGGCAATAGGCTCGCCCCCTATTACATGGGACCTAAAAAATACAGGCAAAACGTGGGTGTACATTAGTACACCTCTGCCTAACCCTTCGGGGTGACAGGCGTGATAGTATGTATGTATACATGTAGTTACGGTTAACTTAAGAATTCAATTGTTGTGTTTAAGAAGCGATAAATCCGCTGTTGCGGTTTTTGTTTGATTATTTCACTTCTCTTTCAGCTTTTTATCCTCCCCTTCCAAACACACACACGCACACATACACAGACGCACACACATTGTATAACATGCGAAAACACAGATAAACATAATCCATCGACATCAGCAATACTCGTTATTGCTAAGTACATGTGTGCATAAGCGATATTACACAAAAGTTCATACACACATACACAAATAGCGCTTGCATTAAATTTAATCTGCCGGGGTGGCAAGCGCGGAAAATCAAGCCGTACATGTGTGTCTAAAATAATTGTTTGTTTTGCTGTAAAGCGAAACTCGGCGTAACAATAACAATGAAATAATACGAGAAAGTTTCGGCCTCATTAAAATGTTCGGAACTTTGTACAAAACTACGGAGGCGTTATTATTTACTGGTAACACTGCGAACTGCGGTTATGTGACGCATATTTGTACGCCAGCTAGCTTCGAGCTATTTTGTGACTAAATACTGAAGCGGCATGAAAATACAATTGAATTGAAAATTGACGGCTTCATTGTCTAGGCGAGTGTAGTGGTTTGGTACGTAAGTACCTACATTTCTGCTTAGCCCTTCAGTTATTCTAGCGTGATGGTACATTAAGTTATGCTATGTAACTTAAAAGTCTATAACGACAAAATCAAGCACTAAGATCTTTCACTAAGAACTAATTACGGCGTTCTCCGCAGATTAAGGAAAAAAATACTAAGGTCTGAATGTCAATACTTGCAGACGCTTGGTGTAAAATAGTGATATTCAGCCGTACCTGAGTAGACTGAACGTCGACCTTAACGAAGTTGGGAAAAGGTTCGGAATACGATGACATAAAAGAAATAATATTTACCTCATACACGCGAAATTCGTCCTTCGCCACTTATCTACAAGTATGCGAATATGTTGTCCTAAATAAGCCTTTTATCATACCTTACGATACCACTGGGAAGAAATAGGCTTCCACAGTTCTAGCTCAAGAGTATGTGAAGTGAAATGACGATAGCTATACATGATGTTTCATATTGTATTCTATGTCATAACTATAATCAGCCGCTCTCACCAAATGGAGGTATGGCAAAGCGAGATATCTCGCTAAAATTGAGCTGCCCGACTGGGGAAGTACCTCCGCCTTACAGAAGACCGATCCATGACTCGGATACAAATGTTTATGCTCATCACACAAGCATTTGTCCCTACCGGGATTCGAACCCGGGACCCATAGCACAGCAAGCAGCGTTAACTGCCGCTGAGCTAAACGAGTCGTCGAAATCTTGCTTTAATCGCCATAACAAGATTATACAGGGTCGTCAATGAACGAGCGTCATCTCTGTTGTTGCAACCGTCTATGGATTACCGTAACTTATATCAGGCGGCCCGTAAACTTTTTTGCCACCCTCATAGTGAGATTCCTCACTCAAATTGAGCTGCCCGACTGGGGAAGTACCTCCGCCTTACAGAAGACCGCAGTGAATCAACAATAGTTGTCTTTCTGCGAGTGTGTAAGGTTACCAGAGCTCATTGGGGTAGTGACTATTCTGACAGCATGGGAATTCCGTTTGCTGTCAGTTCAGTAACTCCCTATTTAAGAAACCTGAACGGTTTTTAAGGGGTTTCGCAACGCATTTGCAAGCCTCTGTTGCAAATGTCCATGGGCGGCGGTCATCACTTACCATCAGGTGAGCCGCCTGCTCGTTTGCCCCCTTATCACCATAAAAGAAAGGCTCCCGAATAAAAAATATACCCATTTAGCTCAGCGGTAGTTAACGCTGCCTACTGTGCTATGGGTCCCGGGTCCGAATCCCGGTAGGAACAAATGTTTGTATGATGAGCATCAACATTTGTATCCGAGTCATGGATGTATCTATGTATAATATTATGCATGTATTTACAAAAAAAAGTATATATGTAGTTTATCAACCAACTAGTATCCGTAACACAAGCCTCGTTGCTTACCACGAACAAACACAGAACGGAATTAAATTCTCTGATGTTTTCATGAATGAAAGAAGTTTACGTTTTTGTTATTATGTATAACTGCGTGAGAATTCAGTCGTTTCACAATCTCATTTCATATAAATATGTATGTTTATAAATATCACATACATTAGTGGTAACACAAGCATCGTTGCTTAGCTCGGAACTAGATGACGCTGTGTGTACTAATACTATATTTTATAATATGAGAATAGTCACTAAAAAATTCTCATATGTCGTATGTGCGTTTACAAACACAAATAAGCACAATGCACTAAAACCCAGACCTGGAACAACCTGTATGCTATACATATATTTGTTCCACACGGGTATCGCATCCAAGACACGCAGTGCAAAAGGCGATCGCACGACCACCACATCAATTATTGTGCGAGCGAGAAATCTTGCTTTAATCACAAAAAGATTACACAGGGTCGTCAATACACGAGCGTCATCTCTGGTGTTGCAACCGTCTATGGATTACCGTAACTTATTATCAGGCGGACCGTAAACTTTTTTGCCACCCTCAAGGCATAAAAAAAAACACTCATTTTACTCCTTTTTTAGAGAACCCGTGAAAATATTAACGTTATTCAATAATAAACAAACGTTACTGTATACGAATATATTATTTATTCTGACAGTACATCAAGATAGGACATGGTAACGGAGAGACAAGAGCGCTACTCAATAACGTTTTGTGAATAAAATACGGGTTATAAAAGGCTCGTATTTTGTACGCGCTGCAGTGTTTTTTGTTGTTCGGATGTGGAAGCGATCAGTATTAGCTTTTATTGTAAAAGTTGTATCTGTTCTGTTGGCGTCGAAATTTTTAAAATGCGTTTCGTGTTCATTATGGGCGACATTGTAAATTATATACGAGGAAATTATTTTCTTTCGGTAAAATATGATGATGGGGTTTTACAGTCAATCCTTACTTTCTTACTTTAATATTATAAATGCGAAAGTGTCTGTCTGTCTGTTACTTCTTCACTGATTTAGATGAAATTTGGTAGAGAGATAGTTTGAGTCCCGGGGAAGGTAATAAGATAGTTTTCATCAAGGAAATAAGAAAAGAAGAAAGAGAGAAATGGTGGAATTTTGAATACGGATCGAATTCCTTATTTTACGCAGACAAAGTCGCGGGTAAAGGCTAGTAAATAACAACCAAGTTAAATAAATAATTGCCCCGATGGTATACCAGACGTTAGTATGACTGGTGGGAAAGGGGTTCTAGGTAGGTCTAAGGTTTTTCTATTCAATTAGTAGCTCGGAGTTTGGATTCGTGGCCGGCGGGACCTAATAAACATACCGGTGAAATGTTGTTGTACATTATGACACCTCTGCCTCACCCTGATGGTACGGCGTGATGTTATATGCCTATTTATGAAAAGTCAACTAATAAATTGTCCATTGAAAGGAGTATTTTATGAGCAGTAATTAGCCACGCATAATAAAATACAGTTTGAATAGTACAGTTAAAGGTAAAATAACGATATTAACGATCTCTTATTTGCATGAGTTTGAATACAACAGAGACGCCAAGTTGTATCTGATCACCTATTTAACATATTCGGTAGTTTTTGCGTCAAACCTGAAGTAACGAATTTAAAAAAAAAATATATAGTAGAAGTTTTTTACGTACATGTTAAATAAATAAATTAAAATGAGGTGCATTACGTTATAAAAACAACGAGAAAATGACCCAATCATTATGATAAAATAACATGAACAAAATCTCTCTCCGAAAGTAATTCATTCGTGACCTTTGACTCCGAAGCAATACTGTTCACAAATCCTTCTAAGACTATAAATTATTCCGCACGATCTAAAATTCAGTCTTGATTTAACAAGAATAAGGTTGAAATTGACTTACCATCCATAAAGCTGGGACGTGGCGTGTGTTGAACATCCATAATTGAAGGAACATGATAGGACGTGGGAACCGGCGTAGGGAATCCTAATGATTCATTGGAGATCCTTTTTTCGTCTTTACGATCTGGTACTTTACCACCAATCTTATCAAGTACTGTATCGTTATTATCATTGGCAATATCAATTGTAGATTGTTTTTTGTAAATCTTAACTGTTTTGGAGAAATCGTGGAATATTTTTGTTCTTGTTGCATCGTCTACTCTAAGTTTCTCCATAGAATTGTTGTCTAAACCACTTTTAACATCTAATTCAAGTTCGATTTGATATTCTTCAATAATATCATGTGTGTCGTTACCTATATCTTTCTTTTCCACTGTACTATTATCTTTCCTTCTAAATCTATCTATTAGTGTTTGGTAATTTTTGCTACTTAACGCATTAATAAGCTCATTATCTTTATCTATCGTTGATGTTATTGAATATTCATCTACTTTAGAATAGTTAATATTAAGTATGTTTGATATATTTTTGTTTTTGTTGAAGTTTGTGGGAACCATTTGTGTGTTAGCTATTGGTAGTAGTAAGAAGGAGAGCGAGAGGAGAGTTGTGAGTATGTTCAAGGTTGGATCGTAGAGGGGTGAGTAGAGGTGTAGGGGTGCGGGACATTGTTGGCGCGTCATGCCAGGTCAGCGTCAAAGCCGACTATCCTGTAAAATAAAACAATGTAATATTAAAATTATAAAAAGCTATAATAATTTCAATTTAATGTTGTAACTAATAAAATAAACTTAGAAATAAAAAAACAGTGAGCCGTCACGGGTCGCCTGGCAGATGTGAAACATCGACATTATTTTGTAAAAGTAATATGCAGAAAAGAACATATTGTGATAGGAACTAAATATGTCATAATGATAAAATAAAATATTACGATTTTTTTCCACATCAAAAATATATAAGTGTTAAAAGAAACATATTAACACAAACTCAAAGAGGTTTAATACAATTCACAATTCGAAAAAAAAAGGTAAATTTGAAAATAGAACTAAAATCAAATTTAAATTTCGTGGCGACGCTTTCGCCACGCCAGAAATCGGTTTTACGTGCGGCTATAGATGTTTCACATCAAAATACAAAGTGTAACTTTTAAAGTGTAAAGTTATGATTTTCTTTACCATTTGAACATGTGATAAATAAAATCAAAAATAATGGTAAAGTAAATCATTTAATGAAGTCTGAATGTTTCCCCGATTTTTATTACGTATGGCTTGTAAAGCTTGCCAATCCCCACTAGGCTAGCGTGAAGGGTAGGACAAACACTACTCAACTGTAAGTTGCTCTCAAATAAAATGCTATTGCATCATCAAATATATTAATATATGCTGAACAGCGTTCGAGTATTTTGCGAAAAAAATACCGAAAACAAAAAAGTTTCACATTTAAAGAGTATAAATATGATCTTCAAATATCGAATCCTTGTTGGCTTTACATTTTTGTATTGCCAACTCTCCCTTCGTAAAAACCATTATTCTCTTAAAAATCCATCTCTTTTTCCAATCTAGAATCAAGTTCAGTCCATTGTCGACGCAATCACAATTAACCGTGTCCCATTTGTTGCTGACAAAAGTAACAATCATTTGCGGGGCTTTCAGATTGTCAGCTGTATTCAATATCAAACCTTTTGTATGCATACAGAAGGTACAGATTTGATTAATAGACTCCAAGTTGAAATTTTCTATTGAAAGTTAAGAAACTCCCCTTCGCTTGATTTTCGCTTTTGTGCCGAGAAAAGTGTGTTTTTGTCTGTTTTTTTTTAGTTTCCGAGATTTGTTGTAGTAGTGTAAATATTTTCTTTGTATTTACTGTTTAATGTAGTCACATAATAACTAATACAGTAGGACAGAATAACCATTCTTTACTCCGTGATTTCGCATTTCCCCCGCAGTCCGTTGTGTCTTTTGTTGTCTCATAAACAAGCTTGCTGAAGCTGTGATGACCTGTGGTATGAACAGTGAACTGAAATATCAAAGGTCTTCGAACTTCGAACCCAAGGCTGACTTTTCAGATGTTGTGAAAACATCGTGATGAAACGTTTCACGCTTGAGAGACTTTCTCGATGGCGTATGAGGTCTATCGTGGTGGACTATAGCCTGATCCCTCTCGAATGAAAGGAGACCCGTGCCCAGCAGGGGGCAATAAATTGGTTGAAGATGATATACATATATTTCTTTAATGACTTATTTTTAATCAGAACAGTATTAACGTTGAACAATATACCATACAAAATAATATCGTACAATACTGAATGAACTGAATGAAAGAAGGAGTGAAGGATTAATTATTTTTTGTCAATCATTGTATTGTCATTCTATTCGTTCATTGGCGGATCCAATCAATGTGTGCGATGGTGTGTAGTGATCGAAAATAGAGATTAATCGTACCTATTATAAGCTCAGGAGATAAATATATATATGTTTGCTTTGGAATGTGCTTTGAATTTATTTAGCAACCGATAAAATGAAGAGAGTAGATGTACATACATACTATCACGCCTATCATTCCCAAAGGGTTAGGAAGAGGTTTACTAATTATACCCCCATTTTGCCGGTGTTTTAGGTCAACAAGGTATTCAGAGAGTAGATAATTATATATGTCACAATCAAGCTTGTATACACCTGCATCTAGAAGAGGTATGTAATACTTGACCGATGGTAAAAACTGACTAATCTTCTTCAGTCGTTCGTCAGACACAACAACTCACGCCTTTCTCCCATGAGGGTAGGCAGAAATTACATATATAAATATAAATAAATAGTACCAGGAAAACATAAACATCGATTAAGTATTTATTTGGGAAGTGATAACTGTACAACGTCATGTTTTTTTTCGCTGTCATGTAATATAAAATGTTCATGTTGGATTTAAATGTTCCGTTTTGCACGTCGTTAATTATTCCGCGAGTGAAGGATATTGGTTGGGGATATTAACATTACGGCGTGTACTTACTCTTACGATTGGGTTACAATTTCAATGATAAATTATTCGATTTAGAACGAAATTAGATTGGATGTGGATATTTGAGAATTTCGATTCGATTC
Organism: Craniophora ligustri; assembly: GCA_905163465.1. Taxonomy (NCBI): domain Eukaryota; kingdom Metazoa; phylum Arthropoda; class Insecta; order Lepidoptera; family Noctuidae; genus Craniophora; species Craniophora ligustri. Next base: position 14,023,097 of record LR990962.1, on the reverse strand, counting down.
GTGTATTTCGTTTTTTGAAGGATGAGTGGAATTTCGAATGATTAATGTGTTAAGTGAGTATACGTATACTTATCGTTTTTGGATATTTATTTGAAGGTACTTATAGCGTGATATGTAACACTTAATTGAGGTAAAGGCTCTTCAATACAGAATATACATTATACAATAAATATAATTTCACAAATATCATCATCAACCTATTTATATTCCCTACTGTTGGGGTGCAGGTCTTCTCTCATTTGAGAGGGATTAGGTTATCGTCCACCGTGCTCACAAAAATTTCTCATGCATTCAGGTTTCCTCACGATGTTTTCCTTCACCGTTTGAGGATGATATAAATACACTCGTAACTTTTAAAAGTCAGTAAAGCGTTGGGATTGAATTTAGGACCTTGGGACTTTCATAGTCCACTGGTCACGCCAAAAGGTCATCACATTGCCATGCAAAAAATAAGTTCATATGTGATATTATTATTTAACATGTGCAAATGGGGTTTTGGAGAACCTAATTTTGCTCAATGTGACTGCGGTGATGCGTCCCTTGCGCCCTAAAACCTGCACGAGGGACGATCTCTGTCTGGCCACGCCTAATGCCCTTGAAGTGGCCTCATATTATTCAAACATTGTTTAGCCATTGACACGAGAAGAAGGAGAAGAAGTATTTACATGTCACTAGCGGCCCGTCCCGGCTCCGCACAGGCGGACTTTTGATTTTATCTATTTTTTTTTTCTGGTAATAAATATAGCCTATGTTACTCGAGAATAATTTAGCTTTCTTAAAGTGAAAGAATTTTTGAAATCTGCCCGGTACTTTTTGAGTTTATTCGTTACAAACATACAAAAATTAAAAAATCTTTCCCCTTTATAATACGCATTAAAAATCAGTTTAATATATGAAGAATACAAACGGTTCCACCTCAAAGCTAAAAGCCCTCCTTTGTCCTTATTGAGCAGTTAATAATATAAAGGGAAGAACCCACTCAAGTTAACTCAAGTAACACTCACGACTGGTTTGTCTCTACACGTTGAATACAACGCCTAAAAGATTTATGAAAGGATTCCTACAGACACTTCAGTGTTTATTCAAGCATTAAACTGGAAAATTTATGCGTAACTTGTTATATGTTCCTATTTTAGAAGTTGTTTTAGGAAAACTGCTTTAAGATGGCACATCGTTATAATTCTTTAATCATCTTTATCTTCGTATATTTTTAGAGGGATTAGGCTATAATAAGCAAGCCTAGTGCGTCTTGGCTGACATCACACGCCAAGTTGATAATCTCTCAGGCATATAGATGTTTTCTTTCCCCATTTGAGTGTGTGATAAATACGCACATAACTCGGAAAGGTCAGTAGTGCGTACCTTGGTTTTGAATATTAGACTTTTGATCATCATTAGAATATTGACACTGATCACAATACCCAGTTATTTATCAAAGCTATCTTTTTAAAATTTCTTAATGAAGCTTCATCATCAACCCATTATTCCAGAGGCTACAGTCCGTCACGCCAGCCTACTGTGGGTTGGCAGACTTGACATGCCATCGAGAAAATCTCTCAAGCACGATGTTTTCCTTCACCGTTTGAGCATATGATAAATACGGGGTTCAAACTCGAGCTAGGGAGACCTTTGACATCTCAATCTATTGGTTCTTTTTAAAATAACCTTTTTTAATAAAAAACCTATTAATAAGGGGAAGACACTGAGGGCGACAGGAAAATCCATTAAAATTTGTAAAACATAAAACTTTAATTAAATAAAGATAGATAGAGAAATAGATAAAGATATATTACTTCAGTCTTTCCAAATTAGCAGATCTCATATGCCATCAGGCCATCAGGTAGCATTCAAGCCAGCAGAAAGCTGCTTCGCAGTCCCATGTTGTAATATAATAACGGACATGTCACCGCGTTGGGGTGGAATACTAACAAGGGTTGCTGGGGGAAGGGGGAGGTGTGATAAGTCATTTTATTCTTAGATACACGTGCGAAGTCTTGTCATCTACGATTTGTGGAAAATCGAATATAGAGCTTTCATTTCGAATAATCATAAAATGTGGTTGTTGTTGAACGGTCGCTTAGCAACGTTTCTCACGATGACTGATAATATATTTACGATCTGGCAACGTCCGAAGTATATGTCAAATTAAAAAGAGATAGCAGCTTAATTTGATTTAGTTTCATTCCCACTTGTTGGGTTGCTTCTGTAGTTCTCTATGTGCTGTACATGTTGTGATACCTTAAGATTCCAGTTTTTGTATTTAATATTTAAACTTTAGGTTAATTAACACACCTAATTCCGATCACTACATAGTTCTAATGTGTTCTAATGTTGCTGTAGCCTAGAGGTGTGACCACTGGACTGAGATGTCAAAGGTCTCGAGTTCGAACCCAAGGCAAGCACCATTGACTTTACTCGGAAGTTATGTGCGTATTTATCACAAGCTCAAACGGTGAAGGAAAACATCGTGAGGAAACCTGCATGGTTGAGAGATTTGTTTCGATGGCATGTGAAGGTAACCCGCAGTCGGCTAGCATGGTGGACTATAGCCTAATACCTCTCAAATGAGAGGAGACTCGTGCCCAGCAGTGGGACGTTAATGGGTTGATGATGATGAGTTCTAATGTCCGAATATACCTATTTATTATTTATATTATCCATACATCATTTGAAGGTCTTCCTAAGACCGAAGATAAGAACTCAAGACCTTTGGCATTTTGAAGTCAAATCATGAGCCTAAGACACATATGTATGTATATCGATAAATAGTTCAGCTATGGTTAAAATAAAAATTACTATTATATCTGTTAAAGGCCAATGCCAGATTTTCAATAAACCTTTTTCAAAAAATCTAACCGCGTGAAAATATATCGTAATAACGTAGGAATATTGTCCAATATTGTACGTGGGCCTAAATAAACTTTGACATAACAAGTTTCAATTCTTTAGTGTCAAAATAAAGGACAACATGGGTCCGCGACAAGAATATTAATGTTTTACCCTGGGAACTTTCAGTAGCATATGTAACATGAGGTGCGTCCCAAATTACACGATGTATGAGGATAATGTTCATTGAAAACAATTTTCCAAAATATTTAATTCTTCGGCAAATATGGTACCTACCAATTTATATTTTAAAAACGTAGCTCTGTATTAGGATTTTCTCCTGTGTCATAGGTGCGTTTACAAACACAAACTTCCACATACACAAACAGAACAACTACCTATAGATCAAAATAAAAATCCTATATTTGATCGAGGACAAGCAGTGGGTTAATGAGATTCATGTACGCTTACAATATCCATTGCTCGTGGCTAAATCTTGAAAAGCAAAGCGAAAAAAATACTTGCAAAAAAAGCATGTAAAAATATTTCTTACTTAGCAAACATTTTCACCCAAGAGGTACCAGGAACGCATGAATATATAAAAAGTCAGAGGTCGAGCACTCGGTTCTCGAAACGTCACTAAATGAGATTGGGGAGCGGGATTTGTGTCGCAATGTGTACCTAATGAAGAACAGGGAAATGTTTGAGAAATGAATTGAGTTACGTACCCGTGAAGTACATACCTAAAAGGTAATTTGGTACCTAATGATGAGGGCACAGAAAACAAATTTGAAACAGCTGCTACGAATTAAAAATATTTGTGTAAAACCGTCAAGTTTTTTAAATAAAAACACCATAAAAGATTTCTTATTCTTGCCGATACTAAGTTGATTGAAATGTGGTTTTCGGTTACTCATTTGACAAATAAATAAAGCATGCAAAACTAAAACATCTAAGCGAAAAAATACAGACAGACGTAAATAGCGTCGTTGTTACCGTTATGATGATTTAACAGATATCATAATTGTTTCAATTATATGATTGTCATAATAAACAGTGCATCTCAATCTTCTTTATATATATCTGTGAGGCACATTAGATTACTGCAAATGGTTAATATATTTTTTTAACTATTTATTTATAGCATCATGATCCCAGGCAGGCTGAGGTGTTCGGGGTCTTAATGAATATAATTACTAACAGCTATCCTACATATTTGTTCATTATTTTCCACAATTCCAAAATTTTAACACAAAATGAGGTCGAGAGATTGTTGTTTCTTTAACTGTTCTTTCTTACACAATTTACCTACATTTAATAATTGTACAAATTTATTAAAATGTAATTAAAACTTGGCGGTGCACACCTGCGTACCCAAATGGCACTGAGTATACTTGTCTTGTGTGTATGGGAATTTGAGTTAAATTCTAAGATTAGAAGTCAAGAGATACCTGATTTGACTTCAAACGTGTATGGAGTACAAATAAATTAGAAATAAGTAGCTAGGATTCGGTTGAAGGGTGAAGGAAAATAAATGGTAATGAAGCTTAAATATTTAATAGGTAAATAAATTACTAGCTGCCTCCCGCGGCTGTGCCCGCATAGTATATAGATAAATTGTAGCCTATGTGTTATTCTGATGTATCCATACTTAATATTATAAACGCAAAAGTGTGTCTACCTGTCTGTCTGTTACCTCTTCACGCTATAACCGCTGAATCGATTAGGATGAAATTTGGTATAGAGATAGTTTCCATCCCGGAAATCATCCCTTAAAAGGGGGGTGGAAATATAATTACGAAGTCGCGGGAAAATTTTTGTAAGCTATATTATTGTAAAGTTTCATTAAAATTCATTCAGTAGTTTTTACGTGAAGCTTTTAGGTTTTTAGAGGCTAGTTTATAGTCTTAGTTTTTAGTCCACCATGCTAGTCTAGTGCGGCTTGGTAGACTACACATGCCATCGACAAATTCTCACTGGCATGCAGGTTTCCTAATGGCATGATGTTTTCCTTCAAAGTTTAAGCATGTGATCTATACGCATGTAACTTAAACATAAAAAATCAGCGGTGTATGACTGATTCGATTCTTAACAGACTGAAGAACAGGAACAGAAAAACTGACTGAATTGCTATACTGTAAATGCTATTATTATATTGATGATTTTCTGAATGATACATTTTAAATAACGTACAGTCTGACATTATAAATTTTGCATGTAATTTCATTTAGTTTATTTTATTATTGTTTTAGACGAAATTTATTATTTAGAACTAATGTATTGTATAGTTATGACATTTTTGTATGCCAGGGCTGGCCTGGCATGAATATGAAATTCACATTTTATCATTTTTTTAAAGAAATTTGGATTCGAACAGTTCACTGGTCACACCAAATCTTAATAGAGTGATATTATGTTATAATACAAAAATGAGTATTATGTTTCTATTTCTTTTTTGTCCATTTCTTTCGGAGTTTTTGGGTAACTGGATCCACTCGCTGCTGGACCCGCGGGTCCGCTTGACCACATAATTTATTATTTTATTTATATTTATTCTTTCTTCGACCACCACGTACTGGAAGAGGCAGCGTGGGTAGGCCCCCGGCAAGGTGGACTGACGACCAGGTCAAGGTCGCTGGAATCCGCTGGATGCGGGTGGCGCAGGACCGGTCGTCGTGGCGATCCTTGGGGGAGACCTATGTCCAGCAAGGGACGTCTAACGGTTGATATGATGATGATGATGATTCTTTCTTCTTTTGTCATAAAAATCTGATCTATATCTATAAAATTGTTAAGTCCGTTTGTCTTTGGTTCAATAACTCAAAAAGTTCTGCACTGATTTAGCTCAAATTCAGTATCTAAGTTTTTATAATTTTTTGGTTCAAAGTAACCACCTTGTACTTCCAGCTTATAATAAAATAAATAATAGTTAAGCTTTATAGGTCATCAGGAAGTTATCTTTAAAATCAATTAACACATTCCACACGCACGAACAGACATTCGAGAAAAACAAAAACAACGATTCCTTTTGTAGCGCAAAAATAACAGCAAATCCTCTACATAATACTAATATTTTCCCTCTCATGTATGATAATGGAAGTCATACATAAATATTCAAGATCTTATTCTGTAATAGTATATTATACAAATGTACAGGTTTATTTTTAGACTGTGTCTTGGTTTTATAGCAAAATGCTGTAAGTGGGTCCACATTTATAACTATACTAGCTTTTGCCCGCGGCTTCCCTCGCGTTAAGTAGTATTATTATTAGTTTTTTTATAGTTTATATTTATTTATAGTTTCATACAAACTTTCATCCCCTATTTTATCCCCTTGGGGGTAGAATTAATTAAAATCCTTTCTTAGCAGATGCCTACGTCATAACATCTACTGTTGGGCTGTGCGTTGATAGATCACTATGTCAGTCAGTCAGTCCAATTGAGTTATATATATTTAGATAGATATTTTATAAGTGTGCTGGCTATGATTGTAATGTGATTATTTGTTAGTCAACATGTGTATTGTGTATTAATGTTATGCAACAGATTGCAACAAATGTATCAACATTAAGTAAAATGTTTTATAATAAACCTTTTTCGAACCCGTTTGAATCAAAGTTCACAATTGAATCAGCTTTACACCTAACTGGTAAATTAATGCCACAAGGATTTTTTAAGATGTCCAAGAGTTTTCGCTTGTGAAGCGGAAATTAGACGCCTGTTCATTTCCTTTCGCGCTTAACGTTAATATAACATACATTCAACAGCATTTTATCTCGTTTTAAAGGCGCCAGTAATATGACGGAAGAAAATCTCTTTTAATAAAACTGGTAATGTTGTGTAATAACCTCTTTAAGCCAATGTGCGTGGGTATACAGTACTAGATGATTTTTTTATCGTTGGAAAAAAAAAGGATTATTGAGAAAAATATGATTACTGTGATGTACCTAGCCTTAAATACATGTACTATAAGCTAAATGAAAATAAACACTATGAATGAATGAATATTTATTTGCTTGAAGTATGGTACATTACAGTTGGTTGGTATACATAATATAGTCTCACATACTGCGTTGGGAAAGATATTACTATATGCTCGACATGCAAAAACTTACAATTATATTGTTAACATCTATATAATCAATATACAATTATTTTTTTATAACATTTATTTCTTATTATTTATATAACAACTATGCCTACCTATATATTAAGATAATAACTTAAAAACATTTTTTTTTACAACAATCATGTCTCAAAAATCTTTAAGGTTATAATTAATATATAATTAATAAATACTTTTCTGTGAGCCATCTATACAGTTTTGCCCTAAATTACCGCTTAGGTAACGCGTAGGTAACTAGCGCGGTCATCCGTTGAAACTTTGGGAAAGCTCATCTCATCAAAAGAGACGAATGAAGCATTTTTTGCCTATAAGAGTTGTAAAAACTTGGATCAAACTACCAGAAAAAACAGCCATGGTTCCAACATTGAACTGCTTCTGGAACAGATTGGACAAGGAAAACATCTCCAAGCTATTTGAGACACACGCACCAGCTAATTTGCTGCTAGTGTAATAATAATATGTAGGTATATTATTATACGCCGGGACCCCGGACGCCCATGGTGAACTGTGAACATTGTCTTCATCAACCCAAATATTAGCCAACTGCTGGGCACGGGTTTCTTCTCACTTAAGAGGGATTAGGCTATAGTCCACCACGCTAGTAGGCCATAGTCCCAGCAGTGGGACCTTGAATGAATTAATCGCGATGTGTTTGCGTTCGGAGTTAAATATGATAACCATTATAAAATATAAAGGGATTCATTTAGATTAGTTTAATTAGTAATAACACAAGTAGACTGAACTATCCATACTATGTTTATAGTAATTATTAATTATAAAATGTCAGAAAAACACTTTATGTGGATTAAAAGACAAGGTTTCAAGAGAAAAAAAAGATCCTCGACCTTTTTTTGCTGCCAAGAATCAAGATTCGCAATTTAAATAAATCCTATTTCGAAAAAGTATGTTAATACGTATTTACATACGAAAGGTAATGGACACACGTTCCCAGATTATTTAAATATTAATAAAGTTGCAATTTTTGTTACAAGTTGTGGCAACACAATTTATATGAAGGTTTTTAGGGGCTGCCGCAATTTTGATTAAAAAGAAAGTGTGACTTTTTATGTCTGTTTTAATGTGGCACTGGTCGCAGAAGGCTTGTGTGGCTATAGCCTAATCCTTCTCAAATAAGAAGATATCCGTGCCCAACAGTGGGATAATAACGGGTTGTTGATGATTATTTTGTCTTATATCGAGAAATAACAAAGAGTACCTATATAAAACAGGAATATTTTTTTGGAACTATAATTTAATCCTGACGTTTCGGATCCATAGTTCACAGTCAGGCACCCAAGATTAAATAATATTGATATACCGCGATAAAACCCGTCTTTAGTATTTTTATTTCAGAAAAAAAGTAATCAAATTGATAATGCTGATGTATTAAATGTTCGCCCTTTTATGAAAATAAAACAGCATAATTCATGTTCGAAAAATATTTGTCGGATAAAAGGTTAATTTTGAAATGATATCGTTTTTCGTCTCGCATTTTGAAATTTGGGACTATAATTTTTGTTTTAATATTGATAAATAATCAGTGGTTATTCGTTTTAATAAATCCGAAGAAAACATGAGATTTAAATTGATACTTTTTTTTTAAATCAATTTTTGATGTTGCATTTCTGACATCTTGAAAAAAGCTAAAAAACACGAACACTCAAAAATGGTTCGTTATTGCATAATACATATCGGTACTAAATTATTGCAAATAGTCACCCCTATCACCTCCTAATGGGTATACATCGAATTACCAATAACCCTGTATATGTATATCCGAAATTATTAAAACAGACCTTTGCTTCTGCATATTACATAACATATCAAAGCAGTTAGAACGTATTGTTAGACTGCTGTACCAGCTTTAATTTCCTTAGCCAGTCCTATTGGGATTCAGAACAATTTCTGTAGCAATTACAGAGGTTCCCGAACGCCAGAACGATTCCCCGAGCCCTTAAGACATTCATGCACACATTCGAGCCGGTAATTCTAATGTACGTACATGAAAATAAATATTCTTATCTAATATGTAACGCCTCGGGAGCTGTGCTCTAAATATGTAGGTAATAATCGATAACGTTTATTAACTTATATTCTTAGTCAGATCACTTGTTTAATTCCTCTGTGCTTTTTCTTACAGTCCTATTCTCCGAGAAATAATTTTGTAGGAGGTAGGGTATAGCGAGATTTCTCGCTCAAATTGAGCTGCCCGACTGGGGAAGTACCTCCGCCTTACGGAAGACCGCAGTGAATCAACAATAGTTGTCTTTCTGCGACTGAGTAAGGTTACTAGAGCTCATTGGGGGAGTGACTATTCTGACAGCATGGGAATTCAGTTTGCTGTCAGTTCAGTAACTCCCTATTTTAAGAAACCTGAACGGTTTCTCAGGGGTTTGGCAACGCATTTTCAAGCCTCTGGTGTTGCAAATGTCTATGGGCGGCGGTCATCACTTACCAACTGGTGAGCCGCCTGCTCGTTACAGTCCTTAGCCTAAGGACGTTTGCAACTCCAGAGATGTCGCGAAAAATCCTTTTCACTTCGTTCGGGAATACCTCGGCAGGTAGCTCATTCAATAGCCTGTACGAGGAATGAAGTTCTACGGTATTCTGTAACATAATATAAGGTAGGTACCCAATAGGTATACTGCAGTACTAAACCCTCCCAATTATTTCCACTATGACCGGATAACACCCTATCTCTATAGAGTTCTTATAGATAATGGGTACTCAAGTTATAGAACCTACAGGATGTGAAATTGTGTTTCCTCTGCAGATTTATACAGCTTTATTTTTTAGATGTACAGTTTGCAGACATAAATCCTTAATACAACACTCAACCTCACACACGTAACGTCTACATGTAGATCAAACAAATATTTGTGCCGATTGGTTAGCCATTATTCCAATCGTGAGTGTGCGGACTGCCTTTGTAGTGGCTACATATCCACATAAAGGTATTTACACACGAAACGTGCACGCTACGAATGGCTATGTACACGTAATATGCTACGCGTGCGTGCTTGTAGTGCAAGCGTGCTCCGAGCCGCATGTGTTCGTGTTCGCGAGAGAACATTATTACTATAGATATTTTGTATTTATTTATTATACTTTATGTACGTCCAGTATCGGTCCATGACATTATGACGACGCCACTGGCTGTCGCTGTAAGCCAGCGCTGTAACTGTTACATGAAGTAACAGGTACTATACTGAGCGATAGCAGATTTTATTACTTTTAAATTAATTTAGGTGCGTCATGTCGACGCAAATAAATTCGTCTTCTTTTGTTACTAACTAACTACTCGAAAACCGTTCGCGAACGTGTCCAAACATGTCCATGCTCTTTCACACGACCGCCACGTTACAGACGACAGTGTCGTGTCGCCCTTGTGTATGAGCTCTTAGATGCACGCAAACCACACTGATGGTGCACGTGTACAGGTTTAGGCCCGTCTTAATAAAAAGCCAATCTGCATATTTTCATACCCCTGACTTTGGATTCGAGCCAAAAGTTTCAAATTAGGCAATAGGGTTTTCTATTTAATTCTGAAAAATGAAGGTGCACTATATTACTTCCAAATATAATTTCTTTTTACGGATTTTACGCGGTATTTTGTGTATATTGTTTCGGATCCAACATGGTAACGGGCAGACTTGAGTTCTCGGTGTCTTGATCAAAATTGCTTTATATTAATTGCACCTCAGTAGCTGTGATTGCCATTATGATAATAATAAGATAGCTTTTTTTTTTAAACATAAGCTGTGGACGCCAATTGGGCGGGATTTGAATAAACTGATTCTACATCTTTATATTTATATGAAACACTCACCGTTCTTCAATAGAAAATGTAATAAAAGAATCATCTGTATGGACATGGAACTTTTTTTGTATTTATCTCTTTATACATCAGATAATATATTTTTTTTTTTTTTTTAATTTTTTTTTTTTTTTAATTTAAAATCTTAGCTTGAAATAAGCTAAAAAATACAAAAAGATTGTATAAAGGTAATGAAATATCATCCGGAATCTGCTCGCTGTAAAGGGAGAATTCTGGGTTGGGCAGAATTGTCCAATCGATGTTGCTATGTCGCCGTAAAGACATAAGTAACATAAAAAGAAAGAAAAATTCAACACATCAGGCGGATACCTCGGTGGCTCAGTTGGCAGAGCGTCTGGAGTACCAATCCAGAAGACGCGGGTTCGAGTCCCGCCTGAGGTTGAATTTTTCTTTCTTAATAAAAATTTAAAATCTTAGCTTGAAATAAGCTAAAAAATACAAAAAGATAAGATAATATTATTTTAAGAAAGGTAAAATCGTAATAAAGCCTGTTCAGTTGATTATTTTCTTAATATACAGTTGGTGCGGAGTAAATTAAATTTATGTCTCGACGTTGTTATGAAACAGTATTCCACTTGGTTTTCTGTTTAATTTCATTGCTTTTTAACAAGAATGTCAGCTTTAAAATATATTAGCTAAATTATATTGTGTTTCTTGGATAAATATGCTAACTGCTGTCGATTTGAATTTCTTGTTAGGAGTGACATCAGATATTAAGTTACAGTGTAATATTTTAAGTACTATTTAGTCTTGAAAAGTATATTTATATTTTTTTACTTAGAGAATTGAAACAATATAAAAGTTAAATTCCAATTATTCGCTCCCTTCAGCATATTCCGTCTCTTTCTCCAATTTAAGTTCTTAACGACACCTACACAGCATAAATATAAAATACCAGCATATTCAAACGAGGTAAGGCTAAAAAACCAAAATATAAAACAATTTTTTTTTATGAAATGCATTGCATTCTGATTGACACCGACTGCTATTGTTTTTTTTTGTAGGTAATATAAATTAAAATTGCGACTTTGTTGGTTTACTAGCTACTCATAGGGTTTAGTGTTGCCATCAAACATATAGAACTTTTACCATTTGTTAAAAGAAATACAAGAATAGCTAGTATACAATTAAATTATTAAAATCTGAATCCGATTATTATAAAAATGTGATGAATATATTTCATTTACGATTTATCTCATTGTTAAGTTAGTACTGGATATATTTTTTGTTAAAACCAAAACGACTATCCCAAACGTAGCTCGCTCTATCCCGATGGATGATTGGTACAAATAACAAGCTTTTAGCGTAAATCAATCTCCAGGATTTATCACATGGCGATAAAAATGTTAATGTGATATGAACCAGTAAAAAACATCAGAAGGAAGACTATTTAGCTAAATTATCTAAGTTTCAAAAGTCTTGATGAGATAATGTTTAATTAATTTACTTGATTTAATTGTATTAACGTCACTTTCATTTTATTTTCTTAAATAGTTAGTTTAGTCAACGAGACGACCCGATTAGCTCAGCGGTAGTTAACGCTGCCTGCTGTGCTATGAGTCCCAGGTTCAAATGATTGTATGATGAGTATCAACATTTATATCCCAGTCATGGATGTACCTCTATCTATGTATTATATGTATGTATTTACAAAAAAAAAGTATATATGTAGTACATCAACCTAGATATACATTTATATATACTTTTTTTTGTTGATATACCACATGTATCCGTAACACAAGCCTCGTTGCTAACCACAGAACTAGATGGCGCTGTGTAATAATGCCGGAAATATTTATTTATACGATATCATCAAAGAATAGCTTTTATTTTGGAATATTGTATCTATCTTTTTTTATTCTGTACTGTGCCATAGCCAGGCATAGATCTGCTCCACATTCTAGATAGTTCTACTAATTATCACAATTTCCAACCTTTACGTAACAATTAGGTACGCTATTAACGTTACGTTAACCTGCTCTCGCTTTTCTTGTCCCCGTAAGTTAAAATGACGCTGGTAACGTAACTTTAACCTACTCTCGCTTATTTTGTTCCCCGCTGCCACCTATGACTCGGCCAGCTCACGTAATTCCCCGAGCAATATACCTTTTACTGTTCTCTATCCTACAGGATTACGTTTACCTCACAAGAAGGCGATTACAGTTCCATGAGAACACTTTAAACTCAAAAAGTCAGCGGTTAGACAATAGATCTGGATTTTACCCTTGAGATAACAGTTGATTTTACCCTAAAAACTAACGTTTAAATTCGGGACTTGTGGTTACTCGTAGCGGGAGTAGTTTGATTTTAAGTTATAAAGTATTATTGAAAGAGTAAGATAATTTCTTAATTAGACTGTTTCGATGGTCCAGTGGCTTGCTAACGTTACTCTTGAGCGTCAGATCCTGTATTCAGTTCCAAGCTCGAGCAGTGTTATTGGGGTTTTTTTCTATAAAATTCTCTACAGTAGCACGGAGTTTGGTTTAGCAGCCGATTAAGGCTCTGCCTATATTACATGCGAAAACATACTAGCAAAATGTGGGTATACGTCCAATACACTCCTGCCTAACGCTTTGGAGATAGGTATAGGTGTGATAGTATGTTATCTATATTTTATGATTCTCCTGACAACTTAAAAACCTTCTAATCGGGTCACAGTATCAGTGGCGTAGCGTAGGTTTTTGCCGCCCAGGGCCGCCTGGAAATTTGCCGCCCCCTTTTCTAGTAGTATAAAAAAGACGAAGAGAGTAGTATAGAAAAGGCCTTGATATTCCATCGCCCCATCTGCCTCCCCCCCCCCACGCTACGCTATTCCACAGTATAACTAGATGGTATAGGAATGAACAACTAATATTTGTATACAGAGTAAAAGTTAATGGACCTCCTAAAAATCAAACGTGTTGGAACAACAGCAAGCCCTCAGTTAGTATATGATAAAAGGCGAAGTAGTTTTATAGTTGTGATATTAATGCATACCTGTATAGAAGTATATTTGTATAATAATGTTTTACGAAGGTACATCCTTTTTTATACCACAAGGAATGGTGATAAGCAGTTCCCGTGGCCTTATAGACATTACAAACAAAAAAAAACAAATATACATATAAAGATTAAACAAAATTAGATTGCCTTCGTTTACAATTTTTGTTATACCAATACAAATATGAGAATCATACCTACAGTTTAATGCAAAAGAAAATTCAATAGTCTCATATGAACTGTTTTCTAAAACGGAATAAATAAAAACCAACTCGGATTGATAGAACATGCAAGAGCCGGGCGTATATCAGCTTCTCTCTAGTCGACCATGTTGTTGGGAATAAAACGACTCGACACACACCGCCACCATCAGTGAGACATTTGAGTGAGCATGACAAGCTCAGACTACATGCGAACCGGAATTTATACGTTACTAGCATTTTCCATGTTTTTGTCTGTGTGGAATTAGTAATTTATGTACCTAATCTGTTTTTCCATAAATAATTATAATATTGAATGTCTTAACAGGTTTATGCGTTGATTTTTGGGACAAATACTATCCCCTGGACTAAAGCTATCTCCATACTTTAAATTTGTTCTAAATCGGATTCGGTTAAAGCGTAAAGTGGTAAAAGATAGTGCAGATAGTGGTAATAATAATATCAAGATCAAGACACATTAAGTAAGCTTGATGAACGGTAAATGTATGGTAAATGCTTACCGCATTTACCGTAGCCTGTAGACATTTGCAACACTAGAGGTATCGTTTGCGCGTCGCCAATCTTGTAAAAACCTTTTTAAGCCCATGAAATCCGTAAAATTTTGATTTATTTCAATGTCTATTATTCGCGTAAGTGTAAGAAATTAATATTAAAAAATATAAGAATGTAAAAATGTATAAATAATCCTACAGATGTGACTAAACATTATGTTCGTGCCCGGTCTAACACCAGACGTACATTATAATTTCCCGTGGGTGTCATAAGGCGACTAAGGGATTAAATAGCGGGGAGGCATTCATTTGTTTTGTTATATTTAAATTTTATAAAACAGATTTGGACCTTCCATTTTGTTTGTTGTTTGAGCAAGTATAGTGAGCTTTAAAATATTAATTAGCGACAATGCTAGAGAAACAAACTATGTACATAAAATTGTAGATATTTTTAATCTTTGTATAGTGTTAAAGTTGTCATTTAAAGAATGTGTAAATTGAAAATTCTTTCATTTTAAAAACGTTGCTTCACACTAGATGTCGTCAATGCGTTTACAAATGAGAATTTGTACGTATACGTTTAGATGCCAGGACTTCAAAGAGTGAAATGTATTATTTGATCGAAGTAGGGTGCAATTATAGGAAAAATACATAAACACATCGCCCAGTCAAAGATTTTGAGTTCATAATTGAAAGCATGTAGGTATTCTAATCTTTTTAATTTTAATTATGTGCACTCGTTTTCAATACAAGGAAGACGTAGAGTAGAGAAAGAGAAGCTTAAGATTTTTTCTTAACTGCATCTGGAGACCGTCAAATCGTACTAGGAGAGCATAACAAACCCTTTTTTATGACATGTGCCTTATGATTACAACATTACAGCCCCATTCGGGTATATAGTCGAAGCACCCTGTCTTCGGGGTTCTACTGAGCTTCACCGTAGCGAAGCCACCCCTAACTCCTATCACCAAGCTATCGCCAATAAGCGTACCATCACGCCATAGGCATGGGCAAAGGTGTACAAACGTACACCCACATTTCTTCAGTATGTTTTTAGGTCCTTATTGATAGGTTGCGAGCCTATTGCCTTCAACTGGGCACAAATCCAAACTCCGAGCTGCAACTTGATCTACCTGAAAATCGATTCCACGATTTCATTTCGCATTTTACAACCACTAGAATAACGAGGCAGTTATGTCCAATAAGTGGACAGTTAAATGCTTTTAATAATCGATTAATGAAAAATTTTACGTAACCTACGTTTCGTTTTACGACAGGAACGCAATATAGCTCAGAGTAAAAAGAAATTAAAATAAAAGTGGCTTATACGTTTTGTATATTGATACTTTCTGTTAATTAAGTTCATTTAGCCGATTATCCTGCTTGTCACTTGCTCAAACGGTGAAAGAAAACATCACGAGGTAACCTGCCTGCCTGATTTCTCTTTGGTGTATGGAGTCTGCCAACCCTCCTAGGCTAGCGCGGTGGATGATAGCCTAATTGCTCTCAAATGAGAGGAGACCCGTATCAAACAATGAGACGGTAACGGGTTGACGATGATACAAATAAAAATGAGCCTCAAATTGTAGGTATTAAGGTTTTATTTTACACGATTACGTCACATATTCTAAGAAACTAGCGGTCAAACGACTTTACGAGTCTTATTTGAAAGTCAAGCGTGTACGGAACCTTGAGATTGTTTCAAAGGACTCTAGATACCGCTGGGAGCGATTACACGTAATTGCCAAATCTAGTTTTGGGAAGGTCAGTAGGACACGATTGCGTAGTGACTTTGGTATCAAAAATGTACAATCGATACACTTACAAGATAGACATCTTACATGGCAGATAACTTTTCGACCTTATTATTATTAGCTTATGGTTCAAAAGTTACCGAACGGTGAGTTGCTCACTGTATCTTCTTATTAAAGAGTTCATTAGACATGACTTAAAGATTATAGAAGCATGTGATATATAATTTAAGGACCAATTTAATGCATCAATGCGGGGCACCAATTTTTTTGAAGAGTTCGAGTATTTTTCTAAATTGGGTTTAAAGAATTGATTTCTCATAAGAACATTTACAGTTCACTTAAAATGAGATATATTATAAAAGGTTTACATGGGTATAATAATAATTTATTCATCAGCTGTGTTGGTCAACTCATAAGTTACTTACGCTTTTGCGTTGTTCCAAAATTGCTTTTGGGTGTGTACTTTATGTAGGTAGTGTAAAAGAGCTAAAATTCAGTTAAAGTCAACATCAAGGAATTATTGACCCACTGTTTAGTTTAAAAAAACCTCAAGAATGTAAGAACCGTTTTAAATGTGTACATCAAGGACAATATTTTGGGACTGTGAGTTTATCTGGATCCTTAGAGTAAATACAACGATACAGCTCGATCCCTATTTTATATGGAAGAATATACGAAGCGGAGGTCATGATAAGTTGGTCCATTTATAAGAGCACACTTTACATGTAAGTTTCCCTCAAATTCTACCTGGGTAGAAGAAGTGTATGAATATTTTAAGGTAGAGAAAATATTTGTTGGATAAAAAATAAAATCTGTTGAGTAGGGTCAAGTCTTATTTCCATAATATTTATGATATTACATCGCCTAAATATATTTTAGTAGATATATAAATGTAAAACTGTATACGAACGTTTACGCCGGTCGATAACTAGAAGATATTTATATTATATTGATAATAATGAATTTTTCAGGTGCCTACGTTGTCAAAAAACAAGGCACAGGAAGTAAATAAGATTTTAAAAACTTACAGATTCGATATTTCGATTCAAACTTTCGTTACTAAATGCGAAATCTACTGCCCATATGAATGGTACAGAACGCTATGGTTTAGCTTTGTATTCTAATTTCCACAGGTTCAATATAATAATAAATAAAAATTGTGTTGGCATGTCTAGATGTTGCGAAAATATTTTTTTACAAACGCTCCCACGACACACGAAAACATTCCAACGTGAGATAACATTTTAAAAAACACGTTGGGTAACATTTCAGACTGTTTTATTGACACATAGCTTTCACGTCCGACTCGGATGTAAGATCCGATATCGGATTAAATATTGCGTACGATTTTTTATGCATGACCTGTATACATATATATTATTTATTTTATACGCAGCTCCACGCTGTAAACGTTCTAATTTTTTTTAGACCACTCGGGTGGCGAAAAATCTTACGGCATGCCAAATGGTAAGCAGCTACCGTAGCCTAACATCACGGTTGGGTACGTGTCTCCTATAATTTGAGAGGGATTAGGCTATAGTCCACCACGCTAGCTTACTGCGGGTTGGCAAACTTCACACGCCATCGAGAAAATCACTCAAACATGCAGGTTTCCTCACGGTGTTTTCTTACACCGCTTGAGCATGAGATACATACGCACATAACTTCCGAAACGTCAGTGACTTGGTTATGAATTCAAAATCTTTGACATCTCAGTCCACTGGTCACACCACTAAGCTATCACACATCGTAGTCTATGTACAAAAGCTGTTACAGCATGGACAGCGAGAGCGGCAAAGCGATCCGTTGGCAGGACAGCAACTAGATAGATTGACGATGTAACATCAACTGCAGGCTGGCTACAATCCGCGCAATACAGAGAAGTTTAGCAGAAGGATGAGTCCTATGTCTAGCACTGGATTGATATGAGCTGATGATGATGATGAAAGTTTGTAACACCAGATGTGTGGCTCGCGCGTTGCCAACATTGTAATCGATATTTTATTTAGGTTTCTTAAAATACAGGAGTAAAAACACTGAGAGCACTATAACATGTAACGGTACGCTGATTAATTATTAAACCAAAATATCATTTATTCAAAGTAGGTCAAATTTATACTTTATTATATTTATGAAGATGTTTTGACATTCTTTTCATTTATGTCAAAAAGTCTTCATAAGTATATACCTTAAATATTGAATGCCCAGTGCCTTGATGTGTGTAATATCGAAAAAACCCAAAATCGTGTTCTGGGCACTGATTGGGTGAACGTCGACTAAAGACAGACCCCAAAAACGCCCAACCTTCGTTAGTTTGATTGTATTGTATATGCTAGACTAAACATTTTTTTCTTTCTTTCTTTAAAACGGAATTTTCATCCTGTCAGAATAGTCACTCCCTTAACCGGCTCTGGCAACCTTACTAAATCGCAGAAACACAACTATTGTTGTTTCACTGCAGTCTTCTATAAGGCGGAGGTATTATAGTCGGCCAGCTTAATTTGCAAGAAATCGCGCTACTATTAAGCAAATAGTGTTGTAAGAAGCTTGCCTACTGTATTTATTTATCTTGTGTCATGTTAAATCCTATTCCGATGTCGATTGCGATTGGGATCCTGATAATGACTCTATAGAGATCCATTCGATCAGCTCCTGTCAATTTCGTATGTATCGATGTAATTAAGATGTGTTTAAGATACGAATGCGTCTCCTTTGTCTTATCTGTAAGCAATAAGGACACTTTTTGAATGACAAAAATAATTTTGGTCTGGATGATAAACGACTTCTACAGACATGTTTATTTTTAATATTGTATTTAATTTCTTGATCAAATGTTTATTGCAATTTTAACATTCAGTTTAGATATAAATAACCTGCTCTCAAAGAAATGTGGACAATTAAAAGGTTTTATTATTGTATCATCATCAACCCATTTTCCCACTGTCCCACTGCTGGGCACGGCTCTCCTCTCACTTGAGAGGGATTAAGCAATAGTCCTAGGATTATAATTGTATATGTTATATTCATATTTTTGTGTTAAAAAAAATGGCATAGATATATGTAGATATGTATAAGTAATTATTCCCATCCCAAACCAGTCATGTGCGAGTCAGTCTCACGCACTGATGGTTCCGTACCCTCCCGTATTCTGTTTCCTAAGAAAATATTCTTAAGATAATAATATTATAACGAAAATATGAGCTGGACTCCACAGCAAGTTGGGTTTTGCTTACATAACACATACATAATATAAACTGCCTCATTGGTCTAGTGGTCATACAGTGCGACTGCCGAGCAAGAGGTCTTGGGTTCGATTCCCAAGCCGAGCAAAGTATTTTTTTATCAAATTCTCCGTGACAGCACGGAGATTTTTGTTAAATTAAATTAAATTTAGTAACATTATAAATGGAATATCAAAAGCCCCTAACATTGCTAACAATGATAAGTTATATACTAAATATTGTTAACTTACCTTTATTTTTTGAGCTAACTTGACCGGACTGTAATATATTTAAGAAAATGTTGTACATTTATCACTTTACTCTAACGTAAATTGTATTACGTTAATACGTTTTTGTCAGAAGAGAACATAAAATAACGCTATAAAATAGGATTAAAATGAACTTAAACTCTTTTCACTACATCACAGAAATAAACTCCATTAAATAATACCCCGTTTCAGATCCAACCCGAATGCAAAATAAAGGCACAGAAAATAGGATTTCCAAGAAAATTGAATCCTATCTTAAAGGGATTAAGTCGAAATTGATTTGTTTGTCAAAAGAGCGGTAGATTCGACTGACAAAGGCCCTCTACACCGATTTCACAGCTCAATAGCGCTATCGATCTTGTTCTCGCCGTATATTTCTCGCTATTTTCCTTATGGGGTGGGCAGGAATTGAGATAGTAGTTTGATGGACATATAAGTCTTATCTACTGCCAGATATTTGTATTAGAAACTTTTTTGAAAGCTACTAAGATCTTTCTGTGATTGGTAGCGTTAGAAAATGTTCACAGAAGTTTAGATTTTGTAAGTGTTCAGGGTTACCTGAACACTTAGTATCAATATAATTGAATTTAACTGGTTCAAGTTATTGAACCAGGTAAATTCAATTATATTGATACTAGCTGACCTAGCAATTTTTTATGCCAGATCATAAAAAAATACAAAACAAACATTTTGTAAAAAACGAAAAAAAAACAATCGGGTGAGCAACATCCTTAAGTATCCCCTAGGGGTACAAAAATAGCCTACGACCGATTCTCAGATCTACCAAATTTACATACAAAATTTCATAATAATCCGTTCAGCCGTTTCGGAGGAGTTCAGCGAAAAACACCGTAACACGAGATTTTTATATATAGGATATTGACGGTTTAAAAATCGCGGTAATGAGCATATTATTATATTATTTACAACATTTGAATAACATATTTGCTTAAAAATCATAATAAGAATGATTATTTATTTTGATAATACTAAGTTTGGATGTTTGTTACTCCTTCACACAAAAAACCGCTTAACTGATTTGGATGGAATTTGGCGTACAGGTATATTATTAGCTAAATTAAAGAAAAAAGAAGTTCAAATTATGTACTGATACAATTTTCTTAACAGCCATGTTTGAATCAGACCACTGGACATAAAGTTTACCATTTCGCACATAACGCGTCGGTTTCCCCCACCAAAGGGTCAAGGGGTAGCCGGTGGTATAAACAAATACATCGTGAGGAAACCTGCAAGCCTGACCTATTTTTTGTACATACATATTACATACATACATACCATTACGCCTGTCATCCCCGAAAGGATAGGCAGAGGTGTACTAATATGTACAAATATTGATCTACGGCTCAATAAATATAAAATGTATTTCAATATTCATTCACATACAACAAAAAATATCATAAAACAAAATGAGCATTATTTCCGCATATCCTTGCATTTAAATGTATTGTTTTCGACGTTTGATACAAGTTGAATAAAGTGCTGAAAACCACGACCCGCCCGCAACCACAACAATGGTCGCAAAGAGACGGAAAATATATAAATTGTTGTACATACAATTTCTATACAAGTAGAAACATTTCCAATTCTGTTACGAGAAGTTGTATCTGATAAATAAAAATTCGAATAAGTCAGTATTCTGTATTTTATTTAAACTCATTCACTTTCTAAAGCTATATTATTTATGAATGCCGTCAACTTTAACTGCGACGTTTTCTGGGGATCAACTATGGATGATTAGTGTTTGTATAAAAGAGATGTTTTGAGAGAGGTATAGCGAGATGTCTTGCCCAAATTGAACTGCCATGCCCGACTGGTAAAGACTACCTCCACCTTACAGAAGACCGTAGTGAAACAACAATAGTTGTATTCCTGAGAATGAGTCAGGTTGTCAGAGCTTGTTAGGGGAGTCACTATTCTGACAGTAGGGAAATTGAAATCAAATCAAATCAAAAGGTTTTTATTTCATATGAACTGTTCAAGCATTTATAATACGTTAAGACTCTAGTTGCACGGTTCTAAGAAGTTGATCTCATGGAAAAGAACCGGCAAGAAACTCCATAGACACTCTTTTAAAAAGAAGGTATTGTTACATTATTTTGGTAATTATTATGCGAAGTCAATGTAAAAAATGTAATGTCTTGAGATGTCAATAGTCAAAGATAATTCTGTTTACTGTCAGTGTAGTGACTCCACTATTTTAAGAAACCTATTTTTGGGGTTCTTCTAAATGAGAGTGTAAGCGATTTTACCGGGTCGATAATGCGTGAGTAATACCTCTGGTATTGCCAACGTCTATAGGCTATGGTAACCGCTTACTCAGCTTAATCAGCGGGCAGTAAGCTTGTTAACCACCTTTGTATTATAAAAAAAAACATTGAAAACATTCCCATCAGTCCAATCAATGGTCACAAACACGACAACTGACTACAGTTCCTTCGTGCCTTCGTGACCACGTCTTGGCAGTCGAATACGAAAAGAAGCACAATTCATAGTATTGTTTACCAACTGCATCTTGCCTCTTTCTCAAGACCTGAAAAGGTTCTCAAGGTTGAAAGGGACGTCCCTTTCAACCCGAGGAATTTAATCAGCGCATCTAATCAGTTGTGATTGCCTAGTGACGTGACCAAGGGACTGTGAGAAATTCAGAGGTCTCGAGTTCAAACCCAAGGCGCGAACCACAGACTTTCCGGAAGCTATGTGCGTATTTATCGCATACTCAAACGGTGAAGGAAAACATCGTGAGGAAATCTGCGTGCTTGAGAGATTTACTCGATGGCATGTCTGCTAACCCGCAGTTGGCTAGAGTGGTGGACTATAGCCTAATCCCTCTCAAATGACAGGAGACCCGTGCCCAGCAGTGGGACAATAATGGGTTGATGATGATGATGATGACGATGGTGAGGATTCGTGCATATGTTTAAGAGATTTTTTCTCTAAGTCCAGGCTAGCGCGGTGGACTATAGCCTAATCCGTTTCCAATGAGACGAGACCCGTTCCCAGCAGTTGGACTTTCATTGGGCTGCTGATGAATGATGATCTAGTCAGACGAAATACGATCCTAATTTAAAAAATTATATATTGTATCTTTAGAAATTCAATACTGTTATTACCAGTAAACATGCCTACAAAAGTATACCTCTCTCCTACCCCTTAGGGTATAAAATGAAGATGAGGCGATTATTTTGTTTAGGTAACGGTACTTGCTTTTCACATTAAGTAGGGCTGCGTCAAGCTCCAACTGATGAAAATTTCAAGGTGGTAAGTCTTTTTATTTTATTTATACAAGGATTCTCGAATACATAGGGTCGAACATGCTATGATTATGCTAAAATCGTATAGCTTCATGAGTTGGTGAAAAAGTTTGCTTAAAATATAACTCTTGTGATTTTGCTACTAAAACACAAATGATCTGATTAACCGTAGTAAAACTATAGATAAGAATAGGTTATAATTTAGTCATATGACCACCCGTTTAGCTCAGCGGTAGTTAACGCTGCTAGCTGTGCTATGGGTCCCGGGTTCGAATCTCGGTAGGTACAAATATTTGTATGATGAGTATCAATATTTGTATCCGAGTCATGGATGTATCTATGTATAATATGTATGTATTTACAAAAAAATATATATATGTAGTATATACCATCTAGTATCCGTAACACAAGCCTCGTTGCTTACCACGGAACTAAATGGCGCGGTGTAATAATGCACGAAAAGAAAAAAAACTGTTGCATTTTTGTTTAATTATAGCTTCTAATCGAAATGTCAAATTTAAATTTCGAACAACGATGTTGCCAGCCCACCAGGTGAAATACCGACTGTGTTCATACATTGTCAATGTTGCCAAATTGTTATTAGCCTACTGATTGTAGGTTTGAATATGCAACGTTTGTAGTTTGTGGATGTTGGCCATATTGCCATAGAATCCTAGAGAGATGATGTCACCTTTATACGCTTGATTGAGCCGTAATAATTATTCTGATTTAATTGGCGCAGTGGCACAGAGAATTGCTTCTGCGTAACGAGTTGAAGGTTCGAACATCTCTCGAGACAATTGTTTGTGTCCTACATATAATTGCTCTGGATTTCGGTGTTTGTGTGTGACAGATTCTGTGTTTGTATATGTACTTCTACTCCTAGGATATCTACTACACTACTAAGATCGCAGTCCACTGCTGGACATAGGCCTCTAACACTCTATCCTCCGCCTTCCTCAACCAGTCTCCCCTGTGCCATTTTTAGGTCGTAGGAAATTTAGCTCAATTAATTCTGAATCATAAAGATGATAGGATCTTACTAATATTATAAATGTGAAATTTTGTAAGGATGTTTGTTACTCTTTCACGCAAAAATCACCTAACAAATTTGCATGGAATATAGCAGACATGAAGTTTATTACCTGGTTTAACACACAGGCTACTTTTTATCTATATACCATGCGGGAAAAACCGCAGGAATCAGCAATATATTCTAGCAAAATGCCTATCATACTCAATATTCAGTCTCTCGCGTAAAACAAAGCCGGGCCTTGTTATTCTTAGCAGTTGATTCTCCCGGGAAATTGCCAGGAGAGCGCCTGCTCGTAAATTGTATGGAAAGATAAAGTACAGCAACACTGAATAGTTTTATAATATCTGTGAATGGTATAACCATTACATCCGCCTTACAGAATAATAATAATAATCAATATTTCTGGACATTATGACGCAGCGCCATCTAGTTCCGAGCTAAACAACGAGGCTTGTGTTACGGATACTAGAAGGTTGATATACTACATAATTATATACTTTTTTTGTTGTAAATACATACATATTATGTGTACATAGATACATCCATGACTCGGATACAAAAGTTTATGCTCATCACATAAACATTTGTCCCTACCGGGATTTGAACCCGGGACCCATAGCATAGCAGGCAGCGTTAACTACCACTGAGCTAAACCGGTCGGGTTCGTATGAATGCGAATGAAG
Organism: Craniophora ligustri; assembly: GCA_905163465.1. NCBI lineage: Eukaryota > Metazoa > Arthropoda > Insecta > Lepidoptera > Noctuidae > Craniophora > Craniophora ligustri. The sequence continues at coordinate 13,998,381 of LR990962.1, read as the reverse complement.
CAAAAGTGGTATTTTCAGAAATCATAACGCGTGTCGTTCTGTAGTTTACTACAGCCTACCTCCAATTATATCAATATACAATGATAAAATCCGTAAAAAGTATTTATGTACCGGCGAAAATATTCCTCAAAACCTTCAATATTTATTTACAATTAACGTAAAACCGTATAAAATTGAATTAAGCGCACTCAGAAGCAACCCACGCAGATATAAAGGCTCTGTTATCTGCGTAGCCGTGCGGCGAGGTGCTACGTGCAGGCTAGTGACGTCACCCGCTACGGACGTAGCTACGCCTACGAGCGTAGTCACGCCGGCGATATTCTGACAAAATAACAATTACTATAGAACTGCCTAACTGCTTTTTATTTTGTTATGGTGATAAGAGGGCAAACAAGCGGGCGGCTCACCTGATGATAAGTGATGACCGCCGCCCATGGACATTTGCAACACCAGAGGCTTGCAAATGCGTTGCCAAACCCCTTAGAAACCGTTCAGGTTTCTTAAAATTACTAGAGTTACTGAACTGACAGCAAACGGAATTCCCATGCTGTCAGAATAGTCATACCCCCAATGAGATCTGGTGACCTTACTCACTTGCAGACAGACAACTATTGTTGATTCACTGCTGTCTTCTGTAAGGCGGAGGTCCTTCCCCAGTCGGGCAGCTCAATTTGAGCGAGAAATCTCGCTATGCCCTACCTCCTACAAAATAGACGCCGCTCCAAGACGAAAGGCGTTATTTGATATAGGCCATAGTACACTATGCTAGTTTAGTGCGAGTTGACAGACTTCACACGCCATCGAGAAAATCTCTCAAGCATGCAGGTTTCCTCACGATGTTTTCCTTCACCGTTTAGTTTCATATGTTTGTGTATACATACGAACATTTTTGGGGAAAATATTTTGTTGATTCACAAAAATTGCTTCAATTTTTACCCAGAAAGGTTTTTTGTGCTTAATAAATTTGTTTCGTTCGTAAGAAATAGGCAATTTATTTGGCGCTTGTTCCTGTCGTTTCGTTAAGCGATCCCATTTTGAAGTGTATTTTTAAATTGAAATAAATATCCTTATATACATTTACTGAAAGGTGTATTGGTGAGTCTTTTGTTGTAAGTACATTTGTTTTTCTGTTTTGTATGAATGGTAACGCAAATGTATTTTCCTTTTTGTAATTTGTTTTCGAAAAGGAATTCAGATATTTTTTTTTGCGAGGTGGCCTGCGCGTCTTTTTTTGGGTCGAATCATAACTTATTTTATGTATTTTATAGATTACTAGCTTTATACGTGAGTCCTGAATTAAAACACGTTCAGTATTGAATAAAAATAAAATAAAAACTATCCAATATTCATCTAAGTCGGTTCAGCGGTATCTTAACCTATATCTTATAACCTATATCCGGCACTGCTGTAATAAGCATGTCACATATAGTGTTGGATAGAGGGACAGTAACAATATTAATAATTACAATTTCAATTTTTATGGGTGAATATATTCGCAAATGTCCTGAAATAAACGCATTTTATTATTGTTTATTTATTTATTATAGCATGAAGAAGTTACAGACGGATAGAAAGACACACAGACACACAGACACACATTCACATTTTTTAATATTATATTAATATGAATTGCTAAAACGGTTAAAATATAATATATATAGGCAGATTGTAAAGTTTCAAAGAAGCGCGCGGGTACAGTAACAATACAGATATATCCGTTTCTAGACGTTACATTCCGTATAACGAAACACAATTTAAAAAAAACATTAAATTTTTTTTTCACTTATATGTTTTATCAACATTTGTATTCGAGTCAGGGTATCTATGTATAATAATTATGTAAGAAATAAGTATATAATTATGTAGCAGGTATATCACCCATCTAGTATCCGTAACACAAGCCTCGTGGCTTATCTCGGAACTAGATGGCGCTGTGCCATAATGTCCTGAACATATTATTTATATTTAAATTAAAAATGTGCTGAGCTGTGGTAGCCTAGCGGTGTGACCAGTGGACTGAGACGTCAGAGGTCTCGAGTTTGAACCCAAGGCACGCTCCACTGACTTTTCGGAAGTTAAGTGCGTATTTATCACAAGCTCAATCGGTGAAGGAAAACATCGTGAGGAAACCTGCATGCTTGAAAGATTTGTCTTGATGGCATGTGAAGTCTGCCAACCCGCAGTAGGCTAGCGTGGTAGACTATAGCCTAATCCCTCTCAAATGAGAGGAGACCCGTGCCCAGCAGTGGGGCGTTAATGGGTTGATGTTGAAATTAAAAAAATATCACATAAACAACTGATTTAATAGTTGGAATAATTCACTGCTACATTTTCAGTGCCAACTATTACATACATGTAAGTTAGTATACGAGTTATTTTAAACTCACAACTCGCTTCAATGTTTGCTAACTTCATGCTCTCAGATAAGTTAGACGGGCCCTCGTATGTTACGATTGGATTAGGGTTCCGTAAGACACTCTTTATTTTTTGGAAGGACGACGTAAAAAGTGTCACAAGAACCCTTGCTCATATTTTGTTACCGAAAAAGTCGGTCCTTTTTTTAATGGTAAATTGCCCTGTCTACGAAACCGCTGGAAGGGTTTTAAATAAAAAAGCATTTGTAAGTGGATCTTTGTATTCTCTCATTTGGAAGGGATTGGGTTCCTACGTTAGCGTGGGGTAGGTTAGTAGACTTCACTCACAATTGAGAAAGCTCTTAGGCATACAGGTTCCTCATGATTATCTAACACTATCTTTTGCCCACGGTTTCGCTCGCGTTAAGAATTATTATTATTAATTAGGTATAGCTTTATGCATGCAAAGTTTCAGCCCGATCGGTTTAAAATTGACAAAGTTTCATACAAATTTTCATCCCCTATTTTATCCCCTTGGGCGTAGAATTAATCAAAATCCTTTTTTAGCGGATGCCTACTTCATAACATCTACCTGAATGCCAAATTTCAGCCCGATCCGTCCAGTATCTAGATTTTTAAAGACGCACCTAACTTTGAAAACCGGTACGGTACTAGGGTGTAATAGCTATAGGATTGTCTATTTAATAGATTGAGTTATGATAAGACGGGCCCGAAGCCTGCAAAATCGTGAAGAGTCAACATCTTAACGTTGAGATCTCATATACAAGAAATCTATAAACTCAGGATTTTTGTACATGGAAATTAATAATAAAAAACTCAGTGTTAAGGTCAACCAACGGAACCCATTGCTATTATTTTTGGATTGTATGTCTATTTGGTTGTACACGCATCACCTAAAAAGTGTACAAGAAATGTGATTATTTTTTATAGGGGAACATGAAGCGTATCTTGAGGTAACATTTTTTTATTTTTACATAGCAATAAGGTTAACTCAAGAGGAGTTTAAGAGTTCAAAAGCTGTAATAGTCCAGTGACTGTAATATCAATAGTCTTGAGTTCAATCTCAGTTCAGGTATGCGCTACTGACCAACCGAAGTCAAGTAGGTAAGTAAGGCATTTATCACATGCTCAAACGGTGAAGGAAAACATCTTAAGGAGATTTGTATATTTGAGAGATTTTCTCGATGGCGTGTGAGGTCTGCACACTCACACTAAGACGCGTATTCTGCAGTAGGACACAAAATATCAAGTAGGTATATAATAAAATAGTACAATTGAATTGTACTATTTTCGTGCCCTCTAGTTTAAAGTAACATACCTATTTAAACCGGGAATGCTTATGTTACACCAAGAGTTCAAAAATAAAATATTTCGCGTCCATTTTCACGCGGCACGCCAGCAATTCTACTTCTGGTTGGTGTGAACTTCTCGCGGGCGTCCCTCAAGGCGGTATATTATCTCCTCTTCTGTTCTCTATTTTTATAAACCTCATAACCAACGAGCTTCAGTGTGCGTATCATCTGTATGCAGACGATTTACAAATCTACTGTCAGGCAGGTATTGACAACTTATCCAATGCGATCGAGGAGCTAAACCGAAATTTATTGGTGATTAAGTACTGGTCATATAGATTCGGGGTGGCGGTTAATCCCGCTAAATGTCAGGCCATCATTGTAGGAAGCCCGCATAGTATGAGGAAACTGAACGACTTATCAGTACCACCGGTACTCTTTAACAACGCGGTCATTCCGTTTAGCTCTGAAGTCAAGGATCTTGGGCTTCATATTGATACCTGTTTTGACTGGCGAAAGCAAGTTGCGGTTGTCAGTCAAAAAGTCACCGGCACGTTGCGGTCTCTTTATCGTCTGAAGAATCTTCTTCCAGCACGCGTTAAGGCAATGCTTGTTCAGGCTCTAATCTTTCCCATTATCGACTATGGTGATTTATGCTACTACGACCTGAATGCAGAACATCTCAACAAATTTGACCGACTTCTTAATAACTGCATTCGATTCGTTTTCAATCTCCGTAAATATGATCATGTATCCGAGCATCGATCACTTTTAAAATGGCTGCCCATTCGACAGCGCAGAGCTTTAAGGGCTTTGACAACCCTGTTTTCTCTTCTAAATAATCCCACTTCTCCATCTTACCTGTCTTCTTATTTTCAATATTTATGCTCTGCCCACGAAAAAAATCTTCGCTCTACGAATAATCTTCTTCTACAATGTCCTTCTCACCGTTCTGGTTTTATGCACTCTTCCTTCTTTGTCCAGGTAGTTCTTCTTTGGAATGCATTGCCTGTAAATATCAGGTTGGCTAAAAGTCGGTTCAAATTTAAGGTAATGGCAAGAGATCACATTCGAAAAACATTGGCAGATTCATCATAATTGGTATATTATTAAATTAGATTTTCACCATCGCCTTTTATCTTTCCTGACTTCCTTTGTTTTTATTTATTATATTATGTATGTATCTATGTATTTATTTTTGTATTTTGGTTAAATTAATATTATTCTTTACTTTATTTTCCCTTTCTTGGTTGCACCTACCGTTTTGTCTCTGCACCACTCTAAGGTTGACTGGTAGAAAATGCCTAAGGCATTAAGTCCGCCTTTGTACGCTTTTTTGTGCATAAAGTTTTAATAAATAAAAAATAAATAAATTCAAAATAAACTCTGAGATGTATTTATAAAGCTTTATACAACTTGTATGCTCTAAAAAGTTAGACTTGTCGAGAAGAATTCAACCAGAAACTTAATAAGCATATTTTTAAAATAGACTGTATCTATTTATATTCTTCATTAGTGCCGTATTCTTATAACTGCCTCGTTGGTCTAGTGGTTGTACAGTGCGACTGGTGAGCAAGAAGTTCTGGGTTTGATTCCCAGGTCGAGCAAAGTGTTATTGGGATTTTTATGAAATTCTCAGTAGCAGCTCGAAGTTAGGATACGTACCTGGTTAATGGCAATTGGCTCGCCCCTATTACATGGGACCTAAAAATACCGGCGAAATGTACGTTAGAACACCTCTGCAAAATCCTTCGGGGACGACATGCGTGATGGTATGTTATGAAAGTCTTAAATCATCTAAATTTGAATCTGAATTTGAAGTAGAAATTATTATGATTATTGCAGAGATTGAAATATTTTTTGTTTGTAAAAGCCCGACGGGACTGAACATCTAAAAACAACTGAAGATTAATTTTTTAATCAAAGCTGCGACCACCTTCATCGTATGACACTGACAGACATAATTACACACGTTAATCTTGCCTTTCGTGGCAAAGGTCGCTGGTTTGAATCTTGATCGGTACAATGAGCCACCAATTTAGTTTTTGCCAGATTTTAAAAGCGGATTTATTCGTTGAACAATGTCTTTTATATTAAACGTTTATATTAATCGTTATTTTTTTAGCTTAAATGTAAATGAAAATCGTGTTCTGTTCATTTATGGCATCTCCGCTTGCCGGAGATTGTCAATCTTCACTTGTTTTACGCCAGCCACATGACGCGAAGATGGCAATATTTCTCATTATAAAACGACTTCTTGAAGTAGACTGTCTGAAGTCATAAAATAGTAAACAAGTAGGTTTAAAACGGTAAACCCTTTAATACAATACCAGGCAACCTCTGTGCTAATTGGGTTGTCATGTGATTTAATGAATTGAATTAGGTAAGTAGAGTCATACTTGGCAAATGTTGTGTATCTTTCAGCCAATTTTAATCACCCTTTCATTATCATCAACCCATTAACGTCCCACTGCTGGGCACGGGTCTCCTCTCGTTTGAGAGGGATTTGGCTATAGTCCTCCACGCTAGTCTACTTCGTGTTGGCAAATGACTTTATCTACCTGTTACTCGTAAAAATCCCCGTTTCTGATGCTTAGTCCGATCCTGTGTTACACCCACATTCGTCATTGTATGTACCTATATCACAAATGGATACACTGTGCTGAGCTTCTTTTGGCCTAAATATTATAGAGGTATGTGTTTAGACTTGCCTTAATGCATAGTAAAGAAATAATGTACTGGATTCCTATATTTAATGTAATCAAATTGATTTTAATGAGCGTGATTATTTATATTGAAATAAACTTCTTTTTATGGAGATTATCGCGGTATATTGAAAGTAAATTCAAATTAAAACTATCCAAAGAATTTAGTTTTTTTGAAGTGTCAAATATTTGTTAGGATTTTAAACAATTGTACCGCGACAGAATCCGCTAAAAGTAGTTTTATTTCAACTCGCGTAAGTTATACATAAACATATTCTACTCTGAAGATTTTACGTACGACAGAAGTATTTTCAGTTGTCTGATTATGTACTGTAAATTTAATGAAAAAGCTACATTTTTACGAATAGAATCAAACTTTGAAAATGCCTTTCAAAACCTACTTTATCAGTTAGAAGTAACTATTCTATATCGCATAAAAGCTTTGTCAGGTCAGGTGCGCTAGTATTTATGTAGCAAGTATACCATAATTTACAACACGCAAACATTTCTCTATTGCCACAAACACGCCCAAAATACAGCTCGCAGTTTCACTGTGGTATACTGAGACAGATTGTGGCTAGTAATGCCGGGTATAATTGTACCAAGGTTGGCACCGTGCGACCAGGGTTAAGCCACACTATCGCATTGCGTGGTAGAACTGAGAAAGGGGCTTAAGAGACCGGGCATATGTATACCCAATGCTATGCAAACGTAATTCGGTAATGAATGGTAAATCAAGGATATTTTTATTATACAGTAATATTATTTGGATTACTTGTTATTTGGATGGCTAGAAAAAGGCTGTAGTAGCCTCGAAAAAACTGTGATAGCCTGGACTGAGATATCAAAGAGGATGACGGCTAGGCTAGCGTGGCGACCTAATCTTTATAATGTGTTGATTTGTTTTTTCATTTCTTTATTCAGTTTTACCATAATGGGTTCTGTACCAGAGCAATTTATTAGCCTATATTTTGTCTTAAACTAGATGCTATGTATACTCTCGTAATATGTATCTATTACTAGAATATAAATAATATCAAAATGTGACGATAATATGTTTTATATTTTGAGTTTCTCATGAAAAATTCAGACTCTGTTGAAACATAAAAACAATAGGTGCACAAATTGTTAGTCAATTTCTTCCTCTATCCTACTAAACCAAATCATGCTGTATCCGACATGGTGCCTAATTGTTTCAATACAACATATAAGCTAACTACATTTATACAATATCGAATGCAACAAAAAATGAAATAGAAATAATGCGTATTGTTAATAAAATATATAAGAACAATTGTGAATGAATGAAATAACAACAACGAGTCGCCACTCCATAAAGGTTTTATAATATCGAACGTTCACTTAATACTATAATCCTGTCTTTACAATGTGCTGCCTTTGTAATGAACTTATGTCTTTAAGTAGCGACGAGTTGGATCTATTCAGTCTTAGTTCACCTATTTTTAAGCTAAAGCCATCTTATATTTATGTTTTGTATGGCCAAAACTATTGTCTGCATGTTTACGTTTCTGTGAGAATGGTGGATGAATAAATGTGTTCAGTTTTTACAGTATCTATACGATATTTTTGTATTTTTTAGCCTATTATAGAAAAATTCAACCTCAGGCGGGACTCGAACCCGCGTCTTCTGGATAAGTACTCCAGACGCTCTGCCAACTGAGCCACCGAGGTATCCGCCTGATGTGTTAAATTTTGCCTTCTTTTAATGTTACTTATGTCTTACGGCAACATCACAACATCGATTGGACAATTCTGTCCAACCCTGAATAGTCCAAAAGTCGTATCTATACGACTAATTGTACTTTATTACTTTCTGTAACTAAATTCCATATTGTTGTTCTTTTTGTGTACGATAAAAAATACACAATGTATCTATATTTTATTTTATTGCGAATTTATTATGTGTTTATTTTGTGTAACTTTCTTCTGTTTTATTAATTCTATCTTCTTATGTCTTTCAAGTTAATTATTTTAGTCGGTATTATGCCAGTATAATTAAAGTAAATAAATGTATACGAAAGTTTATTGTAAAAAATATCCTATTAACTTTTTCACCGACTTCATAAAAGAAGGAGGTGCTCAATTCGCCCGAGACTTTTCTTTTTTGGACAGTCGAGTGGTTGTTGTGGGTGATCCGACCCGTGTCTTTAGACTTCACTATCCTTTCCACAAAGGCCGAAAAAAGGAATTGAGTACTCAACTCGTAGATGTGTTTGAGAGATCTACTGAACCCGTATCTGAATGAGTTTCTAACTCAATCTTTTTATAACCCTCCTTGGATATATAGTTGAATGCAATATACATATGTATATTAAACTAGATTTATCCCGCGACTACGTCTGCGTAAAGAAGAAAAAATAAAGAAAAAACATTTATATTTGAACCAAATCTAATTATGAAAGCTAATTATTCAAGCATTAAAAAAAGAACAAAAAAATTAAATATATATAAATAAATATTCCGAACAGACCTCACATCGCTATGGCCACGATCAGGTCGTGGCCATAGCGATGTGAGGTCTGTTCAAGTGCCAAACGCCAAAATTAGCGACCTAGTAATCGAACCCAAGACTGAGTAAGCAGTCAGCCTGCTTAGCAGTCATACTTAAGATCACTGGACCAACGAGGCAGTCCTTTACAAATGAAAAATCTTTTGACACACATAATTATATTATTACATTCTGAGCCGGTCTAAAACATTAATATTTATCAGACATAAGAGATAGTAATTATGATATCCGTACTAATATTATAAATGCAAAAGTGTGTCTGTTTGTCTGTCTGTTACCTCTTCACGCTATAACCGCTGAACCGAATTAGATAAAATTTGGTATAGAGATAGTTTTCATTCCGGAAATCATCCCTTAAAAGGGGGGAAAGGGGGGTGAAAATAAAATTACAAGCTTTGCGCACACGAAGTCGCGGGCAAAAGGTAGTCTACTATAATGTTGCGCAAATATCGTGTGAGTCTAGAATCAACTCCCAGATCTTCGCAGTCCAATTAACAACTAATACCATTATGCTATGAAACTTTCTGACTTCTGACCTTCTGACTTTTTTTTTTGAACACTAGGATTTTCTCCTGTGTCGTGGGTGCGTTTACAAACACAAATTTTTCACATACACAAACGCCCAGACCCGGAACAACTACCTGTAGAACGTACAAATATTTGCTACGTGCGGGGATCGAACCCGCAACCCGTGACGCACAAGCCGGTCACTCAGCCTCTGCGCCAATCAGGTCGTCAATACAACTTTCATATGCTATAGGTTCATATGGCAATTGGGATGGACTTGATACTGATAGGATATTTTAAGGTCACCTATTAAGTCATCTAAAACTTCAGAAACTATCCCGTGGGGGTGAAACTACGAAACTTTAGGGATGAATAATAACAATAACATAACATCACGCCTGTAGTTTTCGAAGGGTTAGGTAGTGGTGTAATAATTTACACCCACATTTCACCGGTATGTTTTTTGGTTTAGATTTGTGTCCGGTTAGTTGCAATAGGCTCGCCCCCTATTACATGGGACCTAATATATACCGGCGAAATTTAGGTGTACATTAGTACCTACACCTCTGCCGAACCCTTGATGCGTGATGGTATGTACGTAATGAGGGACAAGTCTATTGCCATCAACCGGGCACGAACCCGAACTCTGCTGAAACAGCTGCTGCTGAGAATTTCATAGAAAAACTTAATAACACATTCGATCTGGGAATCGACCCCAACACATCTTAATCAGCAGTCGCACTGACGACCATTAGACTAACGAGGCAGTTGGTGTAGCAATTTTGAATAAAATACTTTGTATTCATCGTTTTTAAATATTTTTTTCTAACAGTTCAGAACTTTAAAAAGGTTACCGATCTCTACAACACACACACTAGTGGTGTTTCTGCGAGTGAGTAAAGTTATCAAAGCGGGATTGATTATTTTAAGAGCATGGAAATCCTGATGTAACTCCCTTATTTAAAGAAATCTAAACGGTTTCTACAGGGTCGGCACTGCGCGAGATTACGGCTATACGACTATAGGCTGCGGTAACCATCTACCATCAAGCGGGCCGTATGTTTTTTTATCACCCTTGTGACAGAAAAAAACCAATGAGGCAGTAACAATAACCATTCTAGAAAAACGCTTGTATATACAAAAACGAACGTACTGATTTACATTCCCGATAAGGGAACGCTAGGCTGGATCTTATTAAGGTGCTATCAACGGCCTGTGAATATTAGATATTTTTGGTAAGCATGAAATATGAGGTTTGTAAATAACGTGCCGCAGCCATAACTTAGGATTAAATAGTGCTATAAATCTAGCTGACAGGTCACTAGGCCTCAACAGCGAACGAAATAGCAGGGCTAGGAGATAACGCTATTTTTTTTCGTCCGTGGAAACTAAACGTAGAATCATTTTGGTTCAGAAAGCGGTTGTCACTAGTTCTATCTGGTTTATAAGTAATATTATATGCATTTAATAAAATATACCTATGTATAATAAATAATATTTCGTAAAAGTATGTTCAAAGGGATGAGAGAGTGCTGTATTTAGGTGTCCCGTACGCATAATTATAACACAGTTACTGTAAAAGCTCTTACATGAATATAATAAAAATCCAACCCCTAAATTTCACACCAAAAAAGTCGTCGGTAAACCGCCAAAACAGTGTAATAAAAATTTCTCGCTCCTAATAAAGTTATCCTTGATGCAAATGACAACAACGAGAAAAAAAAGGAAATTTCACCTTTTGAAGTCCAGCGGATAATTTAAATTTAAATTATTCACTTTTTACGTCATCTAGTCCCGGGGTAAGAATGCCGGGATATCCGGCGCTGCCGCCATAATCCCGGGAACGTTTAATTAAAATATCAAGAAAATTATGTTTATAAACGTGAACGTTGTTTTGTGTACGATTTTGACAGACTTTATTAGCTTATTTATTGAATACTAGCGGCACGCCCCGGCTTCGCATTGGTAGATATAGGTTATTTGATAAATATTTAAAAAAATATTAACTTCGAGAAAAATCATTGTAGAGAAATATTTTTTCGGTATTTTTTTCACAGTTCAGGTTACATTTTACACGGTTCCCTAATATTTTTTAAAATAATAATATCTTATTTTAATAATAGCATTCAAATCGGTTCGTCCTTTCGGTGCCTATTCAATACAAACAAACACAAAACATCTAATCTTTCCTCTTTATAACATTCACCTCAATAAAATAATTTTAAAATCATCTTTAAATATGGCTTTGAGCATAATGACGTTTTATTAGTTAAACCATCCGTATTACTATATTAGGCTAATAAAATCTCAAAGAGTACAACACTACAGTTGAACAGAAATCCATATAAATGGGAGACATCCACTTTAAGAATAAAAGTCCATACATACACACACACACACCCTACCTTTGATCCCTTGTTACCCTCAAATTGAGCCAAGACGCGGCAAAAGAAATTAGAACTACTAACTGGCACATCAAAGGAGTTTTTATGTACTTTTGTGCCTACTGACGGACTTTTGTGCCTTGTGACGGACTTTTGTGCCAGCTCTATGTAAGTGATCACATCATTAGTGAAGTTTTTTACGGTGTATTTTATACGGAAAAAACTGTGAGTGAAAGTTAAATGTTTTGTTTCAATTAGACCGATGTAACAGGTGCTTTTGTAGTGTATGAATATTTTTAATGGTACGAGTTTTTATGATATCACATACACATTGGCCAGTGATCATTTTTAATAAATGCACAGTAATTTATTTTATATTTTGTTTTTGATTAGGAAAACGTAGTGTGGGGCAAAGTATTCACTGCATCCCTGGTTAGGGCAGAAATTTTTATATGGTATGTTGGATATTTGAATTCAATGTATAACATAACATACATACCATCACGCCTGTCGTCCCCAAAGGCTAAAGCAGAGGTGTGATAATGAACACCCACATGTCGCCGCTATGTTTTAGGTCCCGTGTTATAGGGGGTGAGCCAATTGCCATCAACTAGGCACGAATTCAAACTCCGAGCTACCTACCTATTGCGAATTTCACAGAAAAACTCAATAACACTACACACTCAATCGTGAATTAAGTTCGCCTTTGTGCACAACACTTTTTTTTTAATATCTCTGGACATTATGATACCCTCTAGTTCCGTGGTAAGCAACGAGGCTTGTGTTACGGATACTAGAACGTTGGTATATGTACTACATAATATACATAATATACTTTTTTTTTGTAAATACATACATATTATACATAGATACATCCATGACTGTAAATTTATTGTTTAATTTATGTGGTGATTTATCTTTTGTGTACAATAAAAAATTTAAGAATTAAAGAACGCTGCTCGACCTGGGAATCAAACCGAAGATCTCTTGCTCAGCAATCTTACTATACCGCTTCAACGAATTAATACCCGTTGCTTGTTTTTAAAGTCGATTGATACCTAAATGTATTGGATACAAATGTATTTTCGAAAACTCGAATCAAAATGCGATCTTCGTCTTGTCATCCTAAAAATATCTGTAAACATTATTTTCTGCCAAATACTTTGTTTTGTCAGCTGCGATCGATTTTCGGTGTCTCACGGTCAGGGTTGTCAAACAAACTTAATAGTACGTACACGTCTAGTTCGTGACCCTACCCAAAAGTTACGAACATGAGTTTGTAAAGAGAATAGACATTTAAATCATGTATGCTACAAGAAGGTTTTATAAATATCAGGGCAATATAAAAATACACATTCTCTTGAAAAAAACATTTTTTTTATCATATAATAATAAATAGGTTAGCATTTGCCGTGATAATGTAGTCTAAGTTGAAGCACCTAGAACATACTTATTCACTAATGACTTGCAGAAATACAGACTCAAGCAGCTAATTCTATAAATATCTGGACATTATGACAGAGGCTTAAGCGTATTATACGGAATTACGGATACTTGTCTTAATGGCTACGAAATAGGTAAATTATTTAATCCCAACTTTTCAGATCCTTTGCAGCATCCATGGTAACGGACAGACTGAGGTGTTGGTCGTCTTGATGTTATATCGTTAATAATTGCACGAGTACAGGATACAGTCAGCTCGTTCTATGTAAAATCGGATTATCAATAATTGTGGAGTAACTGTGAAAACAGTAGATACCTTAAATATCAAGAATCAAAGATTTACAACAGTGATCTATCTATCCGATCAACCTATCCGAAGTAATCTAGCATAATCTATGGGTATATTATCCGCATCCGTGAATTAGTTGGTGCTTTTACGCATTGTGCGGATAGATATAATAAATTGGTCAGCGTGTCAACCCTGTTCACGTCACAATTGCGTCATCAGTCGCCTGTCAGTGCTGTGTATTTTTCACAGAGGCAGGAGGCCCTTTTTAAATTTTTTTATCTTTACGCTTCCAGGATATATATCACAAGTCGGATTAAAATCCATATTATAAACGCGAACGTTTGGATGGATGTGTGGATTTTTGTTACTCTTTCACGGAAAAAGTGGTTGGATGAAATTGAACATTCAAGCTAGCCTATCGTAGTCCACTGCTGGACATAGACCTCTCCCAAACTGCGCCACAATACTTTCTCCTCCGTCTTCCTCATCCAGTCTATCCCCGCTACTTTATAGGTCATCGGTCCACCTAGTCATAATTTGACACACTCATAGCTTATTACCTGGACACATAATGAAGGCTTTTTTTATCTATATGCGAGCAAAGCCGCGTATTGAAGGTAATATGTTGTAAGGTAACAGGTGGTAAGGCTAATTTAATTAAATTCCAACTTTTGTACGCGACTGTCAGGGATCTGCAGTTGAAGAAAGCGCCATCTATTGATTAAGTTTAGAACTATGTGTTAGTAATATTATAATTGCAACAAATCTAATAAATTATGTAACGTAAATTATGACTTCAAGTGTCAGAACTGGAATGGGACCACACGGAAAGCACCAGCTTCAAAATAATAAAATATCATAAAAATCGGTTCATCCAGTTGAAAGTGCTGAGGTAACAAACATAAAAAAATACAGTTGAATTGAGAACCTCTTTCTTTTTTGAAGTGGATTATTAATATGGAGTCCTTCAAACCCCATTTACCTACATCATTGTTTTTCATTAAACACTTTATCTCAGTGTTAGTGGAAAGCATTTTGAAGAGACGCCTATCAATGGATCTTGAGTAGTGGTTCAAAATTCGCTTGCCTTAACAAAAACCCATGACTCACATTATAAAGTACACTCGTCGACCTTACTTGATGTTAGCTGCCTCTTACACCGCCCAAGTAGTCTTGAGCCGTGGCCTATTTCACTAGACAATAGACTCTTCAATCGATTTTCAACCTTATACATAAAAAATGCTGAGTTCACTTCAGAGTGTCGATGGGGACTGGAAGTTTATTAGGCGTCAAGTTATTTTTGAAAAGTGTTGAGCACCCCTGTTTAATTAGGATAAAAATTTAATCGTTTCAGCTTAGTAGAGTTGCGTTAGTAATTTATTTTGAAGATACTATATACAACTTAATATAACACTTAATAATAGGTTAATAAGATGCTTTTTTTGTAAACTGGCTTAATTTATGGCGTAAATGGCGTCGCGAAAATTGGAACCCATATTTTTAAGGGTGTGTGTTATATAAATAGTAAATGCTACAAAAAATCAATTAAAAAATAGAAAAAAAACATAACATTTGTATTTAAAAAATGTATGGTACGGACACAACAATATTTTAATTCTACTACCGGACATTTTAAAATATTTTATTTAAATATTTTTCTTTTGAAATACCCTACAGTTGGGCAGTAGGTATGTCATTAGAAATTGTCACTAATGAAATACATTGATAACATCTTTAGCCGTTCTTGAAACTATTTGTGGAATCCACTATATATATATTTTTTAAAAGGGTAACATATAAATAAAAATATCTTACCTTTTTAAAATTTTTTGTCTACTGCTGGTCGGCAAACTTCACACGCCTAGGAGCAAAATCTTTCAAACATTACGGTTTTCTCACGATATTTTCTCTCACTGTTTGAGCAAGTGATAAATACGCACATAACTCGAGACCTTTAACTTCTAGTCCACAGATCACATTTTCAGTGTATAAATAAATTAAATAAACCCCGACGGCGGCCATCTTGGACCGATTTCCATCAAACATAGCTACGAACATTCCCGACTAATTCACCTTTCAAAAAAAGAAATAAAAATAAAAATCGGTTCATTCGTTCGGACACACACTGACACGTCAAACTTAAAATACCCCTACGTTTTTAGGTTAAAAAAATATTTTATTTAATTTGATAAAATTGTAGAAAATATAACAAAATAATCTCTCTTTTTTAGCCACAGTTATACTTAGTGTGTATTTCCTTTTATCTCCATTTTGAAAGTGTGTCATTGTGATAACAATAGTACTCGTAAGAGCATCATAAAAAGTGCTCTCCCCTTTTAAAAGCTACAATATACCTGCCACGTGACGGCACAGACTATGGCCATAAAAAATCTACAGCAGTCATCTCACATTATTTTTCCTACAAGCTTTTCTGTCTTTTCCAGGCATTTTATTCCTGAGACTACAATAACATCCATATTTATAAAAAAATGTAAAATTACGTCTGTATGTCTTTCTGTCCGTCTGCTACAACTTTACGCTTTAGCCGCTGAACCGACTTAGGTAAACATATTGATTTCGTACACTTACGCGAATATTAGAAATTTCATCATTGAAATTGATTGAAATAAAATTACTTTTTACTGATTTTATCGCGATCAACACCTCAGTCGGCCCGTGACCATGGATGCTGTAAAGGATCCGAAGCGTCGGGTTAAAATAATATCAAATATACCGCGATAAAATCCGTAAAAAGTAGTTTTATTTCAACGATTTAGGTAAAATTTGGTATAGAGATAGTTTAGAGTCCCGGGGAAGGACATAGGATAGTTTTCATCCCAGAAATCATCCCTTAAAAGGGGGAAAAGGGAGGTGGGAATAAAATTACTCATTTTACGCAGACGAAGTCGCGGGGAAAGGCTAGTAAAAATATAAATATAATTCCGTTAATATGATTACAATGAATCTTTTGTAAGCTGTTGTGTTTGTCAGTACCTTTATAATATTTATATTTAATAGAAGCGATGAGTAATGTGATAATGTATGATATATGGGCTACTTCCCATTTGGTAAACTTCCCATCTGGTAAACCTCAAATTATACCTACTAAAAAGTTGCGTTTGGTAAACATTTCGTTATTTCATACATTTATTCCCATTTGGTTAGTATTTTTATTTTGTATGGTACAGTCAATGTCAAATTAATATTGAAATTAGATCAGTGACTTATATGTAAGAACAGAGCTAAAGTTGGGGTTTAGGACTTCCGATATCATACAGCAACTTTTTTAAAGTGGGCAATTTTGATTTGAATTAAGGAACATTATTGTTTAATTATGTTGTTACCATTAACTTTGTTAAAAATAATTGTTTAAAAACATTGATTTTTCAATTTGTAGTCAATTTTTTATGTTATTTCTTTATGTTATTGTTTATTTTTAAAGTTGATTTTGTATGTTGATGTCTTGTGTGATGAAAAATTGAAAGAACTGATAAATCTTGTCATTGAAGTGTTATTTTTCTTGATTTTTTAACAAATTATCAAAAGTTGCTTGTACTTATCACTTTTTTCTTTTTATTGATTTTGAACTGTGTAGTGTAGTCTATTTTTTATGTTATTATACCAAATCTGTGATTATTGTTATTTTTTATTTTTGTCGGTTTTACAGGTAGTTGTCTTGTATTATAAAAAATTGAAAGAACTGATAAAACTTGTCATTGAAGTAGTCAAATCAAACTGTGATTTTTCGTATTTTAACAAATTTTTAAGAATTGCTTGTATCACTTTATAATTTCTTGTTTTTTATTGATTTTTAACTTTATAGTATAGTCTTTTTTATGTTATTATACCAAATCTGTGATCTTTGTTTATTATTAAAATTGATTTTGCATGTAGATAATTTGTGTTATAAAAATTGACAGAACTGATAAAACTTGTCATTGAAGATTTCAAATCGAACTGTGATTTTTCTTATATTTTTTAACAAATTATCAAGAATTGTTTGTGTGCCATTTATTATTTCTGTTTTTAAGTTTCAATGTGTATAATATATATACATAATCTGACTATTGTACCTGTTATTAATAATATATGAATGTTAAATTATCAGTTTCGTGTTTTCTTTTTTACTTGACTGTACCCATTTCAACTGAAAGTTTACCAAATGGGAAACAACACTTATAATTACTGAAATGTTTACGAAATGGGATTAAATGTATGAAATATAAAAAGTTTACCAAACGCAACTTTTTAGTAGGTATTATTTGAGGTTTACCAAATGGGAAGTTTACCAAATGGGAAGTAGCCGATATATGATATTGTGGTAAAAGCGGACGCCATAGAACTTAATGGGCCCTAATGGCCTCGTCATAGACGTCAAAGCGTATATTATATGTCTTATAGATAAGTAGGTACCTACTGCCAACATATTCCAAAGATTACCTTAGGAATATATTTTGACAGCTGACAGCTGTCAGATTAGGACATTCATTTATTAGTTTACAGATTTAAAATAATGAATCCGTATTAATATTATAAATGCGAAAGTGTGTCTGTCTGTCTATTTGTTACCTCTTCACGCTATAACCACTGAACCGATTTAGATGAAACTCGGTATAGAGACAGTTTGAGTCCAGCCTTGACTCAAACTTTCCTATGATATTGGGATGAAAGCTATCCTATGATAGGATAGCTTTCAACCCAGAAATTATCCCTTAAAAGGGAGAAAAGGGTGTGCGGATAAAATTAACAATTTTACGCAGACGAAGTCGTGGCCAAAAACTTGTATTATAATAAAATGAAAGACAAACTAATATTATAATTTTTTTAATATTATGCGTTTTTCCTTAACAGGAGCTTAGCTTGTATTTAATTATAAATCATATTATATTGTCGGCACTATAGGTCTATTATAAAGAACCAATTGTCTTATGATTAATATTGTTTTTACAAGACTGTTTGATGCCAAAATAAAAAGAAAAAAAAAAAAAAAAAATTATAATGTAAAAGTAACTCTGTTTGTTACGTATTGCCGCTTTAACGGGTGAAGCAATTTCAATGGAATCCATATCCGTATTTTAAATATTATAAATGCGAAAGTGTGCCTGTCTGTCTTTCTGTATGTCTGTTACCTCTTCACGCTTAAACCACTGAATCAATTTAAATGAAATCTTGTATGGTGATAGTTTGAGTCCCTGGGAAAGACATAGGATGAAAATACGCCTGTAACTTCGAAAAGCTAGAAGTGCGTGGTTAGGATTGAACTTGAGACTTTTGAGTTCACAGTCCACTTGTCATACCTCTACGCTATCACAGCTGCTACTAGCTTATATTATAAGCCTTATTTAGGTTCGGTGAACTGGTTAGTCCAGCGGTAGTTAACGCTGCCTTTTATGCTACGGGACACGGGTTTCAATCCCGGTAGGGTCAAATGTTTGTGTGATGAGCATGAGCATTTGTATCCGAGTCATGGATGTATCTATGTATAATACGTATGTATTTACAAAAAAAAGTATATAATATGTAGTATATCAATCATCTACTATCCGTAACACAAGCCTCGTTGCTTACCACGGAACTAGATGGCGCTGTGTAATAGTGTCCGGAAATATTTATTTATATTATTTATGTTTAATAAGTATGTAGGTATTAAAAATAAAGAAAAGTATTATTATGTTCTAGTATCTGTAACACAAACCTAGCTGCTTACCACGGAACTAGATGGCGCTGTTTCATAATGTCCGGGAATATTATTATTATTAAGTACCTATAAATATCTAAGATTCATTAACAGGTAGGTATATTTATATGGGATTTACAGTACGCAATTTAACCCCTCAGAAACTTCCTGCTACTAAAAAGATTACAAAAAAAAATATTCTTAAAGATTTAAAAACATATTGTCTTATCTATTTTTAGAAAGAGGATCGTAAAAAAAGGTTGATCCCACGCTAAACCTTCTGATTAATCGCAAAGTCATGAGTTTGAAGAAACTTTTTATGTAAAATTCCGAAGATTTTTTTATATAAGATACTTGGAAAGTAGTCCTAGGTTTATATATAAGTCATGGACGGGTCTAGGTACGAATTAAGCCTATATTCAACATGCTGGGTTTTACCTAGATAGATATCTACTTAAAATGATAAATAAACTGGGCGTAACCCGGTTGTAAACATCTGTTCGTGTGCCGATGACATTAATAACACGTTTGTGTCTCTCGCTTGAAGAGGGAAAGAGGGAAGTGGAACTCTTTACAGTTTTTGGATGAAAATCGTTTCGTTATTAATTACCAATAAACTGCTTCGTTGGTCTAGTAGTAGATGCGACTGTTGACCAAGAGATCTTCAGTTTGGTTTCTAGACCCGGCAAAATATTATATCAAAATGTGTTTGTATTTTTCGTACAGTTCCAAGTATTTTCCACCTATTTAGCCTACCGTTGTAGACACTTATCTATCTATCGTCCAAGTTTCTTATAGTTAGTCGTTATGCAATCAGAGCAGGATAATGGATTTCTAGGGTCACGAAGACCAACTGCAATATTTTGGAAACTGAAAAGCATTACATAGCATTTGGCATTTGCTCAAGCTTTAAAAACATACACACAAAATGTGCACGTTCCTTATTATTTCAACTTTTTCATCATCAACCCAATACTCCCACTGCTGGGCACGGGTCTCCTCTTGGAGAAGGAATAGGCTATAGTCCACCACGCTAGCCTTCTAAGGGGTTAGCAGACTTCACACGCCATCGAGAAAATCACTCAAGGTTTCCTCACGATGTTTTCCTTCATCGTTTAGGCACATGATTTCCCATTTTTGATACTTATATATATTTTTTTTAACATTAAAACAAAACAGACCGACTTAACGTTTAGTAAAGTTATTTAACCTGTTGAGCAATCTGTCATACCGGCTGAAAATAATATTATCGCGATACTGGCTGTGTGACGTCACTCCTAATCAATGGATGACGCAAAGCATTAGAGAAAGATAGAACATGTTTGTCATCCTTTTCTCGCAGCGCCAGCGATAAACAGACTGTGTTTGGATACACTGACGACGTACGAGTAATGATTACAAGTCCTTACACGTATTCTGTCACGGAAAGAAATAAACGAATGAACGCTATTTATTATGGGACACAAATAACGTATACTAAACAAATAAAACCAACGTAGTATATTATATTGAGTTTATCAGTATAACTTAATAAAAGTAAGCTTTGCGCTGTGTCTGTAATAAATCTCCATAAATATTGTTTTGGTTTTTATTTTATTATTCATAATCTTTAAATATATAATACAAACATAACGTATGGATACATACATAAATTTTTCAACTTAATTTTTTTTTCATAACTAATATAGAGTCCCTATAGATTTTGTTTGGATAATATTTTGCACAAACTCCGCAGTGTGTATTCGATCGGTACACTGTTGAGTCAATCAAAATAATGTCAGTGGAATAACACGTTCGATTCGTTCGTGTTTACAAAAATAAAAAATATTTACGTTCCAAATAACTCGATCAGTAATAAATTTGTATTTATCTCTTGATTAATAAATAGACACAGTGCATTAGTTGGAAAACGGGACGTTCGCTTAAAAACTATTCATAATAAAGACTCACATTGAAAATTGCATGTAGGTATTGTTTTGTGTCATTGTTTTGGATGCACATCACTGTGTAGACTCATATATAAGCAAACATATTAGTTGCGATTTGATTAGTCATATCGATATCACGAGTGTAGAAGCATTGATAGATAAAACTGTTTCGCAAGAACTGACTTGTTTAGATAATAACTTTGTGAGTGAACATTTTTTTAAACTAATTTCAAAATGGGAATATTTTGTCAAATAAATCTGAACAAACCGCCGGACGGTGTCTTTTACGGCGGAGAACTCGTAACTGGTACGATAAAGTACGCATTGGATGAACCAATGGACTGCGAGAAGATGACTATATCCTTAAAAGGGATCGGACATTTGCGTATTACGGAGAGAAGCAACAAAAAGAACCACAATCAAAGTTACAGCAGCAACGAAGTCTATGTCGACACTGACGAAGTTCTCCAAGAAGGTAATAACAAGATTCCAGTGGGGGCTTATGAGCAAAAGTTCATTTTCAGACTCCCTCAGAATATACCGCCGTCGTTCGATTTCTCTCAACGCATTCCAAGGTACAAAGTGATTTGTAAAATAAAATATTACGTCCGGATCAGATTTGATAGACCAGGTTGGTTTTCTTTCGCTAAACATTTTCGTAAGGAAATTACTGTAGCTTCCACTATCACACCTAAACTACCTATGACGCCCGTTATGTATGGTGAGCGAAGTAAACTGCTGCAGTTATTTTCTAGCAAAACTAGCACCGTAATCATGAAAGCAAATATTCTGAAATCTGTCGTCGCTAATGGTGGCAAAATTGTTATCGAGTCTGAAATTGAAAACGATACTAATATTAATATAAAAGCGATTGAAATTAAGCTGGTAGAAGTTCATACATTTAAGACAAAAGGGCATTCAGAAGTTAAAGCTTATCAGGATGTACCAAATTGTGACAGTAAAACTGCATCCATCAAATGTGGTGCAACCCAAAATATGCCAATTGAAATCAACGTTCCTTCTGATAAAGTTTCTTTGGATAATTCTAAAATTGTATCAAGAGATTATTTAGTGAGAATAACAGCTGAACTGCCGATGCCTCATAGAAACGTGGTAGTGGAAGTTCCTATTCAGATTGGTGATAATATTCAAAGAGACGAAATTTCTGATCCACCTCCAACGTACTGGGAAGCGATGGGTGAAACCAAGAAAGAAGATGACGCTAGCGATGATGATGATAATGAAAAGGGGGATGGTAATTACGAAAAAGGAGAAAAATCTTAAATTTTATTACGATAAATATTTTTTTAAATCTTTTTTTTGTTTAAATAACGAAAAAAAATGGTGTAAAAAAGATGATGATGTTAACTTATTTGCTGTAATATGCGATTTGTAATATGCAATTTGCGATTAAAACAATGAGCCAGCAGTAAATATTCAAAATGTACTATTATAGCTACTGTCACACGGTAGAATTTCGCTGCAAAAGCTTCACAAACGCGTTACGCCATTGTGATCTTAGGACCCTGCGGCTATATTATAGAGTTGGTAAGCCAACATTGTTGCATTACGAAAAAGGATGGCGCTATTTGTCCGGCATAGTTCCATCCCTTTCTCACACTGAGACAGTTATATCTATAACACATTAGTCCATTGTTACGTATAATAACGTTTTGTTGGATGGGATTTTTTATTCAAGTTGTACTTATTAGCGTGCCAAAGTTATTATTGTGATATATTCTATATAAAATATTCCTGTAAATTATCTACTCATTAATTAAGTGTTTTTAACTTATCTTTATTTTCGATTGTATCTCAAGTTTGTATAATCTTTTGACGTCTTGTATCTAACACTTAGTTTTATTATTTTAACTATAATATTCCCACGTATAGGCTCAAAATTATATTTTTCTTAACGTTTGTTTAGTTATTTGTTGTCTAATAAAATATATTTATGCTGTTTCGTAAGTGGTTTTATTATTTGAGCTGAAGTTCGCGCATTGCGAAGATCCGCGGCGTTCTAGGTAAATCCTATACTGCAAGTGCAAGTCCTATACCTACTCACATATATGACTGAGGAAAGAAAGAAAGAAAACTTGAAGGAAGGAGAAGGTGCAGTAATATCATTTTCCTGAAGGCCACACAGCCACAGAAGCCAACATCTTAGTCACAGCGCCGAACGTCCCGTCAAATTTGAAATTTCTGTCACGTAAAAATTGTATTCATTCATTCATTTTAAATATTCTACCGAATTTAAAAAACTACGTCTTTTAATAAATAGTCACGTTATATAATAATCAAGTCATTAAAATAATCATTAAACAAATCGGTTACTAATAAATTGAGATAAGCCCATATTGAAATATCACTACTAACGCGTAGGTATTATAAAATAAATTGGCATAATAATAGTTATGATGAAATGAATTCAATTTATTTGTAAATATTTAAAAGTACCATCACGCCTCTTTTTTCCCGAAGATTAGACAGGTAGGTAGTTGCTGACGTACATCGATAATTCATCATCATAAACCCATTACTGTCCCACAGCTGGGCACGGGTCTCCTCTCGGGGAGGTTATAGCCCACCACGCTAGCCTGCTGTGGGTTGACAGACTTCAAATGCTATCGAAAAATTAATATTATATACTGCCATCCGCTGGATTAGACAATTTGTTGATAATTTGTGAAATTTGTATCAACTTGAAATGTTAACAGCTGTTGCATTTCATGTTGTAAAATCCACCAAGAATGTATTCAAATTCTACTCCCAAACTAATATTTGCTTTTGGACATTCATTCATATGTGCACCCAGCGTTTTTTATTAAAGCATGGCGCAAAAGTAAACTAATAATAATGTAACTAATAGTAATATTAGAACTGTTATGCAGTTTACTTCTATAGGTCTTTTAATGTTATATTATTTTACCATAATGTATAAACTCGTTTGACCCATGACAAAAGCTAACTGCCGGCACTATATGGTATACTATATGAACATAATAAAAATGATAATATTATGTTCCAAACATGTGTTACAAAAACACTCATATCAATAAAAAAGAAAAAACGTAAACACGTTAACAGACGAGTCATTGCTGTGAATGAGGAAAATATGAAATTTAGTTTTTAGAGTAGTATACGTACATAAAAATGGAAATCCCACACGTTGACGCAACTGAATAAGGTTAACAATGTGTAAACAACCTTAGTACTGCGCGAGCTGCGAAGCCTGCGAGCGGTCGCGGACATTATCGTTATAAAAATGGGAGTGAAGTGCCAAATACTGCTAAAAACAAAAGACGGTGTGTGCAGATCCTATGAACCAGTCCTAGGATCAGTGATGTATAATCTGGACAAGCCAACGGAGTTTTACCGCATAATAGTTTCATTGATCGGCTTAGGCAAGTGTCAGTGGTCAGAAAAGGATACCGATGACAACACAACGTATTATAAAAATAAAGAACAGTATGTGTCGCAAAGCAAAGACTTATTAAGGTCACAAACGCATCACCTAGCAGGCACTTATGAGTGTCCATTCACTTTCATGTTACCAGAACGTATACCATCATCAATCAAAACCAAAAATTGCAAAATTGGATATAAAATATACGTGAAATTCGTCAAGGCAAACTTTTTTGGTACTTCCAAAAAGTTTGATGTTGATATACCAGTTTACGGCTCCGCAGATCCGTGTTCCCCAGAACCGCTTATGTTTGGATTAAGAAAAGAACTATTTTCAATAACATCAGAGCCTACTGTCAATATAAAAGCGGAGATAGAAAAGACATTTGTGACACCGGGAGAAAATATAAAACTAACTGTATGGATAAACAACAACTCTAATGTTTCAGTAAGTAGTGTGAAGACAGAACTAATTAAACATTTTACTTGTTTATCGAAAAGAAAACAAAAATTGATCCACCAAAAAACTGTGGATACAACTGCAAGAAATACACCGAGTATACCTAAAAATACTGAAGTAGTGTACACATGTATTGTTCCTACATTACCAAGTTTGTACTCAATACAACATACAAAGATTTTAATTGGAGAATTCAAAGTAAGAGTAACTGCTAAATTCCCCTTTCCTCATACCAACGCTTTTGTGGAAGTACCAGTGGTGATTGGATTGAGAAGACCATTGCATCTTCATCATCATCATCACATCAACCGTTAGACGTACACTGCTGGACATAGGTCCCCCAAGGATCGCCACGACGACCGGTCATGCGCCGCCCGCATCCAGTGGATTCGAGGGATCTTTACCAGGTCGTCAGTCCAGCTTGGCGGGGGCCTGCCCGTGCTGCGACTTCTAGTACGTGGTCGCCACTCTAGAACCTTCAAGCCCCATCGGCCGTCAGTTCTTCGAGCGATGTGCCCTGCCCACTGCCACTAGAGTTTGGCGATTCGATGAGAAAATTTACATGGGGCTAAATGGGCGGATGAAATACTATCTTCTTCGAAATTGATGTAAAAAGTGGCACCCATCAGTGATAACAATATGGAGATAATGGATCTGTAGTATTTAATAAGAATTGTACCTGAATTAGAATTGTGTTGACAAAGACAGAGAGACAAGTTGACAATCACTTTAATATCAGAAAAGTAGGGAGGAAAATAGCGACATTTTTGATCGGGAATTGTGCGATGCAAGGATATAAAACTCTCATATACCTATATTATGTGTAAATTGTCATGAATGATAGATATTATATTTACAAGTGTTGTAAAAATCGGAGAGGCTTATCGGACAATATCAAACCGTACAGTAAATAAAATTGAAGTTTTTTTGTGTTTGTATTAGTCATTTATTTTATGGACTCGATTTGTGCAGCGGTAATTAGGCTGCCAACTGTGTCAAGGAAAATTGATTGAGGAAAATAAGTTTGAATCCTGGTAAGGACAAATATTTGTATGGATAAGCATAAACATTTCTACCTCAGTAATGTTTGTTTTCTGTAATATAATAAAATTAAATGTGAGAATTTCATAAATTATTTGGTTTGATCTAATTTCCCTATTTTCCCTTTCTTAGCAGATATATCATTAAATTATGTACCTATCTAAATTTATAAAACATATGTACCTATTAAATTCAAAAATATATTCTGTGAACAAAAAAACTTATTGAATGATTATTGTTTATGTTTATTTCGAATAATATATTCATGGTGGTCTGTTTTACCTACTAACACAGTTTATAAATTAGATGCTATATTGTTATCTCTTTCTTATGCGATGTATCAGTATATACTATCTTTCACACACAAGGTTCCCACGTTTGCGACTCCTGCGCACCTTGTGGCAGATTGTAACCTTGACATTCACAAAACTACATAATTACATTGTATTACTATACAATTATTATGGATATATTAATATTATACATATCTGTCTGTCTGTTATCTCTCCACGCTTTAACCGCTGATCCGATTAAGATGAAATTTTGTATGGAGATAGTTTAAATCCCGTGAAAGGTCATAGGATAGTATTTGTCTCGGAAATGATCCCTTAAAAAGGTGAAAGTGGGGGTTGAACTTTGTATGTAAATTTTCCCTACACTGTACACATGTATATGTATAAGGAATACGTTGGATGCGGGCGGTGCATGACCGGTCGTCGTGGCGACCCTTGGAGGAGAACTATGCCCAGCAGTGGACTGATGATGATTATTATATTTATATACTAGCTGACCCAGCAAACGTTGTTTTGCCACATTATAGGGGTTGGTGGTAGAAGAGTACAAAATATAAAAATAAAATTTAGGGGTGGATTACCCCTAACATTTAGGGGGATGAAAAATAGATGTTGGCCGATTCTCATAGATACCGGATAAGCACAAAAAAATTCATCAAAATCGGTCAAGCCGTTTCGGAGGAGTATGGCAACGAAAACTGTGACACGAGAATTTTATATATTAGATATTATTTCAATGAATTATAATTCATTGAAATATATACTGACTTACTGAGTTAGGTTAAATTAATCATGTCCTGGGTTTTCATACGTATAATAAGAAGGTTTTAAATTTAAAATAGAGGCTTTGTACATTTTATCATGTTACGTATACACATACCATTACGCATATCGCCACCTAAGGGTTAGGCAGACGTGTGCTAATGTACACCCACATTTTACCGGTATGTTTTAGGTCCCATGTGATACGGGGCCAGGCTATTGTCATCAACCGGGCATGAATACAAAATCCGAGCAGAGAAGATAATTAAAATTCTCAGTTGCTACTGAGAATTTTGAAGAAAAACACAATAACACTGCTCGACCTTAGAAACGACCCTAAGACCTCTTGCTCAACAGGCGAACCTCTATGAGCGTGATATGTCAGTCAGTCAGCTTCTCCTTCTATACCATATCGATAAATTTAATGCACTTTACTTACTTCTTTTATAATGAATATATATAAAACAATGTTATATTTTTTACCATATAATGTATATACTCGTTTGACCGATGACAAAAGTTAAAAGTCGACAAACAGCCCCCGTGGTTTTATATTCTATATACATCGATAAATGAAAATACCTTACCTATAATAATATTATGTTCCAAACAACATGACGTTACAAAAACTTTCATATGAATAAACAAGAAAAATGTAGATGTTGACAGATGAGTCATTGCTGTGTATGAATAGTCGAAATAGTGTTCTTAGCGGAACATGTACACGAAAAAGGGAAGTCCCGCGCGATGACGCAACCGGCTAGAGTTAACAATGTGTAAACAACGTTAGTAATGCGCGAGCTGCGAGCGGTCGCGGACGTCGTCGGTCGCCGACGGATCGTTCTTATCAGCGATAAAAATGGGAGTGACGTGCCAAATCCTGCTTACAAAAACTAAAGACGGTGTGTACAGATCCGGTCAACCAGTCCTAGGATCAGTGAGGTATAACCTGGACAAACCAACGGAGTTTGACAGCATTACGGTTTCATTGATCGGCTTAGGCAAGTGTCAGTGGTCCGAAACAGATTCCGATGACAACACAACGTATTACGAAAATAAAGAACAGTATGTATCGCAAGCCGAAGATATATTAAGTTCACAAAAACCGTATCACCCAACAGGCACTTATGAGTGTCCATTTAATTTTATGTTACCAGAAAGTATACCGTCATCAATCAAAACCAGAAACTGTAATATTGGATATAAAATATATGTGAAATTTGTCAAGGCAAACTTTTTGGGTACTTCCAAAAACTATGATGCTGACATACCAGTTTACGGCTCCGTAGACCCGTGTTCTCCAGAACCGCTTATATTTGGATTGAAAAAAGAACTATTTTCAATAACATCAAAGCCTACTGTCAACATAAAAGCGGAGATAGAAAGGACATTTGTGACACCGGGAGAAAATATAAAACTAACTCTATGGATAAACAACAACGCTAATATTCCAGTAACTAGTGTAAAAACAGAACTAATTAAACATTTCACTTGTGTATCGAAAGGAAAACAAAAATCAATCCACCATAAAACTGTGGATACAACTGCAAGAAGCACACCTAGTATACCTGAAAATACTGAGGTAGTGTACACATGTATTGTTCCTACATTACCAAGTTTGTACTCAATACAACATACAAAGATTTTAATTGGAGATTACAAAGTAAGAGTAACTGCTGTATTCCCCTTTCCTCATACCAACGCTTTTGTGGAAGTACCAGTGGTGATTGGAGAGAGAGAAGATTTGCATGGGGCTAAATTAGCGGATGAATCATCATCTTCGAAATTTATACAAGAAGCCGTACCTGGCAGCGATAACGATATAGAGAATTAATTGGAGATGCGTTGACAACGGAAAATGAGAAAGAAAAGTATAAAATGGCTATTGTTAGAAGAAAAGAAGGGAGAAAGAGATATAACATTTGGGAAACTGTGCAATGCAGAAATACAAAACTTTTATATAACTATTAAGTATGTGTAAATTGTCATGATGATATTATCTTTACAAGTGTTGCAAGAAATAGTAGTATATATTATTTATAGCTAATCGAATAATATCTAATCGTATAGCAAATATAATGGTAGTTTTTCCGTGTTTATATCAGTCATTTATTTTATGGACTGATTTGCGCAACGGTAATTTTCTGTGAAAAGTAAAGTTTTGGATCTTGTTAGGGAAAAATATGTGTTTGTATGTATGACCATAAAAAATCTACTTCAGTAATGTTTGTTTACTGTAATAAATGTGATGATTGTATAAATATATATAATTCGTTTAATCTTATTTCCCTGTTTTTTCTTTCTTAACAGATACGTCATTAAAATATTTAAATAAAACATTATGATCTATTAAATTCAAAAGTATATTTTGTGAACTGCCTCGTTTGGTCTCGTGGTCGTACAGTGTGACTACTGAGAAAGAGGTCTTGGGTTCCATTTCCAGGGTTTTTTTATGAAATTCTCAATACTAGGAGTTCGGTTTCTTGCCAGGTTTATATCAATAGGCTTGCCCCCAGTTACATGGGACCTAAAACATACCAGCGAAATATAGGTGTGCCTCTGCCTAACCCTTCGGGAACGATAGGCGTGATGGTTTGTAAATTCCATCCACTTTCCTGACCAAAAAACTCTTCACAATTATAAACTCAAGTACTCCTTAATGTTTATTTCTAATGAAATATTCATGGTGGTCCGTTTTCCTAACAGAGTCTATATTTAGATGCTATTGTTGTCTCTTTCATACGATGTATCAGTAGAGACTATCTCTTTCACACACAAGCGTCCCATGCTTGCACGCAGGAGTCTGCGTACTGTTTGGTACATTGTAACCTTGACATTCACTAAACTATATTGTATTACTATATATGTAATAACCATACTACAAATCTTACTAATAAATAAATATGAAAGTTTGTATGGATGTTTGTTACTGTTTCACGTAAAAACACACACACATTGGTTACTTTTTACCTATATACCACGCGGGCAAAGCCACGGGAGGTAGTAGTATATAATACATGGGAAGTTGTATCTGTCTGTCTATAATATCTCCACGCTTTATTATAGCTGAAATTTTGTATGGACATAGTTTGCGTCCCGGGGAAGAAGGACACAAGTACCTATTCGTCCCGGCAATCATCCCTTAAAAGGGACATCTTATTCTTGAGTCGACATCAATGGTCGCGCAAGCGCAGCTGTTGAACTTGATAGGTTTATCTATGCAAATAAATTGTAACTGAGTTTTTCTGTTAGAATGTTATTAGCAATAACGCAGGGCTGAGTTTAACAGGTTCAATGCAGAAGGCACTCTTCAATTTCATAAATCATTAACTATTATTTTCCCTTATTTAAAAAAAAATCTAAGGCCTGCGTAGGAATGTGATCGGAATCCCTCCGGAGCGTGTGGCCAATCCATCTCCATTTATTGAGAACCTTAAAGTAAAAACCTAAGCACTCCTTTTATTAAGAACTCCATGAACTTTAAATGTTTTTTTATGTGCGTATTTATCACACGCTCAAACGTCGAAGGAAAACATCGTGAGGAAACATGCATGCTTGAGAGATTTGTCTCGATGGCATGTGAAGTCTGCCAAACCGCAGTAGGCTAGCGTGGTGGAATATAGCCTAAGCCCTCTCAAATGAGAGGAGACCCGTGCCCAGCAGTGGGACGTTAATGAGTTGATGATGATGATGATGAACTTTAAATAAAACGTATTCATGTATGTGTACTAGTCACAAGAAGATACTGAATACGGATAAGAAATTCTAATAGCATTGTCCTTTAATAGGGCTATCGCAAGATATTGCTGTAATAATTCTTATAGGACCAGCGTAAATTATTCAAGGTGTGGATGAAAGTAAAAGTACTATGTAATATTACTATTAATAAATAAGGGTTGGTGGTAGAAGGGTGAAAACTAAAAACATAAAAAATGTAAAAAAAATTAGTCAAAAAAATATTTGGAGAGGGGTAAAACACCCCTAGTGTAGAAAATAGCCTACCTATTTTTAGACTTACCAAATATACACAAAAATATAAAAATCGGTCAATCCGTTTCGGAGTAGTTTGGACAAACAAACACTGTAATACACGAGATTTTTTTATATTAGATTAAGTTTATTATCATCTTGGTATAATAATAATATGTTACCTGTCCTATTCAAACTAAACATAATATCCCAAGCCCTCTAAACCATCCGCTATCTAATATTTGACAAAACACAAGGGTTGAGATTACATTTGAATACGTGGTACAAGACCCCCGGCTGCACATTAATTGGAGTCCACTCTGCGTGAACCGTACAGGGTTAACCCACAAGCCTGTTTGGGAATTATGACCCGTATAATTAGAGTTATGTAGATCATATTGGGATGTGATTTTGATTTGGACTGGTTTTTTTTGACAAAAAAAAAACGGTAACACTTTGTATCTTTAGTATGACCTGTCTGTAATATTAGGAGAAGCTGTGATAGCATAGTGGTATCACTAGTGAACGGTGAAGACAAAGGTCCTACGTTCGACCCCAAGGCCAATGATTTTCGAAGTTACGTGCGTATTTATCACATGCTCAAACTGTAAAGCAAAACATTGTGAGGAAATCTGTCAACTTGCACTAGCCTAGCGTGGTGGACTATAGCCTAATTCCTCTCAAAGAGGAGACCCGTGCCCAGTACTAGGACAATAATTCATTGATAATGATAATGTGCCTTTATTTCATAATTAGGTGATTTTCTTTTCACACTAAATGCGCCACAATACGCTTCTATATAATGTCTAAAATCCTTTGTTAATTATAATACTGTTTCTTGAACGCATTCACCCATAATCAACGGATTGCTAGGCGTTATCAAGTCACTATTACGTCCTTAACCGAGGCCACTGAAGTGCGTAAGCATTTTGTATGGTAGGTAAATCGTTTTTCAATAGTAATCACACCGTTTATATTCTTCATTTACTCGATTTTTTGTTGGTTTTGTATAGTCGATTTAAGTTAATATGTTTTATTTTATTACACAAATAAACTTTCTTTAAACCTAATAATTTATCTAAATCAATATTTAAAGAGCTTTTTTAGACATTTTGGGGGCGTGGTTGGTGTAGTGGTCAAGCGATCAGCTTCTGTGCTGCGTATCGCGGGTTCGATTCCCGCACCGTATAAATATAAGGTCTACAAGTACTTTTACCGGGTCTGGGAAAAAAAAAAGCGACTAGACCTGTGGGCAAGACAAACTGCTTAATAGGTATTCAGCATCAAATAATGGAATATAATTAAGAACGATAAATCGCAATCATATAAGCATGGCGTATCGATTTAAAGTCACTTATTGAATACAATTAATTCTGAGAGGGACAGCGCGTACGCAGTCCCTCACTACCAAAAATTACGCGTCCGAGTTATCCACATTAGGGATAATCGCAGGGGTCAACCCGCCCGCAGTGCAATGGGCAGGCCTCGCCCTGGGGGAACCGCCTACTTGATCACGGTTTCCCCTACGCCAGGTAAGTATGAGTTCAACAAAGTACAGCGCGACGGTCGTTCAATCGCGGAGAATCTTAACACCGCGATTCAGAAACCAATTGTACAACGCCATCTATCGCGACTGGAATTAAATGCACTACAAAGCAATTCAGTAGCTGGACTCTTGATTAAATAATTACAATAATTCATATTCGTACTAAATTAAAATTAATTTATTTGAATAAGTGTTCGTTTATTGATCAATCTTGAGTAGCTTTATATTTACTTTGTTCAACATGGATTGCTTTGAAAATTATAATCATCTATGGCTTGTATGATGTGGCTCTTTTTTGTTTGTGCATTATTTTTACAGCTTTATAGGTACAGCAATAATTAATTGTAAAGAACCGTGTATAGAGTTTCTTTTAGCGAGCAAGAATCGTTTTTCTATGGAATAAATATCAATCATCACAGAGCAGACTGTATCTGCTCTCGTCCCACCAATAATCTAACTTATAACTATGATTTGTTTCAAAGTATTAATGATGGCTACAGTTGCAACATCTTTCTACGAAACTGCTGATGTATCTTTAAGTTGTCCCAATCAGAAATTATGTTCATTAAGCATAAGAGTTAAGAAGAGGGATTTTCTCCAAATAGCAACGCTGCCGATATTAACTTATTTCTAACAATTATCTTGTGAGTTCTGTGCTCATCAGATCCGTTTATAATTATCCTGACTGTTAGTCAACCTTCTTGGTCTAATGTTCGTTAGTGCCGCCCCTGAGAAAGAGGTCTTTGGGTTCGATTTTCAGGTCAAGTAAAGAGTTATTGGGTATTTTATGAAATTTTCAGCCTCCTTCCATATTACATAGGACTTAAAACAAATGTGTACATTAGTACACCTCTATCTACCCTCGGGGACGATAGACGAGACGGTATGCTATGAATCGGCAATTTTTTAATATCTACTTGTTACAATTATCTTGTAAGTTCTGGGCTTGTTATATCCGTTCATAATTAACTTAACTTTCAAATAACTTGAGCTTCTTCAGTGCCTTCCTTGAGGTTAAACAAGCAATTAAAATACTTTTATCCTTTAAATATTAGCACAAAGATAAAGGCGCCTCGTTATTATCTCTGTTCAGTTACTTTAAATGGTTATTGTCACTGTAAACACAAAAAAAAACTCAATAATTAGCTGTGACTATTTCATAAAAGCCAAAGTCAAAATATCATCTTCATCATTAACATATTAACCGTTAGACTTCCACTGCTGGACATTGGTCTCCCCCAAGGATCGCCACGACGACCGACGCCAGTCAAAATAATATAATTCATTCAAAGTAGGCCAATTTTAATTGGCTCTTTTTAGATACAGGATAAAAGATACAAGATACTTTATTTGTGAAACATGTGTATACACACACAATAGGGCATGAAAAATGTTTATTTGTGTATTGAACGTTGACAATAAAGAGAGCTCCTAAAAACGCCCGCCCTTCATTATAATAGGGACTTCATAAACATTATCCAAATTTTGTATGGATGAAAAAAAATATTCTTAAAGATGTACTTGGTAATCCATCTGTTAATCTTTTACAATTTACAACGACTGATTGATTTTTATACGTATGTTCATATGGACTCCAAAGTCGCTGGAGCAATTTTGATGAAATTTTTAAATAAGCTTTTTATTTTTAATTTTCATAATTACCCCAAAAAAGATCGGTTGCGATAATTTTCCTTACAAATTAATTTTAAAATTGTAGGGTAGGTACCGTAGGTATACAGGGTATATAGGGTAGGTTCACCGTAGATACTTAGTGCAAATTTGGGGTAAAGCTAGGAAAACTATGCGTAATAGTATTTTTCTGCATAGTAGGTACAATTTTTTCGGGACGTGCGGGCCCCCACAGCTAAATTAATTATGAAATCTAAATATATATAACTCAAAGGTTGACTGACTGACTGACAACGTGATCTGTCAACGCACAGCCCAAACCACTGGACGTATCGGGCTGAAATTTGGCATGCAGGTAGATGTTATGACGTAGGCAACCGCTAAGAAAGAATTTTTTGAAAATTCACCCCCTAAGGGAGTCAAAAGGGGGGTGCAAAGTTAATATGAAACTTTTATTTACTTTTATTTTTAGTTATATTGCACGCGGACGAAGTCGCGAGAATCAGCTAGTCCAATATAGGAGATATAAGAAAAATATCAGCTTCATAGTGACCTACTATGAAACTGATTTTTTACTGATAACCTAACCTAATAAGCTAAGATAGTCCTTTTCACTTGAAACCAGAGTCTACTTAAACATTACTTAATGATAGAAAGAAGACTTTAAGGTCAAACATTCCTCATTTCCCAACTTGACCCCAATTAAGTGCAGGTAACTAGAATAACCACTACAGCTAACTTTTGGTTTGAACAGGCAGCAATTTAGTTAACTTAATGAGTCAATAGATGGCGCTAGCCACAACCCTATACTCTCGGCCCTCGCTTCAATTAACCTCTTGTAAATGGATGGAAATTGTTATATGATGCGGTAACGATACGTAGACGATATGATTACGGCACGATATTTTAGTAGTTTGATAATGAATAAAACAATATTGCAACATATTAAATGGATGATTGTCAAGTTAGGTATTGGATATAAATATGTAAGTAATTATACAGCTTCTCTATAATACCATTTACAATATTGTTCTAAGGCGATCCACACACTGCCCCGCACCACGCTGCGGGATGCGTGGCAACGGAGCCACGCATGTGGGAGTGCAGATCTGCATCATCATGCAAATTTCTCCGTATATTGAGGAGCATTGTTTTTATGGTTATTAATTAAAAACTCTTTCACGATCCTGATTTATATTATCTGTTTATTTTTGTATAATCAAATTAGAAGACATTGGGTCTATAGAAGATTATGGTACATATTTTTTTCAAACAAGATCGATTTATTGTTCAGAATTATTCCAAATTGCTTCAATGCCTGCGGTTTCGAATATTAATTGAGCAATATCAAGATCCATTTCAAAATAGTACGTCAAAATCACGCACGATAATTCTGATCTCAGTGTGCCATGCCTTGCGTGTGGCGGACTTCACATGTCATAGAGAAAATATCGCAAGCATGCAGGTTTCCTCACGATGTTTTCCTTCACCTGCCCTAACAAATTATGTTTCGGTTTTATCGGGTCTGATGTCAGTAAAATTATCTGGTAAATGATGCTAAACAATTATTGTTTCAAGGCCGTTCAATGCTTTAGATACCCCTGGTGATTCTAGTGCGTCTTTGACTACAGTTACCGGGACAAAACTGAGACCAAAACATCCAAACAACTAGTCACTATTGATAATACTTTAACCTGAAGAATAACATTTATAATTCAGTGTATCTCAAGACTTATATATTGCGATTGAAATGTATTGTAATTTATGTACATATTTGTTTATTTATGAGCAATAAATTATGATGTACAATGGCGGGCTGCGACTAAAGAATGTAAGCCGCTTGTCATTTCAACTGGGAGCATATTGTTTTAGAGTACGTTGATTATAAGATCTCATTGGTTGGGTTCTTTGAAAAGGTCAGGTGCGTATGAGAATATTAATGAAGTTTGGCGAAGCATAATACAATTATGCAAATGGTTACAGCAAATCGGGATCTTTGTTAATACCCAGGTAATCTATATTATCTTTTTATATATATATAAAAGGAGAAGCTGACTGACTGACTGACTGACTGACTGACTGACATATCAACGCAGGGCCTAAACTATAAGGGTTAGAAACTTGAAATTTTGTACAGGGATTCCTTTTATAACGTAGGGGAGCACTAAGAAAGGAATTTTGAAAATTCACCACCTAAGGGGGTAAAACGGGGGTGTAAGGTTAGTATGTAACTTTGCTGTTTTTGAAGTTATTCAATTGAAATTCGGTTTGAAGGTTTTTCATTGAAAGTTATGAAACACGTGTAAATATTTTTTCTAAAATCATCCTTTAAAGGGGTAAAATGGGGGTGCAAAGTTAATATGAAATTTCTTTGATTTTTAATGAAACTTGGCGAGTGTAGTCTTTGTATGACATAGGCATCCGATAGGAAAGGATTATCCGAAATTTTGCCCATAAGGGGGGGGGGGGGGGGTAGGGGGACCAAGTTTGTACCAGACAACGTGATTCCTTGGTCCAATCTACTTCAAATTTTGCATAAACATTTTTTAACAGAATTGATGGAAGACGTATTTCGTATTTTATCGAAATTCAATCCCTGACGTGATTAAAAAGAGATTTATGTTGGAGGTGATATCAATACTCCTTAGTGCTTTTGATTTAAATTACTTTTGATTTTGACATATGTTTGAAAACTCAACCCGATTTTATTCAAAAGAGGTTGAGCTCACATAAAAGCTTGATGTAATGCAAATATTTTACACCTTAAATTTGGAATTTCTGTTTGTAATTTCATATATAAAAAAAGTATATAATATATACGGTAATTACACAAAAAATTAATTTCTAAAATGTTTGTCTGTCTCTCTCTTCGTTCCTTCTAATTGCTGCAACAGCTGGATTGCTGGTAAGAATATATAATCGCGGCTAACTTTTCAAAGTTATTTGCTTATTTATCACTTGCTCGAACGGAGAAGGAAAATATCATAAGGAAACTTGCATGCCTGCATAATTTTCTCGATGACGCAAGAAGTCTGCTAAATCCCATTAGACTAACGTCGTTGACAATAGCCTAATCCATCGCAAATAAAAAGAGACGCCTATTATCAATTTAATATCCTATTGCTGGGCATGGGGGCCAGTAGTGTTATATTAAATTGATTATAGGCATCCTGTTATAGGCATGTTATAATAGAAACATTGATTCTTGTATCCGTAAGTACATTTTTGGCGCTTAAAAGGTTAGAAAAGCCTAGTCAAAGAAATGAAATTTTACACACATGCTACAAGCATTCCCGGTAGAATCTCAGATGCCAGATTAATGCAATTGGACCGCAAACAAGTGACCCAAAAACATACAAGCTGTATGCTGTGAGTATTCGTTAATTCCTTTCGCCAAAGCCACCGAGGCTACAGTAATAAAGGTAGAATGTTGTGTTTATTTGAAGAAGAAGTATTGACCTCATTGTAGATTTAAAAAAATTGTTAGCAAAGGCAAAGTATCTTGCGATTTTTGTAGGAGGAATGTGTGCCAATTTGTAACTAAACCATCCAAAGCTTGAATATTAATTCACAGTCTCTTTTATTTAGTTATAGTGTAATAAAAATATATTTATAAATACATTTCAATGAGTTATGATGCCCTGGTAGGGTATCTAACATAGGCTGTGAAGTAAAAGTTTTAATTGACTGAGTTTGAAGTTGTATGCTTAAACAATGTTGGGGATGGGAAAAATTTCGAAGAAACTTACAACCTTGATGGAAATGTTGTACTCAAATAATCTACTAATACCCCTATTCTAAGCTAGCGTGGTAGACTATAGCTTGATCCTTCTCAAATGAGAGACGAACAGTGCCCTGCAGTGTGACATAACCTAAATGGATTTAAAATTTAATAAATTATTATTTTTTCTGAATAAAATCATTGTATGTCGTGTTAATTGCGTGTATACTATTTTTTTTTATTTCAAGCTGAGGTACCCAGGCATAAAAGGGGCAGGGCTTACGTTTAAAAAATCGTCATAGAAGGCTAAGCCTTTTAGGTAGGTGAAAATGATGAATATAAATTGAATATTATGATAAAATGCCTATGATTTATGCTTTAACCACTTAAATATTTTTTTCTTAATGTATTTATTATTTCATAGATAAATTTAGACAGTTAAACTTGTATTGTTACATGTTGGTAAAAACTTAGTTCACTCATCGGCTCGATAGATGGCGTTGTACTTTTCGTTTCTGAATCGCGCTATGGTTTCGTTACACGCGTTTGGTTGGGTGTGCCGAGTGTTTCTACTTAGAGTATCACCAAACGGTGAAGGAAAACATTTAGATGTTTTGAATTATATCTCTGGTGTTAAAACCTAGAGATTTGTTATACTATTGATGTTCATTAAATTGAACTTGAAACTTATTCTTACTGTCGTTTCTTATAATATTGGAGTACTGATATTAATCAAAAGTCAAGATACCATGACAAGAAGTTTGGTTCGAAGCAAGCTATTTTAACTAAGTTTTCTACTTAACTAATTAGGCTGATTAATTTAAAAAAATCTAGTATTTTTTTATTGAAAACTTATAAGAATCAATCTCAAAATAATTATACTTCTTTCAAAGTAGATCAATGCGTTGAACGCAAAGAAACCCCCAAAAAGTGATTAATAGACATCAAAGACATTATCTAAAAATAGAATATTAAAATTGAACGTTTGCCTTTAGTTCGTCATAATTAACGATAAAAAATCTTCCCAGAATTTTATTCTTATTAACGACGATATTGAAAAATATAATAACTTCATACGGCTTAATTTTTGGTAGAAATATTAATGTTTCTAAGATCCAATTTATTTATTTTAGTTTTATCGAAATAAAATCTTCTTTGAGTATTTTTTCTTTTGTTTATATCCGCGGATTTAATCATCACAATCTGTTGAAAAATTGAAACGTATAAAAAAACATTTTGTCCGGGTATTATGGTGTAGTATATTAATAACCCAGTCAGGGGTGGGTAGAAAGGAAAGATTGTTTCAGTTGAATAATTAGAGTAATGAAGAAATAAAAAAAGTGTGCAAAAGAAATACACACACACACAAGATTACATACTTGTTTTTATTTTACCTAATTTATTAATAATTGGAAACGTAGGTACCTAGTCATAAATTATTATATCGAATTTAATAAAATTTATTCATAATATAAACGCAAGCCTACAATTAACCGCGGGCAAAAAAATATATTAACTGCACCTCTATCCCGCTGACCATTGCTAAATAATGTTATAACTTTCAGTTATAGAGTTTTAAGGCTTGTATAGTTCACCTTTTAAGTACTAATAGGAATTAATTCCATCACTTACAACTATTCACTTTCTTTGTTGAAATATATTTGATAAAATTTTATGAAAATGTTATTAAATCTTATGCATATACTATACACAGCAAACGTTGTTTTGCCATATTTTAGGAGCTCGTGGTAAAAAAGTGAAAATTTAGAATTATCAGTATTTTTTTATGCCAAATCTAAAAAAAAAAAATGACACTTTAAAAAGAAAAAAAATTGGTTAGGGACATCCTTATTATCTAGGATATCTATCGTATAAAATTTCTTAAAATTCAAAATTTTCCCCCTTCTACCACCAACCCCTAAAACGTGGCAAAACAACGTTTGCTGGGTCAGCTAGTATAAATATAATAATTAAGATAGATACTGTATCTATATTGAATTAGTATAATCATATTTCGTTGTGCCCTAATTGTTTCTAGTACAATATTGTTTTTTACCATTTATTATAACACTTTTTGTGTATTTATTATTTCAATGACAAATTGAAACGGTAAAACTTGTATTGGAACGTGTTGGTAAAAAAAATTTTTCACTCGTCGCTTCGATAGATGGCGTTGTACTTTTCGTTTCTGAATCGCGCTATGGTTTCGTTACACGCGTTTGGTTGGGTGCGCGGAGTGCATCTACTTGGAATTATCACCAAACGGTGAAGGAAAACATTTAGATTTTTTGCATTATATCTCTGGTGTAAAAACCTAGAGATTTGTTAAACCTTATATAAATAGTTCAATTCTGTGACTTTATATGACTTAACTGAATTTTAGTAACTTCATTTCATTGAAGTTTGATGATAATAAATATAAATATTGTCAAGATAACAGTTTTTTTTGTAAATTCTTTTGTTTTCTGTACGATATTGAATTAAAAAATTGTTGAATTAATAAAAAAAATGTAGTAAAACTCCACAACAACATTTAATTGAACGTTGACAATAAGGATAACCCCTAAGAACAAGCGCAATTTATGTATATCTCAAAGAAAAATAAGTAAAAAATTAAGAATATTAATATTTTACATTTGCTTAATGAAGTATGTAATTAAATAATTCCAGAATTTGATTCTTATTAGCGACGCTATCGTAAAATAAAAATAGTAGCGGACTCCCTAATTTACTAGAAAAAATAAATGTATTATTATTGTTATATATGTCGGTATAAAAAAAAAATGTCGTAGGTAATCTAATACTTTATGAAAATAATAATCGGATAATATAGATTAGGACTGTCCTACAAAGTATGAAGGAATATCTAATTGTAATTGATTTTTTATATTTTACTTTATGTATACTACAAGTGTTGGCGATGGCGCACTCTCCGCCATCTATCTCGAAAACAATTAAACGTATATAAAAAATTTGGGATAAAAGTTGTAGGGAATTTAATTTTCTACAATATTGGCATTTACAGAAATAGCGAAAAACTCATAGGAAACGAGATATTTGCAAAGATTCTACTTTTGTGGCCTTTGACCTTCGATTTTGACCCTCGCTAACACCCTGCGGTATGTAAGTTTTGAGACAACTTTTATGATCATCATCAACCCATTAATGTCCCACTGCTGGGCACGGGTCTCCTC
This sequence comes from Craniophora ligustri, assembly GCA_905163465.1. Classification (NCBI taxonomy): domain Eukaryota; kingdom Metazoa; phylum Arthropoda; class Insecta; order Lepidoptera; family Noctuidae; genus Craniophora; species Craniophora ligustri. The sequence continues at coordinate 13,957,231 of LR990962.1, read as the reverse complement.
TCAATTGAGAGGGATTTGGCTATAGTCCACCACGCTAGCCTACTGCGGGTTGGCAGACTTCACATGCCATCGAGAATTACCTGCTCGCTTGCACCCTTTTCGGTATATAGGTATCGCTAACTCTATAGTTAGCGATACCTATATATTTTTTTCGCCTCTATCTATATAGAGGCGAGTTTGAACAATATCACGTTATTTAATTCATTAACTATAAATAACTGGCGACCCGCCTCGGTTTCGCTCGAGTGCAACGTACTAATGTGGCATCGTTTTCACGTGCGGAAAACACCGACTTCTCAAAATAATTAAGGTTCAATGTAAATATTTTATCCCTTTTGGAGTGTAATTTTCAAAAACCACAAAACTTGGTGCACATATTTTTATTTGTCACTTAATCAAATATAAATGCACCTGTACAAAACCTTAAACTGAGTTACTACGAAAACTCTCAAATTATAATATCGAAAAAGCAAAGCGTGTAGTATCCCTACTTTCTGCCACAATCAATATAATCCACATGGTATTTTACTACTACAGAACAGCAAAAATACGGTTTTTATACGTATTTTTTTACGCATCTACAGAAGAGAAATTTCATTATTGTACGGTGACCAGCACATCAAACTACTTACAAATTTCTTTTATAGATTTTTAACTTTATAACAAACTAATAAGGTTCACGTTTAGTTCGGAAATTTTTACAGTTAAGGATAGGTTGGTCTGACTGTACTTTAATGTTTTTTTTATGGTGATAAGGGGGCAAACGAGCAGGCGGCTCACCTGATGGTAAGTAATGACCGCCGCCATACACATACACATTTGCAACACCAGAGGCTTGCAAATGCGTTGCCAAACCCCTTAGAAACCGTTCAGGTTTCTTAAATTGCGAGTTACTGAACTGACAGCAAACGGAATTCCCATGCTGTCAGAATAGTCACTTCCCCAATGAGCTCTGGTAACTTTACTCACTCGCAGAAAGACAGCTATTGTTGATTCACTGCGGACTTCTGTAAGGCGGAGGTACTTCCCAGTCAGGCAGCTCAATTTGAGCGAAAAATCTCGCTATGCCCTACCTCATACAAAATGCTTCAGGGTAGTAGGTACCTAATCTACCAAACTGACTCCAATATCTTGCAGGATAAAACAAATTAAACTATGGAACAGAATATTATGTCGTTTCGCGTTAATAATATTGTCGATAATTATCATCGAGCCTTTTCTCATCTACATATTATTATATACGGGTCAAGTGCCTCTTTGACCTAGTGGTCGTAAGTGCGACTGTCGAGCCATGGGTCTTGGGTTCGATTCCCAGGTCGAGCAAAGTTTTATTGGGTTTTATTATGATATTCTCAGTACCATCTCGTAGTTTGGATTCATGCGTGGTTGATGGCATTAAGCTCGCACTCGGTGCACATGCCGGCGTAATATGGGTGTAACACCTTTGCCTTACTCTACGGGGATAACAGGCGTGATGGTCATCAGCATCATCACCCCATAACTGTCCCACTGCTGGGCACGGGTCTCCTCTCATTTGGGAGGGATAAGGCTATAGTCCACCACGCACGCCCAGTGCGAGTTGGCCATCGAGAAAATCGCTCAAGCATGCAGGTTTCCTCACGATGTTTTCCTTCACTGTTTGAGCATGTGATAAATACGCACATAACTTCCGAAATGTCAGTGGTGCGTGCCTTGTGTTCTAGAGACCACAGCTCTTACACAGCTCCTTGATCACATTAGGCGTGAAGGTATGTTAATGTGAATATGTTACGAGTAGTACCGTTATGTGAAATTACTATTATATACTGTCCTAGTAATATCTTAGTCCATCTTAACGATTTAAGAGTTAATTGCCGTAAATTATTAATAAGGTTCGTCTGTATAAGATGTACAGTCATTTTGTAGATCAACAGTTACATGTGAGCTGACATAGAAATTGAAGAGGAAAGAAAAAAATATTTATTCGTCAATGCAGGTAAAATATAGGTGTTACATCATTTTTATTCCGCTACATTGTACCCATAGGCATACCAATTTCATTAATAATTAAAAATAAAGATGAAACACACAAGTATAATAAAGACTAAAAACTGTGTTAAAAAAAACCGACTTCAAACAAAGTTTGGATTCGTGCCCGGTTAATGGCAATAGGCTCGCCCCCTATTACATGGGACCTAAAACATACCAAACGTGAGTGTACATTAGTAGACCTCTGCCCAACATTTCGGGAACGACAGGCGTGATGGTATGTAATAGGTTGAACAATAAACGCGTCATCTACGTAGAAAATTTGAGGGTTTCTCTCGATTTCCCAAGGATCCGCTCCACAAGGATCAGATCCTCAAATTTTTTTTATGGGACTACACGGGAAGCTTCAGCTTTCATATAAAAAAAGATTTTTCAAAATCGGTTCGCCCAATCCACAGGTATGAGGTTACAAACATAAAAAAAATACAGTCGAATTAATAACCTTCTGCTTTTGGAAGTCGGTTAAAAACTAAAATGAACAACATAAACAATACACAAATTTAACACAACTAGAGTAGCCTAATTAGACTTGTAATCTATAAACTCAGTCATGGAATAAAAACTGTTTTTTAATAGAAACTCCTTAAAAGCTTTTTTTAACCGTCTTATAAAAGGTTATCAAATCGAATGTTTTTTTTTTTTTTTTTATGTTTGGTACCTCATAACTTTGGATTGGGTGAACCGATTTTGAAAATTCTTTTTCAATATAAAAGCTAAAGCTTCCTATGTGGTCAAAAAAATTTTTTAGGATCTGATGAGTGGATCCTTGGGAAATCGAGAGAAACCCTCAAATTTTCTACGTAGATGACGCGTTTATTGTTCAACTTCTTACCTCATAACTGTGGATTCGGTGAACCGATTTTGAAAATTCTGGTTTTATATGAAAGTTGATGCTTTCCGTGTGGTCCCATAAAAAAATGGGGAGGATCTAATGAGGGGATCCTTGGGAAATCGAGAGAAACCCTCAAATTTTCTACATAGATGACGCGTTTATTGTTCAACCGCTTACATACTATCACGCCTGTTGTCCCCGAAGGGTTAGGCAGTGGTGTACTAATGTACATCAACATTTCGCCCGTATGTTTTAGGTCCCATGTAATAGGTTGCGAGCCACCTATTGCCATTAACCGGGCACGAATCCAAACTCCGAGCCGCTACTGAGAATTTCACAGAAAAACCCAATAACACTTTGCTCGACCTGGGAATCGAACCCAGGACCTTTTGCTCGGCAGTCGTACTGTATGACCACTAGACCAATGAGACATATAATACAACGAACCTATTACAGACACTAAAAAGTAAAAAATAAAATAAAAAACTGCGTTAAAAAAACCGACTTCAATACTAAAAAGTTAAAAATAACTTAATACAGTTTTAACTTCTTTTTAGTTTTAAAGGTATGAAGTCGGTGCACTGGTTGTACACTGCGTGATGAGTTTACATACCTTTACATTTGGCTTGGCACCGTCTTCATACCTTTAAAACTAAAAAGAAGTGAAAACTGTATTAAGTTATTTTTAACTTTTTAGTTTTGAAGTCGGTTTTTTTAACGCAGTTTTTTATAAATAAATTAATTTTAAATCTCTGATATATTAGGAGTTTTGTATAAATTACTGGAGCCATTTCATATATGCTTTTCCTAAGAAGAGCTGTATTGCTATATCCATTTCTTCCTGAAGAATTATTATTTGACATCGTGAACGGTATTGTAAATTCATTTACTCAATGCTCAATATTTTATTGCATTTCATTGTGTAATAAAGATGAAAGCCTTAAAATAATTAAAGGAACAATTATCAACTTACTATTTTTTTAACTTTTATTGCGTTATAGATAATATTTAATCCCGACGTTTTAGATCTTTACAGCATCCATGATGACGGGTAGACTCAAGAACAATATCTTATTAATTTAGATTATGTTTGATGAACTAAATCGGAAGAAGTGGGTTCAAATTTAGGTCAATTTACGCTTTCACATATAAATTAATTTATATAGTCAAATTAAAAAATACACTTCACAGAGTTGATAATTTTAGAACAACCTCGATTAAATCAATCTCATTTTCTCAAGAACTAAAACAAACACTTAATGTTTGTTACACATGACTAAACTTTTGACACCTTTTTGCCTTTTATTAATAAATAAGACTTTTATGTAGTAAATAAGTAATGAAGTATGTGTTTAGTAAATAAACTTACCATTCTCGATAACAAAACCGAATCACATTCTTTTAATCTTTTTGCACACACTTTAAATACACATTTTCAACAGAAAATCTATTCAAAAGTAACATTATTAACGTATTTATTTATAGAATTCAAACATTATTGCTTTGACTATTGCACTCGAATTGAAATCAAAAGTCACTTTAATGTTGGACTAAAAATTTATCACAAAGATAAATACAATTCAATAGATATATGACTAAAAAACTGTTATTGCATTCATATTTTCGTTCAGAAAAATTTATTTCAAAATATTCCACTTATGTCGAAAGTTTTCGCGTAGCCCGTAGCGCGTAGGCGACGTAGCATTCGCCCGCTACGAAGTCCACGGACCGACTGAATAGGGAATGACCGAATGAGATGAAAGGCTGTCATTAGATAAGGTACTCGAGTACTTTTGGGATATTCCTTTATAATTAAAAATCCTAATTAGAAACAGTGATGGCTTAGTGATAATAAGACGATACCAAATATCCATATTTAAGTATCTAAAATCTATTTAAGTACTTATTTAAAATTTAACTGCCTCCTTAGTCTAGTGTTCGTACAGTGCGACTGCCGAGCAAGAGGTCTTGGTTTCAATTCCCATGTCGAGCAAAATGTTATTAGGTTTTTCTGTGAAATTCCTAGTAGCAGCTTGGAGTTTGGATTCGTGCCCGGTTAATGCTAATAGGGTCGCCCCCTATAATCTAACATACCGACTTCGACTGTATATATTTTTTTAATGTTTGTTACCTCGTAACATTCGACTGGGTGAGCCGGTTTTTAGGATTCTGTTTTTATTTAAAAGCTGATGCGTCCCGTGTGGTCCCATTTCAATTCGGTCCAGTTCTGCCATTTCAAGTCGGTTTTAAATATATAGTTTTGAAATCGATGCCAAAAAATCTCTAGCGGGTCTCCTTTCAGCCATATGCTGGAAGAGGTAGCTAGCCTAGTGCCAGAAAGCTAGCCTATGGTGTTAGGGAAAAAGCTCAGATCACAAAATATATCAATATATCTTTTTTATGATTATAAGGGGACAAATGAGCAGGCGGCTCACCTGATGGTAAGTGATGACCGCCGCCCATGGACATTTGCAACACCAGAGGCTTGCAAATGCGTTGCCAAACCCCTTAGAAACCGTTCAGGTTTCTTAAAATAGGCAGTTACTGAACTGACAGCAAACGGAATTCCCATGCTGTCAGAATAGTCACTCCCCCAATGAGCTCTGGTGACCTTACTCACTCGCAGAAAGACAACTATTGTTGATTCACTGCGGTCTTCTGTAAGGCGGAAGTACTTCCCCAGTCGGGCAGCTCAATTTGAGCGAGAAATCTCGCTATGCCATACCTCCTACAACATAATTATATACATGTTGGACTGATACCAATTCAGCGACGCGGTATTTAAGTCCTGGGGTTGAATTTTGGTAGGGGCTAATGTTTGTGTGATGAGTATAGAAATTTGAGTTGAGGCATGGATATTTCTATGTATAACATGTTTATATTTACAAAAAAAAGTATATATTTAGTGTGTCAATTTTAAAGTATCCGTAACACAAGCCTCGGTGCTTAGCTCGGAATGTTATTTTATTAATTATCATATTTTCATTCCCTGTTTCGAAAAGTTGATCGAACACCTGAGTTTTGTTTGAGCATGTGATAAATACGCACATAACTTCCGAAAAGTCAGTGGTTTGTGCCTGGGTTTGAACTCGAGACCTTTGACATGTCAGGCCACTGGTAACATCACTAGGCTACCACAGCTCTTACTTCTAGGCCATCAAATATTTTCAGCTCTCATATTACGTTGGAAAAACCTGACAAGAGCAGCAATGCCCAGCGAATACTTCTAAACTAAAACACCGCCAGTTAACTTTGAAACTAGTTAATTATTCACGTACTAACTCCGATACTTCTGCTGTAAATATATGAAACGCTTTCGCATTTTTAAATTAACCCCACGGACTTCCATTATAAAGTTTTGGTTTTTGCAAAACATTTTGTTTACGTTTCAATGTTTAACTAGATTTGGGATACAGTAAATTAGTTTTTAGCGACCCAAATCTATTCTGTCGACTCTGTACAATCGATCAAGAAAGTGATCTACCAGTTTTGACAAAAGTTTATGTGACAAGGCACATTAGCTATTCGCATTCGCTATTGAATTAGGTTATAGTTACCTGTAAAAATTGTTGTTAGTGATAGTTATAAATGAATAAATTAAAATTAAAATTTCTAACGTCATCATTGCAAGGGAAAATCGACCTAGTTGTTCTATGACCTTTAAAGGAACCTCAACTGTAAGGTGGCAGACTACATTTTTGATCAACTGTACCTAGTATTGACAGTAATTCTGTTTTAAGGCAAGGTAAGTAACCGTTGGAGCGTTGGTCTTCTTGGGGAACACCTGACTAGTGGACGTCTAATGATTGATATGATGATGATGATGATGAAGTAAGCGACTCAGTGCTCACAAGACGATACACTAAACAGTATCAGGTCTACAGAATACTTCACTAACATACCATCAAGCCTGTCATCCCCGAAGGGTTACGGCAGAATTGTAGTGTATATTTACATATTGCCGGTATGTTTTAGGATGTGTAATAGCGTATTTATTGTCATCAACCGGGCACGAACCCAAACTCTAGTACTAGGTAATAAGAATTCCATAGAAAAATCTAATAACACTTTGTTTGACCTGAGAACACCGCTAGGCTAGGTACCACAGCTCGGCAGGCTACCACAGATGTAGGTATGTGACTACGAAAAACAAATTATTTCTCCAGAACCGTTTTGTCATACATTTGAATTAAAATAGCATTTCACATGCAGATGTTACATTCATAATGAGAGCCGGTCGTGCTTACTCTGACACGATGTTCCAGGGATGTGCATATTTTTTTTTAGATACACATTTTATTTTGTTAAGTGAGGATAAATAAATAAATATACCATCACGCCTATCTTTCCCGAAAGGTAAGCCAGAGAGTAAGATTTCGCTGGTATTAAAATCCTTTCAATAACAGATTCGGATACAAATGTTTATTCAACTTGTCCTTACCGGGATTCGAACCCGGGACCCATAGCACAGAAGGCAGTGTCAACTACCGCTGGACTAATTGGGTCGTCAAAGGTGAGAATCAACACTAGTATCAAGTGTATCAACCAACTAGTATCCGTAACACAAGCCTCGTTGCTTAGCTCGGAACTACATGGCGCTGTGTCATAATGTCCAGAAATATTTATTATTTATTTATAATACATATATAACGTTGTTTAAAAATGCTTTACTCATTGATCATCGCTGATCAAAAACAAATAGGGTTAGGAACTTGAAATTACGTCGGCTCATGCATTTATAGGCACCCATAATGAAATGATCTTTAGAAATTCCACTTTTAATGGAATTAGGAAGGAGTTAAGTTGAAGTTTTGTATTTTATTTTTGAAAATTTGTCTCTAAAAAGGTAAAGAACAGAGGTGGATAGTAGTTGTAAATTGGGGTTTCTGGATCAGAGGAGATCCAGAAACACCCAATTTACACTATCATTCGTTTTATTCAGAAGAATTATCAAGGGCCTCTATATTTATCTACTCAAATTACCAAAGGATCTGAATCAAATGAAGCACCCCAAAATCTATGAATAATTTCAAACCATTCGTTCAAGTTACTTAATCGTCAATCGATTTATCGGTAAATTTTTATATATTTATGATATGAACTGGGCAATCAGTACATTCTATTTTATCATTCATACATTCAATTATTCACGAGAGGAGATCTAGAAGCACCCAACCCACAAAAAAATCCAGACTGGACCAAATATCAACTTGTCCATGCGGGAATCGAACCCACGACACTTGGTTTAGATGGTTAAAGAACAAGTGCGTGCATATAATTGTGACCATGTCTTAACCATTAAGCCAAACGTGTCGTCAAATATGAGACAAAATAACGGATCACTTTATGCACTTTGTTTATTTTAATGAAGCGTGTGTGTGTGATGGCATCATTCATTCAATGTGCTTCCCATATATGGTTTTCATTACAGATTTGTCAAATGACACGTATTACATATTTCATTTAGAAGTTTGTATTCAATTAGATACATGTTTTATTTATTTATTTACTAGTTCTTGATACTAATATACTCTTTATAATCATGATTGGACAGGATCGGGAGGGATGGTAAACTTATTATAAAAAAAGCAAAAGCAAACATTACTTCATAATAATTTTATTATCAAGGCACCATTTATTTATACATAATACATTTTTTAAAGCACATACAGAGCTATGATAAATACAATGATAAACATCTTGGGAATATTTATATTGATCGTATAGACTTATCAAACTAGGACAACCTTTAACTTCTAAATCAAATATATTTCTATTACTATTTTCTAAAATATGCTTTAGCCATAAAACTTTTTCTGAACCTTTAACGTAAACATATTTATCTCTTAATATATCTGAAACCAAAATCCGGTAATTGGAAAAGGGTACAAAGCCTTCACTCCAGTATATCTTTCTATTACGTTGAATCCAACTGACTTGCTTCTTTTCTGCTTCCGATAAATTTTTAAATGAAAATGGTGGCTTAATCAAAAACACTTGTAGTTTTTTGTTATACAATATAGCGATTTCTTTTACTATAAATTCGTTTGCTTCTGTTGTAAAGCCTTGAATATCAACAATAGCAATCATGATAACCTGCGCACAATATTGCTGAGAGGTTTGTATTCCACAAGTCGATCATTTATAATCAAACAATACGCAGTTGTCTTATCTGGTATTGGTGTGGAACATTCAATTTCCAGCCGTACGTCCACTGGGCCTGTTTTTAGACAATCGTTTTGTCTTGAACAATCTAAGATAAAAAGGGGGGCTTTTTCTTTAAAATCTTTTAGATCTAGCAAGGGGTCTACAGGACTGTTGTAATACGACTGACGAAATTTCACATACATTTCATATAATATACTATACTTGTTCTCAGAAAACTTTAAACTCAAAGGTTCATAGGGATAATATTGCGAATTCAGAAAGAGCGTTACGTTGGTCACTTCACAATGATCAAATAGTGAACTGTCTTTAGATTTATTATTTCTCCTATTAGTTTGCAAGCAGAATATAACATATCTAGGTTTTTCTAATTGTGAAGCAGTCTTAACTGACCAAGAATGCTTTGTGGTTTTAGGGAGTAATGGATACTCATATAAATCCCAATTCCTAAAAGCCATTTGAATAGGTTTATCTCTTTCTAAATGTTTTAAAAGTGTCAGTCGTTCTCGATCTGAAACTTTTATGTGGGGAACCCTCCATTGAACTCTTTGTATATCTATTTCAAAATGAGTAATATCATCAGTAAGAATAACACTGTTTAGGTTAGAGTTACTTCTATTCATTATAAGTTCATGTTTACAATTTATCACAATTTTGTTATAATCCTCTGCAAATCCTAATAACTTGTTTAAAGGTATCACAGCACTAAAATGCCCATCACTTTGGAACCCCTTTAAGTTCCAACCCCATAATGCAGCAACTTTATTTTCTGCTTCATTTAATGAGATATATGATTTTATTGTCGACGTTATTCCTGAATTTTTTATACGATCTATTTCAATACCATTCATTTCGTACCTGATGTCTTGAAACAAAAACATAACAGGGTTATTAGTGAACGTCACAGTTTTCTTGATCGGATTCCCATCTTTACCGAACAGCCTTGCCTGACCTTCGATGTAAATTGAACTGGCTGATGGTAGCACGTATATGTCTTGCTGGTGTATGGGGATTCTGATTTCATCATTTTCTCTAAAGCTGTTATTGTAGGGATTGTATGAATGGACTTCATAACTTTCGATTGAAGTATCAAAGTGCGGTAATTCAGTAAGCTGTAGTATATTCATATTTTAAAACCTAGAGCTTTAAGAAAGTCTTTATTTGTTTTAGTCAATTTCTTCACTATTTTCTTGCGTCTATGCACTTTAGTGAGCTTAGATGGAATGAGACGTTTTATTTTTATTGGAGTGTTTTTATAATAAACTATCATTTTGTTTTTCTTAAATGAAGGCGTAATTCAATATATTTTTTTTCTCCAAAGTCAATGCAGCGGTTAAACTGGTCGATAATCCTAACAGATATAGATGGAATTATATTTTTGTTTATTGGAAAGTAAATAACACTTCGCGGTATTTCTATGTAACAGTGATCTGGACCAGTATCAGATACAAATTCATGAATAAAATGAGTTGTTAAGCCGTTACAGTATGAACTGTTTACAAGATCACATTCGATTCTGGTTACAGATAGACCGCTGTTGTTGATTGTCACATTTGGTCTTGAATTTAGTACCGAAAAGTGTAGCAAACCACACTCGTATTGATCAGATAAATGTAGCGGTGGTTGAAAGTACGAAATCAGTTCAGATGTATTTCCAGAGATGGTAACCGTTGTAGACATGCTTGCATACTAAACACATTTTGATGATCACGTTTATTTTATTCCTTGATTAGACCAGAATTTTTGCAAGAATTTTAAGCAGAGATGACCACAATTGTATGGGTGATCCCGTTGTATATTGTCATAATTATATTGGACTTTAGAACCTACGTATTTTATGAATTCCTTTGGAGGCTTAAGATTTCCGTAACTGTCGAAATACTCAATGTAATTATTATATTTTGCATAGGCTACCCAATGAGAACCTGGATTTTTAGAACTATCTAAATTAATAACTCCACACTCTTTTTTAAAAGGATATTTAGGGAGTTCATCTCTCATAAATACACCTCTAAAATAAGGAATACTGTTTCCAAATTTTAAAATATCAAAGTTAGTTAAAGCTCGTTTGGGTAGCCGATATCTTAGTTTTTTTCTTTAGATACAAAAATTCCAAGCCCATCTTTATGTGGTTTAAGGTGTAATCCTTTCCCGATACATAGAGCTTCCATTTTTTCATTATGTCTCTTCGATTCAATGAATATCTTTTTAGCCATCTTATATTCATTAATGGTTTTCGCAATACCAGCTGCACCGCCTGCTAAAGCTCCCACCGCTGATAACCCCGCAAAAATAGGAATCAAAGGTAATACACCACCAGTTTTTGGTATAGGAATTACACGAGGAAGTTTAAGGGATGAATTATCAGCCAATTCTCTGGCGGCGGCAATAGCTAATTCTATAGCCATCTTCTTGGTCTTTGGTTTTAATTTTTTGATGTGTTTTTTAGTTTTAGTAATAACATTATTCAATTTACTTTTTAACCCTTTTCCAGAAGTAACTTTTTGAGAATTCCTTTTGCTACTTGTTTTTAAGCCAGAACCAGTTTTGATTTTGGCAGACATAGCTTTGCTTACTAAGCGTGCCGCGATTTTTTCACCTACACTCGCATCCAAAGCAATTGCTCGCCTTTTCGCCATTTTTAATAGAATTAAATCAGCCTTGTGCCGATCTTTTAAGTTTGATGATTTGTGATAAGCAATGTCGTGATTTTTGCAATATTCGTCTAATTTGTTAATACCACTATCTCCACGTATAAGTCTTTTAATTAATTTTGTACCTGGACCACAGTAATTGTATCCAGGTAAATGTAATTCAAATGGTAAATTATTTATAAGCCAATTGAGAAGACTACTCTCCCCAAAACACATTATAAGACTGATGAATCTAAATTGAACGTACTAATAAATACTTAAACGATTCATCTACGATTTTGTTATTAGCTTAATGTTATAGTAATATATTCGATTTATCAATCCAACTATTTTCAGCTGCAGATAAACCTAACCATTTTACTAAAACCTTGTCACCTTTTCTTCTGAGAACTTTTTCAACTAGATATACATTGGGTTGTTTTGTTTTTTGAAGCTCTTGCGAATAAAATGCACCTAAAATGGGCTGACCTCTAATAGTATCTTCAATTAAGTAAGTTACAGGGGCTGTATTTTGTATTTTACGAATTTTAAATATTTCTGTTGACCAATTGGGAGTGTAACCTTTTTCAAACGTTCCTTTATATTTACTGATACGCACATAATCACCTACTTTGTACTTACTTTTTAAATTATCATTTTTTAGCAACTTTAAATACCTTACTAATATCACTTTTTTATTAATATTGTCTACATTAGCAGGAATTTCATTAATAGTACGATGGTAAGTGTGATTGTATTTGTGAATAACATCATTGAGGGTATTATTTATCCAATTGTAATTGCCTTTTAAACTAAATTCCTTATAAATTTTAGATTTCAATGTTCTGATAAATCGTTCAACAATTGAAGCCTTTTTTGTTGAGAAGGTTGAATAATGGTTAATATGATACCATTTTATCAGCTGCTGAAATTTGTTATTATAAAATTCTGTTCCATTATCCGTTTGCAGATTTTTAGGAACACGCCCTTTTTCTAACAAAGTTTTGAAAGAGTTACACACATCTTCTTTGGTTTTACTTCTCATAGGAAAGGTCCAAGCATATTTCGAAAATGTATCAATAATGGCAAGTATATATTTGTAATTTTTATTTTCTTTTGAAATTGATTGCATATCAATTAAGTCAGCTTGCCACAAGTCATCTATGTCTTTCATGATAACATGTCTTCGCGGATAGTTCACCCTCGCATTTTTATGTATTTCGTTTACCACGTCAGCTTTGCTCATGTTCACAATTCAGTATATTTGTCTTGAATTCAGCTATAATACTGAATAAAAAGCACAATATTATACCTATTTATTGCTTAATTATATCAGCCTCTTTTAATTCTTCGATTATTGATAAAATTTCATTATCGTGGTTTGTATTACCGGCGTCTCTCGATGCAATTAATAGTTTCAATCTATCAACAATTTCGTTAGGATCATCCCAATACACCAAGTCAGTGTTATTTTTGTATTTCTTTAGTGTAGGTAAGCTTCCTCCAAATTTATTGACAATATTACTGTTTAATGATTCGGAGAACATTGGTTTGATTATTTCCCGATATTTTATACCTTTATCACCTCTAATTTGTGCATTGGGATTAAAATCTCTCTTATGTGCATTTGTATAATGCAACATATCCTTATAGACAAGTTTATCTTTGCTCGATATTAGTTTTAAATCAGGTTTTCTTCTAAGTAAAAGTTCTTTTAAACCAGGGGTTAAATTGTAGGTTTTGTTACCAATTTTAATTAAAATAACATTATCGTCATTCAAACTATCGATTTTAGAAAATGAAACTATTGAATTACCCATTAGTATTTTTTTGTTATCACTTCTTATTCCAAAAGGTATGTTTACACCGTCATAAATATTATGGATATCACGACCCTCTAATGATATTTCTAAATCTTCCGGTAATTCTTTTGCAGGAGAATTTTTAATGAACTGTGCAGAATTCAGTTTTGGATCATAACAGTCTTCAAACTTTGTTGATGAGCTAGTATTATCATCATCCAAATCTATATCATTAGAATTAGGGTGTGTATTTTCAAAATCTTGAATTTTTTCATTTGTTTTATTCGAATTAACTAGTGTTTTAAGGGGATCTGTGACAGGTTTTAACATTTTATCAAGTGACAAATTCATTGAGTGTTCCTGATTTTTCATTTGTTTTATTTTATTCTTTATGGAGTCTACAGACTTCATTAATTCGATTTTAATATTTTTTTCCATATTATATTATAACAACTGCGTTCAACTGAAGAAAAAATAATACTGACATATTTTTGTGTGTAGGTCACTTATATTTATAAACCATCAGTCAAATTTAAAAAACATATCAAAGTTCTGTCTATATCGTCCATTATTTAATGATGATTCTTTGTTAATAAGTAAAAAATTATAAGGTTGGCTCCAAACAGTTTGACAAATATTTTTGAACTGTTTCCATTGTAGATCAAAACTAACATGCTCTTCATAAATATGTTTTAAATTTACATCGTCTTGTTTAAATATTATAATCAAATTAACATTATCACGTAGCAATTGTTTGGGAATTTTAGAGTAGGTTTGAGATAAATAGAAACAATCGATTTGTTTATGTCGACCCATACAGAAATAATTGCGGATATTTACTTGATTTTCACATGCAACATCATCAAATATAAACACAGAATTTGTTAAAGCTTCACTCGGTGATATCACATCTTTATCATCATTGAACTCATAGAAATTAACCTGTGGTACTCTTTTCAATACTTCGGTCAAGAACCGGTATTTAGGTTGAAAATTAGTTTTAGAATACAAGTATAGATTGCTAAATTTGAGCCCATTTTCATGCAGCAGTAAACTAATCATAACATTTGTTTTACCACAATTCGATGGACCACATATTATACAGCGAACAGTATTTGGCAATAAAGTGCTGTGTCTGATGTGATGAGCAGAGTCACTAAATCTTATATTATTAACATTTAGGGATATGGGTTGCTTGATCAACTTCATCTCGTCAATTAACTTAATAACTGTCTTTCATACATATTTATAGATTATTCCCTCTCAATTTAGGTAGGATTTAATTTAGGTAGTTGAAATTATCAGTAATAAAAAGAGGTAAGGTCTGCTATATTTTTATTTTTATTTGAATATCTTTAATCACAAATATTTAAAAATGACATTTAATCATCATAATAATAACAATAATTTGCTGTTTACAATTTACGGATAAATTGATACAATCTATACAACATTTGAAATTAGTTTTGATTGCTCACAACAACACTGCATGCTTATCCAATTTCGCATTAGCATATATTTATGTGATTTATGAACAAAACAAAAGAAAGATACATTTATGAGCAAGATATGTATTTATTAGTTTATTAAGTAAAAATTATAAGTATGCAAATTATACTATCTACATTAATAAATCTTATCATACTACAAGTTTCAAATCGCACCATAGCGCAACATATAGTTACACGTTTTATGATAAATTTGTTATAACATATGAAATCACAATGACTTAAAGATAACAACGCTTTTACAGGATGGCATCACAATGACCCCAAGGTAGTGTATTTATTTGATTCGACTGAACTTGTATTTTGTCATCCACTCTTTTCAAAACGACTTTATTAACATTTTGTGAATATAATACATGTCTTATAGATTTGATCATATTCATTTTACGCTTTAATTCAACATTGTTAAATAATGCTTCTTTATAGTTGGATGTATTTAAACTTTTTGTAATTGGCTTTGATACTCCTTTCGCTTTTTTGATTTGAGTTTTTAGCGTTTTAATGGAGTAAAGTTTTGCTCTTAATCCAATAAATTCTGTGATTATATCACCACCCAATTCGTCCTTAAATAAGCCAGGTACTTTTTCGTTTACTCGTGGTATACCGTACGGATTATTAATTTCAAAATTGCTAGTATCAAATTCATGTATATTATCATGCATGTCTTCATAAAAATCAGGTGTATGTATTAAATACAGTAAGCTATCAGTATCAGTATAACATAATTTGGCATTATCACCATATTTACTTCTAATGAAATTGTAATGGAAGTTATATAAATGCTGTTTTGAGTATTCAAGCACAGCAAATCCAACATATATCGGTCTATCTAAAATAAGCTTTTCATGACTCAGTTGAACAGCAATTAAATCTTCGTTAAAAATAGAAATACTTTTTAGATTTGGTTTTGTAATCAATTTCTCTGCACCCAGTGACTTATTTGTGTTATTACAATTATCGCTCCATTTAGTGACTAATTTGACATCTACCTGTTTATGCTTATTCTCGATTGTTTTACCAAATATAGAATTATTCAAAAGCTTAAAGAAATCTTTTTCAAATGGTGTCAAAGCTGCTTGACGTAGTGTAGTATTTAAATCGATATACGTTTTTAAAAAATTGTCTTGTCTAAATTGAAGTATTTTATGAACTTTTTTTAAAACTAGACCGTTTCTAAGACATTCCTTTAAGTGAACATAATGTATTATGTAATTATATTTATCGTACAAGTTAGCAATTAATTTTGGTGTCTTCCCCCCGATAGGTACAAATTTTTCTGGAGCGAAGGGTAAGTCACTATGTAAATTATGTAAATGATTTGGATATATAATATCAACTTCTAAAATATAACCGTGGAAAGCGTCATCAGGCACATCAAAAACATTAAAATTCATAATGTCATCATGTTCCATAAATTTAAAATCTGATATTGGTAATTTCTTTGTCATAGCATAACCGTAAAGATTGTTACAATCTAGATATATTAAATAACTTGATGGTTCGGTATCCTTAAAATTAGGTAAATAAATATTATTGGCTTCAGCATATCGATGAGTGCATTGTGCCAGCCCACCACGTATGCCTTTTTCAAACATTTGATAAATTTCTAAATCATTAATCAGCTCTAATTGAACACCTGTGTAAAAAAGCATAGCATCCCAACTGAGACTGGGCGAAGTAACATAGTAAGCAGGATCAAGTTTATAGTTCTTTAGACATATATTTCTAAAATTTTCGAATACATCACAAAGCAAAAGTACATCACCCTTTAAATATAAATCAGTGTATTCACCAATGGAACCAATATTAAAACATTTCCAGACAGTTTGAACATGTTCATATTCATCATCTGTTATATTTTTCATTTGCAAGCTGTTATAAAAACAATATTTTGATGGAAGTTCTGTTTCATTATATCTTTGCCATGAATTTACATATTCATATGGATATATACCTTTTTTTCTTATTAAATCAAACTGGTCTTTACGTGAGTAATGAAGCGATAAATGTATGAAATCATTATCGGATAAACTTTTGGTCAACGTATCAATGCTTGAACTGAGAAACTGAAAAGAATCTATAAATTTTATTTGCACTGGCTTTCTATCATAATCTGATTTTATGAATTTTGTTATCGATAAATACTTTTCTTTTGTTTTAGGTATAATTTTTAATTCACCATCGTATTTAGACAATTCAGTAATAAATATGTGGGCATCATAACCAGATAAGTTATGAAATATAACCGGCACGAATGAACACACTTTATATAATAAATTACAATGCGAATGAGCTGCACCTCTGTATTCAGAAGTAATATGATCATGATCACACACTTTATCGTCAAACAGTAATTGCTTACAAATGTGGCATAATGTTGCATGACAATAATCATCGATTTGTTCTTTAGTCATTGCTTTCATAGGTTTATTTGAAATTAAAATCTTATGAATTAACTGTACATCTTGAATCAATTTTTTAACGAACACTTGCACACAATCACTTCCTCTGTATGTAACAAATTTATTCAAGCTTTTATCATGGGAACAACATACGTAGTAGGCAAAACAAGATGGTTGGTGTAATTTATTTCTTACGGTATTTTGATCAGAATTTGATTCTTTAAATTCTGACAGTAAACATTCAAAATCTGCATATATGACAAAGTTTATTTTTAGTTGTCTCTCATAATGTTTGAATCTTAAAAAACTGTTATTTTCTGGTAATATCGTTATAATTTTAGAACAACTATGCGAAGTGTATTTTGATTCACTAGCAAAAAATTGTAGACATATTTCACATAAATACATTTTGCCTTTATGTCGTGAAACTTGTCGTCTGACTAGGCGCGTAAGATCTTTAATAAGACAATAATGTGCTTTACAATTTTGTTCAAAATACAGCAAGTTAATGTGTTTAATTCTCTTACTATTGGTGACATATAAAGGACCAGTAACAGTATGATGCTTGGCTAATCCGTAAACATTGACACTTATTTCAGTATTATTTTTTTCAAACAACTCAATATCTTTGTGTGAGGGCGGAAATGACATCCCCTGTATATTAAATATGGTATTTAAATCGGGGTACGAGCTAGTTCTACAGACATTACTTTTAGCTGGAAATAATGCTGCAGCTATGCACCACAGAAAACAATAGTTATCATTATTTTGAATGTTTAAACAGCTCTTTGTATTCTTAATTTTAGTAGGCAAGTCGATGAAGGATCCACCCCGCATGGGTGAATACTTGTTAATATTAACTTCTAAATGACTTACAGACATGAATGACCATCCAGATTGACAATGTTCAAATTCAGATAATTTCATTTTATAAACATCTCTTATTCGGGAATATAACTCATCGTAATTAGTACTTTGATATATAGTTTCATATTTTGTATTAAATGACTTCAGTTGCTGCTTACTCGATGCAGGTAGTACGAAGTAAGCAAACAACTCGAAGTTCAATTTAATACAGGAATGTTTCATTAATGTCAATTCAATTATTTTAAAAAGATCGTCTCGCTTCCCATCTAAGAACGCCTCTATCAGTAGGTACTCGTCTTCTTGAGATGGGTTTAAACGATACGTCATTATTCTGTTTTTAAATGCTGTTGCAATTATATCAACATTCGCAAACTTTGACTTTATTAAACAATTTGATTTATGTATATTAGTTCTATTATGATATCTGTATTCATGTTCTGGGATCTCAATTTTACATTTGTTACATATAATATGAGTGCTTGACGATGAATTAACGGATGGTTTAGCTGAAAAAAAAAATTCAAAATTGGCATTGTACACATAAGTATGATTATTTATTTATTTAATAAGAATAAACAATGGAGTACATAGCGATTAAACAATATTGATTATAATAATAAAATAGTGGTAAATATGATTATTATACATAAGTACTTAAGTTCATATTAATAATAAATTATAATTAAATACATTTTTATTGATATGAACTTATAAACGTAGGGGGACAGTCCTTAAATTCTTTTCTCACACTCTTAACATATGCGTTTAAGTGATTCCACGACTCAGAATTTGTTTCGCATTTATTTTTCACAGTCAACACAGAATGTCGCCATCTATTAACCGGTGGCACGCGTTCAATGTCATCGCAGTTATATATTTTTAATTCTATATAGTAACTACCGGTCTTCCGATCATCCATCTGCCTCGAAAAACCATTAGCTAATCTGCGCGTGATGTATGAGTATATAGGCTGCATTTTTTTACCAGTTGCCTCCAACTGCTCGTCGCCGGAATCACTGCCGAATAAATCGCTTGCTGTTGGTCTGGTAGCGGACTTCTGCCTCTTACTAGTCGACGGCTGGCACTCGGCGGACCCCTGGGTGGACTTGCGCTTCCTTTTTTCTTGCTTTGATTTCACCGGGACCTCTACCTCCGAGTCGTCGGATGGGAAAAGCTGGTCTGCCATTTGCTTGGACCTGAAAAATTAATAAATAATAATTAATTAAATATAATAATGTAATACTACATCAAACAATAATCTTCTGATAGTAGAATAGTTGCAGTATCACTTTATTTTAAGGATGATTTATTAATTTATTGAATAGTAAAATTATTGAGCACTTGAATGACTGAATAATAGAGTTATGGAATTAAAGAATTATTTAATGGTAAAGTTATTGAATAGTTGAATGATCGAATAGAAGAATTAGATAAACATGATCATAAACCAAAAGTAACTTACATCTTAAAAAAAAAAAACTGGTCAGGTATCTGGTAGGTAGATACTGATGAATGGTGAAGCTCTTGCTTGTAGCTCTTGAAGAAATGCTTTGTGGTCTTACTTCGACAGCTGCACTCTTAAATAGTGATAAATCCACGTCATAATATCCCGAATATGGAACAGGGCACGTGCTGGTAAAATGCTGTGTCAGATCACTACACCCAAATATGATTTACTTTTTAAATAATATTATAATACCTACTCCTGTTACATATCACACCCATTAGGTTTGATACTCACTATGGCAATCTGAGTACAATAGTTCCGATACGAACATTATATTTTTTCATATGTTCGGAGTACAACGCATTACACTATAATGTTTGCACTTGTAATCAATCAACTAACACTTACTAGACTACAAAATAAAACACATCTTCCATGGAATAGTACTAATAAAAATCATCGCAAATTAGTTTTAAGGATTTTATAACTGCTCACAGTGAATACTCACCTTATATTTTAACCGACTGCTTTAAAAAATGGTGAGTTATGTGTAGCATTAGCATTTATTAGACGGTATTATTTATGTTCCTAACGTAAAGTATTAACAATTATATAATATATGAATAAAGTTAGGTTTATTTATAATTTATAATTAGATGATAACTACAACTTGAATTTGATGCTATACTTATACTATATTTGATTCCACAAACAAACACACACATTACGTTATTCTAAATAATAGCAGACGAAACTGAACGTAACAGTAGTATGTCAATGTTGCTGCATTATTTTGATCTTCTCCTTATACATTAATACTTACGCTGCAATAATAATTAAGATTGATATACTAGCTATCTACGATGACTTTGCCTGCCGATTTTTCTTTCAATTGCATGTGTGAATATATTGTAAAAAGGAACAATGAACAAACGCACTATAGTATTTATTTTAATCATATTATTTTTAGTAAACAATAAGTGTTGGACACGTGTCGACTTGTCAGGGTTTTAATTTCATCGCACCATTTTTATATGCCCTAGACAAAAATGGTAAGATGATGATAATATGTAACAAAAACGTGCGATTTTGAACTCTATAGTTTAAAATAAAATTTTCTATAAATATAATATATAAATAGCAAAAATCTTTCTAAATCCATTCAAATTCTACATCTCACCGTTGAAACTGTCTTCATCGTGTAATATCAGTAAGTTTTAATATTATTTCTCAGTATTATATCTAACATTTAAAATAATATATTGACTTATATTATTATCAGACAATACCTATAATCCTGATTCAATATATGTATGTGTCGGGTACATAAGTCAGTATTTATTTCGACTACACACATGTTTCAACCATAATTATTGTTCTGAGATAGAATAATAGTAAATGAAATATTCATTTCTCGTTTTTTCTAGGTGTTTAACAGAGTCTGAACATAGAATTTAAGTATGTCACGCTCACCATCCTATAGTCCTGTATTCGATAACATTGACCAACAACGTAACGTAAGTATTTCAATGACTATTAATGTTAATTAATAATTGAATTGATGTTTGATGCTGTTTTACAACAGGAAATCATTTATTTTTATTCAATTTCAGAATTTGATGGGGGGCTCTGATCCAGTTTTAAATCCATTTTATTATGCTCAAGATCGAGAAAGCTGGTACGCTGAAGTAGCGTCAACTGCATGTGAAGAGAGTAGACAGCAAGAAATAGAAAAGAAAAAAATGAAGAAGAAAAAAATAAATGAGTCAAAGGTTTTAAAAAACAGATCTTTTATCATGCGGAAAGAGCCTGGACATATTCGCCGTATAATAAAAATAATTATACACGATGTGGATGGTCGTAAGATGGAAGACGTAGACGGTGACCCTGAGAGTGCAAGTGTGAACATTCAATATTTAGTAAAAAATGATTTCGATGAAATCATGATTGAGACTGATTATTTAGTTAGTAAAATAGTTAAAAAGTTAAGTTCAAATTAATGTAATTGATTTAAAATATAGTTATACTAAATATTATTTTCTTTTTATTTCTAAGTCATCCATTTAAAGTAAATAGCCACTACGCTGCATATATAAGGCAGCGCGATGGATAATAGCGAGCGCATTACATTTTCGTAAGGCTGTCGCATCGAATAGATTACACCGTCTGTTACTCGAATATCATGCGCATGTTTGACTTGTAGAATTGAATTGATTGAATCGTGGAATGAGTGTAATAATTAAAATTCTAATAGTTAATAAATTAATTAATTAATAATTAATAATTCTATTAATTAATTTTATTATTTAATTAATTAAATTTAACGATGAAATTAAGATGCATGCTGTGATCCAATGAATGTGGAATTATGATAAATGTTTAAATACGTTTATATTGAATATTTAAATTACTCATAATTTCCATTAAATGAATAAAAACCATAAAATAGACTATCAAAATTATTAAGCTGATTCTGATCATAGAACATATATTCATAGTTTTATAATTTGAGTAGATAAATACGGAAGCCTTTGATAATTCTTCTGAATAAAACGAATGATAGTGTAAATTGGGTGTTTCTGGATCTCCTCTGATCCAGAAACCCCAATTTACAACTACTGTGGATAGTTATTGAGGAAGCTTATCACTTTTAAAAGAAGAAGCAAGAAAGCTAATATTGAAAGATTTTGGATACCGAATAATTAATACGAAAAACCCATAAAGCGCAAAGTAGGTAATTTTCGCAAAACATTGTATGTATGTATTTGTGGATCGAATATAATAAAATAATAGCTGTTATCAGGCGTTTCGACTGTATTTCATGACAAGTATAGTTTAGGAGTCTTTAAATCACAAGTGAATAGGTACCTCTTCTAAATAAGTGTGCTACACCTTCGATTACATCGTCACTTACCATCAGGTGAGATTTTGTTCAAACGCTAACCTATCTCAAAAACAAAAGAAATTTAAGACAAAAAAAGAACGTTCGTAATACAAAAAAATCCTCCTTTATTCCAGATTAAAGGATTTATTTGGAAAACCAATCTGGATTACGGTTATTTTGCAAATTTACGAAATCCCCACTGCAGGACCTTAATGTCAAGGTAGTAAGGTTGAAATGTGAATGGATTATTTTTAAAGTAAGTTTACACAGATCTCATTTCAGGAATTAGCCTATGGCCTATTACATAAATTGTGGGCTTATTTTTTTAAAGGACGAAACCAAGGTCTTTAAAAAAAACGTGCCTAAAATAGTATGTAAATATTTTATTCAATTCTAAGCTTTAACAAAAGGATTATTTTTAGTTCATGCATTAGATACTTATGCATAATTATCATTACTATTATATCTTGGAAAGGTATTTATATAAAATATAATAATAGTATTAAGTATAGTATTTCCGGTCGTCGTGGCGATCCTTGGGGGAGACCTATGTCCAGCAGTGGATGTCTAACGGTTGATATGATGATGATTTTTCGATGGCATGTGAAGTCAACCCAACCCGCAGTAGGCTAGCGTGGATTATAGCCTAATCCCTCTCAAATGAGAGGAGACCCGTGCCCAGCAGTGGAACAGCAATCAGTTGATGATGATAATAATAGAATAAACTCTTTTTCAACTGTACCTACCAATTAGTAGATACATTTGAAAAAGAGTTATTTCAAAACTACTTTTGTATATAGAAATTATTTTCTTTTAATTGTTATGATTTTTATTGACATTATTTTAAGCGTTTCAGATCTTTTATAGTATACAGGAGGGATTAATGGAGATTCTGACCTATAGGTCGCAGTTAGCAGTAAAATGAAGATTTATTTCAATGCCGGAAATTATTATAATTATAGTTACTAACATTATTAAATATGTTTTTAATGGGTTTATTTAGTATCCGTTGGCCTTAAAACTAGGTCGATTTAATTAAATTAATTAAACATGTTGTGTTTGAATAAATTCAATTAAATAATATGTAGTCTTTGTTTAGATTTAAACTTGTCACGATAAAATTTTGTAGTAATTTAACGATAGAGACGATATGTCAGTTAGGTGCGATGAATGCGATCAGTTTTTTTTAAACGAAAAAAGCCCCACACTAGGATTTTCTCATGTGTTGTGGGTGCGTTTATAAACACAAATTTTCACATGCACAAACACCCAGACCCGGAACAACTACCCGTAGAAAGTACAAATATTTACTCCGTGCGGGGATCGAACCCGCAACCCGTGACGCACAAGCCGGTCGCTCAGCTTCTGCGCCAATCAGGTCGTC
Organism: Craniophora ligustri; assembly: GCA_905163465.1. NCBI lineage: Eukaryota > Metazoa > Arthropoda > Insecta > Lepidoptera > Noctuidae > Craniophora > Craniophora ligustri. The sequence continues at coordinate 13,933,279 of LR990962.1, read as the reverse complement.
AAAATCACTTTCTCAGCGTGTTCTGAGTCTAATTCTTGCAGCGTTATTTATGTGTTAATATTTTTGTCTAAATAGCCGAGCGGCCAGTGGACAGTAAAGTGAAAGGTCTCGAGTTCGATATTGAGGGATGCATCACCGGCTTTTAAATGCTATATGCAATGCTTCAATGTGAAAGATCCAAACCAAGTGCTAATCATTTTTATTATATGTATGAGATTTAAATCTTTTAGCTCGTAAGAAAATGTTGCTGTGCCCTAACAGGGTCATGTTTGAACCAAAATGTAAAAATATGTAATAACTTTTAAACAACTTGGATGCAATAAATTTATGATTTATGATTTATGAACCGTTACGACATGGGAACCTTTGAGAGGAGAGCATATTCTTTTTTGAAAAGCTGGCAACGCATTTGCACGTCCTCTAGTGTTGCAGATGTCTATGGGCGGCGGTGATCACTTACCATTAGGTGAGCCTGCTAGTTTGACCCTTATTTCCATAAAAAAAAAGTTGGCGAGGGACCCTTCATGGCTAAGATTTTTTCGATGACTCTTGGAATCTGCCAGCTCGCACTGGACTAACGCGGTAGATTCTATAGTCTATCGCTCTAGTCCATCATACATTTATCATCATACGAGTCTTCTTTCATTTGAGAGAGATTAGACTATTCCTTAAAATAATCAGTTTTAAAATCAGGTGAGACAGAAGTAAATCGACATCCATATATCATCCCACGGGCCTTGAGAGGGGTTAGAATAGTCTAATCCCTCTCAAATTAAAGAATACCCGTGGGATGATAAATGGATGTCGATTTTCTTTTGTCCCACCGGATTTTAAAACCAAATTGAAATACTTTTTAACTGGCTTCAAAAAAAGTATTTTTCTGTTTGTTACCTCAGAACTTTTTGACGGGGTGAACCGATTTTTTTTAATTTTATGGGTCTCAATTATTTCCTTTCTTGTTTATATTTTTACTTTTGTTTACCTAATTGTTATCATTTTATTTTTATTTTCTTTATATTCTATGTTCTTGTGTGTCTGTGCCAATAAATATAATTTTCTTTCTTTCTTATTTCTTTCTATTTTGATGATTCTTTTAGGTTTGAATGCTGGAGCTTTCCGTGTGGTCCCACTTTTTGGTCTAGTTCTGACATTTAAAGCCGGTTCTTTTTTACATATTTTTGAAGAACATATTTTATCGGATAGATATTTTTGTTGAGTGTTATATAGTAGTACCTAGGTTCCTGAATAGTAATTAAAATTAGGCATTACATACCAGTCAAAATAACTATTGTATAATGTTATTCAATTGAAGAGTACTTGAACCCGACTGTATGCCAGTAGTTATCTTGTTGGGGTCAATGATACTAGATAAAGAACGGTGGCGGAGTTAGGGAGTGGCCATTAAGTTCGATGCATAAATATATGAGAAAGAGGTAATTTTGAACCGACTTTAAAAAAGGAGGAGGTCCTCAATTTGACTGTATTTTTTTATGTTAAATCCTTTTTTTATTTGCAAAGCCGGTACTTCCTAAGTGGTCCTATTTTGGAAATTGGTCGAGCTTGAAGTAGTTTTTAAGAAAAAAAATATCCAGAAACTTACTTTTTAAATTTCGTCGTATTTTTAATTTAATGACCATAATGATAAGCATACACCTACAAAAGTGGTCAAGATCTATTAAAAAACTTTGTAGATATAAATATAATGAAGCCGTACGAATTGAACCCTGTTTGTTTACGTAATAAATTATTTTAAGTACCTAGCAATAAAACACAGGTTTTAGAAATTCAGTTACAAGGCATGCTGATATTATGTTTTGTTCAATTATCCTCAGGTGAGGTAAGGATAGGCTTCTAATATTTTTATTTTTATAACAACTATACGTGGGACACTCAGAAAGTTTTGAGAAACTAAAAAACTAACCTCTATGAAAAAATATCTTTATTAAATCTTTTCAAAGAACTCTTTACCAGCTTCTTTACAAAGTTTCATGCGTCTGAACCAATTTTCAAAACATTTTTTCAAGTCCTCCGCAGACACCTCTTCCACGGCCTAAAAACTTTTTATCGCAAAACTTTCTGAGTGGCCTGATATGTCACTCTGTTGCGTCCCGCTACTTAAAACTGCATAATACGAACAAAAAAAAACACACATACATACATAGCACGAATTACATAATACATACAATAACAGTACGAACTAGATTCATGCACACACCTAAATTCAAGCACGAACACTTCATACTTATAAATTCTACCTAAAAGAGCACGTTTTTATAATTATTGTTGTAAATTATTTTGTGTAAGGTACCTGTATAAAAATGTTGTACCTACTTATTGTTCCCAGTATATTGTCCGTACGTCATTTGGGTCTCTCAATGAAAACCAGAGCTGAACTATTGCTTCGGCAGTATTACATCATTAATGCTGATTGAGGGTGCCATTTGTTGGCGTAATTATTGATTTTATGTTATTTTTTTTGTTACTTTGTTTTTTATACCCCAATAATTTCTTATTATAAAATATGCTTTTAATCCAACAGCTAAAAATTCGCTAGCCGCTGTGACGTCACCATAAAGTGAATTCAAAGATAAATTATTTATTTTAATTAGGCCAATATTAACGGTAAACTAGATGGATTCCAAAAGGTAGGTCTTATGGAGAAGAACCGGCAAGAAACTCCATAGATACTCTTTTTAATCAAATAAAAATTACTGCTCATTATTATCTTTAAAATTTTTTTTTTCTAAATACTGCGTAATTTTTTCAGAAACGCGTATTTTACGGCCCACCCAACAAATTTCTGAGCGTCAATTGTATCGTACGAATATTAGCAAACTGTAGTTGAGATCTCAAACTTAAACATTGCTAAATAATGTAAGAACGTGTTGGAGCAATGTTGGTGAAGTTATTGTGTCTCGTGGTGTTTGTGAGTGTATGTGTTGGTGATTCTGTAAGCGACGGCGATTATGTTGATGCGGTGATTGATATGTTGTTGAACGGAGTTAGTGAGGAGTTTGGTGAATCTGATGAAGTTGATAATGGTGATCATTTCATTTAATACGCAGGGTAATCACGACTTGCTACAAAGGCTGCTTATTGATAGGGTCTCTAGTTTGAATTCCGGTAGGGTAAAATTGTTTATGCTATGAGTATGCATATTTTACCTGAGTGAATGAGCAGCAAAGAAAAATATATTATTTAATACGTAGTATATTTTTATATTAATTATATTATATGTATATAAATATAATTATAATTATACACAAATACATCACAAGTATCCGTCCCTCTCAAAAGAGTCGAGACCCGTGCCCAGCAGTGGGACAATAATGGGTTAATGATGGTGATGATCCGTAACACAACCTTTGATATGTACCTTGGAAATAAATGGCTCAGTTTGAATTTCTTGGCAAACAGGTACATACTTACGCAGTCTTTCAGTTTTTTTAGGACTATCCGAACGGTTCTTTTATGACAATATGGTTTCTTATTTATATAATATGTAACCTTCGGGAGTTATTTTGTATCGTGAATTACGTTTACAAACACAAATAAATAAATATTCCTGGACGATATGACACACAGCGCCATCTAGTTCAGTGCTAAGCAACGAGGCTTGTGTTACGGATACTAGTTGGTTGATATACTACATACATACTTTTTTTTTGTAAATACATGCATATTATACATTGGTACGCATTTTTGGGTGGGCGTTTTTGTCGACGTTCAAAAAGAGCCAATTAAATTTGGCCTACTTTGAATAAATTATATTTTGATTTTGATTTTGATGACTCGGATACAATTAATGTTTATGCTCATCACACAAATATTTGTTCCTACCGGGATTAGAACCCGGGACCCACAGCACAGAAGGCAGTGTTAACTACCGCTGGACTAATTGGGTCGTCAAATTATGTATGTAAACATCTCCAAGCCATAAAAGAGTTTGTTCTGAGCGGGAATACAAGTTCCGAAGCGCACAGGACGATCTCTCAGCCACTGTGCTAGTTGGGACACGAGTAAATTAATTGTATATTTGTGAAAATAACCTTAATCGAAATTTCAGGTGAGGAACCAGTTTTAACCGGTGGAGTCTGGAAATGTGGAAATTGTAACAATATTGATGAGTCCAGGCTTATATACTCTGAAGTGAATGACATTGATGCTGAAATGATGACCGATAAAACAGTGGACATACAGGTTTATTAATCTAGATACTTTTCTAATATAGGGCGGGGTAGGGTAGGGTGTAAATGTTGAAGGAAAGAGAGGAAGGGGAAGTGCAGGACGAAGTTTTGTTTGAAGTGACCAAGAGGTTCAATAGAAAGCAGAAGATAGAGAATAGCAGCGATTGCTCCACCGACAAGAGCTGAGCTCTTAAATTAATAATAATAAGGTAGGGTTCCCCGAAAGAATGATAGTTAGTTCCCGTGACTGCAGCAAAAATAGCAGTGGGGTGAGACTTTGAGTGAGCCAAATTGAGCTGCCCGACTGGGGAAGTACCTCCGCCAGTCCGTTACAGTACCTAGACCACAGTAAAACAAAATGAGTTGTGTTTGTGCGAGTGAGTCCCCTCTCTCCCAGAGAGTGACTATTCTGACAGCATAGGAATTCCCAATTTTTAAAAACCGGTTTTAGAGGTTTAGCAACGCGCGAGAGACACCACTGGTGTTGCAAACGTCTTTTAGCTACCGAAACCACTTACCATTAGGTGGGCCTTAAGGTTGTTTTCCCTTATGGTATTCAAATAAAAAACTATAAAGAAATTTTCGTCCGATTCTCTGTGTTGTCTTGTTCAGTTCAGCCCTGTCCTTTCTTCTACCACCAAGTCTACTTATTAGTTGCTATTGACAGAACTGTGCTTAGAGTGGAGCAGTAATGTAACAACTATGGATGGATGTTTGTTCCTTCAAAATAACCCTTTTTAAATTTTAATCTATTTTGATATTAGATCTGTGCGTTTTAATTGCAACTTGGCGAAACACATGGTTGAATGATTGATTGATTGATATTTTTTAAGACACTTTTAAGACACTTTTTTTTAATATCTAGTTGGCGTTTTGTGGTGGTTTTCTCTGCACTCTCTGAATTATAGCCTATCCATCTCTATGGAGCCAAGCAAATATGTTGTGTTGTAGACCTTATCCTCAATATTTTTTCAGATTGGCATATCCCTGTCAGATATGAAGTGTGTGACCGTCATCTCGAACAAGGCGGGTGTAGTGCGTCGCGTCGCCGGCGCATGTAGCGGCGATACCGTCACACTCAGCGTTGCCCCCGCGCAGCATTTCACTGTACAAGTTTATAATTGAAAGAATATTCGAATAAACACATTTTAACATAAGCTGTATAAAAAGTTATTCATCACATCAACCGTTAGACGTCCACTGCTGGACATATGCAGGTCTCCCCCAAGGATCGTCACGACGACCGGTCATGCGCTGCCCGCATCCAGTAGATTCCAGCGACCTTTACCAGGTCGTCAGTGCACCTTGTCGGGGGCCTGCCCACACTGCGTCTTCTAGTACGTGGTATTAGAGATTGTAATTACTCCACACAGAGCGGGAATTAGAGAAAGCAAAATCCAATGTCACCGTTAATTCTAATAATAATGTGTCATACGCGGATTCGTTAAAATTACGAACTACTAAAGTTACCCCAGCAATACAGTCGCGCGCGCCGCTGCCGTGCGTAGTCGCATATCCCACCACGGAGCGCTCAGCTGATTACGCGTCGTCGTCGGCTACAAAACAGGCGTTAATGAAAGCCATAAAACCTACGGATGATGGTTTTCAAATTGTAGGCGTTAAGAAAACCGCTAAGTCTGGCGTCGTACTACGCGTTTCTAACGAGAACCAAATAAAGAAATTACAGTCAGTAGACGCGATTAAATCTGCCGGCTTACGCCTCGAACAGCCAAAAGGCCGCAGACCCCGCATTTTGGTGAGGGACGTCCCATCGTCTTTGGAGGATGGTGCTTTCTTGACCGCGCTATTCCGCCAAAATATCAAAGGCGAGCTGTCAATAAAAGAGGAGGATTTTATAAAATCAACTAAAATAATACGTAAACGTACGTTAGATAACGGTAGAAAATGGATAGGCATAGAAATTGAATCCGTGGTGCGTAAACATTTAATTGACAGTAAGGAAAAATTATTTATTGATTGGGCTACTTGCCGCTTCGTAGACGACATCGATGTGGTCCGTTGTTTACACTGCCAACAATTCGGACATGTCAGAAAACACTGCGCTGCTAAATCTCCCACCTGTGCAAATTGTGCCGAGACCCACGAGACCAAAGACTGTCCGCATAAAGACGAGTTAAACTTTACCCCGACTTGCGTCGCGTGCAAACGTTTTAAGAAAGCGTCCAACCATCGTTGCGGGTCACAAGATTGTGGCACGTATAAATTGAAATTAGAGCAACTAGTGCTTAATACTAACTACTAACTAGGATGGCTGGTTTTTCTATTGGACAATTAAATTTACATAACGACAGGGTGGCGACGTCTGAGCTAGATACATTAATTACGGAATATAATTTGGACATTGTACTAATCCAAGAACAGTATCAAAACGCGAGTTTACGTAACAAGGTAGTACAACTTAATGGCAAAGCACGAGCTGGAATTTTTGTATCGCGTTCTTCAAACATAACTGTAACATCTTTGCGTAATCTCATGACCCCACACTGTGCCGTAGCGGAGATTTCATCGGCATCGTTTAAAGTTTATGTTGTGAGCTATTATTTTCAATATTCTGACCCTGTTGGTCCTCATATTCACAATCTCCGTAATGTCTTGCGGTCACTTGCGGGCTGCAAAATAATCATTGGCGCTGACGTTAACGCGTCATCGCCACTCTGGTATGGCAAGGTTCGGTCCACGGACTCTGAACGGCGCCACGCCGTTGAGGATTTCATCGCTGAGATGAACCTATCAGTTCACAATACTCCCGATGCACCACCTACTTATTGCAGCCTCATGGGCGAATCTTGTATTGACGTCACACTTTCTAGTGCCGACGTCCGCTTGGATAGGTGGCGTGTCCTCCCAGACGCGTCATGTAGTGATCATCGCTTAATCGTGTACGAGTTTATCCCTATGTTAACGCAAGGTTCTAATCAATATCAAGCTCAAAATTTTAGATATAAGTCTAAGGGCGCAGATTGGCAATTTTTTAGTTCATTGTTCGCGTCACAAGCCAAGGACTTCACTCGGGACGGATTGTCAGCTGAAGAGTGTGCTGAAATCATGTCAGACACCTTCACTTACTGTGCTGATATTGCCATTGGTCGAGGTTCTATGACCAATATCCGTAGATGTGATTGGTGGAGTGCCTATTTAGTAGAACAACGTAAATTTTTTCGAAGAGCGCGTAGAAAATTAAATAAACTAAAAAAACATCAAGTTAGGGGTGACTCACTCACCCTTGCCCTAAATACGTTTAGAGTTGCCAGATCCCGGTACAAAGCATCTGTGGAAAAATCTAAGAATAATTTACTGCACAAAGTTGTCCAAAAACTCGAAAGTGAAGGCCCGTGGTCGCCCCTATACCACGAGTTCAAAGCAAACAGGTCGATAGACCTAGCTTATATTCAAAACATTAAAGTTAACAACACACATACCGCTGGTATAGAAGAGACAACGGAATGCCTACTTAACACTCTTATTCCGGACGACTCATCTTCTGATGACAACGATTACCACCGTCAGATCAGAGCCTGGGCAGCTGAACCACCAATGTCACCTATGTCAAACCTCCCCTCTATTGACGAATTCTCAAACGTCGTTAAAAAACTGCCGGTAAATAAGTCATCAGGGGATGATAAAATATCTAATCGGATGATTAAGGAAGCCTGTAAAACAGCCGGTGACTGTATACTAACTGTTTACTGTCGGTGTATTTCTGAGGGCGTTTTCCCGCGTGTATGGCGTCGCGGCTTTATTCGAATAATACCAAAAAGTGGCGACAAGCCCCCGGACGACCCTAAGTCTTACCGCCCCATAACATTACTGCCTTCATTGGGGAAACTCCTCGAACGTTTAATTGTTCCACGTTTGTTACCGGACGGGCCTAAATTTCATAATAACCAATTCGGGTTTACCATAGGCAAATCTACAACTGACGCCGCACTCTCTGTTAGAACGATAGTAAATAATTCGAATTGTAAATACGTCGTCGGCATTTTCCTTGACATCTCTGGTGCTTTCGACAACGCTTGGTGGCCGATGTTACTGCTTAAATTAAAAAGTCGTGGTTGCTTTAGAAATATCTACACTCTTATATACTCGTACTTCTTACACGGAACCGTTAAACTGACACTTGGGCACCATTCTGTGTCGAAGGCACTGACTATGGGATGTCCTCAAGGTTCTGTAATCGGGCCGTACCTTTGGAATCTGGGATTTGATGATTTTCTCGCGATACCGCTCCCGCACGGCTGTTCATTGACTGGTTACGCGGACGATGGCCTTCTGCTCATTCAGTCAAATACGCGGTCTGGTCTCGAAAACTTAGCCCACTCGTGTTTACATTTAATATCCGCGTGGGGCGAACGGAACCGCTTAACATTCGCGCCGCAAAAAACCTTTCAACTAATCTTGAAAGGTAGTCTTAAATCCTCGCCTAGCATCAAATTCGATAACGTCACCGTAAAAAGAAAGGAGTCAGTGTGTTACCTCGGTCTCGTACTTGAAAAAAATTTTTCATTTATTGAACACATTAAAACTGTGGGTGAAAAAGCTAAACGTAACTTTTATGCTTTGACTAGAATATCTACGGCTACATGGGGTTTATCTTTTCATACATTAAAAACCATCTATGGGGCTACTTACCTAGGCTGTATGTGCTACGGAGCACCTGTTTGGGCCGATAGGGCCACCATAGGTGCGGTACGACGTAAGTTACTTCAAAGTCAGCGTCTAGCATTGATATTTTTATGTAAAGCATATAGGACTGTTAGTACGGAAGCACTACCAGTACTCGCGGGAGTGCTGCCAGTCGATCTCGAGGCACAACGACGTGCTGCAATGTATTTCGCTTCAAGAGTGTACTTGAAAAATGAATTCCTTTTAGAACGTGACCGGGCTAAGATTATTAGATTGTTTAAACCCCAGGCCGACGTTTGGGAGGAACTCTTAGACGAATGGCAGATAAGGTGGGATTCTTCTACTAAGGGCCGCCATCTCCACCAATTCTTTCCATCCGTTCGTGAGCGGCTGGAGAGGACTTGGTTGGAGGTGGACCACTGTGTTGCCCAATTCCTTACAGGACACGGCAACTTTAAAAGTAAATTGTTTTCATTTAAGCTTGTCTCCTCACCATTGTGCCCTTGTTCAACGAACTGTGAATACGAGCAATCTGCACATCATATCCTGTGGGAGTGTAGTCTATGGCAAAGTGAACGCAATATTATGCTCGATAGTTTGCAAATTATATCTGGGGTGATTTATTACTCGGACCTTGTTGCGACTAGGATGAATTTCCGTGCGTTTAAGCGTTTTTGCCATACCTATTATTGGAATCAGATATAATAGCTCACATTATTAGGACCCATAACTTATTAATTTATCATCCGTGGTGCCTGGCAACTGGGCTTAACTCAGTTGTAAACATCTGTTCTCATATCAATGACATGTAAATTCTATTCTGTCTCTCGCTTGATAAGGAGGGAAGTGAAAAAACTGATATTTTTCTTACTCCTCCTATATAACTTCATGATTAATTTCGCTGCGGGTTCCAAGACAGTTAAAATCATTCCCCTGGGACACGTCGGACTTCATTGTCTCGACGATTTTCTGGATAGTTACTATTGTTGATCCTGGTTTACAGGAGTTGCAGTAGTAGGGATTTGGGTGGTGGGCAAGTCCCTTTAAATTCTAGTACGTGGTAGCCACTCTAGAACCTTCAAGCCCCATCGGCAGTTCGGCCGTCGACCGTCCTTCGAGCGTGTGATGATTTTAAAAAGTGTTTAATACACTCGAAATAAAACAAAACGGGGAAAACAAAATATAAAATTCAAAATAGGTTCTACTTGCTTTGCAAATTAAATATATTCAATTTATGACGCAAAACACTTTTTACAAATAAATTTGATTCTAAGACTTATTTCACTTTATTATTTGATACCTATACTTCGGTGGAGCGGAGGCCTACGTCCAGTAGTGAACGAGTATAGGCTGATGATGATAATACTTTGGTTTATTAACCTTCTTGACATAATCTAGTACTTCACATACTTAAATTTGTGTACTATAAAATGCTAAACATATATAAATATATTTTCACACACTTCTAATATACTCCTAATCATGGAGATGGTTAAAATAACTAAATAACTCTCATAGTTTAAGGAAAGTCAACAGAAAATCGAACTAAGCTAAATCATGAGTTTGTGGATGCCTATTGGTGTGACCAATGGACTTATACCTCAAAGGTCTCGAGTTCAAACCCAAGGTACACCACAGATTATTCGGATGTTAAGTGCGTATTTATCACATGCTAAAACGATGGAGCAGGCTAGCCTGGGACAATTATAAATGTTTATAACCAAGACCACTAGTATATCTCGATAATGGGTACATACTGCATAAAAGTCCGTAATAGGACGTAAAAATATGTACATATTTCTATGTATGTGCGTAAAAACATGTTACTACAACATTGTTTTCAAAATATGACGTACATTTTGTTAGAACACAACAAACTGGAGATGATTTGTAGTATAGTAATTATATTTTTTTATATTTATTCAGGTGTGTATCCTTGTAAGGTTATCCGTAGTTAAGAAACTCTTATCTATAAAATCTTTGCAATCTCAGTTCGGCTAGACATGCAACTTTACTTGCACGAATCAAAATATGTTTTATCCATACTTTAATCATAATTATTACCACACACAACACCCGCACACGCACACACGCGAACACACACACACGCATACATACACACACACACATACACACACACACACAAACAAGCATGCAGAGCCTAATAGACTGTTTTATTACTTACTCTTAGATGATAGTGTAATTCTATTTGAACTGTATAAACTGGTCTTACAATTACAATTGAATTGTTCTGTTATGGAAGAGCGGGGCCTCCTAACACAGGCATTATTTGCCTAAAAGGAGACTCCAAACACTAATTTACTTTTGTATCAGTGAAAGCAAATAAACTATTTTATTTATTTTTTATTATTATCTGTTATCTGTCTATCTGTTACCTCTCCAAGCCAAGTTAAACGAGTTTACCGTCAAGTTTTACCATGCATGCATCTATTTTCGAATCATGCATTGTAAAACTTGACGTTTATACGTGAAATTGTTGATGAAATTGATGTCACGGAACTACTTTCATGCAACGAGTTTCATAATGTAATTTCGGCTAAACCGTTGAACCGATTAAGATGAAATTTGGTATGAGGATAGTTTGAATCCCGGGGAATGACATAGGATAGTTTTGTCTACCTTCCTTTTGGCCCTTCTCTGGGCCAAATGGGGTCGAAAAAACTATTATAATTTTGTATAGTGAATCGGTAATTTCTAACGTTAGAAATAAATAATCAGTTTGATGGAATAGCACATTGGATAAAATTGCTCATTCTATGCAGGTGCAGTTTGGGCTTAAGTCAGTACCTACAATTAATTATAAGTCTAATTATAATAAATTAAAGCCTTTTTAATTCATTTTCTATACAATTTTCCGGCTATTGTTTTTTTAATTCAATGCGGTATTTTATTTTAAATGGCTTGGAATATTCATGATTTGTACTCGTGATTAAAATATTCAATACCATTTATTCCGTGTGTTGAATGGTAATAATTATTGAAATTAGTAATTCTGTATGGGAAAAGTCCTTCGATTCCTTATACAATGTGAAAATTTTGTAAGCAGAGGTCAAGGGTGTATTGACACCCTTTTTTATTTACAAACGATGAGAAACGTCACTTTGACGAAATAATGAGCTTTGTGTCTCTGGTAAAATCGTAAAAATTATTGTCATTTTTTGTCATGCTATCTGTGGCTGCGACAAAAGTAATACACACAATGTTATCTAGTGGATATATCATCATCATCATCATCGGTTGTTGTCCCACTGCTGGGCACAGGTTTCCTCTCATTCAAGAGGGTTCGCTATAGTCGCTATAGTCCACCAGACTTAGACCTATTGCGGGTTGGCAGACTTCACACGCTGTTTTCCTTCGCCGTTTGAGAATGTGATAAATACGCACATAACTTCCGAAAAGTCAGTGGTGTGTGCCTTGGAGTTGAACTCGAGACCATTGATATCTCAGTCCACAGCTGTGGTAGCCTAGTGGTGTAACTAAGCTACCATAGCTCACTAGTGGATATATATTTAATATGTATTTTACGAAATTTGAAAATGTTGTAATATTTTTTACAATGTAATTATGACAAAAGGCTAATTTGTACCCTATTATTAAAATATCGCTGGCTAAATGAGTAGCATTAAGAGGGTGATTACAATCAAATACGAAGGAACTCAACGGTTTTTTATTCAGGACAAGCCCACCACTACAAACCTATTCCTACTATCGCGACTTCTCTAAATCAGGATGAACAATAGCCATCCATAAAATCATGAGAATGAAACGCCGGGAGAGGGGACCCTAGAAGGACATACACCGACCTAATTGGTGAACTCCTTCAAAAAGGTCAGGTGTGCAGTCCTCGTAACCGGTGCGCGTGCATGACGAGATTTGTATGAATATGAACAAGTCAAAAGTGATATTCAGGGATCGTAGCGCGTGGCATTATTTTGTTTCTGCCAACCCCCATGGGAAAAAGACGTGAGTGTATGTAATATATGTATAATGCTGTAAAACCCGCATTACGGCAGCGTCGTGGATTGTCACTAGCATAAGTCGCAAGAAAAGACTTTTGCCCAGCAGTGGGACAGTGGTTAAATGACTATTATATAAAAATCTGGTGGGTACAATGCAACAAAAAAGTTTCTCACAACACCAAAGATAATTGATTGATCATTTGTTTCTATTTAGATTTGTTGTTTAATACTAATTGTTTATCTAGTTTAGTTCTAGTTATGTTGCAGGTAGAAAGTAAAATCGGACAGTGATAAATTGGTCTAACTTCTTACTCGAATAGGAATAAAAATACTTTTGGTGGATTTTATCATGGTATATTGAAGGTGGCTGGCAGCGGATACATACCAAGACGCCTGTTGTCCGTGAAAGGTTAGGCAGAGGTGTACCTATGTACATCCACATTTCGATAGTATTTTTTATGTCCCATGTAATAGAGGGCAAACCTATTGCTATTAAATTAAACACACACTACGAGCTGCTACTGAGAATTTCATAGAAAAACCCAATAAACTTTCCTGACCTGAGAATCAATCCAAAGACCTCTTGCTCAGCGTTTGCATTTACAACCACTAGACGATAGAGGCAATTGATATTTTAGAAAGATTATTGTAGATTTTCAATAATACAATTTGTTTATGGCAAACTCATCTTTCAACACACACAGCAAAAAATACTTTTTCTGCTAAGAAAAGATTTTTAGAGATCCAAAGTCCTTTTCTTGTTCCCCTTATAGTGTTTTCGTGGAAAGGCCTCGTAATAACTATGGAGATTAATCAATTCGGATCGTTGGGCTGCAATTGCCAAGGTAAGTCTATGAATGGATGTCTATGCATGTAAAACCGTCAATCCCAGTTGTAATACCTATCAGTCAGTCATCAACTTAATTATTGATCTACAGCTTGGCACGGCTGTCCTCTCATTTGAGAGGGATAAGGCTTTTCTCCACCACGCTTGGCCAAAATAACCTCTCAAACATGCAGGTTTCCTCAAAATGTTTTCCTTCACCGTTGGAGCATGCGATGAATACACACGTGACTTTGAAAACTCAGTGGCATGAGATTGACCTCGAAACCTTTAACTTTCACAGTCTAATGGTCTTAAATGTTTTTATTTCAATAAAAACAATATGACTGGTACTTTTTAACTAGCTAACCAAGTTCAAGGTTCTAAGTAGATACTTATAGAGAGACAGCAAGACAATCCTATCAGGCCAACATAGCTTTTATTCGTTATATGTATGGGTATATATAACGACTAAAAGCTATGTTGGCCACATAATAAAGATATTCAGGTGGACCCCGGTAATAACAAGTTTACTACAATACAGTCAATATATTATAAAATCAAGATATTCTTTATATAATATAATCGTATTGACACCTACTTTGGTTAATAAAAGGTGTTAATGACTGTTTAAATATTTACATACGTATTTTTTTATGCAACACAAAAGAATATGAGGAAATAACTTATAAGTAGATAGGATTACTAAAAACTTCTTGGTGATTAATAACTATTAGCCTTGTAATTTACCTAACTTTGATAAATTAAGTGTTTCTGGTGATTCTATAGGTAAATTTTAATTGCTAATTTTGTTACTACAAGAATGTCCAGAAAATTATAGAATAAATAAATAAATAAAGTGTTTCAGAATTTGTAGTTTAAGTATGGTAGATGAAAGAGTGAATGTTTTGATGAATCACCCATAGGAGTCGTGGTGGATGCTCCTGTAAGTGGCAGACTTTGGTGGGTGCGATTTTTAGTCGATAGGTAGATACCTGATTTGTGCGAGTCCGATATATTCCATTGCCTGTTTAATATAAATATATTTTATTTTGCCCGCGGCTTCGCTCGCGTTAAAAAGTATTATTATTAATTAGGTATAGTTTTCATACAAACTTTCATCCCCTATTTTATCCCCTTGGGGGTAGAATTAAAGTAGGATGCCTACGTCATAATAATAACCTGCATGCCAAATTTCAGCCCGATCCGTCCAGTGGTTTGGGCTGTGCGTTGATAAGAATCACGATGTCAGTCAGTCACCTTAGAGTTATATACATATATTTAGATTTACTAGAAATATCGAATAGGTCAAATAAACTGACCGGTTCTTGCGCACCTATTCGATATTTCTAGTAAATACAATAATATCGGTAGATTTAATGTATACGCTCTCATGGGCCTATTATGTGGCCGATTCTTAACAGACTAGCTTCTTATTATAAGGAACCAGAAAATATACCAGCAAACATTTCGTGCACATCATTACTTCTCTGCCTTCCCTTCAGCGATAAAAGCGTCATGATCGTTATTTTAAGTGTAGAATACCGTTGCAGAATAAGAAGTTTTGTGAAAAAAAATGTGATCACTGGAATAATTGCGACAACTCCGATTTATTCTTATTGATGCAACATAAAGCGGCATTATTTAAAGTAAATATTTATCTTCTTGGGTTTCAGTTAACAACTCATTGTTGATCGAGGTGGTTCGAACAAGGGTTGCGTACCTTCATGTCACTAATTAAATTAATTAATTTGTTTTAAAGTGAAGGTTGTTTTACAAAACATCAAAATGGTTATGTTGATGTCCAAAGATTTACAAAATCCGCCCATTTCGGAATTTTACGCTGGAAAATCTGTATTTATTACAGGTGGGACCGGATTTATTGGAAAGGTGAGGTGTTTATTTTATAAAATAATAATATTATTTGTTGATGGTGTTTGAATGGTGATTATTAATAGGGTAAGCACGGAGATTTGGGCCATTTTGATTTTTATTTAATTAAATACTGTCCACTAATAAGAAAAAAAGTTGATTTTTTTAATCATTAAAAAAAATATTATGAAAGTACCTACTCGTATATGTGTTTATTTGTTGTAAACAAATGTTATTAATTTTTCTATTTGACAAGCTAGTAGTTTTATACTCATACTAGCGACCCGCCCTGGCTTCACACGTTTTATTTCAAGAGACATTTTTTTTTCTAGTGGCCTATGTTACTTAGAAATAATATAGCATTCTAATGGTGAAATATTTTTTTAAATCGGTGCAGTAGTGTTTGAGTTTATTCGTTACAAATCTTTCCTCTTTATAATATTAGTATAGAAAACACATTAAACCAAAGATGAAATGTTTTATTTATTTTATACTTCGTTTTTGTTGCTTCGATCCTCAGTTTACTTATTTTCTTCGTTCTTCACCTTTATGGAAGCGTACGGATCTTCTGGGAAAAATTGACTGTATTATCCGTTCTACCATATCATCCATTTTGAACGCAGCTCTGAATGATCGGGCCTGGGTACAAGCTACCCTACCGATCCGCTTTGGAGGTCTCGGTATCCGCAAAATCTCCAGTACTGGTTTACCAGCATTTTTGTCCTCGGTACATAGTACTGAAAAATTAACTAGGAATATTCTAGCTCGATCTTTGCTTCTTTTTGACATATCCTACATGGCCGAGGCCTGGAAAATCAATTGCCCATACACAAATTCTCTTTTTCCCAGAGAGTTTGGGATGAGCCGCTCTGCAGTTTGATACGGAATGAGCTTATTGACACGTCAATCAATACAGAGCGTGTTCGCCTTTTGGCTGTGGGTAAATGGGAGTCGGGTCTTTGGCTACACGCCCTTCCATCGTTCAATATCGGTACCATGCTGGATGACTCGACCTTCCGGATCGCTGCTGCTTTACGCTTGGGGGCCCCTTGCTGCGCCCCGCATCGCTGTCTTTGTGGCGAAATGGTTGACACCGACAGCCTTGGACACCATGGCTAATCCTGCAGTAGAAGTGCAGGTCGTATAGCGCGGCACGCCAATATTAACGATACCATCCGTCGTGCTCTTGTCTCCGCCGGCGTAGCCGCCGTTTTAGAACCAAACGGCCTGTTACGTGACGATGGCAAGAGACCAGACGGCATGTCGTTACTTCCTTGGAAGTTAGGTAGGCCTCTGGTGTGGGACGCAACATGCGTAGACACTCTAGCGCCATCCCATCTTCCCAGTTCGGCGAGCCGTGCTAGCGCTGCTGCTGCAGCTGCGGAGATCACCAAGCGGCGAAAATATATCAATGTATTAAATAATTATATTTTCGAGCCATTTGGGGTTGAAACGCTTGGGTTATGGGGTCCGAGTGCCTTAGCGCTTTTTAAAGAAATATCGAAACGCTTGGTCGACGTTTCACGTGACCCAAAGGCTGGCCTATATTTCGGACAAAGAACTCGCATTGCCTACAAAAATACAATAAGGTACACGTATATCACTCAAATACCTTTCGTATTGTATTAATTAATTATTTAACCATTAATATTTATTAATCATATCGCGCTGGTCAGTGACCGAAAGTATTAAAATGATAATTTATGATCATAATGACAACAAATGGTTACGTTATATAACTGAATTAATATACAATCTTTTTTATATTTTTTAGCATATTTCAAGCTAAGATTTTTTTTTATTTTTTATTAAGAATGCAAAATTCAACCTCAGGTGGGATTCAAACCCGCGTCTTCTGGATAAGTACTCCAGACACTGCCAACTGAGCCACCGAGGTATCCGCCTGATGTGTTGAATTTTGCCTTTTTTTTATGTTGCTATGTCTTACGGCGACACAGCAATATCGATTGGACAATTCTCACAAGTCCAACCCAGAATACTCAATTTACAGCGAGTAGATTCCGGATGATATTGCATTACCTTTAAACAATCTTTTTTGTATTTTTTAGCATATTTCAAGCTAAGATTTTTAAATTTTAATAAAGTTCGTTAGAGAGCATCAAAAACTTGTCCGCTTTGCTTTCACGGAGTCACCATCAACCCATTATTTGCTCACTACTGGGCACGGGTCGACTCTCTTTTTTTGGGAGGGTTAAGGCTATTAACCACGCTAGCCTGCAGCCATTGAGAGTTTCTCAAGCATGCAGGTTTCTGTACCGTTTGCCCATGTGATGAATACGTAGACTTCTGAAAAGTCAGTGGTGCGTGGTTTGAGTTTGAACGCGAGACCTCTGACCTCTCAGTCCACTGGTCACACCACTAGGATACCACTACCACACTTACTGCTTTCACAGAGAAGGCTGCTCAAAATTACGCAAATCAATCGATTATCGTGGGTTAAGCTGCATTTGTTTAGGTTAATAAATAGATGGGTGTCTATTCTTATCACATACCTATTACAATCGGGTCTAGTAGATACCGGAGAAATTTTGATTGATTTTTTTGACATATACATTAGCATATTATTTTGACTTATAGTCCGGGAACTAGAAATAACACCCGCATTGGTATTGTAGCTATTATATAATTTTAATTGTAAATGTGAGGTCAGTTTTGTTGCTTATGTCTAATGTAATTAAGCATATTTTCGTGCGCAATGGGCATATTAGATTTCACCTTGATCTCCACCTTTTCATGCGATTAATTAGACTATTATACTGGAGCATATTTTATCATTAATTAAACATTAACAAATATACATTTGAGGTAAGGTTACCAGAGCTCGTTAGGGGAGTGCAGAAATTTCTGTTGGTATCAGTTGAGTAACTCCCTTATTTATCAAATCTAAACTAGGTAAACGGTCTAGACGGTTTTTACAGGGTAGGTAACGCGCGAGCGATACGTTTAGTGTTGCAAATGTCTAAGCTACGGTAACAATATATCAGAAAGAAAGAAAGAAAATACTTTTTATTTAAGTCGACCTGATGCACGGAAAATTAGGTTAAAAAACAAAAATAATATAAAATAAATCTGCGGAAAACATGCGTCACACCCACGCAAAAACGGGACATCGCTCAGCATGATGGAGTGTCTCATGCACCAGACAGAGCCACGGCGCTGATTTTCAGCGATAGCAGGCGTTAACATAAAGACGTCGGACGTGCGAAACCTTATTATTAAATAGATAGATGTGTAAAATAAAATAACTCATACATATTTATTTTTAAATTTAGAATTAAAAACCAGACCAGACTCATGAATTGATGACGCAGAAACGATCAATGCAATCATATGCTTGTTGCCCACCCAAAAAAAAGGTTAACCTATATTGACCGCATTGCATACTTCTTACGCAATAATGTACGTACTACACATATAATTTACCTTTTGCTACGTATAACACTAACACTTTTTATTTTGTAAGATTGTATAAATTGTAGTTTCTTTCCGCATTCTTCTCTGATTTATGGAGAATTTTATAATTCAGAAAGCTCAAATTGGGGTCTTAAATTTTCATAAATATTTGATCCTAGTGACTTATTATGGTATTAGCTATCTGCCAGTGAAAATCCCATTAGAATCGGTCCAGTGGTTATGAAAATTAGTCTGTACAAAATGTTAGGTAGTCAGAAAAAAATATAAATAGCATTTTATTGTGTGGTAAGAACTTTAATATGCATTTAGTAATTTTTTTTATTTATACGTAAATCATATTACATATTATATACATAAATAAGTTATTTTATATGTGTATTGTTATTTATACTTTAATTCAATTAGTACCGTTTAATTAAAATAAATATTTGTAAACAAATACAATTCATTTATTTAATTAAAAAGTAAGCATAAGCACATTATATGTACATTTATATATAATTTTTTGCGTATATTTTGATGCAGAGTTTGTTAATATTATTATTTGACGACACAAATAATCCAGCGGTAGTTAACACTGCCTTCTGTGCTTAGGGTTCCGAGTTCGAATCCCGGTAGGGACAAATGTTTGTGTGATGAGCATAAACATTTGTATCCAAGTCATGGATGTATAATATGTATATATTTACGAAAACAAAAAAAGACCTACTAATATTATAAACGTGAAAGTTTGTAAGTACCTATGGATGTATGTATGGATGTTTGTTACTCTTTCACGCAAAAACCGCTTAAAAGATTGGAATGAAATTTAGCATACAAATGGTTTATTACCTGGAATAACACATAGGCTACTTTTTATACAATATAAACGAATATCTTAGGAGTAATCGCAAAAAAAATAAAATTAAAATGTAAAATAAGGTATAAACGGTTGTTTTTAAAATCATCCCTCTAAGAGGGTGATGTAGGGGTTGTAAGTTTAAATGAGAAGTCCGTTATTTTTAAATTAAGAAGAATGAAATTTTATATTCAAGCTCCTCAGCAAATAAATGCATACGTGTTTCATCGTTTTTGGAAATTCACCCCCTGACGGGGGCGGAATGAGGAGGAGAAATTGGTATTAAACTGTGCGGGCGAAGCTGCGAGCATCAGCTCTATACATACTTTGCTTATACATACACTCACGAGTGTATGTATAAAATAATAAATAAATAAATAATCGTCCATTTTTGCCCTACGATATATTTTATAAGAGCGATTATGTTCGTTTCAAATTTCGTAGTAAAAAATGACAATAAACAATAAAACCGGTAGGCCTAACCATCCACAAGTTCTGTTCAAGGCCCTAAATAAATCAGGATAAGTATTGACTCAAAATAAAATATCTAGAATAAACTATCTTTGTACGACACGTAAATATGATTGCAGGTTTTAATAGAAAAACTATTGTACAGCTGTCCCGACATTGGTAAAATTTACATGCTAATACGAGAGAAGAAAGGAATCGCTATTAATGAAAGGTTGAAGCAAATCTACGATGATCCAGTAAGTACATATAAAATCACGTTCTTTCCTTAACCCCCGAAAAAAACGGCGTTCTGTGTGCGTCTGTTTGTGGCATCGCAGCTCCCGAACGGATGAACCGATTTTGATTTTGTTTTTTTGATAGGCGAGATAGTTCGGAGTGTTTTGTTTAGCTATGTTTTATGAAAATCAGTGCAAGATAACCACCAAAACACGGATCCCCCATACCCGTATTTTGGGTCATCCTGGACTTTTAATTTTTTTTAATTATGTGTTTGTTTTTATATCCATTATGTTTTGTTTCAGTTATTTGAAAGGGTAAAAGACAAAAGGCCGACGGATTTGGAGAAGATAGTCGGAATACCTGGTGACATAACTAGTCCGGCATTAGGAATTACAACTGACGATGAAAATATATTATTGGAACAGGTGAGTGATATCACCATCATCACATCAACCGTTAGACGTCCACTGCTGGACATAGGTCTCCCCCAAGGATCGCCACGACGATCGGTCATGTGCAGCCCGCATCCAGGTGAGTGAGTGAGTGATATACCTACTTTTCTTAAATTTAATAGACGTTTGGTCCTATACATTTTTACAGCTTCATTTAAAGTAGAATGTGGAAGTATTATAGATATAAACCTTTATTTTCATCATCATATCAGCCAAAAGCGTCCACTGCTGAAAAAAATACAATTACCGGTAATAAAATGTACCTACTAAAGAAATTTACTAAATCATCATAAAAAAATAATTAAAATGATTGCGTTGTATAAAAAAGCTGCTATTGAGATGATTACGTGGACCTTTTATATGACTATTTGCACAACATAGAGATCAAACCCAAAAACATCGTAGGGTTTCTTTATATACATCTAGGCTCATTTCTATACTTTTTATATTTATATGTACGATGTTTACCTTCATCGCACGTGTTCTACATGATAACGAAACGTAACGTTGAAAAACTCAGTATTCAACGCCTTTGAATTTGATCAAGTAGGGCATTGATTTAATAAAAAATCTATTAAATTAATGCCCTACTTGGTCAAAGTCAGAGAGAGTTGAATTGGATATATAAAAAACCTATTAAATAGATTAATATTTTCGAGCAAGTGTGTATTACGTGGGTGCTTTGAGTGCGTTTGTGTATGAGTGCGCCTGCGCAGCTGTACGTAGGGTGACCAGATGTCCCGTATTTCAGGCACGATTTGTTTAATGTCCCGTAATTTTGCGAAACTAATGCGGGACAGCAAGCACCCCGTAATTTGAGGATTCAATGGCATTTAATAATAAAAAATATTGATATTTTGACTGTCTTTCATATAAAATCATATTATTATGTTACATAATGGTGTTAGGTTAACAGATTTGAGCACTATGTTTTGCCGCGAAGGCATACAAATTTTATATAAAATTAGCAATTGTATATTGAATTTGATTTGCAAAATTTTAGTAATAAACAAATAGAATGTGATTTTTTATAAAAAACGGGCAAGTCCCGTATTTAAACCTGGAATCCCGTAAAGCTGGAAACATACCTGGTCACCCTTGCTGCACGTGCGTGTATGTTAAATAACTTAAGAATAGGCTTCTAGAAAAGTTATTAATTATGTATTAAGATATTGGATACAATGATGATCCATTGTATCCATTACCTTGTATTGCAACATTATCCTTCAACCCGATAAAGTAATTATTACGTGCGTAATCATTTAATTGATCAATCTCATTTATGTTTATGTGTCAACTAAATTATGTTATAAAACAATGGTTTTAAACATAAATATGTTTTCACACAAACGTATTTTATATAATGATTAAGTTTTTTTAACAATGTTTCTATTTCAAGATCTATATAATTGATTTGCGCTGTTAAGACTAGCATTGTAAAAAACCGTTTCTTTTACAAGGCCATTTTAACTTTACATGCACTAGAGAAGGTAACTATATAAGTTTAGCTAATAAAACTTCAAGTTGAAATGACTAAGGTTACTGAGCATGTGGACTTTACTATAAAACTATTTTTATTAATTTGAACTTCCGTAAACAATGATTCCGCTTCAAATGACAGCATTTTAATATGGCAATATATTAAATCAAAAAGAGATAGAGTAAATAAGCAGCATATTATTAAAGATGGTAAACACCTTACAGATGTGGAATGCGCTAGGGAGTTTGCAGTTTTTTTTGAGTCAGTTTACAGTAAGGAAATACCATGACTAGACGCGCAGGTGGCGGTGGCGGAAGCGGATGTGAACAGTGCACGAGTGCATATAGACTCTCTTAGTCTGCAAGACGTACGAGAAGCGCTTGTTAGGCTTAAGCCAAAACGTTTATCTGGACCTGATGGTATACCGCCGTTTATTTTCAGAGATTGTGCCAGACTACTAGTAGAACCGCTACACCATATATTTAACACCTGTTTGAAACAAGCGACGTGCAAGTGCAAGTGTCGTGCCGGTCCCTAAAGGCAAGTCGCGTCCAGATGTTAGTGGCTATAGACCAGTGGCGGTACTGTCAGCGCCTGCAAAAGTGTTGGAGTCTGCTATCCAGCGTTGCATTCAGGGACAGGTGCGTGCACAGCTATCAGATGCACAGCACGGATTCCGGCCAGGGCGTAGTACCACAACCAATCTGCTCAATTTCATGGTGCGGGTGGTACCAGCTTTTGATGCTGGGTTGCAGGTGGACACTGCGTACTTTGATTTCAAAAAGGCATTTGACACCGTCGACAACGACATATTATTAAAAAAACTGACAGGAATTGGATGTACACAACACCTGTTACAATTCTTCGTCAGCTACATGAAAGACCGACAGCAGTATGTTGAATACAATGGGTACGAGTCTGAACCATATTTCACCAGGTCAGGAGTAAGCCAGGGCAGCAATTTGGGGCCACTGGAATTTATCGATAATATGATAAACGACTTGCCGGAGGTCATCAGACATGGGTCATGTTTATTGTTCGCAGATAACCTTAAGTTGCTGCTCGAAGTTAAAGAGGGAGCTGATTGCCAACGCATGCAAGACGACATAAACAGAGTGTTGGAGTGGAGTTATGAGCATAAGCTATTCTTCAATGTATCTAAATGCTCAGTGATAACATTCAGTCGCGCCAGAACTCCCATTCGCTTCGAGTATAAGTTAGAAGCAGAACCATTGAAACGCGTATCACAGGCACGGGACCTGGGGATATGTCTTGGCACGGACCTAACTTTTCGTGAACATATTGTTAAAATATGCAAAAAAGCGGATAGAAACTTAGGCTTTGTGTTAAGACAGTCACAGGGATTTACAAATATTACTACGCTCAGGGTGTTTTATGATGCACTAGTCAGGAGCCATCTTGAGCATAGTGCAGTCATATGGGCCCCTCATGAATCTAAATACAGTGTCATGTTAGAGCGGGTCCAAAATAAATTCACAAGACACTTATATTACAAACTGTATGGGGTATATCTGTTGTACCCGTTGATGTATCCCACACTATTTGTACTAGGTATGGTCGGGTACAATGAGCTCAGGGTGCGTCGAAATTTCACACTGGCCGCGTATGTAGTAAAGCTACTGCGTGGTGCGGCGCACAACCCGGGAGTGCTGAGTCACCTGAAACTTAATGTACCAGATCGATATGTGTGGCGGCGCCGGCGCCCGCGGCTGCTAGCTGTGCCAGTCGCCAGAACCAATCCGCTAGCGAAAGCTCCCCTCACCAATATAATCCATATAGTGAATGAAGTTCACGACAGGATAGACATATTCTCTTGCAATTCGAGTGAACTCGCAAAAATTCTCTTAAATTTAGTAAGTTATAATTATGTAAGTTAGTTATAAAGTCTATGCTGTTGTATAGTAGCTAAATACGTGTGTAGCTAAATACGTGTGTTAATATAATAATGTACATATGTGTTAGGTATAGTTAATATTGAATTTTATATAATGTTTAAATATATATATTTATAAATAGTATAGTTGATGGCCACACTGTCGCATTAGGTTTAAGTCCTGTAATGGTAGTGTTAAGTTGAATAAATAAATAAATTTTTGAATCATTTATTTGTCAATAGATAACTAACACCATCTAGCGGTATTTATCGGTATTAAATAATTGTTAAGTTCGTAAAGATTCGGCGGGGTGCCAAGAGATGTCACTAAATGTTGATTGCAGTATATTGATTGTCCCGCGTATCTGCTTGTGTGCTATGCAAGGTTTAATTACAAAAATGTATACAGTATAAACCCTGAAAAATATACGTCGATTAGTTCTAAATAAACGAATAAAATTATAATTGCAAACAATATTATATTAATTCGTGAGGGCCTTCATCTTACTACTATAATAATAATAATAATTTTTTATTGTTCAAAAGTTACACTTACATGCATAACTATTATTTTAGTATTAATTAAATTGCAATAAAGTAACACAAATTAATACTATTACAATAATATACAGCACCTGATTTAAAGAATGATTAAAAACAAAATATACCATCGCCCCTGCCCAGAGACGTATTTAAAGATTTGGGGCCCCAGGCCAATCTGATTTGCCGCCCCATTAAATAACTATACAGTACTTTAATTAAGAAAAACTACCTTAAGTCCTTCGCAAGGGATTTTGTTGGGCCGCTTCTTCTTCCCAGCAAAAATACTAAAAAGCTGTGAAAGAGCGTCTTTCGGGCGTTTTTCTTTATTAAGACTCAACTTTGGCCAACAACAACTTCAATTTGGCCTACTTTGAATAAATTATATTTTGACTTTGACTTTTGACCTACGTGGAAAGACCGAAACGAAAAGAAACTTCTGCCACACCCTCGGGGGACGATATCCATGACGGTCATCATCGTCATCATCATCAACCCATTAATGTCCCACTGCTGGGCACGGGTCTCCTCTCATTTGAGAGGGATTAGGCTATAATCCGACACGCTAGCCTACTGCGGGTTGGCAGACGTCACATGCCATAGAGAGCATCTCTCATGCATGCAGGTTCCTTCACCGTTTTGAGTATGTGATAAATAAATACACACATAACTCTCGAAAAGTCAGTGGTATGTGCCTTGGATTTGAAGTCGAGACCTTTTACATCTCAGTCTACTTGTCTTACCACTAGGCTACCACAGCTCTCCATCCTTGACGGTATGTTATAAAATAAAGTTTGGAATTGATTGCAGGTATCCGTTGTAATTCATTCAGCTGCTACAGTGAAGTTCAATGAACCCCTACCGGTAGCGTGGAATATCAATGTGGAAGGTACGCGGAAGGTGCTGGCTTTGAGTAGAAGGATGAAACGGCTGGAGGTGAGATTTGAGGATCAATCAATCAACTTCATCTCAATCTCTCTCGGTCTGCTACTGGATATAGGACTCACCCAAACTGCGCCTTGGCACTTTGAGGTTGCAAACTACATACATACACTCACGCCTTTTTCCAATGGGGGTAGGCAGCAACTACAAAATGCCACGCGCTACGGTCCCTGCATACCACTTTTGCCTCGTCCACATTCATACATCTTACCAAGCATGCGCGCCGGTTACGAGTACTGAGCATCTTTTTGAAGGAGTACACCAATTAGGTCGGTGTATGTCCTTCTAAGGCTCGGCTCCAAAACAATGAATTAAGTCAGATATATTTCACACTAGCTGTTACCCGCGACTTCGTTCGCGTGAAATTCAACGGAAAATTTAATGTTCATATTCATGCATTGGTCAGCTCCCGCGTTTTTAAGTCATACGGAACTCTAATTCGTTTCTTGTTCTTAAATTAAAATAGCCTAAGTTACTCCTTATAACGATGGTGAAAGTCCCCACAAAATCGGTCCAGCTGTTGCAGCAATTAGAAGGAACGAAGAGAGAGACAGACAAACATTTTAGAAATTATTTTTTTGTGTAATTACCTTATACATACTTTTATATAATTATGAAATTACAAACAGAAATTCCAATTTTAAGGAATATAAAATATTTGCATTGCATCAAGCTTTTATGTGAGTTCAACCTCTTTTGAATAAAATCGGATTGAGTTTTCAAGCATGTGTCAAAATATAAAGTAATTTAAATCAAAAGCACTAAGGAGTATTGATATCACCTCCAACATAATTCTCTATCTCTTTTTAATCACGTCAGGGATTGAATTTCGATAAAATACGAAATACGTCTTCCATCAATTCTGTTAAAAAATGTTTATGCAAAATTTGAAGTAGATTGGACCAAGGAATCACGTTATCTCGTACAAACTTGGTCCCCCTATCCCCCTCCTTATGGGCAAAATTTCGGAAAATCCTTTCTTATTGGATGCCTACGTCATACAAAGAACTTCAAAAACAGCAAAGTTACATACTAACCTTACACCCCCGTTTTACCCCCTTAGGGGGTGAATTTTCAAAATTCCTTTCTTAGTGCTCCCCTACGTTATAAAAGGAATCCCTGTGCAAAATTTCAAGTTTCTAACCCTTATAGTTTAGGCCCTGCGTGGATATGTCAGTCAGTCAGTCAGTCAGCTTCTCCTTTTATATATATATATATAGAATATAGATAGATGAAACGTACCTTCATAATTATTATTATATAGCAACAATATAACTATAGATGATATTATCGTCACTCATCGAGGCAATTTACAACAAATAATCTATCAATTTCTCCAGGTTTTCGTTCATATATCGACAGCTTACACCAATACAAACAGAGACATGGTTGAAGAAATTCTGTACCCTCCACCAGCTGATATCAATGAAGTATACCAGTATGTCAAGGAAGGAGTCACCGAGGAGCAGACGAAGATAATATTGAGTAAGCCCTTTTATAAAAACCGTTTTTCCTCAATATGAATAAAAGGGGAAGCTGACTGACATATTAACTCAGGGCCTAAACTATAAGGCTTAGAAACCTGAAAGTTTCCACAGGGGTTCTTTTTGAAAAATTGTCGCGGATATCAGCTAGTTTATTTAATAAACAGAGATGTGTTGCTGGGGAGTTTGTTGCGCCACCTAAGCCATTTTACATCCCATATACAGCTCTTATAATTCTTTTGCACAGCTGTTAACAGCCAGAACCGTGAATTAGGTTTGAGAATTCAAAAGCACCTGTAGACCTGTAGTAATGGTCTACTTGAAATAAATTATTTGACTTTAATTTTGACTTTGATGGTATGTTGTTTACAGACGGCCGCCCAAACACTTACACATTCACGAAAGCGCTGACCGAGCACCTGGTTGCGGAGAACCAAGCCTTTGTGCCAACCGTTATCATCAGGCCATCGTGTGGTAATATGTCTCTTTTTATAAAGACTATATAGAACGTTATTATTATTAAACCAACACAAACTCTCTCTCTCTCGCTCTCTGACTCTCTTCTTCCCACACATACACTCATACACAACAAAACATATTTTCCGAACAACACTACCAAGTGTGAGAACGTATTAATGTTTTCATAAATAATTTTGAATTAAATTTTTTTTGTTTAATCTAATTTATAGTAAGTAGGTAGGTACCTATGTACTTTTAAAAGTTATTCTTGTCTCGTTTCTTAACTGACTCATTGGTCTAGTGGTTTTAAGTCTGACCGCTGCGCAAGAGGCCTTGGGTTCAATTATTATTTAAAAAAAACATCTAGAGGAAAATGCATACTTGAGAGAATTTCTCGATTACGTGTCACTCGCACTAGGCTAGCGTGGGGTACCATGCTAGCCTAGCGTTATCCCATATAAAACTGAGTAGATACCCATGTCCAGATATCATCATCATCATATCAACCGTAAGACGTCCACTGCTGGACATCGGTCTCTCCCAAGGATCGCCACGACGACCGGTCCTGCGACACCCGCATCCAGCGGATTACAGCGACATTAACCAGGCCGTCGGCGTCGGTCTTGCCGGGGGCTTACCCACGCTGCGTCTTCCAGTACTTGGTCGCCACCTACAAGCCCCATCGGCCATCCGTTCTTCGAGCGATGTGCCCTGCCCACTGCCACTTGAGTTTGGCGATTCTTCGGGCTATGTCAGTGACACGAGTTCTTCTACGGATCTCCTCATTTCTGATTCGATCATGTCATGTCATGTCCAGATATACATACATAAATAGAAATGTTATCCGTTCCACTAATATTATATAAGCTGTGGAATATCAGTATCAAAAATAAAATAATTTATGATTAAATCGTTTTGACACGTTTTGTCCACGACATGTATAAATTTATTAAATACTTTTTAGTTTGTCACTGTGATTTTGTATATTTTTCTTTTGTATTGTCAATTTTGATTACTGATTTCGTTTTTGTTTTGTAAAAATAAGATTATAAAATTTTGCCTTGAAATTGACTGCGTTTTTTACTTGATCATAAAAAACAACTATTTTGTATAGAAAAAGACACTGCCAGTCAATTATAAGTGGTCCTTCTACGAGGAAACTAGCGGTTTTAGTCCACAGCTTTTAGTTTTTTGTTTTCAGCCTTTTTTTTCAGCAAAATGGTAGTAACGAGATCGGAAGTAAGACTCGCCCAAAACCCTACAAATGTACCTGCCCAGTCTAGCAGTGAGGACGTCTCTGCACCTCCTGCTCATAGCTCTACGGGGGAAACGCTTCAGGTACATACAACACACCACGAGTTGGCTTCCCGAACTCACTCCATAGTCACACGCTCAAGTCGGTCCTCAACAGCGGTTGCTGCGAGAAAACTTGCAGTGGAGGCGCAACATGCTCGTCACCTTGCGGAATTGGAAATGGCGGAGATGCGAGCACAAATGGACGCCAGGCGGGCGGAGTTAGAGCGTAAAACTGCTGAGGCTGAACATCAAGCCGAGCTTGCCGCAATAGAAGCGGAAAATAGTGCTCACGGCTCTCGCAGCGGGAGGAGTCACGCTAGTGTGGAGCGTTGGTTACACACCACCTCTGCTACTCCTGCCGTAATGCCTTCGCGAGATGAGGGAAAGTTATTACTAAACGGCATTGAATTAAATAATGCTTGTCAGGTAGGGCCCAATAACATTATTTTGTGTTCACAGAACATGCCTAAACGTAACGACGCCGTCAATACGAATATTGCAGTACCGAGTTCAACGCAGTCGCTTCAACATAACATATATGAGGGTGACAGAGCCACTGCCACAAATATTCCAAGAGACGACGGCTCAGTTGGCGTTACGCAACTAGTGCAAGCTCTGAAGACGCTTACAAAAAATAACGGCCCACAAAATAAAACTTTAATTAAATTACCTCTATTCGACGGAAAGTCACCTTTAGAGTGGCTTATGTTTAAACGTGCTTTTCAAGATACGGTAGGCACATTTACAGATGCAGAAAATTTAGCGCGGCTAAATCAATCTTTAAAGGGCGCGGCACGCGAGGCTGTTAGCATGCTGCTAGTGATGGCACCTCGGGCCAGCGATGTCATTGAAGCTCTAGATCGACGATTTGGTAGGCCTGAACAGATTGTTCTTCAGGAAGTGAACTCAGTAAGAGCTCTGCCTAAGCTCGGGCCGGAGGTAAGGGATCTTCATGTATTTGCTACTCGTGTGCGCAATTGTGTTGAAGTCGCCAAGATGCTACAACACACCGACTATTTACGTTCTCCGGAACTGTTTGGAGTACTGTTTAGCAAACTGTCTCCACTATTGCGCACACGATGGTTAGATTTCGCAGCTAATCATGAAAGTGCAGGTCAGCCTAGAGTCGAGACGTTATCAAATTTCCTGAACCGCGAAGTCGACTTAGTGATGAAGTTTGGCGCAGTATCCGAACCTGCATCATCGGTTCCTTTACATCAACATCGAATGCATACGGTTTCGGAGTCAGGGACAGAAACTATTCCTAAAACTTGTAAGCCAAAGCCCGAAAAATATCCAGACCATGCATGTTTATATTGTAAACGAGACCATCATTTATCAAAATGTAATTATAAGTTTTGCAATAGGAATAAGGCCAATTGCACAATTTCAGATTGTCGTCGAAGACACCACACATTGTTACATAATGATAACTTTGTTACATCCTCACATGTTGACGACCAGGTAGAACCTGTGCCCCCATCTACGACAAATGCTGATCAGGTACTTGTAGCTATAAACAGCACAGTTGATCTTACGCCTCGTCCTTTATTAAAAGTAGTAGCGGTTACGGTTTCCGGGCCGACTGGAAGTCTTGACACGTTCGCTCTACTAGACGATGGATCGACAGCAACCTTCATAGATGCAGACACCGCAATGCAAATAGGAATCGAGGGCCCAAAGGGTCGCCTACATTTAGATTGTGTTGGAGGATTGTCGAGGGATAGCACAGTACAATTTGTAGATTTTGAAATAAAGGGCCGGTCATCTTCGCGATCCTTTATGATTAAGAAGGCGAGGTCAATTAGGAACTTAGGTTTACTAAGCCAGTCGGTTACACGTGATAGCCTACGTACCTACCCTTACCTGTCAGATTTGGTCAATGAGCTGTGTCATGGTGAAGCAAAACCTACGCTTATAATAGGAATTGATAATTGGCATCTGACCACAGCGTCTGAGGTTAGAAAGGGCACAAAGTCGCAACCTGCTGCTATTCGAACCCCTTTAGGATGGGTGTTATTTGGTTTTACTAGTAGCAAAACAAGGTCGGTAGAGACTGCTTATCACGTGTCCGTGCGCGAGCGTAATGATCCGCAATATGAACTGGAAGCCCTTATTAAGGAGCAGTATAGGCTAGACGCGATAGGTATCACAAAGCATGAGCCTCGTAGCTTGAATGATCAGCGCGCTCTCAATATTTTGGAGCGTTCAGCTCAACGTCTTCCAAACGGGCGCTTCCAAGTCGGCTTGTTGTGGAAATCGGATAAGGTTGTAGTACCCGATAGCTATCCCTTGGCATTTTCTCGGTTTAAAAACCTCGAACTGAAGATGTCAAAGGATCCGGAGTATGGTAAACGTTACAGACGAAACATTCACAATATGCTAACTAAAGGCTACGCAGAGGAGTGCACAAGCAAGTCACCCACGTCAGTTTGTTGGTATTTACCGCATTTTGGTGTAGTGAATCCTAACAAACCCGGGAAACTTCGTGTCGTTCATGACGCCGCCGCTAAAGTACAGGGTGTATCACTAAATTCCTTGCTTCTATCTGGTCCCGATTTCTTACAACCTCTCCTAGGAATTTTGATGCGTTTTAGAGAAATGCCAATTGCTATGACTGCCGACATCAAAGAGATGTTTCCACAGGTAAAAATCCAAAGTTGCGATCGAGATGCTCAGCGGTTCCTTTGGCGCGATGATCCCGCGGGGCCAATCAAAACATATCGTATGTCTTCTATGATTTTTGGGGCCTGTTCTAGTCCTTCAACGGCCATTTATATCGTTAATCGAAACGCATCGGAATTTCAAGGTGAGTTTCCAGAGGCCGTGCATGAAATCACGACAAATACTTATGTGGACGACTACATCAGCAGTGTAGACGTTTCTGTCGAAAACGCCGCGCATTTAGTAAAAGAAATGGTAGAAGTTCACAATCGCGGAGGGTTTGAGATGCGTGGTTGGATTTCCAACAAACCCGATGCTCTGAGTAAATTGTCTAATGGGTTGTTGTCTGACCTTTCAGTTGTAGATCGTAGTGTAGATTTGGGTAGTTTGCAATCAGCCACTTTCACTCGCACGTTAGGCCTAATTTGGGTACCGAAAGATGACGTCATAGGGTTTAATCCAGGACTAAAAGATCATTCACCAGGTATTTTCACTAAACGTGAAGTTTTAGCTCAAGTCATGCGCATTTACGATCCATTAGGTATCTTAGCCCCCATTGTAGTGAGAGGTCGGATTATGTTTCAAAATTTGTGGCGGAAAAATCTGGAGTGGGACGAGAAGCTATCAGAGGCAGACCAGATAACTTGGTCAGAATGGTTTGAATGTCTTAAATCAATTCCTTTATAGCGAGTACCGAGATGCTATAATTTGAGCGACCATTCCGACTTAGAGCTACACGTGTTTTGTGACGCTAGCGAGCTGGCGCACGCTGCTGTTGCCTACTGGAGATCCGTTCTTCCCAATGGTGACATAAAACTTGCGCTCATAACAAGCAGGGCACGTGTCTCTCCTTTGAAACCAGTATCGATTCCGCGGTTAGAATTGCAAGGAGCCTTATTAGCCACTCGCCTCGCTGCCAAGATTTGTGAGTATCACCGCCTCAAAACTAGTCGACGCTTCTTTTGGTGCGACTCCATGACTGTTTTGGGGTGGTTGAGAAGTGACGCAAGGAATTATAAGCCCTTTGTAGCCCACCGTGTGGGTGAAATTCTGGAAAATACTAGTTTAAAGGAGTGGCATTGGATTCCAACCGAACATAATGTAGCTGACGATGCGACGCGGGGAACGTACAGTATAGAGCCACGCTGGCTGTCAGGTCCTAGCTTCCTCCTGGCTCCCTCTTCTGAATGGCCGTCAGAAACGAAAGTGGCATCGTCAACAACATTGGGACAGGAGGAGCTAAAGCCATCTCTTCATCATCCTAAATTAGTGATAAATTCATCAGCTACAGAAATCATAAACTTCACCAGTATACATCAGTTACCCACACCAGTAGTAGCTAATATCATTCATTTTAGTTCTTGGATAAGACTGGTGAGGGCAACTGCTAGAACTCATCAATTCATCGCCTCCATTTTCAAGAACCGTCATTATACCTTCCAAAATTCTTGGGTTCGAGATATTAGTGTAGCCTTTAACGCGCCTGAGCGTAATTCACTGCCCAATTTTGCCTCCGCCACTGCTCCCACGCCATTAAAAGCGGAAGATATAATTCGTGCGGAACGACATATTTTGGGACGGAGTCAGCTCAGTACCTTCGAGGAAGAACTTTACTGTCTCTATCGAAGGCAACCCATTAATAAGAAGAGTCGTTTAGCAGTTTTATCTCCAATGCTAAGAGACGGGCTCTTGTACCTTGCTGGAAGAGCGTCTGCTGCATCCAAGAGACAGCCTGTTATACTCGATGGAAAGGAGCCAGTCCCACGCCTCCTGATTCGACATTATCACCACAAATTCGCTCATGCTAATACCGAGACGGTGATTAATGAGTTAAGACAGGAATACTGGATTCTTGGTTTAAGGAACGCCGTGCGGTCAGTGGTACATAAATGCCAATTATGCAAGTTATTAAAGAGCCCAACTTTGCAACCACCCATGGCTGACTTACCAATGGCAAGACTCGCTCATCATCAGCGCGCCTTCACATTCACCGGTGTGGATTATTTTGGTCCCATTGCAGTCACAGTTGGTCGAAGACAGGAAAAACGTTGGGCGGCCTTGTTCACCTGCCTGGTTACGAGAGCAATCCATCTCGAGATTGTAGCCAATTTGTCGGCAGACTCTGCTATCATGTGTCTTAGACGTTTTATAGCTCGACGTGGCACACCCAGTGAGTTGTTCTCAGACAACGGAACATCTTTTGTAGGAGCGAATCGACATTTAAGAGTTCTTTATGATGCCGCAGTACCACAGTTCGCTGCTGAACAGAAGATAACTTGGCGTTTTATTCCTCCATCAGCGCCATTTATGGGAGGGGCCTGGGAGAGACTGGTCCGGACTGTCAAGACGGCTCTAAAAGTCACCTTAAGAGAGCGGGCCCCACGAGAGGAAGTCTTCGCCACCCTGTTGTTAGAGGCGGAAGCAATAGTGAACGCACGACCACTGACCCACGTTTCACCCGACGCTGACTATCCTGAAGCACTCACTCCCAATCATTTTTTGTTGGGCGATTCATCAGGACGTTCCTTTCCAAGCGAAGACCTGACAGATGCTGCGTTGGTTGGCAGGAGCAGTTGGCGAAAGGCACTGCGACTCGCAGATCACTTTTGGCACCGCTGGGTCACTGAGTATTTACCATTTTTTTTTTTTTTGATTTTTGTTAGCCGTGTGGAAATGCATTTACGCATTCCCCGCCGTCCGGGGAGACGACGGGGATATGTCGGACTCCACCCATAGTGGGTGACTACCGACTAAAACCACACGGGATCTTTTCGTCTCACCACCATAGTGCCGGGGTTACGGGAACTGAAATATTCGTCCGCGACCCCGGCGGTGGCGGACCGCCCTTGCGGTCCCCAGACTTGCCGCGGAGCGTCCACTCGACGCCGCGGAGCGCGCGGACACTCGACGCCACGGAGCGCGGGAGCACTCGACGCAGCGGAGCGTGCGCACACTCGACGCAGCGGAGCGTGTGGACACTCGACGCGGCATTTCCTCCTCGAGTGGGCGTCACCCACTCGGGCTCCACCAGAGCCTTGTGTTCGGCCGCAGAGGATAGGAAGAGCGGCGAACGACATACCAACACTTCTCCTCCCCTGCGGCCCCACCGCGACCACAGTTCAGCGGCTGTGGCCCCGCCAAAGCCGCGGAAGGCAGGGGGGAGCGGCGCAACCCTGCCACCGACAGTCCTCCCCGCCGCGGCCCCGAAATCCTTCAGCCGCGGTGCCTCCCATACGACACCGCGGCCCGCCTCAGTTGCGGTGCCTCCCATACGACACCGCAACCTACGCAGGCATCCTGCCGGAACGGCAGGTTCCACCTCGTCGCAGGCAACCTGCTGGGCTGGTCACACCCGCAGGTACCCGCGACAGGGCCACTCTACGACCAGGCTTCCTGGGAAAAGCCCGTGTCGGAGCGGCCCGACCTACTGAGTATTTACCAACCTTAGCCCCGCGACGCGTACCGGGAACAGACGTTGCGATCAAGGTTGGCGACCCGGTGCTCATTGGAGACGGGGACTTGCCAAGGGGCACCTGGCCACGAGGCGTTATTGCAGCTCTGTACCCGGGGCGTGATGGCGTGGTTCGTGTAGTTGATGTAAGGACCCCAGGGGGCACTTTGAGGCGACCCGTGAGAAAGATCGTTCTTTTATAAAAAAAGGGGAGAATGTCCACGACATGTATAAATTTATTAAATACTTTTTAGTTTGTCACTGTGATTTTGTATATTTTTCTTTTGTATTGTCAATTTTGATTACTGATTTCGTTTTTGTTTTGTAAAAATAAGATTATAAAATTTTGCCTTGAAATTGACTGCGTTTTTTACTTGATCATAAAAAACAACTATTTTGTATAGAAAAAGACACTGCCAGTCAATTATACGTTTATTACCTCATAAAACATCAAGGAAATTAGTGTCAGATTTTAGTGTCAATGTTTTGATGCCGACATAGGCATGATTTATGTCCCTTTTTATACACTAACAGATTAAATTCGTAAATAGTGGAAGCGGTTTGTTCGGAAAATGCAATACCCACTTGCAAGTTTACACTTCTATCTAACAGCCGGTTTATCGCAATGGTATTAAAGGGTGGTTAGTCCCTTTTGTGGTAAGGGAGTTTCGCTCAACATCGTACGAACTGGCAGTCAAGCGTAAACCTATCAACAATATAAAAATACAGGGTTCTGGGTTCGAATCCCTATAGGTGCAGATTATTGTTAATGAGCATGACCATGGATGTTTCTATGTATAATCTATATGTATCTACAAACAAAAAAAACAATGTATTCTAACAGCCATCTAGTATCTGTAACACGAGCTGCATTGCTTAGCTTGAAATGATGTAGATGGCGCTGTGTCCTAACGCTCGAGTACTTATATTTATTAAAAGTGTATGACTAAACGCCAGACACTACGCCGACATACTGAACACCGACAAGACTTTATTTCGACGGGACTTTTCACCGACAGGGCACTAAACATCGGACCCGGCGCTTCGCCGCCCGGCTCTCACGCTAGGGTCAAAATACAACCTAACACTCCTTTTTGCTTTGCTCGCCGTCGTACCTATCATTTTTCTTTGTATGTATATTGTATTATACCCTGTCGGCGAAGTGCGAAGAGTCCCGCCGAAGTAAAGTCTTGTCGGTGTTCAGTCTGTCGGCGTAGTGTTTGTCGGCGTTTAGTCGTATACTGATTTATTTATTTTTCTATAGTATTTAAGTGTATTGGAGAAAGTTTCTACTGTGCTAAAGCGCGAATAGTCAGAAAGACATCCCCAAGGCACGTATCACTGACTTTTCGAAAGTTATGTGCGTATTTATCACATGCTCAAAGAGTAAAGGAAAACATCGTGAGGAAACCTGCATGCTTCACTTTTTTTTTCGATGGCATGTGAAGTTTGCCAACCAGTAGCAGGCTAGCGTGGTGGACTATAGCCTAATCCGTCTCAAATGAGAGGAGACCCGTGCCCAGCAGTGGGACAATAATGGGTTGATAATAACCCCCCTACTTTCATCGTTTCTGTTTCCTGCAATCTTTTTTTGCTTATTTTTGAGCCTTATCAAGACTTACATGTCCAACTTCTGCTCATGGGAAACTGTATTTTCATTTCAGTGGCGCCAATCAAAAATGATCCAGTAAGGGGTTGGTTGGAAAATTGGTTTGGCGCAACCGGTCTGACTGTGTTCACGGCAAAAGGTCTCAACCGGGTGGTCGCCGGCAATGGAAGCAACATTCTCGACCTTATTCCTGTGGACTATGTGACCAACCTAGTTATTATCGCTAGTGCGAAATGTAGCAAGTATGTGCAGTATATTGTTATCAGATATAAGATAAAATAATATACAGAAAAATAAATATAGATAGGTACGACATTATTTTGGAAATGTCATTTCATAATTGACAATACGAATAGCCTAAAATAAAATAAATAAATAAACGATTACCGTCTACTTCAGTTTGTTAAAGTACTAGGAAAGCATAAGTTTGAGCAATGTGAATAGTATTATATATGTAAATAGTTTTTTTTTTAATATTTTATACGAATCAATTTTACGTTTTACTAATTTGTTACAATGAGGTTTGATACCTTTTAGAAGTTGTAGGAAATTTCACAACACAACACTGCATGTAGGGCATGTATACACGACTTGGTTAAAAGTTGGAGGAATATCTGATAGTTCCAGGTCTACTGAAATGAAG
This sequence comes from Craniophora ligustri, assembly GCA_905163465.1. Lineage (NCBI taxonomy): Eukaryota > Metazoa > Arthropoda > Insecta > Lepidoptera > Noctuidae > Craniophora > Craniophora ligustri. The sequence continues at coordinate 13,895,896 of LR990962.1, read as the reverse complement.
ATCTACAATTGCTGCAGCAGCTCTTGCAATCCTGTTACTATCGGAAAGTTACTGGATCTATTTATCCAGGACGCCATCAGACAGAAATCTTGTGAGTACCTAATACTATTTTTAGGGTTCCGTGCTCAAAGGGTAAAAATGGGACCCTATTACTAAGACTTCGTTGTCTGTCCGTCCGTCTCTCTGTCTATCACCTCACCTCAAGAACCGCAATAGCTAGATAGTTGAAATTTTCACAATTTATGTATTTCGGTTGCCGCTATAACAACAAATGCTAAAAACAAAATAAAATAAATATTTATGGGGGCCCATACAAAAAACTTTTTTTTTGCATAATTTTTTACGGAACCGTTCGTGCGCGAGTCAGACTCGCACTTGTTTATATACCACAAGGGGTATAAACACCTTAAATGCCTAGCCTAATGGGAAGCGGTTACCGTAGCAAATAAACGTTTGTAAAATCAGGGGTATGTGATAAATACGCTCGTAACTTCTACAAGTCATTGGTGTGTGCTTTGGGATCGAAATCAAGACTTCTGGCTACACAGACTTCTGGTCACACCACAAGGATATCACAGGATAATACGGTAGTAGTTTTAACCGACATCAAAAAAGGAGGAGGTTCTCAATTCGACTGAATCTGTTTTTTCATGCACACACCCACATACTCGTAAGAATTGAAAGTGGAACGCTTCAATTGAATTATGATGTTTTTTTTTTTCAGATTTCCTCCCGTTGCCTGGCTGGTACGTATTCACCAGGTACAAATTGATAGTGAAGCTTCTAACAGTACTGTTTCATATAATACCAGCATACTTAGCAGACCTTTATCAGAGATTGATTGGAAAGAACCCACGGTATGTTTCATGTTTATATTTTACTAGTTATTGCCTGCGCCTTCGTCCGCGTGCAATTAAAAAAAATAAAAGTTTCATATTAACTTTGCACCTGAATTTTCAAAAATCCTTTCTTAGCGGATGCCTACGTCATAACATTTACCTGCATGCCTAATTTAAGTCCGATCCGTCCAGTGGTTTGAGCTGTGCGTTGATAGATCACTATGTCAGTCAGTCAGTCACCTTTGAGTTATATATATTTAGACTAGCTATAATTATTGCGCGCGACTTCACCTGCGTAAAATTAATAAATTCTACCCTCAGTTGAGAAATTATCAATTCCGCATTCTAACTTCCACACCCCTTTTCCCTCTGTTAAGGGCTGATTTCTGGGACAAAAACTATCCTATACCCTTTCTTGTGTCTCAAACAATGTCCATACAAAATTTTATCTAAATCGGTTCAGTGGTTATAGCGTGATAACAGACAGACGGATACACTTTCTCATCATATTGGCATGGATGAATATTTTCCTATCAAAGATTTTGTTAAAAAAGATGTTTGTCTGTAGAATGGGATTTTCCATCGGCAAGATATAAACAAAATGATTGATAGTACTAATTTAACTGCCTCGTTAGTCTTGGGTTCGATACCCAGATCGAGCAGTGTTATTACGTTTCCTTATGAAATTCTCAGTAGCAGCTCGGAGTTTGGATTCGTGCCCGGTTAATGGCAATAGGCTCGCCCCCTATTACATGGGACCTAAAACATACCGGCGAAACGTAAAATTAGTATACATCTGCCTAAACTTTCGGGGAAGAGAGGCGTGATGGTATGCTATACTAACTAATATTTTTTTTCTATCAGGTACATGAAGCTCCAATCTTTGGTTTCCCAGACGCATGGGGCCGTCGACTTTTTCACAATGCACTCCTGGTTGATAAAGGCAGATAGAACGAGAGAGCTGTTCGCGTCTCTTTCACCCACCGACCAGCGAATGTTCCCCTGCGACCCCTGTACAATAAACTGGACTGAATATATACGAGACTACATATGGGGTGTCAAAAATTTTTTGGAAAAAAGAAAATAATTTATTCATTTTTTATTATGAAAAAAGAAAAAAGAATTTTTTTTTTAAGAAAAAAACATGCAGTATTTTTTTTTGGTGACGATGTATCAATTAAAAGTTTCTTTTTAAAACTTTGCTTCAAAGATGACAGAGAGTGTTTGATTTTAGTATACATAATTAAATTTACATCGCGGCTTTGCTCATGCAAGGAAGAAGAAATTTTGTGAGAATAAAAAAAAACATTTGAAAGAATATTTGAATAAACGTAAGCAACTATTCATAATGGTCTTTTATTTGTAAGAGTCTGCATTCAGATTAGAGGTCCATTAAAGCATAGGAAATCCTATTTAAAATACCAGTAGAACAAATAAATATATTTTTTTACATTATTTTTGGACATGTAAGTTGGTAGTACCAACTTCAGAAAAATGTAGAGGTATTTGTGTTTTTACAATTTTATCGTAGAACATCCTACTAATATTATAAACGCGAAAGTTTGTAAGTATGGATGTATGGATGTTTGTGTTACTCTTTCACGCAAAAACCACTTAACAGATTTGATTGAAATTTAGCATAGGTACATATAATTTATTACCTAGATTAACACATAGGCTATTTTTTATCCATAAACCATGCGGGCAAAGCTGCGGGAGGCAGCTATTGTATTATATTTTTTTATTATAAAGAGGTGTTCAAAATCTAACTACTTTAAAAAGACTTTAACGACATATTTTATTTGTAAATATATACATATTGTTTGAGCTTGTGATAAATACGCACATAACTTCCGAAAAGTCAGTGGTGCGTGCCTTAGGTTGGAACTCAAGACCTTTGACGTCTCAGTCCACTGTTCACACCGCTAGGCTACCACAGCTCTTCGAAATAAATAAATAAATATTCCTGGACATTATGACACAGCGCCATCTATTTCCGTGGTAAGCAACGAGGCTTGTGTTACGGATACTAGTTGGTTGATATACTACATATATACTATTTTTTGTAAATACATACATATTATACATAGATACATCCATGACTCGGAAACAAATGTCCATCCTCATCACACAAGTATTTGCCCTTACCGGGATTCGAACCCAGAACCCTTGCCACAGAAGGTAGTCACTAATCGGGTCGTTGGTATAAGGATGGAAGGCCTTACGTTTGATACCCAGATGAAGCAGCTCATGCTTTGTAAAAAGATGATTTAGACCTTGATAATGACATTAATATTACCCTTTTTAATCCCCTAAAAACATTCTGCCTAGCTTTTGGTACCCTGTATACTAACATATATATTACTGCGCTTTAACTCTTTGGTAGTAAACTGGTATAGTGCTATGCCTAATTGACTGTGAAGTCAAAGATCCTGAGTTAGATCCCAACGCACACACACGGACTTTTTGAAGATACGTGCGTATTCATCGTATGCTTAAACCGTGAAGGTCAAACATTGTGAGGAAACCTGCATGCTTGAAAGATTCTCTCGATGGCGTTTTTAGTCTGCCAATCTGACCTAACTAGCCACGTGCCCAGCAGTGGGACAATAATTGGGTTGAGATGTTATATAATTATTGATATTAGTTGACGTATTATTTGGGCATTTGCGTAAAACATAACACTGACACACATCTGAATAAAGTAATTACTTTATCTACAGGTGGTTATTATTTAAAATAAAACCCAAAAATAAGTTCATTTTGGTTGCATCGTTGGTTTTATGGTTGCAAGTGCGGCTGTTGAATATTTGTTATATTCAAGACAATAAAATATATGTTGAAGAAATCTAAATTAGGTGATTATTTTATGGGTTCCAATTCACAAGGAAATATCCCTTAAAAATTAATGAACATTACTTTAAGTTATTTAAAGGCTTTCTACATCTGATCAAACTCTCTTTGCAACCCATTAACTGTTCTACTGTTGGCCATTGATCTCCACGTTATTTCAGTGTAGAATGGTAGACTTATTAACCAATCAAAATAAATTTCAAGTATGCAGATTTCATCACGATAATTTCGTTCACTGTTTGAGCATGAGTTAAATACGCACATAACTTATAACTATACATATAACGATGATAAGAACTTGATAACTATGACTACTCCGTTTACTAGGCTTTACTAGTCTCTGATCCAATCCTTGATGACTTGTAAAAGTGTCTTCAAGAGATATATTTTTATAGAAATGAATACAACATTTACCCAGTTTGACTTTAATATTAGAAGAAAGAAAATAAACGTTTATATTGAAATATGTATAAGCACAGGACCACTTTACTATCAAACAAACAATCACACCGAGTCATACATCCTGCGCGATATCAGAAAATGCCTCTATCTCAGTACTGTGCTACAGCAAGCTTCAGCGCTGACGGGGCCCCCCATATTACACAACACACTGTATGTATTCGCACGTCATTTGATGCACAGTGACGTGCGAATTGCCGATAATCTTTACAGTTCTACAGAAAAACCTGTTTACTTTTAAAAGATAACAATTTATAACTGCAGTATGCACAATAAACGTGTTACTGTTAAAGTTTAAATTATAAATAATCTTATTATTATCTTTTGTATTTTTTAGCTTATTTCAAGCTAAGATTTTAAATTTTTTATTAAGAAAGAAAAATTCAACCTCAGGCGGGACTCGAACCCGCGTCTTCTGGATGTCGCCGTAAAGACATAAGTAACATAAAGAAAGAAAAATTCAACACATCAGGCGGATACCTCGGTGGCTCAGTTGGCAGAGCGTCTGGAGTACCAATCCAGAAGACGCGGGTTCGAGTCCCGCCTGAGGTTGAATTTTTCTTTCTTAATAAAAAAAAAAAAATTAAAATCTTATTATTGCTAAGAATCTGTAATAACTAACAAAATTTTGAGAACTAAAAAAAAAACTAATCGTTTTTGACTATCATAGTCACATGTTACGAAACGGAACACTATGTATAAATTACTTTTTGAGAAAATGTTTGCAAAAACATCGTATAATCAAAGTTCTGGGAACCCTTATTCGACAATAAAGAAGGAGGGTACAGAACATCACTAGATACTTTCAGGGTCAAGATCAGTGAATTTGAATTCGAAAGTCGATGACATCTTTAAAAAATCTATGTTTGTTTCTTTAACCAAGTAAAATATGTAGAATTCGGTTCTGGCAGGGGGTCGCAGTTCTATATAAATGTCACACATTTATTTTCAAATAGTATTAAGATATGTAAATTAATAGACATTAAAAATACCGGTATTCAAACCAACACCCTCATCGTAGAAGAAGTGGGGGGGGGGCAAAGTGCTACGTCATTTTAATACTACTAGAAAAGGGGGCGGCAAATACCCACGCTATGCCACTGCGTAAATGCCAACCTTTAATACGGCTCCTTTACTCGAATCGTCAAAAACTTATTGATTGCTAACTTTTCAAAATGTTTCAATTTGCTAACATTCCTGCGACATTCGTTGAAAATAATGATAATCTTATTAAGTACTTATATAAAAAGACAACTGAGTTTTTTTGTCAGTTGTCACATATAACTACCTACTATAATGAAATTGTAATTGATTCTCGCCACAGTGTGTGCTTGGTTAACACGTGTGTTAGGAATTTTGGCTGTTTTTTCAGTGATTTTGTGCCTTTTTGTGACTTGTTTTTGTGTTTTTCGTGTCTGTCCGTTCAGTGTGTTTTAATCTATTAACAGGTATTATCTTATTTAGTATTCTTTTTAACACCTTTTAACATTTATTATAAATATGGATAAAAATAAACCGCCCGACCCTCCCGATATCCCTCCTTCATCTACCCTACATAATCCAAGTTTCACTCCAAATCCTCTAAGTGAATTTGCTGAGGTGGCTTGCAGTTTGAGTGAATTCCAACCCTCACAGATCCCACCCAAATCCCGCAAACGGCCTGTTACGGACGACACACTGAATCGCCCTCCTAAACTACCTAGGAGTCAGGTAAGTCGTTTAAAGTATTCTGTACTCGATAAATCTCCATTCCTTGTACATGTTTCCCGTCAGGAAACACAAAGTAACGCTGGCACAACTCTCCATCCCGTTACATTCGGTCTATTTCTACTGAAAAACAATATTTCTAATATTGTACGAGATGGCGTCAAAAAAGTCGGTAGAAATCGCATTTCTGTGGAGTTTGCATCCCCTCAGGATGCAAACTCATTCATTTCCAACTCACTTTTGGTGAAACATGGGTATGAGGCAGTCATCCCATCCTTCAATATAACCCGTATGGGTGTAGTAGCAGGCGTACCCACAGACTTCACTGAGGAGGAGGCTAAAGAATACCTAACTGTGCCTACAGGTTGTGGGCCAATTCTTAAAATCAGGCGCTTAAATAGAAGGATTGTTAGAGACGGTATAACAGAGTGGAAACCGACAGAGACCTGTGTCATCACTTTTGATGGTCAGGTCTTTCCAAAAAGAATATTCTGCTGCTATACTGCCCTCCCTGTTGAACAATATATTTTTCCAACCATCCAGTGCCGCAAGTGTTGTCGATTTGGTCACACAGAATCTCTTTGTAGATCGAAACCACGCTGCAGTAAATGTGGCAACGATCACCCAGGTGATGGTTGCAGCATTTCTGAGAGTGAAGCATTTTTGAGAGTGTCATGCTCCGGTAATCACTTTGCTAACAGCAGAGCTTGCCCGGAGTATGGCAGGCAAAGGAATATTAAAATCATTATGGCTGAGAAAGCCATTTCCTACTCAGAAGCGAGTAAATCTGTCCCGATTGTTTCTCGCAGCTATGCTGATATTGCCAAATCCCAGTCTCAGTCATATAAAAAAACTGTTACTCTTAAGCCTAAGACCCATGCTCCCCTATCTCCCTCTTATGATAAAACAGCTCACCAGCTGTTAATTAATTCTACCCCATCTTCTCAGCCTAACGGTTGTGCCCTGAACAGCCAACCGGGTCCACCTCAAGAAAACTTTTCTTCTATCATCCAAATATTAATCAATCTACTTACCACTTTGATATCTTCCTCTAATCTTCCTCATTTACCGTCCAACGTTGCCAACTTACTTATTAACTCTCTTACCCCATATATCAATGGCTCCAGTAGTGTTTCTTCAGTGGAATGTGAGAAGCGTGTGGCATAAGAAGCATGATCTCACATTTCTGTTGAATAAATACAAACCTATTGCTTGCTCTATTGCTGAGACTTGGTTAATTCCAAGCTTCAGTTTTCGTATACCACACTTCAATATTCTCAGATGCGATAGATCTGATGGCTATGGAGGGTCGGCTCTCTGTGTGAACAATCGTGTTCCACTCGCGGCGATATCTTTGCCTCCTCTTGGTGGGGATGTGAGTGTCGCAGGAGCTAAGGTAGAGGGCATTACTCTCCTTTCTTTTTATATCGCTCACCCTCACATAAATTTTCTTAGCAATATTAAAACCATTTTAGAGAATTTAGATGGCCCTGTTCTTGTCATGGGGGATTTCAACTGTCATCATTATAGATGGGGTTCAAACCGTTGCGATTCTTTTGGGGAGGGTTTGGTAGAAATCCTGGATGACCTTAATCTCTGCATTCTGAACAATGGTTGTCCAACTCGCAGAAGCCTCCCTGGACAGCAAAAGAGTTGCGTTGACCTTACCTTTTGTTCCGTTGAGTTGGCATCGTCAGCTCAAGGATGAGGGAGTGCACATCTTTGACGCATGGTAGCGACCACTTTCCTATTGTAATATCTTTGGCAAATAAAACTTATTTAGAAAAATCCTCCCCTCCACTTCTGAAATACAATTTGTCCAATCCTGATTGGACAAAGTTTTTATCAGAACTGGAGCATAAAATCGATGATCTTCCAAATTTAACTTCAGCTTTTATTGATCCGTCAGGTCACTACCATGCCAAAAATTGTTATGAAGGTTTTATTGCGGCCATAACGGCAAGTGCTGATACTTCTTTTCCTTTAAAAAATAGTGCTCGTAGCAAAATTCCCTCACCTCCTTGGTGGGATCAAGAGTGCACGATGGCAGTCAGGGAAAGAAACGAGGCTGAAAAACGCTACAACGCAGCTATGAACCATGCCAACTTAATGCATTATAAACAAGTATACGCTAAATCTAAGCGGCTTCTCCGCAGGAAGAAACGTTTGGGCTGGGTCAAATTCTGCACTTCATTGTCTCCCTCTACTCCTCTTTCATTAGTGTGGAAGAGTATTAATAGATTCAGGCGAGGTTGCGTTTCATCCATATCTTCCCCTATCACTAGACAAACTGCTGAGTCCTTTTTTGATAAAATTGCTCTTACATACGTGCCTTTTACCTCAGAGTGTCTTCAGTCGCCTGTGAGTATATCAGAGGATCCCCTTGATACCCCTTTTACCATGGAGGAACTGAGTGTGGTCCTCAGACATGTCCGGGACTCTGCCCCGGGCATTGACGGGGTTCCATATACATTCATTGTACATTCTGGCAATAGGGCTAAATTATATTTCCTTAATATTATTAATTTCTGTTATTGTCATGGTTGGGTTCCTGATCAGTGGAAAACACAAATTATCATTCCTCTTCTGAAACCCGGTAAGCATGCTGATGACCCGAATGGTTTTAGACCCATTGCTTTATCTTCAGTTCTGGCAAAATTACTTGAGCACTTGATTAAAAATAGATTAGAGTGGATTGTGGAATCCAGAGATTTGCTGCCGCACTCCCAATTTGGTTTTCGGAAAGGGCTCGGTACCATGGACAGCGTGGCTGTTTTAATAACGGATATTCGTCTATCCTTTTCTAAAAACGAATCCGTTGTTGCTGCTTTCCTCGACATTTCTTCCGCATATGACAGTGTCCTTCTTCCCATTCTCAGGCAGAAATTGCACCAGCTGAGTCTCCCGGCTAAGATGGTACAATGTATATGTGGACTACTCATGTCTCGCTCTCTGGTCCTGAGGGTCCAAGGTGAGGAGCTCGATAGCAGGCAGACATGGAAAGGCCTACCTCAAGGGTCGGTCCTAAGCCCTTTGCTGTACAATTTGTACACACTTGACATAGGCTCTTGCTTAAATAATGACTGTCACATCTTACAATATGCCGATGATCTGGCTCTATATGTGACAGGTGCCTCCATTGTTGACGCCGCCTCATCGTTATGCCTGTCCCTGGACTCTCTGGATCAGTGGCTGTCTAATCATGGTCTGTCCTTATCTGCTCCAAAAAGTTCGGCAGTAATATTTTCCCGTAAAAAATTGATCCCTCATGTTTCCGTGGGCATTCAGGGTCAATACTTTTCTATAGTTAATAAGGTTAGATTTTTAGGTGTATTCTTAGATTCTAAATTGACCGGTACTCCTCACATAAACTATTTAACTCAAAAATGTGAGAGGGTTATTGCCATTTTGAAAGTTTTAGCCGGTGTCTGGTGGGGCGCCCACCCCTATACCATGAAATTAGTTTATAACGCGCTTATCCGTAGTATCATGGACTATGGGTTATATCTTTTAATCCCGTGCAATAAGGGTGCTTTGGCTGGGCTGGATAGAGTGCAGTCTAAATGCCTTCGAATCATCTCAGGCTGTATGAAGTCCTCTCCCATTAACGCATTGCAGGTTGAGTGCGCTGAAGCTCCCCTGGCCCTTAGACGGCAATATCTGGCTTCCCGATTTGTATTTAAATCATTATCCACATCCTCCCATCCCCTTCTTCCTAAACTAAGAAAATTAGATGCCTTATGCAGAAACTCAAATTATTGGAAAAATAAAGAACCCCCCTTAATCCTTAAAACATTTAGAGTGAGCCAAAACCTAGAAAGTCTCATTGTCCAAAATCCCAGATTACCTCTCTTTAACTTTGCATACGAGGTTCTATATTTCACGCCAAATATATTGTTTGATATTGGCATTTTCAAAAAGTCCCCTTCAGCTAATCAAGCTTTCAATGCGGTGGTGAGTGAGCGATGGAATGGGTTTCAAAGATTTTTTACAGACGCTTCAAAATCAACTGACGTTAGCTGCACTGGAGCTGCAGTTTACTATCAAAATTCTAAAATTATTTTAAAATTTAAATGTCCTAAGTGGACTTAAGTCCTAATACAGAGGACTCCTCTGTATTCACAGGCGAGTGTGTCGCTATATTGGAAGCAAGTCTATTCATTGAATCACATAACATTAGCTCAGGTGTTTTTACTCATTCACTGAGTTGCCTCCAAGCTTTAGCACAAAACCCTTTTAAAAGTAATCTGCATAGTCCCATCATTTAAAAAATTAAAAAGTCGATATATTCCAGTTTTAAACAAAAAAAAAATGTGCAGTTAGTGTGGATCCCTAGTCACTGTGGCATTAAAGGCAATGAATGCGCAGATACCCTAGCTAAAGAAGCTAGCTCATCTTCCACAGCGGACCTTGCTTATTTCAGCAATCAGGGCTATGATTTGCTAAGCCTTCCAAAATCAAGTTTCAATTCCTCATGGCAGGAGCAGTGGAATCTCTCTGGTAGGAGAAAAGGTAAATTTTATAAAGCAGTACAACCATTTATAAACCCAAAACCTTGGTTTTATAAATACAAAAAGGTGTCTAAAACCGTAATTTCTTCTATGTGTAGAATCCGCATAGGTCATTGTTGTTCTCCAGTCTTCCTTCATAAAATTCGTATCCCGGACTCTTCCCTTTGCGAGTGCGGATTGGATGAGGGTAGCTTGGAGCACATTTTCTTTACATGCTCTAAGAACGACCCGTCACTAGATTTATATTTACCTAAATTGAAGATTCCCCTCCCTATTAACTTCCCAGCTCTACTCACACATTCCTCTCCTGAATTACTCCAGTCATTGATGATTTTTATTCGTAAAAACAATATCAAGTTATGATTAACCTGTGAATATTGGTGTGGTGTATATATTTTATGTTTTTAATTATTATTTGTTAATATTTATGTACGAATTTAAATATTATTGTTTGTTTCAGTGTCGTCCTACTAACCCAATAAGGCCTACATTCAGTGCAACAGAATCAAATCAAAATTTATTTTTAATCTTTTTTCTTTTTTTTTTTAAGCATACACATCGTGTCTTTCAATAACACTTCTGACATTGGCAGAATTGTCGACATCGGCATCGTTGCCATTAATAAAAATAGAATAGAATAGAATAGAATAGAAATTGTAATCTGAAGTGAGTTATTTTAAAACAAATTTAGTTTTGAAATATTGGATTCGATTTGGTTTTTTTTTTTGCCGTGTAAAAGATGAGTAAGCTTTGCAAATCTTTGGCAGTGAGGACATTATTAATCAAAGATATTTCGGTGTTAAGCAGGAGTGCTCAGATAAAATATTTTCGAAGATATTCCAGTACGACGAGTAGGTAAGTGATTTTAGAGAAAAAATAAAATCTAATAATATAATCTGGTAATTAGTGGGTGGTGGGTGGTGGGTGTGTATGGTCAAAAGTCGAAAATCATATATTTACTATGATTTTATTTTCCAGCCCACTGGGCACGGGACCCAAACTCAAACTCAAATGATTTATTTCAATTAGACCAATAGCTATTAGGCACAGGTACTTTTGAATTGTCAAAAACTAGTTGCACGGTTCCAAAAGGTAGGCTTCATGGAGAAGAACCGGCAAGAAACTAAATAGATACTCTTTTAAGTGAAATAAAAATTACAAAATAATTGGTCTGGTTTCGCAATGTTTTATCGCTTCAAAACGTTTGTCACTGCCTGCAGCCTGTCCTTATGTGCTAATAATTAAACTGCGCGATTGGTATATCATCATCATCATCATTTCAACCGTTAGACGTTCACTGCAGGACATAGGTCTCCCCCAAGGATCGCCACGACGACCGGTCATATGCCGCCCGCATCCAGTGGATTCCAGCGACCTTTACCAAGTCGTCAGTCCACCTTGCCGGGGCCTGCCCACACTGCGTTTTTCGATTGACTTATATGTATATAATGAAATATAAGTGGAACAGAAGTGACATTGGAGTATTTCAAAGTATTTTAGCGAATCCGACATCTGCAACAGCGCATGAACTTTACAAAATGCACCATAAGCAACAATTGTAATGGCTTTAGTATATTATTATGGTGTTTATAGTATAATTATGTATGTAGGTATAAGTTTAGATATATATTACAATGTTAAGAGCTTATTGTGAACTGGCTGATTCCCGCGACCTAGTCCGCGTGCAATTTACTTAAAAAAAATAAAAAAATATATTAACTTTGCACCCCCGTTTTACCCCCTTAGGGGGTGAATTTTCAAAAATCCTTTCTTAGCGGATGCCAACGTCATAACATCTACTTGCATGCCAAATTTCAGCCTTATCCGTCCAGTGGTTTGGGCTGTGCGTTGATAGATCACTATGTCAGTCAGTCCTCACCTTTACGTTATATATTTAAAAGAAATAATATGTACATAAATATAATAATTATAGCTTAGGTATACATGATTATTTTTAGTGCCATCTCAAAAGACTATGAAGGCAGGACATCTTACCAGTCGGTGGCAGACTTTTATTCTGGAAAATCTGTATTCATAACTGGAGGCACCGGTTTCTTGGGGAAGGTTTGTACATATTTTTTCTTACAACCCTATTTTTAAAAACTAAATACTGTATAACTTTCCAATGAAGGGCTAAGTTAATACCTAAATAGCTCATGTATAAAATGGTAAAAAAATCTTGCTTCTTAACCCATCGTAGCAGACGCTAATATACGCGTGGCATAGCGCGTATTTTTTACCCTTTCATACCTATTCGTGCATAACTTACAAGTAAAAATGATAATTTTAGAGTCAAAGATGAAAAGAAAAATGAATCTTATCATCTCAAGCAAGATTGATGAGGATGATAATTATGTACTTACGTAAATCAAGGATATACGGGGTTTTTCATTAAGAACTCCATAAAATATATTTATCACTCCTGTTCCCCAGAAAACGTACTACAATCCAATAATTCATCACTCAACTTAGTAATTAAACTCAGGGACCGCAACCGTCCTTAGATTGTAAAAGACAGATGGCGCTTTATTACTTCAGTAGCGTTATCCCGCTCTTACAAAAAGTAAAATGTTTTGGCGCGTCCACTATACGTTACGTAGCTAAATGACGTCTACTGCTGGACAAAAGCTTCACCCAAGGATTTCCACAACGACCGGTCTTGGGCCACCTGCATCCAGAAGATTCCAGCGACCTTCACCAGGTCGTCGGTCCACCTTACCGGTCCTTACGCTTATGAACTACACTTATCATTATAAGACTCATGAAGAAAATTTTATTATTCCAGGTCTTCATAGAGAAACTCCTCTACTCTTGTACAAAATTGGACAAAATCTACATTTTGGTGCGAGAAAAAAAAGGCGAAAATATCTACACACGAATTGAAAATTTATTTAAAAATCCAGTAAGTGCTTTTATTCTTCTTCCATCTACAATTTTAGAGTATTGCCCTACTGCTAGGCACGAATTGCATCTCATTTAAGAAGGATAAGGCTATAGTCCACGCTAGCCTAATGCAGCTTGACTGATTTTATGTAAGTGTTTATCAATATTTTCTTTCATCGTTGTAGAATTTAGCATTAACTTTGAAGAATCACTAGTGCTTGCTCTAGGATCAAAGTTTAAACTGTTGACTGATCTGAGGTCACAATATTACGCTATCAATGCTTTAACATATTTGCATTAAAAGCATTAGCTACTTCTAGGAGACATAGTATACGAATCAGAATCTGTCAAATATACCTACGAAGAGTCAAGTTTTATCTCTTTCTTCTGTTTCTATCTCTCTATCAGTCTCTTTCTTTCCATATGCTATTGTAATATGGGTAGGTCTTCAGTTATCATGAAGCCGACTTCCAATTGAGCCCTGGTAGCTATGACCAGTTTCTAAGCAATGCTGTGTATGATATAGTATGTGCAATGTATGATGTCCGTCACTTTGTATTAAATATATTCAGGCATTATGACACGAATTATAACGAATACTAGATGGTTGATAATTAAAGGCGCGGTTGGTGGACCAGTTAAGGGATCGGCTGTTGCGCCGCGTGTCCCGGTTCGAGCCCCACATGGATGAAATATAAGACCACAGGCCCAGGTGTTCCTAGGTGTTTCTGCATGCACTGTACAGGATACATTCCTAGTGCGAAGCAACATAAAATTAATGTAATCATAATTATTTCCCATAAATCAACATATTTTTTTTTTATTTATTTAATTATTTTTTTAGCTATTCACGAGACTTAAAACGAACAATCCGGATTTTATGAAGAAGGTCTTTCCAGTCGCCGGCGACATCACATTACCCAACCTTGGACTTAAGCCAGAAGATGAGCATAATTTAATTGACAATGTAAGCTTATACATAATTTATTAGCATCGCAGCTTAGTGTTGCAACTGTATAACTTATAACTGTATAACTTTAATTAAAATTATTGAAAAATATATCCAGGTCGCTTGATAAACATCAGCCAGGTCTTTCGACCACTGACCTCATTAGAGAAACGAGTATTTTGATATTTAATAGGAATTCCGTTTGCTGACTTGTAGACAGTCACTTATTTTAAAAGACCTAAATCGCTCTATATTTTTGGGGTTCTTAAAAAAGGAGAGTGAAACGATTTCAAGGTGAACCTTTAAATCGGCTGCAACCATATCCATGGTGTTACAAACGCATACAGGCTGCGGTAACCACACACCACCAGGTGACCCGTTGGTCCGTCCGGTAGGACCTTCGTTCGTTGTATAAAAATTATTGTAATTTGCAGGTATCAGTGGTATTTCATGCCGCAGCAACAGTCAAGTTCAACGAACCATTACCAGTCGCAATGAACATTAATTTCGAAGGCACTCAAAAGGTCCTTAAACTCAGTCAGCGTATGAAGAATATGGAGGTAAGTTTTTACTATAATGTGGTATACATACGGTGTCTTCAAAAGAGAAAACGTTATGGAGTTGCTGGTTTTTAGGACTTGTTAAATTTCTTTCTGAAGGTCTATTGAACAAAATAAATATACTTCAATATATGTATTTTAAAGTTTCTTGTCTTGACATTGGTCCATGAATTTTGGATTTTCTATTTAGAGATACCCTTATAATGTGCCAAAAATTCGCAACATATTTCTTTATATCTTAGACTGATAATCATGATTAACACAATACATATATTTATGTGAATTTAACCAATTCCATTAAAATGATACCTGTAAAGAAGATGGTAAAGATGCTTAGCGTCTTTGGTATTAAGAAGCACAGTGGCTTTACAAAGAATAGCATCTGACAATGTTATATCATAACCAGTCCTAGGTTTAATTTACAGATGTTGTACTCAACCAAAACCCTTTGAGAAACAGACACAGGTTGTAAAGACATTAACAAATTTACAGGCTTTCGTGTATATATCGACGGCGTACGCGCATACTCAAAGAAAAAAGCTGATAGAAACAGTTTACCCAGCGCCCGCTAAATTAGACGATGTTTACAAATTCATTGATGAATATGGACATAATAAAGAAGAAACTATGAAATTTATAAGTAAGTTACAGCAATATTACATAAGAGACGTAGGACATAGCGAGATTTTCGCTCAAAATGAGCTGCCCGACTGGGGAAATATCTCGCTCTTCAGAAGGCCGCAGTGAAACAACAATAGTTGTGTTTCTGCGAGTAAGTTTACAGCTTATTAGGGGAGTGACTATTCTGTCAGTATGAGAATTCCGCGTGTAGTCAGTTTAGCAATCTCCTATTTTAAGGGTCATAACGTGCAAGCAACATTTCTGGAATTCCAAATTCCAACCTTGTGGCATCAAAAAGTAGTTTTGTTTCAATGTCTAATGTTCCCAAAGTCAAACATTAAAATAAAGTAACTAAAGTCGGATCCTTGATCGTTTATTCCCAAGTTGAGCAGTGTTAATGGGTTTTTCTATGAAATTCTTCGGCATCTCGGAGTTTGGATTCGTTCCCGGTTCCCGAAGGCAATAAACTATACTCCTATGAGAGTACTAAAATATACTTGCAAAATGTGGGTGTAGGTACCTATTATACACCTCAGCCTAACCCTTCAGGAAAGACAGGCGTGATGGTATGTTTTGTTATATTACAGATAACAAACCCAACACTTATACCTTCACCAAGTCACTGGCCGAGGCTTACATCGCAAGCAATTGCGGCGACCTGCCTGCAGTCATCATCAGGCCTTCTATTGGTAATGTCTTTTATTAGATTTTTTATTTGGTTTTAGTTTTTGATTTTCGTTTCGTTTTTATGTGTCTAGCTGCGATAACCTAGTAGTACCAGTGGACTGACAAATCAAAGGTTTGAGTTTGAACCCAAGGAACGCACAACTAACTTTTCGGAAGCTATGTGTGTATGGCAAATTACGCTATAGCGTATTGGTTCTCCACCTACGGCCTAACCCCGGGTATTGTAGCATGATTAAACCCAACCAATCGATGGGCCCACGTCTTATAGAACTCCCATTGTCAACTTACAAGGCTTTTTAATTGTTCTAGAAATTACTTTTACTTTCTAGGTTTTAAAAACACTCGCTACAAAAAAAAAATTGCAGCCTTGCATAACAATGTTGGTTATTTATAGTTATCGCAACAAAGGACGAACCAATGAAAGGCTGGCTGGACAACTGTTTTGGACCAACCATTCTTCTGTACAGCGTCGCCAAAGGCTGGAACCGCATTAGTCTCGGTCAGAGCAATTCTGCAATTGACTTGATTCCTGTGGATTATGTTTCAAATATGAGCATCGTCTCCGCAACTAGAGCTAGGTAAGAATATAAATAAATAAATAAATATTTCCGGACATTATTACACAGCGCCATCTAGTTCCGTGGTAAGCAACGAGGCTTGTGTTACGGATACTAGATGGTTGATATACTAAATATATACTTTTTTTTGTAAATACATACATATTATACATAGATACATCCATGACTCGGATACAAATATTTATGCTCATCACACAAACATTTGTCCCTACCGGGATTCAAACCCGGGACCCATAGCACAGCAGGCAGCGTTAACTACCGCTGAGCTAAACGGGTCGTCGTAACAGAATATTTATCAATGTAGTGGATAGGGCACATAGCTTGAAGAACAGATGGCCATTGGGACTCGAATGCTCTCGAGTGACGAACGCGTACCTGAAAGTGCAAGTGGGTAGGTCCATGGTGAGGTCGACTGACGACCTAGTTAAGGTCAGTAGAATCTGCTGGTTGCGTTGGTCGCAGGACTAATCGCCGTGAGTCTTTGGGGCAGGCGTATCGTCTAGCAATGTATGTCTTTAGCTAAAATGGTAAAGAAAACATACGAAACGGAAATAGACATTAAATTATTAATGGATAGATCTGATTTGGGTAGATATAGACTGGATGTGTTAGTAACATAATATTATTAAAAGGCACAAACCATTAAATCGGCAATGTTCAGTGGGTACTAAAACACTAACTTAATCTAAAAAAATATATAGAATCTTTATTTTTATTTCAGATCGAGGAATTTACAAGTATTTAATTGCACATCATCGTCAGAAAATCCAATTGTATGGTCAGATTTATATAAACACTTCGCCCAAGAAATAATTTCGCGCGGCAAAAGTAAGTTTAGTTGTTATGTATTTATTTGAAAATTCCCAACATTGGGAAAAAACTTTGTATAAAAATCTCTCACAGAGCCTCTAGTAGTCCTGTAAATAGTTATGTTTATTTTTAATAGTAAATGATCATATCATCATCATCAACCCATTATTGTCCCACTGCTGGGCACGGGTCTGCTGTCATTTGAGAGGGATTAGGCTATAGTCCACCACTCTAGCCTATTGCGGGTTGGCAGACTTCACATGCCATCGAGAAACCTGTTAAGCATTCAGGTTTCCTCACGATGTTTTCCTTCACCGTTAAAGTATGTGATAAATACGCACATAACTTCCGAAAAGTCAGTGGTCCGTGTCCGGGTTTGAACTCGAGACCGTTAACATCCACTTTGTCCACTGGTCTCACCGCTGGGCTACCACAGCTCTCAATGAATGATCATATAATTATTATTAAATTTATGATTTGGTATTTTCGTTACTAAAAAATTGGATCTTATACTGCGTCTTTGGTGTGAGAGTCATAAGCACCAACTGCCTCGTTGGTCTAGTGGTTGTACAGGGCGACTGCCGAGCAAGAGTTCCTGGGTTCAATTCCCAGGCCAAGCAAAGTATTATTGGGGTTTTCTGTGAAATTCTCAGTAGCAGCTCGGAGTTTGGAATCGTGCCCAGTTAATGGCAATAGGCTCGCCTCCTATTACAAGGGACCTAAAACATACCAGCGAAACGTAGGTGTACATTAGCACACCTCTGCCTAACCTTTCGGGGACGACAGGCGTGATGGTATGTATGTATATGTATGTCATAAGCGCGACTGCAAACCAAAAGGTGCTATAGGTTCTCTTGTCAGGTCTAATAAAGTTATCTGTTCTCTATTTTGACAATTAAACAACTAGAAAACAATGTTGTATTTTTCAGATGAAATACCATATCCAACGGTGATGTACGCAAAATCGAAAACTTTAGTTAATATCGGAACTTTCTTAATGCAAGTAGCTCCAGCGCATATTGCAGATTTGTGGTTAAAACTAACTGGTCGAGAAACCAAGTAAGTGTTATACCAATCGATTTTTTAGTAGTTTTTTTTATAACTAGCCTAGGCTGGCCCCGTTATATACAGATATTTCAATTATTAACGAAATATATGTATATGTCGCAGGTAGATTGTATAATCCGCTATATTACATTACGGCTCGCAATGACATATTATTATATAGTCATGCGCGATGGCGATAGCCACTAATTTGTGCGAAGAAAGGGCAAGACACATTTTTATCTTTCACTGTTGTAGTGTAATTTGTAAACACGTGAAGGCATCTTGTTCTCAGGACATATAAACTATTAAGCACGAATTATTTTTACGGAGCGTACCGTCGCAACGCTGGTTGGTGCGTCACTAAGCGCGATCCCGGCAATTGCCTTGATTTCTTGTTGCCATTTTAGAGGGCGGGTAACGTATCAATAGTTTATATATCATTGACGGCTAGCAGTTTTCCAAAATAGCGTCGTTTTGTAATGTGGCGGATCAACGTTTAGCCGCATTACAAAACAGCACTGTTTTTGAAAACGGCAGGGCAAGCCACAAGTTATAAAAAAAAACCTTTTTAGGCGGAAAACGCTCAGGCTCGCGGAGTCCGACACACCCGATCATCGCCTCCCAAAGCGGCGGGACGGTCCGTAAAGGAGTTTCCGCACTTAAAGAAGGATCGTTATACTTTTTTTTTAATAAGTCTTCATTTACAACAGGTACGTCAAACTCCTATCCCAAGTGGTGAGCTTCAGGAACGCGATGGCATTCTTCTCGGTCAACACCTGGGAGATGAGGGCAGAACGTGCGCGTGAGTTGTACAACTCGCTCTCCGCAGAAGACAAGGCTCGGTTCCCGTGTGATGTCACGCAAATTGAATGGTCGGAGTACATAAGAGATTATTGTAAAGGAGTTCAGCGCTACCTACTGGCTAGATATACAACTAAGCAATGAAGCAACTGATTTTTGAATGAGGACAGAATGTAAGAAGGTGATTATAAATATAGAATAATACTACATAACAAAACTAGCTCTTATTTTATAAAATATCTCTTCCAGCGGGTCTGTAAGAGACTTAAGTCATTTATATTTCATATAATTTTTATATTGTTAGGTCAGTATTAATAAATTGTTCTTCTGTTTTTTATAATTTATAATTTACTCTAAATATTAAAATAAAATCATTTAACTCGGGTATGTTGATATCATTTTAATCCTAATATCTATCAGTGAAAATCCCTAAAATAAAGACTTAATAATTTTGGATATCCGTTGATATTCAGGATTATAGATTTTTTATAAATATACGAGTAAATAGATTTACTAGAACAAACCTATTTATTAGAACCTCTTCCATTTTGAAGTCGGTTATAAAGTAAAGTAGTTAATATTTAAAAGGTGTCATAGGAGCCACCGAATAAAGTCACTGTGTTTGCGCAGTGTTTAATTGTGTTGCGTAAATAATTATATGGCAAACAAAACAAATAAACAGCGGGCGGCATAATTATGACAGGTAGTCGTGGCGATCCTTGGGGGAGACCTATGTCCAGCAGTGGACATCTAATGGTTGAAATGAAATGATGAAGTAAATAATTCGGGTCTAATTGTAGGTACCTTAAATACCCAATTATTATACTGTCTACTTCAGAAGTAGGAAATCGGATTGGTTTATGACTCACTACATTTAGCACGGGTTTCTGGACCCTTTCTTGACACATCATCTGACATTTAGCTAAAATGCTCCATACAGAGATACAATAAGTCAAGATAGACTGAGTCAAGGCAAAATAAGGTAAGCAACGAGGCTTGTGTTACGGATCGAGTATCCGTAACACAAGCCGTTGGTTTATATACTACATATATACTTTTTTTTTGTAAATACATACATATTATACATAGACACATCCATGATTCGGATACAAAAGTTGATGCTCATCACACAAACATTTGTCCCTACCGGGATTAGAACCCTGGATCCATTGCAGAGCAGGCAGCGTTAACTACCGCTGAGCTAAACGGGTCGTCAAATATGTCAACCTTCGTTCATCTTAATTTAATACAAATTAAAATGAACGAAGGTTTTTAAACACAAATATCAGTTTTCTCACCCTGGATTCCAATTGATTGATGGGCACATTCTGTTTGTGCCACTTACTGACATAAAAAGTGTATTGATTTTCTTGCGGGTTTTTTATTGAACCAGATAATCCACTTGACTGATTTTCTGGCTTTTGAATTTTTTTCTTCGGTACAATTTTATATTTTACATCATTTTTTACGAGACTGTGTAAACAGTATGGCGTCTAAGAAAGAATGAACATTTATAAAAATATTTCTATCAATTAGACGACCTCTGTGGTCTAGTGGTTCGAGTACCGGACCGCTGATCACGAGGTCGTGGGTTCGATTCCCACGGCACACAAATATTTATGTGATGAATATAAGTGTTTGTGTTCGTCTGGGTGTTTCCTATGTATTATAAGTATGTATTTACAAAAAAAGTAAAAGTATATAAGTATTATATCCATTGTCTAGTACCCATAGTACAAGCTCTGCTTAGTTTGGGACTAGATGGTGCTGTGTAAAATGTCGCATTATATTTAATTGTCGCAGAATATTTATTTAATTAACCAAAATTAAGTGCCTACAAGAATATTGAAGAAACTTAGCATGGATTGTTATTACATTGCTGTAAACGAATTGTAAGGCGTGTCGGAAAACGCCCTAGTACTTAAATAATGCGTGCGCGTAATATGGAACAGTCGCAACTGGTGTTGAAATCAGTACCTAACTACAATTTTAAGAATCCATGCGCCAGGATGTGGCTTCCCACCCTTGTGACATAAAAAAAAGGTATCAAGAACGATTCTATCGTCACAAATATTTCAACTAGCTCTAACGGTAGTCTAATACCCTGAAATCAGAGTACACAAATGCCTAATAGGATGGGATGTAAATAGGTTGATAAAAGAGGTTGATTAGTAGCGGGTAGCCCTAAAATAAATTAAAGAAATCTTTTCCATGAAGTTTTCTTTATTTTATTTTAGGGCTTCCCATTCATTTCATCATTCCATTTTAAAAAGATTTTTTTGGTACAATTCCCTTGCGAATTTTGAGCCATAAAGAAATCACCTAATTTAGATTGTTCAAAATATATTTTACTAGTTGATTCCCGCGACATCGTGCGCGTGCAATTTAACGAAAAAAAAAATTTCATACTAACTTTGCACCCCCGTTTTATCGCCTTAGAAGATGAATTTTCAAAAAACAAACTTCACATAAACCATCTACTAAATAATAGTCCGCACAAAGCCGAAACATTTGGTTTGGATAGGTGAGCCCGTTCTTGAGTTATAAAATTACAGCGAAAAGTGGCATATGACTTTTATATCTTGAATATAATCCCTAAACGTTAATGAGATTTATCTTCCTTTATCACGTAAAGCTAATTATAAAGCCTGAATTAATACGACTATTGGTCCATATGTAGGTACTTATAATTTTAAGAGAATTTCAACCGTTGAGGAGTTATACCTTCCATCATCAGGTCATCAACATAAAATGATGATTATCAGACGCAAATACTTGAACAGCTTTAGAAAACATAATGTAATACGTGATAAGTGCCTATAAAATAAGAGGGTTGCCCTCGATTTCCCTGGGATCCGATCATCAGATCCTGACCTGGTCAAAATGGGAGTATACCTAATATATTTTTGTGATAAAATCGAATATATTGTTAGTTTTTGATAAATGATAGATTGTTTATTTCTGTAAATAGATATTTTTAAGGACACTTTTACAAGTCATGTGTAACATTATTTTATTAACTAGATGGCATCGGCATTTCCTAACTGACGACCTCTGAGAAGAAATGCCGAAACAAACTCAGAGAATCATGGTCTCTTTTAAAGTCCAAATATTTTTCTTTATAGTATGTGAACCTGACGATGTAGGTCAAAGTCTGAGATGACCTTTTGAAGAAAGCACCAGTGCAGATTTGAGTTGACCCGTCCATACTAACAGCACGCATACGTCAGCCATCGTGTAGCTCAACCATTATTGAAGGAGCTCAACGA
This sequence comes from Craniophora ligustri, assembly GCA_905163465.1. Classification (NCBI taxonomy): domain Eukaryota; kingdom Metazoa; phylum Arthropoda; class Insecta; order Lepidoptera; family Noctuidae; genus Craniophora; species Craniophora ligustri. The sequence goes on along the minus strand of LR990962.1, from coordinate 13,873,322 downwards.
CCCGACGCACGTCAATGCAAGATCAGTGGGACATTTGTGTAGGCCAATTCAAAATCCTACGTACGTCTTTGCATTATTGTATAAAAATGTTGATACAACACATAATTGTGTCTATAATGTAAATTTAAAAGAAACTTGTGGCCGCAAGAGTAACGCAAAGGAAAGATTACCGCCTATAATTTAAGATTTTAGTATTTATATACTGATTATTTTATGAGAAACCAGTTAAATATTGTTTAATTATCCCATTGAATTCAATTAAACTTCTCGTAATTGATTTCGATATTAAATTTACGTAAAATAATGAAGGTAACAAAAGAATAAATTTTTCTTCACCTTGGGTAAGTAGATTAATAGATTTTGCTATATATTTACATTTTATTTTCATTTTCATAATCTTTGGACCTTTACCCATAGTTTAAAATAAAGAAACCAGTTTCATTTAAATATTTTCACTTAAGCGTAATTTTTGAGCATTGCTAGTATTTGAGAAGTACTCATATAGGTAAATAAATTTATTTTAACTGCCGAATCATGTATTTATTTAAATCCTTAAATAAATAACTCCAAGAAAGAAGTTTACATTCAAAAGATATCATATACGTTATGTTTTTTTTTTTATAAATAAAGCAAAATAAAATAATAATAAATACACAGAATTAATATTATAAAGACGTATATTTAAAAAGAATGGTAATGTCAATGAAAAAAAAAACTGAATGAACAACAAAATAAAAATCAAATTACCTCGGGTCATCAGAAATTTATAAATTGGTGACTTTGAAAATCTCTCAATTTGTTAACATTCTTGTAACGTTTGCTGAATATAACAAGAATAAATAAATTACGTAAAAGAAATAAAACGTCTCGCTTTTGTTACATGTAGTTGTAAGAAACCTGTTTGTGGGAATTGCATAAAACATAGGAAAAAAAACAAAAGCGCAAGAAAATATTTTGCGCTAAATGTATCTCGGTTTAAAATCAAATAAAATTAACTTTTAAAAAAAAAGAAAAACCAACTTCAAAAACTAAAAAGCAAAAAATAACTTCATACAGTTTTACCTTGTTTTTAGTTTTAAAGGTATGAAGTCGGTGCCAAGCCAAACGTAATAGTAAGTACACTCACCGCGAGTGACCTTGAGCAGGGTGGTTAAAACCACCACATCATCGGCACCGACTTCATACCTTTAAAACTAAAAACAAGGTAAAACTGTATGAAGTTATTTTTTGCTTTTTAGTTTTTGAAGTTGGTTTTTCTTTTTTTTTTAAAGTTAATTTATTTTTTTCTTTTTAGTGTTGCATATATTAAACTTTTCATATCAGGTCAATAGCCTGAAAGAATACAACTATCGATCCATATATACTTATAATTATGAAAGATTTTCCCTTCAACTCCTAACCGTTGAGGAGTTGTACCTTCCATCATCAGAACATTACATGAGATGGTGATTTTCAAATGCAAATACTTGAACAGCCTCGAGAATACATGTTAATGTAATAAATGCCTATAAATGAAAGAACTTTTAACTCTTAGCTGTTGAGGAGTTCTACCTTCCACCATCAGCTCATCAACATCAAATGATGATTATCAGACGCAAATACTGGAACAATATTAGTAAATATGTTAAAAACGTGATAATTGCCTATAAAATTTGAGGGTTGCCCTCGATTTCCCTGGGATCCCATCATCAGATCCTCATGTGGTTACAATGGGACCATCTGTGAAGTATACCCTTTCAAACAAAAAAAGAATTTTGCAAATCGGTCCAGGCGTTTTGAAGTAATTCGTGAACATACATAAAAAAAAGATTCCGACGAATTGAGAACCTCCTCCTTTTTGAAGTCGGTTAAAAACACACAAACACTAGCATCAAAATCACGATGTTGGTCTTTGTAGGAAAGGACCATACCTAAAAAGGCTAGTTTTTCTAATCGTCTTGTTAATTAGTGACTTTGCAAATTTCGCAATTTGCTAACATTCCTGCAACATTCATGGAATATAAAAAGACGGCTGAGTTTTATTTTCATTTATCTTAAAACCAACACTAGACTCGGACAAGGAAATAATAATAATAATATTTTAACATTATTGAAACTTCAATATTTAAAACAGAAACTCCAGTATGAAATATTGCATTTGATTTGGTAGATTTTTTCCCGTTTAAAAGATGAGTAAACTTTGCAAATTTTTGGGAGTGAGGCTAGTATTATGCAGAGATAATTCGGCGTTTAGCAGCAGTGTTCAAATCAAATATTTTCGAAGATATTCAAGTACGACTTCTAGGTAAGTGATTTTGTAGAAACAATATAATTTCCAACACGGCTATAAATAACTACCCAATTTGGAAAATCAGAATTAAGCCCTTCTTTATCTAGGTACCTATTTCTCTTCACTGAGCACGTAATTCCTTTAAAATTGAGATAGAATAAATTCCCTGGCTTAGTGCCGGTTGACAGATATCCAAAAATGTTTTTCATACAATAAAAATGGTCGTTCTTAAGGTGAAGTTAGCCCCTAAAATTTCCGTCACAAAGAAGAAAACCAAATATCGTTTTATGTCTCTAAGAAAATAACCAATATTTGTCCCCTGATAAGACAATCAAAAATAACTCTCTTCACTGAAAACCCCGACGCTAAGAGAATTGGGATGTACCAAATTCCTAGCCTTTCCTCGCTCAAATTGAGCTGCCCAACTGGGGAAGTACCTCTGCCTTTCTGCGAGTGAGTAAGGTTACCAGAGCTCGTTGGGGAGTGACTATTCTAACAGCATGGGCATTCCATTTGCTGTCAGTTTAGTAATTCCCTATTTTAAGAAACCAAAACGGTTTCTGCAAGGGTGTGCAACGCGTTTGCAAGCCTTCAGGTGTTGCAAATGTCCATGGGCGACGGTGATCACTTACCATCAGGTGAGCCGCCTGCTCAAAAAAATACTTAAATAGTCTAATTATACTGTAGATACAATGATTTGTTTCAGTGTCATCTCAAAAGACTATAAAAGCAGGACAAGTTACCAGCCGGTAGCAGACTTTTATATTGGAAAGTCTGTATTTATAACTGGAGGCACCGGTTTCTTAGGGAAGGTTTGTTCATAACTATAATTTGCGAATGTAAATAGTCTTATTATCTCAAATGTGTTTAATTAGCGGAATTTTACTGAAAAATCTCAGTAGATTCACTTATTACTCCTGTTTCTCAGAAAATGTACTACAACAATCCAATAATAAATCAATCAACTTGGTAATTACCCTCACTTAATTAGACTGCAGCTAGTCCTATTTTTATTGTATAAGAGAGATGACGCTTTATAACATGCCTAGCGTTATCCCGCTCTAACAAATTGAGTAAGACTGCTCAAGCACGGTGTTATAGGGCCGCTGGACCTTACGCTTATAAACAACACTTCAAAAATTTTTATTATTCCAGGTTTTCATTGAAAAACTCCTCTACTCTTGTACAAAATTGGACAAAATCTACATTTTGGTGCGAGACAAAAAAGGCGAAAATATCTACACACGCATTGAAAATATATTTAAAAGTCCAGTAAGTACTTCAATTCTCCTACTGTCTATTGATTGTCCTACTGCTAGGCACAGATTGTATCTCATTTGATAAGGATTAGGCTATGGTTCACGCTAGCCTAGACTAGGCTACACTAGTAGGTTGGCAGACTTGTCACACCATCGAGAATATCTGTCATGTAGGTAGGTGTCTAATTATATTTTCCATCACCATTTTATATATATATATAACTTATCATCATATGAACAAGGATCGTTGGTGCTTGCCTGAGATCGAAGTGCGAACCTTTGAATTCACAGTCTAGCAAGTAATGTAAATTAAAGTATTTTTTTATTGTTAGAGGTATTACGCTATCAATGCTCTTATTGGTATTATCAACTTTATTTAATTCTTAAAGACTTGGTAAATATATCAGATTCTATTACATAAACGAGGATTCAAGTTTTCTCTGTAACTTTCTCTTCTTCTCTTGTTTCTATATCTTTATCAGTCTCTTTCTTTCCGATATGTTATTGGCATCTGGGTTTGTCTGTCTTCATTTATCAGAAAGTGGAGCTCCGATTTAACTCTGGTAGCTATATCCAGTTCCTGAGAAATGCAGTATGATATAATTATGTCCCTTTGTATTAAAATAAACTTACATTCAACTTCGTCTATTTAAATTAGCAGATGTGTATTCTTATTTCCTAAATCTTATATATAAAAATCTGGTGTCACAGTGTTTGTCGCTCAATTCCTCCGAAACGGCTAGACGGATTATTAGGAAATTTTGTATGTATATTTGGTAGATCTGAGAATCGGTCGTAGGCTATTTTTTACACCCCTAAGGATGTCCCTCATCAGACTTTTTTCTATATTTAGTTTTTGACGAAGCATCTTTTTGTATTTTTTTATGATTCAACATTAAAAAATACTAATAACCCTACATTTTCACTCTTCTATCACCAACTCCTATAATTTGGCAAAACAACGTTTGCTGGGTTATTAATTAGTCGACGGCGTGATTGGTGCAGCGTGGCGAGATATCTACGTCATCATCGCACGGAAAAAAATATGATCTGCAGGTAGTCGTTTCGGGTCTGGGTGCTTAGGCATTGTAAACATTTGTGTTTGCTAGCGTACGCACAATACAGGATACATTTCTAGTGTTAGTTAGTTTTAAACAGAAAAGAGTACCTACACAAAAAGTTTTAATCATAATGACCGGCATAAGATAATTTGGTTTTTTTTTTTTCACTTATTTCTTCATCATATATTTTTAGATATTCACGAGACTTAAAATCAGCAATCCTGATTTTATGCAGAAGGTCGTTCCAGTCACCGGCGACATCACATTACCCAACCTTGGTCTTAATCCACAAGATGAGCAGGATTTAATTGACAAGGTCAGCTAAAAATAATCAATTAACATTACAGGTAATAACAGCAAAGATTCGTAAAAAAAATGTAAGACTAATGAGCAATCTGTTTGATCAATTTGCATCTGTCAAGGTCAGTTGAGAGATCGGCCATTTTGTAAGTTATACTTGGCTGCAAGTACACACTTTTCATGTTACATGTTTATTTAACATAAAAAGTGACGTCAAAAATACTTTAACGACCCAATTAGTCCAGCGGTAGATAACACCGCCTTCTGTGCTACGGGTCCCGGGTTCAAATCCCGGTAGGGACAAATATTTGTGTGATGAGCATAAACTTTTGTTTCCGAGTCATGGATGTACATATATATGTATAATATGAATGTATTTATAATATACAGGATGTCCGGTAATGAATGGATAACCTTGAAATGGGTCATAGTAGAACTAATGGCCATTCAGATAAAAAATATAATAGTATATAGTAGTATATCAACCAACTAGTATCCGTAACACAAGCCTCGTTGCTTAGCTCGGAACTAGATGGCGCTGTGTCATAATGTCCAGAAATATTTATATTTATACTATGTGGAAATTAATAAGTATTAAGGTATATAGTAATTACTGTAATTTGCAGGTGTCAGTAGTATTTCATGCCGCAGCAACAGTCAAGTTCAACGAACCATTACCAGTCGCCATGAACATAAATTTTGAAGGCACGCAGAAGATCCTTAAGCTCAGTCAGCGTATGAAGAATATGGAGGTAGTTTATTACTATAAATTATAGGAACAGCCCATAATATATACAAACGGGGTCTATAACATTTTGAAGTTTTTGGCTTTTAGAATACTTAACGCGATCTCTGAGTAGGAACACCAAAAACTCATGGTCCCAATGTAAAGACCATTACTTTAAAATACATTGAAGTGAATTTATTTTTGTTAATACATACATAGATCTTCCAATAAATCGTAAATATTTTTTAACATGTGTCAGAATGTATGTATGTATGTATCTTAGCTGACTGACTGACATAATTATCAACGCAGGGCCTAAACTATAGGGTTAGAAACTTGAAATTTTACACTGTGGTTCCTTTTATAAGATAGGGGAGCACTAGGAAAGGATTTTTTTGACGACCCAATTAGTCCAGCGGTAGTTGACACTGCCTTCTGTGCTATGGGTCCCGGATTCGAATCCCGGTAAGGACAAATGTTTGTGTGATGAGCATAAATATTTGTATCCGAGTCATGGATGTATCTATGTATAATATGTATGGTATGTATTTACAAAAAAAGTATATATGTAGTATATCAACCAACTAGTATCCGTAACACAAACCTCGTTGCTTAGCTCGGAACTAGATGGCGCTGTGTCATAATGTCCGGGAATATTTATTTATTTATTATTTTTGAAAATTCACCCCTAAGGGAGTAAAACGGGGTGCAAAATTAGTATGAAACTTTTGTTATATTGTATATCATAAAAATATACTAACAATAATTATTAAAACAATATTGATCTGTTTTGAACTTATTCCATTAAAAAAAAATGGTAAGGATAGATGGCATTATTGGCATTAAGATGTAAAGTGGTTATACCATTGGTTCGATTCCCAGATATTGTATTCAACCTTATCTTTATGAGACGATGAAAATTTACAGGCTTTCGTGTATATATCGACGGCGTACGCGCATACTCAAAGAAAAAAGCTGATAGAAACAGTTTACCCAGCGCCCGCTAAAGTAGACGATGTTTACAAATTCATTGAAGAATATGGACATGACAAAGAAGAAACTATGAAATTTATAAGTAAGTTATAGAAAAAAACTTGAGAGGTGTCAAGGGACACCCGGATGGAACGAAGTTTCTTTCGATTAATTAGTGAAGAAATAGTAATAAAATTGTTTTTTTTTACAATAGCTTACTATAGCCTAATCCCTCTCAAATGAGAGGAGACCTGTGCCCAGCAGTGGGACGTTAATGGGTTGATGATGATGAGCTTACTATAGCAAAATGTGTCGTTACAACTTTTCGTCTTAATTTTTTCCGTCTAGCCCCCTTTCGCAACGCGCGATAAGGAACTTCGTTCCAAAAAGGTTTATTGCTATTGAAATAAAACTACTTTTTACGGATTTTATCGCGGTATATTATTTTAACCCGACGTTTCGGATCCTGTACAACATCCATGGTCACGGGCCGACTGAGGTGTTGGTCGTCTTGAAGTTATAATTACTAACATTTTTAATTATTATTGACAATTTAATTATTATTTATTGCTATGTCTAATATTGCCGATGTTAATATGGAAATAAATAAAATAAATAAATAAAATAAAATCCATTTAATTCAGGAAGATATTGCCATATTTGATATAATAACAAATAATAATATAAAATAAATAAAATGTAATGCAAATTTTGAATAAATAATGAAGTCATCATGCCGTGGCTAAGACATGCTGACTTCATTATTTATTGTGCTGCAGTAGGCATGTGCCTACTGCACAATAAGGGAACCTATACATTTTACATCAGATATTAATGCGCCTAATTAATTTTGCTTTATCATCAAAGTTTTCGGGTTCTTAGTCTGTTATTTATTATTCAGAATTATGACTTATGATATCCACTATTATGGCTAGACTATTGTAAATATCGAGTAAGTGATAAAATATCATGTCTCTTTTACCCATTAAATTACATTATTCTTTTATCACATTACATATTATGTTTATTAGTTTACTGCATTTTATTTAAATTTATTTATTGCATAATAATTGTTATTATAATTTATTAATTCTTTAGTTTATTCAATTTAGAATTTAAATTTGGGTACCCATTTTCTGGTGACGGACTCCTCCATCGTATGCCATTGTTCTCTATTTTGGGCAGTCTTCGTCCAAGTGTGACCAGCGGTTGCTATTATGTCGTCGCACCACCGGCGTCTGGGTCTGCCACGTGGTCGAGGTATACCTCGTGGGTACCAGAGAATGCTCTTCAAATACATTTGTACTCCAAAGTCACATTTGATTACTATACTACAACATAAGACTCGTTGAAAATAATGCACCGTATTACAGGTGAGAAACCCAACACTTATACCTTCACGAAGTCACTGGCCGAGGCTTACATTGCAAGCAATTGCGGCGACCTGCCTGCAGTCATCATCAGGCCTTCTATTGGTAATGTCTTTTATTAGATTTTGTATTTGGTTTTATTTATAACTACTGTTATACCTGGTCGGTTTTGCACGGGTAGCTGGCTAGCTACATATCCTTTATATGGTGTACCTACACTATTGTTTTTTTTGTATCAGGAATCATCGCCTGTATACACAAACCACCAAATCAATGGTTTAGAAATACATAGATTGCAATGACATATTATTATATAGACACGTCATGCACGAACATTACGGCTATGCAAAATGGCGACAGCGACTAATTTGTGCAAAGAAAGGGAAAGACACATTTTTATCTTTCACTGTTGTAGTATAATTTGTAAACACATGAAGGCATCTTGTTCTCAGGAAGTATAAAACTATTAAGCACAAATTATTTTTACGGAACGTACCCTCGCAACGCTGGTTGGTGCGTCACTAAGCCCGATCCCGGCAATTGCCTTGATTTCTTGTTGCCATTTTAGAGATCGGGTAACGTATCTATAGTTTTTTATATCATTGATAGATGGTAAACTTTTTTATGCACATTTAGATTATCTTGTATATACAAGTATTATTCTGTGTCTATTATGTATATCTGTATTCATGTAGTCTGCATCATTTGTCATGTGGTTCAAGAGAAGGATAGGAGAGCTTAAGCAAAGTATAATAATTGTACAACCTACATAATTATATTCATTGTTGTACTTGTCAAGGTTCATAGTTTCCATATCTTAATTTGTGTATCAATATGAAATACAATAAATCTATTGGTATCAATAATTACTATAACAGTTAAATATTGATGTATATAATTACATCGATTTCAACATTTTCTGACCACGACTTTGATGTACGGATGTTGTGTAGTCAGACCTAACAGATTGATGGTTCTCCTTTGATGTCTCATTTTCTTCTTACGAGACTTTTTTATAGTCCCTGGAATTCTTTCCTTGCTTACACAACCAATTGCGATGAGCGAACCACTTTGCAGCCTTGCATGACAATGTTTATTTTTTCTAGTTATCTCAACAAAAGACGAGCCAATCAAAGGTTGGCTGGAGAACTGGTTTGGACTAACCCCTCTTTTTTACAACGTTGCCAAAGGCTGGAACCGCATCAGTTATGGTCAAAGCAGCGGCGCAGTTGACTTTATTCCTGTCGATTATGTCTCGAATATGAGCATCGTCTCCGCAGCAAGAGCTAGGTAAGAATATTCAGCCCTGTTATTGCTCACGTCAGATTTACCCGACAGAATTTTTCATTGAATATTTTCATCCATACAATCTGGTACGTGCCTGACACCGTAAGTCCCTATTTCTGCAACTCCTGAAAGCCAGGATCAACAGTAGTAACCATACAGCAAATCTTCGAGACAATGATGACCGACGTGTCCCAGGAGAATGATGTTAACTTTCTTGGATCCCGCATAGGAATTGGTACAAACTGATACAATCATGGTAGTGGACACATTGCTTGAAGAACTGATGGCCGTTGGGACTGGTTTGTGGGTAGGCCCGCGGCAAAGTAGACTGACAGCCTCTAGTAAAGGTTGCTGGAACCCATTGGATGCGGGTGGCGCTAGACCGGTCTTCATCAAAATTCATAAGGCCCAGCAATGGTTTTAATTTAGCTGAATTGATGATTGTATAATCATGTGCAAAATTCTACAGACATGAAAATATTTGTCGGTTAAATCTGACCTGTGCAATTAAAAGGTTGAATATGTTAGCTATATTTTTAAACTAAATAACACAGTAGGTATCTTTGAATTGTGTCTTTGAAATTAATATTTTTTATAAATAAAAATAGTTGTAATGTATGTATATTCATAAAAAAAATTAACTTTATTTTTATTTCAGATCGGGAAATGTACAAGTATTTAATTGCACTACATCTTCAGAAAATCCAATTACATTTTCTGATACAAACAAATACTTCATCGAAGAAATGGTTTCGCGCGGCAAAAGTAATTATAGTAGTAAAATATATGTATAAAAAGCTCTTAAAGAGACTCTAGTAGTCCCAACAAGGAACTCAAATTATTTTATAAATAGTAAATAAAAAAAATGTTCATATACCTTATTTATAATATACATTTAACAATAAAAAGACTAGAAACCAACGTTGTATTTTTCAGATGAAGTACCATATCCAACAACCATGTACACAAAGTCGAAAACTTTACTTGATATTGGAACATTCCTCATGCAAGTAACTCCAGCGCATATTGCAGATCTGTGGTTAAAAATAACTGGACGAGAGGCCAAGTAAGTATTAAATGATAAATGTATGTGCAAAATCTCCGAGGAACAATTAATGCACGGGAACTGCATGATGAGTTGTCTCGATTTTATGTCCCTCAAAATTACCTACGTAATCGTCGTTTGCCGTGCCTTTGTGTCGCACCGTGGCCGCGTGGCTCGCGCCAACTCCCCTATTCCACGTAAACTTTCCAGGCTTAACGCTCTTCTGGATGCCAACCCTCAATGCGATTTGTTTGCGGATGGATGGTAGGATATATTGTTAGAGTGCTTGCGTTTTTGTGAAAGGGATATATGAATGTATTATTTGTGTTATGTAATATGTATCTTTAATTATTGTAATTGGTTTATGCCGTTTTAATTTAAGACAAAAAAAATATTTCTGTAGATCTTTTGAAGACACTTTTACAAGTTATGTTTTAAATTATCATTTAAAACTAACTTTTGCCCGCGATTTCGTCTGCGTAAAATTAGTAATTTTATTTCCACCCCCTTTTTCCCTTTTTAAGAGATGAAGACTATCCCATTTCCTTTCCCGGGACTCGAGCTATCTCTATACCAAATTTCATCTAAATCAGTTCTGCGGTTATACCGTGAAGAGGTAACAGACAGACAGACACACTTTCACATTTATAATATTAGTAAGTAAGTAAGTATTAGTAAGTATGGATTAGTATGTATGGATCTAGGTGACACTGCCCGACTAGGTAAGTATGTACCTTCACCTTACAGAAGACCGCAGAGAAACTACAAAGGCTCCCACACACTATGCCAGTGGCATTTCGGGTATATGAGCAGCGGGGCTTGCTGCAAAAACGAGCCTCCTATGGGCCAATTTTAACGGGCGGGTAAGGCATACACGCGCGGCATAAACCCGCCGCCTGTGCCGCCGGCATAGTGTGTACGAGCTTAAATAGTTACGGTTCTGCGAATGAGTAAGGTTGCCAGAGCTCGTCAGGGGAGTGACTGTTCTACCAGCTTGGCACTACCGGATAACGAGCCGCTGTGCGATGGAATCGACTAGACTAGGCATATAAATTAATCCATAAAAAGAAGGTTTATTTTAATATATCGTACATCTATGTATATTCGCAGCAGTGTAAGAAATCAGGATCCTAATACATGTTACATTTTTCTTAATAATTCTTGACTTACAACAGGTACGTCAAACTTCTGTCCCAAGTGGCTAGCATCAGGAACGCGATGGGATTCTTCACGGTCAACACCTGGGAGATGAGGGCAGAACGTGCGAGTGAGTTGTACAACTCGCTCTCCGCAGAAGACAAGGCTCGGTTCCCGTGTGATGTCACGCAAATTGAGTGGTCGGAGTACATAAGAGATTATTGTAAAGGAGTTCAACGCCATCTACCGGCTAGATATACCACTAAGTGAAAAATTACCTGATTTTACAGAATTTTAAATGATGGAATATTAAATCAGATAATTGTACCTACATTACACGAATAAATCTTTGTTTTTAACCCCCGACGCTAAATCGGGTGTTATAAGTTCGACGTATCTGTGTGTGTTGATTTTTTTTTCTTTGTTTGAAAGGTGAATTAGTCGGGAGTGTTTTTAGCTATGTTTGATGAAAATCGGTCTAAGATGGCCGCCGTCACAATTGTTTTTATTATTCTGTGTCGGGGTTTTCTTTTATTTTTTAATCACTTCCTACGGGACTGATACTGACGTAACATCTTATAGGTCCACTCGTCACAATTTTTTTTAAATTATTAAATATAATAATAAATTGTGCTTCTATTGTTTAAAATTTATACTAAATATTAAAATAAAATAATTGAACTCAGGTATATTGATATCATTTAAATGCCTATTTTTCTAATAAATAAATAAATTCTCTGCGACATTTTCCACAGCACTATCTAGTCCCAAACTAAGCAGAGCTTGTACTATGGGTACTAGACAATGGATATAAAACTTATATACTTTTTTTTGCAAAATACGTAATTATAATACATAGGATAACAATAATAAAGACAAACCTAATAACTGACATATTCCTAACTTAACCTAACCTAATCTAATAAAGACAATAATTTTGGTTGTCCGTTGATATTCTGGTAATATTGTATTGTATTGTACCATTTGTATTTTTTGGTATAATATGAAAAATACCGTATTTTATGATATTATACCATAAAATACGATATTGATATCATATTTTTCGTATTATTCGTTTTAAGTGTTTTACATGCTATCTAGTTATTATATCTTTTAAAAACAACATTTTCAAGGGATGGGGTACCTATATAATCCAGGGATAGGGGCAGGTTTTTCGAGAGGTAGGGCATAGCGAGATTTTTTACTGAAATTGAGCTGCCTGACTGAGGAAGTACCTCGGCCCTATATACGATTGCAGTGAAACAACAATAGTTCTGTTTCTGCGAGTGAGTAACGTTGCCAGAGTTCATTAGGGAAGTGACATGTGCAGTCACCAAAGATATGTGAAAAATCTATGAAAATTTAATTTAACAATTAAAAAATAAAATACGAAAAATAACAATAATACCGTAGTTTATTGTATAATACCAATAAAATACATGATCATTTGGTATTTTTACATCTCTATTCAGGATTAAATTTATAAGTACAGATTTATTCAAAGTAAAGTAGTTGATAATTAAGTATTGCACAGCTACCATACCTATTAACCAAACGTACTTTATTCAGCTACCTTTTAAACACAGTGTAAAATATCATTTTTTTTATTGCGATATGGGGGCATCCGATCAGGCGGCTCACCTGGTGGTAAGTGATCACCGCCGCTCATGGACATTTGCAACACCTGAAGGCTTGCAAATGCGTCGCACACCCCTGCAGAAACCGACATTACTAAACTGACAGCAAATGGAATGCCCATGCTGTCAGAATAGTCACTCCCCAACGAGCTCTGGTAACCTTACTCACTCGCAGAAAGACAACTATTGTTTATTCACTGCGGTATTCTGTAAGGCTTACACCTCCAAAGTTATTATTTAATAAATAAGAATAATTATTAGGTATATGATTGTATAAGCTTTTTCAACCGACGAATCAAAAAATCGGAGGAGGTTCTCAAGTCGACGAGTATATATTTTTTTTTAGTTACCGTATAATAATGGCTGTATCACTTCTTTGTAGAAAACTTTGTTTAAGGATAAAAACAATATTTGAAGCGAATATATCGTGTCATATTTCTGCCGACTTTAAATGTAAGAAGTGGACCAAATTGAAATGGGAATACATGAGCAGCACCAGTTTTCAAATAAAAAAAAAAGATTCATCATAAACAGTTCACCCAGTCGTAAGTTCTGACTTCTGGAGCAACAAACATTTAAAAATAAAAAACAAAGTGAGAACTTCCTCCTTTTTTGACGTCGGTTAAAGATTTGAGCCCAACCGGGGTAGTGCTTTATGAGTTCTCATAAAAAAAACTGCTGCTTTTATCTTACCCTTGCGATGCTCAAATTTTTTTTTTTTGGACATTATTACTCAGCGACATCTAGTTCCGTGGTAAGCAACGAGGCTTGTGTTACGGATACTAGATGGTTGATATACTACATATATACTTTTTTTTGTTGTAAATACATACATGTTATACATAGATACATCCATGACTCGGATACAAATGTCGATGCTCATCACACAAACATTTGTCCCTACCGGGATTCGAACCCGGGACCCGTAGCACAGAAGGCAGTGTTAACTGCCGCTGGACTAACTGGGTCGTCAAATCAACGTATAAATTGCTCAAATACGCATGACACTTGATTGCTCGAGGGTAGACATATTTCAAAAGGTCTAAAAGTCCTAACGAGCATTTTATGTGTCAAACCTTTTGATAATATTACTTGGACATCAAGCTAATGTTGCCATAAATCATACAATTCCAAAGCAATCTGTTGCCAGAATCAAATATTTTGGATTGAATCCAATTATGGAGACTCACAACATGTTTTCTTTTCGTTTTATATTTTCGCCATCTAGTTCCGAGCTAGGCAACGAGGCTCGTGTTACGGATACTAGATGGTTAACACAGTGGGTATATAGTTTTTTTTATTTTTTATTATTAAAATCACAGCGCCATCTAGTTCCGTGGTAAGCAACGAGGCTTGTATTATGGATACTAGATGGTTGATATACTTCATAAACACTTTTTTTTTGTAAATACATACTTATTATAGATAGATACATCCATGACTCGGATACAAATGTTCATGCTCATCACACAAACATTTGACCCTACCCGATTCGAACCCGGGGCCCATAGCACAGCAGGCAGCGTTAACTACCGCTGAGCTAAACGGGGTCGTTTTATCGATCCCATGCGGAGATGTGTTTTATATTTATTTATTTATTTAAGGATCTCCAACAAAGAAAATACATAATATGTTACAGAATAAATTGCACACATCACTTTAGTCTTTGTACTCCTTCACTTACGGGAGACCACATCAAGCTAATATAAACAAAACTAAACACACATTATATTATATATAGGATCATTTCACATCAGAAATTATCCCTTACAAAGGGGAAAAGGGGGTTGAAAATAAAATTACTAATTTTACGCATTACTAATTTGTAGGAGGTAGGGCATAGCGAGATTTCTTGCTCAAATTGAGCTGCCTGACTGAGGAAGTACCTCCGCCTTACAGAAGACCGCAGTGAATCAACAATAGTTGTATTTCTGCGAGTGTAAGGTTACTAGAGCTCATTTGGGGAGTGACTATTCTTCCTATTTTAAGAAACCTGAACGGTTCCTAAGGGGTTTGGTAACGCATTTTTGCAAGCCTCTGGTGTTGCAAATGTCCATGGGCGGCGATCATCACTTACCATCAGATGAGCCGCCTGCTCGTTTGCATCCTTATCACTATAAAAAAAACGCAGACAAAAGCTAGTTGGATTATAAAATTAATACACTTTTCTGTAACCGACTTGTGAGCACTTTGTAGGTAGATAAACATACGCTTACAAACTAATGTCTGGCGGCTTTGGGTTTTTGAAATGGCCTACGCAAATGTCCCGCTGATCTTGCATAGACGTGCGTCGGGTCGTTAAGCTCCCACAATAATGGTTTGAGCTAAACGATGGCTGACGTATGCGTGCTGTCAGTATGGACAGGTCAACTCAAAGCTGCACTGGTGCTTTCTTCAAAAGGCCATCTCAGACTTTAACCTACATAGTCAGGCTCACATATTGTAACCAAAATGTTTGGACTTTAAAAGAGACCATGATTCTCTGAGTTTGTTTCGGCATTTCTTCTCAGAGGTCGTCAGTTAGGAAATGCCGATGTCAACTAGATACTAAAAAAAAAATGTACATGACTTGTAAAAGTGTCTTTAAAAAGATCTATTTACAGAAATAAACAATCATTCATTCATTCAATCGGCCAACATCTATTTTTCATGCCCCTTAGTGATAAGGGTTGTCCCCACCTTAACAAGTGGTGTTGTGTGAAGTTGTGTGAAGTTGTGTTGTGTGAAACAAAATGTACCACAATTTGTGGTACATTGTGTCCACAAATCGTCGCAGGGATAAACATCTAATACTAAGCTGTAAGATGGTGTATAAGACGTTAGGTATTAACTTAGACAATTTGTGATTAAGAATACTTCTCATAGTTACACAGTTTTTGTGTAGAATATTTTATGTTAAATAATTACAGTCATTGTCTATAGTTATACCTCTTATTAAAATTCAGTTTGAATTTAAAGCAAATTTATTTTTCGACGATTTGTTGTACAAAGCTAACTACTAAACTTATTTTGACAACTAGCTGCGATAGTCTAGTGATGTGACCTGTGTACTCTGACATCAAAGGTCTCGAGTTCAAACCCAAGGCACACACCACTGATTTCAAAGTTGCATCCGTATTTATCATATGCTCGGTGAAGGAGAACATCGTATTCTCAGTTACTTGTGAGATCTATTTGACTATTTCTGTTTTTATTTATTATTTATCTATACAATAATATTGAAGTCCTCTTCATAATATGATATTATAGATAAATAATTGTATTTGTAACGAATAAACTCAAAACTACTGAACCGATTTTAAAAATTTCTCTCACCATTAGAATGGTTCATTATCCCTAAGTAATATAGGCTATATTTATTACTAGGAAAAATATATTTAACGAAGTAACACGAGCGAAGCCGGGGCGGCCCCCAGTATTTAGTAAATGCGATTTCATTTTGTGCCAAACTAATTATAGAATTGTAGTTTTTATCAAGTATAACATTGGTTATACTTGGTAAAAACTACATCTTTCATCAAAAGCAATAGCGCGTGAAAATAGCGCCATTAACTGAATGTTTTACCAAGGAAATTTTATCATTTTAAATAAATACAAATACCTATTGCATAAATGTAAATAATTATGTAAACAAAAAAACAGTGCACCTATGTGAATAATACAAAATTATAAAAACAAGATAGAATTGTTAATGTATAATATCAGAATGGGAAAATGTTTGGATTTACGGTTTTAACTGATGCAGATGACGCACTCAACACACACGATGTTAATATAACGACAGATCCGACGATACCATTAAATAAAATTTATGTCCGCCTGAAATCAACACAGATGAATTATTCGAGAAGAAGAGCATAGCGAGACTTCTCGCTCAAATTGAGCTACGTCCTCCTTTATAGCTTAAAGTACCTTCGATACACAGAATACTGCAGAGAAACAACAATAGCACATTTTGTTTGCTGTCAGTGTAGTTCAATGATATAAAAAACTATAGATACGTTACCCGCTCTCTAAAATGGCAACAAGAAATCAAGGCAATTGCCAGGATCGCGCTTAGTGACGCACCAACCAGCGTTGCGAGGGTACGTTCCGTAAAAATAATTTGTGCTTAATCGTTTTATACTTCCTGAGAACAAGATGCCTTCATGTGTTTACAAATTATACTACAAAATGAAAGATAAAAATGTGTCTTTCCCTTTCTTTGCACAAATTAGGTGCTGTCGCCATTTTGCATAACCGTAATGTTCGTGCATGACGTGTCTATATAATGATATTTCATTGGTGTAGTTACTTCTCTATTCTCAAGCCTTTTTTATTATTATAACGTTAACTGTATTAAAGTATATTATTAAACCCCTCGAGTGATTGAAAACTGGGACGCTTTTTTAAAATAAGTATTTAAGCTTTAGTTACTGAAAGATACATTTATTGTAGAACCTATCCCCTAATGATAATCTCGTCTATACAGTGTATTGTTTTTCAGCCAGATTATTTTGACGTCGTATATAGGTATGTATATATAAATAAGACGTTTCAATTTCCAATTCATTATAGAACGAATTTGTATCAAAGAAGCCTCTCATTCCCCTTTTAGTATAGTAGTAATTATTTAACTTTAATTAAATTTTGGTTGGTAGTAACAAAAATGGTTAATTTAACGTCGAAATTGTTAAAAATATCCTCTATCCCGGATTATTATGCCGGAAAATCTGTGTTTATTACTGGCGGTACTGGATTCATTGGAAAGGTATGTTTTTGTGTACCGCCCGTCCTATGGTGGTACTGGATCGTATCAGGGCGCTATCAAACCTTCTCATCAGATAGCAGGTCAGCCGATATACGTCCACTGACATAGGTCCACCAGACGTTGATGGCGTTGAGTGTCGACTCTTTTTATTCCATGCAACATGGTTGAATATTATAGATAGACGCTGATACACAGGTCATGCTCGTGAACGGGTGCTATCAGTTGGGGCTGGTCGGCTCATACATGTTATGGCAACCTAAATTGGTTCTAGTTATTTCCTTTCTGCATAATTCATACGTTACACATCGAACTGTATCAGTCTCATATTGATATTACATAGATAAATAATTGTAAAACAAAACCAACGATTTTGTCATTTTGTATTTAATTTAAAAAGAGTATCTATGGTGTTCCTTGCCGGTTCTTCTCCATAAGATCTACCTTTTGGAACCGTGCAACTAAATTCAATTAAATTTGACAATTCAAAAGCACCTGTATTGGTCTCATTGAAATAAATGATTTGAAGAAATAAGGCCCCCCAAAGTTTGCCACGACGACCGGTCTTGCGTCACCCGTATCCACCATAGTTCAGTGACGTTTACTTGGTCGTTAGTTCACCTTGTTGCGGGTCTAATAACGCTGCGTCTTCCGGTACTCGTTTGCCACTCATGTACTTTTGGTCAGTGAGTCCCTTTAGTCGCGTCTGAAAGGTTGTTTCTTCTTCCAGCGATGTACTCTGCCCACTGCCACTTGAGTTTGGCGATGCCAAGGACATGCACCGACCTAATTGGTGAACTCCTTCAAAAAGGTTAGGTGCACAGCACTCGTAACCGGCGTGGCATTCTGTAGTTTCTGCCTACCCCCATGGGAAAAAGGCGTGAGTGTATGTGAAACTCCTAACATAGCCCTCTCCATCGCTCTCTAAGTGACTGAGGTTTTTTATAAGGTGGAGATGACACATGCTTCGTGTAAAATACTTATCATCATGACTTTATCTTCGCAGGGGTAGGCCGAGCAGTACTGTGCAAATTAATGGCAATAGTAATAAGCCTTGGTGTATACCAAGGGGGCGAGCCTATTGCCATTAATTTGACATAAATTTAAATACCCAGCTAATACAAATTAAAAAAAAACGCAATATCATAAATTATCACAGAAAATAAAAGTGAATATAGCTATTATTTGTAGAGATATGACGGTATTACTAAACTGAAAAATATTTGCATTAATCAGATGTTTCAATTTAAATATGGGAAGATAAGTCAAAAACTAACTTAAAGTACGATTTATTTCAATTCCGTGTGTAGGTTCAACCTACATGGTTGATACAATAAAAAATATTCAAATCTATTAAATTCAATCATACATCGATTTAACAAAAATTTGCACGTACAACAATAGGATGTTTGCGTGATGAGCATTATACAAACATTAATTACCCCTACTACTAAATCATAGAGTCATGAATGAATCTATGTATAATAAGTAAGAATTTACAAAAAAAAAATAGTATACCAACCTTCTGAATCTAGTCTCCGTAACACAAGCCTCGTTGCTTACCACGGATCTAGATAGCGCTGTGTCATAATGTGAAGATATATACATATTTATATTTACATATATATATATATTTATTTTCCCAGGTTTTAATAGAGAAGCTGCTGTACAGCTGTCCAGATATAGACAAAATCTACACACTCATACGAGAGAAGAAGGGAGTTTCAACTAGTGAGAGGGCTCAACAATTCCAAAATGACCCGGTATTTAAAATCATTATTTTTAAAGGCTACGAATTTAAATTTATCAAATGAAATAGTAACCTTCTCGTAATAGGGATACGATTCAATCTACCAGTGGGTTGCGGGTGATTTAATAGTAAATTTAAATGACAATGTAGGTACCAAACAATTTTTTTTTGTTTCAGCTATTCGAAAGGCTTAAAAACAAAAGGCCGAAAGATTTGGAGAAAATAGTAGTAATCCCTGGAGATATAATTGCTCCAGATTTAGGACTGTCATCCAAAAATGAAAACACGTTATTGGATAAGGTTTGTCGTTAGCTTTTCCTTCTAAACTAAATTCGTTGAGCAGTGATTCAGATTTGCTGTGAAATATTCTGTATCAGATCCGATTTGGAATTTGTGCTCGTTGAAATGCTCAGTTTTTGAGCCTTTCAACGAGCCTTTCAAACGTACCTGCCCTACCTATCCCGCTTACACTTGTAGGAATATATAAAGGATACCTTTGTCAGCATGGCACGTCTTTAGGCTGTTACGATTATGATCACGAATTATGATTATAATGATGATGGTGATGATAAATACATTGCAGGTATCAGTTATAATACATGCAGCCGCTACAGTGAAGTTCAATGAAGCTCTGTCTGTAGTGTGGAAGATGAATGTGGAAGGTACGCAGAAGATGCTAGATTTGGGCCGCAAGATGAAACGGTTAGAGGTGAGTTTCATCAATTGATCAACCACAATAATTTTATCAATACAGATATTGAGAAACAAAGATAGGGTATCTTGTCTATGATAGCTCATCTAAATTGTAACAAGCAGAGCCTAGTTACTCGTTAGAAGCATGAATCCCAAAAAAACTAGTTATTCAATGCTTGTTCGCACAGTTTTGGAGACTGTTATTTGGAGCGAGAAATTGGTTTTTTGGTAGGAATGGCATGATCTACTGTACTACTAAGACTGTTGTTACTCCAGGTCTTCGTCCATATATCCACGGCATATACTAACACAGATAGAAAAGTAGTTGAAGAAAAGCTGTACCCTCCTCCAGCTGATATCAATGAAGTGTACCAGTATGTCCAGGAAGGAGTCACTGAGGAGCAGACGAAGATATTATTGAGTAAGCACCATCTTCAAATTCAATTTTGATTTCGAATTCAATAACAAGAACCGGGACCGTTCTTTGCAAAATAATCCGTCTTATATTATAAATGCAAAAGTGTCTTAGTGTGGATGTATGGAAAAAAACCGCTAAACAGATTTGAATGAAATTTAGCATACATATTGTTAATTACATAGTTAAAGAGCCGTGGTAGCCTAGCGGTGTGACCAGTGGGCTGGATGTCAGAGGTCTCGAGTTCAAAACCCAAGGCATGCACCACTGACTTTTCAGAAGTTATGTGCGTATTTATCACATGCTCAAACGGTGATGGAAAACATCGTGAAGAAACCTGCATACTTGAGAGATTTTCTCGATGGCATGTAATGTCTGCCAACCCACAGTAGGTTAACGTGGTGGACAATAGCCTAATTCCGCTCAAACGAGAGGAGACCCATGCCCAGCAGTGGGACAATAATGGGTTGATGATGATGATGATAGTTAATTATCTGAATTAACACACAGGGTACTTTTAATCTATAAACCTTGCGGGCAAAGCCGCGGGAGGCAGCTAGTAATAATTAAATAATCCAGACAGCGTCATCTAATTCCAAGCCAAGCAACGAGGCTAGTTTTACGGATACTATATTGTTGATACACTACTTATTAGAATATACTGTTTTTGGTAAAGGTTATTGGTTCATATTCTACATTATACATTTTTATAATACTTACTGTCTATTTACAGATGAACGACCCAACACTTACGTGTTTACGAAAGCGTTTGCCGAACATCTGGTAGCGAAAAACCAAGCCTTCATGCCCACAGTTATCGTGAGACCTGCCATTGGTAGATACATATTTTTCCTTACAAGCCTACTAAATATACATATTTTACACAGCAAGTGGAAAACGTACTCATACAACGTACTTATGCATATTATTATTTCATATGTCATCGAGAATGTCTATCTAGTTACCTCACGATCTTTTCTTTCATCAGAGAGTAACCTATTGCCGTTAATTTGTCTTTTCTACGTTAATACTTTGTGAATGGATATTTAATGCTAAGGAGAAATAGCAGTCTGTACAATTGAACTGATAAAATCACCGTGCAATTTCACAGACTGTTTCTTTCAATGTCGTATTGCCATTGTTACAACGTGTCTTACTGATCAATATATTTCCAGTTACAGCAATCAAGGATGCTCCAATTAAAGGTTGGGTCGAGAACTGGAATGGAGCAAGCGCTATGACCATGTTCACGACCAGCGGTATGAACCGGGTGGTTTATGGTCGCAGAAGGCACACGATCGATCTGATCCCAGTTGACTATGTCGCCAACTTAATTATTACAGCTGGTGCAAAGAGTAGCAAGTACGTACAATATATCATACCACCACGACCGTAACCCCTTATATTTAGCCAGTGATGTACTGCGATAGCCACATTGTATCAGTTTAAAGTCTCCTGCAATAGGCACACCTATTAATAAACTGGCTATTGATTGGGTAGAATAGGGGAGGTCCATGTGGATTACCCTCATTATAAAAAGTGGAGGAATAGGGTCACTCATGGAGGATGACCAATAGCGAATTATAATTACTGGACTTACCTAAAAATATTCGTATTTGCAGTGGATTATACAATTTCGTAACATTTTGTCGAACTTGCGTCTTCCGGTCTGGCCCGCGATCAACCTCCACTCGTTGAACCTAGGCTTTGACAGGAGGAAACATATATAGGGTTTGTTATTGAAACATCCACAAAAATAAGTAAAATGCCGATGTCAACCATATTTAAATGATGTATCAGTCATCCACTGCCGGACGTAGAGCCTCTTAAGGAACGCCATTGAATTCTTTGTCTCTTCTCCTCCAGTCGCTGTCAGCTGCCTTCGGCAAGTCGTCGCTCCACCTAATCAGCGGCGTATAGTATATAGGTTCATGTTTTTATGATAGAATATAATTGATGTTTTTGCTCCAGCGAGTTGCAAATCTACAATTGCTGCAGCAGTGCCTGCAACCCTGTCACTTATGGGAAGCTTACTGATTCGTTCTTAAAGCACACCATCGAACACAAATTGCGTAAGTATAATGCGTCATCTACCTTCCCCATCTTCCCAACTTGACTCTGTAACTTTAAAATGTATTGCTTTTCAGATTACGGGTGTTTGCCAGGGTGGTATACTTTTACTAGATACAAATGGTTGGTGACACTTATAACCACACTGTTCCAATTAATACCAGCCTGGTTGGCCGACTTCTATCGACGGTTGAGGGGGAAAAACCCACGGTAATAATGCCTTGAGATTAGACTATCATAGATTTTATGAAAATAGGGATGTGTAATCAGCGGAATTGGTATTTTGTTTATCCTAAATATACATGCCTCTTCCTAGTTTAAAGGGATTAGGCTATCCTAGTGTTATAAATAACTGTAAAAACTCAGTGCTATGGACAATTAGTGTTTTAATCTCCATAGTGCATTACATGTACCTTAGAACTGAACTTGACTCCAAACATTTGGATAAACAGTAACGGTAACACCACTTGACTGAACAACGATCATACATGACTTTTTATATTACGTTTACATATAAATAAATTACATGTCTTTGGAATGAATTATCTTGTCGATTTGTAATAATAAATCATTCAATTATATTAAACGATTTTTGAATACAGGTACTTGAAATTACATTATCTGGTGATTCAGACTCGAGAAGTACTCGAATTCTTCACATCGAACTCTTGGGTGATGAAGGCAGATAGAGTGAGAGAGCTGTTCGCGTCTCTCTCCCCCGCTGACCAGCACACGTTTCCTTGCGACCCCACCGACATCAACTGGACTGATTACTTTCAAGATTACTATTGGGGAGTCCGACAATTGCAAAACAGAACATCACGTAAATGATAAAATAATTAAGAATATTGTTGGTTGCGGGTGGCATACCTAGTTTATGGAAGTTTCTGAATTGTGATAGATAAGAACAGGTATTATATACAAATAAGTTCATTATTCCATTTGTACGAGCTGCTCAGCTCCGTATACCAGCTAAATATGTTATTTTTATAATTCCTACTGAAAATTATTGTACAAGACATAAGACATTGAAATAAAATGACCTTTATCACTATATATTGATTTTATTAAATCGGACGTCACGAACGATAGCAGCTACGATCATAGAGTCAGTACACATTGGTCGTGGTTATAATAGCTGTAAACGATACGAAACTTTGAAATAAAATGACGACCTGATTGGCGCAGTGGTCGTTCAGCTACTGCGCCAATCGGCTTGTGCGTCACGGGTTGCGGGTTCGATCCCCGCACGGAACAAAGATTTGTACGTTCTACAGGCAGTTGCCCCGAGTCAGTGCGTTTGTGTATGTGAAATTTTGTGTTTGTAAACGCACCCACGACACAGGAGAAAATCCTAGTGTGGGGCAACGTTTTAAAAATGCCTCGTTTTATTATGCCAGAAAGTTGGTTAACAGTCTTACGGCCCGCCAAATGGATAGGGGTGCCTCGGGATTAAATAATATCCATACTTAAAGCCGAATTTACATGACGAAACAAGTTCCATGCATGATACTTTCAGTACCTGTACAGTTTTGGAGAGGTGGGGCATATCACATGCCTTTCCTCTCCGAAACTTTATGGCATTCTTCTGGTAAGTAACCGTTAACCATCAGGCGGGCCGTACAGACCTATGTTTGTTTACCCAAGAAAACTAATTTCAATCAAAATAATAGTGTCGTGAAATACACCTTATGTCTTTCTATGTTATAAAGGCTGTGTCGTTTTCGTCAGTTTAAGGAATAAGGGCCCTCGCCCACGGCGACTTTTTGTAGCGATGCAGTCGCGCGTTAAGCAAACGCGCGACAGCATCGCTTCTAACGCGTGTTAGTCGCATTTGCAACGCGCTACAGCAGCGTTGCCAACGCGCTACTGCATCGCGACTGTATCGATACAAACGCGCGGCCTGTAGGATGACATCGGGGAGAGACTACTTTGTGGACATCATGTAACAACGTTCAAAATACTGAAAAATTTTGATCTTAAATTCAGAAGTTGTTATAGAATGGTGCATCCAATATTGACGCTGCTTGCGTTGCCTACGTTCCGGCTGCTCATGTAAAAGCAACACCAAAGACAACGTGACTAATGTTCCCTCAACGGAGTCCATCTTGCAACTGTACCAATCCAAGATGTGCCGATGATTTTGTGCCGTGACTGAATCGCGTTTGCATCGCGACTGAATCGCGTTTGCATCGCGACTGAATCGCGTTTGCATCGCGACTGAATCTGGGCCCGTGGGCGAGGGCACACAGCTAGCGACCGCTTCGCGTCTGTATCGATGAGGACGCGCGACAGCATCGTGACTGCATCGCTACAAAAAGTCGCCGTGGGCGAGGGCTCTAACACCGCCCAAAACTTCAACGAACACGAAACTGTTTCAGTGTCGTGAAATCAAAGGATGCATTGTAAAACTTGATGTTTACACATGAAATTGTTGATGAAATTAATGTCACGGAACTACTTTTATGCCACTAGTTTCGTAATATAAATATGGCTTAAACTGTAATAAAATGTAATAATAAAATCCACTAAATGATTTCGCGAAATACTGAAAGGAATAAATGTAAGAAAACTGCCTCGTTGCGACTTCTTAGCAAAAGTTCTTGGGTTCGATTCCCAGGTCGGCAAAGCTCGGAGTTTGGATTTGTAACCAGTTGATAGTAATAGTCTCCCTATTACATGGGTTTTAGAACATACCGACGAAATGTGGGTGTACATAAGTACATCCCAGCCTATCTCTTTGGGGATGAAATTATGAAAGCAATAAAAAACTATAATTTTCATATTAGCAATATATGTATAATTACCAAATTTAATTGACTTGTGGAGTAGAGTAGCATGTACAAGAATAATGATGGAATAATGTGTGGGTATATAAACGGTATCTGCTCTTATAACTATATCAAAATCTAAAAACTCAACTTACAAGTCCTAGGTTTA
This sequence comes from Craniophora ligustri, assembly GCA_905163465.1. NCBI lineage: Eukaryota > Metazoa > Arthropoda > Insecta > Lepidoptera > Noctuidae > Craniophora > Craniophora ligustri. The sequence goes on along the minus strand of LR990962.1, from coordinate 13,847,643 downwards.
CAACAATATCTTAAATACTAATTATCATTTACGGGATGTTCTTTTTTGCAATTCTTGGACTCCCAAATAGTAATCTTGTAAGTATTCCGTCCAGTTGATGTCGGTGGGGTCGCAAGGAAACGTGTGCTGGTCAGCGGGGGAGAGAGACGCGAACAGCTCTCTCACTCTATCTGCCTTCATCACCCAAGAGTGCGATGTGAAGAATTCGAGTACTTCTCGAGTCTGAATCACCAGATAATGTAATTTCAGGTACCTGTTAAGAAAAATCAAACAATTGATCAAATTGAAGTTCAATTGCTACTAGATTATAAGAAACTTTACTCCAAAGAGATATAAATTAAAAAAAATGTGCTGTCAGTTCGTTGTTGATCTTCGAGAGCTATTTTATAGTTACTAGTAACACCAATAGTTTAGTTACCCGTTACTGTAAACCCAAATGTTCTCAATCAAGTTCAGTCACAAAGCTGACTTTTCTCAGTTATGCGTGTCTTTCTAACACTATTCATCGCACTAAAATAGCCTAATCCGTGTCAATTGGGAAGAGACAGCCACAGGACAGCAAAATTGGAAATTATGTGAGGTTTATTGTTAATTTCTCTGATTATATGAAATCCTATATTAAAAAAATCTAGTATAGTCTAAAGGCATTATTTGTTACCGCGGGTTTTTCCCCATCAGCCGTCGATAGAAGTCAGCCAAATACGCTGGTATTAACTGGAACAGAGTGGTTATAAGTGTCACCAACCATTTGTGTCTAGTGTAAGTACACCATCCTGAGAGAAACGCGTAACCTGAAAAGCAATACATTTTAAAGTTACAGGGTAAATTAGGATAGATAGGGTAAGGTAGATGACGCATTATACGAACGCGATTTGTGTTCGATGGTGTCCTTCAAGAACGAATCAGCAAGCTTCCCATAAGTGACAGGGTTGCAGGCACTGCTGCAGCAATTGTAGATTCGCAACTCGCTAGAGCAAAAAATAAAGAAATAAATAACACTGATAACTAAACATTATATAAATAAATATGGTTTACATTGGTATTTTACTTTTAGCGATGATTGCAATGACAAAACCTATGTTTCCTCCTGTCAAAGCCTAGGTTCAATAGCGGAGGCTGTTCGTGCGCCAAACTCGAAGACACACGCTCGATAATATTGTATGAAATTTTATGATCCACTGCAAATTCAAATATTACTAGCTAAGTCTAGGTTTTATAATTCCCAATTGGGGATAAATTTGGTAATCTACCACGAGTGACTGATAAAAAACTAAAGTTAAACTGATAAAATGTGGGTAACTATAATCACAGTACCTCGCTGCCTAAACATACGGGATATGGGGTCGTCGTGGTATGATATATTGTACGTACTTGCTACTCCTTGCACCAGCTGTAATAATTAAGTTGGTGACGTAGTCAACTGGGATCAGATCAATCGTGTAGCTTCTGCAACCATATATCACCCGGTTCATACCGCTACTCGCGAACATGCACAAAGCGCTTGCTCCATTCCAGTTCTCGACCCAACCTCGAATTGGGGCATCCTTGATTGCTGCAACTAGAAATATACTAGGGCGGTTTGAAAAGTTCTCGGCCTGATCTAAATTTGAAGGTAATATGTAAATAAATGTGTACTCATTTGATAGCTTGATTCTTTATTTAATCTTATGCTAAGTGCAATCGTAACAGGTTGCAAAAAAAAATTTCTTCTTTCTAATCTGATTTCCTTCCGGGAAATAGAAAAAAAAATCAAATTAACGCAGAGATTAAAGATCTCGTTCTAAAAAAATTACGCCAAGCCAGATCAAAGAAGATATGGATAATATAAAACATGAACCTGCGCCTTAATATTCCATTGTTAAAATGTGGGCCGCTTTGTTGAAACAAGGTAGCGAGAGCGTTGAAGATGACCCAAGGAGCGGATGGACGTCAACGTCCACTACACCAAAAATCATCGATGTACACAAGATGGTTTAGAAAATCGAAGATTGAAAGTGCGTAAAATAATAGATACTATAGAGATTTTAACTGATCGGGTGTTTTATATTTTGACCAATGATGATGACCATTAAAAAAGGTGTCAGCGCGATGGGTGCCGCGTTTGTTGACCGCCGAACAAAAATTCAACTGAATTGAAATGTCAAGTGAGAATCCGGCGCTGTTTCCAACAAATAATACAGACTGATTTAAAACAACAAGCGAAACAGGTGAAACATGGCGATTCTCCGCCGTCAAAGAAAGCCAAGTCGGAAAAGTCGGCAGGAAAAGTGATGGATTCAGTGTTTTGGGATTTCAAGGGAATTAAAGTTATTGACTACCTTCCCAAAGGACGGACTATAACAGGCTCATACTACAATAACCTGTTGGATAAATTAGCTAAAAAAATGAGAAAAACGGGATTAACCAAGAAAAAAAAACCTCTTTCATCAGATTTTTTTTTTTTTTTTTTGGGACGTGCCCACCACCCTAAGTCCCTACTACTGCAACTCCTGTAAGCCAGGATCAACAATAGTAACCATCCAAAATATCGTCGAGACAATGAAGCTCGACGTGTCCCAGGGGAATGATATTAACTGTCTTGGAACCCGCAGCGAAATTAATCATGAAATTAAATCGGAGGAGTAAGAAAATAACAGTTTTCCACTTCCCTCCTTACCAAGCGAGAGACAGAATAGAGTTTACATGTCATTGACATAAGAGTAGATGTTTACAACTGGGTTAAGCCCAGTTGCCAGGCACCACGGATGACATTATTAAGTTATGGGTCCTAAAATATGAGCTATTATATCTGATTCCAATAATAGGTATGGCAAAAACGCCTAAACGCACGGAAATTCATCCTAGTCGCAACAAGGTCCGAGTAGTAAATCACCCCAGATTTAATTTGCAAACTGTCAAACATAATATTGCGTTCACTTTGCCATAAACCACACTCCCACAGTATGTGATGAGCAGATTGCTCGTATTCACAATTAGATGTTGAACATGGACATAATGGTGAGGAAACAAGCTTAAAAGAAAATAACTTGCATTTAAAGTTGCCATGTCCTGTAAGAAATTGGGCAACGCAGTGATCCACCTGCAGCCAAGTCCTCTCCAACCGTTCACGGACGGATGGAAAGAACTGGTGAAGGTGGCGGCCCTTAGAAGAATTATCCCACCTTACTTGCCATTCATCTAAAAGTTCCTCCCATACATCAGCCAGTGGCTTAAATAGTCTAAGAATTTTAGCGCGGTCACGTTCTACAAGAAATTCATTTTTCAAGTGCACTCTCGATGAAAAATACATTGCTGCACGTCGTTGTGCTTCAAGATCGACCGGCAGCACTCCCGCGAGTACTGGTAGTGCTTCCGTACTAACAGTCCTGTATGCTTTACATAAAAATATCAATGCTAAACGCTGACTTTGAAGTAACTTACGTCGTACTGCGCCTATGGTGGCTCTATCGGCCCAAACAGGTGCTCCGTAGCACATACAACCTAGGTAAGTAGCCCCATAGATGGTTTTTAATGTATGAAAAGATAAACCCCATGTAGCCGTTGATATTCTAGTCAAAGCATAAAAGTTACGTTTAGCTTTTTCACCCACAATTTTAATGTGTTCAATAAATGAAAAATTTCTTTCTAGTACGAGACCGAGGTAACATACCGACTCCTTTCTTTTAACGGTGACGTTATCGAATTTGATGCTGGGCGCGGATTTAAGATTACCTTTCAAGATTAGTTGAAAGGTTTTTTGCGGCGCGAAGGTTAAGCGGTTCCGTTTGCCCCACGCGGATATTAAACGTAAACACGAGTGGGCTAAGTTTTCGAGACCAGACCGCGTATTGGACTGGATGAGCAGAAGGCCATCGTCCGCGTAACCAGTCAATGAACAGCCGTGCGGGAGCGGTATCGCGAGAAAATCATCAAATCCCAGATTCCAAAGATACGGCCCGATTACAGATCCTTGAGGACATCCCATAGTCAGTGCCTTCGACATAGAATCAGATAATGCAACGATGCACTAAGTCAGTTGTTGCGATGGCTAAGCTCCATGAACTCCATTTCGAACGATTAAACTATCCTTCGTATTCGCCTGATCATCGGACTATTCTCTGTAACCGATATTTATTAGAAACTAGAAGAGCAGCATAGAAGACCTGGGGTATGGATCAATAAGTGAATTGTGACAAGGGGAGAATATGTTTCCACAACAGTGCAGTTTTTAAGCAACTTTTTACGCAACACCACTCTATGGAACCAGTTGTCGCCGGTGGTCTTTCCGAACCGTTACGAGGTGGGAACCTTCAAGAGGATAGATAATTATTCTTCCCTGAAAGGCCGGCAGCGCGTTTGCACGTCCTCTATTGTTGCAGATGTCTAAGATATAGCGGTCAATTACTCACTTATATATATGTATATAAGTGAGTAATTGACTAAGATATAGCGGCCCTAGACTGAGGTGTTTCCACAATTTAGTCGTACATACATTTGTCGCATTGACCGTGTTGGGCGCTCTGATTGGTGGAAGTGTTTAGAGAGAGCCTCAATCATAACATCTATAACACGAACGTTTCCATTGAAGAAACTCTCAAGTAAGTATGTGTACGTTTTCCAATTGCTGTGTGAAATTATCATACTTAGTAGGTACTTGTGAGGAAAAATATGTATCTACCAATTGAAGGTCTCACGATAACTGTGGGCACGAAGGCTTGGTTCTCCGCTACCAGATGTTCGGCCAATGCTTTTGTGAACACATAAGTGTTGGGTCGTCCATCTGTAAATAAATATATCAGTAAGTAGCATAAACGCATAAACATGTATAACCGGACATAATGATAAAGGTTACTGGTATGGCAAGAACCATTAATAGATGTAATGTATTTTTACAAACTAAGTGCAGTATCCGTAGACACACAAGCCTCGTTGCTTAGCTCGTAACTAGATGACGCCGTATCAAAGTGTCTGGATATAATTATTTATTATTTTCAAGAACAGCTACGGTTCTTATTATTTAATCCAAAATCAAAATGAAATCGAAAATAGTGCTTACTCAATGCTTTCTTCGTTTGCTCCTCGGTGATTCCTTCCTGGATATACTGGTACACTTCATTGATATCAGCTGGAGGAGGGTAGATAATTTCTTCAACTACTTCTCTATCTGTGTTGGTGTATGCCGTTGATATATGGACAAACACCTGGAGTAACAACATTCTTAGTGATACAGTAGATCATGCCATTACTATCAAAAAACAAGTTACTAGCTTTTTGGATTCATGTTTCTAACAAGTAACTAGGATTTGCTTGTTACAAATGTTTTCTATGATCATTTTATTTTTTAAATGAGCTGTCATAGGTAAGATAATGGTACCCTTTCTTTGTCTTTCACTTTTTATGTCAATATAATTATGTACATATATAATTTATGTGGTTGATAAATTGATCAAACTCACCTCTAACCGTTTCATCTTGCGGCTCAAAGCTAGCATCTTCCGCGTACCTTCCACATTCATCTTCCACACTTCAGACAGTCCTTCATTGAACTTCAATGTCGCGGCTGCATGGATTATAGTTGATACCTGCAATGTATTCATCATAACCGCATCAGCGTAAGGACGTTCAAAGCTGATAAAGGTGTCCTTTATATATTCCTACTAGGACCAGTTATACTCATTAAGGACCAGTCTCTCACATCCTATATAGGCAACGTAGGTGGAGTAGGTAGGGCAGGTAGGGTAGGTAAGTACATATAACAGGTACACTTTAGTAACTTATTGCTAACGGTGTGGAACCAATCCAGGTAACGCTAGTATGTAATAAAACTATGTAAATGCCTTTAGCCAAGCACACATTCCAAATTGGATCTGATCCAGTATATTCCACAGCAAATCTAAATCACTGTGCAATGAATTGAGTTCAAAAGGAAAAACGAACGACAAACCTTATCCAATAACATGTTTTCATTTTCGGCTGACAGTCCTAAGTTTGGAGTCATTATATCACCAGGGATTACAACAATTTTCTCCAAATCTTTTGGCCTTTTGTTTTTAACCCTTTCGAATAGCTGAAACAAAAAAATTTGATGATTTGTTTGGTACTTTTTATTTAAATTTTCCTATCTACTCATTCCTTACCCACTGGTTGATTGAATCGTATATCTTTAAGGAAAAAGTTAATAGGTATTTCACTATTTCATGAATTTAAATTCGTAGCCTTTAAAAATAAAGCTTTTTAATACCGGGTCGTTACGAAATTGTTGAGCCCTCTCACTAGCTGTAAGTCCCTTCTTTTCTCGTATAAGTATGTAGATTTTGTCTATATCTGGACAGCTGTATAGCAATTTTTCTATTAAAACCTGCAAAATAAAACATAATTATACAAATTATGTCTAGACTCGGGACTCTGCAGAAAATGTATTTTACTACGAAAGCTACTCTTTTCATCATCCAATTATTATCCGACTGCTGAGTATGGGTCTCCTCTCACGCTAGCCTAGCCGGGTTGGTAGACTTCACACTCCATTGAGTCCTTCAACGTTTGAGCAAGTGATAAATACGCACATAACATCCAAAATCCGTACCTGTGATTTAAAACCACTGACTAAGCTACTCTCATTTCAAAGTAAAGAGGATGAACTTTGTACATTTCGCAAATGTGTGCATAAAGTAAGCAAACTTATTCAATCACCCATCCATCTCATCAACCCATTATTGTCCCACTGCTGGGCACCGGTCTCCTCTCATTTGAGAGGGCTTAGGCGTCCACCACGCTAGCCTACTTCGGATTGGCAGACTTCACATGCCAACGAGAATATCTCTCAAGCATGCAGGTTTCCTCAGGATGTTTTCTTTTACCGTTTAAGCATGTGATAAATACGCACATAACTTCCGAAAAGTGAGTGGCGCGTGCCTTGGGCTTGAACTCGAGACCTTTGACATCGCAGTCCACTGGTAACACCACTTCATCACGGAATCGAGACTTCTTTTTACGGATTTTGTCGCAGTATATAAATATTATATAAACCCAACGGTTTGGATCCTTTATAGCATCCATGGTCTCCAGGAAACTTGGAAGTGCTTATCCATACGCACAATAAATTTGTTACTGGTACATGTTATGTTAGGAAGGTATAAAAAAATATGTTGAAAATAGTATGTACCGAACACACACCGACAGTTCACGAATAAAACCGAGAGCATATACATATGTGGCGTGATCGTTGCACATATTTATTGACTTATTGATTTATGAGTTAGTGTTATTTATTTATTTTATCAGCAAAATATAAACATAAATATACCTACCAGAAATGACGAACCTTCAAATCATCCTGCTTATTTACGATTATGTACAAATACTACAAAAAATCCCCGAAAACGTTTACGAAAAATGTCAAAGGTCGAAATTATTGACTTCAAATAAGTTAATAATCAACCAAAAAAAAATGTTTACATTAAGTATCTATATAATTGATGATCAATTTTAAAATAAATAAACAATAACAAATAATGAATTGATATAATTGTTTTTGAAAAACAATAATGACGTAGGTATTATTGTTTTCCAAAAACAATATATTTATTCATTGTCATTAACATTAAATCTATTGAATGTTAATGACAACGAATAAATATGTTCATTTAATTTATAAGTTAAAAAACAGAGCCCTGACGAGGTTGACGATCTTCAAACGAGTACTCATATGATCAAGTCACCTTCCAAATGCAAAGTTACATTGCCAAAAAATATTAAGTATAAGATATTATTCATTTGAGTATAGGTCTCGATCAAGATCTCCGCGCTATAACACTCTGTCCTCCGCCTTCATCAATCTACTCCCGCTACTTTTTAAACGACTTCAAGAAGGAGGAGGTTCTCAATTCGTCAGAATCTTTTTTTAGGTATGTTCACGAATTACTTAAAAATGCCTGGACCGATTTGCAAAATTCTTTTTTTTGTTTAAAAGGATAGACTTCACAAATAGTCCCATGGTGACCACATCAGGATCTGATTATGGAATCCCAGGGAACCCTCAAATTTCCATCTAGCTGGGGGAGGCTTCCCACAGTACGATTATTTAATCGCTCCACTCTAGAATTATGAGGCCTAGTGGTCAGACCAGCGGACTGAGATGTCAAGAGCTCGAGTCGAAACCCAAGGTACGTACCACTGACTTTTGGGAAGTTATGTGCGTAATTATCTCATGCTCAAATGGCGAGGAAAACATCGTGAGGAAACCTGCATGCTTGAGAGATTTTCTTGATGGCATGTGAAGTCTGCCAACCCTCAGTAGGCTAGCGTGGTGGACAATAGCCTAATCCCTCTTAAATGACAGGAGCCGTGCAGGACCCGTGCCCGGCAGTAGGCTATAGTCCACCAAGCTAGTCTAACGCAGGTTCGCAGACTCCACACGCCATCGAGAAAATCCCTCAGACATGCATGTTTACTCACGATATTTACCGTTTGAGCGTGTGACAAATACGCACATAACTTCCGAAAAGTCAGTGGTGCGTGCCTTGTCTCAGTCAGTCTCGAGACATCTTAGTCCATTAGTACACCACTTACTGGTACCACACGACCACAGCTTCACTCGTTAATTGATTGATTAGTTCGTTCAACGACCCAATTGGTCCAGCGGTAGTTAACACTGCCTTCTGTGCGATGGGTCGCGGGTTTGAATCCCGGTAGGGACAAATGTTTGTGCGATGAACATAATCATTTGTATCCGAGTCATCGATGTATCTATGTGTAAAATGTATGTATTTACAAAATATATATATACCAACTAGTATCCGTAACACAAGCCTCGTTGCTTAGCTCGGAACTAGATGGCGCTGTATCATAATGTCCAGAAATACGTATTAGTTTTAAAGTGTAGTTATGGAAACAGTATTAAGTAATCGGTTTCTTCAACATGCTAATGTTATATATAACATTATCGTAAAACTAAAATGATTCAGTGTTGTAAAATCTGTGCAAAATTATAGTAACCCTGCCTCTTAAACTGGGATGACTTGTATCTTAAAAGACAGTGTTCGGCCATGAAGTAATCTAACATAACAATACAACGGTGAACTGCATCGGATTACCGATCAGAATTTATTTTAACTATCATAAGAAGTGGGTTTGTTAGCAAGTAGTTTTATTTGCTAAACTGAAGATAAACATAAAGTAAACAATTTATATTTATGGGGCGGATGATAAAAAACATACCTTTCCAATGAATCCAGTACCACCAGTAATAAACACAGATTTTCCGGCATAATAATCTGGGATAGAGGAATTTTTTAACACTTTTGGCGTTAAAGTTACCATTTTTGTATGTACTAATTGAAATTTATACAAATATATGCATAATATTTCCGAGTATATTGCAAGGAAAACGAGAGGTCTACTTTGATACAATTTCGTTCAACAAGTAAATAAACCCTACAACAGATTATTTATTTATACGTACCTGTATACGACGTTAAGTAATCTCACCGACACACGAGAGAAACATTCAAAAGATAAGTCCTATAAATAACGATAAAATAAATGTATTCGTGAGTAAAGCGAAAATATTTGTATCTAAATAACATTCAGATTTTCATGTAGGTACTAAGAGATTTTTCGAAATAAAACCTAAATAAATTTTAAGGATAATATGTATCAGACACGTCCACCAAAAAATCTATTGTGGTTTGTTTTCAACTAATCATATCAAAACACCAGTCTGTTATGAATTTATTCCATTTTTTTTAATTAGTTATAATTATACTTAGGCTGTCATGTTTAATGCAAAATTAAATAGCTTAAAAAACATAAACATCACATTTAATTCAAAGAAGAGAATTATTTATTTCCATTTAGTTAACAAATATAATTGATACAAAACGACAAATGTTATTGAACAAATAATATCTAATACCATAATGATTTTTTACGTGAAATATCATATTATTTTTCTTCTTCTTCGTGTCGATGGAACATGAATGTCGTCAAATTTAATACCCACATTTTAGTAAATATGGCCATTAAATCTGACGAGCCCAGAATGATGCCACATTTAACCGTAACACATCATATTATTTAACCGTATCTTCGTTTCTGTCCTTAGATCCACATCGTGTGTGCGTCATTTGTTAAAAGCAGTACCCAAAAGTTTTTCCATTCAGTAAATATTATAAACTTTTGCCCGTGACTTTGTCTGCCTAAGTAGAATTAGTAATTTTATCTAATCTGCTTTTTCATTAAATAGGTTATTTAAATCTTTTTAGTGAAATTATTGATTCCGCGTACAAACTTCCACCCCCCTTTTCGATATTTTAAGGGATGTTTTCCGGGACACAAACTATTCTTTGTCCTTTTAAAAGAATTTAAGTGTCTCCACAGCAAACATCTAAATCAGTTCAGCTCCAGTTTCAGCGTGAAAAGGTTACAGACAGACAGAAAAACAGACGGACACTCTTTCGCATTTACATACATATAATAATTAGTATGGAAGAGCGCGAAATTAATTATTATATTAGTAATGGAATACTAATATAATAATCTTTAATCTTCTAAATACATATAACTCAAAGGTGACTGACTGACTGACATAGTGATCTATCAACGCACAGCCCAAACCACTGGACGGATCGGGCTGAAATTTGGCATGCAAGTAGATGTTATGGCGTTGGCATCCGCTTAGAAATGATTTTGATTAATTCTATCCCCAAGGGGATAAAATAGGGGATGAAAGTTTGTATGAAATTTTGTCAATTTTAAACCAATCGGGCTATGACTTTGCATGCATAAAGCTATACCTAATTAATTATAATACTTCTTAACGCGAGTGCAGCCGCGGTAAAATTAATTATAAAGTGGTCGGTGTCATCTATGTTGTACGTCACGAAAATAACATTTACTAATTATAATGCATGTAATTCATTTTAATCTATAGCTACATATATTAAAATGCATTGCATGCATAATAATTAATAAACAGTGATACAATTAGTAAGTAGCCATTATTAAATACAATCATCATCATCATCATCAACCCATTATTGTCCCACAGCTGGTCACGGGTCTCCTCTCATTTGGGAGGGATTAAGCTATAGTACACGACGCAAGCCTACTGCGGGTTGATAGACTTCACATGCCATTGAGAAACCTGTCAAGCATGCAGGTTTCCTCACGATGTTTTCCTTCACCGTTTGAGCTTGTGATAAATACGCACATAACTTCCGAAAAGTCAGTGGTGCTTGCCCGTGTTTGAACTCGAGACCATTGACATGTCAGTCTACTGGTCACACAACTAGGCTACCACAGCTCATGCACAATACAATACATGCATTTAAATTCTTGGCGTTTTTTTTTTGTTTTTAGTGAGATATGTTATTGTTTGATCTCAATATCATCTGGTAATTGACGATGTGGTCTAAGATGTAGCACGGAGTCTGGGCCTAACCCCGTTATAAACATCTGGACATTATGACACAGCGCCATCTAGTTTCAAGCTAAGCGTGTGTTACGCATAATATCTAGAAGGTTAATATATTACTATATTTTTGGTAAATACATACCTACTTATTATACATAGATACATTCATGACTCGGATACAAATGTTGTTGCTCATCTCACAATCATTTGTGTCCATAACAGGATTAGAAATTCAGAAACTTAAAATGGGTTTATCAGGGTTGCCAACGCGCGAGGCACATATTTGATGTTGCCAACGTTACGGTAACCGTTTATCATCAGGCGGGCTATAAATTTGTCTGCTACCGTAGTCGTGTCAAAAAACAAATCCTACTAATATTATAAACGTGAAAGTTTGTAAGTATGGATGTATGTATGGATGTTTGTTACTCTTTCACGCAAAAACTGCATAACAGATTTGAATGAAATTTAGCATACATATAGTTTATTACCTGGATTAACACATAGGCTACTTTTTATACAATATAAAAAATATCTTAGGAGTAATCGTAAAAAAATCATCACACTAGGCTACCACAGCTCTTTATCGCGTTCGATGAGTCATGTCGGTTTTGATAGCTTCTCCGTTGCTATGTACGTTGTTGCTATGTAGCGACATAGACGTCGCTATACACTTTCACGCTCAAACGGTTAAACCGATGAATGTGAACAATTGCTGCGTAATTTATTTTAAAAGTGAAATTGTGGTTGTATTGTAGTTCATACCTACAATAGTTAGGTAACCTAATTAAAGTTGATTTTTACTTAAATATCAAATTTAATCCAAATGTTTAAGTGGTGATGGTGACTGAACAAAGAATAAATAGCATCGCATTGTACACATAAATGACGAAGACAAAACAATGTTGAATTCGGTACATTTGTCCATAGTGTCGTGAGCATTTCTATTATGTACGAAAGTATGTAGGGGAAGTACGGAGAAAATGACAGGGTGTGTTGTTTTTAATCATATATCTTTACTAGCTTGTGCCCGCAACTTCATAATTCCACCTACTTTCCCTCTTTCAAGGGATAATTTCTGGGATGAAATGTCCTATGTCCTTCCCCAGGATTCAAACTACGTCTATACCGAATTTCATCTAAATCGGTTCAGCGGTTGTGGCGTGAAGAGGTAATGGACAGACAGACAGACACACTTTCGCATTTATAATATTAGTATGCAGTAATTGTAATTATAATCATTATATATGGACAATCATCTCAGGTCAATTTTCTATGTACTAGTTATACAGTTTTTTCATTGAATACGAACTATATAAAATTAAATATTAATAAATAAATGGACGAATCAAAAAAACCATTTCGTTCATATAGTATGGCAACACTCGACTTCCGACTCCCTATAACAATATATAGACCACCTATTTTTAAAGATTTAATTTCAAATGTATATTTTCTCTCTTTCTTGTATTTGTGGTCTATAACGATGTTACTTGCCAAATTGCATAGTTCTAGGTCAACAGGAAGTACCTACCCTGCGTTTTTTGCTAAATAAATGGCCGAATCTTTTTTGTACGTAATTTCAGAAGTTTGATTTTTTCACAACTTCATGGGGCCATAGACTTGAGTATACGGTTTAAATTTCAACTTGATACGAGGATGTATTCTCGAAATAAAAGTATTGACAGACAGACAGACGGACAACAAAGTGATCTTATAAGGGTTCAGTTTTTTTTCCTTTTGAGGTACGGAACCCTAAAATTTACGAGAAGTTCACATTAAATATCAACATTAAATAAATAATAACGTCATTATTGCGTTTTAATATTAACATTCCATCTATTAAATGTTAATTGAATTCATAAATAATAAACAGAACTTGGACGAGTTTGATGATCTTCAAACGAGTTCTCAAACGATCAAGTCACCTTCCAAATACAAGGTTACGTTGCCAGAACATTCAGGCAGAAGGTATTATTCAACCGACTATAGGTTACAACCGGTCTCTGCGCTATAGCATTCTGTCGTCAGCCTTCATCCGTCTAGCCCCGCTACCTTTTTAGGGTTCCGTAGCCAAATGGGAAAAAACAGAACCTTATAGATTCGTCATGTCTGTCTGTCTGCCCGTCCCAATGTCACAGCAATTTTTTTTAAGTCGTCGACCTATCCAGCCGGGGGGCGCTACACACTACGATTGCCAATTCGCTCCACTCTTGAATTATGAGGCCTATTCAAATCAAATCAAATCAATTTAATGTCCCACCGGTGGGTACAGATCTCCTCCCATTTGAGAAAAATCTGGCTATAGTCCACCACGCTAGCCTGGTGCAGGTTGGCAGATTTCACATGCCATAGAGAACATTTTTCTCAAGCACGATGTTTTCCTTCACCGAGTGAGCATAGGACAAATACTAAAGCTATGTGCGCTTTCGATAGTCAGTGGTGCGTGCCTTAGACTTCAACTCGAGACCTATGACGTCTCAGCTCACTATTTACTACACTAGGCTACCACACCTTTTCTAGTGAATTGATTGATTGGTTTGATAACGTAAAAATGAGTTTATTTTATTTATTTAACTGTTTATGTACACACAATATTTAGAACAAGACAATAAATAGGAATAGGAAAAACTAAGTACAAATGAAGTAAAGAAACAGTATTTAGTATCTCATCGGTTTCTTCAACATTCGATTAATTGGGAATACTGGCGACATGGCAAAACAGAAGACGAGCAAGCGTGAGAGAAAAATAGAAATAATAATAATAATTTTATTTCATAAAAACATGAGCACATTGCACTGTTAATATTGGACACCAATTATGTTACATTTGTCATAATTAGCACAATTATATGGACTCTATCCCTTAAACTAGGTCTTGCCTGTATCTTAAGAGATAGGGTTCCGCCTTATAGGTAGTACAATAATTAATAAATACAACAAGTACAACGAGTGAGACAGTGTTATTGTTACATAAGCCAATGCTTTCTATGAAATAAGTGTAGGTTAGTAACTAAGTGTGATGTGTATGTGAGTGAGAGTTAGTGTATATGCGTATTGGTGTGGATGCGTATGTGTGTGTGTGTGTGCGTGCATATTTGTTAATGTTTGTATATATGTATAGATGGGAGAGTGATTTTTTTATGAGATGTGTGCTAGAAGATTTTCCGTTGTAAGGTAGTCTTGTAAAAATCGAAGTTGAAATATATAAATGAATAAATATATTTGCTGTACCGATTTGAAACTAAGTATTTAAACTAGATTGCCATTTGTGTATTATATTTTCGGAGTTAATTAATACGTATTTAAAAAAATATACCACAAAAGTTGCAGACAAGCTAACGGTCCGTCTCAGAGTAAGTAGTTACTATGGACGTTTGCATCACCACGCCGCGCCGGTGTCACTTGCGTGTTGCCGACCCTGTAGAAAGCTTATCACTCCTTTTATTAAAAACCCCACAAATACAGTTTTTTTTATAATACGGGAATTAGAACACGGACACCAAACCGAATTCCCTGACTATTCCCTAATGAGCTTTGGCAACCTTACCCACTTGCAGAAACACAACCACTGTGGTTTCTGCAAGGAGGAGGTACTTCCCCAATTGGGCCACTAAATTTGAGTGAGAAATCTCCCTCCCTATCTAATAAAATATTTATTTGTTGAGCTGAAGATTAATAAACAAAAAATTAACGGTGTATACGTATGGGGCGGGCGATAAAAAAAATATAGGTACCTTTCCGATGAATCCAGTACCACCAGTAATAAACACAGATTTTTCAGCATAATAATCCGGAATAGAGGAATTTGTTAACACTTTTGACGTTAATGTTACCATTTTTGAAATTTATCCAAAGCAAAATAATTACGATTATACTGCAATAAAAATGAGAGGTCTACTTTGATACGATTTGTGGTTAAAGAAATTTATTTCTCAATAAGAAATTACAAAGATTTCACTTACTTGAGAACATTTTTAAAAACTTATATTATAATAACTGACATACAAAAACCAAGCAGAAGTTGTTTTTAATTACAATAAAATCATTTACGTTACGTTGTACATCTCATGCAAACAAAATTAAATTTAATTATAATTTAACAATGTCTAACACAAGTCTAAAAAATTTTTCTTCTACCCGCACCAGAAATAATTACCGTCTTCGCAAATATTCATAATAGTTAAGGAATACGAACACGGGGCCACAATAAAGCAACGAAACAGTAGGGCAAGTCCATTTATGGTAATAGTGTTTGATCATTTAGGATGTGATTTTTTAATTTAGTTTTGAAAATATTAAACGTGTTCGCATTCTTCACCTCTTTAGGTAGTTTATTGTACTGTTGTACTCCTGCAAAAATAATTGTTCGCGCGCCGTTTACTGTTCGCACTCGCGGTAACAAAATGTGATCCTTCCTACGACTACTACGATTATGTACTTGATGTATTTTAGTGAAGTGTATTTGTGTGTGAATGGATTTGTTCAGAATCTTTCTTATAAGTATGCAGGTACAATATGCATGTAGTTGTTTAATGCTCATGAGTTTTGTTTCCCTATAAATTTTAACTGTAGGTGTAAGATAATCATAGTGGAATAGTAGTTTAATAATTTTGTTTTGGGTGATCTGTAAGTCCTTTAGGTTAGTTTTTGGCGCATTGCCCCATATTTCAATTTGGTACATGAGATGTGGCTTCACTAACGAGTTGTAAATGGCTTGACGTACTCGATGAGGAAGGCAACAAACAACATTGCGTAAAGAGCCCAAGAGTGAAGATAGCTTGGATCTGATGTGATCAATTTGTATTTTCCAGTTTAACTGAGAGTCTACTCTTAGCCCAAGGTATTTTTCGTACTGTTTTTGTTGTATTATTTGATTATCAATGGTCAATGGGGAGTGAGATGGTATTTTTTTATTTTTGGGTTTAAAAATGACATAGCTGGTCTTAGCAGCATTTATTGTGAGTAGGTTTTGTTGGAACCAAATAGGTAATGTGTTTAGATCATCCTGCGCTTTGTTGATCATATCGTCAATCGAAGTACCGTAATAGAAAAGACAGGTGTCGTCAGCATAAAGGGAAACGTGTCCGTGTAATGAAATTTCGTGTATAGAATTGATGTAAATAAGGAAGAATAGTGGGCCAAGAACCGATCCCTGGGGCACGCCGAATGAGCCCGCGTTGTGTGGTTTACTTTGGTATTCCCCGACTTTCACTATTTGACACCTATTTTTTAGGTATGAGTCAAGCATTTTGTGTGCCACCCCTGAAACACCTATATTGCTGAGCTTTTGTAGTAATATTGAATGGCTAACGGTGTCGAAAGCTTTCTTTAGGTCTATGAAAAGACCTAGTGCTACCTTTTTTTGGTCAATATTTGTTTGTGTTGCTGTTATTAGGTCTGTTGTGGCTGAAAGGGTGTTGGATAAAGAACGAAATCCATACTGTCGTTTGTAAAGGAAGTTAATAGACGTGAGATATTTGTCTAACCGCGAGTAGATGATTTTTTCAAAGATTTTCGACACGATAGGAAGGACGGAAATAGGCCGGTAATTATTGGGGTCACATTTAGCGCCTGATTTATGAATAGGCGTAACTTTTGCGATTTTCAGATTATCTGGGAACGTTCCCCCAGCTAGGTGCTCATTAATGCAAGTAGTCAGTTTGTCTGCTATTAGAGGTCTTAAACATTTAATTGTTTTTGTGGTAATCCCATCAATCCCCGCGCTACAGTTTGAATCAAGACTAACTATTATTTTTGATATTTCGTCCGTTTGACATGGTGTGAAGGTAGTTAGCTCATGAGTATAAACTGTCCTCTTTGTGGTGTCTACGTTTTGTTTCTGTTGTGTTGTAAGAATAGCTTTAGCGAGTGTTGAACCGATCGTTGAGAAGAAGATGTTAAAAGTCTCACAGATTTTATTACCATCGGTTTCAAGCCCGTCTTTGGTTAAGAGATTTGCAGGAGTACAACGCATTTTGACCTTGTTGTTGGAAAGAGTGGTAATTAATTTCCAGATTTTCTTTGGGTTTCCTGAGTATTTCTGGAATGTTTTGTAGTAGTATTTCTTTTTATTGTTTTGTATGCTTTTTGTAGTTTTGTTCCTTTCTCTTATAAATTGTTTTTTTAACTTCTCGTCTTCCGGATCTTGCTTCAATTTGTGCCAAACTACATTTCTTTCATGAATTTTAGTTATTATATCTCTGCATATCCAGTCTTGGTGTGGTGGATTTAGGACTTTAGTTTTAGTAACTTTACTTTCACGTATTGCAATCTTTATATACTGTTCGAGGGTATCGTAGTAGTAGTCATTTGGCTGATAGTTTGTACTTTTGACATATTCAAAGAGTTTTTCGTAGTTCACTGCATCATACTTGACAAGTTTTCTTGGTGGTGATTTGTACTTTTTCATTGATAGGTAAATCTGCTTATGATCGGACATGGGTGAGTCCACAATTGCCATGTGGAGCCCCTTTTGTTTCAAGTTTGAGCATACGTGATCAAGAATAGTCTTTGTGGAAGTGGATTCACGTGTGCAGTGTTCTTCGCTGATATGGTTAATAATTTCGTAGCCAGATTCTTGTATGGCAGTTTTATAAAGTTTGCTACTACTGTTTTTTGTTAAAAGGTCGATGTTAAAATCACCAAATACAATGGCTCGCTTTTTGCTAGTCAATTGTGATGAGAACACTTCTAGAAACTCTCTTATGTTGGTATTTCCAGGGTTATAGACTAAACCTATGTTAAGTGCGTATTTTCCTAGTCCCACCCAAAGGTAGTTTATTCCCCCAGTATATGTTTCTTCGTTTACGCTATGATTTATATTATTATGCACATATATTGAAACCCCACCGCCTCTTGCGTCTGTTCTGAGATTATAATAATGTGTATAGTTGGGTAGTTGAAATGATTCCGCATCCTCTTTAGATCTTAACCATGTTTCTGTGAGTAGAATAACATGGGTTGTGTTTCTGATCGATTGTAAGGAACATTTTAGTTCGTCAAATTTTCCTCGCTTGCGTATACTTCGCACATTAGCGTAAAATAAATTTAAAGTAGTTTTTGATGTGTATAGATCCTGGTAGGTGTGGCATAGTTGATAAGTAATAGTTTCATTGATTTGGTATTGCAAGACAGGTGAGATTAGGGATTGCGGTTTTTTGAAGGCATATCTACGATCTTTGGAGTACCGTTAATATACTTGATAATCAAGTCCTTTTCCCCGTTTTCTTTACGTCGCAGCAACTCTTGACTCATTTCTTTCATAATATTCTTCTGAGTAGGGGTCTGATCTGAGTATAATTTGATGTCGTTTGGCACTTTGTTTTTATTCCGCAATATTTCTTTTGCTTCTTGAGAGCTTTTAAAGCATACTTTAAGCGGACGATTTTTTCCAGGAGCATATTTACCAAGTCGCATAGCTTTGATCACCGTAGGAATTTCGAAAACTACATTTTGAAGGATAGTTTGAGCAGCGTTTATATCTGCAGTTTGCCGTGCAGAATTTTCCGACAGAGTCTGCTCTGGAAGTCCTACCATTACCACATTTTTACTTCGGTTTTCCCTTTCATGTAGTTCAGAAATAATTATTTCACCAGCGAGAATATCAAATGTGTTCGGTTTGGAAGTGGTAGATTTAATATTTTCCATTTCAACTTCAAGCTTAGTTATTTTCGATTTCGTGTTGGCGCAGTTTTGTTGAAGTACTGAGATTTTTTCTTTCATGTTTTTGTGTTCTGCTAATAACGTGTTGGTTGAGCTTTTAATATCATTTATCTGATCTTTCATAGTAGTTATATCATCACGCATCGGTTTCAGGTTTGTTTGAAGTATTGAGATCATCTCCACCCGGAAGTCATTGAGAGCAGTAAGCACGTCGCAGCATTCTCTTTCTTTCCTTTTCCGGCAGTTTACATTGTTTTTCGCATCATCATCACAAATTTTTGATAAGTCCGGTTGTGAGTGCGAACAAGATTGACTTACTGGTACGTTTCTGGATTGTGACTGGCGGTGATCGCTCATAGTTAAAAGTTTTGTAGTATACCTGATTTCTATGCGTAGGCGCGTGCCCGAGAGGGTGATGAAAAATGCAGATGTCCCTTTCACTCGAGGGGAGTGCGGGGGTACACGCCGCGGCGGTGGGCCGAAGTGTGGAAGCAATTTGTCGTTACTCTATCACTCACTGTTTGCTACTTTGGTATTTGACACTGTTACTTTATGGGCTGTTATTGCGTGCAATGAAAATGATTTCTCGGGAGTAAATTAGTAAACACGTCTGCTCTGCTTGACTGTCAGAGTGAACAATTAAATAGTATACAACAGGATATGTGTTTATACGGATAAACGACGTCGCCAAGACTAGTTTGACGTCGTTTATACGTATAAACGACGTCAAACTAGTCTTGGCGACAAACGAGAGAAACATCAGAAGATACGTCCTAAAATACATGTATTTGTCAGTAGAGCGATAATATTAGTATCTTAAAAAAACGTTATGATTTTCATTCAGTTAGGGATTGTTGTAATAATACTTTTAAGGATGTTTGTTTGATACAAGATTTTTGCAATATTTGATGATCTCTTCACGTCTACCAAAATGTATATTGTAGATTGTTTTCTACTAAGCATATCGAAACACTAGTCTGTTATGAATTTATTCCATAATTTTAACATTTTTTATTAATGCTTAAACTGCCATGTTTGCTTCAAAAGGAAACAGCTTAAAAAACATACGCATCACATTAAATTAAAAGTGATTATATTTGTCACATAAATGTTTTTATTTTTTACGTGAAAAATCATATTTTTTAATTTACAAAACATACCATCACGCCTGTCGTCCCCAAAGGGTTAGGCAGAGGTGTACTAATGTACACCCACGTTTCGCCGGTAAATTTAGGTCCCATCTAATAGACGGTGAGCCTATTGCCATTCGCAAGGCACAAATTCAAATTCCGGGCTGAGAATTTCATAGAAAAACCCAATAACACTGCTCGACCAGGAAATCGAATCGAATCGACCCTTGCTCGGCAGTCGCACTGTACGACCAATAGACTAACGAGGCAGTATTTTTAATTGTATCTTCAGATCTGTCCTTAGATCAACACCGTGTGTGTGCGTCATTTGTTGAAACCAGAATCCGAACCTTTTCTATTCAGTAGATATTGTAAACGCCCGCGACATTGTCTGTGTATAATTAGTAATTTTATCTTATCTGCACTTATGTATCCTGCCTTTTGTGCTATGAATCCCGGGTTCGAATCCCGGTAGGGACAAATGTTTGTGTGATGAGCATACACATTTGTTTCAGAGTCATGGATGTATCTATGTATAATATGTATGTATTTACGAAAAAAAGTATATATGGAGTATATCAACCAACTAGTATTCGCAACACAAGCCTCGTTGCTTGCTTAGCTCGGTACTAGATGGCGCTGTGTCATAATGTCTAATAAATATTATATTTATATCAATTAGGTTATTTAACTCTTTTGAGAAAAATTCTGCATACAAAGAGCGGGCTGGTAGAAGACCCGCCTTTTCTACCTTTTAAGGGATGTTTTTCGGGACAAAAAGTCGACAATAGAGACAGCCCCCAAAAACGCCCCTGCCTTTCACCTCTCTTCATACTATAATCATCAACGCATTAACGTCCCACTGCTGGGCACGGGTCACCTCTCATTTAAGAGCGATTAGGCTATAGTCCACCACGCTAGCCTACTGCGGGGTGGCAGACTTCACATGCCATCGAGACAAATCTCTCAAGCATGCAGGTTTCCTCACGATGTTTTCCTTCACCGTTTTAGCATGTGATAAATACGCACATAACTTACGAAAAGTCAGTGGTCAGCCTTGAGTTCGAACTAGAGACCTTTGACATCTCAGTTCACTGGTCACACCGCTAGACTACCACAGCTACAAACTTCCTACGATATTTTACAAAAAAAAATTAGGTACCATTTACACTTCGCTCGTCCTAGGCATCGAATCCAAGACCTATTGCTAAACGAGGCTGTTGGTCTAGTAATCACGGATATACATATGTAGTACATACATACATTGTAGAAAGTCTACATACATAATATCATGAAAAATAAACTTTAGTCTTATTACCAAATTATGAACAGGTCATTTATATATTTAATACGTTTTTAAGTCCCTCAATTCCCAATTGAGCCACTAAAAGAATATCACCCGAAAAAAAATCGTATTTCATTTCGCGCATACGCGAAGCACGTATTTTTGCGGACACTTCTTCAAAGAATATTAAGGGATTTTCGTTCGAAAGCACTTTGTACCATTAGCCACAATATGGCTCAAATTGGATTGAACCTCGTAAACATTAAAGCCACCGATTCACTTTATGCGTCTTCAAACAAGACAATTATTGTAAAAAACGATGCTAATTTTGGTGAGAGATTTTTTTTTCAACTATCGTTTACTCAAAAAAAGGTCTACAAATATATTTTCGATTCGCTTCGTTTTCACAGTAAATAGGTAGGTAATAGATTTTTAAGCAATTTTTTGGTACCGTGCTGGTAGCTATTGAAAGTTGATAGAGAAAATCTTCAGACCTAGAATCCTGTTTCGTATTCATCAATCGCAGTTGCCGTATTGTATTTTATTGTGGTCAAGTGATTAATCGTGAATATTTCCCTGGGCAAGCACTGTTACTGGCATTTTTAAGACTCAATTAGTGCACATGGCTGTCTACTCTTGAGTCCGTATTCAGATCCCGAAATGGGCAAATATTTACGTGAAGATCATGGATATTTGTACCTGAGTCATGTGTATCAAACTACCTAGTATCTGTAACACAAGGCTCGTTGCTTAGCTCAATGACAATTAATGTAATAATTACCCTATACGTATAAAAAATAAACTCTTTTATCAGTTGGGAATTTCAATCAGACTTCCATTTATACACATCAAACTTCATGAAACAGGCGTCGCGGGAAACTGAATTATATTATCAGCTACAATAGGTTCAATATTCTTATGCTATTCAGGTTAAGTAGAACATCATTAATGAGTATACATTTCAATACTCGTTAATGAATCATGAACATGAAAGACATAATCCTCTAAAACCGGCGCCATTGAAATGCTAATTTGATTTCAATTGGCGCGTTAATAATTCAACTCGTTTTAAGTAGCACGTTCCTATTAATTGGAAGTAAAGCTGCGAATAGGTGACGCGAAATATTTCAATGATTTAATACCACCATCATCCTTTTCGTCCCAGTAGGGTTAGGCAAAGGTGTAGGTACTAATGTACTCCCGCATTTCGCTGGTATGTTTTAGGTCCCATCTAACAGGGTACGAGCCTATTTATACAAAGGAGTTTGGATCCGCGCCCTGCAATAAGCTCTATTTTATTTTATACTATTTTGGACAAATAGATACTAAAAAAAATGTACATGACTTGTAAAAGTGTCTTTAAAAAGATCTATTTACAGAAATCAATCATTCATTCATTCATACAGCCCCAATATATGGATATAACCTAAAAATAATACAAAATTATTTGGTAAAACGTGGGTGTATATTAGTACACCTCTGTCTAGTTCTTCAGGAACGACAGGGACAGGACATATAACATACCATCATGTTATATGTCTAGAAGGGCATAGGTCCATCTTTGAGTAGATAAGCGCAATAATTCATGTTTGCTCATGGCCTAATTCGTCCATGCCAACAGAATTTTCGTAGCAAATGGAATGTCATGAACATTGTGGACTAACTGGAGCGATGTCCGACGCATCCACTTGAAAACAGTATTATTCTGGTATATTAAGATATTTTATAGTAGGTAGATATAATTTTATAAAAAGTGATTAATATTTCTGAAAATTATCTACTGCAATTTAAGTTAATAAGACTGTTGATCAGGAGAAGTCGGATAGCAGTATTTTTTATCGATCTGAAGTCGTCATTTCTCGGATGTAGGTTGATTTTTGTCCAGCGCAAATCATCACAGTCAGCAGTATTTTTATATAGAGTGCAACTTGGAAATCATCACATAAGGCTTATTATCTAGCGTAAGCCGTTGCGCAGCGATTTTTATTTAGAGTAAGTCGTTATGCACAGTTTCTTATCCAGAGGAAGTCATTACGTTTGTTTTTGTAAGGCCATAAGGTAATTGCCTAAACCATTATTAACTGGCAGAGAAAGAAAAAACATTATGCAGTGGATTCAGTCTAGTTAATTACGTATTGATGATGATAACTGATGATCTGTATAATTTGTGTATCACAGTGTCCAAGATGTACTCGATAAAAAATACACGCATTTTAGACATTGAAATAAAACTATTTTTTACTGATTTTATGGTGACAGCCAGACTAAACATGGATGGATTAAAATGGATTTAAAGGATCCAAAACGTCAAGATAAATAATATTAATATACCGCGATAAAATCCTCAAAAAGTAGTTTTATTTCAAAAGTACATAGTATATCCAACTGAGCAGAATACAGCCGGTCACTCGTTTTACTGTGAATTAAATCCACTCATTGAGCACGCGTGCTAAAGGGATGCTTTGGGGACGAAAGCATTGGTATATCATGGGTAAAAGCTTTCCAAAGCTGATACGTGCTGTAACCTGTAACTGTTGTATGGTAACAGTTGTGGGACTAGTGTTGTTCACCTTTACCATTTGTTAATGTGACCATCAATAAGTGGTAAAGGTTGCGCTATTGAAACTGAATACAGTGGTTTGGGGGAGGCCTACGTTCAGCAATAGGCTTATAAGTACCGTGGTAAGGGCTGCGTCGCGACTGCGTGGTATTTTTTGGATGGTAAAAAAATACCACGCAGATAGACTTATAATATTTTGAGTTTGAAAATGACGTTGACATTTTTACTTGAATATGACCAAAACAAACTAAACTCAAAATAAAACAATCAAATGTATTGCTACTAAGATGATTTCAACATCAACTTGATGAAGTTCAATATAGCATCACAGTATTTTTTAAAAAGATCATATAACCAATGAAATCGCAGTTAAAATTGAACCTTCACACATATAACTCAAGGTGCTTATTTCAATGGGTGTTAAATCCTAAATTTGAAATGGCTGATAATATTGGTGTCCGAATACTGAACTAATCACGTACGGTAAATATTATTCTAGGGTTCGAGGTTTGAGCGGCACACTATTGCGGTGCGGCGAGTATCCCGTCATTAGTATTCCGTACATAACCTCAAACGACGAATGAACGGCTGGATTTAATGAAATAGGTACCTAAAATGTCCCGATTATCACAGTAGCTATGACTGCTCGGTTCTATCATCATCATCAACCTGAAGCGACATCTATCTCGGCACATGAGAACTAATTACTCAGCGACGAAGCAAATAATCCTACATCGCGCAAATAATGGGTTTATGGAGGGATTCACATCTTCCCTCCATAAACCCATTATTATGCCCCTGCTGGGCGTGGGTCTCCTCTCATTTGAGAGGGGTAGGCTATAGTCCACCACGCTAGCCTACTGCTGGCTGACAGACTTCACATGCCATCAAGAATATTTCTCAAGTATGCAAGTTTCCTCACGATGTTTTCCTTCACCGTTTGAGCATGTGATAAAGACGCACATAATTTCCGAAAAGTCAGTGGTGGCCTTGGGTGCGAACTCGAGACCTTTGACATCTCAGTCCACTGGTCACAACACAAGGCTATTGCAGCTCTTTTTACGGTTCAATGCCCACACCAAACAAATATTAGCTACTATTATTATTATTAAATTAATATTTCCGGACATTATTACACAGCGCCATCTAGTTCCGTGGTAAGCAACGAGGCAACATATATACTTTTATTTTTGTAAATACATACATATTATTATTATACATAGATACATCCATGACTCGGATACAAATGTTAACGCTCATCACACAAACATTTGTCCCTACCGGGATTCGAACCCGGGACCTATAGCACAGCA
The DNA here is from genome assembly GCA_905163465.1 of Craniophora ligustri. Classification (NCBI taxonomy): domain Eukaryota; kingdom Metazoa; phylum Arthropoda; class Insecta; order Lepidoptera; family Noctuidae; genus Craniophora; species Craniophora ligustri. The sequence continues at coordinate 13,822,298 of LR990962.1, read as the reverse complement.
GGCAGGTCGTCAAATAAAGTCAAATACTAATCAGAATATTGTGAAAAAGTTTAAATAAAACTGCGACCGTTACTTTTTTAGGAGGTACTAAAAATCCAGTGCTGTGTTGCAAGTAGCAATATTTGTAATGCTGAAAAATATTGAAAAGGAGAAAAATATACTATTCTCTTCTTGCTGAAATGAGACCCACCAATTCCGTCTTGACTTGTTTATTAATATCTTATTAATTTTCTTTTAACGTTGCCTCTTACTAGCAATTTCTCATCTCATGTTTCACTGGTGTGTCGCTTTTCACAAGAGAATAAATTGATTTATTCTCTTGCGATGTAGGATTATTCGGCGACCCAATTAGTCCAGCGGTAGTTAACACTGCCTTTTGTGCTATGGGTCCCGGGTTCGAATCCCGGTAGGGACAAAATTTTGTGTGATGAGTATAAACATTTGTATCTGAGTCATGGATGTATTAATGTATGATATGTACGTATGTATTTACAAAAAAAAAGTACCTATATATGTAGTATATCAACCAACTAGTATCCGTAACACAAGCCTCGTTGCTTAGCTCGGAACTAGGTGGCGCTGTGTCATAATGTCCAGAAAATATTTTCTCCTGTTTTCTTATTTTATACGGACATTCTCGCTTCTGTCCGTAACCATGGATGCTGTAAAATATCTTAATAATTAAAAAAAGTGAATTTATTTCAAGGTCTAGCGTTCGTGAAATTTGTAGGTATGCGAAAATAATATAAACACTAGCTGACCCAGCAAAACTTGGTTTGGCACATAATAGTGGTTAGTCGTAGAAGAGTGAAAATTTTGGATCATAATGTTTAATGCCAACTTCATAATAATCCGTCAGGCCGTTTCGAAGGAGTTCAGCGACAAATACTGTGACACGAAATTTTATAAGATTAATTTGTAAAGTATATAATTAGTCCAACGGTAGTTAACACTGCCTTCTGTGCTATGGGTCCCGGGTTCGAATCCCGGTAGGGACAAATGTTTGTGTGATGAGCATAAACATTTTTATCTGATTCATGGATGTATTTAAGTATAATATGTATGTATTTACGAAAAAAAAGTATATATGTAGTATATCAACCAACTAGTATCCGTAACACAAGCCTCGTTGCTTACCACGGAACTAGATGGCGCTGTGTCATAATGTCCAGGAATATTTATTTATTTATTTAGTAATAAATTTCTTTTAGCACATCAGAAACCTAAACACAAACATTGATAAATTACAAGAGAACGATGTACTAGTGTTGACGTCAGTTACAGACATGCATAATATCAGCATATTAATTAAGTAGTAGATACAGTATTCACTACTACAAAACCACAGACAATAGAAATTAAAATTACACAGCAATTAAAATGCACATGAATAGACAAAATTATTATATAAATTATTATATTATATTAAAAACTGCCTCGTTGGTCTAGTGGTCGTATAGTGCGACTGCCGAGCAAGAGGTCTTGCGTTCGATTCCCAGGTCGAGAAAATTTATTGGGTTTTTCTATAAAATTCCTAGTAGCAGCTCGGAGTTTGGTTTTTTGCCTGGTTAATGGCAATAGGCTCGCCCCCTAAAACATGGGAACTAAAACATACCGGCGAAACGTGGGTGTACATTAGTACACCTCTGCCTAACCTTTCGGGGACGACAGGCGTGAACCATCACGCCCGTATGCGCGTCATACAAACCAATAATAATGCATTTTGATTTAAATAATCAAAATGCATTATTTAACGAATTTAAATACAAAAGAAGAATTTATTTATGAAATACTAACTTGTTCCCGCGAATTCGTTGACGTAGAATTAGTAACTTTATCCAATCTGCATACTAATTTCTATCCCACTTTTCAACCTTTTAGGGGATGATTACCAGGACAAAGACTTGGGCTCAAACTATTTCTATACCAAATTTCATCTAAATCGGTTCAGCGGTTTAAACGTGAAGAAATAACAGACAGACAGACAGGCACACTCACATTTATAATATTACAAGTGTGAATAAACTAAACGTGTATTTATTATATTTATATTATAATTATTTCGTAATACCTAAACAGTTGAGTGTTTTTATGTGGTCTACGCGTAAATATATTCTGCTGATATTGTCGTGGAATGGGTCGTTGAACTCTTTGTTTTTTTATTAATACCTACGTTGCATAATATGACCTACAAGTAGCTGTTCCGGATCTCGGTGTTTGTGCATTCTGAATATTTGAGTATTTAAACGCACTCACGATATTTTAAGAAATAGCTATGGCACAGCATTTGAGGATATTTTTATGGTGATAAGGGGACAAACGAACAGGCAGCTCACCTGATGGTAAGTGATCACTGCCGCCCAAGGACATTTGCAATACCAGAAGGCTTGCATAATATGCGTTGCCAACCCTTGCAGAAACAGTTTAGGTTTCTAAAAATAGGGAATTATTAAACTTACAGCAAACGGAATGCCCATGCTGTCAGAATAGTCACTCCCCCAATGAGCTCTGGTAACCTTACTCACTCGCAGAAATGCAACTATTTTTGATTCACCGCGGTCTTCTGTAAGGCGGAGGTACTTCCCCAGTCGGGCAGCTCAATTTGTGAGTGACTGATTTAATGACTGACTGACATATCAACGCAGGGCCTAAACTGTAAGGGTTAGTAACTTGAACTTTGCACAGGGGTTCCTTTTATAAATTACAGGAGTATTAAGAAAGGATTCTTGAAAATTCACCCCCTATGGGGGTAAAACGGGCGTATAATTATTTTTCGTTAACTAACACACAGACGGAGTCGCAGGAATTAGCTAGTCACACATAAAAATTAAATGCACTAATGAGGTAATTAGCACAGACAATGTTTTATTGGTGTTGTTAATTGGGCAGGTACTAACAGCTGTTTAAAAAAAAGTCTTTAAAAGCCTCTCAAAATCTGTCTGAAATACAATTTCCTCAAACGATTTAATTAAAAAGATTCATTAAGAGATGTTGAACATAAAATTTCATATAAAGGAACAATATCGTGTCTTCACAAATTAATTCAATTAATCATCGATATTATAATTAAATTGAGTTCCAATATGAATTATTATTACTTAACTAATTGAATTAAAATTGGCCCACTAAGCAAGCTAGCTGGTAGGCATGCGTTCTTAGTACATACTAGCACAACTCAATCGTCCACATTTCCGTCGTCAGAAAATACGTGACGTCTGGCGGCCCTGGGATCTTGGACTAATAATATAAATTAAATAAATATTCCTGGACATTATGACACAGCGCCATCTAGTTCCGAGCTAAGCAACGAGGATTGTGTTACGGATACTAGTTGGTTGATATACTACATATTATATACTTTTTTTTTGTAAATACATACATATTATACATAGAAACATCCATGACTCGGATACAAATGTTTATGCTCATCACACAAACATTTGTCCCTACCGGGATTCGAACCCGGGACCCATAGCACAGAAGGCAGTGTTAACTACCGCTGGACTAACTAGGTCGTCAAACCATCACGACCACCACGTCATCATATTACATTTAACTTTATCGCGTTAATAATATAACATTTATTTTTTATCTCCGAACGGAAGCTTAGTATCGCACCATAGAATGATGTTTAGTGAATTAATTAATATGATCAATGCATCGTATTTAAACAAAAATTAAAGCGATTTTGACATACACAAACTCCCAGACGCGGAACTACCTGCAGACCATTCAAATATTTGCTCCGTGCGAGGAACGAACCCGCAACCCATGACACGCAAGCATCGCTCAGCCGCCGCGCCAATTGGATCCTCTTAATATGATGATGATAGATGATTTAAATATGATGTGGACATCATTTGGATGATAGATGGTTTGATTTGGAATCTGATTTATTAATCTACTGATCCTGCGTACAGATGCTGAGCGTGAAATACAAAGTTCAATTTCTAGGTCGTGCGAAATGTTTTATTACCTAGCGTACCAGTAAAAGACTAATCTTAAAATATACAAGTGAATTGTGAGAGTACAGGAATAAAACTTGTTATCCGTTACACAGAAGCACACATTATTATCGCTGTTAATTTTTTTAATTAAAAAAATAATTGCACGAAATTTTTTACCGTATCCTGTGTGCGTTAACAAACACAAATTTTCACATACATAAACGCCAGACCTGAAACAAGTACTTGTAGATCGGACACATATTTGCTCCGTGCGGGGATCGAACCTGCAACCACGCACAAGCCACTACGCCAATCAGGTCGTACCAATCACTACCCCAATAGTGCAAACAAAATGAGTGTGATATTGCTTTGTTGCAACTTAACTAACATACTCTATGATAAGGTCTGTCCTTTGACCGTAATAACATTATGCTCGTTACAATGGAAAATAAATCTTTGTTCCTCCACCACAAAGTCTTATTTCGCTAATTACTATGTCACTTAAGGACGTAGCCGGCTATTAGCTTCCACTGCTCATTCAGTGATTTGGTTCCGTCATCATAACATGACACTACAAATAATAATTGTTGTGTAAATATTTGTTTTTTATTAATACAATGAAGGTTTTAATGTCATGAAGGTTTTAATCTCGCGATTTGAAAATAGAAACTGCCGCCAATTTTATGGATACATTAATAAATAAAAAAGAGGTTACAGTGCAAAGTGATTTTAATCCACACAGGATTTTTGTTTAAAGTGAGATGTGTATGTGTGGGTGATTTTCAACGAAAACTATTTTAATAATTACGGTATGTACTAATTACTACTACTAAAGGTCATGCTGATCAACAATCTGTAGGGTTGGGCGGCGCAGATAAGGTCAGGCAATAGATGGGTTCCTGATTAAACCAGATCCCTTCTGAACCAGGTCCTGGTAGTCATACAAAAACATGATGTGTATATTTAAAATAGTTAAAGTTAGTCAGAGACTTGAAAAGCCTGACAATCAATTTATTCTGAGGTGATTTGATGGCGTTTCGTGTAATAAAATTATTGGCCACAAATTGGTTAACTGGAAACCGTCCACAGATATACTAGTATAAATAAAGGTTACGAAAAAAGAGGTAGGACTAATTTTTTATTTTTTCTAAATAGTGGTTGAATGTTTCTACCGACAAGGTACCGATAGGGCACAGCCGGTCGGCATTCAGTCGGTATGAGTCCGACGTTACGTATCAATACCTAGAAGTACAGTATGAGTATTACTCATAGTTCATTTGCAAATTATAGAACAGACACGTAATTTTATAATAAAAAATAAAAATGCTATGCAATGCAGATCCGATTGTTTGTTTCAGGTATTTTGTAGGTATTCGTGTAAATGGTCGCTCACTAATCTAAATTCGACCATAATTATTTTTAATTATTTATTTTCTATGCATAATTAAAAAAAACATAGTATTTTGCACTCCTTCTCTGTATAAACTATAAATGTGGGTGTAAAATGTATACTCCACCGTCCGTGATTTTCGCAATTTTTGTAAAAAGGGATACAACATTTTTGTTTCACGTTCCTATTATTAATATGTATATAGGTTAATTTTTTTTTATTCTATTCAATTATTTTTTATAGTATAGTATATATTACATATATTTATTTTTAATTTATTTTATTTTATAAAAACATTGCCTCACACAAGGATTTTCTCCTGTGTCGTGGGTGCGTTTACAAACACAAATTTTCATATACAAAAACGCCCAGACCCGGAACAACTACCTGTAGAATGTACAAATATTTGCTCCGTGCGGGGATCGAACCCGCAATCCATGATGCCCCAAGCCGATCGCTCAGCCACCGCCGAGTCGTCCACAAGTATATAGTCCACAGTTCAAATATATTTCCTTTATTTTCAGGTCTCAACAATGGCGAAAGCAACAGTATACATTATATTTATATTAAGTGTCAATTATACAATAGCAAGTTTTGTGTTTCATGAAAACACGAATGTCATATTTAAACCCGCATTCGATGCTGAATATTTTGGATTTTCAACCGTACTAAGTTCTGAAGTGTAAGCACAGTTTGTTGTATTTTATAGTTTGTAATGCTATCTCTTTCTTTTATCAGCCAATTTAAGAGATAGATACAGCGGGATTTCTCGTTCAAATTGAGCTGCCCCGTTGGGGAAGTACCTCCGCCTTACAGAAGATCGCAGTGAAACAACTATATGTAGTTGTGTTTCTGCGAGTGAGTAAGGTTTCCAGAGCTCGTTAGGGAGTGACTATTCCGTTTGCTGTCCATGTAGTAATCCCTATTTTATTTTAAGAAACGTAAAACGATCTCAATTTTTGGGTTTGTTAAAAAAATGGAGTGAACAGCTCTGGTGCTGCAATTGGACCATTACGCTAACCGGTTACCATCAGGCGGGCCATACGCTTACCATCCGCATACGTTTGCCATCCTTATGGTATAAAAAAGAAAATAATATCACTTCAAGGCAAAGGTCTTCCCGTAATTCTTCCACTCTTGTCATATTAGTTTTTTTTAATAAAATAAATAAAATAATAAGCAATCAACCTCATCTTAGGCCTGCCGTAATGTCATTTGATGATGAGTCAGCTCCACTCATTTGTGAGTTCTAGCTAAACCACTGCTCGTACTACAATGTGTGTATAAAGAGAGGGATGGCGCTTTACAGATTTAAGAGCGCTATCCCTTTCATTAGTATGCGCGTAAGTTTAAGTAATCAGCAGATATGCTAGCCAGTAGGTTACGCTGGTTTTTTTTTAATAAGGCCGGGTATCCACCAAAGCATCTCCGCAGAGAAGTGAGGAGACGTCCTTTTCCTCATTTCCACGTCTCCTTTCCGCAACGATATCTGATTCGTTATTCAAAACACACATCTCCTCATATCTCGTCCCCTCTCCGCTTTGAAGGGTACTGGGCCTATGACTTCTGAAACATTTATATTTAAATCAGATTGAGCATACTTACATATTCAAGGAATGTTAAATAAGGACCTAGAAATATAATTATTTGTAAATTAAAAAAGCCACCAGATTATGTTTAATTTTGATAATCACCAGGTTGGTAGTTCGTTTAGCAGAGAGAATGCCATTCATGGTGGCTCCTTAATCCTATTAAATAATCAACTTAAATTTAAAGAGCGTAAGGATATAGTGAGCCTATCTGTTGAGCGAACAATTGAGATAGCCTGTGTGGAATTGGAACAGTTCATTGTACTAAGTGTATACAGACCGCCTTCAGGGTTGTATGACTGTTTTGAGAGGATAATGGATGAAGCACTTCATAGAGCATGTAATAACACCAGTAAATCTATAATCACATGTGGTGACTTTAATGTTAACTTACTGGAAACTTCAAGTTCCAGCATTAAAATCATAAATCTTTTCCGGTCATATAATCTTGGAAATATATTTTTGGAGCCTACTAGAATCACTACCACTACTGCTACATGCTTGGATAATATTTATACAGATATCATACCAAGCAACAAGGAAATTATTAATCTATTAGATTCTGATCACTGTGGTCAGTTGATTACTATTAAAAATCAGAATAAGGTAGTGGTTAAAAGAGATATTATAATCAACCCAAAAACTGCAGATCGCTTGGGAAAATTTAAACAAAAACTTTGTAATAAATTACCTTTATTGTTATATAATAATGATCCCAATAAATTTTATGATTCTTTTTTTGATATATATTGTACAGAATTTAAATCAACTTTTAAACCCAAAACTATCTCGGTTGATGGTAATGCACCTTTTAGTGAATGGGCTACTGTTGGTATTCATGTTAGTAGGAATAGACTTTATGAGCTATACAATGAACGTACAATTAACAACCCTGAGTTTGGTACATATGTCAAAAACTATTCGAAATTGTTTAAAAAAGTTTGTTGTATAGCCAAGTCTCGTTATTTAAGCTCGAAAATAAAAAACAGTAAGAATATTATTAAAACTACTTGGAATATTATTAACAGTGAAACGGGAGGAGTTAGTGGCAGAAACAGTGAATATAACCTAAATATTAACAATAGCATAGTTAAGTCAGACATTGATGTCGCCACAGTGTTTGAAACTTTTTTCGCAGATATTCCTGTTTCAACTACTAAATCCTTAAACTCATCACCCACTGTCGCGGAGTCCTTACTCAAAGAAAATGTCAAAGCTAGTAATGTTAAATTTCACTTTAAACAGATAAATTATACAGATATTATCAAAGCTTTTAATCTGTTAAATGTAAAAAAGACTTTAGACCTATGGGGTAATTCCGTGGACGTTACTAAGTCTATAATTGATACTGTAGCACCTACCCTAGCGTTTATTTTTAATGACTGTATTGACTGTGGCAAATTTCCTGATCTTTTGAAATATAGCAAGATAATACCGTTGTTTAAATCTGGCAGCACATCCGACCCCACTAATTATAGACCTATCTCAGTGCTACCTACATTTAGTAAAATCTTTGAAAAATTAATGTTAGACCAAATGCAACGGTTCTTTAATAAAAATAATCTTTTAAATAGAAAGCAATTTGGCTTTACCAGGGGTCGTTCAACAACCGACGCCGGTGTTGAACTTTTAGGTCATATTTTTGATGCATGGGAGAAATCGCACGATGCTCTGGGCATATTTTGCGATTTGTCTAAGGCATTTGATTGTGTTATTCATGAAACTTTGATCAGGAAATTACGCCACTATGGTATGGGCAACACTTCGCTGAATCTTCTTACTTCGTACCTGGGTAATAGGATTCAGAAAGTGGACGTCAACGGAATGAGATCCTCGGGGTCTATGGTTACAATGGGAGTCCCTCAGGGTTCAATTCTTGGCCCATTCTTATTTTTAATATATATAAACGATTTGCCATATCTAATAGGAGATTATCACGAGATAGTGCTGTTTGCAGATGACACATCACTTTTATTTAAACTTAAACGCAATCAAATGGTTTTTGACGATGTTAACAGCGCTCTCTTTAAAGTGCTACACTGGTTTAATGCAAACAACTTACTTTTAAATGAAAGTAAAACTAAATGTATAAGGTTTACTACACCTAACGTAAGACAGATGTTGCCCAGTGTATGCATTAATGGCAAGCAGTTGGACCTTGTGGACACCACTGTATTTCTGGGTCTTACTTTGGACTCTAAGCTTCAGTGGGGCTCACATATAGAGAAATTGTCCAAGAGGCTCAGTTCTGCGGCATACGCTGTTAAAAAAATTCGTCGCTTAACTGACGTAGATACAGCTCGTTTAGTTTATTTCAGTTACTTTCATAGTGTGATGTCGTACGGTATTCTATTGTGGGGGAATGCTGCCGACATCCAGACTATTTTCGTGCTGCAGAAAAGGGCTATCAGGTCAATTTACGGGTTAAGACCCAAATATTCACTGAGGGAAAAATTTAAAGAGATTGATATCATGACTGTCCCATCACAGTATATCTATGAAAATATGTTGTATGCTCACAAAAATATCAATCTTTTTAAAAAGGGTAGTGATTTTCATAATGTTAATACTAGGAATAAAGATAAATACATTATTCCTTCAACTAGGCTCAAAAAGATTAGTAAATCATTTAAATGTCTATGTATACGCTTATACAATACAATCCCAGGCCATATACAGAAACTGAACCTTAATAAATTTAAATCTGTGGTTAAGCGTAGACTTTGTGCTAAGGGTTATTTATTATACGCTGAAAGAATTCTTGGAAGATAACAATGCCTGGGATTAAGCTGTTCTGGTGAACGAGGCTATCAGACTGAATTAATATGACTATTTTGTGATGATGTGGGGTGAAAATGACATTATTATTGCATTATTATTGTATTTTTTTATATTTTGACATTTCCTAATTATTTTATTAATTGACATGTTAAGTTATATTATATCTTAACTTATTATATTAATTTATTATTGATCACATAAGTGACATGAGATGTGTATTCAAGAGAGATATTACTGTTGTATTTATTAATTAATAAGTAGCCTGTAAAATATGAGACTGATGTCGACCTTGATGTTGCTTTTGTAAAATGTAAAAATGCCCACAGGTTGCCGAGCAGTTTGAGCTTGTCATGCTCACTAAAATGTCATGCCGATGGCGGCGTTGTGTGTCGGGTCGTTTTATTCCCTACAACATGGTTGAGTAGAGCGACGCTGATACACACGTCATACTCGTGAACGGGTGCTGTCGGTGGTGACTGGTCGACTCATACATGCGGTGGCATTCTGATTTCGTTTTATTTTGTCTTGGGTGAATAGTTCATACATTTCACTTCAAACTGCATTAGTCTCATATTGATGTAGCAAATTAAAATTGTAAAGGAATTGACTTCCTATATTGTAATTTTTATTTATTTAAAAGAGTATCTATGGAGTTTCTTGCCGGTTCTTCTCCATAGACCTACTTTTTGGAACCGTGCAACTAGTTTGACAATTCAAAAGCACCTGTAATACTGGTCTACTTGAAATAAATTATTTTGAATTTGAATTTGAATTTGAATACATTTACATACTTATTTTAATATAAATTTACTCATGGCATTAGGTGCCATGAGTAACATTACATTCAAGCCAAGCATTCCACTTCAAATATGTAAGTATTTATGATCATGCGCCTTATGCGCAAGCGTTTTGTTACGGTTCCAAAGATTTATACAAATTCATTCAACGCGCATTTTTATAATACACTATTAGGAGACCAAACGAAGGTCATTTTGTGAGTAATTGCGAGCCGTGTTTTTTTCGTCGGGTAATTTACGCTGCATTCAGTTTCAAATAAAATTTCTGTTTGTGCAACATGACGACGCGAAATGTGGTATGTGTCGAGTCATGCTTGTATTTGTGACTGAAATTCGGTTGCACTGTGTTACCTTCCTGGTGCGAGAGGCTAGCAAAGTCAATTAAAATTGTAGGTACAGATTTTTTATTTGGGACTGAAATTCGGAGTATTCCCGTTTGAGCACCAATTTTTAGAGCACCTATGCATTGAGCACCAAAGGTGTTCCCATTTGAGCACCAATCAATATAATAGCTTGGTGCTCAATGGGGAACAATAAAAAATATTCAACTTTATTCCCTTTTGAGCACCAACGCACCTACCTGCGCAGTAGCTTCGAGTGATCGGGTGTATAATAATAAAACATTTTGATAAAAGGTCAGGCAGTACTTTTATTATCATATTAATTTTAGGAAACTAAATAATAATAATTTCTATTTTCATATATCATTACTGGCCCACCTTTTTTACTTGTAGTGTAGCTTATGGCTACGTTTTTATTACTTGGACCAGGCTTAAACTCCATTGTTTATATTAATTTGTCACTCACGTAATTACACTCAGTACAGAAATTGCATTGAGGCTCTAAAAATTGGTGCTAAAAAGGGAATACTTCTGAAATTCGGCCGCACTGTGTCACCTTCTACTAGAAGGAAGCGGTTAAGGTGAATTAAAATCCGTCTGACATTTTTAGCCCCTGACGGAGCAGTCCACGTCCCGTGCACAGCCCTTTTGTGAAAGTTCAGACGTTAAAGAAACGATAGTAAAGTCAAAATATAATTTGGGAAATGATTTTGAAATTACCTTCTTAATAAATCTGAAGATTTCGTCTAACGGTTGATATAAATATAATAAATAAATAAATAAATATTCCTGGACATTATGGCACACAGCGCCATCTAGTTCCGTGCTAAGCAACGAGGCTTGTGTTACGGATACTAGCTGGTTGATATACTACATATATACTTTTTTTTTTTTGTAAATACATACATATTATAGATAGATACATCCATGACTCGGATACAAATGTTCATGCTCATCACACAAACATTTGTCCCTACCGGGATTCGAACCCGGGACCCATAGCACAGAAGGCAGTGTTAACTACCGCTGGACTAACTGGGTCGTCATGAGGAAGCATATCAACTGTTAGACGTTCACTCCTGGATAAAGGTCTCACGACAACGCAATCTGCATCCAGCGGATTCCAGCGACGAATAATAAATCTGAAAGCATTCATATTTAATTCAAAATAAGAATATTTGACGCCTCAATTAGCGTGGCGGGATTAAGATTTCCTACAGATATTCCTACTTAACACTGATCAGGGTCTACTATGTATCCATGTAGTGTATCAACCAGCTAGTATCATCATCATCAACCCATTAATGTCCCACTGCTGGGCACGGGTCTCCTCTCAATTGAGAGGGATTAGGCTATAGTCTATCTACCACACTAGCCTACAGCGGGTTGGTAGACTTCACGCTATCGAGAAAATCTCTCAAGCATGCAGGTTTCCTCACGATGTTTTCCTTCACAGTTGGAGCATGTGTTAACCAGCTAATATCCGTAACACGTAGGTAGATGCTCGGATATTATTTATTCATTTGTTTCATAAATCCAAAGGTCAATTAAGGTCGAACATCTTAATTGACCTTTTTGAGGTCATAATAGATGCAATATCTAAACTGGAAGGACCACAGACATTATCGGTAGAACTGTGTGAATCATCGGAAGGCGTATAGGTACATTGAGTTCATTGAATCTTCTTCGTGATAAAAACGTTGCAATAGTTACATAAAATATTTTTTTTTATAATTTGGGGTTTGCGAGAAACTATCACTGACCTGGGGATAAGCTGTGATAGTCGCATGTTGTGGCCAGTGCAATGTGATGTCAGGTCTCAAGTTCGATTTCAATGTACGTGCAATGAGTTTTTTAAGTAAAAAGTTATTAAATAATTAATTATTAATTGCTTACAGATTGTTAGTTGGAGCACCCAAAGCATCAGAAACCATCCCTTCTGATGTCAAAACAGGGGTGGTGTTTTATTGTCCTATACGAGACTTGAGTATAAAGCACATGAACTGCACTCCATTAAGAAAAGCTGATCGCAGATCGGGTATGTGTTCATGTAAAATAATTGTTTTATTGTCTGTATTAGGTTCGTTGTATTATATGTCTCGTTGGTCTAGTGGTCATACAGTGCGACTGCCGAGCAAAAGGTCCTGGGTTCGATTCCCAGGTCGAGCAAAGTGTTATTGGGTTTTTCTGTGAAATTCTCAGTAGCGGCTCGGAGTTTGGATTCGTGCCCGGTTAATGGCAATAGGCTCGCCACCTATTACATGGGACCTAAAACATACCGGCGAAACGAGGGTGTACATTAGTACACCTCTGCCTAACCTTTCGGGGACAACAGGCGTGATAGTATGTAAGAGGTTGAACAATAAACGCGTCATCAATCTAGAAAATTTGAGGGTTTCTCTCGATTTCCCAAGGATTCACTCATCAGATCCTCACCATTTTTTTATGGGACCACACAGAAAGCATCAGCTTTCATATAAAAAAAGAATTTTCAAAATCGGTTGTCCCAATCCACAGTTATGAGGTAACAAACATAAAAAAAAAACAAAAATAAAAAAAATACAGTAGAATTGATAACCTCCTCCTTTTGGAAGTCGGTTAAAAATGTATCTTATGTATATAATACTAGCTACCTCCCGTGGCTTTGCCCGCATGGTACATAGATGAGAGCTAGAAAAAAACGGCCATGTGCAAATCGGAGTCGCCGCACGAAGGGTTCACCCTGTATTACATGGGACCTAAAACATACCAGGGTATACATTAATACATCTCTGCCTAACCCTTCGGGGATGACAGGCGTGATGGTTACCTCTTAATGTCATGTATGTTTTGTTATTATAATGCTGACTATTGATTTCGCGGTTATCAGTAAAGCGCACATTTCTATGTACCTATTTATATTAATACAATTATAAGTAATGCGGTTTGTTTGTTTGTTATTTTAGTATCTAATTAGTGATGAGTAATTACTGATACGTTATTAAGGGGAAATACCTAAAAGTCATGTAGTAACAATTAATGAAGTGCTTAGCAAGCTAAATATTTATTAATAATTATTGTTAAATAATAAACTATCTTACCCTTTAATCTTTTGTTTACAACTTTGTGGTTATTATATGACGAAATAATTAGCGCTGTATTAAAGACTGTTCTTAAACTTTGGTAAGCCATAACACAAATATTTACTTATATTTGTCTTATGGGCATGCACATTTGTAACCTTTGATAATCATCATCGACCCATTTAGTGTCCCACTGCTGGGCACAGGTCTTTCCTCATTTGAGAGACATTAGGCTATAGTCCACCACGCTAGGCTACTGCGGATAGGCAGACTTCACACGCCATGGAGAAAGTCTCCGAAGCATGCAGGTTTCCTCACGATAAATAGGATGTGATCTGTGGCCTAGAAATGGAATCGAATTCTTATGTGCATATTTATATGAGAGTTATAATGTATTTTCGCATTTTCGACTTACTAATCATTACATATAGGTTCAAATTCCAACAGACAAGATACACGCATGTTTCATTTAAGAACCAGATTCTATTGTTTTATATTTATATTATTACATACTTCCCCAGATTGAGGGGATTTACCCAAATGTCTCTGAGTTATTTTTGAATCATTTATATGAAAAAATAAACCAATGTTTTCATTATTTTCCAATTATGCGTTAATACTTCATTGTATTTTTATCAATTTTGCTTGTATTTATTTTATATTATGTAAAGTGTACATATTAAATGTATAACTAATTGAAATCAAATGCTTACTTGACAATTATTTTATTTTCATTTTGTCTATTCAAATTCCTGATTCCTAACCACAATTTATTTGACATGTATTTAGCGACAAAAACAACTATAAATTTATTAATTTCACATCCCCCAGTGTGATGGTTTTTAAAACGCTAGACAAATGTTTTAGAAACAATAATAGTTATAAGAACATACATAACATACAATTACGCCTGTCATCTCCAAAGGGTAGGCAGATGTAAACTCACATTTCACCGATATTATTTTTAGCCTTCTATACTTGGGAACTTGCTTTTGCCATCAACTGGGCCCCAATCCAAACACCAAGCTGCTACATAACACAAATTTATAGAAAAACTAGCTGACCCAATTATAGGGGTTGGTGGACAACCCTTATCACTAAGGGGTATGAAAAATAGATGTTGGCCGATTCTCAAACCTACTCAATATGCTCACAAAATTTCATGAGAATCGGTCAAGCCGTTTCGGAGGAGTACGGGAACGAACATTGTGACACGAGAATTTTATATATAAGAGAAGTATCATCGCTGTGCCGCTCGGAGTAGGGGGTATTAGGTTATTTTCGTTACGGAATTTCTGGATTCGGTCTCCACGCTCAAGGCCCGCGATAGAAGCTATGCAATAGCTTAAAATCTAATAACATTTTGCTCGACCTGGGAATTTAACACAAGATCTCTTGCTGAGCAGTCGTACTTACGACCACTAAACTAACAAGGCAGTCACTAACCAACTTATTAAGAGCTACGAAATTTATAACATGTTTGGTTTAAAATTTAAATTTTCTTTCAGGTTCAGAAAGTTTAATAAGTAAAAACATTCCCGGCTTGCTCAGAGATGATATGTGGTTTGGAGCTACTATGGTCTTGTTGCCCAATGGCAGATTAATGGTATGGCGTTTATTATCATCAATTGTTTTATGCCAGTGAGCCGTGGTAGCCCAATCTCTCAAACATGCAGGTTTCCTTACGATGTTTTCCTTCACCGCTTGAGCTTGTGATAAATACGCACATAATTTCCGAAAAGTCAGTGGTGCGTGCCTTGGGTTCAAACTCGAGACCTTTGACATCTCAGTCCACTGGTCACACCACTAGGCTACCAGATCTCAAATATGTTATAATATGTACTTTTGTTATTTCAATTAGTGCTTCTTCTGGAATCTTCGATAGCCTAGTAGGGTGACCATAGTCTTTGAAGTCAAAAGTCTTAAGACTGCTCATAAAGTTTCTATTGCACCCCGCATGCGGGACCTATGGCATGCGTTTTAACAATCTCCCATACCCTGCTTGCGGATGCTAACGACTTACAATTATATGTGTAGACTTGTAAACAGGTTTGGTAAGTTACGTTACCTTACGTTTGTTTTTCTAGGTAAACGCGCCAAGATGGGCGTCTCCTTATAGGAACAAACATCTGTTGATGAACGGTGCCAGTTTGCTCCAGTCGAAACAAGTGGGAAGAGTCATCTTCCCTTTGAAAGATTTCAGTATGTAAAATATCTTTTATCATTATTATAACTTTTAAGACGTCACAAACAGCGTCTTCGAGAACATGGTCTTCATTCAAAAACCTTTCTGCCCTGTCTACTAGGAGTACTATCATTAATTTCCCTCGTTCATCACCTTCTAGCTTATGATCTAGCGTACTAATTCCTTCAACTATATCAGCAATTATTGTTATTAGTTCTTTTGTCGGATCTCCTTATTTCTGATTATGTATCATAAAAAATATCTTATCAATCCAATATTATAGTACATCGGTATTAATGGCTACCTTCTGTGTGGGTTCGAATCCCGGTAGGGACAAATGTTTGTGTGATGAGCATCAACATTTATATCCGAGTCATGGATGTATCTATGTATAATATATATATGTATTTTCAAAGAAAAAAATATATGATTATGTAGTAAATCGACCAACTAGTATCCGTAACACAAGCCTTGTTGCTTAGCTCGAGACTAGATGGCGCTGTCATGATGTCCAGATAAATTTGTTATTATTTATTTTAACAAACTTTTTTGTACCTTTTTTCTCGTTTTGATACCAGCTCGACAAGCATACGTAAGTAACGGTGCGAGAAAAGAATACGGGGAATACGGTACTCATCTCAACTTCTACGCGTATGCTCAAGCAGGGATGTCTGTAGCAGTTACTAAGATGAACACTATAATACTTGGAGCCCCCGGACTACTTCAATGGACTGGTGATAATACCTTGATAAACTTTTAAAGACTTAGTGCAGGGGTCGTCAACCTGCGGCTTGCGAGCCACATGCATTTGAATAATCGTAACTACGTTATTTTTGGCAAGAGAAAATACTGTGGTTCTTTGAAAACTTTGTACTTTGTAAATTGTAAATTTGGACTCTTCCAACTCAAAAGGTTGCCGAACCCTGTCCTAGTGTATTGTGGTGACTGTATTTATCTTCATCAGACGCATTAATCAAATTAATACCAATGTTAACAATGGCATTAAATCAAAACACTACAATAATATTGATGAAGGTAATTTTGTTCATTTTATTGATTTATTTACCAGGTATTAAACTGGTAATAACATTTTAAAATTTTACCTTTATCAATTTTATTTTTACTGTCGTATCATCAAATACTGTTAATACCGTGATCTAATAAAACATTTTCCTATCCTTGATCATAAACCCCTTTTTTATATTTATATTTGCAGGTGGAATTGTCAGCATTTCATTTTTCCCAAATGACACCAGCACCTATATGACAAAGTTACCCACTCCAAATCCTTATCTCACAAAAGAGTTAGGACCTGACGACTATTTTGGTAAGATCTTCTCCGTTTTTTTACCCTGTAATTTTGAAGTACAGTAGAACCTCGATTATCTGTATCAGTTATCCAAACGCTCAATGATTGGAACATCGCAAGCAGTAGCATCAAAAGCGAGGATGCACCGAACAGACATTCGCATGCCCCGCTTTGGGTGACGAACGGGTGTCGAATGTTTCGAGAGATAAGAAAAATGTTGCCCGGTGGTACTTCTCCTTTTTAAACCGCTGCGAGGCTTAGCCAATCAAAACTGTACTGTTATTACGTAAAAAGGCGTTCTTTTTTGTTCGATCTTGTCCTAAAAAAAGCACATTTCGATTATCCGACTTTTGATTATCTGGACTGTTTCGGTTCCAATTAGTTCAGATAGGCTTGGTTCTATCCAATTTTTTTACATTATGTTACAGGTTACAGCGTTGAATCTGGCGTCTTCAAAAGAAATGGTGGCGTTATGTACGTCGCAGGAGCTCCACGTTCTAATATAGCGAGTGGACTGGTAATTTCTATTTATAATTATTATGTTCTAGCTTTTCACGCGCTTCCCACGACTTCGTCTATGTATTAGTAATAGTATCTGTTTATTTATTTATACCCCCTTTTGAAAAAATATCGATTCCAAAAACAATCTTGCAAACTTTAACGCCTTTTAAGGGAATGATTTCCGGAAAAAAACTATCTTATTATGTTCTTCCCCGGGACTCAAACTATCTCTATACAAAATTTAATTTATATCGGTTCCGTGGTTATAGCGTGAAGAGGTAACAGATAGACAGAACACACTTTCGCATTATGATATTAGTAAGAATGAGATCTAGTAACTGGTTTACGTCATAAGTGGCATCTATCTGTGATAACACAAACAATAAAGGTTATATTTTCATATAATCAAATAAACATCCATCATTGAATAATGTCAATTATTTTTAAATGAACATCACTACAATTTCCCATTATTTCGCAGGTCCTGGTATTTGAACCGCCAGTAGATGAGATGAAACCTCTAAAAATTAAGGCAAAAGTAAAAGGACCTCAAAGTGGTTCGTACTTCGGAGCCAGTCTTTGCTGTACCGACATAAATGGAGATGGTATAGATGACCTTTTAGTAGGAGCACCCACTTTTGTGAAGAACGATGGAGGTCTACCGTATGATCAGGGAGCTGTATTTATTTATCTAACTAAACAACAGGTAAAGTTACGTTTTTACTTATATGTTAACTTAATAACTACACTTTCGCATACGATTTAATACATGTAATGATGGTAACTGTAGGTGGTAAAATAAATAAAAATTGGTCTACATTTTTTTAATATTAATTAAAAAGATTTAAAAGATCAGATAAACCACGAGAGCTGACAAAAGAAAACCAATACCTACCTAGCATCGTAAGGCTATTGAAATCAAGAAAAACCGGCCAAGTGCGAGTCGGACTCGCGCACGAAGGGTTCCATACAAAATTAAGCAAAAAAAAATGACGTTTTTTGTATATTTATTTTATTTTGTTTTTAGTATTTGTTGTTATAGCGGATATTTTTGCAGGATTCAGAGTTCATTTTAGAAGAATATGGTCATGTATCAGGCTCTGGTACAAACGGCGCGTGGTTTGGAGTGGCCATTGCCGATCTCGGTGACATCGACGGAGACGGGTTCAAAGGTACTTAGTTTTTTATTACATAATGTTTGTTGAAGATAGTTTTTAAATATGTTGTGATTTTTTGACGTCCTAATTAGTCCACCGATAGTTAACACTGCCTTCGGTGGTAGTTAATTTCTAATTTTCTAAAATAATAGGAGTTTAAGTTACTTTTTAACAATACATACGAAACAGAACGTTCTTCTTTTTTCAAGTGAGTTAATAATTATAAACTATCAACTAGTTTAGTTAGCCTGCTACCAGTGAGTTGCATCAAATTTGGGTCCATATTTCTCGGATATTAGACCTAAGAAAAAGCAAAAACAAAAATTTCCTTGGATTTTTAATATGTACCGTATAAAGAATAAACTGATATTTTGATATTACAAAAGGGCTTCAATTTTATTTATTTGTATAGACTTGAAAGAACCATTTTTAATAACGAAAACATTGCTTGTTTTTTTTTCAGATATTGCTATTGGAGCACCATGGGAGAGTGATGGAGTAGGTGCAGTATACATTTACAAAGGATACAAAAAGGGTCTGAATACAAATAATGTACAGCGGATCCAACCTCTCGGTGCGAAAGGATTCGGTTGGTCAATAGCAAAAGGCGTTGATGTTGATAAAAACAATTGTAATGGTATGTTATCACATACCAAATTTATAAAACAAAAAAAATTGTTAGACTGGTTTTTTATTCATCATTATCAACCCATTATTATTCCACTGCTGGGCAGGGGTCTCCTCTCATTTGAGAGGGATTAGGCTTTTGTCCACCATGCTAGTCTACTGGGGTTGGGAGACTTACTTTTACTTACTTACTTTACTGGCATGTGAAGTCTCGAGAAAATCTCTAAAGTATGCAGGTTTCCTTGCGATGTTTTCCTTCACCGTTTGAACATTGTGATAAATACCCACAAATCCAAAACGTCAGTGGTGCTTGCCTTGGGTTTGAACCAACCTTTGACATCTCAGTCTACTGGTCACACCACTGGGCTACCACAGCTCCTTTTTTTGGGGGTTTCACTACTATTCCACAAATGCACCGAACATTTGACAACAAAACCGTTTGGTTCGATTTCCCATTTATTCCAATATGATATTTTTAAGAAATTTCTGTAGTTTCTGTTTATGGCAAACAGTTTGAATGTATGTATGTAATACTCATAGTTTATCTCTTGGAACCAAATCCAGATTGGTTGTGAGTTATATTGGTCTCTGGATTTTGCACATTCACATAACTAGCATAAGTAAGTCGATGAATGGTGTTAAAAAATGTTTGATTAATGAACTTAATGCAATAGGTATTTTAAATGTGTTTTGCCTATTTATCTATGATATTGGTATTAATAACTAATATCTATTACTTTGTTCCAGACCTTGCTGTTGGAGCCCATAAAAGCCAAGCAACATATTTGTACAGGTGCATTCCAACTATGCGTGTACACGCTTTTATTAAAGTTCCTAATGCCATAAATCTGCCACAAAACACCACCACGTTCAAAGCTATCTTTTGCGTATCAGCACCATCAATGAAGGCTTGGCCACATGTGGAAATAAGTAAGTAATCGTAACTGTACTTTTAAGATTGGTTACTGTTTACACTTACTACTTTACGATACAATTTTAAAAGTAAGAAAGAAAGAAAAAAATATTCATTTGACGCAAAATAAATACACACAGACAAGATTAGAAATAAGTAGAAGTAATTATACAGTACAATAACAGATAAAAAACGGCCTTTTTGTCCTAATGGTCTGTACGACTACAGAGAACACCAGAGGCTTGCAAATGCTTTGCCAAACCCCTTAGAAACCGTTCAGGTTTCTTAAAATAGGGAGTTACTGAACTGACAGCAAACGGAATTCCCATGCTGTCAGAATAGTCACTCCCCCAATGAGCTCTGGTGACCTTACTCACTCGCAGAAAGACAACTATTGTTGATTCACTGGGTTCTTCTGTAAGGCGGAGGTACTTCCCCAGTCGGGCAGCTCAATCCTACACTTACTGAGAATACACAGCTTAAAATTTAAATTAATTTTCAGATCTAATTGGTAAAATCGAAGTCGATCCTGAACTTAATAGAGCTGTATTATCTGGTGATTCTACTTATACTCGTCTAGTAAAACCAGGAACAGAGGTGTGCGATGATCAAACTATTGAAGTTAATGTATGTATTGTCATTTTTGAACAACAAAAAATGTTTTTCGAAAATAAAAGCAATAGTTAGTTGCTATGATATTTTCAAAGATTTTCAATGAAATGAATATCTATTTTCAGCCAACTGCTGATTTATCAAAACCGATAACTTTGGTTTTAAGACTAGAAGCGGATGAACTTATGAAAGGTAAGAATGTGGGGATTTTGTTATAATTACAACAATAATAATGTAATTAAAATTTTATCGTCATGTTTCTAATAATTATTTTTTTATTCTAGCTAATTCTACAACATTTTTGATGAACGCTGCCAGGTTATCTGAAGATTCCACGTTAAAGACGTCATTCCTCATACAGTTGGTGAGGGATTGTGGTGATGATTTGATCTGCACTCCGTGGCTGGTCATGACCTTGGAGGCTCTCGACAAGTAAGAACATTAAAGTTGCTTAAAAATGTTCTCAGTGTTCTAGAATCGTTTGACGATCCAAGTAGTGCAGCGGTACAAAAGGCGCCTCTTGTGGTAAGGAGCATGGACATTTGTATCCGACTCATGGATTTTTGTATGTACAATATATATATACTAGTCAAAACAAAATAAGGGCCACTGGCTCATTTCAACTATCGGGTCGTTTTTACAACTTGTAGGTGTTCTTAAGTGGCCAATTCTTTTTTGTGGTTGTTACCCTAAGTGTTAACAAACATATCGAGAGAATTACAACTGCATAATTTGTGAAGTGGGTAAACTTTGTAATTTTTTTGTCACCACTTAAATTTACCCAAATTTGAAGCTGCATTTTAAAGTCATTCAAAGTGTGGATTTCTTTGTGTACACATTACCTTTTGCTAAATTAGTGCCTAAATAAACATTGGCTTACAAAATGCCGAGAATTCGAAGACATATGGACCTGCAAACCACAACTAGAGCGATAACATTGATCCAAGAGGGCCATTCACAGCGTTCTGTGGCTTTGCAGCTAGGATATTCCCGTCGGGCGATCCAGAATGCTTGGAACCGTTTTCAGGAAACTGGCAGTGTATCCAGAAGACGGGGATCTGGTAGAAATCGAGTAACTAGTTCACATGAAGACCGTTACATACGTTTGACTGCGCGCAGAGAGCGATTTGTTACTGCACGCTCCCTACAAAACCGCTTGCGCCAGAGCACTGGGACCCGCGTTAGTGACCAAACTATCAGAAATCGTTTGCATGAAGACCAGCAGTTTTCTAGAAGACGTGTAGTGCGGATTCCATTAACAAGCGCGCATCGTGCAAACCGATTATCATTCGCAAGGCAGCACCAGGACTGGAATACAAATGATTGGAGCACAGTATTGTTCACTGATGAGAGCAAAGTGATTTTTTTTAGTGATGATCGTCGCATAAGGGTTTGGAGACGAGAAGGTGAGCGATTTTCCGATGCCTGTATCCACGAAAGTGATAGATTTGGGGGTCCCAACGTAATGGTGTGGGGAGGAATTTCTCTAACTGGTCGAACGGAGCTCGTTATCATCAACGAAGGCACGATAACGGCTCAACGATATATTGAGGAGGTCATAAGACCCCATGTGATGCCGTATGCAGAGAGATTTGGTGCAAGTTTTAAGTTAATGCACGACAACGCCCGTGCCCATACAGCTAGAGCCACCAGAGACGTTCTAAACGAGGCTGGTATACAGGTCTTGCCGTGGCCTGCCAACAGTCCGGACCTTTACCCAATCGAGCACATGTGGGATTTGTTAAAGAGAAGCGTCCGCGATACAAACCAACCGGTGCATAATGAAAGACAGCTCATCAACGTACTTAAATCAAGCTGGGAACAAATTCCACAAGAGACAGTGCGACACCTGGTGGACAGTATGCCTTCCAGGATTCAAGAATGTGTTGGGATACGGGGAGGACACACAAGATACAAAAAAAAAAAAATAACATAGTTTTATTAAAATTTTAGCCTATCGTACCAATAACGATATTTTAACTAAAAATGCATATTTCGCAAAAAAATATTAACAAATATTCTTTTTCCAATAAAATCTTCCTTAATTAGAGTTTTTTAATTACCGATTGATCAACCCCTTAAAATAAATCATTCATCAACCATTAAACAAAGTACATCTTTAATAATACTAAAAATACATGGTGGCCCTTATTTTGTTTTGACTAGTATATATATATATATATATATATATATGCATTTACAAAAATAAACTATGTAGTAGTTATATCAAGCATCTAGTAGATTGATTGTTTATTTCTGTAAATAGATCTTTAAAGACACTTTTACAAGTAATGTAAGATTTTTTTTAGTATCTAGATGGCATAGGCATTTCCTAGCTGACGACCTCTGAGAAGAAATGCCGAAACCAACTCAGATAATCATGCTCTCTTTTAAAGTCCAAACGTTTTGGTTACATTATGTGAGCCTGACGATTTAGGTTAAAGTCTGAGATGGCCTTTTGAAGAAAGCACCAGTAGGTATCCGTAATACAAACCTCGTTGTTAAGCACGGAACAGGATGGCCCTGTGTCATAATGTTCGGATGTATAAAATAAATAAATATAAATATTTTGCGACATTTTACACAGCACCATCTAGTCCCAAACTAAGCAGAGCTTGTACTATGGGTACTAGACAATGGATATAATATTTCAAATACATAGGAATCACCCAGACGAACACAAACACTCATATTCATCACATAAATATTTGTGTCCCGTGGGAATCGAACCCACAACCTCGTGATCAGCAGTCCGGTACTCGAACCACTAGACCACAGGGGTCGTCTGTATAGATGTATATATTGTTATTTATTTTAGCCTACCATTTTATTAAACGAACCCTCCAATTTAATAAAAAACTTTTCTCTTGACTTTCTCACTTTTTTGTCTGACTTGATATAATTTTTTTCCAGCCCTTACATTCCAGGATCCAACACAACTCTCGGAGTAAGAATCACGATTATGAATAAAGAAGAACCGGCTTATGGAGCTAAAGTTAACATCTCTTTACCGATGCCTCCCAAAAGGATACCTAGTGAATGTTCCCTTCAAGATCTGATCATGGAGTGTGATGTACCAGCTCCACTACTGAGGGGTGAAAGTATTATATGGAAAATTGAATTGGATTATCATGATAATCAGAAATTGAATGAAACAGAAGATTTTGCTTTAAACGTCAAAGCAGAATTGAGTGATCCAATATATAGAAATATCACTAATGATGCGGTTAAAGAAGTTACTATTGATGTTAAGTATGAAACAAATTTTACTGTTAGTGGGTGAGTTTCGTTTACTTTTATTCTTCATGTTAACAAACATAATGAACTAGACTATATAATTCATTAATATTTTACCTTATCTTTTATAATTATTACTGTCAAAGTATTTAACATTTAAGATATTACCAATATTAGATAGTTTATTTTAGAAAAGTGTCTATATGCAATTTCTTGCCTCGTATAATGCTAGAAAATGTTAATTAAGATCTTTTTTTACGGTACTATTTTAAAACCGACACGCAAGTAGATTTTTTTCAACTGGACCTCTGATTTAAAAAGATGTACCTACTCTTTTTAGATCTGAGGATTCTATGATTTTATGTTTAGCTTCCTGAAGAATATGATAATATATTACTGTATTTGTTTCAGAAAAGCCATGCTGAATTCTACTATGATTGTTTTAAGAGACACCTTAGCGGCGGGCGCGAACGTTACATTTAAACATTACTTTGAAGTAAAATTGATTGTTACCTTATTGAAGTGGTGTTAATTATACAAAGTGCTTGTAAATATTGTATGGTATTAACAATAATGGTATATTTCAGATAACTAATCATGGACCTTCTGATTGTTCGGAATTGATCGTTCATATTGTATTGCCAGAAAAAGTAAGTTTTTTGTAGATTTATTTTAACCTATTGTAATTGCATATGATTATTGAAGGGTAAAACTGATACAATTGTTCCTACTCGTCCTATTTAATTTGATGATTAATTTTGCTGCGGTTTTTAAGACGGTTTAAATTATTCCCCTGAGACTCGTCGGGCTACTGTCTCGACTATAGTATTGCCTGGATGGTAGCTATTGTTGATCTGGATGAAGTAGGTATAGCCGGGTTGTCCCAAAAAATACTAATATAATATTATAAATATATTATCAAACGTCCTGGAATAGATGCAACGTATTGCCAAACTTGGCGTTTCAATTCAACTTCTCATAAATGGAGAATAAAATTCTTTAATTTAATTTCCTGATTACTTTTAAATCTTTATTTTTTTAGACGAACATTTCAACTCCAATTAATGGCTGTGAACTGATCAACTCTACTCGCGATGATTCTACTAATATATACGAATGCGTGTGGTCGGTACCAGCAAAAGTCTCAATACCTGTTTTTGTTTCACTGCAAATGGATCTTAGGAAAGAAGGTCTGTATAATTATAATAAAAAAATATTCGTATGCGTATTTGAAGGGTGTACCCTTAATACATACGAAAATAAAGACAGAAAGACGTTTTTGGTGGCTGTCTTTATTGTCGACGTTCAAAAAGATCCAATTTGGTCTACTTTGATAAATGATTTTCAAAGATTGAATTTGATTTTGAACTAAGATGTCAAACGTTTTGAGTTCAAACTTAGGATCTTACACTATAACTATAAAAAAATCTTAATTGGAGCAGAATGGTGTTAATAAAATCTTATTTTTTTCCAGGATATTTTCTTAGGGAAAATGTCACTTACAACGCAACAACACAAGTCATTGTTCGCTCGAAAGAGAATTTCACGTAAGTACCTATATTAACTTTTTTTTAATAGTTATGTATACTCCTTCTCGTAGGTCGGCGCTTGACCACAATATCACATAGTTACCATTATGTACGGGCGATATGGTCTAAGATCTAGCGCGATTACCTAGAAGATAATAATTATAACCTCATTCGTGACCTAAAGACCGTGAAATTTTACCTACTATAATACTTTCTAAGAATTTATAGTCCACCTCAAGCCACAGATGCTAATGCTAAGATGCTAAAAATGTAGATTATATAATTTATTTTAAAAATGCAAATAAAAAATCGAATCTATTCTTTCCCTCTCTTTGTATATGCATCTTCTTCAATCTTTAATAGAACGATCTACAGATAAAATTGATTTCTTACACTTCCGCAAATATTAGAAGGTTTTAGGTTAAAACTAATTGTATTACAATGTTTAACAGAATGTATATACGTCATAGTTATCTACATATTCACAGAATAAATTCACCTCATTATTCAATGCAATCGTGTATTCATTATTATCATATTCTGTAGTATCGTAAATTAGATTTATTTATATTTCAGCCAGTACAATGTGACCACTAGCTTAATTCTGGAACCAGAAAGTGTTACATGGAAACTAATACTACCGTGTGTACTACTCGGCTTATTATTACTAGCAGTAATCGTTTGGATATTACAGAAGGTAAGACTCAGAATATAATGTATGATAATGACGTCAGCGGTCTTTTCGACTGTCCCTTACAATGCCTGATCAGTTATACCTAAGGTTTATTGAAATTAAAACTTAAAGCCCTATAAAATACAGTAGTTAATTTAGGTATTGTTGAAAAAACATTGATATGTTCGACAACATAACGCGGACGAATGTGTACAATAGTACAATTTTGAAAAATGTATCTGTTTTCAAAATTGTACGATAAACAAATTTTATTTATTCGATTCCTTTCGAGGGGATGTTTTCATTACATTTATAACTACCATAAATTTGAAAAGACCCAGTATGTTAGTTAATACCAAAAGTCTTTGGAGCAAGAGGTCAAATTAAAGTGGTTCAACGTACAAATTGCTAAAGAACTTCTTAAATTTTACAGCGTGGATTCTTCCAACGGACGACCCACAAAATGTTGCAGCAACGAAAGGACAGCCAAAAACGACTGATACAGGAAAATGATACATTATCGTCGAATATTGACGGTACTGAAGAAGATTATGTTCCTTTAGAAGATTCCGAGGATTAGCACTGTGTCCTAAATTGCTTAACTAATTAGAAAGAAATGTATAGGTACATTAATACGTGAAGCAAAAAGTTTGTACCCCTTTGTATTATGCTTAAATAAAACTTATAATTTGTAAAGATGAAGCGTATATACTAGAACAGATCCAGGGACTAGGTATTTAACGAGACTAGGTATCACCTATTCCCACGTTACAAAATACTCGATCCACCTAGTCGGACTGTTCTGCGCACGGCGTGCGTCGCCGTCGTGACACGGCACCCGAAGCCCGCTCGAATCTTGTTAGATTGCGAGCTTATATATTTATAGTAAATAAATTAAAAAAAACTAAAAAGTTGGAAATAAAAAAGTAAACAAAAATTAAAAATAGGCTAAAACTGATTAATATAAAAAATAAATTTAAATATTTTAAATACGCCAACAATCTACAATAGGTATAGATAGATATTTTACGTTGACAGTCAAAAGCCTGTGTAAAGTATGAACGGAAGATAACAATTCAAACATAGGTACACAAACTATAAAGTACGTGTACTTCATGGACTAGGTGGAATAGGTATTTAGATCAAGTATTAGTACCTACGGAATCGGACTGGATGCACCTAGTACCAAATTTACCTAGTATGACTCATCTCTAATAATTTGAATAGATGATAGTCGTTTGTCAACCAGTAGGTAGAAATTAATAGTTGAGATAGAAAGACATAGATGTTCGTTTAAATTATTTTAAACACTAGTAATAAATTTACTGCTTTAATCGATATTTTATACTACCAAAGAGTTTGTAATATATAGATAATAAATGTATTGTAATAAGATTTATATTTGTAATTACGAGATTCAAGTATTATTATAATTAAAAATATACAGATAAATAGTCTTTGTCTTTTTAAAGTCACCTAGCTGTCCATAATCTAAATGTTTTGAAGCAAAATGGTGGATGTCAATAGAAGGAGGTGGGTGGGAGGTGATACAAAGTGCTTACCTAAAGATAACACGCTATACTATAGACCGAGATTAAATTTTATAACGAATTCGTCGATTTTAGAGTATAAATAATAATAAATAAATATTTCCGGACATTATTACACAGCGCCATCTAGTTCTGTGGTAAGCAACGAGGCTTGTGTTACGGATACTAGATGGTTGATATACGAATATATACTTTTCTTTTTGTTTGTAAAGACATACATATAATATATAGATACATCCATGACTCGGAAACAAATGTTGATGCTCATCACACAAATATTTATTTGTCCCTACCGGGATTCAAACCCGGGACCCATAGCAGCAGGCATCGTTAACTACCGCTGAGCTAAACGGGTCGTCATTATTACGTGTTAGTATGTGTGGACTATAGTTTTAATCCTTCTCATACTGAAGAACCGTGCCCAACTGTATGGAATTCGGAAACTCAATTATACACAGTAAACACTCAAAACACACGAACACATTATCCTAGTAGTCCAAGATCGTATTTTCTGACGAACCAAATGTGGATTATTGAGTAGTGCTAGTATGTACTAAGAACGCATGCCTACCAGCTATCTTGCCTAGTGGGCCAATTTTCAGGTATCAGGTAATCAAGGTACATACAAATATCACTTACCTCACGTAAATTCTCCAAGCTGATTTTTACGTATATTTTAGGCAATATCCTTAAAAATAAGTCGCCAATACTCCCAGACACTTTCCGTCGGCCGTATTGCTTTGCAGACGCTTTAAAGCTCCCGAAGGAATTTATTAACTTCACGTAAATTATGATGCTCCATCGTTTATATCTCCACCAGATAACTATTTCGAGACCTTTTACGAGAAGACAGAACTATCCAAAGGGCCAATCATCCCCTAGACTTCCGCATATTCACAATCTGCCTCACTCTCATGCGCGTTGATAATACCCTCACGGTCCTACCCACAGAGGCATTAAAATTGAATTAAAGGGGATGATTAGCCCTTTGGATCGGTCTGCCTTCTGTCACAACTATTTTGAAACCTTTTACAAGAACGGAGCATCATAATTTACGTGAAGTTAAGTAATTAATTTACCTTTTATAAATAAATAAATTTGATTTGATTTGATTACGTATATATAGCTGTGGTAGCCTAGTGGACTGAGATGTCGAAGGTTTTGAGTTCAAACCCAAGGCACGCACAACTGACTTTTCGGAAGTTATGTGCGTATTTATCACAAGCTCAAACGATGAAGGAAAACATCGTGAGGAAACCTGTATGCTTGAGAGATTTGTCTCGATGGCATGTGAAGTCTGCCAACCCGCAGTAGGCTAGCGTGGTGGACTATAGCCTAATCTCTCTTAAATGAGAGGAAACCCGCGCCCAGC
This sequence comes from Craniophora ligustri, assembly GCA_905163465.1. Classification (NCBI taxonomy): domain Eukaryota; kingdom Metazoa; phylum Arthropoda; class Insecta; order Lepidoptera; family Noctuidae; genus Craniophora; species Craniophora ligustri. The sequence continues at coordinate 13,792,726 of LR990962.1, read as the reverse complement.
AGTGGGATGTTAATGGGTTGATGATGATGATGATGATGATTAGGTATGGGAGCAGTTAATTATTATCAGCTATTAAACATATTCTAATCTCTTTAACTTTAGATTCAGTAAAAAGGGATGAAACTCAAAATACGACTTCATTATTAATAAGCCTAACATTACTTAAGGATATTACATCCTACTACCCTGCAAAGTGGGCAATCTGTAATATCTCAAATGAGCCTGTTAAAGATAACAGGGTGATAGCGAAGCGTGAAATTTGAGATAAGGCCGGTTGTTATCCGCCCCTGTACTCTCAAATGGGTTCATTGATAAGATGATTGTGATATAATTAATTTATAATCCAAATACGATCATTTATTTGACTTTATTCGCCGTAGTCCATGATGGCGTCAACTTAGACCAGTGTCGGTTGATTTTTGACAAGAATAATTTCTATAATATGGATAAATACTTAATATTATTACTCACAATGGGTGTCGGAAACCACTTTACCTACACCTCGTTTCGATCTGATACTGTGGGACTTAAGGTTTTTAAAACAGAATTGATAAACTTATGAAGAGAAGGAGGAGTTAGTCTCCACTTGTATAGTTTTGTAAAAAAAAACGGTTTCAAGCGTGAGAACTGGACCAAATTCAAATATGTGCGTGTGGTGTGAGGGCCACTTCGTCAAATCTTTTTGAAATTTGCCTAGGATTTAGTGAACATTCCAAAACAATTGTGAAAGTTAGAATCAGAATTTGTGAAAGTCTAATAAGCGAGTTATAGCCTGTAATGTTGGGCCCTCAATCCTCACATAGAGGATTGAGGGCCCACCCGTGTGGATAAACTATGGACACTACAGAAAATGTGTTTATGGCAAAATCTAAGCTAATTCCAAACAAAATTTGTGAAAACAAGAAATTATCGTAAAACACTATCCTACTTTATATATCTTCGTTCAAAATGGGCCCTCAATTCTCACAAACGCAAAAGTTTAAACACAAATAAAATTAAAACCATTAACTTACAGCTGCTGTTTGATGTCTTATACGCTACTAAATAATTTGTGAAAATTTGTGAAAACAAGAACAGGACACCACGTCTTGTGGTTTAAAAGTTGTGAGCTTCACAAAATTTGGGCCCTCAATCCTCCACTTTTTTTGGTCTTCTCGTTATTACGCTTATCATATTAAAGATAAAGGAAATCCAAAATAGTCATTAATTGTGAAAAAATTAGTGCAACAAATTGTTGTTATTTGTTACCAATAACAATTACAATAAAATTAAATATCTTGAAAATTACCGAAATCGACTATTTTTTTATTGTGTATGTGTGTAGGGTGACAATAATTTTATAATTTAACTATTGACGTCTTATGACATTACATTTTTTAAATTGCTCTCGCATACATATTACCAGTTTTTTTTTTCTTTTTCTTCCCTTCCGGGATAACTCAAAGGTATCTTATCTATACAGCCTTGGCTGTATGGACAAGATTCCTTCAGTATTTTTTATGATGTATTTAAGATGGATGATACATGATAATGGTTGATGATTTGGTGAATTAATGGTTTATGAAGGATGATAAATGTTTTTTTTTCTAGTTTCGAAAAAGATGTGGATCTTAACGTTTAATAATTCATCGAAACACAAATTTTAGAAAATAAAACACTACTGCTAAACATGTTTCGATGAATTTTAATGTGACGCTTTACTTTCCCGCCAAAAAGTCTTACCAGAATAATAACATAAAATACCTTATTTTAAAGAGTGTCTATGGAGTTTCTGGCCGGTTCTTCTCCATGAGATCACCTTCTTGAAACCGTGCACTAGAGTCATAAGTTTTTTAAATGCTTGAAAAAGTTTAAGTATATGAAATAAAAACCTTTTGATTTGATTTAATTCATTTTATATATTTTATTAGTGACGATTTTGATTATTTGGGATGTCTGTTTACTAGGGATGGCAAGATTGGCAAGATTGATGATATAAAAGGATGAGTAAATACTAAAAATAAAGCAAATAGTGCTTTTGTAAAATAAACACGATTTGCTACCCAGGATAGTGTGCTGGTAGGTACACTTAAATATGGCACAAAATATCGGTATAGCGTCGTTACTGTATAAGATTCACTGTCACCATGGATGCTAATTATTTTGTTCACTTACCGTTTGTAATTGTTTAAAATGACAAATTAAAGGCTTTCTGTATATTTTCCGCTCAGGTGATTTGATGTGCGTATGTTCATCACTGCTCAACATTGCATATTAAACAATTAAGTATGATAGATTACGATAAATACGATAACAAGGACTTCACTTCATAAATTGCAAGGTTAGAAAAACTTTCATTGTGAGCACAACTGCCAAATTGACGGCGACGGTTTCAAGTTTTTGACGTTTTAAGATAATATTTGTTTGTAAGTGTGAGAAATTAATATTTATTCACTCAGAATATGGTAAAAATGTTATTAATAGATGATATTTAAGTTCAACACATTCGCCTTTGGAAGGCATGCGAATTGGTAAAAGTTATAATTGTTGCATTATAACTAGGAAAGAAAGAATGAAACGAACTTTTAAATCATGTTTTCACCTTAATTCTAATTACGTTTAAAAACGTTTCGTGTTTTGCTAGAGCTATTACAACATATATTATAGGATAGTTTTACCCAATTTATTCTGATTAAGTTATGGTTATAAGTAATACGCCTATAAGCCAATAGATGCCATTAAACGGTCAGTTTTACAAAAACTGATCTTCGTTGTTTATCCCGTGGAGACTTTTTGTGGTCACCCTATTTTGAAATTTACCCAATAAAATTAAACATGGTTTTTTTACACAAAAAAAGGTATTTTAATATCTTTCTGGTATTGGATTTGTTGCACAATTTTTTTCACAATTAATGACTATTTTGGATTTCCTTTATCTTTAATATGATAAGCGTAATAACGAGAAGACCAAAAAAAGTGGAGGATTGAGGGCCCAAATTTTGTGAAGCTCACAACTTTTAAACCACAAGACGTGGTGACCTGTTCTTGTTTTCACAAATTTTCACAAATTATTTAGTAGCGTATAAGACATCAAACAGCAGCTGTAAGTTAATGGTTTTAATTTTATTTGTGTTTAAACTTTTGCGTTTGTGAGAATTGAGGGCCCATTTTGAACGAAGATATATAAAGTAGGATAGTGTTTTACGATAATATCTTGTTTTCACAAATTTTGTTTGGCATTAGCTTAGATTTTGCCATAAACACATTTTCTGTAGTGTCCATAGTTTATCCACACGGGTGGGCCCTCAATCCTCTATGTGAGGATTGAGGGCCCAACATTACAGGCTATAACTCGCTTATTAGACTTTCACAAATTCTGATTCCAACTTTCACAATTGTTTTGGAATGTTCACTAAATCCTAGGCAAATTTCAAAAAGATTTGACGAAGTGGCCCTCACACCACACGCACATAATTCAAATGGGACACGGGAAGCACCAGCTTTTAAATTAAAAAAGAATCATCAAAATCGATTTACCCAGTCAAAAATTATGAAGTAACAAATATTAAAAAGGAAAAAAAACTAAGAACAGTCGAATTGAGAACCTCGACCTTTTTTGACGTCTTTAAAAAGAAGATCGTCTAACTATAATAGGTATGGTGACAAGCCTGGCGGGTTACTACTTACCAGTTGATGTTCGGTTTTTTTATTACTGCGCTTCTTAACTTCACTATCGCAATATAGAACGAGCTTCGTGATTGGTGCGTTCGATGTGTCATGTCAGTAGAATGTATCAAAGCGTAAATATTTCTTTTTTCTATTTTTACTGGCTCATTATTGGCTTTTCTATGAAATTCTAATTAGCAGCTCGGAGTTTGGATGTGAGCCTAGTTCTTCTGGTTCGCTCCCTATAACATGGGACTTTACAAATACCGGAGAAAAGTGGGTGTATATTAGTACACCTCTGTCTAGCCTAATACTTCGGGGATGATAGGCGTAATGGTATGTTTTTCTATACAGTTCTCATATGCCACGCTATATTCTGTAGTAAGAATGAAACGCGAGTGGCCTCCATTCCAGCGTTGCCATTGTATTTTTAGAACAACTTCCCTTTTGTGATTGTGTAATACACAACCCTGTGGTTTGTTATGTTTTTAGTGCTATTTTATTTATATAGGCACTCTGTTATAACGATTTCTAACAGAATGCCTGTATAAAAAAAATCTGACGACTGAATGTTTTTTTCATTTTTTTCGTTTTTGCTCCCATATTATTTTACTCCATCATTCATCGTTACAAAATATACTTTCATATTATAGATCAGAAAAAGAATTTATCCTAAGCATAAGTATATGTTCTGATGACTGTCTATATGGACATTAAAACATTTGAATTTACTGCTCGACAGAAACAAAAGTCGTGGTCAATGGGACAGCTTGTAGGAAAAACTGATGAGACGATATGAAAAAAAGTATGCATTATTTTCTTTCATTTCGGATTCCCTTTTGCTTTTTATTATAACGCCTATGTATTGCATTGGTTCAATAAACCTCGAATGCATTAGAGCAGAATTCGCAAAACATATTATAAGCCGATTCCTATTATCTACTGCAAACAAAAATAAAGCTGCAAAATATTTCTACGGATTAAACAGGATAAAATGGAGCATCTAGAGAGAGCAAATTATAGACGATGTCTGTAACAAATAGGGTTCTTTAATTGAAACAGTAAATCTTTAAAGTTGTCTGCGTCAGTAGCGAGTGAAATTAAGTATTTATTAGCTATTCGTATAAAAGGACCAAAATTTCTAGTGCAATTTGTGTATCATCGACATCAATTCAAATATTGTGCACCTGCTCGGCTGATGCTTCTCTCATTTGATAATGATTAGGCTATAGTTTACCATGTTAGGCAAGTTCGGGTTGGCAGGCTTTTCAATGTCATCGAGGGAATCTCTCAGGCATCTTCTTAGGCAGGTTCCATTGCGAAATTTTCCTTCACTGTTTAAGCATCTGATTAATACGCACGTAACTTCGGTAGATCTCAAGACCTTTGACTTCACGTCCTACTGGTCACATTAGTAGTGTGATCAGTCTTCTGGACCAAACCTACTAGCGCTAGGTAATAAGCTAGCGCTACTAGCTAGGTTATCCCAGTAATTTCTATTAAAGGACCAGTTATTTTCAACAGTCAAAAAGGACTGGTGTGAATCCAGCCTAACATGTATTCTACTATTGGATTACCGGCGCAGTTAACAGAATCATATCCACGCCAGTTTCACTTAAACCAAGTTGTATGTGTCGTATTCGAAATTCACACAGTTTCAAACTGAATTACGTGCTTGAAGAGCGAAGCGGGCGGGCGATGCGAGCTAGTACTATTGTGGATTATGTATATTGTTTCAAGTTTATTATTGTGTATGTAACGTTTTTAAGTCGGAATTTTTATTAATATTAATAAATATAATAAACACAAAAACACGCACCACTGAGGTGTCGAAGTTATGTTGCGTTTATCACATCCATTTACCATGTCCAAACGGTGAAGGAAAAAAACATCGTCAGGAAACTGCCACCGCTGTCGTAATACGTGTTCATATACTCGTACGTAGGTATAAGTGTTTGAAGCGATACAATAATTTTAAAACCTACAAAGACAATTAGTAATTAATGTCACAAGTGTCCCAGATTTTACACTGTAAATCTATCTTTTATTTTCCGAGACAAAGGGAGAGTAAAACAAAAACATGAATTGTCTGTAAGACCGCAATAACCGTCGCTAGCAGGTTCCGTTGAAGGCGGATAAGCGGCGGATATTTAGGTAGCGGTAAGCACCGCCTTAGCAGCGGCAATTACAAGAACCGACCAACTCAGTGTCAAGCCACGCTCAATGTAGGGTTCAGTAGTTGCACGATTGTTTAATGTCAACTTCGTTATATTTTTTACTGTATTAATACAATGTCACATATTTAGGACCCATAACTTATTAATTTGTCATCCGTGGTACTTAGCAATTGGGTTTAACCCAGTTGTAAATGTGCCAATGGCATTTATACTCTATTTTGTCGCGCTTGATCCGTAACAATCGCGAGGAAAGTTTAAAACTGGCATTCTACCGATAATGGTAAGATTCACTTCATAATAAATTTCGTTGCAAGTTCCAAGACTGAAGAAAGAAGACAAGTTTCAATCGTTCCCCTAAGACACATGTTTTGCAGTCTTTACTAGATAATCCTGGCTTACAGTTGCAATAGATTTTAGTGTAGCGGGGTTGTCCCAAATAAAAAAATACTATTGAACTTTTATGCCTACCGAGCTTTTTCACTTACCTGTCCAAAACAATCATGAGATAGGTGCGGCACTAAAAATTTGTACTTTACAGCATAATCTTCTCGAGACTTCAAAAAGTTCGTCTCATATCATATTGGACCTAAAATGTACTAAAAGGTAATGTTCAGTAAATATTAAAATTTAAGTTAATATTCATACTAGGTGTTTGTACACAACGTTTTCTAGTCTATACATTAGGAAGTACAGCGGGAACCTAATAAAAGTCAGACCTCAACAGAGCTAGGTTTTGCTGAAGGCGGATAAATTGCTATTAATTAGTTGAAGGCGCTCAACTTTAACTTTGATTGCGGAAAGACAAACACAGAACTTTCACTGAGAAATGTATGATCTACTACACGACTTCTAAATCTAGGTTAATAGGTCGTATCAATACCTACCTAGGTACTCTTTTTCAGCGATGAAGAAACAGAAGTTTTCGAGTAGATTTAGAATTGACAACGCGTGAGCGACTTTTCTGGTGTTGCAAATTTCCATCGTACCATTGCTGAGTACGGGTCTCCTTTCATTTGAGAGAGATTAAGCTTTTATCCACCACGCTAGTCTACTGCGGGTTGACATCGAGAAAGCCTTTCACGCATCGGCAGTTGGACATCGACAAAATCTCTCACCTATCCAGGTTTCCTCACGATGTGATAAATAGGCATGTAATTTTCAAAAGTCAGTAATGTGTGCTTTGGGATCAAACTCAAGACCTTTGACTCTATAGTCTACTAGCCTTACCACTAGAATACACGGCTGTTGCATCATATAAAATAAACCACACGCTAAACTCATGAAACTTATATGAAATGTTTCAAACCTTTCTGATAAGTAATATTCTCAATAATTATAAAATGAACTCTCAAGAAGAGAGCATATTCCTCCCTGAAAGGCAGGCAGTGCATTTGTAAGTTCTCTGGTGTTGCAGATGTCCATTAGTGGCGGTGATCTTACCATCAGGTGAGCGTCCTGTCCGTTTGCCACCTTATTTCCATAAAAACACATTATAAAATACATCATAAGAAAAAATCAATAGGTAAGTAAAGTAACCTATTTGAAATTCGGCAGTTCAAAATCAAATTTAATGCTATGTCATAAGATATTTTGGCGAATAACATTCGCACTTCTAGCATATAATATGTATACCACTTAGTACTTACATACATGTGAATCCGGAAACTATTTTCCGGGACGAATTCCGTTGGCACAAATCTGAAGTGATAAGCTGTTGGCACGGAATTTGGATCTATCGATGTAGGTACGATTTTGGTGTCCAAAGTTTAAGTTGGTAAGTTTTTATTTTTGAAGTGAAACTTTTTTATCAAGCGATTCGTCGCAGACGTGGTGCGCTTGCGGTTCCCGTTCAGCTCGTCTCCAAAACAAGATACCAGCACCGCTACCATTCACACGACGCTCCGCTAGAGCGACTTTTTGACAACAGCCACTCTCAAATTTGACATTATCGACGAAGCACGCATGCGCCGTCACGGCCAGACTGACTTTCGACCGTCCTCGGGCGTCTGTTCTCCTAAGTTTCTGAAACAAACATCATGATCACCAGGATATCCGCTCGATCATCCTGACCATAGCCTTAACTACTTCAAACAGATTTATGTCACATCAAAGTCGTATGGAAGAAATTTTATAGCAATGTTAACGTTTTTCTGTTACGAGCGATCTTTATTTCTGGGTAACATTTTTCCGTTACGCGCCATATTTATTTCTAAAGGTGCGCTCACAATGAGCAAAATCCTATCTAAATACACCTAGCGTGAGCATTTTGAGCGCTCAGTGGAACACACCTTAAATTATTTATGTTAAATCACGTTTTTCTGTTCCGCGCCTCATTTATTTCTGAAACTCAGTAGTGACGTGAAAAATAATATTTCAATAATAATATAATATTTTATTTATGTGTAAAAGCCTTTTGCATAAACTTTATCTAATTTAGCTTTATTCAACCAATTTCTGGGAAGTTGTAAATGGTAAATCTTTTTTCGAAAAATGATGTCATAAAGAAGTTTCACTTCTTACGTGTGTACACTAATACACACACACTTTTTTTCTGTTGTAGTAGTTTAGATAGAAATGTGATATAATCAGTTTGTAAAATATGCTGTGATATAATATGATAGCATAATGGTGTGACCAGTGGACGGAGTGGTCTTGAGTTTGATCCCAAGGCTTTACTATACAAAGACTATTCTATGCGAAAAATTCTAGTAGGTACCTACTTAATACTTACATTAATATTATAATACCTATTTATTAGGATGCATGTATTATCAATATCGTGATGCAACGATTGGGATGAAAACAAGGGGAGTATAATCTGAGACGGGCAATTCTGTACCGCTAACATAAAAAAATTCAACCTTTCGACCATTCAGGTTCAACCTTATAGATGAGTTAACCCCTTAGTTGAAAATTAAAAATGCTTGTACTCATAATTACTGTGTTTAAATTTTTTTTTAAATCCAAATTTAAAAAGGCAACGAGTGTGATATTTTTATAATTACCTACTCCCTTTTGTAGCTTGCTTTTAATTTTAAATGTTTCATTTCATTAATTGTTTTTATTTTAGTTCTCACAATCGCGTTGATTATTAAACAAAGTGAATAATTATATCATATACCTGTTTCTAAAAAAAATATAAATATTTCATTTTCATCGTGACAATAGCTTAAAATTCGAGCTTGTGATTCAACGTTTGAAATTATACAATTTACGTAAATTAATCGCATATAATTATCATTTATCCAAAATACCACAAAAGATGTAAAACAGCGTATAAGGTAGGTATGGGTTTAAAAAATTGTTTTTAAAAATTCTGAATAAAACCTGTTTAAAAGGTTATTTTAGAGAATAGCCCCTTAACTCGGCCCCCAGTCCAAACATTGGTGTAAAATAATTACGTCCCATTCACTGTTATACACCACACGCGTGTTGTTGTTATAAAAAAAATGGTGTTATTTTTTTAAAATAAAATAAAATTATAAAAAGTTTAAATCCTCTGTGATAATATATAATTAATGCTGTGAACGAAAAGTCTGACTGTGATCAAATAAATTAAATGAAATATATTTCTACTGGTTGGGTGGTGAGTATTAATTCCCTTGCCTTTCTTATTTAAAATTGAAAAAAAAAATTGTTTTCACTTTGGATCTACTTATTTAATTATAATTTGTGAAAAGAATATCGTCATGAAAGCTGAGCTTATTAATTGACGTGTGAATATCCTACTTCCTAGTTTCCTACTAATATTATAAACGCGAAAGTTTGTAAGCATGGATGTATGGATGGATGTTTGTTAGTCTTTCACGCAAAAACCGCTTAACAGATTTGAATGAAATTTTGCATATATATAGTGTATTACCTGGATTGACACATAGGCTACTTTTTATCTATATACCATGCGGGCAAAGCCGCGGGAGACAACTAATAGTTAATTATATTTTATTTTAGTTATGTTACCATGTAATACTGCAAGACAAAATTCCCAGCTCTAGAGAAGGTTTTTGGAAAACGGTCCTACTTATTAACACTTTCTTTAGGAAATAACTTTTTATTTGCTTAAACAGAAAAATCTGACAATAACAGTGTTCTTTTAGAAATACTTACTAGTGGTACTTAGTAAACATTTATCAACGTAAATATATTTTTTTAAAGCTCGTCAATACGAACTCAACAAGACAATAATAGAAGAAAATGTCTTTGTAAACATAAGATAAAAAGCTGTTGAACTATTTGCTGTTCGTCTATTTATGTAGATGTATTGATAAAGGATTTATTCGTTAAATATCAAAGCGAGCTCTTTCGCTGAGTGTGCAAAAATATTTCCCTAAGAGCCAACGACTTGAAAATTGCTGAAATCTGAAAGCAAATACGTTTTGTGACACATTGTACTAAAGAATGACTTGTAAGCTAGGTACAAAAAGGATTTGGTGCTGTGACGACGTTGAAGGTAAAAATCTCTCAAGCATGCAAGTTTCTTCTCGGCTTTTTCCTTCACCGTTTGAGCATGTGATAAATACGCACATAACTTCCGAAAAGCCAGTGGTGCGTGCCTTGGGTTTGAACTGGAGACCTCTGACATCTCAGTCCACTGGTTACATCACTAGACTACCAGAGCAGAAAGCGAACGCACATAACTCACTTTAAAAAAAATGGTTGGCATTCCTACACGCCCGTGTATCAGATCTTTTCTTCTCAAGGTGAATGCATTTCGGCATCGTCTCCTTGGTATTTAAAGGATTTTGAACTAGAAACGGCTAAAGGAAAGAGATTCCATCGGATTTATTCACACCGCAAATATATTTGTGGAGAGGATTTATTTATACGTCGGCTTAGACGAAATCTGAAATAATTGTTGAATAATATAAATATTGTTTTGTGATCCAAAGATCAAGGCTTACACTAGTTAATTTACTAATTATCTTTAAAAAAGGATCATGATTTTGTAAGGTAAAGCTGCGCTCACCAAGACCACTTTATTGACAGGTCACGATTTATAACAAACGGACTGAAAGCCAGCCTTACAAAAGACCGCAGTGAAACAACGATCGTTGAGTTGTGATCATTTACCATCAGGTGAGCCTCCTACCTTTTTGTCCCCTTATCATCATAAAAAACTGTCGATCTATGAAGTACCTAAGGAGGAAAATAAATATTGCATAGCGAGGTTAGAAGTCTGACAGATAGGTAGAAAAGGTTAAGATGATGGTAGGTATAAACAAACGAGCATTCAACTTTTACGATAACAACATTTTTTCCAGTTGGTCTAGTTCATTTTATTTCAAAGCGCCATCTGTGTTTGTTCCAAGAATTATAACAACAGCATTTTAGCTACTTTAATTGTAGTTCCTGAAATTTTACATAGATGGCGTATATTATAACTTTCTTAATTACTACCTTAATTTAATTCTATATTTATGTATTATAGTAAGAAAAACACATAGCAACAACTTTTCAACGTATATTAAATAGGTATATAAATATCGTAATAATAAAAAACAATAGTATATTTTGTATCCTTGACATTTTCTCTGGCCTTCATTCAAGTTTTTAATTTCTACCTTCAGTTTTTAAACAATAACAAGTAGTTTAGCGGTAGGTTTTAACTGTTTTATGGTCTCATTTTGTACTCATTGCATGCCCCTTAGTTCAAACGAACCAATAAATTGTCCCTACAATAAAAGTTCAATAAGTCATGGCGCACGATTAAAATAACCTTGATGCGGATGCAACGATGTAGTTGCCAACAAAAGTCAGAATACTCTGCAGCTTTGTATTAGATTTAACACCCAACACATTGGGCACAGTATTAATTAAAACTAAGTACTCCATAAAAATCAGACAAGCTATGTAAAAGCCCGCCACTTATTAAGCGTACTCAGCCATTCTAGGCGGTATGTAGTGATTCCCTGGCCCTTTAAAATTCCTGGACGTGTCTGATGTTGACATTCCAAATTTTAAAGCAGAGAAACTAAAAAAAAGTCTATTGTTTTATTTGGTTATTCTTTGTGGGACGCGTAGATAGCGAAAAATTTAGTTTTGTGTTCAAGAAACTTAAATCAGCCAAAATTAAGCAATTAAAAGGTAAGTTTATAGTGATTTCGATATTGTATAGTATGTAGATTCATGAAAGAATAATAAATATTAGTACATATTATATGTTTAAAGGTACCTACTTACGTAATTAATAAACTTCTATTGCAATTTACCTTCAAACTGGTACTCCGGCGATTTAAAAATATTATTGAGTTGGTACTTAGTACCTGTATAAAATAGTAGGTAGTTGAACATACTGTAGTACGTACATTGACTTTTTCAAATGTTTCCTACGCTTTTTAATATCAGTGTAGGCAGACCTACACAATTAAGCACGATATTAAAAAAATGGACACTTCATATTTCACTTTGTTTTACTTATTGAAGCTAGTACTGACTGATGTCAATAAATATTTATAGATAAGCTGATTCCCGCGACTTCGTCCGTGTGCAATTTCATGAAAAAAAATGTTCATTGTTCATATTCATTCACTTCGCCCGCTCCCGCGTTCTTAAGTTACCCGGTTTCATCGAAGTAGCCTAAGTTACTCCTTATAACATTAGCTATCTGCGAGTTAAAATGCCATCAAAATTGATCCAGCCGTTTCAGAGATTAGCCGGTACAAAAAGACAGGTAGACTAAAATTGTAAAACCTTGTTTTTTTTATTTAAGTACCGTCTATACTTTCATAATTATGCATTTAGTTAAAAGCTGATAATTTAAAATTACAAACAGTCACTTAAATTTTGTATTTGTATGATGATGAATAAATGTATGGACGTCTGATTTCATAACATTTTGATATTGGTCTTATGGCGGGTCCTAGAATAACCAACTACGCTGTAAGACGATAAAAGATGATTATGAGTAGTGAAGAAAACAATGCCACACAGATCGACATATCGTAAGGTAGAAGAAGTTTAAAAGAGAACAGAACGTAGGTTTGTTTTGAAGTTGTATGTCCTGGAAGCCAGCGGAGTAGAAAGGAGTAGGCGTATGCGACTATAAAAAAGTACCCTCATACCAATAATCCTGTAAAATAATTTATTAATAATAAATTCTTTATTGACATAATTTTATTTTCACCAAAGTAGTGAGGTCCTGACTCCTTCGTTAGGTATAGTGCCTGTGTTACAAGAGCCAGTGTCTTCTCCAATTTCTCCAAAAAAAAAAAAAACAATAGATAATAAAATGGGGATATGATAACGGGCTGCCAAGTTATGAGTTTGAACTCGGTGAAACGGTAACATCATCAGCACACGATGTACTATTTAAGCGTGTGATAAATACGCATGTAACTATTTTATTAAGTGCGGAATAATTCTTTACGGATCTTCCCGCCGCCTGCGGAGGCGATGTGTCGGACTCCGCCCGTCGTAAGTGTTTACCGCACCGGTCAACGCCACCAGCCCTATTGCCGGGGCTATGGGATTCGCGAAAGCATGCATTACAACCCCAACGGGACGCATGTAACTTTGAACAGTCAGTGTTGCGTGCATTGAACTCATTTCATCAACTCGAGACCATTGCCCTGAATTAACTGCACTAGGCCACTGGTCACACCTCCTTAAGAGTCTTCAATTTGAAATATTAATAAATTAATGCCACTTGAAATACAACAATGCAATTACAATGATATTATCATACATTGTAAGTGTTGTGTAATCAATTATATGATATTTATAACTCGCATGTGATTTCGTTTCCTATACAATATTTTGGTATGTACAGATATTTATTGTTCTAGCTATGAATATTTTACAATTATTCGGCTAAGCTTAATGCCATTCTTTTGGTAATTAAACGCAGTATGCTAAAATTATATTGTTTAAACCCGACGTTTCAATTTTATAGCATCTATGGTCATGAGAAATGCTAGTAAAATCTTAAATCCGTTAGGTACATAAGACCACTGACGATGTATAAGTTTTCTTATTTCATAATTAGTCATGAACTATAGAGAGATTCTCAAAATGTTGGCTCATTAGTATAAAGAAAGAACAAATAGTTAATTTACATACCAGTATTTTCCTTAATAACGTAAAAACCATTTATTTTAAAATATGAAACAAAAAACAATTTCAGAATCTCTCGATAAGCCGTTCAGTTATTTTTTTTAAACTGTTTATATGTTTTACCTTTCACAATTGTTCACCATATTTCAATGCGATGACCAAACAACAAATCTGAATTTTCATTTATTTACATTACAATTCTATGTTCGGGAAAGACGAGAGCATATTATTATTAATATCAGATCTGTGTCTATTTGGGACATAGAAATTAATAATATTAATGTGTACCAAATTTGCTAGAATCCAGAAGATTCGAAACTAGCTGTGACATATATTATAAGTATTTGTTTTCTACATACCGAAATATGGAACCTTAAAAACTACCTTAATACAATCAATTTGGTTATCTTTCTTCCGTATAGTTACATCGATACCCATTATCGTCACAATCTTAGACCAATATACCTACTAGTCTAATAATAAAACTGCCCATTGTTTTCGCGTTGGTATGGCATTCGAAAATTATCACGGCTATATAATTAACAATTGATATTTCTAAGTCTTGCATAAAGATACTACTACCAATCTCTCAGTTGTTCATACAATACAAGTTAATGATATGTGTTAGACGATTTTATGGAATCTTAAAAGTAGTGCCATTAAATTCGATACAAGGTTCACGATCAAATTTATGTAAGTATATCATATTAAAGTTTTTGAATTGGCATTATAACTGTAGATTTCATGGTTACTAAAAGCCTGGCCAAATGCAGTTAGGCAGACTAAAGAGAATCAGGCTAGCAGGTTTTGTCGAGATGTTTTTCTGCACTCTTGTGATAAGTTACATATATTATTGTAATAGCTGAAACGATTAGTAAGCTGGATTGACCATAAGTGAGGCATACAGCTCGTAGAATTGATATCTGCTGAGGATGAGGACCTGTTCATGGATGAGACGCAAACCTAAACTCACACCAAATGTACTATATTACAAATTTGAATGAACACATAAACTCTTACCAGTATACATTCACGCCTTTTTTCCATATCTTATACTCGGGCACACTCACAGCACTCACTCATCTCACATACACACACAAATCACCTGACATCAACGAATACGATTTTATAGTCTTTGCCTGACACACACACTTAGAGACTCATACACAAAACAATAAAATTTGCAATATTCATTTTAGTTTATATTTTTTATTGGATTGAAAATGTTTTTATGGTTATTGTTAAAAGAATAAAACTAAAAGAAATTGAATAAATATATGTATATATACATATATTCTATGTGTTATACACGGGCTTTGTTTATAAAAAGGAACCCCTACTGACGCCCAAGATACAGTTACTTCCTAGTTTGGGGGTGAGCAGATCCCTCTTATTGTGCGGCTTTCGGGACCGGGATCGCGGTCCAAAATTCCACCTAAAATACAATAAATATTTCGAAGTAGTATTTTGGGACCACAACTAAAATTTAAAAAGTTATGTCTTGGGGTCAGTCAAATATATATTTTTTAAACCACCCAGAAATAGGAAACCCGCTGCCCGGGGCTCCGACGACCTTTCTTAGTACAGGTAGAAATCAGTTACTAGTATGTTTAATATCTACTTAGTAATCGCTATATTCAATAAAATTATAGGTTCCGCTGTTATATGTACATAATTATGTTGTTAATATTAGAGATTTTGTTGTTATATCATCTAAAATTACTTACCCTATTTCTTATTTTATATAAAGTTTTCGTTCACTTATTAAATCATGCAATTGTTGATCAAAGTATTGTGAGCCATTTTTCTTAATTGTACTTTAACTTACTTTTTCTTTTGGTCCCACAATACTACACCAAAAGAATTATTATATTTTAGGTGGAATCTTGGACCGCGGTCCCGGGCCCAAAAGCCGCACGACCCAATATTGTATGGTTATGTTGAATAAATGATTATTATTACATTAAGTGAAATTCAAATAATAAGATCATTGATCTTGTAATGGGAGTTTCAACCCGCTCTAAAGACTGTTTCACCTATTATTGGCACATTCAAATGTTGGCACGTGCTTGTAATAATAGTTGCTTGTTTGTATTTGTGTGCGTGTATGTGTGATGTGTGCAATATCTCATTTAAAGGTGGACACTGACCGATAGCATCTTGTGTAATAATATATGGACAAAACACGTGCAGAATGAGAAGTATTTTATTAATATTACTCATTTGACGACCCGTTTAGCTCAGCGGTAGTTAACGCTGCCTGCTGTGCTATGGGTCCCGGGTTCGAATCCCGGTAGGGACAAATGTTTGTGTGATGAGCATCAACATTTGTTTCCGAGTCATGGATGTGTCTATGTATAATATGTATGTATTTACAAAAAAAAAAGTATATATGTAGTATATCAACCATCTAGTATCCGTAACACAAGCCTCGTTGCTTACCACGGAGCTAGATGGCGCTGTGAATTAAACGTCCGGAAAATATTTATTTCTTACACTCACGCGAATTCTTGACATCGAAAATATAAGACTTAATTTTACGGAATTTGTTCCTGTATATTGATATTATATTATTATTGTATCCCAACGTATCCGTAAACAAGGGCAGACCCTGCCCTTTGAAGTGCCAGGATTTCATGTAAAAGTAATTTTGTTTGAATTTAGATTTTTGTTTAAATCTTCTCGATACCCAGCATCCTGAGCTGTAGTGGTAGGTCTAGAGATATGACCAGTGGACTAAGATGTCAAAAATCTGAGTTCAAACCCAAGGCCAAGTTCAATACCATGGACTTTTTGGAAGTTATTTGCGTATTTATCACATGCTCAAACGGCGTAGGAAAATTCGTGAGGAAAGTGCATGCTTGAGAGATTTTTCCGATGGCGTCTTAAGTATGCCAACCCGCAGTAGATGTGAGGAGACCTGTGCCCAGAAGAGGTACAATAATGGGATTATGATAATGGCACAGTATCCCTAGTGTATTCAATATTATGTACATGTATTGTATCATCTTCACCGATACATCAGCCCACTGCTTCTTTTCTTTATCGAGTCAATGGTTAAACAATTTTTGAGTAATATGAAGCTACCTCAATAGCATATTATCTCTCGTATGTAGATGTTTTTGGGCACAAAGAACACACCTACAACATAGTTGGCTCTGGACCGCAATCACATTCAGCATTGTTATACGATCTCTGAATTAACCTATTTGCAAATGTTGATTCTGCACCTGTCAGTCATCACCATCCGAAAATTTAAATTGTTTAGGAATTGACTCTTTAAGAAGAGTTCACTGCTGACCCTTAATAAATTTCATTCCTGCATCTCACTTAAACAACTTCAAAATTTGACTTTAATTTGTTTTTTAATGAAGTTTAAATTAGTATAAATAACCTGGAAAAAAGTCTATCAAGCATGTAGTACTGTTAGTACCACAGTGTTCATTTGATTACTCAGTTATAAACAAGTAGGCGTCCATTCTCACCTATGCCACGTGATCGAAGTAACCAGTTAGATAAAGAACAATAGAAGGCATTTAATATAGAAGTAACTATTACCTGCTCTGTGGTAAACGTCTATTGCATGTGAGTACTTAGAACACAATATTTATTTTAACTGAGAATCAATAATATGTTCGTTGAGCCAGATTTCCAGTCTCTTACACATATTATTTAACACAAATGGATTGAAACGATGCAAGTACTTAACTATTCATTGTTTACTAACAAATCATCTCATAAACAGCATTCAAGCAATTTGAATACTGATATATATATTTTGAAATTGATCTTTACTAGCTTTTTCCCGCAACTTCGTCTGCGTAGAATTGTCATTGTATCCAATCTGCTTATTACTTTCTACCCCTTTTTTTAAGAAATAGTCGAATCCAAAATTGCACCGCCTTTTTGGCCTTCTAACTACTCTACTATCAACCAAAAACATCCTTTCCCGGGGACTCAAAGAATGTCCATACAAATTTCATGTACGAGGTAACAGAGAGACAGAAAACCAGACAGACAGACATATGTACGTTCGCAATTATAATGTTAGAAGTATAAATAAAATATGTATTAATCTCCAAAGCGGCAAAGATACATACAGATCGTTTAATCAACCTATAGACTCTAGTAATAACAAAGAGCACGCGATTCATCAATTTACTGAAATTCTTAGTCTTTAACCTTATCTGTTTAGACAATGACACTCTGGCAAAGAGTCGAAGAGCATTGAAGCATCTCTCTAGCAAAATACATAGCACATTGAATCCTATCATCCACAAAATAATACACACATTTGTACCTATTGAGATTAAAAAGGCGTTGAATTTCTACGCCTTCGAGCAAACAAATCCGATTGTGATCAAAATCCATCAAAACCAGTTTGATGGAGATTGAGAATCTGAAATTTTGCTTCATGTCAGTGTGCCCTGATCTTTATTTCTATTAAGCAAGGCTAAGGACCAAAACCATTGATCCACCTTTAAAAAAAGAATTCAGCCGTGCCTACCCTTATATATTTATTGATTAAATTTCTATTTAGATTTGTTACAAAACAAAGATGTAGTATAAGACGTTGGCCGATGCAGCTGTCCAGAATGTACAAAGTTGGCTAGAGATTTGCCTTTTCTCATTTTAGCCTAACATTTGCTATTATTACATCAGTTATTTTATATTATTTTATAAAAGCCTTTGACCGCGATTTCTTCTGCGTAGGATTAATCATTTGGATGATAACATTATTTTTCATCCAATCTATTTTTTCAACCATTTGCTTATTTCTAACTGCCCCGCTAAAATTTCCTCCTTTGTTGTAGGGGCGTTTACAAAGCTTTCAAATATGTGCATCGCGACCTGGAACAATTAGCTATTTCTAGTACTGTAGCTATCCATGAAGCCACGATGCGAACGATAATAATTGCTTGATTAGAAGAAGCTGAACGTTGACTTATAAGTCAGATATGATTTGAATTCAAATACAATGTATGCATCTCTAGCTTTGGCAACGCATCTTATCAATCCATTTCCTGTTCCACAGACTAATCTCGAAGTGTAACATTTGAAACTATTTAGAGTATAGTCCACCATGCTAGTCTAGTTACACGTTACACGTTATACACGCTACTAAGTAAATCTCTTAGACATGCAGTGTTATTCTTCACGATATACGTATTTCCTTACCTTTAGATTATATTATAAATCTTATATATAAAAATCTCGTATCACGGTGTCTGTCGCTGAACTCCTCCGAAACGGCTGGAAGGATTATTATGAAATTTGTGATAGTTGGTCTGAGAATCGGTCGTAGGTTAATTTTTATACCCCTAGGTGATAAGGATGTCCCTCAACAGATATATTTTTTTCTTTTTTTAGCCAAATTGGCATTACAAAAATACTTACTCGTATAACCGTAAATATTCACTTTTTCACCACCATCGCCTAAAATGTGGCAAAACAACGTTTGCTGGGTCAGCTAGTACGTATATAATTTCGAGAAGCAGTGTAAGAACACAAGTATCGTTATAACATATACTCCAAAAAACAAAGAGCATGTAGACTTTCTTCAGCGCGACTTCTATTCTCTTCTTCTCTTTTTGTGCCAGTTACATAACTGGCCTAGCCCACAATCATGTTGATGTGAAGAACTAGTGTTTCTTCTTTCTTAAATCAATTCTAGATTAATTAAGAAAATAAAACCTAAACATCATCATTATTATATAAATACCCCTATTGAACTCCACATAGCTCGATCTTTGACTCTTCTCCTCCAGTCGTTGCCAGCTGCCTTCCGCAAGTCGTCGTTCCACTTGTCGTCCTACATTATGTTTTCCGAGACGCAAAACCTTAACGCTATAAGAATAAATGAGAAATCAGGCATATTTGTGTATATTATAACATAATTATATTTACTACTAGCTGACCCAGCAAACGTTGTTTTGCCACATTATAGGGGTTGGTGGACAACCCTTATCACTAAGGGGTATGGAAAATAGATGTTGGCCGATTCTCATAGATACCGGATAAGCACAAAAAATTTCATCAAAATCGGTCAAGCCGTTTCGGAGGAGTATGGCAACGAAAACTGTGACACGAGAATTTTATATATTAGATGTACACCGCTAACTACTCATTTTTCCCTTCTCTCAACTCTTGTCAAACCAGTGGTTGTATGGAAGAAATTGCTTTTAGCGATAAGATCACCAATTGCAGTTCATAACACTAAATATAACACTATATATTATACATCGTTTTCTTTCGGTGTATTCTTACTTGCAATAAAGTATTATTTATCTATTATCTATCTATTTGCATTAAATTGTAATATTATCAGATTCAGAAAGTATTTATTTAGATTCACTCAATATTTTTACTAAATACTGCACCAGAAAAAAATATTTGCATTGAATTACATTTTGTTTGGTTGACGAATCCAGATTATATCGTCAAGATATTGAGACGTGACATTGAAATTTTAACCTCTAGCTAAAACTACAACTCAAATAATATCAATGCAAATAGAATTATTGTATTTACCTTTATTACAGAAAAATACATTAATATAGGACTAGTTATTGCTAGCTACTTTGCGTAAAATTACTAATTTTATCCAATCTGCTTTCTCATAAATCTGTTGTGTATTACTTACCCTCGAAATTATCGTTCTTAATCGCCCTTCTAAGAGGTGATTTTCGGGACAATAATATGCTTTGTCCTTCCCCGGGACTCACACTATCTCCGTACCAAATTCCATCTAAATCGGTTCAAGTAACAAACAAATAGAAAGACAGTCAGACAGACATACTTCCGCATTCATTATATTAGTACGAATTCAGTCTTCATCGTTCTCGTTATCGATATCATTATTCTATTTCCATGTAGTTACTGTTATCGTTTTTAACTCATAAAACTTAGGAATGAAATTAATGATTTATTACTACATTTAGCTAGAATAGGCTGTGGACATGAAATCACTTATTGAAGAATGTGATTTATTATCTCGATTCATAACATGAAACATTGTGATTACACCTGCTTTGTTTCTCAAACTATATTCGTTAATATATCTATCTTAACGAATATAGTTTGAGATGTTGATGATTCCATCATCATCATCAACCCATTAACGTCATCATTTGAGAGGGATTGTTTTTCATGAGGGATCATTTGATTTGGGGCTATAGTCCACCACGATAGCCTACTGCGGGTTAGCAGACTTCACATGCTATGGAGACAAATCTAAAGCATGCAGGTTTCCTCACGAGGTTTTCCTTCACCGTTTGAGCATGTGATAGATAGTAGAAAAATAATCTATACTGTTCAATCAGTATACGTTTAACGTTTTGACGATGTATATATGACGATCAGAATATTGTATCTATATTAATTATTTATTTGCAAGTGTTTAATTAGAAGTAGCCAAGAGAATTTCGGGCCATATACAATATAAGGTTCCGTAGTTGCCTATTGGCCGATTAATTATTACTAGTGGTCGCCCAGAGGCCCAAAATTAAACCATAATTAATTTAAATTTTATTCATTAGTCCACCTCATAATGTATTGGTTCAGTAACCAAATTTCATTGGTATACACATTAACAACAAGAAATACAACCAAAAGCACATTATACATTAAATTATATTATATAATTAAAAACTACTACTTACAAACTTAAAAATAAATAGATAAAATATATATTTTAAGTTAAAGGGCGTCAAAAAACTCGTCCCCGCCGCTGTCAGGGGGTAGAGTGCCCAGAATATTGGCGGCGTTGCCACGAATGGCAATGCTAATTCTTAATTATAATCTGAGCTAAGATAAACAAACACACTGTCAGATGGATTGTGATTGTAAAACTATAAATTTCTTGTTGACGACGGAACCCTGTAAGACTCCGGTGGGGGTTATATCAGATCATACGGTGTGATATTTGCTCGATTTGTATTCGTTATCCACTAGTGACTATTCATGTAGAAAATTAGTTTTCCAACCGATTACAAGCGTTTAGTCTGCAGGGTTACGGGGTTAACGGGTTATTCATATTCGTACTTATAATTGGCTTGTTATGTTACCTATATTCATTGATAAATGGAGTTCCAATCTTCATTTATAAGTAACGGTAAACTTAGGTACATTTGGAGTTTTATGAACCCGCGGCAAGTTTTACCACATTCGACTTTGCGTCCCGTAAAAAAGACAACGATGAATTGTTGTTAAAAGTTGTATATTAATTTATCTGCTTATTATTATAACTGAAACGTAACTGATGTACATTATATCAGCCACAGAAAACGTAATGAACAAAGGCCTATTTTAATCTCGCCTGAAACTTTCTGTAAATTAAACCTAAAAAATATAAGTTTCAAATTTACTGCACTGATCATATAGATTCACAAACCTTACATCTCAACCTGTACAACTGACTTGATGTGATTATTTGACACATGTTTAAACGGTGCATATAAACATCGCCAGGAAACCTGTTTGCTTGGTAGCCATTTTCGATGGTGTATGAATTCTTCCAACCCATGGTGCGTGGTACACTATATGCTTCTTATACCTATCATACGAGAAAAGTCCTATGCCCATCATTGGGCTAGTGAATGGGTTGACAAGATGAGAGGTGTGAATTTTAGTTTTTCTTAATATAAATTTTGTAGGTTACTATGTGATAAATTAATTTGTTCTATTACTTTAAAAAAAAATACGTATTTTTTAAGAAAATCATATCTACGTATTTTTTAAGATTTGTAGTGTGAATTTTTATGAAAGGCGATTAATCCAATCAGTTATTTAAAACATAAACAGTAAAAAACAGCGAATTGTTCTATACGCTAAATTAGACAAAATCAACTGTACACGAAAAATAAAGTTCATTCTCGGCAAAAATACTTTTTTATGCGTGTAGAGTACTAATAATTATAATCAAAATTGGATTGACTGTGATATAAATAAATAATATTTCCTGATATTATGACACAGCACCGTCTATAAAATTATAAAATTTAAATGACATTAGTATATCATAATTCAGTGAGTAAATATCTCTATCTGTTTTTTTTTTGTAAATTTAAATAGGTGCAATATTTATTAACTCTCTATAAAATAAAAATAAAAAAAATTACCGTTAATGTTTTCCCACAAAAAAACAGCATGAGTGTGTTTTTCAGCCGCTTTGATACAAAATTCATTAGCTATGGTAAATTATAATGATTAGCTTTCATTAACTACTTAGTTTGAAGTATAAAGGCGTAGTTTAGTTTCTGAATAATTTATAGGTTTCAAGCTATTTACCTGATTAAGGTACTTGTGATGTTGAGTGGAAACCCAGTAGTTGTAAGGTACCTATGCAATAAATAATAGTAATTTTTCACAATTTTTTGTAGACGATAGGTATTACCATACCTATCGTCCACGAAGGGTAAGGCAGAGGTATGCTAATGCGCACCTTCATTTTGCCGGTCCAAACTCCGTTGCTACTGAGAATTTCAAAGAAAAACACAATAAAACTGCTCTGCCTTGGAATCAGTAAAAAAACAGTAGCATTAGACAACTAGACTAACGAGCAAGTTAGTTGGTATTGTTCTGCAAATAAAAATACCTTCATTCTGTTCTAATCGAACATCTACCTACACAACTAAACGTAAAATATTATAGTTTTAAATTACTATTGTGAAAACTTTCATGTAAACACTATCTATAAATTGATATAGTTGTCGTCAGGTGCAATAGTGAATAAATTAATATGTATTTTATTTAAATTATAGACGAATTTTCGTAATTTTGTATTAGATATTTCTAATGAAAGTAGTACTCTTTATCATACTTATGTCATGTATATGTACACATATTTTATTTCTTAAAATATTTTTAATTATAAAATATATCAGGATTAATTGTGCTCGGTGCTTGGTTAATCTTACTTAAAAATAGTATTAAAATAACCAAAATAGTACATTACCAACATATAATGTTGGTTATACAGGCATAAAAGTTTTTGAATGGAGACCACGCAACGGAAGATGCAGCGTGGAATGACCTGAGAGAGATAAATGACCTGGATAAGACTCCAGGAAATTGTTGGGTTTGGGCTGCATAGAGCTGGAATTTGTGGAAATCTACAGTGAAGACCTTTCTCCTGCAGTGGACGTCTTTGTTTTATATAAGCAATGATGAATATACACCGTAAATAAAATAATGATGTTCCTTTATTATGTGCCCAAGGGACATGACATTATGACATATCAAAGACTTTAATTTTCTTCAACCCTTTAGAAAATTATTATATAATGGCAGCAAACAATGCCTTAGGAAAACCATAATGCTCACAATTTAATAATCTATTTATAGCATTTTAATATAACTAAGTGAATGGAAGTGCAATCGATGGGTGCGCGCGCATCCATAAACATGGCTTCTTGCGTCAATTCAGGATAGACGAGACTCATAAACTTTTGATATACATTGCCGTTTTCACAAACGATAGCTTGGAAGCGGTGAACGTTGAAACAGCAATGGTAGTCGCACTAAATGATAGCGACGTAGATAATAATTAAGGAGATTGTATATAGTATCCGCCATATGAAATACTATGGGTTAGTATACCACCCGACACAGGGGATCGCGCATCAAAAATCACATACGGTCTAGTTCCTTGCGTAACAATTTAAAAAAGAAGAATATAACTTCACCTTAACTGTAAAAATAATTGAAACTTTGTAATTGAAATTAAGTTTACCGTAATTAATGCAGCGTAGAACCTCAGACAACCATGCGATAACAAATTTAAACACAAAATTATAGTTAAAATAAATAATAAAATATAATTTAAAACGAGTGAGGATATTGAAAAAGTATTACAAGGAAAACCAGGTCTGGTGATCTGGGCTAATCAGTCCAACTTCACCTGTAATGGAGAAAGGTGAACGCTTTTCAGAATATTTGTTCGCGAAGATGGGCCCAGGTGATAGGGGGCCAAAGACTACTGAAGATCGGTCTGCTCCCGTGGAACGGACCGGGGTCAGGAAGTTTCTGGTCGACAATGTGATGCTCGTGGTGACTTTGGCTGGAGTCATCACCGGAATTGCCATTGGTGAGTTGGTTTTGGATCTATTCAATATATTACACGAAATACCAGAAGAAGCCGGTTATATTTAAGATTCCCAGTGTAACAAAAGACTTAACGAAAGGCAAGCAATTGATGCAGGCGCAAATTAATTAATAATGGCACTCAAGTATCGTTTGCTTAAGTACAATGACCGATAAATTAATTTAGGCCCGTGGTATTGTTTATATATTTCTGAAATAAGATAACCATTCTAAGATTTTTATCGTCTTCTAGTTCTGACATGATCTTAGAAACAAAGAAAGCCGTCTTTTAGATGCCATGTGTTCACTTTTTGCATTTCAAGCTAATCGAAACTTAGAAAATTGATTTCTATTTACCTGTAGGCATATGTAGTAATATAGGTATGAACAAGTAGATATATTAACAGCAATAATTCTAACTATAAATTAATATAATGTACAGATTTATTTCGTATATTTTAACCATGACTCCTTGTTTTCCACAGGTCTTGGTCTCCGCCCTTACCACTTAGGCCCTGACGCGTTAATTATAATTTCCTACCCTGGAGAACTCTTCATGAGGTTGCTAAAGCTGATGATTCTACCTCTGATCATCGCCAGCCTAATTGCGGGATCGGCAAGTTTGAACGCGAAGATGAGTGGCAAAATAGCTGTGAGGACTTTATTGTACTTTATTTTGACCTCAATGTTTAACGCGTTTTTGGGCCTTGTGTTGGCGGTCATGATCCATCCAGGAGTACCGGAGATAAAACAGTTTAGCAATATCGTTGAAAGCAAACGGGAACATAGTATTTTGGACAGCATTTTGGATATCGGCAGGTATGTGAATAAATAAATAAATTCTTCGTTTACGATGTGGTAACGACACCAGCCACCATTTATAATGAATTCTCCCTCAAAATAGTCTATGATAATATATATAATTTGATATGCCTGCAATCTCTCTAATAATATATTTGACGACCCAATTAGTCCAGCGGTAGTTAACACTGCCTTCTGTGCTATGGGTCCCGGGTTCGAATCCCGGTAGGGTCAAATGTTTGTGTGAAGAGCATAAACATTTGTAACCGAGTCATGGATGTATCTATGTATAATATGTATGCATTTACAAAAAAAAGTATATATGTAGTATATCAACCTACTAGTATCCGTAACACAAGCCTCGTTGCTTAGCTCGGAACTAGATGGCGCTGTGTGATAATGTCCAGAAAAAATATAAAAAAAATAAAATATTATGGCATTATAATTATCATGATTGATTACAGAAACATATTCCCGGATAACATAGTGCAGGCCGCTTTCCAACAAGCTCACACTGTGTACACAGAACAACCGGCAATGTTTGGAAACAATGGAAGCCAGGACAATAACACATTGCCTTCTTTAGTTCGAGTTGTAGCTTATCGGTGAGTTTCTAATTCACTTTTAGTTGCCACTGCATTATGTATAAGTATATGTATAGCACACCACTTTTAATTAACTGATTACAATCAGTTAAGTAAAAGTTACGTGCACATTTATTACATACTCAAATGGTGAAGGAAAATATCGTGAGGACGCCTGCATGCCTGAGATATTTTCTCGCTCGTGTGTGAAGTCTCCCAACCCGAACTAAACTGGCGTGATGGCCTATAGCCTAATTTCTCTTAAATGAAGGGCGACCCGTACCCAAGATTTGGACACTAAATATATAGATGATGATGTAGGTATTAGAAATATTATCGTAGGCTAATACTTGATTGATCCTGTAAGTAAGAGATTTTGCAATCAAATATATTTCTTTTACTTCTATCCCCGAAATAAGTATTGTTATTCAATAAAGTTCAGTTCAGTAGCAGTTCGGAGTTTGGATTTGCAACCGATTATTATTGCCCCTATTATAATGGGCCTTACAATAGGTGCAATAATTATATTTTAGGGGTCTTCGGATGTGATGGTGTGTTATGTTAGGAACACGTACACACACAGGTGCATCAGTTATCATAATCCACATAATATTATCACAGCTCAAACATTGCCAAACCGAAAACAGTTATAATTGCAAATATAGAATGTTTTTTACGTCACATGATTGATAAAAACGAGCAATTCTCTGTCAAGGTCGATCTAACAAACAGTTACGTCATTGTGTCATGGGAATTGACAATTTAACGGTCAAGTTCAAGGAAAGCTTTGGTACCTATTGTGGACGAAACAACTTTAATGTGGATTATTACTTAATGGATTATTACTTTGAGTGCCTGATTGGTCTAGAGGTTCTAACCGTGACTGCTGAGTGTATGGTCCTGGTTCAGTTACTAGGTTGAGCAAAATATTATTGACTGTCCATCACACTTGTCACCTCTGTTTAATCCTTGGTAATGGATTAAACAAAGGTGTACAAAATGTACATCCACATTCGCCGTTATGTTCTATGTCCTATATAAAAGAGGGCGAGCCTATTGCCATTCACCGGGCGTGAATACAAACTCAAAACTGCTACTGAGAGGTTCATAGATAAACCCAATAAAGTTTGCTCGACCTGATAACCAAACCCAAGACGCGTTATTCAGCAATCGCACTTACGACCGCTAGACAACTACGGAGCTTGGTATCAAAGAACGAATTCTATTGTATTATTAAGTTTTTCTTTGACATTCTCAGGTCACACTAAGATTTTGAATTTAAGATTTATTTCAGATTAGTAGCAAAAGGTTTGTTCCTATTACACGGGGCGGAAAACCATGAGTCTTGTGATGATATGAAGATAATTACTTAAATCTAAACATATTAACATATTTCCAGGTCAGGTACCAACACCTTAGGCTTGGTGTTCTTCTGTCTCGTCTTTGGCA
This sequence comes from Craniophora ligustri, assembly GCA_905163465.1. Taxonomy (NCBI): domain Eukaryota; kingdom Metazoa; phylum Arthropoda; class Insecta; order Lepidoptera; family Noctuidae; genus Craniophora; species Craniophora ligustri. Next base: position 13,764,936 of record LR990962.1, on the reverse strand, counting down.
GTCTTCTAGGAACATTGGGGCCTAAAGGCCAGGTGGTGATAGACTTCTTCCAAGCGATTTTTGAGGTGATTATGAAGATGGTGACTGGAGTTATGTGGTTTACCCCTTTTGGGGTGAGCAGTGTGATAGCAGGGAAGATACTTGGAGTTAATGATGTGGGTAAGTTTTAAAAATTGGTCCTTTCTATGCAGAACTTTGTTGTAATTGTCTCTAAGGATCAATTTATATTTTAAGTATGAATTAGTTACTACTATTTTATCTAAATACCAATAACAGATACATAATATCACAAAGGAAGAGTAACGTCAATTATTATTAAAACAAAATGACAGTATTTTCATTATTCACGCAAAATACATTTTTGATCTTTGATTAAAACAAAAATTTAATATATCCTGAGTCCCAAACTGTGTTAATCCTGTGATTCAAAAATTGTGTGTGATTTTTTCCTGAAAAAAATGATGGCAGCAATTAATTAATGAGAAAATACATATTTTTTTATTAATAATATTATTACATCTTTTCAGCCTCTGTGATGTCTCAGTTGGCGTGGTTTATAGCCACAGTTACTGTCGGTGTATTCTTCTATCAACTCATTGTGATGCAACTGCTATACTTCTTGTTCTTAAGACGGAATCCTTACAAATTCTACTGGGGATTATCACATGCTATGCTCACAGCGTCAGCTACCGCCTCTACGTAAGTTTATTTTAATTCCATATTATTGTACATAAGTCCCGATAAACGAAGGGGTGTTATATGTTTGACGTGTCTGTGTGTGTGTGTGTGTGTGTTTATATGTGGCATCATAGGTCTCGAACGGATGAACCGATTTCGATTTTGTTTTCTTTGTTTGAAAGGCGAATTAGTCGGGAGTGTTGTTGGTATTTTTTATGGAACTCGGTAAATTTTTTAATTACATTTTTATCCCTCTGTTTTTGTTGATATCTTCGTTATTTTTCTTATAGCTCTGTTGGACCAATGTTTCTAAAGTTATGTTTCATCATCATCATCATTTCAACCGTTAGACGTCCACTGCTGGACATAGGTCTCCCCCAAGGATCGCCACGACGACCGGTCATATGCCGCCCGCATCCAGTGGATTCCAGCGACCTTCACCAAGTCGTCAGTCCACCGTGCCGGGGGCCTAATAATAAGTAATTCTATGGATTCATACAATGTTTTATATTAAAAACTTTGATAACCTTGTGGTGTTCCCAGTGCCACTAGTTTTGAGTTCAACATCAGGGCACGCACCAGTGAATTTTAAAATTGAAGTGATTGTATTTTTAATAAATTTGCTTATTTGTATTCAATTTGATTCAATATCTTTAACTTTCTTTTTACCAGTTATATTTACAAAATAGATATGAATGTAATCAGAATGCGGTTTCTTAATCACAGCGTTTCATTATCATCAATGAACGAATTCTATTGTATTTGATTGGGTGTAATGGATGGTCAATCTAAAACAATATACTTTCCATTGATTGGGTCTTATGTAAAGCTACGAATGCTATTTAAGTGTGTATAATATGTTGCGTAAATTACTGGGTATATTATTGATTTTCTTTCGCGTGCTTCGTAATAACATGTCATTGAATAATAAAGCTTTAGTTTATGGAAGACAGATATAAATATAAAATGCTGAAGTAGGTTATGTAATCTGATTATTGGCATTGAAAATAATTTCGTAATAAACAGTATCAAAATAAATTTAAGTAATGCACGCAATGCTTCTTTTGGTTTATTGATTATATTATTATCGGCGAATTTAATTATATGTACTGTTGCTACTTTAGCATAATATCCTTCCTTCTACCTGTCATTGTCTTGGTATATTATGCAACCACTCTTTTTTTTTTGGATATGTCTGTTATCATGCCTATTGTTGTTGTTTGGTAGAAAGTTATCTTGATTGACCTGCCTAGATGCAAGGGTTGCTTGCCAAACAGTTCTGCTCTCTCGCATATATGTGAAAACTCCGTTCCGTGTTAGATCCTGGTCCTGCTCATTATCTGAAAAAATGAGGATTAAATTATAATTAACAAAGATGAACATTTAAAACAATTAGGAGCTTTCTTTAACTTCATGCAGGGTTCTCATATTTTAGTCTTTTTCTGTGTGAGTTTATAAAAACACATTATTAAGTTCTTTGCACTCTACGACTTTTTTTTTAAGTGAACATGAAATTAATAGACGTTTAAATCGAGTTGAATTAAGAGTTCAAAATGTAGGTAGACATTAAAGAAAAGTTTTATTGCTCCACCAGCATAAGCTGAACTCTTCAATTAAAAAAAGGGGACCAAATATATTATGTACTGTAACTTAACATATGTACATTCGTGCTAATAAATTATAGTTTTATGGATAAACCTGGAACAGCTTAGGGATTCTTCAAGTGGACTGTGAATTCCAAGTTTAACCCCAAGGCATTCTCCACAGATTTTTCGATATTACTTATTTATCACAGGTTTAAGTGGTGAAGGAAATCATCGCCATAGAGTGCAGTATTCTGCGGTAGACATTTTATTAACATCACGAATTATAAACTGACAAAATTGTTTTTTTTTTGTTTCTAGTGCAGCAGCTCTTCCAGTGACCTTCAGAGCTATGGAAGGTCCGTTGCAGATCGACCCTCGTATCACCCGCTTCGTGCTACCCATTGGCTGCAACATCAACATGGACGGCACGGCACTCTTCTTGTCCGTTGCCAGCGTGTTCGTGTGTCAAATGAACAACATACATCTAGGATTTGCTCAACTTGCTACTATATTGTGAGTACATAAAGAAAACCTACTATCTCTCTTTTAATTTCAGTATTGTTAATGGTACTTTAGCTACTAAACTTTACGTTGATGAGTTTACTTTTATTCAATTGTCTTTCATAAGGGAGTCTCCAATTCCTGATTCAAATGGCACTCTGTTTCTAGTTGCTATTATTGCTGAGCAGGACACTATGAGATCTTTTGCTATTATATTATATTTTCACACTTAGATCGCCTGAAAAAAATAACTGATAAAATAACGTTTATTGTCGTGAATCGCTTCAGTCGGTGTAAGGCGATCCATTACACCAACTAATTATAGTATTCTTATCAATAATAACTACTTATTATAATTTTAGCTTGACATCAACGGCTGCATCAGTATCGTCAGCGTCTGTGCCATCTGCCGCGATGGTGTTACTACTAGTCGTGCTGGCAGCTGTGGACGCGCCCACACACGATGTATCGCTATTGTTTGCAGTCGACTGGCTTGTGTGAGTGTTTGACGAATTACTTGTACTACATATAAACTAAATATTATATAATTCACTGAGAAGGACTCATTGATATTTATAAACAAACTAGGTTTTGCCTGCAACTTTCTACAGCGTGGAATAATAAATTTTATCCAATCTGTTTATTTATTCCTACTCTCTTTTAAGAAATGATCATTCAATCTTCCACCACCATTGTCGCCCTTTTAAGGCACGATTTCTGTAATATAAACTATCCTATGTCCTACCCCGAGATTCAAACTATGTCCATACAAAAAATCGTATAAATTAGTTCAGCGGCTAAAGCGTGAAGAGAAAGACAGGTATATAGACTTACTTTCGCATTTATTATATTAGTATGGATTAGTAAGGATATGGATAATACTATTGCTTTCTTACACACGAATATGATACATTGATATAAAACCTCTTTCGCGGTATTTTTTTTCGCCAAATGTCGGGATCAAATAATGTAAATATACCGCGATAACATCCGCAAAATGTTATTTCAATATCTAATCTATTTGCATAAGATATTAGTAGGTATCTCATTTATTTGTTGAAAAAATATATGTATAGCAAACTTTATTTATATTGTCATGTGGTTTCAACTTGTCTTATTTGAAAGATAGCTCAACTAGATGTAGTATGTAATATACCATCACGACTGTCTTCCCCGAAATAGACAGAGGTGTGCTAATGTATAACCACGTTTCGCCGGTATGTTAGGTCGCATATAATAGGGGGCAAGCCTATTGCTATCAACCGGGCACGAATCCAAAATCCGAGCTGCTACCAAGAATTTCATATAAAAACCCAATAACACTTTGCTCGACCTGGGAATTGAACCCAAGAACTCCTACTCCGGCATTCGCACTGTATGACTACTAGATCAACGTAGTATGTACTTAATGGAAATCTTTTTATTTTTCCAGGGATCGCATCAGGACTACCAATAACATGCTCGGAGATTGCTACGCGGCCGCCGTGGTCGAGCACATGTCCAAGAATGAACTGATGGCCTGCGACGCTTTAAACGCGGTCAGTAACTTAATTTTTTTTAAATTTATTATTTGGCTTTTAGTTCCAATTAAGTAGTTGATCTAATGGTAGATGATACCGACAAAAAACTCAATAGACACTCTAAAAATGTAATGTGTTAAGTATTCTATGTCAAAATAAAATGCTAATTGTTTGCTAATAATTTATTATAAGATAGGTTCTTTCTTTTATTCCTTTTTGAATTGACAAAATATAGATCTTAGATCGAAAGTATACTTTTATTATAATAACACATTTTTTCCCATTCCAGGACCCTCTAAACGGTTTGACCCCAAACACGGACGTCGATATCGGCATAGTGACCCCCAGTAAAAAGTCCATCGGCTCGGATGAGGTTATCATCGACATGCATTTAAATAACCACTCCAACTCCATACAACGGATATAGTAACCATACATAATGTCCATTATTATATATACCCTTTAGACGAGCTATACTCAACCCGTGGGAACGTAGGGTATTTAATAAAGATTTACGTCCAGCAGTGGGCTAAACTATTTACAGTTATGCAGCCTGGTGAGCTTTTGGCATCTTTAATTTATATCCAACTGAGAATGTTTTGTATTATTATATATTATATATATGATAGGATTAAAATAAAACTACTTTTACGGATTTTATCGCGGTATATTGATATTATTTTATCCCGACGATTCAAATCCTTTACAGTAACCAGTCACTAAGTCTTACAAGCGGTACCCCATGATAGATTCTACTAAATCTAAATCCAAGTACACGACAATAAGATACGGTGAATACGTTCTGTGTAAATCGGATTGTCAATAATCATACTTATATTATAGAGCTGAAGTGTTTGTTTGGTTAGACGCGCTGTCAAAAACTACTAGTTATATTTGAAAATATTTTTTGTGCTGGATAGCCCATTTATCGAGACAGGCTTTAGTTAATATAACATCATGCTATGACCAATGGAAGAGGAGCATCAAGGAAAAATGTTGCAAAAATGGGGAAAATTTGCCACGCTCTTTCCATTTCTCTTTCATGTGATGCAAATGAAGTTGCGCGGGTCATAGGTAGTAAAACATTTGGGTTGCATTTAATAAATAGCAGCAAGACACCCAACACCTCAGTCTATCCGTGACTGTGGATGCTGTTAAGGATACGAAACGAAGAAAGTAGTATTATTTAAATGTCTAATATTCGCGTGAGTGTTAGAATTCGGATGGGACTAGTTCAGCAGCTTATATGTAAGGACTTACACAAGGTGTACTTTTATATATTATTATGAAGGTTTTTATTTTGGGAGTGACAGTAAAATTACCAATAAATGGTACTGAAATCGTCTGAGAAACCAGGGTTTGGTGAATAAATAGATACGAAGCGATGCGATGAAGTGGGTTGAAGATATAATGTTCAGTAATAATGATAATTGTACATCTTGTGTAAGTGTTACAAGACAGTACCAAAATGATGACTTGAATGATGGTTGAGTATCGCTGCATTAGGTTCTAAGGTCATTATATTATGTGTAGGCTAAGTTTGTTTAGATGGACAGGGTTGACCAGAGACGGCCTTACGTGTTTTTAAGGCATTTTGAGTGTAACCACAACGGCATTCGATATGAAAAGAAGAAAAAAATAATATTAAGGGTAGGTTATTTTACAGTTTTAATACTTTTTGGTTTTCTGAGCAAAAGTGGCTATATTGACGTCGTAGGTGGTTGATCTGTTAAGTAGGATAGACGAAAATGAAGCGTTTGCCAGTTTTCCAGTTAGCAGGCTTGTTTATTGTTCTAAAATTTGTGTGTAGCCAAGTCGAATATTAACAGTTGAGTATTTATGAACGTGCTGCGGCAATAAAAACATAAGTAGTTAATAGTTTTTCGTACTTCTGTGGTAGAACAAATATTTCCTCCAATTTCAAATATTTGAATTCTCTCCAAAAAGTCTTCTTGAGGTTTTCATAAAGGTTCCATACATCTTTAATTAAACTCATCTCTTTTTTATATCAATTATTCATCATAATGAAAATGAAACATGTCCCTTTTAAGGGAATAAGTTTTATCACGTCCTACATCTCCCTTTTTTGACATCTGCACAGTTTGCCTGCTTGTATGAAAACATTGAATTGAAAACAGATATAATTTTACCAATTAATTATCAGAAACTTCTGACTTGACGCATAGTTGCCTACTTAATGACGTCATTATGGTGAAATTGGTATGTTATTATATATTATATTATTTTTTAAATATGGTAAGTTTAATTTGTACTCCGTTTTGTACTGAATTTTGAAATGTTATAAAAGAATATTAACATGTTCAAAATTGTTACTCCAAAATTTCTTTTAGCTCGTAGCAAAAATAAAACTGGTTCAGCAATTTTGGAGAAAATATTTAACACTATTACGTAGTACATAAATAGCGACATAGCGGAAAATGATAATAAAAATACACGTTTATACCGTATATAATATGTACAATTAAGGGTTAGTCGTTATTTTCATTGAAAATCACTTTAGAATAAGTTTATAAGCACTTCATAATGTTGCCTTATAATAAGAACTGTAATGATTGTATGTACTTATACTTGTTATTATACACACGTTCATTTTAATATTTTTTAAATGAAAGACCAAGATCTTTATAAAGATGCTATTACTGAAAATCCTATGTCCAAACAAACATATATGATTCTATATAAAGACTTAAAATTGTAATATTACAATCTGTAAATCCATTATTAAAAGCCTTAAGCTTTTGGATCGAATGACGAATAATGTAAAATTAGTAGCGGTAATGAGAATACTAAGATAAAAATAACAAGGCCTGTTAGAGAAAATGTTAACAGTGGTACCAGAAGTACATTAAAAAAGACATGAAATTCTTATCCTTTACGTACCCGCAGTACGTAAAGGATAAGAATTTATAAATACAACAGAGTATAGGAAGACCGAAGAAAAGTTAGATAGGAATTGGTTGTAGGATATCATTGAAAAGAGAGTGACTAATGAAGTGCCATCTCAGAGGGATAAATCCAAGAGAAGGGCTAGGACAAAGGAGCTCATATACGAATATAAATTAGGGCTAGAGCAGAAATGATGACTGATAAGTGAATACATTTTTGGAAATTCCATGTAAAAGCATCTTTATCAACTGTCTTATTTTCTAGTTAAGAGCTCCGAAAGGTTTTTATATAGGCGTTATAGGAAGTAGTACCGAATGTATTCCTATTACTATCACTATTGAACACCAATGTATGTATTCACTAAAACAGGGCTTTAGTGTTTGTAGGCATTTTATAACTATATATATTTAAAAATGGGAACATTACGTGGAATGATTTTTGACTGTGTCTAATATGAAAAACTATAAAGAATAAACAGGTATAAATCTTTGAAATGTCTATATGACACTGCATAACCAGAGTGCTGAATCATATTATTAATATAATTTAATAAATTGATGAATTTTCTGAAATATTCAAAATGGTCTAAAAGTATTGTTTTGTTATAATATAATATTCATAGTGGCATATGAATAGCCTTTTTTACGAATTGTTTAAGAATGCTTATCGTTTTATTTTTTGTTGTGTAATTATCTCCTGCTAATTTTGTGACATTACTTACTAAACAGAATCCTTGTCTATAACTATAACTTATTAGTCATAAATAATCTCGTTCATACTTACTCTGTTCTGTTTAATGGTTTGGACAATTTACTCCATGTGAAAATTTTGCTAAAATATTCAAGGGATGAATATATGCTTCTTGGATTATTCCATTATGTTCCAATATGTATGTATCATATCTTTTATAAAATCTTACTCTGCATTCATTTCTGCAAGGCAAGCTGCTAGTACACTATTTTCCTTAACCTGATCACCATAGTGGGTGATCAGTATAATATCATTGGTAGTTGTAGCTCCAACTGTGATAATAATATTTAATTTATCATTTTGTCATAATTTAGCTATACTATAATTATGATTAATACAAAGATAAGTCGTTTTGCAAAAACAAATAACTTTTTTATTATTTAGGTGTTTGTATTTGATAGAACCTATTTCTGATTTATCAACTATGATATCACGGTTTGATAGTTCATGCTTCTGGTTACTTAATAACTGTACAAGTAAAAGCCACCAAATTGATTCACTTGATTTTTTATTTGATTTGTTAAGATTAATTCTTGATGGGTCTTTTAAATAGACATTTACATCTATACTTTTTTGTTATTGTACCTTTTAATCAGTTTTTTTGTATCTCTCGATAACATTGTAGGTATTTTGCTGAATTATTTATCTATTTATAAATATTTATAATATCTATGATATATTATTTCGACAAGCAGCAATATCGGTTTTAATAAACAAAACTTATCTTGCGTGTTTATTTTATTTTATACTTCAAAATTATAATAAGTGCATCCTTTAGTATGTGTATGTGTGTGTGTGTATTCTTTAGTATGTCCTTAAGTTTTAGATACATTTCGAGGGGCGTGTAATTTGCTTTACAGTCCATTATCTCAATTTTCGCATGATAAAATAAAGAAAAGAAAGAAAATTGTTCTAGTCTGTATTCTTACATTTATGAAATTATACTAATTAAATACGAAACTAATATCATCACCTAAAGAGGTAAGTTTTGGGTAAACAATAGAAACAAATATTTTTTGATATTCCGTTTTATTTCCACCTAAACAATATTCATACAGTCGGTGGTCTACGACTAATTTTATTAACATTTTAACTAAGGATAAGTATTTACAATTAATATAATATATCTATCAGTTCAGAGTTTTTGATACATTTGACGTTTAATATTTTAGATAATAACAAAATCAATCTGGTGGCGTAATTAAGTTTTTATCTTGGTGTAACTTTATTTACATAAACAATAACTTATCTACTATTTCATTTTTTATTCGAGAATATAATCACAAGACTATCGTAAATTTTATTTTAACTTAATTTGAAGACCAAGATCACAAAGTACTTTATTGTTTGCATAATTTAAATATCTAAAAGCTTTTACTGATGAGAAACCATTGATGACATTAAACTTTAAAGTAGCAAAAATACTGAACTAAATCTTTAGGCATCATCAAAATCACAGAGAAACGAAACAATCAATCAACGTTCAATTCACTGAAAACTAATATTACAGTTGCAACAAAATTTTACAATATGGAAAATTAAATACATCTCCATGTAATAAAGCCTACAGTAATATTGATTTGACAAATAGATTACAATCACATGAAAAATTAATCAATTTGACACATCACTAAAAATTGCGTTCCCTAAAAGTAATACTTATAGCTTAATGTAAAGCTGTATTTTTTGTTAAAAATAAAAAATGGCAGTCTTTATATATTTTTTACAATGAGTAATAAGTAAGTATGTACACTTAAAAAATACACCCGATTTTTTATTATATACATTTACCGCAAAAATCGGTAATAAGCGCTTAGTAATCACTTTGAGCATATCTGTGAAGTTTGTTTATATCAATATGCGCAAAATGAGTTAAGCCGATCAGATCGGCCGAATAAATAATACTAACTACACTATAGGCAAAACAGTCGTCCTTATATACAGTATTGAATAAACTACTACAATACAATTTATTTTCATATCCTCATCGTCGAGTGTGGAGGTTTTCTGTTTGCAGGTGCTGGTGGCAGCCCTGGACCTACTAATGGTGACATTGATGGTGATCTAGTGGCTAATGGCGATAGTGAAGGCGAAAATGAAGGTGACATAGCTGCTGCAGCAGAAAACCCGCCAGGAACATCATGACTTATTGGAGACCTCGGTAGCAACAATTGAGGCTGTCTACATGATAATGACGGTGCTGGGCAACTCCTAGGAGCTACTGTTGTCAATAACGGTGGTGGAACACTCTTTCCTCCTGATATTGAAGTGCCTTTACTCTTCGCACTTGAGGCTGCGCTGTTACCACTTTGGAGAGATACCGCGTCATCTTTTAGTCTAGCTATTTCAGAAAATACATGCGCTAATGGTTGATACTGAGGTCCCCAATCGAGTAAATAATCCCAGTTATAGCTACCAGTTAATTCTTCTTCGGAGTGAACTATGGAACTAAGGCTGCCAGTCATAGAAGGCCCAGCGGTTGGTACCGCATTATTATCTCCTGGCGCGCTAGAAAAGGCTCCTAAAGCCATTGCCCTATCAACCGCTGCGCTTGCTTCATCAGCACTACTTGCTCTTTCACTACCAGTAACTTCATTTAGCTTAGCATATATTAAATTGGTAATATCGTTTTCATGGGCACCATCTTCATCAAACATGTGCATTGAATCTATAGGAGCATGGTGTAACATTGTGTCTTTATTTCCTACATTTTCAGAACATCTTCGAGATGACGTTGATGCACCACCACCAGTTCCAGTGTCTACAATACCTAGTCTAGCTAAGTACTCTTGGGTATTATGTACAGATACATCAGACAGATTATCATCGTCTACACCATTAGCTTGTCTGTGTATACCGGATTCTCTTTGTAATGGTCCTTCGTTTATCATTCTTATCTCCTCGTCTTCACCATCTTCGCCATCTTCTGCAGAGCCTCGTCCGCTAGACCCTGACTGATCGGATCCTGATAGCTCTGAAGTAGTTGCTGCTCCAGAATTGGAACTGGCTGTATGGGGTCCGTACGGAGGAATCTCGTCATATTTTGGTGGAGCGAATTGGTTTGTTGGATTGACGGTACCTGTATTTCTTATAGGAATAGTATCAAAAGCACTTGGATCTACGTAACTGTTGGTAGCCCCTACGCCCTCAGAACTCAGTCCTGGCTTATTGACTTTTTTGTGTCGTTTATTCTTCATGTGTAGGAATAGAAATGCTGCCGCAAATATAATAATAATGAATATGAAGACAATTAGCAACCCAAGTGCCCAGTCAGATAATCCTCCACTTGCGACGGCAGCGGCGTCATTTATTTGATTAGCATCTGATGCAAGCGCCATGTCATTCATTCCTATTTCCACTGCCGTTTTGTTTGTCAAAGAGCCTTGTCTTCCTGAACTAGCTGTGACTACCAAACTTATGGATTTGTCTAAGCCAAAAAGATTTTGTACGGAATCAACTTTCTTTTTCAAAATTATAACACCGGTGGTCCTGTTTATTTTGAAGTAGGAATGAGATGTGGACAGCTGATAAACTATTCTTCCATCGATACCTTTATCTCTATCAGTTGCTGTAGCTTGTCCTATCACATACCCAGCGGGGAGTGACCCTGACTTAGGCACACGAAACTTGTAAGTCTTCTGTGTGAACTGAGGATAGAACTCATCTCTGCTCTCAATATCTATTCTAACTTTTACAGTTGTGCTCTTCCCTCCTAAGTCAGAAGCTTTGATAGAAAATTCATATTTATTTTTAACCTCATAATCGAAGACGGCATTAGAGTTAACTAATCCAGATGAGGGATCGACCAGAAACATCATCCATGAATCATCGTTCCTGTTATAGTTGTTGGGCGATGCTACTATTGAATAATTTAGTTTTCCGTATCTGCCTTTATCTAAGTCTGTAGCTCTAGCTGTGAATATTGATGTTCCTATCCTTTCATTCTCGCCAATTGTTTCAAAATACTCATTTACTGGGAAAGTTGGAGCATTATCATTCTCATCTAATATGCCAACGTTGATGTATATAGCATTACACAAAGATGGCACACCTTGATCGCATGCCACAATTATCAGTTTATACTCAGTATTTCCAGTATCGTAATCAAGACTCTTGTTGACAGTCAAAATGCCCGTCGTTGGTTGTACGAAAAACAGTTTTTCATCATCACCGGAGGTGATATTGTAAATTATAGCTGCGTTAGGTGTTCCGTAAAGATCTGCATCAGTTGCTGCTAATTGAGTAAGGGTATGACCAATTTTTACATCTTCGCTTACGGTGAGTTCAAAATCATTAGATGCAAATAATGGTGAGTTATCATTGGCGTCTGCTACAGTAACGAATACTGTGATTGAAGTTTTGTTCTGATTGTGTGTTAGCATTTTTCCTTGTTCAACTGCAGCTAATCCCAAAACATAAGAATCTTGCGTTTCTCTATCAAGTTTATTGAGTAGAATCAGAGCTCCTTCCAGAGTGACGTCAAAAGTGTTTCCTTCGTTTCCCGATATTATATGAATGTCTAAATTATATTTCTTGAGAACATCGTTAATGCCGCCAATCTGGAGAAGCGTCGATCCTTTTTCAGTGTCTTCGTTTACGGTGATCCTGAAATTGAGAATGGGCACATTATTACGCTTGTTATATAAAAGACATGCATATAAAAAATTGTACATAGTAAACCTAAATGCGAAAGGGTTAGTATATCAATTATTTATATCCTATAGGATTTCATTTAATACACTGAAATAAGCTGAAATTATCCGATTACAGTATATTTATGTTTGTACCTGTAAGTATCCTGTCCAATAAATGGCTTGATTTCTGAAGATGCTCCAGTACTGATTCTGACAGATGCAACAGCACTTCTATTGGGCTTCCCATGATCTGTGGCTACAACAGCTAGCTGGGTATCTCTTTCGTTCGATGGTAAAGCACTGTAGTTCACCAAAATACTGCCAGAAACTGCGTCTATGTAGTAACCTTTGCTGGGTTGTAGGATTGAGTAGGTGATCTTGCCGTTGTCTCCGTCGTCCCGATCTTTGGCGCTGACCGAGCCGATCTCGAGGGTATCGGTGCCTTCTGGAAGTTGAAAGATATTTCTTATTATATATTTTAAGTTAAAGTGCATTTGTGTTAATGATATGTATAAATGTGCTGTATAAATGCTATACGAATGCCTATAAATTAAACAAACCACTTGCTCCCTTAAAGTTGAAATTCCGTTCTTAGCTGATAATAATAAACTAATCTACTATACTAATCATACTATACTAGTACATATCTGTTTCAGTACATAGAAACTGCCTGCAAAGCAGGTTTTGAAATTTGGGTTTTTACTTAGTAAGTGAAATACCTTTCCCGTATATGTATACTATAGGTATATCATATAAATAAGTAAAACATACACTGCACACTGTGTGTCTTTTGGTTAAACTTGAGAGCATCAACAACTTAGTAGCATTACATAGCAAGCATAGCTCATAGGTACAACATTTATTTTACTTCTTAAGGTTTAATAACTTACCGGGCAGTATTCTGTTGTAGGAAATATCGTCAAAAACAGGTGAATTATCATTTACATCAGTAACTTTTATCGTCAATGTCGTCTTAGCAACATGTTCGCTGTCCGACGCTGTAATATTTACTTCATACGTCTTCGTCGTTTCGAAGTCAAGGGGTCTATTCAACACAATTTTTCCGCTATATCTATCTATAGAAAAATTGTTGTCCCCTTGCATTATCGAGTACTTCAGTGCCGGATATGTATCAACGTCATTTGCAGTAATAGATGTGAGCACGGTCCCAACTTCCGTTCCTAAAAAAACATACAAAATATACTGACGGGTCTCGTTTGACTGCCGTTTTAACGATCCGCCAAAATAAATTTTCTCTAAAACAAAACCTCTGTCGACTTACAATGATATAAAAAACGAATAAAAAGCGTCGCGAATGCCGCGGACCGTTGGTAAACCGCTAAAACATGCACTCAGAAAAAATGTAATACCATCCAATAAATATTGATCCTAAAGGAGTCCCTTTTATTTAATATCGGCGTTGGAATCGAAAAGTCACAATGTTACCAAGTCGAGAATACAAATTATGTAAAATGACTCCCTCCTTGTGGTACGCTTTTTGTTCTACCAATTTATTTCGAAAAGTGGATAGCCCGACCAACGGCAATTTATGCGAATGCGGAGTAAATAAGTAAAACATACCTTCCGATACTGAGATGACATTCGGTGGCGGGAATGTCGGCTGATTATCGTTTACGTCCACGACATTGATTCTGAGCGTCGCTGTTCCAGTCATCTGTGGGTCACCTTCATCAGTAGCTATTACTGTCAGTTTATAAGTCTCCCTTATCTCACGATCAAGAACTATATTTGTTTTAACAGATCCAGAGAATGCCGGCTCTATAATGAATGCATTGTCATGATTTCCGTCGACAATGTGGTATAATATTCTTGCATTCACACCGCGATCCCCATCCTTAGCTGCGAGTTGCACAACAAATTCACCCTTAGTGTTCCCTTCAAGGACATTTGCAATGTACTGTTGTTGCGTAAACCTGGGAGCGTGGTCGTTCTGATCGATTAGATTTATTATAACGTCGCAGTAGCCGTATAGGACAGGCGAGCCTTCTGTGCGCGCGACTACAACAAGCTGCCTCCGCGGGCCAGGATACGACTCATAATCCAGATTTGCTGAGCTATTCACCCTTATAACACCGGTATTAGAGTCTATTTCGAAAGCGTACTGATCATTGCCGTTGCCGATTTCATAAATTATTCTCTGACGCCGCCCGTCGCTTCTAACTGCAGTTACTTGAAGCACATCCTTTCCATACGCCATGTTTTCTTCAATAGTTACATTATATGTTGCATTTTGGAAGTTTAATGTAGGCGTTTGATCGGAAAAGTCGCCGACACGTATTTCTATGAGTCCGATAGAACTTTGGGGTGGGTTTCCTTTATCCTTTGCCATGACTTTTAAATGGATTAATTTTCCGTTTTCGCTTGCTAAGCTTTGTGTAGCAGTTAGTACGCCAGTTGTAGGGTTGATACGAAACTTGTGATTTGAAGTATCCATAAGTTCATACAGTAACTCAGCATTTGTTCCTATGTCGTTATCCGAAGCTGAAACTCGAAGTAAACTTTGACCTGGTGGTGTTAATGTGGCCACTTGTTCTTTAAAAGGGTACTTCGTGAAGATAGGCTTATTGTCGTTAACATCATTGATCGTAACTTCTACGGAGACTCTTTGCGATCGAGTGATATATCGCCCTTCGTCAGTGGCTACTGCTTCAAAGTGATAGACGCTTGTTTTTTCTCGGTCAAAAGTTCTGAAATAGAAGAAAAATAAAATAAATTAAATTAAACACACAATATATAAAATTTCAAATAGATTTGTGGGAACTGTTTTGTTTAGTGTTTGTGTACTTACCCAGTTGTAAAAATAATTCCAGTTTTATTATCAATTCTGAAAAGACCTTGACTTTCGTTAGCCAAAGAATATACGATGCGTTTATTGAAACCTAAATCCGCATCAGTAGCTCTCACTTTAATTACTGAAGTATCAATCATAGCATCCTCTGGGATAGCAGCCGAATAATGTCCAGTGTCAAAAACAGGATCGTTATCATTTTGATCTTCAACTATAACTGTAACGTTACAAGAACCTTGTAACGCTACAGGCGAGCCATGATCGAAAGCAGTGATTGTCAAGTAATACTTTGATTGTGTCTCACGATCTAAGGTTCTTGCCGTTAGTTTCCCAGAAGTAGAGTCTATAGAAAACTTATTTCCATTATTGCCTGATGTAATACTGTATGTTACAACACCATTTGCGCCAATATCTTTGTCAGTTGCTGCAATAGTGTGTATAACTTCAGGGTCATTATTTTCAGGAACAACTAAGGTATAGCATGAGCCAGTTTTGAAACTAGGCGTATTGTCATTTACATCCATTACACTTATCGTAACTGTAGCAACGTCAAAATTGGTTGCAGATTGAAACGTGCTTGAGTCTGTGACGTAGACAGGAAAAATGTATTGGTCCCTCTCTTCTCTATCAATTTTGGTTTTGACAGTGATAGTACCTAGGCGTTCGTCGATTACAAATTTATCGTCTGCTACTCCAGATGGAATCATGTAAGTAAGGTTACCTAGAACAATAAAAAAAAAATGAGTATCATGGTTGGATATAAACAATGTCAGCTAACTAATATATTTATTAATACGCAATTATTAATGTCAGAGAAAATCACAATTATATATCATAACTTACTTGCACTCCCTCTAGTTGATTTAGCAGATAGTCTCGTTACAAAACTGCCCGGCCGAATATCTTCACTGATATTAGCTCGATAGAAAGAATCTGTAAATCTTGGTGGCACGTTTGTTGACTCTTGCAAAGTCAATTGTAGCGTCATGTGATTCTGTCTTGGGAATGGAATACCATGATCTGAAGCAGTCAGATTCAACTTATACTGGCCGGGTCTAACCCTAGATATATCTTGGGAGTATTTGTTAGATAGTGTTAGTTTTCCAACATCATATTCCATAGAAAAGTAGGCATGTTCATTTCCACCAGATATGTAGTAAGAAATTTTCCCATTTTCTCCTGAATCAGCATCTATAGCTAGCGCTTGGTAAAAAGTACCTGATAGTGTATTTAGTGAAACTACAGCTTTATTAGCTGATACAAATGTTGGTGTATTATCATTAGCATCAGTAACAGAAATGTGTACCGTAGCTGATGTCACCATTCTCTCTGTAACATTTACTGCTAGGTCTGTTGCTTCAACGATTAACCAATATTCCTTCAACTTTTCATAATCTAGCTCAGAGGTTAGTGTGAGCGACCCAGTTAGTGGATCTAAGTTGAAAACATTTTTAGTCGCAGGCAAAGATGATACAACTCGAAAATTTAATTCTCCGTTTGCTCCTGCATCAGCGTCTTTGGCAGTAAAATTGTATACTATCATACCAATTGGGGTCAGTTCTGATATTTCAATATTGACAGGATCTTGAGGCCATTGTGGTGAATTGTCATTGACGTCTATGATTTCTATTTTGACCATTACAGCGCTGCTTTGAGGGTTGTTGGTTGCAGAAGTATCTAATGCTCTGACTTCTAGACGGTACTCATCTTGGATTTCTCTATCCAATTGCCTGGCTACGACTAACGAGCCCGTTCTTCGGTCAATCTCAAAAGTCCCAGGGGAGTGATCGGTAGTGAGAGGCATGAGAAGGTACGATATTTGTTTCTCATCGTCATTATTTACTAAGTTTTCTGTAATATCACTATCGCAACATGCTACAGTTCCAACGACATGACCAATTTTTGCGTCTTCTTTTACCTGGAAAATTTAAATATTTCAGTTTTTACTCTATACTAAGCAATACCATACTAAGTAGAATAAAATTTTATGAATCTGAATTTGAATATTACTTAGTAATTTTGTACTCACCTTGAATGATAAACTAGAACTGGTAAAAGTTGGTCTGTTGTCATTCAAATCTAAAACTTCGACTTTGAGCTGCCTCACTGTCTGCTTAGGTGGTGTGCCTCCATCAGTTGCAGCCACTGTCAGCCGATAAATTGACCTCTCTTCATGGTCTAACACTACAAAAAAAAAATGATATGGTCATTTTTATTATCCGTGGTATTTTGACAAAATTATGATTAAGAAATAAAAAAATATCAAAATTACC
The DNA here is from genome assembly GCA_905163465.1 of Craniophora ligustri. NCBI lineage: Eukaryota > Metazoa > Arthropoda > Insecta > Lepidoptera > Noctuidae > Craniophora > Craniophora ligustri. The sequence continues at coordinate 13,747,278 of LR990962.1, read as the reverse complement.
TGTGCTAGTTTTAATGACTCCAGTATTCGCATCAATAACAAAAACGCCAACACCATCCATGTCTCGTTCGTTCAAGATCGAATATTTAATTGTAGAATTGACTCCATTATCTCTGTCTATAGCTTTGACTCTTGCCACTTCAGCACCAGGCTGTTGTTCTTCTCTAACGCTGACCACATCCTCTCTAGGATCAATTATCTCTGGTGGGTTGTCATTCACATCCGTAATTTTAATTGAAACAGGAACTCTGCTTGATCTTGGTAACGACCCTTGATCTTTTGCTTCAGCAAATAAAGAGAAGGAGGATTTGAATTCCCTATCAAGAATTTCTTTGGTTGTAATTATTCCTGCAACAAAATAAAACAAGTATTATTAATCTATAATAAATTGAAAAGCATTGATATAGGTCGAAACAACACCAGAAAATTATGCATACAAAACAATTATCCATCAATAACTAAACACATTAAACACACAGAAATACAGTTTTTTTTATAAATAAAAAACAATGCACATACTTTCAATACGATACACCCTATAATGAACTCTACACACGTTTTTACAAATTTCCTTTATAACTAAAGAATTTTGACAATTTCAAATCGATTACTTTTTGCAGTGCACCCTAAAATTAGGAATACATAAAAGAAATCGCCTCGGGACTGAATAACTATGATTATCCAAAACTCCATATCGAGCGCCTAAAAATTGTGATGACAGAAACAGGGTAGCTAAATGAATATCGAGATATTAATCTGTTCCAAACAACTATAAACCTGAACCAGGTGATATTAAAGTGCATAGTTGTGTTGGTATTGAATTTATAGGAAGATAATGAGATGTGCCACAAACCGCCGTAATGAGCAATGGGAAGCGAGATGTAGAAAAAAAACACTTTGTCTTTATTTCCACCGCAAATATTGGACAGTCTTGACTTCAGTGTTTGTGGTCAACGGGAATATTTTCTTCGCGATTGCTGATTTCTGTTTTTGTACAAGATGGAGATTATTGTTGCGGTGTAAGGTAACACTTAGAGTTCTTCGCTCAAGAGGGCAGGGATCATGATGACATAGTAATAAATACTGGTAGCTTTGTACCGTTGAGTTTAATTTATCAAGCCTAGCTTTTGATTTGTATTCCTAGGTACTATAATGTATGGCATTGGATATTTCTATTTACAGACTTACTTAGACTTTAAAATACGGCTGTTTTAGCCTTTATACTAGTACATTCGCCCAGATAATTTCATATAATGTAATATTGAATCTTAAAAACGTCTTTATATTATGTTTTACCGTTTATTTTTGCAAGTTTTATTGAGTCTTTGTTAAAACAAAGGCTCCAATCATTTACTATCGCGTCATCTCTGATCACAATTACCTTTTTTGTTCCAACCCTGTTTGTTATTGCAGCAATTTATAGCACTCTGTCCACGGTAAGATTCCAGCAACATTTTACACCTATAATTCATTTGAGAACATATGAAAATAAAAGATATCCGTCAACAAAACGAGTTGTAGAGCCCTGTGCGTCCTACACGTACATTTGTAACATATGAGCTTTAAATAGCCGACGACAGTATCTAGTACTGGTAAGCCTTGTAATAAAACATGGTAGAGAATAGCCAGGCTCCTACATAGCAATATTTTAATAATAGTTAATGGCGGGTCACGGCGCATGCGCGAGCGACGACGTTTATAACTCGCAATTGACGCGCATAAATTCATTGTGCGTTGCCTCCCGTTGTGGGCTCTTTGCCGGCGGGTGCCGTGACCTTTTGAATAAAAATTGTCGTCAACTCGTTGATTAATAATCACATTCTTAGACAAAATCCTCCATACAGATTACTTGCAAATCGTTACCTCATGGTATGTCATAATTCTTTTATCAATGTATTTAAAATATTAGAAACAATCTGTAGTTTTCAAGTCTTATTTTTTAGTAATATAGACTTCAAAATTTAAAAACACTGATCCAATCAATCCACGTCCACCCACAATTAATTATAATAAAGCGGTTTTGTATCCTTATAAGTCCTCAAACGCCTTGAACTTCTGTCGCTTGTCACATAAGAAATATTAGTATTACTTTATAGTCATTGGATACATCGAGCGCAAAACATTAGTAATGTTGACCAGCTTTCATGTGCGACATATGAAATGGCAACAATATCTGCTCATGCAAATCTATAGCCACCTTAACTAACAATAGAAAAGTTATAGTCTTCTCTTTTGTATCAGTAGAACATATTACATGGTGCATTTCAGTTTTAACTCTTATTGTATACTTTCGCCACCCATGTTTGTGGTCAAATGTTAGTATAATCAGTTCAGGTCATTTACCGTCCAGTTCTACCAACCAGTTCTATCAAAACTCTAAAGATCACAAACGAACCGACGGCTATCAATGCTCATAAAAGGCAGAGTTTTTGCCACTGGAAACATTGTGGGTGCACCTGTTGAAGAGCGCAATCTTCCAATAGGGGGCTACATACAGCCGTCGCAAATGATTTACGAATTTAGCCCTCACTCGTTCCTTGCTAACTAGCTGGGGAGTGTTCGGGTGCGATCGCCGATAAGCCGAATTGAGACGAAAACCTCCACCATTCATCAGTCAGTTATTGAGAATAACGAACTGCCAAGCACCCTTTTTATGCCATGCTTAATACTCGCACGATTTCGTCGATAAACATCTTGGGATAACATCGGCGGTGGATTCTTATTTGCATATCTTATTAGTCAGTGTAAACAACGCTAAACATGGGATAGTTTTCGCTACTCGTCACACGTGTTTTTCCATACTTGGAGGGGTGTAGTTCTAAGAGGCAGCACTTAGTGCGCTTGAACTTGACGAAATCACATGCAAAAGTACCCAGTGCAAAGATCACGATCGTGCACATATCTCAAATATATAAACGAGAGTAAGATAGAAAATATCGAATACTATAATATAATATATATACCCTCTATGTTGATGGATAACCTATCTCACAAAATATCCAACAAGCAGACACTCGAAATAATTCCATAATTACATAGAAGCATAGAAAGCGGTCCATGGGAAGGTCAAAAAACAAATAAAGCCATCGGATCTGCTCCCCATACGCTCAAATTGTGCAGGTATTAAAATAACCGTGTTTACACAACATGTTTGCTCTATCAATGAGTTTCAAGGGACTTACATACTTTGGGTTTTAGCTTTCAAAAGTGCCGGCTAGCTAAACAAAGGGCAAGTGGCCGGCTGGAAGTTGCTTGCCTGATCAAATACGTACAAGTATTTGGTATTACGGTAAAATATCATTGTTCTTAGTTAGTTCTGTACACGATGTAATGATCCATGTAGCGCCAGTGTTTGTTCAATATAGTTTTGATCCGTTTGACGCCAACACTTTATTTTGTTATCACAAAATTGTCTATTTCGAATTTATTAGAATTGCTTTAAACTGAATTTAATTGTATTATAAACAGTCTCTATTGCTGGTCACTTTTTACTAAAGCAAGCCCGTTCCTTCTATTTATCCATGTTACCTATCGTTTTATCATTTACACTCTTTGTAATCATTATCGTCCTTCATATCATTCACCCTTCCATCTTTCCAACATCCATTCTTTCACATAACGGTATACAATGGCAAACGATTTCTTTTAAATTTGTCAGTTGTATTATAAACCCAATTATTCTTTCAGTCTAAGATTTTGTCAAATACGGAAGAAAATTGTTAACAGCTACTCATTTAACAGGTGCATTCAAACCCTATAAGCCCGCTCATCTCCTGACAAATAAGCGTGGTGTACGCCTAAAAAATGTTCCGACCTTGGCTATGTCAGTAGTCATTGTTGTCGGGTCAACATACGACGCGGCGACGGTAGCTTTGGGAGGATTATAATGATAAATTGGAGCTAGACGTCATACTCGATGAGCATTGAATGGTAGACCAAGTAATGTCCGTTATTAATCAAAAAGTATGTTTTTGTTTCTTTTTTCTAAGTTTGAATTATAGGTTTGGACAAAAGTTCGAGTAATATGCAAAACCGCAGTCAAATAAATACGTGTTGAGGTCAAAGTGCAAGTAAGGGGTTTTAGGGAATATCACGTCTTTATAACTTTTTTTTATAAACGAGCTACTTAGACTTTCTAACACTTGACACTATAAAATTGAAGTAAGTTCGTCTTACTCGTAAGACGTATGTTTTAAACATAATGTGAATAAATCATAATTTTTTTTGTGCTTTGGCGTATGAAACTCACATATTTTCATAAATTATAAGTAAAATTATATTAGTAATGAACTAACCTGTAACAGGATTGACGATGAAACTTGTATTTGAAGGAAAAAGGCTGTATTTCACAACAGCATTGTCCCCTAAATCAGCATCAGCCGCAGCAATCTTTCCAACAAATGCACCAGCTTTCTGATTCTCTTCAACTTGGAACTCGTACGCAGGATTACTGAACACTGGATCATTATCATTTGCGTCTATTACATTGACGACTAAGTTAGCGGTTGCAGACAGCGGCGGTATACCGTTGTCGACAGCCATTATGATCATTTTGTGTTTTGCTGTTGTTTCCCTGTCAAGAGGTTTTGCGAGGTACACCCATCCTGTACTTGGTTGTACTTTGAAGAACTCTTCACTTACGTTATTGTCTGCAGCTATTTTGTATGTTATGCGTGCATTGTTGCCTGTGTCTTTATCTATTGCTTGTATTTCTAGAATCTGTTGAGAAAGATAATATCCATATTTAGACATTATTACACAGTACCATCTAGTTTTGAGGAAATAAAATTATGTTGCAAAAACTACATTATATAAACGTTATGTAATTTTTTTAAGTACATAAATATATTCATAACTCAGGTATAAATACTAGTACTCTGATTTGGAACCGGGACTCTTACCACAGAAGGTAGTAAAATATTTACCATAAGAACAATAAAAATACAATGCAAATAAACATGTTGGTATTGTGTAAGCCGTTACAAAATATACACCAATACAACTGCACCAGTATTTTAAACCTTAAACGTATTAGTCACTGCAGATAAAATGTCAAATCAATTACGGCAGTCATTAATGATATCTCTTTCTATACCTTGCAAAATATTATAAATACCGATAATACATTTTATTATATATAACGTAAAGTCTATATTTCATTCCTTGGACCTTGCCGGACTTCGAAAAAAGATTTATTTGGCTACACTGTCTTTTCACTTTAAATATATTATTCAACATTTTATCAAAACTCTAACCATAATAATTATATATTTTTTAAAATAAGTAAAAGACTTGGGATAAAATTCAGTTAAAAAAATAGTTTAGTTTATTTTTAGTTCTGTGTTCTTGTGAACCCGATACCTTTTGATCACTATCGTTCGGTTAAACGATACTCGATAAATTTTAACATAGAGATTAATCCGTATTTATGAACGTATTGTAAGATTTTTATTGGTATGACCCTGTTACCTCCGAATGTAACTGCCAATAGCATTATTTTGTCAAAATCAGAATGAGTCACATACGAAATATCTTTTGTTTAGATTCCATACAGATATATCAATGAATCCCACTAATGTTATAAACGCGAAAGTTTGTATCGAAGGATGAGTGGATATTTGTTACTCTTTCACGCAAAAACCTTATTTGGGTGGAATTTTACATACAGGTTATTTCCTGGATTAACACATAATTATGTACTTTTTATCTTTATATCACGCGGGTCGAAGTTTGTAATTGAATATTTATAAAGTGCTTCGATTCTGTAAAACTATCAGACATAAGAAGACATATTAACATCTTTATCGCGATATCTTAATAAATCTCATTAAAAAAATAATAAAACGTATTTAATTGGTTTATGTGATCATTAACTGAGTTTCTAACGTGATTATCATAATTTATAAGCTCTGTTTTAAAAAGCAGTTCCTTAGTTGCTTCTAAACTATTAATGTTTCCAATAATAAGGCGTAGGTACATTAAAATGTTTCTTTTTTCTTACCTTAGCATTTACAGCTTCCGATTCTAATACATTTGCGCTGTATGAGTCATGTTCAAAAACTGGTGAGTTATCGTTCACATCCTGGACGTCTACTACTAAGGTTAAGTTGGCACTGAGGGATGGGGTACCGTTGTCTCTAGCTGATATTGTGAGTGTATGACGGACTAGATTTTCGTAATCCAAAGACCTGTGGAAGAATATTTTTTTGTTAATCATGAAACGTGAAGTCTCTAGAATAAACTCTACGAGACTAGATTTTCCGTTCACATTTTAATGAATACAAAGATATATAATGTAAATATTCCAATCATCATCATCAGCCTACATTCGTCCACTACTGGACGTAGGCCTTCCCTAGTGAACGCCACAAAGCTCCAATTATCCAATATAATATAGTCTTAAATTAATACTTAACTATTGCAATCCTTTCACTACGTACCTCAAAAGCGTAACTAATCCATGTTGAGAATTCACAGCGAAAGTATTCACGGGTCCTGATGCTGAGATAAGATGGTAGCTGATCTGTCCATTCTTGCCATCATCTGCATCAGTAGCTCTGGCTGCGTACACCACGGATCCAATAGCCGCTGACTCAGCCACTGAGACCCTCACTGATGATGTACCGAATTCTGGCGCGTTATCATTGATATCTTCGAGAGTTATTTGGACCTGGGGGTAAAGATGGGTTTATAAAAAATACAGTTAGTTGCATTACTGATTTATTAAATACTGTGCAATCTTTTTTAATCTCTCTCTTATATTACACTTTCTTTAATAAGTCACACATGGCTCTCTTGACATTAAACTTAAATTAAAAATCATTAAGCGTAAATCAGTCCTTTAAGTAAATATGACCATGATATCTAACAATGTTATCCCTTTTTTTCTACATCTCATACCTTCTACGTTTTTTTTCTGTTAACAAAATGTTGTACCTTTTTCTGCGTATAATAATATTAAATACATGTTGAAATAATACATTGATGTTATATTAAGTTATGCATTAAATTAATCAGAAAGTTTTCAATTCCATGTTTGAGAAAAAAGTATGTATGGTAGGTTTCTATTAAGATTATACTTATTTAAAAAATATAACTAACCTGAGTCTGATCAAAACTCGAAGGGTTTCCAGTGGCTGCTCTAACATTTAATAGGTACGAGGGGCTGATCTCCCGATCCAGCTGTCCTGTAGTCCTGATGGCCCCGATAAGAGGCTCAATGGTAAATCGGTGGTCTGGATCCCCGGAGACAATGCTGTACCGCAATGGCTGTTGACCTGGTGGAAAAAATAATATGGTTAAAAAAAATATTGAAACTTTATCATAAAAAAAACAAAATTCCAGAAACAAATGATTTTAATTCAATAGAGTAGCCAATTTGTTCTTAACTTCACACTGATTGGGGTAAAACTTTTATGGCTTTCTCACTTTACCAACAAAAAACTGATAGGATCATATTCTGTTTTTAATAACTTTGTCATCTCAACCATTTTTATAAGTAATTCAGAAACATCAGTCATTTTTTGTCCTCATTGTAAGGTTGCTTGAACATCATACTAGTTCATAACAAATTTCTGTTCACTCGTCTCAATTTTCTTAGATTGTGAGCGTCCAGCGAAATTGAGCGTACCTCTGTTTATAGTTCCCATAAATATTTATGTATTCGTATCATTTTACTTTCCGACTCATATTGTGTTCTATACTGGGAAATTATGTTCAAATGTATTAGATATAACACAGAAGTTCTGGTTTTAGTTTGTGAGAATATTGATACTGATTTATAATAATTATTCTATTGTTTTTATGAATACGTTGCCAGCCATATAATTCATTACCAGCCGAAATTGAACCCGTGAATTCTAGCGTAGCCAATCGCTTAGCTACTATGCCTAACATGCTGAAATGTTTCTTGATCTACACAACTTGTTTCCTTTAATAAGAAGAAGATTATTTTCAAATCGACCACTATCAAGCAAATAATTTCTTTCAAAATTAATCAAACATTTTCGACACATCAAAAAAATTACGTATTACAAAAAAAATTATGTTCAACACAATCAATACAGTAATTAAAAATCAGATGGATCATACGAAATTCACGTCCGTCAAATTATAAATCTTTCTCTTAATAACGTTATAGCAACAAGTCATGTATTTACCCTGCAATTATTTACTGATACTTTTTGCTTGTTCGTCATAATGGCTACCTAATTTCGTGACTAGATGGTATGGAGCTCAAGCAATTTATATGCAAATGCAAAAATTTTAATTATTTCCAAAGCATTAATCTGGTTCACATCTATTCATTGCACCTTTTAGTGCATACGTTTTTGAAATAATGATTCATTACTTTGAATAGTATGTTATTTGTCATAGTTATATGACCTTCAAAGATTTTCGTTTTATTCTATGTTTTTCATTGACACTAGTATTTTTATGAATTATAATTTTGCTTGGATAATCTGTATCTATTTGTTCTTTCTACAATCTATAATCAACATAAATCTCTATCAACATACTACTTACATTCTATTTCGCTTTATTTTCATTTTGACATTTAAAATCACCTAGCATCGATTTCCTTACTACCTTTCCATATTCAATATCAGTACGAATGACGAGCTAGACAGTATGATTTGGACTACCAAAACTGGAGAAAATTTTAAAAAGCACATTCAGTCAAAAAAATTATATGACAAGTCTAAGCACATTCAATTAAAAGTTGCTCTGATAAGGCCTCCGCCGAAATAAACCAAGAAGGCTTCGGAATTAAATGAATGTTTTCATCGAAAATCTAGCCAGTATTATATAACATAGATATTGCTTATCAGTTGGCGAGTCGTTACCGGATAAGACGATGTCATGATCCTCACAAGCAAGCCTCGATGGCTGTCATAACTATTTATGGCTTACTTCATACTGCATACTTGTAGTTTTATTTTACTTCATAAGCTTTAGTGCTTAGTTGCTTTGAGGAAAGAGCAAACTAATAAGGGTTTTAAAAAGTTATATCTAAATTTATCTTTATTCAATTAAAGAGATAAATAATAAAAACTTTAACAAAATAAAACCTGAAAATGAAGTTCATACATATAATATAAATATAAAGTTGGGTTATGTAAACTTCCAAAATTGAAAAAGTTCTGGACCCTTCTGAGATCAAATTTGATACGATATAAGCGGGTTGTAACCGCTTCAAAGATTGTTTTTATCTTTAAACACAATCTGCTGATGCAAAGTATGGCAGAGTACAGCTAGTATATTATAAAACTAATATACAAATTAACAATTGCTTACAAACTTGTGTCTTCCATATACATTCTCTCCATATACAAAAAGTGTACCAAAACTTCATCTACCTTCTCCGAAGTACCAGCAATAACATCTACCAGTTCGAATATCTAGTTCAGATCTATTTTTATCACATCTATACTAATTATACGAACTAAATTAATACCGGGATGTCTAGCATGTTCCCTGCCGGCTATTGTATTGTCCTTCAGCAGACTTTTTGGTTTGTTTACTAAACGTTTTTATTGCTAATTGTCCGTTGTTATGTTTGATACGGGATTTACATACAAAAGTATTCTTTGGTTGTTTTGGCGTGGGCGAACTGGATGCGTAATTCGTAATGATGTGAAATAAATGCTAATATTGTTATTATAGAAAGTGTATTTGCTTGAATATAGTTTAAATTTACAGTGAGACTGCACTGTTATAATTTTAATAGGTAAATTATTTTTTAATGTAACACTGCAAGAAATAAGTACAGTTTATGTAAGTAATAATAAAATGCAAATGGTCTCTTTAAAGAAATTAAAAAATGAAGAAATAGTTATAAATGTATTATCCAGTTTTATTAACTGGATATTAAATTAATACTTCTAGATACACCCCAAAATTTTTCCCAAATAAACCGTCAACCGAATACGGTTTTGTATCTATCAATTTTTAATTGGCAGTTCTCACAACAATTTAAAGGGGTTCATTGTCGAAAATTTTTTTTCTGGCGTTTCGTATTTTTTGCGCGGGCGGCGCGCGTTTTTTTTCACCAGTCGTTTTGGGCAGGTCTGCTGACATGAGATTGATATACAGTCTTATTCGTGGACATGCTCCGGAGTCTTTGTTTAACTGGTCCCGGTCCCTCCCCCCTCTATCCTCTCGGTCCCCGCGTCGCCCCTTTGTCTCTCCTCTTTATACAGTCGGCGATGCGCAAACGCGAACTTATTTTCGGCTGGATTCACAGGATTTGGCGTAACTGTTGTTTTTGTTGAGAATTGTCATTGCTTTTTGGCAATTTTTTTGGTGAAACCGATTTGTTCTTGGCTTTTAATATTGCTGTTAGGAATCCATATAATTCTTATGGTTGAAATAATTGAAATAAAAGATAATCTTGCCTTAACAGATTAAAATTAAATTCATTTAGCAGAATGAATGAACCTACATCCAACATTGGATCTGTATCTGAATATTGAACTCTTTTTTTTAATAACACGATCTTGACATTAAAAAATACTGAAGTAATAATAATACGTTTCATTTCACGCATAAGATCAACAAAATTTATTTGATTTAACGTCCCAAGTCAAAAAGCCTAACATTCATGACTCTTTTAAATTATCATAATCGGACCTTCAGACGGATTAAAACGTCGCAAAAATACTGGCAAGCTAACTTTTGCCTTCATCTACGTCAGACAATATTTTTAATATCTGTATCCAAAGAAATTAAAAACTCCTACTACTTTTGAAAAACAAACTTATAGATATATGTGATAAGTGTTTTTATTTGATTATCAAGGACGACAAATACTCAAGAGTCAAAGTAAAGTGTAATGTTATCAATGCTTTTGTTCCTGTACAATATTAAGTCAAGAATCTCAAGTCGTAGGGTTGGTCGTGATTTCAAATGCTTCTCTTTTAGGGACCCTAATTTAATCAGTTATCTAAAATAAACATTTGGATGTGATGATATTAAGTTTAATGGTTTAGCCATTTGCAATGTACTATCGGTTATAAGGCATAAAAGCTAAAACGTTGATGATTGAGGTCATAAGTTCAAATCTTATAGTAGAACTTTGAACTTCTGCTAGGCCCACACCTCACACAATTACGTGTTAGCTGGAGGGCTTAACATGAACATAAATGTCCATCAAGTATTGCATTAAATAAACATAATTATTATATTGCGTGTGTAATAAATATATTGAAGACAAACTTTATTTGACGATGTAAAATATATTGATTATCAACATAATTATTATTTACTTTTGTCACTGTCTGACGGCGTTAAATAAAACTCCCTTTCATGAATATTCTGAGTGACGTATCTGATGTTTTATTGCATCCTCAGTTCAGATTTCAGTGGTTATCTTGATGTTACAATCACTAACAACTAACTTTAATTTTTTTTATTACTAATTAACGAGGTCACTCTATCCCTTTATCGTGCAGTTTTTGATAGTATCCACTCACCCTCTCTTAATCTCTCAATATCTCTCTCAAAATCCGTAATTTCAATGTCTAATATTAACGTTTTAAGAAATGAATTCACTTATAGTTACTATTTGTATATTCTTTTACACTTTTTCTCTCAATCTTACTTCCTCTAATCAGTCTTGCTCCTTCGTGTCCCTTAACGGCCTCCTACATTTCATTTTTAAGAATTCAATATGTTTTGTTAAAATGTCTGTCTCAGCCCTGATAGCGTCGTGGCATACCGTCCCACTCCGTATTACTAAAATAAATTTGCATCTTGGCCCTTCTAAATTGAAATCATTAACGGCTAAACAGATTATCTCACTCACGCGGCCCGAACCCCGTTCAATTAAGCTTTGTAAATCTCCACCTATGTGAATTGTTAGATTTTAATTCGACTGAATTAATTTATCTAACGTGATTATCTTTTGTTTTGAATAATGCTTCCACGATTTTGATATGTCTTTAATTGGAAGGATTACAGCCAGGATGTTTAATTACAAAGGTTTTATATGCGTTAGTATCAAATTGTCTATTGTCCTTTGTATCTTGTGATGTTTATTTATCATCATCATCACGACCTATTTACGGATTATAACGCAGTGTATTGGTGTTATTTAATCCCAACTACGGATTCTTTCCACCTTTACAAGTCACTTGATTATTAGCGTAGATGACTGCGATAAAATCCAGTAAAATCTGTTTTATTTCAATAACATTCGCATAAATATATAATTTTCATTATTATCATTAAACTAATAATGTGTGTATATTTTGCAATAATAATATGATTTCATCAAAGACATACTGTATAGTTTTATCAAGATATTGCATCAAGTACTTACAGCTGTTTGTTATGTAGCACTAATGAATGAAAGTGGGTTATATACAACTAAGTCTAGTGAATGCAACGCAAAGTAATCTGAATGGAACATAGCATTAACTGATTATGATTGGTTGCACTGCACTGCACGATAACAATTAATTAGCAATTCTATATTGATTGATAGAAAGTGTAAAATCATTCAACAGCATGACATAATTTATATACTTTTATACTCTCTCGCTTCTGTAAAAGATCCTAAATGACCAGAGAGAATTTTTTATTTCATATACCTACGGTTGGGTTCTTTACACCGTCCATAGTGACGAGTAGACTCTACTAAGTGTAAGAAATCAGAATCATACAGATTGCATACGCATCTTTCTTGACAAAAAAAAAGGTTTTAAACGAATTTAATCGTGAATTAAAAGCAGATGTGTGTATTTTTAAAAACCTTAAGAACTTAAATCTTTTTAACTTATAAGTATAAACATTTGTTACCGGCGCGTTATTTGACGTACCACATTGTCGGGGTCCAAAATTACACGTATCAAACACCTACACGGTGAAATAAGTTGAATCAAATACGAGGTCCGAATAACCCCGGTGTAAAAAGTCGAAAATAATTGAGGTACCTACCTTTAAAAAAGAAGGTCTAAAATTTTACGCGGCAAAAACTGTCGCCGCGGTGAGGGTTCGCCGACCTCAGTGGATTTATTTGGGTGTTGCCTGTTGTAGTGCTACCAAAAGATACCTTAAAATTAAAACTGAAGTATAAAAGGTGAATTATAGATATTAATTTAATTGTAAATATAATGATTTTACATTCAGTTTTTCCCTTAATTTACATCAATGAATTTGAATATGAGCTGAACTAATAAATAACTTCGGTAATTGATATTATACCCTGAAATTACATATAGCATAGCCTCAAAGTAATCATAGTTTATCCTTCAATTCTTATTTTAAATTATTTAAGCTAACCGACAAATAATATTAAATAAGTATTAATATGGTAACAACAAGAAAAATCTAAATGCCAGTATTATATTCACCTACCTTATTTATATTCGAAAGTCAAGGCAGAAGCTCCATAAAACCTTTCACCTTTGAGATTAAATCAGTCATGACAAAAAAGACTAGCTCGCATAGTCCCGTAAAACTGGCCACCCTAACCGACGCCGGCGCAGTCGGATCCGAACGTATCCTTGGATTTCTCCAGATTCGAATTTCAAATTTTCAGTCACTGTTCGATTGCGCGGGAGCGTGAAATTTTTTAGCTTATTTCTTTTTTTTATATAAAACCTATCATAAAATGGCGAAGGGTTTACTTTAATCCTTCTAATGTTCATAAAGTTTAGGTTTACATCTTGTCTGGGGATTATTGCATTAATGCCAAAAAATATATTTGACAATTTTGGAACGGTCAACCTTCCAAAATTATTGTCAAATATTTTATATACGTCTGTATTTTTGTTCCTCTGTTTCCTTGCAAGGCAGGTAGAAATCTCATAATCTTTTAATATCACATTTATATTCATCTAGCGGTCGCAATGCGCGACTGCTGAGCATGAAGTCTTGGATTCCCAGGTATCTTGTATACTTTCTATTTCATTGTTAGTAGTGGCTCGGAGTTTTGGCTACAATAGACCAGTTACAGTGGACTTAAAATATTCCGGCGAACTATATCTGCCTCTTGATCCAAGGAACTAGGAGTAATGGTAGGATAGCGCTTATATTATCTTCCCTTACTTTATTCCTATCACTAGTATCTGCTTCACCTGTTATACCTAATATTCTGTAATTTCCAATTTTGGCTGAGTGATTCTCTTTCTCCCCACCCGTAGGCTTTTTACGGCCCCCTTTTTGTCCCATAAGTGTATTAAATCACCGTCTTAGTGCTGAGACAGTCCCTGTCTGATTGTCGACACAAAAGGCTGGGCATCCAGCTATCGGTTCTCATTTGCGTAATGGTATTCATATTATTGCCGTGTCCCTCCATTTGTTTTCGTTGTTATATATAAAGAATGTTGTTTTTTATATTTAATATTATGTTTCTATTGTTTTTTAATTTCCTTTAAATATATTTTTATAAAATGATGCCACTTTCGTAAATATTAAAATAACTTAAACTTAAAAATGTATTAATACATACATACACAAGACAAATATGTATAATATTATCTCCATGCTCTTCAGACCAGTAAACTCCTACGGGAAATCAAACCCCGTATTCCTAGTATAATTCTATTATATATGATTATATAATTATTATATATATCACTGCGACCCAACTGATGCTAGTAAGCATCAGTTGGGTCGTAATATGGTTGCTAGTTAAAAAATAGTGTAATCAAAATTAATAATTTACTTACTTATTTATATCAGTTTAAACAATTGACCTTATGTATGTTCTTATATATATAGTTGGTACTCCAATCCAAGCATACAGACGAAATAAACTAGTGACGTATTTTAACTTATAGACTATTGTGATTAGTAATAAAAAATAATCGCGTTTGCATTATCGATATCACATGCGATTATTCGGCGACTGACTTCAAACAACAACCAAATAATTACAAGAAGAACAATTTGATAGCGGCGATCGGAATTATTCACAAGATTAACTGTCATACGTGATAAATTAATATAATATGTACGCATGTGTGGTCTAACGGTGTTGCGAGTCAAATCGATATTTGATTAGTCGATAATCGAACGCTAATTATAGTATCGATAATCGAAATTTTAATTTTAATTAGGTTTGTAGATGATGTTTTGGCGCGTCAACTAGACTCGATTATGATAAGTATCGATCAATATTATAAGAGACACTGATAGTTTATACATTGAATAAAGTCTAATGTCGCAATAAAGATTCGATACACTACGGTTTTTTATATAATTATTTAGTGACACAACTTTAGACGTGCATTTGTTTTGTTTTGAGATACGCTGTTCCACACACTTATTAGTACAAATGACATACACAAACATTTAGATATTTTAAACGTTAATGTAATAACAACCTGAAGATTACAAAAATATTTATGTATTTTAGTTCTGAGCGGAAATGGAACTAGAGTATTTTTTTTTAATAAATGGAACTCATGGCAAGTTACAAGAACAACAAATCATACAAATCCACCCAAATATGAATAGTACCTATAATCAAAACTAAAATATTTTTCACGAAAGAATCTGGAATTTCGTAAAAAAATTAAGTGCATCCCTAACTTGTTTACCTAACAATAAAGAAGACACACTCAATCATATTTTGTTCATAACCAGGGCTATCACAACATCGCAATATTTGGCAAGTGCCCATTCAGAAAACTTGTTCGGTTCGTTCGTAAACTGCAATATATAATATTTTTTTAATTAATGGATGTTTATCTGCGAGGCAAGTGCAATAAATCTGAAGGGGCGTGCGTCTATATTGAACACAAGCGTTATGAAGCTCTTTCTAATTAAACTCAGAGCGGGTTCGGGTAAGGTGTACGTGATAAGCGGTAGCGGGTGAAAATTTAATTAAACGTTGTTTTATTAGTAGACGATTATGGATATACGTGTATTTACATTTTGCTTTTATATATAGAACTGGACATTATGACACTACGTGGACATTATAACACAGCGCCCTCTAGTTGCAAGGTAAGCAACGAGGCTTGTGTTACGGGTGTTTGGTTTCTCATTTTGTGTATTAAGAAGCCTGCAAAGAGCCTGTTGCTGATAATTAAAAAAAAAAATTGAGATGTTATTGGGTAAATTGTAGCTAATTTCCCTGGGAATTTTACCTACGACGTCACGCGATAGACTTATAGCAAAACTCTTAAAATTCTGAGCGGAGACTCCCTTGCCCAGCTGGGGATATTAAATCGGTTGATGGGATGATGAAAACAATTTAGTTTAATTATGATTGAGAAGTTGAAACTATGTTATAGCCTACTGATATGATCAAAGTGTGTATATGTTCTAAAGCAGATCAATTCTGCCAACCCGTATGTTTAAGTATGGAGCGAAGAGCATAGAATATTCGTGCCCAGCAGTGGGAAAGTCTATTATGTATAAAATGAAGTAATACAAGCCTAAAAAATGAGGTACTAGTGGCATCCATAGCTATATGTAGTCTAAAACACCCCATTCGCCTATGACTTGCATCAATGTTAAAAATACAATGTGATTTTTAAGATAAAATCGACTCAATCTCAAAGATTTGATTTGCAATACATAGTTGATACGAACACTGTGAGTAGCTAATTAGTTTGTAATTTATTAATATTACTACTGAACAACGTTACCTCCCATGTAAACTAAAATTACACATAATTGCACGATATTAATCAGATTTTTCGTTAAAATATTCCTGATTTTAATAATATCTATGATAGACAATTTCTTTTGTAATTAAATGATACTGTTTTCTTACACTTAGCTGAAATAAATCAACTTGTTACGGATTTTATCGCGGTATTTTGATATTATTTAATCTTCAGCCAGTCTGCCTGTGACTATAAATCCGAAAGGATGGGAATATGACGGTCCTAGGTATCGATTCCCAGATCAGAGCTTAAAGTTTGGATTTGTGCCCGGTTAACGGTAACAGGGTCGCCCTATATTACATTGAACTTAAAAACAAACGTTGAACTAGAAATTTTACATCAGTACACTACTGCAGTAATCCTACCCCTTATAACAGTACATAATAGTAGGAATGCTGATGTTTTTTGACTTCAGTTACAATAGATGTCAACGTTAACATAACTTCGTCTTTGTTAAGTGAAGTTGAACAAGAATGACGGTCACAGCCGTTGAAGATAATTACTAATAATAATCTTAAACCGTTATCGTGTACAATGTCACATCCAATAGCTTTTAAAGCCTCAGTTACATAGTAAATACTTAAAAGCAAATAAAACGGTTAAAATAATAATTCAAAATTTATA
Source organism: Craniophora ligustri (assembly GCA_905163465.1). Taxonomy (NCBI): domain Eukaryota; kingdom Metazoa; phylum Arthropoda; class Insecta; order Lepidoptera; family Noctuidae; genus Craniophora; species Craniophora ligustri. Next base: position 13,730,030 of record LR990962.1, on the reverse strand, counting down.
CTTATGCAGTATTTCAGAGTCCATGAATCTTAAGCGGCCGCTATCTATGTCTTAACAATGGTAGAGTCATGGCGTAGAATTCCCATAGACAAGTGCACAACGTACTATAACGGTAGAGTTAGCAATTCAGTGATTTACAGAGCTAGGACTTACAACAGAATACGTGGGCCAGTATTGTGGATGACTCTTACACCGTAATGTAACATGAGAAATAGGAACGCCAATAAATGACGTAATAATAACGTTTGATAAATGTCAGACATATATTTAGTCAGTTACATACATATCACCTCGCCTGTCGTCCCCGAAAAATTCGTCTCAGTTGTGGTAAAATATAGCCACATTTCACCGGTATGCGTTTAGGACCTATTTCAACAGGGACAAGCCTATTACTACCAATCGGGCACGAATCAATACTCTAAGCTGCTATGGGAATTTTAAAGAAATACCTAATAATTCTTTGCTTTTTGTTTTATTGAAATCTAGTAACCGCTATGCCATTATGCTAATTATGCCATTAAGTAACAGTTTTAGTCCTTTATATTATTATTTTCATTAATATATACGTCCAATGAATATAAAATTAATACAACGCATTGATTTATTAATAAAATTTAATTAAGTGTAGCTGCAGGCATAATAAGGTATCAAAATACTAGTCACGCCTTTCATGAATTTTGAACGAAAAATAAATTTAATATTGATATCGTGCTAATTTTATTCACCATCTGTATACAAATTACCAACAATCAAAACTAACACATTTTTTATTAACGAATATTATACGTAAGAGCTATGATAGCCTAGTGGTCTGTCCAGTCGACAGCTGTTAAGGTCTCGAGTTCAAACAGTTCAAACCCAAAGCACGCACCTGTGACTTATCGAAGCTACGTGCGTATTTATCACATGCTCATAAGATGGAAGAAAACATCGCGAGGAAATCTGAAAAATTTTCTCGATAGCATGTGAACTCTGCCCACCCGCAATAGGCTAGCGTAGTGGATTACATCTTATATCCTTTCAAATGAAAAATCTCAGCCCAGTACAAATGGGTTGATGATGATGACACAACGTTTGTTTGTCAACAAATCAATTATATACTGCATAGAGTTCAAAACAAACGATCAAGTCTTATTGAGTAATAACCATATAACCTATATATAAACCTTGTTACACTACGTTGTAATAGGCGTCCAGGGACCTACCTGTATAAATATTATCCAAACGCACCGTCGCGAGTGAGATACCGAACATGCTTTATTGTCTATACTGTGATATAACAGTATATAACGATAATATACAAATAGGTATATTTAACTGTTATTTTTATAATAACTAATACAAGTATGGTTTCCGCAAACTTGTTCCTGATTTTAACGTTTAAATTGAGTATCTAATCGTCAAATAGTCGTATTATATGACTGACTGATTAGCCTATGCTTTTACCACAGAATAAAATATATTGTGTAGTCTTCTGTAATTTGTTTTAGAGCAGCGACAATTTCCATAGTTGTATTTTAAAATAACTAAATAAACAGACATATAAATATAATAGTTAAGTTTTTTTTTATCGTAAGTATTTAAAGACGCTGTCATAGTATACAAATATACCAATAAAATAGCTTGATATCGCCCATAACCCCGATTCGCACGAATTTAAAAACATTTAATTACTTTTTAATGTTCATTAGAGCTGCTTAAAGCACCAAAAAAAACTAAAATACCATTTTAGTGGCCGACAAAATCACTAATTAATTAATTAGATTCTTTGCAAATGTTTTTTTTATTACGATTTTGACGTATGGAAATCTTGATTCGATTGATGTGAGCCCAATAAAATTAGATGCATTTTTTTGTATGAAGATATCACGTTTCCGCGGAAAGTAGCAATGGATCATTTATCAGCCGTTCGCGTCGTGAGAATTGCCGAAAGGAAATATGTTATTGCGGTATTAGTACTGACAGTTATCAATCAAGTATACTACTACAGTTATATATAACTTTAATAATATTAACATCCTGTTCATGATCTCTAACGGGTTAATCGCTACAAGTTACCAATTGCATTCTTCAGAGCAGCTAAGCATCATTCATAAATTGACGGCACGATTGACGCAGTTGTTTAGCGATCGCTTTTTTGACGGATTCTATCGTCACGGAACAATATATGTATTGTATAGCGTACAGGTAGTTTTTTTAGAACGGGTGTTTGTGTATTTTTTATTAATTAAATTATAATATACCTTGATTTATTTTTGTGTAATAATTTATAAGAATTTAAGTTACAACTTTAGCAAAATGTGTGAAATACCAAAAGTTCCCTATAAAAACAAGGATTACGCGATAAATACCATTCTTAACGAAGTAACTTATAAGCTTTGATACTAAATTATTGCATTTCCACCTTAGAAGATATGAGAAAATTACCCAATGCAACTTTAAATAATTACAGCGTTAAGCCGTTAACGGCATAAGTTGAAATAGGAATGTGCGCAACCATTCAATTGGTTTTCCGCGGCATTAAATTGCAATCGTCACACTTGCCACCTTACATCACGGTGTAATATACGGCCGTGCCTATTAGAATTGATGTGTGACTTATTATGAAACTTAATTATCAGTTACATAATAATAAATGTGTAAAAAAGTGACCGAAAATGTATTAAATACTCATAAATCAACCCGTGCAAAGATGGAGCGGGCCGCTAGTTATACATAATAAAAAACTAAAAAATGCACCAAAGAACTTTATCATTAAAAGTTATTCAGTCGCATTCGCCGTGTAAATTATTTGTCTTTTCAAAGTGGGTAGAGGAACACTCATCAGCAATTCAAAGGGCCTCATAAACGATACCAAGTGGATGCACCACTGGCTTGCGTCAGCTCGTGATCTTCTTAAGACAATGGGCGATTACGTACTGTTGTATAGGCATCTTAGCATCCGCGGCGATGGTTTAAGGCAGAAGAAATGGACTGGCAGCGATCGTGGACGTAATATTGTTCATAATTGTGAATTTAGTTTGAGGATTTTTATATCACTGCTTTTATCCCTAATATATAAATAATTAATTTCCTTTAAATGCTATATAGAATTTTGTAAAGCAGATAAAATATTTATTGACCGAAGACAGTTTTTGAATAACATAATATTTGAAATAAATTATTCATGATTTTAGCATTAGTTATAACGAAATCATATCTACTGCGAAATTGGCTATTAAAATGATTTTGACATTTCCACAGTTAAGAATCTTGAAAAAAATATTTGACTAGATGATATAATTAACTAACGGATACCTATAAAAAAACTCTAATATTCCATGCTTTCATCACGACCATCATAAATCACTGTCAGATGAAAAACAATAATTTATACTGAAAACTGTAGCATTATGTTAAGCGTACTTAGCCCCTCTATAAAGAACTATAGTACCTAGCCTAGTTACCTTTCCAGAATTTACGAAGACGCTAAAAGCTTTTCATTTGAATAGAAACCACTTGGGCACGATTTCAATAAATTTGTTAAAGCAAAATGAAGCCATAAGGTGATACCGGTCAACGGTAGTATCATTGAGTCGTTTGTACTGTATACTGGGAGTTCTGGAAAATATTGTAAGATAGTATAGCTTTAAAAAGTAATATAAGGTTCAAGACTTGCATTACAGTAGAAACTACTTAAGAAATCAACGATATTTCGCCTTGATTAGCGCAGTGGTACTCAGTTTGCATTCCATGGCAAAGATCCCGGGTACGACACCTTATGCTTTAATCATGGTTGTTGCTATGAGTTATATTTCTGTATTTACAAAAAAAAATCGACCATTTACTAGACTTAACACAAGCCTCGTTGCTTAAATCAGAACTCGATGGCACAGTGTGATGGTAATAAAACATTTATTTCTTAACAGCGTAAATTTCTGCAATAACTATATTTGTTAGTCCATTGTTTCATATTACGAACGTCTTAAAAGGGAAAACGAACACAAATATAGAAGTAATTCTACTTAAATGATGGACATTGAAATTAAATCCAATACTTTTGAAGTACGACTAGTCATATCTGAATTATGTCATTACGAACCTGTTCGTGAGGCTCATTTTACAATCATAATAAGTACTTTACTTGCTTTCTTTCCTGGTATGTTAACGATACGTTGACCATCCAAATGTATTATGTTTTTGTTTAAACAACAGAGGATTCCTTAGATTTTTTATTATTATGTATCAAAAACGTGTGTGTTTTGTATAAATTTAAACTTACCTACAGATGAGTGTTGAAAATTGTTTCAAAACTTATAAAATTATGATGATTTAGTTATCAATCTGGTTTATAGTAGTATGTTGAGGTATAAGTTTTAAAATAAATGGAAATATAGTAAACACTTACCTCTATCACCAACAGTAGCTTTCAGGTTTCCAACGACAGTCCCAATTCTGACATCTTCCTTCACTCGAAAATTGTATCGGGGTTTATCAAACAACGCCGATCCAATGCCTGCAGGCATCACTGATACATGCACTACAGCATTCTGAGGAGCTGTCAAACCCCCACCATCAGTCGCTGACACCTCTAGATCAAATCTCAGATTAGCTTGCACCAAAGCTGGCTTAGTAACGAGGATTTCTCCAGAACTCCTATCAATTCTGAAGACATCATTTTCATTTCCATTGACAATTCTGTACGTTACGGTGCCGAACCTTCCCGAATCGGAGTCCGTTGCGGATACAGCTATAATCGGCTCGTTTGAGATCCGTCCTTCTTTTAAAGACACGTTGTAATCCTTAACTGTGAATGCTGGTACATTGTCGTTGATATCGAGGAGTTGGATCTTCACCATAGCGGTCGTCGACAGGCCTCCTGCGAATAAATAATTGGTATTGATTGTCCGTATTGTTTGTAATTCTATGTCTAATTGGCAGGTGGTTGATTTATGTGTCTGTCAACGCTTTAGCGCGTTCCGATATTGTAAATAGAGCCTTTTTTTTACTAAATGCATGTTATTACTTTTCATTTTATTATGTTTTTGAATGCAGACATTGTTTAAGCAATTACTTAAAGTAATGTTAGCTACTATTTTATTGAAGTATTAAAGTTAGTTTAAAGCTGTGAAATATTGAATTACCTATAAAATACATTGAAAGACGGTAAGACGGTAAGCTTAGTAATTTTGTAATAGCAGTAAAGTGATTAACAATCCTTAAAATAACTGTAATCTATTACGACACACCATTATATCGTAAATTACTTTACAATACCTTCATAAACATAATAATTACATTGAACAGTAGTAGTTTTAAACGAAGATTTATACTTTTAATATCGGAAATAAAATGATTCTTATAGGAACCTCTAAAAATCTAAATATAAAAATCAAAATTTTCCCAAGAAACCGAAAACGCAACCAAAACACAGACGTCACAGCATTAAAAACTGGAAAATGTTCTCGAAAATTCCGTTTCAAAAGACAAAGTAGCCGCTCGAGCTAACGAAATAAAAACACCAAGTGATAGTTGCACAGTTCTCTCCCCATAAATCAGCAGGGTCGAGTTTCGGGCCGCGGACAGACATCGGCGGAATTTATTTCGGGCTCGCCGTTGTGATGGGGCTTCGGAATCGCTGCAAATCGTGGATATTTTAAAGATTTTCGTATTACTCACAGTTTGGTTTGGCTTGATGATGTAATTCTTGAAAGTATCGTGACAATATAATTATTGGAAATAAATCAGCCTCCACAGAGCGTGCGATAGTTGAATACTTCTTAAATTATGGGGACAAATTGGCTTGGTTTTAATCTTGGTTCTACCTATTAATGCTTCCGAATGTTTTTGAATGGCGTTATTTAATATAAATTACTAGACTTTAATTCTTTGAATATTTGAATTACTTAAAAGATTCTCAGAAAATATAAGGATTATTAAGTAGCTCTATAAGTAACTCTTTTATTTTTAAGGTTACTCTTTAGTTTAATCAAGTCTATTATTTTGCAAACCAGTTAGGAGAAATAAAAAGAACCTAAAATTCTTGTACATTTTCTATCAGTATACATCTTATGAAGCTAACTGTACCATGAGCTAATACAATTTCCTTATACCTAAGAGAACATTGCAACGAGCTAATTATTAGAAAATTAATAAAGTCCTACGTAGGGAATGTTGTTAACCCACTTTGGTCGAATGAACATAGTAAGTATACAAATTGCACAAATAGGTTGGAAACTTGAGCGGTATTCTGGAATAAATCGCATCTCTCTAATGCATAGTAATAATAATATTCCTTTTAACTTCTAGAACAGTGTTTATAGAAATATTTACCTCATTCATAATTTTCTTGTGTAAGATCATATTATAATGGCAAGTGCAGCAATATTTTTGTTAATATTTAATACTGAATTAATATTTTATTTGAAAGACTTTTGCGACCTTATGTCATTTACGGATGAATTGAATTATTTTGATATTAATTAAAATATTAATTTCAGAATAGTTCATTTCTCAAGGGCTTGGTTCTCCTGTAACTTAATTTAAAATATGAGTTCTCTTAATCAAAGTATTTATTACATTACATTTTAGAATGTACGAGTTAATTAATGGGTGCGTTATGACCTCCAGACATAAATTGAACCAAATATTTTAATTACTTTATACCTGAACAAAGCCTATTTACAAATATTAATCACGAATATTTGTGTTGAGATTGGTTGTCAACTATTTTTGAAATAAAATTATTTTTGAGTATAGTGAAAAAAACTAGAATGCGATTTTGGTAAATATTCGGACAAAAAAAAAGATGGAAAATGGGACTATAACAGATCCGTTTTATTTTTGAGAAGAAATATACGTAGGGAAACGAAATCATAAGATCTCGAACAATCAACGATCAACGAAGAAGTTGAAGAAACAAGTACTAATACTAAATCAGAACAAATTATTAATCGAAGACAAAGATAATAATATTTAGTACTATCCCAAAATACAGTTAAAAATAAAATAAAAAATACAAACCTCTATCTGTGGCGATGACAGGGAATTCAAAGTCGCTATGAGCTTCATAATCCAATGGAGCTGATACGCAGAGCTCACCGGAGTCAGGCTTCACGGAGAATTGGGGTCTGATGAAGCTATCTCCGAGGGTATAGTTGACAATAGCGTTGACACCGCAGTCGGGATCAATTGCTGACATCTGTAAAAGAATGAAATACATCATAAGTATAATGAAAATGCAAAGCAATTGATAGAATCTAGTAAAATAATTTATAAAAAACTTCCAAAAACAATTAATATAATTATAATAATAGATTAGTGCCTAATATATCTAATATATAAAATTCTCGTGTCACAGTTTTCGTTGCCATACTCCTCCGAAACGGCTTGACCGATTTTGATGAAATTTTTTGTGCTTATCCGGTATCTATGAGAATCGGCCAACATCAATTTTTCATCCCCCTAAAAGTTAGGGGTAGTTCACCAACCCCTATAATGTGGCAAAACAACGTTTGCTGGGTCAGCTAGTCTTATATATAAAATTCTCGTGTCACAATGTTCGTTCCCGTACTCCTCCGAAACGGCTTGACCGATTCTCATTAAATTTTGTAAGCATATTGAGTAGGTCTGAGAATCGGCCAACATCTATTTTTCATACCCCTTAGTGATATGGGTTGTCCACCAACCCCTATAATGTGGCAAAACAACGTTTGCTGGGTCAGCTAGTATTGCTATAATAATTTTAATACAGATCATTTTTTAGCTTAACCTTTACATTTAATAATAATAATAAATTCTTATGTATTGACTAATGATCAATATAGTGCATTTTAAATGTCTTGACCCAGTAAAATTAAATTATAATGAACTCAATCCGTTGATATTGGTTGGATAGTAATCAATCAACAAAGATTAATACCTAATTTTATTCATGTCAAAATATGTTTCACAATAGAGAATGATTGAAATCCTTTCAGTAACAGTAGGTACTGGTTTTGATAATGTAGAAATCACAGAAGTAGTTGATACTATTTCTATTATTACAAATATAACCCTCATTGCAGAATTAGTTTACGCAAAGTGTGTCAATAATTCATAAATGGTGGCAGGTTACCAGCGCGTCGCCTACAAGGTACATGTTTTAGAGAAATGTGCTCGTAGGCGATATTTCACAATTAAAAGTTACTCGGGATGATTTACAGCTCTTATGTAATCGGTTTCTACACGATCCCTTGATCTTAGAAGAAAGGTGGTAAGTTCCGAATGAATCTTAATAACAAATACCTATACTATAAACGTATGCTTATACTATTGTTTTCTTACAGAAACAGATTATGAAGCATTTGATTTTCAACAACGATTTGATTTAGACACTTACGTGATTTGAAATAAATCTACTTTAAGAGATGGTAGATCGCAGATACTCTCTTCGCGGCTATACTTATGTAAAGGGTCAGAAACTATTAACAATTCTGTTTCAAAAACATATGAAGACAAATTAATAGATATTATTTTCAAAGAGGGTTAAGAAGATTAAGCAGTTTCTCTATCACTGTGGTATTTGGACCAGGTTCGCGACTCTGTAGACTCAAAAAGCTGATCTTTATCATACATATATTCATGAAAACCAGAATAATTCATCAGGGAAAGCCATAGATTACTGGTAATCTTAGAAGGTAGCTAAAACAGGAACTAGCAGCCATCATGTTAGTGGTAACAAAGGATCCTTACTACGACTAATTGCCATCCACAGTCCAAGCTGAGATAGCAATCGTAATTAATTAAAGGTATTTAATTCGATGAATTGATCAAGGTTCTGTGAGGTCTCGCAGCCATAGGAAGTTACGGGAGATTGTATTAGAATAAACACTGGTGTATTCCAATGTTCAGTTACTTGTGGAATGGGTATTCTAAGTTATTATTCCTAGGAAGTGAATGTTTCAGATAGAATTCTGCTAAAGTTGATACATTCTTCAATAACCGCAGCACATTCGAGGAAGTCTCTCATAAATTATTCATTCCCTACATAATTGAAAGGACCAATTTAAAGTAGGCATCGGTAAATAATGATTAAATATATTTGCTTATACTCCAAGCTTTCATACATTTTTTTTAATACATGTCCCGAATAATGAGATCAGGTTGCCAACACGACAACTGATCTTGAACGCATTTAAGAAGAAATAAACACCCTCCCGGCTAAAGAAAAAGAGGACTGTAAACGCAGAATTGACCTTTTCGAGGGCTCATTATAAAAATAAACAGTCTAAATACAAGCGAACGATGATAAATGAGTACTGGACACATGAGAAATAAATCAACTTGCTTTACAGACGGTAGTCGGACAATGAAGGACCCCAAAATTCAATAGCGTAACGTAACAAGCGACAAATTGCCTCTGTAGGTGTTAAGTGGCAAAATAAAAATATAACAGCATCAAAGATAATTAGCCTGAAATCATCTTTTTCTCTTTTACCTCGGCTATATTACGTACGTGACATTGGCTCTTGATTAATTGCATCCACGTCGAACGCTAAGATAAATTGTTCACACACATGCTATAGAAGTTTCAACTCTGACAATTTAATGGTAAGGTCTAAATTGGTTTGTGATTTATGAGATCGCGAAACGGTGTTAGTTTTAGCGATTCCGCTAATGGCTTCATTCTTGTATCTTGTCTTATTAACATTGTTGGTCAATCATTGAAATAAATTGCTTTAGTATTGAGACGTTTAGATAATCACTTTAATGTTATATCAGTGGTAATATTATCTAGACGTCGATCCAACCGAAACAGGTCACCAACAGTGATATTATTCACATATAATTATTTGTTTGATATTTATAGAATCATATTGATTTATTCACGACGCGATGGTGAGTATCCTTTTGCAAAAAAACAAGTGTTTCTCTCAATGAATATTTTTTGCACCCTTATTTATCATGTTAACACGTTATTTTTATACCTATTAATAATTTTTGAATGATTGTTATAAAAGTAAAATATTATTCAATATTATTCAAATTGATTTATTGTTTCACCTTTTTTATTTTCAACATTGTTGTACATTATTCTGTCAACATTTTTAAAATCTATATATATATATATATATATATATATATATTATATACAGATTACTAATCTATCAAGTAACCATCATCCCAAAACACCATCATCCCGACTTTCACCATATACAAACTAATTAACCTTAGAAAGCTTTTGTTTAAAACATTTTCTTTTATTCCGATCATTAAGGGGACACGCAACGTTCTCAGAAACATTTGTACAGATCCCCGAAACAGATGAGCTTACTTTATTATTATTGAGAATACGATTCACTTGCTGATTGATGCGCTCAACGTTGCATGCAAACTCTCGTACTAGTGAGGTATCCTGTTTAAAAACCTGTCGAGATTGATCGAATATTTTTCTGGGATTTGTTTTATTTTCATAGTTATCTGATCAAGTAACTGTATTCAATAATACATTTACGTTCTTATTAATGCATAAGTTTGCTGTTCAGAGAATCTGGAAGTTTCCAGAAGCTATAAAGTTGCATAACGAAGTTTGTTCTATGTAACCAGTTACCTGTAATTTTTGAGGTAAAATGGTGTGGAATCCTCAAATATAAAATATTCTTCACACGTAAGTTCCAATTATTGAGATAACACATTTCAATATTTTCTTTCTCATCATCAGTAGGTAGCAGTTAAAAAATAATTCAACAACGATAAACACTTTCTCTCTCTAGTAACATCACTATTTCTCCCCAGATATTTTGAGTGAGCCCTCATCAATGACAATTTTCAAACAGTTTCAACTTCCCACATTTTAGTTTTTAATGAAGAGATCTCAGATAAGTCGCTGCCTCGCGTTAGTGCCACACACGATGATCCCTCTCTTAACTAAAGTGATTCTGTAATCTTTAGTATCTCCACTTATATCGGTTCCTACTTTGATAACTTGTTTTATGTGATATAAAAGTGACATTTTTAGAATTCACTCAATGTCTTCTTTTGTAATTTGATTTGATTTATTGTCAGTCTTAATAAGGGCAGAGGTAGAATCTGATATCAGCAGATGTTCACTATTGAGTTATAGAATAATAGATTCTGAGCTATATTTGGGAACTTATATAGTCATAATATATTGGATCCTCAATCAAATATTTAAGTTCACTGTACTTAAGACTTAATTTGAAAATATACAACTATATTCAATTAGACATTAATAAATTCATATTAGGTATTTGAATTTCGGTACTAGAAAAAATTACTGGCAATGACACACTGCTCTGACTACTTCCCAAAGTGGAATCGCTCCACATACTTCAAAATATGACCAACACAGATAAACCCGTGACCGTTTCGCGACACAACGTTTTATATTTAAATTTTCTTTACCGACGAACCGACAACGCCCATATCGGCTACCTCAGTGAGGCAGATAAGAGTGCCAACAATGAGATTTATTGCACACTCCAACCACTACTTAACACTTTAAAAACGTTGAGTTCAAATTGTTGAGGATATCTCAATTAGTGACTTTTATGTGCCGCTAATGTTTAGATTATTGATCAAAAGGTTCTCTGTCAGTGGAGAGCACGTTTGGCAAAATATCGAAATGGGCTCCGAAAATGCGTATCTGAAATGAAGAAAAAAGTTCGATGCTAATAAAGGCTGCAGTATACTATGTCTTCAAGCCGGTATTTAATTTTAAATCACCAAGAACGTTTTGAAATTTTACGTACATTATACCTACTATACTTGCATTATACAAAATTGACGACCGCTCCACAAATCTGAATATAAGGAGCCCCTTCCTAGAATCCTTTAAGTAAACTTGTCAAAACTAAAGACACATAAATTCAAGTGAAAAAAGATAAAAAAATAAGGTAAGCACCACAATTTTCCATGTCCCCAACCATCCGTAAATTCAAACACGAGTTATTTAAATTCAACTTACGCATTCGGCTGGCTCATCTAAATAAAGCGAACATCTGCCTTGTTTACTTTAAAACTAAAAAAGGCATAAAATAAAATGATTTGTAACAAAAATAATAAAGAAATTCTTACTCAGTTCGGCCGTTGGTAAAGGACATTGTAATTCAACCTGATTGGCACACAATAATGGTATCAAACATAAACCATTTAAAAATTGTCTGAGATAAAAGTAAAAAGGCGATCGGACGACAGTGGTGTAAGGAGCAAATAAACTTTTCAGAGGACAATACCTGGCCTGGACTGCCGAGGATTTGTAGTGCCATTAGTTCAACAGCAACAGACTTATACCAATGAATTCCGAACTCTAAACCAAAGAAATAAAGTCCATAATACTGGAAAAGAAAATGCAGGATAATTAAAAAATAAATCAGAAATTGTGACCTGCATACTTGGGCGACTATCACTTTCTTTTGTAATTAGTTTTAATTTATGACATTTGGACCAATTTTTTCGAAAATTTCATCTCCTCAATACCCTTTACTTCCTCTGGTTGGAATAAACGTTCAGTTTCATTTATTTGCGAAAATTTCCAATATCTTCTTAGTAAAGTGATTCTTTTTAGTTGGATTCCACTTTAAAATTCCATTGGATAGGTATGCAGATGTGTACTTACTTTTTATAAACAATTGCTATTTTATTACGCACATTAAGCCCCTAACAGATTTACGTTCTTAACACTTCTGTACATCGGTATTTTGTAGGTTCATTCAATGAAAATTGTAATTAAATAAAAGTATATGTATTTTCAGTGGCGTGTCTTGATTGCTATGCAGATGTTCATCTACTTTTGTTACTGTATCATTTATTTTTTCATTTGGAACCAAAAATAGCGTATCGATATCTGAAACGCTAAAATAATTGATTTTCGACATCAGCTCATTCCTTGTTTCTTTAATTGAAGATACAGTCTTGGGTTGACCTTTACCTTCTGTTTCATTAAACATTTCATTGTCCCTGCAATTTATATCGGGGCTTTATTTTAAGGAATTAAAACGAACAAAATTATTGTTTTTAGCAACACTTTGTTTGGTATCTGCTTGGAAATCTGATGCTCACGTTTTTGGAATCTTATTGTTTTTAAAATAGATTGGATTTTTTAATTTCTCTAGCTCTTTTTATTTTAGCGCCTTGGTATTTTTGTTTCGCCTCCAATGGAAGTTTATTTTCCGTAATGAGAAACTTAAAAAAAAGATTTTAATTAAAGTTCTCAGGGGCGACAAATTAACGATATATGGCTGTGAGATGTATTGTTTTTAAACGGTTTTAAAAATGAAAAAGTCTCATTATCCCTTAGATATAATTGCAGTTCTATATTCCGCTGGAAAATAAATTACATAGCCAGATTTTATTCTAAAATTGTCTTGTTCTTACTTTTAACTTTATAACAACATAAAGTTATTATTATTTTAAGCAATTTCACATACAAGACCACCTCAGTCAACCAGGCACATTTAAATGTTTACAAAAGTATTAAACTGATCGTGTGGGAGTGAATCAGAAGGATAAATATATGAATTTTATGGTGCGCCTAAGCACGTGAAGGTATCGCGACGTGTCAATGCGATGCGCGGGAGTTCGCGAATAAACCAGCGTGGAAAGAATCGTAAAATAAAAATATATCAATCGGAACGTCATAATCAAACGTCCATTTTAATATATTTTACATTTCGTCTTATACAAATAAAGATATAAATTAACTTAGAAATAGAATTAATATTTTTTTTTATTTAATTATGTGACTAGTAGACGTATGTTTTTCGGACAAAGAATTAGCATTGCCATTCTACATGGCAATGCCGCCAGTCTTCTGGGCACTCTACCCCCTGACAGCGTCGGGGATGTGTTTTTGACGCCCTATAACTTCTTTTTTTTATTTATTTCTTTTTAAATAGTAGTTTTTAATTAATTTAAGATCTGTATAATGTGTTTTTATTTGTATCCTATTTTATAGACTGAATTTGTTTTTAATATTTAATTATTTTAACAAAAACGTATCATGTGTCGAGAAAATGACTTTTGTTTTCCATCGTCTATTTGCAAAAAGTTGGCAATTTTGATGCTCAAAATTTTATCTAGTAAGTTAATATTTATTCATGGAAGTGCTTGCACGATATGAACATCAATTTTTAGATAGTAATATGATATTTCCTAGTTCTACCAATACCAATGTTACAGCTAAAATACATTAATGATGCAACAAAACCAATTAAATATTTTACGCCGTGTAAGAAAACGGTAATAATAAATGTGGATTTTACAGTTGTTGCATGTGAAGTGTCAGGGCGTGTCAACAGCCGGTGTGTGAATGTGTTTGCGGAAGACAGTTGGAACCTGACACCGAGTATCGGGTCCTCAGCGGTGTCGGGCGTTGCGGTTGCGTGGCGATCATCGATGAGCTTTCCCTGTTGTTTTTTTAGATAGTTAACTGGTAACCAATTTTTTTTGTCTATTGTACTTACTTAGTATAAGTAATCTTTTATTGGTTTACCATTTTCAGCTCTCTTGTTGTTCGACATAGGACTAAATTTTGATTAATGAGTTTTTCTTGAGAATGATTCGTCTTTACCTACATAATTTGTCAAAGTAAAATAGAGTTCTATTGTTTTAAAATTTTCAGCTCTTTTGTTATTAGACATAAGATGTAATTTTGATAAATTCGTTTTTCTTGATAAGATATGATAAGTGCAGTATGCATATTTCTTAATTGTGTTATTTAGTACACATGTTATTAACTTAATATTTTAAAATGTTTATTTCAATTAAAACATAATGTATCATGCTTATTAATTTTTCTATATTTAAGGTACACTTAGCACCTTAAAAATACGTGTCACTTAATTAAAAAGAAATAAACATTTAATTTACAAAAACACGTTTATCGGCAACTGTACTGCTTTGAGAAGAACCTTACGATACTCGGGTACGCTACTGTCACTTTATTTGTTTTGCCCACAAATTATTTACATTACAAAAGGACGCATTAAAATCGTCGAGTCAATACCAACCTTATTTTTTGGTAGAATATCGGATTTCATTTGTCGTTTTCGGACGTCAACGGGCGACAAAATTGTGTGCGTGGGTGTGTGAAATTAAAAATGATATTTATGTTTTCAGATTAAGGTTTGATTATGAATTGATCATCAACCCAGTTATTGTCTCACTGCTGGGAATGGGACTACTCTTATTGTTAAGAGAGATTACGCTGTAATCTGCCACGCTAGCCTTGAGCTGCTAGCTAGCTCTCAGGCATGATGTTTCTATATCTATACTAATATAATAAAGAGGAAAGATTTGTATTTTTGTATGTTTGCAACAAATAATCTTAAAAACTATTGGACCGATTTAAAAAATTCTTTCCCCATTAAAATGCTACATTATCCCTGAGTAACATAGGCTATAACAATACAGGACAGGCCGCTAGTGTTAATTAAATACGTACGTAAAGGTACCCAAGGTAACGAACTCGAGGCTTGGGATTCAAAGTCCATTGGTTACACCACTACGCTAACACAATTTTAGTTAATAGTGCTATCTATATTCAAAAATTGAATTTCGTGTTTAATAGGATAGTTCGAAATTTGAATTTACTGTTTATTTTGCCACCAAAATTATTGTTTTTGAGACAATATTATGAATCTTCTGTAATAGACAAGAAGGCCATTGTGTAAAATTAAGCGAAATTTTTCAACAATGAAAGGCCCACAAGTAATCTTTGAAACAAGCTATTCGACTATAAAACTAGATGTATACCTACAAATTTTATTAGATTAGAATATTCCTAATTAAGGTGTAATCATTAGACGTCCCGTTGAGATGTCATTTATTCGCGCCAAATATTCCAAAATGATGTCTATTTAAAAAAATATTTTGACGTTTACTATCAATAATTTAAATTGAACAATTGAATTTGGTTCTAAAGCATATGTTTTACGACTGTCATTCGTGTGAAATCGTTTTTAAATAGGATAGTTGTAAATGCTTATATGCAAAAAATATAAATAATATATTGTACTAACTTTGCCCCCGACTTCTTCTGTGTTAATGTAATAATATGTGTAGCTTTTATTAAGAAACTTTAAATTATTAGAGATTAATAGTAGTTTTACAAAAAACTAAAGCTTTCCCCATACAAACTTCCCCGCCCTTCTAAGGTATTATTTCCCGAAGCTCAAACTATATCCTTACCAAATCTCATATAAATCGGTTCTGCGTTTTAAACGTCAAGAGGTAACAGACAAACAAACAGGCATACTTTCGCGTTTTATGAGTATAGTATATATTTATTCGTACGATGGGTTTTTATGGTATTAAACAGGCTTCAATAATAGATTTATTACGTATAATATTTGCATTTATATTTAATATATGATCGATAATATTTGACAAGGATTTTCTTATAATATAAGAAATCATTGAATGGTTTTGATGTCTCGATATCATCGTCGACGTAATAAAAATAAGGTAAATGTATTTTGAAATAAAATTAGGCACATTTTACGGATTTTATTTCGGTATATTGGTATTATATTATTTAATCTTGACGTTTTGGATCATCTACAGTATCCATGTGTGAGTCAGACAACTGGATTAAATAATAATTCCATTACTAAGTATTATATCAGTATAAAAATCTTAAAGAAATTATATTATTTCAATGGCAGTAATGTTCATGTAAGTGTGAGAAATCGGAAATTGTATTTCTGGTTACATTGGAATATTCATATTTTTATTCTCAAAATTATAAATAATTGTAATATAATAACAATATATTCTCTCGGACATTATGACACAGCGACATCTAGTTCCGTGGTAAGCAGCGAGGCTTGTGTTACAGTTACTAGACGGTTGATAAAGTACATATATATACTTTTTTTTTGTAAATACATACTTATTATACATAGATACATTCATGACTCGGATACAAATGTTGATGCTCTTGTGTGATGAGCATGAGACATTTGTCCCTACCGGGATTTGAACCCGGGACCCATAGCACAGCAGGCGGCGTTAGCTACCGCTGAGCTAAACGGGTCGCCAAATTGTATTCCCATTCTATCGTCAAGATATTGGCCAAACGGAAAATGTTTTTCACATTAGCACTAATATATCACTAGATCAAAGATCCTAGTTAAAAAAGGGATAAAGTGAATAGTATTGAATTTTTGTTTAACCAAAAACGTCACCAGAGAATTCCCACCCTATTTATATTACAACAGTTATATTTTCAAAATTACAAAACATCTCCTTGGATTGCACGTCATTACGGTTTCCGACCTCTAATTTCATGGCCCCACGCATAACGCAACGAGGCCATAAAAGTAGCGTGTACTAGCCGCACTCTATTAACACTTACAACGGTGCAGCGAATTATCTTAATGTGGCTCAAAACATGGTGATGAGACATACGCCGTTAATTGACGGAGGTACGGGTCCATTTCTCAAATTGCTATAATTTGGTACAAGTCATACGCTTATAGCGGTTTACTATCTTACCAAAGCTTTATATATTTTAGTAAGAAAAGCATAGAGGTCGTTCTTTAGATATTTTGAATAAACTCCATCGGTGGCAAGTTGTTCCAAATTCGAAACTTTAACGTCTTCGTGACGTTTACCGCGTGGAGCCTAGCCATTGGTCTGGTCTAAACATTCCTACCAATCACAGAGCGTTTTAATCGTGAAACGAGTTTATTTGAAATCTAAGTAAAAAGGTTTATTATTGTAAAATATTACTACTCATCAGAGTTTATCCAAATTGATTGTATAAATAGCGGCTGCTTTCAGTGAAGACCTCAAAAATACATAAACCTATATTCAAAATGGATCAGTCGGTCAAGACAAATGATTTTATAAACAGTGAAGCTTCGATTACTGAAATTCCTGACTTATGATTTCTTAAATGACAAACTCGCTGTCTCTTTTAACTTAAAACCTGCTGTCTTTGCTGTCTGTCTGTACCACATCTTAACTATAATAGTTACAGTCATACAACTGTACATAGTTGTAAACTTAAAACTCTTTCTCTGTTTGGTGCTGCGACCAGCACGGCGCGTCATGATTATTTTGAAGGTAGGTAGGAAGGTACTTATAAACAAAGAAACATATAACAGTTATTTTTCATACCACGCTCATATGTAAGATGAATATTAAAAGAGATTTCAATTTGAAGATGTCATAAGCACCTGTACCCCAGTGGAGTAGGCAAAGAGATGTAGGTAGAAAGAGTACTGTTTCACTCCTGCATTTTGCCTGTATGTTTTGGATACCATGTAACAAGGGTGAGCCTATTTTCCTTAACCGGGCAGAAATTAAAACAACAAGCTGTACATTTCAAGCTGTACATTGGAACCCAAGACCTCACGCTGTGAATGAGGCAGCACTATATTTAAGTGCTAGTGATACATTTCAAATGAAAATCTTATAACTATATAAAAATCTCCTGTCACAGTGTTTGTCACTGAACTCTTCCGAAACGGCTAGACGGATTATTATGAATATTTGTATGTATATTTGGTAGGTCTTTTTTACACCCCTAGGGGATAAGGATGTCACCAGACATTTTTTATTATTTTTTTGACAAAACTTTTGTTTGTTTTTTTTTATGATTTGGTATTAAAAATAATTATAACGCAAAATTTTTACTCTTCCACCACCAACTCCCAAAATGTGAATTATTTAATGATACATATATTACTTATATAAATTAAGTTATAAGATATAAATTGATTTATATAAAGACCCAATTAGTCCAGAGGTAGTCAACACTGCCTTCTATGCTATGGGTCCCGGGAGGGACAAATGTTTATGTGATGAGCATCAACGATTGTATCCGAGTCATGGATGTATCTATGTATAATATGTATGTATTTACAAAAAAGTATATAAGTAGTACATCAACCATCTAGTGTCCGTAACACAAGTCTCGTTGCTTACCACGGAACTAGATGGCACTGTGTAATAATATCCGGAAATATTTATTTATTTATTTTATTTATTAATTCTGTGTTACAAGTTAAAAAAAACACCAATTCTTGTCCCTTGCCGGACTGCGTTAAGATATAGTAAAAATTTTAACTGTCTCTTTGTATTAACGTATTTCATCATAGCACATAATACTTTAAGGTCTTTTAAAAACTTCATGTCACCAAGTCCTCTGCATACCCTCGGGCAAATTTTATAAATAAAAAAAGGTACATTTCGAAAGCAACAGACATGGCGACAAGAAAAACTACCGGCGCGACCTGTTATGAAAATGGACCTTAGTTGTGTGTGGGTTGCGTCCATGCCGCGTGTTGCGTGTTTCGGCCGCGTGGCGCTAATTGTACCTAAAGTGTAGGGCTGTTATTGTGTAAAGAGAAAATATCTAAATATAATATCTGTATACAACTCAAAGGTGACTGACTGACTGACTGATATAGTGATCTATCAACGCACAGCCCAAACCACTGGACGGATCGAGCTGAAATTTGGCATTCAGGTAGATGTTATGACGTAGGCATTCGCTAAGATAGGTTTTTTGAAAATTCACCCCCTAAGGGGGTAAAACGGGGGTGCAAAGTTAATATGAAACTTTTATTTTTTTAGTTAAATTGCACGCGGACGAAGTCGCGGAAATCAGCTAGTATTATTATATTTATTGAATAATAACTTTTTGGCTGTGACTTCCTTCGCGTGGAATTAGTAATTTTATTCAATTTCATCAATCTACTTATTTATTTGTCCTCTTTTAGGAAATTATTGCATTTTAATACCACATACAAATTTCCATCTTTTTTTCGCTCTCCATCTAGTTCCGAGCTAAGCAACGAGGCTTGTGTTACGGATACTAGTTGGTTGATATACTACATATACTTTTTTTAGTAAATACATACATCCATGACTCGGAAACAAATGTTTATGCTCATCACACAAACATTTGCCCCTACCGGCATTCAAACCCGGGACCCATAGAACAGAAGGCAGCGCTACTACCTAACTACCACTGGACTAATTGGCTCGTCAAATTAATATTACATTATATATCTATCTAAGTAAGAACTGTGTGTAACTGTTTGTTTTCCCAATTATAATAAATAAATAAATAAATATCAACTTTTTTTTTGTCCCAGAAATGATCATCATAGTTTTAGTCCCGGGGAAGGCCCTGGGACTCACACTATAGGTATATATATGCCCATTCCAAATGTCATCTCAATCGATTCAGCGGTTATAGCATGGAGAGGTAACAGACAGACATACTTTCGAGAATCTATAATATTAGTATGGATCTTTTAACCAACAAATATTTTAACCGAATGCCATAATCATTTATTCTCAAGAAGGGAATCTCGCCCATGATACCGATACCAGAAACCGGAACCAGACACGTTTGCGCAACTCATAATATAACATAATCTCTCTTGATAAACGCGACACTAATACGATACACATTATTTGTTAATCGCTGATTTAACTGTAGTTTAGATTAACCGGATTTTTTGTTGTTGTGAGAATTATTTCAGTTATATGTTTACTTAGTGATATCAATTTTTGTAAGCCCTAACCCTACATGTTCAAATAATTCATCACCGACCCAAGTTATTGTCCCAAGACTAGGCACGGGCCTCCTCGCATTTGAGAGAGATTAGGCTATAGCTCACCACGCCAGCCTAGTGAGAAGATAGAATCTCTCAGGCATACAAATTTCCTGGCAATGTATTCCTTCACCATTTGAGCATGTGATAAATATGCACGTAAGCGTAGCAGCGATAAGTCAGTGGTGCGTTTGGAATTGAGTTTAAAACTTTTAACTTAACATTCACACCACTGCTAGTCTATCACATTTTTTTAAATAAAATGATTGATTATAAACCAGTATCTATTTCTGTAAATAGATCTTTTAAAGACACTTCTATAAGTCACTTATAAGGTCATTTTACGATCTAAATGGCGTCGGTTTTTCCAACCTGTGAGAAGAAAATGCCGAAACAAACTCAAAGAATCATAATCATCTCCTATTAAGTGTAGCCATTTAGGTTTACAATATGTGGTATAAGTCTACTGCCTCGTTGGTCTAGTGGTTGTACAGTGCGACTGCCGAGAAAAAGGTCTTGGGTTCGATTCCCAGGTCGATCAAAGTGTTATTGGGTATTTCTATGAAATTCTCAGTAGCAGCTCGGAGTTTGGATTTGCGCCCGGTTAATGGCAATAGACTCGCCCCCTATTACATGGGATCTTAACCTTACTGGCGAAACGTGGGTGTACATTGGTACACCTCTGCCTAACCCTTCGGGGACGACAGGCGTGATGGTATATGGTATAAGTCGAATAATGTAGGTCGACGTAGGTTAATTTTAGATTGTTGTTTTTTGTGCTACTTTATATGTCGGATTAGTTAAATTTATTTTAATTTGACTGTCGTTAGTTTGATATGGTGAGAAAATAATTACAACTATGAGTCATTATCTTAATTAAGCAGGGATTTATTTCATTTATTGGACCTTACTTGTCTTACCAAACTATTTATTATTTTATTTTTTTAAAATACGTTTATCTATACACATCATGACCGGTCGTCGTGGCGATCCTTGGGGGAGACCTATGTCCAGCAGTGGACGTCTAACGGTTGATGTGATGATGATGATAATACACATCATAATCGCGGTCATATAAATTTGCTCGGTACGGGAATCAATTCTACAACCCATAACAATAGTCGATCACTCAACCACCGCATCAATCATATCATCACAACTAGATAATATTTAATTTAAATGATTAGTAATACATATTATATTCTTAACTAGCTGTCTCCCGCAGCTTTACCCGCATGGTATATAAGTAAAAAGTAGCCTATGTGTTAACCCAAGTAATAAACTATATATATGCTAAATTTCATTCAAATCTGTTAAGCGGTTTTTGCGTGAAAGAGTAACAAACATCCATCCATCGATACTTAAAACGTTATAATATTACAAGGATAGTAGGATTCACTAAATTGAACTTGTAATTTCACAAATACCACATAAATATAGGAATTTCTTAGTACATGAGCGGCTATACAGAGTGCCATTAATGTTATCTCATTATTCAGTCCTAGGTATAAATCTACCTAATGCCTCTATATCTTATAAATCTTAAGCCTGCTGCTTAATTAGAATCAGTCGACGAGCGTTTCTCAGCAGATGAGGTATGTTTTTATGTATTTAAATTGGATATGTTAACGAATTAAAGCGTTTGTTACAACTTAATGTACTATTTGAACAAACAATGGTATTTATTAAACAAGTACTTAGATTTTATTAAACACCAAAAGTAAGATACAACTGAATATCTAAAAGTAAAAGTAAATAAACTACTCTCTGTAGATATTGTAGAGAGAATTGATGATAAAATTGTCTTTATTGACATTTGGGTTTTACAAGTATAAATTTCCTGATCCCTATGCTAGTATTAAACTGAATTGCAGAAGCCAATGCTTATATATGGAGGATGACCAACTTGGGAAGCTTGCATTTAACTTTTTTTTTATTGCGATAAGGGGGCAACAAGCAGGCGGCTCACCCGATGGTAAGTGATCACCGCCGCCCATGGACATTTGCAACAACTGAAGGCTTGCAAATGCGTTGCACACCCCTGCAGAAACCGTTTTGGTTTCTTAAAATAGGGAATTACTAAACTGACAGCAAATGGAATGCACATACTGTCAAAATAGTCACTCCCCAACGAGCTCTGGTAGCCTTACTCACTCGCAGAAAGACAACCATTGTTGATTCACTGCAGTATTCTGTAAGGCGGAGGTACTTCCCCAGTCGGGCATCGGGAATCTCGCTTTGCCCTACCTCCAAGAAAGCTGGTATTTTTTTTTAAATATAGGTTCATTTTGTTTGCCTTATCCACCTCTTTATATCTCCATGGCTAGTCTCCACAATGAAATATTACACTGCTGTATGAGGGATAGCGTGCAGCCACCATCCCGAGCGGCCATTGCGACCCAGACTCCCATAACGCCTTTGTTGTATCTATGCTCATTTACATGCTCATCTCGCTTCAATGACTACGATAAAGGTTAGCATGTGTACGCGTTGAGCATGTTTGCTTGCTTGTGTGTGTAGCCTAGTAAAATGACCACGAACTGGCAACAATTTCGTAATTAGTTTAGTTTGATTAAGATACATTCAAGCCTAATCTAGACGTGGTAAAATATTATGGATTGATCTAATAATATTATACTCAAACTGGGTATCAAATACAGGGCCTTACGTATAACTACTAATTGCGCTTGTATCTTCTAGACCAAAGAGTTATAAGATAAGTGTGAAGTTTATTTACAATATATTATGTATCTACTTATTCCAAGAAAAAAATAGTAGAATTTCTTCGGAACCACTCTTTACAGCTGCAGTGAAGCGGTTAAATAAATTCACACACTAGTTAAATCTGTCACTAACAGAAGATAACATGTCAAAGAAAACACACACGTCTTTATAACATACGCCCACGTGCTATGACAAAAACGCTTACGAAATAAAAATCAATTACTACTCTGAACATAATATATTAACATTTGCAACCGATGCAATCATCACAGTACCAAATAGTGTTTGTACAGATGTAAGATAATGTATAACAAAGACCATTCATTGTAAATTAAGTGACAGTTAAGTTGAGTATAGTCGGCGAAAAAGTTTATCAATTATGTACCTACATGCATAAATAGAATTAATCTGAGTCGAATATGACGACTTCATGTGTAACGTTATTGAGGACCATATTTAAGAGGACAGAAACTGTTTAAAATACTACTGACTAAAAACTATTATGATATTAATGATTATTTAACGGACAAAAGAATAACAACATAATAATTTTCTAACATTTATAATATAATTTATTTCTACCTTTTGACATGTAATTATTTGCACGCCATCTTTTATGGCAGAATATGTGAAACAAACACGCTTATAACATTCACATTGATCATAATATTTTGGCAAATAAATTGATTTGATTTGCTACTTTATCTGATAAGAGCCTTAGTTTCAAACAGAGTACAGTACCTGTGTCAAATCAAATCAAATCATTTATTTCAATTAGACCAATACAGGTGCTTTTGAATTGTCATATTTAATTTAATTTAGTTGCACGGTTCCAAAAGGTCTTATGGAGAAGAACCGGCAAGAAACTCCATAGATACGGTGTCGCGGACAGAGTCGTCCAGTGGTCGGCACGGGTCTCTTCTCATTGAAGAAGAATCAGTGGTTAGTTGGTAGACCTCACACGCCATCGAGAAAATCTCTCAGGCATCCCTCATAATGCCTAAACGTTGAAGGTAAATTTGACGTTTAAGCATGTGATAAATGCGCATGTCCTTTTGAAAAGACATTGGGTTTAAACTCGACACCTTTGACTTCACAGTCCATAGATTACACCACTATGCTATCGAAGCTTATATGCTAAATATTTAGGTATTATTTACTTATTTTTTCATCACCTTTTGAAGTAAAGGAATATAAAAGCGGGAACTATAAAGATATGTAACGAATAAGTACACCCCGTCAATTAAACTGAAAACACATAGTTGTAGTTGGCGGAATAGTTCAGCGGACTAAGATCTGACCTATCGATAACTTAACGCCTTAAACGTGGCCTATTGTTGTCCAACGGCTATATATTTTATTTATTATATGTTTAGCTTAATCTTGTCCTAAACGCGGGGTGTAAAGGTTCTATTTTCAGGTTGAACAAAGCGTTATTGGGATTTTCTGAGAAATTCTAAAAGAAATTCGAATGATATTTGTTTTTTTTTATAGGGACTGTGAATTGTAGGCTCCGCTACGTAATATGACAATGAGACAATTTTATTCAACAGTAGTTTAGTAAAAAGATAAATTTATCAGGATATTGTAACACAGCGCCATCTAGTTGCAACCAAAGAAACAAAGCTTGGGTCACAAATACTTGATGGTTGCTACACTACTTAGTTTTAAAATATAAAAATGATTACCTTTTTTGCTGTCGGTACGAATACAATACGTTACGAACGAATACATAATAAACACATGTGATAAATATCTTAATTAAATATTATTTGATGTGCCTATAGGTTGTAAGTATTAGGTACTAGAGCTGAGTGTGAAGATGTGAGGTAGATTCCCAAGTACCTATAGTTAAATATTAGCTAATAGGCTAATTTACCTTTTCGATTTTATAAACAAAAATACGAAATAACACTTTCCTCTACTTGAAATCAAATCTATTATAGCTCTTACTTAACGACCCAATTAGTCCAGTGGTGGTTAACACTGCCTTCTGTGCTATTGGTCCCGGTAGGGACAAATGTTTGTGTGATGAGCAGAAACATTTGTTTCCGAGTCATGGATGTATTTCTGTATAATGTACAAAAAAAAAAATATATTATGTAGCATATCAACCAACTAGTATCCGTAACAAAAGCCTCGTTGCTTAGCTGAACTAAACGGCGATGTGTCATAATGTCAAGAAATATTTATTTATTTACTTACCTAAAACGCATCTAAGCAAAGTATTTTGACTCCAATATGCATTGCAATGTTAAAAATTAATGTCCACACATTTTCTTCTAACATATATGTGTATACGTATGTACTTATAGAAAATAACTGATTAAATTCTGGAATAAACCTTTTAATAACCAGTCTCAAATCATTTCTCATTATCAACAGCCATAAGATATATTACGCGGAAACCAAACTATCGCCACATTCGATCTTCAATGATTATTTACGCATTTGAAGACCGAACGGTACAAAACGATTTCAAATGAATGATCTAATAATTTAACTAACTGCTTTTCCTACTAGCGATATCTTGCTAATGCTGCGTTTTATCTCTTTAATATTCCATCTTAGTCGGCTGTGTTATTTTCGTTAAGGCGTATAATATAATTAAACAAGCATTTTCCCGCGATATCGTCGGCGTAGAATTAGTAATTTGATCCAATCCCTTATTTAATTCATCTGCTTATTTATTTCTACTCTTCCTTAAGAAATTATCGATTTCACATACAAAATTCCACCCCCCTTTTCACCCTTTTAAGGGCTGATATCCGGGTCAAAACTCATCCTACTTCCTTTCCTGGGGCTGAAACTATACCAAAATTCATCTAAATCGCTTCAGTGTAGTTATAGCGAGAATTTTGTCACTAGCGTCACTTGAATCTACTTACAACTCCACGTTAATCTTTAAATAAATCTTGTTTTACAGGAACCCAATGACGACAATATTTAATTGGAGTTATACAATAACTTGAAATACAAGGAAATGTTGATGAGTACAGGTTTAGTAATAAATTAGAGAAGACTTAAAAGCTAGTTGGTAATTTATGAAAATTATTTACACTGGAATACTGTTTCGTAATTGTTTATTGCAAACTTGGTTGAGTTAGGAAATAAGCTTAATTTTTTTATTGAAAACGAGGCTCTAATGTGAATTTCTTAGTGTAGACCATTTTTCAACCCTGTTAATATAAGCATAAGGTCTGTAGCCGTAGGTTTGACCACAAGTTTGTTGCGTTTTTAGAGTTCAGCACTATGATTGGCCCGCTTCACTTCAACTGTTCCACCAATTGAAGTACAGAACGCGAAAACGCCTATCATTTTTAAAAAAATACCTTTGAAATGTCATTTAACAATTTCTGTAAAATTTTATTGTGCCTGGCTTTTGGGATAATAATATCTTCTAACTGGTAAGAAAACGTTATTCAATATAGAATCTTCAAGAAGTAACTACCAAAGGTCGAAGCTGTATATTTGCTAAGTTTATTAAAATAATAAGTTTAAGTTTAATAAGTTTATTAAAATAATAAACTTAGCCTATCGTAGTCTACTGCAGCCAAACTGCGCCATACTGTCCTCCAATCTATATACTGACATATATTATGCCAAATAGCCGTTAAAGAATCCGACTCTAAGATCTAGACTATCCGCGATCAACCCTAGCGTGACGGTATGCGTTTATTTATTTACAGTGCCATCTACAGTTAAATCACTGCACTATCTTACAGATCTGAATGTCATTAATCACCCGTGCTGGCTTTAATATTAACCCTGCTAGCGACAGTCCCGTGAAACGCACCTCACTAGGCCAGCACGCACTCTTATCTAGAAATTATGAGTACGGCTGTGAAAGCCCGGGATTTATCTCTGGCCTGATAGTGCGTAATATAGCATCGTTAGAATATCCGTTGGCCTTAGAATTTTTCATACGTACCGTTATATGCAAGAACATTTTTTCTCAGATTAAATAAAAATAGCTGTTTATTTTCTGCTAAAATCAGACGCTGTAAAAGAATAATTATTCAATGGTACAAGAAATATTTGTTTCAGTATTTGACTATGGCTCATGCATAAAAATATATTATACGGTACCTAAAAATGTATACAAATATACCACACAGAGACAACGGTATTAAATCCCTATAAACGTCAAAAGAGATAAACCTTACGGCAACAATTTATCCCAATTCCTCACTGATTTGCGGCCTCACTTGCCTTATAATGAGGCAGTAATAAATTTACTGAATCGATTTAATTCAATACAGTCAGTCTAATTCCGTTATAATATTAATATCCCTTCAGCCCGATTCGTCCCACTGAATGGTCCGTCCTACAGACCTTAGTGTTTGGGCCGGGGGCGACGCGCTAACCGGGTTGTAAACGTATGGACGCGATAGTGATGGGGTAAATTCGGCTGTGGACCCGGGATTATATTCGCCGAATGAAGTTTACCGAATACCGAATTCATTCTGTTATATTTTATTTTATCATTTGTTACTTTTAAATGAAAGTAATGTATGAATAATAATGGCAAATATGTGGAAATATATCTAATGTATAGTTGTTCTAGTATTGTTTTTATTTTCAGTTATACTATATTTTATTAGATGGAAATTTATGATAGATCATATTACAAATCATAAATCGTCAAGCAGTATAATATACATATAGTTATCTGTTTTCGTTACATATATTTTAAATAATTACACCATCTCGATACTTTTCTCACACGATTGTATAACAAATAAAACAGTATCAAGTATCAATGTGCGTGTTTCGTTTGAAGTCAGCCGAAGAATGCAGTTGTAACGTGGTGGGTTAGAGATCACAATAGTTATGCGTTGTACGCAATAATGGTCTTACTACTACTTAGTATGAGGCCAGTAGGCTACCGTTTACAATGTTCACAAATAGGAACAATCTTTTGTTTATAAGTTGCATACGTTTGTTCAAAAGCTGCATGCATAGGTAATTCGGAATTAAAAGGGTGCGTTTATTGAGTAGAATTAAGTATAAATTACATATAATAGAATATAATAGAATTAAGTAGAATTAAATAGAACTAAGTATAAATTTACACCAATAAACGGAGTGTTTTATGAGGAAGATTTAGATGTAGGTAATTCATTTAAAATTTTGTGTCAATTGGCTGCAATATAACAAAACAAAAGTCTCCTACTTTGATAATAGATAAATAAGTGTTTTGTTATATTGCAGCCAATTGACACAAAATTTTAAATGAATTACCTACATCTAAATCTTCCTCATAAAACACTCCGTTTATTGGTGAAAACTGTTAATCAAAAAATAAGAACTATATAGAATCCCGGAAAATAATTCCGCAATCTGACTATGAATCCCGGGAGAATACAACACTTGTCGGCACTGGTCGGAAGAACAGACGATGTACAGAAAATTAATAACGCCGAAGGTTAGTTCTCGAAACTGGGACACCGGTGTTAGATGTAGATACGGCTTTATAAGGCTAAGGATACATTGAAAACTAAAACGGACCATGTAATATGATGTTGAACATTGAAATCTGAATGTAGATAGAACAAAATGTTTTACTTAGAATTGTAATAACGAGTTACTTAGATACATAAACTGCAATATCTATATATTTATTTACATATATAGATATTGCAGTTAGGAGCCGTGGTAGCCTAGTGGTGTGACCAGTGGACTGAGATGTCAAAAGCCTCGAGTTCAAACCCAAGGCACGCACCACTGACTTTTCGGAAGTTATGTGCGAATTTATCACATGCTCAAACGGTGAAGGAAAACATCGTGAGGAAACCTGCATGCTTGAGAGATTTGTCTCGATGGCATGTGAAGTCTGCCAACCCGCAGTAGGCTAGCGTGGTAGACTATAGCCTTATCCCTCTCAAATGAGAGGAGACCCGTGCTCAGCAGTGGGACGTTAATGGGTTGATGATGTTATATTTATTTATTTATTGGAAGCATAACATGTTAACCATAATATTATGTATATAAAAATGTTAAAATAGCTTGCGTAAGCTTAAAAAACTCAAAAAGTTCTGCACCGTTGTTTGATTCTTCTTTTCAGTATTTGAAGTGGGTTTTTAAAAATGTATCTCAATGCTCAATTTTTGACAACCAACTTCAAAGTTTATTTTTATCTTTAACCATTATGTGCCTAAAGCGTGGCGGAATGCAGCTTGTTAATAAATAATTTGTTTGAGTTAATAAATTAATGAATTGTATTTGAAAAACTGTGATATTTTCTCGACATCATGAAAGTATTCTTATCCGCAATTGGCTAGCGCGACGGACTATAGCCTAATCATTCTCAAATGAGAGGAGACCCGTAATTATCAATGGGTCAATAAAGGTTTCATGAGAGATCTTAGTAGATACCTATAATTATGTAAATATAAATAGATACATAGTTCAAATTGACAAGCAGTTAAAGTTAAAATGATATTAACGTTAGTTTCAATTAAATTGTAAGTTAACAAATACAGTACAAGTTGTAATAATAGTTAACATGCTGTTATTTCACGAGCATAAAGTAAATTTTCATTAACCGAAAGTGTTAATTGATTCAATTCCGGTTCAAATGTTGAACAGTTGTGTTTTATTAAATCGCTATAGCCATGAATGTGGAATGAAGTTAAAGTTAATAGATGTGACAAGGACACAGACTGGGTTGTTAAAAGCGCGGTTGTGAATGGAGCGTTTATTTGAGGAAAAATTAATGGATAAAGGTAAATTCTATCATATTTTTTTGATTCGATGAATGATAAATGAATTATAATAAGTATAAGTTTATTCTCGTACTCTACCTCGTACCTCGTATTTATTTATTTATTTATTTATTAGGGACAACAAACAGCAGTATATTAAATATTACACATGATAGGAGTACTAAACTAATAGAATTAGCCAATACACTACTCACGACGTTATCCACAGATTACCATATCAAATTATTAGCATAGGTACCTACTGTTAATAATAACAATAAGGGCAAACTTAAAGATACGCATTACAAGATTAAAATTATTACTCGGTTTGTTATTAAAATATATCCCGGAGAGCATAAAATAAAATTTAAAAAAAAGAAACAAAACCAAAAAAGGAAGGACGGACTTAAAGCTACATAATACATGAGGTGTATGAATCAAAATTAAGTAACATCGAAACTTATGGCTGTTCCATTAAAGTGGAAATAACTTTATACTTGTATTTTGAGAGTATCTATATAACTATATTGTCTTGATAGTCAGTGGTTATGTTTTAGTAAAAAACAATTTTTCAACTGTACTACATTGATGTTACAAACAAACATACACCTACAACATAACATTGACACATCCAGTACCATAAATCCTTGGAACAGCAGCCGTAGGTGGCTCAGTACCGTACCCAAGCCATTCTATTAACTGCAATGATTAATGCTGCCAAACCATTGGGATGCTTAATTGAAATCCAATTTTGATTTACTATCCGCCGTTTTAATTGAAGTTATTTGCTCGAAACAGTTTAATTGGTGCGTTCTATAGCATGCACTGTGGCCTACTTAGCCTGGGCTATTTATGTACGCATGGGCGTTGCCTAGGCGGGGTTTGGGCAAGGACTTAATCCTTGTAGATACCTACAGTTTTGTTACAGAATTTGAAATATCATAATATAATTCGATAGCGATATTTTAATGGAAATTATAAAATTGTACATAGATATTGTTATCTGCTGAGTGCGACAGAGAAAACGGATTGAACTATTGTATCTCTCGCCCACTCTGCATTTGAAACAATTTTACACATTACTTCAGAAATGTGATAGAATTGTGATTTTTAACTTTATCGGCAGTTATAGATAATTTAGTAATACGCATTGTCAATCTGAAAAATAAAAACAGCCCAATGATATGAGATTTCTTAATCTGAATGAAAAGATTTTTTCTAAAATATACGAATAGGATGTTAGAATTTAATCAATAATATAAAATAAACTTACCAGAAAGCTACCTGTTATTAACTCTTATACCTTTAATTTAAAGCTCAAAATAAGCTACAGTAAAAGAAAGATAGGCACAAATATCAAATGATGACATCACAATCTTACCAAACACGACTAATGACAAAATCCAACGCAACATCCATCAGGTATATTCCGTACTGTACAGTCACAAAATCAACTACCCAGATCACGTCCACATTATTTAGTTAGACATAGCAAAAAAGGGTTGAAACCCACATCATTAGCGACCGAAACCTGTAACGGATAGACAGATACGTCTTATTCGAGATAGACTGCATAAGTAAGATGCACAACAGTTAAATATTAGATGCAAACGCACGGGAGCAAAAATGTTGTCTTATTTACATACAGATATGGACAGGCGGCGCAGCCTGTGAAGCTAGTCTCATGTGAAATATATTGAAGCAGCTTTTGCTTGTGGACGCGTTTTTTTTTTTGGGAGTTATTTGATGTGAATGCAAGGTTTTGGTTGAACGATTTTTTTGTTGAATTGTCGCGTGTTTTGTTGCGTAAGTGTTTAAGTGATGTTAATGATATTGTATGTAACTGGTTGTGACTATTATAACACTTTTGTGTGGAACTATAATAGAGTAAGATCCCAGGGCCGCCAGACGTCACGTATTTTCTGACGAACCAAATGTGGATTATTGAGTAGTGCTAGTATGTACTAAGAACGCATGCCTACCAGCTATCTTGCCTAGTGGGCCAATTTTCAGGTATCAGGTAATCAAGGTACATACAAATATTACTTACCTCACGTAAATTCTCCAAGTTGATTTTTACGTATATTTTAGGCAATATCCTTAAAAATATGTCGCCAATACTCCCAGACACTTTTCGTTGGCCGTATTGCTTTGCAGACGCTTTAAAGCTCCCAAAGTAATTACTTAACTTCACGTAAATTATGATGCTCTAGCACTACTCAATAATCCACATTTGGTTCGTCAGAAAATACGTGATGTCTGGCGGCCCTGGGATCTTGGACTATAAAATTGTAAGTGGTGAAAACCAATTTTGATTTTGTTTATTTTTGTTATAAATTTGCAACCTCAAGCACAACACACATGAATATTATTTTTTAAATAAATTCTAGTGGAACGCATAATATGCAAATAAATAAATATTAATTAATAGTATGCTTTACAACGCATTAAAATAATAAATAAGTAGTACATATAAACCGACTTAATTAAAATAAATAAATTAATTAAAATATTTCGTGTAGGAAAAACATTTCTAATATTTGCATTTAAATTTTATCAATAATGTATAATAAAAAATATAGTTACTGTACAAATTATTTTCAAATTATCTTCATATTAATATGCGTATGCCTTTTATTTTTAATACACGTAATAAAATTAAAAGCTTATAATGACTACAGAAAATTTATGACACAGTTAATGCTAAGACTAATAATCGTAAACGTGACATAAAAGTACAAAGTTTAATCAAATTGCTACTTAATGGGTTTAAAGCGTAATATGAAAAAATCAATTTATAGCTTTTTTTCGAGCAATAATGCTACTATGTTGATAAAATGTATGTAGGTAACAGTAATAATATTATAATACTTGCTGATTTCTTTGATACACACAAATACTAGACATTAAAAAAAACTATTAACTTTTTACGGATTTTATCCCGTTATTAAGGATCTTTTGAGTATGATCTATGGAGTTTCTTGCCGGTTCTTCTCCATAAGACCTACCTTTTGGAACCGTGCAACTAAATTTAATTTAATTCGACAATTCAAAAGTGCCTGTATTGGTCTAATTGAAATAAATGATTTGATTTGATTTGATTTGATTTGATTTGATTTGATTTGATTTGATTTGATTTGATTTGATTTGATTTGATTTAATATGATTTGATTTGATTTGATTTGATTTGATTTGATTTGATTTGATTTGATTTGATTTGATTTGATTTGATTTGATTTGATTTGATTTGATTTGATTTGATTTGATTTGATTTGATTTGATTTGATTTGATTTGATTTGATTTGATTTGATTTGATTTGATTTGATTTGATTTGATTTGATTTGATTTGATTTGATTCGATTTGATTTGATTTGATTTGATTTGATTTGATTTGATTTCATTTGATTTCATTTGATTTCATTTGATTTGATTTGATTTGATTTGATTTGATTTGATTTGATTTGATTTGATTTGATTTGATTTGATTTGATTTGATTTGATTTGATTTGATTTGATTTGATTTGCAGCATCCCTGGTCACGGTCAGACCCTATAGTGCATATTGTAGGTATAAGTCTATTTTCTATCACGCCTGTACCCGAAGACGCTTGTCCCCCTGTCCCTAAAGGGTTAGGCAGAGGTGTACTAATGTACACCCACATTTTGCCAGTATGTATTAGGTACCATGTCGGAGCCATCAACCGGGCTTGAATTGAAACTGCGAGCTGCTACTGATAATTTCATAGATAAACCTAAGAATATTTTGCTCGACTTGGGAATCGAACCCAAGACCTCTTGCTCAGCAATCGCATTTACGATCAACGAGGCAGTTGATACACAAAAGTATAAAAACCAACGCCATTTTATTTACCTACATCAGGCGTGTGATTGTATTTCTCTACCTAATAAGTCCCAATAGATATTCAAAAGTGAAAAACAGAATCGTTTTTTGTAAAAGCCAAGTCTTTCATTGCGGCCTCACGCGTAAACCAAGAGTGAAGGCGCATAAAAATTGCGTAGAAATATGTTTCCAAGTTTGTGCAGATTCTGAAACATCTGTTTTACATATAAAAGGAGATTGTAGACCGATTTATGAATAGAGTCGACTTCAGACGCTAGTCAATGTCTCGCAAAGGAATTTTATGGTAGGACATCGGAGGACTCAAACGATTTACATGTTACGTACTGGATTAATGTTGAAGGACACTTTTGGATCGGCCTTTTTATTACCAACAAGAATTGGAATTCTAGAAAAGGGTTTGAATTTTCAAACTGCCTCGTTGGTCTAGTGGTCGCACAGTGCGACTGCTGATCAAGAGATCTTGGGCCCGTTTCCCAGGTCGAGCAAAGTATTATTGGGTTTTTTTTATGAAATTCTCAGTAGCTGCTCGGAGTTTGGATTCGTGCCCGGTAGATGGCAATTAGCTTGCCTCCTATTACATGGGATCTAAAAATATACCGGCAAAATGTGGGTGTATATAAGTACACCTCTGCCTAACCAATAGGGGGTGGTAGCCTAATGGTATTGTAGTGGACCAGTGGACTGGACATGTCAAAGGTCTCGACTTCAAACCCGGGCACGCACAGCTGACATTTCGACTTTGCGTATTTATCACTTTTGATCCTTTACAGCATCTGCAGTCACTTATGAATACTATGACTGCAGACTATCCAACTAAATGACAGATGTCTTGCATATAGACAGAAATATAGTAACCTTTACACAAAAACCTCCTTTCTAAAGCCGGATAAACTTCAGTAACAAAAAAAGTTGTTGTTTTTTAATCTGAACTCAAGTTTATTACAAATATCCGTTTTAATTTAAAATGCGTGCGTAATTTTAATTAAATCCGCGGAAGAAAGGTCATCTTTAATATTAACAGTTATTTCATCTTAAGCATAGGTAAATGAGACAGAAATTGAAGTCTTGCGAGCCTTCTGCTGACCCAGTTCAGCTAATAGTCATTCATGATTAGAAAATAGCTACGCCATTGTGAATTACAAAAGAGAAATTATTTTCTGTCGGTAAAATTTTAATGTTAATATGTTACGGTGAATTGTTTTAGGTACCTGCTATAACAGATGAAGAATAATAGGTAGGTACTTCGTGAAGTAAATGTCTTAATCAATTTTTATTATACTCGTAAAAATGATATTTTAAATCTGTAAGAAGTTACAGAAAATCCTTTCAAGAAAATTCATAGAATTTAAAGAAAAAAGAAAGAATTTAAGATGAGTCTTGTCGTTAATGGAGTCCAAAATTTAAAAAATGAGTATAATGCTTATACTTAATTATTAATACTGAGTCATATATTTTCTTAGTTTAATTAACCTAAACCATTTAAAATTAAACTAAACTTCATCTACTTTAAATTTGAATTTATGTTGCATCATTAATTAACATCCGCTAACATTTATTTGTGATGAGTGCTACTGTAAATCATAATGGTCCATTTTCCTCACTTTCACAAATATAATGCGGTACTTCATTGAATAGCTTGGAAAATAGTTCCCATTATTTACAACACTCTCCACTTACTGTTACAAATGTTGATAATAAAGTAAGCTGCAGTACACCGGTCACAAATATCCCTAAAGCGCTATGTCCCTCTATCCAATGTGAGGGCGACCAACTACCTACCATCTCACCGCTTTCTACTATACGAAATAATGACTGGCAATTAATATTAGGTCTCCTTCAGAATTGACATAAAGATAGCTAACCATATTCCACTAAATAACCAACATCAAACCTTATCTACGACAACATAAAACTCAAATTCCACAACAATGCTATCGCTCAATAAAATCACACGTTTGTCGTGTATCTGCAATATGTTCTAAACCTTATCTTAAAGTATTTAAGTTCAATATTCAATAGGCGTTCTCGATACGGTTTGCATCCGTCCTGCAAGTGTGAAATATACATCGGTATATAAAATGCTATACGGAAACCAGTTTACGTTGGACTTTTGATTGAGGTAGTTTAGAATATACCTCGGTCAAATTATACTAGTAAATGATCCAGTCTTAATAGTGTATTTTTAATGATTCATGAGAGAAAATGGTTGTAAATGATAGTGTCGATAGCAGTTTGAAGTGCGAATGTTGAAAGTTTTATCAATTTAAATGCGCCCGTTTGCATTATACTTAATAATTGCTAATAGGATTTACTTTTATGAGACAACATTCAAATAACTAAGTGATTTTGAAACATTATCTTAACTTATCGTGACCAAAATGAACCGTATTATTAATAATAATAATAATATTTCGTTTATTTCTCTCAAAAAGGTACATTAGGAACATTTAGGAACTAAATTAGGTACAGCTTAATCTAACACCTTGATGAGAGCTGGAGTTTGTACTAGGTACGGAACCTGTGTGACAGATCTCCAGGCTCTCGCTATTAATAATGAATCATAAAACTGTTTACAATGAGACGTACATATAAGATTTTACTGCAATATGTAAACTTATCAAGCTAGTATATATGCCTTGCCACCGTACTTAGTTAAAAGAGGTAAGTAGGTAACTAGTCAACATTTCAATAGTAATTTTATTTTAGATTTTAGTTTAATAACACCATTTTGCATACTAATTAGTAAGGGCGATCATCTGAAGACAACAATCCTGTATAATTTACAGCATCTTGTATCTGGGCTAACGACAGTAGGTTACACTCGGTTACTGAGAGCCGCAGCTTCCCGTTCCCCGAGATTAACTAGTAACACAGATACTGTTTTCTCTCATAACTTACTCTCTTACTATGGAAATGATTGGCTGTTTTACTAAAAGGACAATATAACTATTTTTTATATAAAAACGTCATAATTCTGCGTAAAATTGTATAAGGTACAAGTATAAAACAAAATAAATAAATATTCCTGGACATTATGACACAGCGCCATCTAGTTCCGAGCTAAGCAACGCGGTTTGTGTTACGGATACTAGTTGGGTTAGTATAACAATACTACATATATGCTATTTTTGTAAATATATACATATTATACATAGATACATCCATGACTCGGATACAAATGTTTATGCTCAATACACAAACATTTGTCCGGGAGGGTACCGGGATTCGAACCCGGGAGTGTTAACTACCGCTGGGCTAATTGCGTCGTCACTCATCGTCACAATTCATCATCGACTTACTTGTAAAGGTTGTAGTGAGTGCCTTGGGATGAAACTTATGACCTTTTACTTCACAGTCCACTGCTGACACCACTAAGCTTCATATCATATATCATACTATCACGCTTATAATATATTGATAATGCTCCGACATTTCACATACTTTGCGACATCCAAAGTCACAGACATACATCAGTCTGCCCGTGACCATGGATCTTGTATAAAAAGTAGTTTTATTTAAAAATGAAGAAATTATCTATGATAAAAATGTAACTGTATCTAAAATACGTAAGCGTTACAGAAATTGATGACTTCATATTAAAAGGCGCGGAAGTTAACAGTATAAGGTACCGCCTTAATATCTGTCAATGTTATCAAAAGTTGCGTTTTATTTATTTTTGTGCTGATTAAAACTAGTAGTGGAGAATGTAGGCGGCACGGTGTTTGCTTATCCCCTGTGTGTATGTGGGGTAATGAGTTGTGTCCGTGGGCGTTTGGACGTGTGATACATTATTATTTATAAGTTCGGCATTAAATGTATTAGAAATTGTGTCAATATTAATCTGGTGTGAGAAAGTAATATAAAATAATTTTATGGTCACAGTTTTAGTAAATTATAAAATGAAAATTTGTTTTTGTATTATTTGTAAATCGATATTTTACAAATTATTTTTTTAGATTTTACTAATTGTCGTCGGTGTTTTCTGACGACCTCTGTGAAGTCACACTGAAAACAACTAGATAATCAAAAGTGATATGTTTTGATGTCTAGTTATAATAATATTAAATATGCGAGTGTTACAATGGATGATTATGTCTAAAATATACCTTAGATCAGAATCAGGGATGTCAACGATTCGTCGCAATATGAGATCAGATCAAAAGATCAGAGGCTCATTTGAGAGCGTGTATTTAAAACTTAAATATACAATATATTGTATAGGCACTGTAGCTAATCAGCATATGTGTAAACACTTGGTTTCTCTTATGTTTATAAGATATTATTCAGACGCAAACATTTCTACACAAATTATTGTTTAAATCAACACAGTTATGGCTTTTAAATACTACTACCAACATAACAGAAAACTAGTTCTAAATAGAGATGTTCTTACTTTACCATAGCGATTAAAAACGTACCTACTTTC
The DNA here is from genome assembly GCA_905163465.1 of Craniophora ligustri. Classification (NCBI taxonomy): domain Eukaryota; kingdom Metazoa; phylum Arthropoda; class Insecta; order Lepidoptera; family Noctuidae; genus Craniophora; species Craniophora ligustri. The sequence continues at coordinate 13,691,756 of LR990962.1, read as the reverse complement.
GACCGACTTCATAAGGTTTCTTTAGAAAGTTTAAATTGTTGCTGCAATTTGCCTCAGTTCATAGTTGCCACCAGGTTAAGATGCTTATAATAGTTGGCTTAACATTAAAATACGCAACTATGTATTTTAATGTTAAACCAACTATTAAAAGCAAGTTTTAAGGTGGAATAACTAAGTTCTGACTACTTATTAAAGAAGCATATTTTTTGAAAGGTAATAATTTAAAACACTCGTGTCATTTCAGAATTTTAATTTAATTTTGATGAACTTTTTTCGATTAACGCAGCGGTATTAAAAGCTGCCTGTTATGTGGTCCTGGATTCAAATCCCGGTAGGGGCACGCATAAACCGATCGCTCAGCCACTGTGCCAATCGAGTCATCAAAAAGATTTTAAAAGTAATTTACTTTGACGATTTTTTCGCGAGCTTTCACCAAACTATGACAATTTTGTATTGTAAATACATCAAGTTTATTTTTTGGTAAAGTAACATTGAATTCAAAAGCTCCAATGTTATATTTAATAATCATATTGTTAGTCTTTTGACTATATTCAAAAGTCGTTTAAACATTATCAAAGCCAATCTACACATCAAAAGAATTTATTTCCCACGCTAAAGTAACAAGAAAATGAATTTCCCCATGTGATGTTATCAGGTCTAAAACACATAAAAACTACCAATTATTTAAACAATTACTACAGGATATGTTTAAACAAGCGCACGAAGTAATGACAGGCGATGAGATGTTTTTAGTAATTAAAGTTAATTTAATTCTGTTTGACGTGAAGTCTTGTTTTTGCGTAAGTAATTTGTACTCTGTTTTTTTTTTCTTTATTATATTCAGACGATTGTTTTACTTAATATTTTATTAGTTATATCATTTCAGCTAAATTACCTCTGAATTGACTTCTACGTAAGCCATATGACTTGTATATAAGCCTCCCGAGTCTACGTCCAGTCGGCGAATATAGACTGATGATGATGATGATGATGATAATGAAGCCAAGGATTTTTACGATGACTGGTTCTTGGTCATCATCTCTTATTTTATTGTAAAACTATTGCAAGAAAGGTTGAATTGAGTATCTTCCTGTTCGTGGGGGTTATCAATGAAATCACCTTTATAAAAGAAACATAAAGAAGCCACATACGCAAAATTAAGCTTCAGTTGATTTCAAAATCATATTAGACTAAACGTTAAAATCGAAACATCGGTAAATCAAAATGACCAACTGAAAACACCCAATAGATATCAGATTTATTGTAGTAAAAAGTCATAAAACTATAATCAAACAAAACTCACAAAAGAAACACGCTATAAATCTATTTCAACAATGAATTACACATCGAACAAAAAACAAATCAATAATCCGAACGGTACTTTTGAAATCCCTCTCTGCTACTTATTTGAAGTATTCAATTTGCATAAGAACTGCCATTTAAGATAGTTTAAATGATTGAGTACTGTAATTTAGCGTTATTATGAGGTAATTAGGGTATTTTGTGAGCGTTTCCTCATACGGTCATGAACTATAAGAGTTTATACGGGGTCAGGTAATTCAATTACTCAAAAATATTTGAGTGATTTTAATTCTATATTATTTAGAACTGGACGATGGGAATCTTTTGTAAATTGAAAAGTATAGTATCGTAAATTGAAGATGTAATCACAGTTCTAATTTTCCCTTGGTTATATTAACTATGCAGTTTAACGAACCTTTGCATTAGAAGTGATTCCAGTTTCATAAAAAAATACATTTATATTTATGGTCAGAAACGCGCGAGTACGGCTAGCCTAACCCGACTATCTAGCTAAGCTAGGCTAGCGTGGTGGAATATAGCCTAATACTTGAGTCAGCGGGACAATAAATGAGTTGATGAGAAAAGTTTACATAATCTCAAAGACAATGGCAATTTAATGCATTTGCTAGTATTCAAACTGCGAATCAGTGTAAAATAAAGCAGAATCTACATACGTGTGTAGGAAGACGATCCAGTTATATGAGAACAGAAATCAATAGTAAGAGCATCCGAGTGAAGGTACTAGTTATTCAGTTTAGATCATTGGCAGATAGAGACTTCGTCACGCCCGCGCATTCTCTATGTAAGAACGGGTAGCGTAGTGAAGGGAAATGCTGTTTATCGATAGAATTTTGTTAAGAATATTGTTATGGAATCTTTATTAAATCTTTTGATTGTTGTGCTTGCAAAATCCTTTTTCTTAAATGTGTGTATTGATGATGATATTATAAATATCAGATAGTTGTGTTTCCTACTGCTATCCCAGTTAAAAATAATTTCTGTTTCAAAAAGCTATCGCTTTTAAATTAACGTTGCATTATTAAAGAAAATAAAAGGTATATTGGAAATTGGATGCTGCTTAAAGTTGAAGATAAACACAATCTAAACTATATTTTGCAAAGATTCTACAATTGTAAATCCATTTTCAATTAAAATGAAAGACCCATTAACACCTGTCCCAGATTAAATCGACACTTACGAATCTACATAAATATCGCTATCTCAGCTACAATCACTGCCCACCCTTCTACTGTGAACTGTTCACATTCCCGAGCAACTTTTAACTTTATATTCCTTGAGCTAAGATTCTATTTTAATTTGCTATGTAGTTAAATAAAAATATACAGCGGATGATATTGCCACTATAAATTTATTGTGTGCATCAAATATAATTAGTTTCTATGCTGATTTGATCTGAGAGCTCAGTTATAAGTAAATCAAAGCAATTTGTTCCCACACGTATTGGAAAATGTATTAGCATGAATCCGTTTTTAGCATGTTCATATCCTGCACTATCATATTAATTCTAGTAAGTCCTAAATGCCCTTTATTATAACGGCAAGGATTAGAATATAAAATACGCGAATAAAAGAGGTAGCAATTTTATTAATTTTCGTTTTTTCTTTCCAAATTTATGTTGGATCCGAATCTTCGGGAATAAATAATATCCATTGTTAAAATTCGTTAAAAATTAGTTTTATTAATTTTAATGTCTAATATTCACGTAAATGTAAGTAGTTGATAGGAGATTTTTTATCGACTGCTATTGAGAATGGATTTAGAAACAGTCAAATATTTTACTATAATAATACTGTATACTTTAAGAAAATAAAGGCATGAATATGTCTGCACATAATAACTTATGCAGTAGACATTAATCTAATGATGGAACACAGACCAATGAACACATTCCTTTCTAATCAAATAATATGCAATTAAAACGTGCAACGCACAACGAATTCCCTTCACTACTGGTTTCAAGGGATTATGCGACGCTGCCGCGATGACAGCTAGCCTAGACCAACAGAATTATGGGCAGAAAGCCGTTTCAATTATACTGCAGTACTTACCAGGTAAATTATAGCTTGTTCCGTATTAATGTTTGTTGTTTAGAACTTCCTTTTGTCTGTAAGATGCGTAAAATGGCCGACGCAAAACTAAAAGTGGGAGTTAATATTTTAAAGAAGAAAGATGCAGCGTGTGGGTTTAAAACACATTTCCAAAATGTACTTAGTTAATTTGATTTTGGATCTCCATCAAAAATACACCTAATATGCTGTTTTATTTATACTTTACAAAAGCAAACATTGTGCTTTCTGAATTAAAGAAGACCACATCATACAATGAGATCAAACACACATTAGTGTAAATGTGTATTAATTAGAAAATAACTTAAATAAATATGCTATTAATGCAGTAGTCGTATTTTTCTATAAAATTCACAGGAGATACAGCTTGTAGTTAAAATATGTGTCTAGTTAGAAAAAATAGGATAGCCCCATATTACACATGACAAATTGGCAAAATAAAGAAATACTTTGTATATCTTTGCCTGGTTAAATTGATAGAATAATTATGATGTTACGAACTGCTTTTATAAATTCGAGGGATCAGAGTACGGTGGAAAATAGTCTTGATGGATTATTAAATTAACCTAACCATAGTATTAATAAACTTAGCACAAATGAAAATGATACACCTTCCTTGACATTTCCTGAACTCGTCCTCAGAAAGGATAGAAGGCATAACATTACAAGTAAAATTAATAACAGTCACTGAACGTATAGCAATATATCATAATTCAATAACAGTGTTCGATTGCACATTTTCCTGGCTCATTTTTTAACATGACGTTTAACTATGGTTTACGTCAGCAACATTGGTTTTGATAAATTCTAATAACCAGTTACGTAGCCACATCGATTTGCACAATTTGTCACAGTCGGCCCCGTGTTGTATGGTGCTATTGATAAAACGCTTAGTTATTGAATTAAGTGAGGGTTTTAATTTTGCAATTTTACCTCGTTTGAACTCAGATCCGCTTATACCTTCTTGGTTTTAATTGTCAGGTTTTTAAGCACTTGGAGCTAAAATCCTCAGTGGACTTGCTTTGGCTGATATATTAATGATGAAACATTTTTCATAACTAAAAATACTTCTAATATTTACTCATTATTAGTTTTGTTCATCCTTCAAATGACGTAAAGGCTGGCCTTTACTATGGATAGAATTAGCATTGCAATTGTAATCAATGCCACCAACCTTCCGTCTGTTTTTGATATTTTGTCGATTTTCAGTTTTTTTAAGTTTTTGTATGTGCATGTTTAGTATCTACTGGAAATGTTTCTGGAAAGAAAATTTAATTTGCATTCCCAGCTTGGACGAAGATTTCTGCCAGGCCAAAATGACGTGGCAACATACCAGCGGAATATATACCTTATCCATTGGAAATATAGATGATATTATAATTACAATTCAAGCATGCACAATTTTAGAATGACTAGATCATGACTAATCAAAACAGTGTCTCGCACTTGCTCCGATGATTTCATATCTACATCAAAATTTGAATCTAACAGCTTACAACAGGCTTAGTAATTAAGAACTGCATAAATTACCATATATTTGATATTATCACGAGTTACCGGCGGAACACTTGTCAACGGCTCAACGCTATACCCTAATGATACGTTGTTACTGCAAATTGTATGTTATTTTGACACACAGATGGAATTTTGCGGTTGGTTAGCTGGCATTTGGAAAACTACATTCCATCGTCTTGAATTGAAGAAGTCATATTAACCAATGTTGCATAAATATAGATAAATATACGACGATAATTTGACGACCCGTTTAGCTCAGCGGTAGTCAACGCTGCCTGCTGTGCTATGGGTCCCGGGTTCGAATCCCGGTAGGGACAAATGTTTGTGTGATGAGCATCAACATTTGTTTCCGAGTCATGGATGTATCTATGTATAATATGTATGTATTTACAAAAAAAAAGTATATATGTAGTATATCAACCATCTAGTATCCGTAACACAAGCCTCGTTCCTTACCACGGAGCTAGATGGCGCTGTGTAATAACCGTCCGGAAATATTTATTTATTTATTATTTAATGTTGCATAGAAATAAGTGACTGCTGAGTAAAATCGTCAGTCATACTGTTATGCAGAATTCTTCTTTTAGACAATAGTAATTAGGCTGTAGTCAACTTAGCTGGAGTAGCACATGTTGGCAGACTTCAGACGGTGCTGATATCTCAAAAAGTATGTATAGTGTGCTTTAAGATCTATGACTTTACAGTCTATATTCCTATCACTGAACACAGTATTATAAATGTTGGTATTGTAAGTAGTCAAGGTGATTAAAAAAATGAGAAACTTGAACATGTGGAAAAATATTGTGAATGAACCTTTATTGCAGTTTTACCGTAAGAAATCACAATATGTTATCCTGTCAAATTTTCTCAGGAGTTTTAAAGAGACAGATGGTTAAATTTATTGGCAGAGATTTAGTTCATTTAATGACTAACTTTACTGTAGATGGTTTTAAACACAATACAGTAGCTGGATTGAAATATATTTTGTTTATATCGCCTTTGACGATGCGTCTGCTTGCTTTTATAGTCAGATGAGCATAAAAAGGTATAAGTGTTCAGCCAAATGCCCTCACACAATCCTCCTGAGCCGTTAACGACATCGCGACAAAATCCCAATTTTCGCATTATCAATGATTCAAGTATAATCTGTTAGCCGTATAAGGCGTTAAACACAAAACCCATCGCATTCAAAGTTGGCCGAAAGCATTCCACGTTTCGGCGATTGAGTAATTACGCGTAATGGCCGACGAGTGTTCGGGTAACATCGCCGACGCTCGGGCATCCTCGGACCTTGATCCTCGCCGTTTTTTGCGGACGTGTCGCGGGCGCAAGTGATTTTTAATTAAAATTTAGCGCTTTATTATGAAAACTATGCAGAGAGTAATGGTTTGGGAACTGTTGCGTTGTTTTTGTTGTATTTTTTAATTATTATTTTTAGTTTCTTTTTGCTTTTTCAAGCTTAGCTGTCTTGATACGAAAATTGCAATGAGTTGTTGTATTTGAACTGACATTGCAATAAATTATTTTTTATCGGTGACAATAAAAATTGCATTTTTCATACTAGTTATGACTTCAATTGCTTCAGTAACACTCAAGTTCCTTTTTATTCCTTTAAAGATGAATTCAGTTCTCATCCATTTTATCTAGGAATATAAATGCACTATTAAAATTAAATGTAGTCAGTTCTTTCTAAGCACTTTCTTAGATACCATGACAGTAAGAAAGGACGCCACAATAAAGTCATTTTAATAACTCAACACTTTCTCAATCAAACTTTACACACTTGGTTGTTAAATTTTAAATTTCCTCCGACGAACGTTGATCGATCTTGGTCCAAGAGTTGAGATAACGCGACATCGTCCCAGCGACACCTTTGGGGTCCGGCCAGTGTTGTTTTTTTTATATTATTTTTGTTTACTTGGTGTTGTCACCGCCCCACGCGGGTCTTATCGAGATTTTTAAAGTTTTTTTATTGGATTAGGGTCCTGCAGTCACGTTCAGGAGTGGCGTTTAAAAATGGCATGCGGAGATAAGTTGTCATTATGAGTATTTATTTAACATATAATAGTGGTACATTTGTATAATAAATAAGATGCTTATAAAAATATTTGTCTGAAAGGCGACACGATTTTTGCTGTAGCTGAATAATTGGCAGAACTATAAAGAAAAAATGTCTAGTGAATAATCTTATCGTGGGATAAAGTTTTTCTTTGAGAGTTTCCGAGTTTCCTTATGTCGTTTATATTAACTATCACTCATAATATACACCTAACGGTTCATAACATCTTTTATCCTGTGATCTGCCAAGGAAATTTCACTCGCGTCTATCTTTCCCGAATCGTAAGAAATCCAGGCCAGAATGGTTATGCCGCGGAAGAATGCTAAGGTAGGTACCTGAAGCCCCGGCACCCTGGTGGTGAGGAGAAATACCCCGTGTGGTTTTAGTCGGTAGTCACCCACTCTGGGCGGAGTCCGACACAACCCTGTCGCCTCCCCGTGCGGCGGGCAGTGCGTAAATGCATTTCCCAAGGTCAAAAAGAAAAGGCTTGAATGGTTATACAATTTCTTTTTTTTTATTAATTTATTATCGGTGTATTGATATTATTTATAGGTGTGATCAGATCCTTCACAGCATCAATATTCACGAGTGGACAGGCGGATTTTAATATGGTTCAATTAGATTTTTTTTTTAATAATTTTAGACAGCGTTCAAGTATTATACTCCATTATAATAATTTGCCATTAAATGAAACGCTGCCGATGTGTATCTATTGATTCTCTCTCCTCTCTATAAACCAAACCATACGGAACCACACACCAAATACGCCATTGCACATCCTCACGTTTCGTTTTCGATACAAAGCCAGCCGGACGTTTATGCCGAGTAATTGCTGTGAGTTATTTAAACTGGATTATTGTGGAATTTTGCGCGTGTACCTTCTTTGTGTACATTGTACCATCCTCTTAGGAATCGTTGTGTGTATGTGGCTTTGTTGTCGGGATATTGACGAGGATCAGCAGGTTTTAAACAGGCATTGAAGGGAAGGAGATGCCTATTCTCGGTGGATCTTTGGTTTACCATTACGGCACACCAGAAAGGAAGGGCAAAGATGTTACTGATACATCATCAAGTGTACCTAGTGTGGTGGTGAATGTGGATGAGGTAAAAGTGGAATACAAGAATCGTAGCGCGTGGCATTCTGTAGTTTCTGTCTACCCTCATGGTAAAGAGGCGTGAGTGTACCTATGTATGTATGTAGTGGTCAGAATGAGTGATATTTTCAGTTCGTTTTTAATTATTTTTCAATTTCAGCCGCTATTAAAACGTTGATTATTTTTAATTTACTTCTATGAACTGATCGCAGCTTGACCAAAAAGTTTCATTTGTTTTGATGTTCAATTTACTTTTAAGTGGCATTGAAAGCGTTGACTAGAAGTCGCTTTACCATACTTTTAGTCCCATAGAATAATGTGTCTAAATCAAGTCCCGAGTTACGTTTCTAGGCTGAACTGCAGACTGGCTGGACCGTTAGTCTAGATAAGCAATCATAAATAGCTAATGTTATGCTGAGAAACGGCTACGTCTGAGACTGTTCCTATTGTTGGAAATGAATAGAGATAACATAAACTCAAGATTTGTTGGGTTTCGTGTAGGGAGGCTTTTACTTTGTAACAATATAATAATGTTAGAACCACAGACTGAGAAATCCAGTGCAAGATTGTGCGCCCATATTGATGTAGGTCGGTATAAACTAAATAGTTTGTAGAAACATAAAGGTAGGTTAGGTTAGGTTATATAAAACACAAAATAAATAATTAAATCGATATGATGACTAATTATAATAGATACGACTGTCTCATCGGTCTTGTGGTCGTAAATACAGCTGCTGAGCAAGAACTCTTGGAATCGGTTCCCAGGTTGACCAAAGAGTAATTGGGGTTTTTTTTCCAGTGGCAGCTTGGGGAGTGGTTTCGGGCCCGGTTGATTGTATAAAGCTCGCCCCTATTATATAGGACCTGAAATATACCGGTTAAATATGGGTGTACATTGGTACACCTCTGCCTAACCCTTCGGGGACAAAAGGCGTTATGGTATATTTATATTAAGCTGATGAGTTTGTTAATATCTGAAGTGACATTTCTCTATGGGGGAGACTACTTTTGTCACCCTACAGAGAAATAAATATATCAAAACATTATTCTATGGGAACAATATTCTATGGATTATAATAATATGCACTATGATTAAAGACTCAGAGTTCAAAGTTCTCTGCACCCAAATCCACTTCAACAAACCACCATTTCATATTACTAGACCTTATGATTACCCGTCTGTAATACTAAAAGTATTTTATCGTTCGTCTCCGTGAACAATTACTGGTTCGCATACATAACAACTATTATTAAGGGCAACTTTTTAAAACGTATGCGCTTTAGGTACATTTAAAATGTAATATTTCAGTGGTGACTTGTATGAGAATGGCAGGCATTGCGATGGCGTCCTCTATTCTGTATTTACGCTGTAAATGCACGTTTTTATGACCGCTCTTCGTCCGCTGCTGTTGATTGTGGCTTGTTTCATAAGCGCACGCGATTTGAATATTTAAATTATTTTGCAAACTCGCAACAATTTCTTATCACCGTCAACTCATTATTGTCACACTGCTGGGCACGGGTCTCCTCTCATTTGAGAGGGATAAGGCTACAGTTCGCCAGCCTACTGCAGGTTGGCAGACTTTACACGCCATCGATAAAATCTCTCAAGCATGCAGGTTCCCTCACAGTGTTTTCCTTTACCGTTTGAGCATGTGATAAATACGCAAATTTCCGTTTAGTATGTGGTCTTGGGTTTGAACTCGACACCTTTGACATCTCAGTCCACTGGTCACACCACTAGGCTTACAGCTAAGTTTAAATATTATTGATATGTACCAAAGCCTTCAAATTTCTACGACAATTTGGCAAAGACCATAGAGTAAAACTACTCATTATTTTTTTAAAACTCATGTGCACTTGGTTTGCAATTAACAACAAAATTTATTTGACAATATATTTCTTATACTTTTAAAATATAATAGAATTTGTATAGTGTAAACGAAGGATTTTTCACAATGCATGTAAAAGGCTGCTACTTTTTTAGTGTAGACACATTGTATTAAAAACAATTTTTGTACCTACACTTAGTATGCAAAATAAAGTTTGAGTTTGGATAAGCAGTCCCACATTTCTTGAATATTTAGAGTTGGAGTAATCAATGTAAAAAATATTATATTTATAAATATAAAAACAATGCGAATATCAATAGAAATAATCTAATCAATCATACCGTTTTCTATCTAAAATACAATAGGAGTCTAATTGCTCGGTTCCAAGAAGTTAATTTTATAGAAACGAATCCAGCAATAAACTCTATACACTAAAATACAATTAAAAGCTGATAAATCAGACTTGACGATCAAAAGGAAAATTTTTGTTCAAGTCTTGTTTTATTACTATTATAGCCTATCATTGTTTTCTCATACGCAATTAAGTTCTAATAATTCGATATGTTATTATTGCATCATGTAATATTCTATTTTCCAAGCACATTGAATGACGACGACGACAAATCAAAAAAGAATAAATAAATTTAGTTATTAAATATTTATGTGTTACTTCGAACACCAGTAAAACGCCTTCCACTTGTAACTGAGACATCAGCCGAAATCTAGCTATCTGCATTGACATTGTAAAATGGACGCTTAAAAGACTATTTCGATGTGCAGACTAAACTTCACTTAAAATATAATACAGATAGAATATTTCATAAATAAAATCTTTTCAATTCACCCTTCATAAAGACGTTCAATCTAAACGGAAAAGAAATAAAAACTATACTTATGTGATATAAGTTAATATTCTTGTAAAAGTTGTAAAAGTCGTCGAGGAAATTGTATATTTGTAAAATTTACCACTTTACTGCTTTATTTTATTACCTATTAATGCAGTTTTCGTATTCTTTTGCGCTTTCAGTGACTATTATTTTCCGCTAAAGAATATTTTGTAACTTGGTTGTCTCCTCTTCAACTTAATTGGTTTATACTCTAAGGCACTTTGATAATTATTTTTAGTTTCTTACTCAAAATCAATAGTCCCTTGATTTCTAATATGCCTACAAAAAAAAGTTTTTTTTTCATTTAATGTAAACATTACAATACATGCTTTTGTTTGAGTAAATACGTAAAATAGATGAATCTTTGTCATAATTATGAGTTTAATTCTCCTTTTTAAATCTCTTATCTTTCCTGTAGCACGCTAAAATTTTTCCTTGAATTATGGGAACATAATTATTCCCATAGACAAATACTACCAAGATATAAAAACATGTTGTTTATTTTTTCATTGCACTTAAATATTTTATTAAATTCTTATACCAAGCACAGGAAGCTAATATCTTCAATCCCACTTAATACAATTATACCCCTAATAATTACCATCTCGCTTGGGTATTTCAAAAAGGATTTCTGAAATTCCGTTGACTTCGATGAGTGGAATGCAAAAATGTATTTACCGGACTTATATTTGTAAGCGGGGTTTTAAATAGCGATCTATTAGCATATCTGTGTTTGCACTTACAAGTTACGGGGACGATACGTGCACGACTTTGAAATATTGTTAGGAACAAAGACAAAGAATATTTTTTTTTTTAATATAATTACTTTTTACGGATTTTATCGCGGTATATTTGATATTATTTTAACCGACAAATATACCGCGATAAAATCCGTAAAAAGTAGTTTTATTAAATATTAGACATTGAAATAAAAATATTTTGTTTGAAATTAGTAAAGTCGAAAGCATGTAAATATTATCTTTTTTAAAGGTTGTCCAGAACAGTAAAACCTTTTAATATCTACACAACCTTAACATAAGTTGTTCTATTACTACACCAGCTACACAATTATCAATCTTCAGATATTAGTGAAAGCAATAGGGAAATAGTACTCAATAAAGAGTTTTTAATACCTTAACTTGACAGTAAAGAACACATATATAAGTATCTTTGAATGCCTGGATGTGAAAATATTTGTTACTCTTTACCGCAAAATTACAAAACAGATTATGCTCAAACTTAACATCGATACAGTATAAAATAATACGTATGCATTTTTTTTTAAAAAACGAGTAGTACGCTATTAGAATTATAAAACATTCTTCAGACAAATCGGTAACACTTATCAAATATGTCAAAACACCTATTGAATATGAAAAATCGTGTGTCATAAACACCACTAACTCCATGCTACCTGTTAAGTCTTGCTGCATCCTTATGGCTCTTGAACCCTTGAAGTTTGCTCTCAACATCGAGTATTGTGGGAGAGGCAAGCGCAATAATGTAATGGCTCTTGAGCTTGCATGTTTTATTTTACCGTCATTGGGAATATTGCCAATAAAAATAAATCTATGACCAAAGGTATTGCCAGGAAAAAAATACTAGTGTTACAGAGAGAGTTTCATTTATAATACATCAATTTATTGTTATAGCATAGTGGTCGAAATTTTGGGTACTAAGTCTGAACGGCCCGAAACGAATGGCACGCGGGACATTCGACCGTAAAAAAGTATTTAGTCCGAACAACCCGAAATTCGAACTTCATTCTATAGTTCTGTTTTCTGCGCAACTTTTTGTTCTTTAGTTGATTGATAAACATGAAATCAATTTGAATAATTAATGAAATACAGCTCAAAGGAATTAGTACTAAACTGTTTTATAGTTAGGTACTGCTAGTGCGGCTACTGAAATTATGTCCTTTGCTAGATTCTAACGAGGTTTGATTATTAAGTAGCGCACTCACTAAAAGTTTCATTATGCACCCAAGAAACAATTGGATTTCGACTCTTTTTCAATCAAAAAGGGTTTAAAATAGAATACCACTGAACTGTTTATCTTAGCTCTGATTCATAAGTGATTGACTCGTACGGATGAATACGCAAACACGGATTCATTAAACACAAAATCCAATCTTCATGGGATTTCTATCCGCAAACGCACCCACGAAACGGTTGAAAGTATTGTATGAAGTAACACTTTCTTTGAACAAAAACTTAAGAGAACTTACAAGACATACCATAAGTTCAACGGCACAACAGTATTGACAGTTCAAATTAATAACTTCCTTTTATCGACTAACACCTTAAAAGTTTCACAAACATCCGCGATCATGTATCTAATTAATCTTATTTTAGCTAATTAAGACATTATATTTTATAAATCATTCACTTTTTTCGTGCCGACGTGTATCTTGTAGATAAGCCGCTTTGGTTCTTAATGCCGCGCAGAGTGACATATTTATCTTACATGTCAAATATGAAATAGACAGATAATGGTACTTTGAGGTGTAGCACTTGTAAAGTGACCATCCGGTTCAAAATAATACAAGAAAACTGGTTATGAGTACGTAAAAATGTATTTACGTTTTATTCATTTTAATTTTAAGTTTGTATGTCAATTACTTTACTCGGAAAACAGAAAAAGCAACTCATGATTAATTTACAATTTGGCGACAAATAGATTTTTAAATAGAAACGGTGATTGGTTACTAATTATTACTTTAAAGTTTTGTAAAAATAACCGGTTTCTCAGTTTCGTTACGATTTTTTTACGATAGTCCTATTTATTATATATTATGATTAAGATTATACGACATGTTTACATCGGAGAAACTGTATCGGCACATCGGTATTGTGATTTAAAATACTTGAGGTCGTTTCCCGGGTCAAATAAAGCACTATAGAGTTTTTCAATGATTTTTTTTTGTAATGAAGAGTTCATTACATAAAAAATCATTTTTCCCCATTTTTCTTAGAACTTATGAACATACCTTTGTCTAATACTATTCTGAAAAACAGGCTTTATGATAGTTTTCGGTTTTATTATTCTATGTTATCAATCATCTTGCAATTTGGCTTTTATGTCCAAAGATATGGAGTTGATATTAGTATATAGTAGATATACATAGATAGACGCAGTGATTTCGAAATCACAACTTATTTTTTTTAATAATCTACATTCGATCCATCGTTTGCGACATACCGATTCAAAACAGGCCTATATAGTCCGATAGACGATAAGCGATATTAATCTTTATAATAATTAGCATAAGGGTTCATGAACTTTAGCATTTAAAAGTTCGTAAAATAATTAATGTAATAAATTACATTTGACTAAATTATCTAATGTTATACTTACGACATTTTTTAAACTGGATTTATATTTCTCGCATTTGCATACCTGAAACAAAAATTATAAGTCATTAGTATGTGATTAGTTATGTGTAACATATAAACTAGTAGTCTTTTTTCATCTTATGTCTTGATTTTTTATAGTTAATTTTTAGTAATATCTAAAGCGGTAGTTTTAAAACATACACCTATTAATATTAATATAAAGGAATATAATAATTAGAATCAATGAATGAGGTAAAAAGGATATAACAACTGACCTGACTAAAAAAATACCCTTGGTGTTGACAGCGCCCATAGACTATGATCGCTGCTTACCATAAAGCGATACGTATGCTTGTCAGATACTTTGTTCCTATCTAGTCAACAATACCCAAACAACAAAACAATTTAGGATTCATCCATAATGACCTTTATTTTCTGATCTAAAAATGTGCGTTTTGCATACCATTCTTCTCGAGGATGCAAGACCATTATGTCAGGCTGTACTGCCGGGTGGCCAACTTACCGACTAAAACAACCACTACCACACCACAACAGTCCCACACGCTCGTGGTATCACAGGATCCCCATTATGACGCTGAAAATGCCTGATAGTAAGCGGTTACCGTAGCCTATAGACGTTAGCAACACCATCGGTAACGCTCGGGGTAACCAACCCTGCAGTTGCCAACCCTGTGTAAACCGCTTAGGTTCCATAAAATAGGGGTTACTAAACTGACAGCAAACGTCAAAGTTTGTAGTGATCAAAAAATCGTAGTAGTGTAAACCGTACCCCCCAATCTCCATGATACAAGCATTCTTGCTGGTAATTCAGAAATACGTTCAATTTAATCGTGATAGGTCACTCTTGGCCTCCTTGAGCTCTTTGTAACTTCCACTTGCACTGTGCATCTGTTGCGTCACGGCTTCAGGCAATTTGAATCAATGGTGTTTATGGCTTTTTGATTGTGCATCTTTTGAATAAACATTATTCTCGACAGTAATTTAGGTAATGATTTTGATCATTATATTTATGGTAGGCGCTGTAGAATATGTGGATTGTAGTTGTATTTTAATTGTTCTATGAGATAAGGGGCGGTAGGCTTGATGGCGACACAAAAACGATGCTTTTACACATTGAAACTAATTTATTAATTTTACACAACAGATAACACATCTGCCTGCCGGCAATCCAAAATTGAGAGAGAGTGAGTGAGACGTGTATGAATGAGCTATGATGTACAGAATGAATGGAAATTTATACTGTTACAGATTAATAAAATTAATACAGCTACATTACATGTTATGTTTTTTGTTGGTAATTCCAACAGGCGCTGTTTAACTATCTTAAATTCCCTTTAAATATAACATGTAGATATAAACATTATATACCTGAACTAAGAGTTCTGATAATCTGCTGGATTAAGTTATAAGTGGAAATCTTTGGGGGAGGCTTATGTCCATTAGTGGACGTCATCTAGATATGATGATGATGATAAAGTCATAAGTTTCGAGTTCTATCCCAATTCATGAATCACGCGGAAAGCCTGAGAGATGTTTGCGATTGCGTGTCATTTCTGCCAAAATATTTTCATCATCAACCCATTATTGTCCCACTGCTGAACACGGGTCTCCTCTCATTTTTGAGAGGGATTAGGCTATAGTCCACCACACTAGCCTACTGCGGTTTGGCAGACTTCACATGTCATTGAGATCTCTCAAGCATGCAGGTTTCCTCACAATGTTTTCCTTCACCGTTTAAGCATGTGATAAATACGCACATAACTTCCGAAAAGTCAGTGGTGCGCGCCTTGGGTTTGAACTCTCTTTGACATCTCAGTCCACTGGTCACACCGCTAGGTTACCACAGCTCAATATTTTATTTTAATAAAAATATTCTGATTTTAGTCTCTGATGTAATAGTTAGCAAGTAACTTACCTTTTAAAGTAAAGTATAAAAGTAAAGGGACATGCTAATATTATCTGTTAAACAAACAAAAACCAAAAAAAAAACCCACATATCATTAAAATATCTTTATGCCTCCGATGGTTGATAAATAAACGTTCTCATGTGTGTCGCCGAATGCTAAGTCGTGAATATATGACGTCACAGCATTGTAGCATGTAAATCTGAATGCCAAAACATGAATGCATTGGTATTCTGTAAGAACTCACTGTTGAACTCACAACTTTGAGTTCTGTAAATTATGTGACTTGAAATCTATGATAGTCTTTATAAGAACATCTGAAATTTATGACACAGCGCCATCAAGTTCCGAGCTAAGCAACGAGTCTGGTGTTACGGATACTAGTAGGTTGATATACTACAAATATACTTTTTTTGTAAATACATACATATTATACATAGATACATCCATGACTCGGATACAAATGTTTATGCTCATCACCCAAACATTTGTCCCTACCGGGATTCGAACCCGGGACCCCTAAACAGAAGGCAGTGTTAACTACCGCTGGACCAATTGGGTCGTCAAACTGTAGATACTACCTAATTACCCATTATTGCAGGTGATTATAATAATTTTAAGAAATCAGTAACATTTTAGCTTTTCTGTAACTAATTAATATTCTGCAACATACTTGTTCGTGAATAAAGTTTAAGTGAACACATTTTTATTTATATAAAGATGTGCATCCATTGTAAAATCCCTTAAACGTTTGATGTTCCGACAACGTGCCGTCCTTATCTCATATAAAACGTGCTTGAAATAATTTGGCCACAAGAATACGTATATCCTTAATGATAATATAAGTAAGAAATGTGTAGTTTATAAAAAATAAAAATCCTTTATAACCTTCTTATATTTAGACTCATCATATTATCTTGCTTTCCGTTACCCCTTTATCCGCCCAAGTCGGATATATCCGACAAGTATTTTCATATCCATATAGCCCATATAATCATTTAAGGACACATGAATAAATAAAACCGTTTAAAAATATAAAAGAACACAAAAATATTTGTCGGATATATCCGACTTGGGCGGTTAAAGGGTTAATGGAAAGGATGATAATTGATAAGTCTTGCTTTGTCACAAGTATATCAAACTTAACTTCCAGTTTACTCGAATGTGACTAAATATCAGTCTTTTAATATTCGACGGTCGAATTGACCTCCGTAACCCGTTTACTGGGCAAAACGAGGTTAAGAATAAACTGGTTGTAAGGATTTTTCATACAGAACTGATATTATACAAATGATTTAACAGAATATTTTGAATCACAGCTAGGACTCAGCTTTCAAACGAAAACAAAAGCTAAATCAAAATTGGTTAATCTGTTTATAAACTACGAAGCCACAGACACATAAACAAAAACATGCGTTAAAATTATAACATCCCACATTATCCGTTGATGGTTAAAAAGTAAACTTAATATTCTATAAATAATCTGTAGTGCATACAACCTGCTCGGATTGTATAATAGTTACAAGGTACCTATGTAATAATAATAATACAATTTTATGTTTGAGGTAACGAGTTTATTGGCACGCTCTCTGTCTAGCCCCCGGCAATTGCAAGCGAGGTTACTGTTGACGAATAAATATTTCTACCATTGTTACCTACTATAACTGCCAATTGAATATAAAATGTACCATTTATAAGCAATACACACTAATAAGTTTAACACACCACGTCTATTTAAATCAAATTTCAAAATATCCAATAAAATAAATTCCATTGAAGTTGGAATATTATTATTGAATAAAACTCAATAAAAGTTGGCACAGTTTTCACACGGTCAGTATACAGTATTCGAGTTAGGGTAAAGGTTTGTTGTAGTAAGGGGGTTTATCCACTGAGCATCTAATGTATAGCGACAAACAAAATCCCTTCAACTAAAATAAACGAACACAAAAAACGCGAGCCTATAAAAAATACATTCCATTCATTGTAGATTTAGGCAATTAAACTAAATCGATTAATCGACTTATAATCGATTAATATATAATCGATCGTGTCGAGTCAGGTTGTCACTTTATGTTATTTACTGAACAACAAGTTGTCAAAATATCGATTAAAATATACAATACTGCAGAAATGTTAGTGGGATTACGTATGTCATCAACTAAAAGTACATTATATTGCTGTTTTCGAATTCAAAGCTTTTGCCACCAACGCATCTGGTATTGTACACTTCCCCAGTATGCGTACAGCCGTATAAGCAGCCGAGACCTCCAATGAGCAGTCAGATTTCACGCCAATACGCCACCAGAGTAAACAATAACGATTTATAACTGCAACGAACAAACCTACAGTATATCAATTCTTATTACATTTTTGTTACTAAACCTATATTTATTTACTCTATAACAATAGCAAGTTATGTTCTCTGGTTATTTAGTTTTATTACTAAAAATGAGTTTCTACATGGTTTTGGTGCCTTATTAGAAAGGAAAATGCCTATTGGTCAGCCATTAAAATGGTGGCTACCTTATTTTCCACGCTATTGATCAAATATCCACTTTATGACTACATATATACAAATATTAAAATCCTTTCACGCTGTAACTAGTTGTGGAAACATTTTACGTTTACACATCAACCCATTACTGTTCCTCGCTGGGTATGGGTCTCCTTTCATTTAAAAGAGTTTTGGCTAAAGTCGACAAACCTAACATGGCGCAGGTTACCAGGCTTTAAAAGACATATAGTAAATCCATCAAGCATGTTTCCATACGGTGTTTTTTTTTCGACTTTAGAGCATGTGATAAATACTCATATAAGTTCGAAAAGCCAATGGTGCGTGCCATGGCATCAAACTCGAGACATTTGGACGGCTCAGTAAATGTGTCTTATTTTTAAGTCACTCGCTAAGTGTCTCTTTAGTCTCCAGTCTAAAACTCTAAACATTTAATAAAACTGTAGTATTTCTATTAAAACATACCGTTCTCTAAGCAGTTGTTAAAGCGAATGCTTTTTAATATTTATGACTACGAGTAGATTAAATTATTTCCTAAGACCTAATAGTGCTGACGTTTATACAACTGTTTTAAAATAAATCTAGATGTGCCAGCAAAGGAATTAGTAGTGATTACCTTTAGTCGATTATGTTGAATCGAATAATCGCTTTGTAATCTGTTTAGGAATTATATGAGTTATTTAATAGGCTTTTTATTGACTTGTTAAGTAGGGTGTTACTTTAGTAACAACACAAGTAAAATAGCTAAAGCTAATTTACTTTGAATTTAAATTGAGATCTGTTACCTATGAATGATTACTTGTCAGTTACATGACGAGTTAATTTGTAAGTAATGAAACACCATAATAGAATAATAAATATAAAGAAGAAAACTCATTCTTTACTAACTATCAAAATTCTGAATAAATTTAATATTCTACCTAGGCTAAAGTGTGATTTACATTATCGATTAACAATGAAACCTGCATTTACAAAAAAAAATTACAATAGCATGGAAATGATTTAAATAAAAATCAGAGTATAGCTATATGTTGATGTACTCATCTAGTCTTAAATATACTACTATACTACACATTCTAAGTAATCAATTTAATAAGATTCAGTAGTCGATTATTCGACTAAATCAATACACAATACAATGTTGCCCATCCCTAGCGCAAAATTCCAATGTCGGAGCTAAATAAATGAGCGTAGTATTTCTAACGCGCCTTAAGTGTCGTAAGGGTCGCGACGCGGCTCATCAATATCGATAGATCGAATTACTCGATTTTATTATCGATATAATTTTTGCGCGTAAATCTTGCGATATGAAGAAGAAGAAGAAGAAGAAAATAATATTTATTGACACAGTCACGAACAATGCACACAATAACATAAAAAAGAAAGAAAAAAAAAAACATTGGACAATAAACAAACTCATTGTGTGCCCCACGGCTGTGCCAAATGGCCCAGTTCAGCTAAAAGCCAGACAACTGGTAAGCTGCCTGGCGCTGGTTTTCAACTGGACCAGGAGGTGAGTGTCACGGATGCAAACCAGTTTCACGACGCAGAATTGTATGTGAATAATAAATAAGTACATAATAATACAAGAATATATGAGAGCTAATAAATATAATTATAATCAAACAATATACGTAAATAAGTGGTATGTAATATGTAAAATACACACACATATATAAAATATAGCAACCTATTAAACACATATATATACAGTTATGTCCGCTAAGTAATCACGCGATCCCGGCCGCCGCGCACAGACCCCATCGCCCCGCCATCATTTAATACGGCGTCAGACATGATACAGGCCGGCCGGCCGGCGCGGCGGCGCGCAGCGATACTGCATGGACGCGCATACGCGTTTCCAAAAATTGCATTACAATTTAAGTTAGACGGCACCTGGACGGGAGTCAGCATCTATATTATAAGTTATAAATGAGCAGTGCAATTACTAGTTCCGCGTGTCAATCTATACCCACATAGTGCCTAAAAAAAAAAAAAAAAAAAAAAAAAAAAAAAAATTTGCAGCAAATGCAAGAAGGCCAGCCACATTACGGTATGTAACAATAATAATACTTTTTTATCATATATTTTAGTTTTACCTGCTATTATCCGAGTACTAGTTTTAATTTTTGATATACAGGCCTCCAGACACCGCTGCGAAACATTTGAACCGGGCAGAAAACGGCAGAAACTATAAAACAAGCAATCTACATAGGTTGTAGGTACACTACATTGACGCGTCGCTGCAAGTCCCCACAGACATAACCAGTATCACGCGCACGATGGCCGAACCAGCGGGTAATAATAATAATGCCAGCTTAATGTATACGCATAGTTTTGTTACAACATTGCGGCAAGCATAATTTAAATCATAACATCTTTGCAGGTCACCAGCCACAGGACACTGGATTGTTGGGGCGACTTGCAGCTATGCCACGCCACGGACCTCCCGCACAGATACATAGCATAGGTACCAATTAAAGTAGGTAATGCGTAATTGTTTGTCAATGCACATTCCCAAGTTAACGTAAGAAAGTAAGCCCAGTATAATAGACCTAGTGTGGAATTGTGCGTTTAAAAAGGCCTACTATGCATATACTACGGATATAATATGTACAGCGCTGATTTTCAGCTGAAAACTAATGTATTATGTTAATGTATGTATTATATAAGTGAAGCATTCAGTTGTGTCATGCCTAGCTTTCGTTGCGCGTCTACCAGATACTGCCGTAAATGTCGTTTGAAAGTATCGATCGTGTTTTTCATTCTAATTGGTGGTGGTAGGTTGTTCCATACTTTCGACGCGGCATAACGGAAACTACCTCTAAACGCTGCTGTACTATGAGGCTGAATTGAATATCCTTTGAATACTTGTTTGAAGGTGAATTTTCTGATTAAGATCGCATAACCAATGCTGAACATTCGGTTTATGTTGTATACTTAATAAAGCAACTTTAATGATTAGTTTTATTTGTCAAAAATTGAGAATACTTATGGTAAAATTTCTACACAAATAATAGTATGTATAAACTCATTAAATTTATTCAGTTTATGCACCGAATTGAATATAACCTAACGTATTGAGGGGCTTGTGGCTTATGTTAAAAACTGTATCTGCTGAGGTCAGTATTCCCCATACTGACATCTAGTAGGTATTCATAATACATATATCGAGAAATAGATCCTCGAAGATAACGTGTTCTCTCAAACACTGATTAGTCGATTCTTATAGTCTCACAATTACAATTGTTAGTAAAAAATGTCACTACCAGAATAACTTTAGGCATATATAGCGGCGAAACGTGGATGTACATTATACCTCTGCTTACCCCTTTGGGAACGACAGACGTGATCCAATATAATAAGAAAAATGCTAAGACGAGATCATTAAACGATAGAGCAGCATAACACATTCCTCACAGTTACACTATTCAAAATTCAGCGTCGACATATTATGAAACATTTATCGTATATTTTACAAGCGACAATAAATTACAATATTGTTATTTTAGCTCATATTTGCCCTATGTATGAACGAGCATACGAAAGGGCAGCCCGCTTTCGCTTGTAATCAAATGAAAATAACGCCTTGTACTATGTGAGGTTTCAGTTACAGCGTTTTGTGTGTATTTTTCGGCAATTTTACAAGAATCACTCAAAACTGATTGCGAAAATCGTCCAATAAATTCTTGTGTCACTGTATTTGGTCTAATTTTAGGTAAGTAGTAAACTTTTTATATTCAAACTATTTTATAAACATAATTTTAGCTTCAAACAATTTAAATAATCTTTATTAAAAGCTAGTTAGCCCAAAGAACCTCGAACACCGACGAACTACTTCCATATTTTTTCGTTTGATTTTTTAAAGTTTTCTTTTATATGACAAAAACAAAATTATGCAATTTGGTACATTTCGGCAATTCATTTTTGTTTATATATATAGAAAGATTACAAACAGTACAATACCTATTTGAAAGACCATTTTTTGGTTGCCTACATCAGATCGACTACATTAATACCAGGCCTAGTTACTGCTACTATTTCTATAGGTATAACAAAAGCCAACATAGACAATGGTCACAAGCAATCACATATATTTAAACCAATTTAATCCAATTTATCTCGCCCGCACTGCAACCCCACCCGCGACACTGAAATACCGTCATCGTGCTTTCTGCAAATGCCGACGAACACGACCCAGTCGCGATGTGTTAATATTATTTACAACGGTGTGCTTGCGTCACTGGGAAATGTACTAACAGCATTGTTAGCCTGTCCCGAGTGATTGTGGCCCCTAAGAGCGCGTTTATATTGAACATTGGGGCCATTTCTTCGAACCAATTTTGTGTGGTAGAGTATTTCTCTGTAAGCTGTACGTACAAGCCCTGTGTTATGACTAGTGGACAGTTAAGTCAAAGGCCTTGAGTTAAATCCCTAAGAACTGCTGACTTTTTGAAGTTACATGCGCATGTAATAATTGCGACGACGAAAGAAAAAATCATGATTTTTCAGAAAATAGTTTTATCCTTGGGTAGACCTTAGTTTATAAATTGTGAATAGATAATATAATGATAGATTTATTTATTTATTGAAGATGTTTTAATACACGAATCTCTCCACAATTGACTAATCTCACGCATAATTTTACCCATCATATAACAATGGCCATTTATACATACAGTGCTCACTCCAAAGCCATCCAAACCGTTTTACAGAACCTACTTGTAAATTGCTCCAGCGCTCGCCATTGTTTCCAACAACATACATTGTCTTATAAATTCGAATTACGACTTCATATAATAACTTCATGACATTGTAGACTTAGAAGTATTGGCAACTTTATTATGTTATATCTTGATAAATTAGTGTTTTGTATTGTTTCGTCTACATTATTCAAAAGTCGCAATGTCGCAAGTCGCAAAGTCAAAATATCACTTATTCAAAGCAGGCCAAATTTAATAAAATATGGATCTATTTAAACGTTGACGGTAAAGATAACTCCGAAAATGCCCTTCACCGTTTCAAAATAGACACGGTGCAGCAAAATCTCTATGTAATGACCAATATTTTAATCATCTCATTTATTGTCTCACTGGACACGGGTCTTCTCTCATTTGGAAGGGATCAGGATACACTCTACCACGCTAGCTTAGTAAGAGTTGGGAGAATTCACAAGTCATTGAGAAAAGCTCTCAGGTATGTAAATTTCCTCACGATATTTCCAAACATTGTCTGAGCATAATATGAAGTTCTCGATCGAAATTTTCTTTCTTCTATCATACGATTTTTGTAATATTGTGCCTCATCTGAGACTACCTAACTCTCATTCTAAATTGTCCTATCTAAATGTAATCTATAAATATGCAAGTGTTTGAAAGAAAATATACTAGAGTTAGGCTTGACAGCAGTAACTTTTCCAAAGGGGACGCTTCCTGTTTCTGATGATGCATTTAACAGGTAGGTCACGACCAAGGTTGGACACCAAACAGGTTTGTTAATAGGAAAACGAAAAGTAACATAAGACACCCCAACAAAAACATTAAACAGTCATAGCAACACTAAAAGGCACAGACGTACCGTAACCATAAGTCTGGCAACACTCAATGAATCCTCACAAACTATCCGTTTACACAGTGTTGCCAATTAAAATCGGCAATAAATTCTACGGCCCGCTATGGCCGGAGATCAAACAAGGAAAGGGCTGCACCATTCGATACATCGATAATTATCTAGTATCGATTCGCAGGTGCAACACTAGCGCGTAAATTTTACGGTATTCTACGTTCCGCCCATCACTTGGGTGGTATTCGCTTAATAAATATAAATTGTTAGACAGGGGTTGACGGTAAATATTGAATTTTAGAGATAAACTAACGGGTGACTGTTTTATACAACTTCTAGCTTGCAATATCTACTTCATTGGGCTTGTGGTTCCAAGAGTGGCTGTTGAGCTTGTCTTGGTTGAGGTTTCCAGATCGAGAGAAATGGGATTTTTTTCATATTGGATGGGACCAGTAGACTCTGCTGTGACGTTACAGGTCTTCAGTTTAATACCAATACCAATATCTTTCATTAGAAAGTTTTGTCTGTCGTTCTTCATCATGAGGAAACAAGCATGCATTGTGTGAAGCTGCACTAAGGTAGCGTGGAGTACTAGTACGGCCTGATAAGAGGGACCCATGCCCAGTAGTGATAAATAGTTTGAAGATGAAATGCCAGTAAGCCTCTTTCGAACTGGGAAAACAGTGAATGCACTTTAATACACCTCTGATTACCCCTTTGGCGATTCAGGCTTGATTGTATTTCATGTTATAAAAATATCTGTATTTGTGTGACAAAAATTGTGAATGTACTTTAATACACCTCTGATTACCCCTTTGGCGATGGCTTTGGCTTGATTGTATTTCATGTTATAAAAATATCTGTATTTGTGTGAAAAATTTTCATCATGTAAGGCATAGTGATTTATTATACTTAAGCGAATATTAACGTTTAAATAAAATAACTTTTTACGCATTTCGTAATCAATAGTTTTATAATTCAACGTCAATAGTTATTGTTATTTTTCCTAAGCATGCCTGTGTATAATACATCAAATTAGTTATACTATGTGGAGATGATAACACGACAATAAATTAAACCCAGTATACCTAATCATATTCTAAGTCTGTATACCAAAAATCAATACATCAAGACACAGGACAATATTTTCCAGTTTTTTTTAATTTTCAACATGATGTATTGTTTACTAGGCTATCACAGATAAGGTTAAAGACCTGCAACATAATAAACATATGTTGCCAACTCGCCACTTTAAAGACCTTTACCAACCTTAAAAAACTCCTTTCGCAAATCTAATTTCTTTTGCATATTGTGCTATTAATTTGTTTGAAAAAAACTTTTTTTTAATATCAATGTTAATATTCAATAGAGTCAAAATACTCTCTAAAACTAGTATGGCTCGTCTTTTCATTCATTGTTGTGTTATCATCAGTCTCCTCATTGTGTACTTAGTTAATTTACAGCTTAGCGTTATACTAATAAACTAGTACGGTTGCTTTCGAGCCCATTTACACTTCGATTAGTAGGTAAGTGATTAATAAAATTAACTCGCGTGGGTTTTACAAATGAAGCGAGTACACTGGCACTATGTAAACAGGGCTTTAAATGAATACTTATGTTGCATTTGAATACCGATAGATGGCAGCAACTAATGCAACTTTCTGAGAATAGTGATATTAGCAAGGAATATATAGAAGATGGCTAGTTTTGGTTCAAAAAAAGGTTTTAATCTGATGTAGAATTGTTTTGTCCCTCAACGTTAATATCTCCCAAATGTGCTCTGTCTCAAAATAAAGTATAAACTTCAACAGTCTATTTGTTTACTAGAATAATGACGTGGTACATGGAAAATATTATTGCTTTTTTTAATATGAGTGCTTTAACAACGTGAATATTACGTTTTACAAGTAATTCTCTTCACCTTATTAATATTCCACTGTTTATGTAGTGATTTATAAATAATTTACAGTCCTCACAAACACAAATCCCATCTTTAATAAACACAAAAAGCTTCAACCATCCAAACACGCACACATAAACAAGCCATCTAAATCACAACAATTAGATCTTCACTCACACAGACGGAGCTCATAACAAGATGTGACATTAGCAAATACTAGGAACATTACTCATCTGACATTGTCTAAGGCCGGCTACAGTTGTACGATTAAAGATTAGGAGAATATCCTTAACGGTACTGTGGGCGGCCCACACGGAACCCGTAGGCCAACCGCTAAGGTCGGTTACACTGGTGCGGCGTGTAAATGTTGTGTGTGAAATTATTAATTAATATTTTTTACTTAATCAGTTTTTAGTGATTATCTACTTAGATACTCCCCATGAGTACGATAAAATGCTTGAATTCTATTGGTTGTGTTTAATACAATATTTTGAAAATATACCTACTTTATGTATAAGTGTTACATGTAACTTATTTCATTTGTTCCTTGTCAATAAAACAAACTATAAAGTATGATTTCGACTTTTAAATGAACTATAAAAAAAAAATGACAATTTTTTACACACCAGTTTAAAAATACCTATTGCCATACCATATACGATACTATTTTAAATCGTATTGAATTAAGGTAATCTTTATTATTAATCCAAATGACTGAATCCCAAAACATCAAACGACATAGACCAATCCCAAACAACAAATAACAAACAAATAAATTATATTTAACCACGTTGACATCAAAACCTTACAACCTAGAGCTTATTTAATCGTGAAATCGCACATGTCAAGCAATCCTTAACAAAATGTGCGGGCGAGCGGCGCAATGTTGTCGCCGTCTGTCCTCTGTAATCGCACGCGTAGTCATTTGTGCTTTATTATCACCATTTCTAGCTTCCATCTACCCTCCAATTATTTACTAGAAGTATGAAAATATATAAAGGAAAATTGTCATAGCCATAAACTAGTTCGTAAGTCTACACATTATTTATTTATTTTATTTTTCTTGTACATACACACAGAATATAAAAGGAAAACAGATTAATAGATACATTGTACAAAGGCACAACTTATTTCTAAAGAAATCTCTTCCAGTAAGCCTGGAAAGGAGACGTATATTGAGGAAAAACAGAAGTGTGTGTAGGTTAATAAACTTACATATACTATAGTTACATATATACACAGATACATATATACTATATTATATAATAATAGATATATACATAAACTTACACATAGCTAGGGCGAAGAGGAGAGGAATATGTGGGGATGTGCATTAATTAATTTTGATAAAATATGTGGCGATTTCGGAGTGTTTTTAAATCACTAACAATGGAAAAGTAACCTTAATGGTTTAGGGAAATTTTAAAGCAACTAAGTACCTAGATTTAAAATTTATATCTCATAGTTAAATATTTAATAAGGTATATTATTGTCTGTGAGCTATATATAGGTATATTCTGATACAACCAATGACGAAATGAACTCGATGACACATGACTGTGTATATTTCATTTCAGTATCTCAAGTTCAATCCACAATATTTCTCATCCTATCATATCACCAAAGTCTAGTTTCAGTATCCCTGAGAAGAAAATTATTTATAGGAATACTATCTATCCAACATTATAATCACTACACAACCCTACGTTAGAAACAGGAAATGATAGAACTGACCTATTTAGCCGGTCCGAAGTCAATCCTACTTTAAGTGCTATTTATCCATCCTTGTAACAAGCCAAACCAGTTTAAGTTTTCATTAAGAAAAATCCATTTTCATTTACCAATAAACGATTACCGGTAATGTTGGCCATCGCTCCAACGAAGTAAATTACAATATAACCTATCAAACTTAATTAGCGCGCTCGAGAGGAAGTTAAAAATTAAATAACACAAACGAGGCGGTATCTGTAAAGGGTAATGATATTAACCGTTCCAATATCCTTCTGAGATTCGATAACCCTAGCCCTTATATATTTGTATGTCGTAAAAAAACGAAACCAAGAACAAATCAAACTACACTCAATACGTCAATCCGACACCTAGAAACATCCAAACCAATAGACAAGCAGTCAAAAAAAATATCGTCACTAATTTGAACTTTATGACATAAGAATACAGGTTATGTTTTTATAATAGTGATGTGCACCGGCAGTTGTAAAATGGTTGATGTAAGATTGACGGTTGGTACCGTTAGTCGAGGTCGGGGCACTGCACCGGCGGCCAAAAGCGAGTGTTATCGATAATGCGCACATCACTAACACGAGGTATAGGCTAATGGAATGCTGTTTTGAAATAAAACGTGTTTTAAAAAAGACAAAATTGATGCTTTTATTTTTAATTCGAAATTAAGTTTAATAGTTCAGAATTGCTTTTGTTCTTTTTAGGCGAATACGGACCGTGTGATATTTAAATCGATTTAAAGGTACCTACTGTACCTACTACATGTTGAGAGACGTATGAAACCGAATGCCGTGCAATTTACAAGTCAATGTCGACTGTTAATGATAGGGCCTAGGGTGTAAGAAAAAAACATCAACCAAGACTTCATCATCATCAACCCAGTAACGTCCCACTGCTGGGCACGGGTCTCCTCTCGTTTGAGAGGGATTAGGCTATAGTCCACCACGCTAGCCTACTGCGGATTGACCAAGACATATTGACGTTTAAAAGGCTATATGCATTTTATCAACTTTCGAAAGTCAGGATAGGCTTCTCTTAATCTTTCTTTGACAAACCTGTCGTATTATCGATGAAACTCTTCGTCCTGTTTCGTAGAAAATAACTTTTAATAGAGCTGTCACAGGCTAGTGCTAAAAGTTTCGAAGAGACTTTGAAGTCCTTCGTGAGGAAACTTGCACACTTGAGAGAATTCTCGATGGTATGTGAAGTCTGCCAACCCGCAGTAGGCTAGCGTGGTAGACTATAGCCTAATCCCTCTCAATTGAGAGGAGACCCGTGCCCAGCAGTGGGACATTAATGGGTTGATGATTTGAAGTCCTTAGGGCTCAGGTATTTCAATTTCTTTAACTTTTCGAAATGACGTGCGTATTCATCATGCGCTCAAAAGTCGTGACTAGTCCTGAGAGATTTAGTTGATGGTCTGTGATGTCTGCTAGATAGCACTAGGCATCATGGTGGCTCAATAGAATGTCGGCAAATGACGGTGACGTTTGTTGTCGTTATATTATTCGAATTAATACCTCATTTATCTAATAACACACGATCTATTTTGCCCAAATTAAATATGTATTTATGTACCATAATAAAGTGATTCATTTTTAAACTATTTCATCCATATTACTTTTGTATGAGATAAAGTCTCCGTTATCCTTTCAATGTATTATAACCGTAGTATAATGATAGCTAGGTACCCAATTTATTCTATTAATTCGCACAGCACAATAAATTAAATCTATTTATGAAAAAAACTGTAACATCAATGGGCGTTACATTTCTATCAAAATAGTGTCGGCCTTTTAATGCAGATACCGATACCACTTGGTACCGAAACCAGAATTGATAAATCGATACTCTATTTTTTGCTCCTAAACAGTTCCTTCCAAGTCATTAGGTTTTCTCACCAATTTTTTACCTTCGCACATACAGAATTTCACTACGCTCAAACACAAACTATTTCTTTTTACAATTTTACATTTACACTCGATCACGACCTTGAGGGTATAGAAATAAAGTGATGTTTCCCGTGAGCTGGCGTTGTTTTGTACGTACCGATACCAATCTGTGGTGAGCAAAGAGGTTATTGAATAGCCGTGAATTGTAGTCGACTCATACACAATTGGCTGGCTTATATTGACACGGCGGGGTGGCTGGCTTAGTGATGTGAAATGTCGATAAATGTCGACAGGATAGTTCGGGATATTGTTTTGCTGTAATATATCTGTAAACGATGATTCTTGTGCCTATTTTTAGACGTTGTTAGATTTTATTGCGAATGTGTAGGCTGTCTATTTACATTCCGTTTAATGTTGTTAAATTGTACATAATAAAATGAATATAAGTTTTTATAATAGAAACAACGTGTAATGGAATCTCTTTTAGCATGACACTATTCCTATTAATAGGTGTATTTATGTAAGATCTTATAACCAAAGAATGATTTAATTTATAAAAAAAAGAAACAGAGACCATAGTAATTAACAAGTGATCAATTGTTTTAAAAATGAAATAGGTATGTTTTCAAAATATAGATCTTTGTTTGACAACGTTTTGTTTTTTGATTACTATAGTTTAACGTATGTTAAACTATAGTAATCAAAAAACTTTTTTAATGTATAGTACAGAGTATTCTGTACTATACATTAAAAAAAGTACTTATTAATGTATTTTTAATTTGCTATGAAAATAAAATCCATACTTTTTCTCTTCTTACAATTTTTATCTTAAAACTATTTTCTATCTGATATATATACATTGTCCCATCACTAGCACCCAATACGATAAGGTAAGGTACGTAGTAATGGCCTCAATATGGCGGTGCCTTCATCATTTCGCAGCAGATCCGTATCGATACACTAACCTTTACATATCTTCTATATCCTATTGCCGACCCATTGCTAGAAATTTTTCTTAGAGGTCATGAACTCATCACAAAAATATTATAACATTGACGTTACCATCTCTATTATAGATTTTATAAGCAATTAAAGGGCACCTAATAAAGAAGAATCCTTGCAGACAAAAAATTGTTGGAAATTGGAGAGATTTACTCAATTATTTACTATATATTAATTGTAATCAATAATAATGTAAGGTGTTAAGATTACTTGATAGCGTGTGAAATCTTCTCAATTTTTTTTCAAATTAACTTGGCGTTGATGGCCTAATCCCTCTCAAAAAAGCATCTCTGAGAGATTTCCCCAATCACGTGGTAATCCTCCCAATCCATACTTTGTTTTCTAATTATTTATTCGTAGTAAAATACATAAAAACATATAATTCTCCTCGCTAAGCAAGGATAGCGTGGTAACTCATAGCCAATTCCCTCTCTTAAATTAGGAAGAAACCCGTGTTCTGCAGTAAAACTGAAGTTGGTGCTAATTTATTTTAAATAAACTATGTGTAAATGGATTTATATCCTGGTTAGAGTTTAAATAGTAGAGTTTGTCATCAGCCACTATAACAATTTCTTCAGTGACTTTCCCTACTCGCACTGCACGTATACGGATCGTTCGGAGAAGTAGCTCATTATTAACAGTGAAACAGCTCCATTATTATAATTATAAAGTATCTACATATACAGGTTTAATAACATAATTTACGTCACATTAGTAAGAGTTCAGCTCACTTTACATTTTCGCCCTGTGCGGGTTGATAAGGCAACGATGCACTTTTTTCTACCGCGTATCTGCATATAAACGACTCTTTGAATGTAGAACACGAACATTTCAAATTTAGAATAGAATACGATTTGAATATTTTAAAAGTTTCATGGATAATAAAGTTTGTAATTCCCTTGTGTTATTGTCTATGGTGAATAATTCTTGTTGTTTTGCTTGTTACTTTTAATCACATTAGCGTGTTTTACAAGTTTTATGTATATACAATTACTTCATTAAAAGATACTGCTACTTAGTGAAAGAATGGAAATTGGGACGGACTTATATTTGATGCCAAGGCCCGACAAAATTTTTAGAGTTTAGTAGCTTAGAAGACATTTTTATGTAAAATATTAATGTAGTTTATAAATCATCTAATATTTCTAATTACTTAGCTTTATGTGGCACTATGTAAAAATATCCGTGACTTAGTTAATATATTATTTAATAGTTAATTAATTAATAATATATTAACTGCCTCGTTGGTCTAGTGGTCGTACACTGCGACTGCCAAGCAAGAGGTCTTAGGTTCGATTCCCAGGTCGAGCAAATTATTATTGAGTTTTTCCATTAAATTATCAGTAACAGCTCGGAGTTCGGATTTGTGCCCGGTTAGAGGCAATAGGCTCGCCCCTATTACATTGGACCTAAAACATACCGGCGAAACGTGGGTGTGCAATAGTACACCTCTGCCTAACCTTTCGACAGGGGTAATTGTATGTATGTATTAATAGTTAATACATTATTTTATTATGATATTATATTTTGAGCGAGTTAATTTTTTTTTTATATGATACTTTCAGCGATCATGCGCTCGTAGAAAAAGGGCTTAAGTCACATTTGAATGTTTTATACTCTATAAACAAAATAACAGCTACTACGGTCCACTTTAACACAATGATGATAGATAATTGAAAAGTTCCCGCCGCTTGATGGAATGCAGCCATTGTTACTGACTTTCACCAAACTCTGTACAATTAAATTCGTCATCATGATTATGTTTTATGAATAACGCTCAATAGATTTTTTTTCTTCAAGTGATAGTCGTGCTTTTAAAGTGTTTTAGATAAGGGTATATAGGTACCTACTTGTTTAATGTTGTGCTGTGGTTTTGGGAAGGTCATAACTACGGGGTGCTTCGATGGAAATCTTTTCTTTCATGGAAACCATTTTGTCGAAGATTTGTTAGCAAAACTATATGGTGAAAATATTATATACAAACAGACACGAATAATTTCAAAAATTCAATTAAAGAACTCTAATAGATATCAAGTTTTTGTAAACACGAACTTAATTTCGTACATTATAAAGTTCATATTCATATAAATTAAATCACTTTGTAGGTATCAGAAGCTCTTTTTCGCTTCGCTTTTTTACATAATTTTATTACTGCGGTCACTTAAAAACAAACTTTAAACACATAATACTAAAGTTAATATTGAAATAAGGGGCAATTAGACGTAGCTTAATGTACAATTATAGTACCTAGGTACCTATATAGTATTTCTGACTGCCTTTGATGACACTAAACACATCTATATATTTTGAACATGAGGTAGTATTTTTTTATAAAAATGCTCTAAAATTAATTACAAGTTTATAAGTACAAAAATTTATAAGTTTTTTTTTAAGGTACCAAAATTTCAACAGCATACAATACAACAATAAACTGTCTGCTAAAGGACTTCGAAATAATAAACTTTCAAATAAACAAATAATCTTATACAAATGTAAATAACATGCTAAAATTAATGATCATAGATTTGTAAAAAATATATTATCTTTAACAAAAAACAAACAGCTAAAAGAAGCACATATTTCCACAATTCCAGCTATTACAAACAACAAAAACACCGCCGCTACCAGTACTTAAGCACTGTATAATTACTGCGAGTCAACGGCTTACTATCAAATGACGTCACAGTTCCCACCATTCACATCGACTCACGGAGTATGGACACTATTAATAATAAAAGTTCATTGACCGACATCACAACACTAATCAAAGAAACCGAATGTACCGTCGAACTGCGACCAAATTCAGATTCGCTATTTTTTGGTCTCATCAACGCAACATAATGCGAAACTCCATCAATTTTTTTCATCGCCAACATCATTTTGAAAACAATTTTCTATCCCATATGATTATGGGTCATTTTGTGTAAGTATAAAACTATCATTAATGTATTACAAAGCGTAACCTTGCGGAGTTATTATTTTTTATTTTTTTTAGACTTTTTAGGTATTTTTCGTTTTTAATGTTTGACGTTGAGCTCGGATTTCGGTTAATGTGTAATTATTTTGACATTTTCGTTATTAATCCCTTGGCTTGGATTTTTAAGTTGGCGTGACTGATTGTTTCCTTGGTTTACAGAGAACAACACTTTTATCATCGTCCTGAGAAACATAATGGGGTAAGTAGAATTACAAAAAATACGCGCCAGGATATTAAGTAATTTTAGTTAAATTATGAGTAAATATTCCGTTGTACATCTTATTACTACGCTAATCAAACTACTCAACGAGCTTGTTGTTAAGTGTTATGTTGCTGTATTTACTCACATTACTGCCAAACATGGTTTTAAAGTCAATAAATATCAGGTATGTCTGCTTTATCTGGTCGTTAGAGATCATACACAATTTGGTATACATTTATAAAAACATAAGCAAAACAACTTGTGAGTCAACAATATAAAAACACAGGGTACAATGCATTGAAATTGAATGAAAACCAAAAATAAAATCAACGAGATAATTTTGAATATGTGAACAATACATAATCCAATCTCATTTTTAACACAGACAGTATCGTTTGCAAATTGATTAAATTAGCTGCCTTCAAAAAGGTCGGGTTCAAATCTGATAACAAAGATAATTGTTTCGATCCCACCAGTTCGGAACAAGGTTGGTACCGATACCACTTTTTATTTTATCGATACCAGATAAATTTATGAGTGTCGCTTCACTATTTATGTCACTAAATTAGTAGTCGCGTATTTTATGATTAAAGTTTTATGCAGGAATCGACATCGTTTTGAATTTTATAACTCGTAAATTATTATGAGTCTACTACAGAACATTTTTTGCCGTATGATAAATATTTTTGTACGACTTATCAATTACAAAGAACTGTTATAAATTACTTGTTGAGTTATTTAAACGATTCGTATTAATTGAAACTGAGACTACCGTTGAAAATTAAAATAAAATCAATATGTAACGGGTCTACGTGAAACTATCGATAAAAAAATTATCGACATATTAGTGTTGGGCTGTGTTGCTTGATAAATGGATGTCCGAAAATTGCGTGTCAAAAGGTAACTGGCTGTCTCGTTGGCTTTTACGTTTTAATACATCCCGTCAAGTTCCGAAAAGGAAGGATGCCAGTTAGTCCGTCACCTTGAGGCATTTTTTTGAAAAAACGAACAATGAAACTTTTTGGTATTCAATTATTATTTTTTAAATAGAATTTTGATTTGATGTGACAACATTGTACCGTTGTATGCGTTTTGAAAAGAAGTTTGACTATATTGTATTATAGATATGAATGAAATTATATCGTACCTATATAAATATAAATTATTTAACCTACATTTTTACTATACCAATATTATTATACAAGTATAATTTAATACAAAATAAATTGCATTTGGCATTGATTACACAGTTTTAAAGCATCGTAGTATTTCGTCTGTTTATTTAATAGTTAATTTGAATAACAAGAGCAGACTTTTATTTCTATTATAATAAAACGAATACCTAAACATAGAGCAAAGATATTAAAATATGTAACAATATTAGAAAACAAACCGCAACCAATGTTTAAACAAAACTAAAGAACGAAATGAAAAAAAAAACAGCAACAGTTGTATAAAATTAACTTTTACAAATAAAGCATGCATCTTTTTGAATCCCGTTTTTAATTAAACATCAGCGGTTCGGTGCGCGGGCGCAGTCATAAAGTATTAAGTTCTAGAGGAGGGGGAGGGTTGGAGGGGGGCAGGTAAATTGCGGTTCTCTTTTCCAACGTGATCTTTCTTGGAATTTCAACTAAAGTAATACCTATGTTGTATATTTTTATATTAAATTTAGATTGGGATCGTGGTTGGAGAAATTGCGTAATAGTTTTTTGAGGTTAGGATTACTTGGTTTTGAAAAGGTTTTGTGTTTATTTGAAAGTTTGCTTTAACCTGCTTGGCTTTGCTCCGGGAGAAGTAAGTATCTAAAGAGTATCTATTCTACCCTTAAAAAAAGGCTGTTGTTATGCCAGTAGACTATCCCTGTTCCCTAGTTATATCACATTACCAAGACACGTAACCTATTCTTAACCAGTCACCATAAACAGACAATAATATAACATATATTATAAAACATAAAGTGCAAAATACGTAATCACGACTCAAAAAAAAATATCCATTTTCTAGCTCCGAAGTCAGATATAATCTTGCATACATTTGGCTAAATCTTAGAACGTTGTCGGTGTTTTTTTTTTTACTTCTGCGCACGTTCGTATCTGACGTCACGACCGGTGACTTTGTATGGTAATAGTTTTGATAAAGGCCCGCATAACTGTCGCCCGCGGCTTCTCTGGTGTGAAAGTTTGAATTGACGTATGTAGGTAGCCTAACTGGGTTGCAAGTAAATGTAACATAGAGCTGTGTGTAATTTTCTTAACATTATATATATTAGGTGATAACTATAAAGACCTGTTTTTTAATTGAAGTGCAGGTGGTTTTATCTTAGAATTCAGGCTATTTGGTGACCACAAGTTATGATAATTACTTTATAAAAAGTTTGACATTCAAATATTTGCTTAATAATTTACTATATAAAATTATCTGACCAATTTTCGTATTTTTTTTTCCTGGAAGCAACAATAGCAATCAAACAAAAAACAAAAGCAATAGTTAGTACCTATACGTAGATGGTAAATATCTATGACTCAAGTAAAAATGTCCATAGCACTAATCTATGTCACTAGAGTAACCAAAAAGTGATACCACAAAAGACAAGGTGGACAAAAGTCAGTTTGGTCTTGTTGTCGTAAATTATGATTTCTGAGCAAGAGGGCTTTCGTTGGATTCCCAGGTCGAGCAAAGTGTGATTGGGTTTTCTATGAATAGAAAGCAGGAGCTCTTGAGCGGCAGCCGCACTGTACAAACACACGACCAAGGAGGAATTAAATCACTCTAAATTATAACAATCAGGAATGCACTTTATGCATATATTAGTAATTATTGTTTCCTCTACAAAAGCAGGTTTATAATTATCAGTGTTATAATAAAAACGAATTGTGCAGGAAATTCAATCACACTCCTGGCTCCGGGCCGTCAAAGACCATTGACATTTTATTAGTTTATAACAAAATCATACTATACCCGGTGAGCTAGTGCTATTTAGAAATAAGCGTTTTAGGGGTGTTTGAATTACTATAAAAATACCAATTATTTCCCAGTCCAGTATTTAAAGTAGCCCAGCGGTAGTTAATGCGGCTTTCTGTGCTATGGTTCCCGGGTTCAAATCCCGATAGGGACAAATGTTTGGGTAATGAGCATCAACATTTGTATCCAAGTCATGGCTGTATGATTATGTATGTATTTACAAAAAAATGTATATAAATGTATGTATATCAGCTATCTACATAGTATCCGTAACACAATAATATCCTGGTCATATTTATTCATTTATTTATTCTTTACTAAAGATTTTATTTGCCATTTAGCAGCTAGTTTCCTATTATAGGATAGGCAATCAGCTTCGACCGAATATTCTACAGTAAAACCGCCATTTTGATTGACAAAGGATCTACCGTTTTGGCTGGACTAACGAGGTGTCTATCTCATATGGTCAGCAAAAAACTTACAATATTACTATAATACTATTATTCTATATTAATGTACATTGGTACACAGTACCATCTAGTCATGAGCTAAGCAACGACGCTCGTGTTATTTATGGTCGATATAATATATACACTTTTTTTTAAACATCCTTATCCCATAGTACAAATATTCACGTTTAAAACACAAACCTGGTATTTATCATGAAAAGCTCAATACCGCTAGATTAATCAGTTAGTCAGTCAATATTATCAATTACAGGCTAAGTAAATACCTAAAACCTCATTCTAATGTTCCGTAATCTAAACACGACTAATAAAACCCGAATCGAGACGTGTCGGTACCAATACCGATAGTATCGATACATCAATTACTCGATAACGAGTTATCGACACATCCGCAACACCTGTCCGTAGTTTATCGAGCCGCAAGCTTAGTTAGTTTAATTGTGGGTAGTTATTATATATTTTTTTAGGTAATTGTTTAATAATAATAATTGTGGCTGTCGGAAAAATAAGGAATTTCGTAGTTTAAAAGTACGTTGGTGCTTAATTACTGGTAGAGATGAATAAATAATTGTTGCATAATGTTACATTCACGGGTTTATCTGAGCTTTTCATGATCAATGCATGGGTTATTTCTTCCTGATAAACACGTTAACTGATCTATCATAAAAATAAATAAAATACACCACGTTACTCTATCGTTAATAATAAACCTCCACGTATTCTTTTATAAATGAAAGCTGCATAATTGAAAGATTAAATCATGTATATAAATTGATTAAATAATAATAGTACTACTTAAAAATAGTCCCTATTTCATGTATATAGCTTTGTAACTAGGTTGAGTTACAAAGCTATATACATGAAATAGGGACTATTTTCAATTTCATAATTATTTACCAACATTATATTGCCACAAAATTATTTAATAAAATATTTTATACACTGAAACCAATTGAAACGCAACACGTTACTAAATGTTAGTCAATCACTAATCGAGTAAAAATTACAACCGCACCAATTAGTGACAACTACAAGACCATTCATTTGAACTAAATTACACACTCATTATATTTCAATCATTCGAACCATTCACTGGCCCGTCCTTGAATTCCCTTAACGGCCGATTAATTGCTAACTGCCAAATCATTCACTCGTTCGTTGGCAATCTTACAAGTTCTCATACATTCGCGCACATAATTCAGATTCGACGCTAAACGATCGATCTAGTTTCGTGCCTTTAATATATTGAATTAACACTTAAGTTGCAGTAATGTTGGGACACGCGTTTAAGTTTAGTTTGTTTAAGGAGTTCAGGAATCTGGTCACATTTTGTAATATGAGCTAGCTAGTGTTCGTCATCATCAACCCAAGTATAATGTAAAAATAATAACTACGAAGACAATGATATTGCTACTTATTCAAAGATTCACAAAACGTATACACCAATATTCCACAAATGTTCAATTCGGAGCCTCTAGGTTCAAAGTAATAAGGAGCGCGCCTATTGACATTAACCGGACATAAATCTAAACTCCTGGCTAAATAAGTACTTACTAGAATTATACACAAATAACACTCAAACATAATAATATATTTCCATCCATTTATCAAATTTGTAACTACTGTACCGTCCAGAAATTTGTAGGAGCCTTAATCCCCCTGCTTATAAGGAAGCTTGATAATGCTAATAGTTTTATGTTCACTTATCTAAGTACTAAGCTTTTAAAGTAAATACTTCGAAAGCCTATCAATGGTAATCAATATTCAACTATACCGAATAAGGTGTTCGAAAATAAAATCAGTCATTCGAAGCGGTTCCAATGGAATCGTGATTAAGCAAAATGTATACATATTTATACGAGTCTGTTTCAATTAAACTATCTATTGGGTAATGTCAATGGATTTATAAATTAAATTGTCTAAATGTCAGGCGAGTTTCGGTACCTGTTTCAATGTGGTTGGCGTTAAAAAATATATTAGTCACGCCATCTTGATTTGTGGCAAAGGAGGTGAATTAAATTATTTGCCATTTGCCTAATGATGTAGTAAATACATTTATTAGTTAGTTATTTGTGTATATTAGATGCAAATCATCTTCATCAGCCTATATTCTCCCACGAGTAAACGGATGCTGCCCCTTTTTCCTATTCTTCGATCATCGATGTAATAAATTAATGAGATGAGCCTAAAATATGTAATGTTATGAAAAAATATAAATATAATTTTAAATGAAAATATAATGCACGGTGCGTTTATATTTCAGTCAGTTAGTCGTCAGTTTCTTCTATATATTTATGAACAAAACTGAACTGACTAGTATTTTGGTACTTTATACCGTGGTGTATTGATATTTTTAATAATTACGGTTCGAATCTTTTACAAAAGATACATTATTATTTAAATATTTATATTATTACATAATCAGTAAATACAAGTTTTATTTCAAGAATACTAATCATTTAACAGCAAAAACACTAAACAAACTTAGAATCAATCCATAACCAACAATAAAAAATTGACAAAACCACATAAATACATATATGAGATAAGTAAATAGTTTAATTTCAATCAAAAATTAAGCTTAAATAAATCTTGTAACTAGGTTAAACACAGTATTAGTACATATAAAATTAAGCATTTCCCTGCATTGAGAGTCGGTAGCCGTAAAGTTGGAGATCTAGGCGGCGCGGGCGCAGACATAAATCTGAACGGAATGTAGGGCGCGTCAGGTGGAATAGATTGGAGCCCACTGTTAGTTAAATGTAGACTAACTTTAGGCATCAAATGTGATGTTTTAATGCCTAAATTTGATTATTAAATAATTCCATATCTACCTTTCTGGAGGCCTTTGCCCAGCAGTGGGATCAACTGGGCTGATAAAAAAAAAACCATATCATTCTATCCATACTATAAATACTATATATACTGTACTATATTACTATCCATACTTATTTTAATATTATAAATGCGAAAGTGTGTGTCTGTCTGTTACCTCTTCACGCTATAACCGATGAACCGTTTTAGATGAAATTTGGTATAGAGATAGTTTGAGTTCCGCGGAAGGACATAGAAAATCACCCCTTAAAAGGGGGAAAAGGGGGGTGGAAATAAAATTACAAAATTACACAGACTAAGTCGCTGGCAACACCTAGTTTCTAATGCGATTACGACATAGTAATAAAACTCCTTCAATCGAATTTTATAGCGATTTATTGATATTTTTTTAACTTTGTTAGGTTGGCAACTGGCCACAGTGTTACCTGACAACGATGGGGTCTAAGATGTCGCACATTTACCTAAAGATACCTATTCACTCGTGACTTGAAGAAACCCAAATTTTACTTCTCAGGAGATTGATTCGACTCGATTGAAGAAGGTGGCTGGCAGCGGATGGATGCGAGCTACCCAAGACCGGGATGGTTGGCGCTCTTTGGGGCAGGCCTACGTTCAGCGGTGGACTGATGAAGAATAGATTAATTGTTAAAAAAGCCTTGGTATAATATCTCACTGTTACAGTCTTTCAAAAAGTTTTTTTTTAATCCCATCCAATCTTTTATCAGGGTTGGCAACTTAGAACCTAAATTCCCATCAGAATATTCTCAGTACTTATCTCAAATCGTGCCTAGGTGTCTCCATAACAACAGCGACTACTAAAATTATTTATTACTTTATAAACCAAATATTAATATGATTTATCATTTCATTCATAAACACTAAAATGATTTATGATTATTATACTAGGACACATTTTGAAATACATGTATAAGTCAAGATAAAATTGGTTCAGAGGCCTAGAGGTTTATGCTCAACAATCACTATAAATATTATATAATATTATCAACAGCGCCATCTAGTTCCGAGCTAAGCAACGAGACTTGTGTTACGGATACTAGATGGTTGTTACACTACATACATACAT
Source organism: Craniophora ligustri (assembly GCA_905163465.1). NCBI lineage: Eukaryota > Metazoa > Arthropoda > Insecta > Lepidoptera > Noctuidae > Craniophora > Craniophora ligustri. The sequence goes on along the minus strand of LR990962.1, from coordinate 13,650,580 downwards.
ACATATTATACGTAGAAATATCCATGACATGACACTCAAGTTAAATGTCCATGCTATCACATAAACATTTGTCCCTTCCGGGATTCAAACCCGGGACCTTTGCCACAGAAGGCAGCCTCTTACGGTTGCGATTTGGTTGTCCAAAAATTGGATAAATATTTATTATAAAAGATCTTTGAACCCGTTCTACTCTAGTATCTTAAGTAGGTACTCGTGAGAAGTAAGTTCTCCAAATACGCTAAAGTTGAGGGAGTTACTTTCAAGTTAATATAACAATAAAAAAAATATTATGTTATTGTCAGTTTTAATACCAACTTTGACAAGAACTTCACTTCGCTCACGAACAGTGAGTGAAATTGTTCGTTCGCGATTGGTTTCTGAGCCGCGTGTCACGGTTCATTCTCAAAAGAAACAAATACATATACATAAGTTTATGTATATTTATTTGTGGCCTATATGTAGTTGTTCCGGGCCTAGCTGTTGGTGCATTGTATATAATAATATATGTGTTTTTAAAAACAGCTACAATACACGTAAAACTCCTAGTGTAGAGCAAAGCTTTAAAAATGTAATATCCATTTGGGAAGACCCACATTTATTTTTTATTGATTCTAGTTCCTCATATAAAAGCGACGTCAAGTAAAACCTCTTTAAATCTCTTAACGAGTTTCTTCCTAGAAACTGCATATTTACTAAACGGGGCCGTTTACTAGCTTGTTAGTATTAATAATAGTTGCCAGCTTGTCATCGAGACGAGTTGACAACCGATCATCATCGATACTTAATCGATACATCCTAGATATCAAGTAGAACATATGATAATTAGATTGAAATAATTGAATCGGAACGAAATATCGGAACAAATGATAGATTTAAAAGAGTATCGATGGAGTCTCTTGCCGGCTCTTCTCCATAAGACCTACCTCTTGGAACCGTGCAACCAGTTTTGACAATTCAAAAGCAACCGTAATATTGGTCTAATTGAAATAAAACACTTGAATTGATTATTAGATTTAAATAATCGAATCGAAACGAAATACCGATAAATATTCGCCATAGCGCAATAGCCGTAGTTCTGAGCTAAACAACGGGGCATATTACGGATACTAGATAGGCTGATATACATACATTCCTATACTTTTTTATATTATGTATAAACAAATACATCCATGACTCGGATACAAATTTTCATGCTCATTACACAATCATTATTGTCTCCGCCGGGATTGAAATTAACTTAACTATTAACTACTGCGGGTCGTCAAAACATACTAACATACATACAACAACTAGTCCGCTTTTCTTCCGTACTTTACCCGATTTAATTATAGTATAGATGTACTCGTACCTATCATATCGTCTCGTTGACGGCCAATCAACCGGTGAGCTATCTGCGTACACGAACCATTTATCGCGCTCTCTGATGCCCCACTTCTGTCCACACCGTCGCGATAATAAGCGTTATACTTTAGCAATTTATCAGAGTTGCAGTGACTGATTTATTTATACTGTGGGTTAGTAAGAGAGTGTTAATTTAATGACTGAACTTGATGTTGCGCTAAATCTGTATTGTTGATATCCTTGTCTCGCCGTTTCTTTATTAGCTCGATCCCTATGGTGCTCAGCGTGATGTTAAATAAATAACCTATGAAAAGTTACTAGAACCAACAACATAATGAGATGCAATGTTGGTGTAGTACAGGACAAAATTCTCATGAGGCCAACGGTTTTAGTACAAGACGTAATATTAATCTGATTTCACACTTCTAGCAATGAAATAAGCCAGCTTATACATTAGAAACCACGTAACAAATATAGTATTGAAGTGATCATTTGATCTAAGATCAAAATCTACGACTCCATTCAGTAATAAGTTAATACTATGTGTGCAACTATATATTTATGGTCATAATTACTGATACCCATACTCCATAGTTGAAATAACTAACAGAATAATATACCAGAGATAAAATGCGATGTATGGATAAAATTACCGCTTGCAGTGGAGTTTTTACTTAAACCAAAGTTATGTATTAATTAACAGGTCCAATGTTGGATCAAATATTTGGGACGAAGGTTTTTTTATTTAAATATTTCGAGTCATTTGCCATTTATCGCGATAGTGATTACATATACGCCTTTTTAGATTAAACGTAAATATTTTAATTCAATTAATCGTTCTTCGTATTCATTCATAAGACCAATATGGAACCGTTTTGTTTATTTAAATTTATTCGGTTTGGGTTTGATTCGTTTTAAACAATTTTATTTTATTTTAATCCTGATTCACAGAATTACTAAACATTGAAATAAAACTAATTTTTCGTTTTCTATCGTAGTAGACTTTTTCAATGCAAATAATTTCACACAATTTTAAAAATTGATGTTTTACAACATACACAAACGCCCAGACTCGGAACAACTTACCTTTAGATCATAAAAATACTTATTTACTCTGTGCGAGAATCGGACCCACAATCCGCGACACACAAGCCGATCACTAAGTCACTGTGCTAATCGAGTCGTACATTTAATCAATTAGGAGGAATAGAAACAAAATCTTTTTCTTCTGCCCTCCTTATCAAGTGATTTGCGTTCTCTCTAAGTTAAGTCTAACTGTCAAAATAATTGACGGCGGTTTCCTTTATCGGCGAGGAGTGTTCATTGTTATTGGTCAATAAGACCCACCAATAAATACATTTACGAGTAGACTTCAAAGAGCTTATATCGAGAGGCAGGGCATAGCGAGATTTCTCACTCAAATTAAGCTGCCCGACTGGTGAAGTACCTACGCTTTACAGAAAACCGCAGTGAAACAACAATAGTTGTGTTTCTGCGAGAGAGTTAGGTTACCAGAGCTCGTTGGGTGGTGACTATTCTGACAGCATGGGAATTCCGTTTGCTGTTAGTTTAGTAACTCTTTATTTTGAGAAACCTAAACGGTTTCAGGTGGAGCGACGATTTGCGCAAGATAGCTGGCAGTGACTGGAGGAAAAGAGCCGAAGATCGAGCTCTGTGGCGTTCACTAGGGGAGGCCTACGTCCAGCAGTGGACGAATATAGGCTGATGATGAAACGGTTTCTACAGGGTTGGCAACGCGAGAGTGACTCCTCCGGTGTTGCAAACGTCTATGGGCTACGGTAACCACTTATCATCATCATATATAAAAAAATGTAGCCATTAGTGTACACGTAAGTCTGACCAAGATTACCAAAGGAATATCGTATTACCACAATTGTTGTGTCACTGATGACACGACTCACTCAGTGACTGAGTGTCTAGGATTTCACGAGTTCCATATTCGCATGTAGTAAAGATTTTATATGTCCTACATGTGGTCATTTGTCGTACATCTTCTGGGTGCACATTACTGTGCTTGTAAATTCACTAATGATATAGAGGAAATTTTCTGCAAACTGTAAAGTCAAAAGTCTCGAGTTCAAACCCAAGGAAAGCACTACTTATTTCCGTATTTACCACATTCTCAAACGGTGAAGGAAAACATCGTGAGGAAACTTTTTAGATAAAACATTTTCACTAAGACGCGTGAGATCTGCTAACCTACTTTAAGTGGTGGACTATACATAAATAGCTTTATTTCTCTGATATAAGAGACAACATGCACCCAGTAGTGAGATAGTTAATTAATTAATGAGAGGCACATACCAGATACAAGAGGTTGTATCTGTTCAATTATGAGAAGTACTCAATGTACTCATACAGTAGGATAAAAAAGTATTGATAAATGCACCCAAAATAGACAACCCTAAATTCACACGCGAACTTCATACCACTATTGTATTCCCTCGCCAACCCTGTTGCATATGAAAGTGAATCAGTTCCCACAAATGGTGAAAGCGCAGGTCAACAGGAACCGTTGCCTAGCAACGCGTAGGCCCGGCTAATTTACGCTACAGTCTGTAAATCATCTGTAGAAAGTGATCGTATACCATAATGTGGCCTGACCTTTACTGTATGCCAACTAGGATTAGCGCTGTAATCATGTAATTTGAATAGCAATGGTTCCGTACTTATAAGGTTTTGTGATCTTCCGTATTAGTCGCGGAAATATATAAGGGAATACTGGAAAAGTTTATCAGATAACTTAGGTATATTAATCATGTTATATAAGTACCTATGTACGTGCAATAAATTCGACTAGATAGAGTTACAAACATAATTTTTTGGATACATTTCGGAACTCTGCTAATAGATTTTTTTTTCTGAAAATACATACATAGATTAGTGACACTTTTTAAAATCTGTTGTACTAAATTCAAATAAAAATAAAATTATATATATTTTTATTCAATTTTTTATTCAAAAAGTTTCGTTTTTACAGCTGGATGCTGTTCTCATCTGTTGCGTGAAAACAATCGTTATACATAAGATAGGAACGTACCTACTTTTAAAGAAGATTATAATCACTTTAAAAGCCTGAAACAAAACCCCTTCAAAACACAACACATCAACAAACTTAACAACAACATCATCACACACGTATTTTCAATCTAGAATTAATAAGTTAATCTCCTTCAATTAGTTGAAGGACAAAAAAGTATCTGACCTAATCAGTTTGTATCATAGTACTTGTGAAGAATCATTAAAACCTGCGTCGTACAAGATTGAACAGTTAGTTTTTCTCGCTAGAGCGCCAAAGGAAATCCATTCACAACATACTTGAATGATTATGTCTTGATTCGAGATTTTTTAAACATGACTACTCGTTAAAATAGCTAACAGACCCCTTTTTAGGGTTCCGTACCCAAAGGGTAAAAATGGGACCCTATTACTAAGACTTCGCTGTCTGTCCGTCCGTCTGTCTGTCCAGGCTGTATCTTAAGTACTGCGATAGCTAGACAGTTCAAATATTCACAAATTATGTACATATGTTGCCGCTATAAAATCAAAATCAAAATATCGTTTATTCAAAGTAGGCCAAATTTAATTGGCTCTTTTTATTTGGCAACAACACAGTTCTGTCTTAACAGACAGAACTGTGTTGTTGGGGAATTTGAATTGCTGAGATTTAAATTTAATTTATATAAGAATAAATATTAAAAACAGAATAAAATAAACATTTAAGGCTCCTATACAACAAACGCTATTTTTTGGCTAATTTTGTACAGAACCCTTCGTGCGCGAGTCCGACTCGCACTTGGCCGGTTTTTTTATTTTACACTCAATATGTTGCAGTCTTGCAGTTGATCGGCGATGTTGCTTCAACATAAATCTTTATTAGCTACTATGTTGCAATTTGTTTGTTTGTGTTAGGTGCTGGTAATGGCCGGATAAATGTTGGTGTGAATGTTTTGCAACATGTTGATGTAAAACTGACTGCCTTAGAAGTAAGTGTCAGCGCAACTGCTAGGCGTGAGGTACTGGGTTTGATTACCATGTTTTTTTATCAAATTCTCAGTAAAAATTATCGTACTTAGGATTTGTACCTGTTTAATGACAATAGGCGAGCTATTATATGGAACCTAACATTATATTACATCGGTTCGATTCTGCCTAACCCTTTAGAAATACAAGCGTGATTGTACATACTGCTAACTTACAAAACCACATCAACATTGATGATAAATTTATTAATTTATGATGAAACGATCATCAGATAAATGATACCTCTGCTGAGAATTTTATTGTTTACAACTGAATTATTTATGAAAATAAAATGTAAAAAAATATAGTTAAATCGGTCCTTTACTGCCGGTAGTTACGGATACAGGCAGAGACGGAGTACTACTACTACTACTGCATGCTAGGCGAGGCGATTGAATCTGTCAACATAGCTATACAAACTGTCACTAGAGATATTTTGATGTCAATAAGTACGTTCATGTATTTTATAATTTACCTTCATACCTTCTCGGATTAGATCCTCCTTTTTGAGAAGACTCTAGACAGTAGTGAATAGAAAATTTATTTGCTGTACTATAATTATAGGTATGTATAACACGGGTTTAAATTTTGCTCTAAAACTTTATTGATTTTATTTTAAATAATTTTTTTAGGTTTACAATTCACCTGCTTTAATCAGAAATAAAAAAAGGTTAACTGTTGTGTTAAGCGTGTAATAACCGTTTTTTTTGTGATTTCCAAGACATATTGGTAATATAAATTATAGCATATCGCCCACGCTGCAAATTCACCTTAAACCCAGCAAAAATTCCTAGGCAATTTAGATTTATATCCAGATGTTTCACATAACACGGTCACACGCAATCAGGGGTAAGCAGAGCACTATTATTAAGAACGGCGTTCAGTAATTGCGTTCTTAGAAACAAGTATTGCTAATTGATTTCATTGATGAATACTGAGAAATATATTATTGAATTTTGTATCGTAAAGGTGCGAAGTTGTATATTTATTAGCTTTGTTTTCATGTAGGTTAATAACATGTTGTTTATGAAACATATGTGCCAACATGCGCTTGTTTCGTATAAATGTTTGGACTGTTTAAAAAATAGCTACTATTGTATTTATTGAATATAGTAGATGTGATGGCATAGTGGACTGTGAAGTCAAAGGTCTCGAGTTCAAATCAAAAGCAAGCACTCTTCGAAGTTAAGTGCGTATTTATCACACGCTTGTACCGTAAAGGAAAATATCGTAAGGAAGTTGAGAGATTTTCTCGATGGCGTGTGACGTCGACCAACCCGCACTAGTCCGTGGTAGACTTTAGCCTAATCCCTCTCAAATAAGACAGACCCGTGCCCAGCAGTGGGACATTAATCATGATGAATATAGTATTGTATTATTGCTTCAATAATGCAGTAACATTACAATCTTCACCATCATATTTTAACAGCCATAAATACCTACTTACATAAATGTTAGGTAAATGTATCCGTGTTACGCCAGCAGTTCATAGCCGACATGATAGATGGCGCAACTGAGCTAGAACATTTACATATCCCTTGTAATATTGACGTGGGTTGCTTCACGGCGTTTAAGTATTGAGGTATAAGCTTATGTATAGGCTTTAGAATTCAGACACTTATGTTATTTGATTACTTGTCGTAACTTGTAACTAGGAAAGTTTCGTTCGTTCAGTGGTCGTTATTGCGACAGCTGTGGAAGAGGTTTTGGTGTTGATTCTCAGGTCGACCAAAGTGTATATGGGTTTTTCTATGAAAGTCTCAGTCGCAGACCGGAGTTTGGATTCGTGCACTGTTAATGGCAATAGGCTCGCCCCCAATTACATGGGACTTAAAACATACCGGCAAAATGTGGGTGTCGTTTATCTCTATGTAGGTTGAATAGCCATTTCAAAGAGGTTCTTATATAAATTTATTTTCACTTTCGAAATTTAAAAAATTTACTGGCTGGTTTTTTTTAGTCTTTATTTATTTAGAAGGTTGTGGTCACAGCAGCAGCCATGTCAGCTCCATCGTAAGTTATGGACTCGTTGTTATTTACTGTGTTCGATGCTCTGATTGGTCGAAGCTTTCATACCTGGCCAATCCTAACGCAGACGCGTCCATATTTTTAAATGTGGAAAGAAACTCACTCTGCCTTGTATTAAAGCGTGTTACGGATTTTATAATAATAATTATTTTTCAGCACGTTATTTTATAAGCTATGGTATAAAGTATATCGCGTGTCAGCCGTGCAGGTTCGCGTGCATGTCGTGCAAGTTTCACCGTTATGTATACGACATATAGCATCAAATAGCGTGGCACTATTTCTAGCAGCGAATGGGAACCACCATAGCGCGGGCACAAGGCGTGTTATGGCGTTATGCGTTATATTAACCACAAATTACTTCTGGCACTGTATGGCTGCAGCCTACAGCTTATGCCCAGGCACGTTCCCAACCAGACACTTCCCAGATCAATGACGGAGTGGAAGGGCCGGTTTTCCGCAACGAGTGTCATTTGACCCTTACGATGCTGGGGAACTCTACGCTTTCGCGGTAATTTGTTATAATTATTAAATCATGGAGATAGGAAAGCGTCTGTCGAATTATTGCGATATAATAACTTCCTGAATATTATGGCTGTTATGTATTAGAGATTAAAGTCGATCCATTTGATAAAGACTGCAATAATGAACGTTATTCATATTAATAAATAAATAATAAATAAATATTCTGGACATCATGACACAGCGCCATCTAGTTCCGAGCTAAGCAACGAGGCTTGTGTTACGGATACTAGTTGGTTGATATACTACATATATACTTTTTTTTGTATATACATACATATTATACATAAATACATCCATGACTCGGATACAAATGTTTATGCTCATCACACAAACATTTGTCCCTACCGGGATTCGAACCCGGGAGCCATAGCACAGCAGGCGGTGTTAACTACCGTTAGACTAATTGGGTCGTTACACATTGCTGAGCAAGTCCTGGATTAGATTCCCAGCTAGAGCAGTGTTATTGGGTTTGTCTATGAAGTTCTCAGCTACAGCTCGGAGTTTGGAGTCATCCGGTTCATAGCCATAAGTTTTACCCCTATTACATGGGACCTAAAACATACCGGCAAAATGTGGGTGTACCTACTTTAGCACACCTCTGGCTAACCCTTCGGGGACGAAACACGTATGTACGGATTTTTATTATTTGTAAATATTATCATTCGAATGAGAGTAACAAAAACACTGTTGGTATTTTGTATCATTATTATACTATCATATTTTCTCACTAGGAATTTAAGAGCATTATACATGTTTAGTTTAAGACTATGGGGAATCATTGTGCGGACTCATCTTTTGAAAATCACTGTAAATAATGTATTATACAATAATTAAATTAATATTATGATAATATTCGATTGTTTCGAGGCTAACCTATCGATATTTCGATGTTTGTTTGGACCAAAAGAACATGAGAAACAGTTTATGGTAAATTACAATCACACAGCTAATGAAGAAGCTAATGAAGAATCGAGAGTAGATAAAATCCCGGCATTATTTGATACACAAATATATATATCAAATAATGGCGGGTATTTGATATTATATCAAAAGGATGATCATTTCAAACTTTTATTATCTACTTATTCAGCGCTTGGAATGCCGCCCATCCTAATGTAACAATTCCACTCCATCCGACGGACCCTCAGGAACACACAGACAGACATAAATATTCACAAGCTGCGTGTTATTGCATAATTTCTGTTTTATTGGCTACAATAGCATTATGCGCTGGCGCATTCAACTTCGCTATACGGTTAAAAAAACGAAAACAAGCGTTAATTTAAAACTACGAGAATCGTTTTAGTGCGTAATTTACAAGGGGGATAGAGCATTTAAATGAGACTCATGCATAAATACTTTAGTACAAAAAAGGAAATAAGAAATATATAAAAATGCATGAACTGCGATGTTATTCAAAGTCACATCACATAATAATCATCACATCACTAAATTCTCTTGTTATTATTATTATTTTATTCAATATTGCATAAACTTAACGATATTTCAAGTATTTTTAATTATTTAATTATTCAAGTTTTGTCATTATAATATTGAATTCCACAATGGCGGGACGTACCTGATCTTTATAATCTGGAACATCCTCTGAACCTATGATCGACAACAAAGCAGTTTGAATATTATACATATAGAAGAGTGAATACCATCATGCTTAAAACCTCTAAAGGATAGACTGAAGTGCTTTTAAATGAACATGTATGATTTTAAAGTGTGGTCCCATTTGTTAAGGAGCAAGTCTCTTCCTTGCAATGACCATACCAATGCAGCAGTTAAGTAAAATAAATTTCAACCATTTTTTTGGTTGAATAACGACTACAGGTGTGTCCCACCGTTGGGCATTGGTTTGATATCACACCGAGAACGAGAGACATCACGAACAGGCCAAGAAAATATATGATCCGCTGATTTTCTCACGTTGTATCTTTTGACTGTTTGAAAAAAGTGGCAATTCAAATTCCTGCATGATATTGAACCATCAATCCATCAATCCAACATGATATTGAAAATTCAGTATGTATATGTAGGATTTGAATATATTACTTATCGGTACGACAACGTGTTTAAGCAATAATATTTGGGCTGTAAAAGTGAGATGTTACTTTACACATTAAATAGAGCCCTCCCACTCTTGCAACTCAAATTAAACCGTTTAAAATCGTCATATAGCTATGTGATACAAGTACCGCTTACTCTGCTTTCAAATCCAGGTGGAGCTCAAATCATAAGCTGTCAGTATCAACGGCTGTATTAAAATATAGACGCGAGACGTTTATATGTACTGTCGTGAGTACAATAAATCGCCACGGCAAAGTTCACGCTGCGAAATCCTGCAAGTTGATAGTTATTGAAAAGTGTCGTGATTTCCTTAACAATTACAGGTTTTTGTATCGGCATTCGCGTATCTGATTATATTTGTTGGACTTCCAAGGGAGGGTCCGTCAATTTGTCTTATAATAAAATTTCGATAATTTATATTGATTTCTAGACTTCTAGGTCATTTTAAGTCAATCTTAAGATGTTTTTTTTAATAGATGGCGTTGGTGTTTCCTATTTCACGACCCTAAGAAAACACGGAGTATAGCGTATAACACGGAGCTAGTGTCCTAACATTTTGTTATAGGGTAATATGTAAATATTAATCAGCCTTGTAGTTCAGTAGGTACCATAATTTTATGCTGATATCTTGGATCCGTTGAAATATAACTACTATGTGTGTCCCTGATCATAGATGTTATAACGGTTTTGAAAAGGTGTTAAATAATACCGCGGTAAAATCTGTGAAAAGCAATTTCACTTCAACGTTCATTATTCGCACACGTGCTAGAATTGTATTTCCTTTCGTTTTTTCTATAGCTTATCCAATTTCTCTTCTTTTTCTTTCTTGCTTATTAGTTTAACATTTAAACCTTCCTTTGACGGATATAAATATGGCAGCTTTTATTGGAATATTACAAAGTATATTTTTTTAAATACACTCAAGAGGAACTTGTCACTAGCCCAGTTAAATGTGTTTTTATCGCCACATTTTATACCTATTCTATTTGAGAGAACTGAATGCAGAAATAGTTCAGTAGCCGCCTCGACTAACGGGAACTGTTTGGCACTCAATGTATTACAAATCTATTCTAATTCATCTACCTAGTAATAGTATTATGTCTGTCTGTTCAACATTACTAAACTCGTGTACATTTTGTGTAAAATGATGCATGAAATTTTTACAAAACCTTCCAAAAGCCAAACCCTTTTTTAATTCATTCTTTGTCTCTGATTTTCTACTGTATTTTGCACACTTTTCATAAGCTGCATTTTTAAAACTATAAGTTCTCTTGTATCCAAAAGACACATATTAGACGTTTAATCCTACATCACGTCAACGTTAGGATTCATCTCGTCCTAGATTTGACAGTTTTTACGTATCCCGCGCAAGTGACGCTGGGTTTTATACTAGTGCGTTGCGAAATTTGTATTCGGCAGACAAATGATACGACCAGCATTACTTTGTCAATCGATCTGCTGCTTATAATAGGAAGATGTCGACGAACTGCAAGGAATTTGCGAATAAGTGAGGTTATCGCTTAGTATGCGCGCCGCGTGCACGGCAGTGCATCCGCCAAGTTATTTTTTTTAAATATCTCTTAATAATGTGATGAGATTTGATTGTTATGCCTCTATGTTTACGGATGTAAATAAGTATGTAATAAATGAAGTACATACCTTTTACGAAAATATAATTAAATAAATAATCTTACGTAATGTAAACCGCATTACTGCTGTGAAGATCTATTACCTGCAAAGAGAAAAAAATATATATTATTAAAGTTATATAGATAAGTATACATGAAAAGGAATAGGTTTATCCAGAATTCAAATAAATTATTTAAAATAAATCTATCTATCCAATTTTAACAGCAACATCATTACAATAACTGAAATTGTATAGTCCAGCTATGGATTAAATAAAACGCTTTGTTGTCAATTAGCCCTTGAAAAAATAACATGAAAACACTAAAGCCTAGCAATTACTACCATAAGAATTAAACAAATGATTTACAAATAGAAGAGAAAAAAGTACTTAACTATTTTGTTTATACCCATTTATAATATAATTTAGCCAAATGACACTGTAGTTGTCATATTTTGGTCTGAGTAACCCCATATATTTGCACTCTGACTATGTAGAAAACGAACAAAGTGTCACGCCGAAAGACAGGATACGGTGAGGAACAAGACACATCTGCAATTCATATTAGTAGTAAAATACAGTTAATTAATCTTCGCGAAGGTGTGGACTGCAAAATTTAGTGCCTTTATTTTGAAGACAAGTTTTAACTTCGTTTAGGGTATGGTTCAAGGGAGAAGAATATTTGTTATTTATAAATGAAGAACAAATTGACAAGTCAATTTCAGTAGGTTATTTTAAGAGTGGGCAATTAATAAGTAACTTTGTTATTTTACTGATTTTAGTTTTAATATTGTTTGAGTTATATGGAAATATAAAAGAAAAAAATTAATGTTATACGACTTAATTTTTTATTTCATCACTTCGGTCTTGTCATTGCGGGCACAACTGCCGCTGCTAAGCAAGAGGTCTGGGGTTTAATGCCCAAGTCGAAGATAGTGTTATTGGGTGTTTAAATTGGTGACCTATTAGGTAATGGCAATACACTCACCCCAATCACATACGTGCCTACGTACATAAGTACCTACTGCCTATTCTTATAATTAACAACATTTAACAGATAGTCATTCAGTCACTTGCACCACAGCCCCTTATGCGCAAACGCATCTGCAAATCAAATCGCGAGCACGCATGCGCAAGCCGCGCTAAAGCTACGCCGGATGCCAAGTTCAGTACATAGAGGGCTTGTTACATATGTAAGTGATTAACTTAAGCATACATTACATTTAGTAACACGGAAAAGTACATTTTAAAAGGTAAATTTGTTCACAGTTACATTGATTAACTCCAACACCATTGCATTGGTAGTGCCGTTTACGTTTAATTCCTACTTAAGAATGAACATAAGTCACTTAGTTAGCAGTATAAGGTCCTTTTTTAAGGTCGCAGAACCGCTTTAGTTTTTTTCAGCGTCATTAATGAAAACGATTTTAATTTCATGATTAATTCAGGTACCTTTAAATCCCTAATAAATGTTTTTAGAATTTTGCTAGAATCTGTTCAATTGCGTAATAGTCTGCTTATTTGGCACCTGTAAGAATACCGGTTTCTTACTCTAGCCACTATCAGACATTAAAATCTCTCGTCACGAGGAAATAAAACGCTGTAAAGGGAGTAAAACGTTGATATAAAATAATAAGAATATTATTCGATAAAATCGCGTAAAAAGTAGTATTATTTTAATTGCAGAAACAGTAAAGTCGTCTAAATTAGAACTGTCGGATTAAGTATTATCAAAGAATTTAGGTTTTGTATCAAAAACCTTCACTATTAGCTTGTTATTGAGTAGAAATCAATACAGTGAGCCTATTATTTCTTGACAAAATTAACATAGTATCAACATTCTTGAAATACTTACGGATATAATTAAATGCCAATTAGGTATCTTGCCTTTGTGAACAATTTTGGTGTTCTTGAGGCTATTGTAATAATACAATATTGTTTTATCAAGTATTAGAGAAAGGAATTTAATTTTACCACTAATTTAAGTTTCTCGGCATCATTAATGAAACATTTTATTAAATAAACCAATATTTGCGGATTTTATTGCATTGCAAAGGATCTGAAACGTCAAGATTTAAACATATCAATATACTGAAATAAAATCCGCAAAATGAAGTTTTGTCGAATAATGTATTTCGAAGTCTAATAAATTTTCGTAAGTGTAAAAAAATCTGTGTATTTTTAAATAATCTCCCAAAATTATCGAACTTGGCCAACTTTTACAAGCTTTTATTTATTACAAAATAAATTGCACAAACAGCAAAAAATATTATCATTCTGTTAGTAATTTTGCAATTTAGTATGAGGAAATGACAGTTATGCACGAAATTAATTTCCTTATATTGAAATTGGTTAAACCAAACAATACCTAGTTAAGTTTTGTTGCTTATTGAATTGTCAACTGTACAGTTTAATACTTTGTAATATAAAATCAAATTATCACTTTTTTAGTATAAACACATAATATTTATTTTTTGCAACCGACCTTCATTTTACAACTTTTGGTCCTTACTAGATATTTTTCCTGTGCGTTTACAAACCCAAATTTTCACGTAAACAAGCAACCAGATCTGTAGATTTTACAAATATTTGCTCCTAGCAGAGACCGAATCTGCAACTCATAACGCACAAACCAATCGCTTAGAATCGACTCATTGATTGGCGTAATGAATATTGTACTACTCGTATTATTATAATATTTACTGATTGCTAAGTTGTCACTTGTTAATTCTAAGCGGTCATTCCAACTTTTTCATTTCGTTTTTCAATTTTACTCAACATTCATTCAACACAGTCTATCTATTCTTAATAAAGGATAGATACAAATTCCCTGCCATTTCCCAACAAACATGAAAAGATCTAGTCCATTCACCAATCAATTACAACACGACTAATCTCAATATTGAATTGACTATACATTATACAGTTTGTGGTCGTAAATCGCGGACAAGGTAGCTATTCGTAAAATCAACACACACTTAGATATCCCGTCCCCTAACTATCTAACACCTTGTTATGTCTGAACCTACCAATAATCACGGCACTCGTCACGACCTCGCGTCTTATAACAATAATATCCATATTTCGTTGCGAATAAGGGAATAACGCCAGCCGCGACGAGAATTAGGATGGGGCTAGAGGAAGAGCGGTGTAGCGTAAATATTTTATCATTCAAAATTCTGTTTGCTGTCAGTGTAGTAATTCCCCTTATTTTTATCCTTAACGGTTTCTATAGGGTCGGCAACGCGCGAGTGACGGCTCTGGTGCTGCAAACGTCTATAGGCTATTATAGACGTTTCTAATAATAATATATAAAAAAAAAGTTTTATAGCAAAATCCAATAACACTTTGTTAGACGTGGTTATCGAACTTAAGACCTCTTGCTTAGCAGTCGCACTTACAAACGAGGCAGTTTAACTTAAACACCGTCTTATACTCTTATATAACACATTAGCTCTTAAATTCCAATTCACAAGTCTGGTAATAGCATCATTGAGGAAACATGAATATGCCTGAGATTACATAGAATCCACACCGCATAGGTCTTTAGTTAGGCCGTTAACATTGTGTAACTATTTCTTAGAAAGGACTTATATTTAGCATTACCTAACTGACTAGGGTTTATTTATGTCATTGTTAACTGAATTAATGTTTTATCAGCCCGCTGTCACCTGCACAAAGGCATAGTAAATAAATATTCTGAACATTTGGGAAATTTCAAATTGTTAGTCTTGATTTATAGAGAAATTAATGTTAACTGCGTATTTTATATTGCTTCCTTAATGTCGATGTAAAACCGATGTTAGAATTACTGATAGGCCGGTATGTGCTGCGAATATGTACGTATTAAGTTTATTGAATGATTGAAACTCGATTTGAATTTAATTGGTATATAAATTATAATAATCTCTCATCCTGATCGTGTGGTCGTAAGTGAGACTGCTGAGCTTGAGGTTCTGCGTCGATTCTTAAGTCAAACAAAGTGTTGTTGGGTTTTTCTATGAAATTCACAGAAGCGGCTTGGATTCATGCCCGTTGATAGCAATAGGCTCGTCCACAATTACATGAGACAAAAACATACCAGTGAAATATAGGTGTACATTAGTACACCTTACGTTACGAGAGGCGTGAGGGTATGAAAATATAATAATAACAACGTTCTAATTGCAAGTTTCACCTTAATGGTTCTACAGAAAGTTATTTCCGATAGAATATTCTAGAGCATATAAATCAAGTTAGACACAGATCTATTTTAAATATCACTACAAATCTACAATACTCAGGTCGGTTTGTTTAGAGACATTGTAAATATTTATACTGCTTACTTAATAAATTAAAGTAAGATCATTTACCGTCCCACTGCTGGGCATAGACCTCGGGGATTTGGGTATAGACCACCTCACTTGTGTAGTGCTATCCTGGATGGCTTAGTATACAACCGGTATAGGTATGTTGCAAAGCTAGGGTCACAAGTCTAATATACATAATTATAATCGTTTGGTTAAGATCTAGTTTTTATGGGTTATGTACGCTGGATGCGGGTGGCGCAGAACCGGTCATCGGATACGGATATCCTTGGGAAAATCTATATCTAGCAGTGGACGTATTTTAGCCGAAAGGATGATGATGATTATATGCCCAAAGTACTCATCAATTTACTCAACTGTTGAGTAAAACATATAATTTTAATTTACCCTCAAAATATAACACCCTACCACCCCGCTCACTTCCTGGCCACGCGTTCAAACTTTGTCGGCGCGCACGATTATCATACAATGCCCACTTGCGATGCAGCCGTGTTGACAGATACGCGTTTCCTGTAACCGAAATAGGAGTCGGCCATTTTGTTTTGCGTTCGCGAAACGAAATGGCCGACGAGGTACGACTAGAAGTTGGGTGTTTATACTGCTCGTTGGATATTGTTTATTGTGTGTAACCGGGTACACAGAAATTTGTAAGATGAAAAGATTGTGCGGATAGTTTTTAAGGTACGGAAGTAATATTTTGATTAGCCTGAAGTTGATTAGGTGTTCTGGGATCAGTCTCAATGTTAGTGTGTGTGAATTTCGTTGTAAAGAAATGTATTTTACTAATGAGAATCTTTTTGTAATACCACTGTTAATTATATAAAAAAGTGGAGACATAAAATAAACAACAAATTTTCAAAATATATGGCAGTGGTTTCTCCCCAATTTTAGTAAAATGTTGAGAAGTCTGATTCTAGTGTCTGTTTGAGGAAGGTTCATCAATTATTAGGTTCTTATTCTTACATACAATATCCTCGGCTTTTTACGGTAACATTTTTATAACACATGTTTAAAAACCTAGCTTTCGAAAGTGCCTCGTTCTTCCTCGTTCTCGAAAGTCTTAGTGGTTGTACAGTGTGATTGCTGACTGACAAGAAGTCTTGGGTTCGATTCTCAGGTCGAGCAAAGTGTAATTGGCTTTTTCTGTGAAATTCTCAGTAGCAGCTCGGAGCTTGGACTCGCCTCCTATTACATGGGACCTAAAACAACGATGAAATGTGGGTGTACCATAGTACAACTCTGCCTAACCCTTCGGGGACGACAGGTGTGATGGTATGTAATGTTATATAATATATTCGGCCTTTTCATGGCAATATTGACATAAATAATGTTGAAACACGTAGCTTTAAAGAAACATACGTTACGTAAACAATACCGAGCACTTAGTTTCATTCATATAGCAAGAAAACCAAGCGATAGGTGATTCCAGGCTTATTATGATGAAATATCACGATATGTTCATATAACATGGCGTCGGACGTGACGCATGCGCAACGTGACTTTGTTACGTCATTTTAGGGTTGCCAATTAAAATTGCTGTTATGTTATAAATTGTATTTTTTTTAATAGTACCTACTTTTTGTTTTCTTTTTGGGACCCAGGCCAATACTCCGGTTATCTTTGAAGTGTTCATGTATAATTAACACTGACGTCTACTGAATGCCTCATAGATTTAGTTGTCGCAAAAGCAATTGCTCAAGGTGAGTTCTTGGATTCGATTATCATGTCGAGCAAAGTGTTATTATAGGCTTTTTGCTATAAAATTCTTAATAGCAGCTTAGGGTTTGGATTTTAGTTAATGGGAACAGGCCTCTAATATGGGGCCTCTAAAATATACCAGTTAACGCTAGCAGAACATCAGGGTTCCAATTCTTTGCCCCGCCAAGGATATGCCATGATATAATGATGGTGTACATTTATTTGGTAAAATTAAATACACCCTTATATACCCTTATATGTACGGTAACAGTCACGGAATTTCTTGTTGCTTTCACAACTTTCGTGTCGGTTGACAGCCCTACCTTTACGCGACTGCACACAATTTGATATGGCTTATTTAGTAAACTAGGCGGCAAGCTGCGAATTGTCTCGCATTGTTCGTTTTATTAGTATTTCAACAGTAAATACTGAAACAATACACATCGTACAAGAGTATGCCTAACTAGTATGTAAATATATACTGATATAAATGGTAGGAAAATATAATAAAATTAGAATAGAATAAAATAGAATAGAATAGTAGTTTATTGTCTTCAATATTACAGCCATCATTGTAGTAATTAGGTACTTACAAGGCAACTATAATTCCGAAAGCAAAAGGTTGAAGCGTCAGCTTATGCATAGGCCACCCTAGGGGGTTGCCCAGCGCTGGTTTTCAGCTTCAACCCTTGACTCCCGTTTACAAACATTGGCAACTATTATTACTATTTAAGATTATGTGTTGGTCATACGTTACACTCATTATTAAAAAAAAAAACTACCACAATAATGTGGATAACAAGATGTTAACTAAGCGATAATGATCTCATCCAGTCAGTAATGGAAATTATCTCAACAGAAGACAGAAGATAGTGTTATACGGCAGCTTGGAAGAGGCCTATGCCCAGCAGTAGACTGCGATAGGTTGAATTGAGAAGATAACTAACTGAGTTACGATTACTGAACTATAGGCTTGAACATCAGCATGCTCAACGAACCTACTGTCTCACTGAAAAGATATGTCGATTTCATTTTCCACTCGGTAACATATATTAATGTGAGCTAGCTCGTATAATGATAGGACTTAATATTAAATATAATTGTTTATTTTATAAATAGACAGAAACGTGTAACTGACGAGACGGTTACACCTCTTATTCCCAGTAATCAGGAAGCTGCGATTTTTTTGGCGGCTGTCTTTATTATTGGTGTTCAAAATGAGTCAATTAAATCTGAACGAGAGAGTTTGGGCTATGGTCTTTCACAACAAAATCACTCAAATCGATTTACTCGTGATGGTTTCCTTTGGTGATTAAAATAGATTACTGGATTCCAAATCCTTTGTTTTAGGCTTAACCCATCCAAAAAAGAACAATCTACATCCAATCCATCTGTTCAAACTAATTACCCAACTAATTATTGTGTCACCACTACACTGGAACACCATAATTTTCCAAAAATAACCCCCTACCTACCACGACTTCATACCACAAAATTGCTGGACAAAAAAAGTCACAGATAAAATGATACATAATACAACTGAATAAAATTCTGAATCATCATAACACAAGATTTGATTACACAAAATCTTATTCGTCATTATTACACTTATAATATCGTTAAAAGGAGTTCTGAACGTCAGACGCCATTTTGTTTTTCTGTCATCATTTTTTTGCGGTTACTAAATTGTTATATTCTGTTTGTACGTTGTGTGATTATACCTTAAAATGTATGCTTTGGGTCGTGATATTATGTGAGAACGTATTTTTTTTGTATTTATCTTAAAATTAATTTCGTATTTATTTTTATGGTTAGGTACATACTTGGATTTAATTTGTAACAGTACAGTAGTCAATTTTAATTTTAATAAAAAAAATGGATTGCTTATTTTGAGATCGTTTATATTTTAGCAGTCTCATCATCATCATCATCATCAACAACCCATTAACGTCCAACTGCTGGGCATGGGTCTCCTCTCATTTGAGAGGGATTAGGCCATAGTCCACCACGCTAGCCTACTACGGGTTGGCAGACTTCACATGCCATCGAGACAAATCTCTCAAGAATGCAGGTTTCCTTAAGATGTTTTCCTTCACCGTTTGTGCATGTGATAAATACGCACATAACTTCCGAAACGTCAGTGGTGCGTGCCCTGGGTTTGAACTCGACACCTTTGACATCTCAGTCCACTGGTCTCACCACTAGGCTACCACAGCTAAGATCATTTTAGCAGTCTGCACTGCTCCATATAAACTTTAACTATACATATTATATACCTTCTATTGCGTGTTCCGTGCCCGCCACATGCATAGAAAATGGTGAGGATAATTCTCTCCACATATTAATATATCCGCCAATTTCTCAATAAATAATAAGACGCACACAGGTATATCCCTATTCTAGTTAGAAGGAGGCATAATATTATTCTTATATGAAGTTCCCGTACCTACAATAAAATATTCCATAGCATATAGCACGGCGTTCTATGGGAATCGTCGGACTAGCCGAGTCGTGACCACTGATGGACAATGTGTACGTATATGGATTTTAATAATACGTATTCGTATTATTTCCAACTTCCTAGTTATGACATTGATGAGAAAGGATTTTTTGATTAAATACTTAACAATAAAAGAACTGGAAAAAATATAAATATTAAATTACGTTTAATATCGTATTAATCTACGTTTATTAAATATTTGTCGACGTTTATCCAATTGCCACCAAAAATTCTTTGGGCAAGCTGGTTTCCTCATAAAATGTTTTCCATTCCATTTGAACGAGTCCATTTGATAGACCAATAAGTAGCTAATTCTATTTTAGAATTTAATTTCGGCGTTTCTAGCCGGCTCTTTTCCATAACACCTACCTTTTGGAACCGAGCATAGTTTTGACCATCCAAAAGCATCTGTAATATCGATCTACTTGAAATAAAACATTTTGCTTTGTCTTTGAATAAGCACATGATTCCGAAAAGTCAAATATGACTTTGTTTCAAATTTATCAGTCGATAATATTACTTTACTTGTGTTTATAATAAGGTGTATATTAAACTACCAATATTTAAAGAGAGAGAGAGAGTTGTAAGCGCCATCATTTACTATCCAAGTCTTGTTGCATACGTCAGATACGAGTTCAAAATATCACTGCCCCACAGTTCAGTTCGGCCTGGAGAAATCATAATACATATAACTGTGAGGTATTTGCGATAGAACTTACTATGAAATACTTGATCAACATCGAATATTGAAATTGTAGATGCGGTATAATTTTAGCGGATAGCGTACACTACAGGGGAAGCCGCGAGTTACTTATTAAATCTTTTTGGAGCGGATTATCGGTGGTAAGTGGAGAATGTAATAATAGTACACTATTCTTATACGAAATTGATGTGTCAAAAGGGTACAAAGATATTCAAGTTTCCCCTGCAATGACGTTTGCTTTTATATTGGTTATCTGACATGCTGAATCTTTTTAACATTGACATGAATTTGTTAGTATTTTATGAGACACCAAAATTAAGAGAAAGAGGTGTTCAAAGTTTGGATCTATAAAAATAAACAACTACGTAACTTAAATCAATAAAATCGTAAATTTTCCGCTAGGACTACGCTCAGTTTACAAATCATTCCAATAAGCCGTATCAACTGGTTTCGTAGGCTCGGCGACCGCTAGACATACATTATCAATAACATACTACGGTGTACCTGTTTAAGCCGCATTGTGAGACAAAATATTAAATTTTCATCTAAAGCTTTCCGCCATATATCGTATGGACGACAGATCCCACGGTGTTTTGCGATCACGACCACATTTTTGCCATAAACAATGGTATAACAATGTACTCGCTGTTTGCGGAAATAATATTAATAGAGATATCTTAGTCTATTGTGCATCGGAGTTAGTTTTTAGTTTTTGGGTTCGTTGTCTAGAGGTTGTAAGGGCGACTGCTGTCTTGGATTCGATTCCCAGAGTTTAGATTCATGCCCGGTTGATACCAATATATTTGTCCCCTATTACATTTTTCCTGAACGTTTATGAAAAAAATCTGAAAAAAGGAAAGTTATGAGTATCCAAAAACTAACCCACATGACTGAAAACTTCCCAGACGACGGCGGCATTGCCAAAATTTAAGGCAGCTGAAATATAGGTGAGCCCCTTATAACCCTAGTCAATAGTCCTTAATTAAATATATTCTTTTAAAATAAACAGGTTTAAAATTAAAACCTAAGTGAAGAACACATCACACAAAACGTGTACCTATAGAAAAATTTTAAGGTCAGCCCTATAGCAATGTTTGCATGACAAAAACTTTGTCCGTTGATATAATAATTGCAAGAAATTACGAGCAAGTTCGCGTGTTTATCTAGTGTGGGAAACAATAAACACTGCGGTACAATGAGGCACGATTTGGATCGGTTATGATGTATGAATGACAGCACGAAAGGAAGTCTAACTACGCTTGTAATTTTGTGTATGTATGTTTGTATGTAACATGCGACTTGTCCGGAAATTACTGAGGAATTTATCAAATTAATATTATTTCATCATCATCATCATCACCATCAACTCAACCTCAGCTCTAATATTATAGAAATCCCGACATTCACAGCAACCGTGGGTACGCTGTGGTAGCCTAGTGGTGTGACCAGTGGACTGTACGTGTCAAAGGTCTTGAGTTCAAACCCGGGCACGCACCACTGACATTTCGGAAGTTATGTGCGTATTTATCACATGCTCAAACGTTCATAAATTCGTTACACAGCTAAGAATTTAACAACGATGCAAAAACCTCAAACGGTGAAGGAAAACATCGTAAGGAAACCTGCATGCTTGAGAGATTTTTTCGATGGCCTGTAAAGTCCACCAACCCGCGGTAGGCTAGCGTGGTGAGAGACAATAATGGGTTGATGATGTGGGCATGTTCTCCATGCCTCAAAAAATCAGAAACATCGGGACTAAAATATGATATATATAGTGCGATAAAATCCGTTTAAAGTATTAAGTATATAGGTATGTAATACGCGACTTTATCCGAAAATAGTTATCTACGCGCATATTAAACATTGCACCAAACATTTTTCACAGTTTTTTTGACAGGTCTGTCTGTCCGGATTAAAATCATATGAATATACAACTATAAAATCCGTAAAAAGAAACGTTTCAGCGGAACTAGATGTTACTTTGAGATTTATTCATTTAAAAAATATGGAATGAGTTTTGAATCTGCACTTCCAACATGATATAAATGTAGTAATCATTGACAAACCTAAGGATACTCAATATGTATGTATTTATATGTTTTATGATAGTGTTTATCTAGTGTACGATATTTTGGGTGATTATAAATGTTTTATAATATAGTCTTTATCTAGTGTACGATATTTTGGTACCATCTCGTGAGGTCTCAAAACTCAAGACAATTAACAAACCAACAGAAGATTTACTATAGTTTCTCTGGCAGCATTTTAATGAAGGCATAGATTATATTTTAAGATATGGAGCCCTAAAAATTACATAAGGAGAATTGTACAGTATGATGGACCCATCATAACATAACAACACCATAAAAATATCGTCCAATAAAACAATCTTCAGTTTATGACGTCACTTATTAACGCCATAACGATTTTAAAATTAAAAAACCGTTCGGACAACTTCGGGAATTCGAATATTAACGAAGTGTACTGTTGCGTTCAAATGTAGAATGTTTAATTATTATTTTTTTGAGTTTTATATGGAGCAAAATATATTGATTTGTAAGATACATTGATTTGTAAACATAATCCTTAGTGGTTTATACTGCATGGATATTTTTATGCATTTCTAAATTTATTTTAAGTCATAAATTTGTATACACAGCTCAGAATTTAACAAAGATGCCAAAAAAAAAATTAAAAGGAAACGGACCGCAATGTCAAATCTACGGTATAGATTAGTAAAAAGATATAATATAGATATAAACACTATTTTTGTCATCTATTATAATCATTACAAAAAAAAACAGCATATGAGTCAAATTATCAGCCAGTAAAACGGTTTCTCAAAATAAACATAACGAGCCTATTAATCTTTATTAACTAGAAACAAACTATTAACTTATCTATGACTACCAACTTTTGCTTCCGGAACTACTAAAAATCCTCATGAATAGTAAATGGTTGTCTCTCAGAGACCACACCTAGCAATAGGAAATTTAAGTACATTTATTGACTAAGCATTCTACTTCCCAAGTTACTAAAAGCAAATAAACGTTTATTCGCAACATTAGCATCATTGAGTATGTAAAACGCGTACAGTGTAAACTCTTTTGCAATACGATAACAACGTAAAGGAGATTATTATGACAGCCCACAATAAGAATAAAATATTGCTTGGCAACAACCCTAAAAATACCAGCACTAAAACTCATGGACCTTAACGTGGAAAATATAACGTTGAAATTTTATCAGCAAGTTGTTTAGGGATGGTAGAATGTGCTTGGTACAATATTGGCGGCATAGGCCAACTTTGCATGAATGATGTTTGCAATAAGTTAAAGCTTGCAATATGACAAGTTAAATAAGCGTATTGTGCTACCGATGTTGTGGTGCGGATTATCCCAATTAATTGTGATCCGTATCGGAAATTAAAAATAGTTACTTATAATCTTGAGTAAGCTTTGGCGTACGTATCATTATTTTAATTGCATGTCAATCATGTTGATAAATGTTTAACGCCTGATGTAGGCTTTAGTCTATAGAGCTTTAATATTGAGATAATAATATTAATCTACGCATTATTTAATTGTTCTGCATAGAAAAATCCTGTTTAAATTATTTAATCATCTTTTTGTTAACATTATAATCACTACCATCAAAAAGGGGTCTCCATTGTTCGACTTCTTTGGCAATGATCATAGCTTTATCATTACTTTACCTTGATTACATATGAACTGTTTTCTTTAACTTTAAGTTTTTTATTTTGCATATGTTTGAACGTTACCACCCCTAAAACATATAGGAAATATGTTAAGACGAAATTTGAAGATTGAATGGTACAGTACGGCATTATAAGTCTATTTTAGTATTCGTTCCAACTTGTGTAATCGACTGTACTACTTTTAACGACTTACCATTCCCGATATTTATTTTTTATTTCGTAATATGTATCATTACCAAGATAAGTTTTTTCGCCTCACAGAAAGGAAACAATTGCGTTTATAGTCAACTATAATGACATCACGCATTGACAAAGGCTGTGTCGATAACCGCCGATTAAATTATACATAATAACAGCAACCACGGTCAATTGTCTCAAAAATCTTAAGGAAAACACATAAAAACCAATTTGAGGCTTCAGAGGGAAAAAAAAGGAAAAATTCATTTATTTCTTACGATTGTCGGCTATAAGATTACTGTACCGACGTACCACGGTTTCCGCCACTATAACAACCTCTAGAAGCTTTCAACACCACCAACAACCGCCCGACACTGTGTTCCAACCCATAAAGTAATTCTCTCACTCCCAAAGCAAAAGAGACACGGTGTTCATAAATGGAATACCACCTAATGATAGTCCGGGTTGCGGTTAGACCATTATTAATTCTATCTCGCTCGCACTCGAATAACGGTCGTAAATTAAAGTGAGAGAGGTAATCAGAGATCCGAGGCTACGTGATCTCCATTACAGTCTGCTGATGCATTTTGGAATCTTTTGTTCTTTTTTTCTGGTTTTTAGATTAGTTATACGTGGTTAAGCGAGATTACAAGCCCTCGAAACAATTGTTGGATATTTTTGGAGATTTGCTAGACGTGTTTCGGCGTGAGAAACAATGAACTTATATAGAATTTTAACGATGTATATTTTGGCATTTATATCTGTTTTTTTATATATAAGCTCTTGTGAGCACGACTATCCCTAGCCAAGACTTTTTTTTGTTGGTCCGCAAAGAATGTATGTTTATGAAAATGATGAATAAATGAGTCACCCGCTATTAAACAGTAGGTAATTTACCTGTTACAACTAGAATAATAATAAACACATAGGCTGTGCCCATTACTTAAGGTAAGATTGTCTCTCCATAGTAGTATAGAAATTAAAAACTTTTCTTTCAAACTCAAGTTGCACAGTTTCACTAAGTTAAATTTATGGAGAAGAATCTGACGGGAAATTCCTTATATCCCGGTGTTCATTTCAGTACATTAGTTTATTTTTATATTATATAAATAAACTTATATTATAGTTTATTATTAGTTATACAGTATTCAGATAATAAGCGTGCAAGAAACTCATTTCCTTAGTAACTTTGATGGAACTTTTGAAAATTCCCATGATGATCTCGGCCGCAACCCGACATGATCATCATCATCAACCCATTCAGTGTCCTACTGTCGGGCACGGGTCCTCTCTCATTTGAGGAAGATAAGGACTAGGTGGACTATAAATTCCACCACGCTAGCCAAGCGTGGGCTGGCAAACTTCACACGCCATTGAAAAAATCTCCCGATGGTTTTCCTTCATCGTCTGAGCATGTGATAAATACGCACGTAACTTCGGAAAAGTCAGTAGTGCATATCCTTGTGATCGAACTCGAGACCGATTTCAAAGGACTTACATCATTATGTTCAGTATTTTCAAACAAATTCTTGCAATAAGCAACAGAAAATTGCAATCACTTGTACTGTGTTTAATTGTTACAAAACCAAGTAGAATCTGATTGAAGTTACACCTGGTTCTACCACCAGTAGTCCTTGACACTTCTTGAATAATATAAAACAGGTAACACCTACAATCTGAGCTAGATAAGTGGCCTATCTAGGTTAACAAACGACGACAAAGTAGCCATAGAATTTGAATTTTGTTGTAAAATAAATGATTGAGTAGTTTAGCAGGTTTGATTTATATTCGTAATTAACGAAACTTGATGTTGTGATGAAGTTATTTCTCTTAACCATAAAGATTAATAAAAATAGCTTTACAAGAGACAATCATCTCCCCAGGTTTATTTCAATAATTTCTGTCTACGTAGATATGATTGAATATTGGTATTTTATACGAAGCGTCAGCCATAATAACGAATTTGTAGTCAATACGAATATCTAGACACCGTGGTTGAGGCCTATTTTCAGAAAAGCAGAAGAATCCAGCAAAATATATAGATAGATATTATGTAGATAGTCCAATAGGTATACAATATCTCATAATACCAGTTATGCCTAGTATTGCTATTATTGTAAACAGTGTTCAGAGCTGATTTATCAATATGTAATTAATTCTGTGTACGTAGCTAGCTGGGAAATAAGTCAAATACAGACAAGTTTAGACCTTGCCGCGACCTAATCAATCTTCAACCATAGTAGAACAATAGCCTAATATCAATAAAACGACCTTGAGATGTCGGGAAAACCCATACCGAGACCCACTTACCAATTCTGACCAACATCTTCAAATACCATGAGAATAGGCTCATAGAATACTAATAACTGATTATTTTGACTATCATGTACCTACAACAATGTTCAAACATGTTATTTTGAGGGATTTCTCAAAGTACATGTCATAGAGTTTTGTAAAAACCGAAGCTTTGTGACATAATATGCTTAAAATATTCCATGTTGGCATCTTGAAAGGGAAAGGTGATTAAATAGTAAGCTTTTGCATCAGCTGATTATGCCTACTGAAAAATATATACCTACCTAAAAATAAGTGAAGAACTTTTAATGAAAATAAAAAAAAAACAATTTTATGTTTTTCTGATCTTTCGTATCGTAGTTAAAGAGATCAACTAAGATTAACTAAGTTTCATGATCTTCTTTTGTTGTTTGGTTTGTGTATTTCATAAACTGATTTCGTACATAGATTTTGTCTCTCTTCTCCCCAATCTGTCAAAATAATCGACATTCAAATGAAACTACCTACTCTGAACGGATTTTATCATGGTATATTAGTGCGTATTTAAAGTCATTAAAATAATACCAATGTTTAACATATTTATATTAAAGTATGGTTTTTTATCGACTATCTTTTGGTTAATTTATCTTTTTGAGGTTTTAGAGTCATCGAACCCTCAAAAACTTAAAATTGATCATGCTTTTTTTCTGATGATGGTCGAAACGACCCTACGTGAGGTTACCACAGTGTAATCGTAATCGCAACCATTGGCATCCAACCGCACCCGCACGCCAAGTCTCATATGTGATACCGTGTAGGTACGTCGATTTCGATGCGCAAACGCAACGATATTAAAGCTCTGTGCATATTAAACCTGATACTGGTACTTATTTTTATAAGTATAAGAATTAATTTAAATGTAGGTATGTAATATTTTCCCAGGCCGTTTATGTGTCTCGATCTATTTACTACATCAATAGTAATTAAAAATATATAAGTATTTGACCAATGTCATTCATTCATGGTATAAGCCATTATGTATTTATCCCAGAATTATGTTTACAACATAATAAGATTATATTATGTATTTTCACGGGAAACTTTAAATTTTACGACATAATAATATTAATGCTAGTACTTAAGTTTCTGTGTTTATAGCATTGACTTCGAATTCCAGACATAACTTCAAATTATTCGCTGAGTACTTTGTGTCCGATGTATGATAATATTATATATTCATACATTGCCGTCGCATTGTAAGCTAAATTCCTCTTCAACATTTTTATCATTGGCATACCTTTTAAGAAATAAGGGACGTTTCTCATTCGTCCGATGCTATGATGCTAAAATAATCTTATACAAATTATTTGGTAAAGTGTCTTTAGAAGATCTATTTACCTACTTAAATAAATATAATTCATCAATTTTTTATAAAGTATTCTAGTTGAAATGTAAAAACAAATCTTAAGGGATGAAAACGGATTCAAAACCATTCTGATTTTGGCAAATTAATGAAACCAATATTTCTCCATTCATCATTATTATACTTTCCTGCGACAGGTAATTCTTATTGACACAAAAGCTACACTCAGTTCACATTGTATGAATTATAAATAATGTCTGCATCCATTTTATAGTTATTTTAACATAAAACCACTTAGATCAACTCAAATAATAGTTCAGCCACTCTAAAAATGAGATAAAAAAATCATAATCTAAGCCTGACATTGCAATTCGCTTTAATTAAAAAGGGGGTGGGTTACATATTAAAATAATTACGCGCCGCCCCTTGTCCAATGAGCAGGCGCGGCGGTAGAACCACCCAATTAGGCGAGCGACATGCCTGGATCATGCGCAAACGCAGGACACGGTTTTTGCGCGGCAAAACATGGCGCTGATGACGTAACGTGCCGAAAGCTGTCGAGTGTTTTCGGGAATTGCGACGAATTACGAAAATGTATTTTTTTTGGAAATGTAAGAATTTTTGATACATTAATGTAGTAGAAGGTTATTGTATGGAAGCAACTTTGGTAATTTTAGTGAATTTTATTAAGATACTGATGAAGCGGTATCAGTTTTTAAGTGACGTCACAAAAAGAAGCGCATAAATAGGTTTTTTTATGAAAACGATTTAGCAAGTGCATTCATAAGTTATTTATGTACCCATAGTTGAATATCAGAACCTACTTGAAGCCATCAGAGATCTGAATTATATTGAAGATGAATTGGTTGCTTTTAGGTTTTTTAATACCATTAACGATGGTGGTATTGGTGGTCACATAAATATAGGACCTTAGATATGTTTTCAAAGGGATTGAGGGCTACTAACAAGATCATGTATGAACAAGCCTTTTCTAGGAAGGTAAGTACATTAAATACCCTATTTTTCATCATCTGTTTTACAAATAAAAAGAAACCTTGCAACCTCGAAAAATAACAAAAGCTGTCTGATTACTTATAAATATTAAAATATGAGTGAGTTTGGTTACATAGCATCGAGTTTCAGTGGTTTGCGGCCGCCCATCGTTTATTCCCCTACCTAAATTACACTTAGCCTGTATTTCTAGGCGATACAGTTCAATTTTGAGTGTGTTTATGTTAGCTGCTGCTAGAATTTAAGTTGGTTTTTAAGTGTCGGCGTTGATATTGTCTTTCTTGAAGCGAATGTGCAGTGACATGTAAGCTTTGTAGGTGTGTTTGTAAGCGCAGTGGACCTTGGGTTGTTTTCTTAAAATACCTCAGCAAAGAATGTTGCAACATTGCAGTCTTAAGTAGCTTTACTCTTATTAATTAATTTACATAGGAATTATTACACCATCCTTTGATTGTAAGGACATTTATTAATGTTTTTTTTCAACTTAAATAGAATGACATAATCGTAAATATGATGGATGGAATGTTCATGTGAACATTTGCGATATACTTTAAAATTAATAATTGAATAAAGTTGTTCCAATATAGGTATCTAGTACCTACACTAAATGAAAAAAAATGGCCGCAAATCGATTCTGAATGAAGCCAATCGGAATAATCTGTTTTTAATAATTTTTGTACTTTTTGCAAAAAAAAATTTGTTAAGATTGCCCATCACAAGGAAAGGTTAAACTACAATCGTTATTTTTATAGTTATGTACAATTTTATTTACTTATTTGCGTCATAGGTATGTACATTACTTAAGGACATTCATAAAATATGTATTTGCGGCAGACTATAGGGTATAATCCTTACAGCAATACTCAATAATCAACGTCTAAAATAACGAGACGAATCGATTGAATCGATTCCCTCTCGATTCCGATCTCTTATCGATTACTCGCTGATCAGATCGCTCAATCGGTGGTCATTGTCAACGTTGTATCGATGTGACATCTCTCATACTTTCCCCATTCAAATTTCCACCTTATTACTTCCTAATAAGGTGCCTACAATGTTGAGTATGAACGCAAATTTATGTTTCAATTGCGGTATTCAAATTTGGGTTGTACATCATTGAGATAAGAGCTATGGGGAGTGATTAAGATAGATGGTATTCTCGAACAAAACCTCTTTCGTATTCAGCATTACGTCCTTAATTACTGTCATGTACTTGTCACATCAACGCCTTCGTTTATTATTCATAAAAAAAAAAGTTATCTACATAATACATTAATTTTTTGGGTAAGTGATTTTAATTTAGAGGCAGTTAAATATTTTAAGACTGGCTGAAAATTAATTATGATTCATATTCTCATTTTAATATCAACGGCCAAAAATAGTGAAATATTCTGCAGCCAATCTAGCTTACCTTCTGGTTAAGTCTTTTATAACAAATTAAAAAGCGTAGCCAAGTTAAAAAAATAATCATTAGGAAAGCTAGGCTCGACATAATTTTGACGTCAGATCTCGCATGTAACACATAAAACGACACAATTATTTAATTTTGCGTATGTCGGCCTTCCAGATCTGGTTCCATATTAAAACCATTTATATATGAATTACTTATTTCTCTGCCAACTCCCCAGGGAGGTGGTGAAGGCGATAAGTTAAACAGTTAACCACGCCCCCAACACAAGTACCTCTGGCGGATATGATAGAATCGTACTATCCCATAGTATACCAGTTCTCACTTATCTCGATGCCTGATTCCTACCTATGCTTTTGATGTTAATAGCGCGATAAAATTTATGGCCACCTTTTAATCAGCAATTTGCTGTTTAGTAGGAGATCACGTAAATACCAGTTGAAGTGGATCCAGAAGGATCATTCTGTTACAATAAAAAAATATAGGGTAGCTTCTAAGGGTAAATCCTAAGACAATCTCTACTTTATTAGGTCATAAGCAAGTCCCAATAGGGCGGCACATATCTTCCTCTGAAACTGAAATGAAATGGTGACAGTGCAACTGCTTCAACGCCCAGGTCGAACAGTTGTAAGGTTTTTTTTAAGAAACTCTGTAGCAACTCTGAGTTAGGATATATGCCTAATAAATTGCAAAGTGCTACTTTCCCTTTTACTTATACCTACTTAGGATCTTTAATTCAACTGTTAACCATCTATTATAGTTACTAAAACAGACATTCTATGTATTAATTTTTATTTTGCCGGTCCAAAATTTCAAACGGTATATAGTATTCATAAATTCGTATTTTGACTCCCCAAACATCTTATGAACACGGTTACTAGGGGCGCATAACTTATGCTGTTGAGGTTGAATGTTATATCAGACAGGTGTTCCATCATATTCAGTATTGGGATTCATTTTAAATTCAATTAGAGAACAGACACCTATCAACGCAAAAGCAATGCTTACTCGTTTATATTGCCTTATACAGATAATACTTACGTCCCATAAAAAAATATATCCAAGAAACGCAATGAGAAGTGATCCCGGCTAGTTTTCAAGTAGGATTGGCTATGGAAACCATAAAAAGCATAATAAACCTTCATTAGGATGGAATCGCTGAGTTTCCTCCATAAACTAATAATGAAATATACCTAATGGTTTATTTCGCCAAGCATTTGCTAATACGGATGTCGGCGAAATACGGATAGAGCTGTATTTTCTTTTTATTGAACGTAAATATATTGTGTGTTCGGTTTTAAAATAATTCGGATCAATATAGATTTATAATACAATCTATCACTCCATATTAAATATTGATGACATTAAAAAAATTTGAGTAGGTCAGATTTTGAAATTCTCGTCTTGTTTTTCTATTATAATAAAACCTCTGATGTCTTAATATTATATTTTTATTTATTACGTCCTTATTATTTACCATTTACCATTTTGATAAACCACATCACAAAACTCTTTGCGTATTTGTAATTTTATTAAATAGAAGACAAGAAATGACTTAAAGAATTACTTGATTAAAATGTCAAATTAATGCTCCTAAATACATAATACATTGCAGTCAATTGCATTAGCTGGTCAAACGCTTACGCAAAGACCGCAAAGACGATTTTTAATAAGCTATTTAAAACTGGTTAAGCTGTTTGAAAGTGATGTATGGTGTCCACACTTGGCGTTTAAAGTAGCTATAAATATACCAAGCTAGTATGGTTTTTAAATGGGACACAACGACTGATAGTTAAGCTAACAGTTGGAGAAAAGATTCGACAAAAGGAATTTGCAACGGTAACAGAACACTCATATAAGTAAAATCCACCATGCTAGCCAATCTGCTCCCTTGTGATTATTAGACCAAGGATGCAGGATAAATGTCATTTATATTTTCCTTGAAACTCCCTATTTAAAATACTTTAATAATAATAAATTCCTGGACATTATGACACACAGCGCCATCTAGTCCCGAGCTAAGCAACGAGGCTTGTGTTACGGATACTAGTTGGTTGATATAACTACATATATATACTTTTTTTTTTGTAAATACATACATATTATACATAGATACATCCATGACTCGGATACAAATGTTTATGCTCATCACACAAACATTTGTCCCTACCGGGATTCGAACCCGGGACCCTTAGCACAGAAGGCAGTGTCAACTACCGCTGGACTAATTGGGTCGTCAATACACTTTACAGAAAGGAGATTCTTATCAAATCTTTTTCACAAAGTAAAACCAACAGGGATTGTAGGGCTCGGCATTCCAAAGTCTACCCACCGTAATCTACCTGTGCCTATGAAAAAAAAATGAGATTACCTATAGAATTTGAGGAAATCTGTCCAAATTTCCTCGCATTATAGCGAAGACCACTTGAGACGAAAATTACAATATCAATGTCGGTTCTTCGATTTAGGAGCTACAAAGACCTTGATGATATGGACCGTATAAAAATGTTAGGCAACAAGCTGTCCATCTTGTTGGATCGTATGTCACATCGTTAGATGTAATTAACTTGTTGGGTCGATATCTCATGCAGGTGTCTCGTCACTCCCCGTAAGCTTTGCGCTAAATATCCACGACTTCTTTAATAGAGTTCTATAAAAAACGCAACATGCGCAGGCGACGGTTTGCGCGAACATGTTCAAGTCATGGACTCGCAAATTGATGTATGTATGTAGTTGTATGAGAAGACTACTTTTTTTGACGACCCAATTAGTCCAGCTGTAGTTATCACTGCCTGCTGTGCTAGGGGTCCCGGATTCGAATCCCGGTAGGGACAAATGTTTGTGTGATTAGCATCAACATTTGTTTCCGAGTCTTGGATGTATCTATGTATAATATGTATGTATTTATTTACAAAAAAATAATATAGACATATGTAGTATATCAACCTTCTAGTATCTGTAACACAAGCCTCGTTGCTTAGCTCGGAACTAGAGGGCGCTCTGTCATAATGTCCAGAGATATTTTATTTTATTTATTTTAAATATACCTATCAAAGAAGGAACATCGGGCTAATGGTCAGATGATATAGTGAGGGCGGGCAATGGGGTATCAGTGGTTGTGACTTGCACAAGATGGACAACAGTGGCGGAATAGAGAAGATACTTTTACTCAGCAGTGGGTGTCGTACTTTTGGTAAGTTTCACCTGGTTCTACATCTAAGTCAAGAACCTCTTTCTCATTAAAACATTGTTTAAAAATAATATGTGTGTACTTACATATTTACTAAGTTAGTTCGATTTTTTTTAAACTTAGTTTTAGTTTTTAACTTTAAGTATTAACTTTATACTACACCATAAAGAATTATAGTACCTTTATAGTAACCACAATTCGTAAGTACTTCTTCAAGTTAATAGAGGTAAGTATTCCAAGTAAATATAGGTGTGAAATGTTAAGAGAAGTCTGTTTATCTGTTTGTGCATAACACCCTATTGATTGAAAGGCTTCGGACCAAAGGACCAATGATCACAGGTCTAAATTTTATAAGTTAGTAAGTGATTAACAGACTAAAGGCGTGCTTAGTTGCCACTTAAACGTTACTTAAGTTTTACACTTGTATACATTTTAAATGTATTTTTTGATGTGCCTATGTTAGCACTTAAAACTTCTTTTACTTTTGCCATTATGATAAGCAACCTTATTTAAATATGATAAAGTTCATTCTTCATTGCATCTTTCGTGGTTAGACCATTCAAATAAGACGCAAATAACAAAATAACAATCTTTCACACATTAACATACCTACACCCACACATGAGCACATAGGTACATGTACCTACTTGTAGATATATATAGACATCGTTTTAAAGATGAGAATTTTCCTTCTGCAGCTTTGAATGTTCCAGCTTGGAATGAAAATGAAAATGGCTCCAGTAAGTCATTTAGAAAATGCTTTAAAATAGCGAGTCCTACGAGACGATTCCCAAACACCGCAACTGAAGGCCATAAATATATTTGCTCTGTACGGGGATGAAACACGTGACATGCAATCCAAAAGCTGATCGCTCGCCCACAGCACTAACAGTGTCGTCGAAAAGTGTTGAGTTGGGATTAAGGTTCTGAAGATGAGCGCGTAACATCGTATGCGAACGGACACATAATGGTGCCGGCCGTAAAATGGTCCCGCCATACTTTTTCTTGCCATAGAACGTCGTAAAAACTATCGTAAATATACACATGTTCGTGCATTGAAATAAATACCTCTTGGTTGAATGTGTATTCATTTATTGATCGTATACAAGAAGATTTTACAAGTTTTTAGATAATTATGTGTGATACTCTGGGTGATTCTGATTTTATGTGAAAATAAAACTTTGTCGTTCGACCAATACTGTGTCCATTTGAGTAAACTTTATTGGGGTTCAGTTATATGTATATAGGTACTTATATACAAGGGTGGATTTAGATAGAGAAATAGGTATATGATTCTTACGATTATCTAAATACGTTTTATTTTTGTTTACCACAAATCTCAAACTAAAAAGAAAATCAGACGGTTCAGAACATTTTTGCAATTCACGTGAAATTCACGGGCTCGTACTACGTCGTGTTTAAGTAGTCTTATTTATATTTTAAGACAGAGAGAGAGAGAGAGATATCGTCATATAGAGAGGGATAGCTGACATCTTCTACTTATATACAACCTACTTGCCAATTTCATAGATCAAATAGTTTCCTGATTTCGTATTTATTCGAGTGTGAGTCAGCTAGAAAAAATCTATTGTCCATAATATAAATATAGGTTTTTTGTTATAAATTAAGTTTTCTTTTTAATTAAGCTTTAACCACCTACCATCTATTTCGGTACCTTAACCACCGACGTGCGGTCCTAAAGACTACTTATAGACAGCCACCTTAAATTCGGGTTTGACACTTCAACAAAGGGATTTGAACCCTTTGAGTTAAGGGTTAACGTCTACATATTGTTAATAACTCATATGTGAACGACTGATACAACTGATAACCCAGCATCATACAGTCTCTCACCATTTCAAAAGGACAACGCAATATTTTTTGCATCTGCCATCCTTACGACGCATTTAATTTGAAACAAACGACCGACAAGGCGCATTTGTCTTTGTGGACATACACAGGAAACACGTTGATGTCAGTACTGCTATCTATTAAAATAGTGTCGCTGTTAGCTAATAAGAGGTAAGAATGAAATGTGGTGCGGAAATAAAGTCATAAGGATGAAAATTGCTTGGCATTGGTTTACGGCTAAAGATTATATCGGTGTTTGAATAAACTATCGCCATCTCTTACGTTTACTGTTATATCCTGTTTTTTTTAATCTTAATTCGATATTGCTTGATACTTACAAATTTTTTACGTAGTGAAAGCATATCATATATAAATATACAGGCAAAAAGAATCTCACATATGTTAAACTGAAATTGCTTAAATATCATGAAGTATTTTTATAATTATTTAGATAATTAAATAAATTTATGTCTGCCGCTATGTGGAGGTTAAGACCTATTGGTGATTATGGCTAGACCCATAATGTATAACCTTAATATCAAATGTTAATATATCCCTTCCTCACTAACTAATACTGATGTATTCAGATCAAGCTGCTTGCCAGGCTTTCGGGCTGTAATGAAATCTAAAACTAGCAGCTTAAGCTTGCTTAACTTCAAGCCGCGGCAAATAAAAGGAGTGATAGAAAATGTTAAAGAAAAAAACAAATTGATTGTGTCGTGATTCGCGATATATTTCTTTTTTATTTTCTATCTTTTAAGCGAAATACGTAGTCATTGTTAGGAATTACCGAAATTGCTTATAAATCATTATTTAGATTTCAAACTCATTCGGACTGCTGCTCTGATTAGGGCGGTCTAGTGAAGACCGGGCGTTTTTAGGGGTTATTTTAATGTCGACGCTCATAAAAGCCAATAAATTTTGGCCCAATTTGAATAAATTATACGTTGATTTTTGACTTAGGCAGACAAATTTTATCATTGTTAAAACATAGGTACTTTAAACCAAAGTAATTAAAAATATATATTTCGATATCAATTATCGTCCAGTCCAAAGAGACTTAAAGGACATGAATGTTGATGCTGAGACCGCGCAAGTAAGAACCAAATGGAGAAGGCAGACAAGTAGAGCCGGGATAAGGTGAAGGAAAAAGAAAAAGAATCAATCATCGTTCAGGTAATGGCTTGCCCTAACAGGTGGGTATTGAACCCATAACTATCTTTTTCAGCCTGTTGATTGGTTCATATATTTACTCATACTTTATATAGTTACTCCTGCGCATACAATAGAAAAGGAATCTACAAAACAGTGTTGCTTCGTGTCCAGTGTTGCTGTGTCATAAAGTTTAAGCTTACACCTAAGTCAAGAAGAATGCTACGGTATAGTACAGAACCTATAGTATAGTAGTTAACGGTTTGTTTGGTTAAGCGCAGCAGAAATATTATGTCTTTGCTCCCAGTGTGGATAGCTAGCGACAAGAAGTGAGTTTCAGATTAGGCGATTATGTTTTATTCGTTGGAATACACACACCATCACGCCTGTCGTCCCTGAAAGGTTAGACAGAGGTGTACTATTGTTGACACACGTTTCGCCTCTATGTTTTTGGGAGATCGTATATATGAACCTTACCGTTATGATTCGTAATTACTATTTTGAGTTTGAATTTGTCATTAAATTACAGATAACTTTGATTGAATTTCTAATCGATGTACACGAATCAGATTGCCAATTATTATATAATTATTGACCTAGATTAGCACAGCGTTTTTAAAGGTTGCCTTCTATGGTAAGGGTCGTGGGTTCGAATCCCAGTTGGTGCAAATGTTATAGATATTTGATCTGACTTATGGGTGTATTAACAAAAAAAAAGTATATAGGTACTTATGTAATCAACCATCCGTAACACAAGCGTCGTTGCTTAGCTCGGAACTAGATGGCGCTGAGTCTTAAGATCCGGATATACTTATCAATTGGAAAATCGAACGCCCAACTCGAGTCCGTTGAGCCATCCTTACGTCAACAGAATTAAAATAAACCACGCTTATTGTCATACACTCACCATGTACCACACCAGCCCACAGCCTAGCAATAACATAAACTTCGCAGATGAATCACGGCCAGCTATTTGTTTTGCGTATGCATCGTAAAGTCGACAGCGAACGTGTCCGTCATAAAGTCGGTCTAGGCAGGGGGCTTGATAAGCTGCACATTTGCATATTCTTCTGCGCTGTGGCGTGACGAGTGAACTGCCGACTGATAAGTGCCCGCTCGTTTTTCATTACACATTATAATGTTAGATTGACAATTTATATTATTGCGTGGTTCTTGAATGGTTGTCAAGCTTGCCTGACCGTGTTTGTTTTATTACATAATATTATTTTCATTGAATATTGTAACTGATAGTATAATGGTGACATAATATTTATTTACAAAACAAAATGTATCTATGTATTGTACATAATATCAACCATCTAGTATTCGTAACACAAGCCTTGTTACTTAGCTTGTGACTAGATGGCGCTGTGTCATAAAGTCCGGATATAATATTTCTTGATTTATTTAGAAATATTTTTTTATGAAGTCAGACTGTATCAAAATATTTCTTGTAATTTTATTCCATATACAGTAAGATAGCAAACTTTAATCCACCAAGAAGACTAATTGTTACGTAACCAATAACTTCAAACTTTACTGACGTAAATCTGTCAATACTAACTGAAGGTTTGCAGCCGGCCTTACCGATATTACTGCTAGTTATTAGGCTGTCGGATTCTCGAGCCAAAGGTCAAAGAATCGGCTGCATACTGACAATATATACTGAAATCGCACTATTATCGTCAATGTCGCAGGCTTTCCTTATAGCTTCGATAGACTTATTTCAGGATTGTAGAAGCAAAATGTCGGAACAGGGCTTACGGTAGTTTAAAATTGCCGTGGACGAGAAATTGTTGTTAGGGCTTTATATCAAGCCAATTACTGGTAGATTATTATTTACGATGATGTGATAATACGCTTCACAGTATTGTTATTTGCAAGTGCAAGTTTACAAGATGGTTTAATGTAGTTACAAATTGTACATAATATGTATATAGCCTGTGCTATCTCATGAAAAAATCATGAAAAAAAATGTACGAAAACATGAAATTGACGCACCTACAAAGGATATTATATATTGGTAAAGGATATTAGTTATACAGCTGTAAACAAGCCAGCTGAAATGATTTAAAGAACTTTGTAGCGTCAATAAGCCACACATCACAATTTTAGGTCACTGATTGGATCCTCGCACCGATCCAGTATTTATTTAAACAATATCAATATACTGATGAAATTGTTAAAAAGAATTTTAAATAAATATCTAATTTTTGGGTCATAAATTAATTACCCGAAACATAAACCGGTAAATCATGATCACTAAAATTAAAAACGAAATTCTTACTTTATCTTTATAAAATTTTCTTATGACTTTTTTACATACTAGCTTTTAATACAATACACGCCCACACAATAGCCTACATGTATACGACCATCGTTGTCTGCGCACCTCGCTTCGCCGACAGCACTCATCGTTTATACCAGCTTAGCATTAAAAGCTGGCTGAATCCAGTGGGCAGATATATATGAGTAATGTCCCCTTAGAGATTATCTACCCTCAATGACAGTTTCTGAGTGACCATGCTTCCTACTTTGGTGATACAGAAGGATCTTTGCTTGGGAATAGTCCCTTAATATTGTAAATGTGTGGTGATTAGAATGTATTGTCTTGTTGTAAATGGATTTTATTCGCGTTGAGCCCCATATTTGTAGAAATGAACCACTGGAGATAGAACTGCATTAGAATAAGTATTTACTGTTTATGCAGTTTTGTTTAATATGATTAGTTCAGCAGCTCTGATCGACTTCTGCGGTATGAATTGCGGTTTCGTTCTCCACGTTATACCAATATTTGTTTAGCCTAGTGTTTGCAAGTCAGCTTGAATGTTTATGTGTCTTAGAATTTGTCATCTATACAGGCGGTTTTGTGTGGGTAAAAAAACAGAAGCAAGTCACATCTCATATGTGGTTCTCTAGTCTTTTAAGAATCATTTTGATAACATATCTAATTCCTTACCGTGATATTCCTTTCAGCCTAAAACCTCAGTAGGTACACATTCGGTACTGTAACTTACCTGTAAAAAAAGAACACAACATTAAAACACTTAAAATTTAAAATAACACGATTATTTAAAAAATGATTTTTTTTATATTGTAATCATTTATTATATTGTAAGTAAAGATACCCGTAAAAGGTTTGCGGCAGCCTTAAGCGACCATCTTGAAAGCTGCGCGCACGCACGTGTTGATGAAGTTTTCGTGTCGAATCGAAGCGACTGCAATTTTCTTAAGTGACGACTCAAAAGCATTTTAGCTTATTTTCGTAGTAATTTTTAAATGACCTTTGGTTCTAAATTTTGTTCTGAGTTTTAGTGTTATGAGTATCTGATATTTTACGTATTATATGCACCATGATATAATACAATCGCGCTTATACTTCCGGGAGGTAAGGCAGAGGTGTACTGCAGTTTACCGGTATGTTTTAGGTCCCACGAAATTGTAAATTATTACCCATTTTGTATATTTTAAATAGCCTTTTAGGTCAAAATATTATGACAGACACTTAAGAAGCCGACTCCTAATAAACATTAAAGTGCAATAAATCTTTGCTGTAGACGAATTTTAACTCTTATTATGATACTCATAAGGTCCCTGAAACATACTGCAGATGTTGCTGAATGTACTTATATAACCCATTAGAAAATTAATTTGCATTTGCTATAAACTCCTTATAACCGGGCACTATCAAACTGGCAATTAATGATCAAAAATAACAGGAAACTGTATTTTATTTTTAGCCTATAATAATTAAAGGTACCTATAAAGAATCCGTTAAAACATTTAGTCTGAAATAATAAAAAAAAACCCAAAATACCCGAATATAGTATATTCATAGCGGCCCATAGATTTTAACTACTCCATAGATTTCAAGTATATTGTATCGTATTTATTTCTTACACTGACACGAATATTAGACATTGAAATAATAATATTGTATCGTCATATTTAATGATATTTATTAAACGAATTAAATCTTCCTTAATTATGCGTAAATGTGGGTGTGATTTTTAGAAGTGTATTTAATGGGTCTATTTAAACTTATAATCCCAAACATTGCAAGAAAAAAAATCATAGCTACCTACAGTAGGAAATTACTTTCTATATATAATCTAGATCCATTTAAATATATTTTAGCTAAGTTGGAAATGCGTATGTCTAGCTAAGACCTTCCCCAGACCCCGGTTCTTTCAGTCTAAGTCATTCCTCGCTGCGTTACTTAATAATAACTTTACACTTATCTGTGGCGCATCTACTTGGTACAGTCAGCAAAAACATCAAGTCAAAATTTTTGTTAATTTCTCTTTCAAAATGAAAACTAAATCACTTTTAATTGTTACGATTATTTTGCTATCATAGAAAGAAAGAAAGAATTTGAGATATATTTGTCATAGATGAAACATACTTGAAAAAATATATGCAATATTACTACTATATACTTAGTGCCCAAATTATTAATCATACGCCGCTTCTACAATTAGGAAATACTGTTTCTTCTAGGCAAATATATTCCCAATTTTATTTAGGTTCAATTAAAACAATATTCGAAGCTAATTCATTTAACATCCATTGCCTTTGCAGATCGTAGCATACGTCATATATACAAACCTTTTACTATGACCGTACCAGCGCGGCCCTTCCGCGCACCGTATCTAATTAATTTTCAAAGCAATGGATGCACGACAGACCCCTGTCCATTACCAACGCTCCACTATGACCGTATATTAATGAACACTTTTGCTAACCGTACGTGTCAGTATATCGCGGGGTACCGTACTTTGTAAATGGTTCCTGAAGACAATATGCCTTGACCTGCGTTACTTTATCGCCTCTAAAAGCCACTTTTTGAATATATCAATGTTTTAACATAAAGTTTATGTGGGAAAATCTGTTAACAACTGCCATCGATATAAAGATTCACTGGAGAAAATAGTCCGTATGATGTAATC
Organism: Craniophora ligustri; assembly: GCA_905163465.1. Lineage (NCBI taxonomy): Eukaryota > Metazoa > Arthropoda > Insecta > Lepidoptera > Noctuidae > Craniophora > Craniophora ligustri. The sequence continues at coordinate 13,608,641 of LR990962.1, read as the reverse complement.
ATATGCAAACCCGCTTACGAACAGAATGTTGCTTTTATTCCTCGTGTAAATGTTATTCTATGAATATGAAATGAATTTGTGGTCCTAGATATTTAAACACTTAATGCACATATCACGTGTCATCCCCAAAGGGTTAATTAGTGTTCTTATGTACACCCACATTTCGCCAGTATGTTTTAAGGTCCCGGGCGAGGTGGCCATTAACCGGGCACTAGACTCACCATTCTGGGTTTAACAAATAAACAAAACGAGTAATTGTCAACATAAGGACCAGGACCGGGACAATTTCTGTCTTAAAAACTACATCAATACAAATTATATTTTAATACTTAAGATACTACTGGACTCAATTTAAACAGAATTGTGGATCAAAAACCGTGAAAACGTTTTAATTGCATCGGCAAAGTCGATCAAGATCAGGTTGCTTTGAAACAGTTGAAGCACAATATAGCGCGCGCGGCTCCCAGCACCAAGATTATATGAATTAAGAAAATTACACCTCGCATCCTTGACATGGGGCAAAGAATAAAAAAATAAGTATCTTCATTACATATTGTGCGTTAGAATTATAGGTTGCGACTAGAAACTCGTATTTAATCATGCATTTTTAGTTTACATCGGAATCCGTATTATGTTTACACGTAAATATAAAATGGCTTGTGAATAACATTTTGTGAAAATTATGTTCGATAGAATACCTGGTGTTCACGCATCATACGCGTGTACCAGTAGCGGCGGGGGACGCGCGGGTGGAGGGGGTAACAGCGGATCGACGGCGATGTCCGTGCCCCCCGCTACTCGCCTACAGATTCGGTCACCGCTGGACGTACTACGCGATCCATTTAAATTTATAATTTGTAATCGTTTTCTGTAATACATTTTAAATTCCAAAGCGAGGCATATTTATTTCGCATCCAGAAACATTTGGCGACCGTCTTCGATATTAAAAACAGATTACTGCATTCAACGGATCAAGAGTAACAACGGATAACCGCTACTCAGATTTGAATTTTAACTGAAAGAAAAATTGGATCGGATTGCTGCTTATGCTGCCTTCTGCCCTGGTGAAGTGAAGAACTTTGCCGAGGACTGCTAGACGTCTGGCTGGATACTCAAGGGAAGTAGGCCTACATAATCCTTTCCGCTATTTCTCATTTTTCTTCGAATTTGTGTGCAGCTTGCCGCTCCGAAAGTGACGTTTGAGGTAGCATTTCGTGTACACGTACTATTTTTTTTGTTTACGCTTCGGCTATTGCGAGAGTTTGCCTATAACTACTGTATTCTTATTTCTTTCTTAAACCATAAATTCCATTTAGCTTATAGTTTCAAATGGTCAACTATACATAATAATCATAAAATACTTCTATCCCTTGATAAATATCTAAAAAGCTAAAATCAATTTTTTCAAATATTGTCGAGGTATTTTCAATACCGATTTTCCGCCTACCCCCTATCGTAAGATTGGTTATTAAATTATACGCATTTATGAAACATTCCAGATAAACTCTAAAAGCACTGCCTAACACCGCATCCAGAAATTTCCATTCTGTTGTGCTTGGATTGTGATTGGCGAGACCATTGAGTGCATGAGTGGCGACTGCGGGATCAAAGTGCGACGGAACTGTTGTAACTGGTTTGATCATTTCATTATCTTGCCTAATTCATTGTTAAATTTCATTGTCCCCAATAATTAGTCATGGAAGGAAAAGAGAGTTTAAAGGACCTTGTCAAAAAGCGTAGCACAATAAAAGGGAGATTGACAAAATTTAAAGACTTTGTGAATGTATTAACGCAGGTGGGCGCGAATAAAATAACTAGTGTTCAAGTCAAAGAATTATCTTTACGAGTTGATAAATTACAGGAAATGTTATCAGATTTCAACGTGATACAATCGAATATTGAATTACTCTCTTCAAATGAAGATGAACAGTTAACTGAGCGGGATTTAGTTGAATCTCAATTTTTTTCTCTTCTTTCCACGGCTAAAGAATTGATTGAATGTGCTAATTTAGAAAAAAGATCAGTATATGACGACAGCATGTCGAACCACTGCTCACATTCCATGAATTCTATAAAATTACCTACTATAAATTTGCCAAAGTTTGATGGGAACTATTTGAAATGGCTAGAGTTCAGGGATACTTTTGATTCTCTCGTCAATAAAAACGACTCGATTCCGGTAATAAATAAATATCATTATCTCAGATCAAGTTTAGAAAATAGTGCCGCTGTCGTTATAAGATCGATTGAATTTACTGCTGATAATTATAAAAATGCATGGCAAATTTTATGTGACCGTTATAACAGTAAAAATATTTTAATAAATAACCATCTTAAGTCGTTATTAAGTATCGATCCTATAGTGAAGGAGTCGTTTAAGGCATTAAGGTATTTAATTGATCATATATCTAAAAACTTGAGTTCTTTGCAAACCTTAGGGCTTCCTATTGAGCAATGGGATGTTTTATTAATATTTATAGTCTCAGCAAAGTTGGATTCCACTACTAGTATGAAATGGGAGGAATATAGGAATAGTTTATCGGAGTTACCGTCGATGGATAAATTTTATTTATTTTTGCGCAACCGAGCAGACATTTTAGAAACTACCCACTATAATAGATCTGATAAACACGAATATAATAAGTCGAACTTTCAAAATAACAAGCCGGTGAAATCTTTCTTAACTGCTTCGGTTTCATATACTGGAAAATATCAATGCGCAATTTGTAATCAGAATCATCTTGTTTATGAATGTCCGAAGTTCAAACAAATGAATTACGACGATAGAATTCGCGAAGTAAATAAGTTAAAACTATGCACTAAATGCTTACGTAAGGGGCATAATAGTTATCAGTGTCGTCTAAAGGGTTCTTGCCAGATATGTAAAGGTAAGCATAACACTTTGATTCATAAGAATGACATGAATACTTGCGTAGAACAAAGTGCACATAGTTCACAAAGCGAACCGGTTACATTATCGGCTATGACGATGACTCATACGTTGTTGTGTACGGCGCAGGTAGAAATCGTTAATGAGTCAAACAATAAAAAGGTTAAAGCGCGAGCATTGTTAGACACAGGTAGTCAATCGTCATTTTTAACAGATGTTATGAGAGATAAATTAGGGTTAATTAAGAACTCCAGTGAAACCTTAAATGTTTGTGGGCTTAATAACATAAAAACTAACATTTTAGGAAAGTGTGTCATAAAAATTAATTCTTATTCCACTGCATACAGTACTCAGGTCTCCTGTTTATTAGTGCCAACGATAACAGGTATTTTACCCGGCGTAGAAATAGACGTCCGAGAATTAGAGATTCCGTGCGGTTTAAAGCTAGCGGATCCAATGTTTTTCCAACCTTCTACTATAGATGTGCTATTAGGGGCTGATATATTTTGGAATATTATTGGGACAAATCAAATTAAGCTAGGGTCTAATAAGCCTACTTTACAAGAATCACAATTGGGATGGTTGATAGCCGGCCCAGTCGGCATCATTCAATCGAAGTCTAAGGTCTATTGTTATTTCAATCAATTTTCGAATATTGATAACTCCCTTAAGACATTTTGGGAGATTGAAGAACTACCTGTAGAGACAAAAACATATTCATTAGAGGAACAGTTTTGTGAGACTGACTTTATAGAAAACACTAGCCGCTTACCTGATGGTCGGTTTTGTGTCCGTATGCCGTTGAAAGAACCCGAAACTAGTCTTGGTGACTCATATTATCTAGCTAAGAAACGTTTTTTGAATTTAGAATTAAAATTAAATAAAAATCCGAAACTTAAGGAATCATACACAAAATTTATAAATGAATATAAAGAATTAGGTCATTTAAGCGAAGTAGATCGCCCAGATTTTGGTAATTACCTACCGCATCACTGCGTAATTCGTGAGAAGAGTGAAACGACGAAATTGAGAGTAGTATTCGACGCCTCAGCTAAAACTTCCTCTGGTAAGTCATTAAATGACATACAAGCTGTAGGTCCAGTTGTACAGTCCGACTTATTCTCAATTTTGTTACGCTTTCGCGGGCATAGGTTCGTTCTCTTAGGAGATATTGAGAAAATGTACCGACAAACAGCCTTACATACTTCTCAACGTCACCTTCAGCTAATTTTATGGAGGGATTCATCTTTTGCGGAACCCGATAATAGTAGTAACTTACAAGTTTTACAATTAAATACAGTAACGTACGGGTTAGCCAGCGCTCCGTTTTTGAGTACCAGATGTTTATCACAATTAGCTAAAGAATGTAATGACGATACTATCGCGAATATTATCAAAAATGACTTTTACATAGATGACTTGAATACGGGAGCAGATAGTGAAAGTGAATTACAGTATATATATATAAAAGTTAAGAAAATTCTAGACTCAGCATGCTTCCCCTTGAGAAAGATTCGTACTAACTGTTCACAAGCATTTGTTGGTGATAACACTATGTTCGACCCAGTAGATTTGACTAAAGAATCCAATGTGCTAGGTTTGAATTATTCTCCAAAGCTAGACATTATTGAGTTTCCCTCAAGGGTCGAATCGCCACCGCAAATAATTACAAAAAAGGTTGTAATAGCTACTATTTGTAAAATATTTGATCCTTTAGGATTAATTAGTGCATGTGTTATTAAAACTAAAATCTTTTTACAGCAGTTATGGGTCATTAAGTTAAATTGGGAGGAGCCTATACCACAAAACTTATTAAATACATGGTTTAAATTCATTTCTAATTTGCACTACCTTTCTAATATTAAAATTAGCAGAAATGTACTTTGTGATTTTCCGATCTCTATAGAATTGCATTGTTTTGTTGACGCGTCACAGAAAGCGTATGCCTCATGTGTATACTTACGTTCAATCAATGATAAAAACGAGGTTACGGTAAGACTTTTGTGCGCAAAGGCAAGGGTTGCACCCTTGAAGCCTATTACCATACCGAAATTGGAACTGCTCGGTGCTTTGCTGGGAGCTAGATTATGTGATAAAGTTCTACAATCTTTACGGTTTAATATAAGTTGTAAAACTATGTGGACCGATTCAACAGTGGTTTTAGGATGGTTAAAAACAGATGTAAGAAATCTTAAAGTTTTTGTCTGTAACAGGGTTAACGAAATTAACGAGTTAACTAATGATTTTGAACACAGACATGTATCTACAAACATGAACCCAGCTGACTTGGCGTCCAGGGGAGTTGAACCCCAAGACCTATCATCATCTTCTTTGTGGTGGGAAGGTCCTTCTTTCCTAAAGAAGGAACGATTAGAATGGCCACAGAATTCGTTCGTAGCTCATAAATTACCCGAGTTAAAGGTACATTCATTATTATCTACACCAAAAAATTCTGTCGACAATACTCGTAGTTTATTTATAGATTTCAATAAGTACTCTAATTTCAATAAATTAAGTAGAACATTTGCGTATGTTCTACGTTTTGTCAACAACTGTAATAAAAATAAACAAAAGTACTCAGGCCCCATAAACTCAGATGAAATAAATAATTCAGTTATGTTATTAATTACATTTAGTCAGTTACAATCATTTTCGTTCGAATTTGTGTTACTTAAACAAAGAAAACCATTACCACAGAAAAATAAATTGTTACAGTTAACTCCATTTATAGATTCAAATAACATTGTTCGTGTAGGGGGTCGTTTAAGAAATTCTAACTATAATTTTGATAAAAAACATCCTATTATATTAGACTCGAAACATAATTTAACCAAATTAATAATGATTAGTGAACATATACGTTTGTTCCACGCAGGTCAACAGCTACTGTTAGCGTCAGTGCGTGATAAGTACTGGCCTATTGGTGGGAGATGCTTAGCGCGGCAAGTAGTTAGACAGTGTATTATTTGCGTTCGTCTGAGAGCGAATACGGTGCAACCAATAATGGGTCATTTACCTGAAGCGCGTACTAATGCTTGTTTCCCTTTTTACTCGTGTGGAGTTGACTTTGCCGGACCTTTTATGATAAGTAACCGTAAAGGTCGTGGTAACAGAATCAGTAAATGTTACTTATGTTTATTTATATGCCTTAGTACAAAGGCAATACACTTGGAACTTGTGAGTGAACTGAGTACTCAAGCTTTTATTTTATGCCTGAAACGATTCATGTCACGCAGAGGAAAGTGCCATGAGATCTTTTGCGACAACGGCAGAAATTTTGTAGGTGCCAACAATGAATTAGGTAGGCTGCTTAGATCCAGCCGTCAGTCCGTCAGTGATTATGCCACTTTTGAAAGAATTAAATTTATATTTAGCCCCGCATATTCTCCCCACTTCGGTGGAATATTTGAGGCTGGAATTAAATCAGCAAAATTTCATTTAAAACGTGTAGCTGGAAAGGCTGCTTTGACGTTTGAGGAGCTAGCAACACTGTTCACACAAGTTGAAGCTATCCTAAATTCACGCCCGCTGACTCCTCTTTCGTCCAATTGTACTGATCCTTCTCCTCTGACCCCAGGCCACTTCCTAATTGGAAGACCACTTATGTCTATTCCAACGAAGCCAATCACCGCAACCAGACCAAATAGATACGAGCTCATAGAGAAAATAAGGCAGCACTTCTGGGAGAGATGGCGCCGGGAGTACATCTCTGAGCTGCAGCAGCGCACCAAATGGCGCACTGGACAACAAGAACTCACTTGTGGGGACGTCGTTGTACTGAAGGAAGACAACTTACCGCCATTACAGTGGCGGCTAGGGCGAGTGTGTCGCCTCTATCCAGGGACCGACGGCGTCAGTAGGGTAGCAGACGTCACCACTTCAAAGGGCATTATACGTAGGGCAATTAATAAACTATGCCTTTTGCCAACTTCAGAATCTAAAGATGACAACGAAGCAGAGAGGGCCGCTTCCAGGCTCGCTCCCTCGTCTTCGTCTTGAAAGCAAGGGCTTTCAACGCGCCGGAGGATGTTCACGCATCATACGCGTGTACCAGTAGCGGCGGGGGACGCGCGGGTGGAGGGGGTAACAGCGGATCGACGGCGATGTCCGTGCCCCCCGCTACTCGCCTACAGATTCGGTCACCGCTGGACGTACTACGCGATCCATTTAAATTTATAATTTGTAATCGTTTTCTGTAATACATTTTAAATTCCAAAGCGAGGCATATTTATTTCATATCTTAAACACCTGGTTTGCACATCAATCAGTTTGGATTGTCAGCTTGGATAAACACACATATATTTTTACTTTTATTATATTTAACATTGCATTATTTTACAATGCCATCTAGTTCAGAGCTAAGCAATGCTTGTGTTAAATAAATAAGATAGTTAATACATTACGTAGATATGTAAAATTATTCTAATTTATTACACTAAAATGAATCGAAATAATAATACTTTTTATGGTTTTTATCGCGTGGTATTAATAATATGTAGTTTTGGATATATCGCGATGAAATCAATATAAGAATTGTTTTATTATCATAGACATTTATATTTCATACTACATTATAATTAAACATGTCTCAGACAAGAACGTCCACGCTCATAGCACGACCAGCTCTTCCCCTACCGGTATTTAAACCCAGAACCTTTATTACGGTAGAAAGCCTTAACACCGCCCGCCAATCGGTGCATCAAATAATAATCAAACGGCAATAAATAAAATATAAAGATTGGGACTTGTATTTACTATATCCGGTGAGTAAGTTCTATCCGCTAATTATATTTTATAGTTAGAACTGAAAGCACTTACTAATTAGGAAACTCACAATTAACTCACCGAGGATGCTGGAGATAGAATAATTTATCAATAACAATTTAAGTTTATTTAAATAAAGACATTCAAATAAAATAAAATAACTTACTTACTAATCAAGCTTTTTTTATGGTGATAAGGGGGCAAACGAGCAGGCGGCTCACCTGATGATAAGTGATGACCCCCGCCAATAGACATTTGCAAGACCAGAGGCTTGCAAATGCGTTGCCAAACCCCTTAGAAACCGTTCAGTTTTCTTAAAATAGGGAGTCACTGAACTGACAGCAAATGGAATTCCCATGCTGTCAGAATAGTCACTACCCCAACGAGCTCTGGTAACCTTACTCACTCGCAGAAAGACAACTACTGTTGATTCACTGCGGTCTTCTGTAAGGTGGAGGTATGCCCTACCTCCTACAGAGGTAGACAGACAGAGCTTGCCAATAACTTACAATATTGAAAATGGCACAATGTAAATTTATGAATAACAATTAATACAATACTTTTCTATGGATTTCCCCTCACGTTTCAGATCCTTTACAGCATTTACGGTCACGGACAGACTGAGGTTATGCCTGTCTTGATAATAATAATAACGTTGGGTAAGAAATCAATAAATAAATAAATGTGTCTTCATATTATTACACAGCGCCATTTAGTTCCGACCTAAGCAAAGAGGTTTGTGTTACGGATAATTGGTGCATAAAAGACTGATTAGATATTTTTGATATGTAAATGAATAAATAATTATTATACATAGAAATATCCATATATCAGGTTCAACTGTCCATGCTCATCACACAAACATTTACCCCAACCGATATTCGAACCCCGGAACGCTGCTTTAACACAGCTACACATCAGGTCCTCAAATCTGGTTTCTTCATAATTTAGTGCCAGGAAATAATTCTAGGTCATAAAACAATATAAAACCAGCTTAATTTACCATTAATTATGCAGCGAACATTGTTTTTAGTAAAACAATAAATTATAATTAATTGGTAAGTGTAAAAATTTTGTGAGCGCTATAAATTTTACAAACAATTTTTTCTTTGTAGGTAAATATGTTTTTTAGTAGAAAAATACGTCATTTTCCCAAAATAGACTGTCAATCGTAAATATAAATTTCTTAGGACATAAAAAAACTAAAAATACATGCAAACATAATTAAGTTGATACATACCTAAGCATATCTATGTGAATGTGAGTACTTTGAAGGTAGATAAACATACGGCTTACAATCTAATGTCTGGCGGCTTTTGGATTTTGAAATGGCCTACGCAAATGTCCTACTGATCTTGCATTGACGTGCGTCGGGTCGTAAAGCTCCCTCAATAATAGTTAAGCTAAACGATGGCTGACGTATGCGTGCTGTCAGTTTGGACAGGTCAACTCTAAGCTGCACTGGTGCTTTCTTCAAAAAACCATCTCAGACTTTAACCTATATTATATTGTAACCAAAATGTCTGGACTTTAAAAGAGACGAGAAGAGGAAAAAAAATTACATGCCTTGTAAAAATATCTTTAAAAAGATCTATTTACAAAAATAAACAATCAATCAAATCCAATTATTGCCCCACTGCTGGACGCAAAATCTCCTCTCAATCCAGAGGAGACAAGATATCATTATGTTTTCCTTCACCGTTTGAGCATGTGATAAAAGCGCATGCTGAAAAGTGAGTAGCGTGTGTTTTGTATTCAGACTCGGGACCTTAGACCACTGGTCACGTGACCAGGCAAGCTTTAACAATTCTTAAACTGTCATAATTAATGTTTTGTTACAAATTAACAATATGTCATTCACTGGCTAAATTTACATTTAAATTATGACATTTTAAACACAAAAGTGGTTTAAAAAATGTCATTTAAAACTCATCATGTTTCGTATTGTTATTTTGCTATATCATCGTAAAACTATCGGTGTTAGTAAAAAATCTGTAATATTAATTTAATGGTGTTTTTATCAGTTCAATCGTCGATTTGTAAGTCGGAACAACGCACAGCTGTTGGTTAAGGGGAAGAATGCTTCAGTAACTCAGTGTATTTTAATTTTAGTGATATATTGACAGCTTTGTTATTGAAAATGATGCCTTTACACAAGAAATCGCGATTTTAATTCTCGTCCGAAATTTTCAATGGGGTTTCGGATCAGTTATGTATCATGACATGACATGAGAGAAATAATGTAGAATAAGGTCTTTTAAAATAAAACCGTTTTTGGTTTATAATAATGTAAATGCATAGATAAAAAAGTTAATAGTAACATTTTTAGGAATTAATTTGCACATAAAATAGTTGAAAATGTCAAAATACAATAATGTAGTTGTTTTCAATAAAATTAATAATTGTAAATAAAATACATTTATTTAAAAAAAAAGAACAAAATCAATTAATCGCAATAAAAAGCGTTAAAGTTATGTTGAAGAGTGTTTTGTAGAGTCGCTTTTTGAACGCACGAACGTCGCCTTAACATTCAAACGGAATTTTCTCATTGTATAGTTATTGTAAAGGCTTTTTGTTACTATATTTTTTTGTTTCTCGTTACATACACAAGGTCAAACGCATGCAGATGATTTTGATCGATGGTAATACGACTAGAACATCTACTGCTATTTTGAAAACCGTTTTTTTATACACGGCAACTTTAAAGCTTTTAAGAGTTGCCAGCTTCAAAAATACAAGACTAAAACGTCGTTTCTTTTATGTATTTTTTGTTTTGTTTTTGATGTCATTTATTTATTTGATATATGCCTCTTTTATTGTAGTTCTACCGTTAGTTTTATTTTATCTATTTTTTTTTAAGATGTGATAGCCTATTGGTGTGGTCAGTGGACTGTAAAATGACATTACTGACTTTTCAAAGTCACGTGCGTATCTATCACATGCTCAAACGGTGAAGGAAAACATCGTGATAAAGCCTACATGCTTCTCTCTATTTGCAAGTAAAGTCTGCCTACCCCCAGTAGCGTACCGTGATGGATTATAGCCTGTACACCAATTATAGCCCCCCTGCCCATCAGTGGGTAACTGGGTTAATGATGCCATATTTCCAGAAAATCCTTTAAATTATAAAGTCAGTATTTTTTTCAGAAAAGTGTTTGATAAATAACAGACTGAAAATAATTAACATTTCTTACTAACTCTACTTGCAAAAATAAAACTTATTATATTCAAAAACAGATCTGGCATGAAATATCATTTAATCTTATTTCTGTCTAGACGTTTAAGAATTGCATGCATTGTAAGTAAATAAATGTTATCCTTTCATATTGAAATAAATGATGCTCATTAATTCGCAGTAAAATAATCTCTTGTCTAAAGTATACTCATATTTTCTCATGCACATTATAATGAAGAAATAAGACTTAATATCATTAAAGTTTTATTTTTAATTAAGCGGATCGGGGACTCATTACTTTAATACGGTTAACGCTTGTAATTATTTGAGACTAGTTTTTGCTCCTGACTTCATCTGCATAGAATGAAATAGTAATTTTATCAAATGTGTTTTTTCATCAAATCTGCTGCAAAGACTCTAATAAAGTAATAATGTTTCACAAATATATTCCATTGAGTAGATTGTCCCATACTAGGTTGTTTTCCTGTATCGTGGATGAATACGGCACAAACACAAACATACAGTCGCCAGCAGGTTAACCTATCCGAAACTGTCAAATTTTCCCAACTGAACATGAAACTTATTAGTTTGTCATTAAGTTGAAAATCTATCAAAGAAATTTGACAGCTTGTGGTAGCCTAATGTGCTGGCCACCGTACCTAAACACGGAACAGTTACTTGAAGGAACAGTTACAAATATTCGTTCCTTAACAGGGATCGAACTCACAACTCAAGGTGCAGGAACTGAAAACAGCCATGCGATACACGACTGGTCAACTTTATTGATTTTATTTTTACTTATTCTTCCCCGGCCTTATCTAGTTTAATTAAGGCTTCTTTACGGCAAATGGAACGAGTTAATATACAATAACAGCTACATTGAAAGTCTCATATCACGATTTCCTGTTCCCAATCTGCTGCGTCGTTGCACCAACATATTTATTTCCGAACCTCGCTATATTTCACTGAACACTCGTATTATAGCCAATCTATAATCAGCACACCAGAAGTTGCCTTTTAATACTTTTAATTACGAAGCTGTACCCGCGATGTTGCCAGGGTGATATTTTGTTGAACACGCCTTGTTTTTTTATCAAAAAGAAAAACAAAATTATGAGGTGTCTCATTTAATGCGTACGTACAAGTGTTTAAGGAATTACATTCGTGAGTTTTTGGCACAAGGAAATAAATGTAAAAGATGGCGTGTGATTTTTTTACTGCAGGTACCGTACTGCAACCGATTGTGACTAGTGTGAGATAAATAAATTAAGCAATATTTTTTGATAAATTAAATTGCAATCTTTGCATTTTTAAGATAAGACAAGATTTTTGAAACAGGATAATGTCAAAAGGGATTAAATTTGATAATTATATGAAATTACTCACGTACTAAAGAATTAGTAACCATGGTGATGGATCGATCAGTAAGTTTAGACCTGTTGAAGTTACTTCATGGGAGCCATATTCTTAGTAACAGGTATACATATTCAGCCCTCGGCAATCATGATAAGTCTTTCAACATTGTGCTCAATACATACACACATACACTCATGCCTTCTTCCCATAGGGGTAGGCAGAAACTACAGAACGCTACGCGCTACGGTCCCTGCATACCACTTTTTCCTCGACCACGTTAAAGTATGATTATAATATCAGTATTGACATCAGACCTCCAGTTTCAAAGGTCCGACGTCAGTTGCTTCGTGTAAATTACTGATATTAATAACCCATCATACTTATGAAATTACTTTTTATAGATAACATTTTTTGAGAGAAGACTACTTTAAGGAAATTATTGTGTGCTAGGGATAATAGGATGGACCGTGTGGGGTGCCCTTGTCAGCTAATATAAGCAAAAATAATTACAAGTCCCATCATCCGAGCATCGAACCTAATATTTTAGCATACAATAACAGTCATTTCAATGTGAATAAAGGACATTGTTTAGCATGCACCGCCATTTTGCTGTATTTACATATGACAAATAAGCATATAAATCACTGATACATCAAACTGCGCAGACGACATTATTATATTTCCTTTTTGGAACGGTTCAATTCAACGCGTGCGCACGCGCGTCAGCTGTTGTGTCTATTGTATATGTTATCAGGATACACATATGCTGCATATAAATACAATTATATTATTATAATGTCAGTACATATTAAAAAAATAGTCCTCCGTCGCTTGTGTCTGTCTGAATACGATAAAATAAAAAAATACTAAATGGATTTTCATATGGTTATCGCCAATAGACTCAGTGATTATCTGTATTAGTTACAGTGCTCCTATCAGTATTCGAATTTGAGACCACGACAGGCGGTAATTGGGTTACGAATAACCTCAATACAAAATAAATTGAACTGGATCGAGTATTCATACTTTCAGTCCCATACTAGGTAGTATCGTTCCTTTTATTTTTTACACAAGTGCAAAGTCAAGCGCCGAATAAAAAAAGGGAGAATTAAAGTGTCAATGTTTTATTTCAATATTTGACACTAAACAAAAAAATGACACGCCAATTACTTAATTATGCAAAAAAATTAGCTTATGCATAGGACAGCTTGCATAAGCTTGTACAACATTTTTTGTACACAGTAATCTGTTGAAATATTATTCTAAGTTTAATCTAAGCAATAATATTATTATAAATTTGAGGTCGTCCACTGGTAGATACGTGGTTTTTGTAAACTGTCACTCATATAAACGACAAAAAATAACCAACATTACGAAAATGGCGTTGGCTGTTTTAATCCTTCTTTGTATTTTGACTTTGATTAAATACTTTCAACGAGCGGTTTTATATGAAAGAAACGTTTGAGTACAGTATTCAAATTTGCTTTTATCATTATTGTAATGATATGGGTGGGATTTTTGATATTTCTGACGTCAATTATATTATACTTACGGTGTTTTAATGCATACTTCTTTGAGTGTATCTATTGTTTGCTAATTTAATAAGTAGGTACCATTTAAGAGCTTTACAGATTATGCTTGTTTTCGTAGGTAACTTCTAATGACAGCTTTTCTTCCAAACTGGGTAGTTCGAAAGCTGGACTTCTGTTAGCAAAAATACGTAATCTCGGCTTGTGTTTTGCACGAACTACACTTAGATTCCTGCGTCGTGCAGCATTACAGCTAATTGTTCCTGCAACACGTCCACTACTAACTATTGCTGCTGCAACTAGGAGTCAAGACTCCATATATACCTTCCAATACCTTCCAACTTCCAGTTAATAAGCAAGATGACTCATGATTTCAATTCGCCTGGTTTGCGTTCGACACCTGACTCTTATACTTAAGACAACAAACACTACAACGTAATTTCTTAATAGTACTATTAGTTATTCTATGTTCAAACGCTAAGAACGCCAGCTTTTGTTCTTGTGAAAACTGAGACAGTGAAATGAGGTGAACGGGTTAGGATAGAGAGCGTAGGTTTTAAATTCTGTTTGATATCTTCTGCCCTATTCCTAGTACTATGCTATGTATATAGTATGCCCTATTCATAGTAAAGATACCTTCCTATTAAGTGATTTTCTAGGTGTCTTAGTTAACAATCCTATAAATATAATCGAGAACTAGCCACAAACTCAGCTGCTGTGGTCTGAAATTCAATTTCCGGATTAAGCAAACTCAGATCTCAAGGCACGCACTAGGTGACTGACTGACTTTTCAAAGTTACGCGCATGTGTATGACATATTCAATAAATTAAGGAAATCATCGTGAGGAAACATATCTGAGAGATTTTCTCTATGACATGTGGAGTCTGCCACGGTACTAGTCTAGCGTGGTGGACTATAGCCTTATCCCTCTCAAATGAGAGGAAACCCATGCTCAGCAGTGGGACGATAATAAGTTGATGATGATGATACTGTTTAAATAATATATTGTTATTTTTTGGTACCGTTCATTCAGATATTACTTTCAAAGTTATCGTCCCACGAAAATTAAGGTGTATAGAAGTTACAAGCTTAATTAAGATAGTCGTTCTGTAATTGACTTGCAGTGGGAAAATGAATTGTTTGTACTGTTCCGCTTTTTAACATGCTTAAACGTGATTGTTTGTCAATTGTCTGACTTTGGACGTAGAAATATGATGTAGTGTGTTTGAGCATTTCTATATAAAGTTTTCTTTTAAGTATGTGCAATATGATATTACCTTTATTATTTTCTTTATAGACAGACACAATGGTTTCTAGTACATATTAGATTATCGACTAAATTCACCTATGTATTGCATATAATGCATATATAGGCAAATACAAAATACTTCAAAACTATTTTCTCTAGTGTTGTTTAACGTAGCTTGTTTAGTAGCTATTGGCAAGACATTAGTGTGATAACGGATACAGACTTTAGTTGTTGAAGAATTTTGATCACTAAACAGCCAGTACCTACTTTTAAGTTTAAAGCTCAAATTGCGATACAAGAATGCGCGTATGTTGTTAGTTTCTATGTTAAATAATGTGATTAATTTAGAGAGCTGAGACATTTTAATAGATATGTCCATTTCATTTCTTAGTTAAAGAAAGAAAACATTATGAATATATTAACAGATTTGACATAATAGAAGACTTTGGAACATGTTAGACACTAAAAGGATATTGCTGGAACATACACGATTCCTTTTTAAATAGGTACACGCGAAAATAAAATCTACCAATATAATAATAAAAAAGACTTTTGGATACATTCTGGCAACACTTCCCACCGTGTCCAATTACAATTATTTTCAAAGAAGCAAAAACTTCATTTCAAACAACAGTTATCTATTTTTTTATTTCGTAAAACAATCTTTTAAATTTCATATTTCTGTTGCCACAAAAACTTGTTTGCACTGAAGTGTTTGTGTGTAAAAAAAACTAAAGAGGTTCTGATTGAAATGATCGGCTTGGTTTAATACCATTTGAATATAATGTTGTAATCATTCTTGTGTGTATAAAGGAGATTGTTTGACTGTTTGATGTAACAATGTTTTTTATTCATTTTCGGCTTATTTTTGAAGAAATTGGTTTATACCAATATATTTTGTAATTTTTGTATTGTTTAAAAGAGTATCTATGGAGTTTCTTGCCGGTTCTTCTCCATTAGACCTTTTGGAACCGTACAACTAAATTCAATTAAATTCGACAATTCAAAAGCACCTGTATTGACTTTGACTTTCACCTACTTATACAAATACTAAAAGCTGAAATAAAACTATTTTTTACGGACTACACTAAATATACCGAGATATATTCTTAGTATATTTATTTAAATTTTAATGAAGAGTACTTTCTTAGGAGTGTATGAAATTATTAACCTAGTGATTTTTTTCCAAAACAAAATTTTCTAACATCTAACATTAATATTTATTTCTTACTTTCATATTTTAAAGCTTCCCCCTTCCCTTCCGCTATACTGGTCTTCTATCGCTGATTTAAGGGTAGAAAACCCGTTGACTGCTGCTGACTCTAGCCAATATAAAAAGGATTTATTGCGTACGGAAATCGAAACAGCGACCCAGGGTATAGAACGCACTCGTTTCGCTTTCGTACGCGTGACCGCAGACTCAACTATCACCTTTAGGCCCAGACGGAGCCCGACCCAGCGAACGGTCCGTTCATTCTCAAAACATGTTCGTCGACATCAGATGTATGTCATTCAGAATAGCTACATCAACGTCAGGTCGGTGTTCAAAAAGGCTTTACAAAATATACGATTGTCTTTAAGCAAAATAGCTGGAGATGGCACATTTGCGCCGTACGCTGTGATACTGTATATCGTCTGCCGGCTGCCATAGACTAAGTAATGAAAAACGGCGGCATTGTGAAAAAATAAAAGGTAGTGATTGGGATTACGCTGTGGTTGAAGTCCTTGATCAAAGTGTTATATGATTTATATGTATGATAATTTCAGCTCGAGCTATGATTTTTTGCCTAAAAGGGTATTGGCAAACTGTGGTAGTACAGTCGAACAAGCTGATTGGTTTACATGCACACATAGATCGGTCTACAGTTGCATGTGTACCAATTAACTTGTTTGACTGTACAACAATGCTTATCTGCCTGTCTTCAGAGATTCAGATGTGATGATATGAATGTATATCAGACAAGCTAATTGTTCTTCATGCTATTTTAGTGCTATAAAGGCTCTAAAGAAATCCCGTATCATGAAATACCGGCGTAAATGCACACTGTCTTACCCTTTGCAGATACAGATAGAACGTTTAATATTTAAAATAAAGACAAATTGCCTTATCATAAGGACAACACAACCTGAGTGATGTAGTCGGTCAAGCAACAACAGCTGTACAGCTCAAAATGTCAAGTGAATACCAGTCACTTAGTAACTTAACACTGAATTAATTGGACATTAATGACGCCACTTCTGTATCAGTAGTTAATCAGCCGTCAAGTAACTGCAACATCAATTAACGGATACCCTAATGATTACGAAAATAGAAGCGCTATATCAAGTCCAATTAATACAAAATTCAATATCTAAAAAGTACACATAATTCAAAAACTACTAATAATTTATTATACCGTGTGATAATTAATAGAAATCATTAATATATATTTCAATTTATGTTTTTTTTTATGGTCCGCTCTACTGGTATGTTGGTCTGTGAGAGAGGTCAACGCACTGACGGAATGCCGCCCCTCTTGCGTCCGCGCACCATAGAAACATAATTAGTGTTCTCATCTTATCCTCGCGAAGATTCTATCGATGCGTCGCTCATCCATTGAAGATTATGTACGCATTTTAATAACGCTTAACCACTATTAACCTGCAATGTATTCGCGTTAAATGGTAGTAATTGTTCACGTTGCAACCTTTATCTATTAAGTTGATGTGAAAATGTAATTAATTAATATCTTCTGTGTAGAATTTTTCGTATAGGCACTACATTTCGGTTTCTTGTAATTATGCTAATATTTAACTTATCAGATTTGTGATTAAAAGATCGCCATACATTAATATGCTAATATGGAGAATATATATAAGTATAATATATGTATGTAGGTATAGCTATTATAGCCCATAGTGACGTGACTTCGGACCCAAGCCACGCCAATTATTGACTTTTCAGGAGTTATGTGGGTGAGCATGAAGGAAAACATCGTGAGGAAACCTGCATGCTTGTGAGATTTTCTCGGTAGTGTGTGAAGTCTGCCAATCCAAACTGGATCCAGACCGGATTATAGCGTAAAAAATCAGAGGAGACCCGTGCCCAGCAGTGGGGAAGTTAAAATAAATAAATTGGTCAAAACATATTGTTTATTCATTCTACATTCTATGTACCTACCCTCATACAAAGCCTTATAGGACGCAACTTATCGTAATGGTGTAATAGGGTCGTATTTGAAGTCACGACCTTTCGATTAGGAGTCCACATTCTGATTGATGGGTTGTTAAACCTTGTTCTTTTATTTTCGCGCCTTGTAGGTACTTTTATTATTATTTTGTTTGTTCGATTCGTGTTGAGTTTGCTATATACCTTTTGATTGATAGGTACGTATATAAATCTGACTGCCTCGTTGGTCTAGTGGTTGTACAGTGCGACTGACGAGCAAGAGGTCTTGGGTTCGATTCCCAGGTCGAGCAAAGTGTTATTGGGTATTTCTATGAAATTCTCAGTAGCAGCTCGGAGTGTGGATTTGTGCCCGGTTAATGGCAATAGGCTCGCCCTCTATTACATGGGATCTAAAACATACAGGCGCAATGGGTGCATGGGTGTACATTAGTACATCTCTGCCTAACCCTTCGGGGACGGTTTGTTTTGATTGTTTATATGAAATTTTTCTTAAAGATAATTATATTTTTTACCTGGATATACACAAAAGCTACATTATTATATATGAATTTGTTTTTCAGTTTTAAAATGGGGTCTGATAGCATACCGAGCAACAGTGATCTATCCATTTACCTAACCTAGAACTCCCCTGCCTAAGCCCATTATGTTATTTACTCATGATTCACAAAAATTACAAAGCCAGCCAGAAAAAAGTACAACGTTATAAATTAAAATCTGCCGAATAATATCCAATACCGAACGTATGTATTGCAAATCACAAATCCGTGAAATATACTGCCCTGCTCGCCACCATTTGTCATAAGCGTGAATAATCGTCTTGAGGCGAGGACTGATAAATTATTTTTGGCACCGAGTTTAATTTGTTCAATGATGCATCGCTCAAAAATTATGGATACAGAGAACACCCAAAGCGGAATACAAGGGATTTCGTTTAGGGACTTTTTGGAACGGCTATTTAATTAAAAAATATTATTCGACTATTACCATATTAACATTCTGGACGACACATTATTATCTTATCACATGCTCAAACGGTGAAAGAAAACATCGTGAGGAAACCTGTATGCTTGAGAGATTTTCTCGATGGCGTGGGTAGTCTGCCAAACCGCAGTAAGCTAGCGTGGTGGACTCTTGCCTAATCCCTCCCAAATGAGAGGAGCCTCGTACTCAGCAGTGGGACAATAATGGGTTGATTATGATGATTCTGGATGAAATTGGCACATGATCGAAGCTAATGGCATGCATTGAGAGAGGCCTATACCCAGCAGTGGGATAAGAAAGGCTGTGGATGTTGATGCTGATGATTAACATATTGCAAGTATGGTAAATACCTATGGTACTTTATAACTGCCGCGTTAAAGTGATAGTAAGATCAACTGCTGAGCAAGCGGTTTGGTAAGATTTCCAGGTCAATCAAAGTGTTGTTTGGTTTTTATGAAATTCTCAACAGAAGCTACAGTTTGTAGCAGGTAGGGCAAAGCGAGATTTCGCGCTCAAATTGAGCTGCCCGACTGGGGAAGTACCTCCGCCTTACAGAAGACCGCAGTGAATCAACAATAGTTATCTTTCTGCGAGTGAGTAAGGTTACCAGAGCTCATTGGGGGAGTGACTATTCTGACAGCATGGGAATTCCGTTTGCTGACAGTTCAGTAACTCCCAATTTTAAGAAACCTGAACGGTATCTAAAGTGTTTGGCAACGCATTTGCAAGCCTCTGGTGTTGCAAATGTCTATGGGCGGCGGTCATCACTTACCATCAGGTGAGCCGCCTGCTCGTTTGCCCCCTTATCACCATAAAAAAAAGCTTGGAGTTTGGATTCGTGCCCGGTTGATGTCAATAGGATTGCCCGCTACTACATGAGACCTAAAACCTACCAGCGAAATGTGGATATACAAAAGTGCAATTTTGCTAAATATGGGCGTGATTATATATTTTTATTAAACATAAAAACACGGTACAAAACGTGCATAAATAAGTACCTTTCGTAACAAAAGCTACAGAACCTTCTCTTCGGAATTCCTCTCACGGTTACCCCCGGTTATTTATTAAACGGTTACTGCTAAAACGGTCATTTAATACCGTGAGCCGATGAAGTGTGGCTTGTCGTATATCAAGCGCCCGTTATGTACCTACCTACGTACCTAATATTTATTGTAACCTTACTGGAATTCCATAGATTTTTGAAAGAGCTACCAAGTACGTATTTGAATTTAAACTTACTGTAAATGAGAGGTAAGATAGCTTAATAGTTCGTGTGGGCTGAAAAGTTAACAGACTCGAGTTTTCAAGACCACTTTCTTGAGTTTACGAAGTTTGTCGTATTTGTCGTAAGCCTAAACAAATGTCTTTGACATTATCATTAGGTACTCAAATGAAAAATAACTGCATGAAATTAAACAGTATATTATTTGACTAGTATTTTTTATTTATTTGATCTTTCAAACCGTATTTCACACACATTCATCAGAGGAATGTTTATGTGTTTTATTCATACAAAATTATATTTAAAAAAAACATTCAAGGTATGATTACATAATAGAAAGATTTAATCAACAATAAAAGCAATATTTTAATTCATAAAATCCAAACATCAGAATTGAAACGGCCACAAGACACTGCAAAACTCATTTGTTTCAAACAAAAAAACGTTGCTACTACAAATCACATGCGCCGGCGACGCTTGCGAACAATGCAAGCGGTTCAATTATGCGCAGGAGTTGCGAGCGCACGCGCACGGCTAGTGTCAGTGGCCGGCCGGAGACAGTTTTTATGTTCGCACCCTGTTATGTGCTGGGGCTAAACTAAAATATTGTTGTATTTGTGTGATGTTTACGTGGCAGGGAATATGGTCTACTGACTCATATGATCACAAACTTGAACTGTATTTTATACTACGAAAAATATAGCTAGATAGATAGAGTTATACTGGTCCAGTGTAAACTGGTCTGTTTTACGAGCCTTTTTAAATGTGGGAGCCTATTGCGGGTATTAGGATACAAATATAAAGTAGCTTTCCTGTGGCACATTGTGGTTGCATTGGCGAGATTAAAGTTGGTTGTACATCATTTAAGAACTTTTTGAGTATTTGAATCTTACTCAAACCAACTTATAATTTTGATATTTATAGATTATATAGCCATTTAAGAAATTTATATGAGAATGAGATCAGTGCAGACGCTGCCTTATCTACGTACTCAGTCGGGTGAAGAGATTATTTTCCCAAAATTAACCGTTCAATTTGGAATTTAATTTGTGAAATGACGTATGCTGTCACCCTCGGAATAGTGTTGCTAACATATAATAAATTAATAAGCCAGGAAATGTCATTAAACGTCATTTCAAGTAAATGAATAGTATCATTAATTCAGCCAGCTCTAGCTTCGCACGTCACCCAGAGTGGCAGTGTAATGAGTTCAGTTACTAGCTGTCGACCCTAAGTGGTTGATTGTGGTTAAATTAACCCGGCGATACCCGTTAAGTGAGAACTAATAGGTACCTATACCTATACCTATACCTAACTTTGGATAATTAACTATTACTACTGTAAGATTTGATTCATGGGTGGCCGTCACTTCTTAAAGCATGTCTGAGAAAATTATTCGATGGCGGGTGAAATCTGCCAACGCGTACTAAACTAATATGGGGGAATATACCCTAATCCTTCCAACATGAGAGGAGACCCGTGCCCAGCAGTGAAACAGTAAATAGAGAGAAGATAAAAGACTCGAACAGGAAAACTCGGGCAAGAAACTCCTTAAACTTTAATGACTTAGGTTTATAAGTTTGAAATAAAACTATATTTTACGGATTTTATCGCGGTGTATTGATATGATTTTAACCCGACGTTTCGGATCCTTTACAGCATCCATGATCCATCTTGGAGTTATAATTATATGAGGTACTAAATAATACTTGACTTGAAATTGAAAAGTTTTAGGTTTAAACTTTATACAGAAGTAGAATCATTATTCTAGCGATGCGCCACTATAAGACAATTTGAATTATTGTCGCGGACAGTTCACAGTATATTGTCAGTGTTGTCACGAGGCTTTTATACCATACAAACGCTTATATTACTGTACAATGATGTGGCTTTTAAAAATATTTTAGGGTTTGAAGGTCCTTCTGGGCTGGCCAGAACGATTTTGACTACAGGAAATATACCTTTCTGGTTACTGGGTAATATTTTCGCTGGGTTAATCATTATGCATGTCTTATGCGTTATCTTCGGAGGATAAGGCAGAGTGGCATGTTGAAAAGGGTTGCACAAAGTAGAACTGAGATCTGTAGGAAAATTGCTGTGAGCTTCTATAAAAAATATCCTTTGTGATAACAATTTTCATAGGTTTTAGTTTATAAATCTAGTGTTCTATTGTTATCCATTCAGTTAACTACGTATAAAATAGTATAAATATTTATATTATTATGTACAAAGATATGGCTTATTTAATAAAAATATTTCGATTTTGAGCTAAGATTTGGCTATATGTTGATGTCTATCTATGTGTAAACTCATAATTAAACAGTAGCGAATATTTTGTCACCTCACTAGCTGTCGATAAATATCTAAATAATCAAAGTACCACTTATCATGTTTTACATAAACACGATTTTATATCACAGTATCTAACAAAAAATAGTTATTTAAAATTTTATAACCAATAAAATAAAATTTAATTAAGCTACTTAATTTAAATTACACCTATCAAGTTATTCAGACCATTTTGTTAAATAAATAGTCTGAAAGAAAGAGAAAGGACTATACGTATGAGAAAAATATTCAAGAAACAAGAGCTAATAGTACACAACAACATATAGGCTACATAGCATTATTTTTGTTGTTTTCTCAAATTGTAATTTAAATTTTATTAAAACCCTTTTTTTTATAGTGATAAGGGGGCAAACGAGCAGGCGGCTCACCTGATGGTAAGTGATGACCGCACCGCCGCCCATGGACATTTGCAACATCAGAGGCTTGCAAATGCGTTGCCAAACCCCTTAGAAACCGTTCAGGTTTCTTAAAATAGTCAGGAGTTACTAAACTGACAGCAAACGGAATTCCCATGCTGTCAGAATAGTCACTTCCCCAATGAGCTCTGGTAACCTTACTCACTCGCAGAAAGGCAACTTTTGTTGATTCACTGCGGTCTTCTGTAAGGCGGAGGTACTTCCCCAGTCGGGCAGCTCAATTTGAGCGAGAAATCTCGCTATGCCCTAGCTCCTACAACCTCAAAAACGTCTTCCTAATACATTTGCTGTGAAGAAAAAACGGTTCAACTAACCCCTCAACAAGACATTTCTACATATTTATCAAATAAATGATTCTACATGAGATGATAATGAATCTATATTAGGAAATTTTACTATGTGAACTACCAAACCAATAATTTTACTTTCACAGATTAAAAATATCAATGAAAGCAGAAACCACCATCAAAACATCGCTCATAAAACGTGTGAAGTTAAAAATACCAATTAAATAGTAATAATAATCTATTAAAATGATATTCCAGCATCATTTCGGCACTTGACCTTCCTAGTTGCCAACTAATCAGATGATGAAGGTATCTAGAATCGTAAAAAGGTAATAAAATCTTCTTAAGACAATCTTTTTATACCGAATCGTCTGGCTGTAGTGTTATCTTTTAAGAATATCTGATTTAATGTGCTTGATTTACTGTCAATGGGATTTTTATTGTTCGACTATGAAGACACGCGGATTTGGTCGCTCGAAACTGTTCGGTAAACGGTAGTTAAATTATAGAGGTTAGGTTAGATATTCGTTGAGATAAACGCAATCCCGAATTATTTTAAAGTGCATTAACACTAAATATACGAGTATATCGATGTCAACTATTGAATATTTAGTTGAAATAAAACTGTATAAATATAGATACCTACTTAGTAAGTTTTTGGTTGCAAAAACGAAGAAAAGAAATAATTTGATATATTTTAATAAGCAACCATTATTAATGACAAATTGACACATTATCTAACTATAAAAAACGGTCATCATGTCAAATTCGATATAAAAACTATCTGACTGTT
Organism: Craniophora ligustri; assembly: GCA_905163465.1. Classification (NCBI taxonomy): domain Eukaryota; kingdom Metazoa; phylum Arthropoda; class Insecta; order Lepidoptera; family Noctuidae; genus Craniophora; species Craniophora ligustri. The sequence continues at coordinate 13,584,460 of LR990962.1, read as the reverse complement.
AGACAATCAGCCCTACGTGAGTTATATGTCCTGGGCAGAAACATTTTTTTTTAACCTCAAAAATAAAAAAAATACAGGCCAAAAAATAACTTATTTCAAAGACAGCGGGAGGTACATTTTTAATATCAATATTTAATATTTAATCTACCATAGCACACGAAAATAGCGTAGGTTGTTTTTTTATTACATTTCTGGGAGATCTGATTCTTATAAAACACTAAAAAAAACAAGGTGGTCTTGTTCTTGAAATTTTAATTTATTAATTTCCTTGACATATTAGGTATGATAATAGAAACACCGACCATCTCAATTTTGTTAAATTCTTATTAAAAAATTATCAAATTATGAGATTATAAAATATGTCTGTACTGATTCGAATGAACTACTAAGTCTATAAAGGTATATTTCGGGATAATAGTTTATTTTATAACGTAAACATCGGGTACATTTTTTTTGAAACTTTCAGTTTTGGACTCTGCTTTAGTTGGGTATAAAGTCAAATGCAAAAACGAGTTTAAAACTTGGAAATGTAAACTTAATAATAATACTATGTACTTACTGTTAATTGATTATTTTATTTACTTTAGTTTCTCGTCAAAAATATCATCAAAATTTCCAAGAAACTCATAGTTTAAATCTAATATTTATTGATACGTAACGAATAACAATATATGTATTTTCCTTTAATGTATCAGTTTATTCTTCCAAGAACAGCTACAGGAATTAAATTTATTCATCATTTATTGAATATATTATGATTATTGTTGTTCGCAGAAATTTCATTTAGCCTAATACAGTAATTTACTATTAGACTTATTTGGAATTTTATTAGGGAAAAGGTATAATAACATTACTTTAATGTTCAAAGGAACATTAAAGGAATATTCTTTCATCACCATCGACCCATTATTGTCCCACTGCTGGGCACAGGACTCCTCCCATATATGAGAAGGATTAGGCACCACCCTAGGCTACTGCGAGTTGGTAGATTTCACAGGCCATCGAGAAAATCTCTCAAGCATGCAGGTTTGCTCACTCAAGTTCAAACCCAAGGCACATAACTTCCGAAAAGTAGGTCTTAGGATTGAATCGAAGAAAGGATATTGATTTCGACAAACAGATTTGACATTCATTGACATTTGATGAGTAAAACTACTTTTCCATTGGTGGCTATTTGTAGGGCCTTAAAATAAAAAGAAGGAGAACCACAAACAACTAGTCCCTAAATCTAGTTGACAGGTTCTATTACGTAAAGAATATGGCCGTCTACAAAACTGGCAATACCACCACAAGCTTATGCAAATATTGTAATTTATCGCATGTAAAACAAGCGACTTTTGTCTCATAATGTGTTAACATAGAAACTAGATATCTAGGTATTCGAACTAATTCCTAGGAATTTCAATAAATTGTTTCCGTTTATAATATTTGTGTTGATTTAGTGTTATGATAATTATGTAATTCGATAACGTTGTTTGGCTTGAAAGAATCTGGGACCGCACGTAAATGTTTAATGTGTTTTTTTGGATGGACAAGACTTAGAGGTGTTGGTGGCTCTCATAAGGAACAGTGTCACTATGGCCAGGTTATATGGTCATTTGGTAAATGAACGACCTGGTGAAGGTCGCTAAAATCCGGTAGATGTAACCGACGCAGGACCGTTCGTCATGGCAAACTTTGGGGGAGACCTATGTTCAGCAATAGACATCTAACTTTAGTGTAGTTTCTGTAGGAGGTTGGACATAGCGAGATTTCTCGCTCAAATTGAGCTGCCCGACTGGGGAAGTACCTCCGCCTTATAGAAGACCGCAGTAAATCAACAATAGTTGTCTTTCTGCGAGTGAGTAAGGTTACCAGAGCTCATTGGGGGAGTGACTATTCTGACAGCATGGGAATTCCGTTTGCTGTCAGCTCGGTAACTCCCTATTTTAAGAAACCTGAACGGATCCTAAGGGGTTTGGCAACTCATTTGCAAGCTTCTGATATTTCAAATGTCTATAGGTGGCGGTCATCACTTACCATCAGGTGAACCGCCTGCTCGTTTGCCCCCTTATCACTATAAAAAAGTGAATAAAATGAACGTTTAAAACACTAAAAAGACCTAAACTTTTGTCAGTTCAACTAGCACTTGCGACAAGATCCACGCAGTTGCTAAGGTATAAACAAATACGACTAACGCCTCCATGATACCAGTCTGAGCAATTTGAGTATGTAAGTATGTATATTTAGTGAGTAAGTTCAAGCACCAAAGTGCTAAAATGACAAAAGCTTCTGAGGCATAATGCGCAGATTCTATCTTTGAACGTTACAATTACTGTTTGACCTTTATGTAGTATCTAGTCTGCAATGTGTGTATCATCATATCCACCGTTAGGTAGGCACACGTCCACTGCTGGACATAGGTCCTCCCCAAGAATCGCCACAACGACCGCACCCGTATGTACGTATATGCATGAAAAAATTTCTGGTCAAGGTTTTGTTAAAGTAAAAACACAACAACATAAAAAAAATAAAGATACTGCCTCTAATCGCAAATTCGGTTAATCAACGGCGCCTCGTACAGGAATGCTAAAAGCCCAATCAACACTGTACCCTTACAATGCGAGATCGTTACACAATTCTCGATGAACTATCGAATTCATCAACACACAGGTATCGGTGATTAAAAGCAATTTGTGGCAATTATACTGACGATGTATGCCACGGATCTATTACGGAGTTAGGATATGGGGTAACGAATTTTTAATGTGTGTTACGTGTTTGAGCATGCCGCTTCTGTTAAGGCGATGTTGTTTGTTGTGTCCGCTGAATATAATTTTACTTGTTATTACAATTTTATTGATCAATTGCAATAATCTTTTTACAGTGATTTTTATTTTAATAATAAGTCAATTTAACAGCCTCCTTCTTATGTAATTAAATACCTATAACCTAAAATATGGTTATACATGTTTTAATCGAACTTATAACTCTCTAAATCAACACTACAATAGCTGCAAATCCAGTTAGGGAATCTGGTCAGAAAATTATGAATTCCTGATTATTTAATCAGTTCTTTCTTTAGAAAATACCAGTTTAGTATACACATTGATTACCATCTGATGAATACGTAGATATACCTATTAGTTTCTGACAAATATCCTTAGGTTGTAGTTTTTCTATCTAATGACGGACGATTACATTTGCCATTCAATCATTAAAATCCACAATTCCTTGACTCATACTTCAGTGAATTGTGTTTTGTTATCGTAAAGTCACAGAACGTAGGCTCACAATAGAACCGAAGCTTCCCCTTAACAAATCATAAAAAATATCAAAAACAATTTGGCCATAAAGAAATCAATCGAATACGTTACCGTTATCCGAGAGCGGCCATTTTAGTTACTTGGTTTCCCATGAAACTTATTTGTTACATTCAAAATATTTACGTAAATACCGTGACTGAATCGATAATCTCTGTTTGTAATACTATCTACACAAAAGGTATACGTAATTAGTTATATCTGTGTAGTACCATGAAGTATACTTCAGCCTTCAAATCAGAGGTGTAGCCAATCGGTTGATTTTTTCTCATTAATTAGTCAAGTCGCACGGTATTCCTTTTAGTCAAATTACTTCGTACACGTGTTTATTCCTTGGGAAAAGGCAAAATATAAGCTTAAAATCATAGCAACACAGAACACAACACAGCTTCAACAACCCATATTTATTTTGCTGCTCCACTGCTTGCAGCGTTCTCCTCTGATTTGAGAAGGATTAGGCTATATATAGTTCTTAGTGGCAGTTCTGCCGGTTGGCAGACAAACACCATCGAGAACATCTTTAAGGCATTCAGGTTTCCTTATGATGTTTTCCTTCATCGTTTGAGTATGTGACGAACAAGCACGTAACTTCGAAAAGAGAGTGGTGCGTGCCTTGGGATAGAACTTGAGACCATTGACTTAACAGTCCACCGGTCATACCACTAGGCTTTTTTCTATACACAAACGATATAGAAGTATTTAATACGTATAAATTTACTAGTTCTTTTTCTTTCATTTCCTCTTTGACCGGTCATTGCCGGATATTGTAAAAAAAATCTCGTCTAGTGTGCTTGGAATGAAGGCTTTTAAATAATACATGAAAAGGATGCATAAAATTTTGTGACAACACTTGAAATTGTAACGTATTTAGAGGACGTAGAATATATTATCGACTGAATAATATTAAAACCTATATAGCAGGCAATTGAATCAACCCTAGATTTTAACTTTTAACACCCATCATCAGTGATTGGCAAGACATAAGCCGCGGCCGCTACCAATCGAAATCAAACAATTTTTAATCTACACCTTGGATCATAAACAAATATGGAATGTACAAACCAATCAGCCCTCTCATTTACTCCAAACAATAAAGTCTATATTCGCGAACCACATCGCTATCGCAACAGCAATTACGTACCTGAAATGACAAAAAAGAAAATTAAAAAACCGGTCGTGAACATATACCTCCATCCATGCTCAACCTCTAAATGTACCGTCGTAAAGAGACGTAATGTTATTAAACTTGAATATTAAAAACGTATTAATACGACCAAGTAATTGACTCACGAAGTTTGTAATCTTTGTACCTCCTTGCTTCGGAAGCGAATAAAATATTTTATATTTTAATGGCCTGAGAACATATACCATATATAAGTGTTGTGTCCATTTTTGTCATATGAAGGGCTATAATTAAGCATTTAACCCTATAAAAGTATACATATTTATAAAATGGAACAATATTAACAAATGGAACAAATGACAATTTAGTCTTTAATTCATCCTGCGTTTCTTTTTCGTTATCTTGTGCGTTTTTATTCAAGCATATTGTCTAACTTATTTTTTTATTATGTTATAGTTCAGTATAGATAAAATTGAATTTGTATTTATATTTATAGTAGATAAAATGACATTTTCACGGAGACCATTAGATAGGGTGGTAATTAATAAACAGTAGGCCTGGAATGCTACAACACATATTTCATTAAATGGATCTTAATAAACCCACCATATACTAACATACGTTTTTATGTACTTCTCTTGGACAGCATATTAAAGTCTTTACTACAAGTCAGAAGCCCGGAAATCGGACCACTATTGTGTTCAAAACATAGTGGTTTTTCCATATAGTTGCACTAGAAATATCAAATGGTAGAAATGTTTTATAATATACTGTTGTATTAACTTTAAACCGACACCAAATACTTAAAATGGACAAACACTGACTTAAATGTCATCAAATTGTATAATAAAAACTTCTTTTGAATTTATTATCACAAGCTTTAACATTCACAACTATTTTAGTCACTTAAGCAATCACAGAGCAATGAATTTAATTCGTTCAACAAAAAATACATCAGAACTTGAACTCGATTTGCATATAAATTAATTTAAATAATAATCTTTGCTCATGGCTGTTGACAAATATATTAAGGAAGACAAAAAAGTGTTACATGCCTGTACAAATTTATTGTTACTGGTAATTCTTTAGATGGTATTGAATTAAACACCAGCAACACTACTTTATATCCTGATTGGAGAAGAAAATATATATTATATTTAAAGTTAATTTATTCAATATTATTACAAAAAAATTGTAATATATTCGGAAATTATGACACAGGACTCAGTGATGAGTCTTGTGTTGTGTTATGTTCACGTACAAATAACCATGTATATCACACAAACATTGGCCCTACCTACTGGGATTTGAACTCGGTATCTATATCACAAAAGTCAGCCTTTAATACTGTTGCGCTAATCGATCTAAACCCGAATTACGACGAGATCAACAACCAAAGAAGAATTTTTACAACAAAATATGCGATGTAGGTAACTTGTATTTCGAAATTCATACCTGCACAAATAACACCTACAACATAATGGCCAAATTAACAGTCATTTCTTGAAATGCCACTGTTAATACAACTACTATATCACGCAATGCTTGGATTAAAGTAAATAATACTTAAATTATACACTGCTGTTAGACAAACGAGTGGTTCTAGAACTTTTTTGCGGAGATAATTTCTTCCTGGGTGTAGCTTGTCGCATACCAGTATGGTATAATGATATGCTAAGGCTGGACTTGGCTTTATCTTCCTTGTGATTACTAGGCCTTTTTATGATAAAAATTACTTCTGTTTTGTAGTCACATGAATAATTATTGTCAGCTTTTGGTCTTTAAATATTGACCTGTATTCATATTCGAGATTGTTTTATACATAACTGTAATTTAAATATCCGTAGATTTTACTTCCAAATACATAAAAATGTCATCTAGATAGTTTGTCTATCTAGATGACATTTTTATCTTGTTTTTATTAGGTAGGTATAGTATTTTTAACTTGATTAAGTTACTGGTCTTTATGTTTGTCAAAAAATATCAAAAAATGGTCTTTTAAAACTAGTAGGAACTCAGTTTCAATTTTCTTGTGTCATAGTTTAATTTGATAATAGTTTCTTAATAAATCCCATCCCCAAAAATAGGATCTACTTCAAAGACAACCTACGAATTTAAATATTTTTATAACTTATTGCCAAACCAATTACAACGTTTATTTTAACGGGTAGTATTGTTGGTTCCAATGTTTTTAGTTGTCCGTGTTTGAGTTTTTAAATATTGCATCATTTTCAATTGTTAATATTTGTTTATAACTTATTATAAACAAGTTTCTTAAAAACAAGCAGGCCCATTTTAGAGTTTTGTATAGTTATTATCCTTCTTTAAGTTTTATACTCAAGTAAGCAATCTCAATTTTATGATACTTATTTTTTTTTTTCAGATTCGACCTCAACCTATCCTGTCCCAACGTCCTCTGATTTTTGGACCTCAAAATTGGCTTCAAACGTGTCATTACAAAGGAATTAGTGGTTTATTATTGTCGACTTATGTTCCGGAGTAGCGTCCGTGGTTCTTGCTCGTTTTTTGTGAAGCTTATAAAAAGATCGATTCATCAGTCGATGGTGTAGGTGATTAGATATTCGTGATAGAGCTGCAATATTATTTTAGTTTTTAAAATCTTTAAATGTTAAGAAACGGACAGATCCAATTCTAGCTAAAATTATCTTTGTTTATTTCATCAATTGAACCTACAATGTATCTCTATAGGCTAGAATATCTAAAACAACAAGTTAAAATAGTATGTTTAAAGAACTATTAATCATCCAGAGCAAACATAAATACGTAATATAATTTATCAATAACTTAAAAATATGATATAAACATAAGCACATTAATCTAAATAACCACTTAATATTTCAACGGAAAATCTCATAATGCAATGACAAATAACAATGCAACGACTACCGTCATCGCCTCCAATAAAAATAAAAAAAAGAACTGACCGCTAGACAAAGATGGCGGGTATTTTTTTATACGTAATTATTGTTGTTTTTTTCTCAGCTGCCATTATCCGTTCGGATCCCTCGATGGCCGCAGTAATGATATGAAACAAAATTACATGGCTGGGTTTTGGCCGCCTATTAACATACCTAGCGATGTATCATTCAGTTTCCAAATAATGGCATTTCGTCACAATTATTTTCTTTTTTATGTCTACCATTGGCTGACTCGTCGTTCGTAAGTGTGACTGCAGAGCAAGAGGTCTTGGGATCGATTCCCAGGCCCGAGCAAAGTGATATTTGATTTTTCTACGAGATTCTCAGTGGCAGCTCGGGGTTTGAATTCGGTATTGATGGCAATATATTCGCCCTTAATACATGGGACCTAAAAATACCAGCGAAATGTGGGTATACATAAGTACAACTCTGCTTAACCCTTCGAGGACAACTGCGTGATATGTTATGGCATTCGTAGATCGCACTTACTTTGAATGCTTTTTAAACAAGATACGAAGATAGAGTTGACATCATCACATTAACAATTGACGTATTTACAATGGAAGTTTCTGTTACCTACTGTTTTAATTGACATTTTGATGGAAGAATGGGACAGCTGATGTTAATTTGTACCTGATAGTATTCTCTGTGTTTAAAGGACACATGATTCAGGCTTTAAGAACTAACATCAGCATTGGCATTGACATATAGTTTATTTTTTGTAAATAAATAGATAGGGTTGTTATTCAGGTATTTCCAAAATTTGTAGGTTAACAAATTTTGGAAATACCTGAATAACAACATGAAATTTTGTCAAAATACGTTCAATATACTTTCCATTCAAATGCAGCAAGCGTTTGAATGGAAAGTATAGAATTAAATACTTTTTAGTGACTGAAGCTCGTTTGCTCATTATTATATTTTTAATTTTCACAAACTTAGTTGGTGAAATTGCTAACGTTATTTTTTTTTCCTATTATAATAATTATAGTGCTGTATATATTTTTGTAAATTGCAATAAATAAAGTAAAATTAACAAACTTGTTCTCTGATATTTGTGTTTTAGCTATAGCTCCATCATCAGCCTTATTCTTTTTACCGCTAGGCCAAAGATCAAGACTAATTAATAACCACATGACTAGCTATTAGGTGATTACCATCACCGTAAAAAACTTCAAAAAGAACTTAATTCGATCTATCTATCACCACTATTTGAAACTTTAAGTCATCAGTCAAATCTGGTGGTCTCTCATTACTCATTACCAACTTTGAAAAAGATGAGTTAAAGCTTTGGGCGTAAGAATATTTTGAGGTTAATTCTAAAGGCAGCATCTATATAATTGGCCTTATTCATCATCATGATGTTTTAATAGTAAATGTATGGGATTTGGATGGTAGGGTAAAAAAATTTAGATGTAATAGCTAAGTTGAAAGTAAGCCTAAGGTTATAAATACGTTTCTAAGTATGGCTTAGTTTAATGTTGAGTTTAAAAACAAATTTTGTTCGCTGGGTGATATGTCACGGTGATTCATGAGTAGACATTTACGAGAAGTAGATGATCAATAATGAAGTTTACTAACTTTGAAGTTTGCTGTGGTAAATATTCCAAATACAAGAGATACTTGTCTCATTGTAGCATGTATGCTCACAATAGAAAAACCGTGTTCTCAGTATAATAAGAACTTCATTGCTTGGATTGGTATAGATTTAATACTTGCTTGACATGACCCTAGTTATTATTTTTACATTATTTTGCCTTATTTCGAAAGTAAATAAAAAAGTAGTGTCCATCATATAGAAACTTGAAACACCGTCGTATAACCAAAAAAGTCGCCCGAAACCTCATTTTCAATCAAGAGAGAAACCAAAAATCAAAAGATTCCATATTTTTTTCAATTTTGTTACGACTTAGAACAGAGATATACAGACAGACAATGACACAGGCTGCCACTGTAATTACCCCTCCCTCCCGCACACTCCTGGAGCCAAAATTACTGAGCCTCCCATTAACCATCATCCCGTGCTTATAAAAAGGCCTGAGCAGAAAAAAAAGTCATCTTTACAACCAATAGCGGACGGTTCCCCAAATACAAGTTAATTGAAACCTTATTCAGTTAAAATTAAAGTTGAATTTTTATTAGATTAAGTGTGGCAGGAGTCATCAAAGAATGACGCACGCATTTTAAAACTATGAGGATTTGTAGATTTTTTTTTCTTATTAATTTGGTGGTATGTGAAATAAGCGTTTCATGTATATAGGTTTTAGTTTAGATTTGAATATAAAAACTTGTAGATATCGAGTTCTTGTTACATAATGCTTGTTCGTGCAAGATTTATAATACTAAATTGCTAGATTTCGATACGCAAAAAACAACGAACCTAATGTTTTAAATCCATTCGGACATCTACATAGTGTTATTATAACAATATTTTCTATATAATATTAGATTCTTCAAATGAAAGATTTTATAGGTATATCATTTTCAAAGATGAAGTAAAAATAATCTAGGTAAGAAAGGCAGATGAAGTAGATAAGGAGCATCATCATCATCAACCCATTATTGTCCCAGTGACAGTCCCCTAGACACGGGTCTCCTACACTAGAATACGGATAAGGATAATAGTATCAATAGGTAAAATAGTCTTAACTAACTGTGACATTTTTGAAGGCAATAGAAATCGTATACCTAATAAAGCATTTATTCAAAGTGTCAGAAGAATATTGCACAAAGTGAAGAATATGCTTTTTATGAAACGAAGATGTAAAAATATATCAGAATTTGACTTTCACCCGTCAAAGGGTCAAAAGTACAATTAGAGTAGTAAATAACACATTTCTTACTTCGAAATAAAAAAATGAAATGATTTTTATTGATGTTAATGCCTAGCTTGCGAACGAACCCAGTTTCTCATGTTACACCGCGTTTATTACTGCATCTGCCGTCTCTTTCTAATCATCTTAATCGTTGCGTTTCGTATCTTCTTTCTCACTCAAATCATTATTTCGAGCCAGCAACCGCCAATTATTATATTGGTCTTGAAAAAAAACTGTTGGTTAACAGACTTCTTACTGGATTAATTTACTCGGTTTTGTGTGTTAGAGTGCTATGCGTGTGAGTTTTAATTTGTCATAAAGAAAACAAAATGAGTTTATAAAATAATAACTGAAATGAAAAAAATGCGAACTACTAATATAAGACACCAAAAAAAACGTTTTACTTCACAATTCAATCGTAAATATTTATGTATTTTATTTTTATTTCACTATAACAGAAAACAGTGTAAAGGTTTGCGCCAATTACGTTATTTTTAGCTTTAATGTAAGAAGCAATTGAATTATATGTAATAAAAAATATTCACGATAATTGGACTCGAGTTTAATGATTGTAAGTGGATTGGTGAAGGAAACGACTTGTGATTATGACATGTGATGACTCTTATATCTACGAATGAGATCAACGTATGAGCTATTTTAATAATCTTCGTTCAAATTATTGGTTTCTTTTTGTCAAGACACAGTGACAATCTAGTGGTTAAGGGCACCTAATAAAGCCTAAAAAAACCTAATAATATAGGTAAAGTACTGTTTAAAAAATAAAATAATATGCACTTGGCCAGCAACGCATTTGCACGTCGTCTGATGTTGCAGATGTCCATGGGCGGCGGTGATCACCATCAGGTGAGCCGTCTGCCCGTTTGCCCCCATATTACCATAAAAACATTTCCTTAAAGATTTTTCTTTAAAACGTAGTTTATCAATGAGGAATTAGGCATTAAAAAATACTAGTTATATACATATTCTCTAAATAAACTGGATACTCATACTAGCTCGATTACATAAAATACTAATTCTTACAGGATGACAGCGTTTACGCATTTCTGCGCCAATATCGTTAGAACAAAGATGCATATAAAGCACTTTATTATACAAGTTTTAGCATAAACATAGTAGGTATAAGATTTACTATATGAATTCGTTTTAAATTCGATAAAATCTGCGCGAGAGAAAACAAGAGCTCGCAAAGTATGGCAGCCTTCTGAAATAAATGGAAGCCTGCAATAAGCCTATAATATTTTTGCGCTAATAAGAAAGGTTTTTTGTCTGTAATATTAAGTGTTTTTTTAAAAAAAATAGTCATTTATAATAAATATCCTTTAATTGTGGTTAATATGCAATTTCTCATTAAATACTTTTTCCACATAGATACAATTTTTATGTCTCAAATAAGCTACCTACAGTTTTACAAACGATTTTTTACGATGATTCTATTTTGAAATAAATAATTTAATTTCAAAAACGATCTCGGCCCTTTCACCACCACATAAATCTAAGCCGTGAAACAAAAAACAACATGCTAATAACGCTCGTGATCTCGCTAGCAGGGCCTTAATTGTCGCGAGCTGCTAAATGGGCCCTGCCTAGCGCCTAATATGGCCCGCCAGAGGGACCAAAGTCACGCCCTAGGTTCAGGACTGTTGGAAATATGGCTCCGGCTATTGTAAGGTTTAAGTGATAAAAGTGTTATACTGTTTATGGGGATATAATCCACACGATTGGGAAGATAAGGGTTGAGAAGATTAAATTTACTGGAAATTTTATTTTTTATTTTGCTTTAACAACTCCACTGTTATAGTGATTTTATTATAGTTCACTGTAAACTGTTCGGCATAATAAATGTTATAATTGACTGTGATCATGATGCCTGTATCCCTGAAGGTTAAGGCTGAGATGTAGGTACCTACTGAGGTACGCCAACAGTGCGCGAGGCTATTGCAGAAGGCAGATCCTTAAGGTTGATCGAAGTTTTCTCAAAATAATCTATATTGAAAATTAGCAGATGTTTATTTTTAATATAGATTATATGTACTTGGCTATTACAGCTGTAATAGCAAAGTACATAGTATGACCAGAGGACTGGGAAGACAAAGGTGCCGAATTCAATGCCAAGGCATGCATTACTGAAGTTTCATGGTTAAAGGAAAACATCATGAGGAAACCTGCATGCCTAAGAAATTTTTTCGATGGCGTATGAAGTCTTCCAACTCACACATGGCTAGCGTGATGGACTATAGCCTAATCCTTCTCAAATAAGAGGAGACCCGTGCCATTGGGACACAATGAATTGGGTTGATGATGTATATTAGTATATGTATAGTAGGTTACTTCTTATCTATCTTGCTAACTACCTATTTGCAAGAAACAATAAAAGTTTGAAACAACGATTAGCAACCAGTCGTATAGCCACTAGCTTTAATTCCTAGATTTAAATACTAAACTAGATCTAATCCATATACAACTAAAACTTTATCCCTTCATTAAACAGCAATCTTAATGTAAAGTAGCCTTCCTATTGGTAAACACGATAACAGAAGTGTACGACGCACAGTCATTGTTTGTTTCTTATTATTCCACTCGGAGAACTTTAATAGTAACTATGACTTTAATCTTAAAAATATTTTTTAAGAAAAAGTAAAAAGGAAATATAAATGACTGGCGGCCCGCCCCAGCTTCGCGCAGCATTTAATAAATATAACCTTCAATTGAATTTTCATACGGATCTCTAATATAAAAAAAAATATAATATAGCCTATGTACAACACTGATAGCGTAGCATTCCAATGGGGAAAGAATTATTCAAATCGGTTCAGTAGTTTTGGAGCCTATTCAATGCAAACAAACAATCAAATCTTTCCTCTTTATAATATTATGTCCGTAGAAATTAGTTCGGAACTCGATGGAGCTGTGTTATACCATAACGCCATTTAAAACTTCTAAAAGCTTTGCAGCTAAATAGCTTCTAAAGTTAACAAAGCGTATGGATAGTAAATAGTTGATGAATTACACAGATCTACAATTTTTGTAAATACGTACATGTATTACGTCTAAAAACATCCATGACTCAGTTCAAATGCATGCTCATCATACAAATATTTGCCACTACCGGGACGCAATCCCTGGATCATCAACCGCCTTAAAATCAGGCAGTCTTAATACAGGTAACCCGCATTAGGCCAGCGAGGACTATAATCTAACCTCTCTTATTTTGCTTACTCGTGCCCGAGAGAGAGACAATGAATGGACTGATGATAATTACGGCTTATTTATTTATAGGTGAATATTTAAATTAATTAAAACTAATCCTTAAATTGACTAATGACACGAGGATATAAATAAATAGTAATAAAATAATAACAGCAGTGTTTACTACCGCTGGATTAATTAGGTGATCCTAAATGGATGGCGCTATAATGTAATGGCATTTTCTATTTTAGATATGTATGTTTTGTGTGTATCATCTGTCTATGTGTCAATAAGTGAAACAAGAGTCCGACGTGTCAAATTCGAGAAGAGAAGAAAAGGAGATGTAGCAAAGAAGAGTAGGTATATATATTTAAATTCACTCGAAACTTGCTGCTACAAAGATTTTCAAAGAAACAGCCAATAACATATTGGTAGAATTCCAAATCGAAACAAAACCACACGTTACGCACTCACGCTCGAAACCAATGAAGCGGTAAAATTAAATAAACACATTTATATCGCAACAATAACTCGTCATATTCGCGCGTTTAAAAATCGCACACTACACAACCGGCCTAAGTAGCCGCGGCCGGCTTTACAATACCCGATGGCCGAATAAGGCTGTAATTGGAAATTCTAGGGAATGCACTCCAATACTGGGCGGCGACATGCATCCGCTGGCTCTAATGCGACATCTACAAGCGCTCAGCCTATTTAAATCGTATTTGGATCCCATTTAGGGGTTAGACTTGGGATTTTAACGGTATTAAAGAAAATTCTGGAAGACTGTTGCTCCGCGATAAGGGATCGAGTAATTGGTTTAGATCTAATGTTTGATCATTGTTCTCTTTGATTCATTCAGGCGTCTCCTTTGCATAAGGTTGATTCCTAGGTTGGTTGAAAGTTTCATTACAATTAAATTGTCAATAGCAGCTCGGAGTTAGGATTTAATAACATACCATCACGCCTGTCGTCCCCGAAAGATTAGGCAGAGGTGTACTAATACACCCACATTTCACTAGTATATTTTAGATCCCATATAATAGAGAGTGAGTCTTTCTATCAACCGGGCACGAATCCAAACTCCGAGCTACTACTGAACATTTCATTGAAAAACCCAATAACACTTTGCTCGACCTGGGAGTTGAATCAAAACCTCTTGCAAGGCAGTTTAATGATAATAGGCAGTGACGACGTGAGCGTGACGACTAGGTAGGTTCTATAGTTTAGTTCTACTCCGTAAATGCCAATATGGTTTCAAAGTGCATACATTTTAACAAAACGAAACACTGGAATAACATAAAATAAATTGTGTTGAATTCTCAAAATACTTTCTCAAACCAACAAACAAATTAGTTTTAAGAGAAATATTTTTAAAACTGCAACACAGCTTCGTCTGATGCCTTGGGTTTACGACTGGGAGCTAAACTTACTACCGAATTGAAGTAATGTAAACCTTACACCGTGGCAATAAAGGTGAGTAGTTTTGTATTGCTATTTTAATTCGCAGTAGGCTTTGTTGACATTTTCCGTTTTTCGTTTTTTCTATTGTAAGAAATTGTTTATTATTTATTAGGTTGTGGCTTCCAGAGTAGCGAGGCTCGAATATTTTGTTAGCTATTATAATAATACAATGTTCTTTTGTTTCACTGCGTCGTTGGTCGAGTGGTTATAAGTGCGACTGACTAACAGGTCTTTGGTTCGATTACCACGTCGAGCAAAAGTGTTATTGGGTTGTCTTATGTTATTCTCAGTAGCAGCTCAAATTTTAGATTCGTGCTCGGTTGTTGGCAATCGACTTGCCCCCTATGACATGGGAGTTTAAACTTACCGCCGAAATGTGGGTGTACATTAGTAAACCTATGCCTAACCCCTTGGGGACAATGTGTGAGGTCTATCAATCCGTACTTAGATAGAATGCTGAACTAAAAACTATTGCCTAATCTCTCCTAAAGGAAATAAACCCATGTCTAATTGTGGAACAGGAAAACAGTTCACGAAATTGGAGTCTCATAGCTATAATATTTTTTATATTAAATCCATATCGAAACGACAAATAATAAGACTTATTTTCTTATGCTATCGCAGTTTTCAAAGCCCCATTCTGCATTGCAAGGACTATATACACAAGGTACGAAGCCCGGGCGCACATTATTATTTGTCACGGCTGTTAATGTTCATTGTTCATTAAGTTTCTTTAATTTGTTACGAACTAAAACAATACTAATTAGACGCATATGTTTGACATAAAACGTTTTTGCCAGCAGTCGCTCAGATATCAACGAATAATGTTGCTTTTGTTTTTGTAATTGGTACGTTTCTAAGCAAAAGTTGACTAAAATCGCAAAGTAAAATGAGGAGGAAAATCTCGTTTTTCAAGATAAATCCCATTTTTCAGCTACTACTTAGAATATGAAGACACTAGGTGTCATGAGCGAGTTAATCCTACGACACAGTTTGCAACCCATAATAATATAGAAAGATTTGGAGCAATACAATACATCGTTATCTTTTCATTTAGGTGAAAATGTTTAAATTTTAATCAGTGAGAAGCAACAATAATGATAACGCTAAGTATGCGTTATAAAAGGCTAAGAAAAAATGGTGCCTTTTTTAATATTTCTATTACACCTATATTCTCTTTACATCCATCCATATTAATAACATACATACATTGTATGAAGACAATAAATTCCTTGAATACGTTATGTTAAGTGCCGCCGAAGACACCAATGCTAAAACAGAATTAAAGTAAACTATAAAAGTCACAAGCCCTTATCACACAAAACTCGTAAATGTCAACGAAAAGAAAGTTTACACAAAATGCTCATGCACTCATTAATGGTCTCAGCTGTGTGTTAGTTGGTATCTGGTTTTTAATAACCCAAGTTTGTGTAGACGTTTGGTACCAGTACCAGGTTTTCAAGAACATCATCTTCCTACCATTTTGTGGTTCACCTGGATGCAACTGGATGTTTGTACTGTAGGTACTAAACTAGATACTAGGTTCATTAAATTTTCACAATTGTTCTATATCATTGCCCTGGTTTTACAGCTCTCCGTTTTCTGACTATCTACCATTATTATTAACATACGTTTCTGTTTTATATGAAACTGTCTCAGCGCCAGTCACCACACACCATGCATGCATGTCTGACCTGTGGCAGAGTGTGTCACTCTCGCACCGATTTATTTAGACACCAAAAACGTAGTCAAAAACGTGAATAGACGAAAAGGCTACTGTTTTTATTTAGTTCCATCAAATTCTGGCTAGTTAAGAAAAAATATCAACACGAAAATCAGACAGGGCAATTCCAGATTTATTTCTACCTGGCACATAGAAATGCTATGTTCCAATGCATTTATGAATACCCATATTGATGGTACAACGCACAAACAGCAGTATGACCTTTTTGACCGCACAGAGAGGAAAGCAATTAAAAGATGAGTTCTTTTTAAGAGGGAAACAAACGGCTCATTAAATTCATACATTAATAGACAATAAAATCGAAACTTAATTTGTAGACCCTAATTACAAATAACTGTTTCGGCGTTCCTTTTAGCAAAACAGTTAATTACTTCACCTTCTTTCCCAACCATTAAATGTCCTCTGCATAAATTGTTAGTAATAAAAGTTCAAGTAATGATATCGCCTCATCGAACTTGTTGTAATCACTAACATTAATTTGCCCGACTGTGGGCTTATAAAATGTATTAAAAGTTTTAAAGGTAGTAAGGTTTTATACACACTGAGCAACTGTTACGGTTGCATACTGTGGCGCTACTTTTTCGCGGCGTGCGATTTTGTTTTTACGACTTGTTTTAATCTCGTTGGCATTTACATGCGAGTACTGCATCACGGATTGTGGCTCAGTGTGGATGTGGTTTTATGAAGTAAATTACAAATATACGATGCAAATTCTTGGAATAATAATAAAAATGTTTGCGGGGCGCGTAATCTTTGAACAGAGATACAACAGAATTGATACCAATTGGCTGTAAAGTATGTTTTGTTTTTAATTTCACAAATTTATATTTTGGAAGTTTGGAACTTGTTGGCTTCTTGTATTACTGGTTTTGGTTTTATAAAAGCTCAAACGCTGACTTGAATCTGTCACACTCAAGTAAGATTTTAGGGATTACCGCATATTGTGGAAATCCCTTGTACGAGATAAAAAAAAACATATCATGACCCCATTTATTGGTTACTTGGTAGTCTTTAATATGGCATAGAACAGGTTAGCAGACTTCATACTTCGTCTAGAAAATCTCGGACCAATAACCGAACTAAATTTTGTGAAGGTTAGGAAGAATGCGGACTACTGCGGAGGGAGCTGGACGGATCCATTCTGCCGATAAAAGTTTTATATTATTATCAACATAAAACCTATAAAGGAAGTAGAATACACAATAATAAATTAATATTTCATATCTACAGTATATTATACTTATACCTGTAATCAAAATTCCACACACTCTGCTTACAAAACCAAATCAGTAATATACAAGGAAATGGCAACAAAAAATTTGAAGTGACTTGCCGAAAAGTAACGTGTAATTTGCCTATTTAATTCAACCCAGTAGATAGAGGTTGGAATGGCGGGCTAATAGCTTGGCTTCCGCGCATGCGCGGGTTTTTGCCCGCCAATAGCAGCGCTGCGCAGGAGACGGCGACGATCGCAATTTGTTAACGTGATAAAACGGCATTGCTTGTGCCTATTAGGAGTTTAGGAGTTAGGTTTTTGTATCACAGAATTCTATGAAAAAGGTTTTATTATGTGGTGTGTTTTGGAAAATAGAACGAACGTGGATTAATTCTTATAAAATTGAAAGGGAAAGGAGGCGACTTAACTTTACGTTTTCCTCTTATGATTCATGTTCTAATAGCAGGATCTTGGATAGTTATTATTATTTGGTTTTATAGATCAAAACTGATTTCTAAATATTTCCAACAAGTACATAAAAGGACAGGAGACTAACATAATTTCCCATGAAATAAACCCATTTGATTTCAACGTTAATTTCACATCACAATCATCATCATCATCACATCAACCGTTACACGTCCACTGCTGGACATTGGTTTCCTACAAGGATCGCCGATTTCAATTTAGCGATCTTCAAAATAGCTCGTTATTTTGGAGTTAAACGTTGTCAAGAAATACCTAAAATAATTTTACACATTAAATTATTTAGTCCTTCTCTAATCAGAACTGTAGAAAAGAGATAGATGAGTGTAATAAAATTAGTGTGATTTACAAGAGAATTGGCACCAGTGTTTTGCCTAGAACTCGGTATGTTCAACTACAAACTTAGCGATTTTAAATCTTATGTCGATTGTGATAAGAGTGAAAAGTGGTTTGCAGCTTAGTTCGCAGATTCTATTGCGGCACTTATGTCTTATTTTACTATTAGGTGCTTTTATGGGAAATCAAACCAACATCTTTGATATAAAAGGTTGAATTCAGGAGTCATTGCGGGGCCCATAAAAACAAGATTTATGGTGGTGCTAACCTCTCTAGCCTATGATGTTGGCCATTGGTTTACTGAACACTATAAAACTGCCACTGACAGCAATGGAATCCTGAACATATTTTAGATTTGAATTATAGGGATCTACATTTTTTTTTCTAGACCTCGCGATACTTCTTGCTAAAGGACTACCATTTCTCCTTCCATTCCATATTTATCATGTTTTCGAACAAACATTACTTGTTTTCGAACTGGCTGAATAGTTCGAAAGGCTTGGTTAAATGAAATGTTTTAGAACGAAATTGTCACAGGCAGGCTGATATTACATAAATCCGTAGAAGTCGTTTTTTCTAACAATGCTTAGTATTCACGTAATTGGAAGAAATCAAAATGGCTCTATTTATTATTTGTAGCCGATATATGAAAAAACTGTGTCATCAATATTAAAGGGGAAGATACCTGTAACACAATTTCTAACTAGCGCTGGTGTCAGAGGATCCCATAATGTAACAATGCCAATTATGTCAATAAAAAATATTATTATTATTATAACCAAATTTTAATCACACACAAAAACTCCAAATCCAGGGAGCATTTTGTACAAAGTTAGAACATACGATTCAATTACCCAACATGTACGTTATAAGCGTACATTAGAAGTCATCAGAGTACGGAGTAACAAAGTAAACTAACACTGACATTTGGCTCACAATCGGCTAGCCGATCAGCTGAATACATTAGACTTAATAAAGGGAGCCAGGTTCTTTTCATTAGCGAGCCAAGGGGATATCTTGATGGTGCCTGAAACTGCAGGGCTGGCGGATTTTGCCACAGACTTAATACATTTTTAGCTGAAATACAGGTTACGGTCAACATACGCCTTATGATAAGCGGTTACCTATAGATGTTTGCAACGTTGCTCGCGCGTTGCCTACCCTGCAGAAACCGTCTAGGTTTCTTGAAATAAGGGAGTTACTAAACTGATAGCAAACGGAATTCCCATGCTGTCAGGATAGTCACTCCCCCAACGAGCATGGTATGTTGTACCTAGATTCCTTTTACTATTGCATATTCCGTTTTGTTGTCCCATTGTTGAACAATAAAGCATTATCTATCTACCTAGGTTGCTAGATCGACACTTGATGCTAAAACTTTTGTGTACATACTACTGTATATCTGATCAGAATTTACCTGTATCTACAATAAGTACTATTTTTCGAAATAAATTAGCAACCTCTGGTTTCTGACCTTTAATGATGGTCCAAGTAATTCATACGGGAAGACCAATATCAGATTCAGCCAAAATCAAACTTAACCAAAGTACAAAATTAGACAAAAAATATTTGTCACCAACCCTAAATCTAAGACTACTGTGGCTACCCGGAATTGTCCGCACTGATCGACGTCTCTTCTTTAGTTTTTTCTTACTAATTAGTATAATGAGGTGTTTTATGTTTAGTTAAAACGACAAATCGCTTTTTTCTTGCTAATTGGCGGTTTGTGAGCCCCTAAACAAAACTTTTCTATTTTCAATCTAATGCGAAACGTGATTTGTCGTACTTAGAACCTCGCTAACGGTATTTGTTAAAAGGAACCCCACACAAGCCTTATTTTGCTTCCTTTAATACATCATATTCATCTCTCTTTACCCACATTTTCAATTTATGTGTGTATGTCTTTACATAGCGTCTGAGTATTCTGTGAAGTACCTTAGCAATTAAAACTCTTAAGACGGGATTACATAAAAAAACATCAGTTTTAATAAGCGCGACGTTTAAACATGTCAGGAAAAATGGGACATTATTTGAACAACGTGTATCAACGAGTGCAATTTTCAGCACACCGCATCCACTAGTGAATGAGTAGTACTTACTATAATAAAATGTTATGCTGCACCACGAAAATTGGAAAACTCCCGAAGGTTCAGAAACTGAAGCGTATGCGGCTCCAAAGCAGGTTATACTTATATGTAGTAGCTTACGAAACAGCTTCGATACGGCATATCCTAACTTAAAAGATTTTAAAAGCAAATTCGAAATACACACAGAGAATTATGCCCGAATAGTCCAGAAAGATGGAAATGTAGTCATATATGTAGTATATCACTGACCTATTTGAAGAGTCGATTGCAGGTTGATCTTGGCTACACAAGTCCATATGTCGCTATACAGTTTGAGCTCAATAATCACCACATGTTTGTGTAAAATGAAGTATCCAAAAACTATGAAATTAAAATTGAATAAGGTTGCATTTATCATAACCCACTTTGTGTCTAATATAAATCTAATGAACGTTTACATTTTAACACGGGAAAGATACTTATCCGGAATCTTATTAACTACATTTTCCATTTTAACGACTGTTGTGTTATTAGGTATAAGTGTTAATAGCTGTCTTAATTCATTTTAAGTGTAACTAATATAATGTATACTTATTGCAAGCCAGAAAATTTCTGTCTTGACTTACTGGTTTAATGTTAACTAGTGGCAATGAAACGGCTTTTGAAAATAGTTCAATGGTTATTGCTACGGCCTATGAAATAAATAGCTGGCGTCAATGCATTGATGGCCCGATAAATAGGAAATAGATAGGTGGAAACTGGCATTGATCCTATTTGTTTTTGAGAACTGTGGTAGCCTAGTAGTGTGACCAGTGGACAGAGATGTAAGATGTGAGACGAAGACCACATTCGTAAAACATCACATTCGCAAATTATCCCATGTAAAATTAAGTAGCATCGGTATTCTGATTAGGTTAGCTTAGGTTAGTAACTGCGACCCCCTACGAACCGAACTTAACGTAGCGTGTTTTGCGAATGTGATATTTTACGAATATGCCCCTTTGAGAATATGATATTTAGTGATGGAGCGGAAATTATGTGCGTAAGAAAACATCGCGAGGGAACCTGCATGGCATGGTAATGTCTTAAAAGAACAAAGTTGCACTCAAATCAACACCCCAGTGTTTTAACCCCAAATAGGTGAACAAAGTCAAGCCTTTGCAGAGGCAGCGCTATCGTGGTTCAACGAGCTTCAAAAATTGAATAGTGCATGGGTGAGATCTACTCACAATGCGTCCCACAGTAGAAGTCTGCCCATCTTCCAAGGAAGTTGTCTGGTTTCTTATCATCGTCCCATACCAAACCATTTGGAACACCGGCAACGGCAAGTATTTATTTATGCATAGTTTCATTTGTACAAAACTCATCATCTCTGTCATAGCATAAAAGGCGTCTAGTGCCTCATACGCTGTATTTGTTTTTGCTAACAAAAAATTGCTTCGATATCTTCTATCATATCTACATGTTAGTACTACAATCACATACAACACTATAAATAAGGTTTATTTTTTCTCTCACCTTAGAATTCTTATCTCGTTAGAACTTGTGAGCGATATAGGCACATCGACATTGTCTTACGAAATTTAATAGTTCCCAGAATACAATTACTATTCACTAAAACGTATATAGCAGCACCAATCTAAAACGTTACAACAAAAAATCCAGCCAAGTGTCGAAAACAAGAGACCAATAATACTTAGTACGGACAGCAAAACAGTAAGTAGACAAAATTATTTCGCAACGAATGCAATCCGCCGACCGAAAACCAGATAATTGGATCGGAATCCACTGTAGGTCTTACAACAGTATATAGGATCGAGTTTTTTACCCGCGTATTTGGTAGTATCATAATTTCTTGTCGGTCCTTATGCTTTTTTTATTCCTTAAGTCGGGTCGGCCTTTTTTGATACTCGGTCAGATAATTCCTGCCTCGCCCGGCATTCTGAATAAATGTTGGCTACTTATTGTCCTGACCGTACCACATATGCGTTATGTAAGAGGGGACTTGGCTGTATTTTTTTTATTTTTTTTGTGCAGGATTCCAGTTATTGTTCCGTAATGGGGTGTGATAAAGCATTTTTATGAATTTAATTCCTTTTATTCCGTGTACCGAGTCTTGTGTGGTGATTTCTTTGTTTGGTGATGTCCGTTAACACCGGATTTGGGTTGTGATAGAAGATATGATGACTGTCAGTCAGTCAGATAAATTGCATTAGTGCTCTGTAATTGCACCTTTATCGCTTAATACATAACTATTAAAATGTACTTGTATACCACATCGAAGGCGATGAGTACAAGAAACTGGCACATTACGTTAATAAATAATAAACTCTAGTAAGTACTCTATCTATTAGCAGTAAATGCTGCCTATATAATATATTGTTATCGTCATGTATCTTATAACAATCGTAAGCGAGAAAGAGACAGAAAATCGAGTAAACAATAAAATAAAAATGCTCTCAATACGTTTTTGTACGGAATAACATTATTTAAAACCAATATTGGCTCCAACGATCAGATAAAATGAACTCGTCGGTACTGTCCGCAAAACAAGTGGTCGAAAGACATAAAAAAATATTGCTTCAAATTTGAAATTCTTTTAGTAAATGATCGAATTAAATATAAATAGAATTATACTGATTTCTTATACTTACACGCGAATACCGCTTTATAAGGATTTTATCGCGGTATATTGTTATTATTTTATACTAACCTTCCGGATCCAGCATCCGGATCCGGGATCATACATCCGGATTTACAGCATGCCCTTGGCCCAATTACTGTCCCATAGCTGGGCATGGGTCTACTGTTATCTGACAGGGATTAGGATAAAGTCCCCATAACAATTATATTAAGTGAATAAGAACAGTTTTTATAACATTTGTAAAGCAAAGAAATCGAACATTTTTTTACCCACTACAGAATTAAAAGTATTATTTAATGAGACATTTAAATGTATTATTATAAAGTATACATTATACAGTCGGTCATACACGTCAAGCTACTCATTAAATTCAAATTATTTAAAGAAAATTAGTCCTTTAAATAGGGTATTAAGTTTCAAAATTAAAATAAAACTAAGGTTAAATCCATTTATTAAAGTCATGGTTGATAAAACAAAATTCTAGCGGCTTCTTAACATTTTTATTGTCATCGTAAGTTAATTTCTATGCAAAACAGTTAATCAAACGATTGGTTTTCTCGACAATACATCGGAATGCCCATAAAGTGCTAAATTTGGTAGGCGATTGCTATCCCTTTTTTTAAATATCTTTGCACCGTTAACAAATTGCTTTAGAGGTTATGATTTAAACTTTGGAAAGTAATTAATGATAGCATCATTTATAATCATTGAAAATACATGCTAGGTTAAAAGGACCTGGTTTCGAGTCCCGCTTTTCTATTTAAGTCTAGGTGGAAGTTTTGAGTTAAAACGTGTTTTTTGCTAATGGCAATAGTCACGACCCTATTACATGGGCCTTGTAAACCCATAGCGGGTGTAAATCAAGTACTTCTTTGCCTAACTCTTTGAGAATACGGGACTATGGACTTATATTCATCCTGAGTCCAATAATGGTATTTAAAAAATCTGTGAACTATTTCGCCTTCAAGATACGATTACCAAAAATACTGAAAGTCTAGTCCAACCCTTCATCACTCAACGTCACGCATTCGCCATTCTTTGGCCATTGTACACAGAATTTCGCAAATTAAAACCCGAAACCAGAGCTGTCACCTTCGCTTGTCTCCAAAAGCGATATACCATTGTCTTTGAAGTCGGTCACTCGATACCCTTTACGTATTACGCGAACAACCTACACATGAATTGCAGCACTAAATTTCAACGCATAGGAATGATAATCGGTTGAACACATCTGGGGGTTACGACAGTTGTGGCCTTTGGGAAGTAGTATTTATGTCATGTACCGGGCTTTTCGTCTGTCGGGAGTCCTATTTATTGCCGGTTACCCAAACTAAAATGAATTGATAATTCGAAACGTTTTGTTAGGGCTCTACGCAGGTCTGGAAGTAAAAAAAATAACTTGTAGGTATCCAGTTGCGTTTGTACAACGGAGCTAATATGGTAGTGGACTGTTGGGAATGCAACTCACGACTTGAGCAAATTAAATTATATTTATATCTGTAAATAGAACATCTATAGATCTTTAACAAGCCGTTTTATCTTTAAATGCTTAAATAGCATCGATATATCCTTGCAGACAGTATCTTATAAGAACTGAAACAATCTGAAGTATCGAAGTCTGTTTTAAAGTTGCATCCTTTGAATTAAGTATATAATCTGTTTGTCCCAACAATAATATAATGAAACCGATGCAGTCCATTAAACTCCACTATTATAGGAAAATAAAACTTATCTTTATTGCGATATCTTAATACCATATAATCCCAACATTTCGGATCTGTTTACCTGTAACCAGGGATACTAAAAACAACCATGATAAAATTCGTAAAGAATATTGTTTTTGTTTTCAATGTCTAGTTTTTATTTTGCACAAATATAACAACTGCTGTTTCAAGCGGCGTTACCCCACCTACTGGTTAGGAATCATCGCCTTAAGAACACCGTACTGCAGTTTCCTCAACCCCTTCCAAAATCCTCACGGGTCCATCACAAAAATCAAAACAAAACAAACAATCGGCCATCAAAAGCAAAGGCTACAACAGTGTCAATTAAAGCGTGCGCGCACAATTAACGAGAGGAGAATGTCTCGATGTGATCGTATCGACTGACCTAAGGCTATCGGTAGCGAGTTCAGTCCAGCTACCGTTGTTCCAAGCTTGATATATTCTGTGAACGTTTATTTTGCTCTTTGGGGGTTAATTGAATAAATTTAAAGTTTAATAAGATCTTTGTTGGTGGCATTGGAGGAAGGCCTGGATTTCGGAAAGAGGAACTGGGTTTTTTTTAATCAGCGTGTAACCGGATTTTTGTAAATAAATATTTTTTATGAATATTCTTTCCATGATTTCCATTTGATGATAAAAACGATTTAAATACGGATTTTTGCAAATCCTGATGTTGTGTAGCATATGCAGCATATATTTCTTACATTGAAATAAAAATATTTGTTACAGATTGTAACAAATATTGTAGGAGGTAGGGCATAGCGAGATTTTTCGCTCAAATTGAGCTGCCCGACTGGGGAAGTACCTCCGTCATACAGAAGACCGCAGTGAATCAACAATAGTTGTCTTTCTGCGAGTGAGTAAGGTTACCAGAGCTCATTGGGGGAGTGACTATTCTGACAGCATGGGAATTCCGTTTGCTGTCAGTTCAGTAACTCCCTATTTTAAGAAACTTGAACGGTTTCTAAGGGGTTTGGCAACGCATTTGCGAGCTTCTGATGTTGCACATGTCCATGGGCGGCGGTCATCACTTACCATCAGGTGAGCCGCCTGCTCGTTTGCCCGCTTATAACCATAAAAAAAAAATTACTCATCATCATTAGCTTATATTCACCCACTGCTGGACGTAAACCTCCCTTAGTGAACGCCACAGAGCTCGATCTTCGATCTTCTTCTTCAAATCCGTTTTTCATTTTTTTGTCAACATATTTACCTACAGGTGCTTCTGCACCTGTATTTAACTGCCTTATTTATCAGAACAGTCTAGAAGAAAGAAAGAAGAGCAATTATCTAGCTTTAACCTGACCTAGAATACTACCGACCATATTAATAACATCAGATGACAAGCTACTAATACATTGTGTTCTTTTTACCAGTAACATGCGAAAGCATTTGTGTTCGCACAATTTATAGCCGTCGCCGCATGTATTGTTTTATAATTAATTATATTATTAATTACAAGTTTCTTTTCATAGTTTAATGGGTATATTGATCTAGTTTTCAGGCTTAGGCTTAGTTTAGACTCCAACAGCTTGGAGTTTGGATACGTGCCCGGTTGGTGATAGCCTCACCCCCTATTATATGGGACATTCATTTTATTTTGGCGTGTTCTACAAGCATGCATGCGGCATGTGCCGGCCAGGTGGAGCGATGACTTGCGGCAGGCAGCTTTCAGCAACTGGATGAGAAGAGTCGAAGATCGAGCTCTGTGGCGTTCACTAGGGGAGGCCTACCTCCAGCAGTGGACGAATATAGGCTGATGATGATGATGATGATGTACTACAAAAGACAGTGCAACATTATCATTATTCTTAGTATTTGTATCCCAATTAACTTTATCAGATAAGTTGTTGTTTTCCTATCAGTTCTTACCTGATGAGATTGATCAGGCACCTAGTTAATACCAAACTCAACTTCACTCATATATTTCGCACATAAAGCATTTACTTCAACAAAACCAAAATATCCACTTTCAATCTCATTAATGTTATATAAAGCTATATATCTAATTATCTCTGTTAAAATATGCAGTGCCAAACTAAAACCAACCTAAAAGGCTATTTATAATAGATGTATGTATATTTCATCGACCTGTCATATTTATGGCTAAATCCTTATCACAAAGTGTTAAAGTCCAATTTTCCAAATTTCTTTTCCATTTAAAACAATATTATAAATAATTTATGGAGACTCATAGTCATATTATACAGATAAGGAACCGACAATATGGTCAAAAAGAGCCTAAGTTGAGATTGGCATAAGAAAAAAATACCGGTTTTGTCTATGGTTGGAATTTAAAAACTATTCATTATTTATGTGGCGGCTACTTTTGTGTATCATTTCTTTTAAATAATGTCTGTTTGATATATATTTTATTAAGTATGCATTCCTTTGTTTACGTCTATTTATGACAAAACAATGCAAAGAAATGTTAAAATGTTTATAATTCTATACTTAATTTGATTGGAACAAGATATTAAATTTTAACATAATTATGTAAACTTCATTTTATCAGCTTCTGTTTTGTTTTTCTGTTCTTACTGTCTGGTTTGTATTTTTACTTAAGTATTGAAACCTTAAATATTGTGTTTTCAATGGAAAAAGCACACAATTTTTTTACACTTACGCGAATATTAGACATTGAAATAAAAGTACTTTTCTAGAGTTTTTGCGTGGAATATTAATATGATTACATTCTAACGTTTCTTTTACAGCAGCTTATTCTGCCCTTAACAATGAATCCGAAATCAACATGCCAAGATATAGCTTAATCACTCTCAAATGACAGGAGGCCCATGCTCAGCAGTGGGACATTGATTGGGCTGATGATGATACCACTATAAAATCCGTTAGAAGTAGTTTTACTCAATTTCGTCCGTTTCACAAACCCACCGACTTCATTAACTGACGGCGACATAACAAAATTGCTTGAGTATTCCTCGAAAACAGTTATTAAGATCGAGCATTGCAAACCTTTAATTACGCATATTATTACTAGGAACCAGTCCCCTACCGCGCAGTACTTTATCTTTATGCAGTTTTAACTAGACAAAAACGAAAAAATATATATAGAACATATATTATATCTGCATGCTTCTTTTATTGAAAGTAACATTTTGAAAGTGTCTCTTAAATTGTGTTTTATCTTAAAGGGTCTGACAATCAACATGGATGCTGTAATGGATCCGAATCGTCAGGATTAAATAATATTAATACACCAAGATGATAATATCCGAAGCATTTTTATAATAAAACGAAATCTAAATCTAATCTATTCGAGTAAATGTATGAAATAAGTGTTCACAATGTCAGCTATGTTACAATGAAACTAGAAACAACTACCAAAAGGAAAACAAGAGGACTCAATTGAACTACTACGCAAAAGCATAGCCAAGTATCCTAGCTTATAGGTACCTATAGTGTTAACCAGTCTTCTTTATGGGAAGGTCGTTGCCCTACACTAAGATTACCTACACGACAAAGTAAGCTATCTACAGACCGTGCAAAAATATATTCTGTGCAGGAATCTAACTTGTAACCCATGTAGCAGAAGCTGCTTGTACAGCAACTGCGTCAGTCATCCCATCAGTATTCGTTTGTATATCATGGTATTTCTCACCAGTATAGTCTGTATAAGAAATTTCCAATTTTACTTGTCCTTGGTCAGAGTTGAAAAACTGGTAGCAATAAATCAGAAAGCATAATCAAAACTGCTCTATAGCCATACAAACAAAACGCCCAACTTAATAACTAAAGGCGTTTATCAAATAAACAAACCTGAACTCCTATAGGTACATTTACCTACTCAAAACTTCATACAAACATACATAAGTACGTTATTATTTTATTATACAACGTTTTAATTTGGTAGCACTGGTCAAATTTCAAAACATCCAACATTTTGATTGACAATTCATTTTAAATCATGTATTCCTACTTCGATTAACGATTCTTTCCTATTTCATACCTCACACTAAATTCAATTTTATTAGGGCGCAGTAAGGTTGGCTTTCAAACAAACGCGCGATAGCATTCTAATATGTAATAACTATAAAATTATTCCAATACAAAACTACTTGGCGAAAGGTAGACCGTATCACGTGGCGGTCGGAATCTTAATACTATTTTGAACTACATTGTGAAACCTGCTCTATATCAATTAATGTAGGGTTCAGATTCAATTGAAGGTGCATTTTATGCCTCGTGTTCATTTTATCAGGGAATTCCGAGCTTTATATTGAAGTTGTGAAAGTTAGTTTTTTATTAGAGGAGTGGTGCCGGGATATCAAGTTTCGTTCTCACTTCGTCAGGTGTCGCTAGCGGCGTTGCTTTGTTTTGCTCACTTTTGTTCTACGTAGTGTGAACTTGATAAAAACTGAGAGGAAACGCGCGCTAACAGAATAGGGACCTCTTTGTGCATTCCTTTTTTATATTTTGGTTCGAAATGTATGAAAGGGCATGTGTTTGGGGGTAGATTCTCATTTCATTTTGTGTTTTGTCTGAGTGAAAGTACGTATGATGCTCTCATGATTCTGGTCCGTGTGTTTGATGCTTTTGAATGAAATTTATTGAAGATATCAGCTGCTTGTAATCCACGTAATATTAAAGACTTAAAATTCAGTCTATACGCTAACACACAACTTACTAACGATAACCGAAGTAAACCATATCTTTCTCTAAAGAAACTTGTAAAATCATTGCTAGTAAATATAGAATTGAGTGATGTTTCTAATAGATATAACATCTGTTTGACTAAATTTGTGGCAACATGTGTGGTTAAGAAAACTAAATGAAGAAATCAGTGCAAGCCTTAGAAGATCAACCACGTACCTACTATTACTTACATTACATAAGTGTATATTCTTTGTTAAGGACTTTAAGGAAATATCTAGTTCTGTTTTAAACTTATAGTTTCACCAAGAAAGGATTGAAGAATTACTGTGCCAAACCTCAAAAATACCTCAAATTTACAGAGGTTATGCTATGCTATAGTCAACCACGCTAGAGGCACTAGTCACACGCCATTAGGAAGATCTCTTAGGCAGGTTTCCTTACGAATACTCACGATGTCTTCATTCACCCTTTGAGCATATGATAAATCCATACCTATGTAACTTTGAAATGCATCTGCATTGTCAGATTGAACTCGATATCTTTGACTTCATAGTCCACTGATTAAACCACTACGCTGTTACAGCTTCATACTTACTAGTTATTGGTAACTTGGAAGATAAAGACTAGATTTTAGCTTAGAAATAAGAGAAAACTTTGGTAGTAGACCCTAAATCATTCTATAAAGATCAAGGAAAGATAATATTAATCAAGCGTGAAATTTTAAATATAAAAAATACTTTAAACTAGTTTTAATTTCTCTTAATTTCCCACGCGACAGTTCTATACATAACACGTTTATATCACACTTTGACATCATCGATCATCAGTGTTATCATCACACCGTTATCTGATCTCGGTGATAGGCAGTGTTAAATAGTACCCATTGTGACAGTTTAACTTTGGGCATTAACGTCCCGTGGGATGTTGTAGGGTTAACAAAGAAAGTTGGTGGAGAAAAAAATGTATAGGTATAATTAAATAGGATAATAAGGATATAATTTAAAAAAATGAATTTTAAATGCGTCAATTACTTAAGAAAAGTAATCAATAATCTTAACTCGAACTTTAAGATATTTATGTCAATACTTTAGATATTTTTTTTTAAATAAGGAGAGGTGTATATATGTATGTACTTAATTAAATAGTTTATTTTATTGATATTTTTACCGATATTTTTTATCGGTGACCAAATAGTCTTAATATAAATTACATGCATTATATTTAATGTGACATCAAAGAAAATAAAAATAGTTTCTTCAACAATAAAGGAATTTCTTTATACGTTTACATATCCGTAATGTATTCACACAACTAAAACATTTAGAATAATTTCAATTTCAACCCAACATTCTTCAAAGCTTTTTATGCAATCAGTACATCAAACATTCAAGTTTTAATCCATGCTTCGTGTAAGTATTTCAACACGCTCGCCTAGCTGGTCCAGCGACATACATCTATCTCTGTCTGTCATGTTAAGTTAGAAAAGGATAAAAAAGCAAGGCACTGACTTTCAAAGAAGGTACGGTCTTATTAACATGAAGAGAATAGGTGCGGTGTAATGCATTCTATTGATAATGTTAATCCTAATCTAAAAAAATAACTGGATACCCGACTGACTCATCGAATATCATGGTTTGAAAATTTTGATAATAAGACTTTCCTGCTGTTTAAATATTTTGATAACAATGGGTAAGGTTTGAAATTGAAAATATTTACATCAAATATGCCGCATGGCTCACAACTTGATGAAATTTAAGTACATTTGTATTGCCAAATTCACTTGAAAACATATTATCTGCGAGTGTAAAATAAGTAGGTATAAATATAAAATACCTTAAAGCCGCCAATATGCAACATCCAAAAGTTATTTTTTACCTGAAAATAAAGAAATAGAAATTAATACTTTGTACAAAAGGATTTTTAAAATTAAAAGCAAATCAATATTTATATACCTACTTAATAATTTTAGTATTTCGGTATTGTAGTAAATTTCAGATAGCCTTGACTACTTCTTAATAATATTTGTCGTCTGTTCATCTTTTGAGTTCCGTAAATCAAACACTAAATGACAATTTAAACTAAGTCATTCAACAAAAATGTCCCCGTGTGCAGTCACATCTTAATTTTTACAAACTCGTGACCAAGACATTACGATAAGTGCTCTTTTTAACGCAAGAAAAAATAAAATGAACAGATTTATCAAGTAGTCGTTCGGTAGGTAGATTGTTTTATTTTGTTTTAGAATTATCTGGATTAAAGTTACTTTTACATGTTTTCTTTGATTCAAAATTAACATCAGCGTTCGACACGTTAATTTATAAAAATTATTTGGTTTTTGTATAAACCTAATAAAGAAAAAGACTAGAAATAAAAAAAATATTTTATTTACGGTTTATTATTCTCATATTTCATTTTCCATGTTTTTTGTTTGGTAATAAGAGTTAATATTATGATAGGTTTTCTCAAGGAACTACCCTGGTGACTAATAAATTCTAACTCACGCAACGCCATGACGAGTTAAATTAATCCTTTGAGCAGATTCTCTGCTGTGTTATATTAGGCATATCTTTATTCATATTATACTGGCAAGTATCTGCACTAGACACTAAAAGATATAAAAAACCATTCTGTAACTAATAAAATTATTTATAGGTACTCAGTATTTCTCCTTGTTTTCTGCATATCATATGACTGTCGGTGAGTTTGAACGACTTGCTCGTAAAAACAGGGACTCTACTTATTTTAATTACCTATATTAAGTTAATATGGAGTTTTTACGATTATAACATTGCCGATGTAAATAAATACATAGTTGGTCATTATTTCAATTAAATTTATATTTAATTTCAATGCTTTTATGTGGTGCTTTGCTGCAGGATAGTAATTTAGGTTTTAGGTTTTCTACTTATCCTGTTTCTCACAATCGTTTTTCCCAAAGCTGGCAGATTAAAAAAGATCAATTTTTTATCTTACATAATGCGCATTTTTTACACATCGTCTATACTTCTGACTAATCTTTAATCTAAAATCCAGTACATCCATAAATTACCAAAAATGTCATCGATATTCTCGATTTGAATAATATAACAATAAACTAGATTTTAGACTAAAACTTTGTCTGGCTTTATTTGTAATAAATTCGTTTTCTTATCTTTTGTAATGACATCGACAGTAGCTAATATCGGAGATTATATTCTGCATACAAGATATGTCAATTATAAAGTGTATAATTAAAAAAGATAAAATTAAATGAATTTTATATTACATAATAACAATATTGCTATTTTATTATTCTTCCTACATAATTGTTTGTGCTACACGGCCATTGGCGTATGCATGTCATCACATTAAAGCTCCTGTAGTAATTTAATCCATAAATTCTGACATTTCCTTACGTTGATAGTCTGGACTATAATTTATAGATTTTGATCTTTTAAGTCTATTATTTTGTTAAAACTAGTCTGTAAAAGGCTGAAAATTAAAAAGGAACATACAATATTAACTTGCAAAAGTGTATTTAAAAAAAAGGTGAAAGTAGTCATCTCACATCTAATCGACTGCATCAAAATCTTTCTTATCCAAAGTTACAATAAAAAAATGAATAAAAAAAAAAAAAGTGTTGAGCGGGTACCAGTTTGTCGCTTTTATTGTTTTAAACTACCCTACCGGCTAATGATATTACATATCAAGTATCTAATGATGTTACGATTGTGTTACCGTAAACAGTTTTTATTTACTTATCTCGGTGGTGGTAAATTAGATAATTAAACTAAATGTTTTTTTGTATTCTCATGTAAGTGGCTTTATTGTCTTTTTGGGAATAAATGATTAAACCAAAAAAAAAAACACTTAATTGTCATGAGCAATGGTCTTGTTCAAGATTTTTTTCAGCCCTTATAATAATAATAAATAATAAAATTCTTTATTGTTATTATAAGCCTACGCAAATATAAACTACGATGTAATGATTGTGGACAGTTAGAGAATACCTACATCATTACATAATTACTCAAAAATAGGCTATAGTTATCTTTCTAAAATTTTGTGGTTAAAGGTCAGTGAGTTCTTACGTCAAGAGTAAGCCAATCCGGAATCGTTAATGCAATTCTTTTTGTGTTTCTGCTAGTCAGTGCCGTTGTAAACTAATATAACATACAGACCAAAAGAAGAACTGAATGCAGAAATATGAATGAGCTCCAAACAGAAAAGATGAGATCTAACTTAGCGTTAAAATAATAAAAAATGTACCGTTGCGTTTGACTACCCCAGTTTCTTATGAGCCTGCGCAATAAAAGTTTGTTTGAGTAATTGAGCTCAATATTTATGATACACTTAAAAATATTACGATCAGTTAATCAGTAGCCGCTTATTATCGATTACAAATATGAAACATAATATAAATCAAGATGTTTTAGTGTTGTGCTACTAGCGGCATTACTTGAGGCCGAAAGTTTGTTCCATAATGACATTTGCTATTAGGCTAGTTTGATAATCGTATCGAAATTGATAGGTTTATAACATTTTTTATATATTTGAGACTATCGAAAATTAAATATTCTGTTTTTAGAAAATCCTTATCATCGTTGCTACGTGATAATCGATTTTTGTCTGGAGATGCGTCTATAACTTCTTTATTTGCATACAGATAATTTACATTGTAATCTGAGGCCGAAAAAAATACCAAATCTGAAGCACATCACTAAATCACATCTTAACTAATTAGTTTCAGCTCTATCGCGGAAGAAATTCTCGTTGATTGATCAATAAACTCTTTTCATCATAACTCAACTATTAAAAACCTCTTAAATAACCGTTACTGTATTGATTAACGTGTCGATTTACTTTGATATGCCGACTATTGCTACCAGTTGTTTTTAGTTGCTGTTATAATTACTTACTAGGTTAAGATTTCGTTGCTAGGTTGTGGGAATTCTATGATTCTATGGTGGATCATTAGAAAGTGTTCCATTTGGTAATTTGTATGATCTACGGCTGTTCCAGATTCATTTAAAATACAGATCATATTTAAGTTTAGTTTTTTTGTGTCTTCTTTTTTGTTTGTTTTATTTGGTTATACTTGTGTTGTTAGTAATTTCAGATTGTGAAGAATCTTAGAAATAATGTATTTTTCACATAAAATGTTCTAATCGTTAAAATCTTATAAACATAACCGTTCAAAACCAGTACAGCTGCAGTATAATTATTTGTTGCAAGTGAAGATCAAACTATGGATCATCAAAGATAATGATTTCATCAAAGCATTGTAGGATAACTGTGAAAACCAGACCCTAGATTTCACAGTAATCCATCAAGCCATTGCTAAAATAGAGCTATTGTTAAACGAAGCTTGGCTTGAGTTTTTGCAGCAGTCTCGAGATAATGAAGACAATTCGACTCACACTTAACGATAAAGATAGTTAATTACCTCAAAACCATCCACCACTTCACACTAGAACACATCTATAGAAATAATGACGTCATTAAGTGCCCATATTGGTACTCACTTTGTAGTGAGTTGAGACAATTAATTCTCTGTCATGTAATATGACCAGGTGACTACAACACTAAAAGGCATTAAGCACACATCGTGTGCAAAGTAATTGGAGCTATATTCATATAGAAACAGATCAGGAGATGAAGTGAGAGATTTTTCGCAATATAAATTACCCAGGATCTAAGCAAGAGGCGGAATGTAGAAGCCCATTGATAGTTTTTGCTAATACAAAAGATTGTGTGTTTTATACTTTACGATATTAAGTTTTAAATTATTTTGTGGTAGGTGTGCATAGTATCGCACCGCAAACAAAATACTGCCAAAAATAAATCAGCAAAAGTTAAAACCATATATTTAACTCCAAATAAAAAAAAATCTATCACAACTTCACAAGTTGGCACACAAAATGAGAAGGTTAGAATTATTATACAATGTGGAGATGACAATATGACTTTAAATGAAAACACTGGCAATACTGGTTTATAGAAACATTTGTAAACTATCAAATAAATCCGAACATGGAAATTAAAAAAAAAAAAAATTTCTTACAAACTAAATAGCTTAAAACTGCAAACAAAATAAAACACCATTTATAAAAATGGTACACTGACCTGCGATAAGAATGGCAACGCAGCTTGGTTTCATTCATGTTAAAGCTGTGGCCGACGCAGCGACGTAATGTTTGGCGCCATTATTCTTATTGTTATTAATGCTCAATTACACAAATCAAATCACAGAATATTAACCAAATAGTCGGGCATCATTCACCCGCGAGTTATTCACTGATCAATTTATTATTCACAATCACTTTTCGATCACATAATTATGTCGCCAGTCATTAAATTTTTTTATTTTCAATATGTCCGCCGTGTTCTTGAATACACAAACTACACCGACGTATAATGTTATTTCTCACTCTTGATAATAGGTCTCACGGTATGTCCGTACAGCTAAAGCGGCATTACCGTGACACTCCCCATAAATTAAAATCATATCAGTGTACTCCGAAGCGGTATAATTGTAACGAGGCATGATTATTTAATAATAAAACCTTGAAACACCAAGTATTAAGCGTCTAATTTCGCAAAGTTCACTTAGCTATTTAACTAAGTACCTATAATACGTTTATGTGTCCTGTCACTATTAAAACAAAGCGTCAAATTTCGCACAACACAACACAACACAACAACAAAGATACGATAACACTCGCGCGGCGACTTCAAACGGGCGCGGGCGCATCCGAAATTCCAGAGAAAATAAAATGCGTCACAGGCAGTAAGGACGTCCGGTGACACACTGACCGCGTAACCTAGACACGTCGACAAGTAAGCAAAGAGGAAACAAGCAAACTTACCTATCTCTTTCGCACATACATATTTTCTTATCTAGCTGTGATGACACGCTTTATGACTCTTATGGCTCGGGCATAAAGTATAATTTGCATTGAGAAAATAAATTTGATAGAAAAGGCGTAGGTTTTTAAAGTGGCGAGCTGGCAACGTAAGTCGTTAACCTGTCGCGTGCTCTCCTGTTTACAAAACATCATGTCGAAAATACTTAAAATGAAAAATAATGTCCTGTGGCTAAACTACTGGATATATTCATTTGATTTTTTGTGTGACGGTTGGGAATATCATGACTTATACGAAGTTTCATTTATGATCATATTGTCCTCCCCACATTGTATAATCAGCACACTTTAACACATTTGTATTCAAGAAAATGCAACCAAAGCATCGTTACACAAATAAAAGTTCAAATCATGGCGTTTTTTATCGGTTTTAAGTCGTAAAAATAAGTATATTAAGTCACGATATATACCTACAATGAAATACAATGTTCTCTATAAAACCGATATCGAAACTCGAAATCGTGTCGTTGTCGTATCGTTAGATGTAAACGAGCCACAATTTCTTTGAGATGCGACGTAAAAAAGTAATGTGAAGACTAAGAATTGGGTCGCTTTGATTTTTACACTTTACCATTGTAACAATAAGGTTGGTTTTCGTTTGTTAGTTTTGACGGAGACTTTAATAGAGTCTTGTAGAATGCCAGACGCGTTTGGAACGCGCGTTTTTCGATTATTACAATTCGCGCGAAAGTCCAATCGTTTTGTGCTTATTAAACATATTCTTTTTTGAATTTTCATTTTTCAGTTACGATGCAATTTATTCTCGTCCGTTCAATTTATGTTTTATCTATCTATTTATGTTATCTTCAATTTACTAACACTGAAATTAATACAATGTACACAGTTCTTAAGTATAGAGCGAGCCTTTTACCAAAAATCGACCAAAACTACATTAAAAGAAAAATGAACCAAAACTTTATCCAACCTGAGCATTGATCCCAGGACCTCTCGCTGAACACCCACGCGTGCAACCATTATGCTTAACAAGCGGTTCAAAAGTTAAGACTCCATAAGCCCGCATAAAACTTCAAAGAGCTTAATTTTATTACGAAATTTATTGCTTTGTCCTCTTAGATGCACCTTTCGTATTAATTAATTCTAAAAAACAAACATAATTCGCCATATCGATTGGTCATCGACTCCACTACCGATTAAGATTAGCTACAACACTAATGGAATCTAATCAAGTCAATACTCAAAATACCTAATTTAGATATTTTTTTGTTCAAAATTTCTGACATCATGACTAATATTAATATGCTTGTGGTAATATTATAAATGTATATGATGTCTTGTTTGCTATAAGTTATTTAGTTATTTCTGAAATAAAAGTAACATTGTAAAGAAAACCAATTATTTAAAAGAGTATTTATGAAGTATCTTGCCGGCCATAAGACCTTGGAAAGACATTGGAATTGTGCAACTAGTTTTTGACATTTCAAAAGTACCTGTAATATTGGTGTAATTGAAATAAATCATTTGAGTTTAAGTTTGAAAAAACATAGTAATATTGCTTTGAAAACTCTATTTGTAAGTCTGTCTGTGATATCGGATTTTCAAAAGAACGGTGCCAAACCTAGACAGTGAATCAAAGATACTAGTTGTAAAACAATGAATTAGTGACCAACTTCTCTATTCTGTGGATCGCCGACATGATTCACGCAAAGATCAAGTAATTGTTCTTTTCAAAGTTAAATGCGTATTTTTACATGCTCAAATGCTGGTAAAAAATATTGTGAAGAAATGCTACATTTTCTTGGCGTGTTAAGTTAACCAATCTGAAACAGGTTAGTTTTGTAGGCTATAGGCCTAATCCTTCTTAAATGAGAAGGAGACTACCAGCTGTGGCACAGTAAACGGATAGGTGACGATGAAGTATGTGACACCTTAAACTTACATGAACAAATTGCAATAACTGTCAATATCTCCCACATCGACATGGCTAAACCTCTCATCCCAAATATATTAAGGAATTTCAAAATACCCACTTTGTATGACGAGACAGTGTAAAATACACAAAAGGCATGTTTACCAAAATATGTTAATTTGACATAACATTTCTGAGTGAAAGCATGAACGCACTTATAAGGAGGGTGGGGTCGCAGTGCTAGAGGTCACGTGTCGCAACCTTAGAAGTGTCAACTGATCAATGACCAGCGTTCAAGAGCCGTGGGTACCCCTTTGTTGGTCCCGTTTTGGTTTATATTGTAAGCAGTGGGAAGGATGCGGTAGGCCAAGCTTCGTTGGGTGGTCGCGGCGCCTATTGAAATGAGCCCCTGAATGGAGTTTTAGATATGAATGCGCGTGAGTTAAAGGCTTTGACGATTACTGACATAAGCTGTCAGAGTAGTGATCTGAGTCAGAATGTAATTGGTGATTAAATTCCAGTCCATATCTAACTAATAGTCGCCAAGGAGTTCAAATTACGGATTTTATCGCGGTATATTGATATTGTTTTAATCCGGACTTTTCGGATCCTTTACATCATCCTTGTTCACAGGCTTTCAATTTTGTTTTCATTTTAAAACGGACCATAGCCATTAATACTGTACAGGGAGTAAAAAAAAATATAAAATAATAAACTGAGCTACACTTCATTTATAAGACAATACATTGTCTTCGGTGACTTATATGTGTATTTCTACCATCGTCTACGCAATATAGATCCATTTTAATTTAAAACTGTCCGTAAAGCCCAATATTAAGACTTAGTCCCAGAAGAATTTATAGTCAATAATCAGCCGCGGACCATTGAGGTAAAAGTTCAAAAACAAATAAACACCCAAATATTCGATTCGTCTGTAAATTAAAACATTCCTATCTCCACTCCTCCCGTAGTCTTCCCCCACACAATCCCCGTAATATTATGCTAATATGTGTTTATGCCTTGTTGACTGGTAATGATTTTAGTCCGTCCCATTGTGCCGTGTGTTTTTGATACCAGTAGCATTCCTGATTCGACGCGTTTCTCCACTCAATGGAAATGCGTTAAACTGGAATTTTATATGTATATGCCAGTAAGGATGGAATACAAAGCTTTTTTTTGAAACATCGAGATGACATGTGTAAGTTTCTAATCAGATTTTTTTAAGTGG
The DNA here is from genome assembly GCA_905163465.1 of Craniophora ligustri. Classification (NCBI taxonomy): domain Eukaryota; kingdom Metazoa; phylum Arthropoda; class Insecta; order Lepidoptera; family Noctuidae; genus Craniophora; species Craniophora ligustri. The sequence continues at coordinate 13,544,779 of LR990962.1, read as the reverse complement.
GTAAAAATATATAGTTGAAAAAAAATTTTTTACTTATTTGTGTAGTGTATTAATAATAATTTACATACATAACATATACCATCACGCCGTCGTCCCCGAAAGTTTAGGCAGAGGTGTACTAATGTACACCCACGTGTCCCACCACGTTTGCCGGTATGTTTTTGGTTCCATGTAATAGGGGGCCAGCCTATTGCTAATAACCGGGCACGAATCCAAACTCCAAGCTGCTGCTGAGAATTTCATAGAAGAACCCAGTAACATTTTGCTAGACCTGAGAATCGAACTCAAGACCTCTTGCTCGGTAGTCGCACTGTACGACAACTAGACCAACGAGGCAGTTAATATAATAATTAACTGCAATTACGATGAAGTAGAATAAAGCGAAGAAAGTAAATTAAACCTGAGAGGAGACACACGCGGAGCAGTAAAACAGTCAATAGGCTATTTTATATCGCTACATAAATTAAAAATATATAAGACTATTCTTCGAATATTTTTCAACGATTCGTATAAATAAAAAACATCGTGATGCAATAATCATTTATTGTCGCAAACTCGCCAATATATTATCTTACAAAAGCTATGATGACAAAGGACTACACAAAACTAATGCGTAGACGCGTCTTACAATAACCCCGCAGACCTTTGTCCGGACATCCACATTAAGTCCAACCCGATCCTCAAAAGAATCGTGATAAAATCAACATCAGAAACAAAGCTGGGCAATATTTAATTGCAACACTTAACACCGGCCGCGGGCCTGAGTTATACGCGTGTGCGCACTCGACGCGAGATAAAATGTGATATAGAGCGCGCTGCGAATAGAACATACGCCGTGGATTACTGGTGTAGACTTGATAAGCGATAGAACGGGCAATTGATCGATCGGGATATCTATAATCGATTAATAATCGAATGGTGAATTGATTTGTTCTTATCCTTTATTCCTGATTTGCTATCTCGGTAAACATAGAACTTCTAGTTGACCTAAGGTTTTCTTTTACTTTTGTTTTTAGAAATCATGAACATGTTTGACCATCTATGAACATGCAGCAACCATACAGCATGTATGTATATAAAAAAAAAGAAATATATTTTTATTTGCTAAATATTTTTTGCTCTTAGGCTTGAATTATTGTTTGACTTACTTATATGCATGTTAAAAACATTAACATGCTACAATAATGCTAATCAAGATTGGAATTAAAATCTAAACTTACGCATTTAAAATTTTCAAAGTATCTGTCCTCAAACTATCGCAAAATTTAAGACAGTCCCAACAAATATTTATTATATCACTCGATACCTGAGAAGGATAACAGCAACAAGCTCAGAAACAATTTTAATTTCCGACATCTATGCTTTAATAGGTCTGCATAGTACCACTAAGAACCCATGGCCGATGTAAAATGTGACCGTAGGCGTCCAAATAACAAGATTTTGTCCTTTAAACGACAACTATTGTAACTATATCGCGGCATCCGATGGGATCTGAATGTTTCTGGATCTCCGGATTATCTGCGAAAGGTGTGTGTCTACGGACACACGGGATTGAAGGATGGGCAACATAATGCTAAGGACGCTAAAGCTCTCAACAGCTTTAAAAATAATAATAACACAACTGTATTCTTGAAAGTGATAGGGGTGCTGGACTGGTCAGACTTGACACAAGGCAGGAAGAAATTGCACATTTTGATGACGGAGGCCAAAATCCACTTTGGGTCTAAGCGACTTAGAAAGTACATACTTTCTAAGTCGCTTAGTGTATTTCAGAGGGAAATATAAAATACAGGTATGGATGTATCCTCCAATAATCGGAAATTTTAGGTCCTATGTAATATGAGACGACCTTAAAACTAAACTTCGAGCTGCTCCCTACGTGGTAATGAAACATAAGAACTCAATCAACCTCAGCAGTCGAACATTAAGACAGTTTGAATATCTTAGTACATATTTTATTTAATGACGTCACATATTTTCCGTAAGTGAAATAATTATAATTATTTTATTTTATTTCACATTACTCTAAGTTTAATTTTATGTACCAACACTGTTCGTCGATTTTTCCGTCTGTGTTGTACACACGATGCTAAGGAATAAGTCTCAGAGTATGTGCGGAGTAACAAGACTAGGTACACGCTATATCCCACTTTAACGACGCATTTGTTCTAATATCGGGACCTACGTACTTCATTGTGTATACTAAGCACTATAATTGTAAGTTTAGGGAAGATTTTTTGACTAATTCCATCGGCCTTCGGTTTGGGAGGGCAGCATACTATAAACTGACATCCATATAATGAAAAGCTTCCCAGATTTTTTAAAATTATGATTTTGCAGTGGATTTAGAAGTCAAAGGTCTTGAGTTTAAGTTCAAGGCACAGACCACAGACTTCAAAGTTACATGCGAATTTATCACTTGCTGAAACGGTGAAAGAAAACATCACGAGGAACCTGCATGCCTGAGAGATTCGATGGCGTGTGAAGTCTGTAAACTTGCAAATGAGAGGAAACCTGTGCCCAGCTATACTGATGAAAAATACTAATTAAATATTGATGAAAAATATTGTGAAAAAAATTGCACCTCTAAAAAAAATCTTCTTTCAAGAATCTCACAGGAGATAATATCAAGCAACAATTTATTATAGACCAGCTATACTTATAAATTTACACAGTAACTTAGCATAAAAATATACGTAACCAAAGATGGTTTCTTCATTGCCGTTGTACAATACTTTATGTAGCGTATATTATTTCTTAAATAATACCATCGACATAATATATATATCCGTAATCATTTCAGCACTACTTTAATTTCTACTATCGTGACTAAGATACGGAATTCTAGACTTGTAGATGTGTGATGTTAAAAATATATTATAGTTTCAAATAGATTTCTCCTCTTTAGAAGCCTCCACCAGCGGCTTTACTCGCATGGTATATAGATTAAAAGTACGTTATGTGTTAATTCAAGCTATATGCTAAATGAAAAATTTTTGTTTAGTAGGGTCGCAATATTTCTGTGGGACCCAATTCTAGCTATAATCGAAAATCTTATAAACTTGTTTAAGAATGTATTTAACTGAGTTTCAAAATGTATCAGATTTAACATGGATCTTAAAAAAATAACTATGATCACTATTTCGAATGGAGCATTCGCTTTGATTTATTATTTCAATAACGACATATCGGGTCTTTTACGTCATCCGTGATCATTACCCGATTAAAATGATCCAACATTTTAATCTGATCTAACTGTTATAATTACTTTTATACTAAACACTATACAATACATTTGTTATTTATGCCAATAAATCCAATTTACGCAGAACATGCTTACCGCGTTTTCGCGTTAATGAATGAAAATCCAAATATGACTGAAAGCGAGTCTTTTATGAACTGAACTCTTTCTCATTCTTACATTCAATCCATTTATTCATTTTCTCATTTTTATTCTTTAATTTTTTTCAGCCACATCTTTAAATGAAATACGAAGTCTATATTTTATAGCAATTTTTCACAATCAGCGTTCACATAAACGTTTATGTATTTTTATTCTTTATTTTTAACGTAATTTATTCGTAGTTTGTTAAGAACGATTCTGAACTGAACGTTAAAATGGACGATATTATATACGAATGCTTTGCATTTTAATAGCTTAGTAATTATTTGCAATATACCATCACGCCTGTCGCCCTCGAAGGGTTAGACAGAGATGTACTTATGTACACCCATATTTCGCGCGGTAAGTATGTTTTAGGTCCCATGTAATAGGGGGCGAGCCTATTGCTATTAATCTGACATAAATCCAAACTCAAATTAAAGAAACTGAGAATTTCTTAAAAACACACAATAACATTTAGTTCGACTTCGGAATCGAACCCAAGACAGCTTATTCAGCAGTTGCTCTTACAACCGATAGACCAAGAAGGCAGTAATTTTTATTATTTAAGTTTCAGTTTCTTTTATATTACTCTTTAAAAATACTCCTCCTTGAGCAACATTTCGTGAAAACAAAAACGATAGTGCATCACCAGGAATACAACTCAATACTTCACTCTCAGCAGCCGACCCGTTGACAAATGAGGCGGTTTTTCTATAAACAACATCAAGAACATCTATAGCAGTCCATAGATTGTATCGTATATGAGAGATCAAGCAAATTAGAACCTTATGTTCTTAGTGGTAATTCTTCTAATTAGCAAAATGGTAATCCTACCTCATTTGAACTTCACATTAACAATAACATACAATATACTGCGTGTTGATCTCTGCCTTGTTCTTTAAGAATAAATCTGTCACTGGATTTGCACCTAGGGTTGCCAACAAATAAATAAGTATGTAATATAAACATACCTTATTTCGCCTCACATTTATACTAGCATTTCTAAAGGAACTGATTATAATATGACGATGAAATGTATTTGAGAATTGTGTTGTGTACTTTGAAAGAATTTTCGTTTTGTATGTATTCTTGAAATTATCTCGTACAAATAATGTACCTACACATAAACAAACAAACTATGAGTTTAATAAAATGCAGAATGTAAAAATATGCTTTTGATTAATGCTTCAAAAACTAATGCTATATATTTATCCATAACTTTTCGTAAGTAGACGTATTTTTTCAACAATATTACGTATTTAAATACATCAACAGCCAACATTACCTACCACAAATATTAACTAAAAGAATTTCCCGCTTTATAAATCAAACACTTAGCAGTCGCTCAAAATTTAAATCAGTGTAAAAATACTTTGTATCTCAAGCAATTTTCGTATTCTTCTTATAGTATTATTTTTAACAATGCCCTCAGCCAGCCCTGCAAGTAACTAGGCTCGTTTTGAGTTACTCGCCAGGCCCAACTAACAAGCATAGCTAGTTATACAAGGCCTTATACAGGATGTTGTGTCCGCACTTATGTTTTCACGCATTATACAGCCTGTTAGCGTTGCCCGCTGAATTTGTCAATAAGCGCGCATGGGCGCTGAATTTAGGCGCCTTGTATGTAATATCACGACTTTTTCCTTAGAAGCAAAGGCATGTATGAAGATGAGACAGCTTGGAAGGTGCCTCACGTACTGCAATATAATGTATCTTCAGATATCTATGTATAGTATAAGATGTATTACATCTAGCCATATAGGTACACTACTACGGGGTTTCTTGCTGAATTCTTCTTCATAAGATTTCACTTCTTGGAACCGTGCAACTACAGTATTTCATTAATGCTTGCAAGAGCTTATTTGAAATATAAAGGTTTTGTTTGTGTGTATGTATATTTTTGTACCGTTTTTTTGTGTTATGTTCAGTGTAGCTTTTCGGTGGTCCCATATTTATGTCATCGGTTTTTATCTATGGTATTTAAACAAACAGCAGAGATCTTTTTAAAATCAAATAGGAATTTTCATACTAGTTTGTGTGCTCTCAAATAATGGTGGAAAATGGCTATGGCTGGTTTTTACATAATTCAGAATGTGTATTGAAAAATCAAATTTTATTAGACCTCATTAAAAACAAAGATTATACAGTGAACCTACCTTTAAGAAGGTTTGCTATACTAGGAAACGATGAAGTATACCCATATCCTTATTTCTCCAGAACTCCTTCTCAGGAACTTAGGACCATTTTTATTTACCACTTTATTTAGGACCATTTTACTTAGGACCTTAGGACCAATACAACGTCATTCCCCAGGTGAGGTTACTACAATTGTGCGTAAATATTATTAATAAGTTGCGAGCATTTGCCTAGAGGTCTACAGCCCATTGCTCTTGTTTGATTTATTGACTGCGCGCGCGCCTGACGACATGGCACTTATATATCTGCACATTATTATACAAAGTTTGTACGTCTGTTTGTTTGTTTGTTTAGAGACCAACAAATGGCCTGTTTCATTAAACTGTTTGTATATTTTCGAAAGAAAAACTTATTTTTACTCTGAAATTATTAGGGATTATTTTGGTTTTGTGCTTTGAGTGTTATATTTCACTACTTTTGCTATCCTATATTTTGAATAGTTCCATATCTGTCTTTATTGTCCTTACTTGTTGTTGATCATATCATTCTTTAAATAACTGAATTGCATTTCGTCTGTTTAAATATTCAGAAACTATTATTGGGGCAATATTGTATATGATGTTATCATCCTGAGTAACCTATTATCACATTTGGCAACACCACCTCAAGGTGGCAACACCAAGTAATACTTTTAGTGTTGCTGCTTCGCATAGAACGAGTCTATTTGTTTGCCACATATGAAAATACTCCTCATAATCATTTCGTTGGGTTTCAGTTGAAATTTACATCATGTACTTAAAGTTATTATCTAACAAAATCTTATTTCGCAACATATAATTTGTATACTGCATATAAGACTATCCCACACATACACTTTATCTCTATGCTACGTAAGTGAACAATGCCGTTTAACTCATTGGTTATTTTGCACCGTTAACCCATAAAGTTAACCACCATTTTAACTATGAGTTATGTGAAAAACTATTGTCGGGGCATGCTGAACAAATTACGTGTTAAAATTTCTGTTTGTGGATAGTCTAGCGTGTCTTAGGTGCATTTCTGCGTGTTTATGACGTATGCGTGTCCCTTTGACAATAAATTTTGGATCTAATGCCTCTAAACGCATTATATTAAATACATTATATTAACCTAACGAAGACAGAACATCAGATAATTAAGTCAGAGAAAAAGAATAATTATTCTCCAGTGAAATATTTATGTAGTTCCCCGAAGTCATAATTATCACTAGCCTATATTTATTCACTGCTAAACGAAGGACCTTCCAGTGTCCAGAAAATATTTTCTTCACACTATTACTGCCAAATGCTTTTCGTTTTACTAGTAACTTGGTTTTATACTAGTAGCTACTATTCAAGCTTATCATGGTTCTATGGACATTGATAATATTGACATCCAATTTTCTAGCGTCATTGGCAAACCCAGAACTCAGGCTTGCGTTTGTCGGCATTATCAGTAATAGGATTAAAAATCTCAATAAATACTCCTAGGATTAAACATTTAATCTAAATGTAGCTTCAGAGAAATAAATACTAGCAAAGTCTTCAAAGGTTCTTCCACACGCTACATTTCGCACGTCTGAACTTTTATCCCTAAAGGCTATATACCTCACTATCTATTAAAATATCTTTCACACAAAGACAGTTCACAAATCTATAAAACCTTACCGCTGAAGCGAAGGTAAAAAATTAAAAATAGAAGCTCCGCAACACACGTAATATAATTCGCGGCGGCAGCGCAACAAAACTAATGAGAGTACAGAAAACATTTTATAGCTTAAATGTCGCTAAATCCATTACGAAGTACAACCCCGCACGGAATCGAAACCGAGTTTTATGCATTTCATATTCCTACGTTTATTTGGTATAGCCAATTAGTATGATCATAAAATCAACTCGCTTTTACGGTGGTCCCTTTATCGCCGACATACGGGACTGTAATGCGTCGAGCTGCGCGTTAATGATCGGTATTCGTATGCAAAAACATTGATGAAATATAGGAAGATTCTGGAATGTGTTTTCTTCGAATAGCAAAGTTTTTACGTATACTATTGTTATTTAAAATAAAACAAGACAAAGATGGTTACACATTATGAGCTTTTTAACAATGGAAATGTCGGCCTTGTGGCGCAAATTGCAGATCCCGGTGGAAATATTACTAGTGTCATTCCCGTATACCTTTTGGTGTTTGGGACATAAAATATAATTGTAAACAATTTCAAAGCCTGAGCACATCTTGTTTGCATCTTTGATTAGTTCTACTTGGTAGTGTTACTACTCTGTAAGGACCAAGAGATAAACAGCAAGTTAAAGCGGGTGTGGTCAGTTGTAAGTTCTCAATAATAATAAAAACATTTGATGAATACACAAATAGAAACGGTAAAGTTGAAACTGATTACTTAAACATCTCACACCCCTACTCAAACAAGAGAGAAAGACAGAAAATAGAGTTTTGAGCCTAAGTGTAGTAAAGTGCTGGTAGGCTAGTTTTGATGTTGGATAAGAAGACAGTAAAACAGAAATCATAATCTATAAATATGAAAATGTTCAACAATCAACCAACAGATGAATTTAAGGACAAACGGAATCTAGAAAGATTTTTCAGCAATTAAAAGCATCGATTGAAAAGCCAACTAGTGTTATACATAGCAGCTTGAAAATATCCTTCTTTCTATACACAATAAACCGCCGCTATTGAAATGAACACATCACCAGATTAATAAGGGAACACAAACTCATTTAAAATAAACTATTAAAGATGTCAGGAGAAGATGTCCTACTCTGACGAGCAAGTAATAATTATATATACATTATATTGCTCGTCAAAACCAACACGCGTGTTTTCAAGAATTGTAATCAGTTCAACAGTTATTACATGTTTTCTCATAAAAATAACCAAAGTATTGTTACACGCACAAGTGCAAATCCGTCTTACAGTCCTTACAGTTGATTTTAATTAGTTTTTTGATTGATTTACGATACAATTCGGTCTTGAGGTCATTTATTTTAAGGTTTTTTAAAGTACACTAAAATGTTCCGGTCAATTGTGACCGTCAGTTTTATTTTGAACCCTTCATGGATATGGCTTTGCGGTGATATTTGGTTCATATTTATTAAGGCAAGGTTTTTCCTTATGGGAGAACAAAATCATTCATAATGGTGTCAATATTAGCGATACTAACATTAATACTTGGAACTGGAATAACGAATTACTGTAATAAGAAGATGACTGGTCCACCAAAAATCTTGAGTTCAAACTTAAACCATGCACCACTGATTTGTTGAAGTTACTTGAGAGATTTTCTCAATGGCAAAAGTATTAGGACAGTAAATGGGATGACGATGATGATCAAAAGCATGGATATAACAATAGAATCTAATATTGCACAAAATAACAAATATCCCTGTAAGTTTATAAATTGACATTAAGTAACGATATTCTTTATTTGAATGTATAAGGTTAACCATTTCAACGCAGTAAATGTCGGACAAAGGACCAACATTAAACAGTGACCTAAAATACCAGCTGTAGTATTAAATATCTTACTTATAACCTAACGGTAAGGCACAAATATGGTACTAAATAACGCGAGATTTAATGACTAATGGCGATCTTCAGATCTGAACGGTTGAATTCAAATTCAGATAATGGAATCAGTGCTATTTATACCATAGAAATGCTTAGAGTCGTATTACATGTGAATAAGGTACACATTGCAACAAAAAGTTGTAAGTAATACACGAACCGTGTCTTCTATTTTGCTATTTTTAGCTAAATTATCTTTATACCCTCGTTCTTAACTTCCTCCACACAATTTAGATCTTCACCAATCTACATTCTATAGATGAAGATACATTTGAATTGTCAAAACCAAGTTCCCAAATCCAAAAAGAAAGTCTTATGAAGAAAAGCCGGCAAGACATTCAATATATATCAACTATATTAAATGAAATTTAATGATTACAAAACAATTGACTTATTTTACAGTGTTTGTTATACCGATATGAGAATAATGCAGTTTGATATGACACATGGGACAGTTCATCTGTAAATATCCATACGCTGTTTATTTTTACTTAGTGTTTACGTACTCTTTCAGGCAAAATTTTCTTATTTACTCTTTTACTTTATCATTCGCACCGTCATCTTTTTCCAATTTCCAATTACTTTCATTTCTATCCACACTTGACTCAGTATTTTCCTAACATACGACAGTCCACAAAAGCCATTTTAAATCCGAATCAGCTTCTATTCCCAGCAATAATGTTAACCCCACACATCTCACTTATAGCCTAACGGTGCGGACAATGGTTGACGCTAAAATATGCAATACTTAATGTCAAATGACGCTAGCTGCCATCAAATCATCTGCATGTTTAACTTGTGGCCTTTATTACAGTTTACTGCCAGGCTTTGACCGGCTGCTTACATTAACTTAAGTACGCTAAACCTTCCGGGTAAACTGGAATTGTAGAAAGCAATGACATTTCAGTTTGAAGTTGGATGTATAGGTATATATTTAGAAAATTGGGTTAAGCATCTATCTTAGATTTTATTATAGAAACGGTACTTTGATAAAAAAGCTTTTATATCTTTTATAAGTATGGTTTTAATTGCTGCAAATAAGGAAAGCGTGGCATAAAATAAATAAGGTTTTAATTCTCAGCAGAATAAAGTGGATGATGAAAAATTTAGACGAAATTTACAAGTTATGTAGACGAATTATAGAAAATAAGGAAAGTACATCATAAAATAAAATTAGATATGTACAATATTCAGTAGAATAAGATTCGTAATGACAAAAATGGAGTAACAGAAATAACTTTTAGCAACATTGAAAGGGATAGAGACGATGTACCATACAAAAACATTTCAAACAAGACGCCAACGAAAACCATAACCAACAGATATTTACGTGCTCTAGGTCTCTGCGTATCCAAAGTTCAACTAAATCCAAGTTAATCTTGACATAATCGGTTATTGTTCTACAAAGAAGCAACATGTTGTTGTGCCTTAAAAGTTGTTAGCAACAATGTTGCGTAAAGTTGTTTAAGATAAATTTGTTGGGATATGAACTTTTATAAAAAGTTTGTTGCGGTATCGCTAAGGCAGCCGATAGATTAAACATTGTTGGATAAATTTTATTGTTGTTTTATTATTTTCAGAGTGGTTTTAATAAACTATGCTGTTCTGTATTTCAATAGTTTTGTTCTAAGAAGTTATTTATGCATTGAAGAACTTATGAGGGTTAAGAAGCACTATTAATACTATTTGTAAATGAAAACATGATTCTAAGAATACTCTTGGAGTTACTTCTTCCCTCTTTTATGCTTTAACCTACTTGGCTATTTTGAACATCAGCAATTGTTAAAATTACCGCTATTTTCTTCTTTGAATGAATAAGGTTGGCACGCAAAGCGGAAATTTATGCGGTAAAATTTATATTTATTTAGCAAATTTATTTATTATTCTATAGCTATAAACTACCATAGAGTTTTTAAGTATATAATATAGCCAGCCAGATATGGACCAAATAAACTCTCAGACCGCCAAAATGAACCAAAAAAATATATTTTCCCAAAATTTACGCCAAAATTTTGCCACACTTTTAACAATACCCAACCAAATAAGTAATATACTTATCAGAGTACGACTCCATAATTCAAATGCAGACTGAGATGCACATATATGTTTGTACGTGTAAGAAAGAGACAATATATTGGTCGTAAGGTTGCATTAAAATGACAAGATGCGGTCGGAGGCTACCACGTATGCAAGTAATTTTTATTTTATAATCTTAATACGACAAACTGTGAAATTCCCTTAAAATTATTCAACCGATCCTTTAAGATTAATACATTGTATATATGTTTTTGCTGGCTTTATTTATCGTTAATATGTTATGTACTTATTCAGTGTTGATAGAATGGTTATTAATTTATGTAAAGTATATTTTAATAAGCTATAAAAAGTGAATTTAATATACATAATCACATTGATGAAAAATGCTCGGTTGAATTACAACTGCAATCATAGAAGACCTTTTATATTAATGCACATCAATTATATATAGGAATATGAATAATTTTGATCTTGTATGGAGGTATAGAAGCAATATTTTATCAAAAAATCGTACTTATAATACAACAACAACCATTCATTAAACATGTCGCCTTATGCAGACAAAAGTTAAATTAACATCAAAATCCCATAACGTGGTTTGACACAAAAATTCTATATTAAACTCATATACAACGTATAACAGAATATTTTACACGTTATACATATAACTAGCTTTTAGCCGCGATTTCGTCTGCGTAGAATTAGCACTTTATCTAATCTCCTCTTTAAAAAAAATATCGATTTTTCTTCTTCATCCAATAACTGGAGTTTGACCGTCAGTTCGGAAAACTTCAGTCTGTCCTTCGCAAGGCGGCACAGGTCTGATATATCAGGTCTATCGATTCTGCATACAAATTATCCGAGACAAAACAATCCTATGCTCTTTCTCAGGACTAAAACTATCTGCATACAAAATTTCATCTAAATCGGTTCTACTGTTAAAACGTGAACCGGTAACAGACGGACAAACATACTTTTATAATATTAATATGGATGGATTAATGTTGCACAAAACTATAATAATTTACGTTTATTACATGGAATTGTTAATGTCGGGATGCGCGGGCGCACTTTCTTTCGGGTACCTTCGCCGAAGACTGCCGAAGCTGCAGGGGTCCTACGAATGAGAGGCCACGAAAAAGGCGTGATAAAATTATGATTTGATTAATATGTGTGATATTTTTAACCATTACAGCAATGATGTCATGTCGTTGATTTTTTTAGAGGGTGGCAAAGAAGTCCTATCCTCCTATCCTATGGACGTTTGCAACACCAGAGGTGTCCCTCACGCGTTGCCGACTTAAATTTATGAACTGTGTTTTGAATTTCTAGCTATACTTTGATTGGTACAAATCTTTGCTTACATAGAGCATATTGTTATAATCTATATTTATCTACAAACAAGAAAAACGAAGGCAAACGTAAATATTACTTGTTTAAATTTGAAGAGTAGGATGGTGAAACGCGATTACAGTTTGCCTAGAGATATTAAATTTATATTTCCTTCGAATAATTAATAGAATTAAATGAGAATTTATTACACCTTGGGGCTTGAAGACTTCCCGACTTGCGAGATTGTTTATATAACTGTACAAATAACGCGCATGTTAATTAACCGGTCCTTTTGCATTTACGGTTAAATGGAAAACCATTTGTGTCATCACAATAAAATTATAATTTTGGGTTTAGTACAGTTGTATATTATAAAAAGTAAAATAATATTTAGTTGCAGAACGTCTGATATTGCTTTATTTTCTAAATGTCATGAATTCCCGTAATACGTCAAAACTTAATTGTATTCATGGGAATTGTTCCTATATAAAATCTATTAAAAAATGGTAAAATAAAAGTAAAAGAATGCCCTAACAATATGATATTTGTAAAACCACTTCTGAATGTCAGTTATGAATGGAAATGACTATACAAAAATAAGATATTTCTTTTATCTTCAGTTACCAATCCTCCGCTCCCGCTCATCAATACATCTATACCGAATATCGAGTGGGACTATAATTTTGTTTACGCATAAAGCGGTTACATCCCGCTGTTCTCAAGGCCCCGGCGGTAACGGTCCATTCGATTTATGACTCGGTATCGGCCGGCGACGACTGCGCTAATTGGTGCGTGTTGTGGCCCATGCGCACTGTATGACCGTTGATTTTTTTCCGCGCAAAGACAGGACCTTGCGTGACCATCAGAAAAACTAGCAAAACTTACTTACGAAATTTTGGGGTTAAATTATATTAATATACGCGATGAAGTCCGTAAAAAGTAGTAGTAGTAGTAGTAGTTTTATTTCCTTGGTACTCCGGTACTCGCGTAAGTCAAAGGAATCGGTACACGAAGACATATTTTTAAAATATATTTTTGACTAAAACAGCATGAAAAAAAGTACAACTTAGTATAAATAAAAGTTATATTACCAATTCAAAATAACTAACCACGCATCTCTTTTACTAATATTTAAGACACAAAATGTTGATAGCATGATACAAAAATATATAATTAAAAAAATCAGACATCAACGAAGAAACGAAATCAAACCTTAATCACTGATATACATATAGCTACCTCAATCGCGTATACGCTAATATTATCAAACGCAATTAACACTGACACCAATCTGTCATTCAACTTTGACAACTGTCTCCACTTCATAGAATTACTCATAACCCGTCACCTCCCTTCCAGCGAGACCAAACTAATCATCAAACAAATCCAGTAGTATACTGTAGCTATTAGCTGCCACAGACTAACTACCTAGAAATTCTATGAAATTCTATGTACAGTATGCAACACCTACAAACGTCAGCTGTTGCCTCCGAGTTTCGCAATTGGATAAAATTTCCAGATGTAATATGTAATAGAAAATAAAATAGCTATCATATAATTAAAACCCATAAAGAGACTCGTTCCATTTTATTTAGTAAATTATTTATATTTTGAATTACATCAAAATTCCATCAATGACAACGAAATCTTTTGAATTTTTAGTTGGTTGTCTCTTTCTTTACGTACCTGCTGTATATTGATAAAGAAGATATTGTAATCAAAAAGAACCTATAGTGTGACCGAGGTGTACCTAGTAACTATGCAATAACTCACTACCTACTTACATTTCTAATACAACTTCTAGCATTTCTAACGAGCCAACTAAATTCAGGCGAACACTATTTCACACTAACTTAATAAACCTATCAAAAACACACAAACACATTTCGATAGCCTTTATTATGTTGTAATAGGGTTCATATTTGATTTATGACGCGTTGAACAACTAGCAAACGCATTTATCGGGATCAATAGCTCAAGATACACTGGTAGTTTCGTCTTAAATCTGTTTCTATACATTCTGTGCGTTTGCGCGGACCGTTAGGCGTTGCCATGGTTACCAGGCTCGTTGGCACGCATAATGTAATAAACAAACCGCGGGCTGGATGCTGGATAGTTGCATTTTGTGAGGACACTGGTTTATAAATAATCAAGAGGATATATATTCCGGGCAGTGGAAAAAATTGCTTGTAAAATATTCACAGCTATTTCTGGTAGAATTTCGACTATTAAAGGTAAGCGATGTTTTGGAGTTGCTTGTGGTATAAATATTAACTATGTACCTACTAATCACCCACTTATAGAAATCCAATGATATGGTATTTTTCTATTTGCTATCTTTAACATACTATGGCTACAAAGACTTTTCTCCACATTTATTATATATACAAGATTTTGTATCTACGGATAACTGTTAAATAATAATTATATTCTAATAAATATACAGTTTAAGTAGTAAAAAAAATGTACCCAGTTGATTCTAACACTATCACAGTATATAATATTCTCTATTAATTTAAATAATAACTATATACCTACCCCTATAAGATCTGTAAAAATAAGTTCTATTTCAATGTCTAATATCAGAGCATAAGTGTAACAATCAGTTGTCTACTTTTTTCGACAACTTAAAAACAAGATAGTTTACGATATATTTTCACAAAAATATCCCCTTTCAGAGAGGTGGTCCAAATTAATGGATGGACGGGGCAAAATCTTCATCGTTTCGTTTGTAAGAAATGTCTAACATTTTAGAAGATTTAATTACAGGCCAGAATACAATGTAAGCGATTCTTTGGAAAACAGTTTAAGTTATTTTGAAATACATATAATTAGTAATTCTTTACAAGAGATGTATTCTAATTATACACATATATTTTTAAGGAAAGAGATAGCTATGGATATATCTGGACTGATGAACAAGAGGTTTTGGGTTCGATTCCCAGGTAGAGCGAAGTGCCCGTGGGGTTTTCTATGAAATTCTCAGTACCAGATTGGGGTTTGGATTCGTGCCCAGATGGCAATAAAGTCGTCTCCTATTACATGGGAACTAAAAAATACCGGCAAAATACTACACTTGTGCCTAACCCTTCGGGGATGTTAGGCGTAATGATAAGACCTTTATATCAGCAGCACTTACGACCAATGAGGCAGTACACAACAGTAATAAAAACACACATAGATGAACATATAAGCATGTTTAGTGAGCATGAAGGTAAAGTATTAAAAGGCTCCTTCACAGAATCGGTGCCTTTTCATTCCCAATCAATGGAGGAAGCAATAAAAGTATCCTACTATTTAAAGATCATTGCCTTAGCCATCAGATTTCTCTCCCTGCCCACAAATACGAGGAACAGATAAACAAGTAAGTGAGAACACGTAATACGCTCCATAATATTATTTAATAGAGAAATTTGTATTTGAATCGTAAATCATATTGCATAGATATGGTTTCATTTTGTGTTTGGTCTAAGTAAAGAATATAATAAGCTAAATTTCTTTAACACCTCGTTTATGTAGGGCCCGAACTACATGTATAGTAACTTGAGCAAAATGTTCTATCCTAAACTTTTGCAAAGCATTCTGATAAAAAGTGATCGAAGTTGCCCCTGCAATTTTGTCTCAAAGGACTTGGGTTATGAGAAGGATAAATTAGGTCTAGATATTTCCACAGTATGGCATACGTTACCATTCCCTTCTTCCCAGCTTGGAAAGTAAAGTGGAAAAAATTGGTCTTTATGTTTTTGTTAGCGTCTAGCAATAAGCTTAATTCATGTGGTGTGGTAACATACCCACAAAATGCGTATCGAAGTATATCAGTAATCCTCTGACCACGCCTACGAGGAAATAATCGTGATGATATGTTTATATGTACTGTTAAAATTAATTAAACCCGCTTCAAACTTTTTTCTTGCACCAACTAAACCACAGAGGAGTACACCACAACGGTATAACTCGGCACAATTGCAGATGCACCGCAAATGATTTCCTAAATTGTTTCAGACCTGCGGTGTACAATGTTGCTTTAATTCGAATTGTGAGCCGCAGAATATTTCAACGCTTCGCAAGATTGTACCTAATGGCTATATGTATATCATACGATATGCTGACGTGTATTGCGTGGCAAGATCGGATAGTGACTAATAGCTTAGTAAAGGTTGTACTAAAAGACCGAAATTGAACGAAAATATCAGAGTACCAATAAAATATGAATGAACCTTTAAGCTTCGCAATATCACGTAGAGCAGTTTTGAACTTTATGGTTACAATATTAAAGTTGAAGTTTACAGCCAAGTTTGCTATTTGTAGTCGTTTAGTCGTAATAGTAAACATAACATTGAAATATAATTCGTTTTTACAAATTCTTTTGCGGTTTATTTAAATTATTTAAAACCTTGCGTTTTGAACTCTTTAAAGTATCCTGTAAAAATAAAAATAAATCAGATAGCAGAATAGATAAAAGAATCAGTAATATAACATATTATCAGCCCCACCCTAAAGGGGAGGTTAGGCACAGGTATTCTCTTGTACACCAATACCATGACCGAGCACAAGTCCAAACTCCGAATTGCTATTGAAAACTGCTTTGGAATCCTTGTTGCCTGAGAATCGAACTCAAGAGCTTACGCTCAGCAGCCAAGCATAGAAGCAGAACACCAATGTGGCAGTTTCTAGGCAAATTTCTAGTTGTTGACTCACTGAAATTGATATCGTCCCCGCGTTTACATATCTAAATTAAAATCTTAGTTGTATGTGAGGCTTTAGTTGGATCTTGTTTACAAACTTGCAAGTGCAAGAATCTAGAAGGTCAGACTAGGAGGTTGAATGAAAATAATCATCATCATTGTCATTCCAGCCGATGGCCATAAGCCGGGCAAAGATTTCCACGAACGCATGAACTTATAAAAAAAACAAATTACCATCGATATACCCGTCATCATCAACTCAATTTTTGTCCTACTTGGGGACGCGGCTCTCATTTGAAAGTAATTAGGCTGTAGTCCAAAGACGAAAGCCTAGTACGGACTGGCATGCTGCTTTCCCTACGATGTTGTGAGATAAATACGCACATAACTTCCGAAAAGTCAATTATGCTTACCTTGGGATCGAACTAAAGATCTTTGTCTTTCACAGTCCACTGCTCACGTGATCAGACTATCACAGCGATGTACCTATAATTGATATTATTGCATCTATAATCAACGCTACCCATTCCTCGATTCCACTACAGTTCTCATTAAATTTTCACAACGCGTAACTAAACACTAGTGCTGCGCAACACTCACTAAGGATATCGATAAACTGTGATTATCGACATAAACTGTGTCGGAGGGGGTATGAAGTTTAATCGCATCAAAAGCGAATGAAGTCTATAACATTATATCCGCGCATCGCAACCAATTCATATTAGGGCTCCGTCGCAGAATGTCCACTTCTCAAAATGTCCACTGGTCGCAAAATGTCCTTTTCTCAGAATGACTCTTTCGCAAAATGTCTCTTTCGCAGAATGTCCACTTCGCAAATTAGTGTATGCTAATTCTAACCGGCTTGGTGTTGTCTGTCATTTATAGAATTACGTAACATAGACTAGGTAGAGATTTGAAATTGAGAGACAGTTTGCAAGTGAAATGAAACGCAAGATTCTATGCAGTGACTACGATAGATAAGTTTTATTTGTCAAGTCAGCCCTATGACGGCTAAGAATATACTTACGTATAATTTAATACAAATCTTTGAAAAGTGATAAGAATCAGATCTTATCTTAATCCTCACCGTTTATTTAACAGTATTCATCCATTTATTCACACCCTCATTACAAAAGCCAAGGCTTTGCAACACCCAATTACACCCTTTAACAACCTACTAAAAATTAACTCACATTCGATTGGGATTCACATAAAAGGTACATCCTTTATGACTTGTCAGTCACCAAGTAAAACGAAGTAGGGTTGCGCCAATGGTATCGATAAAAAATATACACTTCTCACTTTGACATAACACGATTCGACTGGCGTAAAGGCATTACTAAGTTTCCCTTTTAAGCGGCATCCTTACAGTGTCGAGTTACTGGTCTTGGCGAAAAAAAAGCTTTCAGATTAGCAATTACTATATACGAACCGAGACTGGATAAAAGGATGCCTCCCAGGATTATCGAGTCGATGCTAAAAGCCGGTGCAATTATACGTGAACTTAAATAGTCAAATGGACTCGCTCGACAATATGATAGGGGGCAATAATAGTTTTATTTTTTACGATACTGCTTCGTGACTTCAGTGTTAATACGACGTGTTATGATATGGGTTCTTTTTTTATTACTAAAGAAATTATTCTGATGATATGTTCCACCTATATTATCTTAAAACATTTACGTAATAAACGCAAGTCTCTAATTTCATGCACTGATGCAAATACTCATAACATAACACTATCACGCCTGTCATTCTCGAAGGGTTAGGCAGCGGTGTACTAATGTACACCCACATATTGTCGATCGGGATTGCCATCAATCGGTACGAATCCAAACTCCGAACTGCTGCTGAGAATTTCATTTGCTGGACCTGGGTATAGAACCCATGATTTCTTGCTTAGCAGTCGTACTTAAGACCACTAGACTAGCAAGGCAGCTCAATAAATAAAATTTATATAATTTATTGCATTCGTTGAATATTTCACGATGGCAAAATATCGCAATTAATTTTAATGTTTTATATAACCAAACTATTACAACTGTAGGTACAACTTTTCAATTATTCTGCATTTTAATCGCAATATTTCTGTATTCACGACTTTTATTGCACAGCACTAAAGTTGTATATCAATAAATTACACTATAAAATGAGATCAAATCTATCATAATGCTTGAAGATTGAATAGGAAATGTCAAAACAGACGTGACAATATTATCAGTTTTATGTGCCAATGTTTTGCCTAACAGAAATTCGAATGATCATAAAAATTTCAACTTAATCATCACAGATGTCTAATATATAATTTATTTACTGCATATCAGATTTTTGATTCAGGTCGTAATACCGCACAATGATTTGTGATCTCCTTAACATAATTTTATTAGTGAACGATTTGCATAAATGTATTAATAGAACGCCAAATTAATGAAACCTTTGTTTTTTTAAGACTTTTTTTATCTTAAACGTTTCAAATTAAGTATGAGTAATAAAGATTCTATTAAAATAACTTATTGTGTCATAGTTTTACGTGTTTTATTGAGAAAGCAAATCAATCAAACGGCTCGGTTGGTGCAGTGGTTGAAGGATCAACTTCTGCACCGCATGCCGCGATGCTCGCCCGGAACAAATATATTATATGTATGTGTGGTCTACAGGTATTTGTTCCAGGTCTTGATGTTTTTGAATTGTGAATATCTAAGAGCCACACAGAAAATTTCCTAGTAGGTTGCTGCTTGACTATGGGGCCAAAAAAATGAAGACCCTAATTTTATCACATTGTGTGTAGGCAAGTAGGCTTTACTTTAATAATAATGTAAATGAACGAAATATTAATATATTTGCAACGAATAAATTCAAACACTGAGACTTACAAAAACTACAGATTTGAGGATACAGCGTCCAAACAGGTTTGTAATAATACATCATGAGGACAGTTTTTGATAAATGAACACAATTTAAAGAAGTTACATGCAACGAAAAAGACTGTTTAAGACCCGTTAGCTTCTTATAAAAAAATAAAATGATTTCTCTAAAGTATTTCATAATCATCGATAAGGCGTTTTCGTTATGACAGACATCACTAAGATCATGCAGTGACAAATACTAGAGGCGTGGTTGAAAGCATCGATGTCAAATGCTATGAAGCCTATTACGCAACACTATTATTTTATCTTATAAAATCTTTGAAATTGCCAACAACAATATACCATCACGTTGGATCTATTAATGGGATGAAAGACCCAAAGAGGTCCTAATGTACTACCTCATTTCGTGAGTATATTTTTGTTCCCTAAAATATGGAGGAGACTCAATACTTTATTGCATTCCTTAATGTGGTTTTACTTTACTGCTAAACCGGCAAAAATCCAAACACCAAGTTGCTACTGCAGATTTCGTAGAAAAAAGATTGGCTGAAAGTGATAATATACTAGCTGACCCAGCAAACGTTGTTTTGCCACATTATAGGGGTTGGTGGACTACCCCTTACTTTTAGGGGGATGAAAAATAGATGTTGGCCGATTCTCATAGATACCGGATAAGCACAAAAAATTTCATCAAAATCGGTCAAGCCGTTTCGGAGGAGTATGGCAACAAAAACTGTGACACGAGAATTTTATATATTAGATAAGTATAGCACATGAACGATAACATATAAATATATTTATTTGTCAAAGTCAAGTATGTTAAACATTTTAATTCATGCGATATTACTTGATCTACAGTATTGATTGATAGATCCAGATTTTTTTTTGCTTTTAGACACCTACGTAGTAATAATGTATTCACACATAAATTTGCGTATTTTATTAAAATTCTGTATATGTTTTAAATATTCTAAGTTTGTGAAATTATAGATATCAATGTTTAGTATTTAATGTTATAAAAGAACGAGATTTTTGTGCTATTTCGTAAGAATAGAATTGCGACGCTTGCTGCTTGATCAAATTGTCAAATAATAAATCGGTTTAATCCAATTTCGATTGTCAATTCTTTATTAGACTAATAAACGTATTGAACAAGACAATATTGAAACGGCTTTCGGCATACGACAGACAGAATTGATTGTACAGTGTCATATACATAGCAAAAATCCCTTAAGACATCTAAGATTGAAGTATCTTAGATGGCCTGCAATAAGACATTGTTACAGAGTAAATCACCCAAAAAAGAAATAAGTAATTTATCAAATGGTAAATTAAACTCATATACATTAAATTGGGTTATTCAGTCTCCAACCAGACTTTAAGGTATGCTTATTATGTAAGTAATACAGAATATTTAAGTAATACAAACAATAAAAAAATAACGTCCAGAATATCTAAAATACTACTTTCCCCAAAAAACATTTTTTCCATATAATCCCTAAAAGATCTTACATTTCGAAATCGCAGCATTTAAACATTCCTCATATATAGTACAGCCGTCTATTCAATAATTCATAATTTCAAAACGTGTTAAGACTGGCATTAACACTTCGACAGCATAGAGCAAACAAACAAACAGACAGATCTTTGTACAGTTTATATATAGTTAGCTTACGTTGAGGAACGCAGGAGGATATTTCGGGACAGAAAGACCAACATATTCGACGACTACTTAATTAAGTTTTTTTGACAGTGAATAAAAATATATTATTATAATAATGAATAAAAATAGTGAATAAAAATAAAAAAATATTATTCTTGTTGATTGCTACTTTGACTTTTGTAACAGGTGATGCATGATGATATTAGCGCCAGTAAGAGCTAAATACTCTAAAATATTATTAACTTTTAAAACACTTTTACCAAGTTTTATTTCACGTTCGTCATTGATTCTATCGCGTCGCACGGAAAACGTAACGTAACCTAAATGTATCTTCCCCTTTATTATTCCGAACACGTAAAAGTCCCCAAAAGGAACGATATACAGTTTTTGTTTCGTCTTTCGGCGTATTAGAAGACAAAAGTACTCGACCAGTATATCCTGACTCCAGGTTCTTAACAAAAGCTTTGAACGATAGGGTTAAGTATTCGGTGGGTAAATAATAATATTACGGCTAATAAAATAGTGTTTGCCCAAGTGGTAGCCTCTATGGGATGATATGCTTCAACAAATAAAGCATTTAAAGTTACAAAATATAATGTTTGAGACTTGAGGATAGAATGTTTCATTCACGCTTATTTTCAAATTATATTGGTCCTTCGCTCCACGCACATTGAATGGTGGTATTTTTTAATAGATTTTTTGTCATACAGATCGTTCAGATTGTGTAATTACATTCCATGGGATCATGCAACGTAAAAGTAATTAAAAATTATCATAAAAATATGTACAGAACCAAATAACTATTGCAACAAATATTCAATTCCAATAAAATACAAGTTGCCAACGCTTTGCTCATTTGAAGATTAAAGTTGCTCTTTATTATGGTCATTTAGATAGTTTTTTAATGTCTATGCTTTGCAAATATGCCGCGAAATTACCAATGCTCCTATTAAAAGAGGGGATCATAGTCGTTTCTATACATTTATTATAATTTGTTTGATAAGAAATCTAAGGTCGTTTACATGCTGATCCACAAAAATTTGCTACAAGATGTTGGAGGAACTTTTCGAGCTAAATTAATAATAATACTACTAATATGTCTTTCTTAGTAAGAAAACATATTTAATTATTAAAGTGGATGGGTGTAAAGGTACCATATTATACAAAACTACGCGGTCATTTTAATCATTAGATGGTTAGTTTTGAATTAATCCGGTTTACTATGTTTTGTTTATTTAAATAGTTATCTTAATATGTAGGTAAGTTAATATGTCACTGATCTTCACCGATTTTTTAAATCTGTTTGAGTGGGTCTCCAGCTGGTTTAAATTCATACAATCGAACTCGGCAGGTGGCGCTTTGAGTTCGAATTGATGGGTAAGCTTTTTGCATTAGACCAAGCGACAAGTTGGTATTTTCTTTGCTGACTAATTATAACACAAATAACGGGTACAACATTCCATTAACACGTCTGTCGTTCCCAAAGGGTTAGACAGAAATGTACCAATATACACCTACATTTCACCGGTATGTTTTAGGTCGCATCTAATAGCAGGCAAGCCTATTGGGCGGGTATAAATTTATTAAAAGTTACTCAAATTATAATTTAAATTATAATTATATATGTATATTAGTGTGAAGGTCACTTTAAACAAGAAGCGATTTCTCTAAGTGATGTCATTTAACTGATCTTAAACATCGATAAAGGATTTATGGTTTCGGAATGCTCGTCTACTTATTCATTCAAAATTATTCCGATTTTTATATTATGGAAGCTAGTTTTTACATAATTAATACAGTTTTAAGTTCTTAAAAGTTAATGTAGACTACGACTAACATTTTTTTAATTACCTAGTTTGGCATTAGCAGGAAATCATTGTTGCTTCTAGCACTTCCAATGAAGTTAATAATGATAATAATAAATATTTATTTTCACAAAATAAGACATAATAGTAGATAGCTGTAATTTTTGTGTGACTTAAGCAAGTTAGCTAATTATTTTGTATGTAGAGATTACTTTCAAAGCATTAAATGATTCTGTTCATAGGAGTTTTCATTAAACGCAAGTGCCATAAACATGACTCAGCGTGTTCTTTGTCTAGAAATAGTTTAAGTATTACAAAAAATACGTAGGCAATTTTATGAACCGAAAAAACATGCAATTTGTTACACATCCAGCTCATGCAGCCGTAGTAGCGAGCAAATCCCGAAAAAACCCAAGACCTCTTGCTCGGCAGTCGCACTGTACGACCACTAGACCAACGAAGCATTTATTATAGTAAATAATAAATTAGAATAACACATAGGCTATAACCATTTATCTTTATAACACGCAGTTTGAGTCGAGAGTAGAAGGTAGTAAGTGCCATTTGCGCTACTAAATTACTATACAAAGGACCACACAGGCACTGCTTACAAATCTAATTTATTTAAAAAAGAATAGTAACCGTCACGTTTTTTGTGGTCTGCATAAATTAAAATGTCGAGTTGCAAATTAATGCACATTATTTCTTTGAGGGAACCTGACGTTAATACAGTTGAATGAAGGTTTCTATTTTTGGTATATTCCGGGATGGAAAAAAATAATATATAATTTAACTTTTGCCTAAAAGTTGTCAAGCGATAAATAGAGGAGAAAGTCCATAAAAGAACTGTATGCTGAGATAAGGCCCTTTTAAACCTCGTTTTGTTTTGTAATGACTTTTTAATTTGAAATAAAACTTTTTCTTTCTTTCTTAAGATTTGCAAAAAATTTAAAAATTGAAAAGAAAATAGTGTTCTTTTCTTATAAAAAAAATCAAGTTTCGAAATATAATATTTAGTCCTAAACAGTTAATGTCACTGATATTTAAAACGTTAATGGCTTACCTAAAACTAAACTTTCCCAATTCATAAAAATATTTTGAATAATGATACAAACGTGACATAAAAACTAATCTTTTATTATAAATAAACTGACGACTGATTCATGCGTGCGCACGCGCATAGAATACGCAACAAAGGATTTTTTCATCCTATACCACGTCCCATCCTTTGTGACGACTATCAAGAACTTATATCGTAAATTTTACCTCTACGATGATATCTCCAACATACCTGCAAAAAAAAACACTTTATTAGTATTTTGAAACATAATGCAATTTAATTTTGTATACACTTGTGGGAATTTTGTATCAGATTAAAATACCTAAGTCATGTATTTTGATATTTATATTCATTTAGCTAAAGTTTTCAAACGTTGAAATAAAACATACTGGACTAAAGGACCAATTTGATTGTTCCTTTTGATTTTGGCACACAAAAAAAATGTTTCATTTGAAACATTTGATTATACATTATTAACATCAAAAGGCCGCTGATCTTACTCCAGGAGTTGAGATGGATCAGATTTGATTATAACACCCATATGCAAAAAAGCGCTTCGTTGTGGAGTTACAGAATATAGCGCGCTTTGTGGATAACAGGATAATTTAAGTTTGAAAAAGCTTTGTTCCATATAATTTTACAATCTTTGTACACAACCCTTCCTCAATAAAGTCGGTACGATGTCATCACCGTGTTGGAATTCTCTCATAACCTAGACGAAGTGGTGAGCCCACGAAGCAAGATGAACGTGGAAGATAAATCCTTAAGATACGGCTTACTGGGAACTGTTCTGTGGCCAATGACCCATGCTGTGAGATGAAGCGATTTTGCCGGATTGAGGAAAGGAAACTAGTAAGTGTATTATAAAAACTCCTTGGAAAAGACAACAACACAGTATGCCAAGTCTTTTATCTGAATTAATATACGTCGTGGAAATCGTTGAGGGAGGTTTATGTCCAGCAGTGGACGTCATTTAAAAATGATGATAGTTAAAATAATTTATATGATAGTTAATTATGAGATGCTAAATAGAACAATTACAAATATAACGCTTCTTTGTGTGCCGTTTAATAGAAGAATCAATTGCCTAATTAATAACGTTTTAACGGGAATTAGGTATCAAATGGAAACAACGTTTTTAACATACGCGAATACTAGAATTTGAAATAAACATGCATTTTACCTACAGATTTTGTCGAGGTATATTGATATTATCTAATATTACAACACGCTCTTAACCATGGACTTAATAAAGTACTTATTCAAGGCGCTATCTCCCACGCTTATGAATTGTGCTTTCCAAAAAATCTTTTGTTCTATATAAAAATGTTTTGAAGCACGACGCGACATGCGACATGATCCGTCTCCTGTGAATCGTAACTCAGCCGGACGTGGACCGTCTGCACGGTACGTAGGAGGGTATACCTAACGATTTCTTGAAAATCAACGGTTTTTTTAACCACACCCAAATGTAATATTCATAGGTAAGTATTCAAATAATAAGGTAAATTCGTGTCATCTCTATCTATCGTTACTTCTAAACCACTGAATCAAATTTGATGAAATATTTGCACAGATCTTATTGGATCTTGGACTTTGTTCTTCTCGTAATATGACTGCTTGCTAGAAGGGCTAGACAGGTGAGTTTTATGCAAAGTGCTATGTATATTTAAGAGTACCTCTAGTAAAGAGCAAGCTTATTATCCTTAACCGGACATATATGCCAACTATCTGCTGCTACCGAGAGCCATTTAATAAAATTTTCCCTGGCCTAGAAATTGAACTAAGAACATCACGTTTCATAGCTGCATTTACAGTCACTTACCAAAAACCCTACTGCAATATCGATCACAAATTTAAAAAAGAATAGACCTATTAATACCATAGGAATGAGACCATTTTTAATTAGAGTAAAACCTTTTTTGTAAAGGTTTTCTATGAGACAAAATCCCACTAGTTAGTAGGATACGTTAAAATAGGTTTTATTACCCGCGTATCCACGTTTAGAGCCTCGAGTGCTAATGGCAGAGTAAACATAAGCTACTGTGAGCTTCATTTTTTATAATTTCGAAACGGGACCGAAAGGATTCTTTGGTCCTTTGATAAAAATAATGTTGTAGGTAGAGAAATAGACTATTTTTAATGTTTTTTTCTTCATATTTTTGATTTCACAAGCATTTCTAAAGTTTATTTTAAAGCAGTTTCAAGATACTAATTATTATTAGTAGTATACATAATATTCGGAGACATTTTTTCCTGTTAATCCTAAAAAATACATATATTTATTCATCTTAAAATAACCTACCTTTTCCTATTAAGTTAGTCATTGATAATAATATATGGATACTTTATATTTTGTTTGGTACCGTTTTAAATGTTCTTACATACTCTAATAGAATAATTTATTTTTTACACATAAGTTAACTATATTATTTGAAGAGTTTTTATTATAATCCGTACATTAGCAAAATTAAAACACTTGACTACTTTCTCATTAGATAAATTCATATACATACTTTTTTTTACAAAACCTACTTCGATATCTCTTGGTTGCGTCATTTTTCCTAAACCCCCGTGTATCCCGTATTATCTTGGTTCACTAATAGTGTAAATTAGTTCCACAAACCCGCGCCCTCGACATTGCACTGCACTCACGCACAGGAACAATTAACACTTTGAATTTAAACTTTTACCGGAATTCCAATTTTTAACTTCGATTTTCTGATGAAAAAAAAAATATGACAGATGAAAAAAGCTGATAGCCTTGTACTGATAGCATATGGCTTATGATAGTATTTGTGTCAGATATGGGCGTTATCAGTCCTCCTATAGTTTCCAACTGCAATAAAAATGAGTAAGTACCTAATTGTATTTTTTTATGTAATTAAAAGATTATGAATACGCTGTGGTAGCCTAGTGGTGTGACCGGTAGACTGAGATATCAAAGGTCTCGAGTTTAAACCCAAGGCACTCACTCACCACTGACCGTTCGTAAGTAAAGTGTGTATTTATCACATGCTCAAACGGTGAAGGAGAACATCGTGAGGAAACCTGCATGCTTGAGAGATTTTCTCGATGGCATGTGAAGTGCCAACCCGCAGCAGAGTATCATGGTGGACTATAGCCTAATACCTCTCACAATGAGAGGAAAGCCGTGGCACAATAATGGGTTGATGATGACTAATCTACATGATGGGAGCCTCCCGCGGCGAATCCTGGAACCAGCTAGGGTGGTAACGCAGTTTCTAGACAGAACTAATTTCTAACACCAAAAACCAACTTCCCAAGCTTTGATATAGAAGATGGCAATGCAAAAGCCAGTCAGTCTTACTACGCAGTCGACAAACCTAAAATATAATCCATGATGCGTCTACGGCCGCCCGTACATACATATTTTGATGTTAAAACCCCGAGTTTTGTATTCACGGCACATCGTCCACGAGACATGATTCACAATAGCACTCGTGCGAAATTCCATCGTCCATTTAATGTTCATTTGTCTGCCTACAAAATAACTTGAATGATAATAAGCTAAAATAGAATTTATGCTAACTAATTTATGCTTCAATTTTAATTGGAATTCCGTATTTCGCGTTCTTCTTTAGAATTATCAGGTCGAGGAAAGTAATTTCAGAATCAGTTCTTATTTCAACCAAATTAAAACATTTAAACAAAAGGTTCTCTATAGGCTTAGGCATTGTATGAGCTCTAACCGCATACCAGTTGCAGAAAGCGAACTTTCCTAATATAATATCCCATTATCATTTACTCCGCTGGATGTGGACAGGAAGGGCACAGGACAGGTCGTGGCTATGTCCAGCAGTAGACGTATTTTGACTGAAATGATGATCATGACTTTGAACATGACTAACAATCAAAGCCAGGATCTTTCGCTGAACAGTCAAGCAATCACTAGACCAATAACATAACATAACAATGCGACAGACGACAAAACTCAGCGATAGTAAACTTAACATAAATAATACTCTATTGTCAAGTCTATAGAAACAGCAAAATATTAAGACTCCGATGTGTTTCTTACTCGTTTCCGGTCTTAAGAGGCTGTCATACGTTTGACAGTAAAACTCAAGTAATATTGGTTTTAAAACCTAGCGCATTTTTCAGACAATATAAATAGTGATATAGGTTTTACTGAAAGTAATAACCAAGAACTATGTATGTATTAAACTTTACAACAAAAGACATTTTATTGTTTAATGTTTACTTATTTCCTCAATTGCTTGCATTATTTAACTTTACTTTATTACCGGTAGATTCTCTATTGTTTTATATAATTGTCTGAATAAAAATGTGAAAATGAATCGCTGCAATGTATGCAAGTACGCGACTTCCAAACGACCACACTAAATTGGATAATTCTTTTTTTTTGTGTTCGTTATTGACTAGACAAGGTTTGTATTAAGTGTTTGTTCACAAAAAAAGGTAAGTGTATGTTTAAAAATGGTAAATCTAACATAATATTTGACATAGGTAGGTACATTATGATAGTAATTGCACTAGTAAGATAATATTTCTATTGCAACAATATATAACCCAAACAACATTTAATTTGACTTGATTTCATCATCTACCCATATACTACCCCACTGCTGGGCACAGATCTCCTCTCATTTGAGAAGGATTATAAATTTACTCAATGGCGTATCTTTTCTCAACCTCTTATGGCCTTTTATGGTATCTGCGTCTATTCCAGATGATTCATTGTGTATTGTCTGAGAGACATCGTTTTGGTGGTTAAACAAACCGACCTACGCCGATTCGCCGATTCGCAATGACATACATGAAGAAAAAAATCTTCTTTACTAAAAAAATCCCAAGCCCACAGTACGGCCACGCTAAAATCCCGACGAGGTCTCTTATATACCCAAAACTCGCGGCGTGCATGCATCACGGGGCGGAGGCGACGCGAGGAATTCCGAACGGGCCGAATTCGAGTTGTCGGCTCGCAGCGCCTGTCGACGCCATCTGGCTGCTAGTGACGAGATCACGTTTATCGATAAGTTGGTATTAGATGAGGAGGGATGAAACGCGTCGCTTGAAGTATCGGAAACATGAATGAGGATGGGCAGAGAGCTTTTTGTATCTTCTCCATCAACGATGGTGAAAAGAAAGAAAGGTGTTATTAAAAATACAGCAGCTCATCTATCAGGTAGCAATGAAAAGGGCATGTTACAAATATATAAGTTGAAATTAAGAACTGATATCTCTTAGTGATAATTAGATCAGTATTTACCATTCAACTATCTAAATACTCCTAACTAAACTGTTATATTGAGTCCCTTAGTCATAATAAAATAATATTTACAGAACATACATTTGAATAAATTTATAAACGTAGTTCATTATAAATATTAATATACAGATTATCTTTAAGGTAGACTATTAAAATATATTTCTTTCTAAAACATCTGTTTAGCAAAAAAAAATTAAACGATACTTATGAACATACAATGTTATAAAACAAAAGTTATAAACTTTTAATTTGAAGTTTATTGATAAGATCGAATTACAAGTCAGGTTTTTCCTTAAAGTAATAAAATCTAGATGAGGAATTACTGAATTTGAAATTAGATAATAATTATAAATACTAAGATTAAGCCTATTAAGATATAATATATTGGGTATTATGTTGTGACTAGTCTATATTGTACGAGGAAATATAAATTTAACAATAAAAAATAATTGGTATGTATAAATATTCTTCTTCTCTATATATGTACGGCATTAATAACCTCTGCCTTAATGGTAACCTATTCATATCCCATTTGCAATGCGTATATTTCAACACATCATTATTTTTGATACAGCTTTTTAGAATATATACCGGTTTAATAAAAAAAAAAATATGTATGAGAAAATTAATTCTCATTTCAGTTGCAAAAGTAACAAACGTTTATACTTTATGAATTCATTAACATTATTTACTATGAATCACTATTTTATTTGTATATATTTATAATAAATTCTTTAAAATACTTGAGTTCCCTAATTTATATCAATTATACATTCATTATGTTTACTGAATTTGTTATTTATAAACATATCATTATGAATATTTGAATAACTTCACATAGTTTTGGACTTAAAGCGATTTAATTATTTATATTTTATATCGCAATAGCTTTGATATATTTGTACACACTCATTAAATTTATAACGGGTTTTGTCTGTGCTTATACCTGACAAATTTTATCTGTTACATTCGATATTTCCCAAATATATTTATAATCTATGACGCTGAGAACTATGCCACAAAGATCAATCAGTATTATAAAAAGTAGATAAGTTCTAAGATTCTCACTAAATCCTAAAAAACTAATCGACTCATCCCACCACTATTCAAAGCGCGGCAACATCGCTATCTCGCATCCCTTTCCGACACATCCCTAATGTCACCTATCTCTTTCACACACCAACTACCTTATTTAAATAAGAGTGAGCGTGGTTGCAATCTATATCCCGTTACATTTTAAGCTTTATCCTTATCATTGTAGGGTAGTTTTTTGTTTGGAGGGTAGGCAAAAAGGTAAAAAACCTGCAAAGGCAGGTTACGGAGCGAACGAGCGCTCTCTGCTGGAAGACACTTGACTTTAAAGAGTGTTTTGGCCGGAAATATGGTCCAATTTTTGATTGGATACCGACCTTGACATACGTGATCTCCTTAGTAGATAGGTATTTGGGTTAGTTCAGTAAAAAAAAGCTGTCAGATTTTTGAAAATGGAACTCTCTTTTTCGTTACATTCTTTCATAGAGACTGAATAATAATAGAAGTATCTTTTGAGTATGTCTATTGAAAATGAAACGCATTAGCCAATACTAATTTGCCTACTCGATATAATGTCCTATTATGGGTGTCCGTATGGATGGCCCATGCCCAGACCCTTCAGCCAAGTTGCAATCATAACACACACCCGAATAATAGGTACCCTAGACATTGAAATAAAACATTTTAAGAGAGTTAATCCTTAAAAATCGTTTTTTTTATAGCATAGATATTAATATAATTTTAATGTCACAGGACAGAAATGGGGACAGGACATTTAATTGTAAGTAGACTGTCTGTACCAGATTTAAACGCAAAGACTTATTATTATTGGATGTCAGATTACGGGTAAAAAAATATAATGTATTTTAATTTGTTGTAAGTCTTCCAAGCTATAAAAAATATTATCATTATAACCAGCTGTTTTCTCTGCAGATTAAAAACCAAAAACACGAAAAAAGAATACTAGAATAGTAACAGCAGATGAACAAAACGATAGTACTTAATATACAGGCGTGTAATACAAAAAGAAACCTAATTGTAACGTTATTAATGTTGTAATTCTATTTTTAAGTCGCAACGTAGGTGCCTACCTACCTATTTACATCTAGTCCGCGTGATACTGCGTCGTGTGTGCCGTTATTATGACAGCAGTGAGCGATGGTTAGACCCGTCATGTGCGTGCGCCGATCTGACGAATGGCCATTGAGATATTAACGTATTATCATACTTTAGAGATAAACACGAAACCTAAAGTATGGATGAAAGAATTGAAGAAAAGGGTGGTTTGGCTACTTCAAATACATATGGCTATTACATATACCATTTACTCTATATGATAATAATTTTGGTAATCAATGTCAAACGTAATGTAACTAGGTACTAGGCCCACCTAGTACCTAGGACACCCATGTCCTAACCAAATTCAACGCAGAGAAATCGCGGGAAAAGCTTAAGTTATTTATAAAGCAAGATAATATAGGTATCCAATTCTTTACAGCTTGCCAGTGAGAATCATTAAACTGATTCTTGAAGTATGTAATTCTTTCTGTTCTAAAGTGACCAATTTTTCGCTTGTATGTGAATAATACCTGTAGCATAATACCTCAATGCTTACGGATCGATATGTCATTGCTCTGTATGATTGTACTAACCACATATATTGTGGAAGTATTTGCTCTAAGTTAATTGTGATGTTAACATTCAAGGAATCGAAGGACAAAAATACAATTTAAATATACCTAACTAGATACATCGAGATTCAATAATATAAATATATTTACCGCGATAATATCGTAAGTATAATATATTAAGTATAAGAATTAAGTATTGAAGATTTTATAAAACATTAATTTCTGAAACTATAAATAAATAATTTGGTTATAAAAATAATTATTTAAACATATATTTTGAATTTTATTGAAATTTACACCTAGATCAGTGTAGAATGTATTCATCATACTCACATTATAATATGTATTGTCAACTCACACTGCTCGAAAATATGTATGTGTATGTGCAACAGCTTTTGAATCTTATGCTTATAACAATAAGGGTCAATAGTGTCAGCAGGTATACTGATTGTTACCTTATCTTAATACGTCTTAAGACAATAATTACTCTTCATCAAAAAAGTGCATTCAACTAAAATAATCTTAACATAGTTGTTAAACAATTAAGATAAGCTCTAGACGTATCTCGGCCGGAAGCTGTGGTGATATTGTGTGAGCCTTGCTACTACACTTAACCTGTGTCTTCTTAGATACAGTTAGTTAGATTATAACCATTAACAAGTTTAACTAACGTAAAACAACCTAACATGACACGCATATATCCCGGAAGGGTTATTAGAACGTTTAGTGCTACAAAGTTCTAGATTTTTGTAATTGAGGGCGGGTATATTGTGATCCAAACACTGAGCTGCTACTGCAAATATCCTAACTGCTCGACTTGGGAACCGAACCAATGGGAAGGCATACAGGCTGCAGTGAAGCTTGCACTTAATTATTACTAAACCAGGGAGGCAGAACTTGTTAACCTATTAATGATAACCCGTTAATATATTCCCGTATAAAGCCGTGTTAGACTAGCGATTCATTAAATAACCAATGAGATTATTACTGGATGGCTAAGACACTTTCTGTTGCCTTCATAAAGTCTCTTCCCAAAAAAATCCCGAAAGCTACAAAGTCAAGCTTGAAAACTAGATGATCTATTCAAACCTTACCCATTAGTATAAATTTTTCAATCCCCACAAATAATTCAAAATCACAAAGTAACGTCAAGGAACTGCGCACGCGCCTGTTTCAGTAGCGCGAAGAAAAATGGCCGCTCGTCTGGGTTACGCGAAGCCCGCCATATTTCACAGCGCCCACGGCAAAGGCATTGCAAACTAATAGATAGCGCGGGACAAATGATCAGACATCAGTCAGGCTACCTCGGATATAAAGCAACAGGTGCATAGGTATTAATATATAGACTGGCCATGACGGTACCATATTGCATTTGCTAGATTTGAAGGGAAATGCCTGTTGTTTTTTTTTGCGTGAAAATCCGTGATTTGTTCGGCAATCTTGGAAAGCCATTTGACACAGCGCCATCTAGTTCCAAGCTAAGCAATGAGGCTTGTGTTACGGATACTAGTGGGTTGATGATATACTACGTTTGTACTTTTTTTTTATAAATACATACACAATTATTATACATAGATACATCCATGTCTCGGATACTAATGTTTATGCTCAACACACAAACATTTGTCCCTACCGGGATTCAAACCCGGGGCCCATAGCACAGAAGGCAGTGTTAATTACCGCTGGACTAATTGCGTCGTCCTATCGGCGATTGTTATTCTAGGATTTATGAGAAAATGAAATTATAAGCGAACTAAAACCAAAATACAACATTACGTACGTTATAATTTTGCCAGGATACAACGTTGGCAACGGTCATTGACAAAATAAACTACTGTTAAAATAACAACGTATACATAACGTAACATCCATTTACTCCAGAACGAATGACCGCATGACCGGTCGTCGTAGCGATCCTTAGGGGAGACCTATGTCCAGCAGTGGACGTCTAACGGTTTATGTGACAATCTGAGATTTTATTTGGAAAGTCTTTTATAAGTTTGGACAAATGTGCCAGACTGAGATTTATAAGTATAAGCTGTCAATCGACACTATAATTCCCAAATATCTTGTGGCCCAAAACCCTCTTTCACAAAACCATTTCTCCCATCCAACAGCCCATGCATACGGTTACTCAGTAACCCTATCCTGCGGTCGGTCGGTAAACGATTCGTCGCCTACTCGTAATCTGACCTACCCGTGTCACTAGGTTACAGGGAAATTGGTCCAGCCCCAAGCTGTAACTAGATAGGCTTTCTCGAGTTATGTGAATAGTAGCTCTTCTAACGACTTAAGATTAGAGTAAACGGTACATAAAACATTAACTACGTCTTTAAAATTGGTGTTATGGCCAATCATTTCAAAATGAGTTTCATCTTCATCAAATGTTAAATACATAGGCTTAAATGCTAAATTACACATAACATGGCATAGACAGACATAGACTTGGACTGTGGTTGATGGCAATAGACTCACCCCCTATTACATGAGACCTAACACACGCAAAATGCGAGTAGATATACATTAGTACACCTCTGCCTAGCCCTTCGGGAACGACCAGGTTTCCTACAAGGTCTCGAATTGGAATCCAAGGAACTGGAACACAGATCTAAGATTTTTCGAAAAAACACACGTTAATCACTTGAATGAAAATATCATGAGGGAATCTGCATGGCTGAGGGATTTTTTCGACGGGATGAGAATTCCCAACCTACCAAACTAGAGTGGTGAAGTTTTTGTGACATTATTGTCGAATGTAAACTGAATTTTACTATTTATAAAAAAAATCATTGAAGCATTTGCGAACGTCATCTCAGTTCTTCAAGCAAAAAAATTAAATGGTTAACTGTAACTTGCTACATAATAATCTGTAGTGAACTTGAAAAAGATAATTTGAACTTGAACTTGAGTTTTTTTTTATTATTTATGTTGTTGTAATTAACCTACTCAGGATTAAGTTTGAAATATTTTTTTGATTTCCTTTTTATTGTTTCCTTATTTCATAATATTGTTTGTTAAGTCTTTATGTGTATATATAAAACACAAAAAAATACTTAATGAGATATGCTATTATTATTTTATTATTTATTTATTAAGGTTGACCAACAATTGTTTACACTATACATATACATTTTTGATTTAATGACTAGAGTAACATTTACAAGTGCAACAATCAGTTACAGGTCGACACCACATGCACAGAAAGCGGCTTTACATAACATATTTATAAATTATTGAAATTATAACTTTAAATACAATTAATAAGTAATTTAAAACTATATTATAGAAAAAATATTATCTCATTGAATTATAATTGATTATGTCGATTACACAGTGATTAATAAAATAAATTGAAAAATATAATGTTATTAGAAAAATAAAATTAAAATTAAAAAATAACATTAAAATAATAAAATAAAACAAAGAGAATAAATAGAATACATTGACAAAATTGAAAACAGGCATATATTGCATTATTTCTCAGAAACATACCGATATTTTATTTAAACTAGATATTTCGGATCCTCTACAGCACCCATAGTCAATGGCAGACTTAGTTAGCCTGGCTGAAGTAGTTTTATTTCATTAGTCAAAATACTGTTTATGCAACAATTTCCTTGAACAAAACCTACAAATATTCACCACTTACCGATAACAAACGTTTTAAACTCAGAAGTAGGTAGCAACAAGCTTTATAAATAAAGCTAAGCTATCTGGAAGCTATAGAAAGCGCCATCAATCGCTTGGCGACGGAGAACGCACTTGAGCTGCGGGAACATTAGTCAAAGGTACCCGTTATGCGGGATTTACTAGCTTTGACCGCGGGTTTGCTTGGGGATTATATATTTTGAATGCCTCTGGAATATATTGGTTGAGAACGGGTAACGACATGTCGTATTATGTGTGTGGGGTGCTCATGCAGTAAGCTTTATGTTCGACTAAATGTTTACGTTAACTCCAATGTTCAAGCCAACATGATCTTTAAGAATCGACGATGATTTCAATATCCAAACCATGAAGGTAGTGAATAGGTTAAACCAAATAGTTTTTGATACGCTAAAACTGGCCACTGTAGTCAGCGTCCACAAAGACGCTTCTTCTTTTTTCAAATTTAAAAAACGAGATAATTATCATACTTTGTCTGCGATTTCGGTTTTTAAAACTTTAAAAACAGCTATCTGTGCCAGGATTATTGAGTACCAGTAGCAATTTTTTAGAGAAACTCTTAAAAAATTTAAAGAACTCTTTTATAAAAAGTATTTATTGGAAATTTTGCAAATATATTCGTTCAGTTTAGTTTTGGAATCATCAATCTAACAAAATCTAAACCGATTTTGTTTATGAAATTAAAACAAACAGACCAAGTGAATACAAAATATTTTACTATGAGTTAGGATTAATGCTAAACTTAGCGATGTTTTAGTGGCTGATATTCAACTGTAGACGGACTTAATGTGCATTTTAAGTATAAGATTAGATATACTTAGGAATAAAAATTAGCCATATTAGCTACTAATACCTAATGCCTAACTGAGAATAATAAATATAGAAAAACGTATATTATTGACAGTATAGGTACTAGAGAGACTTCTGCGCTGGGATTAGTTAGAGTATCGTCTCATTTTTCGAAATGAATTTCAAATTCCCTAAAATCCCAATATATTTCAAGCAATTTTTAAAATACTATGTTAAAAATATGTAAAAAATATATATATATACCTGAGAGGTTTTCTATATGGCGTGTAAAGTCTGCCAACTTGCACTAGGCTAGCGTGGATGACTATAGCCTTGTCTTGTTCAAATGAGAGTACAAATAGTTAATCTTCAACAACATGATTTATTATTGTAGAAGCACTTAATCAATAAGATCTTAAAGATTTTATTGTCAAACTGTAATAAAAATTAACTGTATTTACTCGTAACACTAACACGGTAACTATAACTAAACGTTAACTGAGACAAACGTCATTAAACACACAACAGTACAAGCATCAAACGGTCACCGTTCAAATTATCACAAAACATATTCAGGTTATGATATAAAACGGAACCGTCAGTATAATGAATTATATTTCTTGCTACTGTTATTCCATTGTACGATTTGTGATATAGATGCGAAATATGCTTCTGCAACACTGGATAGCAGTTTTGATTTCCAAAGGTGCGATTGAAATATAACTTTTGCTTAAATTAGTTATTAACGTCGATAGAAATGGTCCTTATGGATTTTTTTAGGGGCATTTATTAAAGTGTGGGCATCTTCTAGATCATGAAGCAAATGTACTGTCTTTCCAAAGGGATCCAAAGGGATCGGCAATTTTACATCTGTGCACCTGCACAGATGCAAAATTGCCGATCCCTTTGGGCATTTAGTGTAAAGTTAGGTTATGTATGTACAAGCCAATAAGCTCATGCCACTTTGTTTCTGTCGTTGTCAATTAACAGTGTAAAACATAAGTTACAGCATCTGTCTTTAGAACTATATTAGCTTGTTTACATAATTGGAAAGTGTAATAAAAATCAACTGTATCTCTAGTTCGCAGAGAAATTACTGCGCCTACGCATTGTAGTCTGACTTATTTAGTATCTGGCCATTTTATGGACTGTGTAGCTATTATATGATACACACAATATAACCTTATTATTTAATTAAGATGCATCCAATAGACTTCGATTCTTTAGGTCTATCGACTAATTTGATCCACTTAAAGTTTACCAGACTGAACCAGATAGAAACATTAACAATAGTATTTTTTTCTGCTAAGTCGATCCGTTACACGTTAAATAATATCTGTGAATAAAACAAATCAGGAACTTTCTTACTAGATTCAAATTCAGAATTCAATACACCTAAAGCTACTCAATATTATCATCTGGTAGTGGCAGACTTAATTCTCAAAAATAAGAATAGGTAAATATCACTTAAACAAGTTACAAAGTGAAATTACTCACGCCTAAGCCAGCTAAATTATTTAGGACCACTTGACAATCGTGCTTGAGAATTCGTTATTGAATGTCTTTGGATTTCCAACTTGGCTCTTATTTATGTACAACAGAAAGTGGGCCTGTTGCTGGCTGCAGGGTTGCCAGCATTCGTAACGTCTGCTGGATAAAAGGCCGGTTTCGTCCGAGCGTTCGAAATGTGATTGGACTGCCAGTTTGAAATGGATAATTGAAATTCGAACACATGGTTTCTATATTTAAATTTGAAGTGCATTTTAATGTTTGTAGGCAGTAGCATACGTCATAAACCTTGTAAAGTTACGGTTCTGTTTGCAATCCAAGGAATAGAAATAACTTTACTTAGAAGCTGTAATAGTCCTGTAGGCTGTGACGTCAAAGGTCTCCAGTTCGATCCCAAGACCAGTGACTTTTTAATTGTGACACATGGATTAATAATTAGTTTTTTAAATCTATGTTAATGCAGGAAATAAGTAGAAACTTTCAACATTATCTATAGCTTTTACACTATTTTCTTCGGTATTACCATTAAAATACTCCTGGTTCTATACCAATATAACTACTTTGGATTGGTAGATATTTCTTACTCTTATAAATGACTTATTATATAGCTATATCATCAATATTTCACACAATTCATCCATTTTTCTTTTGTCTACCTCTCTCGCTATATTCATGCTTATATCAAATCACTAGAGATCCACTTACTTTTAAAGCCTAGCAATATCTACTAAACAATTCAAGTCTATACATGCAGACTCTAAACTATAACCTCATTAGGTGGTCCACCCTTTTCGGCATTCGCAACCAAACACTAAGGTCCCGACCATAAAAAAAGTAAAGAAAAAAATATAAAAGCGTAGTCACAAGAAACCTTACTAGCCCAATCCACTCGACTGTGAATTCTCAAAACAACGCGCCCGATAAAATTATACCATTGGAAATTATATGAAGCGAAAATTTCGGCTAACAAAATTCCGCTTGAGAAGTATTGTGTTACTGTGTCAAGTTAATAATAATTTCGCTGTGAGTTTTGTATGTGACGTTTGGTTGCAAAACGCTGTTATTATAAGTATCAAGAAAGACGAAAAGAATATTCTCTGTGCATAATATTTTTTTGTCAATAAGGTAGCAATTGGGATGGTTATCATTCACACAATTATTGTCCCATTGCTGGGGTTTGCTGTCATTGTGAGAGAGAGGCTGTAGTTCACCATGCTATGCATGTAGCCTAGTACGGATTGACAAACTTCACATGCCATTGAGAGAATTTCTCAGGCTTGCAGATTTACTCAGAAGGTTTTCTTTCATCGTGATAAATACGTACTAAAGTAGAAAAGTGAATGGTGCCTTGGATTGGAAATCTAAACCTTTGATTTTTCAGTCCACTGGTTATGATGACAGTCTCTTTCGACTAAAATACTAATACCTAATTAGCAACTTTTTAGTAGACTAGAAGCCCAAAATGGATGGGAAACTGGTAAATGCGTGATAGTTTAAAATGTACGTATTAATAATTTGATTATGTTTGGAAACATAAGGTACCTATATCATGTATTTCACTATAAGGACCTAGCCATAACGCTTAACGGCTCATTGTTCTAAAATAGTAATTGCTGTTTATTTAAACAAAGCCGTCAGGTGTCCCACAGAATTCAATAATGCTCAATAAAACTTGACAAATTGAGTAATTTTGCATTCAATCCTCGAATGAATATGACAATAAAATAGTGAATAGAATAGTTACGTTTGTCCTTCAGAGGTAAAGTATCAAAAAGGATTAAATGAAGTGATTGTATTTCTTAAAAAAAACTTAGGCGCCCACTTAGATTTTTATCTAATACACATCCTCATAAACAACATCAACTTGTAGGCTATTTAAAGATTAGTTTCACATGACAATCGAACCCCCAACGACAAGAATAGTAAACCTTCTAATCACTACAATTAGGTACTAGGTATTACAAATGAAAATCAGACACTCAAAAATATGACGCACATTTCTAACACTTTCGTTAATACTAGACGTTAAAATAAAATTACAGTCAGGCAGACTACGACCATAGATACTGTTTAGGATCCGGAACGTCGGAATAAATAATATAAATATAGGTACCGCGATTAAGAAGCCTTTCTATTTCAAAGATGATGTTGAGTTAACAGAAGCATAAATTAAATATTTTTTTAACAATGTTAATCATAAAAAAATTGCAACAATTTTAGTTAAAGACGTCCACACTCTTAGTCATTTAAATAAAACAGTGTATCAATAAATAATAATGGAGAAAACCGACTTCCTGATAAACAAATCTGCATATTATTACGCAGAGATGAATATTCTTCAACATAAACATGTCACAATAAATTTTATACACCAACGGAAACTAATGTTAGGTTGCTGACACACTCGCGCTGGTTATAAATGGCCACTGTAAAGGAATAAGGATACCTGAGGACAAGTGCCTCAGGTATCCTTATTCCTTATTTAAGTAACGTTAAATCTATTTAAAAACTTTGTTCATCATCATTATCGACCGCTTTTGCTGACCTACTACTGGCCACGGGGTTTCATTTGAGAGGTTTTAGGCAATAGACCACCGCACTCATTGGGGGAGTGACTATTCTGACAGCATGTGTATTAATTACGTTTGCTGTCAGTTTGGTAATTCCCTATTTTAAGTTAAACTTTAACGGTATCTGCAGGGGTTGGCAACGCATATGCAAACCTTCTGGTATTGCAATGTCCATGGGCGGCGGTGATCACTTACTATCAGGTGAGCCGCCTGCTCGTTTGCCTATTATCCTCATAAAAAAATCACTAGACTAGTGTGGGTTGGCAGTCTTCACATTATCCGATTTATATTTTTTTATATCTTTTTTCTCATTCATTGAGAAGTTTAGCGTGAGTAGTTATGATGTCCTAGTATCTAGTATTTTAAAAATACACCATCAATTCATATATTTCAAAACGGCGCCGTAATTTCCCATGGCATTTACCATAATATACCGCTATACTTACAACTGACCAAGGACTGTCGTCTCAGCCTATAAATAATACCTAACCAACAATATCGTAACATAAAATGGTAGAAAGCTGTGTTAAATATTAACTATAACGTTAGACGGTTAGGGATGGCAAAATGTAACCACTGGCATGGTTCAAAATGTACTAAGGAATACATTATAACATAGTCCTTTTCTTATCATATGGAAACATCTATAAAATGTCGTCATCAGGTGACCGGGTAGAGTACACTGGATTTATACAGATTAACACTGATTACTGAAATTAAAACTGCATTAGATTTTTAACGGTCTGATCAATGGAATTCGGAAACATATTCATCATGTTCTCAACAGACAGCAAGACTGAAGACATTTGATACTATTTTTTCTCTTGTCTCCAAAAAATCTAAGACGTGTACAAAGTCTAAGACGATACTGCTTCCCAGTTAAGCTACCTAATTTTAGTTTACAAAGTTTACAGTCATGTAACTCCCCAGGAATGTGCCTTTTAGGCATTGCACAGGGGGTTCCGTAGTTGGTCTCTTAAGAGGATCCGAGCACAAACCGAGGTACTCCTTCCTAGAGGCTGTCTGTTTCCACTCCGTAAAGCAAAAGAGTGAGGTAGCTGAGTAAGCATTTTTGCCACCCCTGAATAAGTTCTGTACAGTAAACAGTCCTCAAAAGGCGTCTGTACCAATAGAATGTAAAGAATTAGGCTTTCCGTACTAGATCCAGTTAATTTGTTACCTCCATTGTGATCGAGTACAGACTCGAATTTGTGAAGAGATAAAATTGGTAATTTGTAGCTTTGTAGCGACGTGGGTGTTGCAGTATCGTTGACAGTCACTAGTGGTATGAATAGACATATAATGGTCATATAGTAGCCGTAGTTTAGTAGACCGTCAGTGAGCTGTCATTGACACCCATATTTGTTTTCATAGAAGTCGAATTCTGTCTTCTTTCGAATATCTCTTACCAGACTTTTCTAGAACAAGGGTAACATCTGCACATTCCCCGACCCACATGCATATCGACATAATTTGTGTCCTTCAATTATTTTGTCTTTTACTGTCACTTAGCAGGAGTTTTTAAATGACTAATTAAGTCGTAAATTCACAATCAACTTGGGCTTAGCTTGACAGCAGCCAGGCTAAAATAGTCGTTAGTTAATGCCAATTAGACACACCTTAAGCTGACTAGAAGTCACATCTATACCTTAAGTCACCGTTACTGCAACTCCTGTAAGCCCCAGTGCCATCTTATGCACAAGGGCTCATGACACGTAGAAGAGGTCGTAAAGGGTCAACTGGAGATATTAACTAATCCCCACACCAGGCTAGAAGCAGCCCACATCGCGACCATATATCAGGTGGAAGACAACCACACATGCGGCGCATAACGTGGTAACTGTAAAACTTGGAACTCGGCCGTATCTCGCATCGGCCGGGCACAATAGCTGCATGTCCGTTCAGTTGCGCACTTATGCGCGATGCCCGAAGCTATGTAACTGTTTCCTGCTCCTATTTAATATAGCAATTATGTTGGGGATCATTTGATCATGTTAAGCATGGCTGTCTTATGAATTTACTTTGATGGATAATAACCCTTTCCAAATCGCGAAAGCATAGAAAATTGAATCATCACACTCAAATATAGGTTTTCTATCTCAAAAGGAATAACTGGGAGTCTTTTAATACTGTCTTTATCCTTGTTATATGGTTCTGCTGTCATTTAAGTGGAATTAGGCTATATACTACAACGCTTGACTATGGTCTTGTTTGGGCAATCACAGCTCAGTTACTTATGACGCCCGCTGTTTTGAAAATAAGCTCTCAATTTCACGCATACATCGACACACACGAGCTCTAA
This sequence comes from Craniophora ligustri, assembly GCA_905163465.1. Lineage (NCBI taxonomy): Eukaryota > Metazoa > Arthropoda > Insecta > Lepidoptera > Noctuidae > Craniophora > Craniophora ligustri. Next base: position 13,501,453 of record LR990962.1, on the reverse strand, counting down.
TAGCTCACAGAAACCCCATCTTGCGCATGTAGTTGAGATTAAGCTGTATCGAAAATTTTCTGAGGAGTTTCCAGTATCCTGGTCCAGTATGTCCAAGGCGCCACGTACACCCGAAGCCCACAGTAAATAATTCCGATTACATCACACCCCATACCTAGTATAATAGCCGTATACATAAACTAGGAGCTAATGACACGAGCGACAAAGTCTTAACTGTAAAGTCTCGATCACTATCGCGGAGGCATGCGCGCGCGCATCCCAGCGCGCAAGGGTTACCGCTAAATAGCCGAGCTATGCACATACGTCGAACTGGCGCATTCTTCTCAACTTTAGTGTGTTTTATATACGTTGGGTGACAATTTTCAAGGAGGATTTATGCGCAAAGACCTTCAAAGCTTGTATGATTTTTAGTACCTACTTCCTGAATTTGATATTTGTCTCTTAGTATATTATTATTTGATCGAGATACAACAACGAATAAATCCTCACCTCTACCTTTTATCGGCCTGCATTTGATAACTAGTTCTACCTGCACTTTAAGGTATAAACAACTCTTCTAATAGCTCCAGCATGCGCGGGTTGGCAGACTTCACACACCATCGAGAAAATCTTTCAAGCATGCTTGTTTCCCTACGTAGTTTCCCTTCACCGTTTGAACATGTGATAAATGCGCACATGACTTTGAAAGTGGTAATTTGAGATCGGTCTCAATAAGTTTGAATTCTCAATCCACTCACCAAGTGTGTAAAAGTTTTAATTCAATCTGTCAACCCTTTCACAAATGTGCCAGAATATGGAAATACAGTATCTAGCCTAGATCTGTGAGTCAAGTTGCTAAAATAGCTTCAGAGTATTTTCGACTAGAGATACGTTGAAACGTTAGTTGATAAGATAAATTATTCTACAAAAACCGAGATGGATTAACTAACCATCATCCGAGACATCCATCAACAACTTAACGAACAAAATCATAATGCTATCAGCTCAATTAATCTCCATAGTTTAGAGACTAAATAATTAAAAACGTTTTGAATGGAACAGTAAATACGGCGGGGCTACATTGTCGAGCGGCTACGTGACGGCGGCTTCCGCGGTATTCAGATCTTGTACACTGCCCTAATATCGCGACAATGTTGCATGGGAAACAGGGACACTGATTAAAATGATGGATTATCGTGCTTGGAGCATTAAAGTCAATTAATTTTGAATAAATCGTGCATCTTTAGAATTATGAGGCTTTTACTGTTGAGTTCTGTCCGGGGAGTATCATCAATGAGCCAAATATTCTAACATTAAGTAGTAGAGAATAATAATTATAAATGGAAAAGAAATTAATAGTCAAAAAATCTTCATGACTGAGATAATATATTCTCGACAGGCAGCGCATTTCTCCCAACAGGCATTAGGTCAGGGAAGTTTTACTGGACTAATGTCGAGCAGTGGGGCATAAAGAAAGTCCTGTTTGTCTGCCTGTCTTGTCGACATTAGTCCAGTACAGAATTACATAATTACTCACATTTACATTTACAATTAGGAAGATCCAACATCCTTCACATTTTATAATCATTGAACTTTTATAATCCACTTTGCATAGTAAATGCACCGTAAAAACGCGATCTAGACGCTAGACCGAAAGGAAAGTTAGCTTTCTAGGTAAGCTAATTCTCATTTGTTAGAGTTTATCGCACCATCTCGTAGGATAGCCGTGTTTGTCAAATGCTTATTATTGCCACCGCGGGTTTAGTTCTGATATGCTTAAATAGTGCGGATAAATTACTAATTACGAATAAACTAATGACCTGATTTCGATTATCACTATCTTCTAGGGTTTAATCATTTATAAAGTCCTTTTTAACATGTTTTATAACAAGTTTACATTGTCATTTCATTCAGGCATGTAAACTTTTAGTTTACATTGACATTTTATTCGGGGATGTAAGTTTACATTTACGTTTTATTCAGATTATGTTAACTTGAAATTAAATATATGTATGTACTGTGCTTGCCTTGTACATGTATACGGCAATAGCCTTAAAGATTCCGGATCACGGAATCATCTCACTCTACCATCCAAAGGCTTTCCCACACAGCGCGTTTGTGTGAAAACATTAATCACCCATTCAACTTTGTATGATACGCCATCACTATGGGAAACAAAAAAACAGCGATTCTATATTTAAAAATTATTTTTTTCACAATGGCGTGACACAGTTACATTTAAAAAGTTTTTAGTTTGTAATTAGAAAATGTGTTTGCGACAATGTGGCCGTTTAATAAATAATAATAATACAATTATTATTACTATGTTCGTTTGTATTCAAAAATGGAGAGTTGAAAAGAAAAGAAGACTTCATATTAATTGCTGTACATTAATTTAAAAGATTATTATCTTTTGTTTGCTTTCTACGTACATATTTAGAAAAGAAAAGGGGACGAGCCTATTGCCACCACCCGAAAATAAAACCACACTCCGTGCTACTGAGAATTTGATAGAAAATCCCAATAACACTTTGCTCGATCTGGGAATCGAACCCAAGAACTATTGCTCAGCAGTATCACTTACGACCACTAGACTAACGAGTCTTAGATGTTATTACCTAATTACGGTAGTTTATTATTCAGCCTCGGCTAGCTTCATAAAGGAACAATTTTAATCAACACATACTTGACTGCTGACCCACTCCCGCTCTGCCACACCTACCGGGACCAATCATGAATCTTAACCTCCAACAAATCAAACAAATCCAACGACCAACATCGTAAAAATCAGCCCAGCTGTTTAGGAGTTCAGTGACACATTCATGTCCAGAAATGTGAACATATAAAAAAGAGACAATAGAAATTAAGTGTTTTTATTCTTATATTTAAAAATATTTCAGTTGGATTTAGACTAAATTATATACGAGTATTTCCATCCAAAACAATAATGAACCAAGTAGGTAATAAATATAGCAGTATTGCAGATACATCTAAAAATTCACACATACTTTATGCAATTTCACTCTCTCTGGTTAATTTCATTAGAGAAGTAGGTATCGATAACAATTTCCGTAGGAACACATATTAAAATGAATAGTTTAATATGAAAATTCTATTAAACCCAACACCACCGATCCAAAGTAATGTAATGAGTTAGTAAATTATGTGCCATTCACAGTATGAGGTGACCCAGAGAACGCTTAGCGGATTTAATATAGCGTCATTATTTATAACTAGCTCTTACACGCGGCCCCGCCTGCGTGGGATTCGGGATAAAAACTAGATACTATGAAGAATCTAGGTCTTCAACATCCGTTAAGATAAACTTGGTTTTCGAAAAAAACTATTTTTGCTGGGGTTTCGAAAAAATCTATTTTTAGTTCGGTTCACTTACGGCTAATTATAACATGCTGCAACTTAAAATAGGGTATTTAATGATGATGATTTTTTAATTATTGTTTATTTCTGTAAATAGATCTTTTTAAAGACACTTTTACAAGTCATGTAATATTTTTTTTAGTATATATTTGACATCGGCATTTCCTAACTGACGACCTCTGAGAAGAAATGCCGAAACAAACTCAGAGATTATTTTTTATTACACGGTGGTGACTTTAATCCTCATCATATTACAAAAAATTTCACAAAATAACTTTAAATGAACATAATTTTAAAACACTTGGATTGACAGATGATCTTTAAACTAAACAGGCTCTCTCGATCAATATAAATGAAACTATTCCTTTCTTACACTTACGCGAATATTAGACATTTCTTTTTCTCCCATCTAGACATTGCTTTGTAAAATGTCCTCAAAGAAGATTTATTTATATAAATTAATAATAATTTCATACAATTTGACTCCACAACACTATCGTTGTCGTCCCCGAAGGGTTAGGCAGAGATGTATGAATGTACACCCACCGGAATGTTTTAGGTCCAATGTAATAGTGAGCAAGCCCAAAAATTGCAGGTATAAGTGTTCATATCATAGCTTCTTATAATTCCACATAAATAAGACGTCTGCTAGCTACCATAAAAGTGAAAGGACTAATGCACATGCGCAGTGTAACTCGAGGAAATAGGTTAACGTTACGTGTTATTTATTGGTAATCACCTGTCATTGTAAACACTATTGTAGTATAAACAGGTTTATTGGAGAACCAGACATGAAGGTTTGAACACTTTTTGATTTGAAAGATATATTATACAGATGTGTAATTAGCGATAGATTAGTTTTAGTTACTATTTTACGTTGCGTTTACTACAGTGTTAATCTTAAAGTCGTTTAGACACTTTTAGTGTTTATTATTAAGACATAGGTACTATGATCCCCTGACGAACAGTTTCAAACATTAATCCTATATCTGTCAAGCGAATTTAATCACTTTTGCTACTGGCATATTGGTCAAAATTGGTTGCAAATGTTGGATATGAAACTCAATTTTTTATCTAAACTGGGAGCTATTCAAAAGATATTTCAAAAGAGAGGAGCAGGCGTTACTAATATTTTTTTATTTTCTTTCATTTTTTAAGTAATAGTAATTGTGGAAATTTCTACTTAACGATAAATGATTTACAAAAGAAAATATAATCATACACGATTATTTTTTTCACACATTCAAACTATTTTATGATTATCTAAACAAAACTGACCAATCATGTGTTTGATTGCGACTGGAAAAAACTGGTAATGCCATTGAGTTACTGCACACTAGAGAAAACCCCGATGAACTTTACTGTTCTAAGAAAATAAAGGGTCACAGGCTATGAAAATATCAACACACGTTGTGAAGTAAGTATCATAATCACTGAGGGAATTTTATCAAAAAAAAATGAGAATAAAATAATAAAATAATTTCAAAAAACATAAAACAATATGTATCTTTAAAGTTCACAGTCCAATGCCAATAAAAATAAAACTGCTTTGAAATAAATACCTAGCTGTTTTGAACTGAATCAATAAATAAGATCAGGTTCTGAATTAAAAAAGAATACACAACATAAATATATTAAAAAAGGAAAAATAATACAGTAGGACTGATAACCTCCTATTCTTTGTCGTATCGGTTGGTTAAAATCATAATATATTATATCTAAAATAAAAATATTAAAACTGAAATATATAAAAAAAAAAAAATTCACGGCACAAAAAATATTTTATGTGGTACGTTTGGTTCTAGTACCAGAGTAGTTAATACCTCAACGGCCAGTACCAGTTTATTGTCTCATTATACGTGCTTTCGCTATTTCTAAGCAAAAACTTCACGTGAAGATTTGAACTTCTCGCAATGATTTATTTGATTCTATTGACGTGCGTTCAAACTGCCTATATGGGCTGTAGCTAAGAGAAATCTATCAAGTACTGACACTTGTTTAAAACGAGTTGTAAAAGTGTCTATTAAGGCTTCGCGGGCTATATTGTCCAGTTTCAGTAGCTACAAATGAAGTAATTGAATTGTATGTGGCAGATCCTTAAGGATAGCCGTTTGATTTGTCGATCACCATCTGTTATTTGATATCATATGTTAACGAATAATATATGGCGATGCCTTTATTTGGTACGTTCTTAATATAAAATATGGAGTTTCTCTGGAGATATAGAAACATCGCTCTGGAGATATAAATAAATAAACGCTTACACGAATATACATATTTTACTTAAATAAAATAGATCATTAACATGGGAAGCTGTAAACCATCCGAAACTTTAGGATTAAATAATATCAATACACTGCTTGACTACAAATCTTGAGAGAATTTAATTGATTATTTTTTCTATGTTGTAAAGCAACTTTGAAAAATTCATACAGACATACCAACACACTAAAAAAAACTGGAAAGGAAGTGGAAAAGTGTTAATGAAGTAAACGGCCACACTCTCAAGCAATCACATCAAATAAGTGCCAAGAGAACCGCAATAACGAGACGGTGGTGGCAGAAAAAACTATCACGATTTCAAAGGGGGCTTTCTAACTTAAGTACTCGAAGAATGCAAAGTTTAATTGTGGAGGAAACTTAATAACATCAGTTGGTTCCGCAAATGGCCGCTCGCGGAAACTCAACAGTTCATCACTGTTGGATGTGCGAAGGCGGAGATGGGTGCGGTATTGATACGAATTGTTCAATAAAGTTCATGTTAGAGTACAAATTTTGTTACTCAACATGTTTTATTTCTTGTTAACCTTAATGACTGATGAATTACAGAGCACACTGTATTATTCTACACCTGTTCAGTAGTTGATTGTTATAACAGACTGTCACGTCACGCCAAAATGGCGAGGCTTATGAATTGCCCTTTGAGGCAAAGCTTTTTGCCATTTTTGGATATTTTTTAAACAGTTATGTAACATAACATATATGTATAACGAGTATTTTAATATAATAATACATACTTAATTATTCCCTATTGTCTCTAATTGAGTAAAACATTAGAATTATCAATAATTATCATCGCAGTAACATATTAAACCCCAATTTCTTCAATAAGACGTTCAAAAGCCAGTAACTCTGCCCACAATAGCAGTTAATACGCTAATAATTAAAGACTAGTAAATTCTAATTATGCCTTCTCCAAACAAATCACATCTGTGCACGATCGCATACTTCCCAGTGAGTTAATGGCCGCCTAGAAACTAACCCGAGTATTTACACAGCAAAAACGCATTGCAGTTCAATGGATGGATGTCGGCACTCGCTTACTGACACATTTACTGATGGTACACACGTATTTTGTGGTGCAAGGAATCTCTAGACAGAGGAATAGGAATTTAGGATTGAGTTTAGTGAAATTACGTGTAAAGCGTTCTAAACGCAAAGATTACGCTGGAATTTTTGAAGTGTGACCTCAATGTATTTAACCTTTTATCTTCTCTGATAGACAACATAAACAGTCGTTTAATATAGATCGTTTCTGGTTAATGCGCTTTTTCAAACGTTGCTTTATGCTTTATATTGTTGAGCGAGATTTGGATTTTTAGAAGACTATGTTTAGCATGCATGCATGCATGCTTACTAAGTTCAGTATGTATTATTATCAAGTAGTATACCTGTATCAGATTTGTAAGTTTAATTGTTCAAATATACTATATATAAGTTGGACATTATTTTTGAACTTAAACCAATTTTACTTAAAAAAATATGTACGAACTGTCTTGTTACTAGTAGTGACATAATGTTAACCGTGTCTCCTTAACCAGTCGTTATTCTTAAACATATATAAGTGTATATTAATTGTCATGTCAACATAAACGCCAGCTTTGTCGCAGACATTTCTAACACACGTCAGTGCTTCAAAGAGGCCGCATAAACTATTACTGAACAAATGCCGCGGCATTTTTTCTTGCTGTACCTGATTAAGCTGTAAGAAGCCTCCGTTCATCATCAGTCTTCGATTGTCACGTCAGGTAGGAGACAGAAAATTATCTAGATTCCCTTATACGTGTAACAACTGCGAAGGCTTTGACGAACAACGGAGAGGTTACTTTATTATTTGATTAATACATATAATAGTTTTATGGGCTTTGTAAACAGCGCATACTAGAAACGCAGTGGCTCCATTGAATAAAGGCTGCCTATGAATCAAACAGCCGTGGTAGGCTAGTGGTGTGACCAGTGGACTGAGATGTCAAAGGTCTCGAGTTCGAACTCAAGGCTCACTGACTTTTCGGAAGTTATGTGCGTATTTATCACATGCTCAAACGGTGAAGGAAAACATTGTGAGGAAACCTGCATGCTTGAGAGAATTCTCGATGGCATGTGAAGTCTGCCAACCCGCAGTAGGCTAGCGTGGTAGACTATAGCCTAATCCCTCTCAATTTAGAGGAGACCCGTGCCCAGCAGTGGGACATTAATGGGTTGATGGTGATGATGAAACAAACTTACTTAAATAGACTTAAGTTTAACTTAAGTTACTGATTTCTTTCACTTATGCAAATACTAGAAATTGAAATAAAAGTACATTTTAATGAGTCTAGTCTGCCCATGCTTTCCTATGGATGCTGTAAAAAATCTGTAACGTTGAGATTAAATAATAATTGTACCGCGTTAAAATCCGTAATAGAAAGTTTTGTTTCACTGACTTAAACTGACTTCTGGTGGTATAATAATCCACCAGTGTTAGTTTTACGTATAGTCATGTATATTTTCAAAGACCTACTTACTTGAATCATCAGTTGTGAAACCTTAACACATCTTATACTGTATAAGAAGTCTTTAGTTTTCATAATTGATTACAATTTATAAATTTTTTGATCATAAGTATTAATAAAATAAGGGATAACTTTCTGCTTCCGTAAATCGTTCAAAATCAAATGCAATTGTAGTTGTTTTCAAAATCCTTCCACATAATTATGTACCTATATGAAGACTCACATTCACGTACAAGCCTTGAGTCACATGACACCTTGCTACCGATCTTACCCGAAAAATGCCGACCGATCACCGCTAATGGAATATTTCTGTTCTACAGCCGGACATCATAAATGCATAAAAGACTGGTTGGAACCACCCCTTGTAGTAAAAAAAATAACCCCTTTGTCCCAGAGGCCGCACATTAACACATCCCCGAACGAGGTTCTACGCCGACAGAGGTTTTTATAGTTTCGTAGATATCATAAAAGTTGATTTTAATATTTTTATATGATGTGGTATGGAAAATTGTTTGATAACCACATTTTAGTAAAAGAATATTAATAAGAAATTTTCTTAATTTTACACATTTAATTTAATATATTATTTTAATATTACTTTTGTTTTCAAGTACTCAATACATCAACGAAAGTAATATGTATATGAAATAAGTAATCAACCACTCTTTATGATTTGGTTTCAATATTTCTAATTATTACAATAAATAGGTATTTAATTCGCGGTTAAATTATAATTATCATTATTAGAAATTGTATAAAAAAATATATACTTTTCCGTCTATATGCATGACTAAAGGCAGAAAGAAGGTGATGTTGGCGTCTTTGATGTTAAAAAAAACAACGTTCAGGTATAAAAGGCTGAACAGGCATATCCCATGACGAAATTAAAAAAAAAACACACCGCTATTTTGGAATGCGCGCGAAATTATGAAGCGATGATGCAGTGATTTTTTCAATTGATTTTACCATTGTAAATGGTAAAACGGTTCTTCAAGCTTGAAATTATAATAGGAATACTCAATTTATTGGACAGTAGAACTAAATTGCCGTTTCTCGTAATAGATTTAGGATAACACTTTGACAGAATTGATTGCAACAGATTAGACAACAAGTTTGGCCAGTCACTTTGACCCAGTTGCCATTGCCTGCAAAATGAATGAATAAAAAAAGTAACTTATAATTGCCAGACTATTTTATTGTTAGTAATAAAACTATAAATCTCTACCGAGCGAAACTAGACTTTCAAAATATGTTTTTAAAGACGTTGCTCTGGTAACCTAATAAAAGTAAAAAAAATACTATATAGGTATGTATAGCTACGTAGAACTGATCATTAGGTTAAGCCCTCAAGCATAAAACCCTGACCAAAATTACCGACACACACACACTCACACGTAGACACATTTACCTGCGTGCGCGCAGGTCAAAACACCATCCGTCACACATCCAAAACAAAAATGGTCCAACTTGACGATTTTATAATAATACCGAAGGGGAATCTACGCCACAACTACTAAAAAAAAACTTATTCCTCTATTCGTCTGGCCCTACGCCCATCTCCGTACTTTTATTATAGTCTACTATACCGCCTACGTTTTACTTTCAACTGTATCATAAAAAATATAGAGTCCATTATTGTGTGGTGAGTCTAGTGGAATACTGCGGTAGTAATCTTTGAGCTTCATCAATTATCTTCAGTCGGAGTTAATTACTTTTATAGAGCGGCCGAAGACTTTTTTTAGGATTCCGTAGCCACTAGGCAACTTATCTTGGTGTATGAGTATAACTTTTGTATTTAAATACTAACTTCAACAGAAAATTCAATTGACAAAACAATGGACTGCAAAAGTTTTATTACTTTCCGAAATTATGCGCATATTTATCACGTGCTCAAACGGTGAAGGGAGACATCGTAAAGAAACCTGCATGCCTGAGATATTTTCTCGATGACGTGTGAAGTCTAGCAACCCGCTCTAGGCTAGCGATGTGAACTCATAATGAGAGGAAATTCATGCCCAGCAGTGGGGCAGTGGTCAATAACTATCATTTGAAAGAATTCTATAAATACCAAGTCATATTATCAGAATAAAACTCCATAAAACCTCAAACAGCAATACATTTTATAAATTCCAGCAAATATTAGAAAATGTTTTCAAATAGTGATTATGGTTTTCAATGTTGTTATATCAACAATCATTGGATACATTTATAACTTTACAATGCATAATGATAGCCTGTGAGGTGTATTATAAATGGATATTTACAATGTACCCGAGATTTACCTTCATTATGTTTGATTTTAATAACCTCTCCATCTTCATAATATACTGATAGTTATTTTAATTACGTACCTGCAATATTCATGCAACTTTCCTTTAAGAAAAATAACCTCAAACGTTAGTTTTGCCGCGTCCTGCTCTCTGATTGGTGGGGAGTTTTGTGCGGACCAATCAGAGAACGGATCGTTAGAAACGCGACGAAGGAATTATTCAATTTTTACAAATACCATTACAAATACATTCAATTTCTATGCGCGACTTTATGCTTACTTGCAGCAAAATTTACAGAAACATAACATACCACCACTCCTGTCATCCCCGAAAGGTTAGGCAGAGGTGTACTAATGTACACCGACATTTCGCCGGTATGTTTGAGGTCCCATGTTATGGGGGTGAGCCTATTGCTTTGCCATTAATTGGGCACGAATTCCAACCCTAAGCTGCTACTGAGGATATCATGAAAAAACCAAATTACACTACACGACCTTGGAATCGCAGTCGCTCTTACGATCACTAAAGTTAACGGGGCAGTTAAATAAAACCCTTCTATATATAAAACTGTTAAAACACCCAAACAAACTGTTAGTTAACTCCACCATATCACTAATTCAGGTATGACACATCATAACCACTTTCAGTAACTTACGCGCGGTAACGCGAGGAGCGTCACTAAACTGCGCATGCGCATGCGATCTGCGCATATCATATCATGGTTTACATGAATATGGAGTATGCGGAAGGCGGGGTCAAAAAGTTAGCTACTGGTTTTAGCACGCATTTTAATTGATTGGTGCTTGGATTTCAATTAGTGGAATGTCCTACTGTCATGTCAAGAAGTTAGTGCAGTAGACACTATCGCTTGTCGCCTTTTCTCCGTAAGATCAATCTTTTTGAAACCGTGTTACAAAATTTTTACCTAATTTAAGTAAACCATTTGATTTTATAATTCCAGATCTCTCGTCCGATTATTGAACATGGAACTTATAATATTATTGTGTATTTGACTTTTTAGCATAGTACGACAGAAATAACTAAAGTGGTGTCAAAAACCATAGATAAACAACAGTTATCTATCGTATTCTTTTGAATTCGGATTACCTATTAGAGGAAACTTACTTTGCTGTGTAATTAAGTTCCAATTTCAAAGACGTATTTTTAATATTTTTGAGCAACATTTTTTTTTCTTTATTTTCTGTGAATACCAGTGGCAGTGACAGTTCTGTCAAATAATAATAAGAGCATATTGTTGCTTCTATGAATGCAATTTCTATGCACAGTTGTAAAAGATACAAAATTGACTATATAGAAAAAAACCCAGCCAGTCAATGATGGGATATTTTGGGAATAAAACAGAAAAAAACTACACCCGTCTGGCGCCAATGACTTTAGAGTACCTGCTTTAGGTCAGCGTTTTTCAAAGTTTTAATAACGTTATAAAATATAATTGAAAGGTAAGACCACAGAGTAGTTAAAAATTTTACGTGTTTTTTTTAGTTGTGTGCATTTAAAATATTGTTCTATAGCCTAATTCCTATAATATAAAACTTAAAACGTATTTTTTTAAATTAGTTGAACTATGGCATATCATAGTCATCTTTCAAGAACAAAAAAAAATGGTTTCAATTTTGCACAATGAAACGTTCGAATTGGGATATAAAAAAAATAATTATCATTCAATTTGAATTAAAAATAAATTAAACCATAAAATCATAACCGCCAAGCGACTTATAAGATCAACATTTTATAAGATACGCTGACAATAACTTTGAGAACCGCAGCACACTATGTTACCTGTGCAGTTGTGTTACCCAAATTGTATCCACAATAATTGCCATTATTACAGACAACTGCAGGTAGGTGCCGCGGCCCTTGTCATTGTTACACACATACCGACACACAGACACCTATTATTGCTATATACGCTTTGAAACTTTGAACTGTCATTACTTTATGATCGTTGGAAAGTTTTAAGTGATACTCCTGGCTTTTATGTGGCGGTTTAATATATTTGGAAGTTAATACATAGCGCTAATTAGTTCCCAGCTAAGAGAATTTCGAGACTTATGTAAACATATAAATATTATAAATAGAAAATTGACGACCCAATTAGACCAGCGGTAGTTAACACTGCCTTCTGGGTTAAGGGTCCCGGGTTCGATGTTTGTGTGATGAACATAAACATTTATATCCAAGTCATGGACGTATTTATGTATAATATGTATGTATTTACAAAAAAAAGTATTTATATGTTGTATATCATCCAACTAGTATCCGTAACACAAGCCTCGTTGCTCGGAACTAGGTGGCGCTATGTGTGATAATGTCCAGGAATATTTTATTATTTTTAAATATCCATAACTCAGGTACAAATGTCTATCACACAAATACTTACACCTACCGTTACTCAGGTCTGAAACCTTAACATGAAAAACAGCCTAAATATGACATATAATCTAGTCATCAAGATTATTATTACATTAAAACTCACCAATAGTATTTGTTCTTACTCGTATAATCAAAACATGTTCACATACCTGAAAACAAAAGAAGAATAAAATTAAAGAAATATGAAAATGCCTTTCATAAATATCAACACTAAAAACATCATAAAAATTTTGGGTAATAAGGTAGAGATTTTATTGAAATAATACTGCATTTTATGGGTTTTATCGCGGTATATTAATATTATTTATTCCATAACAGGGTCCATATCATATAAAGGATTCAAAACATTTAGTTTAAATACTATCAATGTACCGCGATAAAATCCGTGAAAAACAATTTAATATCAATTTCTAGTTTTCGCCTATTCGAACTAAACAAAGAAACCAACACTTGTTTAAACTTATAAATCATTTATAAGGTCTTATAATACTGTACCTACTTATATCGAGAAATAGGCCCTATATTTATTGCTAGTTAGTAGGCAAATTTTGTCAATTGTCGTAGAAAATTTTAACAATATTCTCTCTCATCTCAATCAAACGTGATATTTCAAATGTTTATATAAAGAACATACGAATGATGGATCTCCCGTACATTATAAGGAATTGTTAGTAAAAAAATTCTTCGCTTATAATCCTTCTTTACAATTCCATGGCAAGTATCACAGTTTCCATTAACAATCCTGCTCCTGCCACTAGGCCTTGTATAACCCGATGGCCTTTCATCTGACTAGGAGGTACACACGATAATTTGCCCGCCATTGTATCTTTAGGGCTGCTGCTCGCGTCAATTTTAAACACAAGAAATCAACTTTTTATACACTTTTGTAATTAAACAAAAAGTTTTTACGTTCAGCGCCGTCGAACCGATTAAAAGGCAGTTAGCTAAATTTTGCAAGGTTGGTGGAGGCTATTTTTAACCGACTTCAAAAAGGAGGAGGTTCTCAATTCGTCAGAATCTTTTATTTTTTTTATTTATGTTCACGAATTACTTAAAAACGCCTGGACCGATTTGCAAAATTCTTTTTTAATATGTCTTACTTTAAGGTATATTTTCTGTAGTAATAACGATAAAGGTATTGATAAATAAATAGGGCCAGAAATATAGTCTTATTAATAAAGAAATAGGTGTAATATCGAAAGTTCTAGCTAGTCTGTTACATTAATTTAATTCAAAATCAAGCCATTCATGTCGAGACAGCCCTGGGTATAAAGACGTATGATTAATGATCACATACCAAACCGATGTATAAAAGAAATTATCAAAAATGCGTCTATTATTTTACACTTAACTGTTAGAATTTGTTTTTATATCTTTTTTGTTAGGAAACGTGGATATTAAATGTCCATCATGAGATGGATGATCAAAAAAGTCCGGACTATTTTTTGAGCAGTTGGTGTTATATAAACGTGACTGCCCAATGAGTAAAGCAATATATAAACAATATTACACAGCGCCATCTAGTTCCGAGCTAAGTAACAAAGCTTGTATTACGGATACTAGATAGTTGATACTTGTACATAGATTTGATTAAATGTATATTAAGTATACAAAAAATATCGCTGACTTAAGTACTCTTCTTCAGTAAAAGCATCCAGCACCAGGAGTAAAACCCGGCGACCACGAACGTGGAATGGAGTCTTAAGGGTCGGCAACGCGCAAGCAATTCCTCTGGTGCTGCAAACTTCCACAGGCTACGGTAACCGCTTACCATCAGGCGCGATAAAATGCTTGTTTGCCATCTACGTGGTATCGGAAATAAAATTCACTAATCTTGCTGCCACTGAGAGAATATGAGTTGCAAATATATCAACATGGTCACTTCGAAAATCTTTGTAAAGTCGTTACCAACCAACAATATTGGTATGAATACGTATTTACTATGGGCTAGAGGTCAACCTTCAATCGTTCTAAAGAAAGCCCATAGATAATGGAGCTATAGGTTTCATGCAACATATAGTACTGTATTGGTCAGTTATTTCAAGTAATCAGCATACACAGGATAAACTGAATACCTAGCAAATATTTTGATTAAAATGTAGATAATAGATAATTATATTCGCATAGGTACCGTTAAAGCAGCGCCTTTCTAGTTCTGAGTTAAGTAACGAAACTTGTAAACATATAATATACACTTATGATTCAGGTACAAATTTATAAAAAGAAAAAAAGGCCGAATAACCTATAAAGCGTAGACGAAAACATTAAAAAACTAATGATTTTATTAAGGAGTTTTTCGTAGTAAGCGCAAGAATAAAAACTATACTTACACGAAATGACAAATTATTTATTTATGTATTTATTTAAATTTATGGAAAACTTACAGCTAAGTTGACAGAACAGTGATCACTCTAGTAACCTGGCAGCCAATTACAAGTTTTCACTTTTAGGTAACTTAATAAAAGAAAGAATGTGAACATTCTCGGAAGACAGAAACACAATAATGCACATATTTTGTCTGTTGTTTGTTATCTGAATACAAACACGGAATAAATAACTAAAGTTAAGCACAAACAATACTAACATCATATTTTATAATCGTACTACATAGTTTGTTAATTGTTATTTACACCAAAGAAGATAAGGCTCAAGCTTCTCCTTGCCGACGACACTTTAGTGGTAAAAATATCATAATCATGTTCCTTACACAATTTATTGAAACTACGGCTCGCCCTCACGATATACGAGTTTTGTCTGTAATTAGTAGAGGCAGACGGTACACTTAATGGGGGATTAAACCTTGTGAATTTTTGCGGGACATTTAGGGAAAATTTCGATAATAAATGAGAGCAATCGATTTCATTACTCATTATCCTCAATAATAGACCATAGTCAGCGATCTCGCGTCGACTTTTTAAAGGAAGAATATGGAATTTCTTACACAAGTCAGTATAACTGATGGAGTCGTACGGTATCTTTTGATGGTAGCAAAGATATTTAATGAAGCGCCTCTGGATCATCTCTATACGATCAATATATTTAGAATAGCAAGGGCTCCACACCTGCGATGCGTACTCAAGATGGCTGCGGACATACGTGCAGTACAAGATTTTTAGTGTCTTCGCTTCAGTAAAACATTTAGACATTCTCATGACAAACCCTAAGGCTTTAGAAGCTTTTTTAACGACTGCTTCAATCTGTGCATCAAACAATAGTTTAGAATCGTGAACTATACCGAGATCACGGATAAAGTTTGATCTAGTTAATGTTTGGCCTCCCAGTGTGTAGTTAGCTGCGATAATTGAGCTCTTTCGGGTATAAGTTAATATCGAACATTTGGTGGGATTTAGATCGAGTTTATTGTCCCTACAGTAAGTTTCTAGTTGGAATAGGTCAGATTGTAAAGTTTTATAAATTATCTCACAGAGTTCGTAAACAGCTCTTAAACAGTTCTTAAATACAGTTCTGAAAACACGTCCTAGTATTCCAGAATCTAATATAAGTGAACAATGTAGTATAATGCTATTATTGTATTCTAAGGATAGCGTACCAATAAATCGGCTTCAATTGTCTGTCAGTCCGCGGACTTACTAAACATCTCTATCTATACCTACCCAGTGTTACGTGACCTGGTATTTCTTGCGTAATTCAACGCCTTGAGGCTCTCAGTAAACTAGCTTAACACGTGTGAAGTAAGGTAGCTTTGAATGTGTGTAATTATTAATGTATTACTATGCTAATGTTTTTAATGTAGGTGTGTATTGTTTATGTATTTGTTTAATGAATGTTTTCACACCGGTTCTCATTGAGTATTGAATGCGAACTCTGCCTACTACTGCGACTGATTGCAAGTGCGTATGCTATGCAAGCGGGTCTGGGTTTTGATTCCTAAGTTGAACAGAGTTTTTCTACAATGTACTCGGTAGTTGCTGGGAGTTTGGATATGTGCCCAGGCAATTATAATAGACTAGTGTATGAGACAAAAAAATGTTAGGCAAACTGTGAGTGTATGGCAGTATTCCTTCCTCTACCTTTTACCATTGAAGGGCAGGCGTTAATAGTGGTTGTTTTTACTGTAAATTTATCATTATCTTCATCATCATCATCAACCCATTAATGTCCCACTGCTGGGCACGGGTCTCCTGTAAATTGAGAGGGATTAAGCTATAGTCTACCACGCTAGCCTACTGCGGGTTGGCAGACTTCACATGCCATCGAGAATTCTCTCAAGCATGCAGGTTTCCTCACGATATTTTCCTTCACCGTTTGAGCATGTGATAAATACGCACATAACTTCCAAAAAGTCAGTGGTGCGTGCCTTGGGTTCGAACTCGAGACCTTTGACATCTCAGTCCACTGGTCACACCACTGGCTACCACGGCTCTAAATGTATGCACGCATGTAAATGTTCAAAAGGAGGCATTCAAATTGACGTTGACACAATTTAATAAAAATAAGGAGATATAATTTAAAAAATCATATTAAAAACTTTATTTGACAAAGTTTTTCAACATCAGTATAAACACAGTACCACTAAGTTTTAATGTACACGCAACACCGGATGTCAATATTATAAGTGTTAACTTGCCACTTCCGGTGCACAATAGGTGCATTGTTTAGCCGAATTAGAAATGGAGTAGGCAGGGCAATTAGTAACGTTGTCTTATCTGTGAGTTTTAAAGTTAATGGAACCTGTATCTATCTCTATATACCTAGTTAAATATTACAATATTCTGTCACGTTGCTTGTCCGCAATGACATGCTGAACTAATGAACCGATATTAATGAAACTTTGTTTGCTATGTGTAGTTTGGTCAAACTTGAGAGAAAGGATAGTTTGTATCTTAATTTGTAATCACAAATATTTTTTTGTAAATTATAATTTTGACTTCAACGTTATTTCCGCTTCAACGTTTTCGTCTTGGTTCGTAAATAAATATTTTTCTGTATGGTCCCTACTGAACCCTATAATTTATAATGGTTGAAGTTATTATCATCCCTTAGCTGAGTAAGGTAGGTATTTACTTTAAGAAAATCTCAAAATCACAAAATGTATCAGAAATATGGTCACCCCAGTACACCCAAAGTGTTAAAATCTACCAATAATTTATTACCTTTCCACCCCCACTCAAAACTGAACTTTCCTTTTAAAGTCTAAGGTCCAAAATTCTATACTAAGTTATTGTTATCATATTCTAAATAATTATGATGTCAATAGTATTGTACGAAGTAATTTGGAGTTGCCAAACGCAGCTTGGTCGCAGATAAGTTATCTGTTAAGTTAGCTTAAGTTTGTTAAAAGGCCGACAGAGATTGAATTGCCCATACAACAATAATAAAAAAAAAACGAATATTATTACAAAGAGCCATCTAGTTTCGAGTAAAGCAACGAAGCGCTTTACGCATACAAAATAAAAAAATAATTTTTCGAAATGTGTCAACACCTAATACTTAAAAAAATGCCAAAAAAACCTGTCCCCAGTGGAATCCGAACCCAAAACACTGAAGGAAGTCTTAATTGTGGCTGCGTATATCGATCAGCTATATATAAAACGTAAGTACCTAATAATAAACCAACCAAATCAATTGCTTTTCGCAGAAAAAAATTACAATTAATGAAATTATCTTAAACTTTTGCCCAGTAATCCAGGATAATAGCTCCAGTTAATCTAGACGATACCATATAATTAATATACGCTGGATACAGTTACCATTTATTCCATTTGTATGGCGTAACACAACGGTAAAATTGTAACACAGTCGTAAAGTAACAAAGTGGTACAAATGACGTGAAATGCGGAGGTGAGGACTAAATTTGTACAATTTAGTTTTAGTTTTGTGATATGTAAATGGGAACAAGAACTTTATCAGTTTTGTCAACAACACTCAATTAATTAAAATTTCCTTGAGGGTGACAGTTTGCAATGTGGGTTGTGCAAGCAGAAATAGATCTTATTGATTGGAATGTGTGAATTACTTTCGACCTTATTGGGATACAACTATTCCTTATGCATGTATACTTACACTTAGAAATGTTTTAAAATATCTAATGTCAAAGCAAATGCTTCCCGATCTTCTTTTAATGAGAATTTCATACAAATAACCAGTAACACTTTGTTCGAGCTAAATCGAACCAAAGACATTTTGCTCAGCCATCGCACTTAAGACCACAAGATCAACGAGGCAGTACTTTACAACGGGAAATCGAACGCACGATTTTCAAATAATTCTCGAAACTTCCCATCAATACTTTCCCCACACTGCCATACATTACTGGCAAGGCAGAAAGGCCTCTGCTCTATATACAAACCACATCACTAACTTAAGGCGGGTTCTAATCAACGCATCTTTTCAACGTCATCGATCGCGAGTGCGGCGCAGTAATATATTTTAATTAACAACGTCGGATCGTGGGCGCGCGTGATTGAGGGCCGTCAACGCGACAAAAAAGTCGCAGCGAGACCACGGCTTAACGAGACAGTTCTAATTTCAAATATATTTGTAATTCTTTTAGAACGTGATTATTTTACCAGCCTGTATGTAAGGAGGTTTTGTGTGAACGAAATTAGACTTATTTAATAAGATACTTTTGCGCGCAACTTTGTCTGTGTAAAATGAATAATTTTATCCAATGTGCTCTTTTATCAATTTGATTATTACCCCATTTTAAGAAATTATCGATGTCACATATAAGCTTGCACTCCCGTTTTCTCTCTTTCGAGGGATGATTTCTGGGACAAAACTACCCTATGTCTTGTCACGGGACTCAAACTAACTCCATAAAAAAAGCTTAAATGAGAAGAGATCTTTGCTAAGCAGTGGGATGATAATGGGAGATGGGAAGTATACTCTAAAATCTCACGTTTCCCAAGCTTTCGTTTCACACAGAATTCACTACAGTCTCATCATTATTTTTATCTGATAAACACAAATAATATAGAGAACAGGTTATATAACAGTTTTTGTAGTCGAAGAGCTAGGAACCAGTTATAATTTATGTTGTATTGCTATCTTCAAACTCAATATGTTATTGGTTTTATCGTTCATGCCTGAAGCGCTATCGACACTCCTATGTTAGTTTTAAAACTTGAAACAATAAATTTTCAATCCAATAATATCCTTAAGAAGTTTACTAATTGTTTGTTTTTACGATAATTTAATATGGAACTGAGAAGTTATTTATAACAGGTATAAAACTTACACCGCGATGTGCAAATAAATTAAAAGGGTTTTTAATATATCCTGATATTCAAAGGGTTGTGTAGTAAGCACAAAAATATTTAACATTTGCATAAGAGAGAGGAGGAATTTTCATTATTAAATTTTTATTATTTATTAAAAAACATACACATACATAACACTTTGCTCCACTTGGGAATCAAATCTAAGCCTTCTTACTCAATAGGCAATTACGACTACTAGACCAGGAAGTTTAGTATTATTTATTAAATTGTAAACATCGATTATTATATTTATATAATTATTATATTTGATGAACTGTATATATTTTTGCTGTATTCATTACCAACATCAACTTAGCCTATCGCAGTCCACTGCTGGACATAGGCCTCTTTCTATCTGTATGGATATATTCATTAATAATATTTAAGGGTACCTAATAAAGAGATTTTACGTTAAATTTAATGATAAAAGTGCCTTTAATTCTTGTTAAAATTACTCCAAATCCAATTAAACAGCTTTAAATTAACATAAAACCATTTAAACAGTAGTATTAGCTAGCAGACGCAGTGTGGGTACAAAACAGCTGATCACTTACGCAAAGCTTGCCTGCGCACGCGTACGGCAAACAAATGTGAGGAAACAGTCGACAATGACCTTTGTGAGAACTTGTCTCCATTAAAATAGTGAAAACGGATTTATTTAAAAACTCAGTTATATTTGAAAAATATATGTTTATCTCTATGGTGTTCATGGCAAATTATTAAAAAAATAATGTCAATAAACTGCTACTACTATAAATACTAGAAATATACTAGTACTATAATACTATAAAATCCATAAAACTAGTTTTATTTCAAGGTCTAATATTAAAAAGTATAATAATAATAAAAAGTGTAATATTTGCTTTATTTATTTTTATTAATAAGGGCAATATGCAATATTAGCAACCATAATATAAATGAATATAATATCCAAAAGAGTACTGCAAATGGTACTGATCCTACACATTATAGTACATTTATCTCAGGTAAGTACAACTCGTATAACAGATATGTACACTATGTTAATACGCTTATTACCAGACTAATACAACATTTACAGACAATAAAGCAATTAATATTGCCTCCGTAGTAGCTGAAGCGTAATCAGCATTAGATTTTGCATACTGGAGCTATTTATTTAAGACACACACACACTTATACTCACATATACAGAACTTATAAACACAACCTCAGTATAGACCCATATTTCAAAAGATAAACTTTAGCATACTATCTCTCTGACTGCCTCTAGAAATGTTTATTGGAACAATGTTATTATGAGATCAAATACTTACTGTGCTTAGTGAATAAATCTGTGATTGGTTCATCTCATTACAAAGCTGAAGAGGACCGAGGCAATGGAATGTATCACTGAGGGTGATAAAACACGACCTAAACACCACAAGCCACCGAAAACCTATCCATAACACACAAGCTTTTGTCATGTGACTGTCATAATTAACCCGCGGGTAGTCGCGCAAATATCAAACCGACCAAACACTCACTTACGACGTCCGTACTGTCCAAACGCCGCACAGGAACCGGCAGAGATGGGGTGTACTGATAGCCTATATAGTACTAAACTACTATACTTGGGGGTATTCGACGCGACGACAAAAATGAACTAATAGATAAACAGTTAAGACACTACAATTTCAGTACTGGGTCTTTTCGACCCAGGAGCGACTACCCGCGGGTTAAAAAAACAGAGGTTTGTACTTGGCAGAACATGTTAATATCAGTGCTCAAAGTATACTCGGCCTTTATATAAAAAAGTACGACTTTAAAATTAATTTTAAAATAATACAGTGTCAGAATTGAATACGGTCTAACTAAATGTAAGTATTCTACCGGAGCATACGCTTAACAAACAGCAAAAAGGTACAAGAGACAAAGCGGTGGACTGCAAAAGCTGTATTTATGATTTCACGGTATCTCGGCCCGTCATCACTGGTTGTAAGGATTTGTACGAAGGGACGTGGATGTGCGAGACTTTTGAAGTTGGATCCAACACGGCTTTTGAAGTTTGTGCTAAAATAAGTGAATATGTGAAATCCGTCCGAAGTTTTTATTTAACGATTAAAGTAGATTTGAATTTTAGTAATAGGAAAAAAATGTATTTTTTTAAATCCGTAATAATTTATGTTTTTACTCCGATAATAATTCAAAAATATTTTTTATAATTTTTTATATTTTAATTTTATTGTGCAACATGTTTAAAAACAAGTTTTAATTTATAATTTTTGTTTGTTTATTCATAATAAACAATTTATAAAATAAAATACCTTTGAATTAAACTTACAAACAATCAATTGCCTTATTACATGAAGTATTTCAACGCTAGATAGAAATTATTCAAATATTCTCACACGGAGAAGGCTGTTAGCATAACTTTCCATTTCGAAAAACAATGCCGCGTCCATTTTGTTTTCTTTCAAGTTTTATATTAGCATAGCGAGCGTAGGCACGAGCGAAGCCGGGCGGAACACCTTGTATAGATATATTGCACTTTATGCTACAGGGATAATACGTAATCAGTGTTTTGGTGAACATACTATTTTCTACTTTATTCTTCGCGTGTTTATGGCATTCTGAATTTAAGTTGCAACGTTGTTTGTAGACAGTGTTTTTATTTTAAGATAGAGCTCTTGTTTTGCCTATCTTTTTACTAACGCCTATGTCCTACGGAGATCGGCAGATATTACAGAACGCCACTCACTGCCATCTAAACATACAACTTCGCCCACATTCATTTATCTTATCACACGTACGGGTCGGGAGCTCTAAACTGTTTTTGACGGCTTCAACCAAAAGTTCAAGGTATATCCTTCAAGAGCGTCCACTACTAGCATTTATTTAGAAGATTATAGCAAGCAAAATCGCAATATATTCAAAAATATCTTGCAAACATTTCGTAATGATCATTCTCAGCAAATAGCCTACTAAAACACAAATAACATAATAACACGGGCGACTCCCAGGGCCTATTATCAAGCGAGTGGGTGTAAAATTGCGTTATAAAGATTGTGACCTATGTTATTTTATAACCATCGCGGTTTATGAAGGAAATAATATGAAACCGAGGTTCGTATAGTCCTAGTTACGTAACTGAGGTAAACTCTAACAATGCGTGTACGCAACTACCAACTGTAGTGATGTGCCGAGTCGGCCTGACTCGAGTCCGGTCTCGATTATTGGCTTGGACTCGTTTATTACTCGAGTACTCATTTTTTAAGACTCGAGTCAGCTCAACTCGATTCCGAATCAGGAAAAATCGATTGTGTACTGGCTGACTCGATTCCAATATGCGAGTCTATGGGTAAGTCTAAAAAAAAGCTCCGTTCATTCATCCAAGAGAGTCCAGGACATAGAACTCGAGTACTGTTATCAGATCGTAGAACCGAGTCATGATTCGAATACCGTATAAACTGACTCGAGTTAACTCGATACACCAAAATAGCGACTCGGCACATCGGTACTGCCAAGCTTACAACTGATTCTATTAACGATAAGAACTTTTGCAAGAGATGAATACGCTTCATACAATAATGCACATTATGGGGAGTTTATATCAAATCGAATTTCGTGCTAACGTTGAAGAGAGTTAGTACATTTCATCATCAACTCATTTAGTGTTCTAATGATGGAAACGGCTCATCTGATCACAATAACTATCTCGTTTGTTTTCAGCAGACTTCACACGGTATCAATAACATCTGTCAGGCATGCAGGTTTCTTCACAATGTTTTCCTTCACCGTTTCAGCATGTGATAGATACGCCCCATAACTGCCAAAAAGTCAGTAGTGCGTGCCTTGGGTTTGAACTCGAGACCTGCGACTTCGACTTCTAGTCCCACGATTAGCTACTGTTATGCTCAATTGAGCACTCATTTTCCCAATGATGCTTTCTTGCCTATTTGATAGATATAATCGACCCCACAAGTTATCTCACCTATCATTGTGCAAACTTTAGCTCTAATACCAAATATGAACATAGTAATATGCTTAGGCCCCCAGTCTTTGTCAATTATGCCCTCTAAGTCCAATTTAATTGACCACGTATCTAAGACGGGTATAAATGCAATTCTAAATCTTTTTAATTAGATCTCTTTTTATCGGATAATTTACTGTCGTTGAAAGCCAGATTTATAAAGGAGGTTATAAGCTCCTGTATTGTAGGTAGGACTCTAGATGTGTTTTAGTATTCGAGACTTATTTTAAAACGTTTATCGAGTAATGAAACTTTTAAATATATGTTTGTCTTTGTCTTTGAGACGTCGATAAAGTGGGACAGCAATAAATCTCACTTTAGCTGTATGTTAGGTGAGGTTTAAGAACCTAAACATACGAGCTTGTACATAATTTTACTCTTAGGTAAGAAATGCTGAAGTAAAAGGTTTTACCATATATGGTAAGATACTTTCACTTGTATTTGATGTAATAAAATAACTACAAATAATATTATTTATATGATAATCCTGATTAATGTACACACATCACAGATAACACACATATATCTAATACTTCATTAGTATGAAATAAATGTTTGTAATAATATAATAATAATACTTTTGTTTGTGCTAGCAAAATAACAAAAGAATATCCAAATGAAATTCGCAATAAAAAATTTGGATTTCCATATTGGATCTTCTACAATATATTTGTTTTTGAATCAAAATTGTTATTCCTTTGTTTGTATTGAATAGGGTCCAAAACTACTGGACTGCTTTGAATAATTCTTTTACCATTAGAATGCTACATTATGAATATATATATATAAACTATATTTTATTTAAAAAACAATAGGTAATAAATACCTATACCTACCTGTACAAAGCCAGGGCGGGCCGCTAGTATACAAATAAAGCTAACATTATTTAATTAAACACCAACAGTATGGAAACGAACGCTAAACTTTGAACAAACTTAGTGCTTAAACAATTAATATTTGAACACGTTACGACTTAGCTCAACACTCGGCTGGTTGTTCCGACAAGTACTGCACAAATCATATTTTTATACTAGAGTATTTTATGTATTTGTTTTCGCGTATTTATGAATCATGTAAGTAAGGAATGTTCATTTTGTATTCACGACATTTTTATTTAATCATCATTTTTCCTCTCATTTATTGAGAGGGATTAGGCTTTAGTCCACCACGCTAGCCTACTGCGGGTTGGCAAACTTCACATGCCATCGAGAAAATCTCTCAAGCATGCAGGTTCCCTCACGAGGTTTTCCTTCATCGTTAGAGCATGTGATATATAAATACGCACATAACTTCCGAAAAGTCAGTGGCCTTGGGTTAGAACTCGAGACCTCTGACATCTCAGTTCACTGGTCACACCGCTAGGCTACCACAGCACATTTTTTTATTTATAATACTTTAATAAGAACTGGGTAGTTTTAATCAATTTTAAGAGTAAAATAGCACATTCAAAATAGATAACCCTTTAAAAAAAATGATTTGTGTAACTTCAAAAACTCAAAACGTTCGGCACTAATTGAGCTGAAATTTTGACACGTGACAACCCGCTTTAAAGCAGCAATGTTCACAGCAAAGTGTCGCGGGGTACACCTACTATACAATAAAATATTGATTAATGTCATATTGACTGGGCAGCAGTAGAGTACTAAGTCCATGTTTCAATACAAAAGGTGATAAGGTAAATAGATACCAGGTTCCAAGTTCTTGGAACCTAGTATTTAGAACTGCGAACCGCCTGATTACATTATCGTTGTTTCACCAAGGTAGGTACATAAATTATACTTATATTACAATTATTTGACAGAGCTGAAGATTATAAGACTGACGTTACGTGTTGTTTTTGAGGACTAAATTGTGACAGGAGGTGATAACCATGGCCGGAGCCACTGCACATGCAAAAATATCTCTTTATTTCCTGAACCAGGTGAACACTATACTAAACCTTATTATCGCTATTACAAAGCATTGTTTTGTTTACTAGAGAGTAATTCTTAGTAACACAAACAAAACAATGTCACGGCATTCAATTAAATAACAAGATTAAATAAACACACAGATAGACAGCTTCACGCTTACATTAAGGGCGATCGACCTTCACCCGTCAAATTACACGCACAGCCCACTAACGTTATTGACAAATTAAATTTATTGTTAAATGTTGCGCAAACGCAGGTAATTGTTCTTGCTATATTGAAATACAGGGTTGCCATACGTGTTGTTTTTTTTTTGTAACTTATGAAAGCGTTTGGGGCATGTCTGTGTACTGGATTACTGGTATGTTCCAACACAAAAACTTGGATATTTTAGTAGAAAAAAGCTTTACAATTTTGGTAGAAATATATTAATTATTTATTAAAATAGCGAGTTTTTTTGTTACATATCTTTATTATATTATTTTCACTTTTTTTATGTTGATAAGGCGGCAAACCAGCAGGCGGCTCACCTGATGGTAAGTGATGACCGCCGTCCATAGACATTTGCAACACCAGAGGCTTGCAAATGCGTAGCCAAACCCCTTAGAAACCGTTTAAGTTTCATAAAATTGGGAGTTACTGAACTGACAGCAAACGGAATTCCCATGCTGTCAGAATAGTCACTCCCCCAATGAGCTCTGGTAACCTTACTCACTCGCAGAAAGACAACTATTGTTGATTCAATTCCGCGGTCTTCTGTAAGGTGGAGGTACTTCCCCAGTCGGGCAGCTCAATTTGAGCGAGAAATCTCGCTATGCCCTACCTCCTACAGAACACTATTAGTTACATCGACTACCCAGTTTTGATAACGAGGAAAATCCTCGGAGAATACTCGCCATCTAGCAGGGTATGTCCGCTTCATACCGATGCTGTTGCCTAACCTTAGCTAGCCTATCTCCTCAGGACCCTGGACTAGTGAGCACAGTTCTCACCATCCTGATAACAGGGACATAGTCAGCCCTAATAAAGTTAGCCACAATTTGTATCGCTACATAAGCTCTTGTAGCCTATTTGTTATCTGTCAAATACCTGGATAAGTAATTGACAAGATGTCAATTTTAGTAATTGTATATATGCATCAATCTAGCATGTAAGGCGGCCGGCGAATATCGATATACATAATTGCAAATTTTAATGAAATAAGATAGATTACTACATATTTTAATAAATCTAGTGTACCTACATAGTAATTCAGTCGATTAGGTTACAGATTCTTATGCAATAAAGTTCAATTTTCTCTAACATTCCCATTACGTTTTTCAATTGTAGTACTCATCGGATACATATTATTTGCATACCATCGCGCATCTCTTCCACGACGGGTTAGGCAGCGCTGTACTATATACCTATATACCTATATATACACCCACATTTACTGGTATGAATTTTAGGTCCCACGAATCTCAACTCCGAGCTGCTACTTTATTAAGACAATTTTATAGAAAAACACATTGAATAACAATGCTCAACCTGGGAATAGTACTTACGACCACAAGACCAACGAGGTAGGCCATCAGATAGCCACAAAGCTTTAATTCTATTAATTTCATTTCTATTCATACTCATTATTACACTTATACAGTAAATTAAACTTCAACACAAAATAACTAATCAAGTAACATAACCTTCGCATAAAGTTATGCGAAATTTGCCAATCGAATAATTCTATAGAATTAATCGAATATTATAATCGCATAATCGGTATGTTTGCAAACAATTGTTGAATTTGTACTGCTTACGGTGGAATTTATTGCTTAGCCTGTCCTTGTGGGCCAGAAACCACATCAATTTTGAATAACTTTCGACTCTGAACTTTATGTATACCTTATAGAGTTTATTATGCGATGATAGTGTAATCGATGGTAAAAAAATATCGATTGTTCATTCGTTTCTTCATGGTTCTCGATGGTGGGAACAGAACATTAGTACTGAACCCCATGGGAAGAAATAGGATATTTAATGAAGATTAAAACACATTAATACTTTAGTACAATATTAACTCTTTACATAGTATATGTATATCGAAAACAATAATAATTGTCAATCGATGATGACAGTAAAATCGACTTTTGAATCGACAAAATGAAGGTTTAGTTGTTGTAAGTGCAACTACTCAGCAAGAGGCCTTGGTTTCGATTCCTATGCCGGGCGAAGTTATTGAGGTTTTCTCTGAAATTCTCAGTAACAGTACGAATTTCGATTCGTGCCTAGTTGATGGCAATAGGGTCGCCTTATTACATAGGACCTAAACATACCAGTAAAGTGTGGATGTACATTAGTACACCTGTGCCTAACTCTCTAGGGGACGAGAGACATGATAGTATGTTATGTTACACTTATGGACGTGAACTTATCTACCCATGTTTACTAGCTAACTGCCGGGCCCCTGACCACGGATGCTGTAACTGAAATGAACCGTCGAGATTAACTAATATCAATTGAACCAAGATAAAATCCGTAAACAGTAGTTTTATTTAAAAGTTAAACTAATTATAGAGTTAAACCTAAAGGGTAATCGACATTTAAATAGTCCTAACTCCACATAACTTAGATAAAGTTATTACAAATTCAAATACTGCATTGTTATCAGCGGTAGTTAACTTAACAGTTAAGTTATAAATGCATTATATTGTACGCGTGGGAAATATCAAGAATTTAACTTTGTTATACGTAACAAGGTTAATATTATCGTTTGTTTGTGGTATTTTCGTTGGCAGGCGATAGTTTAATTATAACACTACGATTTAAACCCGTCATTCGTAGTTAGATCGGATTAAGTTAACGGCACAATAGCGCAAAGGGGAACGAGTAGTATCGCGCCACGAACCGCGGGTTCGATTAACGCTAGGAAAGAAAAGTAATATACTTTTGACGACTCGTACGTTTTCGATAATTGCGATATTTGCATCTCTAAACGCACCCATGACACAGGAGCAATTTAGTAATTGCTCCTGTGTCATGGGTGCGTAGAGATGTTTACGTTTGTTAAAATAAAGAAAAGAAAGTTCGCTAAAATTATCAATAGCTGACGCAGTAATTTACGAAGCAACCTACAAGTGTATCGTCTAATATAGAGACATAATGGTTGAATGAACTTTCACTTTACAGAAAGATGGCCTGTTATGTTTGGAAGGAGGCTGCATCGTGTTTGCCAAAGGCTCGACAATCGAGATTCGAGATAACAAACAAGTTGATCTTACTATCAGTGACCTATATAATTCGGCAGCGGTTATCAAAGTTTTTGATTACCTACTGAACAAACAATGTATGGAGGTTTGATAGAATCATCCACAATAAAGTCAAGTATATAGTATATAATGTTTTTTTTTATTTTAAAAATGATAGATAAATTTAATATATAAGAATAATCAGATAGTAAAAGGAATCTAAATCCGATTCGTGAACTGATTTGGATGAAATATACCTAAAGCAGATAAAATAGAAAAAAACAGAAACCCGCGTTGCACATTTGATAATCAAAATGGTCAAAATACTCATAATTAAAAGCAAGTCTGGCGTACATTTGTCCAGTACAAATAAACAGAGTGTTGCACAAAATTTTAAGATAAATAGACCAAAGACACGCTTTAAATAAAATGAAACACAACAAAAAATGAAATAGAATGCCTGTGATCATGGATACTGTAAAGGATTCTTAATATCGGACCAAATTTAAATTATATCAGCACCTACACAAAACACACAAAAATCTATAAACACTAGTTTTATTTCAATGTCTAATATTCGCTCAAGCGTAAAAAATCAGTTGCTCCATCTTATTTTAATCACGGAATCATATAGCTAAAAACAAACAATAATAAATTAAAAGCTTGAGCTCCACTGGCCTTGCTAGCAATTCACAATAATTGAACTTGGGGGTCAACGTCGATAGCGATCTACCCACCGGAGGCTCTATCGATCGCAATAATTAATTCCAGCCATGATACGGCTACTTGAAGCCTCGCTATTCAAATTCTCGGCAGACACATCAGATAAAACTAATGCTGCCTTCTTTGGGAAATATTTAAAATAACTTGATACTAGACGGTCGAATAAATCCAGTTCTTATGGATTTTGTCGCAGTACTGTGATAATGTTTTTGTTCTGACATTTCAGATACTTTACAGTCTTACCATAGAGGCTATTAAGGATCAAAAACTTTGGGATTAAAACTATATAAATATACCGCGACAGCATTATTTTTTTTAGTTTCTGTAGTGTTGTATTATTAAGGTAAGATGGTATATTTTTATCTTGCTAGTTTTATCAAAAAAATATATATATTTTTGCGGAATATTAGTATAATTATATTTCTTTATTTATTTAATTTTTAATTATATAATCTTGTTGTTTCGGAGTACATACTTACAGCATTCACACAGGTCAGGGGTAGTATGCCTGTATTACAAAGCTAAGACTCCGTAAAAAGAGGTTTTATTTCAACTGTAACTTTGTACAAAACCTCATTTCTAAACCACACTCAACTCTCACCGATAAGTATCAATACCGCAAGTAGATGTTATTGTAAAACTGCATTAGTAACGATTCGAGCTAGAAATTATTCAAAACTATCCCATAATGTCCTAGAATTAAAGGTCAAAGTTGCATAAATTACGGGTCACTAGCTCGCTGCGCTCCGCAACCCAATTACCTATATAGCTTGGTTGAATTTATGCTCGATGACAGGTAGATTTACTTTCATTTCAAATTAAAACGGCGATCTTTGATTCTATATTTGAAATTACGTTTGATCCGTGATGATCCGATTTTTGGGCAGTTCGAGGCTTATGTATCGATGGAAAGAAATTACAAGCTTTACGGGCATAGACCTAGCTGTAATAGCTTGGTGGTGTGACTAGTGGTCTGTGAAGTCAAAGCTCTCAGGTTCGATCCCAAGGCATCACAATAGGCATGATGACTGAATTTGGAAAACCGTGCTATTATGTTCGGAAGTATGTACTATTTATAAAATATATCTTTATTTTGGTAAAAATATGGGTTTTATGGAAGGAAATAGACATTTTAATTTTATGTTCAAAATTCACGCCAAAACGCTAGCTGGTGTCATGGCGTCCGCCTGTGACGTCACGCCATTGTATGTCAACACTAAACTTATAGTGCTAATACAATAATACAGTTATTTTGCGTGTTTAATATGAATTATAATTCTATAAGTGGTGCGCGGTCCCTCAGTGCAATAATACGTCAATAAAAACTCCCAATAAATTATATATTTACGTTCGACACAACAAAACAAAGCGAAATAAGTGGCTTAATCTCGTACGGCGAGATCTATCATTCAATGAAGATCATTTTGACGTAAGATTTAAAGGTTTTTACTTTATTTTGTGGATTTTAAAATGATTTGTGTCCTTACTGGCGGTTTAATCAATAACTTAATCGATTTTTAAGGTTAGATTTCATCTCTTGAATAATCACCAATGTTTATCTTAATGGGTTTCATTATTTGTATTCCAGCTGCCAAACGATATGGCATAATTTTGTGTAGTATCATGTGATGTAAATACACTGATAATAACAAACTTATATAGGTATAACATAACCTCTAATACTACCTCGAGATGCAGTTTTAAAATGTTTGTATAATTTGAATTATCTACTGTTTATTATTTATAATATATACATACTTACACGCAAGTTTTGATATTTCTAAATTCTGCGGAACAGAAGTCTTTGTTTGAAGACAGAAATTCTCCCAACATCAACAACGTCAACTCTAGGCAAATTAGAGTTATTTGCTTTGGTAAATCCTTGTTCCATGGCTAGTTTGTTTTGCGATTATAAAACTAGGATCAGTCAGATCTTTGGAAACCACAATTAACTCGATGAACGCATGTGAAAACAATTTGAAACTGCAGAGTTAGCTCGAACGAAAAGAAATTGACGCGTAGTAGTAGTTCTAGTTACGGGGGCGTGACGTAATTCGCTCTGATTGGTGTTCGCGTCTCGTGGCGGATTGCTGTATTTTATTGTTTTTATTTTATTAAATATTAATCAATCACACATTAAAAAATGAAAATAATACAGTTTTCGATAACCTTGAATCCTATTTCATTCGGGAAAATCATTATTTCAGTGATTCTAGTTTATTGTCATCATGCCTATTGTCTCGTGTGAAGTGTGTGAAGTCCCCCAACTTGCACTAGGCTAGCTTCTAAGTGGACTAGATAGGTATACTATAGCCTAATCCCTCTTAAATTAAAGGATATCCACACAGCAGTGGAATAGTTAATGGGTTGATGATGATGGCAATATCAAAATTTTTACCTCATAACAATCACATTTTTTCTGGACTTGAGCATCAAATCCAAGAACTAGAAGTTGCAGTGTAGTAACGTATTAATAAACAATAAATAATAACAGCATCTAAAATTTATTGTTTAAATAATTTACTAATCCAAATTGACTTACAAACCTACTTAAAACCATCCTCCTTGCACCGACTTTCAATATACAAAACCCAACATTATGTAGGAGCACATCAAATGCTTTAATCTATGGGATCCACTATCGTACCATAAAAACAATATCATGTCGACTGCCCGACATGGCCCTTAATTACAGCCCTGTAAACCAAAAAACAAAGAATTTAATACCGTATACACCAAGCTATAAAGTTCCATGTTGCATGTGGCTATATGGGCACTCCGTAATAAGCTTTCTAAAAAAATGACCCAACCGGTGTAAGATGGAATGTGGATCGTTCGTGAGAGGGCTCTAAAATCCAAATGTGTGGCTAATGTTGGGTGTTATGAAAAATTTTAGGAAAATCACCTTTTTAAATTTGTGTTGAAGCTTTTTGTGGCCTCAATTGGAACTTTCCAGAAGTGATTCTCGTTCTTTATAACACGTAACATAAACCTTCTTAGTTCACATTTTAGACCAAATAGATTAATTACCACAAAATAAATAAGATAGAAATATGAGGCATCACAGACGAATACAGAGGTTTAACCATGAAGGATTTAATACATACATTTATTTTAACACTGGTTGTGTTCGGATATATTCAAATTTCGAACGAAACTAAAAAGGTTCGTTGCAAATACGCCAACATCGGCCAGTGTGTACACACACCGTTCACAACAAGTTCTAGACAGGTAATTTACACAAAAATGTAGTCTACAAAAAGGAGTCCCTCATAAAATTGTCTTAAAAAAGATTTTTCCCAACATTGTAAAGGAATGAGTGATCGTATTTATTTAGAAGTCGACGTTAAACTGCAGTGAAACATGTGCCGTATAAAATTCGCATTTAAATTGGCTTATTTCTAGATTTTTATTTATAGACTAGCCCAGCGTGTTGATTCTGGTTAATTAATACTTATCAACTATGTAGGAATAATGCCTTATTATGTTTTATAAAACGTCATTATTTTTGTATACGTACCTATTACAAAAGTTTAGCCAAAGGAAAACCAAGGTTATGAAATCGCTTTGTCCTCTTTTGTGATACGATATTAGAAAGAGATGGATATATTGTTATACTGGACTTACCGTATATACATAGTTAAGGTTTATAGAGTAAGTTATAACTTATTTTTGATGAAGAAAATAACTAAGCAATCATTATATTTCGACCGACGTCTGAAGCGCAATAATAATTTGCAAATGCAAGTTTAGTATCCAATTAATTACATTCTAAAATGTAAAATCAAACGGATGCTCGCCATTTTGGACGAGTAATATTAATTAATTAATTAAAGATAAGCTGCTGATGAACTGACTTTTTATGGCATATATTTTAATTTCAAATTATAACAGCATTTTTACACAGGCATCTAGCGATAGACGCTAATGCTTAACGCTTCGCCGTAATTTAGGAAGTAATAAAACACAGACATAATCTGCCAAAACACTTTAATTAATTACTTACTTGACCTCAATACACTTACAAATTTCTCCTATCACATCAGACCACCGATGTCGCATCTCTGACAGTTATAGTGATGCAACGAATACTAATATTCATCGTCGGCGAATAGTAACGTATAGCCGAATATTTGTTCTACCGAAATGGCGCTCGTATAAAAATATTTTTGATCTATATCAAAAAGCTCCATAGATTTCACTGTATATTCAACTGAAAATAATAATATTTATATCAAACCTGTTTGAATAGATGATTATAACACTACGTGGAAATAGATAACACTATTAGCACAGATTTATTTAAATTATTTCAGAATTGAAGGAATCCTTCATTGTGACCAATATTTTGGCATAGAAATAAAACTTATTTTGAAATTCCGAAACATTGGGATCAAATAATATAAATATACCGCAATAAGGTACGATCTGTAAAAAGTACTTCTATTCCAATATCTGGAGTAGTATTTTGGTATCTATTCTAAGTGTAAGAATTCAACCAACCACCAACGTGATGGTTTTTAACAAAACATATCTTAGAGTTTGCTTTGATAATAATATTATTCTGTGAAGTCAAATATTATACAAACATTCTATAAGTAAAAGTGATATTCGTTGCATCTCTCAAGTCTTTACTATCCTAATAAACAACTCTAGACAAATTGTTAAGATGACTATCTATTATAACCTAAATTCGCATAAAATTTATACGCGGATATCTCAGTCGCCGCTAGATGTCATATAAAGGAAACAATTAATAAACAAAGTTATATGTAAACGTCAAATAATTAACGTGTCTGTGTAAAATTGCATTTTATTATACAGCTAGTGATGTACTTCGAGAAGAATTTATAATATTTGTTATTTTTAACTGTTATGAGTGGCACTTTAATGACAATATTTGTATAAATAAAATTATGTTTATTTGAAATTATGCTTACATGTTTTTTTATTATGTTATAAATTATTAATAGATTTTTTTCTTCTGCTCAGGTCTTATTATATGCTAAAATTAAGAATCACATTGCAGAAATTGGCAATAAATTTCATGTAATTAAGCTAATTACTAATCATATCCAAAATTTTACAAATCTTTATCGTATATTTCCTATAAATAGGTATCATAGAGCTAATAGAAACATCAATTTCATCTTCATTGATTATAATTTATTCAAATACATTTTTTTTATTTTTTATTTCAATTAAACTTTTTCAATTCTAGCTGCAGGGTTTCAAGAAGTTTATCTTATGGAGAAGAGCCAAGAAAGAAATTCCGTTGACGCTGTTTTAAAATAAAGCTATATTCTGGTAATAAATGTGCGAGGTAAATGTAGGTCTATAAATCGTCAATTACTCAATGAATTTCGTATGATGATCACAAGTAATTTTTTTAATAATTTATTTTTAAAACGTTGTCCCATATTTTTCAAGTGCAAAATATCACATACACAAACGACCAGAGCCGAAAAAACTATTTGGAAATGGTACAAATAATATCACTGAGCGAGGATCGAACCAGGGTGATACACACAGCACAAGCCACTCAGCTACTGCACGAAACAAGTCATCGAGTTATATTTAAACAAAGTACCAACGTATCTGCGTGTTTATATCATATCTGTATCCGAGATCTGTTAGCTTACGACGTCATGTGCGTGTACTGTGATGTAGGGACGGGCCTGTGCAGGTCTACAGGTACCGTTATGGTTATAACTAGGCAGGCACGTAATGAAGCCTGCAGGCACCGACAACACTATTTAGTGTTGTACGTGTTGTACCTGCTAGAATATTGTGGAACGTAGTAGGGGAATTATATAATTTTTACCTACTTAGTAGTAGATAATAATATGTAGTTGATTACTTCTTGTACAGCTAGTGGGGGTTAGCAGAATTATAACAACACAAGTTACAATGAAAGTTATTTTGTTGTTTTATAACAATCTAATTTATGCAGAATAAGGATTAGGTTCATATTTTATAGAATCTATGCTTGCGTTCCAAGCACCATTGTGTTGTTAATATAATATAATCGAAACCCAGGACTTCACGTTCAGCCCATTTATGAGCTGCTAGATCAAAGAGGGAGTCAACATTTCTATTCTAAACATTACATTATTTAAAAGCAATAATTAAATCTGTGAAGCAACCTATCCATTTCCAGTTCTTACAAAAAAACTAAAAATAATATTACAACAAAGACAATAAATAATGCCAAAAAACTTGATTAAACATAAAAATTAATAATTTGTAACGGCTATTGATAATATCCATAATATTTCAGCGAAAGTACCTACCTACTTCACTCAAAACCTATAAAAAAATAACCAAGAAACAACCACTTCATTAACAAAACATACAAGCTAAATTCAACCTTAATACCTTACGAATACAATCGAGTAAGACAAAATGAGTGGCAAAAGAAGGTTGTCACTAAAAAGTTTTGCATACTAATGACATTTCTCCATTTGGGCCATCAAAAAAACTGGAATTTTACCGTGGTAATAAAATACCGCGGCTACCAAACTTCGATAACAGCATTTAGAGTTAATAGATACAGTTATGAACACTGATAAAACATTAATTGCCTATTACGAACCCACTACTGACTGGCGACGCATGCAAGATCTCCTGTTACAAAAAAATACGAACCACTGGAAACTCTTGGAAAGAAAGAGCACCTCAAAAATTGAATACTTAATAGGTACATTTATCGATAGTCGACATAAAATATATCGTTCTTATAATATAATAATATCTTATCTATACAGGGTGACATTTTAAAATGAATGGGTAATCGTTCCTGAACCTACCATTTTGATTTGTCGCATTCTTTCAAAGTCATATATATCTTCGTTATATTATAATTTATTCTTCTACGTTTATTTATTTTCAATGAACTGTGTTGTCACCCGTGGTCACGCAAGCCTGGTTGAAAACCAGCGCCAGGCAATCTGTCTGGCATACGCTGAGCCAGGACCTATTCAGCGCAGTCGTGGGGCACAAATTGTTATAAATCGTCTGTTTAGCTTTTTAATCATCTATATATATTTTATTTTCCACCATTTTTGCCTGAATAAATGTTTTCTTTTTTTCTTTACTAAAATTTGCGTCCTTTGAAGTGAGTATTTTAACTGATTGATCAAAAAATCTATAACGGTATTATATTTATTGTCATAATAACATGACTCTGAGACTCCCTCGAGCTTTTTCTACGCTATTTGCGTAAAAAAAGCTCGAGGGAGAAAAAGCCTATAGCATCGGACATCCACATCCATTTCAAGATCACTCTGAATGTAATCCTAGCTGCTAGCCTACTCTCCATGAAGTGCCAAGTCATAGGATCTGAGTTTTCAACCAGCCTCCGTTAGTTTAAAACGGTAATGAAAAAGGTTGACAAGAAACTGCAACCTGCAGATATTTCCTCAATCTTGTGTTAAGCCTGCCAACACGCATACTGTAATCAACAACGTGATGGAAGGTAGCTTATATTCTCTTTCATTGTGAAAAGTAAGCAGTAGGATAGTAGATCGACCAATAATATATTACATTATTTAACTAACATATCACCTGCTTTTACAATCAAATACCGAAGTTCCGTTAGAAAAGTAAACGGTCAGACGAAAGTAGTTTTATCCAGGAAATGGTTAAAATTTTAACTTCACGGAAATGGATGCTGCAAATGTTATAAAAACTTAGAGAATTTCACAGCCTTAATCACAATATTTTTATTACAAGTTTCTATATTATGATTTATGGTACCTATACTCTAAAATAAATTAAAGAATCCTTTTCACAGTTCCATAAATCATAGACAAGGCTGCAACGGACAAAAAACGGCTCTATATCATAGATACCATAAAAATTAAAACAGGAACCTAACGCGAGTAAAACCGTGTTTAAAAACTAGTCTGCGATCACTCAAGGAGCTCCTGTTGCGATGTCGCTCTTTTTCCGATCACTGCTTACCCATTTACAGCCAATCGTGATGTTTATTTATGAATCTTTAAGCTCATGGTGTATTAGCAATCAGTGAGCGATACTGTCGAGCCGTTTTTAGATAAAATAAGAAGTTTTTGTCAAACAACACTTCTTTTGTTAGGATTGAATACTTCGAAATTTGCAAGTCATCTCCAACCCGAGTATTGTCCCACTGCTGGGCATAGGTTTCTTCTCATTCGAGAGGGATTAGGCTATAGTCTACCACCTAGTGCAGATTGGCAAACTTCACATGCCATCAATAAAACTCAAGCATGCAGATTTCCTCACGATGTTTTCCTTCACCGTTTGAGCATGTGATAAATGCGCACATAACTTTCGAAAAGTCAGTGATGCTTTAGATTCGAACTCAAAACCTTTGACTTTTGCAGTACACTGGTCAAGCCACTGGGCTAGCACAGCTTTTTGAATTGCAAAAAGTCAGGTTAAATTTTAGAGTTAAAAGAACAGATGTTCAATCGAATCAAATTAGCAGTTTAAAAACATTTTCAAAACAGTCTGACAAAATTGTTGCTTATACTACATATATACCTAATATTGTTTTTTTGTCGTGTTTTAATTAGTATCCCGTTTATAATTCATGCAATATTTGCTTGTTTTATGCTAGATAGTGCATTGACACGTATTAAAACGGTATATTGACGTGCTAATTAGCATATTTTAAAGCTACCTCTGCAGATGGCTCGCATAGCTTGATAGAGGAATGAAATAAAACAAAATGATCACTGATTTTAGATAAAACTGTGACCTTAAACAGACCTTCTTCTTCAATAAAAAATAAAATACCTTAATGGGTACCCATGACCTTCTCAATCAGCTACTATAAAGTTTCCTAAAACATTTTTGTGCCCAATCCACAGATAATAGCTACATTTCTCATGATGTAGATAAATTAATCAAGTTCAACCAAGCCCTTGAATACTTAAAAAAAAACTTAAAACCTAAGGCAAGACAAAAAAAGATTAAAACCTTTTTTCTGATCAACTGCAAACTTAAGAAATATTTTTTTAAGCTAGCAACATTATCCTTAATTCTCATTGACAGCCACGGCGTCCAATGTCGTTCGAAATTTCGAAATTATCTTATTTGGGTCACTTAAGAGGGCATCGATCCCTATCTTAATCCTTTTATTTTTAAATCGTCAACTTGTTCATTTGCATATTATCAATCCTATAATCAAAGAAGGTAGAGAAACAATCCAGTGAAATATTCGCCGATGAAATGTTAAAGTATAACGACCCAAGATAGATTATTATCAACGGGGAAAAAAATGTTTGCACAATTTTGAACATTCGGGTCGCCACATCGAAAGGGAACTTGACTTAAATAATTATTTAGAACTTCTATATGGTGTCATTAGGTGAAAACAGGTACGTTAATTAGGGTTATTTTTCTAAAGCAGCCTGTGTATTTTTAAGTTACTTTAAAGGATTGTTGTATTATATTATTATTAAGTCTTATAATGTTCAATATAAGATATTTGCTTAGTTATACTGTTTTTATTAATACTTTTACAAAAAAAAATCTCAACCAAAAAAATATATCCAATTAATTTACTCCAGCCGTTTAATTACTCGAATACTTTAATCGAATCGCTTCGCTTTCCGATTCAAATAAATCAATAATTCCATTTTTATTTGTACGGACGCCTACCGTTAGTGTTGTAGTTACTCCCAAAAATAATACCCGCTAATTTCCTAAGACAAAATCGAATGCATGCAACACTGATGTTGTACTCGACTTTTTTTACATTCGATTCGTTTTGTATCGATATCTTTTGTGATTGTTGGTTGCGTCGGATCGATGCAAAATTTATGATTTAATTGCCTGTTGCCAGTTTTAACGGGTTCAAAGAACTTGAGAACGTTTCGTAATCGAAATGATACTGGTGGCAGTGGAGCGTGTAGTAATCGGAGATGGAATTGAGCTAACTTGTGCATCTCGTGCGAGTTAAACACGAATCTAGATGTAATTATATAATAGAGTACTACGTCATTTTTTTAAAATAAGTATTATAAAATTGTTTACACGGCCTTTTTCAAATGTCATTGGTGAATGGTGTATTCT
This sequence comes from Craniophora ligustri, assembly GCA_905163465.1. Lineage (NCBI taxonomy): Eukaryota > Metazoa > Arthropoda > Insecta > Lepidoptera > Noctuidae > Craniophora > Craniophora ligustri. The sequence continues at coordinate 13,461,524 of LR990962.1, read as the reverse complement.
TTCCCCCATTGACTCCGAAAAATGCATTTCAATTTTGCGATTCGAAATTCCGGCGCGTAACTGCGTGCCGCCATGTTAATTTCGCTATGACGTCACACACAGAGTAAACACTAATGAAACTGATAGATATAAATAAAAAATAAATTAGTCTGTGTGTATTTAGCTCGGAATTAGCCTATTGTCTGCACAGCAGCGTGTTGTTTTCGTTCTCGTTGACTTTTTCCATAGACAGTTTAAAAAAAAAGCTTGTCGAATAAAACCAGTCAACGACAATCACGTCGTCAAGGGCACAGGCTGTGTGCATGAGTTATGGCTGATAATTTCAAAACCCCATTTCCAATTTCACTAGCAACCCATTAAAATTATCATAACAAATAAAACTATCAAGATGTTTATGATGCACGCAGTTTTAATATAATAAACTGCATCAGCGCGATTTATTTCCATACGATTGTATTTCCTAGAACACATCACTTAAATGACATAAAGTTATAAACTGGTACATGACATCGTAAATACATGGGAGATGGATCTATACACGAAGAAATTCTAAAATATATTAAATCAGGATATAGCCGTGGCTTAGGTTTACTGCAAATTTATGTGCCTATTCATTTCACGTATAAAACGTTTATTGCAGCGGTGTTCCTGTCTTTTTTTAATCGATAATTCTTGTATATTCGTTTTGCGGGTTCGTGGAAAACTGTTTTCATTTAAACTCTAAAGGTAATTTCAAAGGTAACATTCTATTTACAAATAAAATCAATTTCGCAACAGGCAACTTTAAGTTATTCGTAGAAATCATTTTTACTGACAGCGTTTTATGTTTATATAATTATCATAAACAACTACAATTTACTGTTTAAATTAAATGTTTAAACAGCCTTCATCGTTGGTCTAGTGACAAGAGGTTTTGGGTTCGACTCGCAGTCAGGGATTTTCTATGAAATTCACAATATCAGCTCGGACTTTGGATTAATGCCCAGTTGGTGGCAATAAGGCTTGCCTATTGCATGGGACCAAAAACATACCGGTGAAATGTGATGCATCATCTTTTAAATACAATGTAATTAACTTATAATTAATAAAAACAAATACGTGGAGTAAGTTGAAAAAAATCAACATATTCATCTCCAAACACGTACATGAGTCGAAAAAAAACGCGTGTTATAAAATCGTGTAAAGTATTTAACATAAGGGAGACTCTTTGCGGAACACCCGTTTATTCTTTCCGTATGGCATGGTGGGATAAACACATTGAAATCAGCCATAAAATAGATACCATGCATCAATGACTTGTTCATTTCTCCACGATTGATCCTAAAAAGCATCAAAGTTAGTGCCGGTTTTATGTTATAACATAACAACACTGAATTATCAAGTAATATTAAACTTTTCAGGAGTTGCAAATGTTATGTTTTAATACACCGGCGGACAAACGACTTTAGTGGTGCAGAAATTTATGCGAATTACATGTGAACAGTCTTTAAGGCCTCGTTCACACCATACGTTTTGATCGTATAGTCGACCGATCATAGTCAACAACTGACTATACGTTGAGTATGAACACGGCTTTATTATCTTTGCTATGTACTCCACACATATAATGTCCAGGTCTTTTATGGTTAAATAATCATAATATTCTGATTGAATGTTATACTTGAAACTGCCTCGTTGCTCTAGCTGTTCGTACGACTTCTGAGCAAGAGGTCTCAGGTTTGATTACCAGGTCGGAGTTTTCTATGAAATGCTTTAATAGCATCTCAGAATTGAATATATGGGACCTAAAACATACCGGCGAAATGTGGGTGTACATTAATTAGTACACCTCTGCCTAACCTTTCAGGGACGACGGGTGTGATGGTATGTATGTTTATGTTTATAAATTATTGTCTTGAAAAATACTCATGAAAATAAAAGTCACCTAAGCTTAATTGATTAATCAATTAAGAGCATAGAGCATAGAGCAAATAAGTTAATAGTGAAAAATACATCTTTCACAGGCAATTTCTACATCACATAAAACAAAGGAATATTTTTTAAATACAAATGTTGGCGTACCAAAATTTATCGACTACAGACTCGCTCGTAACTTTGTCGATATTCAGTATCGAGTCGATATTGTTTCGCTAAGTTTTATCACCGGGGAATAGAACCCGGGCCGTGTTAGTTATGTTGCTGAGCTATCGCGTTACGATAATGTTGCAATGTGCAACTCGCACTCACGAACTGATAATGTCTGTGGTACAGACTTTTTGAAGTTTATTAGTTGATGTTAGCGTGCTGTTTCGGTTAATTTAAAGGTTTGTTTATAGACTAACTAACATTTTAAACTTTACGCCTGATGTAGCCACAATGCTTTCTTAGGTATTTTTGAGTTAAATGCACGGTCTGAACCTGATCGTTATTATATGAATGTATATTCAATCAAAATCCAGACGTAGGGTTTTAATTATAATGATCATATAAGTCTGACAATCTGTATACAAGTGGTTAAAACTCATCTCATAGTTGCCATCATAAAAAATATTCTCGGAACAACAAAAAAAGTAACAATAAAAATAATTAGGTAAAATAGTTCTAAAATTAAAATAGCCGCGCATCGCAGGGCTGCCTTGCACATCACATTCTCATTAAGCGCACCGGTCGTAGTCGTTTTCCATCCATCATTACGAGCCGGTGAACGCGGACAGCCCTATAATTTCCGGGCGGGCAACACCCGCGCCCCCCTTCATTTCCCCCCTCGCTCCCGCGCATCGCCGAGGCTTTTATTAAAAGAAGACATCCAAGAAATGAGTTCCGATGAAATTTCCTCTTTCTGAATTAACAGTTCTCCATACGTTTAGCAATTTGAAATTAATAAGATGTTTATAAGTAGGTAGTTACATGTTTTGGCGAACGCGCATGAATGTCAAATTGCTAAATGACTTGCCCTTTACCCGCAGATGATAAAATAAATGTCATTTAATAACTACTTATCCGATGAATACAATTTGTTCTAACATTTTAGTATATTATAAAATAAATACACAACCCACACAGTCTGTTTTGTCTATTATAAGTATTTTTGTAAATCAACAAAGTCTTATTCAAAATCACGTTATAATTCCTATCATGGTAGTTTTTTTTTAAATACCCTAAGCAGCCAGCATCTTCCATATTCAACTTCTATCTATATCATTTCCAATCGCATATGTGTCTCGAGAACCTATGAGAAGAATTAGGCTATAGTCGATCACGCTATACCTGAGCGTGCGGCTTGACAGACTTCATACTCCATCGAGAAAATCTCGCAGGCACGTAGGTTTCTTCACTGTATAAATATGTACATATTTATGTATATTCTCCATCAATATTTGAGCACGTGATAAATACGCACATAACTTCGAAAAGTCAGTGCTTACCTTAAATTCCAGAATTCTCATAACCTATCTCAGCTCATGCAAACCCATTTGCCCACTCAAAGAAAAACCGACCATATAATTTAATGACCTTAAGTTCACATCAGCACAGAATTAATTTAACGTCCCCGATATCCGATCGTCATCGACTCATCGTGCCACGAATTAATTACGGCTCATCCTCGTAGGCACGAACCGAAAATATCTCCCATCTACATATTAATCTTTGTCCTTTGCGGTAAATGGCAATATGATTTCGCATGAAGGGATGCCAATGAATAAATTACGTATTTGCGATGGTAAAAACAATCTGATGGGCTTAAAGAAAAATACCGTGTCAGTATTTTGCGTAAGTAGGGATTACATAAAATGTTTATTCGCACTTATGTGTAGGCAGGGTAGCCAGGCAGGGTATCATTATATGCATATCACCTTCTTAGTTGCAGGCTGTGTTGAAGTTATGTTCGCCAGTTCTAACTTTGAATGTATTTGAAGGAGATCGGCCACGTATGTAAATGATAAATGATATTTGAGATGAAAACGTGAGCATATTCCATGCAACTGATGCAACATAAAAAAAAACATTAAAAAAATAAAAAAGAAAACGAAATAATTACCCATATTGTATTTATCAACTGTCATTCAAAACTTACGCCCAGTGCCATTGGTCATTTTGCACATGAGAAAAAAACACACGACATACGACCTTAATGCCATAGACGTGTAAGTTTGTACCTTAAAACTGAATCGATAAACATCTGGAAATGCACAAAGGACAAGAGCATCATATAATTTAAATACGCAGCGGCACGCCATCGTAATGCACTTATTATTAAACTATAAAACCTTTTACATGGCATTGTTTAAATAAATTGTCCCGACGATTGGTATTTGAGTCGATCTTGTATGTTAAATTATCGATATACTTGGTTTTTATAGTCAGCATACAATAACATACATAATACCTGTCGACCCTGAAAAGTAAGGCAGAGATGTAATGTAGACCCACATTTCGCTGGTATGTTTTAGGTCCCATAACATGGAATTCAAACTCCGAGCTGCTACTGAGAATTACCATAGAAAATAACACTTTGCTCGACCTGGGTATCGACCCCAAGATCGCTTGCTCAGTAGTCGCACTTACGATCAATAGAACAAGAAGGCAGTTTGTAAGCGACGCGGTAACTCAAAACATTACCTACGACCGGGCGGGACCTCGAGAGCGGGACGGGGATACTCGCACGCGTCGCCATTTTGAAAAATCACTCGCGCGGGGGCGCAACAACCAAAAAACTAGTGCAAATACGGGCCACGCGCTGACCGCACGCTTCTACTCGTGAGTACCTTACGTTAGTTATTTTCTGCACCACCTTCATTGGTCCTTCGAGCCGGATCCAATGTACCGTACGCCAACGCAGAACAAGATGGTCAACACTCGCAGTACCTCGCGGAAGGAAAGCCAGCTGAAACTTGAAGCTCCAGCACAGCCGGAAGCTAGCAATTTGGAAAGACCTAGAACAAGTGCCGAAAGTGTGAAAGAGATGGGTGTACTTACCTCTCACGTAACGGAAAATTCGAGATCTTCTAAATCGCGTAAGACATCGTCGTCGGCAATGCTAGCACGGAAAAAACAGATTGAGCTGGAAGCTGCAAAGGAAAAAGCCCGTATTCAAATGGACGTACTCGATAAGAAACTAGCAGCAGATTTAGCAGCTGTTGAAGCAAAATACAGTCCACATGCATCGGAGTCCAGCACTCAAGGCGATGGCAAGGATATAGAGAAGTGGCTTGAGCACAGCCACCACGAACTGGAGAAACACGGAGCTACCACCCATGGAACCCCCAGAGCTCCGCTGTTCCCGCCGCCGGATGACGACGGCACTAACGGTCCAGTTCAGCAGTTGGCTAGCGCACTACGGGACTTAGTCGTCACTTCCGCATCCACCAGCCACAACGCCAACCTACTCAGCCGCATCAGCACACCACGAGAACTCCCTCTTTTCTCTGGTGACCCCATGGAATGGCTGTCTTTCAAGAACGCTTATTATGAGTCCACACACATATGTAAATTCACTGAAAAGGAGAATATGTGGCGCTTGAGGAAGTGTCTTCGCGGTCCAGCGAAAGAAGCCGTCACGGCTCTGCTAATAAGCACGTCATCACCTGAAATCGTAATATCTACTCTGGAACTACAATTTGGAAACCCAGACATTATTATCTCAAGAATTTTACATGATGTAAAAAAGCTGAATCCCTTACCACTGGAGTACCATAAGGATATAGTATCATTCTCCATCAAAGTCAAAAACTACGTAGCCTCTGTACGAGAACTAAAGCGGGAAGAATACCTACAAGGTATTAGTGTCGTCAACATTGTGCTATCTAAATTACCTACAGTGCTAGTGTCTAAGTGGGCTGACTATAGTTATCCACTCATAACTGAGAGTAAGAAGTACAGACTCGACATACTGGCAGACTTCCTTAACCAAGAAGCTATTAAAACATCTACGTGCAGTGCTAACTTGATGAACATTCGCTGGGACAATAATAATTATAAACGTAAATATAATGAAAGTAACCGTTATCATAATCAGACTGTGTTATTACAAACTGTAAAAAGTGACGAACAAAGTGACAATAATAAGTGTCGTTTCTGTCGCACCTATAAACATAAACTAACAGATTGTAAGAAGTTTAAGAAGTCATTACGTAAAGATCGGTGGTCGTATGTAAAGCGCGCAGGTATATGTTACAAGTGTTTAATATCTCAACATGATAGAAAGACGTGTCCCGCCGCCGCGTGTGACGTAGAGGGGTGCGGGGAGCCTCATCACCGCTTGCTGCATTACGTTCCGAGTGCGCGCCAAAACAATGTTACAGACCAATCGCATCCCAGTGATATGATAACAGCACAGACTGAAACCAGTGTTCAAAGTGAAACCGTAACTCATATAAACACGAACAATTGCTCAGTGTTACTAAAAGTGGTACCCATAAACATTCACGGACCCAATGGTATGTTTAATACGAGCGCGTTACTCGACGACGGCTCGACCGTGTCTATCTTGAGCGCATCGCTAGCCGCGCGAGCCGGGCTGCACGGCCGCGTACAACCTATGCAAGTGCGAGGTGCATGGGACAGCACGACCTTATTGTGTGAAAGTGAACTATTGGACCTAACTGTATCTAATAAATGTGGTGATAAATATAGCATCAGTGTACGCAGTGTAAAAGAACTTAATCTTCCGACACAAAACATACCTGTATTGAACTGTGAGAACTATAACTACTTAAATAAACTTAAAAGTGAGCTGTGTTCCGGAACATTAAAACCAGAATTAATAATTGGACAAGATAATTACCACTTAATCTTACCTCTGGAGACTGTTGTCGGCAAACCGAACGAGCCGTGCGCTACTCGTACCCCGATGGGTTGGTGCGTGCACGGCCGGGTGCCGCGTGTATCACCCGCGATCCGTGCGCACCACTCCGCGTTCTTAATCACTGAAGACGCTCCTGAAACAAAGGACTGTGAAGACTACAACTTACGTAATCTTCATGAGGATGTACGACGTTACTTCTCCGTCGAATCTATGGGAGTTTCTGCTTCTAAGCCACTGCAGAACTCAGAAGACCAACGTGCCTGGAATCATCTCGAACAAACCTCTATACTCAAAAATGGCAGGTGGCAAGTGGGCTTACCCTGGAAGGACAATAATAGCGTGATGCCCGACTCACTACCTACGGCTATGGCCCGGTTAAAAGGTGTAGAATCTAAGATGAAAAAGAGTGATGACTATGCACAAAGGTACCTCGAACGTGTGCGACATTTACTACAAGACACCTGGCATTCGAAAATTGGATGGGACGATCCCGTCCCCAACGAAATCCACTTAAAATGGATAAATAGGATTTATTTATTGAAATCGTTGAGTGACGTCAGATTACCTAGATATTACCCAAAAGCTACTGTAAGAGTAAGTGAGACGGAGACTGGAATAAGCTTGCTATCGCAGTCGCCCCTGCAGCTGGCGTCTGCCGACAGCGCTACGAATGCTACGAGCGTAGCCGAGGTCAGGAACGCTACGTGTGCTACGCCGCTTGCGCCTAGCAACAATGATAATAATCAAAACGTTACTTCAACCTGTTATAGAAACCTACAGATGCATATATTTGGCGACGCATCTACAAAAAGCATCAAAAATGAGGCTGAGAACCGTGGTACCAAATGGACATTTATACCGCCGGCGAGCCCACATTGGGGTGGGGCATGGGTCACACACGTCTCTGTTGAGCCTGGAAGCATGGAAACACTGACGCCGAACCACTTTTTAATCGGAACATCTTCTAACTTACCACATATAAGCAGATTTGATGACTCTGACCTAGCCTTAAGGAAACAATGGCGAATATCCCTACGCCTAGCAGACATGTTTTGGAACAGATGGGTCAGAGAAGTATTACCTGATTTACTACCGCGAAGAAAATGGAACAAGGAACAGAGGCCCCTACAAGTGGGTGACTTGGTTTTCATAGTCAGTCCTGACAGCCCCAGAAATATGTGGCCGAAAGGTTTAATCCAGGAGGTTTGCCCTGGAAAAGATGGACGGGTCAGAATGGTGAAGGTTAAAACGAAGGCTGGGACACTTGCCCGATCGGCTGCACGCGTCGCTCGTGTTCCCATAGCTGAGGAGTGCTGCTAGCAGCACTGGGGTGGGGGGTGTAAGCGACGCGGTAACTCAAAACATTACCTACGACCGGGCGGGACCTCGAGAGCGGGACGGGGATACTCGCACGCGTCGCCATTTTGTAAAATCACTCGCGCGGGGGCGCAACAACCAAAAAACTAGTGCAAATACGGGCCACGCGCTGACCGCACGCTTCTACTCGTGAGTACCTTACGTTAGTTATTTTCTGCACCACCTTCACAGTTTTTATAATGATACTAGCTGACCCAGTAACCTTGCTTTGCCAAATTATAGTGGTTGGTGGTAAAAGTGTAAAAATTCAGGGATATAAGTATTATCTGACGCCGAAACATAAAAAAATTACAAAAACAAGAAATAGAAAGTTTGGTGAGGGACATCCTTATCACCTGCGGGTGTAAAACGCCTACGACCGATTCTCAAACCTACCAAATATACATACAAAATTTCATAATAATCCGTCTAGCCGTTTCGGAGGAGTTCAGCGACAAACACCGTGACACGTAATTTATTTCTGATAAACAAGTTATCATGTGCTATCAAGCTATCATATAGTCATGTGATAGCCTTGTGGTAGGACCAGTTAACCAAGGCCAAAGGCCTCGCGTTCCATCCCAAAGTACACACCACCTACCCTTAGTTACTTGCGCATGTATCACACGCTCAAACAGTGAAGTAAAATAGGGATGCCTTGACTGTAGTAGTGTATTACTCCTTGCACTTAATGTAGACGAAACCACGATAGAGAACTAGTCCGATTATTAAAAGAAAGAATTACACTAATAGGACTGCCGTTTCCGTTGATTCGAAACCTAAGTTTAGCATTTTTTATATCGAAGAGTATTTACTACTTAACAAATCGATTCTATATGCAAATCGATTGATTTCGCCTCAATTAAAAAGCAACTATGCGTTTATTCCAACGGCATCGCAAAGTCGTCTTATCGATATTTCAAATCGATTTGGAATAGGTATACAATGACCGACAAGGTGGGGATCGCTTTAAGCTTGGGTTTAAAACTTGTCCTTAAGTCACAACAGTTTAACCATTTAAACTTAACTGACTTAAGTCAAAAGAATTATACATACCTGAGTGTGAGTATTTTCCAAGTTAATTTTGAGATAAAATGACTCAGAGAAGCATGATAATTGTATGAATACAACTCGGCGATATACGAATTTCGTACCGATATTTTAAATCGATTAATCGGCACAAAATAGTCGATTAGCTTATACCAAACGAGTGAATTTCACAGTACAACTATTAAATCAGCCGATAAATTGCAATTGATGTTAAATGAGAACTCATTACAGGTCTCATTCTATTTTTAAACATGAAAAGGATGTTAATCAAACGCAAGCATCCATCGCTACTATACTAAGAAGTTTAAATGAGCTTTTTGGCATAAAAGAAGCAATGTAACCGTTTAAAAATTAGCACACTATAAAATTCAGACGGTTAATCTTCTTTGGGTTTAATCCATTTTCTTTGCTCACGAACTGTGGAGTGGCGAAGAACCCAAATCTAATTAAAGTGACCGACAAAAAAGAACTATGCAATTGAAGTATTTAACTCGACACCAATAATGAAAATCTTTATCATAACATGTAGAGACAACTTCTACGCTTGCAAATATATTATCCATATTAATATTATAAAATTAAATATGAAATTATGTTTGTCAGTCTGTTACATCACCAAGCTTTAACCGCTAAACAGATTAAGATGAAATATGGTATGGACATAGTTTGAGTCCCAGGAAAGGATATAGGATAGTTTATAGTCCGTAAATCATCCTATAAGAAAGCTAAAAGCACAACCTATCGGTCGTGAGCAAAACCTATCAGCTGTTCAAATTTAAGTCGCGTAGTAATGCCTAGTTTTTTTTTATCCTTCATTATTTCCTACATTCAAAATGTATTGAGTCCAGATGTATGTATGTACGGTGCCCGCCTTAAGACATTACCGTAAACACTCGCTTTATGCTCGCATGAAGCCGCATCGAAATTCGAAAGCAATTAGCATGCAATATTCAACTCTTATACTACAATTATGCGCAAACAAGAAACATTAATATACAGTGCGTACATTCGCTTCTACAGTTTTTTAAAACACTGTGCACGAAACACAACTGTGTATCGTAAATACTGATAGTAAACCTAACTTTAATGCAATTTTTTTGTCTTTTCTCTAGCAAAATATGTATTCCGTTTCATTTCAAAAAGCTACTCTATATCAATATATTCGTCGTTAATTATTGTCCCACTGCTGGGCACGGGTCTCCTCACATAATATTATAATATTGTATTTGTGTGGGCAAAAAAGCCTTATCTGATTTCTTCACAGTTTATTTCCTCGTAACAAAAAAGGGCAAGTTCCAAATTTAAATTCGCGTTATCATTAATTTCATTATGTATCGATCATACTTGCCCTCCGATTCATAATCGAATAAAAAGACCGCGAATTGAATCGAATTTTGGAATTAGTTTAAATTCTTATACGTTTGGTTGTTAGCTGTTATAATATAACGATTATTCGAAAAAAGGCCGATTATTATGAGACGCGAACTCGAAAAGGAACTTTTTAGGATCGTTTACATTAACATCGAGGCGAGATAAGTATGTTGCCATAGACAGAAGCGGAGCGGGTGGGAGTAAACAGTGCACATATTTGTATAACGTATAGTATCTTGATCTGTATCCATTGAATTAATATAATATTTTACTAACAATGGGCCGTTTTGTATTGAATGACTCAGCCTAGTTTATGAATACGCTCGAATAGAATAATTAATCATTCCAAGTAATAATGTTTTCTATTTTATGGGCTTTATCTGTACCGTGATCTATTTGACTTTAGCATGCATTAATTTTCATTAGGCTTTTACCGTATGTTTATTACTAGTTCGTTTCGATAAATGTAATCGTTTTACGTGAAATAATTATTTGCAACTTCTTTTAATACAATAACAACTGGACGTAACAGTACTAGAAGAATAAAAAATAAAAATAATAAATCTCGCTCATTCCGCCACTGACCGAGCTACCTTACAGCCCTCGAGCAGTGGGTAATCGAGTAATCGGGCTCCCCGTCGATCGATGTCGCGTAATATTTTTTTAGTAAATCGATACTTCATTCGACCACATCACTAAACGCGACCGATGACAGACGGACAATATGGCCAGCCTTTTTGTTTATTTTTATTTTATAGAAATAAAATGCGCTTTAGAAGTCAACGGGACTACTAGTTTATAAAACAGGACAAATATGTTGACTATGTAAATTAATGCGGCTTTTTGTCCTGTTGTAAATTCTTTAAAAAAAGAATGGCCGGTTGACATTATTTTATTTTTACTTTTAACGGTAAGTGCTTTTTAAATATTGTACTGAAGAGCTAGTTAGTCGTTAACTAGTTATGTTCCAACCTAATCAATCAATGCCATAAACAGATGCTATACGATTTCTTAACAACATTAAATCTCATGCGAACGGAAAACGCATCAATCCCTAATAGTTATTTCCAACCAATAAATAACTAAAAAATATTTTTTTCCTCAATAAAAATTATGCAATAAAACATAAATCTATCAGAAACGGAACGCAATTAAAAAATATAAAAAGGTACGCTCCACATGCGACCGGCCGACTAGACACTAGTCGAACGACTTTTTTCAAAATGGCCGCCGACTTTCCCGCCCAGCACAGACGCTGACAACATTGGACACGGCCCGCCACGTGCGAAGTCGAGTAAATGATGTGTTGGGACTCGGGATTTATAGGGATGCAACATCATTTTATTGTACAATTGAAGCTACCGGGCAATATCTGTTTTATTCCGCTGGCAACATATGACCATATTGTGATACTTGCATGTTTTTTTATTTCTCATACATTTGTAATGGATGCAAATCTGTGATTTGTTATCGCATGTTTTTGAGAAAATATTGTTTTATGCTAATAAACCATTCATAAGAGAGGTCAAGGCAGTTAGATTTGCTTAAAAATGTTGAACATTGGAAATGTTTTAATCAATGTCAGTCTAATCCTACACTTTAGTGCCTCGGTTTTTTTTATAAGTACGACAGTATTCTATTCTTTATTCAACGCATTGTAAATTATTTTATAAAATACCTTTATAATAGGTATATACTAAATTCTTATAGGCGATTGTAAAGACTTCAGACAAGAAACGGTTAGGTACAGAACTAATAAACAAATACTTGCTACTGACTAACCATTGCCTGATAAAAAAAAACACCGTAATTTTTTGATACTCAACTACTACTTATTCGGCAGACATAACATAATCATTCGGTCATGATAATGATGATAATATTCTAATAATTATAATAGCCACCATTTATTTGATAGTCTGCGTAGCTTTCTCGTAAGATAAGGCTTGGCCCACATCGAATACTCCACTTTTATCCAAGCCACATTATAAGTAATAAACCACAGTTTATCTGCATAATGCTATGCAAAAACTCTGCTGTCCTGATAAACAAGACGAGATTAAATCAAGCGGTCTACATGCAGGAGATTTATAAAACTTCCACGTCTTAGATTCCTCGGTACCGTATAAATAAAAGGAAAAAGTCACTCTGCAAGTATCTGTCATTAGTGAGGTTATTGCTTATGACATTTCATAGTCTGTCAGTTATAATGATCAATAATAATGGCATCTCGTTTACACTTAATATTTTTTCAGGGATAATACGAGAGGGGTAATACGAGATAGCATATCGGATAGCCATAGCGACTGTCAGATTATTCGCACGTAATGCACTTTGGGAAGAAAATATTATAAAACGCAGAAAGTACTACCTAACTAGAATTGTCATAAATTTTTAAATAAAACTGATCCATCCATTGATCTAACCTACTTTTTAATTAATGTTAAATAAAGAATGAACCGTGATACATTATTTAAAAAAAACTACTTCTTACGGATATTATCCAACTTCGATCCTTTACAGTATCATAATCACGACCAAACTGGTCAATATATACGTAGATATCTAGTATTCGCGTTAAGTGTAAGAAATCAATAAACTATATACAGTATAATATACAGTTTGAATATTTTAATTCATCCTAATTAAGTAAATTAAATACCAATTCTCGCAACCCTAGGGCGGTGCTATAGAAAAAAACACACCTACAGTGTGGGAATGCACAACGTAGAACAATCTTTTTGCTACACTGGACGATGTTTAAACTCACCGGACATGCGTGGAAATAACATGGATGGAACTTGGTGATGCTTAACTTCGAGATATATATCGATAAAAGTATATGGACTATGCGCTTTATTTATCTGCAAAAGGTAACTCGACTTTTTTATCGATTCGATAGTGATGCGCGTTTATACGTCATAAACTAAACCGGACGGATGATGTGCGTGTTTTTGCCTTGTACGTAAATGTATTCAACGAACAGCTGGCCTTACCTAAAATATCCGGTGATAACACAGCGTCATCTAGTTCCAAGTCTAGTTCTATTTTTAGTAAAAACATACAGATATACAAACAATTGCCCCTATCGGAATTAAAATCAATTGCCCTTGAAGAAAGCCTTAAAACCACTGTCATAAACTATGACGTTTTATTCCACAGACAAAAAAAATGCCACAGTATTTTTTATATAAAGGTACAATTTATGGAAACAGAGAGACACTGTTACATCTCTGCCTTGCCTGTCAAGAATACAGGTGTCATAGTATGTGAGTATGTGACGTTATGTTATGATATCTGTCTATAATATAAAATAATAAATCTGACAGATCAATCAGCCAGCAATGTCATTCAATAAATGTGACTTTCTTTCTTTCAATGTTTATGACAGTGGAGACAGTTCCTGTTATGATACTGTATCACTAAATCATGAACTTGAAAGCCACTAACAGTTTATATGCCTTTTGTTTGTTTGTTAGGAGTTTTGAACCTTCAAAAAGGTAAATATTGGGTAAAACTTATAACAAGAATCTGCAATGTATTATTAAGGAAGAATTATTGGAAGGAGGCAGTAATAAAATAAAATTTAGTAGGTTTTAAGAGTGTTCAGCATAATTTTTCACACAGCTAATCATCATCATCAATCCATTTATTGTCCTACTGCTGGGCGTGGGTCTTCTCTCATTTGGGATTAGGCTATTGTCTAGACGACGCTAGTACGGATTTACAGACTCCACAAGCCATCAAGAAATTCTTTAATGCATGCAGGTTTCGTCACGATATTTTCATTCACCGTTTTGAGCATGTGATAAATACGCACGTAACTTTGTAAATGGATGAATAAGGAACTAAATTCAATATTTTTAATTGTATTAATTATACATATACCAGTCTTCTAGAAAGATATTATTATTAAACTGGTTGAATAAATCGTAATACCACTCGCTGTATCGGCCTACCCACTTTCTTATCGAAGAATAACACTTTCATTATAATGTACGTAAACCCATATACCTACTTAAAGTACTGATTAATGAAAAACTACTTTATTGTAAACGTAGTAAGGTTTTATCTTGAACGAGACGCACGCTTAGATAACGATAGTCTGTGATTGCTGGAAAAGCAGTGAAAACTTTTAATAGACTTTATTACGTCTACTTTAAGTCTTTATTTTCTTTATTGGGTAAGTTTTCTTCAGATAAAAAGTAAAATTGAAAAAAGACTTTTTTTTAACATTTATTTGTTGGTAGGCGACGAAATGTAACTGGCCATAATAAATATAGTTTATGTCAGTTACATAGTAAACGTCAATAAGCGGAACACATGAAAAAAAACTTTCATATAATAATATATTTTTAATAAATCGAATCTCATTCACGATATTATTATCAACACTGATAATCTTGCTATTGATACTTCTTTAAAATAAAAACTCGAAGCGGTATCAGAAAATATTAAATACTAAGTAAATTAATGAGTCAATCCACGCGCGATCGATCAACGACGCTCAGGGCCCGATGTTTTGCAACAAAAAAAGTAGAAAATCCTTTTATTAACATCAATAAAGCGTTGAATATTCATTGAGATGAAGCTGCGTTTAATTACTACAAAGTATCTTTCGTGTGGAGGTTGACAATCTCGCAATCAGTAATGGACGCGATAGAAAATCACCGTTAACGTGATTGACATAATAGGCAGAAAGAGAAAACCTTTGCCTCGGTGTGTTTTTAATAAATGACATCCAATTACTCCAGATTTGGCGTTTTATTAAAAAAAACACTGTAGGTATGCGTTAGAAGAGTACAAAAATCAAAATGTATAAAGGTTTTTAACTATCTATACTAATAATAAAGCGGAAAAGTTTATTTGAATGAACGCGCTACTCTCAAGAACTGCCAGTCCGATTTCGAAAAATATTTCGCCATTTGAATGCTACTTTATCTCTAGGTACAGTCCAATATTCTAATAATAAGTGTGTGAGGTCTATGGAAATTTGTCTTAAATCTTCACACTATTTTTGTTATTCAGTATTATTTCAAAATTTGATAGTAGAATCTTAATTTATGTTCTACAAGCCAATGTACTCGGCGTCAGGCAATCAATTCGATTTCGATAAGAAGTAAAATACCATCTCGTACCAACAATATATTGTCCGCTGAATTATTATTATCGTATTAATAACAAGTGATAATGGAAGTTCGCATTTAATAAAAGGTCAGAAATAATTACATCGTACAGAATTGACAAGTTGAAAATAATCGATAATTTATATATTTTTTAAGATAATGAGTTTTGTATTAGTGCACGTATCTGAGTAAATTCGCCGTTATAATTAAAATATTAAACCGTAAAATTAAAATTATTTTCTATATTAATTTATTGACGGGCTTCTTTTTTAAATTTTACTTTCTCAATGAACCTTATCGTAATACGTTAAAAATATTGAATAATTATTTTTTTCATAAGTATTTTAAATTTAATTGGAGCTGTGTGATCAGTGTACTTTGTCGTCTTTTCGACTCTATGTACGTAACCTATGTGTTTATCTCATGTTCAAACCATGAAGGAAAACATCGTGAAGAAATCTGCGTGACCGAGAGATAGACAATCTCTCAGTGTGGCACTGCACTAGGCATTACGTAATGCCCTCTCGATAGCCTAATCTTTCGCAAATGAGAGAAGACCCTTGCCCAGTAGTGGGACAGTAAATTGATGATGATGATAGATATAATCATATTTGAAAGGTGCCCAAATTTAACGATGAGGTTTCATTAAAGGGAATCTTATTTATACGTACGTTGACATCGTAGACTCTCAATAACATTTTTTTAAAGTATTTTCATTAACATCGGTGGAAGACATCATCAAGAAGGTTTTAATGCATGATTTTACGATGTTAAACCTCGTTCGTAATGCATGCGGTGATACAAGAAAACGATTTCAACATTTAATTTAACTTAAAAATAATAAATAATTATAGGACTGTATTTTTAATACTCATAATAAACTTGTTATTAAAAATCTTATAAATGTACAGTATTAAAAAGTACTAAAAATATTTTGCAGTTTTATTACAAAGTTTACTTCAACAAAGAATTTTGGAATCTATTGACATTTATGTAAGATAAACTTTTTATTGTTACAATAATATCGCAATATTTAAAACAAATACTTAGTGTCACACACTAAAGTCCATCCAATAAAAAACATAACAGTGCTATACCGTCTTTTTCATCAAAAGTTGTGCGCGACTAAAAATCGTCAACAGTTAAAAACAAAACAAATTACATCCGTTTAATTATGTATATCATAACTACCGATACTACAATAATATTATTAAATAGACGATAATTATCTAGACCTAGACTAATTTTGCCGAACAAGTGAAAGAGAAAGTGGTAATCAAGTTGTATCATTGTATCTAAAGGTCAAGAACATCAAGACGTAGACAGACTATAAATAAATCCAGTCAACAGTATTGTTAATTTAATCGCACCAATAAAAACCTCTTTTTAGGCTAGCATGCAACTTCTTGTAATCAATTTTATCGTCAAGTAATAGCTCAACTCTCTAATAAGCATTATCATTAATTAATCGTATTTGTAACGAAACTTAAACACAAAATAGCACGAAACAGTAATGATTCAACTCAAGAATTACATAAATCATTACGTGTCTCATAAAAAAATACTTTTAATTCGTTTTACAAAGCAATAAACGTCGCACAATTAGCGAAACGTAAATCACGCGTGCACGCATTTATCGTTTTTATGTCGTTATTTTAGCATAGCGTTTTATAAAAAGCGTGCTTATTATGCAATTCGTTACGTTGGGATGCATTTGCGTGATTCCACTGCTCTATGGTAGCTGATATCGAAAGAGAAAAGAGAAAATTACGTGCTTGCTATAATTTGTGTTATTACGGCTCATTATTACGAAAAAAGGTAAATAATTCTAAGAAAATGATACTGCTACAGAGAGCATAGAATCATAGGTATATGTTTATTTATGATTAGATACTATGAATAAATACGGCTCTATATTCCAATAAAACATTATTGCAATCTAAAAAAGTCTTCGTCATCATACAAGACTTCAATAACAGAACTGTCAAAAGCATATTTTTTTTGAGACAGATATTAAGCCATTCAGCCAAGGTATCGTTTATATTCTTTTTGAAGTCTTTCATTTACAAGTTTGGCGTAATAAATTAATTCTGTTACATAATTAGCGGTATCGCGTGACTGTGAACCATAAGAGAACTTGTCCTCGAGTGTTTAGCAACTATTTAAGTTTTACCCCGTCTGATTTATTAGAAGGCACTTAGTTTTATTACACGCTGAATATAGATAAAATTTATCGCCATTAGATAAGCTAGTATAATTTTAATTTTATGTGAACTTCAGTGTCTTCAATAGAAACCATAAGATCTAAATAATTCAGTTTTGATTTGAAAAACTATATAAATATCCCGTAACACGATGACTTTTAGCAGTCTAGCAGAGATTAAAAATAAATACGCATTCATTACAGATAGACAACATCAACAGATGCTTAAGGTATGAAACATAAGAAACATTCGCAAACATTACATACTAATAATCTTATTAAAACAGTACATTAGTAAAGGGCTGAACAAAAATGTGGATACGCTCCTGATGCGCCTACGCACGCAATCAAGCGGTAACCATGGCAACGCGTACCGGAATCCAATATGGCCGCCATGTCTTATCAGGTTATTGGAGGCTCGCTCAGTCCCGCTACTGAAATATGTAGGGAGCAATGTAATAGCAGACTTATAAAGTAATCCTAAAACTATAATCAATTTCACATAAAATCGATTAAAAACTACAAATGTTTCGAATTAATAGAAATCGATTGTCCTGATAATTAAATTACATATAAAATAATACTTAGAAGGTATTACTTTTGATAGGTTTTTAGTTTTCTATGTTCCGATTGTGTCATAAATCTACAACGTATGAAGGTTTTTAACTGTTAATAGGCACAACTTGGACATATTTTACTAAGACACAGATAAAAAATAATGTCGAAATCAAACAATTAATTGTTGTAGTGGTGTCAGTCTTGGCTCAATAAAATAAAACCTTTGCCATGCATAAAAATAATCTAGCACTCAACATAAATAACATTACAAGTAAAAACATGAATGGCGGCTTTAGTATTCGCGCTTAAAGTCCGAATAGTTACTTTGAATATATTTGTTGGGTATTTATCGATGTAATAAAATAGAAGCCAATATTTTCATAGCTTTTCATCGCAATATGGCCATCCCAGTTTCATAACTATTGAACTATTTACTATTCCTTATCTGCATTTAGACAGAGAGAGAAAGTATCTTTTTAATCAAGCAAAGGTAACTAGAGTCAAAGTTCATTTGTCTGCCTTTTAGCAGCACTTAACCTCTATTAAAAGCGAAACACATAGAGGTTTATGTGAATAACCAAATAACAATCGGGCGAGTCGTGCGCTCGTGACGCCAACAGGCAGGTGACGAAAAACCTAACAATTCAATTGTGCATTCGGTATTTAGAATTCATAGACCAACATCTGATATGGAATTGAATTGTTATAGTCTGTGGCACAACGTTTGTTATAGTTTTGTTTAATTTTATATTTAATTGTGCTGAATATTTATACATTTATTTTACTATACAATATTGTATGATCATATTCCTTTGGCCTATTGTGTTTTTATAATGCTAGTATTAGTAAACTTATAAAGCCCTAGTACAGAACTTAAAACATAGATTTCACAACAAAGTCACGTAAGTCGTTACCGGTTAGTGCTTTGTTATAGCTAATTTTACAACTTGAAATCTTACGTTTTCATATTGTATTGTTTATTACAATTTCTCGATATTAAACCTCTTTTCATGTAACGGTTCATTTGAAAATAGAAACGCTATTTTCAAATAGGCACACGTGCGAATGTGGAGTTTGCGGATCGCTCATTGGCGGGAGCCGCGGGCCTGGCTTGCTGAACTGTTTAATTTTCAATTTAGATCGCAATTTGCGATGCCGCTCGCCGCACGCCCAAACTGGCATCACTCCATACGATAGATTTATGTACAGCCACTTATAAATATACGTGGAATATATTAAAAGAAATTAACTCGTGTAAGTTACGAGCCAGCCCCGAGTTTTCAAGATAAGAGTTAATGAAAATTGAGTTTTTTTTTCTCGACAAATTCGTCAAGTGCGGGAGTGGCTGACTGAGATAAGCGGAATTGACCTGTCCATTGTAACTAATTGGTACGGAGTCTGCGAAGTTCACTTGTATATTGTTCGAGTATATTTACAAGAGGTATTTTTAAGAGCACAGAGCAAATCTTCTGTATTTTGTTAAGATAACGTCATTTTAAAAATTCTCATTATAGAAAGTGGAAGCCTGCAATAACTGAGACCCTCAAAAAAACCTTTATGCCTACATAAGTATAACCTTTTTCGAGCCTCCATGCCGAATTCGGTAAGAATTTTGTAAAGTAACATAATACTTACGGACATAGAGAAATAATAATGCAATTCTAATTTTTTTATGGCCAGTTAAATACGCTAAACGGCATGTTAACACAGAATATGTAATATAAAACTGTCGGCGAAGTATTAACGTTGAAAAATGTGATATGCGTATGAAAGAATCTGTTTTTAAAACTCACGAGCTTGAATGGACGCATGTTACGTCATATTTTTTCTTTAACGGGACCAGTAGACATAACTTCTTGTTGGCCTTTTGTATGGGTTTAGTTTGAAGAAACTGGTTCTACGATATGAGCAGCTTCTAATTTTGTGATCTAATATGGAAAGACCTATGCCTTTTAAAACAACTAATTGAAATAATAGGAAAATAACATGCTTTATTTTTGCATGCTTTTATATTTACTTTAGTAAAAATGTAAACGAAAACTTTGAATCATATTATCTCGAAAGACAAAGCTCTGATATTATTATGTTGCCTAAGAGTGGAAATATTAAAAAAAGCATGGCGTGTACAATAAAAAAAAACGAAATATCACTTTTTCATTAATATTTTTATAACTTTTGTAGATATTAACCTAATATAGAAATATTGTTCTGAAAACAATTTTTGATAAATTATATAAGCTACGCTAAAAATACATCATAATATTCTAAATAGATTCTCAAAAAATTCACACTACAAATGCATGATTAGAAACGGAATTCAAATTACCCTACATCTACTATAATACCAAAAGAGGTACAAACGTACAATCACGTTACAAACACATTACCGATATTCGCAACAGTTTTCCAATGAAAATGTTCTCCAATAGGCTGTAATATATGACTGTATGTCCCATTTGATCTTATATGGGATGGTAATAGCAAATCGCATGGAATCATCATCTGCCATGTCGCTACCTTTGGCATTTTACTGGCGTATAATGCTGGCAACGTAGTTTAGATCTGGCAAATGAGTACAGAACGCAAAATCAGACTTTCACTACAAAATTGTCTATGGCTCTTGTTAAAATTGGAATTCGTGAAATACTGGTGAACTCACATTTACTCCAACTAAAAGAAAATAGTGTGTACCATTGTCAATGGTCAATGTTGATTTAAATTTTCTTCTATCAAAAGCCTTAGATACTTTAACAGTTCTAAATCAACTCTTTAAATGGAATTCAACAAATATTATAAATGTGTTTAGAAAAGTATTTAAGCATTTAAAAAAGATCTAACTGATAAAGAGCACATTTTTACGATGCGTTACTGTCAAAAGTGACATAAGCTAACAAACTGTTAATTTACGATTAAAAGTAATTTGAATATTGAAAATATTTTATTTACATAACAATAATTTGAATGTATTCGTTGTGAATGTGAAATAATGCAAATCTATTTAGAAATGTTGCCAGATAATAAAATTGAAAAATAGTGTGATGAAAAGCTTGTTGATACTTCAACAATGAAAATGTTACGAAACGTGCTGCAGAAACATATTCTAAAATAACATATTTGTAGTTTTTACAGTAAGCAACGAGTGATGTTGGTTTGTATTAGTGAAATTAGAAGATAGACTTATGAATTATGATTTTTTAAATTTTATTTTATAGAAAAACTATAATTAATAAATGGATGGTATTTAAAAGTACTTCAATTTATTCCCATTTCATTTACTTAATTTTGCCTGTGTTCCACCAAATATACTGAATGTGCACCAAAATAAGTTCATTAAAAGTATTATTATTACTTATATACACTTTCTTGGTATTCAGATTTGGTTTTGGCGTTGTGTGGTCACAGTTCTAACCTAACTTAACCGATATCAGTATTTTGCTGCTCAATCAGCAATTTTGTCGCTCAATCAGTATTTTTGATGCGCGGTTTATTATATTCCTTAATAAATTAGATGTTTATTAAAACATCAGTTTTTGACATTTATTTTGTAGAGTTTTCGTAACATAAACCATGAAATAACACTAGATTAAAAATTACAATCTCCTATATAAAAGCTAGGCATATAAGAAGTAACTCTTTAAATAATAACCTGATAATGGTTGAAGTATTAAACTAAGGACTCACCTTTAAAATACAGCTGCCAACAGCTTCACTCTCCGACACGGTGACGTTGTAGAAAGACTGGTCAAAGATCGGTTCGTTATCATTCACATCAAGCACAGTCACTATTAACGTCGCGGTCGAGGACAACGGTGTGCTGCCACGGTCTTGCGCCACCACCGTCAATCTCGGCATAGGGTTCGTCTCACAATCCACCCTAGCCCGAGTAGTCACCAACCCAGATCGCTCGTCAATCGCGAACCAATCTGACTGCGGAGTCGGTAGCAAGGAATAACGAATTTCGGAGTTTTCTCCTTCATCAACGTCCACAGCTGACACTTGGACTACTGGGGTACCTGGAGCTGCGGCCTCAGGTACACTCGCTTTATACTCCGACTCCAGAAATGCTGGTGCATTGTCATTAACATCAGTTACTTTGAGACTGATGATCCTTGACGCGTGTAAAGGCGGCGAGCCTTTATCTGTTGCAACGACATTCAACGTGTAAGATGAACGAGCTTCGCGATCCAGTGGTAAAGCAACGACTACCAAGTAGATTATGTTGTCGTGAGTCCGCAAATCGAAATGCCCGTCCCCGCCGCTCAACGTAACGTTCACATTCGCGTATTCGGTTTTAGAATCAGGATCATGTACAGATATTCTAGCCACAAACTCATCTAGCTGTGCTGACTCTGATATTTTTGGTGTAGCATCATCACTTAAGAATATAACATCTATGGTAGGCTGGTTGTCATTAACGTCAGTAACTCTTATTGACACAAAAGCAGTAGTTTCCAAAGGTTGTGCACCTTTATCTCTTGCCACTACGACAAGTTCATGTAATTCCTTAGTTTCGAAATCTAACGCTTTGTTTACGGTAATATCACCAGTTTCAGGATCAATTTTAAACATATTCTCTTTATCACTCTGTCTTCTATTTATCGAATATTCGATTAAACCGTTTTCACCAGAGTCTAAATCGGTTGCAGACACTTTTAAAACAGGAGTGCCTACAGTCGCGTTTTCCGGAATAGTGGCGGAGTAAACACTTTCAGCAAACACTGGGGGATTATCATTAACATCTAAAATAGTTATATTTACAGTCATGGTCCCTCTTAACGGCGGAGTACCACCGTCCAACGCTTCTATAACTAATTGATAATGGTCATTTGTCTCCCTGTCGAGGAACCCATTAATTTGTAGGTCCAAATAAAGGACCCCATCTCTTTCCCTGTGGGAAGACAATCTGAACGCATTATCAGTGTTGCCAGATACAATGTTGTATCTTTGCGTGTTGAACGGTCCCAAATCCTGGTCTTTGGCCGGGTTTAGTTTTCTCTTAACGTCTCTAGGAGTGTTCTCGGAGAACTCCACGTTCATGACGGGGGTGGGGAATGTGGGAGCGTTGTCATTCTCGTCTAGTACTCTAACTACTACGCGAATGTTGTCTCCGCTTGCGGGGATAGCGACAAGAGCGTAATGGTCTCTGTTCTCTCTGTCTAGAGGCCCCCGGGTTCTGATTTCCCCCGTGTGGGGGTCTATTCTGAGGTCGTCGTTGACGGCGCTGCCGGGGACGGGGACGATGGTGTATGGTGGGGCTGCGTCGGGCAGTTCGTCTCCGAGGTGTCCGACGAGGGTGCCGGCGCGTGCGTTCTCTCTGACGGTGAACTCTCGCACGTGCTCCGCCGCCGCGGACGCGACCAGCAGGCAAGTGATCACGCGCAACATCGCGCGTTCTTCAGTCTCACCGCACACACATTGTCACTCACACCTGAAACAGAAAATGTACTATTAGAATACAAGAAAAAAAATCATTTCGCTTTACGGGCATTACGCTTTACACATGAAATTGCTGTATTTAAGATTATTATAAATCATTCGACGTAGGTAAATGTATTTGATGTAAGTTGATTTGACTGGCGTTTTTAGAATTAAACATGTATATTAATAGTCTAAATATTTCAAATAGAAACACATAGTATCTTTCAGAATGGTATGACGAAATCTATTGCAATTTTTAATATGGCAACATTCTTCCGTCGTGATTTAATTGGCAATGGAAAAAAACATAAATGATGCATGCACACAAGCATATGTATATGTTATTATAAATATATGCAGTACCCACCAACGAGTTTCCTTTTCTTTTAGTCAACATTTTGTTTTTGCAATACTAGTTTATATGACAGTATTTCTAATCATTTTAAATGAATATTTATATGTTATTCATCTAACTTCCCTAGCCGTAAATACGTTTTAAACCGTACGAGATATAACGATGACAGGATTTAGGTATTTAGATAAGCATTGATAATCATTGATAAAACCTGATCTTATTATGTTTTTATTTTTACTTTTTTTGTAGTAGATATATAATGCAGACTTTGGTATTAAATACTCACTTTGGAAGGAAAATATTGTTTTTTTTTTTAATTATAATTTAAATGAACTATAAGTGATACCGTGCTCAAAATGGAGCAGTAATTACCTTAATTGATATATACATACATATAATTTAAAAACCTACATTTTCTTTTAGCTTCAGGCGTTATTTATTTTTATTATTGAGATTTTAAATGTTAAGAACTTTTTATAACGTTTGATTCCATAGCTCACAGCTCTTAAATATAAAATAAATGTCTTAAATTGAGCTTTACGTAAAGTAAATGTGCGTTTATCGTATGCTGATATATGTAGGTAACCGAATAGTCAGAATATGTTTAATTTAAATAATAATATAATAGTCAATGTGATAAGATATTTTTTACATATAAATTTGTTTTTGCATTATGTTTAGGATATCATAAAATATATTATACGTTAATAAAGTTAAGCACTAATTAATACCAGTCTAACAGAGATATTTTTATTACACTTTTTTATTCTATTGTTATTGCTCAATGATATAATTACATATATTTTAATTAAAGTTTCACTTAACTGGTTCTTACCAAACTGCAACGAATTAATCACTATCTTCAGATATAAATGAATAAATTCAATACATAATTAATATTTAAGAAAATAATTTTATCAGAAACAGAAACCTGTTGCTTAATCCGTCGAAGTCTAGATATTTTAATTGTAAGGCTTGGAACACACGAAACAAATCTTCCTAATTGCAATTCCTAGAAAAAACACTCTGGCTGCCATAACTTTGCAAGATTTTAATTTATTTTTTATGTATTATAGACACACATACATACACATATGTAGTTGCTTAATAGAATACACGTGTTATATAGACATAATAAGTCTTCTGTAAATCCTATAAGACAAAAGAGCGTGCAACTAAAAATCCTCATTTAAAGGTTGTATGCAAGCACACTGCGTCACGAATCGGCGATTTTATGACCATACAAAATGCACAAAGACGGACCATGTTTAATAGTGCATCTTCGAACCTGGACCGTTGTTTTAATATGTATTTAAATCTGTATACTTGTATGTCTGAAAGGTATTAAGAATTTAATTACTTTTTCATCCAAACACTGACAGGCACATTGAAGATGCAGCTTCAAAATCACAGTGAATCCTATCGCAGTGAAGTGAGTCCAATAGACTTAATGTTACAGCAGCAGAGGTCTTAAGTTCAAGCTCAAGGAACATAAACTACATACATAACTTTTCGAAGCTACGGGCTTTTTTTCCTTGCCCAAACGGAGAAGAAAAACATAGGAAACCTGCAGCCTGAAAGTTTTTTCAAATAGGAAATGACTCATACCCAGCAGTAATGAGATGAGGATAAGTCACATTAAAGCACACTTGTAAATTTTAAATGAACTCAAAATAACTTTATAAAAATTAAAATAATATAATAATAATAATATTCCCGAACATTATTCCACAACGCCATCTAGTTTCTTGGTAAGCAACGGGGCTTGTGTTACGGATACTAGTAGGTTGATATATCACTACTTATGTCTATACTTTTTTTTGTAAACAAATACATACATATTATACATAGATACATCCATGACTCGGAAACAAATGTTGATGCTCATCACACAATCATTTGTCCCTACCGCGATTTGGACCCAGGACCCATAGCACAGCAAGCAGCGTTAACTACCGCTGAGCTAAATGGCTCATCCTTTATAAAATAATGTGTAAACTTATCTGTTTACTAATTTTAAAACAATACTCGATAGTATTATAGATTTAGTTGAAATTAACAAACTACGATCCATGTAAATCAAAGACTCAGTTATTTAAAATAAGAAACAGTAATCCCTTAAATAAGGTAAGCTTAATTATGCGTAAGATGAATCATGGTTATAATCCGGCAAGCAGACATCGGGTGAAGTCGGAGTCGCCTGTGTGTTCCGGACCTAAAGATTATTTTATATTTTACATTTTTTATTTGACAAAACGGACTTAATTTGCACTTTATTGATGCCATATAAATTTAAAACATTTATCCATGCCTACTAATATTATAAATGAGAAAGTGTATACCTGTCTGTCTGTTACCTCTTTATACTTAAACCGTTGTACCGATTTAGATGAAATTTGGTAAGGCGATACTTTGAGTTTCGGCGGTGGATATAGGGTAGTTTTATTCCAAAAGTCACCCCTTAAGAGTCGAAAAGGAGGATTCAATTTCGTATAGGCATCAATAAGTTCTTAAAAAGGATTATAATAATTTTACTATTGAAAATAAAGCAAATTGGATAATAAAATGCCACCAAAATTACAAATTCTACGCAGACACAGTCGCGGGCTCAAACTAGTATAGATTAAAGAAGTTTTTTGTATAATTTTGTTTTAAATATAAAATTAGTGATCGGTTGCCTTTGCATTTGTCAAGTCATTAAAAACAAATAATAAATTTGAAATGTCAAATTAAAATTGTTATATCTAGGACCTAATTAATTTCAAATATCGAAGTTAAATATGTTTTGTATATTATGGGAGCGACGACCACACGTGAACACTTTGATAAAATAAAAATGATAATTTTGACATTTATTTGACATTGATAACTTGAAAACCTTAAGGGCAAATTTTTGTGTGATGAACATTTTTTTGGCATATTTCACACAATGTTAAAAATATTTGTAGTATAAATAGGCTCATATATAGATGAAAAAAAAAATCAGGGAAATTTTTTACTACTAGTAAAGAATCTTCCGTAAGATTTCAATAAAATAAAATTCAATCTTTAGTTATTTCATTACATTCCACATAATTATCACATACAAACAGATATCCCATAGAAAATCCCACTAACACTTTAATCGACACAGGACTTGGCCCTAAAACAACCTAAACGGTCACTGTTATATCTTAAAATTACTTAAATTTAAATCTCAACAAACATTTTGTCGACCCAGTTAGTCCAGCGGTAGTTAACACTGCCTTCTGTGCTAAGGGTCCCGGGTTCGAATCCCGGTAGGGACAAATGTTTGTGTGATGAGCATAAACATTTGTATCCGAGTCATGGATGTATATATGTATTAATATGTATGTATTTACAAAAAAGAAAGTATATATGTAGTACATCAACCAACTAGTATCCGTAACACAAGCCTCGTTGCTTAGCTCGGGACTAGATGGCGCTGTGTCATAATGTGCAGGGATCTTTATTTTATTTATTATTTAATCTTTAGTTGTTTTATTAGATTCCACATAATTATCACATACAAACAGATATCCCATAGAAAATCCCGACAACACTGTATCGACCAAGGACTTAAAACACCCTAAATGGTCACTGTTATAGTTTAAAATTACTTAAATTTAAATCTCAACCAAGATTTAAATGTAACTGAGCACTATCCTGAGAGAACAAATGATCCCCTCGAAAGTCCTACCTGCGCCGGAGTACCTGACACCGGCAACAGGTAAAGATAGGGAGGCATTCAACAAAGACAACACTTGTTCTAAGTAATAATATTATTTGAAACAAAACTGTTTGTCTTACGGAGTCTTACCGCCTTTGCTTTAATGCAGATTTTCTGGGTGGATCATTTTTAAATACTTTACTAGCGTTGTCCCTGACTTTATTTATTTATTTATTTTATTCTTTATGCACAAAATAAAAAAATACATTGTACAAAGGCGGACTTAATGCCATAGGCATTTTCTGCCAGTCTACCTTGGGGTGATGCAGAGATATAGCATGGTAGGTGCATCCTGAATGTGATAAGTGATATATAAAATTTACTTACTAACAAAAATAATAAGCATACATAAATAAATACATACATACAACCACACATACATTTTACACAGACTTTGTCTGCGTAGAATCATCAAATTCGTGGCTTATTTATTACTACCCTCTTTTAATAAATTATCTATCCCGCATACAAGTTTATATTCCACCCCCGTTTTCGGCATTTTAAGAGATTATTTCCTGGATTAAAACTATCTTGTCTCAAATTTCCTCTGTATAAAATTTCATCTGTCATCAGTTCGGCCGGTGAAACGCGGAATGGTAAGAAACAGACAGACAGGCAGACACACTATGGCATTTATAATACGAGTATGGAAATATTGATATAAAGGCTCGGATTGATTGTGATATTTGTGATTCTTATATTATAAATGCGAAAGTATTTCTTCACGCTTAAACAGCTGAATCAATTTAATCTTAATTCCGTTTGGAAATAGTTCGAGTTCCGGAAAAGGACGTAGGAGAGATTTTATCCCGGATATCATCCATTAAGAGGGCGAGAGAGGGGTTTAAGTTTGTATGAAAAAAAAGGACTATAAAGGTTTTATAATTTAACTTTATGTACGAAATAAATAAACAGATTAATTGAAAAATATCGTGCTCTAGGTTTAAAGGCAGCTTTAATGCCACTGCAGGTAATCGTGTGACCAATTTGGATCCGGGATCTCTTACTACAAAGTCTTAATACCGCTACGCTAATAGGGCCTTAATTTAAAAGAACACTGTAACGGTTCTATAATCCTGTCTTGGCCAATGTCCTTAGAAGCTAGGGTGGCCATCTCTAAAATTTAGCTACTAGGACAAGAAACGTGTATGTATTTTGATAAACACCGGATTTTGGACTTTAAAATCTGTATGTTAACAACATTGTTTTTTGTAGCTCGTAATTATGTGTTCGAAAGTGCAACTTTTGAACAAGAAGTTTTGATTCCCAGATCGAGAAAAGTGTTATTGCCGTTTTCTATAAAATTCTCAGTAACAACTCGGTGATTTTATTCGTGTCCGGTTGATTGCAATAGCCCCTATTACAGAGCATCTTAAATATTCGTGCGAAATGAGGGTGTACATTAGTACCTTACACATCTACTTTTCGGGGACGACAGGCTTCATGGTATGTTTATGTTACTAATCAAACCACTCGCGGACTTACCCCGGACGCCTTTTAAACTAGGACAAATCCGGTAATACCCAGACGGATGGTTACCTTAACAGTAGCAAAAGAATATTTAAAGATGTTACAAGCAGCATATTACCCTTGGAGCATGTACACCTAATTTAAATTCAATGTTAAACGCATTAACAGTAATAAGATAGCCTATTCTTTACAGGGACAATAGCCTTACAACCTCATCCAATTGGTTTAGGTTGGTACACTCGATCGGAATAATATCAATATATCGCCTTTTGCTCCCAACCACTTTATAGTTATAAACTAAAAGAACAAAGTTAGCAAATTAGTATTACATACCAAATTTATTAATACATATTATATCTCGATCAATAATCTCTAGTTCTAACCCAATGCTTGTGGACTGATTTTTCGAAGTATATGCGTATATATCACATACTTAAACGGTGAAGGAAACTTGTATGCTTGCGTGCTGCTAACTTTGATGAATGTGTGAAGTCTGTAAACTCGCACTAGGCTAGTGAGCCCTGAAATGAGTTGACACCCGTGCAGCAGTAGAATAGTAGAATAATTTATACAAATATGTAATATTATAAATATGTAATATTTGTAATAACCCACAAACATTGTAAAGGAAACCAATTATTTTGTAATTTTCATTTCATTAAAACAGTATTCAAAACAGTCTATCCATGGAGTTGCTTGCCGTCTCTTCTCCATAAAACCTACTTTGTCGAACCGTGCAACTAGTTTTGAGCTATTTAAAGTACTCGTTATGTTGGTCTTATTGAAATAAAACATTTAAATTTCTGGTTAGTAGTATTAAAATGTTTTCTCTAATGTAGTAAAGTTTAACTGTATAATAAAACTGTCAACTTACTATTGATATAGTGTTACAAATATGTGTGCATATGTACGGAAGACACGCGGGAAGTAATTTAATTTATATTAATATTATTTATATTAAATTGTACAGTCGGAAGCTCCAGAAATGTTGTAAATAGTCCCTTAATTAAACAGCGTGAAAGACGCTTATTAAAATTACTACTTAATTTTTAAATCATTTAAATAAAACACGATGTGTAATGAACAATTTGAGAAATGGTTCGTTTTTGATAACCCTGTAGGTTTTAAATAATACAAGTATGTATGTACATATTTTATATGTACGTATGAAGTTTATAAGCAGATATTTTATGATTCGTTATGAATAAAATATGGAGTTATTAATACGACTATTTCCACATTTCGTTCCGCATTACCCTTTACGATTATCATGGTTATCTTTTATTGAAGTTCAGCTTTAACTTTAAATCCCCCTCAAGCAGGACTCAAATAAGTATTACAACAAGGCTTAATTTACAATGTAATTTATTCTATCGATTCCAAAAAGGAATTACAAACTGATGATTGTAAATTATCATTATTTAAACGTACTCAATCATAACATATTTACATACCTACTTAACATAATTATATTACCTACTTACTAATAATTATGCACCCCTTACTTTTTTTTACTTCTTACAGACCTAAAAACCCAAAGAATTTAAGTTACATGTAATACAAATATACACCTTACGTAGTTTCACCGCACGGGAAATACAGTGGTCGACCGACCGGCTACTGAGCCGCGAGTCACGGGTTCGATCCCCGCACGGAACAAAATATATACCTTTATATAGCCTACAGTTGTTCTAAATCTAGATAATTGTGCATTGTGATTATTTGTATTAGTAAACTCACTCATACCACAGGAGATATTTGTAGTGTGGACTAACATTATTAAAAAACGAAAAGAAGCTTTTAATTTAAATATTTCTAACTTCAACATGTTTATAATAAGATATATTTACTTACACCAGTATTAAATGCACATTACATCTAGTAATATCGCAATTCGGATCGCGTCGCCTGCCACTCGCCTCGGCATCGGTCGTAAAAACTAACTTTTAATGCTACGCGGGCGAAATATAGATGAGACTAACTCAATGCTTTTATCTCGAAACTTACTGAGAAATACGCTCTAAATACTTTTCTTTTTATTTCCAAGTGCTAATATATTCTCAGTTATATGATTTTTTTCATGTAAAAGAGATTTTTGATATTATTATGTAAAAGTTTTCTGTTGAAGAGTGTTTGAAATGAACAGACATTTTAATATTATATAAAGAAAATATTACGTTGTTAATAATTGTTCAAGCAGAATATCCGGTAAAAAATTAAATAAGTTTGGTATTTTTAAAATTCAAGTCAAACTCTTTAAACTATGGCTGATCTACATGATAGCTTATGTACGCTTGCCGACGGCACATAGGGTCACATTAAAACTGCTATAGCGCATACTTCATAAGTCCATTTACATTCAAATCAAATCAAATCATTTATTTCAATTAGACCAATACAGGTGCTTTTGAATTCAGTTGCACGGTTCCAAAAGGTAGGTCTTATGGAGAAGAACCGGCAAGAAAGATTTATTTACGGGGTTTTTTTTATCATTTATCATAGCACAGAAACCGAACCAATTATTAGCAGATTTGGACAGCAATTTTATTATAATTTGATACTTATGAAAATCCTAACACAAAATTAAAGCAGGTACAGGTATTACAATAATTATAATCCCAAAATCTCAGGGGAAAAACGGGTGATTTCTAAACGAATTAGCGTCAAAAATGTTGCGCATGCGCAGGGCGCGCGGCGGCGGACATCAAAAATTCGGAATTTCGGGCGTCAACACAAACTATGCTCGAATGAGTTATATCGGGCATCGTGGGGCCGCGGGCGGAGCCGGGCGCGTTAATTTCAACTATGCGCTTTTTCAAACGCGCGAATAAGGATTTTTGAGACACCTCACGAGAGAAAATTTTTTAGTGCATTTACCTGCTTGCATGTTTACTATCAACTAATATTATCAATGCGAAAGTATGTCTGTATGTTATCTCTTCACGCTTACAACATTGTGAACCGATTTAAATAAAAAATGGTATAGAATATAGATATAGTTTAAGTCTCGGTGAAGGACATAAATAAATAAATGTTTATTTATCACTAATCAAATACATCCACAGTGGATACATTGTATTTATTATTTTTTTGTATTTATAGTATTTATTACACTAAAAGTACTGAGACTGTTACCAATGATCCCTTAACGTGGCGAAAACCGAGGGGATTTCGACGAAATTGTGGGCAAACGCTGCTTTATTACAATTTTATATATCTTTAGAAAACGGTATTAGTTATTTCTTATAAAGCCTATACCTACTCACTAATAATGTAGCTCTTTTACATTATTAGTCAATCCACGGAATAAAATTTGAATACATTAAT
The DNA here is from genome assembly GCA_905163465.1 of Craniophora ligustri. Lineage (NCBI taxonomy): Eukaryota > Metazoa > Arthropoda > Insecta > Lepidoptera > Noctuidae > Craniophora > Craniophora ligustri. The sequence goes on along the minus strand of LR990962.1, from coordinate 13,428,776 downwards.
TTCATTTGATCTTAAACTTAGTTAATAAACTAAGTAACATTCACATGAAATGAAAAACTAAACACGATAATATAAAACACACACGACAATATAAAATGACACTGACTGTGTAAATAACAACATTTTTATATTGATCAAGTGTGTACTGTTCGATAAACTTGTGACCATTGGCCATATCAATTCCAGAGCAATTCTCAACTTCTCACTGAACACATCCGCGTCACAACACAAAAGCCAAACAATGACCATACACATTACATACATAAAATAGTTAGTGCCTCTTTGTATTCAGGATGATTATAATCGCATTGCATGTACCACCACGCCCAGGTTACACCAACTTACTCTCACAACCTCATGCTATGTCATCCCTTATTGTCCATTGCATTCTTTGTCGTTATATTACCGTCGCCTTTTGAAATCGGAGAGTTTTGATACGAAAACTGACTTGACAAATGAATATAAAATATTCAACAATTATTATAGTGCTTATAGGAAATATTTCATGCTCATAACTAAAGACAAAAGATTCTTACAACTGTAAAGACCTTTTGTCTCTTGGAGCAGTGATATTTCTAAAAAGACTCTAAGTTATCTTTTACTGAGGGCAAAGAACGAATGATGTATTGTCATATGGTTGTTGTTATTCGCTGGCACGACTGGCGAGAGGCCGACCGATCAATTTCTGCGGCTAAAGTTCGATTCCCGGAGCATGATATAACTTACATGTAGTTCATATCTTGGATGGCTTAGAAAGTGTGCACGTACTTACCATGCAGCCACGATTACAAATTACATTGCCTACAGCAATTCAATGCTAGATATTTACTTTTAGATCCTTATCTTAGGTTCTAAACTTCTTATAATAGCAAAAAAATTGAGTACCTAAATGAACACGACGTTTGATGACCCCGGCCATAAGTCAGAAAGGTTTAGATTCCATAAAATAGCAATTAATATGTGATCCATGCGTAATATTTTATGATTTTATCATTTTTCCATTATTTATGACTGCGTTTTCCCCCATAATCTGAGTCACTTGAACTTACAATAAGTAAATAAATTAATCAATTAAGTAATTACTGCGTATGGAGTTTTAAAATAAGTGTATTATATCAAAATAAACTTATAAATGTCAACCTTGTACAAGTTTTATCAATTAAAAGTGCAATAAATGAAATCCTGTTTTTGTAAAATGTCATAAAACCTTTTTGGAACTGTCTTTTTGTCGTATAAATCGAAGTTAATTTAGATTGGCATTTATATAGTCGAAATAAATTATATTTTGCTCCTAATATGGATTCATATTATAAATACTTTTAAGTTTAATTCTTATAATATGAAAACTACGTATAATATGTGTGTGTTTAATATGTACCTACAGATTATTTCTTGTGTTTTACAGAAATTAATAATATTCAATTTACGAATATTTTTCGACCCGATTTAGCGGAGTGACATTCAAGAAGCCTTCTATAGCAAGGGTCCGAATCCCAGTAGGGCCAAATTTTTGGTGTAATGACTATGGACGTTTGTACTTGGGCCATAGATGTTTCTATGTATATATTAAAAAAAAACGATTAGTGTATCAACTACTAGTATCCGTAACAGACTAGTTGCTTAGCTTGGAACTAGATGGCGGTGTATCACAATGTAGGGATATTTATTATTACTATTAATGTATTAATCTAAATTACACAAGGGAATTTAAAAATGAATTACGAAATTCAATATCATAATATAGGTCTTTTTAAAAATAATAACACTCAGTAATTATTGTTCGAAATTCACTTAAATTTAGTCATACATAAAAGCCTATATAACAGTATCACATTAAAATTCTTGAGAGACCTTTTGATCATTGGAAGCACGTCTACTTAAACTTTGCAAATAACTTTAAGCTAAAGCTACATATTTTTAAGTACCTAACTTAAGTTTTATCTGTAGAAATGATTCTCTGCTCTCTTTCTCAAAGAAATCTTAAAAGATTTACCACGGGTCATGAATTTTTAAACTACATTTGGCACCCTTAACTGTTAGCTTTAAAATGAACCCTGCTAGATATTTAATCTATTTATGAATTCACACTAATAATCTTAATTCGAAAGTGTCTGTCTCTTACGCCTACACGCTTTAACCGGTGAACTGATTTAGATGAAATTTGGTGTGGAGATAGTTTGAGTCCTGGGGGAAGGACATTACCTTAAAAGGTTGAATACGGAGATTTTATATTAATTAATATAAACTTTTCTTAGTTATAAAAGAAAGTAATTACTCTGTCATGGAATTTTTACAGATTTTTGTAAGAGAAAAGTGTTTTGAAGCTTTTTTAATTCTGTATAAAAATACAGTATAAAATGGACAACAGTGTGATTAAGATCATAGTTTTATTTTATTCAAGACCTTAAGATATAACAGTAGTTTTTTTATAGAGGAGGCTCTAAATCAAACTATCAATACTTTCAGGAATAACATATTTGTATGGCAGATGTGTTCTTACAAACTTTTACCTCAAACCATTATACAATATCTACCTACATAAATCTTATTCTAAATCTAAAAGTGTCATAATAATGAGTTACACCTATTTACCACAAAGATCCTCTTATAATATTACCTACATAATTCACTACCTCAAGAATTTAAAGTTTTTAGAGTTATGACGTTTTACTAGTATGGAAATTGCTCCATAATTAAGAACCTCCTTCGTTTTGAAATCGGTTAATAAATTATTTAACATTATTAGTCCTACTATAGTTACAAAAAAAAGTGTTTTGGTTAGCACCCAGAGCAAATTATAAAGACTTATAATATCACTGTATCGCCATATATCAGTTGAGTCTAACAAATGAGATGACTTGTGAAACGCAGACGACGCCGCGGGCATAATACTAGTTATACGTGACTTATAACTTATAAGCAACTTTATAACGCAAATGCGACTTAAACCTACGCTTATTTAGCTTAGCGTTACTTAAGCACCACTTTCTGGTTAAGTTACGTTTACGTTTTTAGTGGTTATGTTGATAGAGACCCGTAGAGTCTTCTCAAGTGAACTCTATCTTAGATTTCTGATAGAAATCTTAATGTTACGGGTTGTTATAGAGAAAATGTGAATGTAAAAGTCTGTACTCTACTTCTAGTAGATTGTTTGTATGTATGATAGAGTCTACACAAAAATATCCTGGCTTTGGAATAGAAATAACTGTATAAAATGTCATTAGCATTCTCTACATCAACTTATAGACCGGCTAGCCGTTTTAAAATACGTAGAGTCAGCTCTATCATGATCGTAGAGACGGCCGAGATGTTGCTTCAAAATTTTATCGATAAGGGCCATTAAAAGATAGTGTAACGTCCTTAATTCCTACGTGAAGTCGAAAGCTTTACCTCCAAAATCCTTCCGTCACACAATATCACTGAAACATAACTCTGTTTTCCACTGTTTTCACACATTAATCGATTTTATAACAATATCTAACACTTCACTGCAATCCGGAATTCACTGATCAAAATATGTATCACAGAAAAACGTGTTTTTTTTTAAGTTGTGTGTTTCGTGCGCGCGCGCAGCTGAGCTCGGCGAAGGCTCGGATGGCACTGGCGGGGTCGCGTTGTATGGGAGGGGGGGTCTCGGAAACAGGTTGCGCTCAACCGTTTTGAGCGCCAATTTCTACGTTCTTTGGTTCCGACGATTGATACTTTAAATGTTGATAGATGCTGGGGTCTGTACTTTGGGATATTTTGGGGGTGTAATTTTTTCTTCTTACTTTTCTTTTTTTTTCTGCTCTCTCAGTCAACATGGAAATAAGCGTGTCTTTAGACACCAGCTATTTCCTGCACTATAATTCATACACTGATATCTATCAATTCCATTTAGGTATGCACTTTTAAAATTTTAAAAAATCTCCCAAATACCTCTTTACGTCATCATCAACAACAACAACCCATTATTGTCCCACTGCTGGGCACGGGTCTCCTTTCATTTGAGAGGGATTAGGCTATAGTCCACCACGATAGCCTACTGCCTCTTTACATTGTCATGCTATAACTCCAGTCACCGAAGGATTAACTAAAGATGTACTAGTGTACACCCACATTTTGAAGCTTTGTTTTAGGTCCCATGTGGAGGTGAGCCTATTGCCATCAAGTGGGCACGAATCCAAGATCCAAACTACAGCTGAAAATGTCATAGAATAACCTTATAACTTCTTGCTCGACCTGGGAATCGAACCCAAGTCGTCTTGCTCAGCACCACCTTTCTCAGCCACCCTTACGATCACTAGACCAACGAGGCAGTTTAAAATAGGTAATATCGATTTATAATATTTAAGATAAAAAAAACAATCCAGTAGATGAAATAATTCAGTTTGAAAATCTTGTTGTAACATTATTTGCCTTGCGTTTATGTCTTTTATACGTTAAAGGAAAAGTCAGCTTTTAAATACGAAAAATACTATATGCGTTATAGTATGTTTGTATAAACTATTGAAATACTGCTAATATATTTTCTAGATAAACTGAACACATTAACGCGATGCGCGTTGATGTCTTTAGTAAGAATAAACAAAACAATATAAACACAAGCATATACCGATGTAATAACTAATATTTACCTAATTGTATTTTTTTTTCAAATTGGATCATGTATTCCATAGATCTTATTTCAATGGAACTAATGATCCCCTTGATGATCCCCAGCAGTGGCCGAGAGAAAGGGTTGAAAATTATGACGTTGTCAATGTAAAGTATGCGTATTTAAACGTATCTAAATACTGTCGAGTATTTTTCGATCTCCTTTTTTAAAATTTTTCCCCACATTAAAATTTTCTCCTGTGTCGTGGGGCAAATACGAAAACGTCCAGATCCGGAAGAACGTTTATATTATACGAATATTTACTCCGTGCAGGGATCAAACCGGCAACTCGAGAAAAAAACGGGCCCTTATTCCATCCGCCCGTCGCGGGTCATTCGGGAACCTCTTTCTTAGGAATGCGTAAAAGTAACAAGTTGAAAAGAACATCAAATACTTAAATCTGCGGGGCCCATGGTATAAAGAAAAAACATAGTGAATGCAGTACTTGCAATAGATCAAGAAACATACCATTTTCTTACACACAAGTTGGACAGGTAATTGTATTTTGGTTACATTTTTAAATCACCTTGTATAAAATAAATATTCCTGGACATTATGACATACAGCGCCATCTAGTTCCGTGCTAAGCAACGACGCTTGTGTTACGGATACTAGTTGGTTGATATACTACATAATATACCTTTTTTTTGTAAATACATTTATAATATACATAGATACATCCATGACTCGGATACAAATGTTTATGCATATAACACAAACATTTGTTCCTACCGGGATTCGAACCCGGAACACACAGCACAGAAGGCAGATTTAACTACCGCTGGACTAATTGGGTCGTCATCTTGTATATTTAAAGTCAATATTGAAAATGAAGTGAAACTACTTTTAACAAACTTATACAACATCAACCCTTTACTATCCCACTGCTGGGCACGGGTCTCCTCTCATTTGAGAGGGATTCGGCTATAATCCACCACGCTAGCCTACTGCGGGTTGGTAGATTTTACATGCCATCGAGAAAATCTCTCAAGCATGCAGGTTTCCTTACAATGTTTTCCTTCACCGTTTGAGAATGTGATAAATACGCACATTTTTTTTTTATCGTTGCTCTACTCTAGGATTTTCTCCTGTGTCGTGGGTGCGTTTACAAACACAAATTTTCACATACACATACGCCCAGACCTGGAACAACTACGTGTAGAACGTACAAATATTTTCTCCGTGCGGGGATCGAACCCGCAACCCGTGACGCACAAGCACTGCGCCAATCAGTTCGTCATGAACTTCCGAAAAGTCAGTGGTTGAACAGTGGTTGCCTTGGGTTAGAACTGGAGACCTTTGACATCTCAGTCCACTGGTCACACCACTAGGCTACCACAGCTTATACATAATCTATTAATTACATTAAAAAAAAATACCAATTAGGTACTTACTCATTTTTAATGCAGTTGGAAACTATAGGAGGACTGATAACGAACCCCATATCCGAAACACTGGTTTTAAAATAATATAGAAATCTGTAAAAAATTAAAATAATGCTACTTTTCACGGATTTTATCGCGGTATATTGATATTATTTTAACCCGACGTTTCGGATCCTTTACTGCATCCATCGTCACGGGACTCACGGGCAGACTGGGATGTTGGTTGTCTTGAAGTTATAATTACTAACAACTAACCTACTTTTTTTATTATTATTGACAATCCAATTTACAGAACGAACGAACACACGAACCTATTTTTGGTATGGCAAGTACGTAATTTTGGCCCAAAAAAAGTATCCCTGCTTAAACTACTTTGTTTAATATTTTTTTTGGTTTAGTGACATTCGTCGGAGTCCCGACACGTAATAATCCGTTTACACTTTGCATAATATGTAACACTATATATCTATGGATGTCACTATCATACACTAGATATCCATAGATATAGATAGATATCTATGGCGTACCTACCCTACGTATTCTAGTTATGGCAAGTAATTTTGGCCCAAAGTAGAGTAAGCAGGTTAGGGACCGTTCTATTTTTGTTTTTGGTTCCGTCACCTCCGCCGGAGTACCTACACGTAATAAACAATCTAAGTGTTATTACAAATAGATGAATGATATTTTCCGACTCGATTGGCGCAGTGGGTGACTGATCGGATTGTTGCAGATTTTGCGGATTTGCACACCGTGCAAATATGTTTACGATCTACAGGTACCTACTTGCATCGGGCCTGAGCGTTTGTTTATGTGAAAGTTTGTGTTTGTAAACGCACGAGACACGAGAAAATTCCCAAGCAAAGTTTAAAATAAAATGGTTACTCGTAAAATACAAAAGTAGGTTTTTACAAATTATACCTGCTATTCTCATATTTTCTGGTTATATGAATAATATGAGTTGAATTCAAAATTCTAAAAATTCTTGGTTATACGCGCTTTGAATGTATTTAGAGAACAGAATAGCGACGGTAACTGCTAAAACATTAACATCATAGCCTAGCATTATCCCACTTTGTGAATGACTTATGTAAATATCATGGTTTGCTCTTCTTTGATATCTACCAATGAATCGAACCCAAGACCTCTTGCTTAGTAGTTGGACTTACGACTACTGGACTAACGACGCAGTCAACTTAACAATAATGGTATTAAAACCTTTTTTTTTTAACCGACTGCACTATATTTACAGGTTTTTTACTCTTGAACTAATCAGCTCTGTCGCAACCGTATTTACTAACTCATTGATGGACACAAACCACTTATCAACAGGAGAAGAGTTAGGCTACATCTACTCTTTTATTATCACTAGTTGTTGAATGGAACGGGAATCCACCGAGCTTATAAGATTTATTTCGCCTTAACCTTCCTGTAGAACTTTCCTGTAGAACCTGTGGCCTTTCATACACAATGCTTCTGCTTTGTTATATGGACAAAGTGTGCCTAAAAGAACTAATACTTCATCACAAGGGTCCACGCGGCAGAGTGGCATATTAATCAGTTTCGGCGTCACGGATCGTAGGTTTGATCATAGCATAAGATGGGAGAAGATTGACTAGTGATGAGTCAACTTCGAAATTACCATATTTTCTTCAATAAAGATCATTCTGGACTACTATCACCACTAGTGCATCTCGTAATAGCTGTGATAGCCTCGTGGTGTGGCCAGTAGACTATCACAGTATCGTTACCTTTCAAAAGGTGAAGGAACACATCGTTAGAAAAAAAATACTGGCGTAGTGTAACTTGTGTGGAAGCGTTTCTTCCTAAAACTAAGCGGAGACCCGTGCCCAGCAAATACAACGTAAAAGGGAGAATAAAAAACTTCTCCAATTATTACGACGTTTAAAGAAAATAGTCTTCAGATCATAAGTGTCTCACGGTTACATCAACCAGCTCAGCGTGATCTCGACAGTTGATGGCTATCTCTCATGAGTTTTTGTACCCTATTGAACACGTCCTACTAAGCAATGCGTCTGTCTACCGAGAAATGTTAGGGAGCAGGATGCCCTGTTTCTTGACAGACAAGTCTAGCTTATAATTATTCATGAGGACGTTAATTGCAATACATAAGTAGATGTTTAAGAAATTGTCAATTTGTGACATTATAAATTATCGTTTTAGGAGAAGAATGGACTGGACTAGCTTGTTTGACATTTATTTGTGGCGGTTGTCAGTCAGAGACTCGCTGATGTATTCTAGTACTGAATATCTAGTATGCTATCATGATAACCTACAATCAGTACAGTGCGGTTACAAACAAATTACAAAATTACGTTACAAATTTTCACATACACGAACGCCCAGTCCTGGAGTAACTAGGTACCTGTAAATCATACCTAATATAATTGTTCCGCGGATAAAACCTGCTACTTCGTTTGCTGTCAGCTAAGTAACTGTCTTATTTTAAGAAACCTTCACGGTTTCTATAGGATTGGCAACGTGCGAGCGACACCTCTGGTTTGCTGATTGCAATACAAGAGGTGTACCTCGCACGTTGCCGTCTATAGGCTGGGAACCTACTGAAAAATAAAAATAATGTACATTTAATCGCCTCAATATTCGGCTCCCCGTTATAGAGTAGCGACGACTAAATTAACCTTTTAACGTTTATACATTTTTCAAAGATTGAAATGGTCCTCAATAGTCAACTGCCAATTAACCTCCCTCCCGCCATCTATCCACACCAGACCACAACTTTATAACCTTTTTTTTTTCAATTGGTTATGATTATTCCAAATATATTTTGTGACCAAATGTGTGAACCTATTTAAGGTACATAGAATAAAAAACAAAAATAACCTATTTATCAATTTTATTACTATTTGCTACCAATTTTTATTTTGTTATATCATAATTATAATAATTATGTGTTTTTCAAATATTTATATCAATAACAAATAGATTACCTTTACATTATAGGTCCATGCCTTTACATTATACACTTTTTTTATTTGAGTATAAATTGACACAGGTACAAAGAGGTTCACCCGCATCCAGAAAATTCCAGCAACCGTTACAATCTAACAATTTGACAATACAATGACAAATGCCCTCTTTAATTGTGTTTATAATTAAATATTATTCTTAATGTAATTATTCTAAATATATACATACACTCACACCTTTTTCCCATGGGAGTAGGCAGAAAATACAGACAGAATACTAAGGACGATGTTGTGTGCTGTGGGTGTTTTCAAACACAAATATTCACATAAATAAATTTGAACCTGATTGAACTGACACATAAACCAACCGCTCAGGATCAAGTTGTTAATGTTACTTGCACTGTATGGTAATATATCACTAAGAAGCTTAATTATATTGTATGTTTTATCTGTTAGGTTACCAGCTACACCTTATTTTCTCATGAAACTCAAGTTATATTTGAAATTGTTAAAAAACTACACAACACATATTACAGTTGACATAGAAAAAACAAGACAAATCCCTTAATTTAATAAGATTTAAATGTATTTAGAAATATATTTACACTTAAATCAAAACACGGTAGTAGTTATTAAATTAACCAAAATTTAATGGTATATTTGGCCAGTATGTTGGTTTCTCCCGATCAGAAATGTTAATGAAGTCTGACCGTAATGATGACTCCAATGCCACTATCCTCTCCCAACTGCTTCCATAACGACTTTCTAATACTTCCTGGGTGTCTTCCACGTTTTTAGTAGGACCAGCAGCCATTTCTTCCATCGCCCTTTGTTCCTCAATTTTTCGATCTCTCCTCTCTCTTTCCCGCTTAGCGTCATCTCTGTACTTCTGATTGTCTCTCAGAAACTGTATAAACTCTTCACTAACTTCCAGATCTCCATCATCATTATCATCATACTCAATTTCAGCCTCTTCGCAAACTTCTTCCTCGTGTTCCGAATTTGTTCTAGAGCCGTTGGCAGATTGAGGTGTATTAGTGTAATTTTTACGTATTATATCATGTAGTATTTTGTTCTCGTACTCCAAGGCAGTCGCTCTGGACTTCCAGAAAGCTACTTGATGCTTCAGTTGCCAAGTAGCAGCGTTGGTGAAGTTCTCGGCCCAGGATGACATTGTTGTTGGAATTGGAAATGACGAGTTATTCTGTTTGAACTGATTCTTTTTTATGGCTTTCAGTTTGTGTTTACGTCTCAATTTTTTTAAACGTCGATGTCGAGGGTTGGTTTGTAATGTTTTACTACAAATCTGTTCGTCGTCGGGTGGTTGGAAAAACATTTTTTAACATAGCTGATTGTCAATTTTGACAAGTAAACATACATCTTTTTTTTTAAACGTTTCTTCCCTTCCGGGATGAGGCAAAGGAATCTAGTCCATACAGCCTAGTCTACAGTATTCTTTTATTTTATTTATGATGGATGACTGGATGATTCATGATAATGGTTGATGATAGGGTGAATTAATGGTTTATGAAGGGTGATAGATGATTGTTTTTTTCCTAGTTTCAGTAAATATGTGGTTCTTTACTGAAACCTAAGGCGGACTTCTTGGGAGAATTTGAATAAACATACATAATTTTTTTTAACGTTTCTTCCCTTTCGGGATGAGGCAAAGGAATCTAGTCCATACAGCCTAGTCTTCAGTATTCTTTTATTTTATTTATGATGGATGACTGGATGATTCATGATAATGATTGATGATAGGGTGAATTAATGGTTTATGAAGGGTGATAGATGATTGTTTTTTTCCTAGTTTCAGTAAATATGTGGTTCTTTACTGAAACCTAAGGCGGACTTCTTGGAAGAATTTGAAAGTCACGTTACACTGTTTTGTTTCATTTGCCAACACTCATGCACGTTTTCAAACACTTAACGGTTAATAATCCACCATTATTATACATTAAAGTTTATCAAAACACATATTTTAGAAAATAAAACAAAGCTGCTGAACATGACACTTCACTTTCCCGCCAAAAAACAACATACATCACTTGACATTTTCTTATTTTTTGTTCCCCTTTAGGATAAGCAAAGGAATCTAATCCATACAACCCAGTTTATATTATTTATTTATGATGGATGATATATTATAATTATATGTCGGCGCAGGAAGGCCTTCATCAGAATTCATTGTGTATTTAGTTGTTGTGGGCGTATTTTCGATCAGGAGGCATCATAATTATCGCTTCTGACTTCTCATTATAATCAGATACTAGGGCACACTATTCGGGCAGATTACAAGCGATTCGTCGCAGACGTGGTGCGCTTGCGGTTCCCGTTCAGCTCGTCTCCAAAACAAGATATCCACACCGCTTCCATTCACACGACGCTCCGCTAGAGCGACTTTATTTTTTTTTGACATTATCGACGACGCACGCATGCGCCGTCATATATAATAATGGGTAATCATTTGGTGAATTCCGAAGGATAATAAACAATATTTTACAAACGCTTTACGGCTAATAATCAACCATACTTCTGTCTTCTTCACTCTTAAATCAAGGCTATTAAAATAACATAGCCACCAATTAAATTAAAGATGCAGCACAAATAATGAGCCATTTATTTTTGGAGGGAGCGCACTAGAAGGATATTCAACAATCTAATTGGCAAAAAGGTCAGGTACGCAGTACTTGTAATTGTTACGTCATGCAACTATGCAATCATAGTTTCGACAATCTACAATAATCTAGAGCTCTTCTAGTTTTATTATTCGACCTTCTTATAAAACGCACCAAAATATGTCAAGTCTAAAGACGTCAATGTCAAACTTGATAGTGTTTGCCAATTAGACATTTATTATCAATAATTCTCATTTTTATAAACAATCAGAGCGAGAAAACTAACATTACTCTTTTTGAATAGCAAAAGAAACCGACAGGAAAAATATTTATTATTTCCAGAAACCATTAGTAGATTGTAAAAGAAATTAACAATGGATTACAAGAATCACTGTCGTACTTGCCTCGGCAGTGAGAAAGAAATGCGCCACATACATTCTAGAGTCAGGATAGCTGGTGAAGATGTACATTTATCGGATATTCTGCAAAATTTTTACAACTATAAGGTAACCTTATGATTAAGTTTCCGACAGTCGGGAGCAACCTAAAGCTCGATATCTAAAGCTTATTCACTTTCGAGGATATAGAGGTCTTTGTTTTTAAGTTCTTGTTTTATTTATTATATTAAATAATGCAAATACATTATTTAATTCGTGTAGGAGTAAAGTCCAGAATAATGATTAAACTGTGAGAAAGGCTAGTTTTATGTTTATTGCTAACAATATAAATGTAGATGATTTATTTATTTTTTCACACACTTCTTTCTCATGGGGCCCACCCTAGAAACTACATAACGCCAAGCACTATGATCCCTGCAAACCACTATAATTTTTTTGTTAGCAAATATGCTTTATCCAGCGATTACTTTTCATATAATCATTATTCTCTGTCTTTATATAAATTAATCAGGTGTTGCTGCAGTATATCCTTAGGAGTAATTACTGTATATCCATTCCTCTCATTCCAGGTAGCACCAGACCCAATGTTTCCAGAAAATATATGCATCAACTGTGTTCACCAGCTTACAATCACATATTCCTTCAAAGTCCTCATAGAATCCAGCTCGAAAACACTGATAGACAACCTCACACTCCTTGATTCAACCAGTGACAACTATGATTGTAACTTTGAGTCAGATGACCAAAAACCAAAGTGCCATATAAATATAAAAAAAAGAAAAATCAAAAAAATTGAGCCCAATATTGAAGATGATATCCAGTTGCTGTTTTGTGTTGAATGCAAGACGGAGTTCCATTCAGTCAAGTTGTTGAACGAACACTGCACAAACAATCATCCTACCAAATCCAAAATCGGGAGGGATTGTAATTATTGCAATGAAAAATTTGAAGATTTTCGCTCACTAGTCTTACATAGAAAGCTGCATCTAAAGCCTTATTTATGTGAGAACTGCTGGGAAGGGTTCTATAATGAAGATGAACTGAATTCCCATTCCTGCCAGCCTAATAAGGAGAAAATTAAGTCTGATGAAAGGGTTCTGCATCAATGTGATCAATGTGGGAAGTCCTACCCACCTGGTTACATAAGAATTCACATGTTGACACATGGCAACAATCGTCCCTACAGCTGCACATTTTGTCCAAAGAAGTTCAAAGTTCCGGGCGGTCTCCATTCTCACATCCTATGGAACCATAAGAGGACTAGAAACCACAAATGCGAAGTCTGCAATGCTACCTTTATAACATCCAGTTCGAAGAGTTCTCATATAAGGAAGAATCATTTAAAAGAAAAGAAATATGGATGCGATAGTTGTGGAAAACGGTTCTTCTCTAAATCTGAATTACAGAGACATTCTCTCACTCACACTGGTGTCAAGAATTTCCACTGCCATCTATGTGATAAATCTTACCAAACTCGGTATGGCTTGAATGTACATTTGAAGTCCCATTCACCAATAAATATGAATGTATTGAATTTGTGAAACCCAAGTACAAAAATGATAATTTGATCTCATATGTTAAGATATTTATTAAATTATAATATAATAAATAATTGTATGTAATTTATGTGCATAATAAATTACAGATTTAAATTACCTTTATGGATATTATTTATTTTAAAAGCAATTTCTTTGACACATATTAATATGTTGGTATAAAGAGTTTTATCGCTATGGTAAGGGATGATTAGTAGTGTATCCACAATTGAATACTGTAACGCGAGGTTTGTGTTTTGCACAAAACTGCAATGTGATAGATAGCTCAGTGTAATGTTGAATTTCCTTCATGCAAATGGTGGAACCCGCTGGATGCGGCCGGCGCATGACCGGTCGTCGAGGCGATCCTTAGGGGAGACCAATATCCAGCAGTGGACGTCTAACGGTTGATGTGATGAAATGGTTTGCCATTGAGCCATTGGAATAGAGCTTAATAAAGGGGAAATAATAATAGTCGCTAATACAATATTTTGAATACAAAATAACAAAACTTTATTGTGCAGGTACAGAAACTTTTAATAAAATTATGAATATAATTTTACCATAAACAATAAGGAAATATTTAATAATTTTAAAACAAAATGGCGAACCGAGGCACTTACATTAACTTACTTAAAACAATTTTTTGGAACGAAATATAATGTTATACAAGGAATATAATTATGTAGTAGGATATAAGATTCTTATATATACCAAATGATTATTAAATACATATTTTCTTTTTGACTCCTATTCAACAGTTTTGTGAAAGCACCAAATATAAGGCATTTATAACTATGACCAAGCTTTGAGTAATTAAGACAGATATTCGGCAAATATTAAAATCATAAAATCATTCTACATTTCTTATGTCATCATCATCATCAGCCTATATTCGTCCACTGCTGGACTTAGGCCTACCCTAGTGAACGCCACTTTCTTATCTATTTTGCAGCAATTATCCTACAGCTGTTACATAAATATCCATTGCTAATTTGAATCATATGTCTATGCCATAACAGGATAAGGTATATTTGTGGTAAAATTTTACCTATACGTCATTTTATAAGTTAGAGAGATACTCCTGTCTTACAAAGGATTCGAATGCAATTAATTTTGTAGTTTTTTTTTTATGTTTCAAGTAGGTCCAATTTAGTCATTGATTTTTAACTAAATATCTGAATTTTATGAATATTATATGTTCTAACTGAGTTAGAATTGGACGACAGCGCAACAAAATAAAGAATTAAACGCTTATGTCGTTTTAAAAAGGTGATATTATTATTTTCGTCATCGGGGCAAGTTGTGTAGTACATAATTTAGAAAAATTAATCTTCGCATACATGTAAAAAAGAAGTATCCCTAAATTCAACATATTTGATAGTTCGGAGTAGTAAGTATTTAATATCTAACTATTTACATCTTATCTAGGAACAACCTTGTTACTACCAGGAACAATGGCACTTCTATCAAATGTATATACACAATATATATTTTTTGGTGGGAAAACAAAGGTAAAATATATATTAGACTGAAAATTGCTAAAAACGTCTAAATTATTAGAAATCCAGGCAGAAAGAGAGCAAGAAAGAATATATATTTTAGTCGATTTTGAATAATACATTATTTAATTCAACTTAGTAGGATAGGATTAATACAATACTATGTATTATGTGCGTATTTATCACATGCTCAAACGATGAAGGAAAACATCGTGAGGAAACCTGCATGCTTGAGAGATTTTCTCGATGGCATGTAATGTCTGCTAACCTGCAGTAAGCTAGCGTGGTGGACTATAGCCTTGTCCCTCTTAAATGAGAGGAGACCCGTGCCCAACAGTGGGACAAAAATGGGCTGACAATGATGTTTAAATGGTGTGAATATTATGAACTGTCTCACTGAAACTGTACCTTAGTTGTATGTTACCTTACCAAGTGTGACGCGTAAAATTTAATATAAATTAGTAAACCTAACATCACGCTTTTATTTGTCAAAGGATAAGTCAGAGATAGCAGTTAGTAGTTAATGTACCTCCTACCTAGGGTTGCCAACTTTTTGTCCAAGAAATACAGTATATCAGAAAAATAAAATGAATAGTATTTTGAAAAAAGAAACAGTATTCGATTTATTTTTTTCAAATCTATGTAAATTAAGCTAAGTAAAGCATGCAGCAAAATTACTTAAAATACAAGTGGTATGAAAACAGTATTTTGTATACTTTTTTTTCATTGAACAGTAAAAAGTATTAAACGAGCGGAAAAAATATAATACTGTTTTTAACAGTATGGTTGGCAACCCTACTCCTACCTTCCACAATAACGGGTAATAGGGTGCGATGTGGAGTTATAATTTAGGTGTATTATTGTATTCCCAAAATCTCACAAGCAAGCTGAGTATTTTTGTAATATTTTTTTAAAATTTGAATAGGAGTCAAAATTCACATAGATTTACTATAGCGCATATTTATAAAAATATAAAAAAATATCACTCTATCCAGTCTAGATATTGACATGTTTATAGTATGTACATACGTTTTCACTGAGCAAGTAGCGCCCATACAGTTTTTGTTACTATAGATATCTGTAATCCATTATATTCGAGTGTATCCTGAAATAGAAAAATATATATTTTAATAATTATGATTATTTTTTAGCCATGGCAATATTATGAATTTCAAATGGTGTTGCCACATGCAAATGCTTTTTTTACGTAGATATTGTTAGCAATCGATTATATTACATACAACTACTGAAAATATTATTTAAGGACCAAGTAATTTTAAAATGTTATGCGTCTATAAAACCCTTAAATACTAAGTTTATTAGTGAGTGCAAAAACTTTGCTCCCAAAACAGTGCTAGTGAAATTCATGTGCAGTTATTACAAGCATATCACCGTGAATTATAATAATCAATTTAATAACCATATTATATTACTAACTAGTACAAAACTAAGCCCGCCATGTCTTAAATCATCAAACCTACGTCACATTGATACAGCCTTCATTAAATTGTCAAGAAATCGTTTTAAGTTGACATTAGGTTGTCAATGTCAAAATGGTTACAGCCAGGAAAATTTAGTAGGACCAACTATATTATTCTATAAAATTAAGATATATCTAATTTTTAGAGACAGCTTTTTAACAAAGACGACAATAATATGAATGGGAATCTAACCAAAATATTAAAAATAACGGTTAAAACTAACTAACTAATCTATCTACTTGAAATGCATTACGTTGCTAGCTATATGTAATGCATGTAGGTATGTATAATGTTAGCAAGCTATGTGGATATTATATTATATCTATTATGAGGAATTGGGTCGCATATTTTTACTTACTATTTAATTGCTGCGTTAAAAAGCTTTCTACTGCAGCTATGAGCAAAATTTCTATGAAAAACTGCTTTAAAAAAACAAACGATGTTCAAAAAAATGTTTTTGTGTGATGGAGGTAAATATAACGCATAGCGCTATGGTACTATGCGTTGTATTTATACGCTACGCAGTATGCGTTATACTAACAACGTACATCACAAAACACTAAACAACCAAAAACTACATGTCGATGTCTTTACAAAAAAAAAGTCTAAAATAAAAATTAATTCTAGTCTTGCTATACATATATTCTTTCTATCTTTAATTAAATTTTTTTTTCTGATAATTGGTACCATACCATAGCTTGGTAAAGAGCTATTTAAAAAATAATAATGTTTTTAATGCGTTGTCTTTTTTTACCAATACGTTTTATTAGAGTCAATTAGTTAAGAATAAAAGTTAATAAAGCACAATGCACGTTGCACGCTCAACGAATACTATGACAAAGCATAGCAGACAGAGAGTGCAGTCGAAAAATAAGTTCTTACTTATATTTCTTTTTCTTCGAATTTATGGAAAATCTGTCAAATTATTCAATTTGTCCGTCCAATTTATCTGATTAAGAAAAAATCGAGAATCATTATCGATTTCTCCCTAATCATTTCAATTATCATAACATTTTGAACATGAGGCCAGTCTAAATTTATGATAGGTCAAATAGGCTTGCCCTTATTTATCTGGGGTACTAAAACCTAGCTAACCTTTTCCTTAGAAAATATAGAGTATTTTTTATTATATTATATTTTTTATTTATATTATATACCCAACAATATGGTTACCCCAGATGTAGGCCGTACAATACCTATATTATGTACAAACGGAATGCAAATAAGATAAGCTTTCACTATTGTGCTACCTTTACAACCTTAGTGTAACGTGAAATATTTTAATACAACATAATGTATTTATGTCGACCAATATCCACCGCTCCCTGCCAATACCATTATTTAATATAGGTAAAACTAACTTTGTACCTTATTATTGCAATAATAAGGTCGATAGTAGTCAAGTTTATTAATTAGTAATAAGTGTGCAAAAAGCGATTTGAAAGACCCAATTCCACCAAAACTACATAAATATACAAACAGATAATCACCGCCGTGCCTAAAAATTCATGTCTAAACCTATTTGATACATAACTTCGTCCATTTCCTGGTCGAACATGTGGAGTTGGGCTCCATTGCCATTCACCGTACCATTTTGCTCGACCTTCGACGTCGTGGGCTCTTCGGGCTCGGACGTGGTGGTGGACACGTTGAGGGTCGGCAGACCTAGGACGATTCGGATCTGGTCGGAGAGGTGGGGCGCTGAAACTATCTGGTGGTATATCCCTTCGGCCGTGCTCAGTATTTTGTCGACGTCCAGACACATTGATAGGTCGTTCACGTGCTGAAAGAAAAAGATTCGTTCATCATCATCATCATCAACCCATTAATATAATTAATGTCGTACTACTGGGCACGGGTCTTCTCTCTTATTTTATGGTAATAAGGGGCAAACGGGCAGGAGTCTCACCTGATGGCAAGTAATGACCGCCGCTCATGGACATTTGCAACACCAGAGGCTTGCAAATGCGTTGCCAAACCCTGTGGAAACCGTTTAGGTTTCTCAAAATAAGGAGATATTAAACTGACAGCAAATGGAATGCTCATACTGTCAGAATAGTCACTCCCTCAACTAGCTCTGGTAAGAGGTTACAAAAGTCGTATTTCACTACGTTCTTCCTGCAAGGCGGAGGTACTTCCCCAGTCGGGCAGCTCAATTAGAGCAAGGAATCTTCCTACGCCCTACCTCTAAAATTTTGAGACGGATTAGGTTATCATCCACCAAAGTAGTTTAGTGTAGGCAGACTTCACATGCCATCGAGCATGTGCACCGTGCATGTTTTCCGTCACCGTCTGAGCATATAATAACTAACACACGTAACATCAAAAAGTCTGTGGAGCCAATAGATCAACAAAAGTGCTTATATTACCATCAATGAATTAAATACTTACTTTCAAAATTTCAGTAAATCCATAATCTTTACTGATCAAAACATCTTTTTCTGCATCGAGTATGGCAACACATATTAACAAGTGGAAATTCTCGCAGGGCAACCCCGTCCATAATACTTCCCATAGTCTGGAATAAAAATATAAATTACAAATTAAAATGTCCCAGAGATTGATTGGTTCTCTTAAACTAACAAAGTTTCCAGTATTTTTTTTTCTTTTTTAAAAACGTTGCCCCACACTAGGACACTTTTCTCCTGTGTCGTGGGTGCGTTTACAAACACATACACAAACGCCCAAACCCGAAACAACTACTTGCAGAACGTACAAATATTTGCTCCATGCGGGGATCGAACCCGCAACCCGTGACGCACAAGCCGATCGCTCAGCCACTGCGCCACCGAGTAATCAAATAATAATATACAACAATATTTTAGGTCAAATGTCCCTACTGAGTTTCGAAACCCACCCATACGGCGCGTCAGACAATCAGGCTTCATGTAGAAGACACCGGAGTTGCACAGGCCGGACCGCATGTTTGTGTAAACGAATGGATATTACGTCTTTACCATTTGCTTAACTGAAAGATCCTGTTTAAAATCAGCATCAATGGTGTACACACGCGGTAACGGTGCGGCGCCAGTGCGGTGCATGCGCGATATCCATTCATATACACAAACATGCGGTCCGGCGCTGGTGTGGCTCCGGCGTCATCTACGTGAAGCTTCAGTCACTAACAGTGAAGTCAAAAATCAACTTTAAGATCACCTCATGATATCCCTGTGGGAGAATTCCCTCTTGAACCAGACGAGGAGCCATCGGAAGCAGAAGTACATGTTGCCGGAGTCCTTCTGGGCGAGGTGCTGCGCGAGCTCGGGGCTGGCGAACGTCAGGAGCTGCTGCAGCTGCAGCAGCTGGTGCTTCATGCCGGCCTGGTCCATGTCGAAGTTTGACGCCTAAAGGGGTGGAGGTCAATTAATTATTACTTGCAGTCGTCCAGTGGTCGAAATTCGACCATTATTAATTTAATTTATAAGTTTCTTTATGCATAATTTAAAAAATATATTAGCATTCTTCTGCACCCCTTTTCTACATAATTAACTACAAGTGTGCCAATTTTTTGTAAAAAAGGGTACAAAGTTTTTGCTTCACGCATTAATATATAGACTACTAGCTGACCCAGCAAACGTTGTTTTGCCACATTATAGGGGTTGGTGGACTACCCCTAACTTTTAAGGGGATGAAAAATAGATGTTGGCCGATTCTCATAGATGCCGGATAAGCACAAAAAATTTCATCCAAATCGGTCAAGCCGTTTCGGAGGAGTATGGCAACGAAAACTGTGACACGAGAATTTTATATATTAGATTAATAAAAAATAAATACATGCGCATGGCATGACAAGGTGTATGAATTGAATATGGCTGAAAAAGTGGTGCATGAGGTGCATCCCATGAGAAAAAGGCGTGAGTGTTTGTAGTTATGTATAAACATATCGTAACTCAAAGAAATATAAGCCTTACAATAAAAAACACGGATACATTTTTTTATCTAAGGAAAAATTTTGGTACGTAGCATCAAAATTTTGATGCACATGTTTCTTGGTAAAAAAAAAACATGATAAATTTCGAAACAAAATGTTTGACCACTCACAATTTTGTCCATAAAACCGACGAAGCACCAGAAGCTGTCGACTTCATTCCCCAGCAGCAGCAGGAGCGGCGCCAGGATATCCGACATACCCTGGACGTAGCCCAGGTCGAAGTTGTACATCACGTACGTCATGAGGATGTCTTCCAGAACCATCAAGTTCGGGTTATTGTCGCCAGCGAAGAATGGATGCGTTCTGTCCGTTCTGTTCACGTCTTTTTCCACTAGACTTTTCCTGTCTCTGTATTCTGTGAACCTGTGGATAAAAGCTTGGATGGAAGTTGGTTCTTATGCTGTTGAAATAAAACTGCTTTTTGTATACATGGATGCTGTTTCATTTAGGTAAAGAAATCTGATTATCTTGTTTAAAAACGAAATTAAGCGCTAGATAATAGTTATTTATGCAACTGTTGTATAATAAGGGGTATTAAAACACGAATGTGGGTTTATCACTCGAGGCGAAGCCGAGTGTGATAATAGTATCACATGAGTGTTTTAATACCTAATTATAACAGTTACATACAAGACTTTATTTACACCCATGATATGAATCCTCTATATTTATTTGTAAACAATATAATATATATTCTTTTTCAAACTATTATTGAACAAAAATGGCAGGATATGACGTCAATTTAAAATTTCGAATAAGTTTTTTTTTTAAGTTTCGGCGCTGTGGTAGTGAGACGCGCGTGCATTAAAATGTTCTTTTTTTGAAATTGATAAAGATGCCATGAGAATGTGGCTGTTCGATGAGTAAGAAAGGAGTTGCATTATGAAATTGAGTACAACATTATAACACCCGTTTGGATGATATTATGGTTACTGTGACACTGGCTGTTTTAATGTTGGCAATAAGCTAACTGTTTCAAGAACTTTTATAGAGGATTTACAGCATAGGTGTAGATATAGGTATTAAACAGATGTTACTTCTTTTTTCTCTTCGAGGTTCTTTTTTAGCAAATACATGATGAACGCTTCATAATAAATTATCATGAGAACTTCTCGAAGTGGCTTATTTTCAATTAGTATTTTGTATCTACTAATATAATCTCTTTAATAATAAAATATACATTTGCACTGTGACCTTTTTCATTCAATTACGATTTTAAGCGGCAGAATGAAGTTAGAAAATCCGCAAAAAGTTGTGCCTACTTCCATTTTCAACTAAAGAACTGATAAACAGTAAGTTTGCGAAATCTATAACAAAAAATCTCTTGCTTTCTCTTTTCTCTCCGTCTACTTGGGATGATAAACTTACCTGGCCTCCTGACCTTCAGTCATAGACCTCCACTGCAGCTTCATTGAAAAGTATTCCTCTGTTCTCTTCTTGGTCAACGCGCGTAATTCTGCATGCGTCATATGCCATGGATAATAATCTAGCAAATACTTCCAAACTGACTGCCGTATTGAATGTGCTACTCCCTAGGAAAGAACGATAAATTTGGATTATGTAGTAGAATAGAAAAGGTATCAATTTTTTTAAAGCACCGAAGTGACGAATCAGCTAATGTTGGCTTTGTAGAGCGTTGTCTCTGTCTCTCAATTCATTTACTATCAACTCATTGAATATCTCACTGCTGGGTTCGGGTGTCCTCTCATTTGAGAAGGATTAGGCTATAGTCCACAACGCTAGCCTAGTGTGGATTGGCAGACGCCATACATCGTGAGGAAACCCTCACTATATTTTCTTTCACCATTTATGTTCATGTGATAAATACTTGATTAATACTTCGAAAAGATATTGGTGCGTACCTCGAGGTACTGACGTAGCTACCGCGATACAGTACCCGTGGGTCCGCAACTTCGGGGGACCCCCAAAACATGATTAGCGTACTTCTTATTGAAAATTTGAAAAGTTATTCCACCATCAGAATCTAAATAGAACAGGTTGCAACACGACTTTAATCATAGCAAGTCATTATAAATCTAACTTGAGACCTTAACTTTATAGCCCGCTGATCACACCAATAAGGCTACCACAGACGGCGAGACGAGACGATACTTTATTCAGCCGATACTAGCCGATTTCTCTTCCTTTTGGCGCATATACTACGGCAAGTGATAGTATGAGATGTTGTACTGAAGCAAGGAAAGCACTTACCCCTCTAAATATAAGCTGTTTAACTCCCTCTACCTCTGTGACTCTACCTTCTGTGTCCTGCAATCCGTCCCACTTCTCTGTCGATAGGGGAGTGCCTCTGTAACAAAGATATTTAGTAGTACTGATGTACTCTCACAGTTTAATGGTATATTTATAAGTATTACTAGCTGAACTGACATATATTGTTCTGCCACATAATAATACTAAAAACGCGATTACAAATGGCGCGTCAGGGGCAGGGTTGTGAAAAATACTTTACGACTATAAATGGTGAAGTCTCTTTCACACCTTCCATCAAATTCGGTAGGTCTGGAGTTAGCCAGATCTACCGAATATACACAAAAAAAAGGAATCCGATAACAAACACTGTAACACGAGATATTCATATAAGATTATGTCAACGACTTCAGCAAATTCTATAAAGTACTAAATAATGGTTTATGCATTGCCACTATATCTAAGCATTTTTTTTTTTTTTTTTTTTTTTTTTTTTTTTTGGGACTTGCCCACCACCCAAATCCCTACTACTGCAACTCCTGTAAACCAGGATCAACAATAGTAACTATCCAGAAAATCGTCGAGACAATGAAGTCCGACGTGTCCCAGGGGAATGATTTTAACTGTCTTGGAACCCGCAGCGAAATTAATCATGAAGTTATATAGGAGGAGTAAGAAAAATATCAGTTTTTTCACTTCCCTCCTTATCAAGCGAGAGACAGAATAGAATTTACATGTCATTGATATGAGAACAGATGTTTACAACTGAGTTAAGCCCAGTTGCCAGGCACCACGGATGATAAATTAATAAGTTATGGGTCCTAATAATGTGAGCTATTATATCTGATTCCAATAATAGGTATGGCAAAAACGCTTAAACGCACGGAAATTCATCCTAGTCGCAACAAGGTCCGAGTAATAAATCACCCCAGATATAATTTGCAAACTATCGAGCATAATATTGCGTTCACTTTGCCATAGACTACACTCCCACAGGATATGATGTGCAGATTGCTCGTATTCACAGTTCGTTGAACAAGGGCACAATGGTGAGGAGACAAGCTTAAATGAAAACAATTTACTTTTAAAGTTGCCGTGTCCTGTAAGGAATTGGGCAACACAGTGGTCCACCTCCAACCAAGTCCTCTCCAGCCGCTCACGAACGGATGGAAAGAATTGGTGGAGATGGCGGCCCTTAGTAGAAGAATCCCACCTTATCTGCCATTCGTCTAAGAGTTCCTCCCAAACGTCGGCCTGGGGTTTAAACAATCTAATAATCTTAGCCCGGTCACGTTCTAAAAGGAATTCATTTTTCAAGTACACTCTTGAAGCGAAATACATTGCAGCACGTCGTTGTGCCTCGAGATCGACTGGCAGCACTCCCGCGAGTACTGGTAGTGCTTCTGTACTAACAGTCCTATATGCTTTACATAAAAATATCAATGCTAGACGCTGACTTTGAAGTAACTTACGTCGTACCGCACCTATGGTGGCCCTATCGGCCCAAACAGGTGCTCCGTAGCACATACAGCCTAGGTAAGTAGCCCCATAGATGGTTTTTAATGTATGAAAAGATAAACCCCATGTAGCCGTAGATATTCTAGTCAAAGCATAAAAGTTACGTTTAGCTTTTTCACCCACAGTTTTAATGTGTTCAATAAATGAAAAATTTTTTTCAAGTACGAGACCGAGGTAACACACTGACTCCTTTCTTTTTACGGTGACGTTATCGAATTTGATGCTAGGCGAGGATTTAAGACTACCTTTCAAGATTAGTTGAAAGGTTTTTTGCGGCGCGAATGTTAAGCGGTTCCGTTCGCCCCACGCGGATATTAAATGTAAACACGAGTGGGCTAAGTTTTCGAGACCAGACCGCGTATTTGACTGAATGAGCAGAAGGCCATCGTCCGCGTAACCAGTCAATGAACAGCCGTGCGGGAGCGGTATCGCGAGAAAATCATCAAATCCCAGATTCCAAAGGTACGGCCCGATTACAGAACCTTGAGGACATCCCATAGTCAGTGCCTTCGACACAGAATGGTGCCCAAGTGTCAGTTTAACGGTTCCGTGTAAGAAGTACGAGTATATAAGAGTGTAGATATTTCTAAAGCAACCACGACTTTTTAATTTAAGCAGTAACATCGGCCACCAAGCGTTGTCGAAAGCACCAGAGATGTCAAGGAAAATGCCGACGACGTATTTACAATTCGAATTATTTACTATCGTTCTAACAGAGAGTGCGGCGTCAGTTGTTGATTTGCCTATGGTAAACCCGAATTGGTTATTATGAAATTTAGGCCCGTCCGGTAACAAACGTGGAACAATTAAACGTTCGAGGAGTTTCCCCAATGAAGGCAGTAATGTTATGGGGCGGTAAGACTTAGGGTCGTCCGGGGGCTTGTCGCCACTTTTTGGTATTATTCGAATAAAGCCGCGACGCCATACACGCGGGAAAACGCCCTCAGAAATACACCGACAGTAAACAGTTAGTATACAGTCACCGGCTGTTTTACAGGCTTCCTTAATCATCCGATTAGATATTTTATCATCCCCTGATGACTTATTTACCGGCAGTTTTTTAACGACGTTTGAGAATTCGTCAATAGAGGGGAGGTTTGACATAGGTGACATTGGTGGTTCAGCTGCCCAGGCTCTGATCTGACGGTGGTAATCGTTGTCATCAGAAGATGAGTCGTCCGGAATAAGAGTGTTAAGTAGGCATTCCGTTGTCTCTTCTATACCAGCGGTATGTGTGTTGTTAACTTTAATGTTTTGAATATAAGCTAGGTCTATCGACCTGTTTGCTTTGAACTCGTGGTATAGGGGCGACCACGGGCCTTCACTTTCGAGTTTTTGGACAACTTTGTGCAGTAAATTATTCTTAGATTTTTCCACAGATGCTTTGTACCGGGATCTGGCAACTCTAAACGTATTTAGGGCAAGGGTGAGTGAGTCACCCCTAACTTGATGTTTTTTTAGTTTATTTAATTTTCTACGCGCTCTTCGAAAAAATTTACGTTGTTCTACTAAATAGGCACTCCACCAATCACATCTACGGATATTGGTCATAGAACCTCGACCAATGGCAATATCAGCACAGTAAGTGAAGGTGTCTGACATGATTTCAGCACACTCTTCAGCTGACAATCCGTCCCGAGTGAAGTCCTTGGCTTGTGACGCGAACAATGAACTAAAAAATTGCCAATCTGCGCCCTTAGACTTATATCTAAAATTTTGAGCTTGATATTGATTAGAACCTTGCGTTAACATAGGGATAAACTCGTACACGATTAAGCGATGATCACTACATGACGCGTCTGGGAGGACACGCCACCTATCCAAGCGGACGTCGGCACTAGAAAGTGTGACGTCAATACAAGATTCGCCCATGAGGCTGCAATAAGTAGGTGGTGCATCGGGAGTATTGTGAACTGATAGGTTCATCTCAGCGATGAAATCCTCAACGGCGTGGCGCCGTTCAGAGTCCGTGGACCGAACCTTGCCATACCAGAGTGGCGATGACGCGTTAACGTCAGCGCCAATGATTATTTTGCAGCCCGCAAGTGACCGCAAGACATTACGGAGATTGTGAATATGAGGACCAACAGGGTCAGAATATTGAAAATAATAGCTCACAACATAAACTTTAAACGATGCCGATGAAATCTCCGCTACGGCACAGTGTGGGGTCATGAGATTACGCAAAGATGTTACAGTTATGTTTGAAGAACGCGATACAAAAATTCCAGCTCGTGCTTTGCCATTAAGTTGTACTACCTTGTTACGTAAACTCGCGTTTTGATACTGTTCTTGGATTAGTACAATGTCCAAATTATATTCCGTAATTAATGTATCTAGCTCAGACGTCGCCACCCTGTCGTTATGTAAATTTAATTGTCCAATAGAAAAACCAGCCATCCTAGTTAGTAGTTAGTATTAAGCACTAGTTGCTCTAATTTCAATTTATACGTGCCACAATCTTGTGACCCGCAACGATGGTTGGACGCTTTCTTAAAACGTTTGCACGCGACGCAAGTCGGGGTAAAGTTTAACTCGTCTTTATGCGGACAGTCTTTGGTCTCGTGGGTCTCGGCACAATTTGCACAGGTGGGAGATTTAGCAGCGCAGTGTTTTCTGACATGTCCGAATTGTTGGCAGTGTAAACAACGGACCACATCGATGTCGTCTACGAAGCGGCAAGTAGCCCAATCAATAAATAATTTTTCCTTACTGTCAATTAAATGTTTACGCACCACGGATTCAATTTCTATGCCTATCCATTTTCTACCGTTATCTAACGTACGTTTACGTATTATTTTAGTTGATTTTATAAAATCCTCCTCTTTTATTGACAGCTCGCCTTTGATATTTTGGCGGAATAGCGCGGTCAAGAAAGCACCATCCTCCAAAGACGATGGGACGTCCCTCACCAAAATGCGGGGTCTGCGGCCTTTTGGCTGTTCGAGGCGTAAGCCGGCAGATTTAATCGCGTCTACTGACTGTAATTTCTTTATTTGGTTCGATCTGTGGTTTATATCTAAGCATGTTCATGAGTCATAATATTACGATTAACCATTTGAACAGCAGTATCAATCAATATGTAGAATATGTCTGCCTTATAATGACCTTTCCCTGATAACACCGATAAACTTTACGTCAACCATTGTCTTGCCATTATCAGTAACAGTTTTAATAGCTTATTAAGAAAGCCTTTAGATTATAGTGCAGGAAATCTTTATGGGTTATCAGCCGCCTGGTTAGAGGGTATGGCGGATTCGGACTGACTAACTAATGACAATTGCGTACTTATGACCTATCTTCAACGTGGCTGCGATTTAAGGCATATTCGAACCTAAGCGGTATTCTCTGCAACTGTGTGTAGAAGTTCATACCGCGCGGGTTTCATTCAGGTATTTAGTATCAAGTTCCGCAGCTATAGCGATCTGAGCGGTATTCGTTGCCACTGCTGTGGGCAGAATTCTACCCACAAAGATAGCGAAATCCACTTTGGCCTGAACAATAGTATGTATTTTATCGCATACCCACTGTTTTCTCTACCGCAGACGGCAGCGAATACCGCTTAGGTCTGAATAGGGCTTTAGCTGAATTGTTGAACATCTACAATGGGCTAGCTTTGCGTAGCGTTCCTTTTGTCGTTGTGTCCTAGCTGAAAGCAACATGGTCGGTACCTACTGAAACG
Source organism: Craniophora ligustri (assembly GCA_905163465.1). Classification (NCBI taxonomy): domain Eukaryota; kingdom Metazoa; phylum Arthropoda; class Insecta; order Lepidoptera; family Noctuidae; genus Craniophora; species Craniophora ligustri. The sequence continues at coordinate 13,400,937 of LR990962.1, read as the reverse complement.
ACGAGCTCACAACGTTGCTTTACCTAAACTGACTGGCTCTACTGCTGTGCGCTCTGTACTTTGTTGTTGTCTTCAGAATCAGTGGCGCAGTTAGGTGTCCAGGGGCCTTGGAGCAAAAAAAGCTCCCCTTAAACTTTTGAAGTTTTATCAATGTACAGGGTTACAGGTTTTGGACCCCCTTAGCCCTTCAGTCGCTACGCCAGTCGTAGAATACCAGAGAGAAGTCTCTATGTCCAGTTTCTTTGATAACCTTACGTTACACTGCACGTACCTAGGTATACACGGCCTGGGTGGCAGGGTAGGCTTGACGCTGATGACCTCGTACTCGTCGTTCTTGGTCACGGTGGTGGCTTCCTCCATGGCACTCATGCTCTTCGTCAGCAAGTCGGCCACCTCTTCAGACACATCGCGCTTGCCATTCATGTTTTCGTTGCCGTAGTACACTGCAAAGGAACAGACGCTATTTTCAAACGTAACTTGGTAACTTCCTTCGACAAAGTTCAGATAAGGTTGCGATTTATTTATCTATACTTTAAAGATATTAGAGTTAGTTTAGTGGCAAATTGCTGGAAATAAAGTCCTGAGTCCGTTGCGATGAGTGGAAAGTGTTTTTGGTTTATGTATGAAATTCTATTCAGTAACTTGGAGTTTGCTTGTGTCTAATTAATAAGTGTGTAAAATAAATTTGACAGGCGGATAGAAATCTGTGGTCTTGGAGGCTTATAAAGTTATTTTGTTTGTAACCAATAATTACTTAGCGTACCTAAATTTAAATACAAAATATATAACTTACCGATATCAGTTAGCTTCGAGAACGCCTCCATTGTGGTTTCGTAAGGCCTTTGCTTGAAATTGGACACCAAATTCCACACGACGTCGGTAGTATTTTCGGTAAAAATATCCAGTTCCGCAAAAGACTTGTTCAGTACCTGTGACTCGATATCAGGTTCAACGACGACATACGTGTTCCTATCATGCCTAGTCTTCGCAGTCTTTACATGGTTCTTCAGATAGGCTACGAATATTTCAGCGTTTCCGTGTTGGAAATAGAATGTGTTCTGCCAAACTCCTGGCTTAGTTGAGAACTGCATCTGCTGGTTATTTCTCGTGACCCTGAAGGTTTTGAGCTCGTCGAGGGGTATTTTGATTATACGCGCGCGGGCGGTTGCATAGTCTGATGTCATGTTGCCGCTCAGGGTGCGCTGGCGACGACCTGGATTCACGTATTTTTTATGTTAAAAAACTCATGAAGATGGAGAGGATCTACATTACGGTGCACTGATTTTAATATATATTTGATGCTTGTTCAAAAGTTTACATTTGAAGTTTGTCAAGGAACGATGGAGTGCAGTATACTGTGTGTGGAACTCACCGATCATGTATAAGAAATATAATACTGCGATCTAAGACAAATTATTGATGTCAACCGCGGAGGCTAAAGCTAGAAGAGTGTCGCATGTCAGAGGAACTATAGGCAAAACTTATAACAGATTCCAATCTGTTGTAACTTTTAGGGTCCACTCTACACAGAGCAAAGCGTCACCGTCTTCTAGGTCCCTATAAGACGGGTGTTTACATTTAATTCTCCGACAATAGCCGATTTTTTTCAAATAATATAATACCATGTAAATGAAGACGCACAAAATGGATTACGTTATTGAATTGCATTTGACCACATACCCCCAAGCTAGTTGAGTTTTGGAAGCAATCTCTTCACAGCAGATTCCAAAATAAATAAAACTACAAACTCTTTAGTCCTTTTCGTAAAAATTTGGACTTACATAAGGACACTAATGGAAGCCAAAACTATCTGTTTGTTATACTTACCACAAGAAAATGGGTAAATAAAATATGGTATCGGAGCAGAATGCAAAAATGCAATAACATTGTTTTTAGTATCAGGTAAAGATTGTGGTTGTAACATTAGAGGATGGACTTTAAAATTCTTTAGAAATAACTTCAAAATTCTCGACATCATGACGGTTTATGACGTCATTATTATAGTAAACAAACAAACTGTTGAAACTCTTGGAAATTAGTGTTCACTGTTTGAGAGAGATGAAATCTTAATCAGATGGAATCTTAACTATAATATATATAATGGAATCATAATTATAAGCTGCCGATAAAGATGTTGGCGATGTTGTGAATGACAAACAAATCCACCACACGATGACGAAGTGGTCAGCAAAAACTATTGATAAATAAATCTACCTGGAGCATAAGACATGGTAATACCAATTGTATTGACGACCGCCCATTCCTGGTCTTGGGTGTCGGAGTCTATGGTGATCAGGTCATTTGGCCTCCACTCGATAGATTTGGTGCCGTCCTGGTTCTGCACGATGCACAGCATGCCGATGGAGTTGAGATCCATAACTGGTCTACCGAGGCAGGCCTTGAGTAAGACTCCATCTTGTGTGAAAAGGTCCTGGAAGATGATTAAAAAATGTTTCTTTATGGTACATTTTTCATTTATATTTGAAATACTTAACACCAGTATGAGAGTATACTATAAGGTATATTATTGCAGGCGAAAACATGTAAAGTTGGTTGTTATGAAATTATCATTATTTTCCAGTATTATCATTAATATTATTTATGTACATTTACAACAGTCACTATTATGGTTATTATGGTCACTATTATGGCCTTCTTTATAAAAGAGCTGTGGTAGCCTGTGATGTCAGAGGTCTCGAGTTCGAACCCAAGGCTGACCACTGAACCACTGACTTTTCGGAAGTGATGTGCGTATTTATCATAATATGCTCAAACGGTGAAGGAAAACATCGTGAGGAAACCTGCATGCTTGAGAGAATTCTCGATAGCATGTGAAGTCTGCCAACCCGCAGTAGGCTAGCGTGATGGACTATAGCCTAAACCTTCTCAATTGAGAGGAGACCCGATGGCCTGATCATCATCATTTCAGTTAAATTATGTCTACTATTGGACATAAACCAAGGATTTCCACGACAACTATTCCTGTGTCACGTACCTTTACCAGGTCATTGGTCAACCTTGGCGGGTCCCTGTCACATGCTGTGTCAATTATTTATTAATTTCATTATAACGGCATACTGCCACATGCAATAGTTAAAATCAGAAACAATAGAATTTTAACATAAAATTATATTCATTTCAGTCAGTCATGTTTGCATGATCAGTTAGTAAATAAATTAATAAATCTACTAACGGACACATTATTGACTTCAATATGGACAGAATTGTCCAATTGATGTTGCTATGTCGCCGTAAGACATAAGTAACATAAAAAAGGCAAAAATTCAACACATCAGGCGGATACCTCGGTGGCTCAGTTGGCAGAGTGTCTGGAGTGCTTATGCAGAAGACGCGGGTTCGAGTCCCGCCTGAGGTTGAATTTTTCTTTTTTAATAAAAATTCAATATATTGTTATTCACAATTCTTATCATTTGAAAGAAAAAAAAACAACTGAATACAAAACTTATTTGGAACACCAAGAATCTAGATAAGCTTATCAATGTTGTGGCGACATCTATCTCGCCACATTAGAACTACGGACTTAGTGCGATGACGCAGTTAATCCTACATCGCGCAAGTGACATTTGCACGCGAGATTGCATATATACAACCACCCAACATCAACCGTTGGGCAGTAGCCCGCCAGGCACAACACCTCGCCTGGTTGGAGGATCCTCCTTTTCCAATGGAGGGACTACCACCTCCTTCCCTCCATAATGTTATTATTTTCTGACTCACAACTGTATTGATAAATGTAGAATTTTAAATGCTATGCTTCATAGCATGATATTAGACCACCGCAACAGTCCATATCTTTACATGGACCGCCTTGTTTGTCTAGTGCATGTAAGTGCAACTGCTGAGCAAGAAGTCTTGGGTTTGATTGCTTGGTCAAGCAATATTGGATTTGTGCCTGGTTGATAGCCATAAGTTCGCACCCTACATGGGACTTAAATGATACCAGTGAAAAGAAGGTGTCCATTAGTACACCTCTGCCTATCCCTTCAGGTACAACAGGTGTAATGGTATGTCATGCTATAGAAATATTTATATCAATGAAGAGAACAAACACAAGGCCTAACTTATTAACCAATTAAACCATACCAACCATAGCAATTTGTTGCTACTGGCGTAACTCACTACCGGCAATCAAATAATTTGCAAAATAAATTGCTTAGTTAAATTGTAATTTTAAATATTACTTTTGTTGCAGGCATTCATTAATGATAACTTTATTATATTAAACTACACCCATTAAATAAACATAAACTTACTATTCACACTTGAAAATAACTCTCATGAAAAAATTGTAACAAACCTTCATATTGATGCTAATAAACAGTCAAAATAATGACAAGTTCATAAAATTTGGCCATAATTTTGGAATAGTTTGTGATATTTAGTGCAATAATATTGAAGAGTTCTGTTTTTATTCACAGAACTACGCCTAACTAGTCCCAACTACTTATGATCTACTGCGTTCTTGATTATAAACATAATTAGCGTCTCTGGAACGCGCCTAGTGCGTCTAGCTCTAGTATCGCGACTACGTGCACAAGAAAACAAGGCATAACAAACTACAAATTAAGCATTTTCTTTTTAATGACGCAATTTACACATGGCCTTCTTTATGCGAACAATACTAAGTTGTTTACTAATATCTCGCTGTTGAAAAGCGAACGTGAGCAAAGGTCACACGACCAATGGACAAAGAATAAATAAACAATAAAAAAACATCACTCACTTTACACTGCTCGGGAATATCTTCCACCGAACTGGATCTCGACATTTTGAGAACACAGGACTCTCAAAGATGAAATAATCACTAAGGATTGAACGAAAATAAGTATTATATTAGATTTACGCCATACTTTTCAAGGATTTCCTGTTCAAAATAAATAAAAACACTCAACTCTAATGCACAATAATGAGCTCGACAGAGTTGCAGTGCTACCAATAAAATTTCCCGATATTTATGACAACATATCAGCAATAGTTAATCAGTCAGGAAATTAACTGTAAATGTATATAATAAATGAAGACAAGCACTATGGCAAAATTTATGAAGTAAATTAATAAAATATTTAAAAATTATACTTCAGAAACTTTATTACTTAAAGAACTAAAAATCAGTTTTTACCGATACAAAAGCAACTATTTTTAAAATTATGTCGGTCACACTGACAAAACGTCAAATTATGAACCATTTCATTCCACGCAAATTTTGTATTTTTAGTATATAGTTATTGTTAAACGGCAGGACGTGCTTATGTATTAACTACCTGTTTTATACTTTTTTATTTCGTAGATCTACAAAAATGTACGAACTTAAATAAATGCCTAAACTTAAAGGCGGAACTAGTGGCAATATTGAACATTGTTACATTGCTAGTTTAGGATAGAATTAGGCCTATCATGCAACAATTCCAGTTCCATGGTTCTGAAGGTAAAATTAGAATAAAGTAGGCATAGTTATTTTTTTTATTGCTGAATCCGTAACAGATTTAACAATGAAAAATGTGTGCTCATTTCAATCGGTCCGGGATTTTTGTCTACAAGTGTCTTTAACAATGCTAATGATAATTTGTTAATTAACATGACTAGCAACACTGTCTATACGGACTTTCTGATGATTCCCACTTTCCCAGTGTTGAGTGTTTTATTTTATATTAAAATAAGACCACGCAGGACGCTGCGGGATGAGCACATGCAAAGCTACTTGTACTAACGTAATAACTAAGGAAAAAAGCAGGAGATTTTCATTTCAGCTCAAATCGATGTTATGACTGTAAGCTTAGCATTTTACAGGGCATTTGTTATTAGTTCATAATAGATCATCGACACTCGTACACTTACTTTTCAGTACAAGCGGACGCTTGTACTGAAAAGTAAGTATTAGAGAGCGCAGTAGTGGAACTTTTTGTAGATTATTAGATAGTAGATAGAAAACAATTATATTACCAGGACAGGTCTATTAGAGTCAATCGATTGCTGATGATGATTCCATTATATTAAATCATTTGAAGCCTTGAAGGCCTATCATCCGTACCCAATGATTTTAACCAATATGTTCTTATAGTTTTAAGTAAGTAGGATCAAACTAAATCATTCGACACATAAGTACCTCTTAATACTTTTACTAATGTTTTTCCCGACAAGATTAATCACTTATTTGGTAATTTAATCCGCTTATTTCAATTTTAACTTTATAAATATATTCAGCAATCATTTTGTTTGGAACTAGTAATGGAGATATTGTCGTGAATAACGCGTTATTTGTATAGTGATATATATTTAAATATTATTATTAGAATTTAAAATACGTTTATTGCGGTAAGAGGACTGTCGTGATTCTGAATAAATATTTTTGGATTGATAAATTAATTAACATAACGAAGTAGGGTGAGTTAAATCCATTTATTTTGTGTCAGCCTTTACACCATTATTTCTACTGTTAGAGCTTATTGGACATGGAATATCTATGAAGATCATAATTCTTCTTCTTATCGGGTGAGTGATTAAACTATTTTCAAGTAATTATGAGGCCACCTCAATGTAGTTCTGCGTAGCTGAGTATAGACCCTCGTGCAGGTATGATAAGTATGGTTTTTTCTGGATTGCCGCGATCACATTGGATTAAGATTTAGCCCTTAAAATAAAACACATTTAGTAGGTCTCAGGTAGAGCAAAGCTTTTATAAAATTCGCAGCAGGTAGCATCAGTATAGGTCCATCTTAGGAGATGTACCTATTGCCTAGGATTACAATATGGGACCTAGAAATCATACTGGTGTATGCAAAAAGGTCCAAAATATATGTGTTTTCTTTTTAATGTTTTAGAAAAATGACCTTAAGGCGAGTTTTGTCAGCAGCCGGGGTGTTCGCCATCCCGCCGATATTTAGGCTAGTGCAAATGCTGGTCACTCTTACCACTATGCCGTCAGTAGAGTACCCACAGCAAGCCGAAGTTTTAGGTAAGCATTTGAGTCTCATCAAGATAGGGCAGTGATATACCTACTGAGCTAGGTTTCTTTTATTTCTGTCACAAATCGCCATATTTATACTTATGCTTATTATTATTATTTACCGTCTTCTTTTTTAGTTGGTACTCATGTTGTGTGGAAAATATGTGCGTTTCTTTCTTTCTGTTTACTCTCCCGTTACCCTTAATTATGAGGTTAAAGATAACCATCAGAAGAAGATTCCTTCTCCACCAATAACCTCACAGCGAGTCTTGACGAAAATTACAGCCGTTTTATTTATTGTATGACAATGGATGGTTTGAGGTCCAAATTTAATCTTTGCTATGGAGACGACTAGACTAGGCGATAATGGGGATGGTCAGTTTTGATCTCTTTAAATGTTGAAATGCATAGTGTACATAGGTATGTACACTATGCATTTCAACATTTTCAATGTCGATCAGAACTAGTAGTTACTAGTTCTGATCGACATTACAAAACTACTACTACTTTTGGTCACGGACCGGCCAAGAAATCGAAACGACGTGACGCCGACGGGATAAAATAATATAAAGCCGAAATTACATTATTAAACTAGGTGCATGAAAGTACGCTCAAGTACACATAGAGATACGACTTAAAAGATGTAAAACTTCAAAAACTTGGCATTCACAATGCATGAGCATAAAATCTGTAAACTCAATGTTCTGATTTCTATGACTTATTTTATGACTGGTATTTCAGATGGTCAGAGTTTCGACTTCATAGTGGTGGGGGCAGGTTCGGCAGGCTGCGTGCTCGCCAACAGACTAACGGAGTTGCTTGAGTGGAATGTGCTGCTAATAGAGGCTGGCGGTGATCCACCTGTCACTTCAAACGTTAGTAATCGATTTTATTCTGCTTTGTTTATTAGTTATTATTTATTTAAAGATAATTCTCTAAATAAGCCTATTATGTACATTTATCATGCCTATTATAATCGATAATTCAGAGTTCTGCATTATTACATTAAAATAAGATCACTATTCTTATTAATCGATCGGCACATAATGCTAGTGCGATATAAAAGATATTACTTAAGTTCTATAGAAAAATAAATAAAATACTCTTAAAGTACACATTTTGCAGTTCAGTTCAGTTAACCTATATTTTTACGTTATAAGTTTCTAATCCTAATTATTAAGTAAACTTAATCTTCAGTTCCCAGGTCTCTACGCTTTAGTTGACTACTCTTCGTTTGATTGGAATTACTACACAGTCAATGATGGCTACTCGAGTCAGGCGCACAAAACAAAGGACATACACCTGACCCGAGGCAAGATGTTGGGGGGTTCTAGTGGTGCTAATTACATGCTATACGTGAGAGGAAATAAGGCTGACTACGATAGCTGGGTGGAACAGGGCAATGAAGGCTGGGACTGGGAAAATGTAACAGCATACTTCAAAAAAAGTGAACGACTTACAGATCTAAATATCCTCAAAAGTGACTCAGCTCATTTACATAATACGGACGGATATCTAGGCGTATCAAGACCTGTTTGGCCGAAACGTACCAAAGAATATTTCAAAGCGTTTAAAGAAAATGGGCATAAAATACTTCTTGATACTAACGGTCATCAGCAACTTGGGTACTCATCCCCCACTTTTACTGTTGATAATCACATAAGACAAAGTACTGCAAATGCCTTCCTTAGTCCAGTTCGGCATCGTACTAATTTGCATGTGCTAAGACACACAATGGCAAGAAAAATATTGTTTGATGACAAAAATCGTGCAATCGGTGTTGAAATTACACTTCCTGGTAATAAAATAAAGACGGTATTAGCTAAGACAGAAGTTATTATATCCGCTGGTGCTATCAATAGTCCTCAATTATTAATGTTGTCCGGAATTGGTCCTAAAGAACATCTGACAGAAATGAATATAGACGTATTGCTAGATTCTCCAAACGTAGGCGGTAACCTTCAAGATCACATGTCAGTAATTGTAGCATTAACTGGAAAGAAAAACGTTGCCTCTACTCTTGAAAATATAAAATATTTAATTAATATTGACAGATTCCCATCTCCAGTAATAATGGGGCACGTCGCGTTAGATAAAAAACAAACTTATCCTGATTATCAGATGATAATATTTGTGGAGCCAGCTGCATCGGTTATTTGTACAGGAGTCTGTACACATGTCATCGGGCTTGAGGATACTATATGTACTTCTCTCGCTGATGCTATTCAAGATAGAGAATCTTTAATTGGAGTAGTAACGTTGTTGTTTCCCGAATCTAGAGGCAAAATAAGACTCCGGAGTGACGATCCAATGGAGAAGGTACTTATTTATAATGGATATTATTCTAACAGAAACGATTTAGAGACTCATGCACTCTGCTTAGAAGACTATATAAGTGTTGTTAACACTACTTACTTAAGAAGCATTGGGTCCAAAGTAATCAATGTAAATCTAGACCAGTGTAAACATCTTTCGTTCGACAGTCATGAGTATTGGAAATGTTATGTTCTGAACTTGGTTAGTACCCTGTGGCATCCCGTTGGTACATGCGCCATGGGTCCAGAAGGAACTGGTGTGGTTGATGAGAGACTGCGCGTTCGGGGGGTATTTGGCCTTCGTGTAGTAGATGCCAGTATAATGCCGACCATTGTCCGAGGTAACACCAATGCACCAGTGATTATGATTGCGGAGAAAGCAGCTGATATGATCAAACATGATAACGGAGTGATAGTATAGAATTCTACAAGGCTGATTTCCTATTCACGCAAAAGGTATTATGTTTTTAAGTAAATGTATTTACTTTTCTAATTTATTATGTTAACTGTATCGTTTTATAAAACTTTTAATGACCCAACCCATTCTTTACATACCTACCTCCCCCTATTCCTTCATCATCATCATCACATCAACCGTTAAACGTTCACTGCTGGACTTAGGTTTGCTCCAAAGATCGCCACCTATTCCTCAGTTCATCCATTTCTACAGGCTTTTATACCTTGTTTAAATAACTATAGTATGTAGTATGACGTGTCGGAATCTGCAGGCCGGTAAAAATATGTTACACTTTCTTTAATACACCTACCTAATAATAAAATGTAGCCTGTTGAAAACTAAACCAGTTTTTGAAGAATATATTTTATTTCAATACAAAGTTTCCTGTTTTAAGTTTTTTTTTGTCAACACCGACCTCTACCGATCTTACTATTATGATAAATAGAAAATATTATGTAAATTTCTTTGGATGTGAACATATTTGTTACTTATTCTCTCGCGTAAAAACTGCAGAGAGAAAAGCAGAGTAAAGGTGGTGGCGTGTCTATTTACGTCCACAAAAGCATAAAATACGACATAACAGAAGATCTATGCGAAAACGGAAACCACTATTTATGGGTATTCATAGAAAAACTTTTCCTTAAACACCGGGGCGATTTACAAACCAGGAGAATCTAACATAAACAACTTTTTGGAGAAATATTTATCACAACTGGAGAGACGGAAAAGAGCGATTGTGCTAGGTGACTTTAATATAAATCTACAAAAAAATAGCGTAAAGACAAAATATGTAACTGAAATCAAAGAAACTGGGTATGAGATATTAAATAAAATTGATGAAATGTATGACAACTAATACAATACTGGATCATGTATGTACGAGCATAAATAAACATTCATTCAACATCGCAATAATCAAATCATGTGTTTCCGATCACAAGCAGTTATTCGTATAGATTAGCAAGTTAAAACCTCAGATAACAAAGCAAGTTTAATACGCAGCACTAGACTACGCAAAATTAAACAATATACCTACTGGTCAGCAGATTACAATAATGATGACTAGGAATATAGGTACCTAGAAAGTTTTATAACAGTACAAATATCTAAGAGGAAAATAAACAAAACAACAATTTTAAACCCGCCACGAGAAGATTATATAAATTGAAACATAATAAATTGAATAAACATACGTAACATTTTGTGTAAACAAAGCAAAACTAACTCACAGAATGGTTAAAGTAAAACCTACTGACAAATTAACACGTCTAGAACTTCATCTGTTAACTTCTCCGCAAAAAACAAAACAATACCGAACTTATTACCTCTAAAAATAAACAATGAAGTAATACAGCGCAAAAGTTACGAAAAATATCTAGGGTTACGAAAAATATTTAGGTAGACGAGAAATTACTCTGAAAATTGCTTACTTAACATATAAAACAAAAGTACCATCTATACTGGGAGCATTGCGCACAGTAGCTAATTGCCTACCCTACAAAGTGCGTATTATGATATACAATACATCTCTTAGCCTACAATATCGAATTGAAATATGGGGATTAGCTGGAATAACTAACCTAAACACATTACAGAGAATTCAAAGTAAAATAATTAAAGTATTATTTCACAATCCCTATCTTACTCCTACTAACTTACGGCGCCATCAATTCCAATACCGACGCCATCAATATCGATGCCAACAATACCGACGCAAAGATACCGACACGTTCAATACCGACGTCAACAATACCGATGCGATCAATACCGACGCCAAAAATAAAGACACCACCAATACCGACGCAAAGATACCGACACGTTCAATACCGACGCCAACAATACCGATGCGATCAATACCGACGCCAACAATACTGACGCCAACAATAGTGACGCCACTAATACCGACGCCAACAATACAGACGCCACCAATGCCGACGGCACCAATACCGACCCCATCAATACCGAAGCCAACAATAACAATGCTTTCTATACCGGCGCCATCAATACCAACGTCACCAATACCGACGTCACCAATACCGACGCCATCAATAGCGACGCCAACAATACCGACACTATAAGTACCGTCGCTAACAAAATCGACGCTATCAATACCGACTCTATCAATACCAACGCTATTGATATCGTCGCCATCTATACCGACACCATCGATAGCGACGCCATCAATACCGACGCCACCAACACCGACGCCTTCAATACTGACACCATCCATACCGACATCTACAATACCGACGCCACCAATATCGACGCCTCCAATACCAACGCCACCACTACCGACGCTATCAATACCGACACCACCAAGACCGACGCAATCAATACCGACGCCAAAACTACCGATGCGATCAATACCGACGCCAACAAAAAGACACCACCAATACCAACGCCAACAATACCGACGCCAACAATACAGACGCCACCAATACCGACGCCACCAATACCGACACCATTAATACCAAAGCCATCAATACCGACGCCGCCAAATCCGACGCCATCAATACCGAGGCCTACAACCGACGCATTCAATACCGACGCCTACAATACCGAGGCCACCAATACCTACGCATCCAATACTGGCACTATCAATGACGACACTACAAATACCGACGCTAACAGAATCGACGCCATCAAAACTGACTTTATAAATACGACGCCACCGATACCGATGCCATCAATACCGAAGCCAACAATACTGACGGCACCAATACGAACGCCGCCACTACCGACGCTATCAATACCGACGCCATCAAACCAACGCAGTCAATACCGACGCCATTAATAATGACGCCATCAATACTGACGCCATCAATACCGACGCCAACAATACCGATGCGATCAATACCGACGCCACCAATACCGACAATACCGAAACCATCAATATCGACGCCGCCAAATCCGACGTCATCAATACCGAGGCCTAAATTACCGACGCATTCAATACCGACGCCTACAATACCGAGGCCACCAATACCTACGCATCCAATACTGACACTATCAATGCCGACGCTAACAGAATCGACGCCATCAATACTGACTCTATAAATACGACGCCAACGATACCGACGCCATCAATACCGACGCCATCAATACCGAAGCTTACGATACCGACGCCACCCATACCAACGCCACCACTACCGACGCTATCAATACCGACGCCATCAAGACCGTCGCAGTCAATACTAACGCCATTAATAATGACGCCGTCAATACTGACGCCATCAATACCGACGCCAACATAACGATGCGATCAATACCGACGCAGTAAATATCGACGCCATTAATAATGACGCTATTAATACCGACGACTAAAATACCTGCGCCACAAATAGCAACGCCACCACCACCTACGCTATCAATAGCGACGCCATCAATACCAATGCCAACAACACCGACGCTTTCCATACCGACGCCACCAACACCGACGCAGTCAATACCGACGCCATTAAGACCAACGCAGTCAATACTGACGCCATCAATACCGACGCCAACAATACCGACACCATCAATACCGAAACCATCAATACCGACGCCATTAATACCGACGCCATCAATACCGAAGCCATCAAGACCGACGCCATCAATACCGACGCCATTAATAATGATGCCATCAATACCGACGCCACCAATACCGACGCCATCAATACCGACGCCATCAATACCGACCCGAAATACTAATTTTACGCAGACAAAGTCGCGGGTAAAAGCTAGTAATCTATGCAAATAAGTGGTGTAAGCCATCTGATCTGATGTAAGCCATCCACAGTTGTTAAATTGGATTTTTAACATAACATAAATTCGGCCCCATCTTGGTTATCCAATTGTGTATCGAACAGAGCTTAAACCTGATATTTATCTAACTAATGCCACTTTGGAACCCGTAACGGTTCATCAAAGTTTGGGCCCCATGATGTATGAATGTTTTAGGTCACATTGTAATGTGAAACGAGCATATTGCCATCAACCGAGCACGAATCCAAACTCCGAGCTGCTACTGAGAATTTCATAGAAAAACCCAATAACACTTTGCTCGACCTGGGAATCGAACCCAAGACCTGCAGCTCAGTGTGGTTCAGTAATTAACGCGGCGATGTTAGTCTTGTAGTCATAAGCTAGCTTCGTAAATCCCCGCCCAGACTAGTTCGAGAATAAATTAATTATCATTAATAGAAAACAAAATGCCGTTTGAGCAGATTGTGACGTTTACCACATTAGATCATGTTATGTTCAAAGGTAGGTATGTATAATTTGCGGAAAAATAAGTTTAGAATTAATATAGCACCACAGAATAAATAATAGTTCCGCATACACGTTATTTATAGTGTGACGTTGGCTACTCTTCGCTGTTTTCTTAGGACAGATAGGTACACCCCCCCCCCACTCCGGGGTTCTCGGCTTGTCGTGCCGGGGGGGCTTAGTAGCCGCGGAGGGTCCGTGACTCCGCGGCGAAGCGAAGTGGAACCCCGAGAGGTCGGGCCGCTCCGACACGGGCTTTTCCCAGGAAGCCTGGTCGTAGAGTGGCCCTGTCGCGGGTACCTGCGGGTGTGACCAGCCCAGCAGGTTGCCTGCGACGAGGTGGAACCTGCCGTTCCGGCAGGATGCCTGCGTAGGTTGCGGTGTCGTATGGGAGGCACCGCAACTGAGGCGGGCCGCGGTGTCGTATGGGAGGCACCGCGGCTGAAGGATTTCGGGGCCGCGGCGGGGAGGACTGTCGGTGGCAGGGTTGCGCCGCTCCCCCCTGCCTTCCGCGGCCTTGGCGGGGCCACAGCCGCTGAACTGTGGTCGCGGTGGGGCCGCAGGGGAAGAGAAGTGTCGGTATGTCGTTCGCCGCTCTTCCTATCCTCTGCGGCCGAAAACAAGGCTCAGGTGGAGCCAGAGTGGGTGGCGCCCACTCGAGAGGGAGATGCCGCGTCGAGTGTCCACACGCTCCGCTGCGTTGAGTGTGCGCACGCTCCGCTGCATCGAGTGCTCCCGCGCTCTGCGGCGTCGAGTGGTCGCGCGCTCTGCGGCGTCGAGTGGACGCTCCGCGGCAAGTCTGGGGACCGCAAGGGCGGTCCGCCACCGCCGGGGTCGCGGACGAATATTTCAGTTCCCGTAACCCCGGCACTATGGTGGTGAGACGAAAAGATCCCGTGTGGTTTTAGTCGGTAGTCACCCACTATGGGTGGAGTCCGACATATCCCCGTCGTCTCCCCGGACGGCGGGGAATGCGTAAATGCATTTCCACACGGCTAACAAAAAAAAAAAAAAAAGATAGGTACACCAGGAACACCTTATTAAACTGTAAATATATGTACCTATATTCGGATATTATGACACAACGCCATCTAGTTCCGAGCTAAACAACGAGGTACAAACACGATTGAAACACTGCATGGGTTATATTTTTGTTGGTATGACTCAAGTACATCACACAAACATTTACCCCTATCGGAATTTGTGCTTAGTTAGAACCCTTACCAGAGAAGGTCATCGTTGTGTAGTATGTTTTCTTGTAAACATGGTAGTTACACACATTAGCATGTGGACAACCATGGCTTTGCGTTTCAGTCGGAGTCTTATCGTTTTCGAAAATAAACTACTTACTTATAAATTTCTGCGACATAAAGTACTACGTTTCGCATCTTAGATGTAAGTTATAGCAACATTCAGCGAATTTATATTTTATTTCTGTAAATATAAGTATCTTATTATGAACACTTTTCAATTTTCAAACGCTTACCTCCGCCCGTAAAATCAACGTTTTTTTTTTGTTAGGATATTGTACTTGCCCTTAATTGGATGGCAGTAGATTCGTGTAAAATACTGATATTCAGCCGCAGCAGGTGTCGGCAACAGGGCGCAAGGGGGTGCACTAGTACTGACAGGAAAAAAAATCTTATGTAACTCGATAACTTGAACAGTAATCAACAATCAACACAAAAAAAAATGACTAAGCATGTAGAGTCGCTGTTTAAGAAGTTGCGCTCTATCTGCAACAGTTATAAATAGGTACAAGTAGAACAACGTGAACTGTTTAAGGTGGAATATCCCCTAGCTTCTGAGCCTCTGAGCAATAATGTGAACCATCGACTACAGAGTATGTTTTCGATAAGCGAAATATATTTAATTAGATCCTTTGCGCCCCTACACGCGGGGGATGTAGGGGCGCAAAGGACTCGCTGGCTCATACCGCGAAGGAGAAATCCGACCTTCTGGACTCTCTGTTTGCGTCTAACTCGACCCTGAACATTCACAAGTCGAGTGGACCTGATGGCACCCCTCCAATCGTCTAATTAGGTGTAGTCCCGAAATCCTGGACGACCGTTATAGTGCACCCGAGGAATGCATGGGCCGTATTTTAGGATGCCATTTGCAATACGGAAACTGTTAGTGGTGATTTGGTGAACGCTACTTGGCCATGATAAACAACTTCTTATTGTCAGAATAGGAGGAGCGAGGCTTGGTGAACATGTGGTTTAAACAAGACGGTACAACCGAACAACAGCCCGAGCCACGATGGATATTGTGAAAATAGCCTTTGCTGGTCCCTTAATCTCCCGTTTCGGCGATTTGGCATTGCTAGCACGAAGAAAAACAAAACTGGGGCGGTTTTCGGAGCTACTTGAATTCGCGTCTTTATGCCAACAAGTCTCAGACAATCACAGCCCTTAAAGAGAATATCCGACAGGAATGCAAAACTGCGAACTGTTACCAGCGGAAATCTTACGCAAAATCATGGAAAATGCCATAAAACACACAATAACAAAAATTATTGGGAAAAGCCTGCGGGAACGAATATATAAAATGTCTGGTTGAATTGAACTAACTTTCTGCTCATTTCACTCTATAATAACTATACTAGTGTCTGGCTATTGATTATCATAAAAAAAACTTACCGTAATTATTATAATAGCTGTTTCCGCCCATTGTCTCTTTTATTGTTTTCTTAAGATTTAATTTGCTAAGCTATATTTTATTACTTATTTATTATTACAAAACTATGTCATGCAAGAAGATCTTGTTTTTTTTTAATAATGCCTGCAGTCAGTTTGTCTGCGATGGCGGGTTATGCGCGTTTCCTGTTCTCATTTTAATTTTGAACGAGAAGGTCAAACATGTGACGAGTTTTATGTTCGATAGTCCAACTTTTTTAATTATGTTTGGCACGTAATAAATTCAGTCACGGTGGTTTATTCCGACCCTGTCGGTCGGTTCAAGTTTAATTTAAAATGAATAATGATAAAATATTCTTTATTTTTGCCTGATGTAAGGCAGTGTTAATAATATTTTTTGTTTTAATTATTTTGTAGTTGCGTATATTTTTTTTAATAGTGGATATAATAATAGAGCAACGTAAGTACTATCAATGGATCATTTTTTTTTCTTTTTAGTATTTTTTCATTTCATATAGGATTGTTGATATGATGATACATGATTTGGTGAATTAATGGTTTATGAGCATGATAAATTATTGTTTCTCTAGTTTCAGTAAAGATGTGGTTCTTCACTGAAACCTAACGCGGACTTCTTGGGAGAATTTGAAAGTCACGTTACACTGTTTTGTTTCATCTACCAACACTCATGCACGTTTACGAACACTTAACGGTTAATAATCCACCATTATTATACATTAAAATTCTTCGAAACACTATATTTTAGAAAATAGAACAAAACTGTTAAACATGACGGTTCACTTTCCCGCCAAAAAGTCCGGGTGACAGCTAGTACTTTTTTAAATGTGTGCACAGCGGTAATTTTAATAATATGCGTGTAAGACTTACCGGTTTTTTTTTGTAGTTAATATACTCTAGGCAAAGAAAGCAGAAAAATTGTTTGTTCTATTTATTGGGCTTTTTAATTTGTACAGGTACTTCCTTATATTTTGTAACCTCGTTTAGTGGCCGCGAGTGCAACCAAGTGCAAGGTCTTGGGTTCGATTTCCAGGTCGAGTACTGTTGTTTTTTTTTTTTTAAATGTCCATGAGTAGCTCGCAGTGCAGGCAGGAAGGTATTTTATACTAGCAGATTTAGCCACGCGTTGATGTAACTAAGTTACTTGTTGGTTTGCTAAAAAATAGATATCTATACATATAATAAAACAGTAAAAAAACTGTGTCTGTACATTGAATATATTAAAAAAAAATTTATTGAGGGGGCTTTAGGAACAGTAAGAGAGCACGAATCCAAAAAAAAAATTCTGTCTGTTTGTCTGTTTGTTTGTACACGCTAATCTTCGGAACTACTGGCCGGATTTGAATGATTTTTTTGTTGTTGTAGAGGTATCAAGTCTGGGCAACACATAGGCTATAATTTATCTTGGAAACTTGAACACCTGATGCAGAACCGCAAGAGACCAGCTAAACTATAAGAGATACAAAAATGGTACCATAACAAAAAATGTTCCACATGATGAGTATTTTCTGTTGAGAGAATAAATTTGAAGATCTGGAATACCTGATGTGGAACTCCAAGAGCCGAGTTACACCGTAACACATATAGGAATGCTGTCTTACCAAAAGTTGATCGATCTGATGGGCATTTTATGCTGACTTATAAAAATCGAAGATCAGACATCCGATGTGGAGATCAAAGCTGTCACAAATTTTTATGTATATTATAAAATAGCATAAGCTGGAAGTACCTCCACGCGGTGAAGGCAGTCACTGTTTAGGACTGATTTTTGATAACGATGGTATATCATTGAAAAATAGATACTATTGGCCAAAACTACCATTTATTTTTTATTTTATTTAGTAAACTAGCTGACCCAGCAAACGTTGTTTTGCCACATTATAGGGGGATGAAAAATAGATGTTGGCCGATTCTCATAGATACCGGATAAGCACAAAAAATTTCATCAAAATCGGTCAAGCCGTTTTGGAGGAGTATGGCAACGAAAACTGTGACACGAGAATTTTATATATTAGATATTCTTCAGGCTGGTTTATGTTATTTGAGTGTTTAAATTCCTATTCCATTTATCTTCGTGACACGGTAGCCAACCCGGTAACGCAGGGGAGCAGTCACTTTAATTGATCAGTAATCTTCACAATAAAACTATAACCATGCCTAGAAAGAGGTCAAATCTTTTGCACTTGAATTGCGCTTGAGTTCTCAGCGTATCTACACATCTGCTTCTAGGTCTCTAGAGACAAGTGCGGAACGTGATGCGCGACTGTCCACTGATCTTGAGCGACACGCATTGTCTCGCGAATCGAAAACGTTTACCGATACAGAATCACGCTTGAGTTCTCAGCGTATTCGCACATCTGATCTACTAACAGATCTTTTGAAACGAGTTATGAAAGTGATGCGCGACTGACTGCTGGTCGAGGTTATCATACATTGTTCCGAACACGCACACAATAAAATATTCATAATCAGTTAGAAAGTGCGAGAGAAAGAATTGCTGGAGTATGGCATAAAAAGACAGAAGAAGAGCGCAACGAATGTTTGAATTCTGATCGACTTCGACATTCTCTGAACAGAATGTCGATATTATCTGAAGAATCGGATGTATCTCAAGACGTAGCCGTAGGGCATGGCGACCTTCCTTGGGTTGTTGAAGAACGGAGTGCATTTACGTACATATACTCCTATGATTGACTACGCCACATATTCCGCCATCGAAGGTATGGTTCAAAATAGTACTTTTTGTGAAGCTGTTAAATGGCAAAAAAAACAAACGGTATGTGTTGCTCAGGTGGGATAGTACATGGTCATTTCCAGACTTATAAAAATGAAAGATCTGGAACGTCTCGAATCGTCTCGCGCATCCCGTTGTTTTCCCGTCTCCGGGCTCTTAGAATTCGACATCAGACGTTACAGATCTTCGATTTTGACGCCCTTTTTTATGGCATAAGCAACAGGATCCGCGTACGAAGTCGCGGGCAGAAGCTAGTTAATAATAAATAAAATAAATATTCCCGGACATTATGACACAGCGCCATCTAGTTCCGTGATAAACAACGAGGCTTGTGTTACGGATACTAGTTGGTTGATATACTACATTTATATACTTTTTTTTTTTGTAAATACATACATATTATACATAGATACATCCATGACTCGGATACAAATGTTGATGCTCATCACACAAACAGCTGTCCCTACCGGGATTCGAACCCGGGACCCATAGCACAACAGGCAGTGTTAACTACCGCTGAGCTAAACCGGTCGTCTAGGAATGAGGAAAGATTTGATTGTTTGCTTTGAATAGGCTCCAAAACTACTGGACCGGTTTGAATAATTCTTCATAAGAATGCTATATTATCCGTGTTGAATATATGCTACATTTTATTTTCATTTTTTTTTTTATAAATTATTACGGCTCCGTATGAAAAATTCAATAGAAGTTTATAATATATTTTAAAATATTTCTTAAATACATTATATCTACCCGTGTGAAGCTGGGGCAGGCCGCTAGTTCATAATAAAACATCTCGTTGTGTTCTGGTTTTTCTAAATACATGATTTATTCATACCGGATTTTATGAAGACGCTTTTAACCAAATCAAGTCCAGTCCTGTATTGATATTTTGAACCTTATTTGTTTTATAATAAGGTTGAGTAGTTAGCGGACGAGTTTGTTACATATAATTATTGCGAAATATTAAGTTATTTCGCAATAATTATAAATAACAAACCTGTCTAAATACTTTTATGTAGTTATAGTGGTATACATTTGAATAACTACATATTATTTAGGTATTTTATTTTAATTACCTAATTCATGTTATAAATGATTTGGTATTTCTTTGATATTGTGTAGGATGGGTTAGGTATAGCACATAATATTGATGTGCCTTATTGATATTGCTGCAAACGCAACTGCCTCATTGGTCTAGTGGTCGTACAATACGACTGCCAAGCAAGAGGTCTTGGGTTCGACTCCCAGGTCAAGCAAAGAGTTATTTAGCTTTCTATGAAATCCTCAGTAGTAGCAGCTCGGAGTTTGGATTTGTGCCCGGTTAATGGCAATAGGCTCGTCCCCTATTACATGGGACCTAAAACATACCGGCGAAACGTGGGTCTACATTAGTAGGTACACCTCTGCCTAACCTTTCGGGGACGCAGTGCGTGACGTCATCTGCGGATGATTTAGTAAATATAACCTCTAACATTACACTATCTATATGTACTAAAAATAATTTAAGCACATTATATTTATTTGTATTAATGACATTTTCATTCCATAACAACAAATAAAATCTACTCCGCGAAACAAAACTGCTCGTCAACTTATGCTCCTACAGCTGTTTTGTTATGACCGCAGATGACGTTACGCGCTGTCAGATGACAAAACGTGGCGTTTTGGCGGCATTTTTAAACAAAAAATATAAAAAATGATTTTGAGTAGGTACACAAAGCAAAACAGACCGGTATACAGGGCACACCAACGTAGATGTTGGTGTGCGTAAACTCAACGCGTTATTACTTCGCCTATTTACTAGTGTTAGCTTTACAATAACCCGTTGTCCATGCACACACTTGCAATTTCTTGTTGCTTCACATTATATACGAAACAAAGAATATGAAGTATAAATTCAAAGGTATTATCAACTGATACCGTGGCATAGGTGTATATGCAAGCAGTTGGTGTGACAAGAGTCTTAAGATCAAATCACGACGGCCCAGCACTAACTTTTTGCATTATTATCATTATTTTTTTTCGTTTTGTTTAATTTTTATTTTTGTTATTTACCTGATAATAAGAACATTATTCTAGAAAAAATAATATATGGAAGAAAATATTAAACAATGTGTAATATGATAACAACAATATTTATTGACATGGTTTTTTTAAATTATAAATACAAATTATAAAGTATGGTTCATGACAAATATTCTAAGTGGGACAAGAATTCACTTTGTTTTTCATATTCAAGAGGGTAATTTATTTATTAATGATATGAATAAACATGTTAGTAAGTTAGATAATAAGATACTGGCGACCCTAAATTGTAATCTCACTAACAATAACATCAATCATGTAATACAAATTACCCCTTGATATTTTTAATAGCCGATTGGTGCGCCATCACTATCTATTACTTGTTGCAAACGTGTCCTCATGCTAGCAACCACATTCCAGCACAAATCAGAGCCACGAAACGATTCCCATGACGAGGTAACGACATCGTCTAAATTTAATTTGGACCTGACTTCAGATGAGTCCCAGTTTAGCACCATGTGACCCCATAGGTTTTCAATGGGGTTCAGGTCAGAACTTTTTGATGGCCATTCAATAACAGTAAAGTTTTCTTGGACGTTTAACCAACTTTGCACGAGTCGCGCGCGATGCACAGCGCAGTTATCATGCACGAAGTAAATATGTTCTTGCGGGTATGCAACACACATAGTTGGTAGCATCACGTTTTGTAAAACATCCAAGTAACCTTGACTGGTATTGCGACCCCCTACCTGCACTAATTCACCGGGACCCATTGATGACATCTATCCCCAATAACCCAACGTAATGCGGCCACTAGACCTGCATGGAATAATATTTTTTTTGTTATAGCGTTCACCATCTTTTCGCCATAATATTTTACGACCGTCCTTGTCCGACTTAAAACATTTTTCATCGCTAAATATAACTATATTATTGCACCAATCAAAATCCAAATATTCTCTTGGGAAGCGAACCCGGTTTTGCATGTGAATATCAGACAGTAATATTTTCTTGGCTGGCCTACGACATTTCACACCAGCTGCACGCAAGTGGTTCCGCACAGTTTGTAACGTCACGTCATGTTTAGTCGCCGTGGAACGAGTAGTGAGGAAGGGCTCAGCCAAATGCGTAGCAACTATATCACGGTGCCGTGCATTGGTGTCTGTATATGCAAATCCAGCCTTTGGTCCCGGTCGGCAAGGATCAATGCTTCCCGAATCTGCATAACGATGGACCCACAATTGCACAGTTCTTCTCTGTGAACAATAATTAAATATTGTTACATAAAACATCAATAAACAAGATGTGTATTATTGAAACATAATAAACTTCTAAACGTAATAATAATATTTTGTTACTCACCGATATCTTTAAACGCCTCGCAATTTCACTAATTGAAACGTTTTGCGCATGCAAAATAATTATCTCAGCTCTTAAAAGTGTAGTTAAGTGATTCATATTGATTCACAAATAATAGCACTTCTCAAAATACGCAGGGTATAATGTCTAAAAACGTAACAAAAGCTCGATAGTCAATAGCATTATGTCGATGAAATTAAACTACTAGCATATTATGATTTGTCATTTTTAGAGGGTAGACCATTAATATAATCCAAACCAAATATAATAATACTATACAATGAATTGAACAAACAAATGTAAAATATTTTTTAAAACATACAAAAAGTTGAGCCGTTGGTAATAAGATTCGATCTTACGGTGCCGGCGACAAGAAGTATTGTTCGCACGCTCAACTAATGCGCCACAGTGGAGGCTGATATATTAGCTAAATTTATGCATCATATTCCCTGTAACTTTAAAATGACAAGAAATTGCAAATGTGTGCGTGGACAACGGGTTAATTTAAAGGTAACACTAGTAAATAGGCGAAGTAATGAACGCATTGAGTTTACGCACACCAACATCTACGTTGGTGTGCCCTGCATACCGGTCTGTTTTGCTTTGTGTACCTAAAACTTAAACGTTATAAATAAATAAAAAAAATCTGATTCCCTATTGCTAAATTGTTAACATTAATGTATATTCACGCCTGTATCCTGGAAGGGTTATTCAGGCAGATTAATCATTGGTGCATGTACACAATGTACCCTAGTTGTACTGGCCATAAGTCTCCTCAGATTTAGAGGAGCCATGCTATAGTCCACCATAAATAAGCAATATCTTCAAAAAATATCGTAGTGTGTGCTGTGTGCCTTGGAATTGAACTCGAGTGCGTTTGACTTCATAGTTCACTGGCCACTAGGCCGCTGAGCTAGTAGGAACAGAATTCATCAGAAAAATTGACGCAGATTTCGTCCCGCTTCAGCAAATGACATCATATTTAATACGCACATAATTTCCAAAACTTAGAGGTGGAACCTTGAACCTAACGAAGCAGAGAGCATAGATTAGGTATATTACCATTAATTTGCCACGTGTTTTGAACCCTAACGTATTTATTGCTAATACATACACATCCTCAAACGTTTATCCCATGGCGGTAGGCAAAATCTATAGAATGCCACGTGCTACGATACCTGTATACCACTTTTGCTACGCCCTTTACATCTTGTTGACCTTTTATTTGTTGCTCACTTAAATTGTATTATTTTTCCTGTCCCTAGAATGAATTTTCTAACACAAATCCTGTCCCTCTTCAACGTGAAGACAGCTCGGCCGCTGGTGCAATTGCTGCAGTACTTCTTCAATTCCTTGGCGTTGCTTGAACTGGATGCCAACGATTTCCCCCCACAAGCATACGTCACAGGTTTGTATGATTAAAGACATTATTATTAAGTATCTAAGACTGCTTCTGTACTGTGGCCTGCAAGAAGTCTTGGGTTCGTTGTCCAGGTCGGTTATTGGGATTTTCGCTGCAATTCTCGGTAGCAGCTCAGAGTTGTAATTCGAACCCGGCGAAATGTGGGTACATTAGTATCGACATCGCTGCCTAAACCTTTCGGGGATGATAGACGTGATAGTAGGTATTATGTAACTTTGCATGATTTTGATTCCCGTATTTGTTTGGTCCGATTTACGTGGTTCTTCCCAGTTTGCGTTTTCATGTTGCTTTTGTATTTATTTGTAAGCTCAATCCACGAAAAAGTATAAAATACTTTAGTTTACTTAAGTTTACAACCAGTGAAATCGAAGACCGTGAAACTGAGGTAACGGGAAAAAGTATGTTAATGGGTAGATATCAAAGACAATATAGATTTTATTACCTTTTTTTTAAAGACCTACTTCTATCCAATGACCAACACGACTATCTCTAAGCCATAGATATATAGAATTATTAAGAGCTAAAAAATGACTCTATTTATTAGTGACTGTATTGAGCTGATTGACGGACATTATGTTGACCAAAACAGAACGCGCCGGTGACGCCATTTAAAAAAAAGACAACTTAAAACCGTAAAGATTGTTTTATCTAAATGCCCTGAATTAAAAACTAAACTTAAAACGCCGAGAACCACGAATTTAAAAAAACTAACTTAAAACGTCAATCAACTTTAATCTACTTGTATATGACGACCTCTGTGGTCTAGTGGTTCGAGTACCGGACTGCTGATCACGAGGTCGTGGGTTCGATTCCCACGGGACACAAATATTTATGTGATGAATATAAGTGTTTGTGTTCGTCTGGGTGTTTCCTATGTATTATAAGTATGTATTTACAAAAAAAAAAGTATATAAGTATTTATATCCATTGTCTAGTACCCATAGTACAAGCTCTGCTTAGTTTGGGACTAGATGGTGATGTGTAAAATGTCGCAGAATATTTTAAAAAAAATATACTTCTCTTTGTACCTATAGTATTTTTTTATTTTCTTTTATTGTAAATTCAGATGGTCAACAATTCGATTTCATCATAGTGGGTGGTGGATCGGCAGGATGTGTGCTGGCCAATAGGCTGACGGAGATCTCAGATTGGAACGTGCTGCTTATAGAAGCTGGTGGCAATCCACCCCCTTCAGCAAAGGTGAGGTGTCATTAGCTGATATAAAGCTCTCTATTGTTGACATAATATGTATATATAGATATGTTTAATGTTAAGGTGGAAACGATACGACGAGTACTTGCTCAAGATTTTTTTGATAGACACAGTATTACCAATGATATAAAAAACTAAATATGTCATTGAGTATTACCAAATATGTAGGTATCTATGTTCACAGATATACTTTTTTTTATATTCTATATCCTATTCGTGAAGACCTATTATTGGTTTTCTGGCAGGTACCTATATTTATATACTGCTGGTGTTCCTTTGAAAAAAAAAAAAATATATAAAATAAATATATATCCCATAAAATATTATCACTGCACATTACATTTAAGTATATTCAGTAGTTTTCTCGCGAATCCCGATTAAATACTTAGGTACCTACCTAGATTTATGACGATTTTGTAACCTACTGATTGTTTTATACCTACCACAAGGGTGCTGGTGATAGTAAGCAGTTACAGTAGCCTACGGATGTTTGCAACACCAGAGATGTCGCTCACATGTTGCCGACCTTGTAGAAACCGTTCAGGATTTATAAAATAGGGTAGTTACTAAGCAGACAGCTAATGGAATTCGCATGCTGTCAGAATAGTCACTCCCCAACCGCGCTCTGGTAACCTTATCTACTCAATCGCAGAAACAAAACTATTATTGTTTCACTGCGGTCTTCTGTAAGACGGAGGTGCTTCCCGAATGGGGCAGCTCAATTTAAGCGAGGAATCTTGCTATGTGCTACCTCTCTCAATTACTTACACTTTTACTCGAATACTTGCTGGCTGCTAAAGCTGTCCTACTTTCTACCGTAGTAGAACGAATTGTGTTCTGATAGTTAGTTTATAACCACCTAGTCCACCCACCCCAGACACACGAATACGCATGCACACACACACGTAGATACACACACGCACGCACACGCGCATTCATATAGGTACCTACCATGTTATTGTTATTTTTGTACAAGCCGTAATATTCCACAACGTAGATGTAGCTAATTATAAAACATTAATTATTTCAACATTTGTATATTTTCATTTCTTTTTAACAGAAACATAATTTCAGTTTTATTTGCTTTATATAATTTTTGCATGCTGTGTGTGGTCTCTCATAATATAAGGAGTAGGTACACTGATCTTATATTGTGAGTGATTATTAATATTTTTATGTGTAGGTATATCCTTTATTAGAGATCCTTAAGTAAATAAAAATAAATAAATAGAAGTTCTCTTCTCCTTCTTTTCTTTATGTATTTTCTTTCGTTTAGAAGAAAGTAGGTACAGAATGCAATAAAAGTTTAAATTTTAAGGTTTTTACATTTGATACAACAGTTGTAGTCAAAACAAACGCTTTGGTTTTTGTTCATTCACAAAATGTAATAGGCTGTAACGTGGAAACAAAACATAAAATACAATACCTACCTAATAGAAGGCAGGTACTTATTAGACGCCGCAATTTTTTATAAATTTTTTTTAGTCATTTTAAGCCGAAACTTAATTAAAACAAGGTCAGGTTTTAAATGTCCGTAAATAAATGCAGGTTAGATATAAATACATTATACTTATGGTACCTACTACCTACTTAATTTTTTTAGACAAGCCTGCCACCCTTCTACTTCCCTACTACCGCAGCTCCTGTATCTAAGCCAGGATCGGCAATAGTTACCATCCCGAAAATCGTCGAGACAACGAAATCCGTCAATTTCTTAGGGCAGGTCTAGGTAGGAGGGCACACGATTGAGAATGAATACGGACAAAGAAGGTGTAGGGTACTGGGACTAAAAAAAAGCTCAGCCCAGTTGTCTTGTAATGTTTTGGTAATGTATGTGGGATGAGCTTTTTTAGGACCCACCACCCAATATTGATTAGGGCATCCAGTTACTTTAATCCGGCACTGATCCCTGGGGAATGTCAACAGTCTTTGAACCCTAAACAAAATTAATCATGAAATTAAAAAGGAGTAGGTAAAAGGAAAATATCAGTTTTCCACGCCCCCCTCATCAAGCAGGAGATATGTATCTTGCTTGTTGAGTGGGGCGTGGAAAACTAACATAATATAGTATAAAATAATATCCACCATTGGCATAAAACTATTATGTTAACAACTCTGCTAAGCCCAGTTGCCAATCACCACAGATTACTGACACTATGTTTTTTTACACTTAAGCGAATAATGATGGGTCCACTAAATTCGCTTACTAGTTTTTAAGAAATCAAGTGACATTTTAATACCTACATAAATACTACCTAAGTAATCTTATTGGTTACAAAATATTTGATGTATATGTATTATATACTTCTACTTTCTTGTTTCAGTATCCTGGATTATTTGCATTCGTTGACTACTCCGCAGCTGACTGGAATTATTACACCGTCGATGACGGTTACTCAAGTCAAGGGCTGCAAATGAATAGCGTCCACCTTACTAGAGGAAAGATGTTGGGCGGTTCCAGTGGAGCTAACTACATGTTCTACGTGCGAGGTAACAAGCACGACTACAACGACTGGGTACAACAAGGCAACGAAGGCTGGGACTGGGACACAGTAATGTATTACTTTAAGAAAAGTGAACGGCTCACAGACTTTGATGTCATGAGAAGCAATTTAAAGGACTTCCATAATACCGGAGGACCGTTAGGAGTTTCAAGGGATCGATGGTCGAAAAGAACGGATAATTATCTACAAGCCTTCCAAGAAAACGGTCACGATATGCTTTTGGATTGTAATGGAAATGAACAGCTTGGCTATGGAGTCCCAGCGTACACAGTAGATAATAACGTACGGCAACATACAGCGACTGCTTTCCTTGAGCCAGTTAAGGATCGCAAAAACCTGTTCGTTTTAAAGAAAACGTTGGCCAGAAGACTTTTATTTAATAGTAATAGAAAAGCTATAGGAGTAGAAGTGAAATTACCTAATAAGAAAATAATAAATGTATTAGCCAAAAGGGAAATCATTTTATCAGCAGGTGCAATCAATAGTCCGCAATTGCTGATGTTGTCAGGCATAGGGCCCAAACAACATTTGGATGAAATAGGCATTGATATTTTATTAGACTCACCTCGTGTTGGAAGCAACTTACAAGATCATCCTATGGTCCCTGTACCTATGGCTGTAGAGAATGACCCCTCATCTGTGATAGAAAACCTAGATGTTATAGCTAATCTAGATAAGTTTCCTGTACCTTGCATCTTAGGGCACGTGACTGTAAACAAAACGCAGACTTATCCTGATTATCAAACAACTGTATTCGCCATACCAGCCAACTCACCTATTACAACTTTAATATGTTCACATGTCATTCGGTACGACGACCAAATCTGTTACGCTCTCACAGAGGCAAATAACGGTAGACGTATATTATTTACAATTTTAAATTTACTCCATCCAGAATCCAAAGGTAGAATTAGACTAAGAAGCAGTAACCCTGAGATGGCGCCTCTCATCTATAATAGGTATTATTTAAACAAAGCTGATGTTGAAAATCACGCTCTTTTCATCAAAGACTTTATTAGTGTTGTAAATACAACGTATTTTGAAAGTATAAATGGAGAAGTAATCGATATGAACGTTCCTCAGTGCAATTCGTTTCGCTTCGGTAGTCATAAGTATTGGAAATGTTATGTTTTAAATATGGCGACTACCCAGTGGCATCCATCTGGAACTTGTGCTATGGGTCCTGATGGTATAGGAGTAGTTGATGAAAAGTTACGAGTCAGAGGAGTAGCTGGTCTTCGTGTGGTAGACGCCAGTATTATGCCCACGATTGTAAGTGCGAATTTAAATGCACCCACCATAATGATTGCTGAAAAGGCATCTGATATGATAAAGGCTGATAATGGAATAAATATAAATTTCTAAATAAGTTGAGTTCTAAATGAGTCCATTTGAGTTGAAAGCGTAAACACCACAGAATAATTTACTATCGTATTGTACTGTTTGCAGATTTTGTATGAGACAGTTGGATTTAAAAATTTAGGCTATAAACCAACACTACCTCTAGACATTTGCAATTTTGATAATTTAAGTTTGTCATTATAGTTCATGGGTTATAAATCAACATTGATGGGTATGTTGTCTACAATACATGTTTATAAATGATACCTACACCTTATGATACTATCCATCCAATATGTATATTTGTTTTACTGGAGTATTTTAAACTAATTCTACATGAGCGCGGCACATAGAATATATTCAGAATATTATTATGTCACAGTGTTGGACTATAAATTATAAGAAAGATTGTTCAGGGTATTAATTTAACCAATTTTTAAAGAGTAGATCGATAAATAAATAATTATTTGGGTATATAAACAAATAATCGTTAATATAATGAACATAAATTAATATTAACATCAACTAACGAACGAGCGAGGGAGTGATATAGCAAGATGGCAGGAGCAACTAAAGACTACATTTTTTAGGGAGTAGCTGACTGACTTAATGACTGACTGATATATTGACGCACTTGAAATTTTGCACAGGGTTTCCCCATAAAACACTAAGAAAGGATTTATGAATATATGATTTTTTAGGAGTCGTAACGAGATTTAAACATCCTACTTCCTACTAATATTATAAACGCGAAATATGGATATTTGTTACTCATACATATAGTTTATTACTTGGATTAACACATAGGCTACTTTTTATTTATGTACCATGCGGGCAAAGCCGCGGTAGGTAGCTAGTATCACATATTTTCTAATCTCTACGAAAATAATTTGTCAGCCTTATGTATTTTGATACATGAAGTCTGACACATTATTTTATTTTTCCATGACTCATTATCATTTTATTTTATCTACTTCCTTAACAAATGAAAAATTTACTTAACTAAAAAGTTATAGTAACCGTGCCAAAAAGCTAATAAAAAAAATGCTCCGGTTATAGTCTGTGGTATTGCTAGGTTTGTGTGACGTCTGCTGTCTGGCGACTGATTGTCAAAAATAGCAAACAATATTTTATTTTTGTCATTTTATTTCCATAATTAATGAAATTAACGTATCGATAAACAATGTGTAATAATTAATTAAGTCCAAGTATTATTAAATAGTTATAAGAGTTTATGTGAATATTTTTAATTCTTAACAGAAATAAGTATTAAACAAAATGACGAATCTTGATGTAAGTAACAGTTTGTATTTAAAGTTTTACATATTTATGAGTGAAGATCTATTAAGATCTTTGTGATAATACCTTGATCTAAAAGCCAGAAGTTTTTGTTACACCATATTCAATTTTCAATTAGAATAATACACTACATTACATTAAAATAGGTACATGATATGATGAAATCATACCATACCAAAATACTTTCTATTCAAAATTTTTCTTTTACCTGTGTTACCCGTACTTAGTTTATGAACATTAATTGTAAACGATATGGCCTCATTAAAATAACCTTGAATTTATTACTGTATTTTCAATGATTTCATATAACTTCCATTAAAAGCAACTATGTTCCCTCATAAGCCTCAACAATGTACATATAACATAATTATATCATAATGAAATTATGATATATATTCATTAGCTTATATAAGACTATATAAGCTAATTAAATTAGCTTATATAGTCTGGGTTAGATGAAGCATTAAAATTATAAATCCTATTTTCTAATTCAAGGTAAGCAATAGTAGCACAGATACCAGCTCAGGTTCCTCCTCGGACTCGAGTAGCAGTGGAAGCACATCCACCAGTTCAGGCTCTGGCTCCAGCAGCTCAGACTCTGAATCTTCCACTTCAGATACTCCAGCACCTACCACTAACCCTGCACCCGCTCCAAAATCCCCAGCAAAAGAGGTAGCAGAGGTAAAAAAGAAAGAAGAACCAAAGCCTAGAAGACCTTCAAAAGCTAAAATTTCCTCATCAAGTGATGATGATACCCCTAAACCAGCCAGTCCTAAACCAGTACCACCCAGAAGACGATGTTCAGCTAAACCTAAATCAGCTGCTGCTGTACTGGCTAAAGGCAAAACAGCTCAAAGAATTCCTTCTGGAGCAAAAACCCCTAAGCCCATTCCTAAAACCATACCCAAAGCACCACCAAAGGCTGACACAGGTGCATTAAAGAAAAAGAGTATATTCTCACCTGACAACAGTTCTGAATCAGAATCTGAAAGCAAATCTTCAACAAATAAAAGTCCAAAGACATCTCCAAGACCTAAAAGAGGTTCAAGAAAGTCTAGTGATGAAAAAGATACATCGCCTGCAACAACAAGGAACAACAGTGGTGACAATGACGATTCAAATTCTAAATCTGATAATGCAAAACGTAAAAGTGTTAATCGACCCAATGGACCTCCACCCAAGAAGGCAATTGAGGATAAAAGTGCGTCTTCTTGCACTTCTAGTCAGTCATCTGTTGAGTCAGTTTCATCTGACAGTGACAGTGAACCATCTCCAAAAAAAGAGCCAATAAAGACAGGAAAGACTAAACCACCTTCAAGCGCTACCAAGGTTTGTTTTGCATAGTAAAATAAAAAAATTATTTAAATAGACTTAAAAGAAATATATCCATTTGTCATTATTATGTAGTAGCATCTAGTTCTGAGCTATGAAAAGATTTGGGATGGTTGGAAATGTATAAATAGTGTATATTTATACATTTTTATCTAAATTATTGTCACTTGTTAAAGATAGAAACATTAATTACCCAGATTCAAATGTCCTTTTGATTTCCTTCCTTTGGCCACATAATAACAGAACGGCAGCCTTATTGTTGCTGTGCTAATTGGTTTGTCAATATCTGGTCTAGCTTATTATTTTTCTATCAATAGTCATTCGTTCAACATTAATTCATTCATAGTATTAAAATTTTCTATACTTTTATCAAATTTTTATTCCCTGTATTGAGATGGTATGTTCTATTTCACTAAAACAGTATGACTTTGTTTATTTCTTCAATTGAAGATTCACTGCATCTTTAAATCTTATGTTAATTTATTTTCAAATCAACTTTTTTTCAATATTACAGCAAGAGACCAGAGATCAGTCAACAAAGAGTGGTGATTCTGGTGATTCAGCCGTTGCTACTATGCCGAGGAAGCTGACCAGATCGCTTTCAGCACGAGTATCTAGACTAGCAACTGTGTCCCGACGAACTAACACTGACACTGACTCCGATGTCGATGATAAGAGCAATGATAAAACGTAAGTTTCACTTTGGTAAATAGAAATTTAGAACACATGACACATGGCCAGTCATTGTCACTATTTTTAGTCAGAAAATCCGAAACAAAATCATAGAATTAAAGGTGTCTCACAGCATCAGATTAGTGGCCAAACCCTCAGATTCTACTCAAATTTAGGTAACCACATAATGTCGTGCTGCTTCTATCACTCCTTCAGTGCAACCTCTTGTTGCACTATCTTTCATGGTTGCTAATTGAGTAGCGTTTTGAGTATTTGGCCAATAAAGTACTGGACATGTGACATAAATTTCGATTTGTATACAAGCAATGCCCTGTGTATATCCATATCAAATTTCATCTAAAATCTAGAATCTATCAGTTAAAGCGTAAAAAGTTAACAGACAGACAGACATATAATTTTGCATTACAAAATTAGTATGATTATTATTTTTTTAATGTTAAATTGACAAAGACCATATTCTAGACCATACTATGACTTCATTATCCTTAAAAAAATACTTGTAAGTACATCCCTATTATTATTGTATCTGTAACAACTGTTG
The DNA here is from genome assembly GCA_905163465.1 of Craniophora ligustri. NCBI lineage: Eukaryota > Metazoa > Arthropoda > Insecta > Lepidoptera > Noctuidae > Craniophora > Craniophora ligustri. Next base: position 13,367,830 of record LR990962.1, on the reverse strand, counting down.
TCGAAACTTAATTAAATAAATAAATCCTTTTCATCTTAAACTAGGAATAAAAAAATCTATATCAGCAGCAACAGCAACAGTACAAACAACAGCAATAAGGACGTCAAGAAGAACATACGGGGGCGCGGGCCGGCGGTGCGCTCGCCCGTGGTGCTGCCGTCGCCGCTGGAGCCCGCGCAGCAACGCTGTCCCGTGCGAGGGTGCGACTCCAGTGGACATCTCGGTGAGTAGCTGACACTGAAGGCCTTGGCATCAGACTACTCCGCATGCAGGCTAGCGACCAATGAAACTCATCCGTTGATTACTTGGTCGATTAAAAGCGTGCGGGACTCAGTCATTAGACGTCATCAGTCAACTTACGACTGCTCAACCAAAGTTTCTCACGCATCCTGCGGGTTCTAACGACCAGAGAAAATGATTTCCCGAATGTGGGCTATATGGTAAGCGTTTAAAAAATCTCCCGTACCATACGGGCGCTAACGACTAATGAAAATGCGCGTTAAGTATTATTAACTAGATATTTTGTGTCCACCACAGGCGGCAAGTCGAACCGTCATATGACATGGGACGCGTGCCCCGTGTACCACAACGTGACGTCGGCGTGGTGTGTGGCGGCCGGGGAGGAGCGAGCAGCTGCCGCCGCCGCCCGCCGCCGCGCCCTGCACCAGCTGCACCAGCGGCCCCGCGCCATGCCCACCCTCGAGCAGCGCGCGTACCAGCTCAAAGTGAAGGTAACACGCCGCACCAGCTGCACCAGCGGCCCCGCGCCATGCCCACCCTCGAGCAGCGCGCGTACCAGCTCAAAGTGAAGGTAACACGCCGCACCAGCTGCACCAGCGGCCCCGCGCCATGCCCACCCTCGAGCAGCGCGCGTACCAGCTCAAAGTGAAGGTAACACGCCGCACCAGCTGCACCAGCGGCCCCGCGCCATGCCCACCCTCGAGCAGCGCGCGTACCAGCTCAAAGTGAAGGTAACACGCCGCACCAGCTGCACCAGCGGCCCCGCGCCATGCCCACCCTCGAGCAGCGCGCGTACCAGCTCAAAGTGAAGGTAACACGCCGCACCAGCTGCACCAGCGGCCTCGCGCCATGCCCACCCTCGAGCAGCGCGCGTACCAGCTCAAAGTGAAGGTAACACGCCGCACCAGCTGCACCAGCGGCCCCGCGCCATGCCCACCCTCGAGCAGCGCGCGTACCAGCTCAAAGTGAAGGTGTTGAGGTAGGAGACTGTAGCAGGAATTAAACATGATTTTATGCAGTGAGTGATAAAACATAAACTTTATTCGCAAAACCTCACCTACTATATTTACAAATAGCATAGTTCAAATTGTGCTTGTTGTACCCACTAAACGTACTCGAATACAATTATAACGAGACACACCGTAATGAGACATTACATACGTCATCGCTGCGTGCGCTGGCCGGCCGATATAAAAACCCCGCGCGGCGTCGCACAGTCAGTGGAGCCCTAGCCGTGGACGCGCGCGGCGCATGTATGTATTGCAGCTACAGGACTCCCCCTCAAGCGAAGCGTACGGGCGTCTTCACAGTTCTGCCGGCCCTGGTTCTTCTTTCAACGGTGGTTGGTGGCTTGGTTTCTGTTACTGTAGAACTGCTGTCAGTGTCTGCATCACGGTGATCATTGTCTGTGTTGAGAGTGTACGCAGGTTTAAGGCGGTCTATGGATACGGTGACGATTCTCCCAGGCATGCGTATCTTAAAAAACTTTTCGCTCCTATCCAAAACGACGTAAGGGCCTTCATATGGGCGTTGCAGTGGCTTGCGAACGGTGTCAACACGTAAAAACACAGAATCACATGTCTGCAAATTTTTGTGCACGAACATATTTCGCTTATTGCTATGCGGCATATATGTCGGCGTGAGCTGAGTGATGCTGTCATGTAATTGATCCACGTAGTCTTGGTTCAATCTTGAGTGTCTTGCTGAGGGTGTAATGAAATCGCCGGGGAGACGTAATGGTTGACCATATGTGAGTAGGGCTGGGCTTGTATTGGTATCAACACGGGTGACAGTGCGGAGCCCCATGAGCACTGTAGGTAGTTCCATTAGCCACTTGTTGTTGTCAGCGAGCCTTGACATGAGTGCAGACTTCAATGAACGATGCCACCGTTCGACGACGCCGTTACTCTGCGGGTGGTAGGCAGTAGTACGTATTTTCTCGATACCAAGTAGTCGTGTGAGCTCGTGGAATAACTGGCTCTCGAACTGACGTCCTTGGTCGGTCGTAATACTAGTAGGGCAGCCGAAACGACATATCCATGCTTCGTAGATATTCTTTGCAACGGTTTCTGACGTCATTTCTGGCATGGGGATAGCTTCAGGCCAACGCGTTGCGCGGTCTATGATTGTAAGCAGGTAGCGATGTCCGTGTGCTGACGTAGGTAGTGGGCCTACAATATCCGTATGTATGTGTTGGAACCGGTCGCATGGTGGGATGGTTGCAACTTCGCTGCGCGTATGACGTTGTACTTTAGACTGTTGACACGCTGTACATGCCCTGGCCCAAATACTAACGTCTGCATTCATTGATGGCCAGAAGTATCGTTCTTGAACCATTTTCCGTGTTGTTCTCACACCGGGATGACTTGCGTTGTGCACGGCGTTAAAAGCGGTGCGACGAAAGTCGTTTGGTAAATACGGGCGAACATTACTAGTTGACGTCTCGCAGTATATTTGCTTGAATGTTCCGGGTACCGTCATTTTCTTAAGTTGAATGTTCCCTTGTTTGATAAGATTTTGTATCGCCCCATCCTGCTCTTGCGCTGAAGCTAGCTGTGAGTAATCAATTGATGTAGGTACATCTATAACTTCGACGCGCGATAGTGCATCGGCGACGACATTCGTTGCTCCGCTGACGTGCCGTAGATCTGTAGTAAATTCACTAATGAATAACAGCTGACGAGTTCGGCGCGATGAGTCACTATCCGATGGCGGCTTGTTGATTGCGTAGATAAGTGGCTTGTGGTCCGTATAGATAATGAGTTCACGTCCCTCGAAAATCTTGCGGAAATGTTTTATAGCCAAATAAATAGCAAGTAGCTCACGGTCAAATGTGGAATATTTTTGTTGCGCAGCTGATAACTTCTTAGAAAAATATCCCAGCGCATGCCATTTGTTATCCACACGCTGTTGCAACACGGCGCCTGCACAAATGTTCGAGGCGTCGGTCATCAGTGCAATAGGTACATTATGAGCTGGATGAGCGAGCAAACTGGCGTTCTGTATGCTTGATTTGCACGCTTCAAATGCTTGTGATGCTTCCTCTGACCACTCAATCTTCGTTTTGTCTTTTTTCTTGGAATTATGCAAGTAGCTATTCAACGGAGCTTGCATTTCGGCAGCGTTGGCTATACTATCTCGGTAAAAATTGATCATACCGAGGAAGCGTCTTAGCTCTTCGATTGTTGAAGGCTTCGGATATTTAAGTATGGCTTCAATCTTCTCTTGCAGGGGTTTGATACCATCGCGCGTCACTGTATAGCCCAGAAAGTTGACCTCTTCTTTTCCTAGGGCGCACTTTGATGGGTTTATAGTAACACCGTAGTCGTTGAGCTTTTGTAGCACCACTCGCAGGTCACGTAGGTGGGATTCTTCGTCAGTTGAAGCCAAAATTACGTCATCAATAAATGGAAAGACATTATCTAGGCCGGAGAACACTTGATGTATAAATCGTTGGAATGTCTGACCTGCGTTTCTCAGTCCTGGGCACATTTTAGGGAACTCAAATAACCCAAACGGCGTGATGATAGCGGTTTTCTCAATATGATCTTCAAAAACAGGTAGTTGTTGGTATGCACGGTTCAAATCAAGAGTTGAGAATATTTTCATTCCATGCAGATGATATGTGAAATCTTTCAGCCTTGGAACTGGGTAACGGTCTGGCTTTGTGACTGCATTTAATCTTCTATAATCACCGCATACTCGAATGTCACCATTTTTCTTTGAAACGACGTGGAGAGGGCTTGCCCATGGGCTTTTGCTTGGACGGCATAATCCCTGTTGCATCATTAGCTCGAATTCTCTCCTGACGGCTTGATAACGATGTGGTGGTATCGGGCGGGCTTTAGCGTATAATGGTGGGCCGGTGGTTTCTAAGTAATGCTTGACATTGTGTTTGCAAGCGCTCTGCAGTGACGAAGGCCGTGTGATGTCTGGAAATTCAGCGAGGATTTGATGGTATTTTTGCTCGGTGTCGATGGTGCGAACTGTTGGTGCAGTTGATTTGCAAACTGATGCTTTAACCGACAGGTTGGTAAGCTTGTCGATAACACAGCGTCCGGCGATATCCACAAGCAGATTATGGTGGCGAAGAAAATCCGCTCCTATGATTGGCTTGCTGACTGCTGCTATAACGAACTTCCAGCGGTATGGTCTTCGTAAGTTAAGATCTATCTCCATCATTTTTTCACCGTATGTCGGTATAACTGTGTTGTTTGCGGCGTAAAGACAGAACTTGGTCGGTTGGGTCTTCATTCCCTTCCGCTTAGGTATGACCGAGATGTTCGCTCCGGTGTCGATGAGAAAGTTGAGTTTTGACTTTTTATCACTTATGAAGAGGCGGTGTGAGTTGTTCCAAGCGCCGGGTTCCACCGTTGCCGACGCTGAGCTTAGTTTTCCTGGTGCTCTTGTTCATATTTGCAGGGTCTTGTGCATTTCTGTGCTCGTTTGCCGAATCTCCTGTGATAGTAGCAGGTTTCTTGGTCTGGCTTATCACCATCTGCTGTCTCTCGACGTTGGCGAAAGTTACGTGGGCGGGAACGCGATCGCGAACGAGAGTAGTATCGTGCGCGTCCGCCTTGTGTGGGGGAACGTTGTCGGTGACGCTCAACCTGCATCCTTAGCTCAGCGACTTCACGCACCAACAAGTCTAATTTTTCCTCAGTAGACATAGCTTGCTGAGATGGCGGTAGCGCTTGTGCTACGCTAGATGAACGGCATTGATTGCCACTTATCGCTGCGATTTCAGGCTGAGTCTGCTCCAAAATCTTATCGGCCATCATTGCGAGGTCGTTGATGTCAGTCTTCTTCGCAATATTTTCACTGACGGCGAGCACTGCACGAATAGATTGCGGTAAATGATTAGTCCACATTATCCGTAAGGTTGATTCTGCGATGTTGCTGCCTGCGAGATTTTGCATACGGCGTAGTAATTGAGAAGGTTTCATGTCACCTAACTCCAACTCCGACAGTAGTCGCTGGATCTGACGCTGCTCGGACTCTTCGTAAACCTGCAATAGGCGCTCCTTTAAGGTTTCGTATTTGTTACAGTCGGGCGGCCGTAGAATGATGTCAGCAATCTCGTCAATATCTTGCCGCTCCAATTGGCCGATGACGAGTTCGTACATGGCTTTGTCACCCTTTTTGTGCGGCGAAACGATGGCTTCGAATTGTGCAAACCATAATCGTAGTCGGTCGCGCCAGATCGGTGGGATACGTAAAGTAGTCGAGACACCGGAGAGTTCTTGATCTACAGGTTCTGCTTTTGATGTTGACATTATCACGTCGGGGTCACCACTGTTGAGGTAGGAGACTGTAGCAGGAATTAAACATGATTTTATGCAGTGAGTGATAAAACATAAACTTTATTCGCAAAACCTCACCTACTATATTTACAAATAGCATAGTTCAAATTGTGCTTGTTGTACCCACTAAACGTACTCGAATACAATTATAACGAGACACACCGTAATGAGACATTACATACGTCATCGCTGCGTGCGCTGGCCGGCCGATATAAAAACCCCGCGCGGCGTCGCACAGTCAGTGGAGCCCTAGCCGTGGACGCGCGCGGCGCATGTATGTATTGCAGCTACAAAGGTAACACGCCGCACCAGCTGCACCAGCGGCCTCGCGCCATGCCCACCCTCGAGCAGCGCGCGTACCAGCTCAAAGTGAAGGTAACACGCCGCACCAGCTGCACCAGCGGCCCCGCGCCATGCCCACCCTCGAGCAGCGCGCGTACCAGCTCAAAGTGAAGGTAACACGCCGCACCAGCTGCACCAGCGGCCCCGCGCCATGCCCACCCTCGAGCAGCGCGCGTACCAGCTCAAAGTGAAGGTAACACGCCGCACCAGCTGCACCAGCGGCCTCGCGCCATGCCCACCCTCGAGCAGCGCGCGTACCAGCTCAAAGTGAAGGTAACACGCCGCACCAGCTGCACCAGCGGCCCCGCGCCATGCCCACCCTCGAGCAGCGCGCGTACCAGCTCAAAGTGAAGGTAACACGCCGCACCAGCTGCACCAGCGGCCCCGCGCCATGCCCACCCTCGAGCAGCGCGCGTACCAGCTCAAAGTGAAGGTAACACGCCGCACCAGCTGCACCAGCGGCCCCGCGCCATGCCCACCCTCGAGCAGCGCGCGTACCAGCTCAAAGTGAAGGTAACACGCCGCACCAGCTGCACCAGCGGCCCCGCGCCATGCCCACCCTCGAGCAGCGCGCGTACCAGCTCAAAGTGAAGGTAACACGCCGCACCAGCTGCACCAGCGGCCCCGCGCCATGCCCACCCTCGAGCAGCGCGCGTACCAGCTCAAAGTGAAGGTAACACGCCGCACCAGCTGCACCAGCGGCCCCGCGCCATGCCCACCCTCGAGCAGCGCGCGTACCAGCTCAAAGTGAAGGTAACACGCCGCACCAGCTGCACCAGCGGCCTCGCGCCATGCCCACCCTCGAGCAGCGCGTGTACCAGCTCAAAGTGAAGGTAACACGCCGCACCAGCTGCACCAGCGGCCCCGCGCCATGCCCACCCTCGAGCAGCGCGCGTACCAGCTCAAAGTGAAGGTAACACGCCGCACCAGCTGCACCAGCGGCCCCGCGCCATGCCCACCCTCGAGCAGCGCGCGTACCAGCTCAAAGTGAAGGTAACACGCCGCACCAGCTGCACCAGCGGCCCCGCGCCATGCCCACCCTCGAGCAGCGCGCGTACCAGCTCAAAGTGAAGGTAACACGCCGCACCAGCTGCACCAGCGGCCCCGCGCCATGCCCACCCTCGAGCAGCGCGCGTACCAGCTCAAAGTGAAGGTAACACGCCGCACCAGCTGCACCAGCGGCCCCGCGCCATGCCCACCCTCGAGCAGCGCGCGTACCAGCTCAAAGTGAAGGTAACACGCCGCACCAGCTGCACCAGCGGCCCCGCGCCATGCCCACCCTCGAGCAGCGCGCGTACCAGCTCAAAGTGAAGGTAACACGCCGCACCAGCTGCACCAGCGGCCCCGCGCCATGCCCACCCTCGAGCAGCGCGCGTACCAGCTCAAAGTGAAGGTAACACGCCGCACCAGCTGCACCAGCGGCCTCGCGCCATGCCCACCCTCGAGCAGCGCGTGTACCAGCTCAAAGTGAAGGTAACACGCCGCACCAGCTGCACCAGCGGCCCCGCGCCATGCCCACCCTCGAGCAGCGCGCGTACCAGCTCAAAGTGAAGGTAACACGCCGCACCAGCTGCACCAGCGGCCCCGCGCCATGCCCACCCTCGAGCAGCGCGCGTACCAGCTCAAAGTGAAGGTAACACGCCGCACCAGCTGCACCAGCGGCCCCGCGCCATGCCCACCCTCGAGCAGCGCGCGTACCAGCTCAAAGTGAAGGTAACACGCCGCACCAGCTGCACCAGCGGCCTCGCGCCATGCCCACCCTCGAGCAGCGCGCGTACCAGCTCAAAGTGAAGGTAACACGCCGCACCAGCTGCACCAGCGGCCCCGCGCCATGCCCACCCTCGAGCAGCGCGCGTACCAGCTCAAAGTGAAGGTAACACGCCGCACCAGCTGCACCAGCGGCCCCGCGCCATGCCCACCCTCGAGCAGCGCGCGTACCAGCTCAAAGTGAAGGTAACACGCCGCACCAGCTGCACCAGCGGCCTCGCGCCATGCCCACCCTCGAGCAGCGCGCGTACCAGCTCAAAGTGAAGGTAACACGCCGCACCAGCTGCACCAGCGGCCCCGCGCCATACCCACCCTCGAGGTCAGCTGTATAGATCGAGTCTGGCTTATACATACATCCTGGTATATAACATGAAGATTGGCCGATACAACGTTAGATGTCTCAACGGCAGAGACAGCGGTTTTTTTGAAAACTCGAAATGTAACCAAACCCAACCGCTCAGGTCTCACTGCAATATGACTATCAAACATTATTTTAAATTAATAATTTAATTATTCTGCAGGATATGCGATCCAAATGGAAAGGAAGTCAGGAGTTGCGAGAGAAACTAGCCGCGTCAGGAAATGAGGAGATCACCGAGGACCGGGAACCCATTCTGGAGGGATTCGCGCCCGACTACGATTTGAGATTGTTCAGGGAAGCGCAGGCGCTGGCTGCCATCAAGATTGAGGAGGAATTGGGAGACATACCCACTGATAAAGGAACTAGGTAACGAATATTTTGGGAAAAAGCATGAGTCTTTTTTGGTATTAATAGTTTCAAGACCAGATACGTATGTTCGGAATTGGAAGATGATTTGTATGAATTGATTTATATGACAACTGCGACCGATGGCTTACGGGACTCTTCAAGTCTTGGAAGTGTCCCAATTTATTAAGAAAGATTTTCCATTCATATAACATACATAACATCACGCCTGTCGTCCCCGAAAGTTGAGGCAGAGGTGTACTAATGTACACCCACGTTTCGCCGGTATGTTACTAGTCCCATGTAATAGAGGGCGAGCCTATTGCCATTTAGTTACGACGACCCAATTAGTCCAGCGGTAGTTGACACTGCCTTCTGTGCTATAGGTCCCGGGTTCAAATCCCGGTAGGGACAAAAGTTTGTGTGATGAGCATAAACATTTGTATCCAAGTCATGGATGTCTATGTATAATATGTATGTATTTACAAAAAAAAAGTATATTATGTAGTATATCAACCAACTAGTATCCGTAACACAAGCCTCGTTGTCATCATCCAAAAATTTAATTTTTTCGTAATTCTTAGACAAAAATTGTCACTGTATAATTTCTATTCTAGATATGTGGTGATGGGGAAGTACATGATGGAGGTGTGGTACCAATCCCCGTACCCGAACGATGCGGCGAGGGTGCCGCGGCTGTTCGTCTGCGAGTTCTGTCTGAACCACCACAAGAGTGCTACCGGGGCGCAGAGGCACAAGGTCAAGTGTGTGTGGAGGCACCCGCCGGGGGATGAGGTATGTTAACGGGAAATTTTTAACTGCACCTCTATTTATAAATTTAAGCAAACAAAATTTCTCCACTAATAACCTACTGTATATCAAATAAATGACTGTACTACGTATTTAATACTTTAACTGTAAATCCCCTTTTTTCAATCAAAATATTCGAAATTACAACCAAAAATACTGAATTGCACACTAAATTTGAACCGAATCAGTCCTATTCATAATTATTGGTTTAGGTTAGAACTGTGACCACAACGCCAGAACCGAATCGGTCCTATTAAGCTTTAAAGATCTAACAGTATAGTATAATTGATTTATTTGATGAGCAAATTTAGAGTGCAATTCAGTATTTTGGGTTGTAATTTCGAATATTTTGATTGAAAAAAGGGGATTTACAGTTAAAGTATTAAATACCACCCTATGTTAACTGTGCTATAGGACATATAGTACATATCCATTCTAATATTATATATGTGAAAGTGTGTCTGTTTGTATGTTATCTCATCATGCTTCGTTGAAATTTGGTATGGTATGGTTTGAGTCTCGGGAGAGGACATAGGGTTGTTTTAGTAACGGAAATCAACCGGGAGTGGAAGTTTGAATGCGGATATTACTAATTTTACGCAGACGAAGTCGCAAGGATATCTAGTAGTTTCGTAAAATTGTCACTAATAATTTCAAATCCCACAAAACATTCTCTCCTCATCAACCAATTATCCTCCCACTGCTGGGCACGGGTCTCCCCTCGTTAGAGAGAGATTAGGCTATAGTCCACTACGCCTACTGCCTGTATGCTTGAAAGATTTTCTCGATGGCATGTGAAATCTACCAAAAATCGTCTGCACAACTTTAAATATCCTTTTATTTCTAGGTATACAGAAAAGACAACCTTAGCGTTTGGCAAGTGGACGGGCGCAAGCACAAGCAATATTGCCAACAACTGTGTCTGCTGGCGAAGTTCTTCCTGGACCACAAGACCTTGTACTATGACGTGGAGCCGTTCTTGTTCTACGTCATGACCAACTCTGATCATGAAGGCTGTCACATCGTCGGGTACTTCAGTAAGGTAAGTGACAATTTTATAAGTCACATTAACCGTCGGACGTCCACTGCTGGGCATAGTTACGTTTTTGAACCGACATAATAATTATAAATAGGGAGCTGTGGTAGTCTAGTGGTGTGACCAGTAGACCGAGATGTCAAAAGTCTTGAGTTTGAACCCAAGGCACACACCACTGACTTTTCGGAAGTTATGTGCAATACGCTCATGCTCAAACGGTGAAGAAAAACATCGCGAGGAAACCTGTATGCTTGAAGAGATTTTCTCGATGCCATGAGAAGTCTGTCAACCTGCATACGTTGCGCCAACATATGATACGCCAATCGTGAACCGATTTTAATCATTGTGTTTGCATTTGACGACCCAATTAGTCCAGCGGTAGTTAACACTGCCTTCTGTGCTAAGGGTCCCGGGTTCGAATCCCGGTAGGGACAAATGTTTGTGTGATGAACATAAACATTTGTATCCGAGTCATGGATGTATCTATGTATGTATTTACAAAAAAAAAAGTATATATGTAGTATATCAACCAACTAGTATCCGTAACACAAGCCTCGTTGCTTAGCTCGGGACTAAATGGCGCTGTGTGTCATAATGACCAGGAATATTTATTTATTTTATTATTTTATTGGAGCTATAGGCATAAAATCCTATGTAATAGATCAAGCTGACGTAGCAAGGTGATAGATTTCAACCTGGAGAAGTACATGCCTGGCCTTTATCTGCGTGGACGAAGTTGAGGGTATCAGCTATAGTATGTAACGCCATCTATGCCATTGCCAAGGAACTACGCAACCAAGCGAATAACTACTGCGAGCGAGCAACATGATGTTATTGTCGTTCAGTCTTCGTGGTCATTACTAAAAAATATAAAGAATATTAAAAATACGCTGATCCTTTAGTATATTAATTATTAGCTTGTAACAATATTAAAATGTGGGCCTCTGCTGAAGAAGAAAGGATTGAGGTAAATTCTAACTGCATTGGTAAATGAAGATCTCTTCCTTTTATGCCATCGTGTGTCTGTTAAATCACAAATTCTCAAATACAAGCTTAAGAAACATGGTTATTGAATTGAATTAAATAATTTAAAAAAAACACAACAATTGAAAAAATAAAATCACCCTCAACTCATTTTCTGTCCCACTGCTGGTTATGGGTATCGTCTCATTTGAGAGAGATCAGGCTATAGTCCACCACGCTAGCCTAGTGCGGGTTTGCAGACTTCTATTCAGACATTTCTTAATAATGTTCAGTAGCATACAGTCAATCGATCTACCAGCCTATCGCAGTCTACTGCTGGACATAGGCCTCTCTCAAACTCGTTAGGGGAGTGACTGTTCTGACAGCATGGGATTTCCATTGTAAGAAAACTAAACTATTTAGCCTATAGACGTGTTGCAAACGTCTACAGGCTACGGTAACCGCTTACCTTAAAAAACTGCGCCATAACACTATCCTCTGCCTTCGTCATCCAGTCTATCCCTGCTACCTTTTTTTTTATTGCGAAAAGGGGGCATACGAGCTGGCGGTTCACCTGATGGCAAATGATCACCGCCGCCCATGGACATCTGCAACACCTGAAGGCTTGCAAATGCGTTGCCAACCCCTGCAGAAACCGTTTTGGTTTCTTAAAATAGGGAATAACTAAACTGACAGCAAATGGAATGCCCATGCTGTCTAGTCACCCCCCAACGAGCTCTGGTAACCTTACTCACTCGCAGAAAGACAACTATTGTTGATTCACTGCGGTATTCTGTAAGGCGAAGGTACTTCCCCAGTCGGACAGCTCAATTTTAGCGAGGAATCTCGCTATGCCCTACCCTTTTTAGGTCGTCGGTCCATCTAGCCGGGGGGCGTCCTACACTGCGTTACAATCAATAACTTGTTACAATTTTAGTTACCCCCACCGATGAAAGCGGGGTCAATTTTGCGACCGGCGTACTGCGTCTGTAAGTGGTGTGACCAGTGGAACTGAGATGTTGAAGGGTCTCGAGTTCAAACCAAGGCACACACCACTGACTTTTCGGAAGTTATCTGCGGATTTATCACATGCTCAAAGGGTGAAGGAAAAAATTGTGACGATACCTGCATGCTCGAGAAATTTTCTCGATGGCGTGTCAATTCTGCCTACTCGCATAAGGCTAGCGTGGTGGACTATATTATGTATATCCTTATCCCTCTCAAATGAGACCCGTGCCCAGGAGTGGGACAGTTATGGGTTGATAATGATGTATCTGTAACTCAGAAGCCAATCGCTAAGATAAATTTATTTCATTCTGATTTCAAATCATTCGAGCAATAAAAGAACCACATAATTTACGGTACCTACCCATATAAATTAGGCACGCAAACCATCAAAATTGTCCTGTCGTGATAAAAAAAGCACTTAAAATTTTGTTACTGAAATAATTGGCTAAAAAGTGTGTTTAAAATGAAGTACCATTATGAGTAATTCTGTCGCGGAAATGGGAGCCGCCCCGCCCCTGCCAATGTGGCGGAGGAAGGGAGGCGCCCCTCCCCCTCCCTGGGTAATAGTAAACATTACAAAATTCATTAATGATTATTATCGAATCGAACATTTTAAGATGTTGTGGAACAGATCAAAAATATGGTTTTTATAATTGAATCATACAATGTTTCTTCTAATTTTATGAATCAAACAAAATATTTCTCGGTTAGGTTAGTTAAATAGCTACTTATGAAAAACAAACCATTGCTTTTGTACGGTGCGTTTTACCACTCCATTTGTGTGGATTTCATAGTACTTACGGTACAGGTAAAATAGTAGTACCATCGTACTATGGCCGCCATTCAAACGCCGCCGTCAGCTGTGGGGTCAACGACCTAGGGATGGGGGGAAGGAAGGATGGAGGGGCGCGACACGCCTCCAAAATGCAACCCCCCTCTGCGTCAGTGTTGGTATTGCAATACATGAAAATTAGAAACTTGATTATTAATATTTCGTGGCTCATGTTCGAGATGGGGTAACTTTAGCGCGGTGTAATGATTACATTCAGTGGTTGCGTGTGGGTGTTTAATTTTTTTTATATGGCTATGTTTGTGATTTATGGTAAAATAACTAGCACGACGAGTGTCGTAAACATTTGTAACACTAAAATACCGAATAAATAAAAGAACTACGCACAGAATAATCACTCTCCGTCTCCCACTGAAATGGTTTTCCTCAGAGCCCCCGCAAATCAGTAGTCATTTGGAATGTCAATGATAGTTTAAACACACCGAACGAACGCGCAAAGTATGATACGTATGTTATTTTTCAAATTCTAGGAGTATGAGTATGATAATTGTGAAATGTAGCCCTACAAATAAATAATATGATGACTAATATTGTAAACGCAAAAGTTGATTCGGATGCGTGTGGATATTTGTAAAAACCGTTTATAAGATTTAGATGGAATTTAGAATACAGATATTTTATTACTTGGAATAACTCATATTATAATAACTAGACTATAATAAAAATAATAAATAAATAATATAAATAAAAAATAAATTTTAATAAATGTATAATTTGTACGCCAGCTATGTTTGTATGGCAGAACATAGTGATACTTCTGTAAAATAATGTCGTCATCATGTTTTTTTACCTATGCTCACAAATAAATGATGTCTATGTCTATGTCAAAAAATAGGCGTCTTTTCGTCCCTTCCTGACGTCTAATAGATACCTTACCCCCCTGCAGTTGTTTATATAGTTAGTTTTATTTTACACAAGGCAAAAATCAAACACTTAAGCAATAAGCTAATAACTTAATAAAATATAACAATAGAAATAATATGACACTCAAAAAAGACTCTTTAAGGTGGAAGCTTCACGGTTGCCCGCCAAATTCCAAGTGCATTTAACTGCATTGATTGTCTATTTCATGAAAAAGTCAATCAATGCAGTTATATGCACTTTGAGGGCTGTTTTATTGATTTAAATGATTATAATTCTGTAACTAAATACCTATTACAGGCGCGAATCATATTTTTGTTCAATGTACAGCCTGACAAATACCGGCAAATTGCAAAAAACCTACGAAAATTTGAATTTCGCGGGCTAGCGTGGAGGTTCCACCTTAACTCACGATGTTTTCTTTCAACGTTTTAGCATGTGATCAATACGCGCAGCATTTCCGAAAAGTCTATGGTGCGTGCCTTGGGTTTGAACTCGAGACCTGTGACATCTCAGTCCGCACTCACACCACTAGGCTATCACAGCTTTTTAATTTACATCATAAATACCAGTATTCATCGACACAGTCTAACATTTTACTCCAACGACATCATTATTACAAACATACACTTTGAACAAAAACGAGTTGCATCCACGTAGCTCCGGTATTATTCAATCGAAATATCGATACATCCCGTCTCTATTTTAGATTCGAATCAAAAATTTAAGCGCCAGACAGACAGACACCTCTACCGCAGAGCTATATGTAGCTCGGGGATCGAATATTAAAGAATGGAGGGCTTTAACTGACTTTGTATTGCTCTAAATGTACGTTATGAGCAATATTTTGTTGCATTTTTCGCTATTATGAAAAGTGAAAAGCGTTGTTTTGAAGTTTTTATTGAATTTTGTTGTCGATAGTTTTGGACTGGCGTGTGGTGGTTGTTTTTATAATCATATCATCAGTCCACCTTTGTCCACTATTGGTCAGATATTAAGTTACATGCTGTTGCATGTAGCTGCATCCCTGAAACATATACATAGTTCCGATAGCTCATTACATACAATCATATATAAATAAGAAATATTGTAAATAATTCGTAATCTAATGTTATAAATTATTGAAATTGAAATGAAACTACTTTTACAGTTATGTTACAAAAAAAAAGTAAAGGAAAAAAACCGAATATCCTAAATTGGTAGTTGCAATACAAAAACATATTACTACAAGTTATGTGGGTATTTATCACATGCTCAAAAGGTGAAGGAAAACATCGTGAGGAAACCTGCATGGTTGAGAGATTTTCTCTATAGCATGTGAAGGCTGCCAACCCGCAGTAGGCAAGCGTGGTGGACTATAGCCTAATCCCTTTCAAATGAGAGGAGACCCGTGTCCAGCAGTGGGACAATAATGGGTTGACGATGAAAAGTTTGTACGGGACCCTCGATGCGCGAGTCCGTATTTTAAGGATTTCATCGCCCGTATTTATCTTGTCTGTCCGTAGCCATGGATGCTGTAAAGGATTTGAACAATTTGATATAAATAGTATCGGTATACCGCGATGAAATCTGTAAAAAGTATTCACGTAAATCTTGCGTAAGAAATCAATATAAAAAATACGAAAACTAATATAGTTCGGACGCATTTTTTGTTTTTACCTTTCAATGATAATCTTAGAATTGTTAAAATAAAAAATGCTTCTTCTTCAAAAGTCTTCTTATTAAAGGGTTAGTAAGAGAACCTGGTTTTTGTTTAATGTTATTTGTGACTCATTGGTCTAGTAGTTAGTGGTTAGCGATGGTTCAGCGTGTGGTTCTGGGGTTTCTGGACTCGATATCCAGGTCAAGCAGGTTTTATTAGGGTTTTTACCCAATAACTTTTTGGTCATATAATCAACATCCCCTAAAGGCTAAAGGTATGGCAGAGGTGTACACACATAGTTCGCTGGTATGAAATACGTACTTGACATATTTTCACCATAAACAAGTGTGCACACAAAATTGTTAAAACCATAAGCAACAGTGTAAATATTTTCATTAACTTTGACACTCCGCCGTACCGTATTAAAAATTCAAAAGACCTTGTATAACTGAAAATACGCTTTAACTCCATAAGAATAACGTTGCATTTTGCATAGAGTTGTACGTAGTACACCATACGATGCTACGTACAGCTGTCTACGCCAGGCGTAGCGTCGTAGCACTCGACGTAAACTACGTGACGTAGCTCGTAGACTCGTAGACTGTCTACGCCGTAGTAGAGTCGAGTGCTCAGTCTCTCTATAGAGATAAATGAATCTTTGATGTTGCTTTTACTAGCGCTTTAATTTTTTTTTGGCGTTATAAAGTAGTGAGTATTATTGCAATTCATTATTTAAAATAACATTACTGTTTGTATAAGTAATGTGAAACAATGTATTAATAAGAAATATAACAGTAACGTTTAAATAAATTTACGGATTTTTCCCGTTTCGTTCGACGTTGTGCCTGTGTCTATCCCAATGCTGTAACATAATATCAATATACCGCGATAAAATTTCTATGAGTATGATCTCTCTTTCTGCTGTTAAAATATTTTGTAATATGTTCAATTGAGAATAATTGTACGATTCGAGTACTTAAATTAGATTTAACCTATTTATATTTTTTTTATTAATTTAAAGCAAATGAATAACTCGTGTTTTAATGTTCAAAATTAATTTGTATGAAAACACACAAAAAATTCAAATTACCTACTTACTTATTCCTCAATAAATAAAAAAAAGTGTAAATTAAATTTAAAAACACACATATATTTTTACTTGTTTCTAAAGAAATCATGTCTTACCAAACAACAACAAAAAAAAACAATATCCGATTTTGCAATTAAACAAAATAAAAACAAATTCCTCATACAATCAGGTGAAGAAAATTTCCTAAAGACACATACAGGGCGTTACAAAAGGTACCGCCCTCGTCTCGCCAGCTAGACGGGCTGATCGATCGTAACACCGTACACTGTAAAATTTCGCATCTTAAACGTATACATAGACCCCAAGCCCAGACGTCTGTCCGGGGTCGTCGCCCCGCGCATCCGGACACGGCCCGTATCCGACCGAGCGCCGCGTATTGTCGGCGAGACGCGGTCCTGTGCGTTTTTCGGTACGCGGACTTGGTGACTCGACCATACCCAGTTTGAACCGTAGAGGTCAACGAACTGGTCTTATGCATCTGAGGTGTTAACCTTTTTGCGTTTAGTGACTTCAGTTCAAGTTTTAGTGTCAAATGGTATTCTTGTCTGGTTGATCTTTATGTCAAGCAATGGACGTCGATGATTTTTTTTAAACCAATGTTATAGTATATCAACCATCTAGTATACGTAATACAAACCTCGTTGCTTACCACGGAACTAGATGGCGCTGTGTAATAATGTCCGGATATATTTATTTATTTTATTTATTTATTACTCTCTCTACCGAGTCTCGTTACTGCACGTATTACACCAAATCAGATGTAGTTATTTGTGTCATCATCATTTACGTATTTTTTGTCCAATGTATATTACACAAGATTGTAAATGGTTCACTGGATACCCAGCTTATTGAAATATTAAACTTTAAGATTCCAACGCGATCTGTGGGCATACCACAGCTCTTCTATAACCCATAGTAATAATAATGTTTCGTACAATAACCCAATTTCAAGATTGTACAGACAATACAATTTCATTTGTTCTGAAACGGATATCTGCCACAATAGTCATAATGTATTTAAGAACGACCTTTTAGACTTTGTCAAATAATTAGGTCTAATTTAGTATTTCTTCTATCTTTTTCGTGACTATTTTAGTCTTGCTTACCTTAGCTCACTAAAGCTTTAATTTTCATATGAATGATGTGTAATAATTATTTTATTTTATTCTAATTATCTAATGTTTAATTTAATATTGTGTAATGCTTAATCTGTTGTCTGTTACTGTACCTAATTAAAATAAAGTAATAAATATAAGAAATCTAAAGAATCGAAAAGTCGGGTTAAAATAATAACAATTGACCGCGATGCGACAAGTGCCGTAAATGTGGCATCATTCTGGGCTCGTCAGATTTAATGGCCATATTTACTAAAATGTGGGTATTAAATTTGAGGACATTCATGTTCCATCGACACGAAGAAGAAGAAGACCGCGATGAAATCCGTAATAAGTGGCGTTGAACGCCGAATTTGATTTTTTCCACGAAAAAAACTAATATTTTTCCGTATTCTTCGATGTTTGTTTCGAAAGTTTCAAGAAAACGTCTTTGAAACTTTGAAAAAAAAAAACAATGAAATAGGAAAAAAACGTGATTTTTCCTGCTTTTTACAACGCTAGTTTATAAAGTAGTGTTTTTTCAATACTAGCTTTTCCCCGCGACTTTGTCTGCGTAAGATTAGTAATTGTATCTGCTTATTTATTTATACCCCCTTTTTCGCCCCTTAAGGGGATGATTTCCGGAACAAAAACTATCCTACGTCCTTCCCCGGGACTCAAACTACATATCTCCATACAATTTTTACAAACAAAATGTCATTTATATTGGTTCCGTTGAAGATGTAACAGACAGACAGACAGAGAGATAGGCAGACAGACACACTTTCGCAATTGTAATAAGTTTATATTTATGTAATTATTGTGATAATAGCTGGGTATGGCTACGTTGAAAAAATTCTACCAATAGGCATGATGACTGAATTTAGAAAACTGTGCTATTATGTTCGGAAGTATGTACTATTTATAAAATATATCTTTATTTTGGTAAAAATATGGGTTTTATGGAGGGAAATAGACATTTCAATTTTATGTTCAAAATTCACGCCAAAACGCTAGCTGGTGTCATGGCGTCCGCCTGTGACGTCACGCCATTGTATGTCAACACTAAACTTATGGTGCTAATACAATAATACAGTTATTTTGCGTGTTTAATATGAATTATAATTCTATAAGTGGTGCGCGGTCCCTCAGTGCAATAATACGTCAGTAAAAACTCCCAATAAATTATATATTTACGTTCCACACAACAAAACAATGCGAAATAAGTGGCTTAATCTCGTACGGCGAGATCTATCATTCAGTGAAGATCATTTTGACGTAAGATTTAAAGTTTTTACTTTATTTTGTGGATTTTAAAATGATTTGTGTCCTTACTGGAGGTTTAATCAATAAATTAATCGATTTTTAAGGTTAGATTTCATCTCTTGAATAATCACCAATGTTTATCTTAATGGGTTTCATTATTTGTATTCCAGCTGCCAAACGATATGGCATAATTTTGTGTAGTATCATGTGATGTAAATACACTGATAATAACAAACTTATATAGGTATAACATAACCTCTAATACTACCTCGAAATGCAGTTTTAAAATGTTTGTATAATTTGAATTATCTACTGTTTATTATTTATAATATATTCTTACACGCAAGTTTTGATATTTCTAAATTCTGCGGAACAGAAGTCTTTGTTTGGAGACAAAAAATCTCCCAACATCAACAACGTCAACTCTAGGCAAATTAGAGTTATTTGCCTTGGTAAATCCTTGTTCCATGGCTAGTTTGTTTTGCGATTATAAAACTAGGATCAGTCAGATCTTTGGGAACCACAATTAACTCGATGAACGCAGGTGAAAACAATTTGAAAGTGCAGAGTTAGCTCGAACGAAAAGAAATTGACGCGTAGTAGTAGTTCTAGTTACGGGGGCGTGACGTAATTCGCTCTGATTGGTGTTCGCGTCTCATGGCGGATTGCTGTATTTTATTGTTTTTATTTTATTAAATATTAATCAATCACACATTACAAAAAGAAAATAATACAGTTTTCGATACCCTTGAATCCTATTTCATTCGGGAAAATCATTATTTCAGTGATTCTAGGTTATTGTCATCATGCCTATTATTGTACTATGTACAAGCAGATAATATAAAATTAAGAATATTAGGATCTTTCTTCTTTACATTTATGCTAATTAAATTGTGCTTAGACATTGAAATAAAACTACATAAATTTTATTGAGTTTATATCGCAGTATATTAATATAATTTAATGTCGACTTTTTCAATACTTTACTGCATACATGATCATAATTATAATGTACCTACTTTCAATAAAATCTGTGAAAAGTAGTTTCTCAAATGGTAAATTACAATAAATTGCACAAAAAACTAAATATAATTTAAATTTCATCGGCATAATTCTCTCAAAGGAAATGAAATCACTTAGTTAAAACTATAAAATCTCTTTAAACAATTCACTGTTTTTGTTGACGCAGTCGGATGAAAAGAATATCGTGGTGTAGGTTATGGTCGCGTACAAATATTGCCGTTTGATTTCGTACTTTGGTTCCCCAATGTTACCACCCACGCTTCTCTATAGGGCTGCCACTTGAGACCTAAATGATAAGAGATATTTTATTCCTGTCAATAATTGATCTTTTGAAGACATTATTACAAGTCATGTATACGAGATAATTCTGACAATTAAAATACCTCGGTGGCTCAGTTGGCAGAGCGTCTGGAGTACTTATCCAGAAGACGCGGGTTCGAGTCCCGCCTGATGTTAAATTTTTCTTTCTTAACAAAAATTTAAAAAAATTAAAATATTGCGCATTTTTGTTTAATAGTTGCTGCGGCATCTAATTCGGCCAAGGCTTCCTGTGGTACATTGTGGTGGAAATGAATCCTGGAAGCTGGTTGTATATCTGCTCAAAACGTGAGCTCAATCGGTGCACAACATTTTCCAGTTTTTAAGCTTGCACAATAATATTAATAAAAATATTTTAATATATATATATGTATAACACTAACTACTAAGCTTGTTTTAAAAAAGTTGTTATACTAACATTTGTATGAAGAACTGTTAAAGTTACTGAAAGGTTTTTCAAATCAACAGACACAAGAGTCTACTAAGAACGGCTAGGATCGATTTATCAAATGGAAAATTTCTTCAATAGATTTTACCAATTATTTTAAATACAAATAATATTTTATCCAATTTATACTATTAATTTGATTGTAATGCCAAATTAAATAAACCCGATATTTTAAGTTAGTAAATAAAAGCCAAAAACAAATAAGCTTTATATACATAAATTTCGTGCCACGTTGTTTGTCCGTGATGAAATTCTAAACTAATGAACTGATTTTTACGTTCCGTTTACGAAAATTGGGCAGACGGTATGAAATTTTCCACGCTTATAGTTTACTAAATTTTTCCCGCGGCTTCGTTCGCGTTAAGAAGTATTATTATTAATTAGGTATAGTTTTCTAACAAACTTTCATCCCCTATTTTATCCCATTGGGGGTAGAATTAATCAAAATCCTTTCTTAGCGGATGCCTACGTCATAACATCTACCGGCATGCCAAACTTCAGCCCGATCCGTCCAGTGGTTTGGGCTGTGCTTTGATAGATCACTATGTCAGTAAGTCACCTTTGAGTTATATAATTATATTTAGATAGATATAAAGGAGTGGCAGAATGCTAATATTTTTATTTAATTGTGTTTAAAAAATATATTAAATTAAAAAAAATATATTAATAATATTAAATTAAAAAGTATGGTTAAATTTCGACTACTGGGCGACCACTAGTAGACCATAATCCATTCGATTATGGTCGATTTAAATATACTAGTGGTACTATCGATTAAATCGATAGTACCCCGGGCATCCCTGGTCGGTGACAATTTAGCGATGTAAACAAGCGCGCGTAGACGTCTAGACGTCGGCGGAACCCCGCGCCGCCGCCGTACCCAACGTTATTGTGAGAATTCATTACCTCGCCGACGAATGTGCCAGACGACTCCACTCGATTTTTATATGAAACTGGCCATCGGTAAAAGCCATAATGAGGAAGTATTAGCATATAAACATTTGAAGAACTGAGTTTAAGCTTTTGGGTGGAAAAAATACCGAGAGATCTTCGGTCTACTCTATTCAGATTATTGGAGTTTGATGCTGAACATAGGCTTGCCTTAAGTCAAGCTTCAACACGGGTTTTAACAGTCTGAGCTTCATATTACTTTTTTTTATGATAGTAAAAGCTGTGGCAGTCTCGTCAGTCTGACTTTTTGAAAGTTATGTGCGTATTTATCACACGCTTAAACGGTGAAAGACAACATCGTGCAAAAACCTGCATGCTTAAACTACGCCTGTTGAGGCCAGTCCATCGAAGGGTTGACTATTCTTTATATTTCGATAAGCCATTGACCTCTTTTTTCATATCTTTGTGAGTCAGATGATAGGTACTCATCTGTCTCTCATCCTTCCATACAGCAATTTGTATGTATGTACTTAGTTTTTGAGCTAGAACACATTTTCTTCGGCCTCGGCCTATATCGTTTTTTGAGGTAATATTATTGAGGAGCTATAGGACATAACAGGGGTACGTAGGAAAAGGCACACAAAAAAACGGTATATGATATATCGATATTTATATCCCAGAAAAAAATAACGCATATTTTTAGGCACTAAGTCTGAGGTTCTTAAAAAAATATCGCATTTGATACTCGGAAATAAATCAAATGAAATCAAATCATTTATTTCAATTAGACCAATGCAGGTTTGAATTGTCATATTTAATTGAATTTAGTTGCACGGTTTCAAAAGGTAGGTCTTATGGAGAAGAACCGGCAAGAAACTCCATAAATACTCTTTTCATTTAATTTTTTACAATAAATAGGTATCGAATATCGATTTCTACATTAATATTATCGACGATATACATATATCGATTATTTTCAAGATAAAAAAAATATCTATCTTTTTTACCCTAGCCTATACAGGTTCTTGTGAAATAAGGGATACGGGCCTTAATAATATCAGATACAATAGGTGTTTTTACATATTGTAAAGTAAATAGTCATTTATTGCCAGCTATCTTATTTTTTAAGAAGCTTATATTATTTACACAAAGGTCAGGCTTTATTTTTAATGTTTCGGGAAGCGACGCGTCCTCCTCCCCCCCTAGTTCACCCTCCCCCCCAGTTCGTCGACCTGATGCTGCAGACGGTGAATGTTTTGTCTAGATTTAAGGTGAAACTTTAAACTTTAACTTAAAATGTGCATTAGTTATACTACGTCTGGTCTGATTGTGTAGAATGAGGGATTCTCATATTGTATATTCAACCTTATTTGGTTTGAGTACAAGATGCTTATTATTATACCTGTATGAATTTGTTTCAATATACTAGTTAAAAACAACTTTTTAGTCAATTATAAGCGTCAATAGCTACTATACAAAAAAGGAACTGTCTGTCTCTATTTTTGTCGGTTGACAATCTGAGAAGTAAGAAGCACTGAACTGTTTTATTTTATACTAGCTGCCTCCTGCGGCTTTGCTCGCATGGTATATAAATAAAAAGTAGCCTATGTGTTAATCCAGGTAATAAACTATATGTATGCTAAATTTCATTCAAATCTGTTAGCGGTTTTTGCGTGAAATAGTAACAAACATCCATCCGTACATACATCCATACTTACAAACTTTCGCGTTTATAATATTAATAGGATCTTCTTTTTAGATACATTTATTTGTACTGAAAGTAGGATTTATACAATTAGTTGGGTACTGTGTCGCAAATATTCATCCTCTCATACATTTTTGAAGTGAAACTTCTTTATCGGGGTTGGAAAAAAATTTAGTGTAAAATTTTTTCGCGCCATCTTTATTTGAATAGGTAACCATAGCAACATGATGTTTGTTTGACAACTAAAAACTATACCT
The DNA here is from genome assembly GCA_905163465.1 of Craniophora ligustri. Taxonomy (NCBI): domain Eukaryota; kingdom Metazoa; phylum Arthropoda; class Insecta; order Lepidoptera; family Noctuidae; genus Craniophora; species Craniophora ligustri. Next base: position 13,344,210 of record LR990962.1, on the reverse strand, counting down.
TTTCCAATACACCAAGACCATTTGTTTTTCTATTGAGAACTTGCTATTGGTTGAGACATCGACGTTTTGACAAATAGAAGATTATGATTGGTTCCCACTATTATTTGGAACTGACAGAGCTACAAATCGAAGACTATTAATTCAAACGCTCTTTTTAAATTCAATGTTATTCGAGTAGATACCATAATTACCTATATCAATAATCATAAAATACAGTTGGAAAACAACTAGTTTAACCAATGCATGTCTATAATAAAAGCCTTTTGCATAAACTTTATCTAATTTAGCTTTATTCAACTAATTTCTGTGAAGTTGTAAATGGTAAATCATTTTTTGAAAAATGATATCATAAAGAAGTTTCACTTCTTACGTGTGTACACTAATACACATGCACACTTTTTTATTTTTTAAAACGTCTATTTTCGGGTCAGATATAATTATATTTGTGCTGTGAGGTAACAGAAATTCCAACGCATGTAATTAAAATATGTCTAATTTACGCATCACTACCGTTAGTTATGTTTTTACTAGCTTTTGCCCGGGGTTTCGTCTGCGTAAAATTAGTAATTTGATTATTGATTTCTTTTTCCAACCTGCTTTTTCGTCAATCTATTTCTTGATGTCCCACGATAACTCAAATAATAAAAATTGTATAACTGTATAGGATTTTTTTAAAGAAATTGTTGTTTCCACAAACAAATTCAATCCCCTTTTAGCCCCGTTAAAGCTTGATTTCCGGAATAAAAACTACCTTATGTCCTTCCCCGGGACTCAAAATAACTCCATACCAAATTTCATCTAAATCGATTAAGCGTTAAAACAGACAGACATACGTTCACATTTATAATATTATTATAGATGGGATTCAGTTTCCATGAGTCTCTTAATGTTTGTTATACTAAAATGAGCTGTGATGATCTCTGGTGGCCTGGTAGTGTGACCAGTGGACTGACATGTCAAAGGTCTCGAGTTCAAACCCGGTCACCAATGATTTTTCGGAAGTTACGTGCGTATTTATCACATGCTCAAACGGTGAAGGAAAACATCGTGAAACCTGCATACTTGAGAGATTTTCTCGATAGAATATGAAGTCGATCGACCCGCAGTAGGCTAGCGAGGTGGACTAAAGCATAATCCCTTTCAAATGATAGGAGACCCGTGCCCAGCAGGAAGATAATATTGGGTGGGTGATGATACTAACATGACAATAATGCTGTAAAGGAAACATTACGCCACAGATAATCCTGATATTATATGGTTGTTTCCATTCCCCATCAGACTGTTTCACTGACGCGCATCTCATACGTAGTCCATAGCGAGTGCGTCATAATGCGCGTCATCGGAGCTTATTTTTGAACTGACCTTTAACAATGGGACCTTGTATGTCATGTCTCTTTTGTCCCTCAGTGTCTTCAGATGACAGTAAATCAAAAACACGTGTATTAGCAACTACATAGGCTTTATTTTTAATGTTTCGGGAAGCGACGCGTCCTCCTCCCCCCCTAGTTCACCCTCCCCCCCAGTTCGTCGACCTGATGCTGCAGACGGTGAATGTTTTGTCTAGATTTAAGGTGAAACTTTAAACTTTAACTTAAAATGTGCATTAGTTATACTACGTCTGGTCTGATTGTGTAGAATGAGGGATTCTCATATTGTATATTCAACCTTATTTGGTTTGAGTACAAGATGCTTATTATTATACCTGTATGAATTTGTTTCAATATACTAGTTAAAAACAACTTTTTAGTCAATTATAAGCGTCAATAGCTACTATACAAAAAAGGAACTGTCTGTCTCTATTTTTGTCGGTTGACAATCTGAGAAGTAAGAAGCACTGAACTGTTTTATTTTATACTAGCTGCCTCCTGCGGCTTTGCTCGCATGGTATATAAATAAAAAGTAGCCTATGTGTTAATCCAGGTAATAAACTATATGTATGCTAAATTTCATTCAAATCTGTTAGCGGTTTTTGCGTGAAATAGTAACAAACATCCATCCGTACATACATCCATACTTACAAACTTTCGCGTTTATAATATTAATAGGATCTTCTTTTTAGATACATTTATTTGTACTGAAAGTAGGATTTATACAATTAGTTGGGTACTGTGTCGCAAATATTCATCCTCTCATACATTTTTGAAGTGAAACTTCTTTATCGGGGTTGGAAAAAAATTTAGTGTAAAATTTTTTCGCGCCATCTTTATTTGAATAGGTAACCATAGCAACATGATGTTTGTTTGACAACTAAAAACTATACCTTTTCCAATACACCAAGACCATTTGTTTTTCTATTGAGAACTTGCTATTGGTTGAGACATCGACGTTTTGACAAATAGAAGATTATGATTGGTTCCCACTATTATTTGGAACTGACAGAGCTACAAATCGAAGACTATTAATTCAAACGCTCTTTTTAAATTCAATGTTATTCGAGTAGATACCATAATTACCTATATCAATAATCATAAAATACAGTTGGAAAACAACTAGTTTAACCAATGCATGTCTATAATAAAAGCCTTTTGCATAAACTTTATCTAATTTAGCTTTATTCAACTAATTTCTGTGAAGTTGTAAATGGTAAATCATTTTTTGAAAAATGATATCATAAAGAAGTTTCACTTCTTACGTGTGTACACTAATACACATGCACACTTTTTTATTTTTTAAAACGTCTATTTTCGGGTCAGATATAATTATATTTGTGCTGTGAGGTAACAGAAATTCCAACGCATGTAATTAAAATATGTCTAATTTACGCATCACTACCGTTAGTTATGTTTTTACTAGCTTTTGCCCGGGGTTTCGTCTGCGTAAAATTAGTAATTTGATTATTGATTTCTTTTTCCAACCTGCTTTTTCGTCAATCTATTTCTTGATGTCCCACGATAACTCAAATAATAAAAATTGTATAACTGTATAGGATTTTTTTAAAGAAATTGTTGTTTCCACAAACAAATTCAATCCCCTTTTAGCCCCGTTAAAGCTTGATTTCCGGAATAAAAACTACCTTATGTCCTTCCCCGGGACTCAAAATAACTCCATACCAAATTTCATCTAAATCGATTAAGCGTTAAAACAGACAGACATACGTTCACATTTATAATATTATTATAGATGGGATTCAGTTTCCATGAGTCTCTTAATGTTTGTTATACTAAAATGAGCTGTGATGATCTCTGGTGGCCTGGTAGTGTGACCAGTGGACTGACATGTCAAAGGTCTCGAGTTCAAACCCGGTCACCAATGATTTTTCGGAAGTTACGTGCGTATTTATCACATGCTCAAACGGTGAAGGAAAACATCGTGAAACCTGCATACTTGAGAGATTTTCTCGATAGAATATGAAGTCGATCGACCCGCAGTAGGCTAGCGAGGTGGACTAAAGCATAATCCCTTTCAAATGATAGGAGACCCGTGCCCAGCAGGAAGATAATATTGGGTGGGTGATGATACTAACATGACAATAATGCTGTAAAGGAAACATTACGCCACAGATAATCCTGATATTATATGGTTGTTTCCATTCCCCATCAGACTGTTTCACTGACGCGCATCTCATACGTAGTCCATAGCGAGTGCGTCATAATGCGCGTCATCGGAGCTTATTTTTGAACTGACCTTTAACAATGGGACCTTGTATGTCATGTCTCTTTTGTCCCTCAGTGTCTTCAGATGACAGTAAATCAAAAACACGTGTATTAGCAACTACATAGGCTCATTAACAGCTCGTAAAACAAATAAAATCACTGTATGTTAGGAGTCAGCGTCTTCCATATAACTAGTACTTATAATACTAGCTGCCTCGTTCGGTTTGCTCGCATGGTATAAAGATAACAAGTAACCTGTGTTAATCCAGGTAATAAACTATCTGTATGCAAAATTTTATGCCAATCTGTTAAGCGGTTTTTGCGTGAAGGAGTAACAAACATCAATCCATACAAACTTTCGCGTTGATAATATTAGTAGGATATTAGGATTAGTAGTTAGTATTATATTTGCTTCATCATCAACCTAATTATTGTCCGCATTGCTGAACACGGGTATCCTGTTATTAGAGAGGGATTGGGCAAAAGTCCACTAGGCTAGCCTAGTCTGGGTTAGCAGACTTCTCACGACATCGCAGGAAATCTCAGAAGTCGCACTTACGATCTCTAGATCTAGACCCACGAGGAAGTTATTATAATATAATAAAAAATATTTGTGGACATTATTAACCAGCGCCATCTAGTTCTGAGCTAAGCAACTAGGCTTGTGTAACGGATACTAGTTGGTTGATATACTAACATACATATTATACATAGATACATCCATGACTCGGATCCAAATTTTAACTACCGCTGGACAAATTGGGTCGTAAATATCTATCAATTATCATGTAATATATTGTTTGTTACAGGAAAAGAACTCGTTCCTCAATTACAATGTATCGTGTATATTAACGCTGCCGCCCTACCAGAGACAAGGATATGGCCGACTGCTCATCGACTTCAGTAAGTGTCCATATCGTTATATAGCATTCATCATCATCATCATCGACCCACTATCCTACTGCAAGCCACGGGTTTCCTCGCGTTCCAACACGCTGATGATAGAAATCAGCGTAATACGCAAAAATCCTTTCTCAGCAAATGCTTACATTATTAATACATACATACACTCACGCGTTTTTCCCATGGGGGTAGGCAGAAACTACTTTACTAAATAAACCGATAACGAGCTGTGGTAGCCTAGTGGTGAGACTAGTGAACCGAGATGTCAGAGGTCTCGAGTTCAAACCTAAGGCTTTTCGGAACTTATGTACGTATTTATCACATGTTCAAATGGAGAAGGAAATTATCGTGAGGAAACCTCCATACTTGAGAGATGTTATATGAAGTCTGCCAACCCGCAGTAGGCTACCGTGGTGAACTATAGCCTAATCCCTCTTAAATGAGAGGAGATCCGTGCCCAGCTGTGGGACAATAATGAGTCGATGAGGGCTAAATAAACTTGTATTCTAAATTTCAGCTTTCTAGTCTACTACTAGTTTATGCTGTGATATACATACATACATAAATAATATGTATGTATCACTAAGAACCAAAAAAAAATTAGGTAAGATAAAGGTCGTAAAACCCCTGAGTTCAAAACAATTTAAGTTTTATTATATATGTAATTAGTTTCTAAATGGATTAAAAAGCTGACTCCATATATTATTAATCTTGAATGAAAACTGAGCCTAATTTAGCCTATGTTGAAGACATGTTATCGTCTAAACAACTTATAACTAGATTTTAGGATAAAGGTGAAAAGTTTTAATTGTGAATATTGAAGATAATTTAATTTTATAGTTGATCTTTAGACGTAGAAGCGGATAAATTAATAAAACATTACAATTTGATTAATGAAGGTAAACTTATATATTTAAACGTAAAATATATGTATGTTTCTGACACTTACGTAAATACTGGACCTTAAAATTCATACACTCACGCCTTTTTTTCATGAGTGTATTTTTTCGTATGTTTGGGTAACGCATTAAAACCTTTTAAATTTTTTTTGGGGTAACCTTTAAGACGATTACCTAATATTGTCTTTATAAGTAAATGTTTAAATACTAAACTCCTATCTCAACATTTCCTATCAAAACGCATACAAACAATGTTTTATATTTTTATTTACGTTCGTACGAGCCATATTTCTCCGCTTGAACAATATCTTATATCAACCCCAAAAATGATTATTTTTCGTTATTATTGCCGCTGTGCTACTAAAGTATTCCATTAAAGTAACACCATATATACATATTGGTCCCCGCCAGCCCTAGCCAGACGGACATAATTCACGAGGGCTTAACCTTTAATAACGCAAAAAGTCATACAAATTGCCCTCCGCGACGAGCGCAGAATAGTTCGTTGGTAATGTCAATGTCACCACTTTGGCATTCAGTCGTCACTACCCTAGCAACAGACGATCGTTCTACGCATGTTCATCAATGAATATAAATATCAATTTCATTTTGGTATAATTAAGTTAGCAATCAGTACCTGCGTTCATGAATAAAGCTGTTTCTAATATAATACAGAAAATTATGGCATGTTTAAACTGTGGACTAATTTTTAGTAGTCTAAGCAATCGCGACTGCTATTGAATAGATCTTGCTACCGTTAAGGGCGGGTCGTGCCGTACCGCTTTACTCAATTCCGTAGCGTGCCTCGCCTCCGTGTCAACACGGCCGATGCGTAATTCTTACAAATCGCAAACCCATAACAACACCTGTGCGGTCAACGTGATAAACCCTCCAACTGCGGGTTTGTTTTGTCCCCCACGGGGGCGAGGGGGCGCCGCGACGCGGGCACGCGGCGGCCGTCGACCCGACCCCGATCGATGCACTGCAGTATGGATCGGTCTGCCGTCTAGACTCACCCCCTCAGGTCTAGCCGGAGGACGGGGGCGGCGGGCCCACCGTGAGACGTAAATAGGGCTGTCACGTGTAACATAACTAACCTAGGATAAGCTGTTTTGATACGGACCGTTTTTTGGCAATTCTAAATTAAGTTTTCGGACGATTCGTTTGTATTACGCGATGTGTATGGCTCGTTGCTTCAAAAAACAAAGTAGACGCGTATTTTACTTGGTCCTTTTATATTTCATACAAGTAAAAATAGAAAACATTAATTCAAATACATTATGTACAATGACGCATTCTCTACGTAACTGAGTATAGTAGAATAACTGTTCAATGTTACATACAATAAAAAACAAAACACTGGTGGATTTATTCATCTAACTGCCAAGCACTACTCTAATTTCGACCTGGATTGCCCCAAACCATTTCATATTCAATTTATGTTTCCGTGCAAAATAGGGCCATGAATTCACGTAATCCCTCTCGGCCGACGCTAACGAATTATTTGATTTGGCTTGATCTGACAGCCCTACCTGTAACCGTCGGATTATGGCCGCGAACTATTTTGATAGGTGCTTTAATTATTATTGTACCCAAAGACTTGGCTGATACACGTCAGCAAAGATTTGTGCGAATCTTGTGGCATCTTCATCACTCACATTTATGGCAAATATGATAAATATAACAAATAAAAAAATTATATATAAATTGCCTACCGAGGTTAATCAAGAGATGGGTGATCATTCTTAATATAATGAGACAAAATCGTGCTTCAGAGAGCCTGTTAGTCGTCGGTCCCGATTGATGTTGATAATAATTTGTGTGATGAACACCTATGATTACCTTAGGATATCGGTATAATCTTTTAATCAGGTGACAGAGGTGTGGTCGCAGCCCCTACATATAAAATACAGCCTACAGGCCGCAATTTCTTCCGCGTAGAATTTTATCCAATCTGCTTTTACATCAATATGCTTATTTATTTCTTAGCCTCCTACCGCCTTTTAAGAAATTATGAATCAATATTTTTCGTATAATTATTGATTCATAATTTCTTAAGTTAGTAGGCATACAAAGTTCCACTCCTCTTTTCACCCTTTTGAGGGATGATTTTCGAGACAAAAGCTATCCTATGTCCTTCTTTGTACAAAACCATATCTCTATACCAAATTTCATCTAAATCGGTTCATCGGTTAAACCGTGACAAGGTTATAGACAGTTAGACATACTTTTGCATTTATAACATTAAGTATAGATTCATATATGAGGCTGTGAGTGCCAAAGTAGCCTATCTTTTTAAACGGTTTTATTTAGTTTGCCCTGTTTATTTATAAACAATTGAAAATCAATGTGTCTGGAAATGATAGGCCGTTCTGGTACTTACCCACCCCCTCATATTATAGTCGCATCTTGGTCACTTAGAAGCCGAACACAAACTGTATTTTTTATCACTTATTTATAGAAAACGTTGCTCTACGGTAAGATTTTCTCCTGTATTTATAAGTGTGTCTACACAAACGCCTAAATCTAGAATACATTTTTAAGGTACAGTCTAACAACCTAATTGGTACTCATGCAACTATCGACTAATCCATGTGTAGATGTAAATCAATTAGCGTGTTAGAGTGTACATATTTCTGTAAAGATGAATAAAAAATCGTTGAGTACTGAAATAAAATGGTTACGGATTTTGTCGTGGTATGTCTATATGATTTAATAATGACGTCTCGAATCCTTTACAGTACCATAGTGGCAGGCAGACTGAGATATTGAGTGTTTCTATGTTCTCATTAATAACATCTATCCGACATTTTCGTTAATATTATCATCAATCATAGACAATATTGCTCCAATACTTGCAAATATATTTAATGTTAGCGTAAAATCGGGAACCTTCCCTGATTTAATGAAGGAAAGTAAAGTTATTCCAATTTTTAAATCAGGTTGCAAGATGGATCCCTCTAACTATAGACCGATTTCTGTTCTTCCAACGTTAAGTAAAGTTTTCGAAAAACTGATGCTCGAGCAAATGATAGCACATTTTCAAAAATATAATATTTTACATAACAGACAGTATGGCTTCACCAAAGGTAGATCGACGTCTGATGCAGGTACGAAGTTAGTCTCTCACATTTTAGATGCTTGGGAGGGGTCACAGGATGCCATAGGTATCTTCTGTGATCTTTCTAAAGCTTTCGATTGCGTTGATCACAACACGCTTATCCGTAAACTCAGCTACTACGGAGTACGAGGGCTTTCTTTAGAGCTCGTTTCTTCCTATCTCACAGAAAGACGTCAAAAAGTTAGTATAGACGGAGTCACTTCCTTAGGGTCTATTGTTAGAATGGGTGTACCCCAGGGTTCAATTTTAGGTCCTTTTCTTTTTCTAGCTTACATAAATGATCTTCCCTACATGATGTCAGATTTGGCTAATATTGTATTGTTTGCTGACGATACATCACTAATTTTTAAAATCGATAGAAAAGATCGCGTTCTTCTGAATGTTAATAAGAGCCTAGAAACGTTATCTAAATGGTTTGATGCGAATAACCTACTTCTGAATGCTAATAAAACTAAATGTCTAAAATTCGCGTTACCTAACGTTTCTCAAAGCGATACTAATTTAATGCTTAACGACAGCAAACTCGAGTTAGTTAATTAAACTGTTTTCCTTGGTATTACTGTTGATTACAAATTACAGTGGGGGCCACATATCTCATCTCTATCTAGAAGGTTAAGTTCTGCTGCCTATGCAGTGAGGAAAATTAAGCAAGTCACTGATGTACCTACAGCTAGACTTGTATACTTTGCTTACTTTCACAGCATTATGTCATATGGCATCCTTCTATGGGGTTCAGCTGCGGACGTTGATTCTATATTTATCCTACAGAAAAGGGCCATCCGCGCAATCTACGATATGGGCCCCCGCGATTCCTTAAGAGAAGTGTTTAAAAATATAAATATACTTACACTTCCGTCACTGTATATTCTCGAAAATATTTTGTATGTCCGGAAAAACCAGGATAAATTTAACATCAATAGTGACTACCATAGCGTTAATACTAGGAATAAACATAAATTAGTGGTACGTAAATTTAGACTTACTAAAACAAATAAATCATTTCTAGGGAACTGTGTACGTTTTTATAATAAACTGCCGAAATCTGTCACCGATCTCACTGGCAAGAAATTTAAAAATCATGTGAAATCTGTTCTTGTCAAGAAAGCCTATTACAAAATTAAGGACTATGTTGACGATGGAAATGTATGGAGTTAAATACGGAAGTGCTTGTGGCCTCCCTGGTACCCTGAGGTTGTTTTTCATTAATATTGTAAAATAATTGTTGTTTTCATTAATATTTTTTGTAAAATCTTACTGTAAATGTTAGGTCAATGTAGTTAATGTCTGAAGAATTATGCATACGGTATTATTTTATTTTGTTCTTACTAATTTGACTATTGACGATTTAAGACATTACATACATTACATTTTTTACATTGACCTCGCACACCATTGCCTGAACATTGTATTCAATACCCATTATTTTAAAAGAGTGTCTATGGAGTTTCTTGCCGGTTCTTCTCCATAAGATCGACTTCTTGGAACCGTGCAACTAGAATCATAACGTTTTAAAAGTGCTTGAAAAAGTTTATTTGAAATAAAAACCTTTTGATTTGAATCAGACAAGCAGACGATGTCCTTTGGTCGTGCAGTTTTTTTAAAGAGTCTCGTCGGCGGTAGACAGACGTTAGATTTTAGAGAGCACATCATCATCATATCAGCCTATTGCCGTCCATGCTGAACGTAGGCCTCCCCCAAACAGCGAAAACCATCCCGATCTTAGGCAGCTAGCATCCATCCGCTGCCATTCACCTAGGTCTGTAAATGTTCAGTAGTTATTACACGACAGAGCATCAAACATATTCACATCCAAACAAACTCTCACATTCATTATATTGGGAAAATTTGATTATTATTCATGAAATTTAAGACCGTCTACTTCAAAGGTTTGTCACAATTTGAATGTGGGAACACAAATTAATGTTAGATTAATGAATTCTCACCGACCAACTTCGAGCATAAGAACTAATCATGTTTTCAACAAGTTTCAATGTTATGTTCCTGCGAAGGATTTGATGAAATTGAATTTTTGATTTATATTCACCATCAAAATTTATTCATTTGTGAAATATTGTACTAAATAAATATTTTGTTATAATTGCATATAGTAGTAATGGCAAGTGGGTACTTCTGATAAAATGGATGTCGTTTGATTGGACTGGGCTGACCTTAGATTAAAAATAGCACTCGGTATAAATACTTTTTGGTCTTATTTCATATAGCCAACGTCAGCATAAAACCAAGTTTTTGAAAGGAATATAGTATTTCGGAAAATTCATTAAACTATATAAACCAAATGACGAATACATACCAACTCGCCTGTCGTCACCGAAGGTTTAGACAGAGGTGTAATAATGTACACCCGCATTTCGTCGGGATGTTTTAGGTACCATGTAATAGGGGGCGAGCCTATTGCCACGAAACCAAACCAAACTTCAACCTTGCTAGTGAGAATTTCATAGAAAAACCCAAAAAACTTTATTATGTACACAAACACATTCATTCGTACACGAACCAACCTACTTAGTAAAAACCCGTGTATGAATGTTACACTCAAATCGTTCTGCTGAAACTCCAAATGCATATAAATATTTATAAATTGCCAGGATTACATTACCTACCCAACGTATTTCCAATTACCTACCCAAGTTAAAAGAAATTACAATATTTACTATTATAATTAAACAATGTTTTTATCGACACTCAGACAGTCTTCGATTAATTTACCGACGTCACTTGCCGGCTCGCCTGCGGTTTTGTGTTTCATTGTAAAATTAATTAACATTGAGGCACCTAGACTAGAAAGTAAATTGAGAAATAATGCTTTGTAAATGATTGCTTGTTATCAGCGTTACTCAGTACCTAGTATTTTTATTTATTAGATGGGTAAGTGGGAGGTATGTATCGCCAAACTCCAGCGGCAGTGGGCAGGGCACATTGTTCGAAGAACTGATGGCCGTTGGGGCTCGAAATTTCTTGAGTGGCGACCGCGAACTGGAAGACGCAGCGTGGGTAGACCGAGTCTGACCGACCTGGTCAATATAGCTGGAAGCTATCAGCTGGATGCGGGTGGCGCAGGACCGGTCGTTGTGGAAATCTTGTGAAAATTTGTGGGAAGCTTATGTCCAGCAGTGGACGCCATTTAACTAAATTGATGATGATTGATGAAGTGGGAGGTAGAGTACTAGGTAGTGTTTCCACTGTTCGCTGGTCTGTTTTAAGTTGCATGGGCAAGCTTATCGCCTCTTCTTCACTACTTTCATAGGAAAACTGAATAGCGTCGCGTTCAACGCACTACCTATTAGTCAGGCGTTTGTATTATAAAAAAGCAGCTTTATTGTAAATGCATATAACTTACGTTAGTTACGTTGTAAACGCGATATTAGGCTTTATCTAAGAAAACAATATTAAAATTGATTGTTTATTTACTGTCATCATTATCAAATAAAACATTTTATGTACCTTGGCAAACAAATTTACGGCCCGCCTGATGGTAACTGGTAATCGTAGCCTATTGACGTTGCAACCCCGTAGAAACCGTTTAGAATTCTTAAAATAGGGAGTTACTAAACAGGCAGCAAACGAAATTGACTGTATAAAATAATATAATAATTGTATAGACGTCGTTTATTAGTGACACGCCTAAAAATAAATTTTAAGCAACAATATATTATATTAGACCACTTTTCCTCAAGTATATGTTTCCTTTGGACTTTAATACAGGCATTATACTTTTTCATTGTTATTAAGCTGTATCAAATTACATTTCATTATTTCTTTCCTCACTAGGCTATCTCTTAACCAAGGAGGAGGGTAAAGTTGGGTCACCAGAAACTCCACTATCAGATTTGGGCCTGATATCTTACCGGTCTTATTGGAAAGAGGCGCTGCTCAAGAGGCTATGCTCTGCTCCTGGACCCACGCTGTGCATCCGAGACCTCAGTAAAGACCTTGCGATCGCGTCTTCGGATATAGTCTCCACGCTACAGGAGAGAGGACTGATGAAGTATTGGAAGGGCAAGCATATCGTGCTGAAGAAACAGGTATGTTTTATACATTTTTGTTGTCTTTTGTGATTGCTTTTCTTTCTGTGATTGTCTTTATGACAGATGCTAAATTACTGAGGAGTGACGGTCAGCCTGATGATAAGCAGTTACCATACCCCGTGGACGTATAAGTAGACATATTTTATAATATAGGGGAGTTACTACACTGACAATAAACAGAATTATGGGATTTCTGTTTTCACCGCAATCTTTTGTAAGGTCTTCTTTAAGGTACTGCTCCAGTCGGGCAGCTAGCTCAATTTTAGCGAGAAATCTTGCCATGCCCTTCTTCACTAAAAATATCTAAATTTATGTAAAACAATCAGTTAATCAGTAGAAAATGTTCGTATATTGGCACTAAGAACGTGTAATGTGGTGTCTAGGAGGTGTTAGAGGAGGTGTCCCGTCGTGCTGCGCGAGCGCGCTGCGTGGACGCGGCGTGCCTGCGCTGGTGGGGCGCGGGGCAGGCGCCACCGCCGCGCTGACGCCGCGCCCCCGCGCCGCGCCGCGCCCCGCCCGCGCACCGCCCCAGCAGCAGCGCCGCACGCGCACTGCTCTGAGCACAGGTACCTACACCACACCTATCTACCTACCTATATATCCATCCATCCATATATCCATCTATCTGTCCATCCATCCATCCATTCATCCATCTATCCATCTATCCACCCATCCATCCATGCATCCATCCGTCCATTCATCCATCCATCCGTCCATTCATCCATCCATGCATCCATCCGTCCATTCACCCATCCATGCATCCATCCGTCCATTCATTCATCAATCCACCCGTCCATTCATCTATCCATCCATCCATCCATCTATCTATTCACCTAATGACACCCACTGCTGGATAAAAGACCTCTTCTCTATTGCGCCACTGTTGTTGATCTTGTTCAAGTCGCACCTACTAATTCTCCATTGCTTACACTTTTATAAAATCAATCTCTGACCACAAGTACCTACACTTCACCCGTACTATCATGATGAGCTATAAGCACAGGTACCTGATGGCAATCGTGCGAGCCTATTGCCACCAACCGGGCACGAATCCACATGTCAAACTGCTACTAGAATTCCCTATTACAACAAGACTTAGACCTACAGAGGCGACAGGGTGTGCCGGACTCTGCATGAGCGTTTACTGTGGTTATCATTAGCACGAGCTGTGGTAGCCTAGCGAGTCCTAGTCCTAGTCCACTGGTCACACACCGGTAGACTGAGATGTCAGAGGTCTCGAGTTCAAACCCAAGGCACGTACCACTGACTTTTCGGAAGTTATGTGCGTATTTATCACATGCTCAAACGGTGAGGAAAAACATCGTGAGGACACCTGCATACTTGAGAGATTTTCTCGATGGCATGTAATGTCTGCCAACCTGCAGTAGGCTAGCGTGGTGGACTATAGCCTAATCCCTCTCAAATGACAGGAGACTCGTGCCCAGCAGTGGGACAGTAATGGGTTGATGATAATGGTTATCATTAAAATATATTGTTACAGGTCATTTGTTATACATGGTGGTACATTACGTTTGCAGAAGAAAATCTACAATTTTCTCTTGAAAATCTCTTAAGGTTGCGGGGTGGAAAGGAGTCTGTGTAATTCAAGATATACTGTCATTTCATTTTAAAATTGCTCTGTTTTCTACGGTATAAGACACTGTAAAGTATCAAGTATCAAGATTAGTATCAAGCGGGGTGATCTTGATCCACAGCCGTCGATGAAACGAAGAGGATCTGAGGTATGATGACCGGCTTTAAAAAAACGCTAAGTTATTTTGATTTTAATATATGTTTTAATATACATGTTATAATTGAATCAACTGACAGTAAAATACTGTAAAAAATCAAATTTCGGTTTTACATTTTATTTGATGACATTTTATTGAGGCTTATACAAACTCGGTTATAGTAAAGCCAAGAATATTCTGGAACTGATTAGAATATATGTGCGTATTTATCAAATGCTCCAACGTTGTAGAAAAACATCGTGAGGAAACCGGCATGATTAAGAGAATTTATATATGGCGTGTGAAGTCTGCCAACCCGCAATAGGCTAGCGTGTTGGCCTATAGCCTAATCCCTCTCATAACGAGAGAAGATCTATAAATAATAAATATAATAAATATTCTGCGACATTTTACACATCACCATCTAGTCCCAAACTAAGCAGAGCTTGTACTATGGGTACTAGACAATGGATATAAATACTTATATACTTTTTTTTTGTTGTAAATACATACTTATAATACATAGGAAACACCCAGACGAACACAAACACTTATATTCATCACATAAATATTTGTGTCCCGTGGGAATCGAGCCCACGACCTCGTGATCAGCAGTCCGGTACTCGAACCACTAGACCACAGAGGTCGTCTCTGTTTTAAGGTTTTAAGTTTACACTATTTATCAACTTAACATTTATATTTATATAATGAATTAATAAAATGGTGTTCATGTACTTATTATCTGATATAATAATCTACAACAATAAATACAAATTTATAATAATAAAAATATCAAAATACAAATAAAATTGTTTTGCGTTAGCCCTGTCCCTTCTTTTCTATTTTGAAATGACAAAGACAGATACATTTTAAGCGTTTGTGTAATAATATTAATTTTTCATTTTTACGCTCGGTAACTTTCGTCCGATTGTGTTGTATCGAAACTTTTTCGGATGGCAACACTGAATGAATATGTAGCTACCTCTTAACAATAATAAAAGAATATATTTGTATATTTAATATAATAATATTAATTACAATAATTCGATTGAATGAACGTTTCGAATCCAAATGAGGTTTGAATTATTGGTTAGCGTAGCCAGACCGCCATTTTGAAATGTCAAAATAGTTCTTGCTGTCAACGCTAGATAGCATACCTAGCACACAAGTAGTTCTTGCTCTAAACGCAAGATGTCACACCTTGCGTACAATCGCGTGATATTCTAAATTAGTTTTAATTGTTCAATGAAATTCAGTTATTAAAATAATCTTTTTTTAACATGAGATTTATAGGAATATGATTTTTTTACATATTAAAAATAAATAAAAATTGAATCTTTTTATTGTATTTTTATGACATGTGTGAAGATGAAATTTTTTTATGTGAATATGATTGAAATTAGTATGTAATAGTGAAATTGACTCTTGTAAATATTAAACTGTACCCTATATGTAAGTAATTAGATAAGAAATAACAATTTTATAAAATATTTTTGTTATTCTTAATAAAAGAGATTTTATGCGAGAGGCATTGAAGCAGCAATACGGACATTTCCGCCAAGTCCACTTAAAATAATAATAAATTATCTATTGTGTCTTCCACAAAAGTATCTTAATACTAGTAATAAATATTTAATTTTATCATTTTGTGGAAAACTGGTATCTGAACTAGGGTCATACAAAATGTTATTAACCTTTCATACATTACACAAAACGCAATAAATAACTCATAAAATACCAAAAAAACGATATGAAAAATGCGCATGCGCATATAGGTAGTCCCATGTAATTTTAAATTGCCAATAAGAACATGTGTATGGATTTGAATATGCCGTGTGTGGTAGAGAAGTAAATTGTCGTGCCCTCTCTTATTATTTTCTGTTTCAATACTCTCGTATAAAAAATACAGTGTATTTCTCTGTCAACGCACTGTTTATTATAGCTAGATAATTATGAACATAATAGTAATTTTATCATTGTTTTTTTTATAATAATGTTGTTTTAATAAATGTATGTACGGTATGGTTCTACAAAGATGTAAATATTTTATCTGTATAAAAGAAATGAAATAAAAGAGTGTTTATTATAAAAAGTGTTTATTTATACCACAAGGGTGAAACAATCTTACTCCCCGCATGATGGTCAGAAGTACCGTTAGTAAGTTACCGTAGCCTATAGACCCTGTAGAAACCGTTTCTTATATAGGGGAGTTATTAAACTGACAGAAACCAGAATTCCCATGCTGACCGAATGGTCACTCCCTTAACGAGCTCTGGTAACCTGGCTTATTCGCAGAAACACAATTATTGTTGTTTCACTGCGGTCTTCTATAAAGCAGAGGTACTACCCTAATCGAGCAGTTCAATTTGAGTGAGATGGTTTAAGTGTGAAGAACAGACAGACGGACACATATTCGCATTTATTACGTGCGAAAATTGTGTTTGCATATTGATAAAAAAACGCAGATTGGATACAATTAGGCACTAACTCTACGCTGATGAAATCGCGGGCTTATAAAGAGTTACAAAGGCGCCGGAATTTGTCTGATGGCCCAACTAAAAGCTCTATCTTATATATCTTTCTCTCTCTATTATATAGGTGTCTTACTTTTTTTATAAATTCTGGTATTGATATCTACGATTTTGGAATTTCTGCTAAAACCTACTTAGGACACGTAATAAGACATGAAAGATACAAATTGCTGCAGCTTATTATGATGGGAAAAATCGCAGGCAAAAGACTGTCGGTCGGAGGGAGAAGTCATGGCTACGAAACATCAGGGAGTGGACGGAGATAACGAGTGCCGCCGAACTGTTTCGCCTCGCTAGAGATAGGAACGAATATGCTAAATTGACTCCCAACCTTCGCTAGTCGGAGAGGCACTAAGAGAAGAAGAAGCTAAAATCTGAGATACTTTTTCGTTCATTTCTGTGGTGGTGGCCATCACACCACACGCACACATAATAGGATGGAAGTGTGAACAGTCAGGCAGGTGCTTGGAAACAAGGTCACAGTCAGTCATCCAGCAGTTATCAATCCTTACAACTGTGTGTATATTTCTCTCTCGCATAAGTATAAATTATTTTATCATTTCTTGTTAGCCGCAAACGCGTCGCGTATTATCAATTTAATTGCCTGACGTCACTGGCCAACAAACTCACTGCCACCAAGGTCTTGCCGTTTTATACCACTTTTTATTTACCGAAGCCTAAATATATAATATTTTATTATACGACCTTGGGCGTGTGTGTGTTTTTAAATAACTTAGGTGTTATCAGGTATCTAGTATGAGGTGCGCGGTCTATGGAATACTTAGTTTTTGTATTGAAAGTCCAAGGTCGTAATAAGGTTTTTATCAAGGAGCTGAGCTGAAACATTCTAGATGAAATTCAATAAAGTGAAAACACCATTCAAAATATAATAAAACTAGTAATCTTGATCATCTTGCTGGGGAATTTGTTGCGCCGCTTCTTCCCAGCAAAAACACTAGGAAGCGGTAAAGGGCGGGCGTTTTTGGGGGCTGTCTTTATTGTCGACCTACTTTGAATAAATTATATTTTGACTTTGACTTTGTCTAGTTTTGTTTTTAATTAGAAAATCATGAAATATATAAGAGAATAGGCATGTAGTTTCACATCTGGCGTTCATATTGTATTAGCCTCAAAGCACTACCTTGTTGGTGTAGTCGTCGTATAGTGCGACTGCTTAGAAAGTTATTGGGTTTTTCTGTGAAATTTTCATTAGCAAATCAGAGTTTGGATTCGCGTCCGGTTAATGGCAATTGGCTCGCCCCCTATTACATGGGACCTAAAACATGCCGGCGAAATGTGGGTTTACACCTCTGCGTTACCCTTCCGGGACTACAGGCGTGATGGCATGTTATGAATGTCAAGATTACGTTTATTCTGTACGTAGTCGTTTTAGAAATGCTGACACAATTTCACGTTCTTTACTACGAAAAACGTGACTTTGTATTTTTTTAAGCCATTATCAGTTACGACCTCACGCAGCGGGGAAGATTAATTGACAAACAAAAATTCATGTTATCTCATACGAATTACGCTTATCGTGAAAGATATATGTACATTAATAATTTTCGCGATTAAAATACGATAAGGAAACGGACTCCGATAAACTGACAGACAAATCTGCTTTCACCTGGAATACCAAATTATAAAAGTTCATTGTACTTAGAGTTGTGATAGGCTAGTGGTGTGACCAGTGCAGTACCGGATTTATATTTTTTATGAGTGTAGGCCACTTGATATCCGCCGCCCCATGCACTAAACACTTAAGTTAAATTCCTCTGAAATCTGCCGCCCCTAGGACGCTGCCGCCCCTAGGCCGCGGCCTATACGGCCTATTGACAAATCCAGGACTGGGCCAGTGTACTGTGAAGCCAAATGTCTCAAGTTCAGTCTTAAGCTATGCACTACTGACTTTTTGGAGTTCTGGGCGTGTTAGTACGAGATCCGGCTGCAAAATCACTACGTTCATAGCGTATGTAATCAAAATATTTTTATGTAGGTAATTAAGAATAGGGGAATCTATTTTTGCTAAGGTCAATCAAAATTAGCCTGCGACTGTTTTTTTGGTTAATTTTAATTGCCTTTTGCCAAAATAATTCTATCGAATAAAAAACGACTTGCAATGTCAGGACTGAAATGCAGAAATGAAGCAACAGCTTTCAAATAAAAAAATAATTTTATGAAAAGAAAGTTATGAGGTAACAAACATAAAAAAACGTCGAATTGAGAACCTCCTCCTTTTTTGAAATCGGTTAAAATCACTTGCTACGAAAATAAAGTATCAATCCATCCCATATGTAAATACCTAACATGAATAGGTATGGTTGCAACAATCCTACAAAGTACCTACTTATTACCTGTTTGAACCTGGCTGCGAATAGGTTGTGGCTGAATGGGTAACGGCAGCCATGCCTATTCAAGTTATTTACATATATTAGGCATAACTGGAAGATTTTCTCGATAGCGTGTGAAGTCTGCGCAGCCGCAGTAGACTAGTGTGGCGGACTATAGCCTGATCCAACTTATATGAAACTAGCTGATTAAAGTGACATGGTCCGCGTGCAATTTAACTAAAAAAATTAAAGTTTCATATTAACTTTGCACCCCCGTTTTACTCTCTTAGGGGGTGAATTTTCAAAAATCCTTAGCGGGTGCCTAATTTCAGTCCTATCCGTCCAGTGGTTTGGGCTGTGCGTTGATAAATCACTATGTCAGTCAGTCAGTCAGTCACCTTTGAGTTATATATATTTAGACAAGACCCGTGCCCAGCAGTGGCACAGCAGGTAAATGAGTTGATGTACATACAAATGTCTACACAAACCTAGGCATTCCCGTCTTCTTCAAAAAATTCAAATAGCAGTTAAGCTGTTTTTTTTTCTGATCAGGTATAATTGTTTATTAAAATTAAAAAATATTAATTGTTTATTAAATTAAAAGTGCTGTACATTTTCACAATAGTTTTCTTACAATTAAACATAAAAGATTACTTATGATAATTATGCCTGAACTAAGTAGTTATAGTATAGTAGGTATAGTTATACCTGTGTATCAGGCTAAGAAGTACACAAATATTTTCTTTAAAATTAACAAACACATAAGCTTATATTAGTTCAAAGTAGTAAGTACTACATAGAAATAAACATAAATCGAATATCGAGCCATTTATTTACATACTACGAGCAAGTTCTCTGTTTGCTCGTAAGTAATGTTTTTTAAATAATTACCGTTAATTAGTTTTTTTTATAATAATTACCGGTGTCGTAATCTGATGCATGCTGTGACACCTTAAACTGTTGTGCATTGAAGTCATTTTTTTTTAATTTTATTATAGATATAAGAAATAATGTAACAACTACTGGATGTCCAAATAAATAAATAAATGTTGACTTAATAAGTTAAGACAGCGGGCCAATTATCGTTATAAACACTCCGAATTTGAACCCTCGAGATTACTACACAGCGCCATCTAGATCTGAGCTAAGAACGTATGCTACGGTTAGGTACTAGATAGTTGATACACTACATTGAATTTAGTTATTTTTTCGTTCGCGTTTAGTTCGTCCGCGATAAACTTTCAGAAGTTTATAAACTTTAAGAATGTAGCTATTTTAATGAAACTTTGCACACTGTGCTATTCCAATAGGTAGGAGTAAATGTAAAATTAATAACAAAACATTACCACATATTCGTCAAAACAGGCAACTAAAAGGTACTTATGTTAAGACAAACACAATTGCCGTGTCTACAAGATCATGATATCCTTTAGAATTATTTATATTGTGTTAGATGTTGAAAACAAAGAAAGCTATTTATGTAATGGCGAAGATTAACGATTGGCATAACAGAGGCTGGCAGCCCGGGGTGTGCCCTTCTTAGGAAAATAAAAACAAATAAGTAGGTATATATTCTAGAAAGAGCGATGTCCGTTTGCCCTACAGAATCGTAGAGGGTTGTCATACCTACATATGGCTATCCCATTTTTATTTCAAACTACTTCATGCCCGCGGCTCCGCCTGCTTAGTATGTTAAAGTTAAGTCTGTGTTGCATAAAAATATGTACAGTGACATTTTGAGTGATTTAGCGATTAACATAAAAACTCTCACTTAAAACGTTTTATTTATAATTAAATATTTGTCTAAAATGGAGGCCCTTATTTTAAGTTAGACGGTCTAACAAGACATCAATGAAAACTACATTAAATTGCATTCAGTAGTTTTTGCGTAATGCGTGTTGAAATCTACAGACACACCGACAAAAATTCTAAATATTGTTGTACTGGCTTCTGTTGCTCCTTCTACAATTTTTTTATATGTATAGATAGTTTATTTTTATCGTAATATCTTACCCTCTTTCAACAGTGTAAGGTTGCGAGAGGTCGCAAAAAAACCCTTTTATCCAAATGGCTGTCTTGCCAAATAAATGCCGATAACTCACGACAGACAAAAGGAATCGCGTTCATTATTCAGTTAACAATAAAACAAATATCAAAAAGTCGCAGGGCTGACTGGCTGTTACTCTTAGACAGAAACTATAAGCGTGCAATTTCCAACGCTATTTTAGGAACCAGCACTATCCTCTCTTTTAAATTGCAGTGCCCTGAAGGGTTCATAATGTAACTTATGTGACAATACAACATCTAATATGGTTACGAAGTGCAATAAAGATTGACTAGCAAAACGGGTATGAAAAATACAAAGAATCATTAACATCAAATCGTTTTCTGTGTAACAGGTCTCCTCTCATTTAAAAAGGATAGGCTATAGTCCACCACGTCACGCCGGTTAGCCTATTGCGGGTTGGGGGACTTCACATGCCATTGAGAACATTTCTCCAGTGAACCTGCACTGGAGAATTCCTTAAAAAGTAATAGGCGCGTGCCTCGGTGCTTCATTTTTATATTGTTTAAAAGAGTACATATCTATGGAGTTTCTTGCCGGTTCTTCTCCATAAGATCTACCTTTTGGAACCGTGCAACTAAATTCAATTAAATTCGACAATTCAAAAGCCGGTAGCCGGTATTTGTCTAATTGAAATAAATGATTTGACTTTGACTCCGGGATTGAACTCGAGACTTCAAACTTCGACAAAATTTGATATTAGTCAGCCTGGTAGACCATTCTCATCTTGAGAAAAACTACTAAACAACAGTTCAACGCAACTAAGCTTTAGACACCTGACGTTTCCATTTTAGCCAAATTTCAGCCGTACCTATTGTGGTCGATTCCCAGTTTTATTCCGATGAGGCTGGAAATCAGTTACACGGATCGATTGACCCCGTTTTTGGACAAAACTAACTAGGTATTCTCAGAATAGAATGGACGTCAAGCTTCTATATTTTTGACTCCCACTAACACATGACATGGTTGTTATATTGACTAACTAGAACTACTGTTTAAAATTCATTCTATGGCGCAGAGAGGTATCAATGTGTCAATAGCTCACCTATCTACATATAATAGTCTGAACGTAGCAGACACTCGGTAGAGGAGTGACTATCCTGACAGCATGGGAATTCCTTTTACTGTCAGTATAGGAACTCCCCTATTTAAAAAAAACACTTATAACTGTTTTTATGTTGGCAGCAATGCGCGAGCGACACGTTGCAAACCTCCATAGCTTACGATAACTTCTTACCATCAGGCAGGTCGTA
Organism: Craniophora ligustri; assembly: GCA_905163465.1. NCBI lineage: Eukaryota > Metazoa > Arthropoda > Insecta > Lepidoptera > Noctuidae > Craniophora > Craniophora ligustri. The sequence continues at coordinate 13,321,739 of LR990962.1, read as the reverse complement.
AGTTTATTTGCCATTTTAATAGTATAAAAAAAGCCAGTCTAACATAAAGATTAATAATATTGTTCTTATTTCTTAGCCCCCTAATCATAGTTTACAGAAATCTTATTTTTTTTATGGTGATAACTTGGGCAAACAAGCAGGCGGCTCCGCGACCAATGATGTTGCAAATGTCTATGGGCGGGGTCGCCCATAGACATTATAGAAGCTTGCAAATGCGTTGCCAAACCCCTTAGAAACCGTTCAGGTTTCTTAAAATAGGGAGTTACTGAACTGACAGCAAACGGAATTCCCATGCTGTCAGAATAGCCACACCCCCAAGGAGCTCTGGTAACCTTACTCACTCGCAGAAAGACAACTATTGTTTATTCACTGCGGCCTTCTGTAAGGCGGAGGTACTTCCCCAGTCGGGCAGCTCAATTTGAGCGAGAAATCTCGCTATGCCCTACCTCCTACAAAATTATTATTTCCTAAAACTTAGCGGTGAAAGCCCTAGCGAAAGGTCCCCGCACTTTGGCTGGGGGTGAAAAAACACGGCTGGGGTCATCGGAGCGCCCTTGAAGCCGTTGTCTCCTCAATGTGAACCCAAGTGTTCACCCCGCGCCCTCCGAAGGTGACATACTACGCCGAATGGAAACACTGTCTATTGTAGCACGTAGTTATTTTAGTAGGGGGGATATTATTTGATATTACTTAATATCTTCACGACTGTATGCCTGAAGGCTTAGGCAGAAATGGAAATCCTAGGTGTATCCACCTAGTCTGTTCATTGGCATATTTGTAGTAGGTGGAGGGCTCACTGCCATTAAACTGCCATAAATCCAAACTCCAAGCTGATACTGAGAATTTCAAAGAAAACCATACCATAACGTGGGCCCTTAGAAATCTCGTCTCATCTCACATGTTTATGTTACTAACCGACTTCAAAAAAGGAAGAGGTTCTCAATTCATCAGTATCTTTTTTAAAAAATTGTTTCTACAGGGTTGCCAAACGTCTATAGGCTAAGGTACCATGTGGTATATAAAGTAGCTCAGTAAATTGAGAATATAATAATTCAACCAATTAACATATATTTTTCTCTCCTTGTTATATGTATATGGCTAGTGGCTACCTCCAGTCCTCTGATGTCCTCCTGATGATCCTTCACACTGAGGCATCGGCAGAGAGGTCTGTAACTCAGACAGTACAACGCCATCTAGTGTCAACATATGAAGCCGTACTATATGGAGATCTTTTGAAGACGCTTTTACAAGTCATATTTATGATTATTTTGAGATCTAGATGGCATCGGCATTTCCTAACTTACGACCTCTGAGAAGAAATGCCGAAACAAACTCGGATAATCATGGTCTCTTCTAAAGTCCAAACATCTTTGTTTCCAATATGTGAGCCTGATGATGTAGGTCAAAGTCAGAAAAAACTTCGGGTCCCGGGTTTGGTTCTCAAGTATTATAGAGTGGTAATTATAGAGCCTTCTATAAATTGTACGGGTCAGTTCGAATCCCAGTAGGGACACATGTTTGTGTATTGAGCATAGACATTTGTACATGAGTCATGGAAAAAAATAGGATGTTTCTATGTTTATTATGCATGTAAAAAAAATCATTGTAGTGTTTCAACTATCTAATATCCGTAACACCAAACATGGAGTTGTATCATAATGACTAAAAGCGGCTCTCGTATCAGACACTGAGCTGGAATGAAGAACCTATTGCCCTTAACTTGGAACATATCTTGCTAGCTTTTCCATGGGATCTAATAAAAAACTGACCAACCGGCGATCTATCTATATCAGTACTCCTTTGTCTTCGCTTCGGCTCGCGCTTCGTTTTACACTCAATAATCGCATTTAACGTACAACTAAGTCTGGCGTCCTCAAAACGTTAGGCAAAAGTATACTAATGTTCACACATTTCTCGCCGGTGTGTTCTAGGTCTCATGTAATAGACCGAGAAAGGAGGCGAGCCTATTGCCATCAATCGAGAATGAATCTAAATTACGAGCAGCTACTGAGAATTTTATAGATTAAAAATCCCTATAACGCTTTGCTCGACCTGAAAGTCGAACCTAAGACCCTTTGCTCACCAGTCGCACTTACGACCACTAGGCGAACGAGGCAGTTCGCCTAGTGGTCGTAAATATATTTTATGCAGTTTATCAACCATCTAGTATCCATAACACAAGCCTCCTTGCTTAGCTCTCAATAAGATGGCACTATATAATAATGTCCGGGTATATTAAAAAAAAAACAAACACGACTTTTTAAAATTCGAAATTGAACATAAAAAAGCTCATTTTAAAAAGAGAACATTGATTTTAATGAGACTGTAACTCGCACGAATGGCTTCGGTCTGTTAATCTTTAGCTACTTTTTTTCAAAACTCATAGTACGCCGGTACTGTTCAAGTACATTGAATGCCAATTATTCAAGTTGATTACTTAGTAATTAAAATATCTGTTTACTTTATATTCACGCTCTATTTATGCTCTGGGGTTAAGCAGGTTCGTTGATTCCTGTATGTACTTACTTATATGTAAGTATACAACTACTCAGCCCTTGGTACCTCCTTACATATTTTAATACTATTTTTATAAATCAAAACAAAATTTTTAATCAGATCAATTCCATTTTTATTATTTTTCATTTAACTAATTATTTTTACTGAATTGTAAATGCAAAATAACGAAATTAAACATGGGTAAGTAGATATCAAGGCGGAGGACACAGTGTTATGGCGCAGTTTGGGAGAGGCCTATGTCCAGCAGTGGACCGCGATAGGCCGAGATGATTGAAGTAGATATCTGTTTTAGGAACCAATGTTTCTTTTAAACTCTCTTAAAAGTATAATATAAAAAAAACAGTAAATTATGCAAAAATATATTTTTTTGACTCTTTATTATATGTGTATGTATGGCTAGTGGCTACCACTAGCCGTAAAAAAATGAAATATAAAATATATTTATCGAGTCTATTTCCTAAAGGCAGCATCAGCACATATTTTATGTGCAAATCAAATACATATATTGGTTACACACATACATAAGTAAGTCCTAATCTATGTCCTGTAGTTGTAGTTATCCATATGCTTGTACTTACGAGGTCTATATGTCTGTTACCTCTTCACCCTTTAACCGCACAATCGATTTCGATGAAATTTGCCCTCCGGAGCAGTTTACCAGATTCTCAATTCACCAGATTTTGTACTATCAAACGGAAGATGCATATCAGGATAAATATTAGGAGTGAGTTTACGGACCTAATGCGGTATCAATACGAGTATCACAAATGTGGTTCAAGCGTTTCAATTGGTATGGATATCATCCCTTAAAAATGCAAAATGGAGGTGGAGGTTTGAATGAAATCTAAGCATAGTAAAAAATATAGTACTTAATTTTAAGCCGATGGGAAAGAGAAAGAGTTAATAACTCTATAACTTTTCTACGTGTTACGTATAAAATATCCTGTAAAAGGGACTTTAAGTACAAAAATATATGTAATTAAAAATAAACTATAAAATGCATCTTGAATATATATAAAAAAAAAGTAAAAGAGCCAAGCGTGAGGTCCTATTGCGCTAAAACACGCTGGGCATTATAACAAAAACTGGTGTTTCTACCACAATACAAAAGTTAAAAGACAAGTGTGAAAAATCCTAACAATAATTTGGTAATATTTGCTATGATCCAAGTAAGTCCAAAGTCTCTTCTATCTGTTCTTGTTTAAGGTGGAAGCTTCACGGTAGCCCGCGAAATTCAAATTTTCGTACGTTTTTTGCAATTTGCCGGTCATTGTCAGACTGAACTTTAATGCAGTTGTATGCACTTTGAGGGCTGTTTTATTGATTTAAATGATTATAATTCTGTAACTAAATACCAATACCAATACAGGCGCAAATCATATTTTATTTAATGTGCAGTCTGACAATGATTGCAAAAAACGTACGAAAATTTGAATTTCGCGGGCTAGCGTGAAGCTTCCACCTTAAATCGTATGTAAAAACCAGTTACGGTAACCGCTTATCACCAGACAGGCCGTTGTTTGCTACACTTGTGGTATCTATACTAATATAATAAATAAATAAATATTTCCGGGCATTATTACACAGCGCCATCTAATTCCGTAGTAAGCAACGAGGCTTGTGTTACGTGTACCTACTAGATGGTTTATATACTAAATATATACTTTTTTATTTGTAAATACATACATATTATACATAGATGCATCCATGACTCGGAAACCAATGTTTATGCTTATCACACAAACATTTATCCCCACAGGTATTCAAACCCGGGACCCATAGCACAGCATATATCGACATAGGTCGTCATAATAAATAATTTAATAATTCTTTTTGTGTTGGATAGTATCGAGGAAGTTTATAAAACACGACCAACAGGAGCGGAGCATAAATGAAGATTAAAAAAAAATGTTTACCCGTGTGAAGCCGGGGCGGGCAGTTAGTACAAAATAAAAAAAAATCATCATCGTTTCAGATAAACAAAATCCAAGCCTTTCCTTGGGATTTCCATTCCCAATCCTTGCTTGCCGAAGGTGTTGTTACGGCAAGATTTTGTGCCAATACCATCCATATTTTTTGCCGTTAACTATATGGTAAGTAATCATAATCATGATAAGTATGAATCATTTTCGCGTCCATGTAACTGAACATCTATTTACATAAGTAACTGTTATATACGCCTACTGTGATCAGTGGAAATACATAGTTTCATACAAGCCCGTCCGCTTTTTTTTAAAAAAGCTAATTTTTGGCGTACTGAAACATTGATAATCATACTGATTTCGCATAAGTGTAAGAAATGCTTCCGCGAAAACTATCTAGATATTAAAATAAAATAAAAAACTGTTCTACGGTATACCTACGTCGTATTGTGCAGTATGCTGATATATGATATGATTTGATGCAGGTAGCAGCAACTGGATGAGAAGGGCCGAAGATTGAGCTCTGTGGCCTTCACTAGGGGAGGCTTATGTCCAACGTGGACGAGCTGATGATGATGATGAAATTATAGATTTTCCAGCCTTAAGCCTTCTATCATTAGATAGCCAGCATTGTAGCCTTTAAAGCCCCAACCTACATCACCTAGGCTAGATATAAAGCAACATAGCATATAACCTACATTATGAAAAAGACTACCTACGTCATTTTGTGTAGTCTCTATAAGACCCAGTTCACTTTTACAACCTGGAAATCAAGATAAGGAGTTTATTACTAACGTTTGTGATTTTCCACAGTGATGAATAATTTTCTGGTACAAGCACGTGGCATAGGAGTGGTCCGGCTCGACGTGTAATACATGCTGAAAAAACCTCAACTAAAGAGTTTCATCAAGCAAGATCACGACCTAATATGAAGCGCCGGCTTACTGAAAGCCTTGGAATTATTACCTAATCGGTATATTGTAAATAAATGCTGTCCCCAGAGCTGTAAGGTTGTCTAGCAGGGCAGGGTGTGACTACAAAAACCTTCTAAAGCTCCTGAACTGAACAGTCTGGGTTTTTATTGAGGTCCTCAGAACACAGCAATGATCCAGTGGATCGTTAGATCTCTATTCCTGTGTCCTGAATAGAGACAACGATGTCTCTAAGTAGTATCGCACTGATGCATGATGGGACAAAAATCCCAGATTTTCAACCCAACAGTGAGCTTATTCTTCACTGTATAAAAATGTTCTCCCGAACTCTCAAGCCTTTAATATAATTTTTTATGATACAATATCCATATTCAATAATACAGTCCGTGGTGCAAGTTTGTATGCAAAATAACCTTTTTGAAGTTACAATAACATGCTGTAGTACGAGTAATACAGTGAGTGGTTACTTTCCCCCAAGTGTATCGGGTTTCAGGCTCACTCACTGTGGCTACTCACAGTAACTGTGAACACGCGGTGACTAAAGGATGTCACAAAAACATATGACGAAGCAATATTAATCTTTGGACTGAGTAATCTGATATGATAACTATCGCTACAAGCAGCGAGCCTAATTGTTGCATTGCGTCAGCTGATTTTGACTTGCAAGTAATTGTAAAGGTGTAGTCCAAAATAACTCCTCAGGGGTACGAAACATAGGTGCTAACAAAAAGGGTTTTGAACGAATCCCAGCTTCCAGTAAGTTGAAAATCATTCAACAGCCAAACTTGGTGAATGTGAGAGCGTGGAAGCGGGGGCGGCGACGCGGAGCGCGGGGCGTCGCGTCGCGTCAGATTCGCGAGGAGGCTTCCGCGGGCGGGGTCAGCGACCTCGCCCCCCGCGCCGGCGCGCCCGCCAATGTCAGGGCCGGTGCAGCCGCGGTCAGCTGACGTCTGGGGACGCGCGGGGGACGCGCCGCCGGCCCCGAGCTGCAGTCGACTCCCGGCCGCCCGCCGAGGCGCACGCTCTCCGCCTCACTCGCGCTATAAATAGGAGCAGGCGACGGCAGCGCGCGCTACTCCGGCGCCGGGCTGTGCTCACGAGTCAGGTACCTGAAGTAGCGCGCGCCGCCGCCGCCGCCGCGCCCGCCAGCACGCCAGCCCGCCCAGGAGCCCAGCCGCCGCACGCCCATTGTACTTCATCAGGTGCTCTGGTGATGAAGGTTCCAGGCGCTTGTTGGAGTACACTTACCGTGTCGGCGGTAGTCATCGGGCACGTCGGAAGTGTCGACACGTGGTGCGCAGCACGTGGCTGGGCGAGGAGGTGAGTAGCCGTGCCGTGAGGAGACAAAGGCTGCGGTGAGTCACGCGTTAATCACGGCGCCGGTTGTCGACCGCTGCAGGCTGCACTCCCCGCCGCACCCTCGCCTCGCCCCTCCCTCGCACCACCCTCGCACCTAAAATCGCACGTACATTTGCATTGGTCATCGAACTCCCCACCGAAAGATATATGAACAAAAGCAGCTCAAACTGGTTTTCGCATGTTTTTCGACAGCAGCCGCCAACCGGCGCCGCGCCGTTTTCCTGTACGACTCTCATGGCCCATGTTCGTTCTGTGTGTTATGAGCAATTTTTCAGAGGAAGATGAGATGATGAAAAGTGTGTTCAGGACTATACTGACGACATATGACATGAAAATGGTATCTGAGTGCTACGCGAGGAGTCAGCGCCGCGTACACTGCAGCTCCGAGCATTATAGGTGAATGACAGCCGGGCGGCTTAATTGCCAACCACACTTAATGTTTGCTAGTTTATTTCTCGTGACGTCAGACGGACGCGTATATGTATATTTTCCACCGGCGTCGTCTTTACCAAAGTGATTTCGAAACGTTTATTGCTTTACTTTGGAGTGCGAGGCTGCTTTGCGGCTACAGATTTGCGAAAACCACTACAGTGCAAATTTCGACTGTATATACCATTCGATAGAGATCTGATTGCGTGCAGTTTCACGTAAATATATCTTTGTGGAGATATAATAATGCAAACAGCCAATAAAAATACGAGTCTCGGGTGGATGACTCACCGGAATGCGTCTAATTGTCGAAGTGAACACAAAGAATTTATCGTGTTAGATTTCAAATTAAAGTGAAATTCAATCGAGTTGCCTTGGTACTGTCACTCGTGAACGTCTACTTATTAGATGCCCAAGTAGTCCTCGCGCGATACGTTTAGAAAGTTGCTAATTTACTGGTCTGAAAGATGAGTTCTTAATTTATCATTCTGGAATAGTTCCCGGACCAAAACATACTTAACTTTTTCCAATAAGAATTGAACGTCATTATGACTGGATAACCCCTAAGTTAATGCAGCATTGTCTTCCTTGCCCTTCAGATGTTCGACCTTCAAGCGGACCCCATCTCAATTTGGCACATAAAAAGCCATTTTCAAAATACCAAACTTAAATCCTCACTAACTAGGGACTGAATTGAGACTCATATTTTGGCTTCAAATTGCCTCTATTTATCAGCAACGCAGTTACATACAGTAAAAGTTTTGCATGGCCCCCAACCTTGGAAATGTCGTCACAAGTCAAATACGTCTGTTTTGACCAGACGTGTCTGTGTGAGCAGAGGCTGGTGACGAAGCTAGTCGATGACACAATGATAACTCGTTCGAAAACCTTGCAATGAGTCAATGGCTTTTTAGCTAATGTTCGTTTTTAGTTCCATTAGCCGGTAACTTAAGGTCTCTTCTGTTGCTACGACGATTATTTATTGTTTTTCGTTGTTGTATCATGTGGATCTGTTGCCAGGCTGCGTTCGCAATTTGATAATTTACCAGGCGGTGTTCTACAGCGGTGGCTATTAAAAATAGAGCCCATATTTTTACGTATATTATGGCCATTTTGTTTTTTTTTTCAGTATTTATAGGTTACAGTTTTTCTCAGTATTCTATGTTTTTTTCTTTTCGTTTTAAACGTCAATTTTTGAAAAAAGAACTCAGCTGTCAATCATACCCATGAAATTGTATTATTGCGATTTTTTTGTTGATATTTTCGTAAATTTACAACTAATATAATAAAACATATTCCAACATTCAAGGTTTTAGGAACGGATCATTTCTTAGATGAGCAAAGATTTTCATTTGTAGACTCACTATAGAAACACGTGTGATTATTATAGTTTTCTTTTAGATAAAGAACTAGCCGTCGTGACTCTCCTCCAGAGTATTATTAACCAAATCAAATATTAATATGATTTGTTTAATAATACTCCTAGGTCTCAAATGGTGTTGGAAAGGAAGAGCAAATAATTCCTTCTGACGCAGTCGGGTAAAAAGAGTTCAATTCTAAAATGAAATATTTAATAAAATACTTAATAATGCATCATTGGGTCTTGTTAACTGAATCATAACCGTGGGCACGCATTCCGATATTATAAAAGAAGCGACAAGATAGATAGAAGTATCTAATAATTATTAAAAAATATATAAACTTCAATTGCATTTTTCATACGGATTTCTAATAATTTTTGAGATAATATATAGCCTATGTTCACCACGGATAGCGTAACATTCAAACATCAATAGCGTAAATTTCTATGCAAACAAACAAACAATCAAATCTTTCTTCTGTATAATACTAGTATGAATAAGTTTTGAAATGTCGACGTTGACATAGCGGTAGCTCATAAAAGCATTTCGATTTTTTTTTACTCTTAAACACACATACAGACGTAACGACTTAGCGGCGGAAGCTCGTTAGATAGATATAAAAATTATAATTAATTACGTAATTTAAATAAACGCCTCATATAAGTCTATAAGCATAAATTAACGCTTTTGACAAATGAGAGAGTTATTTTGTTGTTGAACTCCGAAACGAAACGAGATAGGTGAAAATAGTTTCGGCAATAAAAACGTTATACGTTTTTGATTTAATTTATTTTGTTACTAGTCAGTTTAATATGTTTTTACTACGTTTATGTTTATTTTACAGAACTTTTGGGAAATTTAAGTAGCGTAGAATTCTGCACGTTCAGCTATATATATGGAACAACGGGAATGGTAGATAATATATTCTTCAACTATTTTTTTATAACATATTTCCAAAAACTTGTGTTTAAAAGGACCATAAACTTTTATTAACTATACCAACAAGTAGATTGATTTTTTAACATTTTCATAAATTATTGTCTTGCCGTTCTGCGCATCTATTTACTAACAAATTACAATTAATTAAATAATTACATACAATTAAAAAAAACCGATAACGTTTTTTCACCTAAATTATTTTCAATTTGTCTATGAAATTGTGTTCTCAAATTGAACTTAGTGCAAAAAACAGGCTCACGAATTCTTTTGTTATTTTTTTCATCGTCTGTTCACTGTTGTGAAATATTCATATACCGCCATTTTGTACTGTATCTAAAAAGCTGTGGATATAACTACCATTACAAACATTGAAGATAATTATGATTATGTATCAACGTATTTTTTTCTAACAACCATTAAAGTACTTTTTTGTTCGATGCTGGTAAAAGCAAAAAATTCAAAAAAAAAACTTCTGGTCTTTGATAATTATATAGGCTGTATCGCGTGCAAAAACTGAAAAAAAATACAACTGTGTCATATATAAGACACTTTTAGTATGTCTAATCCTTTGTAATCCAATTTTCTTACAATCCAGTAATTAACACCGAATATTTTTTGGTCCTTCTATCCGAAAAAGTACAATAAGTCTCGATTTAAAGACAAACTGAACATACTAAACGTGTTATGTACCACAACCAGCATCCTTATTAGTCGAGTTTTAATTAACTATTGCTAGTAATTGCTAATTAGTGCTATTTCCACGTCAAGATAGGAATTCTTACAAGTAACTTATTCACACTCCAAGACTAACAAAACGCGGCTTACACTGAGCGACAAAAAGTTGCTCAACATGGCACCGGCGACATAATCTCGTTATAAGTAGGTTGAATATTTTATGAATTATTAATGGATATATAGATATGATTAGTGTAACATAATATTGTTAATATCTATGGACTATCTTATATCAAAGAAATTACACAAGTATAAATACAAATTATCAATAGAGAGAGGTTGAGATAGAGTACTTTATTCTTTATAGATTGAAAACTTATAAAAAATAAATAAAGACTATATAGTCTATGTAATTAAAATTCAATATATTCCGGAATAGTTCAATCATATTGCATAAATAATAATATTTTACATGGTTGCAGTTACCATTTGGTTGCCTAGTGCAAAATGGTCTTTAGCGACGCAGGCAACAAAAGACAATTATCGTTTTATTCTTATTTAATTTGCGTCATTATAATAAGTCGTTTGAAATTGAAGAACGGCTGTTAGAAAATCACGTTTCACGCTCAATGAACTTTTGAATATAGATACATGTTAATAGTAAATATTATAAAAAGAGTCACTTTTAAGTTTATATAATACCTATATGATATTTAAACTAGTACCTTGGATACTAAATAGAGGTAAGTTCAATAAGGGATCAATCAATAAAATAATGTAAATCAAATATGACATAGTTTTGCCTGATCAAAAGCGCTTATACAGGCTCTAAAATAAATACACTTTCAGGCTCTACCATGGTTTCACAAGCACACAACAAAACTATAGTTGAGTTGTAACACAGACCATCTAAGTTTTATTGGCTTTTACTTCACATATATATATATATATATTATCTCAGTTTGCAGAGTAATTTTTGTCTACCTAAGCATATTCTAACAGGCAAGAATAAACAAAATTATTCTAAAATATCTAGAACACAAAATTTATCTAGAAATATGGCAGGTAACTTTAATATTATTGTAGTCTAGATACTCGCTTAATGTAGCTAATTTATTCCTCTTGAGAATTTCAAAGAAGTACCTAGTACGGTATAATAAGCAGACATGCTAAGAAAATCAATGTACTTAAGTTGGTAACCTAGTTTAAGATTATGTGTATAAATAATCCTGTGTTCTAGAAATTTAAAATTTTCACGCAATTTTATTATTTAAAAAGGTCACGTACACGTGTTAGGTACTAAGTAGGTACTATATTGAAAAAATAAATACAAGTAGGTACATATACTAACGCCTTTTTCTCATGGTGGTAGGTAAAAACTACAGAAGGTCTAGCTTCAAACCCTGCATACCATTTAAACCACATCATGTCAAATTATTTCTAAAATCATTTTCAGAGGTTAATTTTAGTTAGGAATACAAAACAGCTCATTAATGAGGGTTTGTATTGATGAAATCATTTAAATACATTATAAAGACAACTGGGTAACTAATTTCTTCTACTTACAAGAATTCTAGACATTAAAATAAAAATACTTATTATAGCGCGAAATATTGATATTCTTTTTTGCGTTTAAAGATACTTGTACAAGTTATTTTTAGATGGCTATCGCGTTACATTATGGCTTCTGAGAACATTTGCTTACACAAGCTCGGAGAAACAATAATAATCACAAACAATTAGGTAAATGAAACCATCAGGCTACTAATCTCATGGGCGTACTTAACCTAAGTACCTAGATGTAGCTGTAAGTTTGAAACAATCACTGCTTATCCTGAAAAGCAACAAAAACCTTCTGTAATATCTCCTCTCCTCTTTCTCTCCTCTCTCTCACCTCTCTCCTTCTCCTATTAACTAACTAACTTAAATCTAGAATTCCTTTGCTGTGTCAAAACGTGTATTTTTGAGTCCACAAAAAATATTCTTACCTTATCAATCATATCATTTGTAAAATTGACATTACTCTGCCATTATTACGCCAATGACTCATGACATCATTAAACATGCGCAAGAGATTATCAATCGCCAGCTTACGGTACAATGCCATCTAGTGACGTAGTAACACTACTAAAATATCCCATATCATTTCAGATTCAAATTATTTCATTTTGTGAATGGATTGCATTTGTCAAGATGTTAAATTTCGAAAAAGCAGCATTAAAAAGTATTTAAAATTCTATTTTAAAGTACCAAATAATAAATAAAATATAAGTACAATATACGTTAACGTTTTTAATAATAATAATAAAAGTTTTTTTTTAATATTTACCCAATTATATTTTTCACAGATAATAAATACAAATGTTTTTAGGTAACAGATTTCAGTTTAAAAAAAAACAATATTGTTAGGTATATTGCTAGCAGTCTTGATAAGATTCCAGATTTCAAATGAAATCAAGAATTAGCCAGTACCAAGGTATTTATTTTACTTATATTTATAAACTGACTCGTCCTGTTTACACAGAAAAGGATTTTAGTTGATCCGTTTTCGATTGCTAAGATAAGTTATTTATTGGATGTGGATACATGCAACACAAACAGATCCGCATAAAACAGTCCTTTAGAATAATAGAATTTTGAATAAGGTCACCGTAATTCTAGAACGTGGTCGCAGAATATTGTTACTTAAATTGTGTCAAAAGGTTTCATTAAATACACACAGACTGCTTTTAGTACTATGACTATCTAGTATTGTATCTGTGGCATAGACATTTCGTACTGTCAATATAGTTGCTGATGATTTCTAGATCCTATTTAAATACTATAACGACCCGATTCGCGATAGGTTGCGGGTTTGATCACCGCTTGGAGCAAATATTTCGAGGGTCTCTGCAGGTAGTTTTTCCGGGTCTGGGCGTTTGTGTATGTGAAAATTTGAATTTTTAAACGCACCAATAATACAGGAGATAATTCTAGGGTGGGGCAGCGTTTTTTTTTCAATAAAAATGTATGGGCTACCTACATAAAAATATTTAATTACTACGTGTATTTATTTATTGAAGTATGTGATACAGTTTACCGTTTATCTGTCATTCCCCGCGCGGCACGAGTGACGTCATCACCTACTGTTTTTTTTTCTTTATCTTCTGTTAGCATCCGCTTTGGATTAACAACCTACATTGCAGTAATATAAGTATATATGGATGTCTTCTTCTTCCTCTCTCTTCTCTTAGTGTTTCTTCCATTGCATATGCAGTTTTTAAATAATTACCTTCACGCCTTCCGTACCCGAAGGGTTAGATAGAGGTGTACTAATGCAAGCCCACATTGCGCCGGTATGTTTTATTCCCATGTAATAGGGGCGACCCTATTCCCATCAACTGGGCACGAATCCACACTCCGAGCTTTGTTCCTCACTTTAAATCGAACCTCTTCATCAGTATTCGCATTCACGACCACTCAACCAACAAGGAAGCTTTGTAACTTATCAGATATAAAACAAATGTTTATCTATCAAATATTTTGAACATTACTAAGTAGATAAATATCATTACAAAAATAATTCGACAAATAAAACAATCCCGTTCAGATTGTCAGCGGCCTTGAATCCTGCAAAAGGTATACAGAAGTTTAATGAACGGCGATTAAATCCGTATAATAGTACCATTTCAACATAAAAGCTTTGCTAATTAATTTAGTTGACTTCATAATATCAAAACAAATTCTTTGTATAAAAATCCAAGTCATTGTAGATAGTTACATGGTAACATTATAAGACTAACAGCTATTTAGTGTCGGTAATGTGGTTTTTTTGGCGTCATTGTACTGTGTAAGTACTTTAAAAATGTTCTGCTATAGCAATTACTAACTACATAATACACGGCACGCCTTTTTTTATGCCGCAAGGGTGGCAAATTTGCTTGCGGCCCGCCAGATGGTTAGCAGTTACCATAGCCTATAGACGTTTGCAACACCAGAGAGGGTTCTTAAACCGAGAGCAAGCGGAATTCTCGTACTGCCAAAATAGTCACTCCCCCAAAGAGCTCTGGTAATCTACATATAACAGCTTAGCAAAACTGAAGAAAAAAAATAAGTATTCACTTTTGAAATCGAAAACATATCCCATTTCACATAAATACCCCCTGTAGATATTTATATTATGTCGTGTGAGAAGGACATAATTATGTAAGCTGTTTCTCATAAATCCAAAATTATTATACATTCAAAAATATGTCTCTGTTGCCTCTTCATGCTTTAATCACTGAACTGATTCACATAAAATTTGGTAATTCGGTATGGAGATAGTTTGAGTCCCGGGGAAGGACATAGGGTATTTTGTGTCCCGTAAATTATGCCTGAAAAGGGCTGAAAAGGGGGTTGAAAGTTTGCTTGCTGAATCCATAACGAGGTGGGTAAGAAATAAATAAACAAATTCTATAATAATACTAATTACTAGATTAATCCACGCAGACGCAGTCGCGGGCAAAACTAGTAAGTACTATAATCATTTATCGTTAACGTCATTCGTGATTATTTATTTAATCTCCGAATCATAAACACGGTTGAGTATTTTTTAAAAATATACAAATAGGTATTAGATAGCTACACGCTACGTGCAGTAGTTGAGAGCGTGTTTTTGCATTTTACGCGTTACAACTACACGTTTCTAGTTTTTTTTTGTTAGTCAGGCATAGCTTTTATCGTCAACTCATGTAGTTTTTTAATCAGATGTGTTACACCTCTTTTCAGTGACGATATTATTCAAACTTTGAACGTCTGATTTTCAAATAATAAGATGATGTGACGTGATATAATATTTGATAACAGATAACATTTTAATATCGCGTCAAAATACAACATCTATGATCTAACATTATACTGATTAGTCGAGTCTGTCCATGAATGCTGTATAGGATTCGACAAGTCAGGGTTAAATAATATCAATATACCGCGATAAAATCCACGAAAAGTAGTTTTATTTCAACAACTACTGTAATAGTAACTACTGTTAATAGTAATTACTCGTAGATGACACCAACACATCTCCCGGCGCGTCAGCATCAATTAATTAATATACAGCATCTTGATTGTAACTTGATCGTTTCTCTTTATATATGATTCACACATTTACAAGCGTTCGAGCGAAACCGACCGAGCAGAAGTCTTTGAATCGTTTTGTAGAACTGACTGAAGAATAAAGCTGACCATGGTGAGCTAAGTTTGACATTTTTCTACGCAATGTCAAGCGTTCTATGCATATTGACATTTATTTTCTGTACAAAAATCAAGATCTGGGGTTGAATCTGATGACTAATTTATCCTACGATCGGAATATGGATAATGTTGATAGTGTTTACCCAAGTAATTGTATAGTAATGTTGTTTAAAAATTATACATATTGAGTTATAACTATAACATACATAGTTTTACTATAAAAAAAATTGTCATATACAATTTTTTTTTAATACTGCGTAATCAATTCTTAATAAACCTGCCCAATTAATACAATTTCACCGGTGTAGCAACAAGTCATCGTTAAGCAATAATTTCGCAAAGGCGATAATCTGACGTAAGCCTCAAATCCGCAGACACCGCGTGGAAGGCTACAGGCGTAATCCGCGTAAATATATCCATAGATACCGCGTAAAAACCGCGTAGCTACAGCGTAGACATCACCGTTGACGTAACGTTTACGTAACGACTACGTATTAATCCAGTGACAAATAAATTATAATAATCAATTTAAGGGTCGTCACGATATAATAGGTATCTTCTAGGTTAGAATGCTTCATCCTAGACCACACCGTCACTTACCATCAGGTGAGATTGTGGTCAAACGCCCACCTATCTATGATAAAAAAATAACTAGCCGAACAATATGATACAGCGCCATCTAGTTCCGAGCTAAGCAAGAGGCTTGTGTTACGAAGACTAAATGATTTATATCGGTTTCATTATCTCTATGATCAAAGTTCAATGCGAAATATCCGTAAGATGAACACAGCAATTTAATTCAAAATTCACGTTCGCGAGGGGCTTTATTAAAAACTCATTTCGGGGCCCCTTTTGTTGTTCAGATCCACACATACGTTTAGCGCTTAAAATCGAGCCCCCTATGCATTAAGATGAAGGGAGAACTCCGTCTTATAGCTATAATATCCGTCTAGCCATGTCTTAGGATTATATTATGTAGGTATTACTTTTTATATTTGTTTGATATACGTATTTTCTGTAAAGGGTCTTGTTTGTGCCCTTTGTGTAATGCTTGTGACGCTGTATGGCTAGATATAGGTTTACTTCACAAATCTGAATGTTGTGAGGTCTGAAGGTAATTTATAATCACGAGATCCAATAACAGTGCTCGACTTGGACATGGAACCTAAGACCTCAGACCTACTTACTATGTCATCATGTTATCAGTACGACTTTAGCAGTCGTACGTATTTAATAATAAGTAATACGTAAGTATTAAGTATTTAATTTCAAATTTTCAAAATCAATAAATATCTTATTTCTTTATCGAATAAATAAATAAATCTCAATAGTCCGGTAGAATTTGAAAAAAAAACCACAAATAATCAAAATAATAATCTAGTCTTTATTTATTCGATTACATAACTTGATATTGTCGGTAGAGAACAAATACATTTCATTATTATTACAGTTATAGTGTAATTTGTTACCTATCCACGTAACATCCAATAAGCAGAATATTCTAGAACAATCATTAAGACATAACATTACATTGTGGTAATAACACGCACTAATAATAATTAATTATCTTTATTCTAGTTACTGATATAATAAGATAAATAAAAGTTTTTCTTGAGCTTTTTCATTATAAATGGTGCAGGCTGTTTTTCGGCTATCCCACGACAAAAAAAATACGTCAAAAATATATTCTGAACATATGTTCAGAATGTATTTTTGACGTATTATATTTCAAAAACATACATTAAAGGTTTAACTAAAAATCTAGGTAGGTATATATGGTTTTGATTTTAGGCTTCTAAAAGCACAAAGTTACAATTTTATTTTAATTAAGAATATTTCGAAGATATGTGAAATTATGGCGTCGCAACGTCAGTTTGCCTCCTAGAATTTGACTTTTTGGATTTTTTTTGCTTCAATCAAGTAAAGGCACATCTTAAAATGTTAAATATTATACTTTTTATTATATAAGGGCTGGTACGATATGTTCTTCACATGGGTTTCAATAGGTAGATTCAATTTGTTCTTCTTAATACTGAGACAATACGATCGTTGATTGGCATATCCCGTATGTAAGAAATACCAGTTGTTCAAGAAAAGTTGTAGGTATCGCCAAGCGTACAGGAACTCTACAGGATACGTTCTTTAAAAAAAATCTATGTTCGAAACAAAAATTCCAAAGAAAACGAAAAAATATACCAAAAATCTATTAATAATTTAATTTCCTCTCTGTCTTTTTCAACCATCTTCTAAGTGATGATTTTCCAATTAATTAAGCATTTGAGTTGCAAAATCGTAGGCTATTACTAATTTGGCCGCAATACCCAAGTGTTACACATAGCCTGAAGGCAAGGGTCGAAAGATTATGTAAAAAGAAAGCGTTACATTATTGCGCTCGTTTATGACGTAATTTATTGGATCAGTATTACGTTACACTAAAAGACTATTTACTAAATTTATTGATTTTTGCCCTCTGAACATGTTCAGGGTGAACAGGTAACAGTCTTTGAGTGTGAAATTGTGATTTCAAAGTCCTCGAGTCCGATGTAAAACCCTGCTCTTAGTTACATTTTTATCACATTCCCAAGTGTGAAGGAAAACATCTTGACGAAACCTGCATGCCTGAGAGGATTTCTCGATGGCGTGTGAAGTCTGCCAACTCGCAGTAGACTAGCGTGGTGGACTATAGCCTAATCCCTCGCAAATGAGAGGAGACTCATGCCCAACAGTGGGACAGTAAAGTGGGTTAAATGATGAAACTGCCGCATATTTGAGAGCAATCAATTATCTAAGTACCTACGTTCTACTCACCTATTTAAAATATGATTGCTCAGTTTCTATATTCTACAAGCGTTTACTCGAAAATCTTAGCGACAGTTTAAATTGGCCATAGCAACAAGTTATACAGCCTCTATTGATAAAGAGGCCACATAATTGTCTCCGACGAAAAGACACAAAACGCTTTCATTTGATTTAAAACCGTCTACCAAAGTTGCTTAAGGGCGTCTCGAGGTTAGAAATAATAGAAAAATCCCCTCCGGCCGTCTCTCCCCCCTCCCCCCTGCCGCCCCCGCCAGAGGGGCACCCTCCGACCTTCCCCAATATCGTCGCCGGGGTTAGGTCAATAACAGCCTCCCTCGAGATTACAATTTATCTCGTTGTCGAATGATTGAGAACAATTTAGACGACATACTACGACTCGATCGTAATTAAGTACCTATTATAATATTATTGTTACTAGTCCTTTGCCGACTTGTCTTTTCTCTTTCGCAAAATTGTTTTTGGAAAAATCAAGCAGTAGGCCTACTATTATATTATTACGTACGTTTCATTATTTACTTTTTGATATATTGACAGATGAAGTTATTATTTCGTTGATTAGACTTTTTAATCATCTGTGAACGAATTTAAATCATAACGAATAATGTTTTTTACAACTATTTCAATAGAATAGAACTTTTAGTTGAGTTAGAATATTTGAAAAAACCTTACCTACTGATATTTTTGATTAGACTTAAATAAAAACTTATTATCACTATGTATGTGTGATAGCTCAGGCAATTAATTAAGGCTCTAGCAATTAATACCAAAATCTAAATTAAGACAAGTTAAAACTTGTTTCTATTATGGTTGCACAACCAGCTAAGAAATGTCTTATGGTTACTACAGAATACTAATTTGAAGAATCGCGGCCATTTTTATTAGCAAATCTAGTTTGTTTTATGGATTAATTAAATCGCTTTACATTTGTACGAAAATGATAAAATTGCAAATTTGACATGGTTTCTGAAGTATTATTGATATATTATATCATATGTAATAAATATTCAATAATCTAAAAATAAACACTTTATAACAATATTGATTAATTCAGATTTAATATATTCAAATTAAAATATACATAATATTGAAAATCATGTAAAGAAGTTTTTAAGTCCTGAACTAAAACACAATGCAAATTAAGTAATCCCAAAGACAAATACCACAAATTTTTTAAATACTACAATATAACGTAGGCAGGCAAAGCCAACTGGGTTTATCAAGGCATACAGCCAAGTGATCTGCGTTCACAGGACATGCAAGGTCGACGTGCGACCGACGACCGATGCCAACGCCTCTCAGGTAGCTTCGACTACATTCTGTTGCCAACCGAACCCACCGGTAATATCGTGCCTTTAGATAATTAATCTTTGATTTTACAGCTTTTTGATCCACCATGATAATGGGCGGGAAAATCTTGGGCAAAATAATTATAGTAAAGTGGCAACACTCTAAGAGGGAGCGAGAAAGCCATGAGTTCAAATTCATATTGATTTCAGAGTACTGGCGTTGTGTTGGGCTTTATTAACGCTAGTATTTATAATTATTAAAATTTGTAATTTTTAATTCTTAAATTTATAATGATTTATTAATTAAACTTGTTACTATCTCATTTAATCAAAATGTTATAAGACAAAGAACTCAATTAAACCGAAAAATAAAAAGATGTAAATGTCATATTTAAATTATGGATTCTACATGGGCATAGGCCCCGCTAGCACATTAAGTTGGGCAATGTGCTAGTTGATAATGCATGTCCTATTATTGGGCAATTATCGATTATTGTCAATGAGCTACAAAGATTTCGCCCATAAAAATACTCACGTATATAATTACTAGCTGACCCAGCAAACGTTATTTTGCCACATTATAGGGGTTGGTGGTACAAGAGTGAAAATTTAAGGTTATAAGTATTTTTTAATGCCAAATCATATAAAAAATACAAATATATTCTGAAAAAAAATAGAATTAAAAGTCTAGTGAGGGACATCCTTATCACCTAGGGGAATAAAAAATAGCCTACGACCGATTCTCAGACCTATCAAACCTATCAATCTGTTCAGCCGTTTCGGAGGGGTTTAGCGACAAACACCGGGATACGAGATTGTTATATATCAAATGAGAGGAGACCCGTGCCAAGCAGTGGGACAATAATGAGTTGATGATGATGATTAAATTGGAGTTAAATTTCTGGCAGCCGGGCAGCAACACAAATGAGTAACATCATCTCCTGTCGCTAGGCAATTATGTGTTGCGTTTAGTTTCAACATGTGTGTCAATGAACCTGATCATAATGTCAAACAAACAACTGAGCATCGGACCTAGTGCTCAATAGATAGTGCATATTTATTGACTATAAGGTATTATTATTGCAAATTGATAATGGCATAAAATATTAATTTATTCTTCACTTGGTTTATATATAAAAAACAATGTGAACTATGAATTACGATTGTTTTTATTTGACTGCGTAAAGAGAGACAATTTAATGCGTTTATAAACTGTATTTGTTATGACTAAGTTAAACAAATAATTTATTCCTTCTTATATAAAAGAATATCTTTTCTTATAGTAAAGAGAAAAATATATTGATTTTAAAAGTATGTATAATAAAAATGTCTACCTTTTATGACCTCGTTATATACTTATTGTAATAGTAAACCACAAAATGTCACCTTAGCAACTATATTTTACCTCGTAGCCATGGTCATTCATTAAAAGAATAATTTTACTTTTTCAAAATCTAACGAACTCTATGAGATTTTTATTTTTGCCGACTCTTATCCATAAGATCTTGGGATCGTGTAATATCGACAATTAAAAAAAAACAGTAATATTGGTCTAATTGAAATAAACATTCGGCTTTGACTTTGACTTTATTACCGTTTTACGTGGCTTACAAGACCTCCAATCTCTAAGACACAACTGATAGAGACAAGCTCAAAAAGATATAAATTATATATGCTAGCCATGAGTATAAATAATAATAGTTACACAAATAATAATCGAATGTACAAATAATTTCACTATTTTGAAATAAATCTCATGAATGCCCTTGTCGCCACAGCATTTCTTTGCATACTCAACAACTGGCAAATTAAAATAAAAACGACAAGGTTAGTGGCTAAGTTACGAAACGGTTCTAGGAATATAAAAACGAGATAGCAACAGCACAGCCGGGTTCATTCGTTATCAATTAATTCATTCAAAGTTCCAATTACATTGGAACATATATTATTTGAATTGGCTTCCGGGTTTTAATTTGGAAAACCATACTCTAGTTCTAAACAATTAAATCATGTCCTGCCGGGGCAATACAAGTACCTATTGCAAAATTTGGAACTAGGAATTTATAGGGCTTAAAATAATGCACCTTATTTAATTAAGATTCAGTTTTTATTATGTAGATATTTGTATCCCTTTTTTGTATACGTCAGTTTCAAACTAAAAATTATCTTCACCCTCCAAGACTATTTAGGTCATAGGTATAGGTTCCTATCGCTTGAAGTTACTTCCAATATATCAAATATTAATAATGACAAAAAAAAACTAAATATTAGACGACAGAAAAAAGCATCTACGGACTCTTGATTATGCAAACTTTATTGAAATGCAAAAATATATTTGTGTCTCATATCACTTAGTAAATAAAAGCCAGTTTTTAAATCATATTGTAGATCTATTTATAGTTTTTATACTAATAAGAATATAAATACCTATAGTAGGTAGATAACTCATTAAGTATTTATTTCTATATAAGCGGAAAAAATTACATCAATTAAAATGAGTCTTAAAACAAAACTGTTTTTTACGGATTTCATTTCATTTATTGATATTGTTTTAATTCCGACGTTTTGGTTCAGCATTCATGGTCATGGGCAGATTAAAAGTCTCTTCGTGTCAGGATTTAAACTGCAATAAAATCCGTAGGTACCTAACAAATATATATTTATATTCGCGTCAGTTTAAGAAATCAGTCAGTATGATTAGATAGTGATTTTTTTTTGTTATAACTTTACTCTGTTTGAGTTATATACCAATCGTATTTGCAGACTAATATCAAGTCATGGTATATAACCTATATTTTCGTATCGTATTGAGCTCATACGTCATGCGTAAATACACAGATAAAATATAAACATAGTATAAACGAAATAGGTATTATGCATCTCGTACGATTTATTCTAAAAGCGGCCAGTGTTGTTTGTCTCTATTTTTTATGAATAATATGTTCATATTTTATCATTTTGATAAAAATACCGTCTCGGGGTTTTGACCATTAGGTATTTTTTATCTATTATAGTGTAATTCTTAGATTGTCCTATGTAAGTTCCTAATGTGGTTACCTTGTCACTTGAGAGCATACCACAGAATGAACTGTATTTTATTTCTCTAGAGTAGATAAATAATTCAATTATGTATTATGAGTAATATGATGTTGTATTTTTTCAGCTGCAAGTTTATTAGCAATATTTATTCAGGTTTTCTTTATTTACAATTGATTTGATGTGTCACTTATTTTAGTCATTAATTATTTTCCGTTTTATTCATTTTTAGAGTCGGTTAAAAAGGCGAAAAAATTTGCATTTCGTATGTTAAATGGAACCGCACATTGTCATATATTGATTGTTTCAAAACAAATTCCTGACACTAGAGCCCAAAATGTCTTAGTCCTACTTTGTTCCTTCTTATTTTGTAATGACATTGAGTCAGAAGACAGATCCTTGACCGAAATTAAACGCACTTTTACCAGATTGTTCTCTGTGCCCTTAACAATCTATGTCATCAGAATCTTTTTGCAATTAAATGGCGCGTTTTATATCAGCACATTTCCAATATGGCGGTCAATTCGCGAGCGCTGCGCAAGGTTACGTAAGTTCGACCTCGCCAAAACACCATTGTCCGTCCGCTTAATTTAACAAATATCTATTAAACACAATCAGGTGTTCGCTCACTTCGTCGTTTAGTCAAATATTTTGTACATTTATGCAGATATACATATAAAAAAATCAATTAGTATTTCAAATAGCTTTTATGAAAATATGTTTTGGCGTATCGAAATACTCGTTCTACATTTAGAATAATGTGAGTAATAAACTAAGAAAATAATGATACATGCTTATATTTATGTATTTCATTGTTATAAGTTACACACAAAAGCATCCTACTAAAATATGCCGATTTGTTGGTATTGTTTTGTTTTGCCCGTGTTCAGGACGGTACTAGAAGTAACCTTCAATGTCCTACGCCCGGGCAAACCATCCGACTTTTTTATGAAATTAATGTCGAGAGTGATTAATTTTTTATTTATGTTTGTACCTACTAATTTACTTTGGCACAGGTGTTTCTTTAAGTAATGGATATCCTGATTAGTGTAATCGTTGCAAACTAAACAAGAGCCCATGTATGTCATTTGCAAGTTAATAAATGCCTCAATCGTACAATATTACATAGTCTGCGGCACGAACCTGAAGACTGGCGCTAGATCGAAGAAAATATAAAAATTTGATAGATACCTATTCTCAGCAGAGTGATGAACCGGTTTGTATAACTCTTGTAATAATAATAATGTATATATAAAAAAAAAAGAAATACGGTTGCAATTCGAATAAAGTATTTATGTATTTGCCCAGTAATAGGCCCATCTGGTAAAAGGTACCTACTTATATAATATAGCTTGGAGGTATACATCACCGCAGCTCAGAGCTCTGTCAAGCCTTTCTCGAAATATTATGACACTGAAACAATAAACGTTGGTTTAATGCTTATCAGGAGGCACAGAAGTGCCTTCGTCAAGTTAAAAAAGTGTAAGGCATAGCTTTAAAATATATTTAAAGTGATTCAATTATTCTTTACTCTCAAGTATTTCAGATGGAGGTATGAGAAAACTCCAGAACGCAGAGAACTGCAGCATAATGACATCGCGACGAAGCCAGCTGGATAGACCGCCTAAGATACAGAAAGTAAACTACTTTAATACTCCTTGGGCGAAGATAACATGATGAGATTCCATAAGCCTTTTATCAGGTCAGTAGCTTAATATTTAATAAGGGAAACATTTATACAAGACGATATAAGAGCTGTGTAGAATCCGCATAGTAGTCTGATAGTCTCATGGACGCTGTGTATCTCTTTGCTACGTCTGTGATGATGATGACGATGATATCGTCATCTCTCTCTCTCTCTCTAGCTCTCTCCTTCTCTCCTCCTATCCCTCACACATACACACACATGAAATAAACCAGCACATATAAGACAGTCATGACAAAGAGTAATTCAACAGTTATCAACGAAATTATTTAACAACTTCATGTATGGCTTATTGTGTACGCCGTTTATAGTAAAATGGTTTCGGTTCAATTCTGGGTCAAACGTAAATCATTATTACGCTTACATTGTAATGTAAAATTGCTCAATGTTATATGTATTTACGTAATATTGGCAAATGTTAACATGTTTATTATAATTTATTTTTTCCTAGAACGTACATAAATAGGTCATTGTAAATAATATTGATGGAATTATTCATGTGTTAGGTACACTGTGTTTACCGTTATTGAATGTATAATTATTTACCAGAATCTAAAAGATCTTTGCGTGGGGTCTTCTTTATTTTATTTGTAAAATTATTTTATTCGTTTATTTCATTGTACCATAAATATTTTTGGCACACATAAGATATCTGATTACAATAATACGCCTAAAATGTAATGTCTAGAATGAGAAAGAAAATACGATAAAATGGTAAATTTTTCCCTAACCTAAAAATTTTTCGTAATTCTAATTAAAACTTATTCGAATTCAGGTAATATTTTTCCTTGTTTCATTGAACTTAGTTCAAATTGGCCTACATTTACATAGTATGTTTAGAATGTGGGCCAATAAACACAGTTGAGCTTAATTGCCATTATTGATTTAATTACAAATATTATATCTAATTTAAACCTTGAGCTATAAGCCAATTTAGGCTTATAACTCAAGTAAATAACAGTATTTTGGAAAAATATGCTCATAGTATTAATTGTTATAGTTCAAGATAGTAGTTTGAATACAAAAATATTTAAAATTTGCTTTATATACCACCACGACTGTTCTCCGAAGGGTTAGGCAGAGAGAGTTAGTAGAGAGCCTATTGTCATCAACCACATCACACTCTACTACTGATAATTTCATAGAAAATCCCAACAACACTTTGCTCGACTCGGGAACCAAGACCTTTTGCCTAGTCTAGTAATCTACGACCATTGAGGTCATATTTACGATTACTAGATCAACGAGCAGCTGTTTATAAAACACTCGGTGATTCCTACGGCTACGTCCGCGTGCAATTACAATTTCTTTTTTTTATGGTGATAAGGGGGCAAACGAGCAGGCGGCTCACCTGATGGTAAGTGATCACCGCGGCCCATGGACATTTGCAATACCAGAAGGCTTGCATACGCGTTGCCAACCCCTGCAGAAACCGTTCAGGTTTCTTTAAGTAGGGAGTTACTAAACTGACAGTAAACGGAATGCGCATGCGGTCAGAGTAGTCACTCTCCCGATGAGCTCTGGTAACCTTACTCACTCACAGAAATTAACTAACTAACTAAAATCACTCCCCCAAAGAGCTCTGGTAACCTTACTCACTTACACAGAAATTAACTAACAAAAAAAAATGTTCATACTAACTTTGCACCGCCGTTTTTCACCACCTTTATAACCCCTTTAGGGAGCGAATTTTCAAAAATCCTTCCTAAGTGCTCCTTTACGTTATAAATGGAACCCCTGTGCCAAAATTTCAAATTTCTACCCCTTATAGTTTAGACCCTGCGTTGATAGCTCAGTCAGTTAACTTATCCTTTTATATATATATATAGATTTACAACAAGGCCCGATTTCTGATGACATTGGAACCATTCAGCCTGCGGTGTAGGCTATTCTTACTTGTGTTTTTTTCCTGTCTAGACACAAAAGGTTTATAAAGGAATTACCTAAACTTACGTGACGTTAGCTTAGTAATGTAAACAGTGAGTAAATAGACTATATATAACCGAACACAGCGCCATCTAGTTCCGAGCTAAACAACGAGGCTTGTGTTACGGATACTAGATGGTTGAAATACTACATAGGTTTTTTTTGTAAATATATATGCAAAAAATCAATGCCACTTTTCGTTGTAATTTTGTAACTCAAAAGTTTAGGCTTTGTTTGGACTATTTAGTAGATGGTTTATGGGAAGTTTTTACAAAATCGTCGTTTATCACATTTTTGTAACAAAAATAAACACTTCTAAATTTTCACTCTTTTACCACCAACCCCCATAATGTGGCAAAACAACGTTGGCTGGGTCAGCTAGTTATACATAGAATTATATCCATTATATAAATATGCCCACAATCATCACAAAAACATTTACACATGTCGGGTTACGAACCCTTACCACAAAAACCGCTACACTTTTACGTTTTCAAATACAAATTAAAGATTTGATCTGCAGAGACTTTTTAATTGACATATTTCCTTTGAATGTAATTTCATTTAAATAAATGACGTACTTTCGTTATCTGACCATGTGTATCCTTTATAAGAGAATATATTTTAGTACCATAAATATATTATACGCTTTATCCTTAAGCGTTGTACACGCCCCTAGCAACAGTGTCCGAGGCGCGCGACGAGAAAAATATATGTCTGACCTATTTACCTTTAACAGGCTTTGATTTTGGAATATAACACTTATTTACTAGACTAGACTACATAATGTGGATATAGGTTTAGTACACCCGTCTACGAGATAAATCCCCTCTTCGCCTTGGTCCCTTGATAAATCTTATGTTGAAATATGATTGACTGCCTCGTTGGTCTTGTGGTTGTAACTGCGACCACTGAGCGAGAGGTTTTGGGGTTCGATTAAGGTCGAGCAAAGTGTTATTGCGTTTTTCTATAACATTTTCAGCAGCAGCTCAAAGTTTGGATTCGTGCCTGATTGATGGCAATAGGCCCTATTACAAGGGTCGTAGAACAGGGAACATATAATAAGTAGGTATATTATAATAGAGTATAAAGTTAAAAAGGTAAGTAAAACTTCCTCCTCTCTGCTACATTTGCCGTGCCCGACAAGGCCCATATGTTTCCATATTGTAATTGTTATATCTATTCAACTTGTGGAGTGCAATAAATGTATTGAGTATAAACCTCTACCTAACCCTCCGGGAACGACTGCCGTGATGGTATGTTAAATATGATTTAACAAATTCAATGGATAGGTAGGTAGTCTAGAGAATTTATGACCTTTACCAATGTACTAAGATGTCATCGTTCCCAATCAGTTCCCAACTATTCAAGACGAATCAAATGCTCGCATGGCCACACATATTAGGGCACATAAATGTTTATGTATCACATTTTTGCATGTCTGCGTGTATTTATAGCTGTGGGCGGCGGACTGCTCGACCTTGCGCTCGAGACGAACCTAGCACCACACCACCCGATTTCACCTCACTGACAACTATTCAAACTACAAAACCAACATTCAATGCTGTCTTTATTCAACAGTTGGAAAGTGTCGTCGGTGCGAGACGGCGATGTAAGGCGTGCGACGCGCGGGGGCCGAACGTGTGCGCGTTCGGTGTCCGACGCGCGCCTCCAGTCTCGTTTGCCAATTTCGCGCACAAGTTCATCGACTTTTGACAAGGATGTATGAATCAAGTGTAATGATACGATACGGCATCGCTCTTTGTTCCGACCGGACGGTTGCCGCATTGTTTTAGAAACTTTGACCTGTGTTAATATAGGTTGTCCAAAGATGTATGATGAACATTTAATAATTAAAGTAAAATGTATTGTAAAAATTTTTTTACTAATATAAATATTGAAAGCACTAATGTTTTATTAGATTAAATTCCAGATTAAATGAAAATCTGTAAAGACTTTTTGACAATAAAATTATTTTGACTGATGTGATTTGGTATTTTATTTATTTTGACTAGTTTTAATAGCTGTATAAATCTAAATATAGCCCAAGTGAACAGATGCCAAGTCTACAAAAATGTGTACCGAGATATTTTTAATTACATACACATTCCTTTACAAAATTACGATACGATATATTAAATCACAGTTCAGAGAAAGGATACATTCTTGAACTAAAGTAAGAAGAAAATGCTGTAAGCACTCTATCTCAAAGGTTTAATTATATTATTTATTTATTTATAGCGGTACTGTAATTACAATAGGAAAGGTAATAATAATGAAAGTAATCTATTTATAAGCTCTCATATTTACTTGAATAAAAGCTTTTAGGATAAAAAATTGTAGTTCTTTTGTTTTTATAAAGCATATCGAAAACAAAATTTTAACATTAATATCAATCAACAAAATATTGTACGCTTTTGGTTAATATCCTTTATGTTTAAAACTTACCCGTATGCATTTACACAAAAACTATAAACAATCTTAGTACGTCATTTTCCAGGAAAAACTATAAAAATGCACGTGATTTTAATAGACAATTTTATTATATCGTTCAATTTCTTGATACTGCGATACAATAAAAGGTCTACCTAGATTGTTAACTTTATTTCCTTATTATAATACCGACTTTATACACTTACCTACCCCAATACCAGAAATTATAATAAAACTACTTTTAACAGCAATAAAAGTTGTTATTCTAAAAGTTCTTATTTACATTTTACACATTTTTTTTCTATATAAATGGAAGCAGAGAAATATGATCAAACATAATAAATTTAAACAGAAATTACACATGTAGGTATTTGTTTACTATCAATCAATTTTATTACTTTAAAGCGACATTATCACATGCTCAAATGGTGAAGGAAAATTTTTTGTGTAAACTCGCTTGACCGAGAGAATTTCTTGTTAGCTTGGCGTACTAAGACAATAAATAAGTGATGATGATGATGATGATAACACAAAACCGCATCCAAAAACTATAACATCAATTAATACATTAGTCGCTCCCAGTAAGGAGCGTCACACCTACAAACGCAATCAATTGTGCGTCCATTCACACAGACGCACACATGGACACAATGAATTCGTTCGACAACGGCCGACGCCCGAACGGGGTCACCATGGGCTTTTGGAAAAAAGAAGACAGTCTATAAGTCAGAGAAAGGACATCTTGTGGTGTTTTTGTCCTGAATTAAAAAATATATATTTGGACCGTTTAGTCAGCCTGTTCGAAGAATAATTATGAGAGGAATAAACCCTATGTCTAGTAGACTATGGTTGTGTAGCTTGATCAGCTAGCGCATTAGTCGACTTATTTATGACGGGTTTTGGGTTCAATTGGGGATTGAACTGTGTAAATATTTGTTAATAAATAAAATAAAGATTAGATAGAGCTGTGATAGCCTAGTGACGTGACCAGAGGACTGTGACGGCAAAAGCTTTGAGTTCGTTCTCAAGGCGTGCACAACTGACATTTCGAAGTTACGTGTGTATTTATCGCATAACTCCACAAACGGTGAAGGTTAACATCGTGAGGAAACCAGAAACCTGCATGCTTAAGACAGACTCTCTCGATGCCGCGATGCATAAAAAGTCTCCCAAACTGCCAGGCTAGCGTGGTGTTCTATAGTAATCTCTTTAATGGAGAGGAGACCCATGCCCAGCAGTGGGACAATAATTAGGTTAATAATGATGATAACATACTAAATACATATTTGTACTTATTCAAATATTCTACCTACCTCTCTACGTAGAGCAGCACTGATATCCGATAAACAGGTACAAAATGCAAAACGTTTTTATTTCAAATAAACTTTTTCAAGAACTTTTGAAACGTTTAGATTCTAGTTGCACGGTTCCAAATTATTGATCTTATGGAGAAGATATCGGCAAGAAATTCCATAGACACTCTTTTAAAATAAAAGGTATTAAACAATTAGTTAATTCACTACAAGATAATGTACAAGAGGGTGTTACATAAAGTGTCATTCATCCCTCATTTCTCGCCTTTCCGTAGGCATGTAATAATACAGTCAACGTTTTTAACCCCGACGCAAAAAGAAGAGCGTTTTAAGCTTAACGTGTGTATGTGTGTATCTCCATCTGTGTGTAGCGTCGTAACTTCTAAAAAGCTGGACTGATTTCGATTTAATGTTTTTGTTTTGTTTTTGGAAGTTGTCTGGATAGAGATATGATTCGAGAGATTCAGTCGATGGAGGTTCAAAATTAATGGTCAAATATTAATAAAATCATAATTGTGGCTTCCTATAATTGAGGGAGTGCTCTGTTATTTTCCTATAGCTTTGTAAACATTCATGTTTGTGTACATCCCTCATTGGAGGCCCTTAATAAAAATAAATAAATAAATAATGATAACATTAGTTAATATTATTGATCATAATAATAATATAATTAATACATACACACCATTATGCCTGTTGTCCTAGAATGGTTAGGCAGAGGTGTACTAATGTACACCGAAATTTCGCCAGTATCTTTTAGGTCCCATGTAATAGGGGGCGAGCGTATCGCCATCTACCGGGCACGAATCTAAACTCTGAGCTGCGACTGACAATTTCATAGAAAAACTGAATAACACTTAGCTCTACCTGGGAATCGAAGCTAAGCTCTTGCTCACCATACGTACTTACGACCAACGTGGCAAATAATATTTATATTAAATCAGAATTATGCTATCGATTGTTCCTATAGGGCCGTAGAGCATCAAGCAATTGTTGATCAATATATTATTATATCAGCCTTTTTTGGTAAATGTACTGTAACTTCTCAATTGTTGTGGTCCCAAAATACTACTAAAATATAATGATTATAATTATGGGGGAATCCGGGACCGCGGTCCCGGTCCCAACGAACCTTTCTATAAGACAATTCAGACATACTACAGGTACATCCTTATAAATGCGAAAATATGTCTATCTGTTAACTCTTCACGCTTAAACCGCTGCACGGATTTTGATGAAATTTGGTATACAGATAGTTTTTGTCCCGAGAAAGAATAATAGTATGGTTTTTATCCCGGAAATCATCCCTTAAGAGGCCAAAACGCAGGGTGGAGTATTTATATGGAGAATCGATAATTGCTTAAAAAGGACTATAAACTTTCATAATTTAACTTTTCGTAAGAAATAAATAAACAGATTGATGAAAAAGCGGATTGGATGTATTAATATAAATTAATAATACATATAATAATAATATATTTATTAAATAAAAAGTACAAGACATTTAACAATTGGATATATATAATCGGAATATGATACAGCGCCATCTAGTTCCCTGCTAAACATCAACTCTTGTGTTACGGATACTAGCTGGTTGATACACTATATAGTTTTTTTTAAGTACATAAATATTTTACATGTACCATGACTCATGTCAAATGTCCATGCATCACAAAAACATTAACCCCTACCGGGATTCGTACCCAGGAAGGCAGTCTTTAATACCATTGGCGCTAAAATAGGCTACTCATTAATTACTCAAATTACTAATTCTATGCAGACGGAGCGGCGGGCAGAAGGTAGTGTAGAATAATAATAAAATAAATTAACTACCGATCATAATATGAACATAACAATAGACAATAAAGAATCTCTATTAGATTCTGGTCGATAATGTATCTGTTCTTACTGTACTGTAAATATGAAAGTTTGTAAGGATGTGAGAGTGTGCATATGTTTGTTATTCTTTCGAAAACAACTGAACGTATTTTTGTAGGTAGCTAATATAGGAGATTTAGTGGATAGGACTTTGATGCACAAAGTAACACTTATGCTATTTTTAACAACATACCACAAGGGCAATACCGTCTATAGTATATACCTACAATTATACATAAAGACATGACATGTTTATCGACATAATTATGAATAATTGACGTCGACGCTTTATTCAAAGTCGTAAAGTTAATTGGGTTGTTCCATTTTGCTTCATTAGTCTAGCGGCCACAATCATGACTGCTTAGTATGAAGTCCTGGGTTAGATATTCAGCTCAGGCTTATTCAAATTCCAGCTCATTTTTTTTTATATGGTTTATGGTATTTACTGGTGAAAAATCAACCTATGATACAAATTCGAATTCCTTAATTCTAAATTGTAACCTCATAAGCTACTCGACTTGACAACTCAGTCAAAGAAACAGAACTAGCGCCATCTAGTTCCGAACTAAGCAATGAGGCTTGTGTTACGGATACTTGAAAGTTGATGCACTACATAGGATTTTTTAAAATAAATACATACAAATCCAAAAATAGTAATTATTTTCGTTAAAAGTGACCTGACAACTTCCTTGAGGGAAATGCTTAAACATAATTATAATTTACCCTTTATTTGACAATTGGCACCTAAAGTCTAAGGCAGACAGACGGACTGCATTTTAACTGCAAATTTGCAGTTGAAATGCAGTCCATCTGTGTAGAGCCTAACTCTCTTCAGCTGAAGACAATACGGTAGGAAGGAAACTTCAATCAGGAGTAGCAATTCATATCTATACTTATATTATAAATCCGAAACTGTGTCGGTCTGTCTGTTACCTCTTCACGCTATAACCGCTGAACCGATTTAGATGAAATTTGGTATGGAGTTAGTTTGGGTCTAGGGGAAGGAATAAAGGTAGTTTTTGTCCCGGAAATCATCCCTTAAAAAGGCGAAAAGGGGGGTGCAAGTTTGTATGCAGAACTGATCATTTCTTAAAAGTAAGTTAATAAATAAAAAAGGCAGATTAGATATTTTTAATTACTAATTATACGCAGAAGAATTCGCATGCAAAAGCTAGTTATAAAATATATAGAGTAAGATCCCAGGGCCGCCAGACGTCACGTATTTTCTGACGAACCAAATGTGGATTATTGAGTAGTGCTGGTATGTACTAAGAACGCATGCCTACCAGCTATCTTGCCTAGTGGGCCAATTTTCAGGTATCAGGTAATCAAGGTACATACAAATATTACTTACCTCACGTAAATTCTCCAAGCTGGTTTTTACGTATATTTTAGGCAATATCCTTAAAAATAAGTCGCCAATACTCCCAGACAGTTTCCGTCGGCCGTATTGCTTTGCAGACGCTTTAAAGCTCCCAAAGGAATTAATTAACTTCACGTAAATTCTGATGCTAGCCTAGTGGTGAGACCAGTGGACTGACATGTCAAAGGTTTCGAGTTCAAACCCGGGCACGCACCACTGACTTTTCGCAAGTTATGTGCATATTTATCACATGCTCAAACGGTGAAAGAAAACACCGTGAGGAAACCTGCATGCTTGAGCGATTTTCTCGACGGCATGTGAAGTCTGCCAACCCGCAGTAGGCTAGCGTGGTAGACTATAGTCTAACCGAGAGACCCGTGCCCAGTAGTGGGACGTTAATGGGTTGATGATGATCAATTCATCATCTTAGCTTGTGCTTAACCTAACCTGACCTCTTATGGACCTTTTCTGAGAACTGAATAATAGCTTCCGAGCTCAAATGTAACATCGGTGCTCTCTATACAAATAACTATTTTTTGCCAACGACTTTGTCAGCATATCATTAGTATTTTTTAGGGTTCCGTACCCAAAGGGTAAAAACGGAACGCTATTACTAAGACTTCGCTGTCTGTCACCAGGCTGTATCTTAAGAACCGGGATAGCTAGAAAGTTGAAATTTTCACAGATTATGTATTTCTGTTGTCGCTATAATAACGAATACTAAAAACAAAATAAAATAAGTATTTAGGGCGCTCCCGTACAAAAAACTTCTTTTTTTGCCTAATTTTGTACGGAACCCTTCGTGCGCGAGTCCGACTCGCAATTAGCCGGTTTTTATCAATCTGCTTTTAGGAAATGATTATTAAGTACGCATAAAAACTTGATTTACGGGACAAAAGCTATTTATTCTATGCCCTTACATTTTATCTAAATCGGTTCATCGGCCAAAGCCTGAAAAGTTACCAAACAGACGGACAGACTTTCAAATTTATAATATTAACTAAGTATATGGATGGGATTTGAATGGCGCAGTCAAGCTCAAGCGCTTTTAATTGCTATTGATTTCTACACTGTGAAATTGTTTGAATGTCTACGTTTGCATGTAGCCTTATAGACAAGGTAGACATGCTACGAAAAGAAATCCAGAATGAAGGACAGCGTGCAAAAAATAAAAAGATTTATTTCGCCGACCTGAAATTGGCACTTAACGCTATATGAATCAGTGACCTATTTACATCAATTGGTTGTTGTAAATTGTGTATACACGTACACAATGCTAGCTGCTGTACAAGGTAGATAAAAAAACTTGGGGTCATTGATCTGAGGATGTTCTTCTGTCATTCGACTTATCAAAGCTCCAAAGAAGAACATTGTTTAAAATAATACGCGTGATATTAGTTGACCGGACTGAAGTTATTCACGAATCGCCACTGTATACGTCATACTGCTGTTATTAGGGAATATATTGCGATGGCATGCGTTGATTCGACAGCATTCGACAGCCAATCATTCAGCTAGAGTCCGCCAACAAGCGATCGCTGTGATCCCGAGGGATGCTGCATCAAGGATGTCAGCAGAGGCGATATCGGCATCCCCATCATTAAATCCCCCTCGATAGCCATCCCCGCCTTCCTGGCATGTCATCATCATCATTATTAACCCTTTACTAATTTATTGCCCCACTGCAGGTCTCCTCTAATTTTAGAGGGATTATAGTCTATAGTCTTTCACGCTAGTCCATTGCGGGTTGGCAGACTTCACACGCCATCGAAAAATCTCTGAAGCATGCAGGTTTCGTCACGATGTTTTCCTTCATCGTTTGAGCAAGTGATAAATACGCACATAACTTCTGAAAAGTCAGTGGTGCGTTGGGTTTGAATTCGAGACCTTTGACGTCTCAGTCCATTGGTCACACCGCTATGCTACCACAGCAACTCCTTCCTGGGATGTGCTGACTTTTAAATATTCTGTGGCAAAGATCTACGATATATAGGTATCTGCCAAAAAGATTTTAAATCTCGATACACAGCCCTGTTAGAACTAAACGCACTAATCTGGAACAGACCAAATCGAGAAAAAACACAAAAGTTTTAGTCTCTTATTCGTTACCAAATTTAAAATAAAAAGGAGGGGTGCAATTTTGAAAGCGGAATCGATATTTTTTTTAAAGAGCAGGGTTACAGATAAATAAGCAGATTGACAGAAAGCAGATTGGATAACAAATCTACGCAGAAATAAGTCGCGGGTAAAAGTATAATATAATAATCTAGTATATTATACTTACCTAGCAGATAGGCTAGAATTAACAAAGAATCCGATTAAAATGGCCTGTAACTCATAATGAAGGCTAGACTTTTTTCATAAATCCTAAGAACGACTCCATCTCGACTGGGCGCCTGTTTTTGCGACAGCATGACTCGAACTATCGGCAGATTACAATCTTCAATACGTCGAAAAAATGATTGATCTCACTGTTTTAGTAAACCTAAGTCGGTTATAAGGTACGCTAATGCGACAGACTACACATACACACATATTATTATGTTATTTTGTTTGTGGAGATACAAAAAATGATAAAATAAGCTATTTCAACATTATTTTATTTGAAGAAAGGTAAATAAGATAACTTTGTACTTCTTATAATTCATGCTGTGATCCGAAACGTTAGTAAACAATATAGACACAGCGATAAAACACGTAAAACTATGTAGTTTATTGCAATTATTGCATTAATTGTTATATATAACTGTATTATAACAGTAATTTAATAAAAAAAAATATAAATACATACATATTAGATATAGAAAGATCCATCACCATCAAATGTCTCATCACACAAGTATTTGCTTATTGGGATTCGAACCTTTACCAGTACCACAGAGCGTAGCCTTTAGTACCGCTGAACTAATCGGGTCGTCAAACGCAATGTATTAATAGACTATTATTGACAAAGCTATGCATAAGTATTATAAGGAAAATGCCTACACATCGCGCTAGTTCGACAACC
Organism: Craniophora ligustri; assembly: GCA_905163465.1. Taxonomy (NCBI): domain Eukaryota; kingdom Metazoa; phylum Arthropoda; class Insecta; order Lepidoptera; family Noctuidae; genus Craniophora; species Craniophora ligustri. The sequence continues at coordinate 13,285,624 of LR990962.1, read as the reverse complement.
TACACACACAGTGGGGCAAATACTGAGAAATTGATGACTAACACCTTCTGATCTGCAGTTCAACATGTGGCTGTATTATACAGATGCTTATGTTTGGGTGAGTAACAGTAGCGTCGGTAATCCGCAAGGTTAAGCAACCCATGTTGAGAAAAGGATGGGTAAAGTATGTGACAGTCTTACCTAAGGAGACTGGAAATAAGTCGGTTAGGGTGTTGTCACCGATAAAACTCGTTAAGGGATTCGAAAATCAAATAAGCGACTGCTTATTCCGTTTACTGTGAGTTTAGTAACTCCACTATTTTAAGAATGCTTAACAGGTCAGCAACGCGCAAGCGACACCCCTGGCGTTACAAACATCTAAAGGCTCCAGTAACCGTTTGCCATCAGGCAGGACGTAAACCTCTTTGCTACATTTGTGGAATAAAAAAAAATTGATAAAATTGTCAAGTTAGTTCCAAAGGTTTGTGTGACTATGAAATTAGGTCATAATAACTCCCTTTCTATTATCTCATTTAGCAATCTATAATAAGTAAGTACATATAATATGTAGTTACTAACGACTCATAAATATGTTTTACAGTTTTGTTAACGCAAATACCTTTGCTCTTTTTATTTATGAGATTCTGGGTTCGATGGTCGAGTAGAGTTATTGTTTTTGTCTGTGAAGTCGTCAGTAGAAGCTCGGGGTTTGAAAATGTGGTCAATAAGGTCGCTCCTTATTTCATGAAATCTGAGACGAAAACTGCCTACGCCTGCAGGAAGGCTGGCGAGATGATAAGTTAAGTCAAGTTGTTATATTTTGCATCAGAAAACACAAAGTATCTCACTCACACGTTTTGAATAAACATCATCATCAACCCATAATTGTCCCACTGCTGGGCACGGGTCTTCTCTCATTTAAGAAGGATTAGGCTATAGTCTCCATAATAGCCTCCTGCGGGTCGGCAGAAGAACAGGCCATCGAAAAAATGCAAATGCAGATTAAATTCTCAAGCATGCAGATTTTTTCAAGATGATTTCCTTCACCAAATAAACATAATTAAATAAAAAATTACAAACAAAGAATAATTCCAAAATAATACTACTATAAATAAATAGATTAAACATAATCTCTACATCTTTTTTACGTCAAATATATCTGCTACACTCTGTTTGAAACAACATGATCGTTTTTATAATATAGTACGCCCCTATATTTCTATACAGGCATGCGTTTTTACACAAATGCATACAAAAAAAGTTAAAATTCGCGATAGGAGCGGCCGGTCCGCGGTGTTCGCCACTTGGCTTCTATATTTAGAGACAAGCCTATACGTACGCAATGTTCAGGTCAAACGATGCTCCAGCCATCGAGGCACAGTACAGAAGGGCCAGACACTGCAAACTAGGTAGATATATTGCAAAAAATCATTCTATAGTACAATGTATGGACTTTAAAATATACTAGTGGTCGCGCACTTGTCGAAATTCGACCATAATTAATTTTAATCATAAGATTTGTTTTATGCTTATATTTATTATTATAACTATACTAGCTGACCCAGCAAACGTTGTTTTGCCACATTATAGCGGTTGGTGGACTACCCCTAACATTTAGGGGGATGAAAAATAGATGTTGGCCGATTCTCATAGATACCGGATAAGCACAAAAAAATTCATCAAAATCGGTCAAGCCGTTTCGGAGGAGTATGGCAACGAAAACTGTGACACGAGAATTTTATATATTAGATATAAACTATAAGTGTGGGAAATTTCATACTCCTCCGTCCGCACAATTTTCGTCAAAAGGGGCACAAAGTTTTTGTTTAACGTATTAATATACTATATAGATAGAGTAAGATCCCAGGGCCGCCAGACGTCACGTATTTTCTGACGAACCAAATGTGGGTTATTGAGTAGTGCTAGTATGTACTAAGAGCGCATGCCTACTAGCTAACTTGCCTAGTGGGCCAATTTTCAGGTATCAGGTAATCAAGGTACATACAAATATTACTTACCTCACGTAAATTCTCCAAGCTGATTTTTACGTATATTGTAGGCAATATCCTTAAAAATAAGTCGCCAATACTCCCAGACACTTTCCGTCGGCCGTATTGCTTTGCAGACGCTTTAAAGCTCCCGAAGGAATTAATTAACTTCACGTAAATTATGATGTTCCATTGTTTATATCTCCACCAGACAACTATTTCGAAACCTTTTACGAGAAGACAGAGCGATCCAAGGGGCCAATCATCCCCTAGACTTCCGCATATTCGCAATCTGGCTCACTCTCATGCGCGTTGATAATACCCTCACGCTCCTACCCACAGTGGCATTAAAATTGAATTAAGGGGGATGATTGGCTTCTATGATCGGTCTGTCATCTGTCACAACTATTTTGAAACCTTTTACTAGAATGGAACATCATAATTTACGTGAAGTTGATTAATTCCTTCGGGAGCTTTAAAGCGTCTGCAAAGCAATACGGCCGACGGAAAGTGTCTGGGAGTATTGGCAACTTATTTTTAAGGATATTGCTTACAATATTCGTAAAAATCAGCTTGGAGAATTTACGTGAGTAGGTAGGTAAGTAATATTTGTGTGTACCTTGATTACCTGATACCTGAAAATTGGCCCACTAGGCAAGATAGCTGGTAGCAAGGCATGCGTTCTTAGTACATACCAGCACTACTCAATAATCCACATTTGGTTCGTCAGAAAATACGTGACGTCTGGCGGCCCTGGGATCTTGCACTAAGATAATGTCAGCTTAAAAAATATCCGTCACTGTCTAGTAATTTGTCACGATCAGGTTCAGCGGTGCAAACCTTGTAAGTAAATCATAATACCTAGTTATGACGACATAGCAATTAATAGACAGTCATATCCAAAGCTATAAAGTTTAGCACAAAGTTCAACTTCTGAAGACTCTCCGTGCAATAACGGTGGCTGTTCCCATCCTACTCGGCCGCGTGCATAAAGGGTAGACATTTATTTCTGTATCTGAATGTCAACCAGACTGTCGACACTACCAGCTCTCGATATTTGGCGAGCATTTTGATAAATACAAATAATATTACAATCCCGTCAATATAAATAAAAATTAAGAGCCGAAATGTACATACATATGTACGCGCATAACTTCAGAACGACTGCACCAAATTGGATAATTATTTTTTTTGTGTTCGTTATTGTCAGGAGAAGGTCATGAAAAATTTGTGAGATGCTGTTAAACATACTAAATTTTCTTATAACAAAAAAAACCTGTTTATCCTAGTTAAATAAAGTTCTTTGGCCTTTTGAGGGGCTCGTGGCTCAGTATATAATTAATCGTAACTTTAAGTTAAGATATACCTGCTAAGGTGACGACCTGGCGAAGATCGCTGGTAACCGCAGGATGCGGGCGGCGCATGACCGGTCTTTGTGGCGATCCTTGGGGGGACCTATGCCCAGCAGTGGACGTCTAACAGTTGATGTGATGATGATGATATCTGCTAAGGTAAGGTCAATGTGACTCTTATGATAGTGCACTTATGATGCCAAAGTCAAATATTTTATTTCAAACAGACCAATATTACGGGTATTTTTGGTTTGTCAAAACTAGATGAACGGTTTTAAAAAGTAAGTCTTATAGAGAAGAGCAAAAAACTATATAAGTGCTATTTTAAACAAATAAACAATACAAATTGTATTAGCTTTTTTTACATTTTTTTATATATACCATGTCGCCTCCCCAGGCGGGACGATCCGTAAAGATTGTTTTCCAGAAAAAAAGGGTCGGAGAGGTCTAATGGCAGATAATACTGAAAGCAAACCGCACGTGTGTCAAAAACAACCTTAACTTAGCTAGGGAAAAGGCTCAAAGAACATAAGATGATGAAGTTCCCAAAAAGAATTTCTTCACAATAGCAGTTCCAATCAAATGAAGCACTTTTTAATGTATTTTCAAATTACCTACAAACTTTTACTCGTGTCGATATCTAAGAATAGGGTCCCCATATCTCCATGGACTTTTTCTTTTTCTTCTTTCACGTTCCAGTTCTGTGATCTCGATGATTCTAGAATTAAATATGCTGCGCGTGCGTTCCACGTGGATCCACAGTGTATTAAACAGAGTGCTCACGATATTTTTACTATTAACTTAGCATATTTATGTTCATATTATAAATGCAAGTAGTAATTCAGTGGGTTCCCCTATCAAGTTTACAGATAGCGTGATTTTTTTCGGAGTCAAGGTAGATTGCCCCCTTCTTTATGAGTAAAACTCCTCATGCTAATTAGGTTTCATCACAGATCTGAGATATTACAATGAATGATGCCTAGAAAGAAGTATATAAAATGCTAAACAAAGTTCAACGGCCCAAATGGCTAAATATAAAGGCAAACGCCGCGTCACTGGCCGTCCCGTTCATTCTCGTACAAAAAAGTGCGCGCGCGCAGCGTTCGACGCGAATCCGTTGATGGTTCATGTAAACATTACGAATTAGTCAATTGATGATCTAGTTTGTTTTATTTATTATTTTATGTAACTATTTTTCTCCAGTTCATGACCTGTGGTCGGCGGAAATGCGTATGTCTCGTTACGAATGGAGAATCTTCAGGATAAAATGGCATGTTATTGTTAATATGATTTTGTAAGTATGTAGGTACTATACTATATTTTTTCATATTTAAAGATTGTCCTATTATTGAATGTACAAGTAATTATCCGTAAAATTATCTGTTGGCAGGTTTTAAAGGCTTCCAAGGTTTTAAAGGTTTCCAAGGCTTTAAAGGTCATAAATAAAATCAGCACCGATAATCTGTACCCTAAAACATACAGATACTTTGTGCCCCAAACCCCCTAATAGTCGGTATCGTTTAAACTTAATTGGACACGACTGTAGTAGCTAAATACCTGAGCACTTCAGGAAATTACGGCACTCTATGTTATGTGTATATATTTTTATAAAAATACGAGACTTTTTTGAGACTTGACAGGGAGACAAACATTTTAAATGGACTAGTAGTGACCATCGTGCCTGTTGAATGTAGAACGTAGGTCTACTGTTTAATTCCCATGTCGATCAAGATGGTAGGTATTGAGTTTGCCAAATAGCTTGCACAAAAAAAAAGGAGTGATAGTCTAGTAATACGGCCATGGACTGTCAAGTTGTAAATCTCAAGTGTCTAAGTCACGCATCTCTGAGTATTAATCACTTGCTTAAACGGTGAAGGAAAATATCTTGAGGATACGTGCATGCTTAGGGAATTATCTAAAGTCTTTCAACTCTAGCAAATAGGTTGGCATGGTGAGTATCCTTAGTCTTCAACCTAACAGGAGGCCCGTGTACAGTAGCGGGACAATAGTTTTGTAGCATTAATTACCCAATCTGTAATGTTAAAATGTGTTTTTTTAAACATGAAATTATACATATTATAATTAAACTAGTTGTGTTTGTTGTTTACGTTTTTTTTTTGTTTAAACGCGATCATCTCCGGAGCTACCAGTCTGGTTGGAACAACTCCTTTTGCATTTGATAGCTCAGTTGTCAAAGAAGGTTATAGTTAGTTTAACATCACGCTACAGCTCTTAGGAGCTAAGCCAAAACAAGATGAAAAAAGTGGTTGGAACCGCGGGGTATGGCAAGATGATTAAATAAAACAGTAATAGCTAAAGTACATTATACTTATAAGTAACTACTAGCATAGTAAGTAGCTGTCAGTAGTGATGCTTGTAAAGTGTCCAAACATCACGCTTGCGCATAGTCGTGACGACTTAGCGATTTCCTTAATTGTCTGTTACAACTTTTACATTTTAATGCATGTGTGATATTCCGTATCAACCGTATATTGACGTGCGATTAAAATGTACGGAACGAGGAACGAAGAACGGCCTAATCACTTTTTATATGCCAATTTTGGCACGTAACTATGTGTGTTTAAAGTTTTTTCTATAGGTAAACTGACAGATTTAAAATAATAGAGCTGGCATTGGGGACAATAATACTGAAATTGAATAAAGTTTTTTAACTTTCAATCGAAGAAATACTAATAAAAATAATTAAAAAATATGGGTAAATATCTAAAAAAAAAAAGAAATATGTATTAGCGTGAATTAAAACACGCGAAATAATATGTCATTCCTTGTTTGTAAAGGCATGCACAATACACGAAAAAAACAATTGTTGTGCATATATTAATAAAGGAAAGATATTTTTTATAAGATATTAGTCGTACCCTGCCACGGTTCACTGTCTCACATTGTGGTTAAAGATAAAAACAATCTGTGAAGCAGGGTAGTATCATGTCCAAGTTTAAGCTCTTTGAGTTGAAAGCCAACAGACCAACTTATTTTTTTTATATGTAGATTTAAGAGGAATAAAAGTACTTATTTACAATATTGTTAGTCCTAGGACAAAATCATTAATTAAATTATTTATGTTATATTTAGTGGATTTCAACTTTATTAAACACCTCTAGCAAACATAATTAAAAAGTCATCATTTTATTTGTATCATTTGATTTTGAGGACAGTTTATAAATACTTAATTTATAAACTGTCCTCAAAATCTATCCAAAATGTGTGGTCACTGTATATAGTTAGCACAGTAGCATGACGTCACATCTGCGCGTGTAACCTAGATTCAGCCCACAGAGCTATGAATGATTGAACATTTAGAATATGACGTTAAATGTAGGTCTACCTAGTTACTTATTGTTTCAAAATAGTCTTTTAACAGCCTCGTTGGTCTAGCGGTCATAAGTGCGACTGGTGAGCGAGAGGTCTTGGGTTCGATTCCCAGGAAATTTTGCGTTTTCTCTATGTAATTCTCAGTAGCAGCTCGTAGTTTGAATTCGTGTTCGGTTGCTGGCAATAGGCTCGCCCTGTATGACATGGGACCGAAAACATACCATTGAAATGTGGGTGCACAATAGTACACCTCTACCTAGCTCCTTCGGGGACAGGCGTGATGGTAGGTTATGTTAGTATTTTAATAGGGAGATTAAACTATAGCATACACGTGCTATGATCTTAAATAACAATTGGAGATATGGCACGTGTAAGTATTTATAAAAAAAAACTTTTTTAAGTGTCGTTGTTGAGACCAACGACCTTTAATGTAAAGTTTTTATATTCATATTTTAACTAAACTCAGTTCACTTACTATTAAAAAAAAGTGGCTAGAAATTTTAGATATTATGATAGAAATTCTATTATATATAATATAATTCCGGACATTATGACACAGCGCCATCTAGTTTCGTGGTAAGCAACGAGGCTTGTGTTACGGATACTAGATGGTTGATATAATACATATATACTTTTTTTTTTTTTGTAAATACATACATATTATACAGAGATACATCCATGACTCGGATACAAATGTTTATGCTCATCACACAAACATTTGTCCCTACCGGGATTCGAACCCGGGACCCATAGCACAGCAGGCAGCGTTAACTACCGCTGAGCTAAACGGGTCGTCAAAAATATAGTTTTGTCAAAAAAAAACAGTCTCGTGAGGGACATCCTTATGACCTAGGGGTGTAAAAAAAACAAATACAACCGATTCTCAGACCTACCAAATATACATACAAAATTTCATAATAATCCGTCTAGCAGTTTCGCAGGAGTTCAGCGATAAACACTGTGACACGAGATTTTTATATATAAGATAATACTATGTAACTTCATTCCATGTTGTGGTAGCCTAGTGGTGTGACCAGTGGACCGAGATGTGAAGGTCTTGAATTCGAAACCAAGGCACGCACCACTGAATTTTCAGAAGTTATGTGCGAATTTAAAACATGCTCAAACAGTGGAGGAAAACATCATGAGGAAACCTGCATGCTTGAGAGATTTTATCGATGGTATGTGAAGTCTGTCAACCCGCAGTAGGCTAGCGTGATGGACTATAGCCTAATCCCTCTCAAATGAAAGGAAACTCGTGCAGTGGTTAATAATAAATATTCCTGGACGGCTTATTTCTTTCTACAATCATACCACATACAAACTTCTACATACTGTTCGCCCTTTTAACGGATGATTTCCAAGATAAAAACTACCCTATATCCTCTGACGAAATACAAACTATTTCCATACCAAATTTAATCTAATTTGGATCAGCGGTTTAAGCGCGTAGAGGTAACAGACAGACACACACTTTTGCATTTTTCATATGGAATATTGAGTATGGATATAGATATTTGATTGATTGACGCGGCTACTATTAGTGGTATATTCCATCATTCTACAAAAATGAGTGTTTAGTAAAAAGTATCAACTCTATCTGTTTACCTATTTAATATCTTGTATGCGGGTCTGCCCTAGGCTAGCGTGGTAAGTAATAGCCTAATCACTTATTAGGACCCTCAAAATGCAGAAACCAGCGGGATAGAAAATGGATTGATAAGATGCGTGTCTTATTAAATAATAGAATGAGTTTGTCTATCTGTCTGTTAGTTGTTCACGACTGTATCGCTGACTCAATTTTGATAAAGCCCAGATATATCTCTTAAAATTGTGATTTGTTCAATTTAAAAAATGCATTAAAAATTCAATAAACCTTAAAGCTCATCTTTAAGGTTTATTGATTTTTTAAAGCATTTTCCACTTATGCATATCAAGTGATCACTTATTATGATACTTAAACTTTCAAACAGAGAAATTAGAAAAAAGAACACTACGTTTTTTTTGACAGTATGAAATGACTTTCTTGTTGATCTAGTGATCGTAAAGTGCAACTGTCGAGCAAAGGGTCGATTCCAAGGTCGAGTTTTCGATGAAATTCTCAGTAGCAGCTCGGAGTTTAGATTCCAGCCCGGTTGATTGCAAAAGCGTCGCCCCCTATTATATGGGACCTAAAACATACTGACGAAATGCGAGTGTACATTGTACACCACTGCTAACTCATCGAGGACAACGGGCGTGATGATATATTATGTCATGTTTTACAAAATGGCGGAAAGCGTAGCCTCACGGCGGAATCTAATAAAAATGTAAAGCGTGTTTATTGCAAAGGGGTTAGCAGGAAAATCAGAGAATCGTCATGCAATGGCGGTTTTCTTGAAAAAAAAACATATTGGACCACGGTCTATGGAGATTACACTACCGTACAATTCTAAGGAGAGATACTGTAGTAAATTTCTTAGCATTGATAATAATTGCTTCAAGTTTTTCAAATACAGCAAAAACTGTTAGGTAAATACTTGTTTTTTAATTTGCGTTTGACCTAGAAATAATCAAAAAGTTATAGATAACAAAACTTTTCTTTTACACAGGGAATATTTTAAAATGTTTAGCTCGGAATAGAAAGTTATCCTTATGCCTGTAGGCATCGTCAAAAGAATAAGCAGAGACCGTATTTTTAGACTAGCGGCTAGTCCCGTCTTCGTACGGGTACTTTCATTTTTCAACATTTTGAAATAGACTTTATAGTAGTAAATATAGCATGTAGCATTCTATCATCATCATCAACACATTGTCCCACTGCTGGGCACTGGTCTCTTCTCATTATTATTATTATATTATTATTATTCTCATTATGAGAGGGATTAGGCTACAGTCCACCACAAATGCTGCCTAGCCTACCGCGGATTGGTAGACTTCATGTGATATCGAGAAAATCTCTCAAGCGTGCAGGTTTCCTCACGATGTTTTCCTTCACCGTTTGAGCATATGATAAATACGCTCATAACTTCCAAAAAGTCAGTGGTGCGTGCCTTGGGTCTCAACTCGAGACCTCTGACATCTCAGTCCACTAGTCACACCGCTAGGCTATTAGTTGCGCTAATGGTGAAAGATTTTTTCAAATCGGACTAGTAGTAGTTCTTAAGATTAGCGCGTTCATAGAAACACACTTTTCCGCCTTATTATTAGTATATATAGATATACGAGTAGACTGGGTTTACAATAAAGGGTATTGGGTAACATTTACACGTTAGTACGTATTTTATAACGACAATAGATAAATAAGACGCAAGACGCCTCTTAATATTCCAAAAAAAAACATAAATTTGTGATCGTAAGTTTGATCGCACGGATCAAATATTTTATTTATTAGATGTACCTACATAGTTAGATAATAATAATATATCACTGGACATCATGACACAGCGCCATCTAGTTCCGTGATGAGCAACGAAGCTTGTGTTACGGATATTAGTAGGTTGATGTACTACATATACTTAAATAAAAACTTATACATACATCAATAACTAGGATACAAATGTTGATGCTCATCACACAAACATTTGTTTCTAGCGGGATTCGAACGAGGGACCCGTAGCACAGAAGGCAGCGTTAACTGCCGCTGGGCTAGTCAAAGTAGTATCGGGTCGTCAAATAGTTCTATGTTTTGTTTCTAAAACTCACCTTATCAGGCGAAATTATTAAAAAAACACGCAAGCATACCCGCTGCAATCACCTTGTATAACGCAATCGTATTGTTTTCTACCGTATAATGATCGCTCGCCTCATTGGGTAGAGTCGTTGATCTTTGCAAACAATCAATGTATGTACTAGATAATATGTACTTTGTTTGTTTATTCAAATGAATGTATAATTATGTGTTAGTTATGTAAATGCGTTTGATGTAGGTATAAATCCTTTTTTAGAAATGATTCCGTTGCGATTTTACAATCGTCGAAAGAAAAAACAATAAACAAACTTACGGCGCTTAAGTAAGCAGTTACCGTAAGCTATACGCGTTTGCCAACTCTACAGAATCTGTTTAGATTTACTAAATAAGGGAGTTACTAAACTAGCAGCAAACGGAATTGCCCATGCATGCTTTCAGAATAGTCAATCCCCCAACGATCTCTGGTAACATTACTCACTCGCATAAACACAACTATTTGTTGTTTCATTGAGTCTTTTGTAAAGCCCTCCCCTCTTACTTCCCTAGTCGGACAACTCAATTTCATCCCGGTATCATCCCTCTCGAATATTAACGTAATGAGAGATATGGGGCTTTATATTCTGTAGAGCATTGTCCCTTTCTTTGAACCTAAACAATCAACACATTTACATTTACATGTTGTGGCACAGCCTGTATACTATAGTTCAGTCTCTCGTACTTGTATCTCGCTTGTATCCGCCTTGGGCTAGGTAGAGTAATACTGATGTACACACAAGTATATGTTAAGGTCATTTAATAGTATGCGAGGCTATGACCTCAACAGGATACAAATCTAAGTTACTAAATACCAATACTCTAGACGTATAGATAGTAAATCTAATAACACTTTGCTCGACCTGGTGATCAAACCCCGGACCTGACGCTCAGCAAACGCGCTGGAAAGAACATCACAGTGTTTTCAATACCACTGTTAATATCTAAACTGATAATAACTTTGATTTAAAATCTTTAACAATGACTATGGGTATCTTGAAAAGCCATCCAAAAACGGCATAAAATGCTATAGACATTGTCCATTGTCTGTTATGCCTACCAGTTTAAACTGACCTTCTATTGTGATATAAGTTTCTTAGTATACGGTCGTGAAAGAGACTCAACTTATACTGGTGAATTAAGCTATGAGGTTCTTTATATTGCAAGACTATTGCAGGCTTTAGAACCAGCGCAAATCAGTGAACGGGGCGCGGCATGGGGATTTTCAAATTTATCCATTAATTTCCAATTCAAATGCTTGAAGATCGAGCGACAGATTGACGCTAGACATAGTTAACTAGACTTTCTTTTGAATACAGGCATCAAAAAATACATATGACTTGTAGGTCCTTTGCGACTGGTGATTAAATGGTGATCATCTAGAAAACTATACATAAAGTAATATTATACTGTGTTCAAGTGTATTTAAGTATGTACCAATCACCGACAAACTTTCATGAGTTAGCTCACCAAATGGAGACAGAAAGCTTTTCACAAGACCCGTACCGCAAAGAGTGAAATTCGGTGTGTTCTGATATACGCCAACATTTCGGATATATGTTTTTAGTTCTCATGTTTCGGGTTGCAAGTTTATTGCCATTAACTAAGCACAAATCCTGCTATTAACAATTTAACAACACCCAACACCCGTGCTTAAAATGTGAATTATACTCAAAACCACACGATCTGCAGCCGCGTTTGCCCACAAAAGACCAATTGCCAGTTAAAGAATAAAATATCAAGCTCAAAACTAAAACAACGCGAAGTATAAAAGCACTAAAGTCTTGGACCGCATTCCCTATGACTCAAACAAACTGAGGCGACTCGCATGTGACTCATTTCCGAGTTGAATTCCTGCTGACGTCACGGGGTGCGCTTGCGCCGACACATCGCTATTTTAAACTACATTCCTTATTTGAATTGGCCAGTGGAGTGCGAAAAAGGACACGTACCTACATACAAAAGGAGGTTTAATGTTCTCCGTGAACTTAATGATTGTGGTGATTCATTTATTATTATACATTTTGTGGTTTTAATTGAGTCAGAATTAGAATTAATATGACAGAAATAAGATGTGAGGTGGCGTCAGTGAGAACATTAGACTGTTACTGTTTCATAGGATAAGTTTGTCATAGCTTTGTCTAGTAATTTTGTAGCATCAAAAACGTCTACTGTAATATAAAAACGTCTATAAAAGATAGCTGCAGAAACAAAAAATAAAATTTAAGTAGGTACTTTCAAAGAATATTTACCATGGTACAAGACAGAACAGTCCATACCTAATGAAAATCATTGTCTTGTGCTTTCAGGTAAAACATTTGTTGACCTGTTTAATCGTACTGGCGACGTTTCCATGGACACAAACTGGGTTTTCTTATTTGGTACCTTTGGTTCATTTAATCAGAATCAAATGAACCAATTTATAGAACCTACCTGTAGCCTGTAGGTTTGTGTCCATTTGAATGCCAGCAGTGGGCAGGGTGTAGGCTTATTCTTAGATTGACAGTCCATCTTGCTGGCCCAGTGTGAGTTGGCAGATATCACATGCTGTTGAAAATTCTCTCAGGCATGCAGGTTTCTCACGACATTTTATTTAATGGTGCAACTAATTTATATTGTTTCCCTGTTTCATATTAATAAAATATAAATAGCACAGATCATAAATAACGCGGCAAATTTTAGCTTTCTTTTGTCCGAGTGATGCGTACTATTACTATTCTAAGTACCGTTTACACTGTACGAATGGCGGAAATCGAATAATAATCTATTCGAGGAATTGATTTATAAACGTCTTCAAACGTATAATTTATTCGATTTGTGTGCTTTTGTTTGGCACCAGCAATTTTTTTTCGATTCAAAACAATCGTTTATTTTGTAAAATCGTTTATGTTTAAAATATTTTGAACACTAGGATGCTCCTTTTATATTGGTTAGGACCAAACGAATCGAATAAAACGAGCCTAAAATTATTAATCTAACAAACATGTTGCGAAAGAATGACCTCATTGTAATGACTACCAACTTATTTCTAGACTTAGATACTTAGAAATCGTACTTAACGTATTTGTGAGTTATGAGTTATGACATAAACAGGTAGGGCCTGTCAAGAATCATCAGTGTAACATAAAGAAGACAGTCAACCGGACAATTAAGCCGTACCGAGAGCCCATCGGCGCCTAGAGCGGGCCACGCCAAGTGTAAATTGGCTGTAAAGCAAAGACGTTTGCGTGCCCATCGCACTTTACAGAATTAATTAATAAGAAAAACGCGTCACGGCGCTGCAAGCGGCGCGCGCGCAGTTTTTGCAACCGCATACTCGTCCGGAAACGCACGCGCGATCGCCATTTTTTGCTTTAATGCATTAATTTTTAATGCGATCGAGAGCAATGGCCGGTTTGTAAAATGATGTACGTCGAGAGAGCCAATTTGAAGGGTATTTGTGCATTCCTGTCAGATGTTAAGTAGTATACTTTTATAGCGCCCTTGGGATAAATATAAATTAGATATGTATTGAGGTAAATGTTATCAATAAATATAGATTTATGTAAGTTTGTATTATAAAATTCGTAGAGCTATAAAAAATCTAGGCGAAACCTTAATGATTTATACAGTACTAGCTATTGCCCGTGACTTCGTCAGCGTATAATTAATAATTCTATCGAATCTGCCTATTTACTTCTATCCTCTTTCATGAAGTTATCGATTAAGCATACAAACTTGCAACCCCCCCGCTCGTTCAAATCAAATCAATCAAATCAAATCATTTATTTCAATTAGACCAATACAGGTGCTTTTGAATTGTCATATTTAATTGAATTTAGTTGCACGGTTCCAAAAGGTAGGTCTTATGGAGAAGAGATTCCAGTGACAGACAGACTTAATTTCGCATATTTAATAATACTTTTTGGGGGGTATTGCAGAGACCACAGAAGTGTTAAAAGTAAAAAAAGTAGTTTTAGACATTGGCGTAGCAGCTGAGCGATCGGCTTCTGCGTCACGGGCTGCGGGTTCGATCTCCGCACGGAGCAAATATTTGCACCTACAATCTCCAAGATAGTTACTCCGGGTCTGGGCATTTGTTTAAATGACAATTTGTGTTTGTAAACGCACCCAGAGAAAAACCTAGTATGGGGATAGGTTTAAAAAAAAAAGAAATTGATCATTTAAATAGCTATATATTATTCTAACTTCCAAACTGAGGTATCATTGATATCGATAGCTAAACAGGATACGGAGAGAATCAATGTATATAGACTCAACAAAGATATACAACAATGAGAAGATACACCCAGGTCACAGGACAATACATCCTAGTGTGGAGAAACGTTTTAAAAAAAAAACATGTTTCCTTGCCCAGTGTCTCATTCTCTTTATAGCAATAAACTACTATAAGTACCTAAGTGGGTCGTATATTCGGAAACATTCGCGTGCCAGTCAAACGCAAAATCACTTCCTTGTTTCGTGATGTGATACGCTTCTGGTTTTGTACGTATTGTTGTTACTGTCTCCTGAATTACTTAGCGCCTTTCTATTGAACTTTCTTTGTCTGTTGTCATTATTTGACATTGTAGGAAGTTATATTTGGCAAACGGTTAGTGTAGTGCTGTGATAGCCTAGTGGTGTGACCAGTGGACTGTAAAATCTAAGGTCTAGAGTTCAATGCCATGGCTTGTATCCGTAATACAAGCCTCGTTGCTTACAACGGAACTAGATGGCGCTGTGTAATAATGTCCGGAAATATTATTATTTATTATTATTATCTACAAATGCTCATGCTTATTACCGGGATTTGACTTTACTTGGGACCGCAGCCTTTAAACCGCTCCACTCACCGGGTCGTCATACCGTAGATAAACATCGGATAGTTCTAGCAAGCAATAAAATCAATACATCGTCTACCTACGTTTAAGAGCTAATTAAAATACTGTATTAATTGAAAGCTAAAAACATCGCATAAATTGTGCGCTTTTTATTTTATTACATATAATTATTCTTTACCATTGAGATATTATGTGTCTTCCGATAATAGCGTTGAATCTACGTGAAGCGGATTTTGTCCAAATGTTATCCACAGAAAGAAGAAATAAGTAAGAATTTTAAGTTTTTGTAAGAATTTGCAACTATAAACTTTTTATTCGTCGTGTTTTTATTAGATTTTTTTATCGTCGTTAGTCTTCATTTGCAAATTATCTCTATTCTGAGCAAGATGTGAGTTTTGATTCTTATAGAACACCAAAGATTTTTTTAACTCAAATTTAGAAACCATGCCTAAAAAGAAAACTAAAGAAGTAATAACGTGGTTTTCTTAAATATAGAGAAATATAGAGTATCTCATATTAGCTTTGCTGAATATGAAATAGGTACATCATTTCGGAAAAAAAAAATCCAAAACTCTTTAATTTCATACTTAGTTTACATTTGATAAATATTATTTACTGTTTAACTTATTACTATTTTAAGGATAACAAAACCCTTTTATTTTCTACTAGCAGCCTGCTCCGGCTTCGCACTATATATAGGTATTATATCCATTTGCTTTTTAAATAAAATATAGTTTATGTTCAACACAGATAATGTAGCATTCTAATGGTGAAAGAATAATTTAGATCGGTCCAGTAGTTTCGGAGCTTATTCCAATACAAACAAATCTTTCCTACTTTATTTAATATAGTAAAAATATAATTATAAGTTTTTATTAATATTAATATAATTATAATAATAAAAACTTATATATGTTCTTCCGCTTTGTTTGTACTTTCTTTATCTCGGTATTAATAACTCAATGTCCGAATATTATAATTATCATTTATACTGCGTTTAAAGAAAAAATAATGCGTGAAGCTGTGCTCTGATTGCGAGACACATATATATAATCTTCTCATTTCTTTACTCACGGTGCAAGGCAAGATTTATGTATAGATGTTACCGAGTAACTAATTACAGTTTGGCTGGTTCATATCAGACCTGGAAATACATGCTATTAATTCCTTCGTGTTTATGAGTTTATGTCCACGACCCCTTGAAGAAGTCTTAATTAGAAGTCTTAAGTTGTGTAAGAAGGATAGAGGCATACATGTTGAATAGCGCCATCTCTCCCTCACATAAACTCGGCAACGCGCGAGCGATACTTTTTGGTGTTGCAAACGTCTATAGGCTACGGTGAGAGCTTACGATCAGGCGGGTCATAAGCTTGTTTTCCATCTCAGTGGAATCAAAAAAAAGCTAAACAAGATATAAAAACACGTTGCGACAGAGCTGTCGATAGTTAAAACAATACAGACACATAAACACATAGTACCTATAGAAATAAACATAACTCACATATATACAAATATGAAGGCTGATAATGAAGGCCTGATTTTGCTTTCAAATCGACTCTGATGTTAGATCCGACATATCACATACCCCACCGTTTCGCCAAGTAGCATAAAAATCCATAATGATTTTCCACACTATACAAAAATGCTGTATCAACCCCAGCTCCGCAGATGTTCTGCAGTTTTATTCTACAATACAAATATTTATTGGAAACAAAACATCTTACAATTTTTGAGTTCGTTAATACTGCGTTAGTTTAGTAACTGCGCCGCAGTTATTAGTGCCCACCCCAGAAGCGAATGACAATTACATACAGTTTCATGCACAACAATTTTGGCTATATTTATACTAAGAACTGTACATAAAAATAAATATTAATTGACTAAAATAATATAACTAAACATAATTATAATATTAGTGTATTGTGTGTGTGTGTGTGTGTGTGAGGGAAGGTGTAGAGGCGCATGCATTTGTATGTGTATTTCACAATTCTCTTTCACAAATTTGAACTGACAGTTTCTGTAATTACTGCGAACTATGACGACACAAACTGAGCAACCGATATTATTAAAAGACTCTGCCTTTCCTTGCCGACTATAATCCTGTCCTTGACTAAGTATTCTGCATACATTTACATTCAAATTTTAATATAACCTACCTGACGAATTCAAATTCTTAAAAGTCAGTCCTCGTTTACACCAGCGGTATTTATTTTTATGGTAATAGGGGGGCAAACTGACAGGATGCTTAACCGATGATAAGTGATCACCGCCGTCCATGACCATTTGCAACACCAGATGCTTTTTGAGATGTGACCTCTCTAAAAATGTTGACTGTTTTAGCCAGAAACGGTTGAAAACAACAGCTGTAGCAAGATACAAAACAGCCTTGTGGTGCGAGTAGACTAGGAAACCAGAGGTCTCAAGCTTGGTACCAAGGCACGTACCATTGAGCTTTTGAAGTTATGTGAGTATTTATCATACGCTCAAACGGTGAAGGAAAACATCGTGAAGAAACCTGCATGCCTAAGAAATGTTCTCGAGCGCTTTCCTCCTAGACTCTCCTCTCCTCCTCCTGAGAGGAAAGCCGTCTCTACCAGTGGGACAGTGAATTTTGGTTGATGAGTTTAAAAATAGTAAAAAGGTTGCTGGAATACGTTGGATTCTGTGGCTCAGAACCAGTCGTTGTGGAAATCCTTAGAGGAGACTTATGTATATATTTATGTATATGTAAAAAAAGAATTAGGCAAGTAACAAATGATATATGTAGACAGTTTTCAACAGTCAGAGTTGAGCTATTGAACAAAATTCTATGAAGTGATTTTCTATCACGTGAATTCTAATTCCTATAAAGCACCCGTGTGATAGAAGGCTTAGTTCTGCCTTCGGCACAACCCTGCCATCCAACTTGCTTGTGTTTTCACTTAATATTTGACCCTATAGGTGACAGGGTCGTCGGTCTGTCTCACACACACATTCCTACTGCGATTAAACTTGGGACGATTGAATTGAATTAATTATAGTGTTACCACAGACAAAGAAGAGTCGTCTTTTTTTTACTAAAAGTTTAAAGAAAATTTAAATCGAAGTATTAAAAGCGGTTTCGGCGTGAAGAGGTAACATACAGACGGATAAACACACTTTAAATTTACATTTACGGACTATGTATACCTACTGAACATGCTTCTACTCGAAGACTACGATAAACTGCGTAAAAATCTTCTTAAAAGTCGTCTAATATCCGTACTTGGATAGTAAGTCCAACTATGGACATTTGGTAAAAGTGCTAGCTGCCTCTTTAAGTCTCTATTCATTTGGTAATTTAATCTGTGGGACCTTTTTATACTACCTACACCTATAATAGGGTCTATTCAAGTTGGTATTATTATTATAATATTATAGTCCACACAGTGTTAATGCGAAGGAGGTATACTTAGTTAATAAACTCTTTTTAATACCATCCTGGCCCCCGGCAAGATGGACCGACGACCTGGTAAAGGTCGCTGGAATCCGCTGGATGCGGGTGGCGCAGGACCGGTCGTCGTGGTGATCCTTGGGGAGACCTATGTCTAGCAGTAGAAGTCTAACGCTGAATATAATGAATACTATCCTGGAGTAATTATTTTTATTTCTTTTCTAATTTATAAGAGGAAATTATGTAGTCATTACACGAGTTAAATAACATACCATCAAACCCACATATCGCCTGTATATTTTAGTTTCTTTATAATAGGTGGCGAACCTATCCAACGAAAAAAAAACAAATATCCTTAATATTTGAATTACGAATCAATTTAAAAACAATCAAATAGTAATTTTTAAGACTGCAACTAAACTATCGGTAAACATCTGTAATCGATTTAAAACTACACAGAAACAAGATTTTATTGAAAAATTGTCGTTTGAACTGGATCAGTATTGCGTAGGTGCATTGGTACTATAGGTAGGCATCTATCTTGTTGGGGTCACGGGCACAAAGTCATCGAACCGTTGACTTTGAGCCGGCAAGGTGCCCTAAACATTAATTTATCTCGACTCGCATTAACTTGCGAACGAATCGAGTGAATTCTTTTTTAGAAATTCTTGTAATCGATTTCTATAATTACATTAGATTGGCGGCGTGAGGGTCTAGACAGAATTTCAAACGGAATATGATTTGTTTTCTAGCATGATCTATGATAAAAAGTTAAAAACTATTTCTAGATTATAATGACTGATTAAAAAACCAGGTGTGACCAGTGGACTATGAAGTCAAGGGCTTCGAGTCCACTTTTCGAAGTTCAGTGTGTATTATACATGCTCATACGGTGAAGAAAACGTTGCGAGGAAGCGTCTGTCAACCCTGCGCTAGCAAGGCGGACGTTTGCCTAATCCTTCTTAAAAAGAGAGAAGCGTCATGCCTAGGATATAGGCCTCTCCCAAACTGCACCACAACATACTGTACTCTGCCTTTTTGATCCAGTCTCAGTATTCCCAATGGCTGTCTGCTTGTGATGGTATGTATGGTATGAATCTTTGTAAATCCACTGTAAATTATTGAAGATTAAGCCATCGGCTATACGAGAGTATAGCCGATGGCTTAATATGGTTGTCTAAGGTTGTTGGAGGACTTAACAAATAAGAACCGGCCAAGTGCAAGTCGGACTCATGCGCGAACGGTTCGGTACAAAATTAGGCGAAAAATTGCGTTTTTTCTATGGGAGCCCCCTTAAGTATTATTTTACGCGTTGCGGCAACAGTAATACATAATTTGCGAAAATTTCAACTGTCAACTGACAGACGCTGACTGGCTCGCGCCTCTTTGTAAATGGTGAAAATTTGTATATCAATTCTTATTTTGAATATGGATTCGTTTAGTATTTATTATAATAAAACGTTTCGTTTTATGAGCATATATTTTAAAGGTTCTTCTACGCTCGATTGACTGAAAGACTACGTTGGAAATTAGCATAATCAAATTGTTTTTATGTATCAGTATGGGTGTATGTTTTACCGAAGTACATAGTGAGATTTCTTGCCCAAATAGCCGGATTGGGTAGGTACCTCCGCCTTGCAAAAGACCACAGTGAAACAACAATAGTTGTCTACGAGTGAGTTGCCAGAGATCATTAGGAGAGTGATTATTGTGAGAGCATGGGAATTCCATTTTAAGAAACCTGACGGTTTTACCGGATCGGAAACGTCCATAGGCTATGGCAACCGCTTACAATCAGGCGGTCCGTAAGCTCGAAAAAAACCGGCCAAGTGCGAGTCGGACTCCCGCACGAAGGGTTTCGCGTTGTTGTTGGGAGCCCCCCTTAAATATTTATATTATCTTGTTTTTAGTATTTGTTGTTATAGCAGCAACAGAAATACATAATTTGTGAAAATTTCAACTGTGTCTAGCTATGGCGGTTCTTGAGTTACAGCCTGGTGACAGACAGACGGACGGACAGACAGCGAAGTCTTAGTAATAGGGTCCCTTTTTCCCCTTTGGGGAAAAGACTGATAGTTCATTGGTTTTAAGTTTTTCATACTTACAAGTTCGTCAAACAGGCGTTGGCAACATAGCTGCCATAAGCCTCTTGTACGAATACCAAGACTTTAATCTAAATAAACAAAATAAGGTTGGTCTACATGTACTGGAGTGATTTTAATCTTCTCATTCTATATCTCGAATTACAGTGGCTTATGATACACGATACGTTTATGCGGTTTATGTTGTAGAAAGAATCGCTAATCAAGTAATCATAATTAGCAGATTTTGAATGATATTTGAATTCCAGTTTAGGAGAGGCCTATGTCCAGTAATGGACTGCGATAGACTGGGTTGATTGATTGAGATGGTGGATAAATGAGTTGGTAGGTTCAACTCTCATTTATACATCTAAACACTAAGGTCTCTCATCTTTAAACACAATGAAGATAAAGGAATAATCGTAGTTATTCCTTTACCAACAAAATTGTAGTAAAAAAAGCAATTAATAATGTGAAACGTTTAAATGAAAAAAACATGCCACCTACTTCGTGTTCATGCGCTACTGTAGTGTGTAACAAATGAAAATAATTGTGGACGTGAAAGCATTTGTTACGTTTTTTTTAAATCATCTTGTCTAGGATATTCGCAATGTTGCTAGGTTGCAAATTTTACCGAAAACGAGGGGAATATTTTATTTATATTGGTGGGCTGTTGCCAGCCGTTCAAGTCTGACGTGTATGATAAATACAAAACCGACTAGAACTTGGCTATTCAAGAACATGGTGTTGACTTCCGCAATGAAAGGCAATAGTTCCCCGGTACTTATTAGGGTGCGAGTAAATTGCTAATCAGGTACAAAAGCACCGTTTGAATGACAACTGAGGATTTTTCATTTTTCAAAAATCGAACTTCTATAGCAAGTTATTCATCTTATGGTCCTACTACGACGAATGACTGCTTCGTTGGCCTTGATGTTACTGAAATATTTATAATTTAAGCTTTATTACTGTGAAATACATATTACAGAATCTGTTTCTACGTTAAAATTGAATTTTCAAATAACTAATGATGCAGTTTTAGTGTTCTAGAGAAACGTATACTCAATGTTTCGCTAGTCCCTATCCTAGTTATGGATCCCTTATAGATCGGATAAGTTGTGGACGTCATCCACGATCGTTTGAAAAATGCTTTCATGCTCTACTTAATTTTATATTTTTCATAACGGTGAATAACAACAAATTTTACCATTAAATATTTAGACTTTTCGAAATGCGGTCGTGAAACTGACATTTTTATTGCACTTTAAACTAAGTAGAGTACCTTCAGCCTCATTTTCAATAACAAATCTCGACTGAAGAATTTATCTCCCAGCTTTTTTATCGCGCAAAACCGGTTACATATAAACTTACCACCTGGCAACACTTGATAGTTAGTGCTCGACCGTCGGATGGCGCGCGCCGCTAATTACGATCATACCAAGCTCCATAATGCATCTGTGGTAATGTAGCGATACTCACCTACCGTATCGTAGAGCACGCGATCGCCTTTTTTCATTGGTGCATCGGACCGCGTGACGGGTGAAGAAAAACGCGAAATGAGGTTACCCGACAACGGTATTGCGAAAAAAACGCTTGGGTCACCGTCCGCGCCGAGGGGCAAGATAATGCTACAAATAAGGAAGAATATCAACATGAATACTCGTCGTCACTGTTCTGTGATTCTGACAGCATGGCATTCTGTTAGCTGTCCGTGTAGGAACTCCCCTATTTTAAAATGCTACCTATTTTCTGGGTTCATAAAAAAGGTGAAAAGATTCGGTAAGGTCGGCAACGCGCAGGTGACACCACTACGTCCGTGGTCTACGGTAGCTAACTGTTTAGCATCAGGTGGGCCATAGGTAAGCTTGTTTGACACGGCCGTAGTAAGTAAAATATGTAAGTATATAAAAAATTATGGCACTGGAATATGAAGTCGTTACTGTCTGTAGTCTGAACCAACAACATAAAGTTTATTATGTGAGCGATTAGATTTGCCGCTAATTCCACATGACAAGGAATTATAATTGAAAATTGGTTTTTAAGTCAAATAATAACTTCCGCTGAGTAAAATAGACCCTAAATTGACTTATATAGGATCCTAGGACTCACGGGTCTCATCTGGTTTTAATTGCCATTGGAAGTCAATATTGTCATTTTATTACCTACACAATCAAAAAATCATGATCTTTGCATACAATTGGATTGAATGACTTTTTCATAAAATACAATCAATACAGTTATATGCACTTTGAGGGCTGTTTACCTATTACAGGTGCGAATCATATTTTGTTTAATATGCAGCCTGACAATGACCGGCAAATTGCAAAAAAACGTACGAAAATTTGAATTTCGCGGGCTAGCGTGGAGCTTTCACTTTAATTAATAATAAGAGACATAAATCTACATTTAGGAGCAACGTATCTCCATGATGATGATTATGACATACATTTTATTCTTTTAAAGTACTTTGAAACAATCTATTATTATTTTAAGTTTGAACCACCACTTACCACCTACCATCATTTCGATCTTTGTCCTCGTCAACGCCATCTATCGCAACTAGTAATAATTTAAACTTGAATAAAAAGAACTATATGTAAATTCAAAGCCATTGTCTTTATCATATTTAATACAAAAAGATTTGATCAATAAAAAATATATCAGATAAATAAAATATTACAGTTATTTTTCAGTAAACGAATATAAACGGAACGTAAATGTCAAGCTAAATTTTTGTCAAGATGACAATGAATATGACAAATAGTCAATCTGACATTGACTTGACGTTGACGTCCCGCACTCCCACGTCCGTCATCCATAAAATCCAACAGAAAAAAGAAAACTAAGTCAACATTATTTTAATTTTAATGTGGTTTTCGCGTCTTTACAATATCATTTGAGTAAATTCCATAGATAAACTACAAAGACGTAAAGTATAAAATGTGTAGTAACAGCTTAATTTCAGTATTGATACTATATTTGAGGTGAGTTCTTTATATTTTCATACAACACATTTTGTGCCCTAGATTAACAGGCACGTATCACTTAGTAAACCTGTTACAGAAGATTATGTAAAGAACGTAATGAATGAACCTTCACTTTTTAGCTTCGACCATGTCCACCAGCATGGTTTGAGGATGGTAGAAGGAATAAAACCTCCAACTGATAAAGAATGGGACTATTTAATTTTTACCCAACAATGGCCAGGCTCGAGCTGTAAAGTCTGGACTCATAAGAAGCCCAACCATCATTGTGTGTTTCCGAATAAGACAGACGCCTGGACTGTCCACGGTATCTGGCCTACGAAGGGTACTAGCAAAGGACCATTTAATTGCAATAACACTTGGATTTTTGATCCGGCAAAGATCCAACCTATTGAAACTGAGCTGGAACAGGCTTGGACTAACATTGAAAAAGGTAAATATTTTCAATCATACCTACTTATTAAAGTAAATTATTTATATAAGTTGTGTGTTGGCCATGCAACACTATTATTATTAAGTTAATGAGATGGAGGGACAAATAAAAGTATTGAAAAATAACTAAAGGTGAACTTCAAAGAGACAACATCTAGGTACTTAAAAATATTTTAAAAAACAATTCCTATTTAACCATTTTTAAAGTTACATAAACAGCTTTTATATGGCAATAAAACAAATATATTATATTATGCAACATTATTATAAATTAAAGTTTAAATTAATCTATACCAACTTTAGCTTGTACATAGGTAATTATAATTAAACAAAATAATTTCCTTATTAAGCAGTAGTCATATTGTATATTGATTAAATTGCTTCAGTATGACCTAATCTGAGGTCAGCCATGATTAAAGTTCAACAGGTCAAGAAAGACATAAACTATTAGGAATTTAGGAATATTATTAAAAGGAAAATATTTAAATACTTCATTTCAATAAAGTTTATTGTTGTATTCTTGGTAATATGATCAAACTATGAACAAACCCAATTAGTCCAGCGGTAGTGGACACTGCCTTCTGTGCTATGGGTCCCGGTTGGAATCCCGGTAGGGACAAATCTTTATGTCATGAGCATAAACATTTGTATCCGAGTCATAGATGTATCTATGTATAATGTATGCATTTACAAAATAAAAAAGTAAATAGCTTGTTGCTTAGCTTGGAACTAGATGGCGCTGTGTCATAATGTCTGGGAATATTTATTTATTTAACTAGCTTCCATGTGTGCCTTGCTTGCATGGTATATTGATATAAAACATAGCCTGTGTTAAACTAGGTAATAAACTCTATCCAAAATCCATCCAATTCTGTAAGAGATTTTGCTTAAAAGAGACATCCATACAAACTTCCCTGTTTATAATGTTAGTAAGATTCTGTGTAATTAGTAATTTCAAATTTTTAAAATTGCAATAGATATTATATATGTCGGCGCAGGAAGGCCTTCATCAGAATTCATCATGTATTTAGTTGTTGTGGGCGTATTTTCGATCGGGAGACCTCATATCGCTTCTGACTTCTCATTATAATCAGATACTAGGGCACACTATGCGGGCAGGTTACAAGCGATTCGTCGCAGACGTGGCGCGCATGCGGTTCCCGTTCAGCTCGTCTCCAAAACAAGATATCCGCACCGCTTCCATTCACACGACGCTCCGCTAGAGCGACTTTTTCAACAGTCACTCTCAAATTTGACATTATCGACGATGCACGCATGCGTCGTCATATGTCATATAACAAGCCATGGACTAGTGTCATATAATATGCTAAAATTGTGAAAACATTTTGATCCGATTTTCAAACTCAAAATAGTATTTCCTTAAAATAGGCCTAATTTAATTATTATTTTCCAACATAAATATTAAAAACAGCCCTCCCTTTACCACTTTCTAGGCCCTAGATGTGGGTAAGATTATTCTTCATAGAAGAAGCTGTACCACACTCTCAATAGCAAAACTTTCACACATAAAGTGACCTTAGACAGTTAAACAGACCTTACAGTTCATGCACAGTTCAGGGGCGAGCTGATTGGTAATAACAATTGCAAGCAGTAAATGCAGTTTACTACTTCATTGATTGAATAGGGTTCTTAAATAGTAGATTGAACTATACTATATATTAGAAAATATAACATCAAACCTGAATTCACAGTTCACCAGTATGATTTAGTGTCCATCAGGGCCAAAATGTATACTGTACGTAAATTAAATACTTACTTCCATATTGTCAATTCCAGAAACACACCTCTACGACTTCTGGGCTCATGAATGGAACAAACACGGAACTTGTGCAGCCATGATAGAACCATTCAATAATGAGCTTAAATACTTCAGCAAAGGCATTAATTTCCTGTATAAGTATCATATGACTGAGATTCTCAATGCTGCCAACATTCTTCCATCCAATACTAATGAATTAAATGTTCAAGATATTACTAAGGCCGTTACATCCAAACTTGGTAAGCGTCCATTTACAGCTTGCGAGACGGAAGATGGTATACAATATTTGATTGAGATTCGCATATGTATGGATAAGCAGCTCAACTTAATAGACTGTTTGGGAGAGGAACAAGGTGGTTGTCTTACAAACTGTCATCCCAACAAAGGTATTATCTATCCAACTCAAGTCCCAGAACCTAAGAAGTATTTAGTCCAAGTATATAAATTTGTTAACTGGTTGCAATGGTTCACGCTGTAATAAGAAAATAAGGACAAATGGAAACTGTACTACAAACAATGCTTAATATGGCCTAGTAAGAAAACAAATTTGTAATTTTTGTGAGATAGCTTCAAACTCAAAAAGGTTTTAAACCTGCATTCTTAGTACAATTGATACTTTAGCAGATAGCTGAGCATAAAGTCGATATTTACTTCAATGTTGATGATGATTGATAAACTTTTTGTATGTACTTAAATAAAATAGTAATATAGATTTTTGATACTTTATATAAGAGATCTTCATAATTACAAATTAAGATGAAGTAGGTGGATCACATTACTTGTATGACCGGCGAGGAGCACTCCGCATAGATTGAGACAAATATTGATAAAGATTGCTAAAAGCAACCTGTCCTAGTGAAAATTTCAATAATAATATATAGATTTAATAATAATCAAGTAAAACCTATCAATAAATAATAAAAAAGAAAAAGAAATAATAAATATCTAGGCAATATGACACAGTCCCATCTAATTTCAAGCTAAGCAAGAAGGTTTGTGTCACAGATACTAGATGGTTAATACACTACATCGTTTTTTTTATTATACAAAGTAGGTTTTATTTTGTGCGTAACGTGATCATACTTGCAAGAGGAACTTAAGAAATAATGGAAATTAAAAACATTTAACTAGTCCTAATTTGTGTTGTTTTTATTTATTTATAGAATAGATGCTTGTTTTTTTTACAATAAGAAATGTACTTATGTGCAATATGTAGTAGGTATTTTTTCAGTCATTAAGATAAATTAAGCTCATAATATTTTTAATGCCTGTATGTAGTTTCTGTGTATATGAGAATTTCCTAGCGTGGCTCAAGTTTGTGTTTAAACAAGTTCGCTATTATTGTATAGTTTTCTTATAATTGCGTTCATTGTCGTCGCGTCTCTGTGTACTGACCCTAAAGTGCCTTATAGTATCTCATACCAGTCATTAATTCATTTTACGTAATATGTTAATTAATTAATGATTATTTGGTAAGCCGATGAACTTAATAAGTAGGTACTTAGTTTATATATTTTTTTAAATTTATGTTCTTTAAATATGTGTATATAAGGTATTACTAACTAAACTATAAATATGAAAAATATTCTTAGAAAGCTTTTAATTATTGTATGGAATTAAAAAAGTCGTAAGGCGTTTAAAGGAAGAAATGGTTAATTGGAAAATAATTTGGCTTAAGGTGGAAGCTCCACGATAGCCCGCAAAATTCAAATTTTTGTACGTTTTTTGCATTTTGCCGGTCATTGTCAGGCTGTACATTGAACAAAATATGATTCGCGCTTGTAATAGGTATTTAGTTACAGAATTATAATAATTAATATCAACAATACAACCCTCACAGTGCATACAATTGGATTGAATGACTTTTTCATGAAATAGACAATCAATACAGTTATATGCACTTTGAGGGTTGTTTTATTGATTTAAATGATTATAATCCTGTATCTAAATACCTATTACAGGCGCGAATCATATTTTGATCAATGTACAGCCTGACAAATACCGGCAAATTGCAAAAAACTTACGAAAATTTGAATTTCGTGGGCTAGCGTGGAGCACTTAGGTATGTTGTTGCGTAGAGGCCGTGACCAATGAACACCAATCAAATCCCCGGTTTCAAATACCCCGTTTAGTCCTGTTTGCCAAACCAGCGTATAATAAGTCCTAACGATTAAATAAATAATAGGGCAAAAATTGTATGTATCAGGAATCAGAAAGCATATGAAAAAGTGAAGGCGTAAAATGTCGCTATCTCACTTGCACTCATCGCAACGCAGACAGAGGTTTCAATTATAATTTATTCGCTACTAATTGATTTATAAATAAAATATGGTAAAATTTTGGATAATAATACTTTTAATGAAATACATAATATTTTTTAATGAGTCAACTAGTTCAACTACCCTATTGTGTAATGAAAATTCCTGTTTGATTGTTTTCTATTTTGTTTTGTTAAAATACTACTACTAGGTTTATTAATTTACGTTAGTTATTAATAAAAAAAAAGTTTGTTTTATTTTTTACTTTATTACTTAAATAAAAGGTGTAAAACGTATCCATGGTTTTACTATTAGATTATTACCTACTGAATTGTATTTATTCATAAATAATTAGAAATATGAATTTATCTATTATTAACCATCTACTTGCTTGTCAAATATTATGTTCATAATTGTATCTCACACGTCTTTATAATGTTAATAATAAGAAAGTCGGTCGACCGAAAAAAGAAAATAACGCTATTCTTCACATTACAAAAGTATACACATAGGCATTGTTTTAATATAAGATGATACAAGGAGGCGCTAAGTGTACCTATCTATTTTTTTTTCCTAACAGTTAATTAACATCCTTATTTCTCAAACAAGTATAGGATAGATCATGCCTTTAGAAGCGTCACACGACAAATGTACAAATGGATCACAATCAATGATAGTTAGATTTTTGTCGAAACAAATACGTAACTCGTATAAATACTGTATTTCATCCACCGAAGCGCACGAAATCATCGGCTGTTTCTTCGTTTTATCCTTCACTGCGCTCCCCAATTCCTGAGGTGTCAACATTCTGGTGTCTGAAGGGAATATTTCAGCGGCACTCAATATATCCGATAACGAATATTCCTGGTTCCATTCTATACCTTTACGAAAGTAGTCGAATTGGGATTTGAGTGGTTCCAAATCTGTCGCACAGGTACCATGTTTTCTCCATTCGTGGCCCCATAGATCGAATCCTAAAATGATAAATAATAGATTTAATATCTATCTAAGTATATCTTAGTACATTCGCTAATCAAATGGATGAATAAATTCAGGGAAGCTAAAGCAAAAAATGATAAAGCTATATTTGATCTAGATGTGATGTATTATTTTATTTTTATTTATTTCGTTGAGTTATATATTAAGGCCTACTGTTCTTACCTACTGTAGTATTCTTCTACAGACAAAGATGCCTAAATACTGTAACACGAACGCGTTAAAGTTTTGTTAGCCTTGTAGATGTAGTGTCATGTGTCACCAGTAGGCTCAAACGTTTAGAGGTCAATTGCAAAACTAAAACTTCAAAACATTAGCCGTGAGTCACAGACTTTGAAGTTACGTACATATTTACCAGGTGTTCAATCAGTAAAGGTCCCATGCTGGATTTTCGAAGTCGATGATCCACTACCATATAGAGCCATAGCCATATAGAGCGACTGAACTTGCCCAAAAAAGAAAACTATATCGACTCAATTCCCGAATATTTGCGTAATATCTACTTTCTCTTTTAATGAAGACGTATAAAAATCTCTAGGTACATACCTTCCTCTTCAACTTGAGTCCAAACTTGTTCCAAGTCCTTTTCAATAGACTTTATCTCGTTTAGATTATAAGGCAATGAATCGTTGCAAAACTCAGGATATTTATCACCTAACATAGTCGGCCAAATGCCGTGTACAGTCCATCGGTGTCTCTGGGCTGGAAAATGACAGCGGCGAAGCGGAGGGTCGTTTCGGGTCCAGACCTTGCAAACTGTAGCAGGCCAGCGTTGGCTAAATATAATATGATCGTACAACGTCTCTTCTCTTTCTGCGATCAGGTATTGATGAACACTATCAAGGCTGAAAATATCACTGGATCAATTAAATACTCCTCTGGAAATTATGATCTAATTTAAATAGAAGGAAAACTCACCTCAAAGACAATATTACAATTGATATCATGTAAATTTTCTCGCACATATTTTTATATTCTCGTCACTAAGTTCAAAAATGTATTGAACAATATGCAGGTATTTCAATGTGTTTTCTAATTTTAATATTATAACTTTACTTATGTAGGTACCTATATTCTTTTATCAGCAATTATTTGTATTATGATAATAAAATTTTATAAATAAATATTGCTCGTCGAACACAAAGCAGCGACCGGGCGCGGGCGCAGGTAGGTAGGTAATGATGCCGCGACACCGTTTCCATTGTCTCACCGGCTCATTAAACAAGAACAGTAGGTATAGGTAGGTACCGTAGAGATTTGATCCGCTCAACATTGGTCCGCCGTGACATGCGGTTCTGCTACGCTCCGTGGAAAATCCATTACCTGATATACCATTGAACTGAAATAATAAATAAATAAATATTCCTGGACATTATGACACAGTGCCATCTAGTTCCATTTTAAGCAACGAGGCTTGTGTTACGGATACTAGTCGGTTGATATACTACATATATACTTTTTTTTTATAAATACATACATGATATACATAAATACATCGATGACTCGGAAACAAATGTTTATGCTAAAATAAGTCGTTCAACTTCTACGTTTGCGCCTACGCGTAGGCGTAGATGTCGGACTAGACCAACGCCTACGACTACGTCGGCGGACTTACAGGTATCTTATCTATACTAATATAGCGGAAAAGTTTGTTTGTATTTTATTATACAAATTGTACATTGTAATTTTATTATAATTAGTAGATACATTACCTAATATTTTGCATACCCACAATGAGGGTGAAATATGTCCTGCGCTGTAACTCAATTTAACATCTCATGTATCCACCATATTTCAGCAAATAAATGATTTGATTTGATTTGATATGAACGCACTAATCTCGACAACTACCCGTCCAATTAAAAAAAAAAACTTTCTACATCAGAATGCTACATTATCCTTGAGTGACATAGGCTTTATTTAAGTATTACTAGAAAATTTATCCTTAAATGTTAAAAAGATAAATGTCCACCTGCGTGAAGCCGGGACAGGCCGCTAGTCTCCTATAAATATAAAATTAGTTAGGCATTTACATAAAAAATTATATAATATGCATAATTAGGTATATTATTATAACATTATACTTGATAATTATCAGTGTGTAACTGCATTTATAATTTTAATACGCTATTCGTTGCGCTAAATGTTCTAATGTATTCATAATCATCCGCGATAAATTATTAATAACCTTATAAGGACGCTGTTACATTTTCGACGAACTCAAATTTAGGTATCTAGAGTCGCACACAGCAACATTACGGACACGCACACATTGAAACCACTGAGCGCTCGATTTTACACATCGCTTAAATAATCTTGATTTTATTTATTTATTCATTTATCATATACATAAATTTACAAAGCTAAAATACTACATCACATAAACCAAGTTAGTTTTCTATTTGGTATCCAATCTGTTTGGTATTTCGACTGTTGTTGTACGAAGTCGTATTTCCTCCTTAACGGTATTGAATGTTGCTTCTATGCGTTGGACTAGTACAGTAGCAGTAGCAGTCGGAACCTTCCTAGTTGGAACCTCCGTTCCAACTGCATTCGAAACAGAGGCCAACAATTTCAGCAGGATTTGTAACAATTATGGAATAAATGTTAAAAATGCAATTTTGTTTTTTATTTGTTGATATACTTAGTACTCCAATCGAGGTCGAGATTAAATTCCGTTTGAATATTTGATTTTTTGTTTGTTTGTATTGAAATAGACTTCGAGACTAATACTGATCTGAATAATTATTACACCATTAGAATGCTATATTATCCGTAATGAACATAAGAAAAAGAAATATAAAGTGTATGTATATATGTAATGGTATCAATTACATACATACATACACTCACGCCTTTTTCCCATGGGGGTAGGCAGAAACTACAGAATGCCACGCGCTACGGTCCCTGCATACCACTTTTGCCTCGTCCACATTCACATCTCGTCATGCACGCGCGCCGGTTATAAGTAATGCGTACCTGGCCTTTTTGAAGGAGTTCACCAATTAGGTCGGTGTATGTCCTTCTAGGGCGCCCCCTCCCGGCGTTTCCACTAACATCCGTCTTATAAATTACTTTTGTCAATCGCCTATCATTCATCCTTTCAACATGCCCAAACCATCTCAGTACATTCTTCTCAACTTTTGTCATTAAATATCAATTAGGGATTAAATTTATACATTTGGTCTTTCTATCCGTGGAAAGTCGGAACGGGCCGCTAGTGCAGATCAAATAAAACCATATTATACACAACACAAGACTTTATTTCCAAAAAGTCTCCTCCGAATTAATATAATTGAACTTTTAATCTTCCCCAACCCATTCAGTATACATAAGACATCAGTACAGTCAGCATGTTAGTTAATTGTTATAAGATTAACTATGTTATTTATTTGTAGTATTAGGCTTATTGCCCCCGAGAAACTATGATCACTGCTGACGGTACCAGACCTGAAAATAAAGAAAAAAAATGGAATAACATATCTGGGAACTGGTTAAGATATGCAGGCATATAACCGGTTTTATGGAATTCTACACCTTTTTTCGGCGTCTTTGGTTCCAAGGGTAATCATGAAACCGATCAACCTATTCCAATTTAATAGTTCGAGTAGTTTTCTACATACTAGATTAGGCCATAAATAAAAATGATTTCATATAATATTTTCAAATTATTTCAGTTTGATCATTACAACATTATAAAATACACAAAGCAATAATTTTCAGCAGACTTCATGTTTGGAACATATTATGAGGAACCCTTTTATATGATATTCAAGGCCTGTAGGTATGTTAGATAGAGAACAGGTAGGTGTCCTTTATATTCTTATTACCACCCGTTTGAAGCTAGGTTGGGTGAAGCCAGTAACAAAAGCACTTACCTAATAAATCCAGAGGTTTATCGTAATCTTCTACTGTGAATATCTTCTTAGGAAATGTGGTCATCATCTTGAAGTTGTCCTGCTGGGCATACTCAGTAGTATTCATCTGCAGGTACAGCCTGAAGTCAAAGAATAACTATATAGTGACTACTTACACAATTCCTAGTCCTTGTGTCCTCCCCCCCTCAACTCCAGAGAACATAGAATTCCCGCAGTTCATTGTGGAGTTTGTTGTTTTGTCTAAGCATCCTCACTAATTATTATATACTAGCAGCCTCGCGCGGCTTTGCCCGCATCGTATATAGATAAAATTAAAGATTAAAATTTCATTCAAATCTGTTAAGCGGTTATTGCGTGAAAGAGTAACAAACATCCATCGATTTATCAATACTTATAAACTTTCGCATTTATAGCACTAGTCTGTATTAGTTAGTCTGTCGCATTTATAGTATTAGTATATCTGTTATGGCGTACCTGACAGCGGCGAGCTGTTCCTTGGCTCCGAAGGTGTGTGCCAGCGCCTTGCCGTCGGGCAGGCGGATCTGTATGCGCGCCTGGTCATACATCACCTTGGGCCCGGTGGCGGCCGCTGGAGGCGCCGCCGGGGGCGCGGGCGCTGCGACCGGTGGCGGAGCCCCGGACGCCGCTAGCCTGATTGATACGAAGACATGTTATTACATCATCAACCCATTATTGTTCCACTGCTAGGCACGTCTCCTCTCATTTAACTTACAATAATTAACTGACATGCTGAGTATAGGCTAATCCGTCGATTAGGATATAGTCCGCCACGCTAGCTTACTGCGGGTTGGCGGACTTCACACGCCATCGAGAAAATCTCACAATGTTTTCCTTCCGTTTGAGCTGTGATAAATACGCACATAATTTCCGCAAAGTCAGTGGTGCGTGCCGGGATTTAACTCCAGACTGTTGACATCTCAGTCCGCTGGTCACACCACTGGGCTACCACACAAATTGTCACCAAAGTGGTGGAACTTACTTCCTAGCCTGTTTATCTGCCTCGATCTGGGCACGTACTCTCTCCCGAGCTTTCTGATCCTCGATCTTCTCCCGTCGCCGCTGCTCCACTAACTTCTGCATCTCTTGCTCTTGGAGCCGCAGGCGGGCATCCTGCATTTCCTTGCCAGACTTGATGCGGATCCTCTCCCGTTCTAATGCTTCAGCCTGGAAAATGAATCAAATAATAATTTATTTATTTAAGGATCTCCAACAAAGAAAGTACACAATTTGTTACAGAAGATATTGCACACATCACTTTACTCTTTGTACTTCTTCACTTACAGGAGCCCACATCAAGCTAATATAAACAAAACTAAACACAGAATACTATATAAAGATTTATAGTTAAAAATAGTGCTTATCTAAGTAAATGAATGATTTGTGCCTTTAATACATACATATATGTCATTATCATTAGTTTAAGTTTCCTGCGATACAATGATTGACGACCCGACGTCCAATGTTTGTGTGATGAGCATCAACATTTGCATCCGAGTCATGGATGTAACTAAGTATAATATGAATTAATATGTATACCTATATCATATATATGTAGTATGTATATAAACGTTCTTGTCTGTAACACAAGCCTCGCTGCTTATCACGGAACTAGACGGCGTCGTGTCATAATTCCCGGGTATATTTATTATTTATTTATTGCCGTAGAAGAAACATAGATTACTATAATTACAATAGGAATAGATTATGTCATTAGTTTTAGTTTCCTGTGACACAATGGACTGCGATTTGATTAGGCGGCTGGCAGCGGATGGATGTGAGCTGACCATGACTGAGATGGCGCTCTTCTCTTTGGGGGAGACCTATATTCAGCAATGGATGGCAATAGGCTGATATATCATCATCATCAAGCCATTATTGACCCACCACTGAGTACTAGTCTCCTCTCATTTGAGAGGGACTGGGCTATTCTCACTCTTGCCAACTGCGGGTTGGCAGACTTCACATGCTATTGAGATAATCTTTCAAGCATGCATGTTTCCTTGCGATGTTTTCTTTCACCGTTTGAGCAAGTGATGAAAACATTGTAAAATCTTCGGTGTGGCATAAATACATTGAATACCCTACTTTTAACTTTCAATTTAATACTAACAGCCAACATGACATTTCGTTTTTCACTTGAAATCAACATAAATGGTAATTAGAAAAAAGTAATCAAATACAATGTGATGTATGCCAGCAATTTTAGAATATATGTATTTTTTTAAGAACTGCCTCGTTGTTCTAGTGGTTGGAAGGGCAATTGCTGAGCAAGAGGTTTAATGGATTTGATGTCTAGGTTGAGCCAAGTGTTATAGGGTTTTTCTATAAAGTTCTCAGTAGCAGTGCGGAGTTTGGATTTATGCCCGGTCAACATGAGACCTAAAACATACTGGGGTAATGAGAGTGTTCGCAAGGATTAGTACACCTCTATTTATAAGCCCATCAAATTCTACATAATCATTGTCTATTTCTTACCTTGATGTTGGCTACATCATTGTGCCACAACTATAATATTTTAATTTCAATAGAAATAACAATAATCACAGGATGATAACCAAGATGTGATACCATTATAAAGGTAATAATCTATTATTTTACTAATATTAACACATAGACAGACACTCAGTTTACATGGAAAAATAGTGATGTGACACAGTCAGTTCAATTCATGCAAAATTAAAATAAATGTGCTTAAAACATGATGTCGGTAGCCACACACCTTATCAGAGTATCCAACTAACAACATCCTCAGCAGTTGTGTTTCAATTAATTAGATTTCATAAGGTACACCTAGTTTAAGCTAAACTAATGTTATAAAGGAATTATAAGATTTGCAATATAGTAGATAGACTTCTTATTGCATTTTATGAGATAGATAGTGTTTAGTAGCCTATTTGCTTGGATTTAAACTACACCCCTAAGACTCAGCAGTTATACAATTATATCATTTGACTACCACAGCTTTATCAATATTTATACACATTCAATAAACATAATATACAAAGGGTTAAATCTGTCAAGTGACCAATTAGAATAAAAGTAGAACAATTTATAAATTGTTTAGTAGAAATAACATACCTTTTCTTTCTCCTCCCTCTCTTTTCGCTTCATTTTCATCCTCTCTTCAAGCAGCAACAATTGAGCTCTCTTTTCCTCTTCAGTCAAAGGTTTTTTCTCTTCTGTTGACTCAGAAAAGCTGCTATGATCAGTCTTTGCGGCATGATACTCCATTTCGTCTTGATTTTTTAGCAATTTCCCACATACGTCGCATTTGAAAGACTTCACCTCGGCTTCAGGCTCTGCTGGGTCTTGCGAGGAAGTGGAAGATTCCGGTAGAGGGGCAGGCGTAGTTTCAACGCTGGTCGATGACGCGATGGTCGTCGTCGTGTCGATAGCAGGATCATCAGCGTGTGCCAACAACCACTCCATAGCAGGCTCCACACCCTTATAATTGGTCACTGCCAAAGCTTTCTCTCTAAAACCCGAAAATCATGAACCATTTTAGGTTACCGAACTTAGAAAGCATTTAGTATCAAGTAAGACCATAGTATACTTACGCCCGCTCTTTGGAGAATCCCATTTCGATGAGTGTTTGTATTTCTGCCATTGTTAAGTTGTTTACCACAATATTTCGAAAATAATTCACCATCAAAATATTCTTTCACTCATCATCAGCTGCATGCTATGGAAACTAGGAACTTATGAAAATTTCAGTTTTGTCTTAGAGTGCAGCGCCATCTAGTGTTTAACTACCCAAAATAAAAATACTGTGTTGCCATAACGTAACATAGGATGATAACGCTGGGTGACGATTTTCAACACTAACATAAAATTAAAGAATTATTTCCAAACATTGAATACAAATAAATCAATAAATTTATCGAGTAATAAACCAAGTAAATGGATGCGTTAGATCGTTTTGTTAAGTGAAATAAGCATTTTTTCATAGTTGACTTTTCATTTAAATAATGGGAATTTACTATACGTGCAATAGCAACACTTTAATTGCAAATGTCTGCCTGCGCTGGAGTACGTTAGTATTTCCATTTCTCGGGTTTAATATTTGCAATTAAATTCTGTTTGTTTCGCAAGTGCATCTAGCCACGTCGAGTTGAACCTCTGTTCCTCCGTGTCGCCGTGCCGCGTTACAATCATCCTCTTTTCGTACGAACACGTTGAGTTGAGTCCTCCTCCTCCGTGTCGCCGTTTCGAAATAAACTTGTGAAGTTTCTGTTCTGTGAACTACTGTGCATAGGCACTCTTTTGAGTTTGGACCCATAATTGCGAATAGTGCACTGAACACTGAGTGAACTTCCATCATGTCACAAAACTCTTGTTGTGTACCTGGATGTCTAGTGACTAAGAAAGATGGTATGTATTTCTTGTTTAGTAAGTCTATTTACGCTGCGTACCCTGTTCCATCTTCATAATACTTAGTGCTTCATGTTCATGAACATGACATGAGCAGAACATGTATTGACTAACTATTACCATCCGAAGCACAACTTGTCATTTCTCAACTTCGAAAAATATAAAAATTAGTCTAATCTTTTCCCATCAAGGGGAACAATAAACTATAACAAATACACAATGCACTCCTTAAAATAGATAATTACCTTTATAGCTAGATTATAACTTTGTATGAAGTTTACTAAGATATTTACGTATATTTTCTATCACCAACATCATACTTTTAAAGTATTTACACAATAGAAACACACTATTATTGGTAAACTCAATTTAGAATATAAAACTTATCATTATTATTAGCAAACATTATGCGATGAGCGCTGTGACTACTGCCTCGAAGCATATGGCTATGTGTTGCATCTCATGGCTTTGGTATACAGTCTGCTAACTTTACAACCTACATAATGAAGTACACAAATGCACATTCTTAAAACAGGTCTGCAGGTCTGGTTGAAAACCAGCACCAGGCAATCTGGCATATGCTGAACCAGAACCTTTCTAGCGCAGTAGTGGGCACACATTATTATAAATTTCCTATAAATTTATTTTGATTGTATGTGGCCACTAACTACCTGTATAAATGTTTCATTCTGCTTTCTTTCATTCACCTTAATCAAATCGGATCAAATGTTAATTTGCAACAAGTACATTATTTTTGCAAAGGTAGTAATTATATTTTGCCTGCAAGCTTCTATTATATGTTTGTATTATTATTATTTTATCAGCTATTTTATTTCCCAGGGATACCATTGCACCACTTTCCGAATCCAGATGTGTATGCAGAGAAATTTAATACTTGGATTTCAAAAATAGGCGGAGAAGTAGCTGTGATGGATAATTCAAATGTTTTTAGAAACAGACGTGTCTGTCATAAACATTTTGAAAGAATACACATGAATTCAAAAAATAGACTGAGCATGTTAGCAATTCCCGTATTATATTTACCAGGTTAGTAATATCTTAAATATTTATTAAAACATGTGTCTTATTAATTAAATTTAAAGAACATGAAACGATTTTTGGTGTATTTTTCTCATACATAATATGAATGTTTTAACTTTCAGATCAATTAGTTACTGAATCTGTTGCTATGCTGCCTGCCTTACCTACAACATCTGGTGTTCAAAGGACTCAATCGAATATTCAAATGAGAGGTTTGTATCTTATTCATAATGAGCTAAAAGCAGGAAAGCTAAAATATTGAGCTCTTCAAGAGTCATACATTGAACAAAAGCTTTTAGATAATAATTTTAGGTTCAGGATATCAAAAGACTAGGTATCTTTTCCTTATACATAATATCAACATTTTAACTTTCAGATCAATTTGTTACTGAATCTGTCACTATGCCGCCTGTGTCACCCTCAACATCTGGTGTTCAAAGGACTCAATCGAATGTTCAAATGAGAGGTTTGTATCTTATTCATAGTGAGCAAAAAGCAGGAAAGCTAAAATATTGAGCTCTTCAAGAGTCATATCCTGAATTAAAGCTTTTACAATAATTTTAGTAACAGGATATCAAAAAACTATGTACCTTTTTCATATACTTAATATCAATGTTTAAACTTTCAGATCAACTGGTTACTAAATCCGTTACTGTGCCACCTGCCTTGCCCTCAACATCTGGTGTTCAAAAGACTCAATTACAAAGACATATGAAAGGTTTGTACCTTATTTGTATATTTATATAGTTTTGTATAATTTTAACTTTTTTGTGTTTAAAAAACCGACTGCAAAATTTAAGCCGATAATAAATTATTTTTCACTTTCCTAGTAATAGAGTAAGAACTAAAACGATCAAAGTTAACATTAGCCCTTTTGTGATATAATTTTAGTTTGCTGCTTTATTTATATTTAAGCAAAATAGACCAATGTAGACATTGGTTGGATAAATTACTATATTTTACAGAGTATGTAACAATAATAAGTAACTAACTAAAAAATTAATCTCCTTTCTTGTGCGTTTAAATTTTTTTGAAGTGTTTTGTTTTTGTTAAAATAGTAAAATAAAATATCTAAATATTGCACAGTCATAAAATTCATCTTATTAACTTAACTTTCGTCTTACTTACATTAACTTTCATTCCCTTATAAAAAGAATAGTAATGATAAAAGTTTAACAATGTACATCTGTTTACTTAAGCTATTTTTTTTTTCAGGTCTTTATGTACCCTTAACAAAACATAGAGAGTATAAATCGCTTTTAAAGCAAATGAAGAAAAGTGAAAGTATCAAGGTGGCTTTTAAGAAAAAATATTATCTTGCCAAGAAAATGACAAAAACGACAGCATTCAAAATTATGACATCAAAAATGTCTTCTACTGCCCAAATATTCTGCCAAATGCAAGTTACTCAGGGTGGCAAGAAAAAACCTGGTAGACGTTTCACACTAGATCAAAAAATTTTAGCATTATCTTTGTATAAGCCCTCGCCTAAGGCTTATCGTTTGCTAAGTCAAATGTGCGTTTTACCGAGTCGGAGAACTTTACAAAATTTACTGCACAAATTGGATTTAAAAGCTGGAGTCAATAACATAATATTTGAAAACTTAAAAAACAGAGTTGCAAAGTTGCCTGCTAATTATAGATACTGCTCATTATTGTTTGACGAGATGGCAATTGGACCAGGGCTTACACACAACAAAAAAAATGATAAATTACTCGGATTTGTCGACAATGGAGACAAAACGGAATTGGAATATTGCGACCATGTCCTTGTATTCATGGTAAGGGGAATTGTAAAAAAATACAAGCAGCCTATAGCTTACTATTATTGCAGCGGAAGCACTAAGGCTATTGAGCTAAAAGCCCAAATTAAAAATATTATTTTAAAATTGCAAGAAACTGGATTGAACGTCATTGCAACCATATGTGATCAAGGTGCCTCAAATGTGGCAGCGATAAACATGCTATTAAAAGAGACACGAGAAATGTACATAAGAAATGGTGAAGAATATCGGGACGGATTTTATAAGGTGGGCGAACACAAGATTTTCCCCTTATACGATCCACCTCATCTCATGAAAGGGATTAGAAATAATCTACTCACAAAAAATTTAAAATACATTTTGAAAGAAAAAGAATGCACTGCTAAATGGTCTCACATAATAGATCTATACAATAGGTGCCCAGGATACAGAGGCGTCAAACTTGTGCCTAAGCTGACAGCTCTGCACGTATTACCAAATTTAATCCCCAAGATGAGGGTGAAACACTGTACACAAGTGTTTAGTCAGTCAGTTGGGGTAGGACTTGCATGTCTAGCAGGTAATGTTTTGTTATTATTGATTAACTGTTTCGCTATCTATATTTTATATATTTTAATTGCTTAAGACTTGTCATGGCCACAATCCCACAGTGGGCAGTAGTATGCCTTCTCAATTAATACATTATAATAAATACTATTTTAACGTCTTATTGTGCATTAGAAACAGCATATTACTATAGGACTGACTGCAATAGCAAAAATAATAGCTATTTTATAAATTTTGTGGTGTGATTATATTCTAAGTTAAACAGTGGTTTTTACTGTTAAATAGGTTATATGTTCATAAAACTATTTGTTTATTGTTGCAGATATGGGAGTCCTTGATAAGGACAGTCACGAGACAGCAGACCTTTTGATGTTTTTCGACGACCTTTTCGACAGCGTGAATGGCAGCTTTAGCGATATCAAACAGGGGAAAAAGTATCGTGCAGCAGTTACCCCAACATCACCGCATCTCAATTTGTGGAATTATAGTCTCCCAGTACTGAAAACCATGAAATTTGTAAATGGTTACAAGCAAGGAGTAGTGCCTTCTTTATCCAGTTGGATTAAGACAATAGAAAGTTTTAGAAATATTGTAAAGTTTTTAAATTCGAAAGGGATCAATTCCTTATTGCTGCGAAATTTTAACCAAGATCCATTGGAGAACTTTTTTGGAGCAATTAGAGCCCATGGCTGTAGTAACATAATGCCCTCGTCGTCTGCATTTGAAGGTGCTTTTAAGACTCTTTTGATAAACAATATAACTTCTTCACATTCAGTTGGATCAAACTGCGAAAAAGATGATAGTGTTTGTCTCCAGTCGCTAAAATCTTTTTTAGCGAGTCCTGGAGATAACAACGCAGCAACTGAATGTGAAGATGAAATAGAACGGGATCATATGTGTCTCGACCTTTTAAATACAGACACAATAATAAGAAGTAAAACTCCAATGGATATTGAAAAATGCGCAGCAATTGGTTATTGCAGTGGCTGGATAGCACAAATTGCCAAAAAAAATGTGTACAAGAACTGTGTCACTTGTAGGCATGATTTGGAGGCAGAAAATATCTTAGATTTTCATAACTATATTAAAATTAAAGAATATGAAAACAAAAAGTGGTTGTGCTATCCTACTAGGGCGCTGTTTGATTTCTTTGCCCAAGTGGAACACATTTCTATAGAAATATTAAAAGAATACAGCAACAAAAATAATTTATTGAAATATATTAAATTAATCGTTACAATTAATATAAATTTAAATTTTGTAACTTGTGTTATACATAAAGATGATTTATCAAATTTTTTAATTAATAAATCTACCAAATTTTTTATTCATAACTGGTGCAAAGAAATCAACAGCATCCTCACTGGCAAAGTAACCTCTTGGGATATGAATGACCCTATGAAGGAAAAACCTCACAGGCACTACTCGAAAAACAAAGGGAGGAAAAGGCAAAATAATGTCTAAATATTTAAATATACGAATATATTATATCACGAATAAATTTCTTAAACAATAAACTGCATTTTGTTTAGTTTTTCTTCTGTATCTGCAAGTCAAAAACAAAGCACCTGGGATTTTTTACAATAGCGTATAAATTATTGTTTACTCTTAGTGCTTTTCTAATAGTTATGTAATACATTCTATCTACATAATTGTTAGTAAAGCATTAAGGTAAGCAATAATATAAACGCTAATCAATTTCATAATTTAATCAATCTATAGTATATATACCTACCTATACGTACAGTATGTATATCTAAAACTATAAATAGGTAGCTATAGGCAAAAGATTTAGTTATCTGAACACTAGGTGGCGCTTTGTGCTGACAATTAAAAAAAAGCCAGAGCTGCCTGTCTATACCCGTATATATATTGTAGTCTTTGATCAGCTGTTTTTTTAAATTGGCACAGGTTATAAAAAATGCGTGCGTTTAGTTTTGCATATAAAATTATTTTATCGTATTATTATTTCGAAAACATAGATTTTATATTACGGTAAATGTATTAATTGTAGTAGCTATTTATATTATTTCAATGAATTTTAGAATACACTTTGTAATAATTTTACTGTAGATAATAATTTCCTAACTTGTTATCTCTGAGCAGAAATACCAAAACTAACTTGGAATAATGGACCAGATCTTTTGAAATTTAACGGCAACGCCTGAAAAAATCTGGCCTCTCTCTACCGTGGTTGGCGGGGAGCTCAAGAGGAAAGCTCAACTATCTAATGCCAAATAGCTAAAACCTATTTTGTGATTGCCTACTTTCATACTGGCCTAAATAATAAACTGGTGACAGATGAGATCAGTCGTTGTGATAAGAACTGACAAAACTGCTGAGAAACAACCAAAACCCACATAAACCACATACCAATAACATATTTGTGGTGTTAGAAACCTTAAA
Source organism: Craniophora ligustri (assembly GCA_905163465.1). Classification (NCBI taxonomy): domain Eukaryota; kingdom Metazoa; phylum Arthropoda; class Insecta; order Lepidoptera; family Noctuidae; genus Craniophora; species Craniophora ligustri. Next base: position 13,242,480 of record LR990962.1, on the reverse strand, counting down.
GTAGAATTTATATCCTCCTAATCTCCAACAATGCCACATTCTATGTCACGTAATAAAAGAAAAAAAAGTATCGAATATAGTGATCCAGGAAAGATTTTAGATTTGGTAATGAGTTTAACTGACGACTCATGCAATCAAATACAAACGAAAATAAATACGTATGTACGTAGCTAATATTAAGTCATTTAATTAGAGTAGATTATCATCATCATCAGCCTATAGCCGTCCACTGCTGAACGTAGGCCTCCCCCAAAGAGCGCCAACCATCCCGGTCTTGGGCAGCTCGCATCCATCCGCTGCCAGCCACCTTCTTCAAATCGTCGGTCCATCTTGTCGCAGGTCGTCCCACACTACGTTTGCCCAATCGCGGTCTCCACTCTAACACTTGTCTGCTCCATCGGCTGTCCGTCCGTCTGCAGACATGGCCGGCCCACTTCCACTTCAGCGTGCATATTCTACGAGCAATGTCGGTGACTTTAGTTCTTTGGCGAATGACTTCATTGCGAATTCTATCCACCAAAGAAACCCCAAGCATTGCTCTCTCCATTGCACGCTGAGCAACCTGGAATTTGTGGACCAGTCCTTTGGTCAGTGTCCACGTTTCGGCTCCGTAGGTCATCACGGGTAGGACGCACTGGTTATAGACCCTGGTCTTTTTGGTAAGATTGTGGGATCGACGATTTAAAGATATCACGTAGCCTCCCGAATGCCGCCCAGCCCAAGCGTATTCTTCTGGCCGCCTCCTTCTCGAAGTTGTGTCGCCCCAGTTGAATAGTTTGGCCAAGATATATGTACTCCTGCACAACCTCGAGGTAAGCGCCATTCACGTATACAGGTCTCTGGATGACATGCTCATTATACATGACTTTGGTTTTATCCAAGTTCATCCCGAGACCCACCCGCCTTGAAGAATCGCCAAGGCTGTTTAGCATCACCTCCAGCTCCTGCAGAGATTCTGCCAAAATGACAATGTCGTCCGCAAAACGGAGGTGCGAAATGTACTGGCCGTTAATATTTATGCCGCGTCCGTTCCAGTCAAGCGTCTTGAAAACGTCCTCCAACGCGTTTGTAAACAGTTTCGGAGAGATTACGTCTCCCTGTCTTACCCCGCGACGCAGTTGGATTGGTTTTGTGCTCTGGTCTTGTACTTGGACGGTCATAGTTGCGGCCTTGTACAGATATTTTAGCACCTCAACGTATCGACAGTCAACTAGGCATCTCTGCATAGACTCCAGAACAGCCCAGGTCTCGACGGTATCGAAGGCTTTCTCGTAGTCCACATACGCTAGGCAGAGAGGCCGATTATATTCCTCTGTCTTTTGAATGATCTGCCTGAGGGTGTGTATGTGGTCTACGGTGCTGTAGCCTTTCCGAAACCCGGCCTGCTCTGGCGGCTGAAAGTCATCGAATTTTTGGGCAAGACGATTCGAGATAACTCTCGAAAACAACTTGTAAACATGGCTCAAGAGTGATATGGGGCGATAGTTCTTCAGGAGCGTGTTATCGCCCTTTTTAAAGAATAAGACTACCACGCTCCTGTTCCATGCCTCCGGTGTTATGCCTGTGTGGATGACGGAATTGAAAAGCTTACTAAGCTCGGTCAAGACAGGTGTTCCTCCTGCCTTGAGTAACTCCGTCGTTATCCCGTCATCCCCCGGAGCTTTGTTTTTATGAAGTTGTTCGAGAGCTATTCTAATCTCACCCATGTCGATGTCGGGAAGCTCGTCCGTGCGGTGGCGTGTAAGCCTGGCCCGCGGATCATCCACTCGTTGGGCCTGGGGTGGGGACGTTTTTTGGGAGTATAGGTCCCCGTAAAACCTTTCGACTTCAGCGAGTATCTCTGGCTTCGAGGTGACGGTAGTGCCCTGTGACGTTCTGAGTTTCGTCAGGTGACAACGGGAGGTATGCAGCTTGGCGAATACCTTCGAGCCTTTGTTTTGCTCTATGGCTTGCTCAATAGTTCGGGTATTCGCGCGTCGATTATCGCGTCTTATCAGCTTTTTCACCTCCCTGTTAAGTACCTGGCGCTCAGACGGTGTGGCATTTGTAAGTTCTCGTCGTTTCCTCATCAATTCCAGAGTTTCGCTTGTGAGTACCGACTTACGTCCTTTGCTCTTTGGTCGAAAGTATTTATAGCCCACCTTGCGGATGACACGTACCACGCCATCGGTGGCGTCGTTTATGTCCTCTGTGGTTTCCAACATGGCGAATCGGTTTTGTAGTTCTAGCTGGAAGCTTTCGCAGCCAGCTTCGACCTGGGGCAGCGTTGGCCTAAGAGTTGACCCCGTTAAGCGCGCTCGTTCGATTTTGACCTTTATATCCAGAGTGCCTCTAACCAGTCGGTGATCACTACCGGTATTGAACCTGTTGATCACTGAGACATCTCTGAATATCTGGCGCTTGTTAGATATAACGAAGTCAATCTCGTTTTTGGTCACGTTATCGGGGCTTTGCCAGGTCCACTTCCTTTGAGGCTTCTTCTGGAAGAAAGAGTTCATGAGAAATAGCTCCTGAGCCTCGAGAAAGTTTACTAACATTTGCCCTCTGTGGTTTCTGCGCCCATAGCCGAATTGACCTACTCTCGACTCGCCACTCTCTTGTACTCCCACTTTGGCGTTGAAGTCACCCATAACAACAGTGTAGAATGTTTTAGTACGAGACATAGCTTTAACTATGTCTTCGTACATGGCCTCGACTTCGTCGTCAGGGTGTGCGGACGTTGGGGCATACACTTGTATAACCTTCAAGCAATAATACCTTTCAGTTATTTTAAGTACAAGGTATGCCACCCTTGCCGACACACTGCCTAATTCCACAATGTTGCTCTTGAGTAACTTGTGGACCATAAACCCGACGCCACCTTGGGATAGTTGGTGTCCTTCTCGGAAGTAGAGTAAGTGGCCACTATCGAGGGTTATCGTTTCCTCCCCCTGTCGTCGGATCTCCGACAGTCCCACGATGTGCCAGTTAATACGACTTAGCTCTACTTCCAATTCAACAAGGCGCTCGTTCAGCCGCAGAGAGCGTCCATTATACGTCGCCAGGTTGAGGTTGCGATGTTGGTACCCTGCCGTCACCCGGGGATTCTTAGCACCCCCTGCCGCACCGTTACCGTGACCGGTACCATGGCCAGGAATAGTGCAGCTACCGGGAACTGGGGGCCGCAAATCTGGGACGTTTATCATTGGGGGGGTTTGCCATAGTCACCACGCTTGGCAGGCGGGTTGGTGACCGCAGTTCCTGGGATGCTTTCACTGATAGTGCTGCTGCCCACTACTAGGTTTGGTATTTGGGAGCATTCCAGCATAAAACACGGTTATACCGCCATGTATCGGTTTGCCGGCAACCAACAATAGGTGCATCCGTATTCCGGCTTGTATCCTGTAGTCGCCTTTTACGACACCCATAGGAGGAGAAGGGGTGGCCTATTCTACAGCCCGGGTCCACACGGGGGACCCGGGCGTAAGAGTAGATTATACTCAATAAATATTATAGTGACAATAAGTTACATCACAAGAGGTAGAGGCAGTGTCGGTTCTAGGCTGCCTTCCACTGAAGCAGAGCGGCGCTACGGAGCATGGACTTTCGTTACAGAAGGGCATCGAATCAAAAGCTGCGATTTGAGGCTGTTTATTTATGGGAATATACTTAGACTCCCATTAGTTCTACTATTTTGTAACACATAATACCGAGGGACTATTGCAGTGGCGTAGCGTGGGTTATTGCCGCCCGGGGCCGTCTGAAAATTTGCCGCCCCCTTTTCTAGTAATATAAAAAACCCTTTTCTAGTAATATAAAAGGCCCTTTCTGACCCCCCCCCCCCCCACGCTACGCTACTGGACTATTGAGAAAATAAACCTCTTAAGTATAATGGGAATAAACCAAATTGTTCCTTACTTACACTATACAGCATATAGATGGACGTTCCAACTACCTCAATAATCGCAGTTTTATTATATCAAATCAACAGTTACGCGCCGAATGTGAAGCGGACTTGGTACTTCAAGTGATCGTGCACAGCGAACGCATGGAAGGGTTCATTGAAGTAGTTGGCGACGTCACATTGCCACGGAAAATGAAAATAAACGTATGTTAAGGCACCTATATTTCAAACCTACATTCTATATTTCAAACTTGTGTAAAACTTATATGACATTTGGATTAAACACGTGGTAGGCCTGAAGCGGCGAACATTGACTATCTAAGCAACACCAGTCCAGTGGGCTGTCTGATCCTAGAAATTTAGAGACTCGAAGCAAATGACACATGTTAAAGAAAATAAAATTCTTGGCAGGCAGAATATAAACTATAATCCTTTAACAACCTGTAACATACTTACATAATTAACTTTTATGGACCAGAAATGATTATTTGGGGCTTACTTTTATAGTTTTAACGACCCAGCTGCACGTATAGCTAGCTACTCCTGCTGTTTAGAAACCTCAGTGGGCTCAAGCGCCATCACATAGCCCGCATAATTAAACATTTTATTTGTATTTTTAATTGTAACTAATCTTAATTTTATGTCTCTTGCTCCAGTTGTCTCAGAATCTCCAGGAAACGCTTAAGTCATTAGCGGAACAAACTGATTTATTATCCAGCTTTGATTCTGATTTTCAAAGTATCGTCACTCCTGTAAGTTTGCGGTTTCTGCGTTAAGATTCCGTATTATTGCTGATTTATTTTATCCACAACTATTAGATTTTCAAAATGAATTGATGGTTGAATGGAAGCGGGCGGGATCCGAAAGTTGGGAATTAAATACCTAATAACAAAATACAGCGATAAAATCAGTAGAAAGTAGTTATATAGATACATTCAGTCAGTACTCAGTACCAGTACTAACTCAAATTAAATGAATTTGAGTTAGTACTGGTACTGACTGCTGTATGTTTAATGAAAATAGATATTATAATTTTACAGTACGTGCCCAAAGATACACCAAAGAAGCGCCTAATCATGATGTCAATTATTGACAACCCATTCTCCGTCATATTTTGCGTAGTGGCGTCCAGATTAATAGAAGGACAAGTGGCCTTGTTAGTTCATGAATGCTCATTGTACGTATTACGTTAAGTTTATGGAACATATATCTTGTCTTTGTTTTTTTTTCTTATTAAACGCATGGGACACACAGACTATAAACGGTCTATTATGATCTTATTTGTGAAGAGAAGTTTAAAAAAAACGATCAAAGGCAAGTCGGTCTTGCACACTTCTTACATCACCTGCTCAACCTCCCTGTCCTTTATAATTAAACATACCATCACACTTGTCGTCCTCGTTGGGTTAGGCAGAGGTGCACTAATATATACCCACATTTCGCCAGTATGTGTTAGGTCCCAGGTGTATTAGGGGGCGAGCCTATTGCCATCAACCGGGCACGAATCCACCAAACTCCGAGCTGCTACTGAGAATTTCATAGAAAACCCTAATAGCACTTTGTTCGATTTGGGAATCGAACCCACGACCTCTTGCTCGGCTGTCGCACTGTGCGACCGCTAGACCAACGAGGCAGTTTCCTTTTAAATTAGATGTATTAATTAACTTTGTAGTAGAAAAATACGTTCTTATTTTATGTAAGTACCTATTTAGAGAAATTATATTTTAAATGGTGGTCCCACTTAATAAACATCGTTTAAAAAAAATACCAGTAGGTTTTGCAACCCACAAAACGATGCGTACCTACAACTCATGCCCAAAAGCCAATATGGTGACTTGTGTCTTCGCGCGAGTTGGTACTAATTGGCGAGTCTACAAGCCGGCAATTCCCCACCCGGCACCAGTTCGTATGTTGTATTCAGTCTTACCGCGCTGAACGCCACTGTAACAGTGATCACCGAAGAAATTATAATTACATACCCATATTCGTAGGTACCCATATCATCAACCCATTAATGTCCTACTGTTGGGCCGGGGTCTCCTCTCATTTGAGAGGGATTAGGCTATAGTCCACCACGCTAGCCTACTGCGGGTTGGCAGACTTGACTTCGAGAGAATCACTCTAGAATGCAGGTTTCCTCGCGATGTTTTCCTTCACCGTTAGAGCATGTGATAAATACGCACATAACTTCCGAAAAGTCAGTGGTGCGTGCCTTGGGTTTGAACTCGAAGCCTTTGACATCTCAGTCCGCTGGTCACACCACTAGGCTACCACAGCTCTCAGTAAAATAAAATATCTGGTAGGTAACTACCCATACCAGATATTTTAGACGACCCGGTTAGCTCAGCGGTAGTTACGCTGCCTTCTGTGCTACGGGTCCCGGGTTCGAATCCCGGTAGGGACAAATATTTGTGTGATGAGCATAAATATTTGCTGCTGAGTCATGGGTGTATCTATGTATAATATGTATGTATTTACAAAACAAAAAGTATATAAATGTAGTATATCAACCAACTAGTATCCGTAACACAAGCCTCATTGCTTACCACGGAACTAGATGGCGCTGTGTCAAAATGTCCAGTTTTTTTTTTTATAAGAACATAATTTCTCAAGCTTGCATTCCTCCTGTTTTGCTCAACTAGCATGTGATAAATACTCGCATTATCTACCTCCAAAAGTCAGTGGTGCGTGCCTTGGATGCGAACTTTGACTTTCACAGCTTACTAGGCTAGGCTATCAAAGTTTCTGGACCTTATATGCTAAAGCTATTGATCAAAATGTGATTTCAGATTTGTCTGGCCAACGTTGAAAAAGACGATCGCACTGGAATACGAATGCACACTAAAACAAAAATGCCAGCTACTTTTGCGCGTCGCCAGAAGACTATTTACTCAAGTACGCTATGGTGCCGAAGCCATAAAACCTAGATTGAACCAAGTTTTATTTTTATTTTCAATCTGGCTTAAAACTTCGTTGCACATATTTTGTTTAACATTCTCTACTATTCACTGATGGTGATCTAACAAGATTCTAAAATACCTGTTAATTTTTTTATTAGAGTTCCGTACCCAAAGTGAAAAAACGGAACCCTATTACTAAGACTTCGCTGTCTGTCCGTCCGTCCGTCTGTCACCACTGTCACCAGTATCTAAAGAACTGCAATAACTAGACAATTAAAATTTTCACAAATGATGTATTTCTGCTGTAGTTATAACAACAAATACTAAAAACAAAATAAAATAAATATTTAAGAGGGGCTTTCATAGAAAAAACGCAAACTTTTGCCTAATTTTGTACGGAACCCCGCGTGCGCGAGTCCGACTCGCACTTGGCCGGTTTTAAGTACTCAGATCACAGATAACATTTGTGACTCAGATGGACTTGGATTACATCTCTGCTGTCACCCTGCTGCACCTCTGCTGTTTAGGGTATAGTGCTCCCTATATTTTTGGGATGATTTGTAATACTTAGGTATGCCTGTATCTCAAAAGAATTATTCGTAAAGAATACTGTAGTGTACCTAGGTAGGTAATATGTTAACAGGACGAGCCTATTGCCATTGTCTTTATAATTTTCTGTCTGACTTTTTGTTTCTTTTTTTGACGCTTTTGTTTTTAGTCCAAGTGTCGTCGGTCTGATTTGTGCGGAAATAAATACTTTCTTTCTTTCTATTAACCGGGCAAGAATCTTTGCTCCAAGCTCAAATTGAAGAAACCTTGATATATATTTCTTGCAAATAGAGAGGATGTTTGCTGGCAACTGGCAAAAGCAGCAGAATACTAAACTTGTAGGCTTTTTAAAATTACTTAGCATTTGGCCCTGAGTGTGCTTTTTGGGTACGGCCAGGTAAGTTTAGATGGAAAGGCGCTCCTTTGTGAGTGAACAGATTTACTATTGCTAATGGTCCTGTATACTTAACTTAACTTTCTAAATACAGGTTGCTTCGTTAGAAACTCTGCTTCAAATTGCGGTCGATCAAGCGAAGAATCTGATGAAGGCCGAGCACTGCTCTGTGATGCTAGTCGACGTCGATAAGATGGAGCTTGTCGCCTATCCTGTCAATGTAATCTGTTCATTGTTTTATATAATATCCAGAATTTAATTACATCTCTGCTTTAACCTTTGCATAGTGGTCACTTTATTTTTAGGACCACTTGTGCTTGCTACTTAGGTACTTACTTACAATGCTTGTTACTTTTATTAACGGTTCTAGAGACACTCTTTCCAACAGTATCGGCCAGGCCCGGCCCAAGTTTTCCAAAATGTTGTGAAATGATTCAAATATTTGATACCTGACAATGGGACATGCATCTAGAGAAATAGCTAGTTCAAGGAAGTCAGAATGAGATGAACTCCGTATAAATATAATTCACGTACTTAAGTATCCCTCTCAAATAAGAGGAGACCCGTGCCCAGCAGTGGGACAATAATGGATTGATGATGAACTTAAGTAGACTAGAACCAGCAATAATAAATGTAGATATTTCGTGAAAGCTTCGACGTATTTCAGGAAGGGGCCACAGAACGCCGTTTCCCCATGAATATTGGTATAGCGGGCGAGGTCATCAAAACAGGGACTTTGATCAACACGAGAACGCCGAAAGCCCACCCCGCCTTCAACGCTAATATTGACAGCTTGCCAAATGTCGATTGCAAGTAATATAATTTTATATAATGTAAAATTTAATATAGCTTTTGCCCGCAACTTCGTCTCCGTCGAATTAGTAGCTTGTTTATCGATCTTGTTATTAATTTTACCTTCCGCTTTGATGAAATTATCGATTCCGCATACAAACTTCCACCACCATTTCGCCTTTTTAGTTGAAGTTTGGTATGGAGGTATTTAAAGTACTGGGCAAGGGCCTAGGAAAGCTTTTGTCCCGAAAATCCTCCCGGGTGAAAAGAGGGATGAAAGTTTGTACGCGGAACCGATCATATCTCAAAAGAGGGTAGAAATAAATAAGCAGATGTTGAAAAAGCAGATTGGGTAAAATTATAATTCTATGCTGATGAAGTCGTGGGCAAAACTATTATTAATATAAATTCTTCTCGCATAATGATCATTTAATCATCATTCCAATTTAGGAGTCTGCTCTGCTTCCCAATACGTGAGCAATCTGGGATCATCGGAGTAGGGCGGGTGATTAACAAGCATATAGATCCCTACTTCGATGCTATGGATGAGGAGATGGCTCTGGCCTTCAGCATTTACTGTGGAGTCTGCATTATACACTCTATGGTCTACAAGAAGATTGAGGAGGCTCACATCAGGAACGCACTGTCCAACGAACTCGTCATGTATCATATGAAGGTACGAAAAACATTGATGTCCAAATAATGATCAGTGATCGGAATATTTACATAATATAATATTTTTACTTATTATTATTATATTACAAATTTCGATGAAGTAAGTACGTATTGAACATACATAGAATTGATAATACGTCGCGCTTCAGTGCTGGCCAAAGTTGGTATTAGTATAAATTACATGAATTCGTACCTATCATAAGGCGTGTAAAGTTTGCTCGCTCTAGTCTTGCCTAATCCCTCTAACGTGAGCGAGAATCCGTTTCCAATAATAAGACAGTAAATGAGAAGATATAGCTGCAGATCTAAGATCTTTGGTTACTTTTATATCCTGTGTAATATAGGTGACTGATAGTGAAGTTTCACGTATCCTGGAATGCACTGGTTACCACAAACACCCTCACCTGAGCAGCCTCCACTTCAACCCTCGAGTGCTGCCACTGCGAGAACTGCCCTGCTATGTCATGAGGATGTTTGCTGAACTCGGATATGATAAGATGTAGGTCCCAACTATTACTGTATCCATAATATGGGTCCATCCTCATTGATCATCATCATCAGTCTATATTCGTTCACTGCTGAACGTAGGCCTCCCTTAATGAACGCCATATCGATATCACCATTATTGGATCGTAATTTTTATCTCTGATATTTGTTGATAGAAAAGTCGATAGAATTATATAGGGCTGGTTCAACGCATGATTTAAGTGAAGGATTAGAAATGTACTGCAAAGAATATACTTGTAGGTACTTTACGCAATAGGCCTGGGTAGGATGGGAGAGCTGACCTCCTGTTCCTTGATCCCAGGTTTAACATAAAGCCGCAAAAGCTGGCCCGGTTCATCCTCTACGTGAAGAAGGGCTATCGTGACGTGCCCTATCATAGCTGGCTGCATGGCTTCAACGTGGCGCAGTGGGCGTTTGCTGCTATACAAAATTACAAACTGGTCTCACAAGGATATTACAGGTAAACTCGCATGTGGTAGAACTTCTGCAGTATATAGCCAGTACTTCTTCGGTAAATATTAGGAGTTACCTTGGGATAGTCTCTGGCGTTGCGTGGATAATATAATATTGTTTATAAACGTCTTATACTTAGTAGAATTTATTATGAGGAACTAAAAAAATATTAGGGTGAATTTCAACAAGAGCTTTTTATTTGTCATTTCGGTGGGTTTTTTTTATTTCAATGCTATCTACATATTTTTTGTGACTAATAAAACCTTAGCCTATTTTATACCATTGGGTGTGAGTGGACATCAAATATCATCAAAACTTACATAAATATTTAAGGATGAATTTTTAAACGTCCACTGAAATGAAAAGTAAACCGAAATGATAAAAATTACCACTGAAATGATAATCTGTGCACCGGAATGAAATAAATCCACCGAAATGATACAGCTAAGAACAACCGCGCTTGGCAGCCAGGGTTCCGTACTTTGTTAGGTTTGATTTCCATGAATTTTAGATAAACACTGAGACAGGACAGTATTTTAATACTCTTATTTTAATATCAGTACACAGTTATTTTAATATCATCATTTATATACTGATATTACTGTTAGTATTACGATATCAACGTATCATCATCATCATCATCAGCCTATAGCCGTCCACTGCTGAACGTAGGCCTCCCCCAACGTAATACTTATTATTATTTAATGTATTGTTTATTGTGATATGAATGAATTGTTTCTTTACTTATATAACCTTTGGTAATTTTTCTTGTTGTGTTGTGTGAAAATGTTGGAAAACTTTATCGTAAATGCTGGTAAACATGAATAAATATTTTCGTTTGTTTTTCAAATACAAACTGATTGATATATTTTCAAAAGAGTGAACGAAGCGCGATTAGAAAGCTTAAAGTTTCTGAATAATATTATGGCTGCATTTATGACATTAATAATAATACATAATGTCTACCTATTGCACTAAGAGAAAAATGCTAGGTAGGTTAAATTGGTAACGAGACGAGAATAGTGTTCTACAGGTATATAAGTAAAACTTCTAAAATTAAACCAACTCTTATATTTTCAAAACACAATAAATGAATAAGAAATATTATAAAAATATCTTAGTAGTAATAGCTTAGTACTTTTAATCCTTTTACATAAACGTTAATCCATGTCTAGATATGTATGGTGCCATTTTTTAACCGACTTCCAAAAGGAGGACGTTGTCAATTCGACTGTAATTTTTTTTTATGTTTATTACCTCAGCACTCTCGACTGGGTGAACCGATCTTGATCATTTTTTTTTTATCTGAAAGCTGGTGCTTCCCGTGTGGTCCCATTTCAATTTTGTTCAGTTTGGACAGTGGCATCCATGAGAAAATCATATAAGTCTTAAATTTGCATTAAATAATAATATGTGAGTGACAAATGGACGAATAACTCATTATCACGCCAACTGATTTCGATGATTCTTTTCATATGAAAGCTGATGCTTCCCGTGTGGTCCCATAAAATGGGAAGGAAATGGTGAGGATCTGATGAGTGGATCCTTGGGAAATTGAGAGAAACCCTCAAATTTTCTACGTAGATGACGCGTTTATTGTTCAACCCATTACATACCATCACGCTTGTCATCCCCAAAAGGTTAGGCAGAGGTGTACTAATGTACATCCACGTTTTGCCGGTATGTTTTAGGTCCCATGTAATAGGGGGCGAGCCTATTTCCATTAACCGGGCACGAATCCAAACTCCGAGCTGCTACTGAGAATTTCACATAAAAACCCAATAACACTTTGCTCGACCTGGGAATCGAACCCAGGACCTCTTGTTCGGCAGTCGCACTGAACATCCACTAGACCAACGAGACCTATTACTACAAACCTATTGCAGACACTAAAAAGTAAAAAATAAAATAAAAAACAGCCCTTCCGAGAATTTGATTTTTTTTCTTATCAGGTTTTATGAGTTTTACTGCTGGTTTGGTAAATACAAATATTATACAGCAAATACACCTGAATAATCTAATCTACACTCTAGGTAAAAGTACATTACAAAACTTACAAGACTTTGTATTTGACACAAGGATCTCTAAAACTTTGTGGTTTTATCATTTCGGGTATAACTGTCCACCGAATCCACTGAAATGATAACACTGAGATGATAAAATAGAGGTTAGTTCTACATTTAACACCAAAATAAAATTATTAAAAAAATATGAACACTACTCAAACAAAAGAGTACTTACGGCGATATTATATACAATTTTGAAACAAATTAAAGAAATCTAGCACGAGTTATAACAGACACCGAAATGAAAATATTTTTGTCCCCATATTACTGAAATGATAAACTTACTTCTTTGGCGGGTAACCGCAAGACGTTAGGACCGGTGCATTCGTGCCGAGAGCTTGACCCGGGCTGATCCAAAGCGAGGAAAGGTGAGAGGTGCGTAACAACGCAATGTTGACGTGGCTATTTTACTAAAACTTACTGTCCTTTGAAATGATAACTTTTTTCCAGACAAAAGTTGACTGCCTGTCAAATCCATGAGAAAGAAGATAAACAAACAAAAATAGTTTTATTTGATCGGATATATTATAATTTAATGATAACAAAACCTACTTAAATCCATATTACGAATGTATTTGCAGGGGAAGGTATTTTATGAGCGGAACTGGGTTCGGGACAGGCCACCGTGATGATAAAATAACACTTTATAATTATTTTTTTGGTTAATTAGAGGGTAGAAATCAATGATATTTTTTGCCCAGGTAGAGGAGCACTTACGTTGTTAAGAAAATATATATAAAATTAAAAATCAGCACATTGCACTACCGTTCTCAGCTTTGCCGTGTATTTTTCTTGCTTGTGCAATTCACCCATTAATGGTATGAAGAGATTGTAGCCTGTGTCGTTCTATAGTTTCTCCCTATCTCTTTTGGAAAATGATGGGTCAGCCACTGCGAAAATCGAGTCGCCAATTAATGAATGTATTCTCATTGCAGCGACTTGCAAGCTTTCATGTTTGTGGTGGCGGGACTAATACACGACATCGACCATCGTGGGACAACCAACAGCTTCCATATGAACGGACGTGAGATATAATCTGTTAATATTAAAAATCTTTTGGGTGTTCTAAAAATTGCCGTATTTTTTACAAAATATTTGGTCCGAAATAGAAACGACTTTAGCAGCCTTATACTCCAGCGAAGGTAGCGTGATGGAACGTCACCACCTGGCTCAGGGGATGTGCATTCTGAACACCGAAGGCTGCGACATCCTGGAGTCACTGCCGCGGAGGGACTACGACAGAGCCATCATGTTACTCAGGGATTATGTCCTGGCCACCGACTTGGCCAATTATTTCAAGTAAGAATTTAAGATTCGGCTTTATAGAATGTGAACAAACTTCAAATGACGAGGAGTCTAGGCCAGGTTAGGCATGTTAGCAGCTAAGCAGTTAAGCATGGAGCAAAACTCGAAATATGAATTCATCAAAGTGGGTAAAGTTTAATTGGCTCTTTCGACAGCCCCCAGAAATGTTCACTACAGCGCGGCGGCGCGACATACCCCTGTGAGTGAGAGAGAGATAAAACAGTGGTCTGTTTGTGGCCCATTATTAACACTTTGAGAACTCATTGCGTCTTGGATAGACGCGTAGCTGGTATTTGGGTGCAAGACTATTTTTTGGAGTTGGGATGTATGCCATTACCGAGGTCAATTACACTAATTATCTCTATCTAAATGTATAAAAGTTATTGACCACTTACCTTTATTACTGAGAATTTAAGGTCCGAAATTGTCAACCGTCAATGGGCAGAAACGTCAGTAATTTTATGGTAGACTCCTTTAAGAAGTTTTGAGCTTTATGATAAGGTTGGAAGGTCGTCTTTGGCTTAGTTAGTCACTTAGTATTATTAAAACTATTTATAGGAGCTTGGAAGAGTACAAGGTGATAGCCGTAGACTTTCAGAGGGGCAACCGTCTTCACACGACTGCGCTTCAATGTCTGTTGATGAACGCGGCGGACCTGAGTGACCAGCTTAAAGACTGGGGCAACGTCAAGAAGACTGCTGTTAGTAAAAGTTTTAAGGAGAATTGCTTGCTTAGGCCCGAATGTTTATTTTTAAAATATTTTTTTTTGCAAATCGTACTTATACTTATGCGGACGTGGATTCTATTTTTATCTTACAGAAAAGGGCCATCCGCGCAATCTACGACATGGGCCCCCGCGAATCTTTAAAAATATAAATATACTCACACTTTCGTCACTCTATATACTCGAAAATATTATGTACGTCCGGAAAAAGCATCTACAGTTTAACATCAATAGTGACTATCATAACATTAATACTAGGAATAAACATAAATTAGTAGTGCCTAAATATAGACTTACAAAAACTAATAAATCATTTCTAGGGAATTGTATACGATTTTATAATAAACTACCGAAATGTGTCACCGATCTCACCGGCAAGAAATTTAAAAATCATGTGAAATCTGTTCTTGTCAAGAAAGCCTATTATAAAATTAAGGACTATGTTGACGATAGGAATGTGTGGATGTAGATACTGATGTGCATGTGGCCTCCCTGGTACCGTGAGGTTGTTTCCATTACAAAAACGTTGTCTTTTTAAAGACACAGCTTGTAGCATTTTATCATGGCGTATTTCACGCCCCCATTCAATTGTTATAATTTTTGTAAATGTGAGTTCAGTGTATTGTTCAGTCTAGAGAATCATACTTACCATATTTGACGACTCGGTGGCGCAGTGGCTGAGCGATCGGTTTGTGCGTCACGGGTTGCGGGTTCGATCCCCGCACGGAGCAAATATTTGTAAGTTCTGCAGGTAGTTGTTCCGGGTCTGGGCGTTTGTGTATGTGAAAATTTGTGTTTGTAAACGCACCCACGATAAAGGAGAAAATCCTAGTGTGGGGCAACGTTTTAAATAAATAAATAAAGATAAAAATATTACTTTTCTTTTTTAATATCTTTGACTATTGACATCTCAAGACATGAATTTTTTACATTGACCTCGCATAATTATTACCAAAATAACAATACCTTCTTTTAAAAGAGTGTCTATGGAGTTTCTTGCCGGTTCTTCTCCATGAGATCAACTTCTTGGAACCATGCAACTAGAGTCATAACGTTTTATAAATGCTTGAAAAAGTTCATATGAAATAAAAACCTTTTGATTTTGATATAATAGACATACACGTCCAAGTGTTCAAGGGTGATCAATTTTGTTTTGGTGTTAATTTAAAACATTCGGAATTGTATGAATTACCCACACGCTCCATATAATATACTTACTATATGTACGCAACTGAGAAAGTTGTCATGAAGTTTTCAATAGAAAAGTAGTGTAGGGTCAAGAAGGGAACAGTGGCTCGTCAGGAACAATAGATGACTTATGCTACCACCAAAACGAGAGGGGCTATCTATCTGCCTGGAAGCTGTTGGTAAACACGCGTTCAAACCAGTCGGCCGGCGCTTATTTCACCACGCGGGTGTTTTGAGGACTGTATTGTTTTGTTGAGTGAAAAATGAAATTTTAAGGTAAGTTTATCTTGTTATTACTTATACAAAAAATAGAACAACAGATGACTTATGATTTAATATTAGGCATGTGGTCGATCTTGTAATCGAAATGGCATCACTGCCCTCAGAAGGATAATACGGAAATAGTAAAATTTGTTAGTTTTTTGCTTTAGAAACTGTGCCAAGCGTGTCATGGCTGAAAGCCCTCGATATCAAAAGACAGAAACATCATGAAGGTGTCTTAGCACCACTCACCACAAACTTCCCAATTCAGATCTGTGTTAAGATCTGAAGCCAGACGCAGATAATAAATGAAGAATCATCTGGAATAGACGAAGAGGGCATAATAATAACATTTTGTTACAATACTCATTG
The DNA here is from genome assembly GCA_905163465.1 of Craniophora ligustri. Lineage (NCBI taxonomy): Eukaryota > Metazoa > Arthropoda > Insecta > Lepidoptera > Noctuidae > Craniophora > Craniophora ligustri. The sequence continues at coordinate 13,226,411 of LR990962.1, read as the reverse complement.
TTTCTTTCAAAACATTGTCCAGGTACTTATCAAATAAATACAACGGTATTCATACAAATACTATCGCCTTTTATTTAAATAATTATGAAAAAGCCAGTGTGTACTATTTGAGCCACCGTGTACTTAATGGTGAGCCACGGTACACCACACAGTGGATAAATTTTTTTAAACGCTTTATTTTATTTATTGATTGTATATTTAGAACTTCTATATAAAGAAAGAACTTCTTGGATTATAAACCATTAAAAAAAAGTGAGCCACCGTTTCCTCTCTATCTACCAATCCTACTAATATTATAAACGCGAATGTTTGTATGGATGTAAGTATCTTACTCCTTCACGCAAAAACCGCTTAACAGAGCAATATAGTTTATTACCTGGATTAACACATAGGCTACTTTTTATCTATATTGTTCAAAATACAATAATTTTCACAATCAAACCTGTATAAGGCTTTATTCCGTGGTTTGCGATTCATATACTAGTTACCTAAGAAAGGCCTATATACCTACCTACCTAGCAAGATATATAAAAAAAGTATCTAAATAGATGCTACAAATTCTCCACTTTTTTGATGCAGGCAGCAGTGCTGACAGAGTTTTTCGCGCAAGGCAAACTGGAGAAGATTCGCGGCGAAATGCCAGCCATTATGATGGACCAGGAGAAGTGCTTCATACCGGATTTAGAGATACAGTTCCTGAAGGCCACCTGTTTGCCGCTATATGGGTGCGTTTGTACACTAAGCAGATAATTATGATATTAGTAACCGCACTTCGTGTTACAAGATTTTAAAACCGAAAAGACGGACAGACCAGCCGGTTTATCTGGACATTTGAACAAAAGTATCGGATACCTACTCCTTTTTCAAGTCATAGACATTAGTGATAGGTACATGTTGAGAAGGGCCGAGCTGGACGGAAATCATGGTCAAAAAAGAAACGGGTAAAATTATAAACCTAACAAAAGCCGGACAGGTTTTAAGTGTCCGTGTCCGGCGTTATAATGTTGCCTAGCAACGCTAAAGACTAAATAACGTTTATCAAACAAACCCAACCACAAACTGGCAACACAGGAAAAGAAAATAAAAAGGTGGCCTACGTTCGATCCCAAGCCCCATAACACTCTCGCACCACTGACTTTTTCAAGTAATGTACAAGTACAGTTTTTTACCACATGCTCAAACAGTGAAGGAAAACATCTCGAGAAAACCTGCATTCCTGATAGATCCTTTTTATAGCACGTGGAGTCTGCATACCCGCACACAAGCTAGAGTGGAGCAGTAGCGTAGCGTTTGGGGGCAAAGGGGGCCATGGCCCCAGGCGGCATATGATAGGGGCCGCCCTCCATCAAGTGCCACGTCGTTTTTATACTACTAGAAAAGGTGGCAGCTAATTTCTAGACGGCCCGGGGCGGCAAATACCCACGCTACACCACTGGCGTGGCGGACTGTAGCTGTACGGGTCTCGTCTCCGAGACCCGTACCCGTTAATGATAACCGATAACTAGTCCTGGATTAGTCCTTAAGCTATTGGAGCTAGGGGAGCACGCGGTCGAGAATTGATACGGACAATCAAGGTGTTGGGTTCTGGGGCTAAAAAGAATCTCAGCCCAGTTGTAATGTTTTGGCAATGTATTTGGGATGAGCTTCTTTTAGGCCCAAGATTGCTTAGTGCTTGCCTAAATTCGGCACTGCCTATAACTAACATGTATTGTAAGTATATTATTATGTGGTTTTATTCTTTTACTCGCGCAGGTTGATCGCGACGATAATTCCAAGAGCCGCGCCTTGTATCCAAATCATAGAAAGCCATATCGAGCGGTGGGTAGCTTCGAAACCTGTGTTCTCAGAGGTAATTAATTTCTATAAATATTATCTATACACTAAGGATCTATCAAATTCTCTTTCTCTGCCAAGTTGTCAATTCGGTTTTTTATCGAAATTCCCTCTCAAAATATTATTTATTCAAAGAAGGCCACGTTGAGTAGGCCCTTTTTGGTCATTGACAATAAACACTGGCCCTGAGAACTCCTTCATTACTTCCAAGTGTTTTTGCTGGGTAGAAGCTACGCAACCAACTTCCCACTAATGGCGCTAAGTTAACTCCTTAATCTGTGCATTGCGTTGTGGAAATAGGAAGCAATATGCCATGTATTTTTTTAAATTCTTTTATGTAATATATTACTTGATATTAATAAATTATTTTTTGATTAACATTAAGTTTTAATACAAGCCCGTTTGTGGAAGGGAAAAAATTATACGTCTTCAAGGACATGCCTACGTAGATGTAAATAAGTATTAGATATAACACTAACATCATAGCAATTATTAAAGACTAATTAAATTACTAATAGGTGCCGGTGACAGCTGGTCTCTCAGTACTTTTGAGTCCTGAACTGGATAACCTCATTGATTTAGAAATGGAAAAGATGGAAAAAGAGAGATTGGAACAATTGGAGAAAGAGCGTTTGGAGGCAGAAGCAGAAGCAGAAGAGTCATCCCAAAAAGAAGAGTCTTAGCTTTACTTATTGATTAATATTTTATTCAAATTTATAATTCATTTTTTATTTATTTAAATTCAGTTCAAAGTTTGTTTATTAAATATCCATGCCTTTTCGAACGATCATCATCATTTCATGTAGTTATGGTTAATATTTGTGATCAGATTTTATTTTTATAATTCGTAGTATCAGCTGTTTGAATTACGGGTAGGCGATGCGCGAGCGACACCTCCGACGTTGCAAACGTCTATAGGCTACGCTAACCGCTTGTGTACCACCTTGTGGTATTTTTTTATGGAAACAAGGGGGCAAATGGGCAGGAGGCTCACCTGATGGTAAGTGATCACCACCGCCCATGGACATCTGCAACGCCAGAGGACGTGCAAATGCGTTGCCGGCATAAAAAAACTGGCTGAATCGTAGAAATCATATTTTTTACTAAACGTGTTGGATGTGCTGCAAAACAAATGGTAACGCTCGCAATTCTTTGAAATAAAATAAAAGTAAACCCAAATTAATAAAAAATATGCCCTGTATTTTTTTGAGTACATATAGTTTTTTTTTTCAAGAGATCATCAAATTAGAGGTGCATTCTTTTTAAAAATTATTTTTGCCTTCTATTCGTCGATAGTATTCATATTTAAAAATAATTTCTGTTTATTTTTTACAGTGTAATTTGAGGTAATTTTTTTAATAAAATAAAATAACAACAAACAGTTAAGTGTGAATTTTTATTTTGTCAACAGTATATCTACCTAATTAACTAGCTAGGTACATACCTACACATAGGTACTTATACCTATACGTATGTATATTATTTTATGAGTAGACAATAGTAACGAAACACAATAATTACAGGCTAAAAATTCTAAAAGACTAATTTAAGTCCGAGTCTATCACTGACTATCTTGATTACTTCATTAGCAAATAGGATCTTAGTGACAGCATTTTCATAGATGATGACCACCTAGCTGAGTTTATATCGTATTTAAAAAATCTGTAGAAGTCAACTGGATTTCAACACCTTAAAAAAACGCACATTGTTTTTGGCATAGTTTTATTGAATCGGTTTTATTTTATATGGAATATTATTGAGTATGACACGATTGACCTTTAATTTCCTTAAACGTACACAAAAGGAACATACCTACTCATACAATAACAAAATAGCATTAGTTATAAATATTACAATCGGTGCGATTCAGACTATTATAGTCTGAATCGCACCTTTTAATAAGGCTTACATTTGTTTGACAGTACTAATATATATTTCAGTTCTATATTTAATAATATCCTATGCTATATGGCTTTAATACATTGGTTATCTATTTAAAATGATTTAGTTTCTTCTAATAAATGCTTACATATTTTGTGCAATTTCTATTCCTGATTCCAGAGAAGTATGAACACTAAGATACATAAGTTTTTTTTTTTTCAATATAAATTGACGTAGTACGTCAATTTATATTGAAAAAAAAAATAATTATAGGTATAATTTTTTATCTACATGCAATCATCTGCTATGAAATAATAATAAATAGTTATTAAATAAAACAAATCTGCTTAAAAAATTATTAGACAATTATTTATATAGTTTTTATATAATTTCATGGGGTAAGGATTAAATGTATTCATAGTAGAGGATAGATCAGAAGCCCATAGCCCATTTTCTGTCTCACTGTTGGGCAGTTTCCTCACAGATTGAGAAATTTATCTGAATTCTCCATACACTATAGTCTGCTAGCCAAGACCTCGTTAGTACGCATGAATAATAATTTATCGTTTACGTTTGAAGACAGTTAAGAAAAAATGCGCTATAGGTATATTGTTTTTAACAATTTATTACACTGGAAAGTATTTTTAGAAAATAATCACAGTACAGAACGAGTTTGATATATTTCTTTGGTACAAGTATATTTAGACTTGAAAAAAAAAACATTGTATAAAGTGCGAAATGTATTTTTAAATTTCTTAAAAAAATTATATCTTAAAAATTATTTCCTTGCCCATCTTTTGTGATGTATTCATGATCTTAAAGGTACATTTTTAATGATGAAATCTAAAATTAACGTTTAAGCCATTAATAATAATGAAACATACATACGCCTTTTTCCCATGGAGGTAGGCGTGAGTGTATGTATGTATGTAATAATGAAACAATATATTATATAAATACAAAATAAATAACTTAAAATACTTTTAGTATAGTATGTTTAAAACATGATTAAATATATAGATTTTAAAATGATTAAATTAGATTTTGAGATACATTTACTTACATTTTTCTATTTATTTTCATTACAATAAAGTAATTATCAATAATTTTGGAAAAGGAATGCTTAACAGTTAAATGCAATAATCTTATTTTGATGACAGGTGTTGGTGTTAATTTTAATCACACTGTATATCTCTTTCATACAAACACAAATAAAAAAGGTCAAAGTATTTGATAATTTGACATTGACAACTAGCTAATAGACTAATTCTATAGAATAATAATAATAATAAATATTCCTGGACATTATGACACAGCGCCATCTAGTTCCGTGGTAAGCAACGAGGCTTGTGTTACGGATACTAGTTGGTTGATATACTACATATATAGAACGAAAATACTTGCATCCCATTCTTATATCCTTAATTAAAAAGAGATAAAATCATGCTAAGTTGGTAAAGTAAAGCATTTGTAATTGTACATTTCTATGGGTACCAATGTATACAATGGAATTTTTGAACAATTTGGAATAAACTACACGGGAATGGTTCAAGTTTAACCTCTCAATATACAATGGTTAGGCCTAACAGTACTTTTACTTTACTGTTTACTGTTTCAGTTTACTATATTATGTTTTAAAGTAGTTTAATACCGTTCAACAAACTTACACGAGTGTTAGTGTCGAGGCGAAATACTAAAATGCTGAAATCAAATTACTTTTCATAGATTTTATCGCGGTATATTGATATTATATCGGTATAGTTAATACCCATGTTTCCGATAATTAACAAAATCCGTTAAGTAGTTTTATTAGTCGGTGTATGAGTATGAAATTAGTAAACTAAAACGCTACTTAATTTTAAGTAGCCTTCAAATAGGCTCTTTCTCTTTGCACACGAGTAAAAGAGACAGCACTCTATTTAAGGGCAGTTCAATTCAATATTGAGTAGCATTTATTTATTTGGTCTTTACCTTCTTTTCACAATTGAAAGTGTGGTCCTAGTGGCGCCACTTACGCTTGGCCCACTGCAATTCTATTGGATTTTTGACGTAATTACTAATGTCAAAATAACACACAGTGATTGGTTGAAATTAAAAGAAATAGAGATGCTATTGCATACCGTTGGCTAATTCAAATAAGTTTGTCGAATTATATGTAAACTGTTACTGATGCGGTTTATAATGCATTTTGCATACGTATTTTACTGGCCCTTGCAAATAACATACACTAGAGAAAATAAATATTATTCTTCTCAATAGGTGGGCCGCTAGATCAGTTAATAAATAGGTCACCTCTGCAGTCTAACCTATCAGGCCGTTTTCCTTGGGTTGCAGGAGTTCTTCAACAAATTCCTTCACCATTACTTTCAGTTTTGCGTTCATGGACTCTTGTTCGCTGTAAACGTAAAAAATAAATATAAATTAACGGTGATATACGTGACCCAATATAATTTTGTCGTCTCAAATAGTTGTTTCAACAGATGATACGCATAGACAACATTTCTAGTAGTAATTAGTAACTATCCTATGTCCTCCCTTCGGGCTTAAACTATCTTCATACCAAATAACTTCAGACAGAGAGACAGACGGACAGAAATTCAGACAGACACACTTTTGCATTTATAATACTAGTAAGTTATACTATTATATTAGTAAGTATGGATATGGTTACGATGTCTGCTTACCTCCTAGTCGGCGCCTCACACACTAACTCGGAGTAGTACTTCAGTTTGGGCTCGGTGCCGCTCGTCCGGATGGTGACAGTCAATCCGTTCCCACATCTGAATATTATCATCTCGCCTGACGTGTATTCTTGGTCCAAACCCGTTCCAATAACATCTATAATCATAATAATAATGAATATATAATTAATAAGAAATAATAATTCTGTATTTGCTCAGAAAGTCATGGCCCCGGCAATAGGGTTGGTGGCGTTGACGGGTGCGGTTTTTTAGTAGGTAAACGCTCAAGCGGAGTCCGACACACCGTCCGTAAAGAATTTTTCCACACTTAAAAAAAAGGTACATGATATACGTAGGTGTTGGTTATTTTTCTGGAAATATCATATGACTAGATGAAATCCCGGCTTTTGTATAATTTTTGCCCTTGTACCCCGTAAGTGAAAACTCCTTTTGTAATAGACACTTTGTTTTTAAAATGAATGTCGCGACTCAATATGTGATCCGATGTCAGTGGCATTTCGATAGAGGGGCCAATATGGACACTGATTAATCTGTCAGCACCATTGATTTAATAAAAATGAAATCAATGGTAAACACCATTAGAATTTAACAAAATACTCAACAATCCGAATTTTTCAGATATAATTATGTGGTCGACTCGAAATCTTAATTTTGTTATGTCTTGTAACGACGTTTTGGCGACATTATTAATATAGATAAGCTATTCGTTGTTGTTATGCAATGTGGAGATGATAACACGACAATAAATGAAAAGACGAGCCATACTAGTAAAAATATAAATCTTTCCTCTTTATAATATTAGTAGGTATATATATATAACTTACTTGATTGCTCTATTGTCAAAACGCAGCAACAAATAGGTATGCTTATTTTAAAACACGCCAAATACAGTATACTGATAAGAATTATTGAACACAGAACTCGTTAGGAGAGTGACCATTCTGACAGCATGGGAATTTCACTTGCTCTCAGTTTAGTAACTCCCTATTTTAATCCCGGTAGGGACAAATTTTTGTGTGATGAGCATTAACATTTGTACCCGAGTCATTGATGTACCTATGTATAATGTTATTATTAATTTAAGAGATCAGCTCTTGTCGGTGGAGCAATCGCCACTGTTCTCTATCTCCTGCTTTCTGTTTGACTTCTTGATACGACTCGATTCCCACTTTTTCCTTCACTTTGTCAACGAAACTTCGTCTAGGTCTTCCCCTTCCTCTCTTTCCTTCAATTCTACCTTCTAGTATAGTTCTAAAGAAGTGGACGTTTCGTATCAAATGGCCAAACATCTTCCCTCTCCTATAATATGTATAATACGTATGTATTTACTTTTTTACTTAAATAACTATGTGTAAATTTAAGGTAACCATTGTGAAGAGAAAATAAAGATATATTATTATTATTATTATTTACAAAAAAAAGTATATATGTAGTATCAACCATCTAGTATTCGTAACACAAGCCTCGTTGCTTAGCTCGAAACTGCTGTTGGTGTTGGTGCTGTGTCATAAAGTCCAGAAATATTATTTATTTTAAGAAAATTAGACGGTTTCTACAGGGTCGGCAACGCGCTAGCGACGCCTCCGGTGTTGCAAACCTCTATAGGCTACGATAACCACTTACTTACCAGCGGGCTTTAAGCATGTTTGTGACTCATGTGGTATAAAAAATATATTTGAATACTTACTTAAATGCGCTTCTCCATTGACATTCTCTGGTATCTTGACTCCAGCGGTTAGATCGTTTATGAACACGATCTCGCACGCACCAATTTTTTTAGGGTACTGAAAATAGATATTCATCAGCTACGTCAAATATAGATTTAATATGCTCTAGTAGATAAATCGTTCTTATTCCTATAGTGAAACGGTTCAATATCTACTGCTACTTGTTACTTTCAACACATCTTGTTGCCTTTTTGTAAAATTGTGCCACTTTTCGTTGTCATTTTATAACTCAAGAACGGGTTCTCCTATCCAAACCAAATGTTTAGGCTTTGGTCGGACTATTTAGTAGATGGTTTATGAGAAGTTTGCACAAAATCGGTCGAGCAGTTCTTCATATATCACATTTTTTGTAAAAAAAAAAACCACTTCTAACCCTAAATTTTCACTCTTCTACCACCAACCCCTATAATGTGACAAAACGTTTGCTGAGTCAGCTAGTCAGATATAATCACGCCTGTCGTCCCCAAAGGGTTAGGCAGAGGTGTACAAATGTTCGCCGGTATGTTTTAGGTCCCATGTAGTAGGGGGCGAGGCTATTGCCATTAACCGGGCACAAATCCAAACTCCGAGCAGATACTGGGAATTTCATAGTAAAACCCAATATCACTTTGCTCGACCTGGGAATCGAACCCAAGACCTCCAGCTCGGCAGTCGCGCTGTACGACCACTCTAACGAGGCAGTTATACAGTTGTCAGATAATTAAAGTACAAAATTTATCTATTTATGTTGATGTACCTCTCCGGGTCCGCTGTAATTCCGGATCCGCCTGAATATCTTCTGTATGGTGGCGGACTCGTGGCAGATGTAGTAGTTGTTGTGGGTCACGTGGTAGCCGTACTCGGCGTACAGCGCGTGCAGCTTCTTGAGGATAGAGGAACCGTTGGAGTACAGGTGCGAGGCCAGAGATGCCACCTGAGAAAAAGTCACATAACACTTATTTAGCATTAAGGAAAATGTGTTTACTACAATAATTACGTCATTAACGAAAATGGCGGCAAGTATTTTAGAAATACATAGAAAGAAAAGATAGTATAGTCGATTCTTAATTTTTACGAATAGATATGGACATGATCAAAAAAATGAGACCACACGGGAAGCATTAGCTTTCAAATAAAAAAAAAAGAATTATCAAAATCGCTTCACCCAGTCCAAAGTTCTGAGGCAACATACAAAAAAAATACCTAAAGTGGAATTTAGAACCTCCACCTTTTTTGAAGTCGGTTTAACATGGGACTTCTGTATTAAGAATCCCGTCAAAAAAATTTTTTGGTGTACATATAATATTTATGTATTCACTGTAAAAACCCCTTGCAATATATAAACGAAAACTATCTAGTATATGGATGGACACACATGGATCGGTCGATAGTTGCATGTATACCAATTAGGTTGTTAGAGTGTACCACAAGGCTCATTGTTTAGCTCGCAACTAGATGGCGCTTTTTAACAATTAACCTACTAATATATTTATGAAGTCATACCTGCACTGCAGCCGAGATGCCGTCTTTCTCGGGGACACGATGGTCGCACATGTACCCTATGGCTTCTTCAAATGCGAATAGTGGAACTTTGTTCTGCTGGGCCAGAAGTAGTGTAGTGTTGCCTGAAACAAAAAACCATAATAATGTCAAGTTTATCTTGCATTTTGTTTATCTTTTATTAGCTAGTAGCTCGCACAAATTCTTGGACAACAGTTGTCTGTGGACTTAGCTCGCCTTTTTTCATTCATACATGACATACCGATTATGAACAAAACACAACACTTGACAACTTGGAACCAATATCATTGAGTACTCTAACGACTAAAAGCCGCAGTTACCCTCAAGATACTTAATTATTTTTGCAGAAAACACTGTTACAATGTTACTGTGAAAATTATACATCAATACGCCTAGCCCTGTAGCATCGATGTTGTTGCGCACGATCTCAGAATCAAATGCCCGCTCACCCATCCACTTAAATCCGGTGAGGGTCTCCACGAACTCGCCCCTGCCCTTGATGATGGCCCGCAGCATCTTGGAGCTGACGATGCTCGCCATGATGTACACCTCGGACTCCGGCATGTGATTGGCTCGCTTGCAGTAGTGGTCCAACAGCCACCAACCCAGCAGTGCACCCATCTCGTTACCAGTGAACACGTGCCACGACTTTGTGCTGTAATTCCGTATAACTAATATTATAAATGCGAAAGTATGTCTGTCTGTTACCCCTTCAGGCTTTAACCGACGAACCGATTTAGATGAAACTTTGTATGGAAAGGACATAGGATGGTTTTAATCCCGGAAATCATCCTTTAAAAGGACGAAAATGGGAGGAGGGGGTGTATGTACACGGAATCGATAAGTTCTTTAAAGAGTGTAGAAATAAATAAGCAGATGATGGAAAAGCAGATTGGAAAAAAATACAATTTCTACGCAGACAAGGTCGCTGACAAAAACTAGTTACAGATATTGCAAGAAAATATACAATAGGAGATTTTAGAATAGTCAGAGGTCAATTATACTAAGAAAAAGAGAATTTAAAATTTAATATGGAATCACTCATGCATTTCTAAAGCTATACACATTCTGATGTTAGCAATGATCTCATCAGTAAATTGAATAAATTGAAGTTCGTCGCTGCGTCTATCTTCACGATTAGTTCTATTGAACAATGCGATGCAGCGAATTTTTATACAATTTGTGCAATAAAAACTTAGTACAAAACATGTTTATTATCTGTGGCACAAAACAGCCAGTATATAATTTTTGTTTTTATTCGAGACGCACTTGTTTCCTCGTCCGCCATGTGGTGTTCACGCATTTTTCTATTAAATACAGAAGTTATAAATATATACATACAGTTGGTTTTACTTATAAACCCGATAACCTCAACAATTTGTACTATCATTAAGAGAATTGTTTTCGTTAGGGTTATTTATGTATAACCTATCTATACATAAATAGGCAAAGACTAAACAGTTCTGCACTTTCTTATCCTGTTTTTCAAGTGATTTTTTTTCTTGTATAACTTTAGGGATGTCATTAATCAAATCAGTTTGTTTGTCGGTTTGACTACTCTGCGACGCGAACGCTTAGTTTATAGAAACAAGAAAATAAAAACCCCATGTTATCAAAAAGCGCCTTTATATTAAATGGAGTCCAGCAGTGGATGAATATAGGCTGATGATGATGATGATTACATTGAACTCGTGTGATAGATAAAAGTAATCTCTTGCAATTTTCCCGGAGTACTCCTGGGACTTAGACCGGATTACTCCGACTCCTACTTTAAGGACGTCCAAGATATTTTTTGACAGCTAATTACTCTTTGGGAATCTCACCTTTCATCAAACTCTGCAACTGCCAGCCTATCAGCATCAGGGTCGTTAACCAGCACAAGTTTGACGTGCCTAACCTCCGCAAGCTGTTTGCTGAGCTCCAAACATTCCAACTCCTCAGGGTTGGGGAATGTGACTGTTGGGAAATCAGGGTTGGGGTCCTGTTGCTCTTTGACGCTGATTGGCGCCTGAAAAGATTAATATACCCGTTATTGGTGCTGACAGCTTTACGAAACAACCTTAAGGAAGTGAGCATATTCATTCTTAAAAGGCCGGTAACGCATTTTCATGTCCTCTGGTGTTGCAGATGTCCATGGGCGGAATTAACTACTTACCATTAGGTGAGTCTCCTACCCGTTTGTATCTAAATATAATATAATAGCTGCTAGTGTGTTCTACGGAATAATAATAATAATAATAATATGTATGAATTTACAAATAAAAAGAAAGTATGTATGTATGTAGTATATGAATCATCTAGTATCCATACGAAAGCCTTATTGCTTAATTTGGAACTTGATGGCGCTGTGTCATAATGTCTGGATATATTTTGAGGCACCTTTTAATTATCATCATCACAGGGCGAGAATAGCTGAACAAAACACCTCCATATTTCCACAAGGACTTACAAAGGAAGGTTACAAACCCTATTATTATCACTATTACTGACAGAGCTTCAAACGAACCTTAAGATGAGCCGCAGCAAACGCCTTCAGAATATACTCGTAGCCAACTCCATGCATGGCGCTGTAGACCACATCTATAGCAGCCTGTTGATTCTGCTCCAGCACCTCAGGACTGGGGATGATGATCGTCTCCATGTACTTTGTGGTGACCTCGTCTTGACAGTCCTTGAAGAGGGGGTTGGAGCGAATGTCCTTGATGTCCCAATGCTCGTCTGGTATACTGGAGGGGAAAGCAATCATGTATTTTGGTAGCTATACAAACGGTCCATTAAAAAACTATAATAAGGCACAGTTGTGATCTACCCAATCTCTGCGTAATCAAAAGCGATAGGTCAAAAGATGTACCTAAACTTATGATTTGCTTAGCTATAATTCAAGAAAATCTAGTTGCCGTGTGAAGATTTATCAGCTCTATCAGGACTTATTAAATTTTGGATTTATAAACTTCGCAACTATTGCAATTATTCAAAAAAATTAATATAAAAAAATTGCATTACGTGTTCTTTTATTCGTTCGCTCTGAACTGTAAAAATATCAGGTATGTCTAAAATTACAATCATCTGTTCTGCGGCGAGTTCTGAGAGAAACGGCTTTGCTATGAAGCAGGGCACGTCCATTCTGTACCGATATATGTACATAGAACCTACTATTAATTATTCTGTGCGATGGTGTAAGTAGTAATTGGTTTAATAGACAGGTTAACTGCCTATGACGTTCATAAAGTGTCGTCACTGGTGGTACTTATTAATGCTCCCCATTTGTAGTGACATGTGTTATACATTTACATATCTAAATCTGAGCTACAAAGACTTTCTCTGAACAATCGGAGCGCTAAATGCGCCAAGCGACTATCTGTGGGTTAATCGTACTGTGTTTCGTGCAGGAATTTCGTGTCCAAACCATTTAGTATGTAAGTAAGTCCGATAGATACAGTTTTTGTTTTTTCAACTACGGGGCCTAAATAATTGTACTATGTGGAAGAAATTGTACGTCATAATAATTATTTAAGATTCTTATATTAGGATATCTCATAGGACTCGTGCTATATTAGCCAGGGCCAAGTAGCAACGTGTTCCGATTATTCTGTATCGGTGTCATGAATAATGTAGCCAGAGAAATTGTTAGGCAAACAAGACTAAACAAATGACGTTCTAGGCTGGCGTGTATAGTCTAGGCTGACTTTATTGATAGAAAAAAATATCTTACTCCAAATTTTGCTTGATCTCATCCAGAACATTCATGTCGTGAGGCGATAGGATCTGGCATCCATTTCTCCAGTACACCTTATATCCATTGTCCTCTTTTGGGTTGTGGGAGGCAGTCACCATGACTCCAGCCACGGCGTTGTAGTGAATGGTGCCGAAGGAGACCAGGGGAGTGGCACACACCTCCGTGAACATGTGGACGGGGATCGATGAGGATATGAAGACTTTCGCCGTCAGTTCTGCGAACCTGGTGAAAAAAATGGTGTGTAAAGTCGGATTAGGGACGAGAATTTTACGTGATAACCTTCGGTCGATGGAGTGAAAGAGAGATAGATGCGTCACAAGCCGAACGCTTTGGCCGATCGTGCCTTTCAATCGTTTGTTCCGCGCTCTCGTGACAATTTTTTGTGCGTGCAGCTGGCGTTCATCGATTTATAAGATATTATCAAGTCAATAATCCACGGTTATATTATAATTTGACACAATTGGCGTAGTGACTGAGTGATAGGCAGCAGAGCAGTTTGGCCGTTTGTGTATGTGAAAATTATGTATTTGTAAACGCACCCGCGATACAGGAGAAAATTCTAGAGTAGGGCAACATTCTTCCAAAAAAAAAATCACCATCCATTATCACCATACGAACCAAATGTCCCCATACTAAAATGTCTCACAGATCTTGTATTTCATCATGCAATACGGCACGTTCAACCGGCCTGAGTCAATATTTACTTAATGATATCTAATAATTGAGGGTTTTTCAAAGAAATTATGTGACTACATAAGAACAAACAAAGGCGCAATACGGGTATAAATTCACGAAACTCAATACCGTAATGCTAATTGATAAAGCGTTTATAATACATTAATGAAGAGCAATTGAATTTATTGAAGACGCATCCAATTGGATGTGAACAGCATACACCTGGCTAGCATCAGTTACGTTCAGTCTCCGCACTGGATTCAATTGATTCGACACAATACTCGGCGTATCAAATTGACGATAATTAATATATGCGAACGTATAATGAAGATGGACATCTATTTAAGCTTATAAAATTGTTTGCTGACTCTAGACAGCTGAAATTCGGTACATAAGTTTATTTGATAACGTATGGAAAGTGTTTTGGAAACTTGTTTTTTAAACTTTAAGAGGGTAGTGATAATGTTAAATATCACATACCATCACGCTTGTCATCCCGAAAGATTAGATAGAGGTTTACTAATGTACTCCCACATTTTGCCGACATGTTTTAGGCACCATGTAATAGGGAAGCGAGCCTCAGAACGCCAAACTGCAAGCTGCTACTAAGAATTTTATAAAAAAAAACCTAATAAAATTTTCTCGACCTGGGAATCGAACTCAAGACAAGAGATCTTGGGTTAGATATACGTAAAACCTTCCCGTATAGTAATCTAAAATATATTTTGCTAGTTTTAATTAATTATAATTTTTACGTCTAACTTTATTTTGGGCTTTACAGCATGTTGCGGAAAACAATATATTTGTTAATATGAATATTATTCTTAGTTTTAATAATACCAAAATAACTACGTTTTCCTTATATTTTTATCAAAATAGCAACAATAGTTTAACAGCCAACAATCAGAATACTGATACACAATGAATTGTTTGCACAAAAATATATTTATAATATGAGCCTTCATTCTACTTCAATGTCTGCTCAATCCCTCAGGGATTTATATATACACATATACATGCACTCATGCCTTTTTCCCATGGGGGTAGGCAGAAACTACAGAATGCCCCGCGCTACGATCCCTACACACCACTTTGGCCTCGTGCACATTCATACAACTTGTCATGCTTGCAGGCCGGTTACGAGTACTGCGCATCATTTTGAAGGAGTTCACCAATTAGATCGGTGTATGTCCTTCTAGGAGCTGTGGTAGCCTAGTGGTGAGACCAGTGGACTGAGATGTCAAAGGTCTCGAGTTCAAACCCAAAGGCACGCACGCACGCACCACTGACTTTTCGGAAGTTATGTGCGTATTTATCACATGCTCAAACGGTGAAGGAAAACATCGTGACGAAACCTGCATGCTTGAGAGAATTCTCGATGCATGTGAAGTCTGCCAACCCGCAGTAGGCTAGCGTGGTAGACTATAGCCTAATCCCTCTCAATTAAGAGGAGACCCGTGCCCAGCAGTGGGACATTAATGGGTTGATGATGATGATGTACTTCTAGGGCATCCCGGTAGGAGCAAATATTTGTGATGAGCAGAGAAATATCTAGTATCCGTAACACAAGCCATGCTGCTTAGCTCGGAACTAAATGGCACTGTGTCATGACATGTTTGGATACATTTATTATTGATTTAATATATATGTATGTATATTATTTTGTATCGATCTCATTTCAATGGTGTTTGTATGGTAACTACTGATCCTTGCAACTGGGCTACTAGAAAATAAATTTATCGTCATACAAACGAAATAAAAATGACAATTTTAATCCTTTGAATAACTAAGATGACAAGCATCTTCACAAAAAAACGTCACAATACGGAAAATAATATAAATAGAACGTTGCTTCTTGTAAATGTGTAATACAAACACAAAACGTGACGTGAGTGAGTCATTAGTCTTAGAATCGTGTGGATTTTGTGACAATTTTATGCTTTAAATGCATAACATTGGAAGTAATGTGACATTTTTGCACTACGTCATATAACTATTATCTTGACTATATTATAGTGGTCGCCATTGGTCCAAATTCGACATACCATAACGATTGTCGTTCCCGAAAGGATAGGCAGCGGTGTACTAAATGTACACCCACGTTTTCCCCGGTATGTTTTAGGTCCCATGTAATAGGGCGAGCATATTGCCATTAACCGGGCAACAAAACCAAACTCCGAGCTGCTACTGAGGATTTTGGTACTGGGAATCGAAGCCAAGACCTCTTGCTCGGTAGTCGCACTGTACGACCACTAGACCAACGACGCAGTTGGCTGTATGCAGTTGCAATTATGGTCCAAATTCCACCATAATTAATTTAAGTTATATTTTTTTAAATATTATCAATTTGCACTCTTGCTCTACATAAACTATGTGTGGGAAATTGTTTACTCCTCCGTCTGTGCAATTTTTGTAAAAAGGTACAAATATTTGCTTCTCTTATTAATATGGAGATAATACATCGTCTCGGCTCGTCAGCCCAGAATTTGTCTGAAACAGTGCCTGTAATCAAGCTATCAATCACAGGTTGAACATCAATGGATTATCTCAATGTTTACTGTTTAATGTAATTTATTATCTTAACAGGCGTTAGCCAATAGAATACTCCATATTGGAATTCAACGTTGCAGCAAAACTTCAAGTCCATTTATCGATCTGCCTATTTTCCAAGTTTTTTGAGCATGTCTAAGCCCTATCAACTCCTACCTACCTAAATAAATATAGATAAGTAGGTACTAGGTATCAAAACCCGCTGCCCGCCGATTTACTTACTTCCCCTCAACTTTTTTATACTGTGGAGTCCATTCTTAAAGTAAGCTTACGTTATAAAAAAATATATTAAAATTTTCAGCTTTCTATACTTCGCTGTTTTGACTGTGCGTTGACTGTTCAGATTTTATAAAAGCCTAGCCTAACCTATGGTGCCACGTTTCGTTGTGGCACATTGTGGTTGCAGATAAAAACAATATTTGAAGCGGGTTGTACGAGTATATCGTGTCAAATTTTGAGCTCGATCGGTGCAGAATTTTTGAGTTTTTGAAGCTTATACAAACCAATTTAACATTACATTTAGGTATATAACGTCAGATGAGTGTTAATATACGTAATTTAAACAATAATGAACAGCTAGTCATTAACAATAAATCAATGCATAAGAAAGTGAAGGTAATGCAATGTAATTTTTCCTTGAAATAATCACTTTCCATTGTTTGTGAACACACAAGTGCCTAGCATGCTGTATCGTCAACAGTTTCTTTGAAAAATCTGATGCAATATTCCCAGTACCTATAGGCCATCGAAGTAAATGAGGAATATTCTACATTGGGAAGATTTCTCCTGGCTAAACACTAAAAAGTATTCAGTTTAAATATTACGATATAAAACAACCAAATTAAGTGATTGCGAGATTTCCATTTCATGAAGATTCTAGAACAATTTAAATTCATTACAGCAGATGGGACATGTCGGTACTTAAATAAGTGGGTGAACTTACCTACTTATTTAAGTGCCGACATGTCCAACTACGAACCTTAAACAATAGGTCGAGGCCAGAAATAAACCGTGAGTGAAACTAATGTGAAAATGGGACAGGCACCTGACGTCTCAGAATAGTTACCGTACCCTGTGGGGCTAGAATTGTTTGTAGGCCTAATTCTGAACTAACGTCTGCATAGTACTGTGATATGCTTGCGATGTCACCAGTGGACTGTGAAGTTAAACATCTCGAATTTCATCCCAAGTAACGCACCACTGACTTTTTCAAATTACGCGCTATTTATGAATACCTTATCTGGCTCGTTTTCTCGATGGCGTGTGAAGTCTGACAACCCGCACTAGCATAGCGTGATGAACTAGACCTTCATCTCTTTCAAATGAAAGGAGCTTCGTACCTATCAATCAGTCAGACAGTTCATCAGTTATAAATGATGATAAAATATGTTTCCATACTAAAGAAAATGCACGTGAACTAGTCTTTCTTCAATCGCCCAAGATCATCGACGAAAAGACCTTCCTAGACCTTCATCCAAAACTCGCATCAAGTCCTTCAACATCGCAACGTCAGTGGTTGATAAAAATAATTCAATAGATAAACATCCATTAATTCTTCATCCAAGCAAATATTTGTGAATGTACGCGCGTGATCATTGACCCGAAGTTATGACATCATGATAAGACAAACTCAAGTCGTTGATAATAATTTGCGACTTCCACCCGTTGGTGGCACTTGGTTGGGTGTGGATGACGCAATCGTACTGATTGCTCGCAGACCGATATAGATGAAGCTAGATTATAATGCATTAAAATATTGCATTTTTGCGAGTATACGAAACGAAGTATGGAGAGAACAATGCTTGGAGTTTCTTGGAGGATGGAATTCGTAACAAAGTCATTCTCCAAAGAACTAAAGTCACCGACATTGTTACAATATGCACGAAGGTGGAAGTGGGCGGCCATGTCTGCAGACGGATGCATGGAGCAGACAAGTATTAGATTGGAGACTGCGTTTGGGTGAACGTAGTGTGGGACGCTATGCGACACGATGGACCGACGCGGCGACGATTTGAAGAAGATGGCTGGCAGCCATTGCTGTAATATATTTTTTTTTAATCATGCTGGTAGCGTATGGATGCGATGCGGGGAGGTCAACGTTCAGCAGTGGACAGCAAAAGGCTGATATATCTAAGCATAATATTGCATTTTTTTTGAGTATACAAAAATGAAATATGTTGCTGTATGTAATGACTGGCTGTGCTATTAAGGAAAATTTTACGTTTTAAATGTAAACATTTAAATACGAGTTAAGGTACCTACATACGTAGGTACCTAAGAGAAACCAGACCTTTACATTTAAAACTTCTAGATGCATCTACTTATACATATATTATGCAATAATTTTGTAATATCATAATTTATAATTTAAGTAAAGATATAAATGAATGGGACGGTTAAAAAAATGGATTGTGTTTCAGAAGAAAATTAGCTTTGAGCTAGTACTTTAATTTATGAGCCTTGCCATAGTTCCGTAAAAAACATATCGCTAGTATGTAAGTACATATGTATTCTGGTAGTACAGTCCCTGCGACGATTCGCGGCATAAAATACTATCTAATTAAAATTACTTCTAAGGAAAGAGCATTTTTTTTTTCAAATGAAGTGCATATTATTTACATATTTTAAGAACATTTTGTCTGGATTATGTGAACTCACCTCATGCTGTTATATCTGCCATCAAAACCGATCACCACTCCGTTCTGCATCTGACTCTGATTGCAGACCTTATTCAAATACGAACATAGACCCTGGGAACAAAATAAACATACTTTTAATGACCTTTCATTGTGTCACAACCAGACAGACTGATAAGCGGCACCGATTTATAGGGAAAATCTGCCACCAAAACAGCATTAAGCAACCGCTTCGACCTTTTTTATCCACACAGCGAGGGAATGGAATCAGTCGCCTAAGTTTGTATTTCCCGACGTGTACAATTAATTTAGGAGTCTTCAATTCACGAAGGTACGCAGATAGACCTGCTCTTGTATATTATCCGCACACAATTGTCACTGCGCATTCTAATCACATAATTTCCTAATAAGAAAACAACAAAATCTCATGGAGATAATATACAACTTAGTTTCTTATTCGTAAATTTTTTCGACGTGTTTCTTTGGCTGTATGTATGTATGTGTGTACTCATATAGTAAGGTAATCGTACCTTGAACGGACAGTAAAGCCATTAGTCGTCAACGTGCGCGCTTTGTTCTGCATAAGCCCATCACGCTACTCAATTGTTTATCGTCATTCTTTTGCTAAGAGTCTTCGAAAGAAATATTATTTCACAGAATAACGAATTATAGTAAGTACAGAACGGCCACTCTTTGTTTCCCACCAATGTCAATTATCTGAGTACCTAGGATTTCATTGTACTAGTGGTCGCCAACTATGGGCCTAATGGGAAACAAAGATTTTGCTTCACGTATTAATATGTTGGTCATTTATTCTATCTAGCTTTTTGAGGTGGCGCCAAAATCATAACACACAAATGAAAAAGAAAGATAATAAAGAGTAAGTACAAATTTATTACAGGATTCTTATTTTCCCATTCAGGAAAAAAAATAAAAAAATCCAACCAGAATATTTGAGAGTTTTTTTTAAGTAATATTACGCTGCTATTAAGTTTAAGCCCTGATTAGAAAAAAAACGTAGCTCCGGGGCTGGGTGTATCATGCAAATAGCCCTGACAGTTGACAGCACAGTGAGCCAACGAACGCGTAAACTAACATGTAATAAAATTACGATCCTAAAATTTTAATCTTTAATGGCCGGGATGTGTTGTTATTAAACAACTGTTATCAATATTTCTTATTTCGTTACGTCTCATATTATCAGGACATGGAAGGTCAAGGTCAAGCGCAGAGTCCAAGATCACTTAACAGTCTCACAGATTACAACGTTATCGGACCAAGCCACCTCCAGCAGATACACTGAAAAAATATTCATCATATCTTTTGTCTGCATGTTTATTAATATGTGGTATTTTAAACATGGCTAGTGTTGTTAATTTATATTTAGCATCTGTAGTTTTGAACTGACGAAAAATCTCCATGACGGCGATCTGGCCACTTGAGGCTTGATGCAAATGTCAGATGGTGAATCAATAAATTGCGGCTCAATAAATTAACACATTGAAGATTCATAACAATAGCGATTGTGCCAGTTATGAACCTTCAATATGATTCTTAAATACATAATATAATAAAGATTCCGACGAATTGAGAACATATTCCTTTTTTACAGTCAGTTAAAATAATATATGTAGTTTTTAATACCACGTTTCGGTATAAAACGTTACGTTTTATACGGTACCTATAAAATCTTTGCTTCTAAATTGCGACACGTATAGAAAGGGTTCATCATCATCATCATCAACCCATTATTGTCCCACTGCTAGGCACGGGTCTTCTCTCATTTGAGAGGGATTAGGCTATAGTCCACCGCGCTAGCTTACTGCGGGTTGGCAGACTTCACATGCCATAAAGACAAATCTCTCAAGCATGCAGGTTTCCTCATGATGTTTTCCTTCACTGTTAGAGCATGTTATAAATACGCACATAACTTCCGAAAAGTCAGTGTGCGCGCCTTGGGTTTGAACTCGAGAGCTCTGACATCTCAGAGGGTAGATAGGGTTATAATTAATGAATATATCCGGGAATTACTGCACAGCGTCATCTAATTTCAAGCTAAGCAACGGGGCTTTAGTTACGGATGTTAGGTGGTTAATAAATGACTCAAGTACCAATTTCTATGATCATCGTCATCACACAAACATCCGAGATCTTGGAAGGCAGCAACAGTTGTGGTAATCGGGTCATTAACTTTACGTAATTATGTAATAGTACGAGATCCGGCTGCAGAATCACTACGATCATAGCGTACGTAGTCAAAATCTATTTCTTAGGTATAATTAAGACTGGGACAATCTATTCTTGCCAAGGTGCGAATCAAAATATTCCCGCAAGTATTTTTTTTTTAATATTATTTGAGTTTTGCCAAAAAAACAAATGCTATGAAAATAAACTACAAACTAACCCATAGCAATATACAAATTGTCGAGCTACAAATCACTTATTACCTGTGTGAATCTAGCTGTGAATAGTGTGCAGCTGAATGGGCAACGGCAACCATACCTATTCAAGTTATTTAAATATATTGCTATCGGATGGATTGTAGTTTATTTTCATAGCAAGTGATTTTGACTATGTACGTAGTGATTAGTCAGCCGGATCTTAGACTATAAGAGAAAATCGATGAAACGGTAGATAAACCATCAATAATTTAATGTAGGTAATTTTTTTCTGATCAACGTTCCAGTCGAGCCAAAGTAAACAGTGGGCCAGCGATTAAATCAATACTTTATGTTTACTCGAAATGTGTAATAATTCCAAGAAACAGATAATACAGCAATCAGCACAGCTCGAGTACTACAGACAGACAACAAGTGCTGGGTTGTGCAAAGCAATATTGCTAAATGGGCGTTTATCGTACACGAGCATTGGTATCCGTGAGGCATACAATGCCCCTCAGTCAATCACCTGAAGGGCCATGAGTGAGACAGACAAGCATTATGATAGGCAGAGCACATTAAGATAGAGTGACTTTGTAGCAAAATACTGGGCCAATACAATGATTTTGATTTCTTGTCCAAAACTATTATCTCATTACTGCTTCGTATACATATATCCGGTATGCTGTTGATATGCAAATCTAATATATAAAATTCTCGTGTCACAGTTTTCGTTGCCATACTCCTCCGAAATGGCTTGACCGATTTTGATGAAATTTTTTGTGCTTATCCGGTATCTATGAGAAACGGCCAACATCTATTTTTCATCCCCCTAAAAGTTAGGGGTAGTCCACCAACCCCTATAATGTGGCAAAACAACGTTTGCTGGGTCAGCTAGTAAGAAGATAAATATTGAAATAAAATTACATACGTTTTTACAGTTTACATCGCAGTATATTGATATTATTTTTAACACTCGTCTAATTTAAGTATAACTGTCCAATAAACATCTTAAAATCGTAATTCCTTGATCTGTTACGTAAAGTTTCTGCGTTCCTTAAAATGGAACTTTTTAGTTTGTTTACAAGGGAAAGCAAGGAAGATAGGTAGCTAATACCTTTGTTATAGTTATTTGACAAGATTTATGAAGTTATTATCTTTATTGTGGCAGACGTACGGCCATAGTGCTGTCTTCGGTCGATTAAACGTAAACAATAATTTCTCAAGGACCTGCGAGGGTCCTAATGTATCTAACGTTAGGGAGTGTTGGGGAATACCTATATGCAGATATTCCTTCGATAATTCCTGCTTTTATTACGTGATGCAGCGGAAAACTTAAAATAACAGAACAGTATATATATGTAATTAATGTAAATATAACCAACCTGAGCAGTTTGCAGCACGACGACATCGTTCATAGCCTTATATCCGGCCCCCATGCGCCCGCGCAGCCCGGCCGTGCCGAACTTAAGGCGCTGCAGCATACACCCTCGTAGTTTGTCCCATCGCGCGTTAGAGATGTCGTCGAGAACTTCATTACGCGTGTCTGGGTTCTGCACAAATTAATTTGTATCATTATTAAGAATTAAGTAATTATTATTTTTAACCCAATTATTATCCCACTAGGCTCCAGTCAACAATGCCAGCCTAGTGAGGGTTGGCAGACTTTACATACCATCAAGAAAATCTCTCAGGCATGCAAGTGTCTTCACAATGTTTTCCTTCACCATTTATTTTCTAAAAGTCAGTGGTGCAAGCTTTGGGATCAAACTAAGTCAGAATCACACTGTCACAGTCCACTAGTCACACCACTACGCTATGACAGCACATGAAGCATCAATAGCCTTGCGGTATGATGACAGACTGCCTACATCTTAAGTTTATATTCAAAGCATGTATCACTGACTTTTGAAATCTTAGGATGCAATCACTTGCTGAAAATTGCATGACGGACAATTTTTTTTCAATGTGAAATCTGCCTATCTACCAGTGTGGGAAACGATAGCATAACCCCTTTTAACCTAACAGACCTATTTCCAGCAATGGGTCAATATAAAGGTTAATACTAATTATATATTTCTATTGTGCTACTGGTAAATATAATCTACATGTACCTATTATTTGACTATTCGATCTTGACAGATTATAATTTATGTACTTAGTTATTTTTGGATATTGTTTGCATAGTCAACATTATCTAACTTTCATGATTGTTGCATGTTTTGTGTTTAACCTGCCTTGTATCCCTGTGTTATCAAATTTGCAACTCGAAAATCCTGATGTATGAATGTGGACCAAGCAAAAGTGGTGTGCAGAGATTGTAGCATGTGGCATTCTGTAATTTCTGCCTACCCTCCCAGGAAAAAAGTGTGTGTATGTATGTAAAAGCCTGAACTAGATGTTTATAAAATTACTAAAAGACAAAAGAATGTTATAAGTTGCCTTATCTATAATAATATTATAAAAAGGTAAAGGGTACTGATTTACTGAACCGATTTTGAAATTCTTTCACTGTTAGAAATGTACAATATTGCTGAGTATTTTAAGTATAATAATAGTACCTAAAACAAAGAGAAGGTTGATGGCTAGTAATTTTAATAGATTTTCAGGTTGGAAGGTTCCAGGTTTATACAGACTGGGAATTTTTGATAAATAAATGATTACAGTTACTTGAAGAAGTGCTGAGCCCACACAGACTTAACATTTATTTCTCCATAAACCTTTCATGCTATTTAAACAATTTAGTATTTAAAGAATATTTTTAATGTTTATCAAAATATGTATAGTACATAAGTTGTAGCATAATAATTATAAACACATTAAAAAAAATAGCCTTCATTCAATATGTATACACTCCTGGATTACATAAAGGGTTAGGGCAAAGGTGTACTAATTTAGATACACATACACAAAACAGAACTCATTTTAACTAACAGGTGAAAATTTAGTAGATATACTAAAATCTAGCAAATTAATGACTGTAGTAGTAATTTTGACCTAAGTTATAAACAAAATGATAAAAACTCCAGGATGAGAAAAGTAAGAGCTAGATGGCATAAAACTCCTTACTAAAAAAAAAGAATTATCCAAAATATTATATTAAACATATTCTTTTTTTAAATTGCGGACCGGTAGTCTCATTACCTACGCAATATCAATCAAACTCAGGCCGCTATGACAAGTCAAGGCCTTAAAACATGAACCATGACTTAAAACCAGTTCATAGTTATTTCATGAATTTTCCACTTAAAGTAATGAACGAACGAGTATTCTACTAAATACCTTGTCCTGTTTCAGCCAATTATTTACAGCTGCATCTAATTTCACATCCCCACTGTCACAGACGGACATTTTATTCAAAATTCTACGAATAAGGTTTTATTTGAACCGAACAGTATTGTAGCATAAAACTTTAATGAGTGGCTGAATCAAACAGTAGAATACAGTCAAGTTATTCTAAGAATTGTATTTTCAGTAACTCGATGCTACTGATCGCGCACCGGTTTCCTGACTGACAGAATGAGAATTTACTGATAAAAATATGCAAACTAACGAATAACGATATAACAAACTCCGCGAATTATTACAATGTATACTTAACACTAAGTACTTGCTCAGAACAGTAAAGTCAGCTTTAATGCGCCTACATAAGATCTACTTGAGACGGTTTAATCTACATTGAATTAAATTGTCAATTGTTAATTGATGCAAGTGTCAGCTGTCTTGATTGACATTTGAGTGTACTGTCAGTGTCAACTGAAAACAGCTGCTTCGATCAGTCTTACACAAGTTAAAATTGATTTTATGTTATAAAAAATACTTTGTATAAAATTTACAAGAACAATTTAAAAACATACGTATTTTTGTTTTAAATATTTAATACGTATATTTTTTGTAAATTTATTTATATAATAATTTTAAATAATCTACTAAATTCTACAAAAGCGCCTGGCCCAATATACTGGCAAATATATAATTAAGCTATAGATTTGTTACAAACTATCAGGAGTTAGCAAATTACTTTTTGGCGTGAAAGTGAAAAGCGATGTAATGTCTCTATTCAATGAAATTTTATGTGTAAAAATAGAAACCAATATATTTACATTTATAGTAAGGTCACAAAGAAGAAAGGCTGTGACGATAGGTAAGTAGACGGAGGAACATTCTATGCTTTTAGTTGATTAAAGTGCGATAGTACCTGTTTCCGTCCTTGATGATACATACATCTCTATTGAAAATTTGAAATAAAACTTCATTTTATGGATCTTATCGCGGTTTAGTGCTACGGATAATTTGATTGTTCCGTGACCATGAAGTTATAAGTTAGTTTTTGGCTTAATCATTATTTCCGCGCTAAAACCAATGTTGCTATGCTAGAATAAGTAGGCGCTGTAAGTATAAAGATTGTAATTAAACAAACTAATTTTTGTCAAGATTGATCCGAAGCGGGAGAAAATCTATCGTCTGTACCCATTGAGGGTTTGAGGGAACCGATTACCTCCCGACAAGTAAGTATTTGTATGTTTACCTACCTACCTGAATATTTATTTATTTATTTTATTTAGTATATTGAATAATGTTGATTGTAATTATTGTTTATTTCTGTAAATAGATCTTTTTAAAGACACTTTTACAAGTCATATAATTTTTTTTAGTATCTAGTTGGCGTCGACATTTCCTAACTGACGACCTCTGAGAAGAAATGCCGAAACAAACTCAGAGAAAAGTTAAAGTAACTATGTTATAGTTCATCAACCACCTAGTATTCGGAACACAAGCCTTGTTGGTTGGATTTAAAGGATTCTATTTAATAAGATCCGGATGTATTTAAAAAATGTCAAGATATTGATAACCGATTTCAATAATCAGACATTTGCAGGATGCGGGTGACAATCCTTATGGGAGACCTAAATCCAGCAGTGGACGTCCATTAGTTGAAATGATGATGATGAAGGCTGACATTTGAACTACAGATTAGATATAAATATCTACTTATAACTGACTACAAAGCAGGAACATTCTATCACTATACGTAAGTAAATAGGTACCATCATACCACATACCACCACGGTAGTCGTCCTCGAGGGGTTAGGCAAATGTGTCCTAATGTACCCGAATTTTGCCAGTTTGTTTTAGGTCCCATGTAATAAGCGGCGAGTCTAAATTGCTATCGGCACAAAACTTATCTCTAATCTGCTATTGAGAATTTCATAGAATACAAATAATAACACTGCTCGACCTGGTAAGCGAACCCAGAACCTCTTGGTGAGCTGTCGTATTTACGATCACTAGACCAATGAGGTAGTTATACATACAGGTACAGTCACGAGCAATAACATAGAAACGCCCTTAAAATTCAAATTCATGTAGCAACATTAAATCGCAAAAATAAGTACCTATGTTAAATTTGTTCAATAATATGTAAACGTTATACTGTGTCAAAATTAACTACACATTTTTTTCAAATTATAAGTAAAAACTTCTTTGTTTTTGGACACTTTGTTTTTAAAATGAATGTCGCGATTCTACATGTCATCCGGTGTCAGTGGCGTTTCGATAGAGCGGCCAATATGGCGACTGTGATTTTGATTTATCTGTCAGTACCATTAGAATGTAACAATATACTCAACAATTCGAATTTAGCAGATATATTTTATGTTGTTGACTTGAAATCTTAATTTTTTACCCCCTACCCCTTGACGAAATTATTATTAAAGATACCGTCCTAAAACTATTTGTTTCGTTTATACCATGGACCTGGTCCATGGTTTATACCCATCAAAAACATAAATGTGAAATGAGAGCCAAGTTTAGAATTATGCTATACATACCTTGGTTGTTGACTTCAACGACAAAAAAAGTGAGAAACTTAATGGGTGCCAAGTTCAATGGTCAGTTCCGAAATTTATTTAAAACAACAAAATATTTTATAACATCATAAAATATGATTTCTTGATTTCTTCATATAACTTAGCATAATATATTGAAGCCTAAGGTCTGACTTGGCTAGTTCTCAAATACGCCTTCACCCATGACACGTTTATGTTAAATAGTTTTTGAGTTATGAGGGAGTCAAAAGTGGCTCCAAATGGTACGTGAATCGTGTAATATAATAGACGGTGCCAACGTGCCAACCCGCAGTAGGCTAGCGTGGTGGGAGACCTGTCCCCAGCAGTGGGACAATAATGTGTTGATCATGATGAACAGACGGTTCTGCTCGCCAGTTCTGTTAGCTTGAATTTGGCTTGACACGCTGCCGCGTGTCTGATTACTGTGAAACCAATTTAAATACCTATTTTGACACAGTTTGATGGTTATGTAATTAAAAAAAAAACCGGCCACGTGCGAGTCGGAATCGCGCAAAAAAGGTTCCATACCACTGACTACCAACCATTAGTAACCACAGTAGGTACACAATTGAATGAAAGGTAAATTGCAATTTACGATTTAGTAAATATTTAAAAAAAACTACTTACAGTCTCTCTCCTACTTGAGTGAGCGATGCGTCTGCGTAGACAGCTGCTATACTATAGTACATTTACATGTTTTGATCGAGTATCAAGTGCAGTGAAAAGTGAATGTGGTGTCAATTGTTTATAGCAACGATAATTACAGCGATAAAGGTCCTCCTTCTCTATATACATACAAATCTATTAAACAAATGAAATTAAAATTTTCTTTTGAAAAATGCTACCATTCCTTGAGTATTTTCTTAAGACGTTGTCACGTTCAACTATCGTCAGTAAACCGACTTTACAGACAACCAATTTTTTTTTCTATTTTTCTGGGAAAATCTTAATGCGGTTCACAGAATACATCCAGTGGACTAAGATGTCATAGGTCTTGAGTTCGAACCCAACAACCACCTTTCGTGGCCACCGTGGCGTGCACCACTGACTTTTCGGAAGTTATGTGCGTATTTATCACAAGCTCAAACGGTGAAGGAAAACATCGTGAGGAAACCTGCATGCTTGAGAGATTCTGCCAACCCGCAGTAGGCTAGCGTGGTGGACTTATAGCATAATCCCTCTCAAATGAGACGAGACCCGTGCCCAGCAGTGGGACGTTAATGGGTTGATGATGTTAGTTAGATTAATTATCTAGTTATTTATCTAGGTAGATACTAGCCTACTGCTGTAGGAGAGTAAGTATAGATATAGATGGATATGCATACATAAAATACTCGTAAGTCGTAAGAACGACTGCTAAGCAAGGGGTATTGGTTCGAGTCCCGTGTCGAAAAAATTGTTAATGGATATTTTTTGAAATTCTAAGTAGCAACTTGGAGTTTAGTTTCGCGCCCCGTTGAAGGCAAAAGAGTCGACCCCTTTTACATGGGTCTTAAAACATACTGACGAAATGTGGGTATATTAATTCGCCAATACCTAACCCTTCTGGGACGATGTGAATGCGAATTTCATATATAACTAACTGACCCAGCAAACGTTGTTTTGCCACATTATAGGGGTTGGTGGACTACCCCTAACTTTTAGGGGGATGAAAAATAGATGTTGGCCGATTCTCATAGATACCGGATAAGCACAAAAAATTTCATCAAAATCGGTCAAGCCGTTTCGGAGGAGTATGGCAACGAAAACTGTGACACGAGAATTTTATATATTAGATGTTATGATTATCCTAAAAACTTAACAAGTTGCATCCATAGAAACTAAAATTTATTTGGCTCTTTTTGAAATTAAAGAATGGGCCGATTTGGAGACTCCAAATCGGCCCATTCCATAGGTAGGTAACTACTTTCTAGTATTGTTAGTGCGAAAGCGAAGCGGCGAAATGCTCCTCAGCAACACATTTCTGTTATATAATAAAATATACAATACTATTATAAAGGGAATGCCCGTTAAGTAACGGTTATTAAGGTTGAATTTTAAGAAGATAGACACATTTCAACTTTATTACCATATACGCAATAACAGTTCGTTCACTTCTCTCTAACCATTTCATTTAGCTAAAGTATTTAAATACAGTTTCTCACGTACACAGGCACCCAGATCCGCAACAATGTCGGTCTTTTGGTTTTACGAATATATATATTATGTTCCGTGTGGTATTGAATCTGCGACCCCTCAGAAGGAGCATGACGATATGTTATTTTCTGTAAAATAGGTAAGAAAGTTACACTGAAAAGTTCTATCTCTGTCTTATAATGGAATAATAAACTCAAACTCAAATGATTTATTTCAATAGGTAGTTATGCTATGGATTTTGCTTGTTGTTTTTTCTTTTTGTAATGTAAATACGCCTACATTGATATACTGAAAGTTATTTCGGACATGAAAATCAAAATAGAAAAAATATCTCTGCAATATGTTGATATGACCTAACCGCAATGCTTGGTTCAAAACACTAATGAAATTTTGCGCAAATTTGTATAGAATCTTAAAGGCTTTAAGGTTCTTCATTCGTGCTTTAAAGGTTCTTGGGTTCAAGCAGTAATGCTACGCTTTAAGTTAAAGCTCCTGCAGCATTAGGTACAGCTCATCATTATCATCATCAGCCTATATACTATAGGTACTGCTCACGAACACTAAAATATTAACGAGATTTTCATAAGCATGATCAAACTTGATGACAATATATAGGTTCGGACGGAAACGCATATCTTATATTTAACTGTATAATCCATATATTCATTCCTAACATCATCAAATCCGTTGTCCCATTCGCGTATCAAAACTAAATCCTTAACCCATATTCCGTGCACGTCACCGGCACAGTTTATTAGGAAACTGTTAGGGCAATCAATGGGCAATCATAAAAATTGTAATTGCCAGCGGAACCGTCCACTCCATGTCCTGGCCCCGAGGGGGAAGCTTCCTTCTTGACTGAACGGTTATGCGCTGTTCATTAAATCATGGATTTTTGTACATGGGTTTTTT
The DNA here is from genome assembly GCA_905163465.1 of Craniophora ligustri. NCBI lineage: Eukaryota > Metazoa > Arthropoda > Insecta > Lepidoptera > Noctuidae > Craniophora > Craniophora ligustri. The sequence goes on along the minus strand of LR990962.1, from coordinate 13,195,896 downwards.
GAATAATCCTTACATTATCATCCGCTTTGCCTTGTTGATGACTGAATGCAGGAAAATAACACGAAGCAACTGCGATAAGTTCTTCGCAACCCAATTTCTGTTTAGTTTTGTAGTTGTGAGTAATCGTATTTTACTAAGAAATATTGGGGTCGTGTAGATTCTATTTCACACAGTTATCCTACCAGTCCTACCACCTGTTTCTGCCAATGCCTGATTCTTCAGTTCAAATATGGTGTGGTAAATGAATGGAAGATAGCAAACAGTCCATCTTATACCAGTAACCCTAACTGGCATAAGATGAACTGATTGTTATCTTCTGAGCAAGTTAGGGTTGGTTTGCAGTCTACCTAAATGTACTTGATAATCAGTATTTACCTCTGCAACTCCGATATCCTAAGACTGAACTGGTTGTCAGGGTTTTTGGGTTTCTGACTACCATAAACGATTGCCATTATATTCATTTTACAACCGGGACTGACAGCTTGAAGTATTCTTCAAAGCACGAAGGAATGATCTTGATGAGAATGGTGAAAGTAACCCATCCTTAATAACTATCGATTGATTAGCATTATTACTTAGCTACCAGTCTGTCTAGCTAGCCGTGTATATGAGTTTTAATACCGTTGAAATATAGGAGAATAAAATCTGGTAAAAAGCTTGCTAGCCGCCTTGCTAACCCCTAGAAAATTCGGCCTTCGGCCTTCGGCCTTGCACTGACAGGCCACTATCACTAAACCACAAGCGGACTGTACATCTTACAACGCTCATAAATAATTCGTACACTTGAATCCGTGTATAAATAAATACAGATCATCTAGAGCGGCTGGCGTATTGGCGGTATGGTACTATTGGCACTTGATCGGGCGAATTTCGTTAGTTTGGGCGTGATACTGTACGACAAAAAGAAAAGTTTCCTATAAAACTGGGTGCTAAATATTGCTAATCATTTTGTGGATTTCAGTGTAATTTTCTGTGATGGGTGCGGATGATCCAAACGCGTTGGCTGCAGTGGAATTCGAAGTCTTCGGGCAGGTTCAAGGTCTGTAAGGTTTGTGGACCTAGAAGAAATAAGTTTTTTGTCACTCATTGATTTTCTCCCGATACCTGAAGTAAAATATAAATAGGTAGGTATCACTAATTGTATTTTACTTTAGAACATTACCTACATAATAGCTTAAACACTGTTATGTGCTCATAATTCACGATAATAGATTAATTTATTGAAGTTATTTAGTGATCTACCAATGAATTAATTAACCATGGGAAACATTTGTATGAACCCATTATTTGTATAGCTATATAATTATGCTGTGATGGATAGAAACTTAGATACCCAATTTGTGTTCAGTGCGGTACCGTACAGTCCAAGTGTTTGTTGTTTTATGATTCCTTAAAATTTGTAAACTTCCATTCACATGACTATCGAAAGGATGATTTAAATTCAAGTCTAATTAATATTCCTATTGTTAGCTGATCTCAAGAATGTTCTAATCAGTCAACTGGTTATAATTAGAGAGCATGTAGGTCGATGTCACTGGGCTATTTGGACGTGATATCGACCACAACGAAACGTGTGACATGGGCGTGTGTGTGCCACATCGTATGTGATAGATTAACCGATCGAATTGAAAGTCTGAAAGATCGGAATATTAAAATGTAAATCGCATAACATATGCCTAGACAAGGTAAGATTGAGAGCTGTGGTAGCCTAGTCGTTCGAATTCAAGGCACGCACCTTTTTGGGAGTTCTTCCTCTCAAAAACCAATTCTTGGTCGTTCTATACAGAGAACGGCCACTCTTCGGCACTGCGTAATGTTTGGTGCTTTATGGAGCCCACATGTCGTTGTCTTATACCTAAAAATGGTCTCATCAAGTCATCCTGTTTATGTTAAAAATGAGACAGTAATCAGACAGGTATTACTGTCTCATTTGTATGAGAGTAGATCAGTATAGATGATAGATGAGAATAAATCAATATATCAGCGACTGATCTATTGATTTATTCCCCTTACGCGAATATTAGAGATATATTTAAATAAAAGCGAGATTACTCGCTAAAAATTACCCGTCCGACTGCGAGGAAGTACCTCCGCCTTATAGAATACCGCAGTGGAACAACAATCTTAGAGTAAGAAAATTCTGTTTTTTGTAGTAATCCACTTTTTTAAGGAAATCTGGCTCCGTATTTATTTGAGTTCTTATAAAAAGGGAGTAATTATTTCGAAATCTCTGAAGTTGCAAACGCCAATACGCTACGTTAACTGCTCACCATCAGGCAGCTTTTTTGACGCTCTTAAAAGCTCTTTGTAAATATGACATAAAAGTTGACCATATTATACCTATACATATATGTATGTATATATATATTTTATATTTTATTATTGTACATATGTATTATATTTGTAGACATTTATGGACTTATTGTTTTAATTTGATTTTTTACAACTTTAATTTATTAGTAGTCCTAGGTTAATTAGTTTAATATGCCACACCTGTTTTATTTTCACTATGTACCTGTCCATCCAAAGGTTGTCTGGAAGAAATCGCTCTTTAGCGATAAGACCGCCATTGTACCTACCCGTATTTTATGAATAATAATATTATTAATGTAATTCTATTTTGGTGTACAATAAAGTATATTCTATCTATCTATCTATCCATATCCTTTGTTTGCCAGGTTGTTATTTCACAAAATACTGCAAGGAATTGGCGGAACAGCTGGGCGTCGGCGGGTGGGTGAAGAACTCCAAGAAAGGCACCATCGTCGGCAAGATACAGGGCAACAAGGCACAGCTAGACCATATGTAAGTATTTAGGTACAACTAGATAACTAGACGGTAGACCACATGTTATTACGAAAATGCTAGTTAGGTTTCTTATTACTAAAATGGAAATTAATTTCTTTCATACACTTACGCCTATTTTCCATGGGGGTAGGCAGAAACTATAGAATGCCACGCGCTGTGATTCCCTTGTCATGCATATTTTTTGAATTTTTATACTTACTTATCATTAAAAATATTAAGTATAAATAAGTAGGTGTATGGGCCTCACAGGGTCCAAACCCTATATACATACCCTAGTCAATGGCCAGTGTTGCGCCCCATTAAAATATAAACATTGATAAGAATGATCTAGAATAATAATTCTTAATGTTGATGAATCTTAACTATTGACTCTCAAACATTGATTGCTCATTGTCATAATATATCGCGTATCATTAGTAAAAGCATTGTTTATTTACGTGTAATTATCAGTAATGGTTTGGATACAACCCAAGCGATAGTGACTGTTGGCTTTAATGGTTCTTATCAAGAAACTAGAAAATAATAGGTCTTTACCTATGAAATTGCCGTTCTGCAGTACTGGCCATTTTAAATCAAAATATTTTTTGTTTGGCTAAGAATTCTAATTTCAAATTAATTTTATTTTAAAAACATGGAATTCTTTTTCCAAAAGTAGTCATTTGTTTATTGATTAGTGTTACATTTTGATCGCATTTCAATCTTTTTCGTCATCATGGATACGTTAAAAATTCGAGTAATTATGGAATATGAGTACCGTCGTGGCAGCAACGCGGCACAAGCGGCACGCAACATCAACAACGTTTACGGAGCTAACACTACAAACCAACGCACCACCTGTTATTGGTTTGCTCGCTTCCGTTCTGGGAATTTCGACCTGAAAAATGAACCTCGCGGTCGACCGAAGACTTTGGTCGACAATGACGAATTAAAGGCGATTTTGGAAGCTGATGATACACAATCGACGGCAGAATTAGTAGCAGCTTTCGACGTTAGCGTCAAAACAATATTGGTCCATTTGCGTCAAATTGGCAAGGTAAAAAAGCTTGACAAATGGGTGCCCCACGAACTCAATTATCGCCAGCGCAAAGTACGCGTCGAAACGTGCCTTGCACTGCTCGACAGACACACAAATGAAGGAATTTTGAACCGTATTGTTACCTGCGTTGAAAAATGGATCCTGTTTGATAACCGCAAGCGCTCAGCAAGTTGGTTGGATCCTGGTTCAGCACCTAAACAATGCCCTAAACGAAAGCTTACCCCTAGAAAAGTAATGGTCACTGTTTGGTGGTCTAGCGCCGGTGTGATTCATCACAGCTTCTTACCAAACGGGGTGAGCATTACTGCAGATGTGTACTGTGAAGAACTGAACACAATGATGGAGAAGCTGGCACATCTCCGACCAGCATTGGTCAATCGCTCGTCTCCGCTGCTCCTGCACGATAACGCGCGACCTCATACTGCACAGTAGACGGTCTCCAAGTTGTAAGAACTGGGGTTGGAAGTTCTCCGTCGTCCGCCCTACTCACCAGACCTTGCGCCTACAGACTACAACTTTTTCCAGAATTTGGATAACTTCTTGGCGGGAAAAAAATTCAATATCCGAGAGGCATTACAAAATGCCTTTGAAGAATTTGTTGCCTCCCGTCCAGCTGATTTCTTCTGCGTTGGCAAAGATGCATTGATTACATGGGTGATTACTTCGATTAATACAAATAAAAAATACTTGAAAAAAAAATCGTTTAATTTTTTTCATACAAAACGGCAATTTCATAGGTAAAGACCTAATATATCAAAAGTATAAATAATAATCACATAAACAATTAGGTACTTCATAATGAAATGTATGCAGGTCAGTGCCAATTTGCATGACAATTTATTAGACAAATTAAAGGCGATACCTTTTATTTGTGTAGTAATTATTTTCTTTTCTTAACTCATATGGGAAAATGTATACTAACTCATCATCACCAATAAATATTGTAACATTTCTAATAAATCAAATAATTTATTATCTGTTTATAGATGAGTCTCTTAGATTAAAAATTGGCCGGTATGATGAGGGTACTAATGCTTTCTATTCTTCTACATTAACTCATAACTTGAGTGTAATTGTACAACTCTGCCTTACAGTATGTTTTTTTTCAGGATAGACTGGCTAAGCACTACAGGATCACCAGGGTGTAAGATAGAGAAATGTGACCTCACCAACTGGGAATACGTCGCTAGACTCGCGTATACAGATTTTACTATTCGATTTTAGTTATAAACTTTTTATTATTTACTTGTTTTCGTAATTATAATATACTTTGTATAATATATGTAAATAACTACGTGAAATTTAAATTTTCCAGGTTTATCAATGTTACCCGGTTTTTGATCATTATAACTGTCAGTGGCAATGGTTGATATCAAATAGTAGAGAAAACTACAACCCCCAAACATTCGCATGTTTATAGAAATCCTTTTTACCATGATGATTAGGGCTGCAAATTCAGAGCCGATAGGAGCGAGTGTAATCTTAAAGCTTGTAAGTGTTTATTGCAAAATTGGACGACGTCGCTTTAGATCCAGAAAGAAATGGCTTTCTAATGACGGACCTATAGCAGAAAGCTTTTTCTTTTTCCGTATTCAAAGAGGAGTACGCAAAAATTAAAAAAACAAGATTGAATATTGAAACATCTCAGTTTTCATATTCAAGCATCTTTGTTGTCACTAAAAACAAGTTACACATAACTCGTTTTAAGTGGAAACAAATTTATTTATCGCTACCATGACTTAAAAAAAAAGAAGAAAAAGATTTTGTATAATATAAAAAGATATTGAAACACGATCAGTGTAGAGGCTAAACCAAAGATTTGTATGGCCTTCAGATATTTTTTTCAGGTACCTAAATATTTATAAAAACGGGGGGAGATCTTTAGAACTATGTAAAAAGAAGTAGGTGAAAACCAGTATAAAAGAAGTTTAAGTAATAACAAAATCCAAACAAATCCAACTCAGTCACTTGGTAATCAGTAAATACATTGCCAGACATAAACACTGTCTGCTATTATGCGTGTGAGCGTGTCTTCAGATAAACTAGGTGTATCGTAAATAATATAAATAATACAATATTTACTACTTAAATCGCGTCGCGGTAGGTAGACTGAGTACATAGAATAACAGTTGATATGACTGTTTGTTCGCGGAAATATACCAGATTATTTGGGTCTCGACTAATTTGGAATGTTTTGAATATCGACGTTTGTACTCTCTTTGTAGAAGACTGCGACCAATTTGACGGAGAAATTGTATTTTTCCAGTGCATCAAAAGTCATCTAATAATACGTTTTTGTTCAGTAAAGGCCTCTTCTCTGCTTGAGTCCACTACGCATTGGTCTACTGAAGGATTCCAAAGTCATTTGTACGTATATAGTGTAAAATTTGTAGTAAGATTTTTATAGTTAACATGAAAGTGTATATACCATTACCCTCTGCCAGGAGTTTTTGTGTCCGTCCATTAGTAATCTTGGGCTGAGTAAGAAAAAGCCTTCTTGAAATTAAGAAAACCCCGTAGCAAAACAAAGCAGTTCGGATTCTGTAATAAAACATGTAACCTATGTGATAAGATATCACCATTGTCGTCTCAATGAATCTGCGAACACAATTCTATTTAGCATCAATTTCAACCTTATTACTTTATTATAAGGATCTTAACTATTGCAGTGTTGTGCAAGAAAGGTTTATTAAGGGCAAGAACCTCTGGTTTTCTTCCAAAGGATAATAATAGAACGGCGTAAAGTATTTCTGTTTATGCCGCCCGTTGTCACATTACTTATAATAATTACGAACAATTATGATATAGCTCACATGTTCTTGCATTCAATTCAATAAACTTTATTGATTGTTTTTAATTGAATGGAGATTGCGGTATTTTCAATGAAAGCGTAGCGATGTTATTAATGAGGCTAGGAAGGTACTGATTGATGTTGCTGTTGACTTCGTTTGTAAGTACTTAAAAGGCGTGACTTGTTAGGGATAACAGAAAATAGCTTATGATTCTCATCAGCCAGGTTTATCTGCTAACCCGAGCGAGATGTCTACCATTTGACTTTTAAAAACATGAGACATATAACATTATATTATAATTTTACAATAATATGCCTAAAAATGCCTTTTATATCTGAATGTATTATGTATTGGACACGATTCTACAACAATGATATTTTCTAAGTCATGATAGACTAGATTATTATTAACTATTACCGCGTGGCAAAGTAGCTAGTAGTAGATAGTATTATTGTTTTCGATACTTCCAAGTTGCGTTTGTTTGATATACATAATTATTATTTTGTGGTTTAATACAAGTTAGTTTACTATTGAAAATAATAGGGGCCAACGATAGTGCCCTGGGGTACCCTAATATTTATTCCAATCTTATCTGGTTTAGAATTTTTTTTTGGTTTTCCATAATAATAAATCTTCAATTGTTAAAATGTGCACTAATACTTCAGTATGTAGGTCTATGAAACTCAGATACTTATAATCATAAGTTTGTTTATAAATGGAAAATATTTATATTAATCGTGACAATAATTATCAAATGCATTGGTTAAGTACTTAAATTTCATGAGGGAACAACATTTTTCAAAGTAGACCAAATAAAATTGGCTTTTTTGAACGTCGACAATAAAGACAGCCCCCAAAAACGCCCGCCCTTTTGGGTTAGGAGCAATAATTATTCTACAAATGCAAATAATTAGTTTAGGCTAGATTTGTTACTACTTATACGTAATTTTTATCTTTATATACTGTAGGCTAAATGCAAAATTAGGCAAAATTTTGCCTCGCTTATTTATCAACCCAACAAAGTAATTAATTCAGCAGTTAGCATCGTAAATTGATTTTGTTTTAATTCAATAATTAAAGTTATTAATAAAACAACTGATAAAATAGCAATACGTTTATTATGTATCATTCAACAGTACTTATAATAACTTAGTGTACACACCTTAATTGTTCAATATTTACATATTATTTTGCTTTTACAAACTAGTAAAGACTTTTATTAGTTTGACTTAGAACAAATACTTAATTTTAATCTATACATAACTTTTAAAAGTAAAGAGAAAACAATGATATTATTTTAGAAGATTCTCCTGAAAATTATAGTTAAGAATATATAAATATATATAAACATTATGACACACACACAGAGCCATCTAGTTCCGAGCTAAGCCACGAGACATTTTGTTACGGTTACTAGATGGTTGATACACTACATAGATATATTTTTATGTAAATACATACATATTTTACATAGAAACATCCATGATTTAGGTCAAATATTTATGCTCATCACACAAATATTTGCAAGCAGAAAACAGCTTTTACATATGCGTTAATCGGGTCGTCAAATTGATAATAATAAGTATAACACAAGTTGTGATTAGATAAATACACAAAATTAAGAGAAATATATTGTAAAAACACAATTACAATAAACGATACAAACATTGAAAAATATAATATTAATAAAAACATTTAAAGAGGAGAACCTAATAAAATCAAAATGAAGATAGAGGTAGTTTTAAATAAGCGCGTGCGCACTTTACAGTAAGATTTATTCTACAAACTATCTAATAATCACAAAAGAAAACAGTTAAGCTATTGATGCTGCAGCTGTCATTCGGAGTTATTACTTTAGAAACATGTTCAATTGCATCACAGAGTAACATTTGTTTGAAGTTGCAGTGCTGGGTAGAGTAAGAGAAATAATATATACATATAAACAATTTTAGGAAGAAAGGATATTTTAACATTAAATTTTGAAGTAATTCACTCATGTTGCAGTAAATAAATTCATCTTTTCCTTTAATACGTTATTCATTTCATCATAAAATTTAGTTACGCCTTTTAGGATATCTTCAAATTTCATATTTTCAAAAGCCATAGATACCTACTTAGCTATTGGTAACAGTTTTGTAACAAAGAGTACATTATGTATACATATATACGCTAAATAAATCAAATCCTTGGATACTATAATATTCAATCAAGGATTTAGCTTCACATTCAGTACTGTCTATTAATAACTATCCTACTTATGTTTTGTACCTATACGTCCCAAGGCTCATTCGTTCCCGTATCACCATTAACTTCAGGAACCAAGCACTGTATCACTGGGGAATCTATTCTAACAACAGTTCCAACTTCAAACTTAACTTGGAATAAAACTTCCTTAAACTCTTGATATACACCTCAAACTAAAGTCGGATTTTAACTAGACTTTCTCTTCAGGCATTTGTAGAGGAACGCTGGATTCTTCTGGCTTTTTGCCGGCGGCTGCAGCGGCTTGTAAAGCCCTTCTGTGTCTCTTCTTAGTTCGTTCTTTGTGGAAGAAGAGCCTGAGATAATGGCATGGGAAGACCACACACTCTCCCGCAGGCTCCTCGGCGTCTATATAGACTCCTCGGACGATTACAGAGTTTGAACAGTTGAGGAGTATAAGAAGTGTTAGACTCACTATGTGGGAACTCCAGTTGCTGAGTTTTGGTGTTTCTGGAAAAGAAAATAGATAGGTAAGTAAGTAAAGGAACCGCATTATTATAAAAATAAAACAGGAACAAAACTTTGCTACTCTAATAGGTATACCGATTGAACCTCTTTGAACGTGGTAATAAATTGAGTGAGTATGATCAGGAATAACTATGTATATCAACTTAATTTTCGAGCCATTTGTTGCCTCGCTGTTAGGCATGAGGTCTTTTGTATCGCCTCTCATTAGGCTACTCATAGTCATAGTGCATCATGCTAGCCTTCACATGATGACGTGGAAACACGCTCATGATTTTGAAAACTGCTTTATAAGTTAGCCAGTATACGGTTAGTCGGCTCACCTATATCAACTTACCAGGGAAGAAATAAATATCGAGCAGGCCCCAGATGCCCCGCCAGACGTTGACGGTGGCCACGAAGGAGATGAGGTGGTACACGTCAGCCAGCAGCAGCCGCGGAGCCCCATGCAGCCGGGCAGCCGCCCAGCGTACTGGAGCTTGCATTGCAAACGTCACTATCACCACCGCGTAACCCACTATCTGTTGACGAAAATGAAAATTGTGATAACATGATTCAATTTTGAATATCTCCGTGTCCAGACCAAATGTAATGGCTGGTATATCTCTATGTGATGGGTCTTTGAACTACAAATTCACTGATGTGTTACATGAGTCAACACTCATATGTCGGATATGTTAACTTTCTAAAAAAGGCCATTTCAAATCCTGTTCTACTTTGTCACATTATAAACAATTTTGTCTAGACTTTAAAACAAATTAAGATTCTTTCAGTTTGATTCGTATATCCTTTTCAAGGTTGATCAGTTATGTGTGAAAATGCCAGCGTAAATTAAGTGACTTTTTCTAATTGCTGCTATTTAAAAAAAAAATCCTCCAAAGCTCTGGGTATGGCTTCGGGCCATACCCAGATAAAATAGTCAAAGTCAAAGTCAAAGTCAAAGTTCTTTATTGCTTCATGTAACAACATGAAACCCTACAGCATAAAAATACTATATCTACGAATCACAAATCACAAATATTTATGGAATAAAATAAAAGATTAACATAAATTATAATAACTAATATAAAACAAATAATTATTGCACATGCTTATTATATTTTACTTTACTTAGGTATGTTTAAATTGACGACAAATTAATTAATTATTTTTAACATCAAAATATTCATTAAGTGTCTACACACTTAATAAATATTTTGACTAAAAAAATACCTATTACAAAAATGTTACTACTAACATTTTTGTAATAGGTATTTTTTTAGTCTACTTTTAAACACATTATCGTTTAGTGTATCTTTTAAATCTTGGGGTAATTTATTATATATTTTAATGGCCATGACATAAGGACCAGCATGATATAGCGATAAGCTTGATGTTGGAAGGGCTAAACGGTTTTGATGTCTCAGGTTGCGTGATTGTGTGTAATGGTCTTTATTTTGTTTAAAGAGGGACTTATTGTTCCGAACAAAGAGGCCCAATTCTAGGATATAGAGGGATGTTAGTGTCAGGATCTGCTGCTCCACAAAATGTGGTCTACAACTTTCCATGCCATCAATGTTAACAAGGATTCGTATGCATTTTTTTTGCAATTTAAATAATATATCCGCGTCTTCACTATTTCCCCATAGCATGATGCCGTAACGTAGCCAGGATATGCATAATAAGCTGCTTTAGCGGATTTGACGTCTGTAGTTTTTTTTAATTCGTATAGTGCGTACGTGAATTTCGACAGTTTACCGGCAATAGTTTGTATGTGGGATTTCCAATTGAGGTGTGTGTCTATGTTTAAACCTAAAAGTTTGAAGTTATCAACCCAGTCTAGTTTGGTATTATTAAATGAGACATTTTCTGCTATGGATAGTTTTTGGTGTGGTTTATATTGCATTATTTTTGTTTTTTGGAAATTTAATTCTAGGTTGTGTTCGTTTAACCAAGTTGATATGTTTGTTAATATTTGGTAGATTTGGTTACATAGGTTTTCGGTATTGTTATTGGCACAGGGGAAGACTATTGAGATGTCATCTGCAAATAGAACACTAACCTCTTTTATTATCTTGGGCAGATCGTTGATGTATATCAAAAATAAAATGCATCCAAGTACACTGCCTTGTGGGATTGAGTTGTTTATATTTAATGGTTTTGATCTTATATTTGTGATATGTCCAGTTTCGTAATTATGGTGCTCAATGTCTACGTATTGTTTACGGTTACTTAAATAAGAACTGAACCATTTGTGTGCAACACCTCATATGCCAATGCCTTCCAGTTTATTTAAGAGTATGTTGTATTGAACCCTATCATATGCCTTACTCATGTCGAGCAAAATACCTATTGCATATTTTTTTTCATTTATTATATCTAAAGCTTGCTGGATGTATCTGTATACTGCTTTTGTGATCGATCTATTTCTCCTAAACCCATTTTGACTTTCATGGAATATATTAAAACTTTCACAATAAGAGTTTAACCGTGTGGTTATAGCGGTCTCAAATATCTTTGAGAAGGTAGGTAGAAGTGCTATTGGACGGTAATTAGTGCAGTCGGTTTGTAATCCCTTTTTATGGATTGGTTTGATAATTGATATTTTAAGTAGGTCGGGAACAGTGCCTTCTGAAAAGGATTGGTTTATAAGAAGAGTGAGTGGCATGACTAGTTCATTTTTACATTTTTTTATTAGTGTTGGGGGTAATTCGTCAAATCCGTAACTTTGTTTATTTTTTAAGTTAGTAATTATGGTAGAAACCTCGCAAGGATCAACTGGTTTAATATAAATTGAATTTTCTGCGCGCGTTATTATTGGTCTACCAGCTTGTTTACCAGGTTCGCCGCCTACTGACACAAAAAAATTGTTAAATGCATTTGCTATTGTCTCTGGGTTTTCCGTTATTGTATTTTTTATTTTAAGTTTTATAAATTTTTTTTGTTCTTTTTGATGTTTTATTCGTACGTTCTTTTATGATTTGCCACATTGTTTTTGGAATATTTTCACTTTTTTTTAGTCGTTGTGTGTACTGAATTTTTTTTGACTGTATAACAGCCTTTTTCAACGTTTTTTCATATTTTTTGTAGTAGGTTTCTAAGATTGGATCGTTATTTTGTGTTATAAATGTTTTTAAAAGACGTTTATGCTTACAGGACATTTTTAAGCCAGTGGTTAACCATGTCTTTTTTATGGACTTTTTAAATTTTACAATTTTATTTGGTATACAGTTGTTTAATGTGTCTTTTATTGTTTGGTGAAATAATTCATAATTGGTATTGACGTCTCTGTTATCAGCAATAATAGAATTCCAATCTATTCTACCCAATGTTAATTTGAAGTAATTTATATTTTTTTCATTAAAAGTTCGTTTATTTATGTACCACGTTTTTCGATCGCCTATTATTGATAGTTTTGGTATTGTTATTAGGACACCTTTATGGTCTGAGAGTCCGTATTCGTTTACAGATGTAGTAAAATCTTTGATGCTGAAGTTCGTGAATAGCAAGTCTAGACACGTGGCGCTAGTCTTGGTTATCCTAGTCGGTTCTTTTATAAATTGTTGAAAATTGTAACTACTCATAAGGTTTATTAGATTTTGAGTAGATGTTGACCTTTCTAAAATATTGATGTTAAAATCTCCTCCTATAATAATTTTTTTTTTATTATATTTTATTAATAGGTGAAATGTACGTCATTAAACTGCAAAATGTACTATTAACTGTAATAACTCTGTGTCTATCCTACTAATATTAAAAATGTGAAAGTTTGTATGGATGTTTGTTACTCTTTCACGCAAAAACCGCTTTACAGATTTGCAAGAAATTTAGCATATTAGTATACAGTTTATTACCTGGATTGGCTTGGCCACTTTTTATCTAAGTATATATAGGTACTATTTACTACTATTGTGTTCTTAACGTGATCTTATTGTGCCTGTAAATAAACCTATTACCTACCAGACCTTGTTGTTAAAGTTTGACACTACGAGCGGCGCCTGAAACTGAGCCTACACAAACATAACACTTCCTTATCACGTCATAAAGCTGTAACACTGTGTCGTCAGCAGACCAATCCCTTATTACAGGCTTACCGAACTAAGCTCTGTAAAGTAAGGCTTAATCATTTGTAAATACAGTTTAAAATAAATTGAGTGTTTATCTAACAATGGAAACACCCGGTGAACAATGAGAAGTGTCAACAAGAAAGTTTATTAATATCTAAACCCTTGTTTATTTATAATGTAATGTTGTAACAATGTTATTAAGCTTTCTCTTTTCCTGTTGCATAAGACTTGATAACTTATATAGACATACATACATGCATAGTAAATTGTTTATTACTGATTTTCAATATGCATGTACATATTTTCTAGAAAATTCATCTTCAATTTACTAAGTATTTGTTTGAAATCATTAATTTATTCTAAAGAATCGGGTAGTTATAAGTTTACGTTAATAAATAAACATTCCGTAAAACTGAATGGCGAATACCAACTGTAATACCAGTAATACTAGTATTACTTGACCTGAGTCAAGTTACCTTTACCGTTAGTTCAAGGTACCTTTTTAAAAAAAACCAGCCAGATTATAGGCAATGCTTTTTTGGTGCATAATCAGATCCGTATATGACGAAACCCGAAATAATCTTCAAAGCCTGAAAAGGGTCTAAGTGTTGCTGACATCAGTAATGGTCTACTCTTCTAAATATGCTACTTCTTCTTTCTTCGTTTGTTTTAACATCAAGAACCAAATTATTGCCACAAACAAATGAGCAGCTTGAATAGTAATAAAATAAACTTCTCTATCTCTCTTTCTTGACGTTTTTCCCTAGATTATCCCAGAATGTGTCCCACACCAAGATCATGTTCATTACATCACTTAAGGAAAACATCTGCATGATGAAAAAAATGCTCCATGTGTCATAATCATAAGCGTCACTTAAAGGCTAATTTTAAGAATGACGGTCAATCCGCAGTCTCACTAAGGAAATCCCGTATTATCTGATGAATTCTTGTAAAGACATTATATCATAATCATCACCAGTTATCATATGGTTGCAGAACTTTATTGTTTAGTTTGTTTGGGGAACTGTCCCGAGACTGCACTGCGTCAGTGCAAATTGCAGCGCTAAAAATTTTCAAGGAGTCTAAATAAATTATGGAGTCATGGCGATGCTATCTATCTTTTGGACATCGTCTAATAATATAGAAAATATTCAATACACTTATGCAGAGACAATTTAAATACTTTACTTATGCCCAATTATATTTAAAGCCGTGAACTACGCATTATTATCTGGTTAAGTGCGCTAAAAGTGCACATAATTGGTCCTCGTAGTGAATATATTATGGAGTGTCAGCGTTATTTGGTTACTCTGATGATGAGGTTATTCACAAAAAATTTGATTTGACAATACAAGAGATTTTTAGAGAGATTTAGAGAGAGAGAGAGAGAATTACTGCACTATCACGGGTACCATAGTACCGGTTGTCATATCTGTGCTAAATGTAACTAGTATTACATGCGTTTTGCTCAGTCTATAAAAGACTGCATACTGATACATACAGCGGGAGAATGGAATCTGGATGGAATAGAAATGGAGTTTGTAATTTCGGATGAGGGGTATTCAAGTCACGAATGAATAGGTATCTTCTAGGTTACCGTGCTACACCTTAGACCACATCGTCACTTACCATCAGGTGAGACTGTGATCAAAAACTAACCTACCTAAAGAACGACGGTCCCAATAACCGTTCCTATAGGACAAGTAAGTACGTTGACGTCAAAGACCTAAAAATAGTCAGGAACACGTATTTATCCAATTTGCGTGCATAATGTCTTCGGTTTCAGGAACTGACAATGAAGTAAACGCTTTCGCACCGGTGTTTACTAATAAGCAGCGTATTTCTGTCCGCCCGTTCGGCCCACGTGTTGCAATTTGCTCAATGTCACCGCCATGATATTGAACGAGGATGCCGATTCGTGTAAACTTGACAGATGCTCGCTTTAGAGGAATGAACGCATAAGTTCAATGTACGCTTGGTGTAATACCTAAAATTACTTAGATGACTGACGCGAAAGAGTTTCTTCCGTAGTGTTTATAAGAAAGTTAAAGCCTCATGGGGTATTTGGTATAGATTGCGGATTCCGTCATAGACGGCATGTAGGGTATATTATATCTTTCGTTCGTGGATTTTCTTAAGTTTTGTGTGAACAAGACTTAAGAAAATAGGTTTTGAATAAGTTTCAAAGCCAAACTCAAAATCTATTTGAATGACGATAAGAACAATTGTAAACACGCCTGCCCTTCACGATTAGCGGTGTTTTTGCGAGAAAAAATAAATTATGGAACAAACTCCCCAGCAACACGTTTCTAAATGTTTAGGTATTAAATAAACTGTTCTACCTATATAATATTATAATGATACTATTAAATATACGTAGTATGGTTATGAGCACACACCCATCCATTTTTAAATTAAAAAAAACTTAATAAAAATGTTTCATAAATCTAATTAATTAAAAAACAATTAGAGGTAGGGCATGGCGAGATTTATATTTTAACAAATAAAACTGGATAGTCAGCTTTCTTGGGTTAATCCGGAGATATTAAATTCCTTTCCAGTTTTCTCGCAAACCGTTAACATTTGGAAAATTCCGTAGGACATGTATTTTGTTTACAATATAATAATAATAATAATAACGTTTATTAGGAACATAAACAGGTTTACAAAATCAAATAAAACGATGACAGCTGCAAAAGTAGTAAACTGTAGCGCAGCTGCCAACGCCCATTTCCAAAAATGATGTTACAGAGTTCCGAACAATAAAATTGATAACAGGTTAGGTTAGGTTAGGAATTTGTAGTACGGGTGATTTGAAGGTATCCAACGTTTGAGTACACAACTATGGGGAGTAGGTGGGTTATGGGAGTGGGTGTGAGTTTATGTATTTATGTCTGTGTCTGTGTGTGCATGATAGTGTGTGCGTGAGTGTGTGTGTGATTTTATTAAACTTTCACAAGTTCTTCTGTGGCATCATAAGTCAAGGATTTTAGCCAAAGTTGAAGTTTCTTTTTACATTTATTTCTGGTTAATGGATAGATATGTATACTTTTATTAATTTTATTGTAAATTTTTGAGCTAATATATTTGTAGTGGCGACCTGCAATTAAGGTTCTGTGCGACTCCAATCTACAAACTCTATCAAAACGGCGTTTATTTGTGAGGAGGTGTGGATCATATGTCAAACTGGTATGTCTACGGACAGTTGTCTGCAGTATAAATAGTTGTCTGACGGTGAGAACCTGGCAGAGGGAATACAGGTTTGCCGTCGGAAAGCGGAGCGGTTTGCTTGCCAGCACCTTTAAAACCGCTCTTTGAGCTCGTTCAGCACGTATCAAAGTAGTTTTATTAGCTCCACCCCACACCGTCAGACAGTATCCCAGCACAGACTGAGCGAGCGCAAAATAAATAGTTTTTAAGCATTTGAAGTCAGCCACAGCTCTGAGTTTTTTAAATATAAAGATTAGCTTCCTCACTTTAGCTACGGTAGAACTAATTTGTTGCATCCATTTTAAATTTTTATCTATTATGACACCAAGGTATTTCATGGTCTCGGTATTTTGCAGTTGTGGACAAATACAATCAGAATATGAGTTAGAGCACCTATGAGCACGGATCACTAAAGGAGTGGGAGGTTGACCTGATAGATTTGAAGAAAAGGAGATAAACTTGGTCTTACTGATGTTTAAGGTAAGGAGATTGGTAGTTAGCCACTTCATGACAGTGCTTAGGGCCGTCTCCGCGTTCTTACGGGTATCATCCCAATCACGACCGTGGATTATTAGAGCTGTGTCATCCGCGTAAGAAATAATTTTGCAATTGGGTAGTGATAGTTGACACAGCTCATTCACGTAAATAAGAAAAAGTGTTGGTCCCAGCACACTGCCCTGGGGAATGCCAAAAGTAACCAACTCCTGGGTACTTAGGTAGCTATCAATTTTAACAATCTGCTTACGGTCCATCAGATAACTCCTGAGAATATGCTGAGCCTTACCGCGAACACCAACGTCTTCCAGTTTAGATAATAATAATGGGACAGAAACAGTGTCATATGTATGTACGTCCTAATTCATCACGAGTAAATACAATAATAACACGGTACTATACATACGCTGGGGGACGCAAGACGGGCGAGAGGAAGACCCAATTGCGTATCGCGTAAGTGGTCACTGACTCAATACAGTACCGCATAATGACCTATGTGTGGAAAATATACCATTTTTGTACCGGATTTTTGGTATAGTATTGCTTTGATTTGAATATTGATCTATAATTTGTCGTGATTGATCGATCAATGTACTGTCTTGTCTTCCTCGCATTCACATTAAATCACTCGTAACTTCTCATCTATGATCGTTTTTGGAAGTAAGTCGGCTATAAGACTAAATGAACATTTACACAATTACGATGACAAACATGGTCACATAAAAAAAATACATTATCTGTCCTTACGAACAAAGACAACTCCAGGAAGATCAAGCACTCGAACTTCATCAACACCAGTGACTCATAGTCATAAAAAAAATAGCCCGCAAGCGTAGCTGAGCGTGAAGACTTGAATTAGATTTTCAGGTGAAACAACCGGCGGGAGTGCTGTGGTAGCCTAGTAGACTGATATGTCAAAGGTCTCGAATTCAAACCCAAGGCACTCACCACCGACTTTTCGAAAGTTGTGTACGTATTTATCACATGCTCAAAGGGTGAAGAAAAACATCGTGAGGAAACCTGCATGCTTGAGAGATTTTCTCGATGGCATGTGAAATCTGCCAACCCGCAGTAGGCTAGCAAGGTGGACTTTAGCCTAATCCCTCTCAAAAGAGAGAAGATCCGTGCCCAGCAGTGGGACAATAATGGGTTGATGATGAACGGGCTTATTGAAATTGTAAACGTGATTGTACTCCGAAGGCTTCGGATAAACTGACACCAATATTTTGCCGCATGGGGCGGGCCTATTGTCATCAGCCGGGCACGAATCCGAACTCCGAACTGCTACTGATAATTTCATATCAAACCCCAATAACAGTTTTCTTGACCTGGGTATCGCACCCTAGACCTCGCAGTTGCAGTTACGAACCCTAAACAAGCGAGGCAGATTCTTTGCATCTCTGTTTATTGTTGTTAAGTCCAATTCACAAAAGACTGTTTTTTTTAATATATTATGTAATTCAATTCAATTCAATAATGAATAATCCCACTAATATTATAAACGCGAAAGTTTGTAAGTATGGATGTTGTATATTTGGATGGTTAGATGGATGTTTGTGACTCTTTCACGCAAAAACCGCTTAACTGATTTGGGTGAAATTTAGCATACATATTATAGTTTATTACCTGGATTAATACATAGGCTACTTTGTATCTATACCTATAGTATGCGAGCAAAGCCGCGGGAGGCAGCTAGTATACTTAGTAAATGTTAGATGTCTAGGTTTATTTTGCATTTGTTATCATTATACTAAAATAGCTAATCATGTTAGGTTAAAAATATCTCATCTGATTTGCCTTATCATGCCATGTGCTTTTTGCATTAGGCAAGTCAACAACGTACGTATTTATCGTGTAGTCCAATTTGCTCTGCTAATTATTTTAACGCAACGGAAATCTTTTTATAATATTTATTGACGGTACACATTTTAAAGGTAGTAGGTAACTTTAAAAAAGAAGGTAAGCTTAGTAAATACTGTGTTTATCTATTTCACAATTTGACAAAAGTATAAAACAAAACCGTTGTTGCTAATTAATTTGGTCTTTTCATGATCTTTTTATTATTTTTCTGTATTAGGCAATGTCAACAAAAAGTATACGAAGTCTAAATTGCTTGCTAATTCTTTTAAAAAGTTACAGAAATGTGTTTATAATATTTATTGACGGTAAACATTTTAATATAAGTAGGTAAGCTTGGTATTTACATATTTATTTTGTTTATCTATTTCACAATTTTCCGAAAGTATTACAAAAAAACCAGTTGTTGTTAGTTAATTTGGTCTTTTTATGATCTTTTTATTATTATTCTGTAAAAGGCAGTGTCAACGAAGAAGTAAGTAGATACGTATTTATCACTAAGTTCAATTTGCTTGCTAATTCTTTTAAAAACTACAGAAATCTTTTTATAATATTTATTGATGGTACACATTTTTATATATGTACGTAAGTAAGCTTGGTACTTACATATTTATCGTGTTTATCTATCTATTTCACTATTTGACGCAAGTTTTAAAAAGGCACTTGTTTTGGAAAAGTACTTGACTTTTGTTGGTAATATTATTACACATTTTTATGATCTTTTTATATTTTTTGTTATTGTTTGTGAACAATGTTTATGATACCTAACATATTTCAGCAAATATTTACGATATTTCAGCGTAATGAAATGAAATTTCGAGGTTTGTCAAAACGATTTTAGAGCTTCAACACAATAAAGTACTTTTACTACTTTTACTTTCTAAAGTACTTTTGTGTAATTTCTGGCACAGATACAAAACTAAATATTAATAGATGTGATGTAGTGTGACCTCTATTTTATTAAAAGTAATGTTTAGTTCAATAAGTTGAAATCTATCAGTAATAAAGGCTTATTTTATTTTATTTTATTTATTAAATTAATGGATGTTTTTTTAATTCCAACTTAGTTATAAAAAAAGTTAATTCCTACATAGAAGCCAACATTCGTAATTAACACACAATTATTTGTATTGAACACTATAATTTAGGGTGCTCAAGCGAATACGATACAAAAAACTAGCAATACCCTGACTAACTTTACCAATGTACACGGTGTTTTTCTGCAGCAGTTCAGTCGCATTTCACAATGGCGCGTTTAATAGTACTACCAGAATTGAGCGCCTACGGCCACCTAAAGCTTTGCCACAAATGGAGTATCAAACACCGATCTTACTGAATGTCTTCATAGCCTGAATCTGATAGTACCTAGGTTGTACAAAGCTAAGCAAGCACGGTTTTTAATTGGACGTACGATCCATTTGGATTTTTCGCAATATAAATACAGCGATATCAAGTTCAAATTACTCGTATGTACATGTTACTCTTTACAGAAAACTTTCTTCCGTTGCAAGTGATTACAAGATATTGCCCTGATCATGAACTTGCTATGTGTAATACGATGATTGCTTGCATGATGAATTACGCCCACGCTTCACCATTTCCTAGTACCTATTTATTTAATTCGGGAAGAAGTTGAAGACGAAGCATTCAGTGCTTCGTCATTTTTTCCCAGTACAGTCCCTAACATCGATATTATAATTAATTCCTTCTATTTGGATAATTGAGTTGAAGATATTTAAGGTTTTTTATTGAGGCTATGCGTTTCTATTAAGCGGCATGACGCAGTGGCTGAACGATCGCCTAGTGCGTCACGGGCTGTACGATCTACGATAGTTACTCCGGATCTAGGCGTATGTGAAAATTTGTGTTTGTAAACGCATCCACAACACAGAAAAATGTATATTTAGTATGGGGCAACGTATATTAGAAATAAAAGAAACTTATAAGCTGTATTAAGTGACTCACGTTTAATATTTGTTTAATATTTGACGACCTGTTTAGCTCAGCGGTAGTTGACGCTGCCTGCTGTGCTATGGGTCCCGGGTCCGAATCCCGGTAGGGACAAATGTTTGTGTGATGAGCATTAACATTTGTATCCGAGTCATGGATGTATCTATGTATAATACGTAATATTGCGAACTGACTGCATATTGCTTAAATTGTTTACAGTTTTTAAGATTACTGACAAGGTTTTTTTACCTGATTTTCTTGCATATGTTGACAAAAAATAATAAATGAATTCTAACTCCATAACAATTGAAATATTTTAAAATTATTCTGTTCATCGACAGATAAGTCGATTGTCAGACTTTTCTGTACATTTGGTAACTAGTACCTACATACTGATTGCTGTGAGATTGTTGTATGTAGGCATTATTTTTATTAACCACTCAAAATCCGTGACATACATGTATGGTGTGTAATTCTTCGTACATAAAAGGTGTAATAAACTAAATCTCTGTCTAATCTGCGTGTGCGACTCAATACCATTAAAAACATTAGTTTCGACACAATATTACAAACATAGTTAGAAGATTCGGAAATGGTAATGCAATAAAAAATCTTGAAATACTGTACGATAGAGTTTAAATAAATTGGTTATATTTCAGTCATATACATATATTCCTACATACAAAAACATATTGACATGGCGTTTCTACACAGAAAATTCCTAAATTTTTACTCCTATTTTGGAAATATCGTCTGCTTGTATGTTCACGCATGACATAAGAAGCCTTTAACTTAAGTTGGGTGACGACCCAATTAGTCCAGCGGTAGTTAACACTGCCTTCTATGCTATAGGTCCCCGGGTCGAATCCCGGTAGGGACAAATGTTTGTGTGATGAGCATAAACATTTTTTATCCGAGTCATGGATGTATCTTTGTATAATATACCTATGTGTATTTACAAAAAAAAGTATATATGTAGTATATCAACCAACTAGTATCTGTAACACAAGCCTCGTTGCTTACCACGGAACTTGACGGTGCTGTGTCATAATGCCCAGAAATATAATAAAATATATAGGTGTATATATATATATCTTTCTTCTTGTATAATCTTTCTATATGTATATCAATCCAGCGGTTTAAGCGCGAAGAGAGACAAATAGACATGCTTAATATGTATTATTTTTTAACTAAAACAAAGACCCAATCACTTATACAATAATATACCTATATTCAAATAACATTTTTAAGGTACTCACTAGTGATGTCCAACATGATTTGCTCTGGTCTTCAGGGAAGATGTATATATCGAGCAGCGCCCAGGACCCTCGCCACACGAACACAACCAGCGATCCCACCACGGTCACCGAGAAGATGCAGTCCAAGATGTACAGCATCGTCTCTCGGCTGTTCTGTAAATAATACCGTATGTTACATAGCTGTTTTGGAATATCGGTGCTGTCTCATTTTATGGCTAACTTGCGAAACAACAATAGTTGTGTTTCTGCGAGTGAGGAAGTACCAGAGCTCGTTTGGGGAGTGACTATTCCAACAGCATGGGAATTTCGAATGATGTTAGTGTAGTAACGTCCCTATTTTAAGAAACTGAAGACAATTTTTGCAGTTGGCAACGCCCGCGCCCGAGCGAAGCCTCTGGCGTTGTAACAGTCTATATACTACGGTGACTGCTTACTATCAGGCGAGTCCTAAGTTTGTTTGCCACACTAGTGGTTAAAAAAACAACATATTTTACGATTTTACCGCGGTATTATTATAATTAGTCTATCTTCAATTCTTCATATTCATATTTATATAATTTATTTGCATTTCACAATCTTATTATAGATGGTAACAAACAATCTCGGAAAGATACAATTCTGGACCCTGTAGGGCACAATCAATATGATTACAGTAGTTAAATTCGAAAATTTGAAATTTTACATGGATGCTGTAAAGATAAACGTCAAGATTAAAAGAATTTAAAAATATGCTGCGAAAATCTGTAGATTGTCGTTTGTTTTCAATCGATGGTTTTGTTTTTTTTCATAAAAAAATACAATGAATGACGTAACTGCTGTCAATATTCTGCTACAAACAAACATATATCTATCATTTATTTATAGAATAAAAGGGACTGTTACATTTGAATATGAACATTGTACCCTTTCTTGTTAAACAAATTAACAGTCATAAAGATTTGTTTTCTTGCATAGAGTCCTTTTCTTTCCTTTTCTCTAGGCTTTTAGGATGCACCGACGGTCGGCAAAACGTATTCTGCATTTTCGTGAGCGTATTTTATTTTATCATAGCCTTTTTTATCTATAATAATAGAATACAAATAAAACCTAGACCGAAATACAAATTTGTCTGTTAGAGCGAAATAACGTAATTTATTCTGAAAATCATCAAATAATATTTACATGTTTTTTAAAGAGAAGACCTGAATGAATATTACAGAAAACAGACAATACAAATTTGACTTCTATTACTGGGCCATATTTCAATTTAGTTACTTAGACTAAAGGACGATTGACAATAAGTTCATTTAAAAAAATATATCTGTAAATAGATTTTTTGAGGACATTTTATTTGTCATACCTAATTAAGATATATTTAATATCTATATGAATTTTGCGTTTTCTAACTAACAACCTGGGAGCAAATACCTAAACAGACTCCAATATTCTGACGACCTGATTGGCGCAGAGGCTGAACGACCGGCTTGTGCGTCACGGGTTGCGGATTCGATCCCCGCACGGAGCAAATATTTGTACGTTCTACAGGTAGTTGTTTCGGGTCTGGGCGTTTGTGTATGTGAAAATTTGTATTTATAAACGCACCCATGATACAGGAGAAAATCTTAGAGTGGGGCAACGTATTTATTAAATAAAAATGATCTCTCTAAGGTCTCTTTTAAGGTGAACGTCTGAATTTCTAAAATTAACTTTGAAGAAAACACCAGGTCAGCTTTGCGTCGACAGGTTCATGCCGATTTTACTGTATAATCAAAAGCACTAAAAATCCCTGTGCTAGTAATACGGTAGGTACCTACGCTATTGTCGTATTTGAGGACGTCAGGATAGTAATTCGCGTCAATTTCTGCACAATAGCCGTTTCTAGGCTTGACTAAATGAATCTTCATTCACATCGTGTAAATCTTATAACCTTGACTGACTCACTCAAGTAAAACTAGAACAAGATTTGTTTTATTGACTGGATAAATGAACTGGAATTGTCCAGGGGTCCTTCAGACGAAGGCTGAACACTCATCTTTCCTGGTGAAAGGCACAGGCTGAATAATCTATCATCATCAACCCATTATTGTCCCACTGCTGGGCACGGGTCTCCTTTCATTTATTCAGAGGGGTTAGGCTTTAGTCCATTTCGCTAGCCTACTGCGGGTTGGCAGACATTACATGCCATCGAGAAAATCTCACAAGCATGCAGGTTTCCTCACGATGTTTTCCTTCACTGTTAGAGCATGTGATATATAAATACGCACATAACTTCCGAAAAGTCAGTGGTGCGCGCTTTGGGTTTGAACTCGAGACCTCTGACACCTCAGTCCACTGGTCACACCGCTAGGCTACCATAGCACAATAATCTATACATATGTACATGTATTAATACGTGAAGCAAAAACGTTGTACCCCTTATTACGAAAATTAGGTGGACGGAGCAGTATGAAATTCCCCACACTTCATGTTATATAAAGAAGGAGTGCAGAATGCTATTTTTTTTTAAATATTGCATAAAAAAATAGGCCAGCTTATAACCACTAGTACAAATTAACACGTACGGGAGAAAATTCTGGTTTTAAGAATATTGTGCACGGAGTGTGAGATTTGGCATAATATATGCCATTATTTGCCGAGTAATTGCAATACCAACTGGTGACAATCGCTTCGTATAAAATACTGATATCGAGAATAGTTAGTTAAGAGAAACTCTCGGAAGAAACATAAAATTATAATATATGAAAGAATTTGGTAGGTGTTCATTTCGTTTGCCGCCAACAAACGCGCGTTTGTTGCGTTGACTTCAGTTATGATTTTGAATTTTCGCGCTATAACGGTAGCCGCCATGTTGTGACGTCACTTAGATGGTAACCGACGAAGTCGTCAGTGAAGCGAGAACGACTAGGGATTGTTTTTAGAAATTAACCATGAATTCTAATGCGTATCATTGCTGTGTTGTGCCTGAATGCAAGAACACAAGCATTAAATCACCGAAAAAAATATGGATTCAAGTAGGTAAAATACTTGGTTAAAACTAGCAAGAATAGAAAATGTTAAGTAATGAATTTGCAAATAATACATTTATTTAACATTTTGAAAAGGTGCAAAGACAAACACACTTTTATGAAAACTATCTGTTATAGCAGATAGGATAAGATTAGGCATTAATCTCAGGCGATGCTAGAAAATATTTGTTGACAATCATCAGCTGATGGACAAAACGAAGGAAGTGTTTTTTAGAAAATAAAAGACATAGGCGACAACTGACTTTGATTGAATTTATCTTTTATCTCAAAAAGTATAGTTTCTGTGCCGTTTATTAGGGTTCCGTACCCAAAGGGTAAAAACGGGACCCTATTACTAAGACTTCGCTGTCTGTCCGCCCGTCCGTCTGTCTGACACCAGGCTGCAGGCCGCGATAGCTAGACAGTTGAAATTATCACAAATTATGTATTCCTGTTGCCGGTATAACAACAAATACTAAAAACAAAATAAAACAATATTCAAGGGGGGCTCCCAAACAAAAAACGCAATTTTTTGCCTAATTTTGTACGGAACACTCCATGCGCGAGCCCGAATCGCACTTGGCCGGTTTTTTGTTGTTTGTTGGTAGTAACAAAGTGGTCAAGCCACATAAATTTTGCTTGGTGTAGAGTTAATGAAGTTAGGCTTTGTAGAGTTAGGACGTGTAGAGTCTTAAGTTTGGCTCTACGTGGAATCTGATAACGTCTTGGCATCATTTTGGATGAAATGGTTTTTGGTAAGATTTCACTTCTTTTTGTAAGTGGCTTGTTTGGTCTATGGTTATTTTATAACATTTTTGTAAATTATTTATAACAAGGATCCATAAACAATACATATTCAGACCTCTACCGTCAAAATTTGGGGAAGTCTCATAAAAACTTCCATCCAAAATTTAAGGGGTGAAAGTTCCAATCTTTAGATATTTTGTAGTTGTTTGCTTACTAATTATGCTTACATACAAAATTTCTAGGATATTAGGAATTACCCGAAGAATTTTGATGATCATTAATCTAGATAATCTTGGTGAGTCAGTGACAAAATCAGGGTTTTTAGATATTAATAAAATATAAGAGCTTTTCTTATAAGAGAGTTTATCTGGTATTATCCAAACCCAATGAGGGTGGTATAAGGGTTCACAAAAAAAGACGAAGCGCTTCGTGAAAAGGTGCCTCTGCGCTTCGCTTCCTCGTCGTGGCGGGGGCATTGCCGTACCCCCAGATTTGAGGCTTTATTAGACGCTAGGAAAAAAAATAACCCCAAGTAAATTGATATAAGCGTAAGAAGATGAATTGATAAATGAAGATGAGAAGAAGAAAATATTTTATTTATTTATCATGCAATTGTCTACAACACTACTAGTTGGAAAGGCGACCGCAACGAAACGACCGTATCCGGAAGACCTAGTAAGTATATTTTTCAGACCCCTTAATGCTCATAATAATCACATATTTATTATATAGCCTTACAGATATTACAGAAGTTGTTATGAAATACGAAACATATATGTATATACACTTCACGCATTTTTTTAGCAGATTGTTATTTTCGTCTCCTGTATAAGTAAGTTTGTATATTTGTATTGTTTCGATATTCAAATATAATCTTACTAATACTATAAATGCGAAAGTTTGTATGGATGTTTGTTACTTCTTCACGCAAAAACCGCTAAACAGATTTAGATGCAATTTAGCATACATGTAGTTTATTACTATTATTATCTATATTATATGCGGGCAAAGCCGCGGGAGGCAGCTAGTAATAATATGTATGTAAAATCCCAGCACTGACACGTACATTGGATCAACGAACACGTGCGAGTGTATGAATGAGCTAATGATCAGCTGATCCTGTGTGTCAAGTACACACTTGTCTAATCTGTCCTGTTACAGCGATGTACCACCTCAAGTGCGGGTTTGATGAACTCTCAACAGGTTTACAGACAATCTTCACGTGCTACGAAATGTTTATGTTTGAGACGATTGGCTTAGGAGCTGTATGATGGAGCTCCTCATCAGGGTTCGTCGTCGGTTGGTTAGCAGACGCACGGAGTAAAAATTGTATGGCTTATTGATAGTAGTTATAATCATACATACATATGAGACCAATAAGAATCCCGCACCTAAGATCCGGAAGATATACTAAGAGGCGAGGAAATCAAAACTAAAGAATTCAATTCTTCTCAACCCATTCACTTCTGGGCACGGATCTCTTCTCATTCGAAAAAGATACGACTCCATGATGATCCACCGCGGTCTCATCGCGGGTTAGTACACTTCACATGCCATTGAAAAACTCTTAAGCTCAAAAGGCCAAAACCGAAAATAACCGTCGTGAAACCTTTACACACGATGTTTGTCTTCTTCGGCAAACGGGCCTTGGGATCTAACTCGAGATCTTTGACTTCAGTCTACTGGTCACACTAGACGGCTATCACGGCCACCTTGTGTTTACTACTATTATGTATACTTAATTAAGATTGTATTCGCCTGTATACATTTACTACTATACGTGACTAAACCACCACTACATTAGTCTATTTTTGATTTATAATATAGAGCTGCATTCTTTGTTGAAGGGGAGTTGGTGCCACGATTCTATACCGGCACAGTTATGTTTATGCCAATATGGGTAAATAGAACAGGGGCGTCGATTGGGAATAGGCGCACTATTCAACGGAAATAGCCCAGCACTACATTTTAACCTATTCATGCCATGTAGCATGAAATGAAGTGTTGGTGTGTAGGTTTCAGGACAGCGACAGAAAGAGCAGTTCTAAATACCAACCGTACGGAACATAGTGGGGACATCGAAGTAGTCTTGCGGCGAGTCTACGGCGACGGCGAAGGGCGCCGCGCTGATGTTGCGGAGCGCTCGGAGCGCGGCCAGCGACAGCGTGGCGGCCGCCGTGGTGGACAGCAGCGTGCGCGCGCTGTCGCCCGTGCACTCGTTGAGCAGGTTCCACACCCCGCGCCACGCGCCCACACACGCCACCCCCGCCACACACGTACACAACCGCGACAGCACGTAGTAAGTCAACCTGCCCCTCTCCGGGTTCAGACGCTTGCTCAACTGGCTTTGGAACACGGAAAACAAGAAGTTACAGCACAGTCCGAAGGCGGCACACGCGGCGGCGCTGCTGACGGGCTGGTCGGGCAGCACGTACAGGTCCATGAGGGTCCAGGTGGACTTCCAGTAGGTGACGACGGCGGGCGCGACCACGAGACTCGCGAAGAGCGCGTCGGCGGCCTCGAGCAGGGCGGCGTGCGCGCGCGAGCCGCTCGCCAGCGTGTCGGCCAGCCCCGCAGTGCTTCCGCGCATGTCTGATGTATGAGTGACTCCCACCGGCACGAACGCGCCGACAGATTACTACTTGTAATTGCATTATCAGCCGTCCCGCGCTCTGACGTAGCCATGTTTGCTCGGGACTGAACGGTTGTGCGTATGATTCTACGCTGCTAATGTCGATGTTTCGATCATTTGTTCGAGATAAGAGGTCTTTAACCAGCTTAAATAGTGCATCTTAGTTATTGATTGCGAACA
This sequence comes from Craniophora ligustri, assembly GCA_905163465.1. NCBI lineage: Eukaryota > Metazoa > Arthropoda > Insecta > Lepidoptera > Noctuidae > Craniophora > Craniophora ligustri. Next base: position 13,167,173 of record LR990962.1, on the reverse strand, counting down.
CGTGATAGTGTTACTTCGAAGGAATTCCGTATATATGCTTTTCATAAAATGTCATGTTGTTACATACGATGACCGTAGTATATTTTCGTTGCGCCTTCTAATCACAAATAAGGCATTTTAATATTATGGTATATTTACTTTCAAACGAATTATTGAATATGTCAATATTAGTTATTGTAATTGTATTTCGTTTACTTCATCCATCGCCGTGGACGTGAATCTCATTAGCTCAGAGGTCGGTAGTTTGGCTACTAAGCGGGAGTTCAATTCCCAGGTGAAAGTGCCTCTTTTCAGCTCAAGAGTCTGTACTTCCTTTGGAGTACCCACAACAAACACGCTTTATAGTATGCTTAGTATATGTATATATACGCTTATTAGTATGATCAGATCTGCCTTGTCTATGGACTAGTGAGGACATGTCCTAACTTGATTTCTCGGCAACAAACATTTTTTTCCATCGTGTGAGATAGAGATTAGGGCATTATTATACTTTAAATGCTGTACACATTACCTGTCTTCATCAGGCATTTACAAAAAAACCGACGTAAAAAAACACACCGGGCTGCCTTCTGTGCTAAGCGTCCCGGGTTCGAATCCCGGTAGGGGCAAATGTTTGTGTGATGAGCATTATCATTTGTTTCCGAGTCATGGATGTATATGTTTAATATGTATGACATGTATGTATTTACAACAAAAAAAAGTATATACATTATGTAGTATATCACGACCTATGTGGTCTAGTGGTTCGAGTACCGGACTGCTGATCACGAGGTCGTTGGGTTCGATTCCCACGGGACACAAATATTTATGTGATGAATATATGTGTTCGTGTTCGTCTGGGTGTTTCCTATGTATTATAAGTATGTATTTACAAAAAAAAGTATATAAGTATTATATCCATTGTCTAGTACCCATAGTACAAGCTCTGCTTAGTTTGGGACTAGATGGTGCTGTGTAAAATGTCCCTGAATATTTATTTATTTATTTATCAACCTTCTAGTAACCCAAGCCAAGTAGTATCAACAGGATGGAATCAGATGAAGATTAGTAAATAAGGAGACACAACACGTTTAGCCGTGCCCTCGCTGAGCTAAGTGCGGCCGTGAAGGTAATAAGACGAACAAATCATGTCCACTAGGGCACTACAAGTGCGTACTTCCTAACTGATTGACTATACGTTATTACTGTGCCGTCAGCATTGAACATTGAACACTATTACGACTGGACTATTAGGTACTGTGCTGGGTAGGGTTGGCATCTATTTTATATTGAAGAATTGTTCGTTATTTTGGGCATTGGTTATGTATTATAAAATAAACTGATTCGTAGGTCTAGTGATTGTGACTGTATTTTTGAATGGCCGATCAAAGTGTTAAAATAATAAATAAAAGTATTTATTATTTATTTACCTCTGCCTAACCCTTCAGGGACTCCAAGGGAGATAGTATGTATGTCATGTTAATTTAAATAAAGATTATTTTTTTTATTAAATATTGAGAGGCAAACCTATTACTGGAATGTTACAAATTTGTATGGTGGGTATTTCTATACCTGTAGGACTAAAAACAAACTAGTATGACAAATGCGAAAGTATAGTATGTCTCTCTGTCTGCCTGTTACCTATTCAACTTCTTTAACCGCTAGACTGATTTAGATAAAATTTGTTATGGAGATATGTAGTTTTACTGGGACTGCTGAAGGGCATACTACTCTGTCCTAGAAATTAACCCTCAGAAGTCGAAATTCCGAAAAGGGGGCGGAAGATTTTGTACGAAATAAATAGGCGAATTAATGATAAATAAGATTGGCCGACCCGCAGTAGGCTAGCGTGGTGGACTATAGCCTAATTCCTCTCAAATGAGAGGAGACCCGTGCCCAGCAGTGGGACGTTAATGGGTTGATGATGATGAAGATTGGATAAAATTACTGCTTTTACGCTGACGAAGAGCGGAAAGTGGTAGGTAGTAAACAAAAGTGGTACTTACAGATATCTTAAATCTAGTAGTGAATATGTAGGTGGGTTCCTTTCCATCGGTGACTAAGAAGTATGGCGAGGCGAGCAGGTTGCGGGAAGACCGCAGGATCGTGATCGCCAGGTAGCACGCCAGTGTCATTGATGCTATCAGTATTGGCCTGGAGAACAAGCTTTTTGTTATACATATAACATGCCTATTACGAAAATTATGTACTTACTACTTACATATATTATATTCTCGTTAGCGAGTTAAGACTATAGCCATTGGGCTTGCCCTCTCACATGAGATCCGTGCCCAGCATTGGGACAGTCAATAAATAAAAACTAATACAGTACAGTAGGTTACAGTAGGTTAGCAGACTTCACACGGCATCATAAAAATCTCATAGATTTTCAGGATTCCTCACGATGTTTCCTTCACTGTTTGAGTATGTTATAAAAGCGCTTATAACTTTAAGCAGTCTGCGAGCTTTCCTTGTGATTGAAGTCGAAAATTTTAATTTCACTGTCCACATTCGCAGAAACACAATTATTGTTGTTTCACTGCGGTCTGTAACGGAAGGAGGTACATTCCCAGTCGGGCAGCTCAATTAGAACGAGAGAATACCTATACCCTAAAGAAATTACGGGTGTTTTATGAGTTCTTTACCTGTGCGGATCGTCAATATCAGGTAACATGAGGTCCACAAACATATCGAAGAGTCCCCAGCCGCCTCGCCAGTGCATGATGTTGCACAGGATGAAAATGTAGGTGTAGAAACGGGACAAGACTCTCTCTCGCACCCAGGAGAAGACGCCCCCATCAGGGCTACTCCAAGCGCCCGCTGACCTTGATAGCAGTCTCGTTCTGAACAGAAATGATGGACATATTTATAATGTACGTATAACACAGCGCCATCTTGTTTCTATCTGTGGGAAAATAGGTAACGTAAATCGGTGTGAATACACTACATCGTTGAATTATTGTAAATACATAATATAACACATAGAAACATCCATAAAATAGGTACGAATGTCCTTGTTCATCACACAAATAGATTCGATCCCGGCACTCTTACACAGAAGCCATTCCGCTAATCGGGTCGTCCAACTTATTGATGCGGAGCTAGTTAAGTTATGGAAATAGCATTAGTGTGCCTTTAGTCAAGTTTCCAGTTAGTAAATAATCGACTAATGCTTTTAACACAAATACGACTGTGTCAGTGAAATGAGTAAACGATTGGCTTCAGCGCTAGAATTTGAGGGTAAAATTCACGAACAGAAGAAAGATTGTTGAGTGCCTATTTTAAATAGGATAAATAGGACGGGTTTTTATGATAAATATCAAAGTTTTAATAATATCATTGTCAATTAAATGTTGCCTAAAATCTTCTGATATACAAAAGATCCAAAATCTACCAAATCTGTTGGTTAAGACACTTAAATAAGAATAGTCTGTATTACCACATACTACTGAAGTTCAATGTTGCCATAACAAATATGCAACAGCAGTAATATGAAAGGCTTTGTCGTCATAACAGGATTAGTATTCAAAGGTTGCATCTTGGAGAATCTACACACGCCTACATTCTATTAGACTGCTGCATCTGCACATACATTCTACATAATTATATTCAGCCATTATTGTAATAGGATTGTTTTTTTTGTAAGATGAAATCTGCCAACCCGCAGTACGCTAGGGTGGTGGACCATAGCCTAATCACAGTAATCACTCTCAAATGAGAAAAGACCCGTGCTCAGTAGTGGGATAATAATGGGTTGATGAAGATTAATTTTTGTACTACAATTTTTGACTCGTTTCTCTAGTGTTCAGAAGCATGAATTCAATATGTGGTTCAGTGTTATATTATACCCACGTCTAGTAAAGGGTTATTGTTTATTTTCTATGAAATTATCTAGTATAATTTGCCTGAATTTGGCGCCTTTGGAAATAAGAATAGCAATTTATTACATAACCATATTTTGTAGCTAATCTGAAAAATATGATTGTTGCACTACACTAAATCGTTCACGTGACGAGCGTAGGTCAACAGATGGAATCTGTTGACCTACGTGTTATATTATACCCACGTCTAGTAAAGGGTTATTGTTTATTTTCTATGAAATTATCTAGTATAATTTGCCTGAATTTGGCGCCTTTGGAAATAAGAATAGCAATTTATTACATAACCATATTTTGTAGCTAATCTGAAAAATATGATTGTTGCACTACACTAAATCGTTCACGTGACGAGCGTAGGTCAACAGATTCCAACATATACAGACACTCAGACCCGGAACAAGTTCTTGTAATTTATATACATAATAATAATAATATTTATTATAGCCAATCATTAACACCCAACAAGTTTATAAATAAAAAAAACATATTGTAGGCAACTGCGCTTAGCACTGTTTTTTTATGGAAATAAGGGGCCAAACGGGCAGGAGGCTCACCTGATGGTAGGTGATCACCGTCCCACATGGACATCTGCAACACCAGAGGACGTAGGACCGTAACACATTGTGTTTTGTGCAGACTTGTTTGCACAAGGCAGGTTTTCAGCTTACTCCATTGCTCGAAATTTAGGTGGTATGCAAATATTTTTAACTCTTAACAGTCCTAATCGTGGGTTCCTAATCCTCACAGTGCGTTACCTGACGACCGCGAAGCAGATGTGTATGACGATACCGAGCAGGTAGATCTGCGCGTAGGGGAACAGCTGCGGCTGCAGCTCCATCAGCCCCCACGTACCGCGCCACACGCTCACCACGTGGGGAGCCACCACGCAGCACGAGAACACCGCATCGCCTGTACAAGATATTTAATTCTGCGACATTTTACACAGCACCATCTGGTCCCAAACTAAGCAGAGCTTGTACTATGGGTACTAGTCAATGGATATAAAACTTATATACTTTTTTTTTGTAAATATATACTTATAATACATAGGATACACCCAGACGAACACAAACACTTATATTCATCACATAAATATTTGTGTCCCGTGGGAATTGAACCCACGACCTCGTGATCCTCAGTCCGGTACTCGAACCACTAGACCACAGAGGTCGTCTATATATTATACAATTGTCATTATCTACTAAATTTTTATGGATCATAGGTTAGCGTTTGGCCAGAATCTCACCTGATGGTAAGTGTGGTGTGGTCTAGGAGATAAGATACCTATTAACTCGTGACTTGAAGACCCCCAATATATTAATACGTAAAAGTGCCTCGTTAGTCTAGTGGTCGTACAGTGCGACTGCCGAGTAAGAGCCGAGGGTTCGATTCCTCGACCTGGGAATAGAACCCAAGACCTTAGCCCCCTATTACATGGGGCATAAAACATACCGGCGGAACGTCGGTGTAAATTAGTACACCTCTGCTTAACCTTTAGGACCACAGACGTGATGGTATGTATGTTACGAAGGAGCATGAAATTTTCCACAATTATCGTTATAGAAGGAGTGCAAAGCGCTATTTTTTTTTCAATTATGCTTAATTAAAAACATATAATTTAAATAAAAAAATAATGATCGAATTTTGACCACCACGTGTACATTTGGTATGTAAGTACTGTACCTACAGAGACTAATTATGTTGCTATCATTTCAAAAATTTTTAGAATTAACTAGTTTGTCAGAAAGACTTCATATACTTACCACAATAATGTGTAAATAAAAGAACAATCACAAGGTCGTGGAATTCTTTGGGGGAGGCTTATATCCAGCAGTGAACGTCATTTAGCTAAACTAATGATGATGATGATGTTGATGATGATGGTGAAAAGAATAGTAATATTGTATAATAGTAATAACCTATACCGTAGCTAGCTTCATCACAGCTGCAATCAGGGCTGGTGCTACTGGCGCACGACTCCAAAGACTTGGTCTTCTCCAGTCTTCGAGGCACAGTCTCTGGCAGAAGACTCTCCGACAGATTTGGAGGCATCTGCAATATTCATCAGAAGTATGAAGATATAACAAGTTGATTTTAATACCTAGTAATTATTATTTATTTATTTCATGGGTAAATGGTAGTCTGTTACAAATTAGAATAACAAATTGGAAATAATATACAATATAAATGAGTGACAATGAATATTAAGATCCTGCGTCAGTTATCCATACTAATATTATAAATGCAAAAATGTGTGTTTTCTGTCTGGCTGTTACGTCTCTCCACGCATTAACCGCTAAACCAATTTAGATGAAATTTTGTATGGGGATATTTTTATCCCAAAAAGGGTGGTGGATGTTTGTTTGCATGATTGATATTTTCTTAAAAGAGACTAGAAATAAATAAGCATATTGTAAAAAAACTTAATCTACGCAGAAGAAGTGACGGGCAAAAGCTAGTCTATGATAAGTTAGATACATAAAAGTCGTTACTAAGGACTTATTAATTTATTATACGTAGAATAAATTATTAAAACTAGTATTGTAAAAATACAAATAAATTGATGCTGATTGATTGATGCGTTGATTACACACGAAATGTGAGTTTTTATTTTAATGATTGGCCGGCACGGCACCAGTTACAACCAGTACCCAGTGATATATTGAAAACTAAATAAAGGCATCGTTCTGTCCCCTAATTTGTTCATGAAACAATGTATTGAAACTGTGTTTTTCGAAATACGACCGTATAAGTTAAAGTTAACAACATGTATTATTAAAATATCAGTGTTGCGCTTAAAAGAGCAACCAGGCCCTACCTACATACAATCTACATACTTCATAAATACCCACCTAGAGACAATGATATAAAAACTAATATGTCATTGCCTAGAGATATTCTTCTGAACTTATTACTTTCGAGTTCCGACTGACTAGTCAAAGTATAGTCGGCCATGAAATTGCTTTACCACTTTTGACAAAATATTCTATCCAAATTAAATTTCACTTACGCAGGAAACAATCTTTACGAATTAAATTTCTTACAAGACAACTGCTGTTGTTACTCGCGAGTGGTTCTGTTAATACCAATTCATTCGACGGCGACCGTGGCCTTCAAAACCTCTAGACTTTATTACTCAGACTACTATTCTATCGGGTAACACAAGAAGGAAAAGTTTTTAAGGCTTTATTTAAATTGATAAATAGTTCTATGACAATGTTATCTATCATTTTGTCTTGTAAGCAAAAATAGACCTTGTTGTTTTGTAATGTGCAAACGACATTCATTTTAAGGATGGTAAAGCATTTGTAAAGTTATGGTTGTATAGTCGACCATAAAAATGCTTTACCTCCCTTAAAATGAATGTCGTTTGCACATTACAAAACTGCCGTGCTTGTATATACAGTAAGTGACATGGAGACACTTTCGAGAAAAAGGCGGTCAAAGTTTTTTTTATATCTGACATTTCTCTCAAAGTATAAATTAAAATTAACTTTTCTAAAATGTTTTAGATGAAAATAGTAATTTGTATATTTTCTTGATATTGATATTTAAATTGTAAAGCTTTAAAAAATGTGTATGTTATGGAATGGATAATTAAAAATAATGTTTTTTTTTTGTATTACAGTGTGTGACTTACTGTAACAATCTTTAGTTTTAAGTACATACTGCAACAATGATAACAGAATGAGGTAAATGTTTAAATAGAATAACTTTACTTTACTTACTGTGCTTATGGTAAGATAATAGAATAATACATTGCGAAACTTAAGCATACTTTTCCAACACTTAATATAATTATAGCAAATTGTACTAACTGTTAATATGTTTCAGTGATACTTGATGAAAAATACTCATTACTTAAAAATTATAAGAGCAAAATAACTTACTGTACCAATACCTAGGAAATGGTTTTAACTTTGTGAATAAATCAACAGTATGTGCCCATACTGCAATCATAATAAGTATGCCTTGGCGCCAAACGTGTCTTACTGTAATTATCATATGCATAGGCGGAATAATATATATATAGATATGCATCATAGTAAGTCGTTTGATGCATAAGTTTATTTCATAAAGTTAACATCTATAGATTCTTAGTAATATTCATTAATTTAAAACGAATTACTTAGTGAATTAGTTTTATCATCATATTAACCGTTAGACGTCTACTACTGGACATAGGTCTCCCCCAAGGACCGTCACGACGACCGGTCATGCGCCGCCCGCATCCAGCGGATTTCAGCGACCTTCACCAGGTCAGTCGACCTTATTATTAGTTTTATTGTTCTGATTAATTACGTAATGAGGCAAGTTTAAGTTTGTAAAAAGTAGTTTTACTGTTTATGTCATCATATCTATAAGTATACGTTTTGACACGTAATTAGTGCGTATACGATTAGAAAATTACCAGGATCTCATAAAGGTACCTAGGTATATCTCGCTTACAGATGCCTAAATGCTACGCTCAATGCTGCCCTTATTTTCTGAATACAGTAATTACTAATAAAAGCATACTTGTTGTACCTTTCCTTTACAAAAAATCAGCAGGTTTTGTGAGTAGTACCTACCTATCAATGTTTGAAGGACTTAATCAATTCTTCGAGTACCTACTTTTAAATTGATTTAACACAGATACATTGAATTGAGTAGGTATGTAAAAACCGTCGACAGTTCTTTTGTTCAATTACTACTTACTATAAATGATTCGTTTGAAATAATCTAGAAAACTTGAAAAAAGTGACACCGTTTTTTTTAGTAGCTTCGTGTGCGTGTGTGCTTTTTTTTTTGTTTAATCATGAATACTTAGACTTCGGTTAGAATATTTACTTTATTACTACTAAGTACCTATACATAATTATGTATATGTAAATATGGTGTCAAACAAAAAAGAAATGACTATAATTTATACCTACGTCCTACGTACATGTATAATATTTTACATAAGCCTGTCGTCCAGGAAGGGGTTAGGCAGAGGTGTAGTAATGTACACCCACATTTCGCTGGTTTGTTTTTAGGTCCCATATAACAGGGAGCGAGCCTGTTGCCATCAACCGGGCACGAATCCAAACTCCATGCTGCTACTGAGACTTTCATAGAACAACCCAATAGCACTGCTCGATCTTGGAATCGAACCCAGGACCTTTTGCTCGGCAGCCATACTGTACGAGCTCTACGTACGAAGGAGCTATTATATAATAATCTATTATAATATAATAACTGCTTTTGACGACACAATTAGTCCAGCGGTAGTTAACACTGCCTTCCATGCTTTGGGTCCTGAGTTCGAATCTCGGTAGGGACGAGTTTGGATGTATCTACGTATAATATAATAGGTATGTATTTACAAAAAAAAAGTATATATGTTACTACATATATACTTTTTTTTATATCAACCAACTAGTATCTGTAACACAAGCCTCGTTGCTTAGTTCCTAACTATACGGCGCTGTGTCATAATGTCTAGGAATATTTATAATATATTATTTAAAAATTACTACTTATTAAATTCAATAGTAAATACATCGTTTTCTATTTTTAACCTATGATACTATAAAAGTTGACTTTAAATCTTGTTTTATGATATTCTCAATTTCTTATTGTTTTATTTTCACCGGTACAAGTTGGACCGGTTTGGAATTCAAATTGCTTTTGTACCATAGATTAGAGAATTGTAGTGACGTAGCTCCACGGATATTGGTTACTTCAGATTGATTTTTACTACCCATTAAACGGCAAAGGCCCCTCAGTGTGTCAAGAATGTTTTTTTTGCAGAACTACAAAATTTGAATAATTTACTTTAGGTACTTTAATTTATATTTACTATCGAAACAAAACTGGATGTTTAATTGAAAGACCAGTATATTGGTTATCCTACTTAATAATCAATTATAAGCATTGCATGTAGTTTCTTTAAAATAGGGTTCCGTTTCGTAATTTTTTTTTTTTTTTTATATTTAGGAAATTTTAAATTAAAATGATCTCCGACAGACCTTGCAACCATACTTAATAACAAATTATTGTTTCATTTAGGAGCTACGATTACATGTAAAACGTATAACATCATTATTTTTACGGCGGGGATAAAAACTAGATGCGCAAGATTACCCGTAGCCCGTAGCACTTTTCGTAGCGTCCTGTAGCCTCCCGTAGCATAAAATTTTGATTTCCGCATTATTTCGAAAATGACAATACTCCTTAGTGTTTAAAACAATAGAAAAAAAAACAAGATAGATCGGGAAAGAGGAAGGTCAAAGGAGTTATCAGATATAATTTAAATATTACTGTTTAATATAATGTATTCATTTATTCACAGGTCAAAGACACGAGGCAGGCTGTAAGAGCGTTAAGGTGATGACCTTAGAGCATAAGAGTCTGTGGGGAATGGACAGAGTCGTCACGTGACCTGTGAATGGATGGATGGACGCTGCCGAAACATTTTAATTTAAATAATATCAATATGGCGCGATTAAGTCCGCAAAAAATATGGCTAGCAAGCCGCAATGGCTAAGTATCTGTTAAAAAAATATTCTCCTGTGTCGTGGGAGCGTTTACAAAAACAAATATTTACAATGTACGGTGGCCGGCACATCAAGCTACCACAATCTGTCAAATTTCTTTGATAGATTTTCAAATTTATGACAAACTAATAAGGTTCATTTTCAGTTGGGAAATTTTGACAGTTTCGCCGTTTTCACTGCTGCCGACTGTACAATGATCACAAGTTGAGACTGAGATGCTATAGAAAAAATCATAGAAAAACCAAATCAATAACTAGGACTCGATCTAATAAATCTATACTAATATTATTCAGTCCAGCGGTAGTTAAAACACTGCTTTCTGTGCTATGGGTCCTGGGTTCGAATCCCGGTAGGGACAAATGTTTGTGTGATTAACATAAACATTTGTGTCCGAGTCATGGATGTATCTATGTATGATATGTATGTATTTACAAAAAAAAAGTATATATGTAGTTTATCAACCAACAACACAAGCTTCGTTGCTTAGCTCGGAACTAGATGGCGCTGTGTCATAATGTCCAGAAATATTTATTTATTTATATTTTATAAATGCGAAAGTGTGTCTGTTTTTCCGTCTGTCTGTTATCTCTTCACGCTATAACCGCTAAACCGATTTAGATGAAATTTGGTATGGATATAGTTTGAGTCCCGGGGAAGGACATAGAATATAAATACTAACTTCATACAGGCGAAGTCGCGGGCAAAAGTTAGTATAAATAATCCTAACTGTATTTGTATAATTTATGATTACGAAACTTACCTAACCGGCTCATTAACTGGTTAATCACCTGACTGATACTAATACCATTTAATTGTGAATTATATCATTAAAATTATAATCATGGGTTTTTTTATAGTTATTTATGCTACTGTTGTATAATAAGGGGTATTAAAACACGAATGTAGGTGGTGATAATAGTATCACATGAGTGTTTTAATACCTAATTATAACAGTTGCATACAAGACTTTATTTACACCCATGATATGAATCCTCTATAAAGGTTCTGAAAGCATGGGGTATTGTATTCATCATCATCAACCCATTATTGTCCCACTGCTGGGCACGGGTCTCCTCTCATTTGAGAGGGATTAGGCTATAGTCCACCACGCTAGCCTATTGCGGGTTGGCAGACTTCATGCCATCGAGAAAATCTCTCAAGCATGCAGGTTTCCTCACGATGTTTTCCTTCACCGTTTGAGCATGTGATAATTACGCACATAACTTCCGAAAAGTCAGTGGTGCGTGTCTTGGGTTTGAACTCGTGACCTCTAACATCTCAGTCCACTGGTCACACCGCTAGGCTACCACAGCTATTGGGGGGTATTGTATTATTGAACAAAAATGGCGGAACTAGATGGCGCTGTGTCATAATGTCCAGAAATATTTATTTATTTATATTTTATAAATGCGAAAGTGTGTCTGTTTTTCCGTCTGTCTGTTATCTCTTCACGCTATAACCGCTAAACCGATTTAGATGAAATTTGGTATGGATATAGTTTGAGTCCCGGGGAAGGACATAGAATATAAATACTAACTTCATACAGGCGAAGTCGCGGGCAAAAGTTAGTATAAATAATCCTAACTGTATTTGTATAATTTATGATTACGAAACTTACCTAACCGGCTCATTAACTGGTTAATCACCTGACTGATACTAATACCATTTAATTGTGAATTATATCATTAAAATTATAATCATGGGTTTTTTTATAGTTATTTATGCTACTGTTGTATAATAAGGGGTATTAAAACACGAATGTAGGTGGTGATAATAGTATCACATGAGTGTTTTAATACCTAATTATAACAGTTGCATACAAGACTTTATTTACACCCATGATATGAATCCTCTATAAAGGTTCTGAAAGCATGGGGTATTGTATTCATCATCATCAACCCATTATTGTCCCACTGCTGGGCACGGGTCTCCTCTCATTTGAGAGGGATTAGGCTATAGTCCACCACGCTAGCCTATTGCGGGTTGGCAGACTTCATGCCATCGAGAAAATCTCTCAAGCATGCAGGTTTCCTCACGATGTTTTCCTTCACCGTTTGAGCATGTGATAATTACGCACATAACTTCCGAAAAGTCAGTGGTGCGTGTCTTGGGTTTGAACTCGTGACCTCTAACATCTCAGTCCACTGGTCACACCGCTAGGCTACCACAGCTATTGGGGGGTATTGTATTATTGAACAAAAATGGCGATGGCGGGATACAACGTCAATTCAAAAAATCGAATAAGTTTTTAAATTACGGCGCTGCCTATGGTAGTGAAACGCGCGTGCATGACAATGTTCTTTTTTTTAAATTGATAAAGATGCCATGAGAATGTGGCTGTTCGATGAGTAAAAAAGGAGTTGCATTAGTACAACATTATAACACCCGTTTGGATGATATTATGGTTACTGTGACACTGGCTGTTTTAATGTTGGCAATAAGCTAACTGTTTCAAGAACTTTTATAGAGGATTTATAGCATGGGTACATACTAAATAAGTTTATTACTTATTTAGTATGCCTTTATTTCTGCCTACCCCCATGGGAAAAAAGCGTGAGTGTATGTATGTACCGTAAACTGAGGCTACTTTAGCCCTAACTTTTAATGTTCCCTTTGATAGATGACAGCCTCAATAGTTCTCATTTCAAATGACAGATATTTCTTTATGACAAGTATATAATATATCTGGGAAGGAACCTGACTATTAATTAGATTTCTTTGCATAGTTTTTTTTAATCAAAATTTCAAAATCAAAAGTGCAGACTACTATAGCCCGGTTTTGTGGGTAACTATAGCCCTAGGCCAACGTAATCTTATATACAATTATATAAGATTACTTTGGCTGACTTAGTTTAATTATCGTCAAATAAAATTGACTGCGTTACTCATTTGAGAGGCCGAGAGTTGATAAACGAAAGCCCGGGAGTCGACGCTACATTGACTATCAGCGAAATGCTGCCGCGAAATATAATAAACCTAGGAGCACAATCAAAACAAAATTTAAAAACATTAATTATCTAGAAAACACGGACATCCTACTGTTTTTACAATTCTGCAATTTATCCTGGCCAAATCAGTTCACTCAGTCAGGAAAATGCCATGGTTAACTGCTTCAAAAAGGTAAAACTAGTTGATTTATTGTAATAATGAAAAGTGAAGACTGATTGTTATATGATTATACTGACTTTGTAATTTTTGATTACAAAACATTATAATTAAAGCAAATAAAAGCATATATTATAACACCTTTTTGGATGATATTATGGTTATTATTACACTGGCTGTTTTAATGTTGGCAATAAGCTAACTGTTTCAAGAACTTTTATAGAGGATTTATAGCATGGGTACATACTAAATAAGTTTATTACTTATTAGTTTATTACTTACTCCAAGTAATATGTTTATTGAAATCTGATTATTTAGAAAATTATTATAAAAATGACATGACATGCGTGCATGACGAGATGTATGAATGTGGACGACGCAAAAGTGGTATGCAGGGACCGTAGCGCGTGGCATTCTGTAGTTTCTGCCTGCCCCCATGGGAAAAAGGCGTGAGTGTATGTATGTATGTACCGTAAACTGAGGCTACTTTAGCCCTAACTTTTAATGTTCCCATTGATAGATGACAGCCTCAAGTATTGATATAGTTTTCATTACAAATGACAGATATTTCGTTATGACAAGTATATTATATCTGGGAAGGAACCTGACTATTAATTAGATTGCTTTGCATAGTTTTTTTTTTTATCAAAATTTCAAAATTAAAAGTGCAGACTTCTATGGCCCGGTTTTGTGGGTAACTATAGCCCTAGGCCAACGTAATCTTATATAGGTACGATTATATAAGAACAATTTGGCTGTCTTAGTTTAATTATCGTCAAATAAAATTGACTGCGTTACTCATTTGAGAGGCCGAGAGTTGATAAACGAAAGCCCGGGAGTCGACGCTACATTGACTATCAGTGAAATGCTGCCGCGAAATATAATAAACCTAGGAGCATAATCAAAACAAAATTAAAAAACATAATCGCATCCTACTGTTTTTACAATTCTGCAATTTATCCTGGCCAAATCAGTTCACTCAGTCAGGAAAATGCCATGGTTAACTGCTTCAAAAAGGTAAAACTAGTTGATTTAATGTAATAATGAAAAGTGAAGACTGATTGTTATATGATTATACTGACTTTGTAATTTTTGATAACAAAACGTTATAATTAAAGCAAATAAAAGCATATATTTCTTAAACTTTTTAAAAACGTTTTTAATTCTTATATTGTCATTAAATGCAGTATTCAATGGGTCAATACATCAAAAAGTAACATTTAAAAGCAAATAAATCTTGTAGGCCAAAGAAACCCCGCCTTTAGTTCAACTTTGGCCTAAATAAAATAAATTTTAGACATAATATATGTTAATGGATTTTCTTGGACACACGTTTAAATTAATATCACTTATGTATTATGTTCCATCAGAAACGTAATCTGTCTATTAAATAGAAAGCAATGAGACGAAATGTTCAAAAGTCAAACATTTGGGCCAAAGTAACACCAGTTAACGGTATGTTATTAAAAAAATCAATTCAATAATATTTTTTGCAGTTTATTTATTTATTTTATAACTTAAATACTTAAACATTGTAGTAATTATTATCAACTTACCCCATCATCCAGATTGAGTTTCATTATTTCTTCTCACTAAAAGTATACACACAAAATAAAATATAAAACTTTTATTGAATTAAGCGTCACTTTTTAAAAACAACACTTGGGCGGGAAAGCGCACGAACACCCGAAGAGTGCGACGCGCGAATTTAATCTGTGGCGGGTTAGTTCGCGAATAAAGACAGAATACCAGAGACAATCCAATATCAAGGCCATTGGTCAATATAGTATCACTGACACGTCTAAATAGGTTTCAGAGGGTTAATTACATTGAGATCGAATTGTAATTTTTCACGGTCCATCCTACGCTAAATTGTTTAAATGGCGGATTAATTAAAAACTAATGCCTTTCATAATTTATTCTAGTAGGTAATGGACTTGTATTTTGAGTATTATTTAACACTAGCATTTGCCCGCGACTTAATCTGCGTAAAATTAGAAATTTTACCCGATATGCTTTTGTATAAATATAAACCTGATAATTTATTTAATTTTAACCCCTTTTGAGATATTATCGAGTCCGCATACATCCTTCCACCCTTTTAAGGGACGATTCCCGGGCCAAAAACTTTCCGATGTCCTTCCCTGGGGCTCAAACTATTTCGACCTATGGCCGACCAGACCATAAGGACTTCTGTGAAATACTCCTTTGCTTCTTGATTGAGTCTGACTATAATTACACATATCAGTTTTAAACCTGGCTGAATGTGACAGTGAAAGGGGCCTTCTGCCCCTAATGTTTATTTTTTTGCTTTTAACTGTGTTAAGTACAAATACTATTGCATCGAATCTTTCAACATTCTTATTTGTTGTGTACACTTGTTACCATGGCAACTTATTTGTCAAAATAAAATCCGATGATAATAAAATTTGTAATCAGAATCAGTAACATATTTTTTATATCTGAATTAAATTCCTGGTTCAAAGCAAAGAGGAAAAAGACATGAAGACTTCTAAAATAACTAAAAAAATTGACAAATGGTACTTTAATTGATGGTTTTGAAAAATCAGTACCACAAATGGGCATTCTCCTATCCATGCGGTGTCTTCGTACCTCATCCTTAGAACTTTTTACAAATATTGGAATAAATAAATACGATGATCTTTGTCATTATGGCCGGATATTTACTGATATAATGATATACCTACTGATCTATATTCACTAAGTGTCTATGAGAGAGATTTGCGAGGAGGGTCGGCTCTTATGGCATAAGACCATAAGACATAGCACAGAAGGCAGCGTTTACTACCGCTGCGCTGGACTAATTGGGTCGTCAAAACATAAACACATAACAGCACAGTTAGAAGTAGAGAATAGTCCTTTGCGTTTAACCCTTAGAGAATATTAACTTTGAGAGGAAAAAGCATTTCTCAGAGGTTTATACAAGAAACTGTACGGTTATTATCCATACCTGTATCCTACAAAATTTCTATTGGGGTGTTTGAGTTTTAACTCATTAGAAGCGAGGCGTTCACGTGACAAGCTGTATGTTCCCGATAACTACAGTCGTGGTAGGAGGCACAAACTGCTGGCGGTACCATGGTGCCGTACAGTTGCACGCTCAAAGGCTCCTATACCGCGGGGGTTGAAGGACCTTAATGCTTTCCTGGATTTGAATCCGGATATTGATTTGTTTGCAAATGGATGGCAGTCGTTATTGTCTGAATGTCTGCAGTTCTGCGAAATGAATGGGTAAAAGTATCGTATTTTTGTATTATATTTTTGTCTTGTAAGTACCTTTTTTTATTATTAAGTATTTGTAAAGTTTCATTAAATAGTGTAGTTGGCTTCGGCCGTTCTATTTAATGTAAAATAAATTAATAGCGTGATAGTATGTAGATAGATTATGTAAAAATGAAATATGTTTATACTGTTTTTATTGACGACCTCAGGCTGCCTTCTATGCAAGGGTCCTTAGTTCGGAATCCGTTAGGGGCAAATGTCTGTGTGATGAACATTTTGACATAATTATGTATGTACGTATTTACATAAAAATAATATGTGTAGTGAATCAATCATCTAATACCAATTCCTAACACAAGCGTCGTTGCTTAGCTCGGAACTAGATAGCACTGTATAATAATGTCTAGACATATATAGGTATATAACTTTATATATATATAATAGTAGGTATTTACGTTCAGAGAAGTTATAACTTGTATTTACGTAGGAAACTGCATGCCGTGCTCTATGACAAATATGGAATGCACGCCTGTGCCTATTAATAAGTCAATATTGTACGAACAAATTATAAGCATATTGTATAATCTGCGTATTTTCTATACAATGTATGAACATACAAAGGAATGTAAGGACGTTTCCAGTCGATTAGTATACAGTTGAATTTTTATTTAGGTATTTATATTTACACAATATATTTTAATGTTTGTGTCAACAAATAAGCCATTATATCCATAACAATGATATATTATATGATATCGTATCAGCAATTATCTCTTCTATGTCAAAGTTGGATAACCTAATTTAACAATCATCATCAAAACAAAGATATCCACAAAGGTACCTGGAAATCATGTGATGGCAGAACAGTGAACCAAATCGACCACGTGCTAATAGATGAGAGGCATAAGAATATGATACAGGATGTAAAAGTGCACCGTGGAGCTGACTGTGATAGTGACCATTATTTAGTAGGAGTAAAAGTGAAGGCAAAGATTAAAATAGCACGCAGTAAAGAAAGGCATAAAGAACCTGCTATTAATATAGATAAGCTGAAAGATGAAACATCACGGCTCACATTTAATCTGGAACTTAGTAATTCATTTACAAAACTAGGAAACGTAGAAGACATGGATGACATATGGGAAAAAACAAAACAAACAGTTAAAGATATAGGACTCCGACTACTGGGAAAACTAAAAAAACCAAAGAGAAGAAAATGGTGGACTGATGAATGTGAAAAGGCAATGGATAGAAAGAGAGAGTATAGAATACTAGCTGAGCAAAACAGGGAATGGAACGGCAAACACAAGGAGGCACGAACAGAGTTCAGGAACATAGTACGAAGAGCAAAGAGAAATCATCTGAGAGGAATTTTAAGAAATATGGAAACGTTAATAAGATCTAACGAATCGCGAAAATTTTATCAGGAAGTCAAAATATCTAAGAAGGCCTACCAGCCCGTCACCCAAATGCTTGAAGATGAAGGCGGGAATCTTATCTCAGATCCTGAAAAACAGAAAACGATGTGGCGCCAATACTTCCAGGCACTCCTTAACTGCCCACCGGTGACCAACCAAATGAATATAAACCAGCACACTAGACAAATCAACGACCAGCATCAAGAACCGCCAACGTTTCATGAGGTGTACAAGGCTATATTAAGGCTCAAAAACCACAAATCCCCGGGCATTGATAATATACCAGGAGAGCTATGGAAATATGGAGGGGGAGCATTGCAATCCCAACTGTATAACCTTATTTGTAGGATCTGGTTAGAAGAACAACAGCCGAATGAATGGAATGTGGGTATTATCTGCCCCATACATAAGAAAGGGTGTAGAAAGAAATGTGGAAACTACAGGGGGATTGCGCTGCTTCCGACGGCATATAAGGTGTTTTCATACGTTCTCCTCGCACGCCTAGAACCATACGTAGAGCAAATACTGGGTGACTACCAATGCGGCTTTCGTAGAAACCGAAGTACTGTGGACCAAATGTTTCTTCTGAAACAAATTATGGAAAAACGGTGGGAGTATGCACAAAGTGTTCATTGTCTGTTTGTGGACTTCACGAAAGCATACGACAGTATAGACCGAGAAACACTCTACCTAATCATAGCATCTTTCCAGGTACCGGAAAAGCTTGTCAGAATGATCAAAGTCGCCACAAGTACTAGCAAAATGCGAGTTAGAGTCGGGGGAGAACTGACTGAAGAGTTTGAAGTTGTGACCGGACTAAAGCAGGGAGACGCACTGTCACCTATCCTATTCAATCTAGCTCTCGAACACATCATCCGAAAAGTTTTGCTAATAGATGGGGGAATACAATTGAATGGGATACATAAGCTTATCGGATATGCTGATGATCTTGCAATATTAGGGCAGAATGAGATGGAAGTAACTAACATGACAGAGGTACTGGAAGAAGAAGGAAAACTTGTGGGTCTCAGAATCAGCCGTGAGAAGACTGAGTACCTCCATGTGAAGAGATACAAAGACCATAAAGCCAACAGAAAGGATATTCTGATAAAAGACACAAGTTATAAAGGCGTTAAGAACTTTAAATATCTCGGTTATACGTTAACGGACACCAATCAAAGAGAGGACGAGGTCAACATTCGTATAGTCAACGCGCTAAGATGTACCGCAGCCCTTCACAAAATGCTGGTGTCCAAGTTGATCAGCAGAACGACTAAAGTACGGATATATAAAACAGTAATCAGGCCAATTTTAATGTATGGATGTGAAACTTGGACACTTACATTGCAGGAGGAGAATAAACTCTTGGTTGCGGAAAGAAAGATCTTTCGAAAGATTCTAGGACCAACAAGAAGAGAGGACGGACAGTGGAGGCAGAGATATAATTGTGAGATTGAAGAACTAGTGTCCGAGCCAAATATTATTGGAGAAATTAAAGCCTCCCGACTTCGCTGGCTAGGACACGTAGAAAGAATGGGAGAGGATCGAGCGGCTAAGCGAGCATATCTCGGACAACCATCTGGGCGCCGTCCGGTGGGTCGCCCAAGATATCGCTGGAAAGATGAAGTTGCCAAAGACCTAAAAGAGATGGGGGTGCTCGATTGGTCAGACCTGGCACAAGACAGGAAGAAATGGCGCACTTTAATGTCGGAGGCCAAGATCCACTTCGGGTCGGTGAGCCAGCGAAGTAAGTAAGTAGTAAGTAACAATCATCATCAACCCATTAACTCCCCACTGCTGGGCACGGGTCTCCTCTCACTTGAGAGGGATCAAGCTATAGTCCACCACGCTAGCCTACTGCGGGTTGGCAGATTTCACACACCATCGAGAATATCTCTCAAGCATGCAGGTTTCCTCACGATGTTTTCCTTCACCTTTTGAGCGTGTGATAAATACGCACATAACTTCCGAAAAGTCAGTGGTGCGTGCCTTAGGTTCGAACTCGAGATCTTTGACATCTCAGTCCACTGGTCACACCACTAGGCTACCACAGATTTTAATTTAACAATAGGTCTTTATAAAAGCTACGTCAGTGAGCAGGGAAAACGTCTCTAAGTATATTCTGTGATCTAGGTTTTCTAAACATAAAAAAAAAGATATAAATAAGAAGCTGGTAATATTTCGCCATAATGTGTATTTACTATATCTATTTAAACTAATTGTCTCAACAAATGGAACAGTTTAACATGACTATATAAACACTCTAACACTCAACGCGTGATACATTACTATATATTTATCAAGGTATAGTATAGTATTATAATGCGGTATAATATATATACCTTTATCATCGGGTTCTTTTCTCACCGGATTTAATATTCAACGGATTCTAGTTTCAAACACTGTTACAGATTAAAGTACGGCTATAATTATTCTTGGGCCACTCGAAAACGAAGTGTCCACTTGCAAATAAGATCCGCAATAACTTGAAGAATTGAAGAAGAGTTAAATAATGAAGAAATCAAGTCGTTGCGAGTCTTTAAACAGTGCCAGTGACTTGCCAGAGCAAAGTTCTGCAAGTTTTAATGCTAGTGGACACTAAGCTTTTTCTTAAATTCAGTACAACTACAGAATAAAACTCTTGCGTAACATACAAATACAACAATGTTATGTTTTTGCACAGACATGACAAACAAAAACAACACTGGAATCGAATCGCTTGTAAAAAATTACATGGTGAAAAAGTTAAACGCAATGTATTAGCTTTTTTTTATGTTATCTGGAGTGAGGCATGTCTTTCTAGTATTTTCATGTTGTCACACAATTTATTATAACTTAAAAAACATGAAAATAGAGTTGGGAATAATTCTATTAATATAATTTCCAGCCGATAAGCATACAGCATAGGCACAAGCTGTCTAGCGTCCAGGGCTCTGTGTTCACTGTAATCTAAGAAAAAGTTAAGATTTCTATAGGTACCTATAAAAATAAGAACGCGGCGGTCAAACGGTCAAAGCGGGAGATAGTGAACGCGGAACTCTCAACTCTACACCGCTCACTGTGTGTTTGTAACGTAATACATTATATTGTACTTTGAAATACATATATATCACGAATCATGAATACATTAAATTTGAGTTTAGTTTGCATTAGTGACCAGATCGTCTTTTTCAAAATACGAGTAGTTATATTTCTGGCTAATAGGAGTAATAGGACACCAACAAAATAGGTACTACACTTCTGGGTAATATACGAATAAATTATCCCTCACCTACATAATATTATTTACAAGAGAAATTACTCGAAGCTACCAGAATTTGCATAAAACGAGTTATGTTAATCAATATAGTTTTTGCCATTATCCGGGCAGCATTGAGAATGCTGTAACAATTAGAAAATGGGGCAAAAAAAGATAAAAGATTACATTACAGTATCGAATCTATTATCTCTTTTTTTAATCGAATGAATGGATACATACATTGTATTATTTTGTAGATCTAGGTTAGATGTCGAACACTATAGATAATAATAGAAATTAATTGATTAAAAAAAGTGTGGCTGTTACAGAAAATACAATTATATGTGATAAGGATCAGAATAAAATGTGTGTGTATGTCAATTTAATATAATATTTATTTATGCAGTATTTTTGCATGGGACTCAATCATCCCTATTCTCTTAAAATGAAAAAGTTACAGAAATTATATAAAACAAGCTAAGCTATACACACACCTTTTTAGTGTAGGAATAAGCTTTGAAATGCCTATGAATTTTGTTTCAATTCTAGATAGGAAAATAGCCTCATAAATTATAGAAATAGCGTCATATTTTGTGTGATTCAAGAATATCATCATCATCATCATCATATCAACCGTAAGACCTTCATTGCTGGACATAGGTCTCCCCCAAGGATCGCCACGACGACCGGTCCTGCGCCACCCGCATCCAGCGGATTCCAGCGACCTTCACCAGCAGGTCGTCGATCCACCTTGCCGGGGGCACTTTAATCTAGCATAACAGATATATTCAAGAATATAGGATAGATTAAAGTTGTAGGTAAATATTTCATGGATATTATAACACCTTTCATACTGAATTACATTAATTACAAATTAAATGATCGAAGTACAGAAAGATCTATTGATATAAGAAAGTTTTAGGTTAGAAAATATAATTCTGTTTAAATCTAAAATCATTATTTATTGTCACAGTGACACATAATCGTAACTATTTATATTATTTAGAAGTTTATGATTACTAGGTTTTTAACTAGAGTTTTACTAGGTTTTCTCACTGGATCGTAATCACCGCATTAAGACCTATTCAGACCTAAGCGGAATTCGACTGCTGCAGAGAAAACCCAACGGGTATGCGGTATACACTGTTCACACCAAGCAAAGCGGATTTCGCTATGCTTTTGTTTAGAATACCGCGTGGTATGTTCTTCTATCTTATTCTTCTTCGTACCGTACCAGTGGTAGCGAATACCGCTCAGGTTTGAATAGGCCTTTATTTATATTAAATAGTCGTCATTAGCTCTTACCCAACTGTACTATCAATCGATATGCTTTTAGGTATGTATACAGCTTATTAAGAATATATTTTATACATTATATGACAGTTATAGGTCTGGCCAATAAATGCGTCAATTTTCATTACTGCTGCAGGAATATGAATGAACTTTGACGCATTTTTATTTCCAAGAGAATTATCTGGTTTTGTTGAAGTATTTCTTTTGTTGGCTATATTCTTCCAATTAATTTATTCAATATTAAAATAAGACATTGAAAGAAGTAGACTACACAAAATTGAGCTCAATATTACAGCGTAGACATTGAAAACATTTACGACACTTATTCTATTGATTATATTTGAAGAATAGATACTGAAGAGTTTTTGCCAAACTCATAGCAAATACAGTGACTAGATTAATAGAAATTATTTTTTCTTGACAATGCTTCACGGAACTGCTAGAAGGCAATATAATTGGAGAATTTTGGGAGTACTATTTTTTTTTACTTTTATTATTTCATTCGACTTTGGTTTTAGTTGTAGTATTAGTCTTAACCTGTCATTTTTATTGTTAAATTGGTTTTTTGACCTAGCGTGTAATAATTTTATGTAAGTTCATTATTTATCTTCATTATCAGATAGGTACACTTCAAGCAAAAATAATATCTATTATAAAATACAATAGAGTACATGTTAAAAGATTGAAGGCACACTTTATAAACGTATTAGATTAGACGGTAAGTATAAAGAATACTTATAGTATAAGGTAGAATCAGCATCCTTTGAAATAGACCATTTTGGACCTTGTGGTTACAACAATAAGGGTGAAAAGTGGTTTACTGCAAAGTTTCCTGATTGTACATACATGTTAGAGTAATTATTTCAATAAATGCATATATGTTCAAGAGCAAAGCGGAATTATTAAAAAGGTTTTAAGCTTTATAATTATGGTATGATGGCGGGAGGACTTATCCAAGATGGCGGGCGGCCGCGTTCAAATCTGATACGTACTTAATTCAGCACTGACGTTGCGTTGACGCTGCTTATACGCCGCGTGTAACTAACAATATTACAACGATTGCAATACACAATATTTGTCAATATTTTCTTGAATGTTTTCTGAATATTTGTGGGCATATACTTATGTATGAAGTTTCAATAAATAAATTACTTATTTATTAAAAAAGATTAATTAATAAATCAATTTATTACAATAGAGGTATTTTAAAGGATATTGTACTTGTCATTTCATATAATATTATCATATTATTTTATTTTTTTCCTTACATACATTGAAAACATTTCACGTTTTCAAACTTTTTTCTCGGTAAAATAAGAAGGCTTGTATTATTTCAGCGGCTAGATATAAGTAGCATGTAAGTATAGGTATACCTATGGGCTTCTCGCCACCAATTTTTATGTAAACACATAACAATAAACTATAACTTTTTCTCTCAATTATTTAAAACCACAGTCTCCTTGAACTTGTCCGAACAAAAACTGGACGCCTATCTAAACTATCAAAAAAACATTATCTATTGTGTTATTGCTAATCTTTTTCATACACAGTCGGAATTCTTTCGGTTTTCTGGAAAAAAATCTTTTGTTGTGTGATACTATCGACTTTTTATATCGATCTGTTTTCGATTACGATCGTGATTACAATCGCAAGTCATTTTTGCTGGTAAATGTGGGATTGGCGAGATTTATACTGTCTTTTTTAAACACACATAAACGGTTACCTTTGTTCTGCGAGGGTAGGCAGAAACTACAGGACCATGCGTTTGCCTTAATGTTCATACATCTTGTTATGCATCCTTTGAGTTTTGAGCTTTGTGAAAAACTCTACCAATAACATGAATGTACTCCATGGCCTAATAGGGTGTCCTTTATAAATTTCCTGACATCTGGTCACGTAGATATATTTATTTTATTGATCATATAATTGCTATGTATATCTAATTCTCTCAACGTTTTTAACAAGAATATGAATGTGAACTTGATATTGTAGATCCATTATTCTGGATATAACGGTTTCTTGGATGACCAGACAACTCAGTGTTCCATAAACAAATTTAAAAATGTCGATATTAAAACTAAAATATAAGTATACTTTTATATCCACACTGGACATTCAATACCTGTAGGTAGATAATTTCGTAGCACAGACGTAAGATCTACCAGGTGTATTCCATAAAAACTCAATATCACGCGTTTAACCAATGTGTTCCCGCTACAGCCATTTAAAGAACGCGTTTTTTACGAACATTCATATGTGTAATAGATTTATGGTAGTTCATTTACCGATTTACCATGATTCGATTATGATGTTGGAATATGATTAAATCCCACCCTATTTGTTTATTATTTCTCGAACAGTTTGTTGTGTTTTTGGCACTATAAATATATGCTATATTATGTATTTTAATGTTAAAAACCTATTTATAATTTATTCAAAGGCTTGTCAGTAATCATAGATAGTTTTATTTAAGGTAAATAGAAGGCGTTTTCACAATCATGCGACAATTAGTTATATCAAATTATGATAAATTATTTATAATGTAATTATCATAATTTAACATTATAAATACAACGTACAAAGTTTAAAAACATTAATACATTTTTGATGAAATTGATGTGAGAATGATTTACATGGAAACATGAAATTTTCACACTCAATTAAGTACATACAAAGAATTTAAGAGATGTGTTTACAGCAGTAAAGAAGAAAATATTAATGTCCTAGTTAATACAATAATGACGTATTTAAATATAACAACATCTACAGCAACGACTTACATTACACTTTATACAAACATTATGCACCTCTCTCTCTCTCTTGGCTTTAAAATAGTTTGAACACTAGCTATGACCGCGACTGTACTAGCGAAAATATTATCTCGATTAGATTTACAGAATGTGAGTTTGTTCGTCGTGAGTTCTGCTTCAAAATACTCTTTTTGTCTCTCAATCTGTGATGAAAGTAGTTTATATTATGTATGTGTATAATGTAGAAACTTTCTTATAACTATTTTGTTCTACTGCCATTTATATTAGTTAAGTTTCTCTAATAAAATTTGTTCAAACGGTAAGACTAACGTTTATTATTAAGATTTATGTATACTTAATAACTTCTATCAGATTTAGAAAACAAAATAGGTAATATTTTTATTTAATAAAATCCCTAGTTTCTATTTTTCTTGTATTTTCTTTCAGTAATTATAAAAAAATATATGATGACATGACAGCTATTTGCGAGGTTGCCAACTTTACGCTTGCGGCCTCTTTAACATAACACTACCTAACTTTAGGGCTATTTATGTAGTAACATCAATGAGGGATCATTTACAACTCACAAACAGCACTCTAACATGACATGTTAAGGTAGGTTTTACAACGATGTGCGTTTTTGGATATGTTTCAAGTTAAACGTTACATGAAAGTCGTATTTAGCGAAATACTGATTATGTTATCCATTCCCTATAGTCATTATCAGATGCACTTCATGTTATATATATTTACAGTGTGTTACGGTTTACATTTTTATTACCATTTTATTACATCGAGAGTTAACATTTTCACTTGATAGAGTAGATTACAACTACGAAAGCTTAGAAATAAATGTATCTGTTTTACTATGATAGGTAAAACGAACGTTTTAATAATTTGTAGGACAAACAAATATAAAAAAAGTAAATTGAAAGTTGATTTATTAAATCCATGTTGTAATATATGAAATTTAATAATAAAAGTCAATAACATTTTGATCAACCTGACAGTAGTGACAGTAGTGGCACAATTTTCACATTAACAAATTTTCTGATCTATAAAATTATAATCAACCAATTTTTTTGTACGGCATTGCATACACAAATGATAAATAAGTAGTAAGAAGGAATGTTATGACAAATATTTACAGTTCACATACATGTTTTTTATTATAAGGCTACATAGTTCAACGAGAGAGGAATAAACATGAACAACTGCGATTTTGGCATTACAATAGATGTCAATCATCCGCCATTTTGTTTTAACGCCTTAATGTCTATCTAAATACACCAACTCAAAGTCACTATGGACATGCTGCATTCTGCTAAAAACCTTTCTTATATTATAATTTTCATTTGGGGAGCCTGAGAATTCCTTTTTAGTTTTTGGATGGCTCGAAAAGGCTTTCGTTATTTCAAAGTCTGGTATATCCGCTAGCGTAGAAAGGATAGGTAAGTATTCAAAATTTAAACGAAGCGAACTATGGCGGATTTTACTTTTCTCAATTTATTTTAGAAAAATGCAATGAGTTTTTAGAACAAATTTTTTTCAATACGAGGTAAGTATACAAAAGTAAGTTAAAACATTGTATAGGATTTCGAACAATAATGAAAACCTTTACGAGCTGGTGAGTTGAAAATCACTTTTATTTGGCGGTGACTGGAAGAAATTTCCCCGACTTCATGAAGGAGAATAGCTGACGAAGGTGGCTGCTTGCTCCTCAGGTTCCTGCCCCAGACTAAATCCTAACACTCTAATTCACAACTCGTATAAGCTCAATCCTCTCTTCCCCGGCTGAGGCTGAATCTCCTATGAAACTTGAATCCTTTCTTCTTCTCCTGACGTTCCTCTAGTGGCTTATCGGCCAGGTTATCAGCACTCTTAGCCACTTGCACACTTTTCCTCCTATTCTTCATAGACTTGACAAGTTTGTAGAACTTTCCTTTCTTCTTTGTTGGGTCCTGGGCGTGGTCTAGTGTGTCTTCTTCTACTTCTACGCTGAATTCCGAGGAGATGTCTCCTAGATCTTCAACGCTGTGGCTCTCGATCTCTCTAGGGTGTGGGATTTCTAGCTTGCCTTTCGATGTGTCTGGTTTTGGTTCTTCAGGCGGTGGCGGCGCGTCGGGGTCAACACACTGGAAATGGAAAGATAGTATGTTTAGTACAGTTTTAGACTAGTAATGTATAAACAAGTAGACTGGTAAGTTATAGGTCTTGAATTCAAATTGAATTCACTTCTGCTGTTCCAACCGTGTGCGTATCAATAGAAAATTAACACTAGGTAGGTACGTTAAACAGTTACGCTCAACACCCCGAGGCAAACTGAATACTTGACATATTTTCTCATCCCAGCCCTTAGTCTGGTGGATTATTATACGATTCAATTCTCTTAAGAAATTAATGACAAAGTAATAATAGAGTTGTGTGTTCGGTGTTCATATGTCAGGGATTTGGAAGATATTAACTCACCTACGATACACAAACAAAAAAAAAAAGATTCATTTGAATATGAGTTTCATTCTCAATCACAATGATTTATAATATAATAGCTTTATCTTTAGCTATTAGGTACGTTGACACCGCGCATAAAGCATTTTCAGTGTGAAAGGCGGTATTATGGATGTTAATTGTGATTTTATGTAGAAAGTCTACATTTGCATAATAACAAATTCATGGGACATGATGTCCTGTAGTCACGAAATTACTGAAAACGACTAGAAATAAGTTTTTACATGCCTATCAAGGTGAAAAATACTATTACACCTACCCTAGTTTACCGAAAAATATATTTATATTTTCGGAAATGTTATAATAACTAAAGTAATCATTTATCAACTATTGTTTCTATGTCAATACATAGAAACAATAGTAGACCCAATGGTCTATACGAGTTTCTGTTTCCGCAGGTCGCTATAGTACGAATATAAATCAAGAAAATAAAAAAAAAACATCTATAAAAAGAAGAGTTTCGTTGGGTTCGAACGAAACATTTTCGGTTTCATACGTAGGTACTCGTTTCGCTAAACAGATAACCAGTTTTTTATCAGTAACTTTTCTTTTTTAAATGGTTTTTAAATTTATATATTTTTAATTAGTCAACGACTTCAATATACAACATTAAAATATTAAAGGATTGCTGGACGGAACGGTGACTGACGTCCATGTCAAGGCATTCCGAATATTTAATAAATAAATAAATAAATGTATTATTTTCCACTGCTACTCCTCTCTTGCCTAACCTATTAAGGGTTGGAGTCTTGGACTACATGTTTGTGGTGTGAAGCACTAGTATCGTATAAATCCATCGCATCCGATTTACATCCCGCCGTTGTGACACAAGACGTACGGGTGGCTTTTTATTGTTAACACCCGTTGTCAAGGCGTTGCCTGGCAACTATTTCTGCTGACCTGCTATTGGCGTTCCTGTTGCTCGAAAATCTGTTACTGGATCCTGATTGGCCCAATTTTACTCATCCCTGTCACTGTTTTTATCTGTCATGTAGTTTTACGTTTTATTTAAGTTTATTTTTTATATTTTTGATTGTTTAGTGTTTATAATGTATGTTTAATTTATTTATAAGTGTAAGTGCATGTTGAGTGGCAGCAGTGATTCGGATGTTTTAACTCAACCTTTCGTTGATCTGGTCAGATGCCCGCATTGTACTCAAGCACGGTTTTTTAAAGGTAAGCGAGGGCTGAATGTTCATGTTGGGAAAGTGCACAAATCCCAGAATGTACATCCAACCCTCATTTCAACACCCTTACCCTTATCACCTCCGGAATCCCATGTTTCTTCCCCATTATGGCAAACTTTGTCGAAATTGAAAAACTCAGTGCCAGTTCTTAAGCGAGTTCCCCGTGGAGCTAGACCTTCAGTTGCGCTACATTTAGCAGAATGCGTTCGCCTTGCCTCCAGGGAGAACTCGCCTCGTGCTTGGGAACAACTCCTCACCTTCCCTTATAGGATTCTGCACGTCCAAAAAAATCTGGCTCATCAAAAATCTTTGACTTCCCAAATTAAAAATAACTGCAACCTTTCTAGGCAAAATTTACACCCCTATCCGTCAGTGCCAAAATTTCTTTCATCCAAAGATATCTGCTATCATGTAGAATCCAAGTTAAGAGACGGTGACATTAAAGGTGCGGCCCGGTTACTTTTTAGTAGTGATGTGATCGCGCCGTGCTCTCCAGAAACCCTTTCAGTTCTGGAAAGCAAACACCCTACTCCGGCAGATGACCTTTCTTTTCCTGATCCGCCTGATCACGATTCTAACACACTGGTTGTTACAGCTCGTGATTTGGCCTCTGCCATTTGCTCCTTCCGAAGCGGTTCTGCGGCCGGCCTGGATGGCCTGTCACCCCAACACCTAAAGGACCTCACGAGTGTAGGCACGAGGGATGCCGGTGAGACGCTTTTGAAGGAGCTCACAGCTCTTTCCAATCTCATGCTCTCTGGCAATGTGCACGAGGCCGTCATTGATATTTTGTACGGGGCCAATCTTTGCGCCCTGCGCAAGAAGGATGGCGGTATTCGTCCCATTGCCGTGGGAAGCACATACCGCCGTACGGTAGCCAAAATTTGTTGTAAATTTTACAGCCAATCTGTTTCGGAAAAATTGCAGCCCCTGCAGCTGGGTTTTGGCTCCAAAGGGGGTTGCGAGGCTGCCGTACATGCTTTGTCTAATTTTGTCCACAACGGAAAAGGTGACGTCATACTTAAGGTTGACTTAAAAAATGCTTTTAATTCTGTTAATAGGGACACCCTGTTGGCAGAAATTAAAAAAGAAGTGCCTAAAATCTATAGTTTTCTCTGGCAATGTTATAAATACCCTTCCAAATTGCTCTATCAAGATCATTTATTAAAATCTTCTGTAGGCTGTCAACAAGGTGACCCTCTTGGGCCTATGATTTTTAGTTTAGCTATTCATCCCATTGTTAAACAATTAAATTCGAAATTCAACGTTTGGTATCTGGATGACGGGACCCTAGGAGGAGACGTTACTACAGTTTTAAATGATCTTAAATTCTTAATAGATCAATTTCAATCTATTGGCCTTGAACTCAATACTTCAAAGTGCGAGCTATTTTTATTTGACAATACTGACCAACATAATACACTTAATAAGTTCAATTGTTTAGCTCCACAAATTAAATTAATTAATAAAAATTCACTTCGTCTTCTAGGGTCACCAATTTTTGATGACTCCCATCAAAATTTTATTGAAGAAAAAATTCAAAATTTTAATGACGTCTCAGATAGACTTGTTAAAATAAACACACATTCGGCTTTCACTATACTTCGTTTTTGTTGCTTTGGTCCTCAATTTACTTATTTTCTTCGTTCTTCACCTTTATGGAAGCGTACGGATCTTCTGGGAAAAATTGACTGTATTATCCGTTCTACCATATCATCCATTTTGAACGTAGCTCTGAATGATCGGGCTTGGGTACAAGCTACCCTACCGATCCGCTTTGGAGGTCTCGGTATCCGCAAAATTTCCAGTATTAGTTTACCAGCTTTTTTGTCCTCGGTCCATAGTACTGAAAAATTAACTAGGAATATCCTAGCTCGATCTTTGCTTCTTTTTGACATATCCTACATGGCCGAGGCTACGAATGCCTGGAAAATCATTTGCCCAAACACAAATTCTCCAGCTAACCCTTTTTCCCAGAGACTTTGGGATGAGCCGCTCTGCAGTTTGATACGGAATGAGCTTATTGATACGTCAATCAATACTGCAGAGCGTGCTCGCCTTTTGGCTGTGGGTAAATGGGAGTCGGGTCTTTGGCTACACGCCCTTCCATCCTTCAATATCGGTACCATGCTGGATGACTCGACCTTCCGGATCGCTGCTGCTTTACGCTTGGGGGCCCCTTGCTGCGCCCCGCATCGCTGTCTTTGTGGCGAAATGGTCGACAGCCTTGGACACCATGGCTTATCATGCAGTAGAAGTGCAGGTCGTATAGCGCGGCACGCCAATATTAACGACATCATCCGTCGTGCTCTTGTCTCCGCCGGCGTAGCCGCCGTTTTAGAACCAAACGGCCTGTTACGTGACGATGGCAAGAGACCAGATGGCATGTCGTTACTTCTTTGGAAGTTGGGCAGGCCTCTGGTGTGGGACGCAACATGCGTAGACACTCTAGCGCCATCCCATCTTCCCAGTTCGGCGAGCCGTGCTAGCGCTGCTGCTGCAGCTGCGGAGACCACCAAGCGGCGAAAATATATCAATTTATTTAATAGTTATATTTTCGAGCCGTTTGGGGTTGAAACGCTTGGGTCATGGGGTCCGAGTGCCTTAGCACTCTTCAAAGAAATTTCGAAACGCTTGGTCGACCTTTCACGTGACCCAAAGGCTGGCGTTTTTTTCGGACAAAGAATTAGCATTGCCATTCAACGTGGCAATGCTGCCAGTCTTCTGGGCACTCTACCCCCTGACAGCGTCGGGGACGAGTTTTTTGACGCCCTATAACTTCTTTTTTTTTTTTAATTTTATTTTTTAAGTTTGTAAATATTAGTTTTTAATTAATTTAAGATCTGTATAATGTGTTTTTAATTGTATCATATTTCTTTCAATACATCAAATAGTATAGTCCATAACTAAATTAAACATACCTAATTCAAAATTCTTGAGAAATAATTCCCTAAAATAAAATCAATAATCAGAATAGCAATACTTAGAAAGAGAGTTTATACAAAATAACTACAAAAATTTATAAGTTACATACCTACCACATTTACTTTTTCTAACATTCGAATACTTTCAGAAAAGTCGAAAGCGAATCGTACCCTATTTACGAAGTACTTTCAATAGTCAAAGTTCCTAACAATATAATCGATAATACGGGATTTGGGAAGCCAAAGTAACTTTGCAAAGTATTTGAAAGCTTCAAAGGTCCCTTATGTTTACGTAATAAGGTTTCTGTGGTAACTTAGCAAGTTATTCGCTTGTGCGTCGACACTAATGAAAGACAAATGGCACAGAGTTTCCAGAATTTTCTTTTCTCATTAAAAGTTGTCCTTTTGACAGAATACGTCACTGTGAGTATTTTTTTCCGTCGTCTCAATTTAGATTTCTAACAATTTTCGTTAGTAAACGGTTCATTTATTAATTTAGTTTAGTTGCTTCTAATAATGTTTTATGTTTTTCTTTGTTATGCAAAAATGTAACTGAACTGTTAAATGTTTGCATAACAAAGAACATTTAAAAAATTGAATGTTTTAATTAAAATATTTGTCATTGGAAGTTCAAATTGATAAACTCTCTGTTCAAATAAATACTTGCTTTATTGCTATGAAGTGTAAATATTTAGGTGTAAGTATCTTACAGAAAAAGACAAAACAAAATATTTTTCGTCTTCATTCTCATTTATTTCATTCGGTTGCTTGGCTCAAAATTGTAAAGCATTGGAGAGTTTATTGTCCCGGTTCTTCTTACCAGCAAAAGCACTAGGAAGCAGTGAACGGTGTCTTTGAGGGCTCTCTTTACTGTCAACGTTCAAAAAGAAGCAATGATATTGGGCCTGCATTAAAAAAATGATATTTTAAATTTAAGGATAATTAAAAAAAAAAATGTAAGGCCTATAAAATTAAGTAATATATTCTACTCTATCAATTGCTACTTGTTTGTACGTATAGCTGCAAGCGTAGTTAAATAAATAAACTGTGACTTAGACCCTCACATCGGCTAAGGAGATCCGGTGCGGCGGGACCTGCTCAGGGTGTCTCCAGGGCTTGTGGTAGGGCAGGTCGGTAAGCGCCTTCCACCCTGGGTAGCGCCGAGCTGCCGCATGTAGCTGCTGCACTAGACGCGGCGCTAGTTGTGCTGTCACCCTGAAACGCAACTGTTATGATGAGGTCTTGTCAATGTGAAGAAACGAAAAACAAGAGAGTGCCAGAAACTACATTATTTTCAGGATGTACTTGGGTACATCAATTATATCATTACAATAATTTATCGTTTGACATTTCTTTGAGACATTATCAAACTAGTGTCAAATTTAATTTGGACAGATACCAGATATATATTAGTTAACTACTGCAGAATTGGGCATACGTCATACTCGCATAGTCCGTCAAGTAACTGATTACATAAACAAAAGAAAATTATTTGTCATGACTTTCGGCTGCCTTAGTATACGTATAATAGCAATAAGACAGTATAGGAAATGGGAATGATATGATATTTATTATTTATTTAACCGTTGTTCATTACAACGGTTAAATAAATAATGCAATTAATCACTAAAAAATCCGCCGTTAATCCAATTTTAAAAAGGAGATCAATGTGGCAAAGTCGAGGAGCCAACAAAAAATCACAAAACATGATTTAAGCTTTCCCTTAATTTCAACATTTTCAAATTATTCCAATATTTGTGTGTATTACTGTGTATAGCACCAGCTAGTTGCTTAAATATACCTTAACAAAGAGGTACCTGTTAACAAGCCAAGCGGGCAGTGCTCCTCGAGGGTCTGAGCGTGACACGTAGCCGAGCCAGCTGCCGGCTCCAGACCTCGTCCGCACCACGAAGCCCGTCAGCAGCGACATGGCTCTGAGAAGTACAACATATCATACAGCATTTCAATCTAGAAACTATACCCATTAAAAATGAAAAATTAAACAGTACCTACAAGAATTGAATGCTTAAATAGGCAAAGACAAAATAGTTCAGAAGCTGTCGAAAAACAATAATTGTTAATAAAAAACATGTTGGAAATAATACATTTCAATATATGGCAAATTTTTATACATATAATAATTAGTCCGTATTTATACTTAATAAATATGAATTTTGTAATAATTTACGCTACAGAGACAGTTCTGCCACAATACAATGCTCGTTTTTTCAATTAAATATAGAATGTCCCGTCTGGTTACTGGAATATAAACTTTTCGCTTTATTGAAAAAAAATTAACAATAGAGTATTTACTGGCTAGAAATGTGACACTAACAAGTTAATGTGTTTAAGGTTTCACGATTATACCTCAAATACCTATTGGTATTTATACTTCAAATAACTACACGATTTAAAACCCGTTGTCTATAATAATTCAAATAACAAGTTATCTATTACATAGATCTACCAGAAAAAAACTAGAAAATAAAGGTTACAGATTTTTTTTCTGCGTAAACCGGATTGTCAATAATCAATAAAAACTTCTAGACATTAAACGGTGTGAGTTATCTTGGCCAAAGTGTGATAATAAATTCAGGAGGCGACTTCAGATAACTTTGTCAGACAGTAAAGTAAGAAACCTAACTGATAAAAGCTTTCCTAACCTGTTGCTTGGAAAGGGCAACAAAGTTTTACTTAAATCTTGATATAGAGGAGGTGTTCAATTAGTCCTTTTGTTTTGATTCGTAGAAATAAAGGCGCATTTTCATTTATCACATGTGTCTATGTATAATATGTATATATTTACAAATATATATATATATATATATATGTATATTACGACGGATGAGTTTTATTTCAGAGCGACCGACTTAACGATTATAAAGAAATAAAACTCATCCGTCGATGAAAATGCGAGCGCCCCCGGTATGCGAGCGCTAACGACTAATGAAAATGGGCCTTCAGAACAGTAATATAATGAGCAACACATGTACTACTATCATCAAAAGAGTTAATATATGCAGGCTTTTACCACATGCACCTGTTATATGTTTGAAGTTTCTGTAACGATTCTATTATTTAAGTATTTTTATTTAAATTAGGACCATCAGAATGACTCTTAAGAAATTTTTATTATATTAAGTTTTTAATATAGTGTCAGGCAGGCTTTGAGAGATATATCTTCTGAAACCAATATAGTAATTTGAAATTTATATTGCTTGGAAACTGCATCTATTAAGCTGCAAAATTCCACCAAGAAACGTTTTTAAAGGTACTTACTACTTACAGACACGCGGATAATCACCCGCGTCACTGCTTCATCTACAGAAAAACTCCTAAACAAAATGCTAGCTTATAAAACCTACCGGCTTACTGAAAGCCGTCGGATGAACGAAAGAACTCCATTCCATAATGCAATGCTACCGCGCTTAGGGGTGTATGCCATTCAGTGTCGCAGCCATTGAGTATTGTGTGCAATATCAGTTGGCGTGTTTCGAGTTCTTTTTATTCCCCTTCAAGGGGATTATATTGACAATCTGGTATCAGAACTATGTGATTTGTTTGTCTGAGTGTTACTCGGTATCAAAACAATGTCATTTGTTAATTCGAGTGTTAACTAACTGACTTACAACTACACATAACTTTAACCTTAGTATAAATTTTGAGGTCTCTAGCCTTCCACAGAAATATAAACACATTTTAGAAAATTACATTGAAATAGAGAATCTTCTCAATAATACACGCTGATACATTAAAAGTTCGCGAAATCGTATCGCGACTTATGTTTGATCAAATCATCACCATTCATTTGACCAAATATCGACATAAGTTCGCAATATCGTGTGTCAATATGGTGTTGCCTTTTCATTTCAATTTTGATTTTAGATCCTTGACGAAGATCCTTCTAGATCTTGAGTTTAACGCTGATAAGCTTGCCATGCCAAAATTTGTTATCAAATAATTTTAGTATTCAGTAAGTAAGGCTTATCAAAAATCCACTTGAGCTCACTTTCAACATCGTTATGGATATAATACTAAGTAATTAGCAAGTTAGTTCATTAGCACCACAGAAACTCGGCGCCTAAATTTCTTTAACTTCAAGCCCTCTTATCTCTTAAGCTCCTTATATTTTCAGTCTTTTTAATAACTTTTTCGAGTACTTTTCTCGGTTTTTAACTCTCTGCAGCAAGTCACTGAAAGTTATGTACTATAATACTACTTATGAGCTTATTTTTTTTATTAAATAATAGTGCAATTATTATATTAATTACTAGATATTTTTAATAATAGAGTACGCGATTACTATAGAAATTGATATAAAACAACTTTACACAGATACTTTTTTACCGCGATATAATCTGTAAAAAATATTTCATTTAAAAATTGATAGCGCCTATGTTGTTTAAAAGATATGTAATTAAAAGAAATGTACATTTACACAGTAAAATCTTTTATAAGATACAGTAGTGAACAGCAGAGCTATTTAATTTAATTGTATTCAGTACTTCAAAAACCGATGATTTAATAAGAATCCTGGTCGAACGGGGGCATCCCTAAATTCTACATCGTAATCTATGAATAACACAGTGACACTGTGAAGACTAAAGCAACATTGCAACTATTTTCCATACCCATACGACACAGAATACCTAATAAGTAATTTTTTTTTTTTTTTTTTTTTTTAATCTTTATTGAAGTTAATGGGGTTTTTATCCACATGGATACGTCAACCCCATTGTACCTTATACCAAATAACTAACACAAGGATCACAATTTATAGGAATATGTGAATACTACGGAAAAGGAATTACTGATTACACACTCGAACCAAACTACATATTCTTTTAGCAATATCTGAAGTAGGTTTTGACAAAATATTTAGAATAAGACCAACATCCAAAATGTTTAATTTGAATTCCTTAATCAGTGATTCCCTTCCTCTTTTATTCTTTACACAATCCATCAGCAAATGCTGCACGTCCTCAACTTTATCACATACTTCGCAGTTGGGTGATGTTGTCTTTTTCATGAGAAACGCAAATTTTGCTGATGGGTAGTGCCCAGACCGAAGTCTTAGTGCTAACTTAATGTAACTTCTACTTAAACTACTATTATCAAACCATGGCACTCGAGAAGGCTCGTTCTGGATGATTTTATACCATATTCCTTTCTCCTTAGATATCTCATCAAAGTGATTTTTCCATTTTTCATAGCATGTTACTTAATAAGTAATTGTACGTCCAGAACTTATACTAGGTATATTCACAGTTCCTGGACTTTACATCACCTTTGCCCAACCCATTTCGTTGTATTATTCATCATCATCAACCTGTTACTGTCCTACTGCTTGGCGTCGTCAAATTTTACAACCCATGCATCGATTTAACGACCTTTGCATTGTAAAACTTGACGTTTACACATGAAATTGTTGATGAAATTAATGTCACGGAACTACTTTCATGTACTTACTAGTTTCGTAATGTATATCCGGCTCAAGATCTTCTTTTAAAGGTACTTTTATTAAGAATTAATTATGAAAATTATTTCTAGGAATTTCTCTCGTATCGTGAACCGAGTGCGTTTATAAACACAAACACCTAAAAAAATTACATTCAAATATTTCTTCCGTGTGCAAATAATTATATTTTGTCCTCTGTAGAGGAATATCCGCCCTATTTACTGATATAAAGGTTTCTTCTTTACTCAACTCTCAACTCAACCTATCGCAGTCCACTACTGGATAGAGACCTCTTCCAAACTGCGTCATAATACTTCTTAACACAAAGGAAATTGTAATATTGCTAAATAATTATCGACTCTTGTTATTTAATTATCGTCTGAAAATACAATTATTAACCCAATATTTCAACATCGTCTTAAACCGATTTACTAGTCACCGTGAATTAATTGTTTCTGTGTAATGAACTTAAGTTAACTTAAGTTAAGTAATGAACGTAGTCTTCATTCTGCATAGCAAATATATTATGTAGGTACACTGATTTTTAGGGTTCCGTACGTCAGTCACCAGGTATGGCTGTATCTCATGAACCGTGATAGCTAGACAGCCTAAATTTTCATCATTTCCGTTGTCGCTATAACAATAAATACTAAAAATAGAGTAAAATAAATATAGGGGGCTCTAATACTACAAACTGCAATCGAACCTTTTTACTCTGTATTGATAACAACGACAGGAAGCCTTGTAAATGTAAATGCTACGGACCCCTTCGTACGCGAGTCCGACTCGCAGTTGGCCTGTTTTTTACACCAATTTATACAGGACATTGAAATACGACTACTTTATTGCATGCAACCATCCATGCATGGTCACGGACAGACTGAACATGGAATGCTACAAAGGATCTGACACAAATCCGAAAAATGTTCGACATGCGACAAAATCCGCAAAAAGTAGTTTTATTTCAAATACAGAACACTGTTGAAAAATCTGATGATAACAATTTTAGGTCATTAAAA
Source organism: Craniophora ligustri (assembly GCA_905163465.1). NCBI lineage: Eukaryota > Metazoa > Arthropoda > Insecta > Lepidoptera > Noctuidae > Craniophora > Craniophora ligustri. Next base: position 13,128,652 of record LR990962.1, on the reverse strand, counting down.
ACTCTTAGCAGAACCAATTAAAACAATTACCCACTAAACCATTTACCACAAATTACAAATATTTGCTCAGTGTGGAGATCGAACCAACGAACCGATTAGACCGTTCAGTAACTCCGTTAAGTATCATCATCTATAGAAGATAATAATAATTATAGTTGATATTTTTGTAAACTTATAAATGCAAAAACTCGTAGTTTACACAGTATTACTTGTACAATCGACTTTTGCAGTTTTACAATTGACAACATAGCTAATAGCTAAGCTTACCCGTTAAGCTTGAAATAATTTATCGGATACCGCTTACAATAAAAAATTACCGACATAGACGAGATTATTGTGCTAACTGTCGGATATAAATCGCGGAAATGACCTTGAGAGCGTGTTGGACGTCCGACAAGTATCGAACGCGTAGGCTCGACACGATTTGCAGGTTACCAAGTCGCGTCCGATGGTTTGTTTCAAGCTTTAGTCACGGATTGACGCGCACGATACGTTATCTAATCACTAGAGTGGCGACCGCAAATTGTGCAAATATACTAATGAAACACTACCACTCTACGCCTACGTACCAAAAAGGTCTGTAAAGGTTATTTGTAGGCTAACTTTATTATTATATTTATTAGTAAGGTGAAGGTCGACATTGTATGCTGGATGTTTGGGATGGTTGATCAGGTTTCACGGACCTAAATGAAGGTTATGTAATTGTCTATTATTCTACATCATTAACCCTTGTTTGTTCGCAGTAAAGTGACGTGTCTTAATACATATACATTAACTACGTGGGTTTAATTAAAATAGTATAAGTACATATTATTATACCTGTTAAAATAATGCTTTATTATATTTAGTGTTGTTGACAGATCTTTTACAATATTTGAGTGTTCTATTTTAAAATACTAGGTACAGAATTGACATTTCCTAGCTGACATACTTACTACTTAATAGATTTAAATATAATTCATCAATACCACCATGCTTAGGTGTAAGCACTTAATCAATTCGTACTTTCATATTCATTCCATACTATTGCATATTGTACTATGATATTATAATGTGAGTGTATGCCTGTCGGCCGAAAGCTAGTTATAAATAATTTCACTTTATTAAACGCAACATTTCATACTAAATTTATACAACGGCCCTTGAAAAACTTCGAAATTGTTTACTATAAGAAATACTTTAAAAAAAGAAGCCCATTTAAAATTACAAAGTTTCTAATCAAAAGTTACAGCCATCTCAAGAAAAAACAATCAATTAAAATCAGCCGTCGTGACGGAATGATTGATGGTAATAATCAGTTAACTTTAATTACCAACTAACTCAAACTTTGCCCAGCTTTGAAAATTAAAAAGAACTTATCCTTTCATACCATCACGCCTGTCACCCCCAAAGGCTTAGGCAGATTACAGTCACTTCTCGCCGATATCTTTTTAGTTTGTAGGTAAAATAGGGAGCAAGCCTATTGCCATAAAACGAGGACAAATCTAAACTCCAAGCTGCTACTAAAAAAATCATAGAAAAAAACCAATAACACTTTGCTCGACCTAGGAATAAAACCCAACTGCCCAACAGTCGCACTAACAACCAACGAAGCAGTACTTAACTTAACTAAGAAATATAATTATGTAGTATATCAACAATCTAGTATCCGTAACACAAGCCTCGTTGCTTAGCTCAGTACACGGTGGCGCTGTTAATGTCCGCGAATATTGGGCAGCCACGACTTTCTTCTTCGGCTGATCTTTTTCCAGCCACCTCCAGTAATTGGAGAGGCACTTTGAAGAAGAAGAAGTTAATGTCCGGATATATTTATTTAGCTGCCATCATCATTATCAACCCATTATTGTCCCACTGCTGGGCACGGGTCTCCTGTCATTTGAGAGGGATTAGGCTATAGTCCACAACGCTAGCCTACTGCGGGTTGGTAGACTTCGCATGCTATCGAGAAAATCTCTCAAGCATGTAGGTTTCCTCACGATGTTTTCCTACACCGTTTGAGCATGTGATAAATACGCACATAACTTCCGAAAAGTCTGTGGTGCATGCCCGGGTTTGAACTCGAGACCTTTGACATGTCAGTCCACTGGTCCCCTGGGCCACCACAGCACATTTAGCTGCCATATTTTACGGAAACTAATTTATCTTCCACTCGTAAAATAGCAAAGTTTTCCTTGCTAACATCAATTGGTTTGAGTTCGCTGAGTCGAGTCAATCCCTAAGGAGTACTCTAGAGGCGTTAATTAAATACGTATTTCAACATTTTCCAAGCATTTTCCGCCGTCATGTCAGGACTAATTGCCCTGTGAACATTGTGGCAGCCACTGGAACGTTTTTGAAGAAATTATTTTCCTTTTGTGGATTTTATTAGAGCTAGCCTTGAGTTAAGTGGAGGCAATTGAGTGAGGGGAATATCTATCGATTTTCCTGGAGTTTGTCTCTCATGGCTATAGGTATGCCTCTGTTATATGTAACGTACCTACTAATACATAGATAACTAGCTTTTTCCCGCTACTTTGTCTGCGTAAAATTAGTAATTGTATACAATCTGCATTTTTATCAATCTGTTTATTTATACCGTCTTTTAAGAAATTATCTTCCACGATTTTCAGCCTTTTAAGGGATGATTTTCGGGACAAAAGCTATCATATGTCATTCCCCGGGACTCAAATTATCTCCACACATCTAAACCATCTATTTGCAAAAATAACCTCTACGTAGAGATAAATAAAAGTGGTATTAGAGGCAAGATAAAAGTGAACAAGCTTTACTCACGATTGTATTACTACCTAGCGTCAAAATCAACTGTTGCCATATTATGTCACACTACACTATACACACACACAAACATATACAAACACACAAATACTCTCTCTCAATACACAAAAATATTAAGAAAATCATTAGAAAATCATGCACAAGAGCATGATTTTCTAATGATTTTGATAAATATTTGTTTCCCTTTACAATTAAATTCAATCTCTATTCGTCTATTTTTAAATAAAACAAATTTTCAATAGTAATTTGGAAGTTACTATTCCTGCAACACAATTGTTACTAGCGCAAAAGTCACAAAAATCTTGATACTGTTCTTTATTTTCTGTCAATAAATAAATAAACTATTCTAAGAAAGAAAAAAAATCAAATCAAATACGGACGAACACTTACCTCACATATCCCTTCCTTGGTGGATAGTCCTTGTGGTAGACGGAGTGGTTGAGGATCATCTTCTCGTCGCCGGTGTCCAGCCAGGACCGCTGCAGTACGAAGTCGCGGTTCTTGAGCGGGGCTGGGCATGACACTAGCAACAAAACAAGCTTCATTAAAACAGAATAATAATAAAAGTCATCTTAAAATAAAACCACTTAATTACTTACTGCCACGTTGGTCTAGTGGTCGTAAAGTGTGACTACCGAGCAAGAGGTCTTGGGTTCGATTCCCAGGTCGAGCAAAGTGTTATTAAAGTTTTTCTATTAAATTCTCAGTAGCAGTTCGTAGTTAGAATTCGTCCGCTAACATGGGACCTACACACACACGTTTCGCCGGTATGTTTTACCAGCGAAACGTAGGTGTATACACCTCCTTCAACCCTTCAGTGTTGACAGACGTGATTGTAAGTATGTATATACATTATATTGTAGGTACATTGATATTATTTACTTACACCCAACATTTCAGATCCATTTGCAGCATCCATTGTCAAGGGCACACAAGTTTGAGTGTTAGATACAGTCAGGAATATCAAATCGATTACTGTTCCAACTACTGGCTTCGCAGGTTGAGACATAGCTAGCAATAGTTCACTACACTGGTTACATGTTAAGTTTGCCAACCCGCATTCCCTCCAGAAAGTCTCCCAGGCACGCATGTTCTTCACGATGTTTTCCTTGGCCGTTCTACCCGTCTACCGTACACTAGGTACCGTACACTATCATTTCTATAACGCCAACTTCGCCAATGGTTTACCAAGGAAACGCAGGTCTCCGTGGTAATAGTGTACTTCGTACTATAATAGTGTACTAGAGCCAAATACTGAATGACATTCTAGAAGGAGTCACACTTCCAACAGTCGGACTATAAATTAGTTGATGGTTGGTGAATGAGCATAAACCCTACTATTGCCTTTCCTATAACAAAAAAGTTTATTTTTTGTTTTTAACTTGGCAGAGATAGCTATAAATAGTTTTTTATTCAGACATAAATATAAACAATTTACGACATCTCGTTAAAAGTTTAAAAGTGAGCGTAGCATTTCTGCTAAAGTTTATAAAGTGCTTCATCTTGCCTACAATACGGTGTGACTTCTAGCTTTGTGAAGACTGTAGGTATTTGAAGTACCACCGACAAACTTGACAGTAGACGAGTTTGCACCTTATTGTTAGTAATATAAGGTTCAAAAGTAATCTATCACCATGGTGCGGATGGTCGACCGCAGCTACCGGTAACCAACTACCAACAAATCACATGTACTTCCACCCATACATTTTCGGCGAGAGCCTGCAAAATGTAATGAAAATCTTGAAATATTCGGTTCTGGTCACCCAACTCATAGCTACAGTCGGTGGCTCGTTTGCACAGGGCAAGATAGCTTGGGGCTGCGAGTAGAATGACGATGATTTTTGGTAAAGACAATACTAATATTAAGATTTTTAGATTTAGAGAGTAATTTGCTTTTTTTTATTTCATACAGGTTACCTATTAACCACAAATGTATCTGATGGTAAGTGAGGCTGTGGTCAAAGATGAAACACGCTTACCTTTAAGATTTAGAAATTTGCACGGTAATTATTAGACCTGTAAGGTAAGTAATAAGCATCCATTGATAATACAATATACAGAGACCATGTGCCAGTAGTTAAAGGAATCAAGAGGAGGATTATAAGAATGAGATAGATGCTCGGAACATTGTATTTCTTTTTCATTTTCTCCTAAACTACTGACACTAGCAAAACAGGATAAACGCCTTACGGTCAGAGACGATTAGAGGTCGTATGACCTCTGCGTTATTAGGAACCCGAGAATTTCTTACTCAGAGATAAATACGGGACACAATTAATTGCATGTGTATTTAGGTATATGTCAAGGTCCGCTTCCTGCCTGTATCGATAAGTCTCTTATTTGTGTACTAAAATAAACATTTTCTTCCTTTATTTTATTGAAATGACAACTATTGTAAGAAAAAATAATTATCATTTATTGAATCGCAATTTGACGTGCTACAGATTGGACTGGATTGTTTAATATATAATTAGGAACTAAGTAAACATAAAATGTTGATTTTCTATTGTGTTGTTGACCATTTTCATTAGTAAACATGTTATAAAAAAATAACCCATTCAATTCATTAATTACTTTAAATTCATCACAAAAATAAATATTAAAGTAAATGTGGATGAGAATCTAACCTTCCTATTTAGTCTCTTAATGCTGATTATGTATTTCCTTTCGGTGTACTTATTATATAAATAAATAAATGTTGACTGATTAAAAATGACGCACAAAGGTTTTGACGCAAAAAGGTTCAAGTTACAAGTCTGGCTCTCAAGTAAAGGTACTTCTGTTTGAAGTTGGTGAACTTCAAACAGAAGTACGTCCGGTCTTCAAATCCTTACCTAATATGTCACTTCTAGCTACAAAACTAATGCATTTTATAAGAGCTACGTCCAGTGCTATACAAAACCTGAATTTTCCATCTTGTAGAACAAATATGCACAGAAAACGAGAAAAGAATATTACGACACTCGTTTGAGAAGCCGCCTAAAAACTCATTAAAAAATAATAATGTTTACTTGACGAGAGCAAGTCAAGAAACTGGGACAGTAGAGATGATAAGGATATATTCATTAAAAAGTCAAATGACTACACTAATACAGGTACCACTTAAAAAAAAAATCTCCTTTATCAATTTTAGTTCCAATGGTAATGCTAATGGTCCCGAAGTACGGATCTACTCCCCTTTAGACTCTCTCGTTTAGTTTAGTCTCGTTAAAGATATACCTAGTCTGGCTATAGTCCACCACGCTAGCCTACTGCGTGTTGGCAGACTTCACACAGAGAGAAAATCACAGGCATGTAGGTTTCCTCACAGTGTTTTCCTTCACCGTTTGAGCATGTGATAAATATGCACACGTGAGAACATTCATAAAATGTTCCCGTTAGCACAGATGACAGTCCGAGCAAGTAGATGTCAAAGTTACGTTTTGTGATTAATAATTATGTGATGAAATATATTTTAGGATTGAACTCGAGATTTCTTATCCCAGTCCACTGTTTATACCACTCGGCTAGCTTTTTGTCTTTAGGAAAACTTTTCTAAAATAAAATACACAACAAAAGATTCTAAAGTTTTAAAAAAGATATTCGCTTAGCTCAGTACCGTTTCTGTTTGAATAGATAAGAGCTCTCTTTTAGAAACGTGTGTGACATAACTTGGTTTTATATGAGCTTCGTGAAGTTTCTATTTTAAAAACATCTGAAAACCGACGGTCGGGTTAAAGAGGCTATTATGGTCTTTTGGTTTTCGCTCATCCTTTGTTTAGCATTTCAAGGTGTTCGTCTCATTTGCTTTGAGTAAAACTGAGAATTTTATGGAAGAGTTTTACTTTCTGAAAGAAAATGCAAGGTAATAACATTTTTTCTCGCGGATTTTCACGGATTCATTCGCAGCTTTCGCATTCGCACATAAATATTATTTTGATCCCGATGTTAAAGATTCTGTAAGAAATTATTATAAAATCGTTAAGATTCAAATAATATCAATATACGACTATAAAATCCATAAAAAATAATTACAATTTAATAAAATTATCGATTCGATCATCGTAAAAATATTTTAAACACTAACAAATCAAGAAGACTCTCTCTACGAAAAAACATCGTACCTAATTCTGAAAAAAATAGTTCTATGATACCTAAACTAATTATCGTTTACTTGAAGCTAAGCTAAGCTGAGCTGAAAATATAAGGTATTTAACCTTCCCCTTGACCTATTTCCAAGATCAAGTTCATCTGCATTAATTCATTCGTTCATTAAGTGGATCACAATTGATTCGGTGACAAATGTTAACTCAATTCATTTATCCTTCAGTAAATCTTCAAGAGCGTATCTAAGATTCGAGGGGAGATTCAAGAGAGGGAGAGAATTTTCGTGTCTCATGAATCACGAATCGAGTGTGTTGACTCTCTTTTATTTATTATGTAAATTGAGAAGCTTGTTTGCCGTAAGGGTTTCGCGTGAAATCCCTCTGTTTTGGAGGAGTATATATATCCTTTACTGCTGCACACTTATATCTACTTTAGATTTATACATATATGTGTATCTGTATCGTCATTTGGCCTCTGTTTGGGGTTTAAAAGTATATTTTTATGTATTTGTTGAAAGTTAATACAGTACGCTTCATCTCTGCACACATAACGATTTATCGCTTAGTATTTTGTCTGACGGTTTAAGACACTCACGCAAATTTTAGACACCAAAATATAATTACTTTTTATTTATTTTATCGTGATATATTCATATAAATTAATAATGAAATCACGTACCAACTTAGGTGTTGAGTTTCTTGATGTCATAATTACCAACTTATAAATTATTTATTTCTTAACTTACGTACCTACTTAATACAATATGTAATGTAATTCCAACAAAATATCAAAGTAATATCATAATCAGATATCCGAATTGTATTTAGGTACCTAATTTAAGTAATTTTATTTTTCAATATGTTTGCGTAATTCATTAATTTTAAACGCTAATAATTCATATAAGCTATGACAAAAACTTTAGAGGTATATAAGTTGAGCTTGACAACTTGACCAAAAATATCTTCATAATAATCGTAAATAAAGTCTTTCTCTAACAGCATGTTCTGTGTCACAAATACAAGACAAAAACTGATAAAACTATTTACTGTTAGTAAAAGCCTTTGACCAAACATGGCCGCGTTCCAAGTCGGTGGTTGGCTGCAATAAAAACTAGCAACTTTTTAGTCAGCCAAATAGTCAGTAAACAGTCTAAATTGCGAGTCAGCACTAACTTGCTATGGTACAAAATCTCTGTATACCGACTTCAATAAAGTCCTTAAATTTCAACAAATGAATTTATTGGCAATTACTTGGTTTGGTGGCAACTTAATTATGATCATTGAACCCGAATGACCATTTGTGTCATTTAACAAATTCGAACCTCTCCACTAATAACCCGGAAAATCTTTATACCTCATTAACTATACATTTAATTCAATTTCCATATTGTATTACAAAAATACGACCCAATTAGTCCAGCGGTAGTTAACACTGCCTACTGTGCTATGGGTCCCGGGTTCGAATACCGGTAGAGACAAATGTTTGTGTCATGAGCATTTGTATCCGAGTCATGGATGTTTCTATATATAATATGTATGTAATTACAAAAAAATAAAGTATATCAACCAACTAGTATCCGTAACACAAGCCTCGTTGCTTACCATGGAACTAGATGGCGTTGTGTCATAATGTCCAGAAATATTTATTATTTATTCATATCTACCTAGATACACAGTACCTAGTACACAGCCACCAACTAAGTTCGGAAAAGTTAGAGAGATGATAATAATATAATAAATTTTACACTATAGGTACGAGATTAGTAGGTAGGTATAACAGAAACCAAGTTTTAAGTTATGCAACTTCACACCATTTTAATAACCTAGACATTTTAGGTCAAATAGTAAATCTAACTAAGCCCACATACTAGTATATCCTTCATAAATTACACTACAATCCCGGTCAAAGTTATATTAAAAAGAACATTGCATATATTCACAAGAGGCATTAAGGACATGACTCAATGCGGTTTTTATTAAATTCTTATTCCATTTATGAGTTCTGTATGGAATGACAATGCGGTGAAGGTTGTTTAGAGAATCTTCTTCATTATTTATTTTATTTTACATACTTACATCATCCAAAAATATCATCACGCTTGCATTTCGGTTGAGTTAAGTAGACATGTAGGTACTGTCGTATGATCCACATTTAGCCCGTATGTTTTAGGGTAAAGATAGAACGTAGATTTAACTATTCACAAAACAATTATTGTAATGTATCATTGGTTCACAAACACAAATAATGTCTTCTTTCGTGAATCAAATCTACCCTTAACTTGAAACCATTAGTAAAGCCGCTAATAGTACCTACAATGGTTTTGAGATCAGCTCAATTAATTTACAATTTCATTGCATTAATTTCAACATAGGAACTTTCAATTATATTTTATCCCACCGAATAGTGTAGATGCCAAATATTTGTTCAAGTTTATGGCCAGTTTGTAATAATGCATAAGCATTTAGGGTACAATGGAACTGGCATACGCTATGCGTAAAAGAAAAGGAAGAATAAAAAATAAATAAAAAAATAATTGCATTAATTCTATAACAGTCAATATCAAAGTAATACTGGAAATTGAATCTATACTAAGTATAGAATTTATATTCAGTAACTATATCAAATATATTTTTTGGTAGAATCAACATAACTTTCACAAAGAGCCATCAATTCAAAACATCATTTACACACGTCTGGTATATCCGAGGCATATTCTCAAAGTTTTGCATTGTCACGTCATCGCTTTGTTCAGTACATCAGTCTCGTACGTTATATCACGCGTGCCTACGTGACATATTCTACGTACCATCCCGCCTGTCGTCTCCGTAGGGTTAGGCAGAGGTGTACTAATGTGCATCTACATTTCGCATGTTTTAGGTCCCATGTCAGCCTTAGGCCCTATTGCCATCAACTGCACACAAATCAAAACTCCGAGCCGCTACTGCGAATATCATAGAAAAACGCAATAACAGCTCGCAATTGGAATCGAACCAAAGACTCTTGGGCTTAGCAGTCGCATTTCCGACCACTATAGACCAACGAGGCAGTGGTATGTATGTCACGTACTCTGTCAGCCTCCGTCAACACGTCAGCCCGACGCTTAATGTAATTTCTTGTTAAACCTAAACCTTAAAATGATAAGTCACGAATTACTAACAACTACCATTTGTTAACTAACAAATACCTAAAATATTGAAATATTATAAATTGGTTGGAGAATGCTGCTTCCCACTGGAAGAAATAATACTAGTCTCCTAGCATAATATATTTCATCATAAGACAGCTCTCCTGTTTCATTATTGAACCAGTCTACCGCATCGTAAAAAGTTCGTAAATCGACTGAAGATATATGAGCAAGCTTAGCAATATTAATAAAGTAAGACTATCAAGCGAAGTGATGGCATTACTTTTAATACAGATTAACTCTCCTCGTAACTGTTGATATATGAGGAGATCTATTAGAAAGAGCTTAGGGGAAACTATTATTAAAATCTTGGATCGTCTTCCGTGTAAACGACGTCACAAGGACCCTCAGACAAGAAGCGTTCAAATCACTATCTACCTACATAGTATGCGACAGTGATTTTTGATGTGATGACTGCTTAGAAATCGATGAACGCCGGCTGCACGCATGAAAAATTGTCGCGTTCCGCCTGAGCCGAGCGTGTAAGCGAGAGCGCGGAACAAGCGATAGAGAAGCACGATCGGCCTAAGCGTTCGGCTTGTGAGGCATGTTATCTCTCTTCCACTCTATCAGTCGGACGTTATCACGTAAAATTATCGTCCATAAACCAACTTTATCACATCAACCGCTAGACGTCCACTGCTGGACATAGGTCTCCCTCAATAATCGCCATGACTACCGGTCATGTGCCGCCCGCATACAATGGATTCCAGCGACCTTTACCAGATCGTCAGTCCGACTTTACAGACAACCAATTAATTACCAGCGGTTTGTAGCATTGTACAGAAGTAAGAGTAGGTACCAACATAAACCCTCCCGAAGAGTGTATTTCAAATCAATCAAGCTATTAATCTAGTGCGGCTCAGCGGGACCTGACCACTTTATTAAGTGCCAATTTATATATAATTGTATTGAGACCAACGTCTGGCGATACTAGCATTAATCTTCACTGTTACGCTTTTCCAGTACAATTAGGACCGGGTGAGATACTAAATTAAGGGCAGTGTTCTAGATTAATGATCGAGCTCCATATATTCTATTCAGAGACGAGTCGGTATGTCGTAAAGAATAATCTTATAAGGAATCGCGAAATACGTGATGACTACGGATACTCTGCCTAGAGTTTATCAATGACAGACAGAGAAAAGTCAGGTTATCAATCAATCGCCGTTATAATTTCACATAGATATAGGGAAAGTAAGGTTTTCTTCGGACTGCTGGTAAATATACCTATTCATTAATCCCTTAATATGACAATATAGGTCAAGAATAGGCAACTGCAGTTTTCATACCCAATTCAAGCGGACCCCGGCCCGGAATACGGCCCCCGTACAAGGATTCTTCGCCCTTAATAAAAAAATAAAGTTATCATCAACCCAATTATTGTCCTACTGCTGGGCACGGGTCTTCCCTCATATAGGTTATAGTCCACCACGTACTCATGCGGGTTGGCAGACTTCACACGCCATCGAGACAATCTCTCAAGAATGCAGGTGTCCTCACGATGTTTCCCTTCACCGTTTGATCAAAAAGTTACAGAAAAATGTAAGTAAGTAAAAAATACACTCACTGGCATAATATCCGACGTCGTTGTTGACGTTGATGTGGCCTGCGTCTTCGGCGGCCAGCATGTGGGTGTCCCACACCGACCGGTACTCGGGGTCGTGGAGCACATCGTACAGCGCGTCTGGCTCCACATCCTCGAATTCTGCCACCACCTGGTGGAAGAGCAACAAAAACATTTCAAGCGAACAATTTGGATTGCTAAATAAGTGTACAGTAGCCGCAAAAACAGCTACAGAGCGTAAGATAAATTTCCAGGTCAAGCAAGATGTGTGAAAGTATGATTTAATGGCGGTCATAATTATTCCCAATTTTAGTTTTTTATACCACAAGAGTGGCAAAAATGCTTACGGTCTACCTGACTGTAAGCGGAACAAAACTGACAGCAAACGGAATTCCCATATTGGCAGATTAGTCACTCCTCCAACGACCTCTGGTAACCTTACTTGCAGAAAGTCAACTATTGTTGATTCACTGCGATCTTCTGTAAGGTGGAGGTACTCCCCTAGTCGGACAGCTCAATTTGAGCAAGAAATGTCGCTATGCCCTACCTCTTAATGAATTGCAATAGATAAGCTCACCGCCTTTTTACACGAAATTATAATAGTAACGGAGAACTGTAAGTGTATGTCAATATCTCTCTAGGCACTATCAAAACCCTTCGGGGGATCACTCAGGAGATTAGTGGCTCTGATGTGGCTTTGCGAACCACTAAACCATTACGGCAATTCCTTAATGAAGATAATTTCCTCGCATATTAATTTTGCGTCTTTGATTACATGCATAATGCAATATTTGAATGAATTATTAATTTTGACTAATCTACGGCTCGGTTGCGGTCGAGTTAATTAAGTTCAGATTCGATTGGTACGAAATAATACGATGAAAATCAAACCGCAACGCGAGGGCTTTTAAAACATGAATTGTGGGTCATTCTAGATATCGGAATATCGCCGCTAAAGTAATTTGCCGAAAGTGGCCTTTAGGCTCAATTTACATTGCTGCAGAATGAAATGGAAGTCAATTTTTGTAACGAGATAGCACATAGTATGATGTACAAACTAGATACGATCAGAAAACAGGCGCGCGTCATCGTGAGAATTTCCGCGCATTCTCAAGCCTCCGGCCAATCGAACCAAGTGGTGAAAACCACTGTCCTATAGTCACTATTAAGGAATTTAGTTAAATTTCGTGACCTAACTTAGGCCTGAACCTTTTATCGGGCAAGAAAACAGTCAAAGATGAATTCAAAATTGAACGAAAGACATCCATTTTAGTACTGACAGTATATCCGAAGAAACTGTCGTAATTCGAACTATAAAATGAACGTGTTGGAACTATAAAAACAATACACGAAGCGATTATATTTCACAAAAATGTCTATTGATTTTTGTACGCCAAGCGCTGCTGAAGGTAATTTAGCAATATGTAGCATTGTCCAATAGGGTTTGCGAATGACCTACTTGGAAAATAAGGCTAGGCAACACTGGATATGTCTAAAAACTACGTAAGTATGTGGAATAATACATTAGACTAAGCTTAAACGTGAAAGTTAGTTGGTTGTAGCAAACTTATTTTATGATAGGCTTCTTTCAGTTGGGTAAACAATTATTTTAATACTAGCTTTTGCCCGCGATTTCGATCGCGTAGATTTAGTAATTTTATCCAATCTGCTTATTTCTTTCTTGCCTTCGGTTTAGCTGTTAAAGCGTGAAAAGGTAACAGACAGACATGCTTTCGCTTTAGGAATATAAGTCATATGTATACTATATAATAGAAACATTAATGACTCAGGTACAAATAGCCATCCTCATCACACAAATATTTGCCCCTACCACATGCGAACCCGGCACCCTTACTACAGAAGGCCGCCATTAACGCCGCTGAGCCAATCGTGCCGTCATAAATCTCTTATAATTTATCAGCATGCAACATGTATCCACTCCATAACAATATAGAGATAATAATTCTATTGTATAACCAAAAAAGGAATCCTTTTCAGCGAGTACGTAATATACAGCTTATCTCTGTTTCGAAGAACCCTTTCTCTTTGGGTTCCGTACAATGTTACATTATCATTATTACCTTTTTGGTAGGATTTTATTGAGTAATTCAAGTATTATTATGATGGCTAAGTTATATGAGAAAGGTAGGTATACCAATTTCAAAGGAGATTACATAGACATTAATAATGGCCACATTTTTTTAAATTTTGTACTGCAATGTTTTTTTATGGGATTACATTCTTTTTTTGGCATTTGAAGTAACATTAAGGGTCTCGAGTTCGAACCCAAGGCACGCACCACAGACTGTTCGGAAGTAATGTGCGTATTTATCACGTTCTCAAACGGTGAAGGCTAACATCGTGAGGAAAGATGCATGCTTGAGAGATTTTCTCAATGTAAAGTCTACCAATCTACACTACGATAGCGTGGTGGACTAGCCTAATCCCTCTCCAATGAGAAGAGACACCTGCCCAGTAGTATTATAATAAATCAGTTGATGATTTAATATTAGGAGCAAAATTTGTTAGTGGCTTCAAGTCGTTAATTACGTCATTAATCCCTTACAGTTACACAGGCTGACATGATACCAGTAAAAATTGACTTAACATAAATATTATAATCTTTAAAGATATGTGTTGTTTTATGTAAATATATCATAATAAAATTATAAGTCATCCACGACATAACTTTTGTAAACCAAAGACAGCGCAACTTTTAGACAATCAGTACCTACTGATTAATGTACAGAAGATACGTTGTTGTTCAATAATGTGGCTTATAGTTTGCCAATACTTGACACAAATTCGACTGCAGGCAGGCAGGCAGTTTTCGATGCGTCAACTTCAGTAGGAAATCCAATAAAGTCGGTGCAAGTATTCTATATATCGGAGCCGGGATCCAGTTTACGCATAGTTGGAGATGCCAGGAAATTTTGATCGATGAGTTTCAATTTAACAATGGACGTACTAATACCTACCTAACATATAAATAAGAATTGTGTCGTTTTGTACCAGACCAGTTCTTTCTTTCTACCAGTTCTTTCTTATTGCATACAAATCTCGTGTCCAGGTGTTTGTCGCTGAACTCCTTCGAAACGGCTTGACGGATTATTATGATTTATGTATATTTGGAAGGTTTGAGAATCGGTCGTTGGCTATTTTTTACACCCTTAGGTGATAAGGATGACTTACCAGACTTTTTTAATTTTACTTTGACAAAAAGAAAATTTTATGTTTTTCATGATTTGGCATTAAACATACTTATTAAATTTTCACTCTTCTACCATCAACCCCTATAATGTGGTACAACGTTTGCTGGGTCAGCTAGTGTTTTAATATTGTTGCTGTGCCCTTACTGCCTTATAGGGCCTATAACTGTATCTACTCATAGCTCAAAGCCTATTTTATTAAAATTAAACTAAGTTAGAAATGGTAATATAAATTATTTGCTGATTCATAAAAAACTTATTTTTACAAAATCAATAACTGCAACGTAGGTAAAAATTCTACCGTGCATAAACTGTATAGGTATTGAAAGGTTGAATAACCTTCTAGCTTTAACAAAAGAGGATCGCTGACGAGCTGGCAGCTTGCCTAAGCTTCTCTGAAGACATATTTTCGGCATTATGCGAGTCTCATAGGCCTATATATAAAAGGAATATAGGTATATAGCTGCATTTCATATCCTCAGGTATGTCATTGTTGTAAACAACAATAAATTGTAGATAGATCTTACATGAATACCCTTATAAAACATAATAAATATGTATATCTTCAAATAAATTTCCTTTATTTCTTACTTGAAATAAATTCGCGGTACATTGTTATTGGTTTAAATCCGACGTAATTAACTTTCTGTATTCCAAATGTCATCCAAATTAGTTTAGCCTTTTTGTGTCATTCATAAACGAACTGTCACGTTTATAATATTATAGGATCTGTTAAAAATGTGGTTTGAATTATATTAACACGTAAATGTGGAGTTGGAACACACCTACGTCCCCTTTGGGGTAACGATCAAGTTATGCATATACAATATCTTGTATTTAAATAATATGGTTATGTTAGCACACAGAAACTCAATCTCGAGGGACGTTAACACAATTTTAGAGTTTATTAATATACTGCGAACTTCGTGAGTAACGAAAAAAGGGTTTATTTTTGGTCAGGATCATATCTAAAAAAGTAGGTATACAGTCTTATATAGGCATTAAATAAAAAACACATCCTAGTAACCAATATCCCATAGCACCAATTAACATATTACATTTATAAAAACAATAATAAGTAAATAACTACTAGTTTTCAATATTCATATTACCAACCAAAAGTATTGGAGTGAGAAAATTGCTTTTAAGAAATAACACGTCTACTTAACATAAGAAGGTAAGTATATAAAATCTTGAAATTATTTGGGGTTCGTTTACCAATCTACGCAAAATGTGTGAGAATATTTCACAAACCAATAATTCAGGTGAAACGATTGCCATCTGACCTTCGCAAACCGATGGGGAATACCTACCCTCAGTATACACCAACTGCCAGGCAGGGTAATTTTCAGGGTATCTTTATCAGTTAGGCCACCCATAACAATTATATTTTAAAAATATGTATAATACTAGCTTTTGATCGCGACATTGTCTGCGTAGAATCAGAAATTTTATCCGTAGTAGTTTGTCTTCAATCTGATTATTTATCTTTTACCCTTCTGTTTTCATCTATTTAACGGATAAATCGGGGCAAACATTTTATGTCCTTTCTCAGGACTCAAACCATCTTTATACGAAATTTTATCTAAATCGGTGTAGTGGTTAAAGCGTGAAAGTTAACTGACAGACATACATGCAAACTTTTGCATGGAATTATGGATTTATATGTAGTATAGACTACTAGTAGTACTGACTATAAGAATTACACAATACGAACAAAGTCACTGTATAATACGAGTATGTTCCTACCGAAAAATCCCACCCCTTAAATTCAGACGCATAATATACGTTTTCACATGACTATACGTTAATCGTCGCAACACAAACGCTTCGTCATACCGACACGCCACGACACGCCAACGTCACATTATCGTCATTCGACACACTTTATTTTTCTTCGCAGTAAAGGAACTAGACATCGTCGCCTCACGTAGTACTCACTAGGGGTGTGAAAATCCCGAAACATCCAAGGATTTATTTCGATTGAAGTCCGGGCTATCACACGATAAATCCCTGACAGTTTGTGTTTCTAACCTATCCGCAGAATAATTACGAGGGACCATTTAATTAATTACGCGTTGCATAATTTTATTGTATGCGGTTGTCACTAAAATTATCTAAGATTTGGCTTTAAACTACAAAAAGTTATCTCACTAGAGATGAAGCGTATATACTAGAACAGATCTAGGGACTAGGTATTTATCGAGACTAGGTAGCACCTATTCCCACGTTACAAAATACTCGATCCACCTAGTCTGTTCTGCACACGGCGTGCGTCGTGACACGGCACCCGAAGCCCGCGCGAATTTTGTTAGATAGCGAGCTTATATATTTATTATAAATAAATAAAAAAAACTAAAAAGTAAATAAAAACGTAAACAAAAATTAAAAATAGGCTAAAACTGATTAATATACAAAATGAATTGAAATCTTTTAAATACGCCAACAATCTACAATTTAGATAGATATTTTACGTTGACAGTAAAGCTAATGTAAAGTATGAAGCGAAGATTACAATTCATTACTGCGTCTGTAACGCTACTTTCAGGTATCACTAGCAGACTTTAACCGAAACATACTATAAAGTACGCATACTTCATGGACTAGGTGGAATAGGTATTTAGATCGAGTATTTGTACGGAATCGGACTGGATGCACCTAGTATCAAATTTACCTAGTATGACTCATCTCTATATCTCACTACAGTTAGTGTTTGTTACTCTTTCACACAAAATCCAGATGTAATATGGCATATAGAGAGATTATAACCTGGATTAACACAAGGCAATTTTTTATCTATTCATATAACATGCAGACAATTCCGCGGATGAAAGCTAGTATATAATAAAACCCAAAATATATTATGCTCCATGAGCTATTTTATAGGTTTATTGTATATGTTAGGTGTCTATATTTTATAGGTATAACTTCGTAATGACTAAATTGTTCTACGAGTTTATAGGGGATCGGACAAATTTTCAGAAAATGTTTTAAATTAATCTTCATGGTTACTTATTCCCATAAAAAATAAAATTTTATTTATTTATTACGTTTTAGGTACTCAAAATCATATTTTAATATTGTTTGTTTTTTTAATATTGTTTTATTTCTTCATTTAAAAACATTTAAATGAATTAAATATATTAAGTTATTATTCTTTATATGTATAATCATAAAACAGTTTATTTATGATGTCTAAGTATATTTTAGATTTTAACCTGATTATTTCCGATCCCCTATTCTCATCAGTTAGATCTACATGATAAACGTCTACCGCGTTTAACAATTTTAACAAACGACCCGTCAAGCAAACATCAATCAACTATGATACCAGTAAATCTATCTAGAGAAAAATTTCAGATTGCTAAATCAACCCTAGCACAGAAGCAACTTTTCGATATTTCTAGCTCTTCCTGTATTGTTTTAATACACTCAAGTTTCGTCCACAGAAGCTTTGCTAATGAATTTATAACGAAAACTATCAACAGTGGTGCTGAACTTTTGGTTTTATTCGTCTTTGTTTTATTTAGTTAAATTCATTCGCATGTTTACTTCTGTTCTGTGGTTTAAGGTGGTAGGTGGTTTTCCTTTGCAGCTAAATTAATTTCAATTCAATGTCAAGCCATTTAGAGCCTAAGTTTTCGGCGATATGACTTGGGCCTTGGGTGACGGTATGTGTTATGATTAATTATTCTACGCCTACGGGCGAAAACTTGCCATTCTAGATATAATAGATACTAATAATTATTTAAATGTATGTACATATTTCTGTTGCAGAAAGTTTAAATACATTTATAAAGCTACCTTTTGTCGTTTCAATCAAGTTTCAGACTTTACGAGCTCACAATTTATCGCGTCAATGAAACTGAAGCGATAAACCTATTTGAATGCCGTATCTATACATTTCCAACACGGGGATGACCGATCGACATAAATATACGATGCAATAAAAACGCCTGGGGTGAAAAATCAACCAAATGCTTACTAATGTATAATATATTTTTTTAATTGCATTTTCCCCTCTATCGGGTATGCCCTGGATTCCAACTTAGATCACTTCTAAGTTATTTGCTATGCAAGGCAGCCAAGTTATACCTACATATTTGGCGCGGTGAGTTAGGAATCTGCACCATAGTTCGTCACGTTCCAATTTCTAATAACTTTTCCATGAGTAATTTTTTTTGTGTCCTGGTTTCGAATTATTAAAACAAACCGAATCAGTAAGTTGATAATAATATTGACTTTCTTTACTTTTCTCACAATGAAGTTCTTTCTCATCTAGTCAAGTCATCTCTTACTTTGTTTTAAAAGCACAATATATGTAGATTATAGATGATCCTACTGTCCTACTCGTACATAGAACACTCATGAATTATGATAACCATCGCCAATAAAACGTGCTTCCTTATCTATGGTCGCCATAAATCTGTAGGAGGTGTTGCATATTGATATCATAAAACTAATATCATATTATGTTGTTATAGGAATTATTGGTGTGCGTTATTGCGACGTAGCATTGCAATAAATGTACACAGCACGATAAGTCGATCGATTTTAATTTAAAATTTCATTTCACATAAAAGGTAAATTGACGATAATATTGGTTTAACCTGAGAAAGAGACGTAGCTGCGAATTGCAATAGGGCAAATAGGAGCTCGAGAGAGAGACACACGTAACTACGAAACGACGCGAAGAACTGCTAGATACATTTTCCATTCTGTAGTCTCATACTGTCGGTAAGTTAATAAATGGAGAAAATAATATTATTATATTTTAGATACAAGATAAAACAATATTATTTTTCAAAAATAAGTAAGAATTATTTAATTTTTTTCCCAAAAGGGCTTATCGAATCAAATATCCGTTAGTCTATTCACCCGGTGCGTAATCCGCTTAAGCCAAAATCCGCTTTGGGGATAAGTTCTCCACACTTAGCGGCGCAATCTTCTTTGATTGCGCTAAGTGAGCTACGTACCTTTTGTACCCTGTAGCTCCAATTTAAAATAGACTGATAAAAATTCGTCTAAGCACAATCTTGAAAAGTGCCATCCGGTAAATTCCTGGATGGTAACGAACGATCTGAGAAAGGCAAACCCTACCAATATTTTATGGTAATTTCTCACAAGTTTTTTGCAGACTACAATTGTTTTTTTTAATAAAAGAAAAAGATTACTCTTTCTCCGAAAGGATCCTAAGGTCAAGTATATACTATACATATGTATAAGAAAGATTTAGTTTTATATTGAAACGTAAAGGAAATGAGGAAGGAAACTTGCATACCTGAGGGATTTAACCAAACCCTTCTCAAGCTGAAATGTGAGACTGTGCCCAGCAGTGGGAAAATCTAAAATTTAAACGACTGAGATACCAATACTGGACAGACGTACCTCGAATATAGATCACCTAAACCTTCTTGCTCTATTTAAAAAAGCCAATGTTTTAAAAATTATCTCCTTTAATAATACAGCAACCGTTTCACTTCATAATATAAACATACTTGCACATTGCCTAAAGTGTAGTGCAGTTTGAAGTTCTAATTACTTAAGTTCACGTGTTGCAGTTGTTTATTAATGCAAGAGATCGTCCGAGTTTGTTATTCTAACCACACATTTGGAAAATTACTTAGGCACAAAATGTTTGTCTAAAGTTTTGCCAGCCCGAGACAGTTATTAAACTTTGTGTATAATTACAAGCTTTTCAAGATTTGATACGAAGTTATCATGATCTAAGGTTGAGGTACTCGTTTGCCAGATAAATAAATTGCCATCGAATTTAGTAAAGCCTTTTAAATTTTCTCATTGCCATTTGACAGCAATGTGGGGGAAGTTTTAATATCTTCATTTCCCAAGACACAGACGTACTAATAGTATTCATCTTACTGTCTTAATGTCCAATATTAGCGTAATATGAATTATTACGCTAATATTGGACATTAAAATAAAATACTTTTATAAGGATTTTAAAGTGATATATTAATATTATGTTAATCCTTACGTTTCGAACCCGTTTCAACAGAGATTTATCATATACTATGATAAAGTCAGCAAAAATATATTTATTACGACCCAATTAGTCCAGCGGTAGTTATCACTGCCTTCTGTGCTATGATGGGTCATTGATGGTAACATTTGTATCCGAGTCATGGATGTATCTATGTATAATATGTATATATTTACAAAAAAGAAGTATATTATGTAGTATTTCAACCAACTAGTATCCGTAACACAAGCCTTGTTGCTTACCACGAAACTAGAAGGCATAATGTCATAATGTCCAGAAATCTTTATTTATTTATTTTATTTTAATAAATCCATTAGTCTTAAATATGACATTTCGTCAGAAATAAAACAAAAAAGTGTTCCTAAACTTTTAATACTAATGCTGTTTGCGTGTCAGGAGATTGCCTTTGGTTTATGGGAGACTACGAACTTTTCACGGCAATGCACCCATAACTCAAGTAAAACGTGCTGGAATACGACTGAATAAATTATGACGGCCAGCAATTACGCCCAAGTTATTTTGCTGTGAAATAACAATATTTTTTTACAACAGCCTCCGAGAAATATGTTTATTTTTAGTTTTTATAGACTTTGGAAGATGGGAGTGAAGAGGGAGGCTTTCGTAAGGCTTGAAAAGTTTTAGGGTCCAGTTTAAAACCCCCGAAAGGCATCAACAGATAATATAATTAATATTTCCATAATTTCTTATCGGTATTGTTGCTCGTGGCGTGGTTATGACAAAATACCTTTGGAATCAATTTCAAAAAAGAAAGCAGGTTCTATATTCGTTTATATTTATATCAGGAATCTTCTAAATTTACAAATCATGTTCACATTAATTACTAGCTTCGCTCCCCTACGCACAGGTAGTATTAAGCATAGGTATATAATATTATATGCGAAGTATTAACTCTAATCTATCATTACAAAGGAAACAGCAACAAAATATTGCCAAGTAGATTACAGGCGCTAATAGGCGATCGTTATGAAGTGATGCGCTTACGATCGATTTTATTTTATAAGGTACTCACAGCTTCGGAGATAAAGGTAACGTCCATCCCATTTTAGATCCCCTGGAAAATGGACTGGGGTTATGGGAACAGAGCCCTAGAAAGTTAAACAGAGATAGAAGATCAAAAGAAATGTTTTGATATATCCTTTCCACATGAATACTCTTAATTTCTTGCGCAGCACCCTTTAATATATTCATTAGGCAACCTTTACTCTACTGAAAGCTCTCCCGAAATAGACTAACGAATTTATATTAGGTATGTTTTCATGTCACCTGAACGTGATCGTTTTGCGTTTCGTCATCTGGTTAAAATGTTTATAAAAAAAAGTAATATTAAAACCCAACTATGACAGAAAACGAGGCTTAAAAAGTATTAAACAACACTTTCAAGACACTTAAACAACGTTACTGAACAAGCAAGATAATCGATACATAGACTCAATTAAGATGCCTTCATTGAAATATGACAATAACGTCATAATACAATGCTATAGTACACCATTATCATTTTACAGAGATACACATATTCGGTTTAAACAATTTTATTCTCATAAAAAATCATATTCAAGTTTGAAAAGCCGTAGTTAGCTGGATTCTGAGTACTACTACCGATTGTCTAGATTTTGATATGACAACCAGGACCTACGGCTTAACGTGAACACGGAGGCACGGAGGGACTGTGATGTGTTACGTCGGTCACCTATCCTTAAATTGACCTTAGCGAGCGCAGCTTACCCCTACAGATCGGTTGATAAGCGTGGTTATTATTTATTCCCTCACCAATATCCCAACCATGACGTACATAAATTCAAAAATAATAGAGCCTTTCCGCTTTCCGTGTTTTTACCTGTGATTACAACATCAATTTAATTTTCCAATTTACATCATATTAAGAGCCGCCCCAATCTCGCTTATGGAAATTCGTATTACTTAAATATCAATGTTTACATACAACTAAGTACGGTGTTGCCATTAAGATTACTTTAATTTTTAATTACGTCCTTTCTAACATACTCCATCAACAAATGAACAGTTTTCTTCACTAAGATTTAATAGTATACAGAAAATAATTAGATAGTTATAATATTTACAATTCGCAAACAAGGGCTGCCATTTCAATTAAAACAGGTTTGTCGTATACCTAACAGTTATGTATATAAACAATAATTATAAAATGATATACAAAATTAAAACTTGACATGGTTTACCCAATTTTACCCTTGTTGAAATTGTTAATTTGTAATCTGTGACCCCATCTTACCCACCCTTGATGATCTGCTTTCAACAGAAAATGTAACTTTGATAAATGAATATTTTGCAAATTAAATGAAACCTCACGTTGGATGCCTTTGTGTTATAAGATTTCATGAAATAAAACTCTGATGTTATTATGAAGCTTTCTGTCTACATAGAAAGTAAAAATTACGTAGTATTTTAAGCGTTTTCTGTACTCTTGATAACATATTTTATGGTTCACATCTAGCTCCGGAAATTAGGACGAAATCTATCAAAAAATATATGTGAAATATACCTAGGTACTGTACGATTACGCTTTTATTTTTTCTATAATATAAAAAAGATGCTTGTGTGCTTGAGTGGTGATAGCTAAACACAACTCTCATCACGGATTTTATATTTTGCTTTTGCTTAAGAAACCAGATTTAGTTTTTAATTAATATTTCAGTGTGTAACTGTGTATGTACATTACTAAACCCCTGTGTTCTAATGTACACCCACATTTCGACGGTACCTTTTAAATCCAATGTAATAGCATTGTAGGAAATAGCATGTAATGGGCAAGCCCATAGCAAGAATCCAAACTCCGAACTGCTAGTGAAAAATTTATAGCAAAACCCAATAACACTATTCGAACTGGTAAGTGAAACCAAGACGTCTTGTTCAGCAGTCGCACTTACGAACACTATACCAACGAGGCAGTAGTTATTCCAAAGAAATAAACTTCCAAAAGTGTCATCCCCGTATCGGTAATCTTGCCCAGAGAGATGCCCGGTAAGGCAAACAATCGACCACTGCTCGGCGGCGCGGCGGACGGCGCCAACCACAACGATTGTGACAAACTTTCCGACACAACTCAAACTGTTCGAGTTTCAAGAAGTTGCCTCAAGTTGCCCGGACAATATGTCTGGAATTTTATTAAAAAAAACTTTAATGATAAAGTATTAGAGATATTATAAAACTGTTGTTATTGTTTTTTTTTATACCAAGGAGGTAGGATACAAGCTTACGGCCTACCTTGGATGGTAAGCGGTTACCATAGTCCATGGGCGTAGCGAGGTACAGGCAGGGAGGGCAGCTGCCTCTCCCTAAAAGAGCTGTCTGTCGCTGGTAATATTTATAGTCCTGTGCATTTACTCTTGACCGATATGTGAGAAAATTCTCTACGACACGTTTTACTACTGACTACGCCCTTGCCGTAGTCTATAGACATTTGCAACACCAGAAGTATGTTGCGCGCGTTGCCAACCTTGTAAAAATCCTTTTCATTCCTTTTTAGAAGAAAGCCACGCTGTAGTATTTTGGAAAAAAACTTCAACACATTCGACAATTATTATTTGATGATACTTTTAAAAGTCATGTATAAGTTTGACTCTAGGTCCTATCCTGGCATCGGATGACTTGTCAAACATGTGAAAATTAATCCTACTACTGCTCTACAGGTGCCAAAATATATGTTTAATAATATCACAGTAAGTATGCGATTTTAAACAAAGTCTTTCAGGCATGTGTTGTTATTAAGTAATAAACATCCAAACGTGCTTCCTTTTCCATTTCTAATATTAGCTGGATGTAAAAAAAAATATCATTTATTGTCCCAGAAAGAGGATCGTTACCACCCCTTTTTATAGGTACTAGAATAACATCATTCTCTAGTCTAGAATTACCGCACTGCTTTTAGTATAAAGACCCAAATAATTAGTAAACCCGGCGGGCCTGAAAATTTTAATAATTATTATCTATACCTCCTATACTTTTCAATTTCATAAAAAAGAGATATTGTTTAAAAGAGTATCTACAGTGAGTTTCTGGCCGGTTCTTTTCCATAAGGCCTTTTGGAACCGTGCAACTAGTTTCGACATTTCAAAAGTACCTGTAATGTTGGTCTAATTGAAATAAAATTTTTGACTTTGAATTTATGCTTTTATTTTGAGAAACAACGTAAATAAGTACTTACCCAACCCTCTCTCTCCAGTACTTTGTCTAGTGATCTGAAACTAGCGATGTTGAACGTAAAAACCGACATATGATTAAAATCCCGAGGGTATGCCGCAAAATCCTTACCTATCTACAAAATGTAGGTACGTACATATATGTTCGTAAGCTTCGTTTTTTACGCACGTTTTATTAAACGAAATGTTCAGTTCAATATCTAGCTAACTTTCATTATTTTTCTTCTGAGAATTTAATAGAAAATAATAAATATATTTCCACTATAAGGTCTTTTGGTAATTCTTGGAACGACCAACCTTCTATATAATACGTATTTTTTACAATAATTTAGTTTGAAGGTTAGTTGAACAAACAACCTCATATTGTGTAAAGCTTAACATCCATAATAAACATATATGTAATGACGTGGGGTGTGAGATAATACGGATTTAAATATCTAAGTAGTGCCCGGCTGAAGTGTATACGTATATGTATAACTACTACACGAGTTACGGCCAAATACTCAAACGCTACTCAAATTTTGAGTAATCCTCAGATGCTCATTGATTTATCTTGAAAGCGAAGGCTATACTTAAAGACTACTTCAAACTGACTAACGTGCGGTAGGTATATTTTCAATAATCTCGTTTTGACAAAATCAATTGGTAAAACGTTGCCATTTCCCTAAAACATTTGTCATCTGCCTACACAGTACACAACGGACAAGTTTGAAGTCGTTACAGTTTCTAATATTTCTCAATATAATTGACATTACTTTTTATACATAGGTACCTACCTACCTAATTATAAAAAATTAAAATATATTTTAATTTAATTCTCTCCTTATAGAAATGATCAGTGTATCTTACCTATGCTTTAATACAAATAAAAGAAAATGGATAAATCATGTGCACTTGATTTCAGCCTAGCCCCTTTTTGTCAAGGGCCCAGTCTTATCGATAGAATTGTTAATATTCTGATTCATTGATACTCATAGTTTATAGAGGCAAACAAATATCAAAGCGGCAGTTTATGTTGAGGGATAATAAACTTAAGTATTATGATCATAAGCTATAAAATAGGGTATAAAAATACGATACGTTATACCACAGTGGACACCCACAAACCCATCAACGGACAGTTTACGAGTTTACCCTATTAAAGAATAAAGATCTGCTTCTTCAAACTTCACGACACAAGACAAGACAGAATACGGCCTACGTGATTATAAGCGGCAACTGTAGCCTATGGTAAAGTCTGTTTTTAAGTCTTATTCGTCTAGTTAAGTAACTGAATACCTTTACCTTTTAGATAGGAAATTTTAATCCGCGTTACTACCTCAGGTAAATTAGCAACAGTTCTCTACCACTTAAAAAAAGTGATTTTAGTAATAAATCTTAACTAACGGCCAGATACTGAAACGCTACTTAATTTTAAATAGTCCTCAAATAAGGTACTGCTTCTTTTACTCGCAAGAAAAGTTACTGAGCATAAATACTTAAAATTGAGTATTATCAAAACATCGTTTGGGTATATAGGTAGTCTATAGTCTCTATTACGATAATACTGATTGAACATGGTTGGAATACTTTAGATCATAAATAAATAATGTTGAGGCTTTGCAATGTGTATGCATTGCGCGACTGTAGGCCAGTTATTGATTCAATACATTATTTTTAATTCAAACGACAGACATAGTAAACAAACAAACAGTAATGCTGTTCTGAAAAAAGCGGTTATGCCGCTTAATCCTAGTACAATCCAAAAAAACGATAAAAATGTTCGTAATTCAGGTAATATAATGTGATTTTAAATTAGAATAATCATTGAGGATTAATATGTTTGGTCGTCATTACGCACTATTCTTACTTAAGACGCAATGAACGCATAATACGTGCGAGCGAAGCGACAAGCGACGAGCCAGTCAGGAAAGCGCTTTACCTACTACAGAAACAGAAACATCCTTCTGTTGATCCGTTTCGTCGTAACACGACTAACTAAGCGATTTTGCACGTTTCTATGGAGAACGGAATAATACCGCCTCCCTTAATACCGCAGCGGCTATATGACAACAGGCGTGCTGCAATCCCCCCGGGGGGTTGTTTTATTGCACACCCGCATACGTTACTACAAAGAGTTAAAGCCTACCTTACTACTTACTGAAATTAGTAGAAAATTTGAATAAAACAAAGTGTTTTCGCAGAAAAGGGTACTAAACAAGCGCCGGCCTGATAATAAGTGGTTACTCTAGCCTGTGGACGTTTGCAACACCTGAGGTGTCGCTCGTGCGTTGCCAACCCTATAAAAATATTTTCACTCCTTTATTGAAAAACCAAAAGAACCTATTTGATTTTTGAAATTCTATTTGGTTACGAAATTTCGTCCTGTCTGTTTTCACTGAGGTTTAATCATGAAGATTGGATGCATAGTCAACATATTTTGAACACCACATAAACCTTGAACCTCGCCACGAAATACCGGTTCATCATCATCATCATCATATCAACCGTTAGACGTCTATTGCAGGACATAGGTCTCCCCCAAGGATCGCCACGACGACTATACATATGCCTATACATATGCCGCCCGCATCCAGTGGATGGAAATACCGGTTACCAAGCTAGGAAAGAAATAAATTCGAATTTTCATAAATTTTCTCACGTTGTTTTATTTAAAGAGACAGACAAAACTCCAAACATTCATTAGGATTAAGTAGCTGAAACCTGTTACAAAACATTTTCCGAAACTTTTCTGATTATGGTAATACGCCTTCACAGAGTTTCTGGAACTTGTCATAATTCCAAAATGATCACAAAGTATAAAGTTGTCAACGCAGCTGCGGATTTTTGGGCTGAAATAAGTACCTACCTAGGTAACAAGTATAGCTATTAGTGTTTTATATAATAACGCTTCAAAAAAATAACAGTTACATAGAAGAATGTATAAAATATGATTCTCGTAACAAATAAATCAGCTGTTACATTTGAACTTACTGTAATCAAAGGGACGATGTCCCCATAGAAACAGTGACTTACTATTTGTTTTCAAATCAGAGTACAACAACACACCTTGACAGTTCTAAGCGCGCCGTGCGCTGCATCCTCAGCCCACACTTTGACGCCTTCCTTCTCGTACTCCAGGGTCCAGCCTACTTCCGAAGCTAAGAGCTTATTTAATGCTTCGAAGTCCGAGTCATCAGCAACGCGCGCTTCGCCGCGCGCCCATCCCGCGCCTCCCATTCGAGCGCAAACATCACAACGCGATGCGAACGGCAAACTGACTGCCGCGTGCCGCGAGCTAGGTACTGCTACAGCCAGAACCGCGGCTACGAGTCGATGGCACGCGCATGCGTGGCACTGCGACCGCCATTTTAATTTAATTTCTTTTTTAATTTTGATTGCAAGCAATTGGCAATTAATTGACTTTATTCTATGCCATGCCGGTGTCATTTCGCGCTTATTGAATATTGAAACTTAGAGGTTTTGGGTTAATCGATTTATAATAAATATTAATGCAACGACCTGTAAGGGTTCTTACTCCTCTGTCTGTCTCTCAAATGTTGAGGACCGTAACTGCGTCCATTATCGTATTTTCCCGGCTATAAGCTGTCTCTAGCGTTCACGATATTGTGCCTGCAAGCCTCTTGTAATAGCATTTCGAGCATCTTTATGAGTAGATCCTGCCGTCCGTGTGAGGGTTACCACTGTGCACTGCTCATACTTTCTGTTCATAATTAAATGTGTCTAAGTTCTATATAGGTAGTTACCACTAACATTAATTTATTTCCAGTTTATTGCGTACCTTCCTAAACAATTAAGGCTTATTAAGGCAAAGTCAAGCTGTCAAAACTATACTTTGCCTATAACATAGATGTGATAAGTCCAGTAAACTTTCGACTAATCATGCATCATTGATTGCTTATAAGCTGAGGACCTTTATGGGCGCCAACTAAGCATATCTAATGGCTTGTCAGACTGACGTCCATTAGGTTAAATATGAATAGAAATGTAATACTGACTCTACATAATTCTAGAGGCCATTGTTGAGGAGTGGACATCATTCCAGGAACGCATTATTAATAACACCATTTGGTTTGATGAATATTCTCCTCAGTCCATGTTAAAACTATCTAGCGCTCTTTATCCAAGTTACGTGCAGAATAACTGGTAACAGACAGTGCATATTTTGAACTGAAATGTATTCTATACTTATGGATTTAACCTGACGAGACATTCATATGGTTAACCAATACTTACTATAATAAGATATATAAAAACAAAAGTTTTTTGAGTTTCTGTTGACAAATTAAAAATACTTTAGTAAATCTTTGCGAATTTATTTTGGAACTAACTAAAATATTAACCTACAGGACTATTAGCACAGTCTGAGCTAGCAATTGCTTATATCTGGCAAGTCTTTCTGACAGAACTTCTCCCATCCGTGCCAGGCGAGGAAACCTTGGATGTTAAATATCCTCTTCGCGCAAATTGATGCCTTCGTAATATCATCAGTTGTTATTTCTGAAAAACGAATATACCTACACGATAAAATATAAACTTTATTGAAAATTGTTACAAACATTATAAATAATTTATTTCATACTAGGTTTTGCCCGCGACTTTTTCTGCGTAAAAATAATAATTTTATCCAATCTGCTATTTATTTTTACCCTGCATTAAGAAATTTATATATTTTGATAATTTCAAATTAAATTAAAAGTTTGTACTTTCAATCTCCTTTTCGCCCTTTTAAGGGCTGACTTCTGAACAAAAACTATATCCTGTGTCCTTCCCCGGCACTCAAACTATCTCTGTACCAAATTTCATCTAAATCGGTTCAGCGGTTAAAGCATGACAGACAGATAGATCGTTAAGGGAGTAACTATTCTGACTGCATAAGAATTCCAGTTACTTAAGAAACCTTAAGGTTTCTACAAAGTTTGCAACACGCGGGCTACACCGCTGGTGTTGCAAATGTCCTAAGGCTAGGGTAACCGCTTACCAGAGAACGGGGCGCAAGCTTGTGGTATAAAAAAATATATTTCCTTAAAACTTACCAGCACATGTGACGTGGCAGCCCTTGCCAGGCAGTGTAGTGTTACTGCACCACAAGTTATCATTGATTTGGAACAGTCCGTGGTCTCTCGAACCATTCTTGTTAGGTTTCGACACGATATCCGTGTGGCGAGCACTCTCGTGCTCTATCAGACATACCCCTGAAACATGGAGACAACAATGGACCAAACTACGAAATATAATATATGATACATAACATCTGCCACTATCATCATCAACTATCTCGCCTGTATTCTGGAAGTGACCGTCAGAGGTGCACAGATGTAAACTAACACTGCCGGTATAGCAAATACCAATATCCCATCATCATCAACCGATTATTGCCCCACTGCTTGGCAAGGTCTTCTTTTATAGGGGGATTAGGCTATAGTCCACCACGCTAGCCTAGTGCAGGTTGGCAGACTTTACATGCCCTCGAGAAAACTCTCAAGCATGCAGGTTTCCTCACGATATTTTCCTTCACTGTTTGAGCATATGATTAATACGCACATAACTTCCGAAAAGTCAGTGCTGTGCGTGTCTTGGTTTGAAATCGAGACGATTAATAAATCATTTTAACTTCTAGCTGATACCTAAAAAATACCACTGTAATTTTTCTCTTGTCATAGTAACATAGGTATTTTAGTTAAGTTAGTTACACACGTCTTGCATGCGGTCGATATTTTCTTTCAAAAACAGTAACTCTAGTCCAATATCATTCCTGAATTTCAGTCACATTCCTATTTAAATACAACATACCGAGTGAAGTTCAAGAACTGAGTGTCATTTAAAAAAAATGCTCATACAAACAATACCTACATATTATTTTTTCATTTCTATCAAACACTAAACAATAAATACTTACAATCTCTAATTTGATATTCGGGAAATGTTAACTGTCTTCTCAATTCATGTACTAATTCGCATCTTGTAAAATGTTTTGCTTCACTGTGTACATAATTAAACACGAATAAATACAAAAATATTAATAATTGCCTCATTATAAGATAAGTCTTATACAAGTTGTTTTAGAAATATGCGTTGAAGCTAAACAGATTGACTTTATATTTTCCATCGTCTATTAAGGTATATACTTATTGGCACTCAAATCTAAAGTAATATAGTCTTATTGTGTCTCTGTCTAGCGTAACACATTAGAAAGGGTTAGAAAATTGACAGATATATTTAATTACTCCATAAGTTGCAGGCTCAATAATAATTGTCATCAAAGTAATGAGTTGATGATTATGCACCAATTTATTGTTCTACTGCTGGGCACGGGTCTCTCACTCTCTACTTAATTTCAAGTTCTAGTCATGCGACTATTGTTATTTTTGTTTTGTGAAATTATTTATTACTGGCTTCGGCCCACGGCTTCGCCCACGTGGTAAGTTGATAAAATCTAGTCAGCTAGACTATTTATGTTATTCAGATTTAAGACTTGTATTATTGAAGTTTCATTAAAATCCAGAGTGACAAACATCCATACAAAATTCGCGTTTATAATATTCGTGGGATTGTTTATTATTTATGTACTCCAGTAAAGAGTTAACAAATAGACCGTTTTTTTAATTTTTCACTAAATCGTCCTAGTAGTAGGAAGAAAAATAATTTGTTTTGTCCGGTTGTCTTCGTATAAACACGCCTTTACAGGTGAACGTTACTGTAATTGAACTGATGATTAATTTCAGTCGTCATGTCGATTCGAGGTTGTCCATTCAAGTGATAAAGGGGATTCCTCGGCGTATGCGACGATGTTCACATATATCTTATATTGTAGGTACCTACGTAACTAACATGTAAGTATAATATACGTTACATACCACCGAACCACTACCTAATGTTTTTTTTATGGTGATAAGGGGGCAAACGAGTAGGCGGGTCACCTGATTAACATAAGTCATTAGAACATAATATGAATGATATGATGATGACGGGATAAAGAGAACAAAATTTGGATCCCATAAGTTATTTCCTAGCGATAAGAAGTCAATAGTCCCTACTTCAACATGCCAATTTTTTTAAACTCATAAATTTTAATGTGTCACGTATTTTAAAGGTTTATTATTAATTTAATACGTATTTCGAGCTAAATGGCGTTACTACATTTCAAGATAAATATTTTTCTACCTAATCAATTATTTTAAATTACCTACTTGGAGTTAAACACACCCAAATAACACTATTAATACATATCAATAGGTAGATGAATGCATACAAAATTAACTAAAACAATAATTCCACCTATAAAGCCACTACGTAACAGGAAAATTCAGTACGTTATTTGAATAATTATTTCAAACAAACGTATCGTAAGAGTGCCTATGACTAATCAACGCCTTATTTTGTCTTCTTTGTTTTTTTTCTTTGTTGTTGTTGTACAAGGGACGTCCCCGTCTGCCTGTAAATCGGGCGATCCCAGTTCAAGACCACCTTGTAGGTAACTGATAACTTGACTAAGTGTTGAAATAAAACTACTTTTTACGGAGCTTACAGTGTCCTTTGGTCGTGCAGACACGGTAAGCTCGTTCTGTGTAAATCGGAATGTCAATAATAATTGAAAATGTAAGGTAGCTGTAAGTAATTATAACTTCAAGACGACCAACACCTCAGTCGGCCCGTGACCATGGATGCTGTAAAGGATCCGAAACGTCGGGTTAAAATAATATCAATATATCGCGATAAAATCCGTAAAAAGTAGTTTTATTTCAATGTCCAATATTCGCGTAAGTGTAAGAAATCAATATGTTGACTTAGTGTTGTTTTTAATTGACATCTTTATGAAATATATTATTACATTTTACAGAAAAATAAAACGTGTATTCCTTTCTTTCACGCGCCGCCTTCGGCCGTCAGTTGCAAGCGCAGCTGCTCCAATATTTTACCGTGTTCCGCTTTGTATAACAGCCAATATCAAACTTATACTTCTACCTACACGCAATTTGTATCCACCAGCATCAACTAAGCAGTATAACTCTTATCTATTCTGTGATCTTACCTACCCTCTTACACAAAAGACTAGAGTCGAATAGTGGAACTGTCATTCAGAATCATTGGGAATCGAATGCAAGCGTATATAATAATATTTGTTATTAAAACTAAACTCAAGAACTCACCTGGACTCCCTAAACTAGGCTAACGTGATATTTGCCAGGCAATGTCAAATTAATCCTCATTCATATTGTATGCCATTAAAATAAAGTCAGCTACAGATTATATTTTGTTGTACATCATTATTTGACAGAATATCTACATACCTCTGTTCTTGACATCTCAAGTCATCATATCAAGTTTTTTTGATTACCTATTGTGGTTATGTGGTAGTTCACGAGCATGACAACTAAGGTTATCCCGGAGCGATTAAAATGAACCTACGTCAACAAAATGATGATAACAGCCAATGTTTATTAACCGTAGTCCCCAACAAGAACACCAGAGAATTTAGCAAAAAATAATTAGATTAGATGTTTCTAAACGGCACTTATTACGAGGAGACTGGCATGGGCGTATCTAGACTTTCCTGACAGGGTGAGAATTTCTAATCGGTAGCCCAACATCCTGGGTTGGGCACTGGACCATTGTGGGGTGGGCACGGCCCACCCGGCCCACCGTCCAGATACGCCCATGGAGACTGGGTCGCGGGATCCGCACACACCTGATTGTTACTGGTATAAAATACATCCACGAAACATGGAGAATATTAGGGCACTTTTATTTTAAAAGGAAACACAACTATTAGACTACGAACTGCCTGCAGTTTCGGTTCCCAGTTGTCGACAGTGACATTAGATACTTTTGTAAAGAAAAAAATAACTGGAGTTGATAAATGACGTAAAAATAATATTAAATGTTTGCTGATGAATGATAAGAAATGTATGGGTTCGATAAACGAAATATTTACCACTTTGTAGTATACATACATACCTATTTGTATATAGTTACTTATTAATTACTATCAATCTACTTAGGAACACAAGCTTATCGTTTGGTGACTCCGTGTTAATACGACCTAGCTACTAAATACGTACCTACTTGTATAAGTAACAAAACAATGTAGCAATCATAGTGATGCTCTGCAAAACATACCATAACATACCTCACATGCTATCGCGATAATCACTCAGTAATGCAGGTTTCCTCACGACTTTCCCTTCACCGTTTGAGCATGTGACAAATACGCACATAACTTAGGAAAGCTAATTAAATTAAACCGACTATTATTTACTTTCCTTATATTCGAAATGAAAAGTAGAGTGCTTAACACGAGTGAAAGACATCAATTCCTACTCGGACTATAGCCGACCTCGCTGCGCTCGGGCATCTAAATACCTCGTATGGGAATTGATTCCTTTCGACCCTTCTGTAACAATCTACTATTTTATTCCATCCCGAATTGACTTAAACCAAGTCGGAAATATAAAATTTAACGTAGGTACTGCATTAGATATGCTATACGTATCTTCAATTCTACATAATATTTGCGTACCATACGTATAACATCTGTTTAATAGAACCTGTGGTAAAAGTTAGGTCCTACTTGCTACTAATGACTTCAGGTTCAACCAGTCGGTCACCCCTAGGAGAAAGATAAAACGAGAAATTCGTAGGTACCTACCTACTTGATATCATACGCTTTAACAACCGCAACAAAATTGCAAAACAACGTTCATGCGTGACCCCTGTTTTTATAAACACTTACTGATAAAAAGGAATCCCCTGTTTATTCTGACTCACACACACACCCACAAACGCATACAGCCAACAAATTCCCAGGCGTATATAAATACAATTTGTTTATCCCTACTCAAATACAGTCCAGTCTTCGAGCAAACAAGTTGTGCTAAGTAATAATCATGCAGAAATTGACGATATTTTTTATTGCGCTTGCGACGATCTGCTTGCATTGTGATGCGAAATATTTCGCAACGAGATGCGAGCTCGTCCATGAGCTGAGGAGGCAAGGCTTTCCCGAGGATAAGATGAGAGATTGTAAGTTTTTTGTTTGTTTTAAATTTAGTTACAGCTAACGCTTCATCCCTCGCAAATTGAAAGGTCTGTCCCAAGAACGTACCTAAAAAAACTTTTGAGTCCGAGACGTTCACTTCTCGTACACTATGTAACGGAAATGTTAATGTAAAATTTTCTACAGGGGTCTGCTTGATCGAGAACGAAAGCGGCAGGAACTCGTCGAGGAAGGGTGCCATCAACAAGAACGGGTCTCGGGACTACGGTCTGTTCCAGATCAACGACAAGTACTGGTGCAGCAAAACTAGCACACCAGGAAAGGACTGCAACGTCACTTGTGATGGTAGGTAGAGCTCGCCTTTATTGTGTGAGGAACTTTAGTGATCTTCACTTAAAAAATACAAATAACATTGTAACCAGTGGACCATTGTATAAACGATCGGAAAGAACCTGTTGAACCTGAGAATTAGTCGACTACTACTCGAGGACCTACGATTGTTAGTAAAAAAAACAAAAAAGAACGTTAAAATCGATTGAAAATCAAAAAAACAATTGATATTGAACTATTATATTTTTGCCTACAAAAAACCAATATAGTGAAATACCTATATCATTATATAATTTTATATCTTGTTTTTCAGAAATGTTGTTAGATGACATAACCAAAGCATCCACCTGCGCGAAGAAAATCTACAAGAGGCACAAGTTCCAGGCGTGGTACGGATGGCGCAACCACTGCCAGGGAACGCTCCCTGACATCAGCAGCTGCTAGTAATGAAGTATATACCTGCCATTGAAGAAAACTCACTTAAAAAGTATTTTATCCAATTTTTAAACACCTCCATTTAATAGTATACTCCAGAATACACAATATACTCCTTATCATATGATCAGTAAGCAAGGTTACACTATAAAATTGTTCCCTGCAAAAGATTAGGATCAATACCCTCTGATTTGGATGTTACGACACTTTTGAATTCTGAAATTGACTTATTACGAAATGTCAGCGAGTAAAAGCATTCACAGCTGATTAGGTGCATGTTGATTATTGTATATTTAGAACTGAATAACCACATGACTTATGTATAAAGTTTATTATAACTAGAAGTCGCCCAGCGGTCGAAATGCTGTATTATTTCATTGTAACATACTTCCAAGACGCCTGTCGTCTGCGAAGGGTTAGAGGCAGAGGTGTACTAATGTACACCCACATTGTATTGTAAACTATACTATGTACTATTGTAAAGCGGAATAAATAAAACTAGTTATTATGGCTTACTTCGATATTTTATTTCGCGCAATCAAAAGGTAATAAATATGTAAGAAGTGCTTTAGACTTTTTGCGAAAAATAGGTAATTATAGCGTTCCATCTTCTATGTATAATTTCGGATTGGATAGTCTCAATACTATCACTCTCAGGCCATAGGTCCGATATAAGCCCCACTTTCCCAAGCCTCACACGGGGAAAGATAATTCTTATATTTTTTAACATCATTATAGAGTCTATACCTACATCAACTCAAAACTGCGCAACTCATGATTAACCCAAATTGAGCGCATAAGTGCTGAAATATTTCACGGCAGGCAATTAAAAATCATCCTTATAATACCAATTAACAAAAACAGAATGCAGGCAATGAAGTGCAGACATTAACACTTTTTACGACACAATAAGGACGATATTTAATTACCCATTGGATATGCAATTGTATTTAATCTTAAAATATGTCGAGTGCGTTTCAAATATGTCGGTTACGTAACTTGTCTTCAACTTTTTTCTCAGCCTCCATTACTTTCTTCAGCAGCAATTCGTCTAAAGACTTCAGCTGAAAAATACGATTACTTTATGATTTAAAAAGTCGTTGTAGCGGTTATTTGATTCCTATATATTGTTTATGGTTAATCCATAGAGCGAAATTGAATGGGCTTTTATAAAAAAAAAATAAAGCCATGGTGTGGGTTCGTTGGTTAACTATTACTCAACTAACAACTAACTTGTAAAGCCTACTTAGCTCTGATTTTTTTAAACTGGACTTCTATTGTTACTTCGAAGGAGCTTTTACAACAAATTGGTGAAACACTACAAATGTGGCTCTACTCCTAATTTCTATCTTTTCTACCAATTCTAATCCAAAACAACAGATTTAGTTTTCTTACCTCACTAGTGAAGTTATTTTTGGTGGCCGTAAGCTGTTCCAACGCCGCTGCCTTCTCAGCCTCGTACTTGGTCGTCAACTCCTTAATCTCTTCGGTACGCTGTAGCGCCTTCTTGGATTTCTCACGCAGTTTCTTATCTTTTTCCGCGGCCTCCCGAAGGGCACTGTTGAATGAAATTTTATAATTAGATATGAAAGAATTTGGTCAAGGTTCATGTTTATTTTATATATTTTAGTGCTAGCTTTTACGTTCGTCTTCGCTCACGTAGATAAGTAAATTT
This sequence comes from Craniophora ligustri, assembly GCA_905163465.1. Lineage (NCBI taxonomy): Eukaryota > Metazoa > Arthropoda > Insecta > Lepidoptera > Noctuidae > Craniophora > Craniophora ligustri. The sequence goes on along the minus strand of LR990962.1, from coordinate 13,091,194 downwards.
ATTAGAATTAGGAATTCTAATGATAAATGAAACCAAAATTAGCACCTAGCAACAATATGTGACGCCTTAAAAAGTGGTGCATTTAACATATTATTATTATAAATTGTATAGACAAAAGAAAAAGTGTAAAACCATGTTATTTATTTATTATTAGACATCCAGCAAATGTCCTTCTATACTCAGCAGTCGCACATACGACCAGTAGGACAGGGAGGCAGTTACCTGTGCGCCACAGCCAGATCCTGCTGTCTCTGGGCCTGACCTTCCACCCTCTTCTTGGTGGCGTCCTCCCGCGCCAGCTGTATTTCGCCCAGCTGTGCCTGCAGCTCGCCCAGCTCAGTCCTCAGCACATCCAGCTCGCCCTCCTTGCTATCAGACTCCAAATCACCGGACTCGAAATCTCTACAACATAATTATTGTGTACGATTAAGTGCCGTAAACATCATAAATAATAATATAGGTAATTAACTGGACATTATGACACAGCGCCATCTAGTTCCGTGATAAGCAACGACGCTCATATTACGGACACTAGAAGGTTGATATACTTAATATGTATTTACTTTTTTTTATAAATACTACATACATATTATACCCTCATCACACAAACATTTGTCCCTACCGGGATTCTAACCACAGGAGGCAGTCTTAACTACTACCAAGCTAATTGGGTCATCAAAAATATCATAAAGCATATAATTCTAAAAGTTATACACATTAGATACGACACCGGGCTCATCACAATGTTAGGTTCACGCCTAGAGAAACTAAAGCAATGGTGACTTGTATTATTTTTAAAATTAATAAATAATAACACAAATGTGTAAATCCATTTACAATTACTGACACACTGAAATCACTAAAGTATATTATCAATCAGCCTCAATTTAACACTTCGAAAAGCAATTGAGAGCATGTCGGCGTCCTATAAAGACGTATATACTCTCACTCCAGCATTGAAGGACCAACAAGATGAATGGATGGGAAAAACTTACTTCAAGTTATCAGATAGTTTCATAATCTCATGTAATAGGTTATTGGCGGTGTCCAGGTTAGGTTTGATAGTCTGTAGGTTCTTAAGACTGTTCTCTTTCTGCATCAGCATGGCCCGCAGCGATTCTAGTTTCTCCTCCAGCTGTTGAAGGTTTTGGGCTGATTGCTCTGCCTGTGCTCTGATGTCATCTGCGTCGTATACCCTGTAACATGTATTTGTTGTGAAACTTTTTTTTCAGGGGACAAAATATTGACTTACATTACTTCGTTGGTCTACTCCTGAGCCAGAGGTCTAAGGTTCGATGTATTCTTGTACTCGCAAATATGTTTTAGGTAATTTAACCAATTGCCATCAACCACACAAAAATCCAAACTTCAAGCCTCTCAATCCCAGGTCAAACTCAACTGTTATTGGTTTGTTTTTATGAAATTCTATGCTATCTTAAACAATAACTTCTTTGATTCTATGCTAATACTCACCTCAGTGCCTTTTTCCTAGCTACTTCCGCCATCAGTGCTTCTCTTTGACTCTTCTTCTGTTCCAGCAAGATCTCATTCTGTCGGTTCTCTTTGACTAAGGCATCTACATCCTGTTTCTCCACATCATAAGCCTCTATCTCCTGCTTCAATTCTTCCTCATATAGTTTTATGTCATGTTCAAGCTGAAAAGTTCATGTCAAAATAAATTTAAATACAAACAACTTGTAGATTATTTGAATTCTGTTATTATTATTTTCTAGTGTAGCTGTTTCTTGTTCCTATGTAATAAAATCAATTCAATACCAATATATATTTAATTCTGCAGGGGGCTCACTGCTGCACTTATTAGTAGACACATTCAATACAGTTCAGTGCTATTGACAAACTACTATAGTTTTATAAAAAAAATCACTGTAAATACCTTTTCCAATCGTTCTGAACGTTTTCCTTTCTCTTCAGCCTGTTCATTGAGCATCTCAAGTAATTTATTTTTTCTCTCTTCTAATGCTTTCACCTGAAATTACAAAATACAATGACCACCATAAAATATTTGTTATATCTAACTTATATCTTCATCAACCCAATTCTTGTCCCACTGGAACCTATAAAACTTATTTACCAAAATTAAACTTTATTGTTTAATTTTGGTAAATAAGTTTTATAGGTACACTACCATAATTATTGTCAATGGTTAAAAACTAAAAGATGTTCTTGAGAAAAACCCAAATCCAAACACAGTTTATTTAGCTCTCTCTTAGAATTAATGAAATGCAATTTACCTGATCAGTTTTAGAGAATAGTTCTTCTTCATAAGGAGCAATATTCCTCAATTGTTCCTCATTAAATACCATCAGATTGAACAGGAGCAGCAGTATAGAGTGCGATGCAGTGGCCGTAGGTTGTAGGAAGTGTATGATGCTTATTTTAGCATCTGCTTGGGGCATGACAGCTACCAGGTGGTTGATTACTCGTGTCATATTAATGACAGGCAGTAGGTCCCGATAGTATACTGTGTTTTCATTGCGTTCTTCCTTGGGCGGGTGCTGAAGGTGTTTCAAATTGATTAAAATACATTAATTAGTGTGGAAATAGAATATCATCTCAACTCTATCATCATCGTCATATGAACCATTAGACATCCACTGCTGGACATAGGTCAACTCAAATCTATAGATAGTGGCATTTAAAATACTAAATCCAGTAGGTAGTGGTATATTTAAAGAGAGTTAATTCATTGTATGACAAGAAAAATATGATGATTTCATATTAATTTAAGATTCTGCAAATATACTGCAACTATGCCACTCTTTTCTATACTTACAGCAAGTACAGCATCTATGTCAATGCCAAGTCTCTCAAACAATTGGAACAAGGCACCCAAAACTGCATGTGGGTTCTTCAAGTCTCCAGATTTCAGGGGATAATTTGGAAACTCCCCATTCCAGTTGCCGAGGAAGTTCTCTATTTTCTTATCTATTAAGGCTTGTGCTAAATTTATATAAAACAAGAAAGTTATTGTTAAACAAATATTGACTTCAACAAACAATAAATCTATAAAACCAACTTGGTCAGTGTGTTTAAATTCCGTCCCCAAGGTGTAGAGACGGAATTAAAACCTATGAACACATTCTACCTTTAACCTACATATACAATTGAATTTAACTTTTTAGAGTCAGAGTAAACAAAATAGAACAAGTAAACAAACAAAAAAATATACAGTGGAAAATGTAACCGCCTCCTTTTTGAAGACGCTTACAAACAAGAAATACAATTTCTGAAGTACCTAGTTAAAATTATGTACGAGACGATTATTCCTCCAACTCTCAATTTTAATTTTATTATTAGGTTTATTGCCGAAGCTTAAATTTAGCCAAGTCATAAATCATATTATTTGAATCTATACTCACTTCGCTCATGTTCTTTACCTCGCTCCATTTTCTTTTCTTTAGGTTGTTGTAAGTTTTTATAGAATAAAACACAATTTTGTATTTTTATGTTATAATATTTCTCAAACTTTAAGGCTCTCGGAATCAACACTATAAATGCATTGCATTCAAATTCAAAATAAAAATAAACGGATGTTTACGCCAACGACTCAACGAGCCGTCAAAGAGTTACACACAGGGTCGCCAGCTGTTAAAAAAACCTCCAAAATATTCCAACAATAACAAGAAAAAGCTTAAAATATGCGGCTACAGTAACCATAATTATAAGTTTCACAGTGATGGATATTTTCACGAAAAATACACTAATACGAATAGTTAATAACTGTTCTACCGCTAAAAAGTATTAATTACCAGAAGTAAAATTGTGACGAGTTTTAATACTCTAGAAACGAAACGTGAAGTGCCACAACAACAAGCCGACACACTATCATGAACAAAACGTATTATGTTGACGTATGATATGTCATAAAAACGTCATTGTGTCCGCGAGTTGATCGTCGACGATTTCTCAGGACGTCCAAAAATAAAATTTCTTTTAAAAATTGCTTTTTATGAACAAGCATTATTTACAAAAATGAGAATCACTAATGTAAGGAGAGGCCGGATCATCCGCATGGGATCAGCTTGCGTGATTCTATTACTTTTACTGTTCGCTTTGCATAAGTGGTCCACGGAGAACGTCGCTTCCGAATCCGATATTGAACTAATACCGGAGTCCCAAGCTCAATATTATAAGTCTCATCGTGATGTTTACCCTACTCTGAAGACAGGTAAGAAAGTTTATTGTCTTTTAATTGCTAATTTAAGTGATAATGGGAGTTTGAAATAAGTACTGTTACTTGGCCTATTGGGCCGGCGCGACGCGGCGGCATGTCTGTTAGTAGTGTTGGTCCATAGAGTTCGCCGTGTTTTTGTTACGTCAGTACATGTTTTATGGGCTGTAGAATTGCTATATGAAGTTTGTATGCACATTCACAGCTGTGTCGCAAACTATTGTGTGTACCACTTGTGTCTGCAGTAAATATTTAACTGTTGATTACAATTAGGTACTTATTTTGTAATTTATTGTAAGAACTCTATAGCAAATATTGTTTTCTTTAACTTATTTGTGTTATTAATTTAATTCAATTCTATGAAATCAGACAAAGTTAATTGATTTATTGATAAAATCAATACTGTTATAATCAATACTGATTTATTGAATATTATCTTAAATGTTGATAAAAATACAAGCTTTTAAAACTCTTGATAAGACACTATAATCATACAATAGAGAAGACTATAGTTTTATTTATTTATAATTATTATGTTTTTTTTTTTCTTGTTGAAACCTAATTCAGTAAAGTAATAGTGTTCAACAAAATAAATTATTTACAGAAACTTTTTAATATTATAAACACTGTTTCTAAATAATGAGAATTAAAAATGTACATTCATTAAATAGCAACATCGAAATTTTTAAACATACAGTATTTTATTATAATATGTACTTCTCCCTTAATCTTATACAGAGTTTGAAATCATCAAGATAATTAAGTCTTTTGATGATATAATATAAGATATGAGCAATACTTATTTAAACATAGAAACTTAAACACAAACTTATTTAAACAATGATATTAATTTAACAATAAAGTATCTTTAATTTTTTTTACAATAGGCTCCACAGATGTGGTATGTTGACACAGTAGTCTGTGTTGATCTAGGTAATAAACTAACTGTATGCCAATTTTCAGCCAACTCCATTCACCTGTTTTAGCATGTTTGACAAAGTAATATCTAAACATACTAACATTAACATTTATAAGAGTATCTATGGAGTTTCCTGCCGTATCTTCTCCATAAGACCTACCTTTTGGAACCGTGCAACTAAATTCAATTTAATTAGAGAATTCAAAAGCACCTGTTTTGGTCTAATTGAAATAAATGATTTGATTTGATTTATAATAAAACGTTTTCAACAAACGTTAAAAAAATGCTATCAACAATAGAATAATAATAATATTCCTGGACATTATGACAGCGCCATCTAGTTCCGTAGTAAGCAACAAGGCTTGTGTTACGTATACTAGATGGTTGATATACTTAGATAGATAGATAGATAGAATATTATTTATTGTACATAACCAAAACAGACAAAATATGAAATACAATACAATACACAATACAATACAACTTACTAAGTACATATATACCTATACTTTTTTTTTTGTAAATACATTGATACATCCATGTCTCCGATACAAATGTTTATTCTCATCACACAAACATTTGTCCCTACCGGGATTCAAACGCACAGAAGGCACTACCGCTGGACCAATTGAAACGGAATGAATAATTGGAGAATGGAACTATCATACTAATAAAACTAAAACATGCATTCTTCTGATCTATGGTAATAAAATGGCAATCCCCATTGTATTACCTGAAGATTCAAAATTCAAAATAATAATAATAACGTTTATTCGGACTGAATACTTATATTAGAGCCTTGTACAGGAATCCTTATGAGCTAAATATAAATAAACTAATAATCATCGCCGGTGAGGTAAGTCCAACCTAGAGAAAGAGGTCAACCGTCGAATCCAACTCGGCTGGGCAGCGTTCGGGAGGCTACGCCACATCTTTTCGTCCCAAATAGCGCAGTGTCTCAAGACGAAAGTCTTTGACCAGTGTGTATTGCCAGTGATAACTTAAATATTCCCATTTTAATAGAAGACAAGCCAATTGCCATTACCTGCTAATGTAAGCTAGCAATTTTCTAAAAAAAAGTTGGTCTACTGTTCCTAAGTGCCACTTCTGAGCAAGAGGTCGTGGGTTCGATTCCCAAGTCGAGCAGTATTATTGGATTCATCTATAAAATTTTCAAGCAGCGGTTAATGGCGATAGGGTCGCCCTCTATTACATGGAACCTAAACTCGAAAGGAATCCAAGAGTAGTTCAGCAATTTTTAAACGAAAAACACATGCTTAAAAGTAGAGTTAAAAAAAATCCAAATGAACGCAAAGTTTTTTTAATGTGTGTACTCTAGAACGAATGAATACTTGCTTCATAAATGCACCATAATGAGACGAATCATTCCCCTTGATTTCTGCAAAAACATAGCATACAATAGATTTTTTTCCCATAATTCCAGATGTAAGACGCACAATATTTGTCGGAGTTTTAAATCAAAAGTCTAGCGTCTTTATGTATCCTTACATAAGGAAAAGTTGAGTCAATTTATAACATTATTTTTTTCATTTCTCAGTATGTAGTTAAACAATTCATGTCCAAAACGTCGATCATGTAGCGTTATAATTTACTGGTTACCTTAATATATCATCATGCCTGTCATCCCCATACAGTTAGGCAGATGTGCACTAATGTAATATACTCATATATCCCCGGGATGATTTTTAGGTCCCATATAATAGGGGGCTGTGGTGGTCTAGTGGTGTGACCAGTTGACTGACATCTCAAAGGTCTCGTTCAAACCCGGGCACACTGACTTTTCGGAAGTTATGTGCGCATATTTATCACATGCTCAAACGGTGAAGGAAAACAGCGTGAGGAAACCTGCATGCTTGAGAGATTTTCTTGATGGCATGTGAAGTCCGCCAACCCGCAGTAGGCTAGCGTGGTGGACGATAGCCTAATCTCTCTCAAACGAGAGGAGATCCGTGCCCAGCAGTGGGATAATAATGGGTTGATGATGATGATCAATCGGGGGCGAGTATTGCCATTAACGGGCCACGAATCCAAACTCCGAACTACTAAGAATTAAGACCTACTGAGAATATCATAGAAAAACCCATTCACACTTTCCTCGGCCAGGGAATCGAACGCAAAATCTCTATTCAGTAGGTCGCACTTTACGACCACTATACAAACGAGGCAAACTATATCATGTATGTACCTATATCTGAATTATTTGAAACAAAAATCTCTTGAATACCTATAGTTAATTATTCCGTGAAATTCTTTACACGCCAAACATAGTTAGATTGTATATTTGAATAAAGTTGCCGGTGAAAAATACCTTGTAAGTGTACAAATAATGCTAATCATCATCAGTCTGAATAGCTACCAGAGGTTGTCGTAGAAATATAGTCGATTGTTTATATTCAATAGTGTAGAAACAACATTTTGATTTTACATATTTCGGTGGATAAGTATATTGCCTGCCTTACTCAGCGTGTCATTCAACAATGTCATAAAGTTGGGAAAAAACATCCAAATTTCAATATATTTTCGCAAGACTTTGCGAGTTTGTTCTACATAATTACACTTACGATCTATCTACATAAAGCTCTTTTATTATTTACGGCTTGCAAACCTTCAAAAATCCACTAAGCAAGAGACTGAGTAATGTAGGATTTTTGAATCACTAAACCTCACCATCACCTCACCACCTCAAAATCACCATCAGCAAATTAATGCTCCCAGTTCCTCTTCATCATAATCGATTCTAAGCCTAACTGTTAATACTACCGTCGCCTATAAGTTTTTCAGTATCCTGTTTCTTTTAAATTGTTTTTCTTTTTTTATAGCTTTGACGGCACTGCTACACAATATAATAGTAACTGCCACAGTGTACCAGACGATATCAACATATACAATCTATACGATATTGTTCAGTCCCCATATAAATTACCTATATTGGACCCCCTAAACAATATTGTATCGTTGCTAACAAATGAGAAGCTTTTCGATAGTTCTACGGAGACTAATACCGGCTAAACGAGCACGCGATATGCTTCTAACCGGTCCTAAGTTTGCAAAGCAATAGAGTCAACAGTCGTCTGAGTATTACATAATCTTTTATGCTAACAAATTAGTCGGGTTCTAGATTGAATCTAGTATGAATGTGCTTGTAAATTTTGCGACAATTCTATTTACAAACAATAAACTTCATGTTACATTCGTATTGTTACTTCAACAGTAAATATGGAAATACATATCACTCCCGTATACCCGAAGCGTTCGTCAAAGTGTATTAATTAACACCAAAAATTCCTCGATGTATTTTTAGGGTCCCATTATCATACCAGTGGTACAGAATATGTATAGCAGTTGCGCCAGCAGAAGCGATAACTATAGGGAAAAAGCTAGTTCAATTTATTTCAGATTCCAAAACAATCCATACAAATTACACAAACAAATTTGTTACCAAAATTGTATTAACTATGTTAGTCAGCACCCTGCGCACTTCTAAGGTGACTATACTTGCTAATAATCGCATGAAAGCCGTCCATTCGAGCCGTCACAAACATCACTGATGCACTACAATAGCGGGGCAATCGCATCAGCATCCTAAAGATATTGTATAAGACTCACGGCACGAAGCACTAGCAGCCCGTCGAGTGTAGTTAACCCACATGCTACTCACGTAAAACGATTTGCAGTACGCCTTATAAAGATCCTTTCAACAGCGAAGAACACTTCTCTTGAACAGCGGGCAAACCTTCAAATGAGAATATTCCCCTTGACCTCTAGAGCGACCGCCAGCCTTTTGTTTTATGTGGTCTTAGGAACCCGCTAGAAGCCATAACGCCAATCTTATAATCAAAGGTTCTAGTAGTTCTATGATTTACAAAATTGAAATATTGTTTCAGAACTCGGCAACTTCGAGCCAAGAGACTTGAAGACAGTGAAAGGACCCGGCGAAGAAGGGAAGCCGTACCACATGTCGCAAGACAGAGCTAACGATATCACAGAGTCGGAGAGCGAATATGGCATGAATATCGCTGCGTCCAACGACATTGCGATGAATAGGTTAGTATAACTGGAGACCCGTGACGTCACTGATATCCCCGAAAAGAAAGAACACGTCGTCGTGTCTTCAAGACCCAATTATTCCACTACTGGCCATAGATCTCTTCTCATTTGAGAGAGATAAGACAACGCTAGTGCGTGTCCTGTTATTTTTCCCAATTAGAGTAGTAAAAAGTAGAGCTCTATTCGTTCTATTTCACTAGTATTTGTAAACCGATTCGTTCTATTTCACTAGTATTTGTAGACTGACGACCTGTTAAAGGTCGCTGGAATCCGCTGGAATCCGCTGGATGCGGGTGGCGCATGACCGGTTGTCGTGGCAATCCTCGGGGGAGACCTATGCCCAGCTGTGGACGTCTATTTGATGGACGGTTGACACGGATTCCTCGCTCAAACTGAGCTGCCCGGCTGGGGAAGTACCTCCGCCATACAGAAGAACACAGTGAATAAACAATCGTTTTATTTCTGTGAGTGAGTAATGCTCGTTGGGGGATTGACTATTCTGACAGAATGGGCATTCCGTTTGCCGTCAGTTTAGTAATGCATAGGGCATTTAAGAAACCTTAACGGTTTCTGCAGGGGTTGGCAACGCATATGCTAGCCTTCTGGTGTTGCAAATGTCCATGCGCGGCGGTGATCGTTTACCATCACCATAAAAAATTAAATATATAGGTATATGATGATGATGTATTGTCACCAGATCGATTCCCGACACTCGCCTGGAGGAGTGTAAGTATTGGCACTACCCTGTCGACCTGCCGAGTACGTCGGTCATCATCGTGTTCCACAACGAGGGCTTCTCGGTCCTCATGAGGACTGTCCACTCCGTCATCGACAGGTCACCGCCGAATGTCCTACATGAAGTTGTTTTGGTGAGTTCATGAACTGTGACCGTGTTACAAACAGGTCCAGAGAGGCAAATAGTCATTTTATACAGTAGTAGCTTTTATCACAGACTTCGTTCGGTGTAGACAATTCTACTCCCTCTTTTTCGCTCTCTTTAAGGATTTCCTCAATAATACTATCTCTATACCTACTCTCAAATTGTATCTAATGCCCCGGTTTAAGCATGAAGAACAGACAAACAGACATACTTTCGGATTTGTAATATTAATAAAGCATAGATTCTGTATGATTTTTTTGACCAAAGCTAAAGACTCGCTTTAAATAGTAACATCTACTGGGGATATAAGTGTACTAAGGCAATATATTTTACTCGTGCGATAAATGTGACAATTTATATGTGTAAAAAAACAAGCAATTAATAAAATAAAGACAAGTGCGATTAACGCTTTACTGACTCTTAATTCTGAGTCATGTGAAGGCAGCATGCGCGCGATATTTAATTATAATGACAATCACCATAAATTTTGGTATTTAATGCCAGAAGATTCAAATCACCATAAATTAAAAAAAAATAGGGCTATAAACGGATTATTTTGATATTTTATTGGATTTGGCATGCCTGTCTCCTACAGAGAACTTTCATTTGAAATCTACTAAAGCGACTTGCAAGACGATGACGCCGTAGTTCCCCTCCTTTTAAACTCTAAATAAAGTTAAAGTTAAGGTTATAAAGTAATTAATTAGTTAGCTAAATAATTACATTACACAGGTAACAGTAAGCGTGTCCTAGTCGATAATTTATTCAGCTTATGTCCGCTGAACATACCCAATGTCTATTGACTCTTGCCTTAAAGACAGTCGGTCCCATAAAGACATCGCATTCGCAATGCTCATCTCACAGTTTTGTAGGAGGTTGGGCATAGCGAGATTTCTCGCTCAAATTGAGCTGCCCGACTGGGGAAGTAACTCCGTCTTACAGAAGACCGCAGTGAATCAACAATAGTTGTCTTTCTGCGAGTGAATAAGGTTACCAGTGCTCTTTGGAGGAGTGACTATTCTGACAGCATGGGAATTCCGTTTGCTGTCAGTTCAGTAACTCCTCATTTAAGAAACCTGAACGGTTTCTAAGGGGTTTCTCAACGCAAGCCTCTAGTCTTGCAAATGTCCATGGGCGGTGGTCATCACTTACCATCAGGTGAGCCGCTAGCTCGTTTGCCCCCTTATCACCATAAAAAAAAAATGCTCATCTCACTGTTTCGTATTAAAGACCATATTTTGTCACTCAAAGGATCATGTGCCAATGGCATTTACATTTTGATCTGTTACTCGCTTGCTCGCTTAATAAGGAGGGAAGAGGAAAACTGATATTCCTCTTATTCCTCCTATTTCATTTCCTGAAAAAAAAATGGCGGGTTCCAAGACAGTTTAAGTCATTCCCCTGCGACAGGTGCAATAGTAGTAGGGACGTAGTGCGACGAGCTTGTCCCAAAAAACTTAGTCCTAAAGCAGAGGCTTCCGGACTTTTTTTTTCATAGACCGCATTCAAAATTTATCTGGTTTCGTTGGTCCCTCTGCAGCTATATTTCTACTATATTCCCAAAACTCGACAAAAAAAATTAAGATTAGAGTTGCGGCTGAGTTTCAGCCACTAATTAATAGTTGTACTGTGGAATAGCCAAGTTTTTACAAGTAACAAACGCTGAACTTCTTAAAATATTATCTGCCTACATTGATAGGTGAAGTCAAGCCAACATTTTTGTTCTTGGCTGTCGAAAGCAGATAAATTCGCGTAGACCCCCGCTTACGAATTGTGAACCCCTTTTTTTATCACGCAAACGTAGACCCCCATCGAGTTTCTCGTGGATCCCTGGGGGTCCATCTGGGCCACATTGGGAATTAATGTCCTAAAGTAATAAGTGCAGTATTGGCCAAACACAGGCGTCACTTGAAACGTCATATTTTAATTGTTAATCCTTTACCTGCCGGTTTTAACTGATTCGATTAGTTACCTGCATTTAAAAATACGTATAAGATTGTCACACCTATATAGTTATTATTTTCAATTAAACAATTACAAACTTTGATAATTATCAAGGTAATTTAGCATTACATAGAAACAAGACTCAATACACTATCAATCAGATAAGTTTTCCAGGGAATTCCGACCGATTAGAGACCGATTCAAGAGGTCTTAATTGGGTTCAATTCCGAGATCCAGCAGTGTTGGGGTTCTCTATTAAATTCTAAGTAGCAGCTCGATATTTTTATACGTGCCCGGTTGATGCCAATAGGCTCACCTCATATTACTTGGGATCTGAAGACATAACTTTGAAATGCGGGTGTACATTAGTACACCTCTGCCTACTGACGAAAGGCGTGGTGGTATGTTATGTGAAGCATAAATTTCATTTGTTGTAGAATTTCATGGTTGAATAACATTTATATTTGCCGTTACAGCATAGCGCGCGATAACACACCATCTCCGTCTATCGTTATAAATTTACAATACACAAACATGGAAATATAAAATATTGCACAAACAGTTTTTATCAATCAATCAACATCACAAAATATGGCACATTTTGATAACATAGCGTTCAAACCCCCTACACTGCCTAACTAAGAACGGCGCGTTATATATTGGTGGAAAACTACAGGGGTTAACAGTAGGTACTGCATTATTCTATCGATTAAGCAAGGTGTTTATGTAAATCGAATCGATAACTCGAATATTTTAACGTTTGAGGAGGTGACGTAAGGAACGAACTCACTCCAATCTCGAACTATTTGTAACTGAATCAAAACATTAAACGATGTATATCGAATCGTTTTGTTTCTGTGTACTGTGTAACTACAGAATAACTCGACTATTTAGTTATTTTCTATTTCCCACGCCTCTAAAGCCAGACTTTGCCTTGAATTTTTATTGTAATAATATAGAAATGCCTGCTATTTATCTTAGGAACTAACACGATAGGGTTTGCCAATCATTCTAGCGCTAATAATTACTGTGAAAACCACGGGCTTATAGGGAGGGAACCGGATCGGCCGTACCCACCCGACGATATAGGGCTACCCATTCGATATTCTGTGATGACATTACACAACGTTATCGGCCATGGCATATCAGGGGCCTGGCCCACCCTGAAAAATTACCCTAGATACGCTAACGGTGTCAGCTGTGGTAGCATGGTGGCCAGTATACCCAGTGGTCTGAGATGTCAAAGGTCTCGAATTGAAACCCAACCACTGACTTTTCGGAAGTTATGTGCGTATTTATAACATGCTCAAACGGTGAAGGAAAACATCGTGAGGAAACCTGCATACTTGAGAGACTTTCTCGATGGCATGTGAAGTCTGCCAACGCGTAGTAGGCTAGCGTGGTAGACTATAGCCTAATCCCTCTCAAATAAGAGGACACCCGTGCCCAGTAGTGGGACCATAATGGGTTAATAATGACATGACGTCACCAATGGTGATAACTTTATTGTATTTCGATTTTAAGGGCAATATACCCAGCAAAATTTCTAGACAAATGAGAACAAATGACTGACTTTGACCTCACTTACACACAAAAAGGTAACAATTAGTCAAATAGGTATCAGCTACCTATTAAATTATCATTATCACAAATTACTTTTCGCCCTGTTATCAATATGTTGCGGAACTAAACGGAATTAACCGTATGATTGTAATGCGTTTACTATGTAAATTATGCCGGCGAAATGTTACACTAATAGCATTATACTGTAACGATGCCGATTATTATGGTGCTATTGATTTTAAATGAACGATTACATCGCGGACTGTAGCAGTACGATGTATTTTATAGATATAGGTGCCGTCACGAGTTTAGAGCGCTCGACGAAAGTAGTGGGGACACTTGCGCATGTTGTACACTCGTGCTCACATATATTACGAAGAGTTTTTAGAAAAATTAGATTAACTTGAGTTGTTACTTTTAATGGAATAGAAATAGAAGTTTTATATAGGTATTTTAAAAGAGAAAAATAAAATATAACCACGGTTTATTTTATAAAAATAATAATTTATTATTTTTGTGGATAGGTACCTATAGAATCAATATTACATATTCAATAATAAAATTAATGTTATGTGTTTTTTAATTATTGGTGTACAATAAAGTATATTCTATCTATCTATAATCAATTATATTTTAAAAAACTTAAATTCTAATCATTTGGCAACAATCCTATTCCTTTCATCAAATCGTAGTTAATTAAGGAAGTTGAAGTTAGTAGATGGATGCGACTGGAACTACTTGTTGAAAGGTAAAAGGTCAAGACGATGAAAAAATACGAAAGCAATATGTGCGTGAATGTACTTTGGGCGATACACCAATACGGCGCCCGCACGGGCCGCTTCCCCCGCCGCACACCGCACACCCCGCCAAACGGACCCAAAAAATGATATCTGCGCATTCAAGGCCAGAGCTCTAAACTCGTGACGGGACCTATACTTTGGTAAATAAAAAATAGAATAAAAACACCGGCCAAGTGTGAGTCGCAATCACGTCGAATAACGTCAACCACACGTCACGTTTGCACGCTTAATTCTTTCAAACGATGCCACGGTATTTTGTACGCTTTTCAATATAAATTAAAGATTTTTCCGGAAGGTTTTGATACGTTCAATACATGTATATCGTATAATTATATTACATTATTGGAGCTATTATAAGTACAGCTGAGTTCATTAATAAGCCTTTCTAGGCTTCAAAAATATATTAACATCAAAAAAGTTCCATCCGAACCGTTCACATGAGGATATATTTTTGATCCATAAGTTCTATAGAATTTATTGGGCTTTCGAACGCTTACAATAGTTTGAATCCTTGACAATGCCATTATATTAATAAACTCGACTGTACCAGTGGACTGGGAAGTAAGAAGCCTCGAGTTCGATTTCCAAGGCATGTATCACCAACTGAGTACGAAATTACGTGCCTATATATGTTACGCTCTAACATAATAACGTCGTGAAGAAACCTGCATGTTTTAAAGATTTCCTCGATAGCGTGTGAAGTCTGCCAATCCGCAATAGTCTAGCGTAAACTATACCCTAATCCCTCTCAAATGGGAGGAGATCCATGCCCAGCAGTGGGACAATAACCACAGAGTATATTGCACAATTTCGAACCCGGGGCTTGTCGCTATAACAAATAGAATATAGTAATTGAAGAGCCATTTTAAGATTACACCTAAACGCCTTCAATTTTATAGTTCTTTGTACTAGTTTAGTTTGTACAATTATTTTCCATTCTTCGGTACCGTTAATGCGTTAACAAAAAAAATATCTCACCTACACACACAAACACACAAATCTGGAACAACCCGCTGTAGGCCATATAAATACATATTTGTATCGCCATTTCAAATATATTTACCCGAATATATTTATCATCAAAAACCCTATTGTTGTCCCAGTACGAGATACGGGTGCCTTCAGGTTAAGGCTATAGTTCAAGGTTAATTACGGGCGGGCAGACTTTACATTCATCATCATCAGCCTATATTCGTCCACTGCTGGACGTAGGCTCCCTAGTGAACGCCACAGAGCTCGATCTTCGGCTCTTCTCCTTCAGTCACTGCCGGCTGGCTTACGCAAGTCGTCGCTCCATCGCTTCGTGCTTCGTGTCTTGGAGTTGACCTCGAGACCTAATTTAACAGTCCGTGACAATATGACGAGACTGACTAGGCCAATTAATTATATGTCCAGGATACTTTAAATTATTTTGAAACTATTACGTTACGTTGCCGCCATTGTAGTTGTGAAGCCGGCGCCAGCGCATTGTCGCTCTACACGTTTAGCGGAGCGGAAATCAAATGCTGTTCTATTTTTAAAACGTGTTATTGTACTTTGTCGTGTTTAATAGACGAAAAATTGTGTATTGTGAACAAAATTGCTATAGATCTGGGAACAGTTCTCATGTAATCTTTCGACTTTGGTCAAATTTTTAGCACCTTTTTAAGGTGTTTACTTACCAATTCATCTTCTATCTTTAAGTTATGCTTATAGATCGCGTATATGGCTTTTCCATACTTATTTATAGCGTCTTTAAAAAAATGCATCTTACTAATGAATATGTGGTATTTATTCTTAGGTGGATGACTACTCGGACAAGGACAACTTAAAAACAAACTTAGACAATTACATAAAACGTTGGAAAGGAAAGGTTCGTCTTATAAGAAACGCTCAACGAGAAGGTCTTATACGAACGCGATCGAGAGGAGCGCAGGAGGCGACTGGTGACGTCATAGTGTTCCTAGACGCTCATTGCGAAGTTAACCTGAACTGGCTGCCCCCTCTCCTAGCCCCGATATACAGAGACTACAGGATTATGACAGTTCCAGTCATTGACGGGGTTCGACCACAAAACCTTCGAATACAGGACCGTTTACCAACATGGAATGAACTATCGAGGCATATTCGAATGGGGAATGCTGTACAAAGAGAACGAAGTACCTGATAGAGAATCAAACCTTCACAAACACAAATCTGAACCATATAAAAGTCCTACCCACGCTGGAGGACTATTTGCAATAAACAGAAGATATTTCCTTGAGATCGGGGCATACGATCCTGGTCTCCTCGTTTGGGGAGGAGAAAACTTCGAATTGAGCTTCAAAATATGGCAGTGTGGCGGCAGCATTGAATGGGTGCCTTGCTCCAGGGTTGGGCACGTGTACCGCGCGTTCATGCCTTATTCCTTCGGCAATCTTGCCAAGAACAGAAAGGGTTCCCTCATCACTATAAACTACAAGAGAGTCATTGAGACGTGGTTCGATGATGAACACAAGGAGTACTTCTATACTAGAGAACCTATGGCTCGTTTCTTGGATATGGGAGATATAAGCGAACAGCTCGCTTTGAAGGGACGCCTGAAGTGCAAGAGCTTTGGATGGTACATGCAGAATGTCGCCTATGACGTGTACGACAAATTCCCGAAACTGCCCAAAAATATCCATTGGGGAATGGTGAAGAATAAAGCCAGTGGAGTCTGCCTTGACACCATGGGAAAAGGTGCCCCAGCCTATATAGGTGAGCTATTCATTTATTTTAAATATCTAACATAAAAATATTCTAAACATATACTTGTTTTCAAATTTTGTGTGTTGACACACAGTTGAGTCATCCCGTCAACAAACTACAATTTAATCGTACACAATTGCACATATAAAAATGTCGTATTTCTAATTACGAGTAAGCAAGCACTATAAAACCTTTTCTGTGAATTGGCTCAGATATATGTATGTCTCAACATCATAATGCAGCATGGCAGCAACAAGGAAATAGTTTTTAATCTACGAGTATGGGAACTTAGACTTTATGATATGATGATATTTTGGCTTATGTCATATTAATTAAACTGCTTGGCAATATATCTTCGAGGGATATATATTTATAGCTGATCATACTTATCTATTGAACGTAGACCTGCCCTAAAGAGCGCCAACTATCAGACCAGTGGCATGGAAGGCTGATATGATGATGATGATACTTTTCTGATTTCTAGGCACTGCTTCGTGCCACGGTGCGGGCAACAGTCAGCTGTTCCGTCTGAACGAGGCAGGCCAGCTCGGCGTCGGGGAACGATGCGTGGAAGCTGACGTGGATAGCGTGAAGCAAGCCTTCTGCAGGCTCGGCACTGTTGACGGACCTTGGAGGTACGTACCATCAGCGAACTTCATGATTGATCAGTTTTCAAATTTATTATTATTTTATACTTTATTATTATACGCGTAAGGGTTTACGCGTATAATAATAAAGTTGGAAACTTAAGGTAGGGCGGTTTCAGGAAGTGTAATAAGTACTTATTTAACTAGAAATCTTTGATGTCAATATATACTTAACCTATTTTCAGCCTGAACTAAAACGAACAAGTAGGCCTTTGTATATTTGCCACTCAACTATCAAATATTAGGATAAAATATTTGATACATTTTAGTGCTCGAGAATTTAAACTAAAGATCTACGACTTAATTTCATTTCTCCTCACTAAAGTTTATTAAGCTGCCTCATTGGTCTCATCCCAATCGTCAATAGTGGGTGAAGTCCTAGGTTCAATTGGTTCGCAAGTCCCCAGGTTTTCAAGTCAGAGTAGTGTTATTGAGATATTGTACAAAATCTTCAGTAACAGCTCCGAGATGGTTTAATGGCAATACGCTCACCGCCTATTACAAGCGGCGAAACGTGAGAGTAGATTAGTACCTACTCCTCTATCTACGCCCAAGGACGACCTAAAATGGTACCAAGTAGGCGGCACACGTTACCGTCACATATACGTTAGGATACGAGGCGAGCGATGTCTCGCTCCTAGCGACCAGAGCTGGACTGAAGCCCGCCGAGGTTGTGGTGCATGATTTCGCGAATCCCATGGCCCCAGCAATAAGGCTGGTGGCGTTGACGGTTGCGGTCGGTAAATGCTCACGCAGGACGAAGTCTGACACATCCCGTCGCCTCACCGCCTCAACGGAATACAGGCGCAGGAAATTAATAAAAAATATTTTTTCCAGCTACGATGAAGATCATCACCACCTGATTCACCGACTGCACGGCTACTGCATGACGTTACAGCCGCACTCGAGACAACTGGGCCTCGTGCCCTGCGACCCCAACAACACGTACCAGCAGTGGACCATCACGCACAACAAGCCGTGGTGAGGCTAGCAGACACGGTAAGTTAGTCGTAAGACTCGATTTAGTTAGACTAAATAGCGCCATTGTGGCGTGTTTGAATCGATTCTCTGTGTCCCATAAGGCAGGTTTTGCTTTAAAACGTCACAAAAATCGCGTGCCCCGAATGTGATCAGTTTCTGTGGTAATGTTTCATCATCATCGACCCATTGCCATGGCTTAGTTCGGAACTTCGGCCATAGACATTGGCAAGTGATATTGGCACATATCGAATTTTGGGAGTATGTAGTTATACAAGTATTATAACATGCTAAAATTCTAGCTCTTATAATTCCTAATAAAGATATTGTAGAAGTGGTTGCTTAAATCCCACTAAATAGGAACTGTACCTTTTACCATCGTTTGGTTACATAATCTTATAAATAAAAATCTCGTGTCATGGTGTTTGTCGCTGAACTCCTCCGAAACGGCTAGACGGATTATTATGAAATTTTGAATATATATTTGGTAGGTCTGAGAATCGGTCGTAGGCTATTTTTTATGGGTGATAAGGATGTTCCTCACCAGACTTTATTTTTCTTTTTTTTATATTTTTATAATTATATTTTTTTGTTTTTTTTTTTATAATTTTGCATAAAAAAATACGTATAACCCTAAATTTTCACTCTTCTGCTCTTAACCTATTAAACCTGGAATGTAAGCTATCCAATACACACATTCAATCCAGTGATTTTGCGTTAAACGTTCAATTTTACGCAATAAGGAAGAGATGGTGGTATCTCACTTGTAGAGTGGCATCCCTTTCTGACATAATTATGCGGAAGGCATTTCTGAGTCCAAATTGAGTATACCCGGTTATATGCTACTAGTTCTTGCCCGCGACTTCGTCTGCATAGAATAAGAAATTTTAAACAATCTGCTTTATCATCAGTTGCTGCGCCCCCCCCCCCCGCATTTCGTTTTTTTAAGGGATGATTTCCGGAAAAAAAAGTATCTTCTATATCTAATCTATTCTATCCTATGTTTTTCCTCGGGTCGTGTTTTTTATTTGTCCAAATTAATCGATTCAAACAAGCCACAACATATTACCATATAACTTTGCCATTACACGTAAGACAATGTCATACCGAAAGTGGTTCAATAGTCTAGCATTGCTAGTAATATTTCATCCGCATACACTTTGTAAAATTCATGGAATAATAGGAAATATTTATCGCGCTAAAATTGAATATTTTATATCAATTTTAATATTCGAAAAAAAAATACTATATTAAACGAAACTTGTACGACTCCAGAAATAGAAATTCATATAAAAAAAAACATGTGAGGCAGTCTCTGGAGACTGCCGATAGAAGTGAAAACGCACGGAGGTATATTTATGTACATAAATAGAACCAGAGCTCATTGGGGGAGTATTCTGTGAGACTATTCTGACAGCATGGGAATTCCATTTGCTGTCAGTTCAGTAACTCCCTATTTTAAGAAACCTGAACGGTTTCTAAGGGGTTTGGCAACGCATTTGCAAGCCTCTGGTGTTGCAAATGTCCATGGGCTACTTACCATCAGGTGAGCCGCCTGCTCGTTTGCCCCCGTATGACCATAAAAAACACAGTAAAACAACCTTAAACACCTTAACAAACATTAAACACTGTTTTCACTTCAATAAATAATGTTATACAACCCCAGATGTCTTATGATTTAAACTATTTTATTATAACTCTGGCGCCCCCTGAAACTGCTGCCTGGTGTGGGTGTTATAATAATCAGATTCTGACAACAAATAAATATCCATAGTATTTTTAGCTTGCTATGTGTGATTTTGACCAAATCGCAAGCAAATAAAGACTGATTACTTTGACAAATATTTCCTATTTTTCTATACATGTGATTCTTAAGAAATTCTATATTTATAACTTTGTCGTCTCGATATGTTAACTATAGAGTATTTTGTAATATTTTAAATGTACTTAATAATAGTATATGAAACATTCCTGTATAATATTCATGTATACTGCCTTAATAATACAGAGATTCGCTGTTACACTCAATAGTAAACTAGCCTGTAAATTAAGAAAATTATATTAAATCAAAAGTAGACCACTATACATAAATAGGAGACCTAACAGTTTATAATTATATTTTAAATTGTATTAGTGTTACTTTTAATATATATTACATATAAATATTTAAACTTTAACACATAACAATAAATTAGTAAAAAAGTGGTAAAATAAAATAACATAAACAGGTATGTTTTTGTCGGTATCTTTAGTGTAAACAAAATCGCAACGTGTAAAAAACATGTTTTTACATGTTCAGTCCATGTTTCGGTTTCGTTTACACTAAAGACTCCCTCAGATATATAATACTTTTTATCATTCACATTTGAGATTAAATAACAAAAAGAATCTCATAAGCATAGAAAGTAAGATTTTTAAATAAAATGAATATATTTTTTATCTATACAAGCTGTAACATATTTAAAATAATTTCCAATGAAAGAATTTCAGTAACCAGTTTCCAAGATAAAAAAATATTTATTTTAAATAATATAAAAACAATTGTCATCTCCTTATTTTCTTAATTCTCTAAGGCCTGGTTGAAATGTTTTTTATATGTTACATCCTGTAATACATACATTTGATTTATGCAATTATTCAAAAGCAAATGACAAATAATTCTACATGACTTAATATATCAAGCACACTTTATGAATAGTGTTGCCAGAAACTATTAAAAATAATATCAATCTTGGGTCAACAGCTGATTTAAGATTAATATTAAAGCAAAAAAAAATATGTAGGTGTACAAGATTTTCAATGCAACGCTTTCTATGTCTAAAATAATAAAAATAATTTAATGAACTTGAATCACGGAGACAGAAAAAGGGTACCTACATGTATTTCTTTCTAGCCCTCCCTAAAGTACTTATGCATTGATATGTCAAATTTTTTATCGTAAGTTACGACTAAGGTTTTCAATTTTCATGTACTTAGTTTGAGATTTTTAATACATATTTCGTATATACATAGATTACTTGTCGATGAAGAATATTAGATATAGAAATAAAACTACTTTTTACGCCACCCATGGTGATCTGGTGACTATTATATGCTGTCAGTGATCCCTTAACTTAGGATTTAAAAAATATCAATATACAGCAATAAAATCCGAAAAAAGAAATGGTATTTCAATACATTGTACATTAATTTATCATTCGATTCATAAATTTATATACCTACTTACTCAAATCGTTGTTAAAAATTATCGATTTATTACCTATCTAAATCTGACAAAGAATATATAAAAATAAAATTATGAAGACAATATTTAATAATTGTAGTAGAAGTTATAAAACACTGACAAAAGAGTAAAAAACATTATGTTTAAAAAAGATGACATAACTGACTGTGACTGTACATTCGACAAATATTTTATTTACTTTTAAGTTAGCCCCTAAATGTCCGGTTTATAAAAAAATAAAATTCCAGGTATCACCATTTTTAAAAAAATATGCTATTTACTTACTTTTCATGAATTTTCTTGTGTCATATTGCTAAAGACAAATTTCTTGTGTAGAGTAGACTGATCTTATTAACGGAACTAATAATTAGGTATGTAAACATGAAAAAGGCATGTTAATTAAGTACTAAGACATTATTCAAAAGGTTTCCGTCAAGTATTACTTGATCTCAAAAATATAATTAAATTTTCAAAAGAAAAAATATAACTTGACGTCCATAGTATTAAGATGGGGCCTCCCAAATATCCAATTTTTAAATTATGAAATTGGATGTATTGTATATTTGCAAAATTTTAGATGTTTTAGTAAATAAATAACATTTCAAAACGAAAGGTTGCTACCATGCATGTTTTGTTACGAATTTAAAAACTCATTTAAAGAAATCTATTTTTTAATTTATACTATCATAATAATTATCATATTACATTCATATGTTTATTATATTATTTATCCTTCATTAAACATTATTCATTGACTATTTTGTAAAAATGCAAAAGTTTTTTTCTGAATTTAGGTGCATCCAAGCCAGCTTAAGGACGCTGTTACATTTTCGACGAACGCAAATTTAGGTATTTAGTGTCGCACACAGCAACATTACGGACACGCACACATTGAAACCACTGAGCGCTCGATTTGATACATCGCTTAAATAATCTTGATCCTTGTTATTATTTCTTATTTTTATTTGAATTGATTCAGAAAGTTTAGTGATCGTACTATTTTCGTGATAATTAAGTTATTTGCTACCTGGTGACCTATTGTACATTCGATTCGAATTACTTTACGTTTGGTCTGCAGATATCCCTAAGTAAAATATCTTTAAGATTAATTTATTTCGTTATATGTGAATTCAATGCGCTGTAATGCATTCACAATAGACCGAGTCATTCATGACTCGGTCTATTTTGCTATATCTCATTAATTATGATTAATATGTATTTATGTTTTTAAAAGTAAAAAAAACATAATGGAAAAATATTCGTTTATCTTTATTAATGGAAACTAGAACTACGCATACAAGAAATAAAATAACAATAAGAAAACTAAATTTAGTTAAAAAGCCACGAAAATCTTAGTCCGCCATAATATTGGATTTAGAGTGATGTTACAATATTTTTAGAGTTATTCACAGCAAGCCTATAATTTGATATCCATATTGTAGGAAAGCATAAAAATGTAGAAATTGTATTTAGAGAGACGTCATTTTATTTTTTGAGTTATTTTTAGTAAGTTTTTGATCCTCATGTTGTAAAGTGCATCATAAATAACTAGTCCGCCATAGGTGTTCCGGAATGACGTCACACAAGTCACACAACTAAACATCCAAACATGTCTATACAAAATTTCAGCTCAATCGGTTGAAGATTCAAAATTGACTTGCAAGAATCCACCCGAACAAACATAATTGTGTGTGGTTAAAGAAATTTATTTCTCAATAAGAAATTACAAAGATTTCACTTACTTGAGAACATTTTTAAAAACTTATATTATTATAACTGACATACAAAAACCAAGCAGAAGTTGTTTTTAATTACAATAAAATCATTTACGTTGTACATCTCATGCAAACAAAATTAAATTTAACAATGTCTAACACAAGACTAAAAATTTTTCTTCTACCCGCACTAGAAATAATTACCGTCTTCGCAAATATTCAAGTATAATAATTAAGTAGTTAAATTGCAAATTAATAAAAATATTGTCAAAAGTTTACGGTCAGAGATAGGCTTGTATAGTTCACGTACTAAGGACTAATAAGAATTAATCCCGACACTGACAAGAACAAACTATTCCTTTTCCTTATTATTACATCATTATTTTAGTACTACGTCGTTCGTTCGAGATGTCAGTATTCTTAGTCTCTGGTTCTGAACGAGTAGTCGCACGCTACAAGCAAGTAAATTTAAAATTTTAAAAGTTTAAACAACAGTCTGCGGTAAAAACTTCACATACTTATACCAAAAAATACTTAACAATAAAATTTACAATAACATGATACCTATATTTCATTTTAAATTTAACTCAGAATATATTTTAAAATAATAATAATAACATTCTACAAGGCTTAATAAAATTAAAAAAAATGAAAAACGTGCAATAAATAAAATAAAATAAAAATACATAAACATATCTAAAACAAATATAGAAATACTTAGGATAAAATAATTATATTATACGATACTATAATGATACATATTTTAATGATACAATTTAATTTAATGTACCTATATAGTTTTTATCTTATTTGACAAAGAGCGCCTTCATCCTCTCTCCTATTAAAAATATCTTTTGCTGTGCCCGACAGGGTCCATAATTGATCCAATGTTTAACATGCCTACCAACTAATATACACATTATGGAATGCAATAAAGAATTGAGTAATTGAGTAACTGTAGGACTGTAGATACTTGAAATACTCTAAACGCGACTAAACGAGCGGGAGCGATATAAAATCAGTGTATGAATAAGTGGGATGCATGATAATATTTAATATAAAGAATAATCGGGTATTATTAGAACTATAGGCAAAACCTGCAAAGTATGAAGGAATATAAAATGTAATTCACTATATACTGTACTATGGTACTGGGTGGTAATAGTACCAGAAGACAGAACTAGTACATCTGAAAGTTTTACCTACTCAGTCATTCAGTGGCCGAGTAAGAACAAGCCTAGTCAGGGAACACCCGTCAGGAACGGAGTTGACATCCTAACCCCACCCATCAAGTCTCGACCTCACTAACAAATGCTTAACCCTACCCATCCTTTTCTTGAACTCACCTACAGACTCTTAATCCCAATTATTCTCGCCTTGTTTTAGTAAAATTTGATCTCACCCATCCATTTCTTCACCTGCCCAACAGCTGCTTAACCTCACCCATCTATTTGTTAACTTGCCCAACAGCAGCTTAACCCTACCCATCTACTTTCAGACCTAATCTAAATCACAGGTTTAATATGACTTAACCCCACCCATCCATTTCTTCACCTGCCCAACAGCTGCTTAACCTCACCCATCTATTTTTTTACTTGCCCAACAGCAGCTTAACCCTACCCATCTACTTTTAGGCCTTATCTAAATCACAGGTTTAATATGACTTAACCCCACCCATCCATTTCTCAACCTTGTCAACGACTGCTTAGCCATTAGTATCCAAATCCCGATCTTATTCATCAATCCCTAAATAACATGGTAGCGACACAGTCAGCCGTAATATGATCCTTCCCATACTTGATGAAATCCTTCCTGTATTATGTCACATCCTGAATCATTCCGTAACTAGTGGTGTTTTTCCCAATGCCTGGAAAGACGCCCAGATTACTCCTTTACCCAAAAAACCCAATCCCGTTTCTTTTTCTGAATACCGTCCTATCTCTATACTACCATTCCTATCCAAAGTCCTAGAACGTCTTATTCACAATCAGCTAAGTTCATTCCTCTGTAAGAATAGACTTCTCAACTCCTTCCAATCCGGTTTTCGTCCTGGTCATAGTACTGTCTCTGCACTAGTTAATATTACGGATGATATACGTTTAGGCATGGAAAGTGGCAAGTTAACGGTACTTGCACTGCTAGATTTTAGTAATGCTTTTAATACCGTTGACTTTGACATTTTACTTGGCGTACTATGCTCTCTTAACATATCTCCAACAGTAATTGATTGGTTTCGTAGTTACCTGACTGGTCGCCGGCAGCGTATTCGTATCGAAGATACATACTCTTTGTGGTGTAATACAACAGCCGGTGTACCTCAGGGTGGCGTTTTATCCCCGTTACTTTTCGCAATATTTATTAATTCTATCTCCAACCAATTACTTTCATCCTACCACCTTTATGCAGATGATCTACAAATATATTCGCAAGCCCCACTAGAACAGTTGACAGAGGCCGTCGGTAACATAAACGTTGACCTTGCTGAGATATCTAACTGGAGCAGGTCCTTTGGCCTTCAAATTAATCCAACCAAATCCCAACTCATTATTATTGGCAGCTCACGAATGGTTTCCAAGATCGATTGGTTTAACCTCCCACACGTCATCTTTGATGGTGTCCAAATACCTGTTAGTGACAAGGTCAAGAACTTGGGAATTTTCATGGACAAAACGTTGTCATGGGGTCCACAACTTCAAGAAACCAGTCGTCGGTTATTTGCGTCAGCAGCTTCTTTGAGACGATTACGTAACTTTCTCCCTACTGCCACCAAGATTGCGCTTGCACAAACACTTCTCTTGCCAATACTTGACTATGCCGATGCCAGCTATCTCGATCTCAACGAGGACCAATTTAATAAGCTTGAGAGACTTCAAAATTTTTGTATAAGATTTATATTTGGTTTACGCAAATATGATCATGTGTCAGAATATCGTGTTAAACTCAAGTGGCTTCCAATACGCCTTCGTCGGAATGCTCATATCCTTTCATTACTTTACAGTATTTTATTCAATCCTACAACCCCATCATATCTTAAAGAACGTTTCGAGTTCATCTGTGACACACATTCGCGGTCCTTACGGTCATCAGAAAACCTAAATTTGAAGATACCAGCGCATTCCACAAGATTCTTTGACCACTCCTTTACAGTTCAGGCCTCTCGATTGTGGAATGCACTGCCACTATCTATAAGACGTGCACAGACATTGGCTGCATTTAGGAAATTGGTAAAAGAACATTACTTGACTGTTTAGACAATTGAAACTAAGTATGTATTGTATTTATTAATATTAGCATTAGGTATATTTTATGTATGTATTATGTATATAGTGTAATAGGTATATATGTATGTGTATTATATCCTAGTGTATGTTAAAATATATATTTACTATTTGGGTACATCGCCAACTACTCGTTTTTTTCCTTCATTCAATTCTTGTCCATCCAATGGTTGTCTGGAAGAAATTGCTCTTAGCAATAAGACCGCCAATTGTACTTACCGCTGTATTACTGATTGTATTTCATATTTTGTCTGTTTTGGTTATGTACAATAAAGAATATTCTATCTATCTTCTATCTATCTATCTAACATTCTGATAATAAATTTAATAATATTATTAACGTCGTATTTAATTTTATTTAGGTTTGAAAAAGTATCAACATCTTCCGGTCATAAACGTATACGATATCGTTTATCGTATACGTTTATGACCGGAAGATCTATATGAGTGTATGACACAAATTTTTTCGTAATTTATTTTTTGCGACAGAGCGATACGCATATGCTTCCACAAGCGCGTCTGAGCGCGGAATGAAAGTCCGCGAGTGAAAAATGTATGAAGAAATTTGCAAGCGTTCATATTTTTGCTGTTTATTGAAAAATGTAATGATTTAGGTACAAAATAATTAGTCGAACGTATAGAGGACTATATATGCCGTAATTTTATATAATTTTGATGATAAAATATGCTCTAAGTTTACTTCAAAATGGTACGTAATCAGACCCTATTTTTATACATTTTCTGTGATTATTGTGATGGTGAAAACGGATTTATGGGAAAAAATTGTATAATGTCATACAATTTTTGTAATGCCAATCTGAAGATGAATAGATTACCTTTAAATTGAGACCATAATATCTTCACATATATGATTGCTTATACTTTAAAATTGTACCTGAAAAACACCGTTATTTGTAGAAAAATGTAATAGCGTCCTTAATACAGTCAACTAAACATGATGTAGGTATATTTGAAAAAGTAAAAATATTTATGCTGGCTAAACTTAAGGCACCATAGTGGCTACCGACATAACTCGTATAAAAGTGTATAATATAACAAATACATTTTGATACTTATTACTTTTGCTATTTTATAGATATATGCCCGCCTAATGTTCCTCAAATCTAATCCATTTGATAATGTAAAATTACCGTGATTATAACAACTTGACAATTTTATATATTTTTCCAATGTAGTGATAAATAAATTATTATTTATGTTGCAGTGACTTTCATTTTTTATATGATTTTTTATACTCTACTGAGGCCGATCAATGTGGGATAATTTATTTAATCCAAGAGGTGGGCACGGTCCACCTATAATTTGAGAATTTCGAATCGATAGCCCAACATCCTAGGGTAGTCACTAGACCATTCTGGGGTGGGCACGACCAACCGGCCTCCCTCCCTCCCTTAGACGCCAATAGCTACGTGTTCGACTTCTTGGCCACGAGATTTCCTAGTTACCATAATTATTTGTATGGCCTAGAGTTTAGTAATACCTATACCTACTATTGAATTTGTGCTCCTAGCCTAGAGTTTAGTAATACCTATACCTACTATTGAATTTGTGCTCCTAGCCTAGAGTTTAGTAATACCTATACCTACTATTGAATTTGTGCTCCTATTTACTCAATTCCAGTGGCATAGTGTGTGGGGGAGGGGCAGAGGGGGCCATGGCCCCGGGCGGCATAAAGTACTACGTTTTTTTTATACTACTAGAATAGAGGGCGGCAAATTTCCAGACGGCTTCCACGCTACGCCA
Organism: Craniophora ligustri; assembly: GCA_905163465.1. NCBI lineage: Eukaryota > Metazoa > Arthropoda > Insecta > Lepidoptera > Noctuidae > Craniophora > Craniophora ligustri. Next base: position 13,062,514 of record LR990962.1, on the reverse strand, counting down.
CTGCTCAGTTCCTTAGATCATGGTTCCTTCGTTTATGCTAGGCGAAGTACACTCGGGAGTAATAAAGACAGGGCGATTGGAGAGTGCATGATCGCTCAACTAATGTGCCACAGGTCAGAGGTTCGATTCCCACACGAAAACATCAGGATGTGCAGGAAATTCCAGGTTTGGATATTGAGTGTAAAAAATTGTGACTTAATACAACGAAACCAAGGAAGATAACCCAATCCTAGTGTATGCTGTGAAGTGACAAATTTTAATCTTCTGTAATCGTTATTTATTATATTAATGATTATTTTATTTTATTTTTCCTAGGAAAAATTATTACTGAAACTAAGACCAAAAGATGCAATGAAAAGCATCATTTTGCTAAGAAAATACCTACATTATTTACCTACTAATGGATTGGACTGATAAAATAAAACGAACACATACTAATAAAGTTATTTATTTCATAAATTATATGTACTGAATTAAATAAGCAGAATGGCTAACATAATTTGTGGTTGACATTATTTAAGTTTAATATTAGGATAAATGAGCGTTTTAGTTAGTTGTTCTTACAGGGGAAAGATACAAGCTTCTTTTATGCCTTTGAGTAAATAGTTCAAGGTACGGTTAATCTATTTCAAATAGTCGTAGTATATTGTACGATAAAGCCTAATTATAGCGTAGCTTTTCTCCCACCCGTGTTAGGCTTTATACTAGAAGGACAGCTTAGTGAAGTGCGACATTTCTGTTTTACGGTATATAAGTAGTTGTGTCCTGCTTTGATGTTATAAGGCTTACCTTGGTCACCGTATGGTACGCCGCATGACTTGGCTAGGACAAAGGCATAAACAATTTCAATGAGCACAAAGGTGATGTCACACAAATATTAGTGATGGTTTTTGTATCTCCCCACTGTGATTACTTGCTAAATTATTGGGTATTTTTAAATTTACCCGAAGACATAAGGCAAGAGCATATCTAAATGATGTATAAAAAGTAAAAGTAAAAGTAGTTTCAATACCTTTCAAATGCAAAAATGTAAAATGATTTATACATACATAATAATTATATGTTTCTGCTATTTAAACGAATAACTCGAAGCTGATAATTTTTCTTTAGATTTTTTGTCTTCTGAACTAAATAATTATTGTTTTTGTGTAACTTCTAAGGCCCTATCATATTTCTTCGCTTCTTTTCAGTTCACTCACAGTTCAATAATTTTTATTTATTTGTAAATGTTTCGAAAATAAACGAAGTTACTTAAGACCTTTACGTGAAAATTTACTAAATAATTGTTCCTTAGTAAGAGTGGAGTATTAATGGTTTTACATAATACAGCGAATTTTAATATCTACTATCTACTATTAAGAAGGAATCTTTGACCACCACTCATCCCAACTGTTGATCCGTTGTTCTGCATTCAAAACTGACCAATTAGGTGAAGGGATATCTGGAGCCAGCCAATTGAAATCGTCCAATGAGTTCCAGTTATTAGAGTTACGGTCTAATGAAGACATATTGAAATGCTTTTCTAGATCTTCGTAATACAAATTGTAAGGGGCTGTACATATTCCAGTGCAATCTTCAACAATTCCCTTGCTAGTTACATGCAGATATATGTCACAATTATTGGATGAGTGCATTCGTAATTGCTGACAGGCAGTAACTATCTTACAATTTGTACATTTTTCAGCAAACACGGATGAAGTAACTGGTCCAGAAAGCACAATACAGTTTTCTAAATTTGTTAAATGCAACGTACCCATAACACCCTTGAGCCCAATTGTGCAGTTTTTCAGATTTCGTAAAGCAACATCCCTCTGATATAGTTCATCGTTTTCGAGTACTAACACTTTGTCACACTGAGAATCAAAACCAAAAAGCTTTTCATCCCATTTGTTGCTATCAGTCTTTCTTGCTGCATCAATATCATCAAATGAACTCTGTTTCTGAGTGTGGGATTTAGGTAGTTTCTTTTTAGAGAATCCAAACTTTTTCCTGGGAACATATCTCTCTTCTAATTCATAGCATTTTGTCTGGAGATTTTGAACGATACCTAAATATTTGCGCATGTTGAACTCTTTCAGAAAGAATGATGACGTCACAACATATTTTTGTAATTCGTTTACCTCTCTTTTAATATTATCAAAGTGTGAAGGCAAAACATGCATTTCTAATGATGGAACCTGCATTAGTAAGTCTTCAATGTATTCAGATTTGATTTTAAATGCGCCTGAAAAAAATTCCTCATTTTCATCTGAGGCATCCACTTCTTCCCTTGCCTTATGAGCCTTCTGTAATTTTTCTAATCTTTGTGCATCTCGCCTACTTAATCTTTCTAATATGGTATTTCGGTCACTCATTTTCCTTTCTTCAATAAATCTTCTATTGTTTTGTTTAGTTCTGAATTTTGATTAGCAGCTTCTTTTAAAACACTAATTGTTTGATGACTTACTTTTCTTGCGTCTGTGTGTTTGGATTCTAAGTCAAACTATAAAAAAAGAAAGAACACATTACTTCAGTTTTTGATAGACTTTTATGAAATCCAAATGTTATTTTGATGCAGTTTATTTCCTATACATTTGGATTGTTAGAAAATATTGGGTACATTAATATTTTATGGGGTGGAAAGAGAACAAATTCTACTATAGCTTCTACTTAAACACTCTGTAGCCTTCAAATATACCGATATTTGTAGGCTACTTAAAATAAGAGTGTGCCTGTGTTGCATCAGTTTACATATGGGTGAAATTAGCAACAAGGCATACTTAAATGGAGCCACATAAGAGTATTATAACATTAATCCATTACCACTGAGGCATGGTGACTTTGGTCTTTCTCTTTCAAGGCCGTGCTCAGAAGTGAAATAATGAATATGATACAAATGATGTTGAATCAAAATGGATCAAACATGATGAATTAAATTTTCAATTTCAATGTGTATGAATGATCAATAATGGACACTGATGTAAAATTTTGTTGAGTTTGTATTTACTAACGTTAGCCATGAATTTAACAAAAACTACACATTTCACAATAATTATTTTTTATATTTAAGGCAGCCAATCCGTATCGTCATCTTTATATCAATTTAAGGTATCAAATAATACCAGAATTAGAAACGTCACACAAGCCCCAAAAATATGATCAGGTACAAAACACATGCACAGATTAGTCCCAAGAAAACCATATAAAATTAGCTAGACAATCAGTGACCACAACTAATACGGAAGTTAAATAATGACCTGCTTGAGAAGTTCATCATCAGGTTTGACCAACTTGAACAGTGCGTAACCAAGGGTTCCGAACGACACCACCCAAAATGTGGCTCTAATAGCAACAGACATCTCACCACTAGTTTATAGTTTGCCTTCGTTTTCCCAAACTGCCAGGTCTAGGTCTCGAATTTTATTTTCAGCAATGGTTTCTCCAAGTCCGTAGTAACCGTCTAGCACCCACTTGTGGTTGTGGTACATGTACAGACGGAAATCTGGAAGATATGCTTTGTTTTAGTGAGTAATCAATTTTGCTTCATTGCACCATTGACAATCAATGAACAGTCATGACAATAAAACTATTGATTTGTTAAAATGAAACATTGAGGTCAATGACACAATGATAGCAGAGAACAAATTTATTGACAGAGAATTTTCACATTATTTCGGTATAAAATGTAAGGACGATTTAATTGTCCTTTTGTTTTATATAAATATGTCACCATGCACATGACATTAATTTTTTTTTCTGTCATATATTTCAGCTTTATTTTCGCATTGTTATAAGAACATAAATTCCTTTGTCTGTGCGCACTAAGATATTAAAAGACACAAAAATAAAAGAATCAATGATATACTAACTTCTATCGGTATTTAGCTTGTACCAGAGACCGTAGGAGGCGGCGAGACCAACACCTTCTACTAACAGTGCGGCTTTTATGCCCCAAGTTATGTACCGTTTGTACGCAGGCTTTGGAGACTTTGTCAGCATAATAAAAAAGATGTAATACGAATTGTTTTTCCAGAATAATAATTAATCAGAATGAAAGAAAAATTAAACCATTGAATCACGAATGCAAACGAATACGAAACACCATTAGATGAGCCGATGACGTAAGGAAAAGAACGTTCGGAAATCCAAGTAAATTTGTATTTTTAATAGCTCAGATTCATCACACACAAAACTTATACACATTCGAAAAATATTCTGGAAGAAAATAGGATACAAAATTGTATTATGTAGTTTTGCATTATATAATCGAGAAAAATATAGGTTTTTACTCGTCAAATAAGATGAATATTTTTCACAAAGGTTTGCTGGAAGAAAACCAGAGTTAAATTATGCACGTCATAGCGCGCAAGACTTTGAATGTAATGTTTAATTATTTATGGTGTTTTATCTTTTTGTGTACAGAATATTACTCTTTTTTTCTGTTCCGTGGAATATTATAATACAGAAATAAAAATTTACTGTTAAAAGAGGTAAGATCTTTATAATTCTTTTATGAACATACTTTAAATTCTAAACTTGATTTATGATATTTATTTCCTATATATTTTTTTTATTTGATTGTATAAAAAAAGCTTTTAGACGTGACATCTACCCCCATAATTCACTTTTAAACCCCCGGAAGATGGGGATTCCGGTTTAGCACATTATTTAGACTATAATTCTGGTGCCTTCTTGCCACTCTAGGAACAATTTACGAACACTTTCGGCTTTTGTGAAAACATACTACGATACATACATATTCTTAAAAAGCGTGTCTATTTTTACAGTTTTATTTTTAGGTTGGCGATGTAAGTTTAATGTATTTTTATGTGTATTTAGTAAAATATTATTTAAATATTTTTTTAACCGTCTTATAAATATGAAGGGCCAGGAAAATAACCAACTATAAATAAAATACATATAAATATAATTCCTTAATATATTTTTTACTGCCAGTAAGATACACTATTTATGGGATATTATACACAGCTAAGTTAATAAGCTTTCTCAATATAAAGTTATATTTAAATAAATATAAACCTATTCTTCTTCTTCCCCGAATTCTTCCTCTTCTTTCTGTTCCTCACATTCTTCTTCACAACGTTGCGATTCAGTTAAAGGCATCTTTAAACAGTCTGGCGAAACGTCCTGAATAAGAAAATTAAATATAAAATAAAATGGGTAATTTCAAGGTGAGACGTCTAATGCTGCGTACCGATCGGTCTGACTATCAACAATGAACAAGATTGGTTAAACGTACAGTACGCCCGCGTACGCCGAACTTTACAGACTGAGCCGTTGAAGATAATTCGTTGGATCTGGTCTGACCTTAAAATATCTAAATTCGATGCTTTTGAACTTAAATCATGAATGGAAGTTAAAATGACGAATTCTTTCTTTCTTTCCAACATAGCTACCTGTACAGTCAGTAACGTAAAGTAGCTAGGTAAAAGGAAGCTAGAAACTATTAATTAAGTATATATATATATATATATATATACTTAATTAATAGTTTCTATATATATATATATATATATATATATATATATATATTTTATTATTAGGCTTATTATATATATATATATATATATATAATAAGCCTAATAATAATTATTATCATTATATTAACAGACGAAGGCGTGCTGATTATTGCTTCTATTGGTCTAAGTAATAGTGATAGCTTCCTTTTACCTAGCTACTTAGACACTATTTAGACACTGTCTAACTATATATAATATCACCGAACTTCCAACCCCATTTTTACCCCCTAAAGGAGTGTAATTCGGGACGCGTAGCTTAGCTCGAGTGTATAGAATTAGGAATTAGTCATGATCACACAAGTGATACAGTCCTAAAATCCCGGGATAATTCCCCAAAAAAAAACAGTTGTCGTGAGGAAGTGTACATTTTTTTGTCTGTGTTCTTTGTAGTTTAAAAGTAAATTACCTCGCCCAATTCCGATCGCCGCTTATAACCCTTGTTTGGTATAAATATAACTAGGTACTAAAACTTTCTTACTCACCCCGACGTAAGATCTGAACCTGATCTGATATCCTTCCAGCTTATTTTCGTAGCACTCGCCTTGGCACTCCTGCCAGTCTCCCCAAGCAGTCATAGGGCATTCGGGAGACGACTGCGGGTCTATCGATGGTGGTTCCTCACTATAAAAAAGAAAAAAAAAAGAAAATTAAAAAAAAACATTTATGTGAAAGTCAGGCATATAGGTACGTAAAAATTATACATAATTATGAATAACAGAAAACAAGTGAATAAAATAATATCTCTATCTATTCTATGAGAAAGGGCTAGGTTTTTTAGGAAAATAGGTAATTTTTTAATAGCCAAATCCCGCGCTGATACGCAGAACATAATGAAGAAATACGTGAACACTGATGGATCTGGGACATTCTGAGAATCGAATCGAGGGCCACTAAACCAGAAGCAGCTAAATAACTTACAAAATACCATAAACACTTGGTAAAAACCACCAAAATTTTTGTTAACGTTACGTAATATGTAGGTATGTGCAATAAAATATATCTTTCGTAACTTAATTTATTAATAATCCTTTTTTCAAATCTATCCCATCACCTTCAAATAATAATGATGACACAGGATACACTTACATAATAACGAATTCTGAAGAGTCACATTGAGATCGCAGCACGAACATTTAACACAACCTTACCTTGTAGTAGTAGTAGGAGGCGGTGGAGGTCGATACTCAGGTCTGGGCGGTGAAACGTCTCCTTCATCTTCACTTTCTGAACCCTGGCTAGAACCGCCTGTAGATCCTACAAAAAAGGTTTGATAGCTATACCGCCACCAACGGTAGGGGCATTGAAGCTACACGTTTTAGGTACATACTGCAGCTCAATACTTGTTACTCATTTAATCTGAATTTCGAATAGAAACATCTCGTGTGAGTAATTATTGTAATGTCATTATTGAAATGAAATAAAATTATGAACTGCCTCGTTGGCCTAGTGGTCGTACAGTGCGACTGCCGAGCAAGAGGTCCTTGGGTTCGATTCCCAGGTCGAGCAAAGGGTTATTGGGTTTTTCTGTGAAATTCTCAGTAGCAGCTCGGAGTTTGGATTCGTGTCCGGTTAATGGCAATAGGCTCGCCCTCTATTACATGGGACCTAAAACGTACCGGCAAAACGTGAGTGTACATTAGTAGACCTCTGTCTAAGCTTTCGGGGGCGACAGGCGTGATGGTATGTATGTAAATAAAATGATATCAGCAGTCGGATAATATCATACAACGTTAGGAGTTAAAATATGGGACATCGTTAATGTGATTTTGAATGATGCAACCAATAAAAATCCTCGCGATGTCGTTTGTGGTGCAGAGGCAAAACATTGTCAAACTCATTTACCCATTTTACTGCACTTCGGACATAGTTTGAGAGGGATTAGCATCAGACACTATAAAGAAAATGTGTCAGGAATGCATGATGTTTGCCCACGATGTTTTCCTTCACCGATTGAGCTAGTGTTGAAAACACTTTGTCGAGTAATAAGCAGTTTATAAGATGATTACTACATACCTGTGTCTTCAGTAACAGTAACTTCTTCAGTGCAATTAGGGTTATAATACGTGCGAATCAAATGGAATATGAGTCTTGCGAATGGTTTGATTTGTTCCTTGGGTATGTCTGTAGCGATCTGCGCGGTGGAGATCGGCTGCGCTGGGGCCGTCGCCTCGTTCGAAGACTGGGTAATTGAAATTAAATAATATAATGTACCACACAGTTACCAGGGTGGAGATCACTATGGATTTACAGTATTAAAAACTTATAGTTGGTGTGCAACTACTTTTTCATAAATTAATTGTGCCTAAATTACGATAGTAGGCCTGGGCCGCGGACCTGTGTTATGTTCAATTAGTGCGACCTCGTGAAAGTTTCTGCAAAGCTGCTAGTTTTGCGAATTCCCTACACATCGCCATCCAGCAGCGATTTTATTGCAAAACATGAATACCTGAATCATTGCAGTTACTTTAGGCTCTCCTACCTCTGTGATAGAAGTATGTAAGGTAGCACGAATTAACGTAAAATTATTGCCAGGCTATGTATAAATATCCATACCGGTATGAGCTATCCACTTGACAATAAATATATAACTAATCAAAGAGTAAAATAAAAAATACAAACATCGAATTTTTTTCCACTGTCCGTCCCAGCGTCCATCGGATATAAATTGAAGATAATGTTGTCCGCCCACTTCTGTGTCTTGGCATCACAAAGTTCTAAGTTGGCGACTCCAAGAAACCAATCAGGCGACGGAACAATGGCAGTAGCTAGCGATACCAGGTGGTGATTTCGACTCACTCTGAACGTGGATAAAGTCTGCATGTTGGTGTTCGGTGGGGCTGTTGCTTTTATGATAGTTCGAACGTCAGTACCTAGCTGTCGAAATATTAATAAATATTATCTATTTATAGCTTATTTGCCCTAAAATAGTTGAAAATATAATCGTGAAAGCACGAGACCAATGCTTACCTTTTTGTAAATTTCGATTTCCAACGTGGTAGTGTTCCCTTGCTCAGCCAATAATCTTAAACCTAGGCTGGCGTCGGAGTTATACTTGAAGAGAGTAAAGTCTTTGCTGTGCGAAGCTCCAACTACATCACTGAATCTGGCCAGCTCTCTCGCAGTTGGATACATAGCAGGATGGGTGTTGTATGACCACATACCTTGGAATGTCATCTGTTGGAAATAGGTATTACAGAAGTTGAGGAAAACCATTGTTTATTGAGCATGGGGCTTTTTACATGTACAAAATAAACGTATGTATAATTGTATATATTGTCCGGATATACGTATTTATTATGTAACATAGAATGTTCAAAAAGTGGAATTTAGTGCAATTACTGTCCCGTTGCCGACCATTGCCGCGGATTGCGGATTCTAGATTTTGTACTGCATCTAAACGTTAGTTAATTTATTTAATGTTATTTAATTAATTTATATGTAGTCATCAGAAGCGGTGCAGATGTCTAAATGAAGCCGTACCTGATACCTTGCTTCCTCACAAACTTGGCAATCATCGTTCTCCACAGGCTGCATGTCGTCAGCCTTCCGCCGGTCCTCGCAAATCCGCTTGGTGAGCGGGCCGTCAGAGTTGTACCATACGTCCGGCTTGACAGCCACCACCGCGAAGATTGTAACGCACTGATTGTCTTTCTCGGGAGCTGTCCATTTTGCCTAGTACGCCAAATTAAGTAGGAGTATTATTACGGTATTTGAATGGCAAAACAAACAGTTGGCACAAATGGTACACATCTGATTCCAAACACCTTCAATGGTCAGTGATGTGAAGATTGCTTGTTAGACCTATTCATGAGTTCATCACCTGTTTAATTAAACTTATAACAATTGAACGTGCCAGAAAATTTTATTTTTTTCTTATTAGGGATTATAGGGATACAATTATAAGCAATATTTTTGAGAAGACCCACCTCCACAACAGTCTTGGGCGTTATATCCCACTGTACGACGGTATTATTACACGTGGTTAATAGCTTGGTGTTATTGGAGTTAGGTAGTGGTTCCAACTTCCCAGGACTCAGCAGGAGCGGCTTTCTAGGATTGTTCATGTTTTCTTTGGTGTCCTCTCGTAAGAATATCGAGAACGCGATAAAAGGAGTCACTCCGTCACGAGAAGATAGGCGAACTAAAAAATAATGCTTATTTTACAGGCAAACAAGGATAGTAAGTAGGGTTCAAAGGAAACAGCAGTAAAACAAAACAATGTAGAAACGCAATAGTTGTGAGAGCAGAATTTGAGTGTATTTAGTCAAAGTTTTGCAGGCACCGGTTCCAATAACCTATCTACCTAATGCAGACAAGAATTTAAATAATTATGATATATCGATAATTATGAGAGGAGAGTCTCTATGAGAACGAGAAACAGTTACGCACCTGTGTATTCTTCTTTAGGAATGTACTTGTTCATTCTTATGCCACCCACGTCTATGAGGAAGCGGTTATCAGGAGGCAGGGCGTCCGTATTGGTCCCCAAAGGCCGTCTGTCGCATGTCTCATAGCTGACGGACATTCCTGGATGCAGTATCATGGCCAGGGTAAATAGTTGGTAAAAACCTGGAAGTAAGGTTTCGTATGTAGCTACAAGTAGGTATAAACTATTGTTTCAACATTTCTTAGAGGTTCCTGTAGATCGTAATGGTTACAACTAAGAAGAGTGGGACTTGCATTGCCAAAATTAACAGGTTTTTAAGTGGTCTACTCAAAGGACTCTGTAAGCGTGGTCGTTGATTGGTTTGCAGTAAGACGGTAAGTGGGATCATAACGATGATAAGGGATTCAGTGGGCTGCTTGAACTTTACTTATAATAATATACTATACATATGATGGAAACCTACAGGCCCCGATTCCAGGTTTGTGTGTATCAGAATTTCTGATTGTAACAGCACCAACGATAAAGGAGTAAAGTAGTTAAATACAGCCATGAGCCACATTATTTTGAAGAAAGCCTTTTCCTTGGCTTTGTAGGCTTCAAGAATAATAAACAGATTACGACATAAGTAATCTGTATATTATAGCATAGCCATAAATTTAACCTGATGGTCTAGTCGGAATATAATATATATACGTATAGTAATAGGTACCTACTGAGCTCAGTGGCTTAATAGCTCGTGGTAAGTACCTACAGCCGGACGTTGCAGTTCGATTGTTATATCTTCCAGCGGCTTTTACTTGCACTAAAGTATACCTAATAAATAAATGTGAACTGGCTTACCAAATATTTTCAAATGCATTTTCCCCATTTTCACAAATTATCGTTGTAATAGGTGGTACATGATCACTGGCCGTCGTGTCACTAACACACGTAGCTTCATCCACAATTAGCCTAATGGGCCCGCTGCATCTCCCTAGCTTAATACTTAATTTAAATTAATTAACGCCATAAAATATACTGCCAAAGGATTATAGCTCTCAATTCAATATTCATAAAGCATAAAATACACTTACGATCGTGACGTAATGCCACAATAATAGGTTGTTGTAATTAAATCTATACATACCTACCAACTTATTTTTGGCATTGTTTGAAAGACCCATTGGATTTCAGGTTGATCAGATTTGGTTGCGAAACAGAGTTCTGGGTTCTTTTCTCTCATTTGAGAGAGATTAGGCCTTAGTCCACCACGCTAGCCTAGTGTGGGCTGGTAGACTACACGTGCCATTAAGAGGTTCTCAAGCATGTAGGTTTCGTCACGATGTTTTCGAGCATGTGATAAATACGCATATTACTTCGAAATGTCAGTGGTGCGTGCGCATTTTACCTGCTGTGAAGACAGCTTTGTACTAAAACCGTGCGCTTATAACTCCAAATTCTCTGTCTTCAAAATAATTAAACGTGGAATTATATATCTAAAATATAAAATAAAATTTATATGGTAAATTGATATTGATTGACATTATTGAAACTCGGAAAGTGGACTGGAAAATAATGATAAAAGAGTAAATTTTTCTAACGTTTAATATTAAAAAAATGGTTTCTTAACCGATGAAAACATATTTACTAAACGTTATTATGAGCATATTTAATAATAGATTATAATATTATACAATGGCCGATATGGTTTTAATTAGTAAGTATATTTAATTTACGTTAATTCCTTATCTTCAAATCTCGTCGCTTTGCTTTCCACTTTCCCCCGGGCAATATCTGTGTCATAATTCTGCGTTGGACTGCAAAGAAAATAATTTTAATCAATTAAATAATAAAGTACCTAGTATAAATTACCAGACTACTAAGTCTCCTTTGTTAAAAAAACTGAATAAAGAAGAAGATTACCTGTAATATCTTCGTCATCATCTGCCGAATTAACGCAATCATCTTCGCAAGCTTCCCTTTCAAAGGTATTGAAGTGATTTTTGCAGAACTTGGACACCTCTTTCTTGTGATGGTGCTTCGGCTGAATCAAAATTAACAAAAATAAACTCAAAAGCTTTACGAGGAAACGACTTATTTAATGTCAATACTGGATATCATAAAGCTATGGTTATACAGTATAAATATTAGGTACTCTCTGCGCTCTACTGCTGTCTTTTATAGCTGAATCAATGAAGGTCATGATTGAATTGCATCTTGGACCGTTTGTTATGACGGTTTTAAGGAAAAGGTGATTGAAATGTTGAAGGCTTGTTCATTGTATCTAATTCATATTATAATATCAAGTTTATGTAGGTTGAAAATGGCCCCAAATAGGTGGCATGCGTGTTCGGCACACGTGCGCCTGCGCGGAGGATGCGAGGCGAGCAATCCCTCTTTCTTAGCCGTAGTCAAGCGACCAGAGCTGGACCGAAGCCCGCCGTGGTTGTGGTGCATGCTTTTGAGAATCCTATGGCCCCGGCAATAGGGTTGATAACGTTGACGGGTGCGGTTTTAGTAGGTTTTATTTAAACTTGTATAGGTGTAGGGCCGTATATGCTTGCAGTGATTACAAAAAGTTAAAGATTGTGAAATCTTTCACTTACATGTGGATCATACTTCTCGACAGGAACCCCGTCTACCAAGTGGTACCTCTCTCTCCAGCGGAAGCCGGTTACTCTCCCATCTTCGCACTCTCCATCACAAGCACTCCAATCTTGCCATTGTGACATTGGGCATTCTTCTGAAGACTCCGAAGAGGTAACTGGAGGAGTTTCACTGTGCGGAGAAGAGAATAATGTGAATTTATCTTATAGGTGAAATTGTATTTATGGACATAAATTTATGAACATTAGGTACCTAATATATGTATTAGTTTATCATATTGTAGTTGTTGTTAGTTAAACGGCAGTATTTATATTACTAATAAATAAGTATGATATCCAAATTATCTTTCTAAGGGAACATTTTTTTACTTTAATTTTTCTAATATATAAATATCTAGAAACGAAATGATATGAGATGGTGCGGCTTACTTTGTTTTCAATTAGATTTACTGTAGTAATAATGACACTGATAAATGAAAAATGTGTTGTCTAAACTACGTATATTTTACTAATCATCAACTAAGCCTCACCGCCCGTCCTCGGCGCTATCAAGTTGTGTCTGATACCTGGAGGGCTCTGGAGGCTCCGGCTTAGCCTCTTCCTCACTAGCCTCGCTTGATTCTTCCGACGATTCCGGCTCCGCAGTCGTAGGTGGTTCTTCTAAAATAGCGTCAGTAGGTACTTTAACCATTCTAACAATTTCATTATAATTCTGGCATATGTATTGAAAATGGCTCTCAATTCCGTGAAAAAATTCTTAATTCTCTAACTTTTTAATAAACTCTGTTTTTTTTTTCCGAAGAGCAAAATAGATGACCTATTTTGTCATACATAATGCTCACAGTTTGTGAACCATGAATATTTTAATCCAATTCAATGGGTAGCCTGTTAAATCCATAAGATTCTGTTGCAAAATAAATAGCTAGGTACCTGTTGTAAATTCAAACAAAGGTAATGAACCGAAATGAAGCTTTTTTGCTGCGTTTTTACTGGACTTTTATTTTGTACTGATTTCCCTATGAGTTAGAATGAGTAAGAGTCCAAAAGTATCCCTACCTGTAGCTTCTTCTTCACAATCTCGGTGATAAGTCCTTATTAGTTTGATGTGCAACTTTCCGAATGGATGCATATCTTTTATGTCCATCTCATAAAATGGAGAGTTCTTGTCGTAAGAACTCATTTCTACACGCGATACCGCGTCTTGGGGAAATGTGACTATGTTAGCTGCCTGAAACGTAAAAATACTCACTCTAATATAATGTATATCGACATATCGTGTCATATTGTTGGACATTGATCTCTTCTTGCAGCTGATAAAGATTTAGAGAAATTTTGTAAAAACATAAAACATTTACCTCATAAGAAACACCACTATCTGTGCCAGCATCCCATGGGTAAAGATTAAGTTCTCTTTCCGCCAGCCATGTGTTATCCGCCTGACAGAGTTCAAACCTGGTTACTCCTAGGAACCAGTCAGGCGATGGATGAAAAGCGACGGCTGCTGAGAACAAGTGGTTCTCCTTGTCAGCGCGAAAGAAGGAGTATGTGGGAAGGCTCATCTTACGGTAGCCGTGACCTTTCCCTTTTATTAAAGTTCGTACTCCATCGCCGATCTATTGAAATAATAATGTAGTAAAGTAACCAGTTCTGCTTCTATCTCGTTGAGAAACGCAAATCCTTACATAGCATGCGAAGTGGCTTTAGGGAGTAGCTTTCTTCACAGGTCCAGTCAGTGACCAAGACTCCTTTACGTACAAACTTATAACTAATTGTGTACTTATCAGATGATACCGATTTATCAGACAGCGAACAAACCAGACCGTAGACCTTACCTTTCCCCGAATCTCAGCTTCAAGCGAGCTCGAATTGGCGTGTTCCGCCAGATCCCTAAATCCTTCCGTAGCGAGAGTCCCCGGTAACCACAGGATGTATTCCGCGTTATGAGAAGCGCCAACCAGATCACTATACCTTGGAAGCCAATCGTTCTCAGGGTACATGTATGGATGAGTGTTTCGGGACCACACCCCAGTGAAAGTCAACTAGGAAACGAAAACTATATTTAAGATATTTACAGATATTAGCAGTTGAAAATAAATATATACAGCATTTAAGGGGCCTTTAACGTATAAAATTTGTCATAAGGTTATAAGAATTTCCTCAAAGTAATTCCTTTACCTCATATTTGGCTTCATCACAAAGCCCACATTCATAGTTCAGTTGTGGTGCCACATCATCAGGCTGCCTCATGTCCTCACACACCTTCTTTGTTAAAGGATTACCGTCCTCGTACCAAACCTCATCATTGATGGCCACCATAGCGCGAAGAGTAACGCAGCCGTTGCCTGATGATGGAGCTTGCCAATATACCTGGTTGTAGAAGATTTTAAACGTTACTTAAAAGTTCTTCGATTTGTATGGTAACCGGGGTAATTCGCAATGACACGCGTTGTTATATGAAAATTACTCCACCATTATGTTGATTCGTAGGTCTTTTTATTAAAGTGAGTAAAATTTTCATGGATCACCCTGGCATCCAACGCGTGAAAGCAAAATGTGTCGTACTCGCTCTGGCTAAAAACTACACTTGCTTCGTTTTCTCTGGGTCATATGGGATTCTTGAATACACGAGACCACGACTACGACAAGTGAAGTCAAATTGGTGCTATCACATTAGTCCCTATGATATTGAAAAAAAGCGGTTGGTCGATTATTGATATTGCTGGTTTTGTTGATAATTTGCCTAATTATGATATCTAGAAAATATGGTACCTGTACAGAAGATTTGAAATTGCTCATCGCCTGCTCGACGGAGTACAGACATCTGTCACTAAACTTGGCAGTGGCGGTTGTTAGAGGTCTCAGCTCCCCAGGGTACAGGGACATTATTCGTCTCGGGTTCCTCGGGTCTGGCTTAACGTCACCCTCCGCGGATATCATAAAACTAGTGAATCTGGACTGGTCGTCTGTTTCTCTTATTTGGACTGCAACGCGACATGTAATTTAGCCTGATTTTGCATAAATCTTAGACACTCAACACTGGATGAAGAAAGCAAAGAAAGGGTTAGTTATACTAAACTGTTTAAAAAAAATCCTATACTTACAGACCCAAATAACTCTTAAAAAGTTGTAGTTTTGCTCCACTTTTACAGCTAAACTACATTAAGTTAGAATGTATCAATACTAAAGGAGGATTAAGTAGGTGCAAAATAGAAACGAAAGCCATAATTATAGAAAAACCATATACCTGTGTAAAGTTGTTCGGGAATGTAGGCATTGTTGTCAATACCTAACACTTCCAGAACAAACCGTCCATCCGGTTCTGAAGCTTGCGTATTGGATCCATACGGTTTTCTTTCGCAGCGAAAACTAGATACCGTAAGTGGAACTACTAAATAGAATAAAATATACAATGATGACATTTTAAACTTCGATGTCTACTTCCACATCTCGACTAAATAAGTTATTAATGGGGCTGCTATTATATACTAGGGCAATCAGAGATAGCTTGATTGTAAGATCGAGTATCAGCATAGATCGCGTTACTGTCCTAATTAGTTAAATGAAAATGTATGATGTGTCTTCAGGTTTGCTATTCATATTCCATGCTAGTAATTTGTACAAGAAACCTTGTGCTCTTATAATAATAATGATATATGATATAGGTCTACACTAGATATATTGCTTACTATGACTGCCTGTCTATAAAACCACTAACCGCCCCACTGTTGCGCCAGACAGACTACTTGCCATCCGAAAATATCCTATTAGTCTTATTTCCTTGCGGCATGCCTTCCAAGTCTTTAGCACGTGCCTTGGAAGTGACATTGCAATTAAATTGAATGCTAATAATCAGGCGGTGGCGATGGCCGATGGGGCATGAAGTTTCTCGAGTGGCGACCACGTACTGGAAGACGCAGCGTGGGTAGGCCCCCGGCAAGGTGGACCGACGACCTGGTTAAGGTCGCTGGAATCCGCTGGATGCGGGTGGCGCAGGACTGCGTCGTGGCTATCCTTGGGGGAGACCTATGTCCAGCAATGGACGTCTAACGGATGATATGATGATGAATCAGGCGGTCAGGCTGCCAAATTGTTCAGATTTTGAAAGTAGGATATTATTAGGACAGTTAACAATTTCTAATCAATTAAATTAAAATTAAAAGATGTAGAAGGCATAATCTCCTCACAGCTAAGAAAATAAGTAGTAGGTACTATTCACCCAATAGGAGAGAATCTATGTGCACCCGTTCTTAACATGAGAACTTTATATAATAATATGCTTAATCATAATTATTATGCTGTGTGCATGATTTTTTCTCTATATCGATAAAATAGCAGTCCTGAAAAACGAAACGTCTAGAATACTCTCAGTTTTGACGGCAGTCGGTTGAATGTCATTAAATTACGGGAAACTATCGCGTATGTATTCGCGAGGTGTGGTGTGTTGTTGTAGTTGTATTCGTGTCAAATGTTGAATAAATGTCTACTAAACCAATAAAAATGCCGTCGGCAACGAAAGAAAAGGATTCAACGATCCTCAAGATCGCCGTGGAGATGGTAAATGCTCCCGACAAGGTGCCACAGTTACTCGAATTCGATCAAAGTCAGCCCTTATCGAGCATCATTCAGCTTCTTTGTAAGCCCTGGGGTCTCCCTGACCCTGAAAATTACGCTCTACAATTTTCCGAAAGCAATAACCAGAATTACATAACGGAAAAGAATCGAAATGAAATAAAAAATGGCTCTGTTTTACGCTTGGAACTCTCCCCAGCAAAAACGGTGCAGGATATTTTGGGTAAGATAAACAACGGTCCGGAGGCTGACCAAGTCATTGCCCTCACTAAATTATCTGTGCTAAGCAGTGACCTCACTTTCGCACTGGAGTTTATCAACAAAAAAGGTTTCACTTTAATCATAAACAATATAGAAAATGGTAAATTTAAAGGAAAGCTACTCAAATATGCTCTTGTTACGTTTGTGGAGCTCATGGACCATGGGGTTATTTCCTGGGACATACTGGAAAATCAATTTATTAATAAAGTTGCTAGTTTTGTTAATAACCAAGCAAATACTCAAGATCCGAAAGTGACTCAATGCTGTTTATCAATACTTGAAAACATTGTACTTAATAGTTCAAAGAATTCACATGTGGAAAAAGAAATTACCATTCCAAGCCTAGTGTCTCACTTACAAAACCCTCACCAGGATAGTACTATACAACAGAATGCTATAGGTTTAATAAATGCTATATTTTCTAAAGCTGACATGACTAAGAGAAAAACTATTGCAGCAACATTATCATCTAAACAAGTTAGATGTGTAATATATGAAAATCTTATTGGTGCTGGTGAATTTTCTAAAATACAGCAAGGCCTGGGGACAGAATTGGCACATCAACTCTATGTACTACAAACTCTAATGCTTGGTCTATTGGAACCTAAAATGAGACAAAGGGCTGATTCACAAGAACAAGAATCCCAAGATAAAATCAAAGAGCTTAGAAAAATTGCTTTTGAAAATGATAACAACCCAAACATTGAGGTCACAATGAGGCGTCCAGTGGGATCCTACTCAAAAGACTCCAAAAAACTTGGCTTCAAATGTGAGATTGACCCCATAAAAGATTTCAATGAGGTGCCTCCAGGGGTTTTAGCCCTGGACTGCATGTTGTACTTTGCAAGAAACTGCTCGGAGGATTACACAAAGATTGTTTTAGAAAATAGTTGTAGAGCTGATGAACATGAATGTCCATTTGGTAAGACTAGTGTGGAGTTGGTGAAGCTACTTTGTGACATCTTGCATATTGGTGACCCTCCCAGTGAACAGGGACAAACCTACCATCCTCTATTCTTCACTCATGACAGACCTTTTGAAGAACTATTTTGCATTTGCATAATTTTGCTAAATAAAACTTGGAAGGAGATGAGAGCTACTGCAGAGGATTTTATCAAAGTGTTTAGTGTTGTCAGGGAACAAATAAGCAGGGCTTTGTCCACTGCCCCAAAAGGTTTTGACAAATTTAAACAAAAGATAAACCAATTAACATATACGGAAATAACACAGTTTTGGCAACAAGAAAGGAATAATAGGGAAGTGTGGGAGTCCATTGCACGACCTATTGTTGAACTAAAGGAGAAAATCACTCCTGAAATAATTGATCTCATCATACAGCAAAGGTTAGGTGTGCTTGTTGGAGGGACACGGTTCAAAAAATATTCAGCAAGGGGTCAAAGAATAAAGGACAAGTTCTGGTTTGTTCGTCTCTCACCAAACCACAAGGTTCTGCATTATGGAGACTGCGATGAAAAGAGCACTCCAAGTTTAGAGGAGCTTGGTATAAAATTGGCTGTTGCTGACATAAAATGTGTTATAACTGGAAAGGACTGTCCACACATGAAAGATTTAAGGGGGAGAAAGATAACACCTCATTTAGCATTCTCCCTGCTTCTCAAGTCAGCTGAAGTGACTTCTTTGGACTTTCTCGCGCCTGATGAACAGACATTCGATTACTGGACGGACGGTATAAACGCTCTCTTAAAAGAAAAAATGTCGAGTAAATCATTTGATAATGATTTGGAAACTTTGTTGTCGATGGACATTAAAGTACGATTGCTCGATGCAGAAGGCATTGACATACCCAAAGACCCACCTCAAATTCCCGACGAGCCGGAAAATTACGATTTTTATTACGATAATAATTAAATTACAATTATATTTGATTTATAACTAGCTTCCATGGAATGACCAAGAGTGTTGTATATCTCATTATCATTGCATATTCGACGAATGATGACTAACAGCGGAAGTTATAATTACTAAGATATTTATAGTCTATATTTACTAGACTGCAACATAAAGGCGTAGTCAACGTTTTTTTTTGCATTCTGGAGTGCATGTCACATGCATAACTTATAAGGACACCAGTTTTAAAGTTCAAAATTCAAGTAATTCTCGCGTTCTCGTTAATGTTACATCTTTTTCCGGTTACAATCTAGTGAGCTTAGTTAATGGAATGGTGGTTTCAAATTGGTGTGGTGCGTCCGCAGTAGGTCGCCGTCGGAATAGTAATGAGATTTAGATTAAGTATATATACTTATGTGATTGTTGAGTTAGTTTAGCTGTAATATTCGTGCAATTATCTGCTATCTATCGTTTGCCGTAACGCTGTACGAGTTTGCAGGCGGCTTCGGGGACGGGTGCTCTAGAATCACTTTCTTCCAAACCAGGTATAAAACTATATGATTTGTAGGACAAAATATTTACGTAATTTCAGAGAAAAGAATAGAACAGTTGTCATAGAGCATAAAGGGCCAGGTTTGTCGACGGAAACCATATCGCTTCAGCGTCGTTTTTAACGTCCCCATTACCGATGAAAATACTATACCTAATATGTATTTGCCTATATCTGTTGAAGATAGAATACGTAAATACAAAAGACCAATTTAATGGGCTACTTCTGTCTGTGCCATCGTAACCTATATACTAAGTACAGACCCAGTTGGCGAAGGGATTTCGCTAAACTTCGCAGGTATAAACAGGGCGAAGCGAACCCCATTCGTTGGAGTTTGCTAGCCCGTACGTACGCAACAAAAATCTATTGTATCGGGTGATTGGTTACCCGTCGCGGGATAGTTCTAATATATCATAATAGTCAATTCAACTGTTAAGATTTCAAAAGACTTTCTTTTCTGCTATCTGTCATAGTTGATTATAATTTAAAAAGTAACGGTGGATTCAAACTTCTTTTTTTGTTTTAAATATTGTTAGATTTGTTAGTAGTAAAATCTACGAATAATAGCGGTGGTTATTTGTCAGATGTTTCAGTCTAATGAAAAGTAATTGGATTGAAAAATAAATATATATGAAGACTTAGTCCCTGGATAACTTGTATAGTAACTAGACCTTGGTTTTGAGAATGTCAACGACTTTTACTTTCAACGAATTGTTATATTGATGAGTCGATGGCAAGAGTAGTTACAAGAAATATATTATTATAATGACCGTTATAATGATGTGAATGTTTGCCTACAATTTCATAAATCTTAAGAAATAAAATGATGGCACATAATAAACCTCATTAAATTATATTACTTATATACATATATTGAATATAGACAATATTTCATATAATTTCCATTAAATCTGTAAGAGAGCACAAAGTATTTTAACTATAAATAATAATTTCTAATTTTTAAGGCATTTACTTATTGTTATAATGTATTACCGATTTTCCATTTACTCTGTATCGACTGAATTCTATTAATCTTCCATTTTAACTTAATATATTGTGGCCATATACCAATATTATATTTTATATACCAAAGATCGTGTCTAAAGAACAAATATATTTAAATGTGTATGTATAAATAAAAGTTTTAAAAAGTCCGTTGGTTTTTGTTTATTTCAATCAACATCATCATCTACCCATTTATTGTCCCACTGCTGGGCACAAGCCTCTTTGCTGTGCCCCACAGGATTCATAATATTGTTCCTTTTAAATCTTTATTTTCATTATGAAATGCAATAAAGTATTGAGTATTATATAAGAACAGTCACTCAACTATTGACTGGTAGCGGCAGAAGAGTTAATCTTGCAAATGGAGCAGTGGGATACTTTTTTTTTATCTAAAAGCAAAACACGGTAAACACTAGCGCATGCGCATTTACTAGCGGCCAGTACCGGCTTCGCACGGGTGGACATCAATGCAACGAAGTTTTTGTAACATTTTTCATTTATACTCCGCTCCTATTGGTCGTAGCGTGATGTTATATAGCCTATAAGATTAATGGGCTATCCAATACAAAAATATTTTATCAATTCCAATCAGTAATTCCTGAGTTTTGCGCCTTCAAACAACAAACAAACAAACTCTTCATCTTTGTAATATTAGTATAGATTAATACACGCGCAATAGCAGTGTAGTAACACTGCTATTGCGCGTGCGCAGATGTAGGTAGAAGTGTAAATTATTAGGATTTAGTAAATAAAAACACATATTATAGTTACAATAATACTTTATACACTTGACTTAAGTAATTACTGCATTTTGGACACTTCGAACTTAGTGTTGATGATTTCTTCGTCGGAGTCTAGCAGTGGCAGTGTGCTGGTGGGTATGTTCTCCTCCACCCAGCGGAGGTCGGAGTCGAGGGTGTTGGCCTGGTCCTGCGAGTCCCGCGCGTCCCCTCCCTCGTTTGTGGAATTCGTTCCGCGCATTTTGACACCATACGCGTCGTTAACGAATTGTTCCTCTTCTTCTGCAGTAGAATTAAGTCGATTAGAATAGGGATATATTCAAGCAGTCTTAACTCTTTATAAATACTTATTAAATAGCCTATCAACACGAGTGATAAATATTCGACTGTAATTCATTAAACGAATGAAGATTATTGATTTATTACTTTCAGTTCGTTCTTCATGAACTTATCTTACTTATTTCCATAATAATAGTGGAACAATGTTTTTTACGACCCAACTGTAACGAGTTGGATTAATCAGAAAAATATTTTCGCATCAATTTCTATTGTTATCGTGATTTTACAGATGAATTTTTTTTTATTTATCATGGATAAAATATTTGTAAAAGTCAAAATATTGTTTATTCAAAGACAGATCCCAAAAAAGCCAGCCGTTGTCGTGTGTTAAAAGGATTAAATAAGTATCAAGATTCCTGCACAATGTCACCCACCTTCGTCATCGTCGGCGTTGTCGAGAAGCGGCGTGAAGGCGTACCGCTGGTTGTTGTTGGTGGGCCGCCAGAGTACCATGATTACAGTCAGTACGCTGGCGAACAGCATGTGCCAGTACGCCTCGTCCATCCACACCTCCTTCCAGTCCTATAAACAAACATAGATAGATAGAGTATTCTTTATCCTTACTTCGTTACATTAATATTATAAATTCGAAGGTGTGTCTGTCTGTCTGTTACCTGTTCACGCTTAAACCTCTGAACCGATTTAGATGAAATTTTGTATACAGATAGTTTGAGTTCCGGGAAAGGAAATAGGTTTTTGTACCGGAAATCATCTCTTCAAGAGCAAAAAGGGGGAGCAAGTTTCTATCGCGACAATTAACATGAAAATAATAACTCGCCAAGCCATAGGTACTAATAATAATAAATAGAAGGTAGTAACATTTTGGAAAATATCTGCCGAAACAATTTTTTTTAAAGATTTTTTATTTGATCTAAACGACTTGGGAAATAGCGAAAAGTAGGTAGATATGAGTAGGTCCAGTAAAAAAGTACTTACAGTTATACATGGAAGCACCCTATATGACTTGATTGAGTATAGCATGAACACCACAGATGATATTACGGCGAATATCAGTGTGTTCGTGAAATGTCTGTACAACGACAATTTTATGTTGTTTCTGTAACAAAGAGTACACATATAGAGTCGTTTAGTATAGTGTATTAGTCATCTAAATACATGTTTATACATACATTTAACCGTGGAGTGTATACTCCACGGTTGGCCATTCGCCCCACCCGGCTCTCTGAGCCAAGACCTTAAGCTAAGATTTTTTAGGCAAAAGTAATATAATGATAAATAAGGCCATTTAGTAGATTAGGACAAATAAAAAAAAATGTACAGGTCAACAATGACAGAAAACATTCTTATCGGCCTCTGTATGATGACCGTAATAAAACGAAATTTTTGCTAGAACCCTCGCAGGTTATTATTGAAATAAGGAGTAATGTAAAAAAAAAAACTACCAATCGGTAAATATAAGCATTTCTAAGTTCCTATAGTCTAGTTTTTACTTCTACCCCATACCTTAAAAAATGCTGGGTACGCCCATGAACTCACGAACAACTTACTCAGTGAACACCACAGAACTCAGATTGGAACATAGTTCCATGTGAGTTATGTGGCAATCACTAGGGGAAGCTCAAGTCCAGTAGTGGACAGATATAAGCTGCTGCCGATGATGAGACACTGACCTCCTGAGCTGCAGCGTGCGCATGGTGTGCGCGAGCGACACGAACACCCACCAGCACACGGCCGAGTCCAGCAGCGACAGCGGCACCTCGGACAGCAGCAGGTCGCGGTTGGAGTCGCTGGCCTTGTGGTGCAGGCGCAGCCACGCGTTGATGCCGCCCAGCGCGCCCCACAGCACGCCCGTGCCCACCACGCGCTGCAGCGCCGGGCCCAGCCGCGGCCTGGGAGGGGGGGACCATAACTAGCTAACGCTCGCAGCTTCACCCGCGTAATGTTATACTAATTTCTCGTCCTCATTTCCAAAAACGACGAAACACTTATTTTTGCTGAGGAGCTTTTATGTTAAATTTTATTCTTCTTACTTTAAAAATGACGGATTTCCCATATAAACTTTTAAACCCTATTTCAACCTCTTGGAGGGTCAATTTAATTTAAATTAAATTATGTTAACTTACTTAACGATACCGAATCCAAGTGATACGATGATGACCAGCATCCTCGCTAAAGCCCGCTTGGCGACAGATATCCACTCGGCGAACATGTACACCTCCGCGTTGAAGTAACTTTGTCAAACAAACATACAAAAATATATTATAATGTTTGTAAAAGTTGTGTCTATCAAAATATGTCGCTGGATTTGGGGCAAATAGGCTGTGTCGACGAAGTAAGAGACCCGTATAAGGGTTTAAATTTTTGTCCCTAAACGTACGGAGGTCGAATAACCAAGAGCGTTATGAATGTCTCCGAACGAAAAAACATTATTTTAAGAATTCTTGTCGGTTTACCAATTTTTATTTATTCAATCTAACAGCCTAGTGATACCATAGACAGACAAAAAATTGGTCTCAAGTTTGAATCTAAGGATCTTTCGAATTTCCGAAACCATGTGCGTCTATATATATTCTCACTGCCTCTATTACTGTAATGAAAAGTATCGTGGCTGTTCTGGACGACACAACGTGAAGTCTGCGAACCCGCACTAAAATAGCGTTGTAGTCATAGGACAGAGGGAGGACACCCCCTCTTTTTTGGATGATCTTAGAGGATTCCAGCCACCAGCAATAGGACAGTGGGTTGATGATGCGATACTTTATTGCGCTAGCCAAGCTGCTGCTATCTTCAGACGTAACTCACCCAGAACTGTTGATGGATGAGTACACCCCGTAGTAGGTGGCGCTCTCTACCATACCCAGCAGAGCGACTCCACCTATCCAGTACTGGATACGAAGCAGGTCGCGCCACTGCAGCCAGCACACCAGCAGCCACCCAGTACACAGCAGCGTATACACACCGCACATTACACCGAAGAACTGGAAAATAAATCGTATATTATGATACAGCGCCATCTAGTTCCCGAGCTAAGCAACGAGGCTTGATACTAAATGGTTGATACACTATATTCTTTCGTAAATACATAGTGTTCAAATTATACATCACTCCACTACCGGGATTTGAACCCAGGAGACTTGTCTTACCGCAAAATGCAGCTTTTAATACCGATGCACTAATAAGAAGCATAATATATAATAGAGTAAATAAAACTCCCTGAAAAAAAAATGTTTTTCCTTTTTGTATTTCCATTCTCTTCATTCTTCAACTCACCGGTAAGAGAGGCCAGATGGCAGCCGAGAGATATCCGGAAGGTGCTGCCATTTCGACGCTGGCAGTGGCTTTGAACTGCTTATTGGCAGACAGGGACATTTTCAACACGTATATACCTTCCGCGTCGACAGTCAACAGGGTGTGCCGCGCTGATTTCTAAAAACATGGTCCTAAGTTTATTGCATTCCATAATGTAAATACAGGTGGTGGTATATCATCATCATCATCAGCCTAGTGAACGCCACAGAGCTCGATCTTCGGGTTTTTTCCTCCAATCACTGCCAGCTGCCTTGCAAGTCGTCGCTCCACCTAACCAGCCGCCTTTATATAATAAAGAGAAACAATTATGGACCCTGTCGGGTACAACAATTGTTTTTTTTTAAACGTTGCCCCATACTAGGATTTGTCCTGTGTCGTGGGTACGTTTACAAACTCAAATTTTCACATACACAAACGCCCAGACCCGGAACAACTACCTGTAGAACCTACAAATATTTGCTCCGTGCGGGATCGAACCCGCAACCCGTGACGCACAAGCCGGTCGCTCAGCCTCTGCGCCTATCAGGTCGTCATAATATTATGCGGACTAGAGGACTGTGAAATAGGCAATGTCTGATTGTAAAGCATGCACCACTTTTCGAAAGTTGTGGCGTATATTGGTGAAGGAAAACATCGCTAAGAAACCTGCATTGCTGTGATATTTTACCAGTACTAACTAATCTATGAGAAGACCTTCGGTTTCGTATAAAATGCTGGTACTTAGCCACGTCTAGGTTTGGGCAAGTTGAGAAGATGAATGATAGGCGATTGAGGAAAGGAATTTATAAGGTGTTAAATGGAAACGCCAGGACAGGGGCGCCCTAGAAGGACATACACTGACCTAATTAGTGAACTCCTTCAAAAAGGTTACGCAGTACTTGTAACCGGCGGGAAGCGGAAGGTGGTATGTAAACAGGTGGCATTCTACAGTTTCTGCCTACCCCCATGGAAAAAGGCGTGAGTATATGATACATGTGAGAGCCCAAAGTATTTACAGACGACCGATCAATTAAATTAAACGACCGGTTCGATTAATTATTCATTAAATTGTACATAGCATAATGAACATGATAAGAACAAAAAACGTTCCGAGAATATTACATGTCTGGTGAATTTCGTGCGCATTCTCGATAATCATAGTGACTCTAGTTTGTGTATCATAGCAGTGATAGCTTGATGGTTTAAACAGTGGACTAAGTAGTCAAAGGTCTCGAATTCGACTCCAAGGCGCCACTGACTTTTCGAAATCGTGTGAGCGCAATTTTTACATGCTCAAACGGCGAAGGAAAACATCGTGAGGAAACCTGCATGCCTTAGAGATTGTCTTGATAGCGATGGAATTCTGCCGATCTGGGCTGACTAGCCCAGTCCTAGGCCTAGTCCAGGCTAGCCCCGTTGTGGATTTAGCCTAATCCTTCCACTAAGTGCAAGCCTTCCAGGAAGTAGCTTATAGGTACAACTGACTTAAAGTTCATTATACTATGCATCATTTAGCTACAAATATTAACCACCATCCCGTCCTGGAGCAATGGAAATTGACCCTTACTAGTTTGATTCCACACTATGCGAAACGCCAGAGATGTGGCACGGTGTGTTACGTTTACTTTACGAGCATGATTATGCGAGGCAGTCGTGATTCCAACGACAAAGACGAACAACAATTCGTACCATAATATTGTGCCAAATGTAAGACATGCGATTGTTTTAATGAGGTAACATACAATCGACAAGGTTGACCACGTTTCACTCTTATTCTAAAGGCCATTAGGTTGGAATTCGTCAATTGGCGTCATAGTGTCAGACGTTATCCGTAGCTATGTACATACCATCTTCGTGTTCCTATGCGATTTTGTAAAGAAACTAGCTATGTCCTGCAGTTTTAAGTGTGGTATTAATTAGTATACACATTTCGTTGAGAATTAGGTTATTAAATACAAAAAAAATACTTTTCAACTTTATTACACGAGAGTACTAATCGTTCCTCCCTTAAAAACTCTGAATCTGGGCTCTAGATTAATCATAGATAATTGGTGTTTTAAATGCGAATTCGAATGATTTTGCAATGACATAGTTTGCAAATATATTCATTCATATTTTTGATAAAAATAACATAAACACGATAACAATTTGGACGATAAGTTGCCGGGAATAATTATAAAATTATTTATCACAGTTTTTTACTTGCACTGAACCTCTCATGATCAGGCCATCTCAGGTCCTACATTTCTGAATAATAAGATTCATCTTGTTCCAAAATTAAAATCCTTATTCTGGAGAAATTATGGACTGTTTGTTATTACTGAGCTTCGGAAATTCGAAGAGTCGATTAAATATATCTGTAGTTCTCATACTCACTGATACAGTAGCCACCCCATCCTTTTTGGTGACTTCTGACGGTTGGGCTTCAATAAATATGATTTGATTAGGATGCTGGCAAACAAGTGTCCTTTTTTCTTCCTTTACGCTCTGGAAACCAGCAATCGATACGTTCGTGTCGACGGTAGACCGTTCTACTCGATTTGTGCATGATACCACTTGCTAAAAAAAACAGATATTATTTACTTTGACCTTAACCATGCCAAAAATAAATACCGTAGATCTATGGTGTAAATAATCCAACATATCGGCATTAAATATTATCAATATACTGCAGCAAAAACAAACAAAAAAATAGTTTAATTTCAAAGTCTATATCGGCCTCGCTATAATAAATCGAGCTGTGGTAGTCTAGCGGTGTCAAACCCAAGACACGCACCACTGACTTTTCGGAAGTTATGTGCGTATTTATCACATGCTCAAACGGTGAAGGAATACATCGTGAGGTAACCTACATGCTTGAGAGATTTTCTCGATGGCATGTGAAGTCTGCCAACCCGCAGTGGGCTAGCGTGGTGGACTATAGCCTAATCCCTCTCAAATGAGAGAGGAACTTTTACTAACAAATAGCTAGTTATATAGTATAGTTACTCCCCTACTATTATGGTATCCATACCTGTTCAAAATAATGTAGATAGTCTGGCGAACATTTCGTCTTCGCCCACTGGAAGTTAACGACCACTTCAGTCGCATTTATTACGTCGCATTTTACTAAAAAAAAAACAATCGTGAATATAAAGCGAAGACTCCATAGAGTCGGCCAATTGAATCCCAGGTGCTTCGATCCAAGAGAAAACATAGGGCGACGCTACTACAGGTTTGTATTTAGGTACCGGGATCTATCGGATTTTATCACAGGACCAATTTAACTATCTGTTTTCAGCATAATGGGTAACAGAAGATTCGCTCTACCGCAGGTTCTACGACCTCGATCTTGACTTAAAAAAATACGATGAAGAATACAATATTTCGTATTCAGTTGACTACTTGTACTTTTTAGGAAGTTGCTAGATAGATAAATTGCATAAGCCCCATCGTTTACGGGCCAAATGAAACGCAAACGCAACTAATGTATGGCGGATCAATTAAGAATATCAAACTGTAGGTAATTCGTACGAAAAACGTCTTCAAATCTGATAAGAAGTCTAAAAGGTCTCAAATGTAGTCAAAGTCCTGGTGAACATTAATTTAATCCGTTTGCCACTACAATGAACATCATATAAGAAGAGTGCTTCCTTACATCGATTTTTAGTCAGGCATATTCAGTCCAGTTAAAATTTCAGATGAACGGGAAAGAAGACAATCAAAATATGAAATACGCCTCCTCAAGCGTTCATTCGTTCGTTGCCATTATTTATCTGTATGTTTGATATAGGTAAAACCAATTAAATAAATAAATATTTCCGGACATTATGACACAGCGCCATCTAGTTCCGAGGTAAGCAACGAGGCTTGTGTTACGGATACTCGATGGTTGATATACTACATATATACTTTTTTTTTGTAAATACATATTATACTATTCAAAATTCAATTCAAATATTTTTATTTCAAGTAGACCAATATTACAGGTTCTTTCGAAATGTCAACACTAGTTGCACGGTTCCAAAAAGTTTAAATTATATATATATATATATACAATGTGGGGAGGACAATATGATCATAAATGAAACTTCGTATAAGTCATGATATTCCCAACCGTCACACAAAAAATCAAATGAATATATCCAGTAGTTTAGCCACAGGACATTATTTTTCATTTTAAGTATTTTCGACATGATGTTTTGTAAACAGGAGAGCACGCGACAGGTTAACGACTTACGTTGCCAGCTCGCCACTTTAAAAACCTACGCCTTTTCTATCAAATTTATTTTCTCAATGCAAATTATACTTTATGCCCGAGCCATAAGAGTCATAAAGCGTGTCATCACAGCTAGATAAGAAAATATGTATGTGCGAAAGAGATAGGTAAGTTTGCTTGTTTCCTCTTTGCTTACTTGTCGACGTGTCTAGGTTACGCGGTCAGTGTGTCACCGGACGTCCTTACTGCCTGTGACGCATTTTATTTTCTCTGGAATTTCGGATGCGCCCGCGCCCGTTTGAAGTCGCCGCGCGAGTGTTATCGTATCTTTGTTGTTGTGTTGTGTTGTGTTGTGCGAAATTTGACGCTTTGTTTTAATAGTGACAGGACACATAAACGTATTATAGGTACTTAGTTAAATAGCTAAGTGAACTTTGCGAAATTAGACGCTTAATACTTGGTGTTTCAAGGTTTTATTATTAAATAATCATGCCTCGTTACAATTATACCGCTTCGGAGTACACTGATATGATTTTAATTTATGGGGAGTGTCACGGTAATGCCGCTTTAGCTGTACGGACATACCGTGAGACCTATTATCAAGAGTGAGAAATAACATTATACGTCGGTGTAGTTTGTGTATTCAAGAACACGGCGGACATATTGAAAATAAAAAAATTTAATGACTGGCGACATAATTATGTGATCGAAAAGTGATTGTGAATAATAAATTGATCAGTGAATAACTCGCGGGTGAATGATGCCCGACTATTTGGTTAATATTCTGTGATTTGATTTGTGTAATTGAGCATTAATAACAATAAGAATAATGGCGCCAAACATTACGTCGCTGCGTCGGCCACAGCTTTAACATGAATGAAACCAAGCTGCGTTGCCATTCTTATCGCAGGTCAGTGTACCATTTTTATAAATGGTGTTTTATTTTGTTTGCAGTTTTAAGCTATTTAGTTTGTAAGAAAATTTTTTTTTTTTTAATTTCCATGTTCGGATTTATTTGATAGTTTACAAATGTTTCTATAAACCAGTATTGCCAGTGTTTTCATTTAAAGTCATATTGTCATCTCCACATTGTATATATATATATATATTATAGATACATCCATGACTCGGAAACAAATATTGATGCTCATCGATTGTCCCTAACGGGATTCGAACCCGGGACCCATGGCACAGCAGGCAGCGTCAACTACCGCTGAGCTAAACAGGTCGTCAAATTCTCGATAATTCTCGATAGTTCATCTATTAGCATACCAAATAGGATAGAGCGGGATAGAAAGGCGCTGCCTAACCTCTCACATCTATTTAACTTGGTGAATACGTGAATAGTATTGCAATCTAACCGCAAACTAGCACACTAATTACGTCAACTCGTAATACATGATTCATATGTAATAGTACCTTGATAATAATGGTCATATAGTCATAGAAACTGTTTGTGTTTATCTTAAAAGGATCAGATAGCTCGGCTGTGTCCATTGATAAGATTGCATCTAACATGGTAGAAATTATATTTAATTAAACTGTATTGGCAATAACTGGGAACTTGTGGCATTGGGTTTTAATAGGTTTAAAATTACTAGTACTTAATAAACGAGATAAGCTATACCTATATATTTAATAATGTTAAGTTGAGTTGTGGAAGCTTTGAAAAAGTTTTGGACTGTTTGAGCTCAAATTTTTACACGATACAGATACAATCCTCTTCAAAGATAGTTTTTTACCTATTTGATTGTTTTTTCGCGTCAGTGCTACCACAGCAAATTTGACCCGCCTTCGAAAAGGAGGCGGTTATATGATGCACCATATGTTTTGTTATATCACGCGTATGATGCATATTACTGTGCAGTGCAGGATTGGGTTAAAGTTTATAAGGAGAAAGAGAGAGAAGGAATGAAAATTAAATAATTACGGTCGAATTTCGAACACTGGGCGACCATTAGTGACTAGCCAGTACTATCTTATCATTTGAGCTACACCCTTAAATACATAGTTGTTCCAAATCTAATTGCAACAAAATACTTTAACGGCTATTTTGTTAACAAACCGGTAGAATCTGATCTGGTTACTATATTACTTTCCAACAAGAACATGGATTACTTGTCATACCATAACATCACGCCTGTACCCTCGAAGGGTTAGGCAGAGGTTTACTGACGTATACATTACACAGACAGAGTCGACAATACGTTTTCCGGTCCCATGTAATAGAGGACGAGCCCGGCGAGTCTATGAATATTAATCAGACACAAATCCAAACCCCGAGCTTCAAAGTCAGGCCAAAGAAAACCCAGTAACACAATGCTTGACCTACAAATCGATCCCAAGACCTTACGCTCAAGATTTCCGTTAACGACATCTAATAGTCTATAGGTCGTAAATGGAACTCCTAAAATGGAAATCATGAGACAGTTTTTTTTTACATTTTATTACATAATACTATATTAAAAAACTATATGTATAAGTGACTAGCTTTCGCCCGCGGCTCCACCTACGTGGTAGGTTGATAAAAAGTAGCCTATATCCTTCTCTAAGATTCGGTCTTTATCAATACCAATATTTATCGAATTCGGTTCAGGCGTTCACGCGTGATGCCGTGACCAAGGAAAATAGGGATTCATTTTTATATAAATATAGATTACTCAATCAATCAAGTTCGAAGCTCAGTAGCTTTTTTACTTTTATTTTTATTGGCATCTTGACATTCAATGTAAATTGGGTCCAATTGGCACAAACTTGGTCCCAATTTTACTATATATCTATCTAGATAGGTAAAAGACGTCTTTAGCCTGATAATATTTAATATGTTTTTTAATAATAATGTTTAATATGTTATAATCAAATTTTGTTGTAGGTATATTTGACTGATCATTGTAATGAGTGGGCAAGCTACATATTATCTAGTAGTATAAAACAATAGAGAGAGCAATCTGTGTATAATTTATCATTGCAGCATATCAATAATTGAGGTCTATGACCTTCTAGTATTATATTATTATTATAGCTTTGTATGTTTCAGGCTATGAAAACTATAGTTTAAATAACCTTAATAAATAAACAATATTAATGGCTAGGCAATGTTCATAAATGTAGAGAAAAATGGAAAAAAAAAATTATCACATGTTTTTTATCATGTATCATACAAAGTAATATTAATTGGGTTGCTAAGTTAAAAATTACAATTATTATTATACTATCCTCCTTTTACAAAATATACATATCTCTCTCCAGATATTTTTTATTAAACATAGGATCTAGACCGGGAAGGTGTAGATCCTATATTTAATGAATGTCTCAAAGTTCTTCGACTCGTCTCATTCAGTCAGTGCCAGCTGACTTTAGCTAGTTGCAGCTCTACCTGACTAGCAGACATCCTACACTAAATTTGCCTAGATCATCGCTCAAGGTATAAAATAAATTGTTAAAAAATTATGCAAGCTTCACATTAAATTATGACACATTTTTAATAGGTATTATAGGTATTATAATGGGTACTACAATGTTAATGTTTATAGGTATGTGTTAAATTATTCTAGGATATACTATGTATGAATCAAATTGTATTAAATAATAAATTAATTATTATGTGGATCAGGTATTAGCTAATACCATAGATAGTTTGTCTTTGTTCTTGTAAGTTTAGACTCAATCTAGTCTATGCCTAATCCCACTAATATTATGGTCACAAAAGTTTAAATGGATGTATGTGTTACTTTTTCAGATTTAGATTGAATTTAGCATAAAGATAATTTATTACCTGGATTAACACTGGCCATCTATGTAATGTGGACACTCTTTAGTGCCCAAAAGAGTGTATAGAAGTATATTTAAAATTATAATATTAGGTACTGTATGGTTTTAAGTATGGAGTAATTAATAAATAAGTTAAAGACTATACTTACACATTATAATAAGTTGAGAATCCTTAAATAGTGACTTAGCCAGGGTAAATACACAACTGTCCTGCAATAAAAAAAGGAAAAAAAATCATCTACAGAAGTTTAAGTTTCAATTAATTCAAGCACTTCACAAGGCTAAATGAACTTCTTGTGCTGTTTATAAATAAAAATTATGTCTACATTTCAACACAAGATATACCTAGTAGTAAAATATTAATTCAATTCAAAATAATAGCATTGTTAAAAAAAAACACATGTTGATTTAAAAAAGTATGGAAGTTTATGGGTTTCCAGATTTTAATAAATTATTATTGATTTTAAATGTGTGATTCTTTGATCTCAATGTACATGAAAACATTTTAGTAATTCTCGTTGGGGCAGTATGGTTTTTGGGAGAATTCTATTAATTTATTAGCTAAGTATTGCTAAACACCTGAATATTGAAGATACGATTACGATTTTGTAGCATAAAATGTTAGAAAACTCTTCAGGATTTAGTCACTTAGAACTGCTAGTAAAGAAAATTAGCAATTGTTTGCTGGTATACTTATTTAGAAAAGTTGTAGTGGTTATATAGCAGTAAATACACAAATTTAACATAAAAATTGTTTATCCTTACCCCATTCAGCGGTAAATCCCATTTTCCTATGTCTGAAAAACTGTGCGTTACTTTACAGGTTGTCACAAATAATATAAATAGGGTACGCCACATTGTAAGCGATTTAGGCGGAGGAATCACTAACTATTTTATTATCACCAAAAGGCTACCAAACAACATTTTAATTTGGTTTATATTATAAATAACAATTTAATCAGAAAGGAAACGCATTCACTTGACAGACATTTGTTTGACATTGATTTTTTATTTGACGTTCAATTCCAAATCGACCCAGTATATAGTGTATTATCTATGAATCGACCTGTCGGATACTCGATTGTAAGACGAAGACGTGACTTGACTTGATTTTAACACAGACTAATGAGTATAGGATTATTAAAAAAAAAACATTATAGTGTAAAAACTAGTGCAAAAAAGCGTAATAGGCTGACTCATAGAGTCATAGGTATATTTAGGCATGGACTGAGCTTTTCCCAATCAGTCTAATTAGTTATCCAATATAGTACCCATGTTCTAAAATCTAAGTGGGAAGCCCTCAGATTTGCTACGCCTGACAAAGGCCACTGAGTAAAAAGTATTAACCCACTGATTTTAAGAACTCATTTATTACACACTTGGTTTGTAATAAATACTTTGACTTTGACTTGTTTATTTTGTTCTGTGGTTCACTCTGGGATAAAGGTTTGGATGGAGAATTTGTATTTTGGGAAAAAAAAAGATTCCCCAGGCATTCCAAGTAGTAAGCTAGAGCGTGGCTAGAGCTAGAGATTCCATTGACGCTTTTTGGTCCAATATACATAGTCTGATGGTGGAAGTTGTTAATTGGTTGGATATTAATTTAAACAGTTTTAAAATTGAAAAGTGTTATTAGTTTTGTGAAAGACTTGGTGCCGTTATGCTCAACAAATTAGAAAAAACTAGAGATGAAGCGTATATACTAGAACAGATCCAGGGACTAGGTATTTAACGAGACTAGGTAGCACCTATTCCCACGTTACAAAATACTCGATCCACCTAGTCCGCCTAGTCGGACTGTTCCTGCACACGGCGTGCGCCGTGATACGGCCGAAGTGCCGATACCCGAAGTGTCCCGAAGCTCGCGCGAATTGATCACGAACCGTTTAAACTTACATTCAGTCATTTGAATTTGAACCTTATTTCATTCAATATAAAATTAACGCGATACGCACCTGTGTCGTGCAAGAATATGTATGCGCTGTCTTTTTCTTTCGCTCACTATTCCGAAGTCTATCTTTGCGTGTTTAATACTCGAGACTAGTCGGGACTTCATTCAACTAAATATTAGGAAGACTTCATACTAGAGATGAAGCGTATATACTAAAACAGATTCAGGGACTAGGTATTTATCGAGACACGGTAACACCTATTCCCAAGTTACAAAATACTCGATCCACCTAGTCTGACTGTTCTGCACACGGCGTGCGTCGTGACATGGCACCCGAAGCCCGCGCGAATCTTGTTAGATTGCGAGCTTATATTATATTTATTATAAATAAACTTTTAAAAAAGTAAAAAGTTAAAAAATTTAAACAAAAATTCAAAATAGGCTAAAACTGATTAAAAATCAATTGAAATCTTTTAAATACGTCAACAATCTACAATATAGATAGATATTTTACGTTGACAGTCCTAAGCCTGTGTAAAGTATGAAGCGAAGATTACAATTCATTACTGCGTCCGTAACCGTACTTTCAGGTATCACTAGCAGACTTGACTAACGGACTTTAACCGAAACATACTTTATAGTACGCGTACTTCATGGACTAGGTGGAATAGGTATTTAGATCGAGTATTCAGGTATCACTAGCAGACTTTAACCGAAACATACTTTATACTACGCGTACTTCATGGACTGGGTGGAATAGGTATTTAGATCGAGTATTTGTACGGAATCGGACTAGATACACCTAGTATCAAATTTACCTAGTATGACTCATCTCTAGAAAAAACTCTTGTGTCATTGACGTCATAGATTAGAATAATTGACGTCGCCCTGACATGACATGATAATAGACAGCAGAATTTGTGCTTGTCGTGTCAAAATATTTTTGTTTTGTTCTTCGTATATTTATTATAAAATCTTATAATATGCTATAATTGTAATGTTTTCTATTTATTTTAATGTTAAATTACGTAAATTATTTATTATTACATTGAATACTTATCATGTTTTGATGATACAATATCCATAGTGTGGTACCGTGGTAGTCATGTCAGATTGCGCGCTGGTGTCCAATGTAAGCGAACACGATGCGAGTATGGACGTGGGGAACGACAAGTCTCTATTCGAGCCCTCTGTTGATATGATGGTAAATGATTTTGATGACGAGAGAACACTAGACGAGGAAGAAGCTTTGGCTGCGGGAGAGCAACAAGATCCCAAGGCCGAACTCAACAGCCTTCAGCGAGAAGGTGATATGCCTTTAGAGGAATTACTAGCACTGTACGGATACGACAGAACTATGGACAAGCCTAGCATACCAGAACAGGTCCCTGAGATAGTGCCTGAAGAAATTGAGAAACCAGAATCAGCATTACAGCAATTATACAGTGAGACTACTAGTCCAGAAGCCACACGATGCCTTAGGTCTGGCTCCAGACCACCTTCTGAAGAAGAAGATGATTATGACTATAGTCCAGATGAGGATGACTGGAAAAAGACTATAATGGTTGGTAGTGACTATCAAGCTGCAATACCTGAAGGGTTATGTAGCTATGATGATGCATTACCATATGAAAATGAAGACAAATTACTGTGGAATCCCAGCTCGCTAACTGAACGGGCAATAGAGGATTACATGAAGAAAATAGGTTCAATGAGTACTGGTACAGGGGTTGACGCTGTGCCAACAGGGGTACGGCTGAGGGATGATGAAGAAGCTCTTTATCTGCTTCAGCAATGTGGTCACAATACAGAGGAAGCATTAAGGAGGCGACGCATATCAGCCCAAACACCTGCTCATGCAAGCCTATGGTCAGAAGAAGAATGTCGTAACTTTGAAAATGGCCTTAAGGCCCATGGCAAAGATTTTCATCTTATTAGACAATACAAAGTACGGACACGGTCAGTTGGAGAATTGGTACAGTTCTATTACATATGGAAAAAGACAGAAAGGCACGATATTTTCGCAAATAAGGCTCGCTTGGAGAAAAAGAAATACACTTTACACCCTGGTCATACAGATTACATGGATAGATTTTTAGAGGAACAGGAGGCTTCTGGGGCTGGAGTTGTGAGGCCGGTATCCCCATCTCCAATAATGGAGTTTGGTCCATCGCCTGCTACACAACCTGACCCCTTAGCTTTGGGTGAAAAGGAGGTGTTTTCCCAGCTTAATGCCCACACACCTCCACCAAGAGCACTTTCAATGGAGGACCCAGAACCACCTACCGGTTCCTAATACATGTATTATTGGCAAAGGCCATCTGTAGCGAGCACTGTTTGTAACATAGTTATGTTGTTAAAGTTATTAGATATAAGGGTATTTTTTCCTTATTCATAAAACTAATTTTATTTCTGTTTTTATAACACTTTTTTATAAGGACTGACTAAGAACCCTTCTTTTGTATTTTAACACTTTTCAACAGTACAATGTATATAATAAAGCTGTAAAATGTATGTGTGTTACATGTTTGTGAATAAGGGAACTATGCTGATTAAAGTGAATCAAATGAATGTATGTGTACCCATCTGCAGATGGGTGGTGTATAAAATTATGAGGTAATTGATTTAAGATTAAACAGTGCAAACAAAAATGTGTCTTAATTTTCACACACCCTTTTTAAACAACTTAATGAATCATTCTTTTTTGTGTCTGATGATATTGGTATGGTTTAGGTAAAAAATTAATTAAATTAAGTTTTGTGCTGGGGATTTCCGAATCGAGGAAAACTATGCCTTATATACACTTATCAAGTAGGTAGGATTTGAAGTGTGCTATTATTCAGATTTTACCAAGAATCACAAGAGTGCTTCGGTATTTATTTACTCATAGGAAAATAATTATTTATTATACATAATAAAAGTAATGGTAGTAACTCCCTGATTTTATTCTTAATCTTGGAAGGCTAAATTATTTTATATTCATGCCATAGATGGCAGCACAGACTTCGTTAAATGTAACACACTAAATAATTTAGTGTGTTAGCAACTTAATATAACTTAGCAGAGGAACTCGAATACTCGGGACTCAGCGGAAGAAGCCATTGAACGTAGACTTAAAACTCTTTGCATTGAACTAAAAATGCGAAAGTTTCAATAGGTACTACTTTATAATAATTACTCATCTAATTCTAAAAGTTAAAATTTGTTTCGTTTAGAAATTAAACATTAAAAAAGTAAAAAATTGTAGGAAAAAAGTACACAGACTAGTATGAAAAAATGAATGTCTGTCCTGATCAGAAACGTCAATAATAAGACAAAAAGTAAAAACTCGAATTATCTCAAAAGCACTTATCAGAATACACATACCAGCTAAAATCAGAAAAAATGTTTTGTTAAGTGCTGTGTAATCATTAATATTTTTGAGATAACAAACAAAACGTTTGTAAAAATTTAAATAATATTAAGGTTATATTGATCGATTTTGAAAAGTCAAAACAAAACCATGACTGTGAGCTCAGATATGTCTGAAAAGGAAATATTAAACGATTTCAAAGAAAATTATGGTAAGATACGTAAACTGTTGGACGAAGATAGTAAAAATGACCCAGAGAACGAGCCTTACATCTCAAAATACAAAGCCAAAGGAATACTTGTTTGCATGAGCGACAGCATAAAGAATTTACTCGGCACTGATACTAGTTTAGATGAAATAAAGCTTCATGCGATGTTAGGAACGGTCTTACTAAATATTGGCATTATTGATATGGAAACTGAAGAGCTTACATCAAGTGAAAAGGTTCTATCAGAGGCTGTCGACCTCCTTTCTCCAAATACTTCTAAACCAGAGATAATAATCACTCTCATCAATATTTACAATAATTTGGGAATACTGTGGTCTAACCGGGATGAGCCAGAGAAAGCCAAAACATATTTGCTTCAGGCAAAAGAGTTGTATGGTAATTTTAAATGTACAATGCAGTTACCATTGCCAATTGAACAAATTGTGAGTCCTTCAGGGGAAAGCCCTATGGGTGACATCATGTTGCTTGAGAAGGCACACACACTGACCCTTTACTATTTGGCTCAAGTGTATGGCTCATTGAAAGAAAACCTGAAGTCAGCGGTTTATTGCCATGTTACATTGCGGAGACAGTTGCAATACAATGATTACGAACCTATAGACTGGGCACTAAATTCTGCAACTTTGTCCCAATTCTTTGCAGAACAAAATGGTTTTTTTCAATCTAGGCACCATTTAGCAGCAGCATCTACAATCTTGGAGCAGTATGAGGAGAAGTTAAGGTCTACTGAGAGCAATGATGAAGTGTTTTTGGCAAAGATAGAAACATTTAAGCACCGGTCAGCTGATGTAGCCCGTTGTTGGGCTAAATATTGTATATTGCTTATGACGGCTTCTAAAGCTAGGCTTATGAATGATTCTGAACAAACAACTGAAGCTATAACAGGTATAACAAACTTTTACTTATTTTTAATAATTTATCATAGTTTGTTAAATACTCTATTGAATCCTGTACAGTGCCTATATCCAATCACCCTTTGAATGATACAACTGTACACTGCTCACATATATGTTGTATATTCACCATTCGGGCTACCATTCATTGAACCCTTGAGATCACTTCCAATTGGTTTTAGAAGGATGCTTTAATCTTCAGTATTCTATTATCTGTGATGGTACCTAGTACTAATCATAATAGTTTATCGACAACATTTTATTTTATATAATTTTCTTTAACCAAATGTAATCTTTAATTTACAGACATGTCAAATCTCACCCTGGAAGACAATGAGAACATATGTGGAGGTGATGTCACCAAGTTAATCTTCCAAGACATTGACATATCAAAATATGAAAATAAAATTGGAGACAAATTCCTTCTCACATACCAGGATGCTAGAGAAGTCTTCTTAAGCTGTCAGACTTGGTTGAACAAGGCTAAGGAGTACTATAAACTAGACACTCTAGCCTCAGATTATATAGAACTAATACAGGACAGTTCTCAGTCATACAGCTATCTAGCGTTCTTTGAAGAGGATGACGAAAGGCGCGCCAAAATGCATAAAAGGCGGATTGATATGCTAGAAGACTTATTAAAGGAAATTAACCCAGTGTATTACCTCCAATACTGCAGACAACTGTGGTACGAACTAGGCGAGGTCTACTCAGACATATTAAACATTAAACTCGAGAAACTCAATAAAACATCAGAGAAACCAACACCTCATGCGTTGAAAAAAATTAACAGTCTTTGCGAAAAAAGCATCGAAAATTATGATCATTTCTTAAACTCCGTCAAAGATAAAGAAGGTGTAATGCCAACAAAATTAAATTACGATTTAATCAGGCCAGTAATCAGTGCTTACGCTTTCATCGGTAGGAATAGCATGAAGAGGATTGCTATAGAAAAATCTACACAGTTGAGGAATGTACAAAAGAGTTTTGATTCTTATCAAGCAGTGGTAGACATCTGTACAACTAACGAGGAGGCTGCTGCAAT
This sequence comes from Craniophora ligustri, assembly GCA_905163465.1. Taxonomy (NCBI): domain Eukaryota; kingdom Metazoa; phylum Arthropoda; class Insecta; order Lepidoptera; family Noctuidae; genus Craniophora; species Craniophora ligustri. The sequence continues at coordinate 13,022,083 of LR990962.1, read as the reverse complement.
GATGCATGAAGAATTTTCCTTATGCCAAGAGATGGTGAACATATTACCTATAAAGATAAAAAGACTTCAGCTTGAAACTGTTCAATAGAAAACAGAAAGAAAGATCTGAAGAAAAGTGCTGTATGTATGGTGAACTCGAAGTGCTTATAATATGTTGCTTTTAAAACTAAGTGCAAAGTACTTCTGAACTACGGGCAGTTGATATTGTGTGTGCATATTAGTGATTGGTTAAAAACCCCTTTATTTTGTAAACACTAATTATTTATAGTGTTTCGTCCCAACATTCTTTTTATGACCTATTTTGAATTTATGTAGCAGTATCTGATGTTACTTTTTCTAAGTCCTTGGAAAATTAGTTTACCAGTTATCATGAAAAAAATTATCAATCACAATACAGACTCTGTGCCTACGCTTTTTTATTTAAAATTGGCCCAAGTTCAGGGTATTGAATGTCCTTACATTGCTTAAAGGTATATTTTTGTAAGTCACAATAAAATTGTAAAGATCGTTACTTTAAAATATATCTAGGCATATTGTAAACAAATGATTTCCATAGTTTAAAAATCTATTCGTGACTAGCGTTTATATCCACCTTTGTTTAACAAAACAGTTCACAAATTAGCAATTTTGTCATAGAAAATTGGTCAGATGGTAAAACAAGGCAATGATAGGTTTATAGGTGCACATTAATTCATAATAAATAATTTCGCAATAAATAAATAAATAATTTGACGGTTGGACATGGAAAGAATAAACTATAAATACTGACCTATTCACAATTTCTCGGGAGTTAATAATACCTATGCCTAGATTTTTTACAAACTGACGGTTCTTAAAATTATACTGTGACACATAATACCAACATTGTACCTTTTATTCGAATTACGTAAGCAGGAACCTAATTTTATGCTACAAATATATTGCTTTACTGCGTTCTCATGTCGCAGTTAAATATAACCATTTAAATTCTCATTGCCTAAAATATGTATTATATAAAACACTTATAAAATTGCGTTTAGTATAAAAAAAAAATATAGATTTTATTTATGAAACTATTAAAAAATGAAAAACAACATTAATATCACTGATTTTTATTAATATTTTTTGTACAGGTGGAGGAACTTATGACATATCAGATGATTATTTATTGTTACAAATTTATACAATATCGTTCATACTATTTGCATACCTATATCTAACAAACCGATGAGCTATAATTGCCTGTGAGATGCTAGTTGTAATGTCAATTATAAAAAATATTTTAAGAGTCAAGGAGGCTCTCAATTTGATTGATTTTATATAGGACCTCTACCCATAACACCATATTATTGAGTTATTGACCGGGGTTAATAACCACCAATTATTGTTTAAGTGCTCAGCTTGCAAGTTCTGCGAAAGTCGATATTATTATTTTTCGCTCTTGCCAATAATCCGCTGCGTAACGGTTATATCAGAAGAAGAACAGGGCAAAAAAAGGTCAGTGAGCCGCCTATTACCGTTATGTATATACTTCGTATTGTATTATAGTGCGTTTTATGAAGCCAATCTCTCCAGAGAAAAGTAAGTAAGTACCTACTTAATAAATACCTACTCCGAATGGTTTTCGATTATGGGATACGTCAGTGGGCTCAATATTTATAACTCAAAGGTGACTGACTGACTGATATAGTGATCTATCAACGCACAGCCCAAACCACTGGACGGATCGGGCTGAAATTTGGCATGCAGGTAGATGTTATGACATAGGCATCCGCTAAGAAAGGATTTTTGAAAATTCACCCCCTAACCACTTGTCACCCCCGTTTTACTCCCTAAAACGGGGGTGACAATTATTATGAAACTTAAAATTTTTGTGTTAAATTGCACGCGGACGAAGTCGCGGGAATCAGCTAGTCTTGCATAATATTATAACATTGATACAGCAACCTCGACGTGGCAGATAGGTATGTTACGATACAGTGGGCACAATACATAGTTTTTGCCAATAACTTCAATAGTAGGTAATTACTTAAAATTAGTGTTAGAAACAGAACATTTCTCATGATTTTAGGTGAAAGACGTCCACAGCTGGACATAAGCCTCCCCCAAGGATTTACACGACAACCGGTCCTGCGCCACCCGCATCCATCGGATTCCAGCGACTTTTAACAGGTCGTCGGTCCATCTTGTCGGAGGATTACCCACACTGCATATTTCATGATTGAAAGTTAATAATAATATCATAGTAATTTATTTAATAAAAATAATTAATACTAATACCTACCTAAGCCGATTCTCACAGCACAAACTATTTTATGGAACTATATATAATTATCTACATAGTAAATACCTACCTACGTACTTTTATATTTGGAACATTATAATTTACGATCCAACTCGGTTTTCTACATATTTAATCTGTTGTTTTAAACCATTTCCATGCTTTTCATGAGGGGATCGAACCCACAATCCGTGGCGTAGTACCAAACTATAATGGAACTTTGGATTTCTCCAAATAATGGAATTAATTACTTACTTACTAAATTAACTATTTACATAGGGCGTATTTGTGTAACACTTCCTGTTCTTTTGTTAAGTCTGTTATAGGTCCCGTCACGAGTTTAGAGCTCTGGCCTTGAATGCGCAGATATCAGTTTTTGGGTCCGTTTGGCGGGGTGTGCGGTGTGCGGCGGGTAAGCGGCCAGTGCCGGCGCCGTATTGGTGTATCGCCCAAAGTACATTCACGCACATATTGCTTTCGTTTTTTTTTCATCGTCTTAACCTTTACCTTTCAACAAGTAGTTCCAGTCGCATCCATCTACTAACTTCAACTTCCTTAATTAACGACGATTTGATGAAAGGAATAGGATTATTGCCAAATGTTTACAAATTAAAATTGTTTTTTAATATAATTGATTATAGATAGATAGATAGAATATACTTTATTGTACACCAATAATTAAAAAACACATTACATTAATTTTATTATTGATTATGTAATATTGATTCTATAGGTATCTTCAAAAATAATAAATTATTATTTTTATAAAATAAACCGTGGTTATATTTTATGTTTCTCTTTTAAAATACCTATATGAAACTTCTATTTCTTTTCCATTAAAAGTAACAACTCAAGTTAATCTTACTTTTCTAAAAACTCTTCGTAATATATGTGAGCACGAGTGTACGACATGCGCAAGTCTCCCCACTATTTTCGTCGAGCGCTCTAAACTCGTGACGGCACCATAAAAATAATTAAAACAAATTTAGTTAATCATTTCTATGCCACGGTTTTCATAAAATATTGTGAATTTACCATTCACCATATTTTATCAAAATATTGTTAAGCTTCGTATTTAAATAAGTATTTTCTTTCTATTAAAATACATAATGGAGCTCTAAACTCCATTTATTGTTCTGTCGTTTTAAAAAGAGTACCTATGTAACCTATCAATTAATTTAAAAATATGCATCACAGATAAGATAAGCAAGAGCGTAAGGATAAGTTTTCTATTCTTTGTATAAATTAATTTTATTTGTTCTCATAAATAAAAGATACCAACTAATACCTAGTTCGAGAACTCCTACAAATATTATAAACGCGAAAGTTTGTAAGTGTGGAAGGATGGATGGATGTTTGTTACTCTTTCACGCAATAACCTTTTAACATATTTGAATGAAATTTAGCATACATATCGTTTATTACCTGGATTAACACATAGGCTACTTTTCATCCATATACCATGCGGGCAAAGCTGCGGGAGGCAGTTAGTGAAGAAATAAAATAGTTCTACTGTAATCCTATTAAGAAAACCAGGGTTGGATCTTATTACCTACCTTATGCAAAGTAGGACTTGGAAGGTCCAAGTCCTACTTTTTAGTTATACTATTTAGTTATATAGGGTTATTTTTAATTTGGTGGCTTAACTAACAGACTTTAGTGTTTTCCTAGTGACGGTAGATATGTATTTATCTATAAAGAAATTGTAGGTCTACATATTACAACGCACTGCGTCATCTTGTCGATTAATTAAAAAATATAGGTATTTATCCATAATTAATGCTCTCTTACTTGTTCAATGTATTTTTTTATCGTAATAGTAATATTTTTTTTTATTTTATTTATTATTTATATCACATTTAATTAAGGCCAAAGTCCTGCGTATACGTCGATTAATATAGAAACAACCTTTTTCATAATTTCAAATAACTGTTCCACTGTTCTATTTAAAAAAAAAGGTTTTTGCCGCCATATTTATTATTTTTCTTGGGTCTGGATGCGTTCAGAACCTCAAAAGTCAAAAGATGTGTTTTTAAATGTATAGGTATAGAAATACTAATAGTTACATAATATCTGTCAGGTTTATTTGTATACTACAGGTACACATATTTTGGTGCCTGCGTGAAACTAGGTAATCTTTTAGTCACTGTGACATCCTCATCAATTAATTATATTGGTCTGTTTAATTCAGTTGCCAACGAATTAAAAAATACCCTTTCTAGTCAGCCAATTCGAACTACCTATAATATAAACTAATGCAATTTTTCCTTCTTACTCATACCAAAACTTAAAAGTCGCAGAATTTGGCTTAATACTATCCATAAAACTAAAATTATTATTGTTATAGCTAATAAGATCGCAGCTGCTACATCTAGCAGATTATATTCTATAAATGAGAGGTCTCTGGAAGTGGAATGTAGGGGGTCCTGGTGACCCCATCGTATGACCCTCTCAACCCAGTACACGGCCGTGTCCAGGGGATCCGCTATTCTGTCTTGCCAGATTTTTGAGGCACGGCGAGCGCTCATCCGCATTCTGGAAAAATAAATTGAAATAACATTTAGAAGAGGTAGACTGATGAAATACTGCTATAGACTGTACTTAATCTAAGGAAATAAGTCGACCTTTGCTTTGGCAATAAGTAATTTAATTTAGTTGTATTTTGAGGCTGTTATAGTAGTGTGAAGTCAAAGGTCTCGAAGACTTGCAATTGATTTCCTCTATGGCGTGTGAAGTCGGCCAAACTGTTACCGATGGGCTGGACACCTGGAGTGGGTCCACCGTATGAGAATTTCTAATCGGTAGCCCAACATCCTAGGGCGGGCAAGGCCCACAGACCCCGCTCCCCTCTAAGGTGTGCTGTTTCCACATATAAGATGAATCCCATGCCCAGCAGTAGGACAGTAAATAGGTGGATGATGATGTTTATACATATCTTTTATCACAACAGAATAAACTCTCGAAATATTTAAAAAACAAAACATCAGTTAGGTCAACCTGTGTAGGTTGTGTAATATGTACTATATCTATTTAGGTTGCTAAATATAGATAGGTGGCAGTGTCTGGCTAATCAACGGACGAGCGGTGACCTGTTTAAAACTATTGTCTACTTCTATCGATCTTTTATTTGTGTCTATTATAATTTCGTACGTAGTTTGGAGGCAAAAATATATTTTATATTTTAAATATAGTATATTTTATTTATAAGGTCAAAATAATCAGCTTTTAGAGAGCTCACACTCCAGAGTTCATTAGCGTACAAATTTATTAATAATAATAATAATATATTTCCAGACACAGCGCCATCTAGTTCCGTGGTAAGCAACGTGGCTTGCGTTACGGATACTAGTTGGTTGATATACTACATCTATACATTTTTTTTGTAAATGCATACATACATATTATACATAGATACATCCATGACTTGGAAACAAGTGTTGATGCTCATCACACAAACATTTGTCCCCACCGGGATTAAAACCCAGGACCCATAGCATAGCAGGTAGCGTTAACTATCGCTTAGCTAAATGGGTCGTCAATATTTGTAATAGGTACTTACGCGTGTATAAGCGTCATCGAATTAAAACTTATGGATTGAACGGTCGGAAATATACACATGTAGATGTCATTCACATATTATTGAAAATAATAGGGGTTTCCATTTTGGTCACCATCAACATTGATGGTGACCAAAATGGAAACCCCAAAATGGAATACCTAAATAATTGTGTAATTACATAATTACACAATTATTTAGGTATTATTTATGGTGTTTTTAGGTAACAATACCATTTAGGTAGGTACCTAATTACTCCGTAAGACACGGTTTTCATCACGTACCGTTTAAGTAGGTTACGGTTATATTTGGAAATGGTCATTGGTGATTTACATGTTGGCGCTTCGCCATTTACATACATATAACATTCAATAACACCTGTATTCTTCGATAATTATAATAAGGCCGTATATAAGTAAACCTTTGCCTGAGCATAGTCTATTCTGAAAATACAAAAGCGCATCTGTTCCATTTATGAATATTTTAAAATATTGGTACACCCAAGTTACTGCATTTGACTCTTTTGATTCAAATTGTAACTACTACAACGACTTTGACGTTGACGTGTGTAAACGCGCCAATATTAGCGTTAAAATTAGCGGAGGTATTCAAATTTTGGCCACGCCACTCTTTCTTTCTGAACAGATACTAATATTTATTGTTATAACCAAGAGACAAAACTAAAAAAACTGACATGCATTGCGATTGCCTTAACAGAAAGCACAAACCTATTATTTTACCCTGGAATCAAGGATTTAAACTTATCAGTATTGGCTAGATATCAGTGGTTGTAGTTTTCACCAATATCTCGCTAGTAATTAAATGAGTACCCATTAAATGGGCCATTATAAATAAATATGCTTGCTATCTATAAAAAATATAAGTAGGTTCATTTAGTACACTGGTACTAATGTACTAAAAAAGAGGTTAAAGGTCTAGGCGGCATATGTTTTATCAACTAGATGTCAACGTTTTTTTGGGTACTATTGACCTGACCTAAAACGAGTAAGATACTGGGAATACTGATTACTAGTAATGCTTAGAAAAACCAAGTTTATATTATTACAGACTTAATATTACTGATTATGATAATGGTACGAGTAAAAAAAACGTATGTAGGTATAATGTGTACCTAACTAGGTCTCGTGATTTGGGGTCAGTTCGGGTCAGGGGTTCGTTACGTTGAAGGTTTGAAAAATACTACATTTTACAATCGATCTCATCTCAACCTGTTTTGACCGGACCATGAGACCCCCTTCCGACTTGAAAGCTGAATCTGTTTTTAACCGACTTCCAAGAGGAAGTTAAAAATTCGACTGTATTTTTTTTTTATGTTTGTTACCTCATATCTGTGGACTTGGTGGTTGGAATTGGTGGTGGAACCGATTTTAATATTTTTTTATATGAAAGCTGATGCTTCCGGTGTGGTCCCATGGAAAAATTGTAAGGATCTGATGAGTGGATCCTTGGGAAATCGAGAGAAACCCTAAAATTTTCTATCGATTTTTTCTAGATGACGTGTTTATTGTTCAACCTCTTACATACCATCACGCCTGTTGTCCCCGAAAGGTTAGGCAGAGGTGTAAACCTACGTTTATCGCCGGTATGTTTTAGGTTCCATGTAATAGGGGGCGAGCCTATTGCCATTAACCGGGCAGGAATACAAATTCCAAGCTGCTACTGAGAATTTCACTGAAAAAACCAATAACACTGCTCGACTTGGAAATCGAACCCAGGACCTTTTGCTCGGCAGTCGCACTGTACGACCACTAGACCAACGAGACCTATTACAGACACTAAAAAGTAAAAAATAAAAAACTGCGTTTATAAAACCGACTTCAAAACTAAAAAGTAAAAAATAACTCAATACAGTTTTAACGTATTTTTAGTTTAAAAGGTATGAAATCGGTGCCGGTGCCTGGTTTGAGGCCACCCCGCTCAAGATCATGCGCGATGGGTGTACATACCTCTACATTTGGCTTGGCACCGTCTTTATACCTTTAAAACTAAAAAGAAAATAATACTGTATTAAGTTATTTTTTACTTTTTAGTTTAGTTTAGCAGTCGGTTTTTTTGGGTCTAGTCTTGACAGGCTCCAATTCGATTACAATAATAATTCCCATTGAGAATGTATATTATAGTCTACCTACACTACACCCAGCATAGGGTTCAGCGTGGACCCCATGAACCACCCCTTACCCTTGACTAAGAGATTGTATGAATTGGCAGACTTCACGCGCGATCGAGAAAAGCTCTCAGGCATGCAGGTTGTCGGATTCCTCATTATGTTTCCCTTCGCCTTATGAGCATAACATGTTATGAATACGCATATATCTTTGATAAATCAGTTGTGCCTAGGGATCTCTGACCAGTGGTCTCACCACTATACGGATACATAAAGTCCATACGTTACCAATATGTACCATAGACTGATTGTAAACACTCGCCCTTAATACGTAGAAAATAAGGTAAAAAAAATTAACCTTATTTTCATATTAAAAGTGGTAATGAACTTCACAATAATGATGTAGGTACATTGAACAGAGTACAAACATGAATGACGTCACGTGACTCCGTCACAAGGCAGGTAACTAATGTTTATAACAGAGAAATCTAAAATATCTGCGGTTAATGCGGTTATTATCATACATAGAAATCATATTATTATACATGGGTGTATACTTAAATTTAATAAGAACAACGTGACTACAGATGATGTAGGTACACTTATTATAAAAAACATTATGGTGAACTTCAAAATTGATCTGGGAAAACCATGCTGATTAATTAAAAGCGTAATTTATGCACATAAATAATTAAATATTATTTTCGTCAATGTACAGAACAACAAGAAACGTACAATCGGCCTCTTACGGGATGATTTTTGGGATAAGAACTATCCTGTCCTTCTTTGGGATCTCCATACCTATGTATAAAAAAATCTAAATCGGTTCAGCGGTTTAAGCGTTTGAAAGTAACAGACAGGCATACTTTGGCATTTATAATATTAGTATAGAAGTCCATACTTCTATACGTCTAGAGTTTGAATATATACATATGTATTTATAAGGTACCTCTACTCCGAAATCATGTGCTTATATTAATCATCGCATAAAAATATCGTAAGGATTGCAACGTATGACATCTGTCAAATCTGACTATGCTATTGTGGTAGCCCAGTCTCGGAGCTCTCTCGAACTAGGGACGGCCCGATCATGAACCAAATCGCGCAGAGGTCTAGATTTGTGAAAAATTGACACCCATCCATTGATTGACCTTGGTAGGTGCAGACCAATTGATCACCTTGGTTATTAACTAGCATGGAGCTAATCCTATCCTCCACAATATTAATATTTATTTCTCATCAAATGGATATTAATATTTACATAATCTCCTGACAGACCTATTAGTTAGATATTTAATCGGTTGTCTCCTTTATAAGCAAGGGTTGTCACTACATATGGAAAATAAAACATTCTTTTCGTATATAAGAATATGCATACATACCACCACGCCTGACGTTCCCGAAGGGTTAGCCAGAGGTGTACTATTGCACACACACATTTCACCAGTGCATTTTAGGTCCCATGTAATATGAGCCTATTGCCATGAACCGGGCAAGAATCTAAAATCCGAGCTGCTAGTGACAATTTCACAGAAAAACCCAATAACACTTTGCTCGCCCTGGGCATCGAACCCAAGATCTCTCGCTAAGCAGTTGCACTGTACGACCACTCGACAACGAGGCAGAGATTATTGTTCCACTGCTGGGCCTCCTCTCATTTTAAACAGTTGCATATAGACTTCACACGCAATCGAGAAAATATCACAGGAATGCAGGTTTCCTCACGATCCCGCCGGGGTTATGGTGCATGCTTTCGTGAATCCCATGGCCCCGGCAACAGGGCTAGTCCGACACACCCCGTCGCCTCCCCGGGCGGCGGGACGGTCCGTAAAGGATTTTTCCGCACTAAAAAAAAGGATTCCTCACGATATTTTCCTTCACCGTTTGAGAATGTGATAAATACGCTAGTAATTTAAAGTGCTTGCCTTGGGATGGAAACATGGGCGTACCTAACAGAGGGACCGGATGGTCCGTGCCCACCCTAGAATGGGTTTTTCATTCTAGGGTGTTGGTCTACCGTTTAGAAATTCTCCTATGACTGTGTAGGCGGGGCCAAACCCCCCCCCGAAAAGTCCCGAAGTCGAACCCACGACCATAAGACCAATGTGGGGATTAATGCTAATGACAATGACAACTAACAAATGTGTATTGCACGTTTAATATGCTTTTTGCTTCTTATTATATTTAATATCTTTGATATGATAATAATCTACCTACAATTACGTTTGTCGGAAGCGAGATGGTCATTTAAATGTTTGATAAATCAGATGCTAATAAGCGTACGCCATAACAAGACATATCTTCACGCCTATAAACCCAGAAAGGTAGACAGAGGAGTAGATACTTGAGTGTGATTTAGTTCAACTCCTATGTAATAAGGGGTAATCCTATTGCCCCTGATCGGATAAAATTTATACGACGACTCGGTGGCGCAGTGGCTGAGCGATCGGTTTGTACGTCACGGGTTGCGGGTTCGATCCACGCATGAAGCAAATTTTTGTACGTTCTACAGGTAGTTGTTCCAGGTCTGGGCGTTTCGTGTATGTGAAAATTTGTGTTTGTAAACGCACCCACGACACAGGAGAAAATCCTAATGTAGGGCAACGTTTTTTAAGCTGCTGCTGATAATTTCATAGACAAACCTAATAATACTTTGCTCGACCTGTGGAACGCACCTAGGATCTTCAAAGTCTTAGCTAGTAAACTTTTAGCTCGTAAACTCCAGCTTGCTGCAACACTAGACCAAAGAGCGGGCAAGAATGAGATTAAAGATCAAACATTGTTCAAAGGAAGTTATCGCAGAGAGTTATTCGAGCTTCAGGTAGGGTAGGCAGGTACATAAGTATATTGGGCTGGCTAGAGTTAGAAATATAAAAATGTAAATAGGTACTTAAGAGCTGTGGTGGCCTAGTGGTGTGACCAGTGGACTGATATGTCATAGGTCTCGAGTTCAAACTCGGTCACGCCCCACTGACTTTTCGGAAGTTAGGTATGTGCGTATTTATCACATGCTCAAACGGTGAAGGAAAACTACGTGCGGAAACCTGCATGCTTGAGATATTTTCTCGATAGCATGTGAAGTCTACAAACCCGCAGTAGGATAGCATGGTAGACTATAGCCTAATCACTCTCATATGAGAGAAGACCTGTGTCCAGCAGTGGGCTAATAATTGGTTGATGATGATGAAATAGGTACTTACTCTGGACTAAGAACACTTTGTAGTGCTTCAAGCAAACTCTTCTCTGTCATGTCAGCATAAGAGATGGATTTCCCGAGACCGATGGCAGTGGCTGATGCCCCGTTCAGGGGCTGGTCTCCGTAGAACGGCACGATAAGCATCGGCTTTCCCGCTGATATCGCCTCCGTCATGCCGAGAAGACCACCGTGCCCGATAAATGCGATTACTTTCTTGTGCTCTGCAGAAATAGTAGAAAAAATATGAATTAAACCAATGTAATAAAAAAATGCGTTTGGGCAAACGTGACGCCCTGCGCTGCGACACGATTTGAAGAAGGTGGCATGCGAGGATGGATGCGAGTTGCCCAAGATCGGGATGGTTGTCGCTCTATTGTATGGGGAACGTATGCTCCCCATACGTTCAGTAGTGGACGGCAATAGGCTGATATATATTTTGATTAGTTTGTGGTTGAGTTTAAAAATACGAACGACTCATAAGAACCTGCAGGTCATACAAATTTTGTTTCTAGGATTAAGCATAGCTCCAATCGCATTGCGTTACTCATTAACTGTTCCACTTCTGTGTACAGGCGGGCTGCCTCTCATTTTTGAGAGGGATTGGGCTATAGTCCAACCACGCTAGTGCGTCTTGGCAGACGTCTCGCGCTTTCGACTAGATATCTCAGGCATAAGCAGGTTTCCATATGATGTTTTCCTTCACACAATTTTCTATAAAAGTCTGTGGCGCGTGCCTTGGGGAGTTTGAATTCGAAACCTTTGACGTCACAATGGACTGTAAAGTTGTCTCGAATTAGTTGATCACACCACTAGGGTATCATAGCTACCGTTGATAGTGGTAAAGCAAACAGCACATTTATTTATTGTTAAACTTAGGGGAGATCTATTCCCGTCTTGCATAATGGGGAAGCGAAAATAGAACATCCCAAGTTCAGAAATACCATGCGCAGTGTAGAACTGTTTTGTACCGATTTTATATATCAAGGCGCAGAAATTTCGCTGTTGAAAGAGTGGAGAAAACAATTTATACTCTGTACTTGTAATAATAATGTTCCTTTTCCAAAAATAGATGTTGCAAAACCAATAATAACCCTCTAAAATATTTTTATGGCAATTTTCCTACTCGTTGCATATAGCAACACGATCATGTTTTGCGCGAATCTAATTTCTTGGACTTATTAACATTATTGTGATCAGATAAATTATGTCTAACCACATTAAGATGATCAGCATTATTTATAATCACGTCATTGCTTCCTACTTCGAATTGTTGTTACTAAGAAGGCTTATTAAAATACATCTCGTCATGTTAGGTACTCATCTGTATACAGATGTCTGTCTGTGGCATCCGAACATGGCTCCCGAGCGAATAAACTGATTTTGATTTAGTTTTCTACGTATGAAAGGTGAATTACATATAAACTTTAAGAACCTATTAAGAATCTGACTGGCGGTAGGTATTATTATGACATCGCACGTCAGTATACATAGGACGGTTCGTATTAGACTTAATTGTATTTGACATTAATTTTTGTTCTTTGTTCTATTGCGCCTTATTATTTCGCATGTTTTACAAAGAATAGATGTCATTTGTATATACATATGTATTTAGGAGAGCAGTCCCTAGTTATATTGGAATGTATTACGTCCTTAATTGACCAATGACATTGCAAGCTATTATCTGTCATTTATAAACACTATACGTACGAAGTTCAACTTAACCTGACCTGTTTCCAAACAAATGAATATTCTCGATTTTGGATTAGTCCGCATTATCCTCGTCGGAATTGAATTATTGACCAAGTGTTGATGGAATTCCGAGAGATGGTAGCCTTCTTTCTACGTTTAGCAATATACCACTTCTTAGATAGGTATCTCGCTTATTTGCGGACTAAGTAAGTTCTGCTTAAAACCTCTGCGATGGACATTTTGGCTCACCTTCGGGGAGGTTTTTGAAGCAGAATAAAATTGTGTTTGTGTGTCTTTGAGCGGCTAATAGGTATATGCTACCAGTAGGTATATAATACTAGGTGCATATATTGAGTGATATGCACAGTCGTATTGCCTATAATGAAATGCCGCTGCACCGATTCTGCGAAGTGAGTTAAAAAGGCCCATTCTAATTATCTATATAGGCAATGAGCCAACGCTTGTATTTCTAGTATGAAATATTTTAGTTACACTTACGAAGTAACTCGTACTGCGGGAGCCATTTTACTTTCAGGATGTTTCCCTTAAGTGTTCCCTCTTCATCACTATCTTCATACTTCCAAATAACCCTTTGCTTCAACTTTGACAGGGCGCTCATGATGATCTCCTCCTTGTACTTCGGAATAGTCGCAGTCTTGATCAGAGACCCCCAGCTGAACAACACGACCCCATGCTCAGATTCGTTCAGAAACCGCTGGATGTACTGTAACAAAGAGGCGCGTTTAATTAGTCAAGCAATTTCGCAATTGATATATTTAAACAATAGCACTTACAGCAGAATTTTGTCCAATTGATTGTTAAAGTGTGGTTAGATTATTTGACCCCAATTGGACAATAATTCCGTGATACAGCTAAAATGTATCGATTGATTTTATTACATCGTGAAGTATATCAATTGTTTTCAATAAGCTTTTTTAAAATATACGTTGTCATTTGTTTTTAGTCGGTAGTTTATAGGACACAAGACATCATCGTCGTTTATGAACTTTTAGTTTTAAAAGGTTTCAGGCTAGGTCCATTTATTATTTTCGGAAAGTCAATGTAGGTCGCCGATGTGGTCGTAGGAAAGTATTTTTCTTTAGCAGTGCGTAAAAGTGTTATTATTAGTAATGATTATAAATATTCATTATGCACAGTTCGTTGTTTATTACTTTTAAACATTTTTTAAACATAATTTTAGGGATCAACTACTTTTTAATTTTTACAGCATACCCATGGAACATTATACATGTAGCATAATTTAGCACTAAATTGTACATTTAATTGTGTGTATGTATTGTTAGTTACAACAAAATATTTTTTTAAAAAATCTGAGGCACTTTTAATCGTATTCTTTAGCTTGTTTGAAAATCTTGTAAAAAAGTTAGATAAACGCTGAAACGAAGATCCTGGCCATAACAGATAAATACATTTTGCAAAGGAGAAAGTAAAATAATAACAAATAAATATACAATACAACGTTTCAGCCAGTGATAATTTAAACAACGCAACGCATAATTATTAAAAACAGAAGTGTATAAATAAAATAAATAACATTAAAATATGTAGGCAGTAGGTCATATCAATGGCCATTTAATCCTTTTATCAATACTTGTAAGTTTGTATGTACATCGTAAATATTATGAAAAGTAGAGCGAATGCATACACAAATATCAGATAAGGATTATCTGATCTTTGTGTATGCATTCTAGCTAGTTAGAAAAACACTTATTTACCAAAATTACAAATAAACTGCCACGTTGGTCTAGTGGCTGCAACGAGTATCTAGTGGTTTTATAGTCTTTGAGTGGCTGTAATTCAGTGGTAGGTATGGTTAGGCGACATAGGGCCCTGGAGAAAAAATCTGGGGCCCCTAAACTGATTAGGTTATATCAATGTACAGGGTTACGTCGGCGTGTCAATTCGATTAATGTTAATGAAGAATCTATACACCTATATTAACTAGCTGACCCAGGAAATGTTGTTTTGCCACATAATAGGTGTTAGTGGTAGAAGAATTAAAATTTAGTTTTGTAAAAAAAGTCTGTTGAGGAACATCCATATCGCCTAGGGGTGTAACTAGCCTACGAACGATTCTCAGAACTACCAAATATACATAAAAAATTTCATAATAATCCGTCCAGCCGTTTCGGAGGAGTTTAGCGACGAGATTTTTATATAATATGTATAAGAAGATACGTGAAGCAAAAACTTCGTACCCCTTTTACGAAAATTGCGCGGACGGAGAGGTATGAAATTTCCCACACTTATAGTTTATATAGAAAAGGAGTGCAGAATGCTTTGTCTGTTTTAAAATTACGCAAAAAAAACTGAAGAGTTAAATTAATTATGGTCGAATTTCGACCACTTGGCGACCTTCAAGATTAATAAATATTTAATTTAATTGGATGACTCGATTCACTAATCGGGTCGGCTGCGGTAGCTCGATTTCGGTCTGGCTTCTGTGATATGGTTCCACAGTTTGAATCCCGGTAGGGCCAAGTGTTTGTGTGACGAAATATTATACCTACTAATTCATTCATAAATGTAACACAAAACACTATCTCACTAACTCGGTAGACAATTAAGCGCGCTGGCCTAAAAGTCACCGGCCTAATAGCAGACATCATTTGTTGGGGCATCTTACCGGATTACAATTAACCTGGTTTGCCCAATTTTAAGAGTATTAATGATCCTTTGATCTATATTCTATATTTCGGATGGTACTTCTCTACTCTTAATAGTACTTAGTTGCTGACTTCTTCTAATGGCTAAATCTGGCAAGTAATACACGAACAGAATGGGGTACAGAATGGGAACAGTTGTATTAGCCTAGGGCCTAGTGGCGTGAACTGTGAAGTTAAAGATCTGGTGTTCAATTTCGAGGCACGTATTAATGACTGTTCTAAGCAAATTTGCTGTCTCACTGCTGGGCATAGTGCGAGTATGGAGGAAAATCTCTCAGGCATGCAGATTTCCTCGCGATGTTTTCCTTCACCGTTTGAGCAAGTGATCAATTCTCGCGTAAGTTCACAAACTCAGTGGTGCCTGCCTTGGGTTTGAAGTCGAGACCTTTACTTCGAAGTCCACTGGTTACACCTATCACAGCTCTATCAAATCACTAATTCATTTATTACCTATGCACATTCAGCTCAAATTCAATAGGTATCGAGACATCTTTTATAATTATACATATTAGATAATATTTGCCTAACGGTATTGTCTGATATCATCTATCTATTATGTCTTATCTTATCACTTGAACAGTAACATTCAATTGCTGAGATGTGGGTCAGGGATGTTGTGGATAAATACCTAGGGCCAATGAGAATCATAGTTCCTACCTCACTAGATCATGTGACGGAAGTGGAGGATTGATTCGACGCGGGCGCATTGAAGTGTAGCAATTTGGCAATCAGTATAAACCATGATCTCTGATTGTGTTTGTCTGCTCTCCGATTGTTGGTATACCTTTATTTATATTTCTGTTTCGAAAGGAGTACATCCATTTAAAGAAGCATTTTTTTATTCTGCACTTGTAGACACCGACTGAAGTTTAAAAAAATACGACTGCAAATGTCAAACGTGAACCCAATTGGAACTACACGAGAAGCACCAGCTTTCAAATAAAAAAAGGATCATGAAAATCGGTTCACCCAGTCGACAGTTATGAGGTTACAAACATAAAAGAAATACAGTCGAATTGAAAACCTCCTCCTTTATTGAAGTCCGTTAAAAATAAAAAGCAACTACAACAGTAATAGTGAGAGAGGTTGCATGAGGCCAAAATAAGGTTACATTACTGTTAATGCTATTTACTGACTCATTGCTGGGAACGGGTCTCCTCTCATTTCGAGAGGCTGCTAACCCGCACTAGGCTAGCCTAGCAGGGTTAGCAGACTTCACATACCGTCGAGAGAATCTCTCAGGTAGATGTAGATTTCCTCACGATATTTTCCTTCACCGTTTGAGCATGTGAAGAATTTGAATGTTAAGTGCGTATTTAACGCACTTAACTTCGAAAGTCAGTGTTGCGTACATGCTTTAGGATTAAATTCAGGACCTTTGACTTCACAGTCCACTGGTCACACCACTAAGCTATTACAGCTAAATATCTACATCATTATCATCTTTACTGCCAATTATCCTTATTTGCACAATCCATTCTTAATTGTATCCATTCTTCTTTTCCATCTTTTTTGGTCTCCCAGTCCATTTATTTATATTTTTGAAAATGCACATGTTTTCTTCAACTTAATTATTTTGTAGGTGGATACATCACGAAAAAATAATATTTATTTGTTATTGAATATATCTAAAAGTGTATCTCATCACCGTCGGTAACAGGGACTTATATAATATTGAGGAATTAGGGCTGTCTGTCGAAGTGTGTTGAGGGCAGACCCAAAATAACGGATGACTGAGTCAGGGGCCTGTTGGGAGACTAGAGTTATGATGTCTCATCACGTGATGCCATAACAACCGCAATGATTGCCAAAAAAAGGGCAAATTTACTGGGAATTCGCCAACGATTCCCACTGAAGGCATATTTTCGGCGCTTCTTTTGCTTTACACACTACACACAACATAAAAACAAGAGTTTCCTACACATAGAAGACACGACAAGAGGCTTCACGTATATTCTTCTTTTACATTCCTCAAAGGAGGATACACATACCAAAAAATTAACATAAGGAAATTAAATACTGTAACAAATGGCCCGTTTTTGTCTCCAGACCAATAAATGATTGTTTATTTCTGTGAATAGATCTTTTTAAAGACACTTTTACATGTCATGTAAAATTTTAGTATCTAGTTGGCATCGGCATTTCCTAATTGACGACCTCTGAAAAGAAATGCCAAAACAACTCAGAGAATCATGGTCTATTTTAAAGTCTAGACATTTTAGTTACTATACGTGAGCCTAACGATGTAGTCTGAGATGGCCTTTTGAAGAAAGCACCAGTGCAATATTCAATAAGATCAGATTTACCAAGTCGCACATATTTTTTACTAGACCAGCTGTTACTTGCTTCATAAAAGAAATCTTGCAATAGGAAAGTAACTTGTATTAATTTACTATCTCTAGTTTCCTGCCTGTTCTCATTGCTCACTAACACGGCTCATAGAAAGTGGAACTAAATTGCCGACCAACCGATTACCTGCCTAACCATTTAAAGTGACAGCTGTCTTTTTTTCATGGCTTTTTTATTATTTCTTAGGATTTTGTGCGCTTGAATATGTATTATTGGTTTATTAATTCGTAGTTTTTTATGGTGTTGACAATGATATATATTCCTCATATTACATACAGCCTATTATCGAGACTATAACTTCAAACTTTTTTTCGTGGGACACCATAAAAAAACTACGAATTAATAAACCAATAATACATATTTATTATTGGTTTATTAATTCGTAGTTTTTTTATGGTGTTGACAATGATATATATTCCTCATATTACATACAGCCTATTATCGAGACTATAACTTCAAACCTTTTTTAGTGGGATTGGTGCCTAACATCCTGAAGGTGCGGTTTAAATCTAAACCTAGATGTACCTAAATATTCGATTAGTAAAAATACCACGATGTTTTTTAACCGACTTCAAAAAGGAGGAATCAATTCGAGTGTATGTTTTTTCTTTACGTTTGTTACTTCATAACTTTTGTATTAAACCTTTCTGATTCTACAACGATGTCTCGTCAACACGTTGATAGTTATGGAATCAGAAAGGTTATTACTACGCAGACGATTCCGAATCGAAAACCCAGAAGTTCGATTCGAGTTCTAGTCTCTAGATCTATGACTTGACAGTCCATTTTCATATCAATAAACATAAAATTATAACCAAGTCTTCCTATTAGGTTCTGTGAGCAATAACCGCAGACCGTCCTGTCAGTTTGTACGATAACACTTCACTGCGACCCCAGCCGATTACGTTCTGTTTATTCTACGCCCCTGCAATGTGTTCAATTTCTAAAAGACACACACGCATAAATACGAAATTAAACTCCACCGCTGTCATTGCTTGACCTAGAAGTTAAATACGCTGGTGATTGATAACTTTCTACCTTACAATCTTAGTAATAAAACCGAGAACTAGTTAACAGCAAGACTAGATTGTAGACTACTTAGGGTTTAATTCTGCCACCGTTATACTCGTATGCTCAATTTCTTGTCACGGGTTTGATTCTCTAAGAGATTAATATCTTTTCTATAGACTTCTGGTCTGATTCTGAAATACTTTTTGTGGCAACGCCTTCTTTTAGATGAAATTTGTTCAATATATGGAAAAGTTTAGATACTTAACACTGAAATACGAATCGTTTTGAAATAAACATACTTACTTTATTATTTTAATTACAGTTATGGGACATTCTTTAAAGAGTTTTATTCCGACGTACGTAACTCAAATGGTTTATAGTTTGTGCTGCAGCTACAAAATGTCCATTATATTATTTTCATTTTTATTTAAACACAATAGACTACAAAGTCACGTACACAAATACATTAAAATTGTTGTGTACGATACATGAAACAGCGATTAGTCCACACACGGTATCCATCCATATTTCTATACTGATATTATAAATGCGAAAGTATACATATCTATCTGTTACCATTTCACGCTTTAAGAACCGATTAAGAAGAAATATGGTAAGGAGATTGTTTGGGCCCTGGGGAAGGACATAGGATAAATTTTTGTCCCTGAAATCAACCCATAAAAGGGTGAAAAGGGGATGGAAGTTTGTAAGCAGAATCGATCATTTCTTAAAAAGGGGGTAAGAAATAATCAGATTGATGAAAAACCAAATTGTATATAATTAGTAAATGAAGTCACGGGAAAATGCAAGTAATTTTATATCTGTGTTTACAAACTCCGCAAGTCACTGGATTTGTTACTAGTCCGTTCGCGATGTACACATTACTACAATCGACGTTAATGACACATAATGTTTCAGTATTATCCGTTATTCAATTGTCTTCATGAACACTGAACACGGCTACACTGGGTGACATCGTCATTTCTAGAATTTATGCGTCCCTGGTATTATTTTCATACATCCTTAACTAGATTTTACCCGTGACTTTGTCTGCATAGAATTATTTATGAGTTTTATACAATCTGCATATTTGTTTCTACCCCCCATAAAGAAATTATCGGGTCCCCAGAAAAACTTCTGTGAGTTCCGTCCCCCTTTTCACTGTTTTAGGGGCTGATTATTTTAAAACTATCCTATGTCCTTCCCTGGGTCTCAAACTATCCTTTTACCAATTCTCATCAAAATATTTTCCACGGTTATAGCGTGAAGAGCTAACAGACAGACAGATAGATACACTTTCACATTTATAATATTAAGTATGGATAGTCAAGGAAGTAAAGTAGCTGTGATAACCTCGTGGATCTGTAAACTGTGAAGGCAATGGTCTTGAGTTCGATCCTAAGTCTGACTTTTCAAAGTGACGTGCGGTGGAGGAAAATATTGTGTGGAAACCAGCATGCCTGGAGACTATTTCGATGTCGTGCAACCCGTGCGGTTAGCGTGGTGTAACATGACGTGTATAGACGCGTGTATGTGTGACCGAAGTCGTCTCAAATCCCCAACGTGTGCCTAGCAGTGGTACATTTAATGGTGATTTCGTTCACAATAATAAAATAATAAAATACTTTCTAATGATAAAAAATAAAAATAATGAAAATACCTACCTATTTTTTGTTAAATAATTGCCTATTTAATACCTACCTAATGCCTAGATTTTTGAATAGTGATTCAGTAACGTAAAAGAGCCTTGATTATTATCTGCTACTATCATTAGAATAACTCATAAGTACTAAGGCTATAGAAGAACAAAGTTTAGAGGTAATCAATCAAATAAGTCACTCACTAGCAAGTAAATCCATGCAAAAACTACCTTATTTATCGGCATATAAACACTAAATAAGATTATCAATATGCATAGTGTTTAATTGTGTTTTGTTTTATAAACATTATAGCCAGTGCGATAGTTAGTTTTGAAAATAGAATATTAAAAGACGTACTAAAAAGTAAAGAAAACCAGAATCTAGTCGTTGATAAGATCATAGTTTACAATCGATTAATGGTACAAACAATTTGATATCATAAAAATTTCTATTGCAGTTTAATTTGAAAGATATAATAAGCCTAAGTTAGTAATAGGTCGACCTGAAGATGATAATGAAGCCTTAGAAAATGATAAAAAAGGGTTCATTCATAACAAGCACTGTACAGGCTTCTTAGCTGTTTGCGTAGACAATAACTCTCTTGTGTAATGTACAGTAATAATTGTCTTTATGTATCTCAAATATCTCATTGATTGTATCTATATTATCTAGTCACTATAAACGTATATAATATATTATGAATAAATAATTGATCGAGCGGGACCTCGTTTGACACAAATCGCTTCTGCATATTTTTGCACTCCGTTTACCACCGCTGGAAATAGGTTTAAGTCTTGTAAGTTCCACATGCATCACTCGCCATCGAGAAAATATCAGAAAATGCAGATTTCCTCAGAATGTTTACTTCACAGTCTGAGCATACGAGTAATACGCACTTAAGTTTTTGGTTGCCTTGGGATTGAATTCGAGAACTTTGACTGACAACACTAGAACTGTAAAGTCGATGGTCTCGAGTAGTTATGTAGGTATAGACTTAGATAGGAATGTCACAGATAAATTATAAATGCAATTTAAGTATACTTGTATATACATAGCTATTTGGACTGCCTTTAGAACGTCAGAAAATCGTAAAACTGTTGAAAGGCAGTCTTGCATGTAACGATGTTGGCTCGCAAATAAATCTTTATATCCTACCTATCAATCATAATGGTTTTCTATTAAGAAATTCTTAGTAGTAGTTCGAAGATTAGTTTGTAACAATGTTGCCCATTACAATAGTATTTTCTATTGTGGTGTATTTAATTTTATTACATACATCACACACACTAATGCCCAGACACAAAACAACTTGTAGATCGTACTAATATTTTTGCTCAGTGCAGGGATCGAAACCGCAAATCATGACGCACAAGCCGATCTCTCAGCCATTGCGCCAATCGAGAACATGGTGAGTGCCTTTTTGGGCCTAGATGAAAATACTTCCTTGCAGAGTTGCGATTTGTTTGCATTAAACCTTCTTGATTCCATAATTCAAATTATTTATTTATGGTACATACACAATTTTTCTTTATTACATTAAATAAATAAATATTTCCGGACATTATTACACAGCACCATCTAGTTTCGTGGTAAGCAACGAGGCTTGTGTTACGGATACTAGATGGTTGATATACTACATATATACTTTTTTTTTGTAAATACATACATATTATACATAGATACATCCATGACTCGGATACAAATGTTTATGCTCATCACACAAACATTTGTCCCTACCGGGATTCGAACCCGGGACTACCGCTGAGCTAAACGGGTCGTCGAATATAACATTGGAACTAACATAAGCGTGGTTGCATGATGGGTAAACTTTGGAATGAGTATATACTTTTGTAATTATACGGGTAAAAACTTAAAAGTGCTCTGCCAAAATATTTCCTGATTGTTAATCCGTGCAGCTCTGCTTAGGCCTAGGCATAGGCGTGATAGTATTTTATGTAATTTTAATAAAGCCTATTCTGCTTTGTATATTAGCTAAAGTATGTAATTTAATATAAAGTTACGTAAGGTTTTGTTTTGCCCGTGTAAGGCAGTAATTTATTTAAATGATTAGAATATGGATTAATGTCAATGCATTGATTTACAATTTTATTATCTGTGAATAAGTATATCAAGTTATGTTATGTAGCACGTCGTTACGTGTGAAGGTACTTACTTTTACTTTCTTCGTATAACTAATTATATAAAACCAGAATTGCGCTATCGATAAATTATTATTATACTTATATTCTGGGCAAAAAATCATGCAGAAAGGATGTTAGCAGTCTCTGCGTGTTGTTTTTGGTCGAATACGAATTAAGTGCCTGGTTAGCATACCAAGTTTACCATATGATTCCAAGTTATTTATTACCTTCTTTGATTTTATCATGGCAAAAAATTACTCACTAAATAATAAGTAGGTACATGTTGATTGAAATTGCGCTGTTTTTTTTTGTATGGTGTTATTCACGTGTCAATTACTCTTCCATTTAAAATGTCAACCGTAAGTAAACGCTTATTAGTTCCAGTTATATTTTACGCTCTTCGCTAATTCTAATCATGTAAGTATAATAGTTTCACGGTCATGTATTTTCATAGATAATTACTTGTCAAACGTACGTCGTTACGCAAGACGAATCGGAAAACGTGAGAAAATCTCCATGTAGGTACTTACAGGTGGTATAGTATTCCTGTTGTGGTCCAAATGCATCCCTCCAACTTCAACAACACCCGGCAATAGAGGCCGAGCACCGTTCAAACTGTGGTACGTATTCACTAACATCATGCTCACATTCTTCGCGATGTCCTGCAGATCGGGGATCCTCTTACCAAAACGCTTCTCAATAATCGCCTTTTCTTTCATTTGGACGGCGTAGCGGTACCATAATTTAAAATACACGTTTAATAAAGTATTCTCTAATCTTTCAGGGAAGGACATTTTGGACGTGAATTCTGAAGTCACTATTGGCACGTAGGAAGGATTATCGGTGATTCCGATTCGGTCAGCCGACCACGTCATCATGGGGCTTGATGACAATGACACGAAGGGTGCTTTTAGCCCGTACACATGAGCAAGACCGAGCATACAGTCACTATTGAAATTCTCCACTATAACGAGGTCGTAACTTTTCTTCAAAACATCTGCCAAAGGAGGGAAGTCCACGATTTTAGAGCATACATTCACAGCTAGGTCGGCTAGTGGCTGGATATCAAATATCTGCTTCAGTGTTTTTTCAATACCCAAAATTCTAAAAATCTGGTTTGGGTTGTCGAAGTACGATAAGTCGATGGTTTCTACTCCTAATGCAGCAAGTCCCTCGAGGCTCACTATGGTGTAATTCGCCGGTGGATTTTTTATAGGAAAGAACGAAACTACTGTAACATCGTGACCTCTCTCGGCTAGTGTTCTGAGGAGCGGATCGAAGACCATTTGGTGGCTTTTTCCCGTGTGTGGGAAAAGGCCGAGAATTCGCGCGGATTGCACATTGTGGACGGCGAAGATCGCGAATAGTACGGCGAGAGTTCGCATCGTGGGTAGTGCATGCGCCACCGCGGTCGAGACTGTACTGACACTGTTTGCTGCCGCACTAGAGTGTTATTTTCAGAGCATGTGGAATAATTATAGTAGGGTGAGGTTTTGAGAACATAATAGGGTGTTATAATAAAAATAACAAGACAACAAACAACTTATCGTTAACCCAAAAATAAGAATTATCTTCAATTTCGAACCCAAGTCATTGGATTGTGTGAGAAATGTTTTTTATTTTAGTTTTAAGATAACAGTGGATTTAGTATTTATAATAGGTTGTTACTACAATAAGTGTTTTTAATGTGTACTTCCAAGGTGGCTATGTGTGAACTTTCCTTTAAACGCGTATTTTAGTTTTGTTTTTCTGTATTATCTACTTGAGTCATCACTATTATAATAATTCTTCTATTGGATTCCTTTATCGCGACGAAGACAATTATTATTATTACACCTTACTTCATATAAACAAGCTAGTTTCCCGCCCTGGCTTTGCCCAGGAAGTTTAAGGTATTTATTAACTATTTAAACATTTATAAATTTTAAGAGAAATCGCGGTAAGAGTATTTTTCGGTATTTTTTTCTCTACTTGGGTTACTACATTACATATTGAAGTTTTCATTTTACGGATCCGTAACTGTTTTTAAATTTTATTAAATATAGCTTATGTTCATTATATGTAGATAAATGCAGCATCAGAATGGTGAAAGAATTATTCAGATTGGTCTAGTAGTTTCGTAGTCAATTCAATACAAACAAAATATTAAATCTTTCCTGTTGATAATGAATTAAAATAATAAAATAAGTAAGTATAAACAAATAAGTAGGTTGCACTTATTTCGTAAGTTATCAATTGTTTGTCCGGCTATTTGGTTTTTTTACTTCGGCCTACATTATATGTATGTTGCTTTATCTAATTATAATTATTGACGACCCGTTTAGCTCAGCGGTAGTTAACGCTGCCTGCTGTGCTATGGGTCCCGGGTTCGAATCCCGGTAGGGACAAATGTTTGTGTGATGAGCATCAATATTTGTTTCCGAGTCATGGATGTATCTATGTATAATATGTATGTATTTACAAAAAAAAAGTATATTATGTAGTATATCAACCAACTAGTATCCGTAACACAAGCCTCGTTGCTTACCACGGAATTAGATGGCGCTGTGGCATAATATCCAGGTTTTTTGTTTTCTTTTTTTAATATAACTGAACTAATATACAATTTACATGATATGTACCTAAATATGTGATACATTTAATGAACTTGGTTGTTCAAAACAATAATCTTTGCCCTTTATATGCCAAGAGATGTTGCTTCAGTCAGGAATAGTATTAATATACCATTACACGTGTATCCACGCAGGGGTGAGCATAAGAGTACAGATGTAATTCCGAATGTAATAAAAGCGAGCCTATTACCATTAACCGGGCACGAATCCAAACACCGAGCTCCTGAATTTCATGGAAAATCTGGGGATCGATGCCAACATCGATCCTTCCCCGAGTATTTTTTTTTACACATATTATTATGACACTAGTTCAAAGGGAGGATTGGGCACAGAAGTACCTACTTATGGACTCGCATACAGTTTGCCAATGTGTTTGTAAGTTAGGAGGCAAGCCTCTTGGCAATAATAGGGCAAAAATCTTAACTGTCAGGGAATATCCTACTAGGAAAACCCAATGACTCACCTCGAGCTTTATTAACCCAATTATGACTCTCCGTAGATTATTTATATATTAGTTGTTGAATATTTAACTAGGTAAAGAGGAAAGCAACTGACTCAAATTTCAAGTAATTTTTTTGAATACATCATATCATTTTATCTGCCCTAATTTTCTTTTTTCAAATTATTATTATTGTTTTATTTTAATTTAATAAATCGACTGCCTAATAAAAAACATACATACCCATAAAATATGCACGTAGGTAATGATGATGATGATGATTGGTAATATTTTAAGCGAATGAGTTATTAAAATTAAATATTTGAGTTCAACTTTTTTTTCTAGTTTTTTTTTAATTAGGTCAACGATGAGGTTAAACCTACCGATTAAAAAGATAATGATTAAGATTGAACTACTCTGTAAAATCTAGCCTCTAGTCATACATACTTAACACATACTATATAAATATACTTCAAAAATATATAAATACACTTGGAATATACTTGGAAACCTACTTTATTCGTTTTTTAGTGGTTAAAAGGTTCAGATGTCGTTATATGACCCCATATGACCTTTAATTGTCATTTAGAAGTAGACGATCATGTTTACGATTGATTTCTCCGAACCACGAATACACAGAACTACGGCATTGGGTATCATAACCAAATGCCAATTGGTGCGCTTAGTCTCCAGCACCTCTTTTATTGGCTCAAAACGTATAAAATCATTGAGAGAAAGTTTTCAAGAATAATTAATTGTAACAGCAACTCATAATTCTTTTGAAAGGACGCCATAATGAAATGATAAACGAGTCTCGCAAGTTAAAAGTGTGTAAGGTACCATGTTTTCAGAGAATTCCATTTTCGAATTTTGATATTTTTTCCATTTTAAAAGACCAGTCACAGAAACTTTCTCTTAATCTGTTTACTAATAATACATATAAAGAAAAAGGACACTAAATGTGACATAAATAAATCGTTCATATCATTTGTTGTTTATCATTCCTAATGAACTTAGGCTTTATATTATGTACCTATATATAGATGTATAGGTACATAATATAAATATAGATTAAATGGACTGAGATGTCAAAGGTCTTGAGTTCAAACCCAAGGCACGCACCACAGACTTTCGAAAGATATTTATCACATGCTCAAACAGTGAAGAGAGAGATTGAGAGATTTTCTCAATAGCATGTGAAGTCTGCCAACCTGTAGTAGGCTAGCGTGGTGGACTATAGCCTAATCCCGCTCAAATGGGAGGAGACCTGTGCCCAGCAGTGGGACAATAATAGGTTGATGATGATGATATTAATAATACAGATAACGAAAGACAGAGCAATTAGCATACTCTCGCGAAGCTGATCTATAGATAGAAAGATATAGATGGATCTATAGGTATTTATGTACTCTAATGAATACTGTAGGTATATTTTTCTACGAACAACAGAAGCATTATAAAAAAATTTAAACAGGCTCAAGCTTAATATTTCCCCAGGATGTAATAGGTATAACTCTTCGTCAAATGTTTGACCGTCTTCAAAAAAAGAGGAGGTTATCAATTTGTCATTTTTTAAAATTATTATTACCTGAAAACTTTCAACTAGGAGACCCATTTTTATGATTCTTTGTTATTAGGTGCTCCCGCCCATTTGGTCCAGTTCTGACATTTGAAGTCGGTCTTTCTTGACGGCATTATATCGATCGAAATGCGAAGCGCGTTTTATTTACGCGATAAAGAGAGATATTATTAATCTTTTATTTTCGCATTTATAAATAAATATACAAGATTAGCAGCCCACGGCCGGTATTTACAGCAAGATCAGAGCAGTCAATGGGTGGTTACGACACTGACGACCCTAGAAAAACTAACTTTTTTGAGATGTAATAAGGGCCACAAAAAAGCATACGGCTCGCCTGATGATAAGCGGTTACCTACCGTAGCTTATAGACGTTTGCAACACCAAAGGTGTTTCTTGCGCATTGCCTACCCTGTAGAAACCGTCTACGTTTCTAAATTCAACTCTAAACTAAAGGGAGTTAGTAAACTGACAGCAAACGGAATTCCCATGCTGTCATTCACTCCCCCAACGAGCTCTAGTAACCTTACCTACTCAGCAGAAATATAACTATTGTTCAAGATTCAAGATTCTTTATTTGTATTAGGTTTTGTGTATTGTTGATTCACTGCGCTCTTCTGTATGACGTAGGTACTTCCCCAGTTCGGCAGCTCAATTTGAGCGAGGACTCTCGCTACACCCTACCTCTCCAGGTACCAACCTAACGAGCGAGCTTTATACATTTCAACAATATATAAACGCTGCGAGAAAACATACCATTACTATTGCACGTGTTTGACAGTTAATGATTGAATGGGCTTTTTTTGCGATCCATATACATCGTGGGGGCAACGGCAGAGATAAAAGCATTGACCCATCGTACGCGTACCTGTTTCTGGCTTTGCTTACAAACCTTTTTTTATATCTAATAATCATTTTTTTTCTTACAGTAATAAGCTGAGCTGGTCGCTTTTATCGTGATGGATGTACCTATACCTTTTTGTATGTAAGCTCCAAAGACGAGGACAGAAAAAAAAATTAATATGATTTGGTAATGAACAATTTAAAATTATTTACACACTGTGTGTATTAATGGCAAATAATTAATTAATTAAACTAAAACCTACCGTACCTATACACTTTCCATAAGAATAATTTACTCTAGAACATAGTGTTTCTCATTCTATGTTATTGTATTTTGTTATTGAGAAATAAATGACTCAAACGATTGCGAACTAGTAAATTGTAAAACTAGTGTATTAAAAAATTCAGAAAGTGAATTGGACAATTCAGTAGGGGTAGCAAAATTTTAATAGTCTATTGGGGGAAAATGTGGAAATTCGCCACTGTCGATGCGTGAATACGTTTTTAAAGTCCTCAACAGGCTATCAGCTATCACTGTTCGCTAGTACGAACATGATCTGAGTCTAATCTATATATTATCTGTGGTTTTAGGGTCAGGATCTTTAGGTCCGGGGGCGCACGTGGTTACACGCGTAATTGCAAGTGTGACAGTCACAGTTCAACATTAGATTGACAGTAAATGGTTGTAGCCATACGATTAGTATTGTGGCTGAGCGATCGGTTTCCGCGCTGCGGGTCGCAGGTTTGTTGGTTGTTCTGAATCGGGAAGCTTGGGTACATCATTATCATCAACCAAATTAGTGTCCCACAGCTGGGCACGGGTATACATATATTATATTAGGCAGTCGATCACGGTAGTGCGCATTGGCAGACTTCACATGCCACCGAGAAAATATCTGAAGCATGTAGGTTTCCAGACGATGTTTTCCTTTATCGTTTTAGTATGAGTAATAAATAAGCACCTAACTTTCGAAAAGTCAGTGGTGAGTTGTCACGCTAATAGATTTCTTTATATAAAGTGTGTGAGTGTACCTACATGTGTGAGATTTTTAATTTATAAAATGAATTCATGACGTAGGAGAATATCCTCGTTTGAGACAACGCGCCAACCCTTAAAAACCGTTCAATTGCCAGTTTGACTTGCGCGGTGGGTCTTTTTTCCTTTTCAGATTCGGAAGTGAAATATACTATATTCTATGAGAATGTTATCAGTTTTCATGATCATACACCACCATCATCATATTACCATTTGACGACCCAATTAGTCCAGCGGTAGTTAACACTGCCTTCTGTGCTATGGGTCCCGGGTTCGAATCCCGGTAGGGACATATGTTTGTGTGATGAACATGAACATTTGTATCCGAGTCATGGATGTATCTATCTATAATATGTATGTATTTACAAAAAAAAAAGTATATATGTAGTATATCAACCAACTAGTATCCGTAACACAACTCCGTTGCTTAGCACGGAATTAGATGGCGCTGTGGCATAATATCCAGGAATATTTATTTATACAAAACAGTGATCGCGATGAATCATACCTCAGTTTGCTTTTTTTTTTATTATTTTCATTTTTATTTCATATTTGTCATATTTAATTCCTTACAGACGACCTCTGGAAAGAAATGTCGAACAAACTCAAATAATCACTGTCTTTTGTAAGGTCCAGTAATTTTGGTTACAATATGCGAGTCCAATTATGGGGTGGGCGCCGGTAATTTATGAAATGAGGAAAGTTAATTTAACCCTATGTTCAATTGCCATTCCATAAATTATTATTTTTAAAGATCTTGTGACCTTTAAAAAAAAGGCATAGTGGTATGCAGGGATAGCAGCGCGCGGCATTCTGTAGTTTCTGCCTATCCCCATGGGAAAAAGGCGTGAGTGTATGCTTGTGATCTTTTTTTAATTTTATATAAATATTATAAAGAGGGAAGATTCGATTATTTGTTTGTTAGTAAGGAATCGGTTCCGAAATAACTAGACCGATCTGAATAATTATTTTACCATAAGAATATTTTATTTAAAAAAACCCAATATGTGTACGAAGCTAGGATAATAACCGTGGCTTAAATATATTAATTATTAATTAAATAAAGACAAATGGCAATCTAACATACGTCAAGCCGATAAAATAATTACGTATATACATGACTTTAATTATGAGTAAAGTATGCGCAATAATTAAAATTATAAATTATTGTGCAATAAATGACCAGGAGATTTTGGGCTATCAATTTGTACATTGAGAGTATTGACCTTACCACGTGTTCATGGAGATTGCCATTTACCTCGTGTTCGTAGTGATTGTGAAATTATTTATCAGTGAAACCCTTCCGTAAAGATCAGAATAGCAGGACTGATTTATAACACTTAAATGTTGCGGTAGCTCAGGCTCGCAAGATATAAGTTACGTGCATAATCATCACATGCTCAAACGGTTAAGGAAAAAATCGTGAAGCAACCTGTATGTTTGAAATATTTTCTCGTTGGCTTGTGAAGTCTACCCGCAGTAGGCTAGCGTGGTGGACTATTGCTTTATCCCTCTCAGAAATAAGAGAAGACCCGTGTTCAGCAGTGGGAAAATAATGGATAGATGATGATGATTTATGCCGTCAATAATGGAACACAGTTCACCAGCAGAATATTTTGCAGTACGGTAATACTTCTCCAGATGATCTGGTCAGCCGAGTCCAACTAGCATTCGTATTCTTTACCCTATTATATTGGGGTCGGCTAGTCTACTCATTAACGACTCCGCAACCTTATTACTGGGGAATACTGATATCCTAAGAAAACATAGTTTTAGGGCTAGGCTAGGCGTTCTAGTTTTCTGACTACGACTCTATGTGCGTGTTGTTGTATGTTCGGCAGGCTTTTTTAAGGCACAACTTAGCCATAAAGGCAGTGTCTGTTTAAGGTTTTTTTTCTTAATAGCTTAAGGGCTAATCCAGTACTACTTTATATGTATATGAACCAGTGTGCTAACTTAACCCACGAGTTATTTATGACCACTGTAGTAAAAGTAAAATTACACAGTATTATTAAACATTTAAAAATATTCAACACAATGTCAGAAGATTAAAGAATTATTTACGAGACTGTGAATTTCTCTCTCGTATTTAGATGTCTATAAATATTGTAAAAGGTTCAACGCATGTGGTTAGTTAGTAAAAATAGACCGACTTCTCAAAACGAACGCCGAATGATTTAATTTACCGCTGTTTAGTTTAGCTATCGGAAGAAGTAGTGCACATTGCGTTAGATTCGCACCTCATAAATTATTTTTTTATTATTACGTAAGAAAATCGTTTAAATATTAAGAACTACTTACTGAAATGAAAACTTATGAACCAATGTGCTCTTTTTGATAACAAGGCAAACTAACTAGATTAGCGTTTAGTTTCAACATACTAGATAGATTAATAGATATTAGGTACCAACAATTCTGAGTCACGCTTCAGACGTCAACACTCAACACGCGATTATCCTGGTACAAGTCTTTTTTTTATATTTCGTAATTTATATTCCATAAAAATCATAATTTCAGGTGTTTCTATAATTTATTTTCTATTACTAATTTATTATACAAACATTGGAATAAATATTAAATGACGTAGTTAATATTGGGATTTGGTTTTGTTCAAATTTTTCAACACAACGTAGACAAGTACCGGAAAACATACGAAAAATAACTTACATGTGGTATTATTTTCCTGCTGTGGTCCAAATGCATCCCTCCAACTTCAACAACACCTGGCAACAGAGGCCGAACACCGTTCATACTGTGGAACGTGTTCACCAACATCATGCTCACATTCTTCGCAATGTCCTGCAGATCGGGGATTCTCTTACCGAAACGTTTCTCTATGATCGCCTTTTCCTTGAGCTGTATCGCATACCGGAACCATAATTTATAATACACGTTCAACACGGTATTTTGCAATCGCTTAAGAAAAGACATCTGGGACGTAAATTCGGAGCTCACTACGGGCACGTAAGAAGGGTTGTCGTTTACCCCGATCCTGTCTGGGCACCACTGCATCATGGTTGTTGAGAGCAAAGATATAAATGGCACTTTCAAACCGTACACATGTGCAAGACCAAGCATACAGTCGCTGTTGAAATTCTCCACAATAACAAGATCGTAAGTTTGATTGAAAGTTTCTGCTAACGGAGAGTAGTTTATGATTTTAGAGCAGGTAGTTACCGCTAGATCGGCAAATTCCTGATTTTCTAACACCCGCTCTATCGTTTTTATAATGCCAAGGGAGTCGAGAATCGTGTCTGCGCGGTCGTAGTGTGATAAGTCGATAGTTTCCAAGCCTGGATCAGCGATGTCTTCGAGGCTGACGACGGTGTAATTAGCTGGTTGGTTTTTGAGGGGAAAGAACGAAACCACGGTTACGTGGTGACCTCTCTCTGCTAGTGTTCTGAGGAGTGGATCGAATACCATTTGGTGGCTTTTCCCCGTGTGTGGGAAAAGGCCAAGTATTCGCGCGGATTGCACATTGTGGACGGCGAAGATCGCGAACAGCACGAGGAGAGTTCGCATGGTGGGTAGTGCTTGCGACGCCGCGGTCGAGACAAAACTACTAAATCCACAAGAACTTTTAACATAATATTTTTCGAACGTCTGTTATCGGTTATAAACTAATTATGTATTAAAGATAAGTTTAATATTCATTTAAAAGATTGAGAGACGATTGATGTATTAAAATAATATTAAAAATAAGTATAAATATTGATTAGGCAATAGATTGTTCCGATTTTTGAATTGATTCCATTTAAATAATTAGGAAATAAGTACTTATAAGTCTTTAGAAATTCAAAACGTTGTCCAAAATTTGCTTCTACGTAGATGCGTTTACAAATACAAATGTTCATATGACCGAACACCCAGGCTTAGAACCATTACCTTTCTGTTTTTCTGGAACGGTCCTGGGTTCGAATCCCGGTAGGGACAAATGTTTGTGTGATGAGCATTAATATTTGTTTTCAAGTCATGGATGTAGGTATAATATGTATCAACCATCTAGTATTCATAACACAAGCCTCGTTGCTTAGCTCGAAACTAGATGGCGCTGTGTCATAATGTCCAGAAAATATTTGTAGGCGTATCCGCCACTATACATACATTAAACCTCATTTGATCGTAACAATACCTCTATACATCAAACCTCATTTGATGTATTAAAACGAACACCGAGCTCTGGTGAGGTGGCCATCTTATGATAACTGACAGTTAAGTCTGAATGTTGAGAAGTGCGCTCGCACCCACGTACTCGGTGGACGTTTATCTTAATAACAAATAATCAGTGATCAGTGCCTATTTAGTGCATTGAATTATTAGCGATCACAATTAAATGATTAACATACGTGCTAGTTCGTCCAAATATCGCCTCCATACCCGATAATCCACGCCCATCTAAATATGCACCAATTCTGATAATAGTCGAAAGACTTTATATTTATTTATTATTTATCTATGTACATATATATCTAATATTTAAAATTCTCGTGTCACAGTTTTCGTTGCCATACTCCTCCGAAACGGCTTGACCGATTTTGATGAAATTTTTTGTGCTTATCCGGTATCTATGAGAATCGGCCAACATCTATTTTTCATCCCCCTAAATGTTAGGGGTAGTCCACCAACCCGTATAATGTGGCAAAACAACGTTTGCTGGGTCAGCTAGTTTACATATATAAATACGTACATATATACTTATATGTAAAGATAATAGCTGTGGCAGCTGTGGTTTAAAAAAACAGAGCGAGAGAAGCTGTTATCAGGCTGAAATCCGTTTTACTCAATGATCGTTGGTGATTCGTCAGAGGGCTATCGTTAAATATATAATATTTTAATATTGTAATATATGTAATATGTATATGTATAATATTTTAATATTGTAGCAGTTGACCAATTGTAGACTTATAAAGTGAAAAGAAAACCCTTAAAATTGGCAAACAAATTTACATTCACACTTGTGGCCCATCTCGGCTTCGTACGGGTGGACATTTATTTTCTAAACATTTTGGAGTATACTTTTAAGTAATAAATATAGCCTACTAGCTTTTGCCCGCGACTTCGTTTGCGTAAAATTCGTAATTTTATCCGCATACAAACTCCCATCCTCCTTTTAAGTGATAATTTCCGGCATAAAAACTATCCTGTCTCCATAACAAATTTCATCTAAATCGGTTCAGGGGTTTATAGCGTGTAGAGGTAACAGACAGACAGACAGACTCACTTTCGCATTTATAATATTAATAATTTTGGAGGTATGGATGGTACTCTCAGGGATAATGTAGCATTCTAATAGTTAGGTTTTAATAGTAGAGAATTTTTCAGTAGGTAGTTCTTGAGATTAGCGCGTTCATACAAACTTTCCCGCTTTATTATTAGTGAAGATCTACGACAGAGTGCACTCATGCATGTCAAGTTTAATGAGGAATCTTGGTGACGTATCATGTTTTTCAGTTCGATGATAATTTGAAGGCAAAAATTAGGTTTATAATGCAGATAGGTACCTACTTACTTGAGGTATAGCTTCGGATGTTCTTTTTTTCACATGCATCCCTCCAACTTCAACTACACCCGGCAAAAGAGGTCGAACTCCGTTTAAACTGTGGAACGTATTCACCAATATCATGCTGACATTCCTACCAAGATATTCTAAATCAGGTATCTTCCTCTTAAAGTGGTTCTCTATAATCGATTTTTCGTTTAAATTGATCTTGTACTTATACCATAGTTTAAAATACCAATTCATGGCTGTGTTTTCCAGTCTTTCCATAAACGACATTCTTGATGTACTTTCTGCAGTTATTGTGGGCACGTAAGAAGGGTTGTCTGTCAAACCGATTCGATTAGAAGACCACTGCAGCATTGGACACGACACAAGAGAGATTATTGGCGCTTTTACTGCGTAAACATGTAAAAGGCCTAACATACAATCACTATTAAAGTTTTCCACTAACACGACGTCATAGTCTGCCTTAAGCACTTCAGCTAAAGGAGGAAATTGGACGAGCCCAGAGCAAACATTCAGAGCCATGTTTACCAGCGGCTGGAATGCGAATATCTGCGTCATGAACAAATCCAACCCCAACCCGTCTATAATTTTGTTGGAATTTTCAAAAACGTGTAAATTGATTGCTTCTTTTCGAACTTCAGCAATATCTTGAAGGCTGACATCTGTGTAGTTTGCCGGTGGATAATTCTCGGGGAAGAATGAGACCACGGTCAGTTGGTGTCCCCGGTCAGCCAATTCTTTCATCAGCGGCTGGAACACCAGGTAGTGGCTTCGTCCAACATGGGGGAACAGTCCCAAAATCTTCGCAGAATGCACATTTTGTATTGCGAAAATGACAAATATTATTCCGAATGAACACATATCGCGTGACCTCTGATTTGCACGGGCATTCCAAGAATACTGTTTCTGTTTTCGATTCCGACATATTGATATCAAATAAATACCTACTCATTTATTTAAATGATAGGTAGTTCATTCCAAAAGTGACATCAACTATCATTTTGTTGTAATAGTAATTTATTGATAATTAACCTGGGTATCTGCACTATCTAGGTATTGGATTTTAACTAATCTAAACTTCTAAAATCTACCTTTATTAAAACTTGCAAAAAGCGTTAGTACATTCAGCAAAGATATGACCCTATGTCAAAATAATAATAGGATGAAAACCAAGTTTTCCGATTTCTGGGCAGTACTTGGTGTAGATACCTAGGTTAATAATCATTATACTCTCAATAGGTACGTATTGAGGTATGTTACTATACCATAGATTCTAATTTAATTTTAATGTGAGCCTTTATCTTGTCCCAAAATTCTTAATTGAAGTAGTAGGTACTTCAATTCAAACAAAAAAACAGAAGATACCAAAATAGTAAACAAAATTGAACTTAGATATTATATCTAGAAACATAATTATTAAGTATTTAAAAATACCCACCTAAAAGTATTCAAGTAGCTGATAGTACCTAGTACAATTTTAATATTGCTTAATTTGTGAATATAATAATGACCGAAAACTAACGAACGAGAGGTCGTGACTTTGAACTCTAACCGTAATTTTTTTTTATGCCAAACACGAAACCCTCTATACGAAATGCTCAATGCAGATTTCGGGGATTTCTGCCAGGAAACGGTACCACTTATTTGTACATAATAAATGGAGATGGCAAAATTACATGTGCAGTTCTGTTGAACACTCTCCGAAATGTATCCGGTAAAAAAAGCTGGTTAACTTGTCGGTTTAGCTTAGGCTGTTCAAGGCCTTAAAGTCTATTGTTGGCAAATTCATCGTCGCCACTAAGCCTCCTAGAGCTGTGGTATCCTAGCGATGTGACCAGTGGACTGAGATGTCAGAGGTCTCGAGTTCAAACCCAAGGAACGCACCACTGACTTTTCGGAAGTTATGTGCGTATTTATCGCATGCTCAAAACGATGAAGGAAAACATCGTGAGGAAACCTGCGTGCTTGAGAGAATTCTCGATGGCGTGTGAAGTCTGCCAACCCGCAGTAGGCTAGCGTGGTGGACTATAGCCTAATCCCTCTCAATCGAGAAGAGACCCCTACCCAGCAGTGAGACATTAATGGGTTGATGATGACTAAGCCTCCTCTAGAGTTCAGCTCAAATGTACGTAAACACACTTTATACTTTCTAATACAGTTACAGAGTGTATAATCATTTTAAAGAAAAGTAAGTCTGTAGGTATAGGTAATCAGTAGGTGTTTTGGAGCTGCTCTTCTAATTCCCTCGACGTCCATTCATAAAATAAATCTTCTTCATATTTATTTAAAATTCTTTAAAATTGAAATATAGCCATTAATGATATGTCAATATTCTTATTAGAAGTACAATAAAACTCTGCCTACACTTTCGGAGAATATGGGCGCAATGCGAGGCTTTAAAGGGAATATCACTACAAGCAAAGTAAATTACTGTTTAAAATACAAGTATAGGTGAAGGAAGGAAATAATAATTTTTATGCAATAATTTTAATTTTATTATCAAAATACTGCCAAGTTTCAACTATACAACATTCCTTGTTCATTGGACACACAATACAACCGCAGGGCACTAACAATAAATTAATTATGACTTAGTGGAACAAGTGACTTATGTGTTCGGTGTCTCATGCTGCGATCAGCACTACAATCATTCTGGAACAAAAAGAAAATGGGTTTAAAGAAATACTCAGTTTAGTTGCATGCTGTAAGACCTTAGATAAATTTGCAGTATCGCTGGGTTAAAGTTTTAATATGTGGTCGTAAGGCCTAAAGATAAAAATAAAGGTCACTGGATGCAGGTGGGCCAAACCCGTCATCGTGAAGATCCTTGGGGGGGCTTATGTCCAGCAGTGGACGTCCTTTACCTGAAGTGATGATGTAGGGTTAAAAATGCCTGACTTGGGATTCGAAAAGAATCTGGGAATGAAGGTAATACATGGCATAGAATACGTAATAAAATCATTAAAAAATATTTTAATAACCATGTTAAAGTCAAGGATTTCTTGCAAAAAAACATGAAAATGAGTACTAAAACAAAGTTGTTTAAATTAAAATTATTCATTGCTTTTCAAAATGTTAATATGTTAATTATCACTTCTGTGACTACAAATACTTCCTGAACATAAGAATAAATTACTTTTAAAGAGTCTTGTATTGTTTTAGCTGTCTTACAATTACACAGTGGATATTTGAGCAATTATCATACAAAGAATTTGTTCAAAATGAAGAGTAATGATCCATTTGACCTTGGCCTTCAGAAGTCCCTTTATACTGGAACCATGCTTTAACTATCACAGGTAGTTTTGACTAGAGTAAATCTTTTATCCATTTCTTACGTTTTTATTGGAAAGCAAAATAGACAGACTAAAAATAGTAAAAGATATGCTATAATTTGGATCTAATTTTTGTTACACCACATGTGTGGCAAGCAGCTCGCTGGATGAGTTATTACCAATAACTAGCATAGCTTAGGGAAGTTTGCTCCACCATAAAGTAAATCAATACTAATCAATATCTTTCTTTGAAATACAACAACCAATCCTGATGACAGTTAAAAGTTATTGTTTATCTATTTGCTAGTTTTGTATTAACACTATAATCAAATGTGAGTTTTCTAACGTCAGTTGATAAATATGACATATCTAATCTACAGAATCTAACTAGGCTAACTGAGTGAGAAAAGACAATGTCAGCTTTTATAATCGTAATTAAAGAACATCCATTGCTGAACAAAGACCTCCTACCCCATACATATGGATGAGGGATTAATAATAAACCTTTATAAATAACAAAAAGCAACTGTCTATTTTCAACTGTAATGACTATAGATATGTTAGTTCCCTTTCAAGTAAACTTCAATTCTAGTTTTATCAGTGCATGATTAGATAGCAGGTACATACAAATCTGAATAAGATTCTACTAGACTTTCGAGATTCATGGACAGACTACCTTAATTTGATAACAGTATCAATTGTATTAAGAAACATTGCATCTGCGTGATTGAAAATAACTATCTGCTTGAATTTTGATTCACTTAAGACACAAATATCTGCCTAATCTAATACTCTGAAGGCATCTTGATGTTGTCTGTTACCTGTGCATGCTTAAATCACTGAACTGATTTGGATGACATTTGGTATGGAGATAATTTGAGTCCTGACAAAGGATGAAGGGTAGTTTTATCCCAAAAATCATCCCTTAATGG
Source organism: Craniophora ligustri (assembly GCA_905163465.1). Lineage (NCBI taxonomy): Eukaryota > Metazoa > Arthropoda > Insecta > Lepidoptera > Noctuidae > Craniophora > Craniophora ligustri. The sequence continues at coordinate 12,983,210 of LR990962.1, read as the reverse complement.
GAGTGGAAATACAGTGAGTCAATAATTTCTTAAAAAAAGACTCTTCGTCTTTGTAAGCAATAAATAAACTAAGAATTACTAATTTGCAGACAAAAGCAATTCAAATATGCACTGAATTTGAATATTTTATAATCTGAATATTTTAGCATTGTCATCTCTGTGTTATGATAGGGCCATCCACCATTAGTACTAAATATGGATGGAATTGTGAATAACTAGTGGTCACCCAGTGGTCGAAATTCGACACATTAAAAATATTTATCATTATGCACTCCTTTTCTACATTAATTACAACTGTGGGACACTTCATACTCTTCAGTCCTCCGTCTGCACTTTTTTCGTAAAAAGGTGTAAATTTATTTTGCTTTAAATTAATAATTATGTACAGATAACATAATAGTTAACAGTTCTTACCCATAAAGGTACAAAAAGAATGATAACAAGTAAAATGCGAGCTTGATCCACCCTTCTCTTTGGCAGACCGTCAACACATCAGCATTCATAATGCTTGTGGGGTCATACAAGCCCGGGCCAGACATCACTGGGCGAGTGTAGTATCTGAAAATAATGGCATTTTATAAGTCTTAAGCCTAATAGTAAGTATTTGTCTAGAAAATATAGGCCAGCTAGGCAGGCAATTTTACCCATAAATGAATTACATTATAAAAGCCTATTTAATAGTACAATGTCTTATACAATTGACTTCGTGAATGATAAAAAAAACCAATAAAGTCAAAGTCAAAATAAAAAAATATATAATTTATTCAAAGTAGGCCAATTTTAATAGACCCTTTTTGAACATCAACAATAAAGTCAGCCCCCAAAAACCACACCCTTCTGACGCTTCCTGGTGTTTTTGCTGGGAATAAGAAGCAGCACAAAAAACTCCCCAGCAACACAGTTCTCTCTGTTAATAATTAAACGATTCTATACAAATTACAGTGAATCTATACAATATGAGTTTATGAAATAGTCAATTAAATAGGCTCTATATAAAACTATTATATTTTGTAGTTATTGTTTTGTAGGCTATGTTGGATGGGCTAGGCCTCTTCAAGCATACTATATTAATACATTCTAGGATTTGTAAGTTGGATTTATAAGTCAGTTGCTGTAACTATTATACTAAAAGAAATCCAATAAGAACACACAATAGTAAAATTGTTGTTGGCTGTACAATACTGAATAGTATTGGAAGATACAAAGCTAACATGATGTTTGATGGTTCATAGTGATGATTTCATTGGGTGTTAATTTTGTACTCTTCACACAATTAAATTTCAAGTTTTTTTAAGAGCTCTGCAGTTTTCTGACTAAAACTTAAAAAGCTTTATTACACTTTCGTCACTTCGACTGTCTTAGAAATGGGAAATATGTATTCTTCTAAGCATCATAACTTAATAAAGATAATTAAATTAAGTACCATTGAAATAAAGCCCTTGGTTATAATAAATAAGGTAAATATGTTCCGTGCAGGCTAAATGTATTTTAATAGTAATGTTAGCATTGTCCCAACTCGAAATCTTTTCCTTCCTTATAACCTTAGGAGTAGGTACCTATATATCAACATAACCTTCATGTTTATTTTTTATATTTACCTGTGTAGATGATACAGGATCAATGGAATGTTTATCAATAGAGAAAACCATTCTCCAGATAATAAGAACAATAGGTTTATTAACAAATGCAGTAAGTACTCCGGTAAAACCAACTGAAACAGAAAAATAGGTTATAAATACTTGATTGACCTCTCGTGAACATAAGCTGCACATAAAGATGTATAAATACGCACCGGGTTGAGACTATTACATTGGTCTATTGGATTTTTATAGTCAGTTTTTAATTCATCAAACGCAATAACATGGAATATTGAGAAAAATATTAGAAATGCATCTACTATTAGCGCAATAATATAGGAAAAGGCTGGAAAGCTGAACGCCATTTTTACAAAATTTACTAAGGGTTGACACTTCAGTAGTTTGATTGATTTGACAGATGACAACTAATAAAACCATAGATAATGTTATATACATTAAAACAATAGACATTGTTACTGTATTTCACCTTCTGTGAATGACTTTGTTTTTTTATAATCATATGTCAACCATGGTTTCAAATTAATCATGACAATCGTCAGGGGCTTATAGAATTCACTAAGGCTCGACCGAGATCTCGGTCTCGGTCTCGGTCTCGGCATTCTCGGCTACAAATCCAGCCGAGAAATCTGTCTCGGTTCTCGGCTATTATATGCCTAGTCGAAAGACACAGCGTTTATGTGAAGAAGCTGTCTATGATCTTGCCATCAAGGAGCATATTTAGTTAAAAACATACCTGTTTGTCTCTGTTTACTGAAGTTACCATGAATTTCCGGCAGGGGTCGAGCGTCCTTCCCGCGCGTCCGTTGATTCACTTCATAGCGTTTGTGATTTTCGTCGCGTAAGGAGCGAAAATTTTCCAAAGTTGTAAAAGTGAGAACTAAGTGTTCCTACTTTGATTTTTTATTTTTTTAGCTTAAATAAGTGCTTTATCGCATAAGTTTAATGTAGTGTGTGTGGGTGTCGTCGTTAGCGGCAGTTAGGTGAGTACCTACTTGTACTTATGAATCAGTCGGAGGCTTCCGATGCGCAAGTCGTCGCTCCCGAGGAAGGGCGAAGTGCTAGGAGCTCTAGCTCAATAGAAAGCAGCAGCTCTTCCTCATCTTCAGAAGATGAGGACGGTTTTGCGGACCCACCACCAAACAATAGAACCAGGCGGATGTCGAAGCAGGTCGAAACCTGTTAAGACTCGCCAATAAATCAAGTCGATTTCCTTTCAGAGTGCGTAGCTCAGATTCCATCATACCTAAATGCATTAAATAGTAACAAAACTCATAATAGTTCAGATAATGCCGGCCATTCCAAGATGTCCGAAACAATTTTTTCTTTTATACCTACAACTAATATGTCATTAGGAAAGTTAATAATAACTTTATACCTAGTGCTGACCCAAGTAAATTAGCGGAAATCAGTAATTTACAACAGTCTAACTCGCAAGCTTGGAAAGGCATAAGATATAAAAAAGCATTACAGGCTCACTTCACTACCCGGAGTAGCGATGTGATTGTGAGATTTACAGGTCTGAAATTAGATGAGGAGCTCTGTCATTTAAATAAGGGAACAGATTATTAACTAATACTGAACATTTACTAGCGGGATTATCGAATGCAGTCTTACATAGTCGACAACTATTTAAGTAAATGGTTTACAGGACGTCATAGATTAGGCTTCTAATGCAGGTACGGAACTTAATGCAAACTCGGGTAAATTTACAGAAATATTTGGTCTGTTATCTCCATCATATAAAAATATGGAGTCATGTATGCAGGTTAATTGCGCAAAATAGGCAGAATGTATTGAGGTTATATGTGACCGTATTCTAAAAGAAATAAACAATGTCAATTTAAAAATTGCGTTTCAAAACATTCCACCCAGTTTGAAACACCTAATTAATAGGGATGCTCGTATTCCGCTGGTATACTCTTTGGGGAGATCCCAGGTGTGGCTAAACATGCCAAGTTATTTAAAGAATAAAAATAAATTTAGTGACAGTAATAATACTAACTTAAAAAAAAAAAAAAAAAAAAAAATTAAATAGTCCTCTAAATCAAGAAAATTTGATAAGGAAAATAAATCAAAAGTTGAGAAAAATTACTATAATAACTATCATATAAAATATTCCTCTGTCTCACAGACTCCCATGACAACTCCAACATTAATAAAGACAAGTGACTATCAAAGCAGGATATTCAAGGGGGGTACCATGTTCAGATATGAGCACAGCTGAGGGCTATATGTTCAAAATTTTATAGCCAGGGGCTGTATACCCTTTTTTAACAAAACCTCCCGTGCAATATCCTTGCAAGAAAATAATAACCAGATTTGCTACAAAGCAATCAGCAAAAATGACACAAGTCATAAGCGAACTCAAGGAAGTGGGCATTTTAGAGAAACTAAAATTAACCGCACCGGGTTTTCATTCAAAGATGATTTTGATAAAAACCCAGACGAGGAGTACAACTCATATTCAATTTAAGAAAACTGAATATGCATGTCTCAACTCGTCATTTCCAACTCATTTCTCGAGTGGATATTATTCTGTTCCTTCAAGATCAGGACTGGATGATAAAAATCGACCTCTACCAAGCCTACTTCCATTTATGCATAAAGGAAACCCACAGGTGTTTTCTACGTATAATATATGGAGGCGAGATATTGCAGTAAACAGCCCTAACCTTCGGTCTTTCATCAGCCCCTCACTCTTTCGCTTCTGTTACCAATTGGATTGCGGAAATCCTTCAGAGACAGGGCATAAGGATAAAAATTAATTTTCATTTATTAATTATTAATAGTTTATTTAACCAATCAAAACCAAGCAAAGCTTGTAGAACCCTGATAAAGTTGGGTTGGCAAGTGAATTATCAATAATCACTTTTCACCCCAACTCAGTAACTAGAATACTTAGGCATGACATGGAACACAAAATCCAATTTAATATCTCTTCCTGTCAAAAAAGTACTGAATATAACAGAAATGTCAACCAATTTATTGTAAAAGAAAATGGCCTGTCTCCGGAAGGTACAGAAATGGCTGGGTATAATAAACTTTACCAATTTAGCGACACTGAATGGTCACCTGCACTATCGCAGAACACCGATTTTACTAAAATCATTCAGAGGAGGCAGACCAAGGCAAGAGAGGATGTTACCTCCTCTAGTAGACTCTTGAGTAGAGTTACTAAAGTGGCTAAAAAATGCAAGGTTAAAAGTGCAACCACAGACGCGGCGGACGCGGGCTGGGGAGCACACCTGAACAACACAATGTTGTCGGGCAATTGGAGTCCTCGCCAGCTAAAGTGGCACTCCAATGTGAAGGAGATGTATGCCGTGTATGCAGCCTTATCACAACAAGGTGCAGACATGAGGGGTGCACACGTACTGGTAGATTCAGACAATCGCACCCTGATAGCCTACATAAGGAACGAAGGGAGTACCCGTTCCTTACCCCTGTTGGGCCTAACAGACAAACTCCTTCACTTGACCGAGCAGCTCAACATAACGCTGTCGGCTTCTTACCTCTTAGGGAGGTTAAACAGGATTGCAGACCACCTCTCAAGAGGAAAGCCTGTGCCCAAGTGGCATCTGCAAATCCAAGCCAGGGTGGCAATATGCAAAAAATAGGGCGTGCCAGACATATACTTGTTTGCATCAAAAGAAACCGCAGTCGTCCCGCGGTACGTAACCTGGGACTCGACAGATGGGTCAGCAGTTTTCTGCGACGCCTCCAGTCAAAATTGGAACTGTCAGTTGGGCTGGGTTTTCCCCCACCCAATCTAGTCCCTTGGGTACTGGCACATTTGAACAAAGCCAAGGGAATGTTCACCTTAATAGTCCCACATTGGGACCAGTACTTTGGGTTAACCGACCTCAAAGCCAGAGCCCTAGCAGATCCAATGCCAACATTGGATCTGCAGCAGAATCTAATCGATCAAACAACAGGTCTAGGTCTCCCACAGGTGGACAAATTGTCCTTCCAAACCTGAATCAAACCTCCCAAAATTGGGGGGGGGGGGGATCAGCTCTCAAACTGGAATAGAGAGGAAATACAATTATTGAGTAGCAGTTGGCGAACTAGCACTCTAAACACATACAAAACCCCTATCAACAGGTGGTTAGCATTTTCCACCACAAATAATGTTAATAATAAAAATCCAGATGGCAGAGATGTTGCAAGGTTTTTTAACAAATCTTTATTTATAACTATTTTATAGTGTATATGTATATATAATATACAATATACACTATATACAATAATATTGTGTTATATATACTATAACACAATATTATTACATAAATCTGCTATTTCTACTTATTGTGTTTCAACAGTAGAAAACCTTTCCAAAAAATTTCCTTTGTTAACAAGTAATAAAAGCCATTGCATTGATTAAACTCAAACCTACAAAATCGCCTTTATGGCATATCCCTTTATTATTTAATTGGTTAGAAACCACTGTTTATAGCACCAATTCGCTTTTTGATATATATAGAAGAACTGCATTAATTTTGCTCTTAGCATCAGGTCCAAGAATACATGACCTTACCTTACTAGACATATCTCAAAACAACTGCATAGAAGAAGAGGACATCATTGTGCTGTGGTCCAGGTTTGGATAATAACAGATTCAAGCCATTACAGGCAGTCAGGAGGGTCATTGGTGAAACACCCAAATGCCCTGTACATATATGTCCTGTAAGACATATCAAACAATTAATTTAGACTTCGCAGCATAGTCGGGTAAATAGTAATATATCCAGTTTATTTATTTATTCCTCTTAAAGGGTTAGTTAAGCCAACTACTAGAACCCTAATTGCAGGATGGGTTAAATTTGTTTTTAAAGCAGTAGGCATAAGTGCACCACCAGGGAGTATTAGAGCTGCAGTAGCATTCAAAGGCTGGTGGAAAAATGTACATTGTAATTGAAGAAAGACTAAAAACAGGCAATTGGAAAAGTGATAAAACTTTAAGAAGATTTTATTTCATTGCAGGGAATTTAAAAGTTAATGATCATGAGACTGAGTGCCAAATTATTATAATATCTTAATTAATAACATTTTGTTTATTGTAGTAGTAGATAACCATACTACATAATAATATATAACTATATAAATGAGTCGTTTATAATTCTTACTTATATTTTGTTATATAATGTTAGAAAAAATAATAATTGATTATTAATAAGAATAAATGTTTAAACTATGAGAAACAATTCTTGGTATTTTACACATTTATATCCAATTCACATAGCGTTTGCAGTTACCATCACCAGCAGATATCAAACAAGTCTTCACATAAACGCTGTGTCTTTCGACTAGGCATATAATAGGACTGTTTTACATTAAAATAAAACAGTTATTATGTGCCGAAAGAAAGACACAGCGTTAGAGCAAGGGCCTGGCTGGTGAGTGAAGACACTATGAAGTGAATCAACGGACGCGCGGGAAGGACGCTCGACCCCTGCCGGAAATTCATGGTAACTTCAGTAAACAGAGACAAACAGGTATGTTTTTAACTAAATATGCTCCTTGATGGCAAGATCATAGACAGCTTCTTCACATAAACGCTGTGTCTTTCTTTCGGCACATAATAACTGTTTTATTTTAATGTAAAACAGTCCTAATAATAACCGAGATTCTCGGTCATGGCCGAGATTGTAACTTTGTTCGGAATGGCATTCAAATTTTACCGCGCTCGGCCACCCGCCGCCAGTGCGAAGTTGATTGGTGTAAGTGCGTGAGAGAGCTGTATGGGATTGGTTGAAGTCCCGGATGACGAACTGCGGCCGGCCGCCTTCGTTCCGTTCGTGCAATAGTAGTTTTTAGGGTATTATTATGTTTACTAATGGATGAAACTTTATTTGAATTTCTTCTAATAATTTTTATTTAGTAACCGACTTCCAAAAGGAGGAGATTATCAATTCGACTGTATTCTTTACTTTTAGTTACCTCAGAACTCTCGACTGGGTAAACCGATCTTAAATGGTCGATAAAAAAATGGTGAGGATTTGATGAGTGGATTCTTGGGAAATCGAGGTCCTGGGAATCGAACCCAGGACCTCTTGCTCGGTAGTCGCACTGTACAACCACTAGACCAACGAAACCTAGTACAACGAACCTATTACAGACACTAAAAAGTAAAAAATAAAATAAAAACTGCGTTAAAAAACCGACTTCAAAACTAAAAAGTTTAAAATAACAATACAGTTTTAACTTCTTTTTTAACCGACTTCAAAAAGAAGGAGGTTCTCAATTCGTCGGAATCTTTTTTTTAAATGTATTTTCACGAATTACTTAAAAACGCCTGGACCGATTTGCAAAATTCTTCTTTTGTTTCAAAGTGTACACTTCACAGATGGTCCCATTGTGACCATATCACGATCTGGTGGATCGATGGGATCCTAGGAAATTCTTGCCCTCAAATTTTATAGGCATTAATCACGTTTTTAATATATTTCCTGAAATTGTTTCAGTATTTGCGTCTGATAATCATCATTTTATGTTGATGAGCTGATGGTGGAAGCTAGAACTCCTCAACAGTTAAGAGTTAAAAGAAAATTCTTTCAATTATAGGCATTTATTACATTTACATGTATTCTCTAAAGCTGTTCAAGTATTTGCATTTGAAAATCACCATCTCATGTAATGATCTGATGATGGAAGGTACAACTCCTCAACGGTTAGGAGCAAAAAATAACTTCATACAGTTTTACCTTTTTTTTTAGTTTTAAAGGTATGAAGTCGGTGCCGATGATGTAGTGGTTTGAACCACCCCGCTCAAGGTCACTCGCGGTGAGTGTACTTACTGTTACGTTTGGCTTGGCACCGACTTCATACCTTTAAAACTAAAAAAAAGGTAAAACTGTATGAAGTTATTTTTTGCTTTTTAGTTTTTGAAGTTGGTTTTTCTTTTTTTTATTAACTTTTTAGTTTTGAAGTCGGTTTTTTAACGCAGTTTTTTTTATAATATAACTAGCTGACCCAGCAAACGTTGTTTTGCCACATTTTAGGGGTTGGTGGTAGAAGGGTGAAAATTTAGGGTTGTATGTATCTTTTAATGCCAAATCTAAAAAAAAATACAAAAAAATATTTTGTCTAAAAAATAAAATAAAAAATTTAGGGGTGGACTACCCCTAACATTTAGGGGGATGAAAAATAGATGTTGACCGATTCTCATAGATACCGGATAAGCACAAAAAATTTCATCAAAATCGGTCGAGCCGTTTCGGAGGAGTTCGATTACGCACCCCGTGACAGAAGAATTTTATATATTAGATGTTATTCAATTTTGGTTATTAAAAAAGTTAGTTTTGTAAACAGTAAGTACTGTATAAAAAATTTAACAGCATTTTTTTTCACGCTTTTTCTATTGTAGAACCCTGATAAAGTTGGGTTGGCAAGTGAATTATCAATAATCACTTTTCACCCCAACTCAGTAACTAGAATACTTAGGCATGACATGGAACACAAAATCCAATTTAATATCTCTTCCTGTCAAAAAAGTACTGAATATAACAGAAATGTCAACCAATTTATTGTAAAAGAAAATGGCCTGTCTCCGGAAGGTACAGAAATGGCTGGGTATAATAAACTTTACCAATTTAGCGACACTGAATGGTCACCTGCACTATCGCAGAACACCGATTTTACTAAAATCATTCAGAGGAGGCAGACCAAGGCAAGAGAGGATGTTACCTCCTCTAGTAGACTCTTGAGTAGAGTTACTAAAGTGGCTAAAAAATGCAAGGTTAAAAGTGCAACCACAGACGCGGCGGACGCGGGCTGGGGAGCACACCTGAACAACACAATGTTGTCGGGCAATTGGAGTCCTCGCCAGCTAAAGTGGCACTCCAATGTGAAGGAGATGTATGCCGTGTATGCAGCCTTATCACAACAAGGTGCAGACATGAGGGGTGCACACGTACTGGTAGATTCAGACAATCGCACCCTGATAGCCTACATAAGGAACGAAGGGAGTACCCGTTCCTTACCCCTGTTGGGCCTAACAGACAAACTCCTTCACTTGACCGAGCAGCTCAACATAACGCTGTCGGCTTCTTACCTCTTAGGGAGGTTAAACAGGATTGCAGACCACCTCTCAAGAGGAAAGCCTGTGCCCAAGTGGCATCTGCAAATCCAAGCCAGGGTGGCAATATGCAAAAAATAGGGCGTGCCAGACATATACTTGTTTGCATCAAAAGAAACCGCAGTCGTCCCGCGGTACGTAACCTGGGACTCGACAGATGGGTCAGCAGTTTTCTGCGACGCCTCCAGTCAAAATTGGAACTGTCAGTTGGGCTGGGTTTTCCCCCACCCAATCTAGTCCCTTGGGTACTGGCACATTTGAACAAAGCCAAGGGAATGTTCACCTTAATAGTCCCACATTGGGACCAGTACTTTGGGTTAACCGACCTCAAAGCCAGAGCCCTAGCAGATCCAATGCCAACATTGGATCTGCAGCAGAATCTAATCGATCAAACAACAGGTCTAGGTCTCCCACAGGTGGACAAATTGTCCTTCCAAACCTGAATCAAACCTCCCAAAATTGGGGGGGGGGGGGGATCAGCTCTCAAACTGGAATAGAGAGGAAATACAATTATTGAGTAGCAGTTGGCGAACTAGCACTCTAAACACATACAAAACCCCTATCAACAGGTGGTTAGCATTTTCCACCACAAATAATGTTAATAATAAAAATCCAGATGGCAGAGATGTTGCAAGGTTTTTTAACAAATCTTTATTTATAACTATTTTATAGTGTATATGTATATATAATATACAATATACACTATATACAATAATATTGTGTTATATATACTATAACACAATATTATTACATAAATCTGCTATTTCTACTTATTGTGTTTCAACAGTAGAAAACCTTTCCAAAAAATTTCCTTTGTTAACAAGTAATAAAAGCCATTGCATTGATTAAACTCAAACCTACAAAATCGCCTTTATGGCATATCCCTTTATTATTTAATTGGTTAGAAACCACTGTTTATAGCACCAATTCGCTTTTTGATATATATAGAAGAACTGCATTAATTTTGCTCTTAGCATCAGGTCCAAGAATACATGACCTTACCTTACTAGACATATCTCAAAACAACTGCATAGAAGAAGAGGACATCATTGTGCTGTGGTCCAGGTTTGGATAATAACAGATTCAAGCCATTACAGGCAGTCAGGAGGGTCATTGGTGAAACACCCAAATGCCCTGTACATATATGTCCTGTAAGACATATCAAACAATTAATTTAGACTTCGCAGCATAGTCGGGTAAATAGTAATATATCCAGTTTATTTATTTATTCCTCTTAAAGGGTTAGTTAAGCCAACTACTAGAACCCTAATTGCAGGATGGGTTAAATTTGTTTTTAAAGCAGTAGGCATAAGTGCACCACCAGGGAGTATTAGAGCTGCAGTAGCATTCAAAGGCTGGTGGAAAAATGTACATTGTAATTGAAGAAAGACTAAAAACAGGCAATTGGAAAAGTGATAAAACTTTAAGAAGATTTTATTTCATTGCAGGGAATTTAAAAGTTAATGATCATGAGACTGAGTGCCAAATTATTATAATATCTTAATTAATAACATTTTGTTTATTGTAGTAGTAGATAACCATACTACATAATAATATATAACTATATAAATGAGTCGTTTATAATTCTTACTTATATTTTGTTATATAATGTTAGAAAAAATAATAATTGATTATTAATAAGAATAAATGTTTAAACTATGAGAAACAATTCTTGGTATTTTACACATTTATATCCAATTCACATAGCGTTTGCAGTTACCATCACCAGCAGATATCAAACAAGTCTTCACATAAACGCTGTGTCTTTCGACTAGGCATATAATAGGACTGTTTTACATTAAAATAAAACAGTTATTATGTGCCGAAAGAAAGACACAGCGTTAGAGCAAGGGCCTGGCTGGTGAGTGAAGACACTATGAAGTGAATCAACGGACGCGCGGGAAGGACGCTCGACCCCTGCCGGAAATTCATGGTAACTTCAGTAAACAGAGACAAACAGGTATGTTTTTAACTAAATATGCTCCTTGATGGCAAGATCATAGACAGCTTCTTCACATAAACGCTGTGTCTTTCTTTCGGCACATAATAACTGTTTTATTTTAATGTAAAACAGTCCTAATAATAACCGAGATTCTCGGTCATGGCCGAGATTGTAACTTTGTTCGGAATGGCATTCAAATTTTACCGCGCTCGGCCACCCGCCGCCAGTGCGAAGTTGATTGGTGTAAGTGCGTGAGAGAGCTGTATGGGATTGGTTGAAGTCCCGGATGACGAACTGCGGCCGGCCGCCTTCGTTCCGTTCGTGCAATAGTAGTTTTTAGGGTATTATTATGTTTACTAATGGATGAAACTTTATTTGAATTTCTTCTAATAATTTTTATTTAGTAACCGACTTCCAAAAGGAGGAGATTATCAATTCGACTGTATTCTTTACTTTTAGTTACCTCAGAACTCTCGACTGGGTAAACCGATCTTAAATGGTCGATAAAAAAATGGTGAGGATTTGATGAGTGGATTCTTGGGAAATCGAGGTCCTGGGAATCGAACCCAGGACCTCTTGCTCGGTAGTCGCACTGTACAACCACTAGACCAACGAAACCTAGTACAACGAACCTATTACAGACACTAAAAAGTAAAAAATAAAATAAAAACTGCGTTAAAAAACCGACTTCAAAACTAAAAAGTTTAAAATAACAATACAGTTTTAACTTCTTTTTTAACCGACTTCAAAAAGAAGGAGGTTCTCAATTCGTCGGAATCTTTTTTTTAAATGTATTTTCACGAATTACTTAAAAACGCCTGGACCGATTTGCAAAATTCTTCTTTTGTTTCAAAGTGTACACTTCACAGATGGTCCCATTGTGACCATATCACGATCTGGTGGATCGATGGGATCCTAGGAAATTCTTGCCCTCAAATTTTATAGGCATTAATCACGTTTTTAATATATTTCCTGAAATTGTTTCAGTATTTGCGTCTGATAATCATCATTTTATGTTGATGAGCTGATGGTGGAAGCTAGAACTCCTCAACAGTTAAGAGTTAAAAGAAAATTCTTTCAATTATAGGCATTTATTACATTTACATGTATTCTCTAAAGCTGTTCAAGTATTTGCATTTGAAAATCACCATCTCATGTAATGATCTGATGATGGAAGGTACAACTCCTCAACGGTTAGGAGCAAAAAATAACTTCATACAGTTTTACCTTTTTTTTTAGTTTTAAAGGTATGAAGTCGGTGCCGATGATGTAGTGGTTTGAACCACCCCGCTCAAGGTCACTCGCGGTGAGTGTACTTACTGTTACGTTTGGCTTGGCACCGACTTCATACCTTTAAAACTAAAAAAAAGGTAAAACTGTATGAAGTTATTTTTTGCTTTTTAGTTTTTGAAGTTGGTTTTTCTTTTTTTTATTAACTTTTTAGTTTTGAAGTCGGTTTTTTAACGCAGTTTTTTTTATAATATAACTAGCTGACCCAGCAAACGTTGTTTTGCCACATTTTAGGGGTTGGTGGTAGAAGGGTGAAAATTTAGGGTTGTATGTATCTTTTAATGCCAAATCTAAAAAAAAATACAAAAAAATATTTTGTCTAAAAAATAAAATAAAAAATTTAGGGGTGGACTACCCCTAACATTTAGGGGGATGAAAAATAGATGTTGACCGATTCTCATAGATACCGGATAAGCACAAAAAATTTCATCAAAATCGGTCGAGCCGTTTCGGAGGAGTTCGATTACGCACCCCGTGACAGAAGAATTTTATATATTAGATGTTATTCAATTTTGGTTATTAAAAAAGTTAGTTTTGTAAACAGTAAGTACTGTATTAAAAATTTAACAGCATTTTTTTTCACGCTTTTTCTATTCTCGGTCCCGGTTCTCGGTCTCGGCCGAGATATTATTATATTCTCGGTCTCGGTCTCGGTCTCGGCCGAGAACAAAAAACCCGTCTCGGTCGAGCCTTAGAATTCACGTACTCTGCCGCCATGTATTGCACAAGCAGGAGACAGTTCTTACTTCTCTATCCGTCCTGCTCCATTGGCATAAGCTTCATATCATATTTTATGGCGTGCCTGAGACGGACAGGCAGCGAAGTTTTAGTACTGTAGGTACGGAACCCTAAAAAAGGGAATGCCCGGCATTTCGAAGCTTCAATTTAAATAATTGGGATGACCTTCTGTTTTTTTTAGCCCCAGCAGCATTGTTCACCTGGCTAAGTAGCTACGCCACTGATTCCGATTAAATCCGATTTATGGTGGCATATTTTTTACTGATCCAAGATCCTAGGGTGGGTGATCTTCCTCCCCTATCATCTACGCATATAGGAAATTCTTATAGGCGTATAGGCGAATTTCTTATAAAAAATATTATAGGCTATAGACCATTCTGGGGTAGATTCCCTTAATGAACGCTTGGAATGGAACTAAACAAAGTTGGATATTTTATAAAAATATATGCTAATTGGTTCAGTTTATAAAAATGTATCTGCAACCAATGCTTACGCGTGCTCTGGCGGGTGACTTCAATAAAATAAACTTCGATAAATTAAACTAATGAACGCGATCAAAGTAGTTGACAAATGACAGCTCTCCAACTCATATGGGATATTATCCGACTAATTTGTGAGAATATAGCCTGCTCAATATAGAGTACTTAGTGATTGTAACTATTAATTTTAGCTATGTTATAATTTGTTTGCGATCAACATTTGTGACTGTAGCAATTTTAAGTAAAAATATATTAATTTTAGCTTATTATGAGATTACTAAACGCCTAAAATGAGGTATATCTGGGTGCTGTGTTTATGTTTAGTAAAGATAGTGTCAAGTATAGAGCAGGACTTCAAAGGATTCGATGACAGCATATTATTTGGAATAAATTGGCCCGGCAGTCAGGATTTACAGCATCTAGTTGATGGCGAAGTCAATAAACTCGAGGTATGATGGCTAACTGTTTCTGATATAATTATCATCCCATGTTTATAATTTCCAAACGTTTAAAATGTATATGCCTTGAATTCGAATCAATCAATCAAACTTATGTTTTAGGAGTCCATGGTTATGTCATTAGGCTATCCTTACTCATTAGGGATATAATATTCATCAACTCAGCCTATCGCAGACCACTACCCGACATAGGCCTCTCCCAAACTGCAAAACATAACACTGTCCTCTACCTTCCTCATCCAGTCTATCCTGGTTACCTCTTTTATGTAATCTAAAGCGAGTCTGACCAATATTGATATAATTTTATTCAGAAATTGAATGAATAAATTACAAATAATTTTCCTTCCACCAGCTACCTAAAAAAGAGATCCTCAAAGTAACTACAGCAAACAAGGAGAAATATGAGTGTCGTATACCAGAATTACGTGACAAAGAGTCAACAAACATTGAGGACTATAACGGTCCTTCTCCAATCAGTCTTCTGAAGCCGTTGTTCTCCCAGAAGATATGCTCATATCGGCTAGAGAGCTATTGGAGCTATGAAGTGTGCCATGGAAGATATATTAGACAGTATCATGAAGAAAGAGAAGGTATTGCTTAATTATCTATCATCAGTAAGAATCTCTGTTATAAAAAACATACGCCAGGCAAAATTAATGTAATTCTGTTTTTTTATTATCTATTAGAAAACAACACTTCAATCAATCAATCAACTCAGCCTATCGTAGTCCACTGATGCACATATTATTATTATATTATTAATTTAAGAGCTCAGCTCTTGTCGGTGGAGCAATTGCCATGCGCATATGCTTCTCCCAAATTGTTTCATAAAACTGTCACATAAAAAAAACACTTGTTGGACATCAATTAAATTTAAATGTCACTTGTTGACATTTTGAAACTAGGGCATAAATGTATGAAATAAACTAGAAATTGAATAAAACCACATCACATTATTAGATTGTTTAATTTTCAGGTAAACAGGTGAAGACCCAAGAATATTACCTAGGCCATTGGAGTTCAGAGAAACATGCCAAGCTAGAGGCTGACGAGAAAGCTGCACAGGATACAAAAGAGCCCTACAGGATGACCAAGGTTGACGGTGCTAAGTTACCTTCTGTTGAAATGGTTTTAGATGATGGTATGTTGAAGTATTCATAATTTGTTTTTTTTTATTGTTGATAGGTTTACACTTGACTGTCAATTTGCCTGATGTTAAGCATTACTAAAAATGTCCTTAAACCATTGTATAACAGTAATTTAACAACTGTATTACCATTTAAAGACCTGTACAGTACTCTGTCTATCATTATTAACCCAGTCATAGTCATGGCCCCACTAATGGACCTAGGTCTCCTCTCATTTGACAGTGTTTAAGGCTTTAGTGACCTACGCTTAGGGCGGGTTGGCAGACTTCACACGCTATCGAGAATATCTCTCAGGCTGATATGATCTAGGTTTCCGCACAATGTTTTCCTTTATTGTTTGAGCATATAATTTCAAAGTTAGTGGTGCGTGCCTTCGCTTAGACCTTCACTACTATGACTATGCAGTCCACTGTTCACTCCAGTAGGCTTTGCCTGTTTTTATTGCATTACATTGTTCTTTTGTATAAATTACTTTTCTAATTAATATTCAGTATTAATTTAATCATTTGCCTATTCGCCATTGGCGTTAAAAGTAGTTAGCAAGATAATTGATGTAGACAATGGGCAATTACTGTTTATTGTATTATCCTCTTAAACAAAAATATTATTTTTAATTTCAGGCACAGTTTGTGACTTAAGTGGCAAACCCCGTCTAACGCGAGTCCTATATGTCTGCTACTCACATGGAAAACACGAAGTATACTCCTTCAAAGAGACTTCAACATGTGAATACGAAATTATCATTCTGTCTCCCTTACTCTGTGAACACCCTCAGTTTAAACCAAAAGATGTTAGCGAGAACATCATAGACTGCTTACCAGTTGGTGATGCTCCTAAGAAACCAAGAAGCCTTCTGAAGATGGAGGTCGACAGCTTAAGGTTCCACCATCAGACCATCAGGATGATCAACAATGTAAGTATAGCGCCAATCTTCCATTTAGTTTGCTATGTAGTTACGTAATGTTTGATTTAAAACTTCTATATAAGATATTTCTTTCAAGTAGATTTCAGGTATTTTAGTTCTCTTTGAATTATTATTTGTCAAGTGTACCAAACTACAATTAGTTACAATTTGTTAGGGAAAATGTTACTGCAACGTAATTAAATTTTTATGTTTTGTCGTACGATACATGCATATAACTTTAAATTACACTCAATCAGAAGTACATGAGGGTACGCAGTTATTGTTCGCGCTTGTTTTGCCCTCACGAAACATAAGGCGTTAATGTAGTATTGGGTAAGCATCCGCAACTCCCAAGAGCTCCTGCATGTATCAACAGTAGTGTTAAGTTGACTATCAAGACAAAAATTTTAAGTATAAAAACGCCACCATGTTAGTCGTGAGTACGGATAGACTATTATCCCATTGCAGAGAGGCGTGAGACCGGGTAACAATATTTCCCCAAAACAGTAGAAAATAGCTCGAAGCTTTTTTGTTTATCGCGTATATAAGGGGGCAAACGAGCAGGCGGCTCACCTGATGGTAAGTGATTACCGCCGCCCATGGACATTTGCAACACCAGAAGGCTTGCAAATGCGTTGCCAACCCCTGCAGAAACCGTTTTGGTTTCTTAAAAGAGGGAATTACTAAACTGACAACAAACAGAATGCCCATGCTGTCAGAATAGTCACTCCCCCAACGAGCTCTGGTAACCTTACTCACTCGCAGAAAGACAACTATTGTTGAACTTATCAGACTTTCCCCACAATAAATAACTGGCCTTTAAATGATTATGAATGAGACAGCAGTTATGTCAAGGTTCCATCCCGATTTCCTTTGGGAACTCTGTTTTCATAGCTGCTAAATAAGTAGCTAGTAACTATCTAAAAAACTAGCTAATTTGTCCTAAGTAGAGATAAACTAGCTACTAAAGAGTTTCAAATTCAAGAAAGAGGTCATATGGTCCCTTATGACCTATCTGATCCTTTTGAAAATTGATGGTGGAGACCGTTTAGTAGTGTTGACTGTTGAATAAAGGCCGCCTTGTGAGGAATCCCTTAAGGAAAACTTGTAACAAAAGTTATAAGTATCATTTGGCTTCGTTCACGCTCAAATTTAAACTCGCAAAATCATAATCGCTCGCAACATGTCAACTTTGCATAATGTCAACTTCTCTCAATGCCAACTTTTCGAAAGCTCATACTCATTACTCATAGTAACTTTTCTTAAGATTATCTCAAATCTCAAAATAGGGCTTTTGCCCCTCCCCCCTCTCCCATATGTGAAGATAATCAAGTAAATCTGCCCCAAAAGGAAAGTCATATTATAGAGTTCATCGTGAGCTATATATTTTCTTATATGTAATTTGTTACCAACTACTACACCCATTTTATAGTTAGTCAAATGTTTCATTAATTTGTGTTCTAAAGAGTGTTCACTTGAGTGTTCTACTATCACACCTAACAGCATAGAATGCTAAATCTTCTATTGTCACTTTAGTACTGTCATTTCCGTCATTTCTAATGTGTAACAAGCTTTACTTTTTAGTTTGCGCATTTTAAGATTTCACATTTACAATTGTACATGGATGTAGCCAGATTTGAAATTACTTACTCTGTGGAGTTTAATTTAGCAATAGAATGGGTTGTGAGGCCTTAAATGTTACACGATCACATAAATTGTACTTTACCAGTCGTAATTTCACCTTGTATTTAAAAATATCAACTACCTGAATAATGTGACGTATCACCGTCAAAAGTTTATTGCCGGTTCTTTTCCATAAGACCTACCTTTTCGAACCGTGCAACTAGTTTTTGACAATTCGAATCTACCTGGAATATTGGTCTAATCAAAATAAATAATTTGAGTTCGAGATTGAAAATGGATTTTAATATCATTTACCACAGAAAATGATCATCTAAAGTAGGTAAAATGCTAACTTGATTAAAACGAAGAGCTTTATAATGACTTTATTTATTATGGCAAATTGATCGTCGATAAATTGGATACCTCCTGGCTACTTCCATTCTCAGTAGTGTAGTTAAATAGTGGCTTATTTAACATTTTTGTTGGCGTTATTCAGGATAACGATCCTAAGGATGTACTAGCTGTGTTGAGAGTTGAGAAAATTGATAAGGTAATTATTTTTTTGTTTTTATATTCGCACTTTTTGTTGCTGTGTACAATTTTCAGGTAAGTAAGTATAATATGCAGAAGATTTTTCAGTAATATTCGTGTATGTCTTTTTGTTTCTAAAGTAGTAGGGTATGTTCCGGATTTAAGAATTTGTGTGTGAGCATTTCTCTTTGTAAATATGTAACACTAAAAAAATGCTATAGGCAATGTTCATTAAAAAAAAATAGAACTCAAGGGTCTCATAGAATTGTTAAATTACTAGCGGGCGGCCAGTAATTGTTGAATTTTGGTTACTACAATACTACCGTTGCGTTGCAGCCTCGAAAATTATAGGGAAGAATGATATCTAGTAAAGCTTAATGGGGACATATCTGGCATAAGCAGAAGTAGGCAACTCTGCTATGCCATAATGCTACTTTTACTTACGTCACACTAATTCGCAGGACGGTGAAACACATCTGAAGTTCGAACTGCATCCGTTGGATGAGGAAGTAGTAGAAGACAGCAAGCCTCAGATAGCCAACAAACGAGCTCCTGCCATCACAGATGACTCGCCCGTCAGAGCGTTCCTTAATGGAGAGAACTGTCTTAATGGGGTGAGTAGAATGTTAGGCTCGATTTTGGATCCACCCATCCATCCTGGCGGTCCCTCAATGCTGAGGATCGTATGTCTAGATGTCTACCTATGTCTAAAAGGTGTCAGTCAGTAGGTATGCTTTCCATCCAGCCTAATATTAGATACACAATCATATTTCCGTGTACGTCGCCCCAGCAAGAAAGTAGCTCCTAGAGTGATATGAGTGGTACGTACAATTAGTGCGTCAAATGAAGAAGGTCATCGATATGTATGAAACCGCCGCTTTTTTGTAGTCATTCGAATTTGGTCGGATAGCCAGCCGTTATTTATTTGTTTTGTTTTCTGTTGATATCTACTTAATGCGAAACATTTCAAGCTCAATATTTTCACCATACATTCTTGACTAAACGCACTAATTATTGTTTTACACCTGCACATCCTGGGTTGAGCCGGTTTCTCGTATTTCGCCGTCAAAGTTACGACACCGTCGTATCGACTCATATGAATATTATTCAGTAACCCATGCATGCACATTTTTGAAACTCCGTATGGTAAATATAATCGTCCAGGAGCACCGAATACCGTTTTCAGCGAGTGTATACGTCTTCTTGTTTGGGCGCTGCGATAGGTTTTAGGTATTTCGAAAAAGCGCGATTACTTCGAAATCATAAATATTTTCTTAAATCTAACTCCGGCACAAATTCGCACAAATTAAGAGACATACAATGGTTTCCGAGATACACGATTTTGCAAAACGTCGCCCCAGCAGGAATCTCAATATCTCGGAAACCTGAAGACGCACAAATTTTATTTTGGCGCACATTTATGCACAAATATAAGCTCTCTACCCATGCACAAATTTTCTCCCTCCGATCATTCGTTTAGAATTTTCTTGCTGGAACAGCGTTCCCCCAGCAGAAACGGTTTTTTCCGTTTTTTTCCAAAACGACAGGGCGCACAAATTTTTTATTTGGCGCACATTTACAGCATACTACGTACTAATTATACGTACCACTCATATCACTCTAGGAGCTACTTTCTTGCTGGGGCGACGTACACCATATTTCCCATTTTGTTACAGCATTCGCTGATCCTTATTTTGGATTCGATGGATGAAGTTGTTTTATTTTAGTTGTAGGTACCCATATACGAAAGAATAGTTATGAGAGTAGTAAATTTTGACAGGAGAAAATACTATTAAAAAAAAATTTTTTTTTTGATTCGGGTTGCCAGGGTGGGGAAGTGGCTTAACATTAAACTCAATTTATTCATTCAAAGTTGACCAAATTGGGGCTTTTTTGAACGTCGATGACAAAGACAACCCCAAAGTACGCCCGCCGTTCAAAGCTCCCTAGTGTTTTTGCTGGGCAGAAGAAGCGGCGCAACAAACTCGCCAGTAAACATTCCTGTTCTTAGGAACAGGTGATGAACCTACATATATTACATGGAACTACATACTTCTACTTAATGCTCCGAAGAATACATGCATGATGCCTTCATCCCATTCCAGGGTACAGGCTGGTGGAAATACGAGTTCTGTTACGGTAAGCACGTGATCCAATACCACGTGGACCGCACTGGTGAGAAGACCACGCTGTTGCTGGGCAAGTTTGACGAGCGCACCCACCTCGACTGGATCAAGGAGAACAAAGGAAAGGCACCAAAACCTGTCGGTGAGTTCTGTTGCGATGATTGTGCAAGTGTGTGTATGTGTGTCTGTCTGTGGCATGGTAGCTCCCGAACGGATGAACCGATTTTAATTTTGTAATATTTTTTGTTTGATTGGTGAATTGGTCGGGAATGTTCATAGCTATGTTTGATAAAAATCGGTCCAATTTAGCCGCCACAAAATGTGTCAGGGCTTTTTTAATTTTTTTACGTCCTTAATTATGCATTTTCATTTTATTTTCTATAAATGATTTTGTGCCACTCAATAAATAACGCTTATAACTTATAAGCGTGTTTTGATCCACCCACCGCGTGTTTTGATCCACCCACCGCGTGTCTTCAAATACTCGATAAGGTAAATAAGGACTAAGGAATTGTCATTACTAATTATCTCTAGTAAAGTTTTAAAAATGAAAAAAAAAAGTTCATTTGTGATAGTGCGTAGCGCCGGTAGATATCTCTATTATAAATGATAAACTGGTATTACTTTTTAAGAGTCTCAACAGATAATTCCATACAGTAATTATGATAAGTAAATCATTCACTGTATGACGAAAACTGTTAATAGTAATACAGGTCAAAAGACATTTAAATGCTTAGAATAGAAGACTGCAAATCAAACACCTTATATAGTTATAGATTTCCACAAGGGCCGATTACTTTAAGCCCGCGGTTAACAGCTTCCAGCAACAATGCCAGATCATGTATCCAGTTCGTAACTTACCCATCCTTCTTTTCCAGAATACCGTTCATCGGTCTCCCATTTCTACGCGAACGGAGACGTTTGCGACAAGACTGGAAAGCCTCGCCAAACGGAGGTGAAACTAAAATGCCTAGAAAACTCATCCAGTCCTGCCCAGGTGTCTCTCTACCTGCTAGAACCTAGGACTTGTCACTACATTCTAGGCGTTGAATCCCCTCTAATATGTGACATATTACCTCTAGCTGACAATAATGGACTGATCACATCTGTGAAAACAGTGTTAGACACACAAGACGCGACGGCAGACAAAAAGGAGGATGATATTAAGATGTATAATGACAAACTTGTACAAAAGTACGGGAACGATTAGTTGGGAATAATAATTATTATTTATTAGTATTAAACATGTGTTTTATTCTAAGATGAGATGTAAATAGACTGTGTGGGTGAGGATTCTGAACTGAAAGGACGTTGGCGCATATGGCAAGCTTGCGTATGTCAAGTATAATCGATATTGGCCTTCAAATGGTTAATGTACAGTCTGGTACTGTTTGAAAAATTCGTGTAATAGTGGATTGCTGTAAGTACTGAGCTATATTTAATTTCCTTAGAGTATAATTTTATACTTACCAAAAATGTAAGCAAGACCTACACTTTTATTAGTAGGTAAGGCTTTGCGTTCGGTAGTTCGGTAGTCGTACCTTTTTGAACTAGGACTGCGGTGGCAGATCCGACATCGAGTCATTCCTGCGCCATCTAGAGAAGGAGAAAGAGGCATACTATGTATGTTGAAAGAATGGTCGGGAAAAATAAAAAACATTATTTTTAACTTGACATTTATTTACATTCATATCAACAAAACGGGTGTTTGTATAAAACAGTTCTTTTATAATTTTCATACCAATTGTACATCTAGTGTGGTGCCGCGAGAATGCAAAAATAATTATTTTTCTTGCTTCAATTTTAAGATATGCAGTTCACATACCGTGACTCGATGAAACTTATCAAGCTATACTTTGCCTTTTAAAAAAGTATACAATTTAAAAAGTTAAATAACACAGGTGTCACACCCAGATTCTAGATAATCTTTGTCGTTCTTTTTATAAATGTAAAGTCTTTATTCGAAAAACTACGTCGTTCGAATACTTTCAAGACAATAACGAGTCAAGTCATTTACAGACGTTTCGTCCGTTTCTGTTGAAAAAAAGTCTAATCCAGAATGCCTGTGCTTCAAAATCGGCAAAACTGTCACTTTGTTATATAATTTAGTATTACAATAACAAAAAAATAAGAATCTGGGTAAAAAAAAACCAATTCGTTTTTCAAATAGGAGACGTATCCAATAGTAATGCCCAATAATCTTTGCAAGTTTTTATAGAAAAACGTAGTAAGAAATATGTCATTAAAATGACTTTAGTAATGTTTTATATTCGCAAGGACTATTGCGCTGGATGGTCTCAGCAAGTAAGTCATAAAAATAACCCTTTTTTGACATTTTATGATTTTACATAGGTACGTTTAATAGGTAAATAAATTTTCAAGCGTTCAAGGCGACATTTATATAAAATGCTTAGGAAATACATTGACCTTGAAAAAGCTTATGGCATTTCATCGGTAACATTGCAGGCTCCTGCCACTCTAACCTATACAAGATAAGTATCGACACTCGAACCAACTGTGGACATATTATAAAATCCTCACAAATTCAAATTGGTGACTTCAAATAGTTTAAATATTTTTTAGTCGATTAATATAATATCTCGGTAACGAATGGGTTCGAATCTGTCGATAGAAGCAAGCGGACGGTAACCAAACGATGGCCAATAACCCTTTTACAAAATAAAAATGCGTTCTCTATGCCCGCCCATTCATTTGTTGGTGAAAATTAGGCAATAGCAACATGGTTTCCCCGTCAAACACCTAGAAAATTGTAGGTAAAAAATTCTATTCACAATATTTTTGACGTCTATCTAGATCACACGTAGGGGTTCGCTCATATTATTGACGATGCTGCAAAAGGGAAAGCATACTAACAACGTTCATGTATTCGACTGCCATTTAGGCATATACATGTCAATCTAAAGAAGACCTTGAAGTAACTGTGATAAAATTGTATTTGATTTGGGGATTTACTACAACAGCACCAACAATAATATCAGCGTATCATTAAGAGGCTAAACGAATGGTCGTGTCCAGGTTCGTAACTCCATTTATTCTAAATCAATATTCCCAATGTCCACTTTTCAACAATACGTACATGCCTTTATAATAATTTATTTACCTTAACAACAAGAAAATAAAATATGCAAGACGAAGAAAAAGGATGTTTACAATGTCGACTAATGAACTTACTAAAAGGAATCACAAGACATAAATTGTATCGCTGTAACATCTAAGAAGGAAACTTATTCAGTCTAGATATTTTGTCTTTCATTAGACATCAAAACGTTGACTAAAATTAAACTAAATAATATAGACCCATCTTGATAAACTTTTTTTTAAATATAATAATAATACTCAACTAAATTTAATTAAGTTATAATAATAATAATGATGTTTCTACATCAGTTCTTTTAGAAGAATACATCGTAATTAGTGATGTACAAAGCAAGAATAAGTAATTATGAACAATCTTATCAAGAGGCCTGTAACAAATAAACAGATAGATACATTTCTTGTTTTTCTGTGTTTTTTCTTGTCTTGCTTATGCCTTGTTTTGATGCAAGAATGACTTTGTACCTCACTAATTACATCTAAAGAAATCCACATAATATGATATATAGGTATATTAAGATTGGTCGTAGCTCTTTTTTAAACAAACGCATTGGCACAAGTCATTAACAAAAAATAAATAACAATAATATTGATTATATTGTAAGCTTAAATATTTTCCGTAAACGAAAAAATAAATAATTCCCCAAGTGGTAATTAGTTTCCTTAATTTTTTCACCTATTGAGCGTTTTTAATATTACAAGAGGGTACAATTAACAATATTCAAGAAATAAAATGTAATTAATACTTAATTTAATAGCTAATTAGAAGGTAAATATTTTGTATTTATTTACGGTTGATGTCACGGAAAAATACCAATAGGTACGTAATATTCACTGGCCTTTAGCGGACATTTTGGATTCAATTTGATAGGATACATTACTATTTTGTGTTATATTTTTACGTAAAGTCAATGTATTAGATATAGTACAATACTGCAGCAAACTTTACGGTAGCATTAGCTTAGATGTTGACGGATTCCGTTCCGTTCGACGCTGCGGTATTTTTCCGTCACAAAAAATATCCGTAAACGTTACAAAGATGATGAAACAATCAAAATGTGCCAGTGACTATTAGATAAATAGTGACGAACAGTATATTTATAATATAGAAACATATTATAAGAAGTTTGAATCAAATACCAAAAAACTTACGTCGAAAATATTTCTATAATTAAATACTTATACTAACAAAAATTTTTGACTAAAGGGCCAGTGTTCGATGTGTTAAAAATTGTTAGACTGTGGTTATAGTATTACATTAATTACACAAAACAAGCACAAAAGTAGTTAAGTAAAGTATGAGATGATATTTCAAAATCTTATTTAACGTAATACAATAAAAGTAACGGAAACGTAGGTACGTCATCCGCATCTAAATTTTGTAACGTTTAAAAAGGAAACGATAATAACTCCTATAAATGATAAAATTGTATTTCTTTGACTACGCAGTAAACTTAACAAAATTTTGTTCACATTGAATTAAATTAGGAAAAAGCTTGAATAAGTATAGTAACTGAAGTTTAAATTTGTTGCATGATACATATGATAATAATTATGTATTAAGATCTAGTAGATAGCTTAAAGATTTTATTTTTGGATTGCTTGCGGTATTACAAAATATTTGAAATATCATCTCAATATAGGGAGTCGTCGGGCGCCAAGCCCTCATAAATGTTAAGTACACTATTTGACAACAAGTATTTGTAAACAATAAATACACTGATCACTGTGAGATCACTTCGTTAATCTAAACACTTAAAATTTTAAACGAAAAAAGTTTGACTGCAAATAACTGACAATGGCCACAATAATTAAATATTATTTTACAATTAACTATTAAGTTGGTAACATAAAAGTAAAAGAAAAAAGAATAACTTTAACAAATAATAATTATAATTGTTCTAACGAACTTAACGGTGTATAAGCAAATACTAATCGGTACTCGGTATATTAGTACCGAGACGAACTTTGGATGATGAATTACTTTTTTGTATGAATAAACAATCTCTTCGCCAGTTATAATGCTTCAGATATATTATTTATTCAAACATTACCAGCTCTTTGGCGTCTACAAATTGTATCGATCCCTCAACTTATGCTTAAATGTGACTAAAACTTAAATGATAAGAAAAAAAAATTATAATAATAATAAACAATTTGGGGAATACTTTGGAAACGATAAATCCTTTGACACAAACCTTAACCTTATTCTTATTTATTTAACAACTGTGCACGTGGACTCGACCGCACCTTTTCAAAATTACGTCAGTTCAGTTCACTGCACCGGATACATCACAACAAACGTTCGGAATATTACAACCTCTTTTGCAAAGTTTGTTTTTACTCTTTTTTTTTGTAAATTCACTATTAACGAGTTCTGGAATAAATTTAATACGGTCTCGATAGTTCTTTGGAACGTTTCAATTGAACTTTGAGTCTCTTTGTACCTATTTGGAAACCGTTCATGGCCTGGATGGCGGCCTGCGCGGAGGCCGCGTTGTCGTACGAGACAAAACCGAAGCACTTTGAGAGGTTCGTCTGTTTGTCTATGAACACTTTAGCCGATATCACGTGGCCGAAGGGCAGGAACGTGGACGCGAGGTCCGTGTCCGTGAACTCCTGCGGTAGGTGATATATGAATAGATTGCCGCCCTCAGGACCTGGAGAATGAACATTTGTTAAAGCGCTGATAATTTATAGTACAGAATTGAGTGGAAAGGCCATGATATGATTGATTATGAAGATGATAAGAGAGTAATTATTAAAGTGACAGAATTTATCCATTTGAAGTGAGCCGTATCCTTCTGATTACATCCTTTTGGTATGGGGAAGGAAGCATTAAAATACTACAGAAGTTTGTAACTCTAGAGACAATTAACAACTAACACTTATTTCTCTTCTTACAACATCGTTACTACGAAATCGAATGTCAAGATCAATCGATTGTTTTCTTTGAACAGCTGCTTCGTTTGGCCACCAGGAAAATATAGATCGCCCCCCATACTTCTCGTAAAAGTCGTAAAATTTCTATAAGGGCCATTATAGCCGGTGGACGGGCTATCAGTGTACCCATAAACTGTTATTGTTAGTGTTCCGTCTCGTCTATTCTAGAATCTTCTATAGTAGTTGCAATCGCGACTGCTGAGCATGGGATCTACGGCTAGGGATTATCAGGATGAGCCTTTGCTCATCGTCATCATCTCATGTTTTGGGTTTTCCTATGAAATTCTGAGTAGCAGCGCGACAGCTTGGATTTGTGCCCGTTTAATGGCAAACGGCCAGCCCCCTAGTACATGTGATCTAAATCATACTAGCAAACTATGGATGTACATTAATATTCCCTTGCCTATTCCTCCGGTAATAAATGCAGTATTGTAAATTATCTCGCTGTCTCTCTTCTTAAAACGGTACACTTCTTATCCACAAATAAACATATTCATAGAATTTCATTGCCTTAAATTTAAATAAAACGGTGAAGGAAAACATTTCGATGAAGGCTGCACGCCTAGAAGACTTGTTGGAGCAAATTCTGTAAGGGATGTCTTTACCTATAGACATGTACTAGGACAGCATGGGTAACTACGGTTGATCATTCGCTTTCGCAGTGGAGCCATGTGACTGATAATAACGATTGAAAATGTTTGAAATTTGAGTCCTATGATCAGTGTCGCAAATGTCAATGTCAATCAAACGTGTTCAAGAGTTGGTTTTTATAATCTGTCAAAACTAAACAGAATAGGGCTTACGGTATCAGCCTCAACGAAGTTAAAAAGTAAAAACGATGCAATATTGCGATTTAAACGGTTGGAACAGGAAGTTGGCGATTAGCCAAAGTTTGGCGCAAGTCCAAAAATGTATGTACGTTCGAATAAGTCGATGTTGGGAAACCATCGATTGTTGATTCTTTTTGCTCATCACGCGAGGTGATTTATAGGTGCTTTGAACTTTTATGTTATTCTCAAATGTGAAGTCTGCCAACCTGCACTAGACTAACATTGTGGCCTATATATTTAATCTCTTTAAGAAATGAGAGGAGACCCGTGCCCAGCAGTGGAACAATAATTAGGTTGATGATAATGATACATTATTAAGCAGCTCCTGCTTATTTTTAACTCCGAGCCGGCTCTTACGACATCCACGGGGGCCACACATTGCCCATAGACAACATGTGGGCAAACCTGAAAATTGCTGGCTTTATTTATACACTTACCAGCAAAATAAAGATTACCCGTACCTTCAACCTGCTTTCCAGCGGCTGCGGCTGCAGCTGAGCCTAGTACGGATCCTAGTGGTGCTGCTGCGAATGCTGTGCCAAACTGCGCAGCGTATGCCGAACCTAATGGCTCAGCTGTGGACCCTGGAAAATGTATTATTTATTTGTCAATCGATTTAAATGTTACACGAACGGGAGTTTTTGAATTCGTGAATACAAGACGAATTTGAATTACAAAAATTCAAATTTAGTGTTCGATTTTCAAAGTCATTTTAAGCGGCCAGTGGACTCGTGCCCCTCTTACCTGGCCGCTTGAGAAGTTATTTCACGTATTTTTTCTCAAATTGCGTTTTTAAAAGAAGAGAGTAATTTTAGCTGATATCATTATTACGAATTAGCTATGAAATTACTCGGTTCATTATAAGACTGATACGTTAGCAGTTTTAAAAGATGTAATTTACTAGGTAATTAATTATCAAAAAAACATGATATTATTTAGAAAATGAACTAAGAAATTTAACTAATAACCCAAATATATTATAAGAGAATACGAATAAAAAACGTGAAGAACTTAAATCTTTCATATAAACACTATGCGAGCTTAATGTTCGCGTTAGTTGAACAGCTGAATCGTAGGTAACACTTTAATTTATTTTAAACATTACAGAAGGCAAAGTTTCGTTATATATTTACGTCAAAAACAACTAGTTGTTAACTTTGTAAAACTGTTGGTAGGTACACGTACGTCACATTCGGGTATGAAATTTGCTTTTCCATTAAAATTATCTTCTAAAAATATAAATGCTTGGGTTATTAGTCGGGGTTTACGCTATACATGCTAAGAAAAAAAGTTTGGCAAAGGCGTTGTTCTTGCCCAATATAAGTATGCCTAAATTAAAAATACTACATGTCAAATTGACGACTACAACAAACACTGCATGCCATATTTACAGTGTCAATGTCATACAATATTAGTAGACAATCATATACACAGATAAAATACAAAATGTAAAAAACAATAATAAAATTAAACATAACACTCACGTAAATATCATAAAAATTGATGTTACAATTTAGATTTTAGCACTCTCATGCAGAAACAATAAAAAATGTGTTAATTTTATATGAACACTGTGTTGCAGTTATTCACAACTGGACTGTACCTACATATACAAATTATTAAACAACAAACAGACACAAAGTTGTAAAAGGAAAACAACATTTTTCTAATCAAAATTTAATTATGGCGACGGCTATTAATATAATATA